>JALMGA010000006.1:10250000-13228333 GCA_023333525.1 Aspidoscelis tigris stejnegeri | reverse complement strand
TTCCAAGGTATTAAAACCTCTCTTCCCAAGCCATCATTTGGAGCAGTTTGAAACACCACAGAGTTAATTATGTAGGCAGGCACATTCTATCCTGATCTACCACCCCGAGGAGTCAAGTACTTTAAGTTAAGAGAATTTAGTCCACTTAAAGTCAAGAAGACTAAATGGGCTTATCCAAAATACCTGGGCTGTAGATCAGACAGCTAAGAAAGGATAAGTAAGAAATCCTGCCATATTCCCTCTTCTGTCAACAAGACCTGGGTTTTATCTCTCTTCTGTGGGAAAGGAGTAATAAGAATTAGTGGTAGGTAGGAAGGCAATCATGTTTCAAAACAATCATGCTCTAGCCAAGTGGATTTAGAAGAATAAATGGAAAGAATGTTGATCTTGTTCACACAAACTGCAAGGCGAGTGGTAACAATCCAGAATACATATATGTATGGACATAGAGTAGAGCAGTGATGGCGAACCTTTTGAGCTCAGTGTGTCAAAATTTGCAAGAAAACCTAGCTTAACTTGGGTGCTGTGTCACATCTAGAAATATCCATAATTTTCTGATATTTGTAGCTCTAGTAAAAAAGTTATATTTTTGATATGTGTATTTTATTAAAAGCAAAAACAAATAATTATTTACATTTGCTAAATCTTCAATTGAAAGTTGGTATTCCGTACACTTCAAGAACAAGCAAGCACTACACACCCAGGTGCCAGGGTGACCATGTGTGTCAACCAAAAGGGCTTAACGTGTCACCTGTGGCACACGTGTCATAGGTTGGCCATCACTGGAGTAGAGGAAGGCTTCAGAACTGGCAAATGCTTCATGAAAGAAAGAGATTCTAGTCCAGCTTTTTATCTTATGCTATGCCATATTGTAAGAACTAGGGGTGTGCATGAATGCAAATTTCAACATTTGATTTGTAATGAATTGAATATTCAGAAATTGAATTTGTACGGATAAGGAAAATTAAATGTCCGTACATTTAATTCAGTACAAATACATTTGTGTGTATTCATACAAATAATTAGGACATTTGTATCTCTACAGGTACATATGCATCTTGTACGTACTCGTACACATCGCGTACATATTCTGTATGCATCCTGTTTTCATCCCATACAGATTTGCACAGGTGCATATGAGATGTGTACAAGTATGTACAAGATGCCTATGTATCTGTACAGATACAATGTCCTAATTATTTCTACGAACAACTCAAGATATTTGTATTGATTCAGATTTGGAAATCTGAATGTCTGGACATTCTATTCATATACGAATGTCCATATTTATATGAATTCATATGGATAACGAATATTTTGAATATTTGTGCCCATCCCTAGTAAGAAGCCACCATGCACCTAAACACTTATTATTCTCTCCAAATAGTTTACTGCGATCTCTCCCATGTTTATGTAAGGTAACAATACTTAAGAACATTCCTGCTAACTCATATCCTATGAGCTTTGATCCTTAATATGTCTCATATTCACTCCTTCATCTTGCAGTCATAGCTGCAAACACAGTGATACAGTGGCTGGATAACACACTGGTTAAGCATGCAATTTACCATGCAGCTACCATGCAAGACACCAGTCCATATCCTGGCTGGAAAGACCCTCCAGTACAGTTCCTTAGACAAGGTCTCAAAGGTTTCACCCTCTCACCCTAGATTAACTCTAGATTTTCTCTGTTATTGTATGTTATTACTGTTTTTAGATTGTACGCCAATGGCAGGTTTTACTCTTTTTATTTTTTACTCTTTGATTATTTTACTTTGTACAGCGCTGAGTACATGTACAGCGCTTTAGAAATAAACTAATAATAATAATAATAATTAACTATGAGGAGAAGAGAAATAAATAGAGTCTTCCCAGTCTGAACATCACCCATGTAGGGTGTTTTTTCCACTTAGCGCTAGAATACCCTTTAAGGACCCATTAAGGACCCATTAAGTGCTAAGTGGAAAAACACCCATTAACAAGGTCAGATGGTGGTGAACCAGGACTCTCTGATGACAAATGGACTATTGACAAACTGCTCATGGACAAGACAAGAGAACGTGGATTGGGTGGAATGCTACTATAACAGCAACCCAATTGACAAGGGTAACATGAAACAGATAAGGGAAGTCATCGTGGCTTAGGAAGGGCTCAACCCACATTTGCTGCATGTGTACTGATGGCTAAAAAAGCCAATGCGGGGTAGACAAGTCCGGTTGCAGAAGGTACAGAGAAAGATCTCCTTGGGCGATACTGTAAAGGCATGGTTCTTCCTGTGTTGTCTTTTCACCTCAAGACTGGTTCTACAAGCACTCTCAAAAGAGGCAGAAGCACTATGGATGGTGTTTCTCCATGTCTCTTGGTTTGAAGCCAGAGTGGACCACTGATTGTAATTAATACATCCAAAGCCGAGGGATTGTTTCAGGGAGTCCTTGTATCTCCTCCTTGGCGCTCCTCTGTTTTGGCAGCTGGTGGTGAGTTCACCATAAAGCAACATCTTAGGAAGGCAATGATCCTTCATCCTAAAGACATGCCCTGCCCAGTGCATCTGTGTCCTCAGCAGCAAGGCCTGGATACCGGTGATCTCTGCTAGTGCGAAGACAGCAACATTTGTCATGTAGTCAGACCAGTGGGTGTTTTAGATTGTGCAGAGGCAACACTGATGGAAACATTCAAGGAGTCACAGACGAATCCATGATTCAGACCCCTATAAGAGAATAGACATTACAATAAGGGAAGTATGTATGCTCAGATATAACCAAGATGCAATTGCTATCAGAACTGGAGATTGACAGGCTACAAGGAACATGTCTAAAATACATTAATATTAAGAAAATCTTGTAAATAAGGCCTACCTTCAAAAGAGAAAGTGAAAAGGCAACATCACAATGGCTACCCATGTTGAAAGGGAGAGGGAAAAAAATTGCAAGAATTAAAAGCTAATTAAAAGTTCAGCATTATTATTCCCATTTTTGTGTGTGGGAGGGGGAAGCTGACACAAAACTATTTCACATGATTCAGCCAAGAAAAAACAAATATTTACACATAGGCTGCATCCCTAAATGACTTATTTGCCTCTCTAGTTTCCCTCTACCGTCACTCTATTCAAGCGGATTGTAAAAGTGCCGTGCCATTCCGGAATAAGCGTCCTCATGAGGCTCAGCAAAACGTGCATTTAAAATGCACCTTCCGTCCCCACGGAAGCGTGTTTTGCTTGCCCATATCTTTTTCTCCATGCGCCCTCTCTTGTTGATATGGTGCCAGCAGGAACGGCGAGAGACTGCACTCTGCACGGCCACAACCAGGAAGAAACCCCCGAAAAGTTCAAAGGAAAAATAGCCATTGGTTCTCTGTTCATCTCCCAGATCTCCACCTCCTGAATGGCTTCCCGTGCCAGCAAAGGCAGTGGCTACAGCCATCGGCCGCACAATTGTTCGCTCATTCACTCTCAACACTTTCACAGATCACTGTCAAAATCCACCCGGTAGAGCAGCAGTGACTGTAGCAATCCACCACTTCACACCTGATAACAATTGCAACAATGTTGCAATTCTGCACTATTCTGGTTCATTGAAAGTTCTGAGCTTTAGAAAGGGAAAGGAAGAGAACATGCTGCACTTCTTGGAGATGTGTGAATGTTTTATGGCTGTGTGTGCAGGCAGCAATTCCTGCTCCTTTTGCCACAGAGTGTCGCCAGGAAAACCCGTGACTTCCAAAAAGAGCGCTGGAACTCTTCTTTAAAGTGCACTATTTTTGTCGTGGATTTTCCTCCTTTTGTAGCACTGGAAGCTCATTTAAAAGCCGGGCATGGGGGCACTCAGAGGCAAAAGAAGATTTTTAGAGGGCTTTAAATTGCTTAGGGACAGAGCCATAGTAATTCAATTTTTCAACTATCAAAACACTTTTTTAATGTTTAATGGGGATCCTACATTTCAACCTCCATTGAGCATTGGCTATAAAACGGAACTGCTAAATAAAAAGAAGAAACATATTTTCCCAAATACCATAAGCGAATAATTCAATTTTTTTATATGAACAATTAGAAATTCAGAACAATATCTTTAAATCAGAGGAAGATTTGGTAAATGGAAACTCAAAAATGAAGGGAAAAAACTATGAAAAACTTAAGGACTCCGTGATTTCTAGTGTGTGTGTGCGTGTGTTCTGAATAAGGATCACACAGGTTTTTATTTTTATTTTTATGTGAAACATAGGGACATGCATCTTCTGCCATACTGCCAGAATTAAATGATGGGTAACTATAAATAGGTTCTTGCTTAACTGGCAGCTAAGTGCATGATGCCAGTTAAAAATTGATTAAAGATGTATTTGTCATATTGATCATATTAAGACCTCAACATATATGAACTACATCTTTCATGACAAGTCAGATAGGTGGACAGATCACCTGCACTTTTAACTGTTCTTGAAGAGAGATGGAAGCAACAACTGCTAAAATTCCCATTTCTAAACAGCAAAGAAAACAGGAGTTTTCTTATCCCTCCCATCTGTTCATTTCACAGTAGTGGACTGAGTGTGTGTGACTCTGGTCTCAAACTCCTAAAAGCTGGCAATTGCATCCACAGATTTTGTATCCAACATTTTGATAAAGTTTCATATATGGACCGTAGCTCTAAATGTATATTAGATATGTGTCAGAAACAATACATGTTAGCCTATGATATATTGGGATTTTTTTAAAAAAAATGAATGAGTCTCTATAGCTATGTTTGTAATATACATCAGTTTAGAATATTGGAGGGAAACAGCAACAAGGCACATTCATTCTGAAATCTATATAGAAAACAAAGGCTGTGAATAGCAGTGCTTGCAAAAGCCATGTTTAAAGCTATACATTTCAAGAGCTGCAGATCTGAAAATACAATTTTGTTCTATGAAATGTGTCTCAGAGTTAATTTTTATTATCATTTTTTATAAGCCCTGGAAAATCAAGCAGAATGCTGATGCAACCATAAAGACAGCAGAGCACAATTGATCCAAGAATGCCCTGCACCTGTATATTCACAATTCAGCAACTGTTTCCAGCATACCACAACAGACTGTTGTACGATTCTCATCTGCCTTTTTAATAGTCCTGAGTAGAGTAATCTCTTTTTTCAATCACTGTTGCTGAAAATTGTCATAACTGTCTAAGACAGTGATGGCCAACCTATGACACACGTGTCACAGGTGACACGCCAAGCCCTTTTGGGTGACACACATGGTCACCCTGGCACCTGGGCGTGTAGTGCTTGTACGGAATACCAACTTTCAATTGAAGATTTAGCAAATGTAAATAATTATTTGTTTTTGCTTTTAATAAAATACACATATCAAAAATTTAACTTTTTTACTAGAGCTACAAATATCAGAAAATTATGGATATTTCTAGATGTGACACAGCACCTGAGTTAAGCTAGGTTTTCTTGCGAATTTTGACACACCAAGCCCAAAAGGTTCACCATCACTGGTCTAAGATATCCTGTAGTAACAGAGGATGCATCTGGACTTGTTAATACTGCACAGCAGAATGCACAGTTGCATTGGAGGTGTCACAGGTGATGATCACTGGATTGTAGTGGTGACACATTATACCAACGCTAGTGCAAATTTACTTAATGCTGATTTAACAGCACTCCCTGCACAATAGTTAGAAAATTCAAATGTTCCCGCCAGTGCAGACAGAACAGGGGAAAGAGCCAATGAGGACAGGAAGGGTAGCTCAACTCTGATTGGCTGCCTCATCCCATGTGACCTAGCTCACCAGTTTCAGCTCTTGCAGGTTCCAATATTGCCTGGCCTCCGCTTCACCACATTTTCTCCCTTCACTGCTGATTTATTCCACCAGTCTGGAAGATGCCTTAATCCCTTTACAAGGGATCTGAAGGACCCTAGCTGAATCTGATGGTGTGACTGCCCTGAGCTACATACCCAAAATTTTGTATCTTTTCAATACATACCAACAAGCAGGCTGCAACCCCCAAAGACTTATTTGCCTCTCTAGTCTCCCTCTACTGTCTCTCTATTCAAGCAGACTTTCAAAGTGCCATGCACTTCTGGAATAAGTGTCCGCATGAGGCTCAGAAAAACACGCGTTTAAAATGCACCTTCTGGCCACAAGGAAGCGTGTATTCTTTGCCTGCATTTTTTTCTCCCTGCCCCTTCTCTTGTTCAAAGGAAAAATAGCCATCGGTTCTCTGTTCGTCTCCCAGATCTCTGTCCCCCGAAATGGCTTCCTGTGCGGGCTGCAGCCATCGGCCGGGCGATGGTTTGCTCATTCACTGTTAGCACTTTCACAGAACACTGTTTAAATCCACCCAGGAGAGCAGTGGTGACTTTAAATACACCCACTTTATGCTTGATAACAATGTTGCAATCCATCCACTTCACACCTGATAACACTTCATGCCTGATAACAATGTTGCAATTCTCCACAATTCTGGCTCTTTGAAAGTTCTGTGCTTTAAAAAGGGAAGGGAAGGGAAGCTGCAGCATTTCTGGGAGATGTGTGAATGCTTTATGGCTGTGAGTGTAGGCAGCAATCCCTTCCCCTTTTGCCACGGAGCGTCCCCAAGGTAAATGCTGTGAGGAAAACCCGCAACTTCCCAAAAGAGCGATGAAAGTCTTCTTTAAAGGGCACGTATTTTGTCGCGAGTTTTCCTGGTTTGTAGTTCTGGAAGCTCATTTAAAACCCTGGCATGGGGGCGCTCAGAGGCAAAAGAAGAGTTTTAGCACACTTTAAATTGCTTGGGGATGCAGCCGCAGAGGGACATCACTTGTACTATTTGGAATTATTAGCAATGATATAATAAAGTGCATGTGCTGTATAAAGTAGGGGACTGCTAAGCAGAAATGGACTGTTGAAAGCACATGAAGTGGGCTAGCCATGGTCTGAGACTCCTGTATCAGAGAACTACAACCAATCTTGGAAAATATGAATTGTGAAATTTTCCTGTGTCTCAGTTCTCCCGCTGCCCAGTTGCCTGCCAGGAAAGCAGAGCACATCTGCATATAGTAATCAAGGAGAAACATTAATCTTCAACAGACCTGACTTGTTGGAGACAAAAGTGCCACCTAGAATTGAGCTTGAATTGGTATAAGTCTGAATAGAACCAGAAAGAATGTAAAATGCTACCTGTCATACTTCAGTCTGGTCCAGACTTTGTGTAGTTAGTGTAATGTGTAAACTTCTGCAGAAAACCCGGGCACTCCTTAAACTGGAGTGGGATAGAAGTTCCAAATTGGCTTAATTACAACTATGTCATTCCACTGTTCATTTCAGTCACAACTTTTGTCCTTGCATTAAGAGCCATCCAAAACACATTAATAATGCCCAAAGATGCAAAAGGCTGTCCAGAATGTAAAGAACTGGCAGCACAAATACATCTGTATGCACAAGGACATCTTTGCACACAGCTTATCATCTATCATCTATCTATCTGTCTGTCTGTCATCTGTCTGTCTGTCTGTCTCTCTTCTCTCTCTCTCTCTCTGTCTATCATAATCATCATTTGCATTTTTATGCTGCTTTATACCTGAAGGTCTCATGGTGGGTAACATTTTCTCACCTACTCCCTGTCCATAGTAATGTATTGCCAATATGTATCTCCCCACCCCTGAACTGAGACCTATAAGGTCAGCCCTATTTTGTCCAGATCAGGAATGAAAGTAGCCCTCAGGCAGCATGTGACATAGTTTCCATTACCTGGACTCCCTCCCTCCATGCTGTCCACTCCCTAGATCCTCCCATCACACTGCCCTGCTTAGCTCTTGGAAGAACTTAGCTGGACTTCTAAATCTGTTGCTTTGTCTGCTGCTTCAAGCCCAAAGCAACTTAGACTCTGCTGAGAAAGGCTTAAAGGGAAACTTAGCTGGCTTTGAAAGACTATAACTGTTTTTGCGGCTGGGTTGCAAAATAGCACCCTTCCCTTTTTACACCAATCTCCCATTTAATATGCATCACTCTACAGGATTGGAGGTTCATCACAACACACAGTTTGCTTCTGAGACCTCAACACAGCAGAGGACAGGACATTTCTGTGGTCCCTGGTAGTCTCAGGGCTCTCTTTCATGAAGTTAGTCTAGAACTAGGTCCCCTTCTCCTTTCTCAAGCCTTCTTCTTCCACTAGGTATCACTGCTAACCTGAAATAATCTTTCATTCACACACTGAAGTCCTGTCTATCTGCTTATAGCTTATATAGGTGCAGTAAAAGCTGATACACAGCCTCTCTAGGGGAAATACCTAGAATGACAGTGTTTTCTACTGCATTGCTTGTTTGACTCTGTCAAAGATGACACTCTGGCTAGTTCCTGTATTTTAAGCCTTTTTTCCCCCTGGCAGTTTTAATAAAGATTATATTTGTTTTTGATTAACACATTGTCTGGGAGGTTTTGTGCTGTCTGTCTTTGTAGTTCTACAGTTCACTTGGGTGATTTGGTATTTTTAATAATAATTTTCTCTATAAGATTCTCCTTTGAGAACTTGGTGCCTGGGTGAGCTATTTCTCTATTCCAGTAAATCCCAACATACAGCTCCTAACAGAATGCAATAGGGTGGCATCTATCACCCCTTGAATAAGAACCCTACACCATACCATTAACTACAAAGGAAAGAGGGAAAGGTGTTAAACTTCATATGTAAGTCTTTGTGGAAGTCATTGAACAATTCTTATTGAGAACAAACAGTCTGAAGAGTCCATCTGAAACTCTTTGAAAAATTCAGAAATAGGTTCCCCATCCTGCTGGCTACCCATACAGTAAGTGTTAGTAGCTAAAAGGGCAGGGTGCAAATGTATCAGGCATTCTATTCAAACTCACTCACAAGTTGTTGAATTGGGCTATGTTAAGCAAAGGAAGAATCCTTTGATCCTCGTAGTCCATTCCAGCAGTGTGCTATAAGCTTTGGCACACAATGGGTGTTTTTCCACTGTCAAAAAGTACCAATTTTTGCACCCATTAAGGACCTATTTGAGTGTGAGCCGGATGACCCCATTTCCACCACAGCACCCATTTGGGACCTGATTGTTTTCACTGCTGCTGGGGAAATCCGGATCAGATGGATACTTTAAGCCCTTTAATCCAGATTTTCTGTAGACCCCATTAATGAGGTCTACAATGGGGACTTCTGCCAGAAAATCCAGATTAAAGGGAGCCTGTTTCCACAGAAAAAAGGCAATGGGGTCTAGAGAAGGCTAGGGGGAGGGGATGCACCCATGGGGGGGAACCCCGAAGCCCCAGCTTTGGAGTGATTTTGGAGTCATTTTGAAATCATTCCGAAGTGTCTCCGAAGTCCCTCTGAAGAGATCGGCAGAGACTTCAAAGCCGCTCGGGAGTCCCTTCGGAGGACCTCCGAAGTCTGCACTGATCTCTTTGGAGAGACCGGTGGCGAGACTCCAAAGTGTCTGCCAATCGCTTCAGAGGGAATTTGGAGTCTCGCCACCGGTCTCTCCAAAGAGATCAGCGCAGACTTCTGAGGCACTCTGAAGGGACTCTGGAGCGGCTTCAAAGTCTCTGCATGGTCTGTGCTAATAGCGCACGGACCGTGCTGACCGCTCCAGAGCCTCTCCAAAGTCCTTGGTGATCTCTTCAGAGGGACTTTGGAGTCATTTCAAAATGATTTCAAAATGGTTTTGAAATGACTCCAAAATGACTCCAAAGCTGGGACTTCAGAGATCGCACCACCACCCCGGTCCCCAGAGACCCTTGGGGGTTGATCCGGATTCCCCACATGCATAAGTGTTTCCACGGCAGGGGGGGTTAGCTCATTACCATTGCTAATGGGTGCTACACCTCCTGTGGAAACACATTGGGTGCTTCCCTTAATCCAGATCTACTAGATCCGGATTAAGGAATGTACCCATTCCTTAGACCTGGATCTTCTTAGATCTGGATCTAAGGGCTGTGGTGGAAAAATGCCCCATGTTCACTTGGAACCCATAAATGATCTGCACCTTGGAGTGCTCTATAGAGCATGGGACAGATTTGACTGTGCTATAGGGATGTGCACAAATGTATTTTCAACATTCAAATCTGAAAAAAATCCAATTCAATTTGGATATTTAAGATCTGAATGCCATAAAATCAGATTCAGATCGATAACATTTGAATCCATACATTTGGATGTTAGATTCTTATTTATAGATACGAATATCGACAACATTCATATCTGTTAGGCATATCTGTATGCATTCTGTAAAAATCCATATGCATCCCATATTATCCTGTATGCACCCCGTTTTAATCCCGTATTTTAAGCACAAGATACATATAATTTTTGCGCAGATTCATATATGACAGTTACAAATCTACCCATTCACATTATCCAGAAATCCCTATTGGATTTTCAAAAATCAAATTCGAGTTCGAATGTCAACACTCAACAGATTTGAATTGGATATTCGAATTTCCGAATATCTGTACACATCCCTACTGTGTCGCCATATTGCAGACTGTCAAGAATGGCTACAACACATTCTGGAGCTTGGCAGTATTTTGGCAAAATCTGAAAATGTCTGACTTCTGGGGCCATTTCAGGAGCTCAGCAAATTGTCGATGAAGTACAGCCTCAACACTGTCTACCTTCTTGCCAAGCTAGGGCAAGTCAACATGAGCTATTTTGGCAAGCCAAAATAATATAGATTGTTTACTGTTTTAATGTATTGGATTTTAAATGTTGTTACCTACCCTGAGACCTGCAGGTATAGGGCGGGATACAAACAGACAAACAAACAAATAAACAAACAAACAAGCTCACTCCACCTCACTCCTGGCTTGAAAAGAATGTGCAGTTGTGTGCAGATCCTGCTAAAGAGTCTGCCTGCACTAAATGCTAAGGACAAGAGAGGTTCTAGATTCAGCCAGAGATGGCTGGACTTTCCACCCTTCCTGTCAAACTTGATGGGCCTTTATGAACTGTCATGATTTCTTAGGGAAAGTATATAATTTCTTGTCTTCTCCCATCTCTTCTCCGTTCTCCACTGCCTTCCTTCTGTATTACTGATGCAGGCAGGTCTATTCTAGAAACATTCTCAAGGGGTGCTTCTGGGGACTAGGATCTTACTATCTGAAAGCCCAGAGAATAATATTGTCAGCTGAACTCTGCAGAAAATGTGACTCATGATGACGGGTCGTGGTGATGGTAATTAGCTTAGTAATGCAATCTTCCTTCATATTAAATTGTAGATCTATTCCAGAAAAAAATCCTGTATTATAAAAAATGCATTAGACATTGACCTTCATATAAAATAACCAAGTTATTACTGCAGTAGGGTAGTGCTTTTGGGTCCTAGTCTGCATCATATCACAGCCATCTTGCTTTCTTTTCCTACGGTCGATTCCAGTATCAACCTACTTGAATTTGCCAAGAAATAGACTACAGATGACCTTTTTCTTCAGTACTTACAGAAGAGAGGGCTTGAAGGAGAGAGAGCTTTCCTTTAGGATAAAAAAGAATCAACACTACTGGGACAGGAGGAGAACAGTGGGTCTGAGTAAGGATTATAGATGGTTTAGATCAGATCATGAAAAAGAAGAGGGAACAGGAAGGAAAAGTTCTTTGTTATCATATTTACTAAGGTATATTATTTTAAAAGACATTTTCAAGTAGAAGATATGGCACAAGGATATGCTATGTGAATCTGGTTTGGCTTGTTCAGAGTTGGGCAAAACCTGGCTTGACCATTTGGTTCTTGGAGAAAAGCCAGGATTGACCAGACTTGCTCCATATTGGAAACACAAGCACAAATGATATCATGGAAATCACCAAGCATTCACAAAAGGTTGTCACCTTCTGCAACTGTTCTCGGATGGCTCCAGCAGAATACTGTGGGTAGTCCTCATTGCAGTCTGCCACAATGACCGATAGTGGGTGCATGCCAGAATTTATAAATACCACTCCATGCACCCTGCTTGCCAGTCATTCCTTGGTGACAATGACAGCCAGAATATCAAGCATCAGAGAGAGCACTGATTATGGCATCACAGTCCAAATCCCAGTTGTCTAAGACACAACTAAGACACCTAATAAGGGTGAAATGTAAACATAACAATTGTTCCCTCTTGCAGGCTAATAGATTGGGTTAGCAATGGAAAGTATGGGATTCTATTTTTGATGACACCTCTTCCTGGAAATGTAACATGGTACAAAAAAATATAGCACAATTCAAAGTGGACCATCATCCACCACAAACTCTTGGGGCCTTTTAAAAGTTGAATTTCACTTTGAATTATCATTTGATTTTATTTCCTGTGTCGATTTCTAGCCAATTGCAGCTGCAGCAAAGGAACATCAGAGCTGTTATTACTGCTTGCTTGCCAATGTGGTAAGCTTCTAGGGATGATAATCATACATATTTGAAAAGCAAAAGATCATTCTCAAAGCATAGTGTATAATTATTTTTTTTCTTTTTTTTTTCTTTTTTGGATTGGAAATTGCATGCGTCTTAAGCAGAAATATAATATTATTGTGGTCAAAGTAACCTTTTTAGTCAACAACAGCCTGAAGAAAAGCCTGGAGAACAAATTGTTCAGCTTTTTAATACTAGCTGTATTTATAAAATGGAGATTTTCTTGAAAAGGGTTTTTAAAAAAAATAAAAATAAAGATTTAGGCAGTGTGAAAATAAGCAGCAAATTGGAGAGAGACCGATAATTGCCTTTGTGTGCAGTGCAATCCTACATATTGTAGTTTGCATTAGTGTCACATACCCCCTTATAGTAATTGGTTGTATGGTAGACTCAAAAGATGGGATCAGAGAGGTACCCTGGGACTTTGAACAACATCAACTCCATTTTGGATAAAAGCCAAGCATAAAAATAAAATGCACTCAGAGGTTTTTATAATCTCTCTGGGTGCCTTCAGACAGCAAGTTAAGATGAGGAGCTTACTTTTACTTTGCTAGATACTTTACTGGACTGGAGTAGGGAAGTGCCTGAATATTCTAAACATTCGAAATTCAGTTGAATTTGTTCAAATTTGGACATACGAATTAAAATTGAATGTCTATAAATTTGACATTAAATTTATTCAAGAGGCCCCTGGTCTCTTGAATGGTCTATGAGCATCTCAACATCTGCCACTACTCCATCACTGAAATTCAGACCATTACTGCTGTGGCTTGGGTGTTTAATCAAATGCACTTGACTTCTTACAATCTAAGCCGTTATATGCAAGCAAAACTGATTAAGATGCCAATATACAGCACACTATATTCCACTGTGTTGGTACTGAGAGATGAGATGTAAGTTGGAGCACTTGTCGTTCCTTGCATTGTGATCCTCCCACTAGCCACAACCTGAATAGGCATGCATATTAATATGTGAGCAAATCTCAAAAGGTGATTGGAAACAATACCAAAGCATCAGCTGGCATCACACTGGACTCAGGGTGAAAAAAGACAAAACCAGCTGTCATTTGCTTCTTCCAAGCAAGAAACATCATGTTAAGAGTACAGAGACAGTGG
The DNA here is from genome assembly GCA_023333525.1 of Aspidoscelis tigris stejnegeri. NCBI lineage: Eukaryota > Metazoa > Chordata > Lepidosauria > Squamata > Teiidae > Aspidoscelis > Aspidoscelis tigris. Next base: position 13,214,873 of record JALMGA010000006.1, on the reverse strand, counting down.
AAAGGAGATGAAGGTTTGTAGCAAACAGACTTGAGAAAAACAGATCTCTGAAAAGCTTTACATTTTACAAACATTGCCCTTTTCCCATTTTTTTCTTTCTCTCTATTTTTATTTTTCAACAAGATAGCTGTATACTTTGCTGAGATTGTTGTAAACTAGGTGCTCAGCCAGGTGGAACTTAGCTATATGATACTTTGTGTATGACTGAGAGGAGAGCAGAAGACCAACCTGTGGTGTTTCCCATCAACAGAACATGACAGAAGAAATTCAATACAACTAGGAGACGTGTGCTGCTAATATATATATTATTGACAAAAGTCATAAGCCTAGGTAGTATTCAATATGTCAACTGAAACCTTTCCTGGACAGAGATGACCTGGCCACAGCTATCCACGCTCTGGTAACTTCCAGGTTGGACTATTGTAACATGCTCTACATAGGGCTGCCCTTGAAGATGGTTCGGAAGTTGCAGCTGGTGCAAAACGCAGCCGCCAGAGTGCTGACAGGAACATCTAGCCGGACACATATTACGCCGGTTCTAAAAGAACTGCACTGGCTGCCAATTCACTACCGAGCCCAATTCAAGGTGCTAACTCTGACTTATAAGGCCCTAAATGACTTGGGCCCCAGATATCTAAAGGAGCACCTTCTCCCATATCGACCTGCCCGCGTTCTAAGATCTGGAGGAGAGGCTCTTCTGGTTATCCCCCCGCCTTCAGTAGCTAGGCGGGTGGGCACCCGGGAGAGGGCCTTCTCGGTGGTGGCCCCCAGATTGTGGAATGGTCTTCCCTCGGAGGTACGTCAGGCCCCTTTTCTGTCCACATTCAGGAAGGTGGTGAAGACGTACCTCTTCATCCAGGCTTTTGGCTAAATGTCCCCTCCGCCTCCCCCCATTGCACACTCTACTGTCTTTTAAACTGTTTTTTTTTTTTTAAATCAATATTATTATTATGCTGGTTTTTAAAAAAATTTGTATTGGTTTTAGCATTGTTCTATACAGTTTTGATATGTGTATATTTTATATGTTGGTAGCCGCCCAGAGACCCTAGGGTATGGGGCAGGATATAAATATAAATATAAATAAATATGTAACATTTAGAAGACCAAAACTACTTATGGCATTTGTAACTGACTATATAACCATTTGGAAGGATTTGAAATTCTTTTTTCTGACATAACAATATCTTGGAGTTTTGCCTTTATATCCCAGTATCTGGAGATTCTGATTTTGAAGATGCCTGAAGACCTCATTGTGGACACCTTTAATCAGGTCCACACAAAATCTAGATTTAAGGCCATGAAGGACCTATTAAATCTGGATTCCCCCTGCCCTCATGGGGACAGGGCCTTGCAGATGGGCATTCAGTGGGGTCCAGGTGAGGACAGGGCCTTCCTGATTGGTACCAATCAGGTACTAATTGGGTTCCTAATGGGGTCTTAGAAGGGTTCTAAGCCCTAGTGGAAAAAGGCCCAAAGAAAGCCTAAAGGTAAGTCTGATTTAATTACATTTTGTGGGTGCTTATTGTTGGAATCTCTCCTTGGCCATCACTTGGATTTGCATGGTAGTCATCGGATGAGTTATTTGTTCATGTTTAATCTACAGCTCTTGAGATGGGCGTTTCTTGAATGGGGAGTCTATCAATGCCCTGAGTTTTGTATGCAACAGTGATTTTGAACCTGGGGTACACATACCCTCATGAGTAGAAAACAGAGCATTTAGAGGAACATGAAAAAGAAAACAAAAAATTACAATGGTGGAGAAAGGCAGTTAAAGTTACAACAGTTCAATGCATCCCAGATGTGTTAGCACAAGGCTTAAGGGAAAGCAAAAGCAGCACCATGCTACAAAGATGACTAGAAAAGGGTGTATTACTTAAAATCTTTCAGTCTGCCTGGAAAGAACAAGCAAAGCAAGAAACATAAGATCAAACAAACAGAAAGGGGAAAGAGACTGTTGAGTTGAATATGCTATGGAAATAAAGGCCGTGATAAAAGGAGACAGTTCTTATCTATATGCAACTTCAGCAATTCTTCCCTTTGCAGAAATCTTGCAATCCAAATATTATTCAGCCTCAGATATTTCCTCACAGAAGGCATTTTACCCAATTAAAGGCAGCACTTTGATGTTGCTTTGTATCTCTGATGTAAATGGCTTAAGTTGCTGCAAGAATGCCCAGCCCACATAAAAGTAAGCTAAACATTATTAGCCATTCTAACTGTCTCATTTAACCCATCATGCTTCCTGATTATAGGCATGTAAAGAGCATTGAAGTCCTATCACAAAAAAGCATGAAGCAGAGCTGCCTTGAAACAGGAGTTACTTATATCTGCAGTGTCTCCCATCCAGTGTGTCTATTACCATTAGAGCCACCTCCCATTTTCTATTGCCTCCCAAGGAACTAGATCCTATAGCACATGTAATATTGAAAATTACTGGAGCCATAAATCCAAATAACAAAGCTTTCCAGTGTCAATAAAGTGAGCTAGAAACTGCTTACCTATTATTTCCATGTGCTCAAGGAAGCTGGAAGTTTGGTGACAGATTCAAACCAGCATCTAGAAAGCCCTGGAGATCCAACCTTGAGTACAAGAGGACTGGGAAGAAGATAACTAGGGAAGTTTGAGAAATTAAAAAAAAAAAGAATGTTCATACGGATTTTGGATTATTTTGGTGCCTATGGACTATGGCCCTTTCTGCACTTATCTGTCTTAATTCTGGAACAGTAGATCCTCAGCACCCAGGTAACTGACCTGGACTGTGAGAAGGTGTGAGCTGGATCAGCACCATCTGCACCAATGACAGTGATCAGGATCAGTTTGGGCAAGCTTTGTACCTGTAACTCCAGACCTACAAAAGCTAGGAACAAAGGTTCCTAGTCCTGAAGCCTGTGGATGGGGTGATGAAAGTCACACACACACACACACACGCTGAACCATGTTCTGTCTAAGGCATCAGAGCTGACCAGCAGGGGATATAACTTCATAGATTTGCAGTAACGGTGACAAAGAGGACAGGTAAGGGGGGAAATGGAAGGGAGGGGGAGGTTGCATTAATTTCATACATAAATATTCATTTGAATATTCATGCATGAATACAAAGACCTCCACAATGGTGGGGATAGGATTCAGCCGAAGTTGAATTTTCCCACATTTGATTCACACTGAATAAAGTATAAAAAATGGCTTTGTGCACATCCTTAGTCTGGAAATTTGTTAACTTCTAGTTGAAAGTTCCAAAAATAACTAAAAATCAACCAAATGTTGCCAATTTCCAGAAGCATTTGTGATCTGTCATAGTGCATCCAGACAATATCTCTACTTCCCACCAACTGAGGGGGGGGGACTCTTTTAGCTACAATTTTAGTTTTTCAAGTGTGAGGGGAAAAGGAGCTTTAATATTGATGCTGAAGGAAATAATTACCCCCTTCCCCATGTATTATAGTTTAAACAAAATACAGCCACCACCCCCACCACCCCCAGTATCTGCTGATCTGGTAACCACAGTTTTACTTATTTACTGTCAACTGGACCAGCCTTCTTCCACCTCTGCCAGTGCCTCTAGGTCTCCCAGGGGCTTCCTGGACGTCTAGGGCATTTGGAAATAGCATGAAAACACACACAATTTCTCATGATTCGCAGGAGATCTTGCACAATTTCCTGGGAGACATGGGAAATCACATGTGATTTCCCAGCATTTCATATATCCACGGTTTAGGGATGTGCACAAATGTTCTAAGCATATGAAATTCGATAGAATTTGATTGAAAGTGGACATTCAAACTTGAATAGAATGTCTACACATTCGAATTTAAACATTCAAACACATTTTGAATGTTCCAAAACATATGTTTGAATGATTTGAAATATTGGAATGTACAAATACGTATGTACAGATACGAATGTACACGGTTTCCTGGTAGGGTACCTATTCCCCTGGATACAAGGACCCAACTCTATTAAACATTACATTTATTTTGCCCCCAAAGTTAAAGGTGTGCTGTAACAACAGAAACACAATATGAATGAGAAAAAGAAATAATAGTATACAAGTTAATGTTATTTACGCATTCACAAAATGGCTATTTATGTTTTAGCTGCATTATTTTATGCTAAATGACGCACTTGAACTCAATGTGGTATGTTTCTGAGTTCAGAAATATATTGTAATACCTGAAGTCCAGAATTCACCCACAGACACAGACAGAGAAAATTTCTCAAGCATCCTGAGTTAAAAGTACTATATTTATAACACTTATTGTACTAGTACAACATCAGAGGACAGGCAATTCATACTGATGTTTCAGTGATGGGGACGAAAGGCCTATGTGACTAATGCTACCATTTAACTTGATATGTGTATTCACAAACAGCTTAGAAACCACTGGGTACCAGAAGCTGATAATCCAGCATTAAATGCTGCTTTATGTAAGGAGATTAGAAGCAGATGTTATTTATTTTTCAACCAAAGTGACTTCTTACAAAGAAATATGCAGGGATAGCAGGAGCATAATTAGCTGCCTAGTAAGATTCTAGCTAATCAACACGTGATCAGTGGAATTTTAAAACCAAAGCATTAATTAACAGTGATGCTAATGTTTTCTTCATTCCAATAAACTTATAATTAATGAAAGATCTCAAAATGCTTGGTTTTGTGAAAAAAGAAAAGAAATTCCATGCAAAAATGCTGATTATTCAGGTACAGGAAATGAATGCAGCCTAATTCCTAGAACAGGTCTGGCTTGGTGGTAGTATATTATTATTATAGGAGGCAAAGGACAAGATAATGAACCTTCATTATGGACATGCATGAATGAGGTTTCTTGCATTTGATTGATATCAAATCGAATGTAAGAAAATTCGTATTCAAATAGATCCCCTTCAAATGTTGTATGACTCTATTCAAGATGAATGTATTCATACAAATTTGTACAAATATCCGATACAAACTCATATGTATCGGATATGTATCCGATACATATCCCGTGACATATCTACTCTGAAAGCATCAAATCCTATCTGAATCCACTTTGAATCTGCTCTCAAACCATGTCGAATGCTCTCTGGATCCATTGCAGATGGGACTGGCGCAGCTGCTTTCCCACTTCCCAGGTTCACAAATGTTCCGAAGCTTTGTACAAATACGAATGTCAATGTATGAACGTTGTAACTTTAGATTTGAATAAGAATGTACATAGTCATACAAATATTGAATGTTGCAAATATTCCTGCACCTCTGATCCGTCACATCTTAATAAGACTGGCTATTGAATGTTGCTTCAACATCTGCAAACTATGTGGCAGCTTAGATATGCCTTAAACGTGGTTTGTGGGTAAGACTTTTTACATGCCAGACTCTCCCTCACCTCTTACAAATATTCTATGGTTGCATTTACATGTAAGAAAAAAACAAAATATCCCAGCAAAAGAATAAGACACTAAAGTCCTTTCCACATAGTTCATTTTTACAGGCTAAATCCCAGTGTGCCATCCATATTTTGGCATGGACAATGGCAGATCCAGATCATGCTTTCTCCTCATTAGATGGAGTATGCACTGTGCTAGGACACCAATCAATGAGATCTACAACTAACATAGGGCAGATGACAAAGCCCTGTGGTCCAGTATATCATGGGGGTGGGGACTCTTCTTGTTGGGACTCCAGGAAGCACCATCAGAAGTGATTCCTCCTCAAAATGGCTTGTCTGGAGACACCAAAGACCAGGAACAAAAGTTCCCAGCCTTCAGAGCCTCAGTACTGCTTCCAAAAGATCTTTGGAATCAGCAACTGGATGTGAAACAGAACACACTGTTAGAATCTGAATGGCCCTGTCCCGGTGTGGGACACATTACTTGTTCCATGGCAGGGCATCCCATTCTGTCACGCAATTGGAGAGAGTATAGAAAAGGTCTAAATCCATTTCTGCATGGGGCCCGAAGACCCTATTAGGAACCCAATGGGGATCCATGCAGAATGTATCCTCCACCAACCTTCCACATGGACGACCCCATAAGGACCTCATGAGAACCTCATGAGGGACACATCATCTGCATGAGTGCCTCCTGATCCCAGTCCTAATGGGGTCTTTGGGCCTTTAGATCCAGATTCTCGATGGACCCTTTTAATGGTGTCTTCAATCTGGTCTTCCACCATGAAGACTGGATCACAGAGTGTGCTTCCCCACATGTCTCAGGCCAATGGGATCTAGGGGCGGCCCCTGAGTGGTACATATGTGGACCAATTGTGCCACGGCACCAGCAGAACTTCCTCCTTGGGACTTATTGGGGCCTAGGGAAGTGTTCTATGAGGGCAACACAGCAGTCCTGTTTAGCACCCATTGCCATCGGGTGTTAAACACCCCATATGGATGTATGGGATCTCCCAAAGATCTAGTCCTCTTTAATCCAGAATTAACAAGGAAAATGTGGAAACAGCCTAAGACATCTATTCCCAATTGGCAGTTGAGAAGTCAAATACAGAGATACAGAGCAAGTTATAGCTCTGAACCTTTACATTGATGCAAGATGCTTAGAAAAGCAAACCTCTAAATCCCTAAGACAGGATAAGCCCACATTTCTGAAGTCCAGCTCTCGCTAACCTCCAGCTAGAAAGCCCTAAGGCTAACAGTTTAACAAATATCTACTAAGAACCACTTCAGTTCAATGATGAACAAACTGTTTCTGACATTTGGTTAACTAGGTTGAGAAAATACCACAAATATAGAAACTACGGGACTTTTTAAAAATCCTTACAGCTCAGATGAGATTAATCATCAATAAATCATAGGGGGGAAAACCCTAAAATGAATATTAATTAGGACTTCCATAGGTCAGCCTTCGTGAACAAAATGGATCTATGGTTCTTTGGCTGAAGCTTGGTTATATTTGACTGGCGGTGGCAGTGCTCGGTAGCAAGCCAGCTGTTTTTCCTAACGGCAATGGAACTGTGGAGGTGGCAATTGGCTTCCACTACTATTGGGGAAAGTGGCTGGCCATCATGAGCCAGCCACTTCTCCAGAAAGGACCTATCTTTGCTATGAATCTTCAATGAATGTTCTAAGTGAAGCTGAAGCCTCCTACATTCACAGGGGGCTGCATCACACAAATGTAAAGTATCAGCCCCATTTGCTTTGATGTGAAGCAACGGGGGGGGGGAGGGATTGTGCATGTGCCTACTTCAGGTGCAATGCATTGGGAACACTACATGCCCAAAGTGTTCCCAATGCAGCACAGAATGCAATTCACAAAAAGTGGATTGCAGTGCTATTAAAGGGAATCCAGCAATGATGGTGGGTTTCCAACAATAGCTTTGTTTACCTGCATGTCTGGTGAGTAGTTTATACTGGAGACCTCTGGGAATCAGACAACCTGTGGAAAAAGAAAAACAGAAGAAATAGGCTGGGTGCTTGGCTGGCCTCTGGTAGTTCCTAGCAATGAAAACATGTTTTGAGTTGCCTTGTCCTTTACTACTGCTGGTAGAACAGGTTAACACGCACAGTAACCGGTGGTATAATAATATATATGGACTATTTCCTCTCCTTCTCCCCTCCCATAAAGAAAAGTCTCCATCTGTCTTTGGAGTTCATTAATCAGTTTTCTATAGTCACAATAAACAGACGGCAAAGTAAGAATTAGGTGGCCTTAATTCTAATTGATAAATAAACTGCATTGTTTTTGGACCAGATCAGAAATCCTAGACAGGTGCAGGGTGAGATATAGAAAAAATAAAATGTTTTTACATATTATATCCTTAACTATCTGGTTATATAAGGTTTCCCACTGACAGGCAGTATGTTTTCATGTACTGCAAGGAAAATAAGGACACAAAAAGCCTATATACTTCCAACTGCTATATTAGCAGTATAAATAGAGCCATTGGAATTATACATACACAGATATTTATCGAGCATATGGGGAGTATATGTGGCTGCCTTTTAAGAGGAGTTTTGCAAGTATATTAGGAGAAACTAGCCTTCTAAAATTAGCTTCTTTTATTTATTTATTTATTTATTATTTATTTATTTCTATCCCGCCCTATACCCGAAGGTCTCAGGGCGGGTAACAATATTATATTAATCTTAGACAGGTCCCTGCCCTCAGGCCTACAATCTAAAGAGACAAGAAACAAAAGAAAAATGGTGTGGGAGGGAACAGGGAACAGCAAAAAGCAAGCACTTGAAGTCTTCAGTTCCAGTTCTTCAGTTCATTTCTTATTGTTGGAATTTTCCTATTCGCTTTACTTTGAATTTTCTCTTCATTGATGACAAACCGGATGATGGTAGAGATGGTCAGCAGGCATCTATTCAGCCCCGCCTTGCTCAGCCCCAGGACCATATGTTTTCTCAACTGGTGGATTGGCTACCATAGTCTCTTTGCCATCTTGTGATGGGAGCAGTTGGAAGATGGAGGGGCACTGCTGGGAGCAAGATGGCAGAGCCCAGCCTGCTGCCTCTTCTCCACTCCTCTCAGGCAAGATTGTTCTCAGCTTTGTGATTATGGCAGTTGGAGGAGGAAGGGGCATGCTGGGAGCAAGATGGCATAAATGGTCTTCAGAAATGACTCAGTACTCTGCCAATCAACAGAGCTTCTTGGAGCTGTAAGACAAAATAGGGATGTGCACAAATATTCATAACATTTGTTATTTGTACAAATTTGGATGAATTTGGACATCTGGACATTAGCATTCATACAAATACAAGTGTTTCAGAACATTAGTACGTATAGTTTGGACATTTGTTAAACTGGGAATACGTATCGATATATATGTGTTTGTATAGGATACGTATCCGATACTTATATATTGGTATAGGATATATATCTGATTTGTAGGTGGTTGTATCAGATATATATCCAGGATTCGAATGCATTCATATCGGCTATTCATACAAATTTGTATGAATACATTTGTATGGAATAGAATCCCACCACATTCAAAGGAGATCTGCTCAAAGAAACACAAATTTTCTAACATTTGGTTTGTTACAAATTGAATGTCAAAAAACCCATTTGTGCACATCCCTACAACGCAATCCTACATATGTTTACTCAGAAGTAAATCTTGCTGTGTAGAACTGCAATCTTAGCAGTATAGTAAGGCTGTGTAGAATTATAACCTTAATAAGTAAAAGGGTGTTTCCGCACAGGGGCAAATAAAAACGGATCTGTGGCACCCGGATTTATTAAAGAGGGGGAACTGGTTTTAATAGCTCTGGGTGCACAGCAGATCTGGATTAACGGGGTAGATCCAGATCTACAGTGCCTGACAAAAGATCTGTCGCCTATCCATGTTGTTGAAGCCAAAGCCTATAACCTGACTTAAAATTCATCCATTGGTTTTAGAAATGACTCATATGAAAGCTGAAACCCTCCCAAATGAGGTTTTTAAAAAGAAAATAAATTTGCTTCACTGCTGAAATATTGATCATTTAATGAACACAGAAAGGTCAGATTTTGGCTAGACAAAAGTTTTGTCGCCTTGTCATATAATGCACCTAATCCTAGTTTACAGCCTCACCTGTGCTCACTAATTGATCAGATAATTAGTGGGTGTGTATAAAAAGAACTCCAGCACTCCAGACCTTCACTTGAACTGCAACTTGACCTCTGACAACGTGCCAAAAATCCACCCTGCGACCAAAGCCTTGATTATCAGGAGACTGAAGACCAGATCCTCTGCAGAGGTGGCTGACACCTTTAATGTATCTCAGCGTCAAGTACAAAGAATTAAAAAAAGATTTGAAGAAACTGGAGATGTTTTTGACAAGCCCAGGTCTGGCAGACCCCACAGGACGACTGCTCAGGAGGAACGTTTGTTGGTTCAAAAATCAAAAGCCAGCCCTTCTTCCACTGCAGCAGAGCTCCAACAGGCCTGGTCACCTCAAGTCCCTGTGTCAACTAGAACAGTTTGTAGGATTCTGTCTCGAAATGGCCTCCATGGTCGAATCAGTGCCCAGAAGCCAGCACTAAACAAAAGGCAATTAAAAAACCGTGTGGTATTTGCCAAAGCCCACAGCCTACTAAACGGATGGATGCTGGAAAAGTGGCAGAAGGTGGATTTCTCAGATGAATCTTCAGTTGAATTACACCACAGCTGCCACAAATACTGCAGGAGACCTACTGGAGCCCATATGGATCCAAGATATACCCAGGAAACAGTTAAGTTTGGTGGTGGAAAGATCATGGTCTGGGGTTACATTCAGTATAGGGGTGTGCGAAACATTTGCAAGGTGGAAGGCAATATCAATAGCCTAAAATATCAAGACGTATTAGCTACCTCTTACATTCCCAATCGTAAAAGGGGTCAAATTTTGCAGCAGGATGGCGCTCCATCTCATACATCCATCCCTACATCAAAGTTTCTCAAGGCAAAGAAGATCAAGGTGCTCCAGGACTGGCCAGCCCAGTCACCAGATATGAACATCATTGAGCATGTTTGGGGTAGGATGAAAGAGGAAGCATGGAACACAAAACCAAAGAATCTTGATGAACTCTGGGAGGCATGTAAAACTGCATTCTTTACTATTCCTGATGACTTCATCAATAAATTGTACGAATCATTGTCGAAACGCATGAATGCAGTCCTTCAGGCTCATGGAAGTCACACAAAATATTAAATATGGCTCTAATAGCACCACAACTTCATTCACCAATGTTATGAAACATATCTTTGTATTTGAAGTGAATTATCTGTTTGATTTTCACATTACTTTTTGTGGGCGACAAAACTTTTGTCTCGCCAAAATCTGACCTTTCTGTGTTCATTAAATGATCAATATTTCAGCAGTGAAGCAAATTTATTTTCTTTTTAAAAACCTCATTTGGGAGGGTTTCAGCTTTCATATGAGTCATTTTTAAAACCAATGGATGAATTTTAAGTCAGGTTATAGGCTTTGGTTTCAACAACATGGATAAGCGACAGAACTTTTGTCAGGCACTGTAAGAGATCCAGATCTACCCCGCACCCCTGCCGCCGCACATGCGACGTGAATCCGGTTTGGAGACGAGTGCTATGCGGGCACACAGCACCCGGCTCCGATCCGGGGTGGAGGGCCCTCCCCCCACCCGCCATGATTGGCTCGCTGGAGCCAAGCATGCCGAGCTGGGGGACCCTGCTGCCGCGGCTTGCCCTGACCCCAGAAGCGGTGGATCGCCGCTTCTGGGGCCAGGACGAGCTTCCCAAAAGCCCACCCTAGCCCCACGGTGAAACCCCTCCTTACCTCGCCGTGGTCATCTTCTTTTTGAGGGTCTTCTCCCAGGATGCAGCGCGCCTGCGTCCTGGGCGTCTCCTGAGTGGCTGGGGCTGCCAGGAGCAGCCCTTGCCCTCAGGAGGCGTTCTGAGCATGCACGCTGCCTACTAAGGGCAATGTGCGTGCTCAGAACGCTCCTGGCTCTTCTGACTCTTTCTTTTCCTGATGCTTTCCAGTAGCTGCTTCCCCCATAATGCCTGGTCACTCAAACCTGTAACCCAGAAGAAGAACTTTGATTATGTTTCCTCTCCTAGAAGCCACCACAGCTACAGTGTCACTGACGCTCTGATACTGATTTCCCTCCTATCAGTTCAACAGGACTAGGGGCTGAAGTGTTTCCAGTATATGAGCTGGCATAGTCTCACAGATGAGAGCTGATTTGGGTTGTTCTTGGATCATGAGGACATTTGGATGACCTGGTTCAATAAGCTCATATATGGATGCAGCCTCAGAGGTACCTAAGAGCATTAACAAGCCAACAGTTTCCTTCAAGGTAATTTTTATTCAGCTGTGAATCTATTTGAGATCCATCTTCCATTCAAAAATGTGAATGCTATATATCCTATGTACCTTATTCTAACTTGCTATACTCAAGTGCAGTGGAAGATGATATCCCATTGACAACATGGAAGAAAAATGTAAAATTCTAATCTCAGTAATGGAGACAACATAGCTGCACACAGGCAAACAATAGTCTGCTCAAAACAGTATATTTCCACAAAGACCGATCTGGATTTATTTATTTTATTAATTGTTTATATTTCTACCAGACCCTGTACCCAAAGGTCTCACACTTGAATAACAATAATCCAATAAATTGTACATTTTCAACCTTATTATATTCACTTAATTCTGCTGATGATCAAAAGCCAGGCAAAGGTCACATTGGATTAAAATCAAAATAAAGAGGAAATCAGGGGAAAGTTGGAATGAAATAGATTCTCACAGAGATTGAATATTTCAGAGAGGAATTATATTTGTATGTTTCTTCTTTTCTCTTCCCATACTAAAAACCAATCCTTGATAACATGGAATACTGAGAAAACATGTCAGCATCAATTAAGCATTCATAATAACTCAACAGATCAAGGGCAAAGTTCTGTTTAACACTGGGGTTGGTAGAGAATGTTCTCTTCGCTGTTCTTAAATGCTCCCCCCCCCAATCTTAGCTACGTCACTTTTAACTTAGCTTACTGAGAAACCTCTTGAGATACCTAGAACTGAATGTACATATTGAATTGAAGAGCAGATGCTCTTATTTAGACATGTACAGATCAAAAGAGATCCAGGGAAAGAAGACAGTATGTTCAGAATATCACAAAAATCTGGAAGAAAAGTAGCTTTTGAAAGCTGTTATTTTAATTCATCCAGTTGGACAAAACATCAGATGGAAATATGTACTTTTCAAACCAGTGGTTCCTTTATGGTATGGCAGTGGTACAAAGGGTAACAAGCATGTCTTTGACCCTGTCTTCATCAGTGGCTCCCAACAAATGTTTTACTTTCTTTCCTAACATAGCTTCTAGTCATTTTAACTGTCCCAGCATTACAAGCTCTTATATCTTATTTTTAGAGAAGTCTTAATTTGTTCTCACAACTTTTCTAAGACAAGCTTCATATATAGACACCAAAATAATAATAGTAAAAATCTTTTAAGTAATTGCTTCATTAGATATGCAATATAAAGCAAAGTCTTCATTGCCTAGTTTCAGTAATACTAACAAAAATTCTCTACCATGGCAATTAATTAAAGAAGCTGTTTAATTTATATGAATAATGTCATAAATGTGCTTTAACTAAAATTCAATGTCATATGTAGCTACAGCTACACCACAAAATAGGCTTGAAAAATAGCAGACAATCCTCCAGTTTAGGAGACTCATGTGTAATGGGATAATCACTTCTTTACTAGGTTGAGTGCGGAAACCATAGTCCATTTGCCTAAGAAAATCCAGTTTCACTTTGTGAACCATTTTTATTATTCACAATTGGTAGCATATCCAATTGCACTGGCCTAACACTTCCATTAAATCAAATATTGAGGAAAAGGAATCTGATTCTGTTGGAAAAATTATTTAGGATTTTTTTTCTGGGCATAATGGTCACTTCAGTAAAGATAACTTTTATGGCAATATCATAAACCACCGGATTAACCTAAGCATCTTCCTCACTACCTTTTAACTTATTTATGTACCCTAGAACCCTGATCTAGATTGCATAGAGTGAGTCCACAATACTCTTTGCTTTGCTTTATAAAGACTTTGGTGCATGAGAAATTTAAGTTAGAAAACAATTTTATTCAGTTATTCATGAAGGTATTTGCTCAGAGTCCCATTTTTCATTCTTTCTGAAAAATTCCTTATTATACACATATACATAAAGAAAAGCCACAGAAAAATAGACTAGACACAAGAACAAATTCAGATGAATTGAAAATATTTAAATAGTGATAGGAACAATAAAAGAAATAACTCAATTCGATTTCTAAATAACATACAAATCTTTTATAATCAAGAACAACTTTCTAAAACAGTAGATTAAAGAAAGAAATATGAATTAATTAAAACCTAGAAATATGGAAGCTCTGGTAATTACTATTGGCTGTGCAGTCCATGGAAAAGATGACAGAGAAGTTTTAGTTTAACCTACGATTAAAACAACAGCATATTTGCAAGCAGGTATTTGGTGATTGGTTGACCACAAAAAGGTTATATAGGGGATGAAAAACAAAATAGAAAGGGGTAATGTTAACCAATTGTTACACAATCACCTGCTTACTAATTCAAGCCTTTTTACCTTTCCCCAGGTGTTATCTTGCAGAGGAAGGTGAGTGGGAGGCCAGGTGGGCTATATTTTTTGTATTTTTTTCCAAATTTTTTATTATTTACAATACTGCAAATACATACATATTCTTATACAAGTATGTGGTGTACATAATTAAAAGAATGTATGTATAATTATTGCAATCACAAAATGCAACCAAAAGTAATAATTGATTACTTACACCAAACTCGTTCTGCAAAGGACTACACGTGAAACCACTAGGGATGTGCATGAATATTCATAAGATACAAAATTCATACTAATTCAGCCAAATTTGGACGTTCGAATTTGAACCAAATGTTGGCACATTCAAAGATTGACATTCAAATTCCAATTGAATGTTTTGATACATTCATATGACGTTTCATATGGATTTGTATGGGATTCATATGGGATTCATATTGGATATGTATGGGATTCGTATGCATTTGTACAGGATTTGTATGGGATTGAACATTCATACCAAATTCTAATCCTACCACATTTGAGGGGGGGGGATCTATTCAAATGAATGCAAATTTCTTGCATTTGATTCAATACAAATTAAATTTAAAAGTTATACATTTGTGGTGTACATTCCTAGAAACCACGCAATAAAACAAGATGTTTTAGAAAGCAGAACACAGTAGATTTTTAAACTATATCTACATAAGCCTCAAGACCGAAGTGATTTATACCTGGCTTTGCTGGTACATGTATCTCTTTATTATTATTAGAACTTTGAACCCGTGAGAGAGCCTGGATTCCTTCATAGAACCAACTCAAGGATGAAAAGACTTTCTAGAACAGAGAGGACACCTTAGTCCAGAATAAGCAATCCATCCTTAGTAGGGATATATTGTTCCTGGAATGGAACAAAACCATTTCCATTGGAATGTCCTATTCTGTGTTAGCCTTCATGTTATCTCTGAAGCTCACACCAGCTTTGGAGCCAGCATAACTCTTCTCCAAATGCTTGGGGAGCTGTGCTATCCGTATGCCTCCTTGTTTCAGTATATCACCCCCTAGTATTCTGGTAGATATCAAAAAGGAGGTCTACTGGTAGACTGGACTAGGGCACTATTTGGGGCATCCTGGGCTGGATTATGTTTCAACATGTGCAAATAGAACAATCTAGAAAGCTTCAGGGCCTCTCTGGTCCATTGTAAGGTATGAGCAACAGAGACTCAGAAGTGGACCATAGTCCAGTGTCCTAAAAATTGCAGAAAGGTCCTGTAGTTACAGTTAAGATTTAATCTCTATCTGAATATGAAGATATCTCATCCTATTTAATCCTGGACACATTTTCCTGTTATTAAACCCCCTTATATGGAACAGTTGGCTATGCAGTTCCCCAAAATTTTCATCTAGTTCTAGAATGGCCAAGACACTTGTGGGATGTGTCATTTTGCATGGAAGAAGCTAAACCTACTTATTACACATAAAGCTTCCTACTTTAAAGGGTTCAATAAATCTGTTTTTTAAAATAAATACTAAGCAATGCTTTATCAGTGTGTTGTGTTAATGTTTCATTGTTGTGTTATCGAACCATCATAAGAGGAAGAACAAGGATAATGTGTTGTGTTAACTCAAGTAACTATTATTTTTCTTTATTCAGTAATACCGAATAGGAATGTGCACAAATGTTTTTTTGGTATTCAATTTGAACCTAATTGAATGTTCAAAAATCTGTATTTGCATGACTAGATCACATTTGAATATGGCAAAATTCTATTTGATATGAATCTATTTGTATTTGTACAAAGATACATATCTGATATGAACAGATATGTATCTGTTATGAACATACACGTGTCTGATATGAATAGATACAAATCTGATACAGACAGATATGCATCTGACACAAACAGATACGAATCTGATATGAACAAATATGTATCTGATATGAATGGATACATATCTGTTACAAACAGATACGTATCTGATACGTTTCTCCAGCTTAACAAATGTCCATACTATTCTTATAAATGTCCAGAAACATTCGTATGTTTGAATGTTAGCCTACAAATATTGTAATACTCGATTTAAGTTTGTCCAAATTTGGCCTAATTTCTAATGTTACGAATATTCATGCATACTGAACTGTTTTCTGTTTTCTGAATATTCACGCATACTGAACTGTTTTCTGTTTTCTGAATATTCACGCATACTGAACTGTTTTCTGTTTTCTGAATATTCACGCATACTGAACTGTTTTCTGTTCCTCTTTCGTATCTCCCATCCTACACATAATGTTTTGTCAGGACTAAGTTTCCATGAAGCCAGGCAATGCCTACAATAAACAACTTTTTATTTTCTTTCTTTCCTTCCTTCCTTCTTTCTTTCTTGTTCTTTTGAAAGCTTTATAATAAGCAACAAATGATGAAAACCCTAATCTTAGCTAGACATTAAATATCTAGTGATGATGTTGACTGATAGGTTCTTGCACAATACAAAAACCACATAAGAGAAGTGGGCATTCTTTTTCTCCACCCCCTTTTTCTTTTGTTCTAATAGTCTTTATTTCAGACAGGATTGGCCTTACTTTCTTCACAGCTTATGCTGCAACCTCAGATTAATGGGAGCTTTTATCATTCCTAAACTGCCATGATTCCCGTCAGCATTGTGTAGCCAGAAGCCAACTACTGTAACATTTTGGCTGAAAGCTTAGAGTAACAATGACCTTAAACAAGTTTGCAATTTAAATACAGATTAAGAGCATAATGGATTGCTCACAGGAAGCCTTGCTGGGTTAAAATCAAATAAGCAAAAAAGGACCTTGTAACATTCATAAATATTATTAATAAAAAATCATTCAAAAATAAATCAAAATTAAAGGGGCCCAATTACACATCATTCCTGACATGCTTTCAACAAAGTAAGAAGACTGTTTTACAAAACAAATTTATTTATTTATAAATAACATATTTAAAATATAACTCACCCAACCTTTTTCCTTTCCATTCACCCCCTGGCAGAACTACATTCAGATGAAAATGTGGCTGCATCCACACAACAGGATGTGCAGTCGCGATCTGGGCATCACACACAATGATCATGGATTGTCATTGTGGCTCATTATTGGATCACTACTGTGCATTTACGTTAATGCTGGTAAGAGGACACTCACTGAGCAGTAGGATGAAAATTCGACTCTTCCTGCCAGTCCAAGCAGAATGGTGAGAAGAAACAAATGAGAGGCAGGAGGGGAACTCAGATTTGATTGGCTGACTCAGCCCATGTGACCACACGTGCCAACTGAGCTCTTACAGCTTCTGATGGAAGCTACAGAGCTTCTTTTTGACTCAGGACTATCGGTTGTCACTTCGCAGCTTTTTACTTTAACTGCGGATTTATTCTCCAAGTCTGAAGGCAGCCTGTGAATCATGTTGCTCCCTGGTGTATCTCCACTGAGACACTATTCCAAAGCTAAAAGGCCACCACAGCAAACCCCCCTCTCCCATGCTGCAACCTCCAAAATTGGGGAACATTTGCCTTTGTTCAAATTCCTCCCCGAGAATGTAGGCGGTTTCAGCTTCATGTACAAACATCTGATGAATGTTCATGCATTAAGAGAATATCTCTCCCTCTGTTCCTGTCTCCCCTCCCACGCACCTGCCATTGTTGCTGCCACTGTTGTGAACTCCTCTGAGTTTCTGGAGGTACATCTGGGAATAGCAGAAAATCTTATGCAAGGTTGCACAGTTCCAGATCCCTGAA
Organism: Aspidoscelis tigris stejnegeri; assembly: GCA_023333525.1. Taxonomy (NCBI): domain Eukaryota; kingdom Metazoa; phylum Chordata; class Lepidosauria; order Squamata; family Teiidae; genus Aspidoscelis; species Aspidoscelis tigris. Next base: position 13,197,108 of record JALMGA010000006.1, on the reverse strand, counting down.
ACTGTACCTAAAGATTCTGCCAGACATCAAGCCCTACAATGGCAGCAATCACAAGTCCTCTTCACATCTGAGGATGAAAACTGTGTGCTCTTGAGTTAGTTTAGGCTAGCTCTATTTTCCATCTTCTTCTAATCTCTGATATATTGAATCCTTGATAATCTTCAAATTTGTCCTCAGGTAGTCCTTGTTCACACTGAGGCAGCCCATTTTCACCTTATTTTGCCCTGTGCATAGCAAGTCATTCTTGAAAATACAACCTCTTTAAGGGTTACCCCACTACTATATCACTTTGCTTGTGTTTCTACTGATTTTTGACATTGACAAAAATTTTGATTGCTATTAAGTTTGACTGTCATTTCTGTGCATTTTAAAAGCTTTTACTCCTATTTTAATAAACTTTCCTTCTTGTTTTCAAAGAGTATTGACTCTGAAATAGGTTTTTTTTTTGGTCTGTGCATTAGTTTTATAGTACACTGGATCAATGTATCATTTTTTTCAAAGCTTCACCTTAAGATCCTGCATTTTGAGAACCTGTGAATGGGTAAATCTATTTTAACTAATAAAATCAGTCAGTCTCAGACCACTCATCTTAATACCAGGGTAGCTGAATTGCAAGAAGAACTTTGTAATCTTAAAGCACAGGCTGGTCTATATGGCAAACAGTGGTTCTTCAAATATTAGTGCTTTATATGGGACTACAAACACCTCGAATGGGGCTCAGAAGTCAATTGTAGCATGCTTTTTGAATGCCAGCCCCTGGGAAACTGAGCAGAATCAGCTAGTGGGTTTCCTTGTTTATCCAGTTTGACCACTAAGAAAGCAGTCTACTGGACTAGACCTCATGGATCAAAACCAATCGAATGCAATGAGAAGTTGCCTTATGTTCTTGAACATGACTATATTTGGAACACCTAATACGATACTGGTCAATGTACTAGGTATATGCACATGAACAAAAATCACAGGTGTTTCACCATTGAATTGAAAATCTGATAATTCACTTCATTGTTGAATTGTTTTATTTAAATAATGAATTTTCACATTCATTGTCAATTCTTTTGCAAAGAAAAATACCTTTTTTCATTGAAAAGTCATTTTCATGACCAAAACCACTGTGAAATATCAAAACAACAACTAGATTTTCTATTTAATGAAGATGACTGACTGAGAAAGTGAAATATTTGATTGAATTAGTGAGTATGAATTGAATTTTACACATCCCTACAATGTACCTAAAAACATGTAATCATAAACATCATTAGATCTGTAATTGTTGACTAATTTCGATACTTTACCTTAGGACAAAGGCAAGTGTGTGTGTATGAGGACATTGAAATTTAAGCAATTCAATATGGTAGCCCCCTTTTCTTTCTAATTATAGTAGAACAGGGCTATTATTAAAATGTATCCCAGTGCAAATACAATGTACTACTTCTATATTTCACACACTGTCATAAGAGAGGCTGTATAAAAATGGAATGTATACTGTATTAGGTTCTATAATGTAACAACATGGCAGAATATAAATGTGTTTGTGTGGGGGGGACGACATATGTGGAAATATCATTCTTAGAGGGGAAAAAAGTGAGGAAGTTTCAGTCATGATTACCAATATTATAATAAGTCCCTAGTTTAGGATATGCACACATAAAGATATGTTTGAAAATAGTCATGTTTCCAAACATCCTAGTAAAAGAAATACACAAAGATTAGTTTCATTAAAGAAGGATATAAAGATAATCATTAAAAATGAAAGCCTGCAGTACCTTAGACGTTTTCGCACGGGGGAAAATGGAACGCGAAAAAGCCAGCTGTGGACACGTCATCCGCATTGGCCGCGCGCGCCTTGCGTTCCGACGTGTCCGCAGCTGGCTTTTTCGCGTTCGAAATGTAGAGCACTTCGAAGTGCTCTACATGCGTTCCAACGCGGACGAGCCGTCCGCAGGCGTTCGGGAGAAGAAGCGTTCGCGCCGCTTCTGTCTCCCGATCGCCTGCCGGCTCGCCTCCGAAGCCGCGCGGCTTTGACAATCAGCTGTTTTTCAAACAGCTGATTGTCGATCTGCCTCCGCGGCCGCCGGCGCGCCCCTGGCCGGCGTTTGCCGGCTAAGCCAGCTTCGGGCGCTTTAACCATTCGCACCCAGACGCTCCGGAACGCGTTTACACGCGTTCCGGAGTGTCTGTGTGTGAACGGGGAAAGCGCCCGAAGCTGGCTTAAGCTTTCCGCCTGAACGCGTTCGGTTTCGAACGCGATTCAGTGCGGAAATGCCTCTTGATATTATTTCTTAAAAAGTCTCTTTTGCCAGTTAAATGAGTAAAAAATAGATCTTGTATTGCTCACCAGAAGATGTGAGAAGCAGAGACCTCACTTTGCACACACTTTTGGAAAACAAGCTGTTTCAGTTCCTTCCTCCTGTTCTTCACTATTAAAAGAAAGAAAGAAACATTTAAAAAGCTAATGTGACATCTCTTCATCTGTGTGGAACTAATAATGCCTTCACAAGGCAGTTGTTTTGGTACATATAGGATACTGATGTAAAATAACAGGCAAAAACATATGGAATACTTAGCTAATGTGTGTTTTCCTCCTTGACATAATCAGGTCATTTCTGTACCAGCTTTTACAAAATGAATTTATTTGCATAAAAATGACTCAACTATCAAATTGGAATTAAATGAAATCTAAAAGTACTGAACAGGGAATATCATGCTGTCTTGAATAACCTTTGAGCAAATGTCTTGGAAAAATTATGCTACAGACTATTTTTCTTACAAAATGTACTAATGAGTTCAGTCACTTTCCTCCCAAATTCTATATGGGATGATAAACTAACATGAAGTTAGTCACCAGATCAAAAATGTGAAACTAACTATAGGTTCAGACCTCCTCAAAAATAGAACAAAACCTAATAATCTCTGCACCACTGCTGCAGAAGCTGGTGTGTGACCATTTACCTACTCTGCTCTCTTCATGACCAGAGGTTTGCCTTTAGGTGACATTTGGACAATGCTTTAGCCTAAATTGTTATTGAAGTGAATGCCAATCACTCAGGATAGGTATGCTTTTATATGAGCTGAATTTTTCCATTTGTAGATGTTATATTCCTGAAGTAAGTAATGACAAACTAGGAAGTTTTGTGATGGCCTCTGTGGCACTATCCTCTTCGTATTGTATGCAATTATATAGGGAGTAATTTTGTCCTTATTTACATTTGTGTTTGTTTGTCAATGTGACAACCTTTACTGATAATTAAAATGTTGAATACATTTTTCTCTGGATAACTATTTATTGATAACAGTGGGAACAGGAATTGTTTGAATATGTGTAGAATTCATCCTCTCATTGTTGGTTCTTGACTAAACATTTCCTTCTTTAATGCCACTCATTTTCCTGTTTTTAATTGAAAACTTTACTTTTGATTGGTCCATAGATAAGATCTAACTCTATGTGACTCCTGATTACTAACTTGTGAGAATATTGAGCTTCCAAAAATTATCCTTCCTTCCTTTATTTGGTCAATTGTGTTATGTAATGTACTGATGCCTGTACTGTATAGTTGAATTATAAATGTTTCATCATGTCTTTTAATATTTTCTCCTATGTAATAGTGTTCTCTGTTTTGTTTCATAAATTGTTACTCTTTTGCTTTCCTCGGTACTAGTCTTTGAGAGTGTTCTTTTTTTTTCTCTGATCATCTTTTTGTCTGTTATTCATTATTGTTTCTCATCAAAATTTGTTGGATTAACCAACCAAACATCATCATCATTCATTTTCAGTAGGCAATGAAACAGTGGGAGACAGATCTGTCAGTCAGAAATAATAATAATAAAAATATATGGATTGGTCAACATCTAAAGAGGCATCTTGCAGGTTGACTTACTATCACCCTGTTATTCATCATTGCAATGGTTCCACAATACGTGATTCTGAAGAAAAAGAATAAATAAATGAATAAGTACCAAACAATGAAAATACTGTCAAACGTTCACATCTGCTTTATATGGATTATTTGAAGCTTTATTGAAAATCAGAAACTGAAATCCAGTCACTGATGATGAATGTAGTATGAATTTTCAGTACTGATATAGCAATGGAATTTAGATTGGAAAAAATATGTCAGACAGTAATAATATCAAAGACAGTAGTAGTATGAAAATTCCAGATAGCCAAATTATAAAAAGATAATTAGTACAAAGCCTATAAATATCTGGACATTTATAGCTAACAGGCTATAAATAGTCAAGATTGAGTGTGATCAACAAAGAATATATTCAAACAGTATGAAAACCTATTCTGATCAAACTGAATAGATAGAATATCATTAAAGCCATCAACACCTAGACCATACCCATCATACCATATACAGCTGGAAATGTTAATTGGACATAAGCTGAATGGAGGGTGAAAGAAAAACAAGAAAATTGCTAATTGACAATTCACTATGGACTACATCCTTGCAATGACATTGGAAGATTATACCTGCCCTATAGAATTAGTGCCAGTTAGAGAAACAGGTGGAGGGGGGAAAAAAACCCCTCTAGCTGATTATATAGGACATAATCAAAAACAAGCATTGGTAGAAGCTAAAAATTATTGAAAGTACAAGAACAAAAGAATATAATTTAAAAAGGGAATAGAAACAAGAATAGAAAGCTGGATTAGTCACAATAACTAATCAATAAAGACATAGTCAAAGATGAAAAGAAAAGTGAACATTGATGAAACTGGATAATGACAAAACTGGAACATCAAAAAAAGAAAAGAAACTGATGGAAAATATCAATTGTACAAAGAATCTCATGGAATGGTGGACCATAAACTCAGCTCATGAAAGAAAATTGTACAGACTGATTATAAAGAATGGCACAACATTGTTGCTAAAATTATACATTGGAACATCTGTAAGAATTATCATCTGCCAATTACAAATATACAGCTGTGTCCATATGTAAGGAACTGGACATTTTTTGAGATGCTGAGCATGGCAACAGAACACTGACACTCTCATTGGACTCACAATCCACTTTCAGGGTTAGAAATCCACCCTGAAGGTGATGAAAGCACAGTCCTTATTTGTCCTCTCTCCATCGGTATCTGTAGGTAAAACATTGGTGATTGTGGCTGTTCCACAATAGCATAACCAAATACCAGATAGGAAACAGCTACAAAAGACAACCATTATCTATCTGTTGCTTAACTACAATGGATGAAAACTTTGAGAGTCCAGAGTGTACCCCATAGTCTCAAATCCTTGAATCCCTAGAAGCACAAAGCATGTATATATATCCCAAGCAAACCTACATTTCATGGCCTCGTTATGTACTGGGCCTTGTTTCAGATTATATTCCAGAATACAGATGTGCCACTGGCTGCCTATGGGCCAGGGGCTGTGGGACCCCTTGGTAGACTAAACCACGTGGGTCCGGGTTACTGGTGTCCCACCTCCTCCGCCCAACTGTGGCTGATCATGAGCCCCTGTGGGGTTGAGCTGCCTGGATCGAGGCAGCTCAGACCCACAGAGCTCCCACTCACCCCCACCCCGGCGCCCAAGGATACACCCACACATGCACAACACTTACCTCCTTGCTGTCCCGGCTCAGAATGAGCTCAGACAGCCAGGAGCATGCACCACGTTGGCGCGGCGGGACTCCTGATTGGGCAGGCAGCCCGGCAGCGACCAGGTAAGGACCAGATTGTGCGCGGATGACCTTGGGTGGGGTGGGTAGGCTGTGGCTTCCCCTTGCAAGAGAAGGGGCAGCCAGGGAAGCCAGCTGCCTGCCTCACAATGCCTGGCTCTGATGGAGCCAATTGCAAAGGCCAGGAGGGAGGGCCCAGCTCTCAAACAGAGAGAGCATGTGCTTTCCCTCATTGACAGGGGAGGCCCTTCAGAGGCCGGATTGGGATGGGTCTCCAATCTGGCCCTGCCGCTGCCACCCCAGACGTATGTGGATGCGCAGGGCCTCTGAGACTCTGCCCCTCTTTGGGGCAGATTATCGGAGAAAACGTTTCACCGGAAAACGGATCTTATAGATCCGTTTGCCAGCAGCATGTGCAGAAGGGCCCTTACGTTCAAACAAGGACCAAATTTAATTGAACTGGATGGTTTTGCCTATTTGAATGAACACCTCCTTCTTCAATTTGCCTCAAATTGGTCCTTCAATCCAAACTAGATCAAATCACCTATTTGGATTAAAACTGGGTTGCAGCTAAAAGCGTTCAGCACATGTATAGATGCTGCCTTTTTTTTAATTGATGTGATACTAAGAGGAAATTTAAATGAATCTGAAAAAAGTCAGCATTTACTGAATATGCAAAAATGAGTAGTTCACTGTCCTTCAGTTCATATAGCTGTTTTACCATTAAAGTATTTTCCACAAAAAAAATGTATCTTCAAAAATCTTGCAATTCCCTGTATATATGTCAGTTCAACTAAACATTATTCAACTTAAATTCACATTCACAAGGATATGTCATTTCTCTCCACTGTAAATATGATTTTCCTTACATTAAGCAAACCAAACTCTTACAAATAAATGTAGTTCCACCTGAGGATTTTTATTTTATCCAACTTCCTATACTAATCCTAAATATATTATGTTTCTTGAGCTTTTTTTATGGATTCAAAAAGCAACCAAATACCTTTTTTATTTCGTTCATTTAAATTCTAGCTTGAAAGGATTTTCAGGAAAGTTGCTATGTCTGCAATTTTTGCTATAAAATATTAATGCAGCAAAAAATGAAACACAGATTGTTTATTAATAAACCTACAGTATAAGGGGGAAAATTAGCATAAGATAGTTTAGACTCTAAATTTGTCACCTAAATATCATTTCTAAGACATAGATATTTGAAAAGCATATTGGATCAAACAATTGGAAATAACATTACATGAGATTTGCAAAGAAAATAGTAAGGATGTACATGTTACACAAACTCGTTTTCTTTCTCCCTACTTTTTACAATATAAATATATGAGCCTTACAAAGAAGTTTAAAGGTTTTTCTTAAGGTAATCTTCTTACTTTGTAAACCATAGGCCTACTTACACGAGGGGCGATGGAACGTGTGTAGGACACCCTGGGATGAAGCATTCACTCCACTGGGTGGGCAGTTCCATATGGAACTGCCTTAGCCTGTCCCAAGGCATTCTACAAGTATTCCAGGTGTAGAGTACTTAATTATACTTGCCACCCACATATTAGGCCCCATTCTATGATATAATCCAGAATTAGGTGCAGTGCTAAAAGGTGCATAGCAATCCGCCCCCCTAGAACCCGCAGGAACCCAGGGAAGGACTGCGACAGGCCTGTCTGTCCCTGGATCCAGCTGGACCCAATCCGGATAGGCCTGGGAGTGGGGTCCCACCCCCGTGCTGGCCTTTTCATGCTAAGGCACATGGGGACGCTTTCCCTTTTCACAGATAGCCAGGTAGGAATGCATGTATCAATGGGGAAAGAGTCCCTGCGTGTTCTAGCCTGAGCGTACTACAGCCATTTGGCTGTAGTGCCAAAAGGCCTCATCTTTCTTACAATTTTCACAAGATAAATATGACCAAAGCATGATATTTTCTGATCATAATATATTAATGTCCTTCATCTCCAGCAAATATAGTGCCTTTGTGGTGGAAGAACCATGCCGGCAACCCAGGACAGGCACTTTTTTGCTCCTCGTGATTTTATTCTATTTCTACCAATACCACTTCTTTAAACAAGGACAAACACTTAATTTTGGTCTGCTATAGTGCCCTAACCATGGCTAGTGCTCTGATACCTTTACGCACTTAACACTCTTACAAGACTAATGAGAAATAAGAAGAAAAGACAGGGAACAAGCCCTGAGGGCCAATTTAATATTAAGAGTCAAGACTGAACTCAGAGACCAACTCGTCTTCACAAGCCAACAGAAATGCTGCACTGGACCCTGAAGAAGCACTGCCTCTGGACGCCTCAATTTATTATAACAAGGCAAGACTGAGTGGGTCAGCGCAGCACTCGGACCCTATTTCCCAGCCTGCAACAGTGTCTTCTAGAGATATGTATGAATATTCGTATGAATTTGGACATTTGTACACAAACTGAATGTTATGACATTTGTAGATTAACATTCATATGAATATGAATGTTTTGGAACATTCGTGCAAATAGTTCAGACATTTCTTAAACTGGGGATATGCATCAGATATCTATCAGATATGTATGTGTTCACAGAAGATATGTATCCAGGATATGTATGCATTCATATCAGATATTCAGTTTAAAGTAGCTGGTGTATGTTTGTTTTGATATGGTCAATTTTGACTAATCGGTAAACTGATTGACTGACAGTGGCCCTTTCCGCACTTGGCCTTATTCTGGAGTAAATCTCGGGATAGCAGCACGCTGGCCACAAGCTAATGTAGACCATGGTAGGCCTCACCTGGGGTCTTCCATAGCCTGCATTAACATGCAGATAGCATGCCCCTATTCTGGAATATATTCCAGAATAAAGCCAAGTGCAGAAAGGCCCACAGTCCTTGCTACATAGCAAGTGGCATATTAAATAATTACATAAGTGCATTATAACACTCCTCAAATCCCTTTCCAGGAAAAACAAAACATCGTTTTCCACAAGACAATCTATCTTTGGATTTTCCTAGGACAAACATGAAATTTTGAAATTCAAAACTGCACTGATCTAAAATAAAACAAAATCACTGTACTTATGAAATAGAACATCAGCAGTAACAAAATGCAATGATAGCAAGGCAAAATAAGAAGTACAGGACCGTGAAGACACCTTCACAGTGGCTCTGCAACAGTAGCCACATGGATGCCTGCAATGATACTCCACATCATGACAAAAGTATCTTCACATTGTTTTTGAATGCATCTCACTGCTGCAACCTGGATGCAGCATTGCAGAAACAACCATCCAGGCAAGATTGCCCAGTAGGGCACTGAGGCACATGGCATCCACATCGCACTGGCATCCCCTAGAACACAGTGCATCTTCAAGAACTCACTCATGAGGTGCAGCTAGACTCTGTTTCTTTAATAATAGTTGAAACTCTGGGGGCTTGAAAAACCCTAAGAGAACTTGCCAACAAAGCAAGCCATTGGTTAGTCACCCTGCATAAATATTCCCTGTAAACTCAAATAAATATTCAAAAGTTCCTGCTTCCCACTTTCATGAATATACCAAAGCTTTGGACGAATGTATAAAAGCACTTGCTTTACATTCGAATGCCAACCTTCAAATGTAGCCAATGTTCAAATTCCAATGGACGAATCTCAACAAATTCAATCAAATTTCAAGTTTCAAATGCAGATCCCTAGTAACCTCCTTAAGCATACCATTCTTAGGGCCTTGTTCCACTAGGGCTTAGAATCCTTCTAAGACCCCATTAGGAACCTGATTGGTACCTGATTGGTACCAATTGGGAAGGCTCTGTCCCCACCTGGACCCCATTGAAGGCTCCATCTGCAAGGCCCTGTCCCCACAAGGGCAGGGGAAATGGAGATTTAGTCGGTCCTTCAGGCCCTTAGCCTAATAAAATCGAGTGAGCAGAAACACTGAAGTTTTGAGGAGCAAGGAACAGAATGGAACTTTCAAGAATGCCCTTTCTGACCCTACCATTTGAGGGGCTACTTGGGGTCTTCTGAATGTTTTTAAAAAAGAAATTGTATCTTTATGGCTTACCCACACTATACTACCTATACAGTCATAACCATATGAGATCATAGTGTATAATTTCTATGTAAATTACTGAAGGAGAAAGAAGAAACAATTGAATCTTCTGACTAACATGATGTTACACACCAGTAAGATTCAGATCTTGGCTGATTCCAAAGATCAAGACTTCATTCTGCAAGTCAAACAATGTTTGTTCAGCAAAACACACTATGGCAAATATATTTAAATACAGTAAGTTCTGCACAGCACTCTGATGAAGATGTCTAAACACAATTTGCAAAATGTAGTAGCTTTTCCTTGTTTTCTCCCAGGTCTATAAGCAAGCAATTTAATGCTTCCTACAGGATTGATAAATAAAGAATAATAGCTCAGTACTCTCACTATAGAGGAAACTCAACTGCCATGGATTGCAATTATCTCCCAAGTTCAAGAGGATTATTTTGGTCTTCAATATTCACTGGAAGAATGTCAGAGAAGCACACATCAATGATTCAAAGAGGTCTTGTTCCAGCAATATTTAAAGAAACACAGTGCATCCCTCTCTTAAATTGATTGTATACAAACTGCAACAAGGCACTAAATTTTAGGCTGAGTGTTTGCTTTTAGACTTAAACTTACTCCTGTATCAGCTGAAATTTTCTTTCCATTTAGAGCACCTGGGTCTCCCAGGATTGAGATTAAAACAATTGCATTGATTTGCCAATAATGCAAACATGAATAGTCTTGACCTGAACCTAAATGAAGGTAGCATAAATAATTACAGCATTTTTTCAATCCACTTTAAATCCCACTCAGTATGCTGGTGAGCTACTCTGAAAGAGGTGCACTCCCTGTTTTTCATTGCACGTTTTATTTGCATTTTGGTCATGTTGTGTGTTTGGACTGGTTTGGCTTCAGGATTTTGACAGCAATTGCAAATATCTAACACTGCAAGGCACCATGAAAACATAGCATTATCAAGTTTCACTCACTTCTTCTTTGAATGCCGCTTATACAATAATATCAGGGATTATTACCTTGTTCCCCTCTTAACCAACAACCAACTCTCTGATAACAAAATAAAACTGCACCTATTGCTCAGGGCACAAGATAAGTACACAACCCTCAGAGTGGCCCTGTCCATTAGAGACAAGTACCATAATCTTGGAGGATTGTGAAAAGCGGGTTGTCGCTCTTTTTTTTAAATTTCTTTTCCCCCTTTCCTTTTTATGTCTTTTAACATAATATATGGTTTTTAACTAATATTTGATAAGGTCAAAATGACTAACCAATAAAGATTTTCGCTTTCACCAAGTTTCATATTGGTGCTCATGAGAAACACTTGATTTTACTTAGCTAATATTTGTGCAAAATTTGGTTTATGTTCAAAAGTTCAATCAAACAGTTCACATTAGTGAACTGTTCACATTGGACCAACTGGTCAGCTACTTTTGAAAATAAACAACCCAATCAAACAGTTGGTATTTGCTGTGGTTTTGCCATTAGAAAGGGCTTTAAATGGAAATAATTGTATTTATTTTTAAAAAAAAAATTACAAAAACAAATGTGAATAATGTTTGTTCAATTAACCAGTTATTTATTGAACTGAACAAACTGGTGTTTGATTTGATGACAAACCATACATGCAATTCTTGTTCATGTGCTACATTATTGATTACTGAAAGAAAAGACAGAAGGAAGGGAGGGAGGGAGGACAATATGTCTAGATAGTTTCAAATAGTTAATAAGTTAATACATTAGAACTTATTGATTATGAAAGGTCCATATTTGTGTAAATCACAGCTGAGAAATATGTGGTCCTCCAGATGTTTGTACACTATGGACATGTTCACAAACAAATAGAGGATATCCTAAGTCTTGGGACACAAGCACCCAGGGCAGGATTTTGACATAACTCCCTAACTCTGAAAGCATGAGGAGGGATAAAGTATTTTGGTTTCAAAGAGGGGCTTTTCTAGCCTGAAGTAGCCTTGTCCTGTTAATTTGGATAGTAGCAATCATTTAGCATCTGCAGTAGGGATGTGCATGAATATTTTCATGTTCGATTCACATTGAATTGAATGGGAAAAAGTATTTGTTTGAATACATCCCCTTTGAATGTGGTAGGGTTCAAATCTGATACAAATGTTCAATTCAAATCCCTGCTACGAATCATCTATGAACTGTACCATATCCCCTACATATCCCCTATGTATCTGCTCTGAACGTGTCAAATCTGCTCTCAATCCCCCTTTAATCCACTCTGAATCTGCTATAAATTACACTCTGGATCCATTGCAGATGGACTGGGGCAGCTGCTTTCCCACCTCCCCGAGTTCACAAATGTAACAAAGCTTCATACGAATGTATCAAAGCATTCAATTTGTATTTGAATGTCTATCTTTGAAAATACAAACATTTGATTCTTATATTATAGAACACAACTTTTAACTGTTCATGAATCACATAGAGACTAGAAGTTTCCTTTAAGTTTGTCACTTTGAGTTTAACAATTGCTGCACTTGCTTTTTACATTTTATTATTATTGTTGTTGTGTATGAGAGAGTTTGTATTTTGGTACTCATAGGGCTAAGCAGATCTTTCATGAGCAAGAGAAGAGTTTGAGAAAAGTATAATTCCCTTTGCTGCTGAAGTAATCATCTTCTTTAACTTCTACTGTTTCCCTCTCAATGCTCAGCAAACTTTACTCCTCTTTTCCCTCTTTCCCTTATTTTCTGCACTGTCCCTTTTTAAAAATTATATTTTAGTTAAAAAAAATTTCTAAGTGGAAAAGGTAGGCTGTGATTTGGTGTGGTTACCTAGTTCACTCTGAGTGCACCATTGATGAGACAGTGTGAGGAGTAGCAATTGATACCTGCTCTTGAATAACAACATACTCTAATTGACTAAGAAAATCTCTGCTGAGCCCTCTATTTAACTTTCTTATTTGCTTGATTGAGCACTCTGTCGCTTGTCTTTAGGCAGTACAAACTTACACTTTAATTCTTTATTTGTTTCTGGCTAGAAGTAAAATTTTGTGTCCCTGCTGTAGCCACAGTTATAATTTCCATTTTGTTAAAGTGACTTGGAATTTTATTATTATTATTATTATTATTATTATTATTATTATTATTATTATTATTACATTTTACCATTGGACCATTTCACCCAATATTGTAGATGTTTTTATCAATGCTTGCTTCGAAGTATTTTGATCATGGGGATGCACCCACTGTGAACTAGTACATAAATAAGAAGGCTGTGGCAGAGACTTTCCCATCATGTCGTTTAGCTTTGTACATGCACAAAATATATTTTATATAAGAATAATTGCTTAAACTACAAGAAGTACATTTCAAACTTTTAGCTACTCTCATCCATTGCAGGAATAGTTCTGACGTTCTTATCAAATTATTACACACAGCATTTCAGTGATATATATATATGAACTACCTGCACATTTATTATAATATCACACCCTATAATTTAATGTGTGGAGGGAGGGGGGGTCAGTGGAACTTAAAAAAAATGAAAAGAGTTAAAAAAATGAACTGATATAATTGGCAAGTTGCTCTTTCATGGGTGAAATCACTGGTACAGAGAAATGCTTCTTCCTATTACCTGCTTCTAAGAGCATATGAAACCGTCAGATCTTGAGAATTCTTGCCATGTCACTATTAGGGTAGAATTATAGATGAAAACCACTGTTTATTACAATTTCCTTCCTTCCTTCCTTTCTTCCTTCCTTCCTTGTTCACCCTTAGCTTGATGGTGTATTGTTTTAGCTACTTTGTTGTAATTACAGTTAGAGTCTCTAAAGAGAGGCCTTGGTTTTTTATTAGCTCTCTGGCAAATATCCACATTTTTTCTTATGACAGCTTAAAGTTTTTAAACAGAAAGAAATGAGTTATAAAGGCATAAATGATAACAAAGCTATTAGTGTTTGAATTGGTGATAGGCAAATTCAAATGTGTGTTCAGAAGCCCTAAATGGTGACAAAGCCTTTACTGTTTGAATTGATTATGTGAAATTGGGCTCAAAAGAATCCAGAACAATTACAACTCAAAAGTGTATGACTACAGCAGAGCCTGAAAGCCTCTAAATATTAATTGTTGTTGTTTTTTTCACTTACATTCAAATTTACTTAATGGTAGCCAACTAACAAAATGGAAATCTTTCTGGGGGGGCAGTTTAGCCTTATTCTTTCTGTTTTTGGCAGCTATGGGCCTTTTTGTACTCACTTGCAGAACAGTTTGATGTGGTAGATAGCCTCTTCTGGAGCTCGCCCTTCCACGGTCCAGTGCAATCTAGAAAGGTCTCATGTGGCTGCTAGCACACCACATTTACACTGGATACAGAGTAGCCTGGTTGAAGGTGACCAAAATGACCATTCCCTTTCTCATGGAACCTTCTCCCATGCCAACCTGTCCGTGCCTTAAGATCTAGCAGTGAGGCCCTCCTGGTTGTCCCACCGCCTTCAGTAGTGAGGCTGGTGAGCATCTGGGAGATGGCCTTTTTGGTGATGGCCCCCAGACTATGGAATAGTCTCCCTCCCCCCGCCCCCCATTAAGGTATTGGGGAGAGGTAGTGGATCATATACAGCTGGTGTTTGGAGTAAATGTGGGCCTGCACCTGTCATGCCCAATTCGGGCTCAGGTTCTTTTGGATACAGGAAAAGGTATTGGTGTATCACTACCTGGAACTATTGAGGAATTTGAAGTAATACCAAAGACATCAAATTTGGTTTTATGCACTATTCATGTAACATTTATTATAATACATTAATTATATTTGATGCATCAAGAGAGCTCTCTCTCACACATGCACAATCACCCAATACTCACACACACATGGCTGTCACTGAAGATGGTGATCAGTCAGTCTTCACGTTGCCGTGGGAGCCCTGTTTACTGCAGGCACAGGAGCTCAGCTCGTGGCTTGGATCATCTCTCCTCTTATAGTTAAAAAGCAACAAGTTGTTTCATAACTTGTTTTCACAGTACTTTTGTTTTAGAAAACACTGTCCTTGCAACTAGTTTTCACATTCCTTTCCTGGAAGGGACAGGTCACTGTAGACTCTTCAGTGTCACTGCATTCCGTCCTTCATTCAGGTTTTCCTTTTGCCACGTCCGTAGTTCTCTGAAAAATCCTGCTTTATTTTCCAATGTTACTCCCCCATCATGCTTTGCGTGTCTCCATCTTTTCTTAGCCATTCTCACTCATTCACATTCTCATTCATTCATCACACACCCTGAGAGATGTCTATTGCAGATATATCGTGGTACATGGTGGGCACAAGATGAAAGGTATATGTTGGACAGGCTGATGTGGGCAGCTTTGATGGTTATTGCAGAGGGGTGGAAGGATAAATCACGGTGAACTTTGGACAAATGGCAAGACTACGTGCTTCAAATATTTAAATTTGATGCCCTTAGGCACCAAAGACTTCTTTACTTGGGGGAAGAGACAAAAGAAGCACCTACAGGATTTGTGGAAGAGACTATATGAAGCTAGCAATCAAGACTCCCTGCCAGATAGGATGACAGACAGTCTAGCAAAAATTAGAGCCCATGTAACAGTGGAACGGATTTAAATTTGCGGGTGTTATTTATATGATTTGTATGTGTTCTGTTTTGGCATACTGTAAAGTAATAAAGATGATAAAAAAGAAAAAAGGAATAGTCTCCCCCTTGAGGTGTGTCACACTCCTTCCTTGTTTATATTTAGGAAGGCAGTGAAGTTGCACCTCTTTGCTCTGGCCATTGGCTGAGGTGATTATATCCCCCCCACACCCAGTACAGACACTATCATTTTAAATATGGAGGGCACTGTTTTAAAATGTGTTGATTTTTAAAGTGTTTTTAATGTGTATCTTGTTTTTAATCTGTTGTTTTAATGGTTGTTACCTGCCCAGAGACCTTTGGATCTGGGACGGGATAGAAATGTAAATAAATAAACAAAAATGAATATACTAGAATGCCGGTAGACCTATTTTAACAGGTCTACTGGCAGTCCAAGGATAGATAGATTGTCACAGGAAAATGTACAGGAGGGTGCACACCTCCTTGTTCCAGTTTAGCTGGGGAATACATTTGGGTGATGCAACAAATTGCACTACCAAAACCCTTCAACTAGAAATGTAACTGCTGGAATACTGGTCCGCCAAGGAAGTGCAGACATGGCCTCTGATGCCACCATGTTAATTCCCCAGGAAAGGCTTCAGAGTGCTCACCAGGAGGGCACAGAAAGATACTTTGGCTCTGCTGGATCAGCATAGTTGGCAGACTATTAGAAATTCATCAGGATCTGGCATTGGGTCTCTCCCACCCTCCTCAGCGAAGCCAGGTATAAGGCATAACGGAGAGTAAGAAAAACCAGAAAATGAAAATCCAAGGCAGAGAATAATGATTGTAAAATGTCAAAATTATATTAATATATTCCTTCAGTTTCACTTGCCATTTCTAGCTGTCACATTCTCTGAAGGTCGATATCATAGTTATATCCAAAAGCTTAGGTTCGAATCAGAACTGTGGGACACAGCATAATAACCCCAAAACTGCAGCAAGTAAGAATGTACCCTTAATTTATAGTTAAATATATTTTACTGGATGATCTTTGTTTGAAGGCAATTTAGATTGCTGAACTGATCAGAGATCTGACTGGATAGACTTTAAGGCAACATCTGCACAATCTTCTGGGACCATTCCACATGTTGTCTGGCAGTGCAAAGCCTATTCAGAGCACCATAAATCAAAGCATCAGATGCCATACCTGCCCCACTCCTGAGTGCAGAAATAACTCCCAGTAGCACTCCATTGGGAGAACAGTTCAAAATGGTCTACCCTTTTGGCACAGGGTGCGCTTTATTTCTGCTGCTGCCATGCAGTCAGGAACTAGACTCAGGAATGGCCCAGGTTGATTCTGGAGCCTGGCAACATTTTACTCCAAGGCCATTTACAGGATGGCAGGAAAACATGCAGATGATGTCATTGTTTTAGCTAAACTTTTAAACCTGTTGTTATACTGATTTTACTGTAACCCACCTTGAGGTATTCAGGTACAGGAATACATATATTGTAAATATATCTCCATCCTGTGCAATTGGGCATGCACAAGATGTTGGAAGGGCAAAGGTCAAGACAACTAGCATTTGAAGGAGGTATTGACTAAGTGTCAGTGGAGAATCCAAGACAACCTCCCAGATTCTACATCTGCTCCTTCCAGGGTATCAGAATTCCATCAAGGATGGGCCACCTCCCGACTTCACGGACCCCAAACCCTGGAACTCACAGAACTTCTGCCTTGCTTGGGTTGAGTTTCAATTTATTGCCCCCATCCAGCCCATTGCTGCCTACAGGAACTTGTTATGCAGTTTGATGACCTCTCCTTCTTCAGATGGCACAGGGAGAAAGAGTCAGCTACCACCTGCATCTCGATTACATCTCACTCCAAAATTCCTGATTACTTTTCCCAATGGTTTCATATAGATGTTGAAAATCATGGGAAATATGATTGATCTCTGAGGAACTCCTCCCATATTGACCTGCCCATGCCTTAAGATCTGGAGAGAAGGCCCACCACTCTCAGTAGCAAAATGGGTGGGCACGCAGGAGAGGGCTTTCTCGGTCATGGCCCCCAGTTTATGGAATAGTCTCCCCCTTGAGGTGTGTCAGGCTCCCTCTCCCTCACTGTATATGTTCAGGAAGGTGGTGAAGACACACCTCTTTGCTCTGGCCTTCAATTGAATGTGGACAGACTCTCCCTTCCCACTTGCAGACACTGTTGTTTTAATATATGCTTTCATTGTTTTAATATATTTGATCTTAAATGTTGTTACCCGCCCTGTGACCTTCGGGTATAGGGTAGGATTATAAATAATAAATAAACTCCACAAGAGAGTTCCCAGATATGTGAGCAAGATTCCTCCACAGCCATTCTCTGGGAGCAGCCTTAGAGATAGGAGCAGACCTACTGCAGCACAGTCTGTCCAACTCTCAGCATTTGCAGACTTTCCGGAAGGAAACTATAGTATCAAAAGCCACTGAAAGATCTAGGAGAACCAACATGTTCACACTCCCCTATTATGTGTTGGGATCTGGACATGCATTCGTTTGGAGAAATTTAGTTTGCTCCAGCTATCAACCCAAGTGAGAGCCCATTAATGCTAGAAGCTTTAACAACAATAAACCAGCAACGTAGTCCATAAAAATAAAAATAAAAATAGATAGCAAGACAAAATACTTTCCAAGTCAGTTTATTCAATCAAATAAAAAAGTTTTTATTTACTAACAGCAGCAAAGAAGGAATGAACCACAAAATGGCAATTTCAGGCAAGTGTTTGGCAGAACTGTCAAACTGACAAAAATTCAGTAAAAAGGGATTCTAATCAGTGAGGTTCTTCCCAGTAAACACAGAGCATGTGTGATTTGCTCTAATAAGGAGCAGCAACCCATCACACAGAATGAACTGGGAGTCACTGGTTTGGACAATTACTCTTCCCATTTCATGCTAGGGATCATTAAAGTAAGAAGTAGTGTCATGCCTCTGTAACAAGTTTATGTTAATTAGTATTTGAATTGTAAGCCTTGTTTGTTAGAAAAGAATGTTAGGCTGTCTCTTTAAGAAGTGGGTTTGTGGATAAGGAGGGTGGAGCATTAGAGCTTACAGGGAAGAGTTAGGCCCAGTTTTCAGTCTGCAGTCAAGAGTAGAAGGAAGCATTATTCTTACACAGGCAGAGACTCCTCATAGGCCAGAGAAAGTAGAGACTCCTCATAAGCAAGAGAAAAGCAGGAATTCTTCATAGGCCACAGGAAGAAAATAGTAGAAATTCCTTCTGGACCAGCCAGTGTCATTACAAAGAAGGAAGAAACTTCTGGGCCAGTCAGTGCCTTAACAAAGGAAAGTAACTGAAGAAGCCACAAAGAACTGAAGCCTAAAGAACTAAGAAGCTGCAAAGAAACTGTAAACTCTTATTTACTAAAAAAGTTGTTATATTTGTCATACTGTTCTAATAAATAATATAATTCATTTATATCAAGGAAGACTTGCGGATTCTTCAAAGTGTGAGGAGTTTCTCTTGTTCAAGACCTCTGGTCATAGTACAGACTGAACTCAGAATCTTAAGTTTACCTGGGGCAGAACAAGTAGGTTTAATTATTGCTGTTGGGTTGTGTGTGCTCAGAGTGCTATGGAAGGAGTTATGAGACAAGAATAAATACAAACTTGGCAACCTTTATTAGATAGTAACAAGGGGAGGGTCTTTAGAAAGCAGTAAAGATACAGCTTCCAAAGCAGACAACACAGGCCCTTTGCAGTTATAAAAGAATTCTCAGTTTACCTGCTGCGAAGTGGGCATCTTGCATCCAGACTACAGCAGCCCCCTGTAGCTTCCGAGGAGGAAACTGTGGGAGTTTGCATTGGTGCATGCATCATGTGAGACAAGGCAGCCATTCACAGTTGATCTGCCATCCCTGTTCTCACCAGCAGTGCTCGCGGTCCTGTCCAGACTGGCGGGAAACTTTGAATTTTTTAGATATTGCACGTGGAATCCTGATAAATTTAATAAATTGGCAGTAGTGTCGCTATAATGCAATGCCATTACTAAGTGTCAGCCATAATGTGTGATGGCTCGATCTTGGCTGTGCATTCCGTATTAAGAAGACTGAATGCACCCACACTCTCCTCACTGGCAAGCTTCTAATGAAGCTTCTAATGAACACACAAAAACATCTGCTTTACATTTGAATGTCAGTCTTCAAATGTAGCCAATATTCAATTCAAATGAAAGTATTCAAATTCGTATGAATTGCAAACCTGATGTATATTTGTGTATATCCCTAATCTGGACTCTGGTACTAAGCAGAATGTACTTGACCCAATATTGGAGAGGACACTACTTTTTTTTTTTTTAAGTGTGGAAGCCAGCTGGGAAAAGCCCAGCATAACTAAAGACATTTTTCTTCTGTACTGAGTTTAGCAAGAGTGAAGCCATTTTGAAGCTAGAAATAAGAGAATGGTGTTATTGCTTAAAAACAAGATACCTAAGCAAGCTTAAAAACAGGAAATGCTGACAGGAAAGAATCTATAAATTGTATTCAATAACATGAACCTGTGGTTTTTGTGTTTAGCACACCTGGCTGCGCACTGAATAAAGAGAAGAAAAATATATAAAGAGAAGAGAAACTGTTGCTTTCTTTATTCTGAGAGAGAAACCTTTTTATTTTAATCTTATAATATATACATTAAAGTTGATTTCTTCCTTGCTGTGATTAAAATTGGGAACCGTCATGCCAAGCAAAGAGCCTATTTGGCCCTGACAAAAGCACAAGCTATAGTGACTTTTTTCTGTGACTCAAGCTCCTCCATTCTGTTTACAGTACAAGAAATCACATTGATGTGTAAACGTTGAAACGTCTTGTTTTCTCCAGAATAATGAGAAACTCTGCAGAGCTGATACAAATGGTACACTTTGACTGAGATACAAAAAGGCATCATTTTTGTTATTTTAAAATATGGGCAAACTGCAAAGTTTAACAGAAAATGGTAGATAAGCTTCTTCCTTACCCCTGTCTGGAATCTGAGCCATTCAGATTACTCTCATCAGGAAACCCTTTTGTCACCTATGCCTAGTGTGATGGTTTCAAGAAACGAGCTGAAGCCGGAGGCTTGTTTCCCAGGCATTTTGCAGCTTGATTGATAGGTGGGAGAGCAGTGCCAAAAGACTCTGAAAATCCACCAATGAGAGTGACTGGATCATGGGGTATAAAAGCCAGCAGTCTGGGGCTCTCGGTGTCTCTGTCGTGTGCTTGCAGTGAGAGAGGGATCACTGAGAGTTTGGGGATGGAACTCTTTGGGCTTCTAGGCCTCGCACTCTTGGTATAGAGGGGCAAGGGATAGAAGGTGGTCTAGCCTCTAGGCTAGAGGAATCAGTAGCATGGACATGTGGGGAAGGCTGATAGCTCTGCGGAGCAAGGCAAGCTTTATCTTAGAAAGAAACTTCACACTGAATGACATCAGGGATTTTCGTTCAGGTTCAAGGGGAACTAGAGGAAGGAATGGTTTGGCTTTCAGTGTATCTTCATGTAAGAGCTGAACTCTATTCTGCTTACAGAAACGTGTTCCTTTTAGCAACACAAGGACTCTTAGCTAACTTTATATTTGCTTCTACTTATTTATTTACTTCTATTTAATAAACAGTTAGTGTTTGATTACACTGGTGTTTATAGTACTGCTTCTGGGAGAGGGCTTAAAACTAAGCCAGTGGAGCAGGATGGGTGTGGGGGGGGGAGGTTATAGTCTAGTGTATATACTGACCCCAGCTCATTGTCAGGTAGTGGGGCCATGGTGCTCGACGGCTGCTTCCTCAACTGCATAACTCTGCTAGTACAAGTTCAAGGGGAGGGGTGGGGTCGAGTCACCACACCTAGCTATTGTTTGTATGTTAAAAAGTTACGCCCGGACTGTAGCATGTCACCCTCCTCTCAGCCTCCTCATTCTTGTTCTTCAACAGCACAGAAGCCATGTTGCTGGCCTACATTTCACCTGAGGTCTAACGCTTCCACTCTCACGTGGGAAGCACAGATAGTGAGGAACCCATCATGTGTTTGCTGTGTGGATGCCGCAGCACTGATATCCAGAGGAATCAGGCTTCTCTGCAGCCCTGCAGCCCAAGGAGCCATGTGATTGGAGCACTCAGCCATCAGTTACCACTCATTTCCACACCAATCAGTGACATGCCTGAGATCCCATGGCTGCCGTGGTGCTGGTGCCTCACTCAACATGGTGACTTCCTGTCCCGCCCACATGCATTCCCTCTCCTGTCCCTGTGTGGGAGCATCTTACTTTGATGCGGATTTTGCAAGCAGGAACAGTTTGAAGACCTAACTTTTCAGGTCTTCTAGAAAACCAGTTTTGGCAGCCTCTAGAACCCATTAGAGGCAGATCTCACACAGGGCTCTGCAGAAGCGGCATACTTGAAGGGGCTCTAGTCTATCCTGCTATGCGGAAGGTACTTTGCGCATGTGGGCCATATGTGTCCTTATTGTGTACCTAGTGAGGTTTTAGGGCCAGTGCAGAAACACCCTAAAAGCAATTCAGAAATTTCCTCCCTTGGTTCTTGCTCCTGGATCCACTGAGTTCTTCCCTCTCCTGTGTTTGCTTTTTCTTCTTTTCGGAAAAGGCATATGTTTAAAGACAAGTGTGTTAAAGCTGGGTTGTAGGCTTTGTTTTCTTTTTCCTTTTTCTTCTGAAGTTATAGAGTAATATAGCCTCAAAAATTATTGGCTTATACATTCACAAAGGTGGGGAGGCAGCAAAGCAGCTGCTCGGTCACATCTGCAGTGGATTCAGAGCAGATTCAAAGTGGATTCAAAGCAGATTCAGAGGGAATTCAGAGGTGCAATTGGCAGAAGGGATTTGAAGAGGATTCAGAGAGCATTCGTATAGTATTTGTGGTGAATTCTAATCCTACCATATTGGAAGTCACTCTATTCACACAATGCAAATTTCTTAAGCATTCGCTTTGATGTGAAGTAAACATTTTTTTTTAAAAAAAGCATCCCTAATTCAGACCATTGCTGGTCAATCTGTACATCCAACATATCATATTATGCCAATACTTTATATGCTCACCCTGATACAAGGCTGCTTATGTCTTTTATGTATCAAAGTGTGCAAAAAATCATATTTAAAAAGGATATCTTAAAAAGTTCTGAGAATGAGAGACAAAAGAAGGAAGGATACTAGCCTAAACTACCCCAGAAAATCTATCCCTGACAGGAGCTGAGAGCATAGTTAAGGCTAAAGAGAGGGAGCTCTGGACCAGGATATGTCTTTGAAGGAGTCATGGAGATGGAGAATTGCACAACTCTGTGGCAGCAGTATTACAGAGATGTGGCTTAGCTTGAAGAAAGTTTTTAGGAAAAGGCTTCTTGGCTGCTTTGGCATGAATTAGCAAGAGATCTAACAAGCAATCAGCAGACAAAATGGAGAAGAGCTTATCAAAGAGGGTTCTGTCAGCGGCATAACAGCAGGCAGAGGTAACGTGAAGAAGAGATCAGGAATTATAGGTGACAGGAAGATAACTGTAGAAATGTAGTGGCCTGCTTCAGTGATGCCCTTTTATAAACTTTAGATTTAGGGGAAATAGTTCCTGATCCTGAAGTCTGACCCAGAAGGTTAGGGCTAAGGATCCCATTCAGTATAATGTAGGATTTGGGGTGGAAAATTTGGAGGGAAAGTGGGAAGAGAGGACACCAGTGAGCACATGACTCTGTGTTTTCTTAGCGCCAGGGCACAGCTGAAGATTTTAGTGGTGTCAAACGTAGTGTTTGGCGACCTGTCTTCCATTGCAGACAATAAACTAATCAGGTTAAGAACAAAAATTCAGTCTGAACCCATAAATTCTGCCCAGCATTCCTGATAATGTTCTCCCTGATATTTACTGTAAATAAGGGTTGGTCTCTGTGGCCAAATATTATACTGTGCCTTGCTTTTACCTGCAGAGTTATCCACAGTTGCAATTCCAGAGTTGAGAAGATTATTTCATGACTGGTTGGTCCTTGTTCAGATGCAAATTTTGAAGCCTCTGCTTTGGCAAAAACAGCTACAGTATTTTTGCAATCTTTTCCCTCACATTTACTGCAATGGAGTAAAATGCAGCTTAAAATGGTATATTTTGGATTTTGTCTCTCATCTGGTACAGATATTTTAGGTTTCCTGATCTTTCTCTGTCCTTGCACCTTATGCCAATGAGATGTCAATCATAAAGTCCAATATAGAAACCTAGAAGTGTCTATTCCTTGGCAGATCCCTGCCTATGCTATCACAGAACTTTCAAAGCTGGGGATTCTGGGAAATACATGGCTACACTCCCTGTCCTTCTCCCAGGAAACATTATCAGCCAGGGTGACCAAGGCTGTTTCCATGCCATAACCAGGCCTGAAGTCAGATTGAAATGGGTAATAAGCTTGTTCCACACATGCATATAGTTGGTCAGCCACAATATTCTCCAATGTGTTGCCCTAAAAGAGCAGTTTGATCTTCTCAATCCAGGAGGGGCTTCCTGAGAAGGAGATGAAATGAAACCCACCCCAAGATTTTTCCCTTCTTCCTTTTCCTTTTCTGTATATCATAAGTTAAAGAGAAATAGAGGACTGTGTTTTAGGGATGTGAATGAATATTGGTAACATTCAAAATTTGTACAAATTTAGCCGAATTCAGACATTTGAATTCTAATCAAGTGTTGGCACATTTGAGGATTGACATTTGAATTTGAACTGAACGCTTTGAGACATTCATATGGAGCTTCTTATGGGATTCATATGGGATTTGTTTGCTATTTGTATGCATTCGTATGGGATTTGTACGGGATTGAACATTTGTATTGAATATGAATCCTTCCACATTCAAAGAGGATCTATTTGAATGAATATGAATTTTCCTGCATTTGATTTGATACGAATCGAATATATATATTAAAAATTGTGCACATCCCTGGTCTGTTTTTTCTATGGCTTATATGTATATCTGCGTACCCACTATTAAAAAGGATGTGTTGAATTAACTGGTTGTTCAGGCTCATCCAGCAAAACTGTATTTCTGTCCAAGCCTGTTTCATGCAATTTGCTGGACATAAAAGGAGGATGTCTGATCATTAGCCCCTAAACTTCCTATCACAGCTTGACCTAATTTTTCAGCTGAAGTTTTGGCTCATGATGAAAAGATCTTCAGTGTGTGATGGAATGAATGCTTAGTACAACAAGCTGTTAAACGCAGTTAGTCACATGGATGGTTTCTATTAACTTATAAGTGTTAGATGAATAGAATCTGCTCTTTCACATTTCAAGACCCATAGGCATAGCTTCCTAAAATGTTTCATTTCAGGGGATAAACATTTATAGTAAGTTACACACAACATTTGCAACTAATTCTAGGTGTCTTCCAAGAAATCACGGCTTCACAAATAACCATCCTTCTTTCTAAATTGTGAAAAAAACAGAAAAGTGTGATTTTTAAAGTTTTATTATTTTTTGTATGGAAGATTTCAAAATCTCTATAGACAGTGGCAACTCGTACAGTAAAACTGGTGGGCCAGTGAGAGGAGCAGCTGGTCTCAACATGATGCCTAGTCTATGATTTATTGCAAGCATATTTCAGTCTGTTGTGGAATAAGACACAACATTTCACCAGTGCAAGTCAGCATGTGGATATGATTAGACCATAAGGCATCATTTAAATGTAATGATCTTGCTAGTGATATAACATTTTCAATAGTGAAGTAAGCATAATATGAATGTTTTACATCCTTTTTTTGCTCAAACTTTATGCATTACTCAACATCTTTTCACTTAGAAGCATAGAATCATAGAGTTGGAAGGAACCTCTAGGGCCATCAAGTCCAACCCCCTGTTCAATGTAGGATTACATAAACTATCCCAGACAGATGACCTCCAGTGAAGGAGAGCTTACTACCTCCTGGGGCAACCTATTCCACTGACTGATCACCCTCACTGTAAGGAAGTTTTTTCCTAATATCTAATCTGTATTGACTTCCTTGAAGTTTCATACCATTGTCCTCCCATCTTGTGCAAGTGAGAATAGGGACCATCAGATACTTGAAGACCACTATCATGTCTCCTCTCACTCTTCTCTTCTGCAGCTTGACCATTCCTAGATCCTTCAACCTTTCCTCATAGGACATGCTTTCCAGACCACAAACCATTTTGGTAGCCTTCCTTTGGACTTGCTCTACTTTGTCAATGTCTTTTTTGAACAGGGATGCCCATAACTGGACACAATATTCTAGATGAGGTCTGAGCAAGGTAAAGATGAATAATTATTTCTCATAATCTATACTGAATACTCCTCTTGATGCATCCAAGTATGGTGTTTGCTTTTTTTGCAGCTATATCACATTGTTGACTCATGCTCAACCTGTGATCAACCAGTCCACCCATATTCATTTCACTTGTGCTACTACTCAGCTGGATTCCTTCCATTTTGTATTCATTTTTATCATTTTTCTTACAGAGACGTAGGACTTTGCGTTTGTCCCTATTAAATATCATCCTGTTAGTTTCAGCCCACTGTTCTAGCTTATCTAGATCTTTTTGAATCCTCTCCTTCTCCTCCCTAGTGTTAGCAACCCTTCTTAGCTTTGTTTCATCTGTAAATTTGATCAGCATCTCTTCATCTCCCTCATCCAGTTCATTTATTAAAATATTGAATAGCATTGGACCCAGGAAAGACCCCTGTGGCAATCCACTTGAAACATTCCTCTACTTGGAGATGAAGCCATTTATTACCACTCTTTGGCTGCATCCCCATTACAAGCTTATTTCGCTTTCCCTAAACTGAAATAATAGAACCGGATAAAAATGCAAGTTTGCCTGTTCCCATTACTTTTAACTTAATCGCGGTCGATCCGGATTATGAGGATTGTACATGGGGTATGTGATTCAAGGGGGGACTCAAGTGGCTACTTTCTAAAAGCCGCTTTTGGGGGCTGCCCTGCCCTCTTCCTCCTGGCATGGATGTGCCACCCATAAGGGACCCCTTCACGGAGCCTAGCTGGGTGGTTGGGTAGCTGCCGCTTCCATGGATGGAGGAAAAATGGCAATGGGCAGCCAGCAATTCTTTCCCCTCCTCTCCCCATTGCTCAGGGCACACAGCAGCAGTGGCAACTAAAGCCCCTTTGCTTTAAACATTCAAAAAGTACCTCAGATGCTTTCCTCCCTCCCTTTTAGAACTTTTAGAATTGTGCAAAATTGCAACATTGTTATCAGGTATGAAGTGGTTCCATCGCTACAGTGTAGCAATCACTGTTAAGTGGATTTTTACACTGAAATCACTGTCTTTGGAAGCAAGCTATTGGGAGAGGGAAACCCTAAACATGGATTCTCATCCCTTAAAACAGTAGTGTCCCCACAGTAAAAAATGTAACACGTATCAAGTGCACGAACCAGAGTGAGACCTGTTGAAATGAGGGTTAACATTTACAACGCTTTGGGGCAATTTAAGATGCAGAAAGCATGTTAAGCCAAACTGATGTGGGGTCTGCGAGGATTGAAACCATATTGAATTTGATATAAGCTTGCAGTGGGGATGCGGCCTTTGAGTGTGATCACGAAACCAGTTATGAATCCACCTAACAGTAGATTCAATTTTTGATCAATTTTTCAATAAGTATGGCATGAGACACTTTCTCAAATACTTTGCCGAAGTCAAGATACAACTATGTCTATGGCATTTCCCTGACTAACCCATCCAGTGATTTTGTCAGAAAAGGATATTAGAGACGTTTTCGCACGGGGCTGAACGGTACGCGTGGGAGACAGCTGCGGACACGGCATACGCATTGCCCGAGCGGGGCTTGCGCTCCGACGTGTCCGCAGCTGTCTTTCTCGCGTTCGAAATGTAGAGCACTTTAAAGTGCTCTACATGCATTCGAACGCGGACGAGCCGCCCGCAGGCGTTCGGGAGGAGAAGCATTTGCGCCTGCTTCTGTCTCCCTAACAGCTGCGGGCTTGCCTCCGACGCCGGCGCGGCTTCGACAGTCAGCTGTTTGACAATCAGCTGATTGCCGATCTGCCTCCGCGGCTGTCTCCGCGCCCCTGGCCGGCCTTTGCCGGCTAAGACAGCTCACGATGCTTTGAGCATTCGCACACAGACGTGCCGGAACGCGTTTACATGCGTTCCGGCGCGTCTGTGTGTGAAAGGTGAAAGCGCCGGGAGCTGTCTTAATCTTCCCGTCCTACTCCCGTTCCAAATGGAACGGGAGTAATGCGAAAACGTCTTAGGTTAGTCTGGCATGATCTGTTTATTCCAAATCTGTGTTTTTTCTGGTTAATTACTGCATTCCCGTCTAAGTGTTTGCACACATGTTTAATAATTTGTTCGAGGATCTTGCCTGGTATTGAGGTCAGGCTCACAGGCCTTTTTTTTAATTTTTTTCCATAATATTTTGGAATGCCAAAAGAGATGTGCCCATCTGCACACACACCTAATTTGGTGCTGCAGTAATATTAGCATCCCTTATTTCTGAAGTATTAACCTTGTTGCAGTTATTATTCCAGTTCAACTAAAATAATCTTCACATCACCAGCACGGATTTTGTACTGATCCTTGTGTCACTACTGACAGTTTGTAGAACTGACATCATTTAAATATCTCTCTTTACATCTGGCAGCTTTTGACAAAGTGGAAAGCCCACTGGACCTCATGCAGCACTGACTGTTCGATGTTTGCTTCGCATTTTGCTTTCCTACATTTTCACTTGTTCAGCAAGGTGTACAGTGCCTGACAAAAGTTCTTATAACCTGACTTAAAATTCATCCATTGGTTTTAAAAATGACTCATATGAAAGCTGAAACCCTCCCAAATGAGGTTTTTTAAAAGAAAATAAATTTGCTTCACTGCTGAAATATTGATCATTTAATGAACACAGAAAGGTCAGATTTTGGCTAGACAAAAGTTTTGTCGCCCACAAAAAGTAATGTGAAAATCAAACAGATAATTCACTTCAAATACAAAGATATGTTTCATAACATTGGTGAATGAAGTTGTGGTGCTATTAGAGCCATAATTAATATTTTGTGTGACTTCCATGAGCCTGAAGGACTGCATCCATGCCTTTCGGCAATGATTCATACAATTTATTGATGAAGTCATCAGGAATAGTAAAGAATGCAGTTTTACATGCCTCCCAGAGTTCATCAAGATTCTTTGGTTTTGTGTTCCAAGCTTCCTCTTTCATCCTACCCCAAACATGCTCAATGATGTTCATATCTGGTGACTGGGCTGGCTAGTCCTGGAGCACCTTGATCTTCTTTGCCTTGAGAAACTTTGATGTAGGGATGGATGTATGAGATGGAGCGCCATCCTGCTGCAAAATTTGACCCCTTTTACGATTGGGAATGTAAGAGGTAGCTAATACGTCTTGTTATTTTAGGCTATTGATATTGCCTTCCACCTTGCAAATGTTTCGCACACCCCTATACTGAATGTAACCCCAGACCATGATCTTTCCACCACCAAACTTAACTGTTTCCTGGGTATATCTTGCATCCATACGGGCTCCAGTAGGTCTCCTGCAGTATTTGCGGCAGCTGTGGTGTAATTCAACTGAAGATTCATCTGAGAAATCCACCTTCTGCCACTTTTCCAGCATCCATCCGTTTAGTAGGCTGTGGGCCTTGGCAAATACCACACGGTT
The DNA here is from genome assembly GCA_023333525.1 of Aspidoscelis tigris stejnegeri. Lineage (NCBI taxonomy): Eukaryota > Metazoa > Chordata > Lepidosauria > Squamata > Teiidae > Aspidoscelis > Aspidoscelis tigris. Next base: position 13,168,247 of record JALMGA010000006.1, on the reverse strand, counting down.
TTTTAATTGCCTTTTGTTTAGTGCTGGCTTCTGGGCACTGATTCTACCATGGAGGCCATTTCGAGACAGAATCCTACAAACTGTTCTAGTTGACACAAGGACTTGAGGTGACCAGGCCTGTTGGAGCTCTGCTGCAGTGGAAGAAGAGCTGGCTTTTGATTTTCGAACCAACAATTTTCCTCCTGAGCAGTCGTCTTGCGGGGTCTGCCAGACCTGGGCTTGTCAAAAACATCTCCAGTCTCTTCAAATCTTTTTGTAATTCTTTGTACTTGACGCTGAGACACATTAAAGGTGCCAGCCACCTCTGCAGAGGATCTGGTCTTCAGTCTCCTGATAATCAAGGCTTTGGTCGCAGGGTGGATTTTTGGCATGTTGTCAGAGGTCAAGTTGCAGTTCAAGTGAAGGTCTGGAGTGCTGGAGTTCTTTTTATACACACCCACTAATTATCTGATCAATTAGTGAGCACAGGTGAGGCTGTAAACTAGGATAAGGTGCATTATATGACAAGGCGACAAAACTTTTGTCTAGCCAAAATCTGACCTTTCTGTGTTCATTAAATGATCAATATTTCAGCAGTGAAGCAAATTTATTTTCTTTTTAAAAACCTCATTTGGGAGGGTTTCAGCTTTCATATGAGTCATTTCTAAAACCAATGGATGAATTTTAAGTCAGGTTATAGGCTTTGGTTTCAACAACATGGATAGGCGACAGAACTTTTGTCGGGCACTGTAGGAAGGAAAGAGTGAAACAGCTGTCAGGAGGAAAAAACAAAGTAAAAACAACAGAAACTTCTGCTTAGTGCCTCAAGCATCTGGAATTTGGGGGGCGGCAGGAAAAAAAACATTTTGTTGCACTTATGATTTAGAAGGACAGCCACAATAGTACTATATAGAGTTAAGTTTTATGAAGAAATTTGGACAGAAGCTTTCCATAAAAATGCATCTGTCAAATACAGTCCCAAGGCTATTGAAAGCCGTTTGCTCACAATAAGCGCAGATAACTTCTTATCAAGATCGGGGGGCATCATTCATTCATCTGATTCAATGTGCTGTAGTTATATTAGGAGTCTTTCACCATTTCCACACTTATGAAGACCAGTGAAGTGGTTCCAGGCTGGAACAGTCTACCTTCCCAGGAACAAGGCCATCCACACTTGAATGGCCTGTTTCTGGACAGTCCCTGTGCTGCCCTGAAGTTTATGCAAAAGCTCTGATAGCCATGAACTAAAGCTCCTGGCTCAGAGCTTTTGGCGGGGGGGGGGGGGCTATTCAATGGTCCAGTTTTATATGCCACCAAAATAAGTTAACCCCCTCCCACTACAACAGCCCATGGAGAGGCGTGTCCCTCTGTATATATTAAAATGCAAGAGTAATCCTCCTGGATTGGGCTACAGCCCATCTAGTCCAGCATCCTGTCTCACAAAGTGGCCCACCAATTGTTTCTGAGTAAGGATGTGCACAAATATTGTAACATTTGTTATTTGTGCAAATTCATCCGATTCAGACCTTTGTACACAAATCAAATGTTAGGACGTTTGTACATTAACATTCATGCGAATACGAATCTTCCAGACATTTGTACAAATAGTTTGGACATCTGTTAAACTGGGGAGATAGGAAAGCCTGTCACATGTGCAACAGATCCAGATTGCATTCAACATGGCCTGAAAGTGGATTAAAAGTGGATTCAGGTTGGATTTGACGTTTTCAGAGTGGATATGTTACGGGCTACGTATGCCGTGTATATATCATATACATAGGTGTTCATATTGGATATGTATCGGATATTTGATAGAAATTGGGGCACAATCAGAATGCAACCTGTGTGAACATATGCAGACACATACACACATATTCTAGCATTCTGTCATATAAATATTGTATCAGTATTCTAGAACATACCTCCAGTTTTTACAGATATTAGCAGGAGGGGGCTTTGACGTCACTTCAGATGGTACAAGAAGTAGTCCACAAAAAATGTAGTATGAAAATCACGTTGGGGCATTTATCCAATCTGCTCAATATAGTGGGCATTTTTGTTAATGAGCCTGGAAACACTCAAAAACACACATGCAGAAAGAAAGAGAGAGAAAGAAAGAAGTGGCTGTGTGAGAGAGTAACATGATGATAACTACTATATAACAAATCCTTTAAAAAAGTGAAAGAAATATAAAGTACAATATCAAGGTAGAGAAAGTATATACAGGCAAATGAAACAAAACCTCTTTCATATGTTCCAACTCTACTATGTTTTTATGGGCAGAAAAAATGTTTTTGTTTACTTAAAGATGTCTGTCTCCTCTATTGTCAGTGGATACATCTGGGCTTTGGTATGCACAGGAAGGAAAAAAAAGTGATTATCGGAAGTGCCTTTCATTTTAGAAAACTGAAAGAAGAAACATCACAAGTTAGCTATCTGTTTACTCCCTCAAAACAGGATTCATTTCCAATGTCACTTCCACATGAATTGAAGCTCAGGTGTACTTGAATACACTAGAGGAACCAGGTAACCTTTCAAAAGCAATAAATCATATTGAGGGCAAAAGCTTTTTTGAGGAGGCATTTGTCTCAAATAATATTCAAAATAGATCTGGAAAGAAGTATTTCCTGTGGAAAAAATATAAGTACAGTACCATGAAAGGTCTTTCTTGTTGACAATTTTGCATCTTGGTCTAAACCAGTGGGCCTGGACAAGCCAAGGACATTTCTGCACTTTGTTTCCCATCCTTTGGATGGGAAGAGTATATAACAGAGTAATGCATACTAGTGTTTGCACTAGGGAACTCTTAGTACATGGCCATGCACTCAGACAGTCATCTCTGTCTGGTCACCTGTCTCATCCCTGACAGGCACTGCCACTTTGAGTTTAGTGCCTGGAGCAACTGCATGTGTGCCAACACTATTGTCACAATGGCCATGATGCTCTGTGCATGCGTAGTCATGTTTGAAGTTATCTGAGGTGCCAATGCACTTGCATGTCACCTCAGATGATCCCTCACATCACCAGCTGGATGGGACAGACAAATAATGGGTCAGGACTGGTTTGGAGCTGGACTCAAATACTACCAAAAACGCCACTGGGGCACCCATTTTAGCAGAGCACTTTGGTGGACCATGAAAAGGTCTCTCCCCCCCCCCCCATGGATTTTGCTTTTGTTTTTGAATAAGCACTTAATCGAACATGAACAACCATGTGTTTGATTAATTGGTCCACCATTGAGCTGAAGAAGTGAGGGTTTGATTCAAGAGTGAACTAAACACACACTTTAATTTGGCCATATCTCATGTAAAAAGAGAAAGGCTGCTCATGCTACGCAATATGCAAGAGAGGGTTTTTTCTTTGACTAAAAATGGTCCTGAAATTGAAAGAATATGATGTTTGTCAACAGATAATAGTGTTTGTTCATTGCACTGATTTTTATTAGGGGTTCCCACAATTCCAAACAATTGCAATAGAAAAAAAAAATAGAAGCAAAACAGATTTTTGATTGTTCATTGTCAGCAACATCAGGAGAAAATGTGTCAGCATGTCACCAGAACAAGTTTTATATGTATGCATATATATGGAAACACAGTGGCTAATTATAAACATTGTCTATAATGGGGTTTTGTAGTTTACATAATTGCATTTTGTGTAAGAAAGAAGCTGAGTTGAGTCTGACTTCACTTTTTTCCATTAGAAAGGATTCAACTGTCTTTATTCCATGTTACCAGCTGCACGCTGCTTTGTATGAGATCACTGTGCTTAATTTCAATAGCCTGAAGAGAGATTTTACTTTTTAAGTACCTCCTCTTGCTCATGTGCCAAGGGGAGCATAATTTTGGTCTTCTTTAATTGCAAAGAGAAACGGGGGCTGTTCAGTAATTTTGCTTCCTATGTAGTATTCCATGGAAGAAACTTCTTAGACATTAGTAAGCACATTCTTAAAAGCAGGTACTCTTTTGAAGTACTTAAGGGCACATTTCAAAGTGTAGCTATGCTTCATTTCAGCTTTTGGTGCCTCTAATGTTTCCAGTTCACAGATCCATGTTTGCTCATCACCATGTGGGTGCAGTTGTCAATAATGATTTGCATGGATAAACATGGCAGTAGGAAAAAAAAGTCACGTATGTGTATACTGGGGGTGTTTTTCCACTGCGCTCCTTTAATCCGAATCTAAGAAGATCCGGATCTAAGGAATGGATACTTCCCTTAATCCGGATCTAATAGATCTGGATTAAGGGAAGTACCCAATGTGTTTCCACGAGTGGTCTAGCACCCAATAGCAATGGGTGCTAGCCTCCCTGCTGTGGAAACACCGGAGCACCCATGTGCAAATCCGGATTGACTCACAAGGGGTCTGTCTGTCAGCCCAGGTGTTTTGGGAGACAGGTGGTGCAATCTCCAAAGTTGCCTTTGGAGATTAGCAAAGACTCCAGAGTCCCTCTGAAATTGCCTTCAGAGGCTAGCAAAGGCTCCAAAATCCCTCCAAAGGCAACTTTGGAATCTGATGAATATCAACATTTGAATTTGAAATAAATTTAATAGCATTTGAATCTAGACATTCACACAGATTTTGGATTTCCAAAACAATCATTTGAATTTTCGAATGATTCAAATGTACAGATTTGTATGTATCACGTACAAATTTACGAGAAAATTATACATATTTGCACCTATAATGTGGGATAAAATGGGATGCATATGGGAATGTGCACAGATTCGTATAACTGATATGAATGTTGTCAACATTTGTATCTTTAAATACAAATCTAACAGTTGAATGTACAGATTTGGATAATGTAGATTCGAATCAGATTTTTGGACAGTCAGATTTTAAAGATTCAAATTGTATTGAATTTTTGGATATTTGATTTGGCTGGAATTCGAATGCAAAAAACACACATTCATACACACCCCTACTTCTAACACATATATAGACAGTTTTATTCTTTCTCTCTGCCTCCCTCTCCAGAAAACATCCGCTGCTAAAGTAATCAATGCAGCTGTAAGCTTTACCATAAGTATACTCAATAGGAAATATTCATTTGTTTCAACTTCATTCTAAATATCTATCAAATTGTCAATGGTGTGGATATCTAATGATAAAGTTATGTGTGCACTACAAGGTCCTATCAGGACCAAAAGGCAGAACTAAATCACTACTTGTAAAATCATTTTCCCATGGCCATATCAACCAAAGGGTGTTTTTCCACTGGCAGAAAGTACCTGTTTTTGCACCCATTAAGGACCCATTTGGGTGTGAGCCGGATGACCCCATTTCCACCACGGCACCCATTTGGGACACATTTGTTTCCACTGCCGCTGGGGAAATCTGGATCATATGGTTACATCTCAGCCTTTAATCCGGATTTTCTGTAGACCCCATTAATGGGGTCTACAATGGGGTCTTCAGCCAGAAAATCCAGATTAAAGGGAACCTGTTTCCACATTAGTTTGTCAATGGGGTCTAGAGGAGGCTAGGGGGAGGAGTCACCCATGGGGGGGGCAAAACCTAGGCTTCAAAATCATTTCAAAATCATTTTGAAGCCATTTTGAAGTTACTTTGAAGTTGCCTTCGGAGATTAGCAAAGGCTCCGAAGTCCCTCCAGAGGCAACTTCGGAGATTAGCACAGGCTCTGAAGACAAACCTCTGAGAACAAAGAAGAACAAAGCGAACTGTTACCTTCAGGCATGGAAAAAGGTACATATTTAATGAGGCTGACTCATTCCTGCTCACAAGGAGCTAATTCATATGCAGGCTCTCACAAGGGGTTTGTCTTTGGAGCCTTTGCTAATCTCCGGAGTTGCCTTTGAAGGGACTTCGGAGCCTTTGCTAATCTCCAAAGGCAACTTTGAAGTAACCACTGAACTAACAAGTGTGCTACTGTTGCACTGAAGAAAACAACAATTGTGGATAGTAATGGCATCAAAATGCCCAATTATCAAACCATCAAAAGTCACCAATCTGAGCCTACAAATACTTTGGCATCCCGCATGGGCAAATAAAAAAATAATAATGCCAGCAAGGAGTACATCCAATGAGTATGGAAAATACTGAGGACAAAGCTATTAAGAAGACTGGGGCAGTACCGATCGTCAGATACACCAGTGGTATCATAAATTGAACCCAAACTGAGTTGGATGACCTTGATCAAAAACCAGAAGGTACTGAAAATGCAGCAAACCAAGAATGAATAAAGGAGTAATACTATGAAAACTTGGACAGAAAACTGGCACAGTAAAGCACTGCATGACAAGGGAAAAAAATAACAGAAAAGTGAACAAAGAAGAAACCTGGGCCCTTTCTGCACTTAGCCTTATTCTGGACTATATCTTGGGACAGGCCTCACTTGGTGCCTGCCATAGCCTGCATGATCATGTGGACATCAGCCCCCTATTCTGGGATTCAATCTAGAATAAGGCTAAGTACATTAAGGCCCCCGATTGTGGTTAACAACTAGTACTCTGAAGAAAGAAATTGAAGGACAAACTGAAATTAGAACTGAAATTAGAACTGAAAAATTCTTTTTCAGTTTTTTAATTTAAAAAAAAAAATTAAATTTTTTTTTAAAAACTATACAAGGCGCTGTAGCTATTCAGCTGCTGTAAAAAGATTGCACAGCCAGACTATAAACAGAGACATAACACAGTGGCTAAGATCATCCACTTGAATCTTTGCAAAAGCTTTCAACTGACAATAGCAAAGAACTGGTGAGATCACAAGCCTGAAAAAGTGGTAGAAAATGAGCAAGCCAAAATGTTGTATTCAAACAGACAAGGTATTAGCACAGAAGTTGTGGGTTGTCAATGTTGCAATACCTGGTGATAGTAGAGTCAATGTGAAATAACCACGGTGAATAGCCAAATATGAAGACCTGAGGTTTGAAGTGCAGAGACTCTGGCACAAACCAGCAGTTGTGGTATCAGTGATGATTGACACACTGGATGCCATCCCAAAAGACCTTGGGTGGCACTTGAAACAAATTAATATTTACAAAATCACCATCGGTCAACTTCAAAAAGCCACACTGCTTGGATCTGTACACATTATACATCGTACATCCTGACATCGTAAGTTCTTGGGCAGAACTTGATGTTCAATGAAGAACAAGAACTAGTGATTTGGTGGTTGTGCTATACTGCTGTTTTCTGTATTGTATAATAATATAGTCTTCTGCAAAAATGCAATATTGGTGGTTATCCATAACCAACCATTCTATTGACATAACTCTTTTTCAATATTCGAACAACCCCCATTTATATTCCTTTTGTTTGTTTTTATGATACAGCTTTCCAAAACAAATATCTCCAAATGTGGTGATGATATCTCATTGGATAAACTGATACCAGTTGATCTACTAACTATACAGTGAAAGTGGTGCAACTCCCATTCATTTGAACAGGTTAACAAAGAAGAACATCAAGATAGATTGTGCTATTGCCATCACACAAAACAGTGATGTGGACAAGTGAGGAGGAATTAGCTAGTGAATGGAATTACAACATATTAATTCATAAATATGTATATAAGGTGGCATACAAGTAGATTAATAATATTCTAATGGGGGAAAATCACATTGGTGTGATCAGTAACAGCCAAAACAAAATAATGCTCATAATCACCAAGTGGCATTTGGTCTTAGGATAAAAGAAAACAGAAAGAAAGGGACTTTAAACAAATAGTGTTAATCCTTCCTTAGAGGATTAGAAAGTATAATATCTCAACGTCAGTACTAGAATGAATTTTTAGAATGAACTTTTAATCATATTATGAAATGAGACTTGGATGAAGCAGTTGTGTAATCATAATAAAACATATGTATCTGACTTAGTTGTTCAATGCACACATACATGCTGACTAGGGATGTGCATGAATATTCCCAACATTTGAAATTCATTTGAACTTGGCCAAATTCGGCACATTTGAAAATTGACCTTCAAATTTGAATGAAATGTTTCAATACATTCGTATGAAGCTTCATTACAGATTTTTATGGGATTTGTGTGGGATTCATATGAGATTTGTATGCGATTTCTATGCGATTTCTATCTAGCATTCACATCAAATTGGTATGGAACATCTGTATTGAATTTGAATGCCACCACAAATTCAAAAGTATTTACTCAAACAAATATGGATTTTCTTGCATGTCATTTGATACGAATCAAATAGAAAAATGAATTTGTACATGCCCCTACTTCAATCAAAGAAAAGGTTGTATTTAGCAAACAGCAGCAAAACAGGGAATAAAGCACGCAACTGCGTTTTCAGGCAAGCACCTGACAGAGAGTGGTCAAATGAGCAAAAGGTACAATGAAAAGGAATTCCCAAACAGTGTTGTTCTTCTCAACAGGCACAGAACGTGCATCTACCTGAATAAAGAGCAGCAACGCAACACACAGGTTTTTGTGAATGGAAGGGGTGACTTAAGGTGAACTTCAACGAGTTGCGAGTACAGAAGGTGAAAGAAGAGAAAATATCTAGCAGAAAATAGCCTAAACAGTTCCGGAAAGTCTATCCTTGCCAGGAGCAGTTCATATCTTGCCCTTTAGAGCATTGCGTAGGACTTGAGAACATAGTTCAGGCTAATGGCATGGAGCTTCAGTGCCAGGGAACCTCTTCGATAGAGTCATGGAAATGGATAATTATGCAATCCTGTGATAGTAGAATTTCAAAGCTTTGGTTTAACACAGGGTGAATCCCCACAGCAAGCTTATTTCGCTTTCCCTAAACCAAAATGATAGAACTGGATGCAAACACGAATTTGCCTGTTCCCATTACTTTTAACTTAATCGCGTTGGATCTGGATTCTGAGGATTGTATGTGGCATACGTGACTCAAGGGGGGGGCAAGTGGCTACTTTTTAAAAGCTGATTTTCGGGGCTGCCCTGCCCTCTTCCTCCTGGCATGGACACGCCACCCATAAGGGACCCCTTCACCGAGCCTAACTGGGTGGCTGGGTGGCTGCCGCTTCCATGGATGGAGGAAAAATGGCAGCGGGCAGCCAGCAATTCTTTCCCCTCCTCTCCCCATTGCTCAGGGAACACAGCTGCAGCGGCAACTAAAGCCCCTTTGCTTTAAACATTCACATTCAGCTGCTTTCATCCCTTTCCCTTTCTAAAGTCAGAACTCCAAAGAGCTAGAATTGCGCAAAATTGCAACATTGTTATTCCAACCATCAAGGTGTGAAGTGGTTCCATCGCTACAGTGTAGCGATCCCTGTTAAGTGGATTTTTGCACTGAAGTCACTGTCTTTGGAAGCAAGCTATTGGGAGAGGGAAAACCTAAACATGGATTCTCATCCCTTAAAACGGTACTGTCCACACAGTAAAAAATGTAAAACGTTTCAAGCGCACGATCCGGAGTGAGACCTGTTGAAATCAGGATTGAGATTCACCACGCTTTGGGGTGGTTTAACACGGGGAAAGGGTGTTAAGCCAAACTGCCGTGCGGACTCCGAGGACTGAAAACATTTTGAATCCAAGATAAGGTTGCACGGCCACAGAGTTCTTGGTGAAAGCTTCCTTGGCTACTTTGATATAAAGCAGAAAAAGATACAGTGAGCAGCCATCAGGTAAACCATAGCAGAGAGCATTAAGAGACTTCTGATAGCATAGCAGCAGGGCACCATGGAGAAGAGATCAGGAACCATAAATGGCAGGAGAACTGAAGCAGTGTTAGGAAAGAACCATGGTGGCAATGGGTAGAAAAACCATACTGGACTGTCCAAAGGATGTCTTTTTTATACACTTTAGATTTGGGGGGGGGTATTCAAGTCCATCCCAGGGGGAGGTAGCTAAGGATTCAGACTGATTAAATGATTTTGGCAGGAAGTTTGGTGGGAAGATGAAAGAAAGAGAGACAGTGAGGATGCGACCCTGTGTATCCTGAGATCCAGAGCACTGTCTAGGATCTTAGTTGTGACATCAGAGCTGATGATCTGCCATCCAATTCAGATAGTAACCCAATCAAGTTCCGAACAATGGCTCAATTTAAGCCCAACAATTCAGTCTAGCATTCCTGGCAAAAATCTCCCTGGTACCTCCAGTAAATTATGGTTTGTCTCAGTGGCCAAATGCACCTCTTCATTTCTTATAGGGTTCTTCACAGTTGTGATCACAGAGTTGAAAAGATTATCTTCTTTTTATTCCACATGCTGATTTGCAAGCCTCTCCTCTGGCAAAAAGAACTATTTTGCAACCCTTTCCCTTTCTGTCTCCCTCTTTTCTTTTTACTGAAATGGCTGTTTCCTGGTCTTTCCTCTCTGAACTTAGGTGCCTAGGTGCATCCTTCAGGCTGAGGAGGGGAGGAACTGGGGCGCTTCTAAGGCCATCTGCTGGGACTCGAGAGCAAGAGAAGGTTTGTCCTTGTCCCTGCTTGAGATGCCCATGAGCATTTGGTGGGCCACTGTGTGCGACAGGATGCTGGACTAGATGGGCTGTGGCCTGATCCAGCAAGGCTTCTCTTATGTTCTTATGTTCTTACAACTTGCAAGGCAATTAAATGCTAATTTTAAAGTCCAGTATAAGTGTCTAGAAGTATCTGTACCTTGCCAGAGTCCTGCCTTCTCTGGCATAACACCTGTGAAGGAGGGGATTCTGGGAAATACATGGCTACAATAATAGCTGTGACATCAGAGTTGATGTCATAGATTTAGGCAGCTAGATTCCTTCCAAAGACCATCCTCCCCATTTTCTCAAACTGTTATTGTTTTAGTATGCTAATCTTATATTTGGTTTTTAATGTTGAAACCCACCCTGAGACCTGCAGGTACAGAGTGGGATAAAAATGCAAATAAATAAAGTTCCACATCTTTACAGAGCAGAATAAATTGGCCTGTGATAATTGAGTCTGCATGAGAGGACATATATTTTTTGTGTTATCTCAATTCCAACTTTGGGTTCAAAGTCATACTCACTGCAGACAGTCCTATGTCTAGAGACCTTTTTGCATGAGGCCATTTTGAATGCGCAGAGAACACACAGAGACAGAGCATATGTGCTGCCGAGGCGGCGGATGGGTCCCACCCTGTCTCCAAGTGTTTTCCACGTGTTCGAGATGTAGAGTGGTTAAAACTGCTCAACATCCGTCTTTGCATATTCAAAGCATCCCTGGCTGACCAGGGAGGGAAGCACTCACACACACTTCCCTCCCTGACAGCCACGGGCTTGCCCCCCCCCCCCACGATTGCCCAAAAATTGGCCAAACAGGTGACCAGGGCGCACAAATCACTTACCTTGTCCGGCCAGAGTTGCCATCGCGCAGGCACATTGAGTCTGGTAGATGGGACCTACATGGGGTCCCACATCCCCTGGCCCATCGCAGCAGATCATGAGCCTCTGCAGGGTCAAGCCGCCTCGATTGAGGTTGCTGAGCCCTGCAGAGGTGCCCTGGCACCCCCACCACAGGGCCCAGGGTTGCGCCTGCACACATGGAGCTCTTACCTTCTCACTGTCTTGGTCTGAATGACCTGGGGCAGCCAGTAACATGCACCACGTGCATGCGGCATGGCTTGATTGGGCAGACTGCCCACGTGGGTGATCTGCCCAGTCAGAAGCTGCACCGCATGCACCTGGTGCACATTCCCGAAAGCCCTGAGTCATTCAGGCCCAGGACGGTGAGAAGGTAAGAGCTCCATGCGTGCGGTGCATCCCCAGGCCCCGGGTTGGGTGGGTGCTCGGGTGGGTTCATGCCAGCTGTACAGGACCTGATCTGGTCCTGTACAACTGGCAGGAACTGGGGGAAGCCACCTGATGGTGAACATCCTGTAGTTATCCAGTATGCAACCCGTTTTCATCCCGTATGGATCAGTACATATGCAGAAAAGATGTGGATCATCAAGTATGCACCATGTATGAACCTGTACACACATGAATGTCCAGATAATTTGAAGAAAAAGATCCAAAATTCAAAATTGATTCAAATGTTTACATTCAAATTTTGGGACATTATATTCAAGTTTTTATATCAAAATTCAGCACATTTGATCCGATTTTGAATGCCTACGAATATTTGTGCACATTCCTAGTACTTACTGATAATAAAGGGCTTGTCTGAAAGAGCTAAAGAGCAATAAATTACCAAAGGTAGGTCAAGGTGCAGTAAATGTGTTTTCAGAATTGGATCAGTATCTTCTACAAACTGCATTTTTACTACAAACAATCTGATATGTGCAACAAAACCATGAGAAAAGAAGGTGCTGCATGTAAAAAAGAAAAGATTAATTAGCCATGTTCATAGTTTGCTGACACTAAAACTGTCTGGTGTTAACATTTTCAAAGATTTAATTAACAAGTACAACAAGATTTGCTTAATGTTATAATGTGGAGGAACATGACTCTTGGTAGATATTTTGATTCCAAAATATTAGGTTAGTTAAGAATTTATATGTATAGATTAAAATGTGTGATATCTTCAAGTCAAATGATATTCTTGCAGCTTCATTAACATTTTTTGATAGAAAGATACTAATTTATCTGTTAAAAGGTACTAATTTATCACCAATTTATGCTTTAGTTGTTAGTTTCCCTTCTAACACCCTATTCAGTAGATCCAGCAAAATAGACTGGTTATTATGATGTACGAATTCCACCCAAACTTTCTGGTACTTACACACACAAGGTCAAGAACAATGGAATCTTGGAAAAACTTGAAAAATCTAGCACTAAATTTGTTTGGCCCTTTAGTCCAACAAAAAAAAATTCCTTGAGAAGGTAACAAACATGTTGAAGAAGGAGAAGAAGAAGAAGAAGAAGAAGAAGAAGAAGAAGAAGAAGAAGAAGAAGAAGAAGAAGAAGAAGAAGAAAGCAAAGTAATGGGTACAGAGATGTCATTATATCATACTAAATAATGTATTTTGCTTCTGGGATTCATGGGATATGAATTATACTTGCCAATATTTCCAATGGAGAGTGAGAAATTGAATGCTATATTCTACATGCATCTCATTTAAAATTTGTCATTAAAGATAAGGACGTTGGTGTTTCTATTCAGCTTCAGCTTCCCTGCACTTTGTCTTTTTTTTTTTTTTTCAAGTATGCTCACTTCATATAGTGGCCAATTACCCATCATGAAGAAAGATGACAGAGATCTCCATTTCATTTGAATGTGCAAATTAAGGGCAGAAATGACAGTTTCAGTAGAAATATCCTCCACTATAGTCAGACTATGTTCAACTAAGCTATATTTTTCCTGGTCAGGTGGAAACTGTTAGTATAGATCCTTATCCTTCCTTCTTAAGGTTATTGTTGGATTTGGAAGAAGCATATCCTAAAATATAACATTCCTGAAGGAAAACAGAAGTACAAAATTCAAGAAAATGTTACAAATTGTTGCCCTGAAGTTAATGTTAAGCTGATATTCCTTTCATATATCACAAGAAGTCCTAATCTCAAATCTGTAGTAATGGAAAATTTTGAACAGAACAGAAAAAAAAAAGTGACTTTAACAGAGCTTCTGAATATGTAAAATGGCAATGTTCACATAAGTAATTAATAAATACTGTGGTAACTAGTAGTTTCTATTGTTTGCATATCCTTAAAGATGAAACAGTTGCAGAAGCTGTAAGCCTAGAAACTGCCTATTAGAAAGTGGTTCAAAGCTTCTTAAACATCTTCATCTGTACCGGAATTTGGAAGATAGATGATGTTTGTCATCATCATCAACATCATTATTTTGTAATGAAAGGTTTGATTTTTATGCCACTTAAATCTCAATAATAAGTAATTTCTTCCAGATACTATCCCGCTCTCTCATTTTATTGCTCTCTCATCTATCTATCTATCTATCTATCTATCTATCTATCTATCTATCTATCTATCTATCTATCTATCTATCTATCTATCTAATCATCTACATCATCATCATCTGTCACCCACCTCATTCCACATAGACTTCAGGCTTACTCACATCAAAAGGCAAATACTATACACACATGTAAAAATATAACTTTTAAAAAATCGGTTTTTTAAAAAGCTCCAATTAAAAACAACTACACTCAAGGGTAGGGAAAGTCCTTCTGGAAGATATAAATCTTCAATTTCCTCTGAAAGGCCATAAGGGATGGTGCTGACCTTAATGTTAAATGGTGGGCATCCAAAGATGGAAAGCAGCTATTGAGAAAGCTCTGTCACATGTGTTCACCAGCTGTGTTTCCTTTTCATGTGTTGACCTTGTGGGATGAGCAGTACCAGCTGGAAGAAGATGATCATTCAAATACTTGTGACTCAATCCATAGAGGGCTTTGATCATAATAACCAGCACATTGAGTTGAATCTAAAAGCAAATGGGGGTTATATGCTTCAATCTTGGAGCCTTGGAGAGAATTTTAAAGTATGGAAGTGATATATGTTATGAGAGGTCCTTACTAAATATGAATTGGTACATATGGCATAGCAACTTCATGTCAGGGTGGACACATAAACAACCATGAGGCTGTTCCCATTTGAGTTTCTGATGCAGATAATCTAAAAGGCTGACCACAAAGGTAAGCACAAATTTGCCCTTTGTTATAAAGCATCTGCCTATTTATTTATTTTTCAAACCTAGAAACATCAGTCTTTGGGACAGGCTAATTTCCCCATACACATGCCCAGATCATGATGCATAACAACAATGGAGTAAACCCAAACTCCCTCACTTCCAGATCATTTAACTTCTAGTCAGCAAATACTAGATCAAATGCATGTCTAGTGATATACTAGAGTGGGACCAGGGATTAGAAATCTTGAGCCAACCCTATACAAGGATTCTCAGCAGTGAACACTGAAGTTCCCCAAGAATTAACAGCCATGGATATCCCCCTAGGATCAGCTCCAGGCAAGGAAAGTGTAGTGCAGCAGGGTGAGAGGTACACTGTCAGAATCCTAATCCTATCTACAATCTCACTCATGAAGACATGCCTTTGTGTTCTATAATGGGCGGTCCTGTTTCCACCACATTTCCCTTTGCCCATCAGATGGACCCAAGTCATTCCCTCACCACCAGACACTCTCTATTTTCCTGAAATAGACCTATTAAAAGTACAGTATTTACAGTCCACCTGTCTGACTATATTTTATCAACAACACACAACAAAACACTTTTTACACTCAGACCCCATTTATTTATTTATTTATTATTTGTTATTTACATTTATATCCCGCCCCATACCCGAAGGTCTCTGGGCAGGTTACAATCTTAAAACAACAGATTAAAACAGAATGCACATTAAAAGACGTTAAAAATTCAGTACATATAAAACAATATACCACATGTTTAAAACGATAATGTTTGTACTGGGGGAGGGAACATTAATAGCTTAGCCAAAGGCCAGGGCAAAGAGGTGTGTCTTCACTGCCCTCCTAAATATATATAAGGAAGGGGCCTGACACACCTCAAGGGGGAGGCTATTCCATAGTCTGGGGGCCATCACAGAAAAGGCTCTCTCCCGGGTACCCACCAGCCTCACTACTGAAGGTGGTGGGACAACCAGGAGGGCCTCGCCACTTGATCTTAAGGCACGGGCAGGTCAATACGGGAGAAGGCGTTCCTTTAGATATTTGGGGCCCAAGTCATTAGGGCCTTATAAGTCAAAGTCAAAACCTTGAATTGGGCTCGGTAGTGAATTGGCAGCCAGTGCAATTCTTTTAAAACCGGCGTGATGTGCATCTGGCTAGATGTTCCAGTCAGCACTCTCGCGGCTGTGTTTTGCACTAGCTGCAACTTCCAAATCGTCTTCAAGGGCAGCCCCATGTAGAGCGCATTTACCAGTGTAGTAACACATAACAGACTCCAAAGAACTTCTGAATCAGTGGCAGTTTCCAGAGCAGAAGATAAATTGTACCTTTTATAATATCTGATAAATGAGTGGAAACATTAAAAGGGCAGGTTTTGAACTTTTTATGGATCAGCATAACACTCTTGGAAGGGACTTCTGTGCCCCAGTTAGATGTTAAGATTGGGGAAGGGAGAGGTCTCAGACCTGCTAGTGCACACTGGCTAAAATCTTAGTAAATTACAGTAATCCCTCAACATGTAAAATATGAGAGCCAGTATAACACTGTGGCTAGAACTTGAGGCTAGAATATAAGAGTCTCTGAGTCCAAATATCCACTCTGCAAGGAGAGGTCCCTGGGTGACCACAATCTCTCAGCATAATTTCCCTTGCAGAGTTGCTGAGAAGATAAAATGGAGGGGAATAGAAGAGTGTGCATCACCTTGGATTCTATGGAGAAAAGGTAGGATATAAGTGCAATAAATAAATAATTCATGGTACAGCTTAACCCATTACAGACCAACCCAAGTTCTTCAAAGCATCTACAAGTAACCTTCATGTAAGCTTTAACAAATGAGTTGCTTCTGCCCTGAGTCTTCCAACATGCTGTCTCTCAAAAAGCAGCCTCTCTGGATGCTTATGGATTTGTCATGTTTTTCGGTGGCATGTGCGGAAACACCCTTTGTTTCCTTCTTCAGTGTTCCATTGGTCAGCCACAACCAGATCTTTTCCTTATCTGCTTTGTCTTCAATTTCCTCCAAGTACAGTACCTTGTTGTTATAATAATATAATAATTATAATGTTGCCACCTCATTTTTTTTTATCCTTATTGTTGCCTGCTCCCTTTTTGAGCACAGAAATTAGGAACCTACGATAGACATTAAAACTGAAATATTAGCATTCCTCAGCAATGAATTATACTGGCTTTGCACAACACATCGAATCAGACATTTTATTAAAGTCAGGGATGGGATCATCATAAAAGCAACACAATCAGATATATAATATAATAAGAATTATAGTTTGTACTGTTGTGAACAGAATGCCAAAAACAGTGTGGTATTTTTGACAATAGTGGTGAGTTGATTATGCAAATCAGAAGGCCAATAAACAACAGATTCTGATTGCCATTAGAACAGAACATCACAACATACAGCAACAAAAACGCTACACAGAACTCATCGAAGTGACATGGAAATCAGTCAGTATTGAACAGGTAGTGTAGCACGAATATATTAATAGTATATAAGCTGGTGATTCAATTTCAACAGAATTGCAAGGACATATGTGCAAATGTAGTTGAGTATTCCTGTACCTTGTAGAAAGAAGATTCAGTGGCAGGTTATTGAAATTATTACTGAGCCTACTGATGAAAGAGGCTATGATCACCCATTACAAAACAAAAATCATATCAGAAGTTGCTCACAGACAATAGCAAATAATCCTCTAGCAGAGAAAGTTTGTGAGACAGGAATGGCAGACTGTGTCTGTGTGAATGATCCCACCTAGTAATCATCTGCCAGGGTCATACTGTATATTCCTGCCATGATATTTAGTGGTACTGCATTTGACCGTTGTGCTTACTATTACTTGTATGATAACATTGTGCATACATCTCTTAGAAGCTGACAGCTAGGGCATGAAAATAAGGTATCAGGTTGGTTGGGGTGGGAGGAAGGATTGCTGTAAATATTCTCAAGGGGCCCTGGTTCTGACACATAGAGAGAAAAGAGTATTTCCTTTGATCCTAACAGTGGGGTGCAAGTTATATCCGTTTCTGTACCGTGAGGCATTGTCAGCAATGCTTGTTACTTTGTGCCATGGATACTGGAGTACTGAATAAAACTTACCTTCTATATTAGAATGAAGTAACTTTTAGAGAGCAGGGTGCTGGAACTATAAGCATATGGTTAAGAAGGTTTTTGTATTGCAGCAACACATTGGTACCTCTGGATAGAAATACAATTCTATCTGAGCACACAGAAGCAATTGCCAGAGTTAAGGGTACTATGAACTGGCTACAAGGAAGTCATTGAAATAAAACAACATGCTAATGGGCAACAACTAGGAACAGGAACAAATTAATGGCTCATTTTTTACAACAACACTATTATGCTGTTTATGATTATCATAGGCTGCATCCCCAAGCAATAAAAATCTTGTTAAAAAGCTTCTTTTGCCTCTGAGCGCCCCATGCATGGATTTTCTCTGAACTTCCAGCAGCACAAAAGGAGGAAAATGCATGGGGAAAAAAGTGCCCTTTAAACAAGACTACCAGAGCACTTTTTGGAAGCCGTGGGTATTCCGAGCAACATTGTGCATGGAGACGCTCCATGGCAAAAGGGGCAGGGATTGGCGGCCAAGATCTCAGAAAAAAGCACCCTGGCCGCCTGCACACACAGCCTTAAACATTCACACATCTCCCAGAACAGCAGCACCTTCCCTTCCTTTCCCTTTCTAAAGGTCAGAACTTTTAAAGAGCCAGAATTGCAGAGAATTGCAACATTGTTATCTGGTGTGAAGTGGGTGGATTGCTACAGTGTAACGGCTGCTGTATGGGGTGGATTTTTACAGTGAAATCACTATCTTTGGAAACAAGCTCTGGATCCCAAAGTGATAAATGGCTCTGGTGGGTTTTGCAGGCAGGGGAGACAAACAGAGAACTTGTAAATATGGCTATTTTGTTTTGGACTTTTGGGGGGTTGTCTCCCCAGCACCCTATCAAGCAGAGAGGGGGCAGGGAGAAAAAAGATGCTGGCAAACAAAACATGCTTCCTTGGGGACGGTAGGTGTGTTTAAAATGCATGTTTTACTGAGCCTCATGGGGACGCTTATTCCAGAATTGAACGGCACTTTTAAAGTCCGCTGCAATAGAGGGACAATAGAGAGGCAAATAAGTTGTTTGGGGACACGGCCATAATGAACAATAAGCAAGAAAGATCCAATGGCTCATTATCAACAACCACCCAAAGGACCAACTGCAAGTAGCAAAACAACACAACTGGCTACTACCATCCCGATAGAGATTTGCCAACATCCATCCAGCAGATCCACTGAAGTTATTGAACTTATGCTCAAAGCAAAACTATGGAACATGGCACAACAACCCAAAGACGTGCCAAATGAAATATGAGGTGGTCATCAAAGACTTCATTCTTCCCTCTCTAAACTGTTTCATACGTGTGTGTCTTTTTAACGACATGTGAACACATCCTTAGGCGGCTTCCAGACATCATTTATATATACTGCAGTTTATCAATTTACTTGTTTAAAGCACATCTGGAATGAGGTATAGACATTAGATCAGTACTCCTGGCAAGTCAGGCACAATCGCAAAAAAAATAATTGATCTTCTCTGGATGCAACCTTCAAGGCCTGATAAAGGCAAAAGTCTTTACTCACAATTATGTGGTAGCAAACTGAACATTAGACTGGTACAGTCTCCCCAAATATCTATTGCATAAACCTTGAATTCGTGCTTCCTACTACCCTTAACAGTGTGGATCTAGCTCAGTGGGGGAATGTCTATAAAATGGGGGAATGCGTGTTCAATTCTTGACTCCTCTCTCAAAGATATTAATGGTGCAAACCATCTCTGTATCAGCCAAGAAAACTGCACATCAGTTCTTCTTGGCACCAGGAGTCAATCACAGCTTGGTCATACTAAACAACTGAGAATGAATTCAAGCACAATGGATTTCCATGGCAGAGCAGGGATTAGAGCCAAGGAAATCCTGGGTCCTAACCTAATTTTCTTATCCACTGTGCCAGTAGAGGACCTGTTGATAATAATACACTGATCGTATTATTGTATGTCAGAAGACTACGGCAGGTTTGGCCTCATTTAATCTTTAATTGTATCTGAATTGAATCTTACTTTTGGCACACTGAAGGAGTTAACAATAAAATAATGTAAAGAGAAGGGAAAGTTTATTTGGGGTAACTTGAAAATGTTTTCAAAAGATTCTAGAAATCCCCTCAGATAGATACATTATGACAAGCTCACAGCAAATTTCCCATATTAGGCTCAGAGGTGCACATAAGCAAAAACAAGCAAACCAATCTGGCTCCAGTCAGAACATTTTAATCACCAGCTGGCTAAACCTTAAAAATCTACTGCACTATACATTTTTTCCCAAGTAAAAATTATATACTAACAAACCATAATCCCCTAACCACCTCCAGATTCTCATGCATTAATTCATCAGCTCATAAATAAATTACACACTGTAACCTCAGTCTTAACCAACATACAGCCTTCATTTACAGGACTAGCTCAGTTTTTTTTTTTTTAGTACTAATCAACAACATCACATTTAAAAGAAATCTGATGTTACACACATAAGAATGTTGAGTTTTAAGTAGTAAAATGTCAGGGTGGGGAAGGGGAAATTGGGATTCCTTATACTGTAGTCACCAAATACAAAAGATATACCATACGTATTAAATGCATGAAAGAATAAAGAAAGATTTATTGCCTCACGCAGACTTGCAAGAGTTGACATACAAAACTGTAACAGTATAATAAAATATAAAACAGCATGGTAAACATGGAAGGAGAAGTGACGAAGGAAGGGATATATATCTTTGGTCTTGTCTAGATCAACACTATTGCAGAGATAATGTTGTACCATGCCTGACTGGTCCAATCCAGACCCACTGATTCAGACAACAAGAGGAAACTTCGTGGAGGGAAGAGCTCTCTGCTATAACTAACCAGAAAATAACTGGGATTTTGATGAAATAACCTGGGAAAACTGCTGCTGCACTGTGGTAAGTTTGGGAGGTAAGTCCTCTGGTTTTTGGACAGTTTTGGGGGTCTGCTTTTAGAAGCCAGCTCAGATAAAATCTACAGTAGGTCAGAAACATACTATATCATAACATAAACTATTAATTCAGAAAAGTTTATCTTAAAGAAAGTATTTAATAGTTTGTTAGGTAATTTTTCATAAATAACACAAAGCCATTAAATAAAATGAAGGTAGAATGCCAGCAGGGGAAGGGGGCCTTCCCAGTGTTTTGCACTGAGTGTCATATGTATGACTACCTGCCCATGGGGCAGGAGTCTTGGGTCTGTGCTCGGTGTAATGAGCTCCGGGCTCTCAGGGAACGTGTTTCTTCCATCAAAGCCAAGGTAGCGGACCTGGAGAAGGAGATAAAGAGTAACAGGGCTGAGGGTGAGGCCTTCAGGGATGCAGTAGGAGCATACCACTCCATGACAAGCAGCTCTCCAGCTGCCTCGGAGAGTGGAAGCCTCAGGCAGGGAGGACATCGAGCCGAGGAAGAGGAGCAGGCTCCCTTAGTTGGGACCCCTTCCTCAGTGGATGTGCCTGTATCCTCTTGCACCGAGGATAGTCCTCCACAGGTAGCAGAATGGAGGCTTCTTGTAGTGGGCAATTCAAATATCAGGAATATAGAGATCCGGGTGCAAAGGTTGCAGACATCACGTGACATCTACATAGGTTAGTAGACAGTGCCGGTGAGGTGCCAATGGTCATGGTACATGTCAGTACCAGTGATGTTGGGAAAGCAAGATGGAGCATCCTGGAAGCCAAATTTAGGTTGTTAGGTAGAAGACTAAAGTCCAGGACCTCCAGGGTTGCATTCTCAGGAATACTACCTGTTCCACGTGCAGGACCAGCCAGACAGGCAGAGCTCAGGAGCCTCAATGCGTGGATGAGGCAGTGGTGTCGGGAGGAGGGGTTTAGATTTTTAAGGAACTGGGGAACACTTTGGGACAAGCCAAACCTGTACAAGAGGACGGGTTACACTTGAATCAAGATGGAACCAGATTGCTGGCGATTAATATTAAAAAGGTTGCAGAGCAGCTTTTAAACTGATCCCAGGGGGAAAGCTGAGAGGAGCTGGATGGCATCCAGTTCGGGAGAGCGTACCCTCAAGTGAGGAGGGCTGGAAATATGCAAAAAATGTTGAGCTAAGTGAGGGATTAGTTTCACATGTTCCTCGACGGCAGAGTTAGGAAAAGAGGAGTGAATATAAATGTATATATGCAAACATCAGGAACCTTCGAGCCAAAATAGGGGAGCTAGAAAGCTTAGTTATGGAAAATAGGATTGATATTATCGGCATAACTGAAACCTGGTGGACAAGTGAAAACCAATGGGATACAGGCATCCCAGGTTATAAAATGCACAGGAAAGACAGGGAAGGGCAACATGGAGGTGGTGTAGCCTTGCCTATTAAGGAAGAGATAGAATCTTATGAACTGGAATGTCCAAGTGAGTCTGACTCTTCCACAGAAGCAGTGTGAGTAAAAATACCAAGCCAAAAAGGCACTCTAACTATAGGGATATGCTACCGTCCTCCCAACCATACGCCTGAAGGAGATCAACAATTGGAGACAGAGGTAAAGGAGGTAGCCCATAAAGATAGGGTGGTTATAATGGGGGACTTCAATTATTCTCACATAGACTGGGTGAACTCCTGTTCAATTCAGGAAAGAGAGAGAAAATTCCTAGACCTGCTAAATGACTGTTCCATGGAACAAGTGGTCATGGAACCAACCAGGGGAAAGGCAGTCCTGGACTTGATCCTAAGTAATGCTCAGGACCTGGTAAAGGACGTCACTGTAGCTGATCCAATTGGGAACAGTGACCACAATGCAATAACCTTCAACTTAAATACAGGGAGTAAGTTCTTAATAAAGTCTAACACAGAGACCTTAATCTTTCATAAGGGAAACTTCCCCAAAATGAGGAAATTAGTAAAAAGGAAACTGAAAGGGAAAGTCAAAAGAGTTAAATCACTTCAAAATGCATGGAGACTACTTAAAAACACAATAATGAAAGTGCAACTAGAATGCATACCTAAAAGAAGAAAGGGGACTTCTAGGTCCAAGAAGAAACCAATATGGCTCACAAATGCAGTGGTGAGGTCGTTAAAGACAAGAAGAGTTCATTTGGAAAATGGAGGGCTTGTCAGATGAGGAGAACAGGAGGGAACATGGACACTGTCAACACAAATGCAAGACAGCCATGAGGAAAGCTAAGAAATATTTTGAGGAGCATATTGCTAAAAACATCAAAAGAAATTACAAGAACTTCTATAAGTATATCAGAAGTAGGAATCCAACAAGGAAAGCAGTTGGACCATTAGATGGTAAAGGACAGAAAGGGGTAATTAAAGAAGACACAGAGATTGCAGAGAGACTAAATGAATTTTTTGCCTCCGTATTCATGGAGGAAGACAGAAGACACATGCCAGTAGCTGAGCCTGTATTTTCTGAAGAGTTAAACTGTACAGAAATAACCAAGGAAGATGTCCTTGCATGTCTTAATAAACTAAATGTTCAAGTCATCAGGACCAGATGGTATTCATCCAAGAGTCCTTAAGGAACTCAAATGCGAAATTGCCGACCTTCTAGCAAAAATATATAACCTTCTTCCCTCCCTTGAGCTTCTGAGCCAGTATCAGGCCTCAAGCAGAGTGTCTTTTGAAACAAATGTAACTTTATTTGTTTACAACTCTTATGTTAGTTCAACTTCAACACAAGCAGTTGACATTAACTTATTTTCTTAGCTCAGGACCCTGACTAATCCCTTCTAGATTCTCCCCAGGACCCGGATCTGTACTGTCTAAATTCTTCCTAAGTCTAGCCCCAGTTACAGAACAATGGCTCTGCCAGGAAGGCCCTTTTTATAGTCTCTGCCAGGGTTCCATCCCTTCTGATTGGCTGGTTCTCTCTGGGCTGCCCCCCCTTTCTTCAGTATGCTAATTGGACTGGGTTAGCCCCTCCTCATCTGTTTACTAACCTTCCTGGCCAGTGCCTTTTACCCTCAACACATTATATAATATTTACACATATGCAATTAAAGCTACAACAGATACATTAGTCAAGCTTGGGTTCCACAAGGAGAAATCCCCTTTTGTAGATATTAATTATTGATTTGATGGTCTGGAAACTGGAACCTTCCCAAGGACCTAGGAAGATGATGATAAACAGAAAACCAGATTTTTAAAAAAAGTTTTAACTCTGTTTTCTGCTTTTCATTTTTGCTTTGTTTAAAATGCACTGCCCTGAGTCCCTTGGGAAATGAACGCCAAGATTTAAATGTAGTGCTGGTCTCTGCCTTTCAAATTAATAATCAAACACTGGTTTATAATCACCAAAAGTCAAAGTGGAATAACTGATAACATCTATCTGTCTATCTGTCTCTATCATCTATCTAGAACATGCCAGTTCATATCAACAGTAGTACATAACCTGGGAGTGAACCTAACTCAGTCATTAAGTGACTGCTTGCAAAACAGGGTTTCGTGTTCATTTCCTGAAGAAGGTAACAGGAAACTATTTCTGGATTTGCCAACAAAAGTGGATGGAGCTATCCATTTATCCTTCAAGAAATCGCTGAATCTCAGTAGCACCCAACAAGAACATTAAAAGAGAGAACCTGCACTTAGAACAAACTGTGCTGCCTCCTACACAGAAAGGAATATGGTGATGTACTATTTTAAAGTTTATTAGAGTTCTTTATGCAGTAGGGCATTTCTGGGTTTTTTTTCATTCTGCTCTACTTCCATCATCTCTCTATTTCTAACACCTAGTACATTCAGAATATAGAAAACAAGAAAACATCTTCAGTGGCAGATGTTTGCTGACAGGCAGCAGATAAATTCTGCATTTGGCATATGTCTAATTAACACAATCTCCTCCTTCTGAAGTTAAAACATGTTGTTTTCAATTTTTTAAAGCATGCATTTTTATCTTGCCTTGACTTTGCACCATAATGCACGTGAAAAAGTCTCTGGATTTATTTCAAATAGCACAGAGTGGGTAGCCTAGTTTGTTTGTAAGAAACAAATGTTTAATTAATTTTTATATGTGCTTGTGGGCCAGACACCCAAAAAATATATGAGCATTCTTATATTTCTCATTCTTATATATCAGAATGAATAGAACAGCTTGGTAGTAAAACTATTTGGCAGGAAAATAGGCTAATGTTTATCACATTACATGATTGTTGACCTTCATTGGTTGTGATTTATTGCATGGTAGGCATAAAATGTTTGACTGTTGCCAATTTAGCAGTAATTCTGAAGTATAGCTTCAAAAACAACAAAATACTTAACATAATCATTCTTGGACAATTGAAGCCCCTGATATCTGGACAGGATATCTCTTTTTTGGACATTTATCTATTTTTCAGTTTGAGTATTTAACTAGTACCTTTGAGCTTTCAATCTTTAGTGGAAGCGTTTTGTTAATTATATGCTTCTAGGTATACTTATTCTTTTTTTTTTTTGTCTACATGTACGCTGACTAGGAATACGCACAAACAAAAAATGTATATTCAATTTGTTCAGTTCAAAAGCAAATTGGTTAATTGGACAAATGACTGTTCATGTTCATATCTAAATTTGTTCAAAAAGAATGCACACACATTTTATCCCATTGAATAAAGTCATTTTCAATGGCAAAAATACAGCAGACACAAACTGTTAAATCAATTTCTTCATGTTTGCAAGCAGCAAACTGATTTGGTTTCATCAGATTTCTGGATATCTGAATGACCACATGTTTGGTTGCTGCAAACACTTCTGAACATGAACTGAACTTTGCACATCCCATTTGTTGACTGTTGTGATATGTGGACTAGACAACTCTAAAGGTACTGAACTATAGGAATGGGGAGGCTCTAAAGATGCATATCAAGAGTTTGCATCCGGACCAATTAAAGTGTTCACTAAAGTGAGATGTAATTCTCTTTGAATTATAGCATTTATTTCTAAATTTTCCATGTATATCTCAAAATGTGAATTGGAAAACAATTGGTATTCCTTGCTGTGAATGTTCTTAGAAAAGATTATTTGATTTGATTTAACTCTTCCATAATATATCTGTCGACATATAACTGGTACCTCATTGTCCTACACTGATGTAATCATCAATCCAGGATCTACCTATTAAGGATGTGTCAAACTGGTCTTGTGTGACCAGGCTCAGTTCACAAAGAGTGGAATCTGACCTTACATTATGGATTTTACTTGAAGGAAAGTCAAACCTTGTTATCCCCCCCCCCCCCTCCATCTCACCAAATCTTTGCAAAATGTCCTCCACATGAACCAAATACCCATTAGTTTTTGTGTATCTCTGCTAGCCAGCACTTCTCTCTTATCTTACTGTCTTGAACTGATTGTGAAAGCTAATGGACTATTCTACTTAAGCTTTTAAAACTGTTCTTTGCATTCTGGATACCTTTTAGATAGAACCCTATTTTGAGAAAGAATAACTGTTTTCTCTCCTATTTTTTTCCTACTCATTATTTTCCTCCTTTAAGTTACTGCCAACATTTCTGGCATCCTTGGAGGACCAAAGAAATGCTCTAAAGTTCGCATAACACCCTGGCTAAGTGCTAATTGCCCTGAAGTAAAGGATAATCACTGACAACTAGCTGACAAAATAAGTCACATTCAAAACTTCTAAAATAAGTGGTAGGATTGAAACCTAAAAAAAGATACTTGCTCTCTCATGTTTTTGTCAGTTTGCATGATATGCATTGAAAAGAATATTTTATTTCATTTTAATCTCATTTGCACATTTTTTTTAATTAAAGAAATCCCAGAGTGTTGTTCCTGTATGTTCCTGTATGAGCTCCTTAGCAAACAACAATAACAAAATCTCACAACAATATGTGTGTTCATGATGGAAGGATGTATGCTAGTCTGTGGAAAAGAATGAATATAAATTTCTTGGCTATGAGATGATATACAGATATTTGCTCTTTTTGCTTATGTATTAAAAGCAGCATCTAATTTCCTGAAACCAAAAGTGAAAATGAAAGAAGTTGTGGATGACTAGACTGGTAATTTGTGACATTTTCCACCATTAATTTTGAATTCATCAGTTATTTTCCATGCTGTACCCTCAGGCTGTAGTCCCCATATGAGACTTGTCACAATCTGTATCTGTCAAGCTCAGGCAAATGAAAAACAAAAAAACACTCAATATGTTTGAGACAGCAAGACTTTAACAGAGTGGGTGGATTGGTAAACAGCACCTTGATTGACACTTCAAATATCACTTATATGCACAGTGGATTTTTCATGTTTTGGATGAACTCAGGTACTTGGAAGAAATGCACTATAACTGCTTTGTTTTAAAGCAGGTAAAAACAATTCCTCACACATTCATTGTGGCTCTTACAAAATATTTAGCTGTGACACTAATAAAACTTGAATTTGTTTAAAAAATAATAGCAGTTGGCCTTAGATCATGCTCCAATACCCAACTAAAGGCAAACCTAGCTAATCATAACAATGTTGCTCACTCAGATTCATTCTCAGTTTGGTCTAGTGGTTGGGGAGCCGGACTCTTATCTGGGAACACCGGGTTTGATTCTGCCACCTCCACAAAGCCACCTATGTGGCCTTGGGCTAGTCACAGCTCTATTCTGAGCTCTCACAGCCCCACCTACCTCACAGGGTGTCGGTTGTGGGATTAAGAATAGAAAGCTTTGTCAGCTGCTTTGAGTCCCCTTAAATGGGTGATAAAAGTGGGGTAGAAAAGCCAACTCTTCTTCTCAGTGAAATTGCATATGGGTTGAAGCACATCGTCATTTTTATGTAATTGTACATTCAACTTACCCTTCATCATGGAGTGACAGTATGGATTATAAAACACGGAAATCAAAAATACAGAAATAATAATAAAGCTGAAATATTAAGCATGGATTAAAGATATAAAACATCACTTTTGGCCCAAAAAAATAAAATTGGAGAAAATGTATAGTTCTCCTGTTCATGTACATTTTGGCAAGGACAAAGTATTTTTTTAATGTATTGTTATTGAAAATAATGTATAACACATCTGCATCTTCAATGCATTATACAACACTTAACTATGGATGTTATATTCCTTTAAAAAAAATGTATGTCTTCTTAATTTGCACACAATTTTCCCACTCATCTTAAAAACAAATAGTTCTTTACTCCTTGTTTATGTTTATACTAGGGTTGTCCATGAATGCAATTTTTGGGATTCCATTAGAATCAAATGTTCAAAGTTTTGAATTGATTCAAATGTTCAGAATTCAAATGTATTCACCTTCAGTTTGATCTGAATACATCCAAATCTGTTCATATGAATTTTCAATTTGTATTTGAAGATACAAATGTTGACAACATAAGAACATAAGAGAAGTCCTGCTAGATCAGGCCACAGCCCATCTACTCCAGCATCCCATTGCACATGGCCCAACAAATGCTCATGGGCATCTCAAGCAGAGACAAGGACAAACCTTCTCCTGCTCTCGGGTCCCAGCAGATGGCCTTAGAAGTGCCCCGGTTCCTCCCCCCCCCCCCCAGCCTGAAAGATGCATCTAGGCATTCGTTCTAGTAGCCATTGATACATCTGTCATCCATAAATTTGTCTAACCCTACCTTAAAGCCATCTAGACTGGTAGCTGTCACCACCTCTTCCGGCAGCACATTCCATAAGCCGATGTCCCTCTGGGTGAAGAAATACTTCCCCCTGTCAGACCTTACTCTCCTACCCATCAGCTTCATAGAGTGCCCCCTGGTTCTAGTGTTGTGCGATAGAGAAAAGAAATTTTCTCTATCCACCTTTTCTATAGCGTGCATAATTTTATATACTTCATTCAGGTCCCCTCTTAAACGCCGTCTCTCCAGACTGAAGAGGCCTAGACGTTGCAGCCTGGTTTCGTAAGGGAGGTGTTCCAGACCCTTAATAATTCTGGTTGCCTTTCTCTGCACCTTCTCTAGTTCCACAATATCTTTTTTGAGGTGTGGTGACCAGAATTGTACACAAGATTCCAAATGTGGCCTCACTATAGATTTATAAAGGGGCAAAATGACACTTGCTGTCTTATTTTCTATTCCCTTCCTAATTATTCCCAGCATTGAATTTGCATTTTTCGCTGCTGCCGCGCACTGGGTTGACACCTTCATTGAACTGTCCACCAAAACCCCGAGATCCCTTTCCTGGTGTGTTGCAGAAAGCTCAGACCCCATCAGTTTATAGACGTAATTTGGATTATTGGCCCCGATGTGCATTACTTTGCACTTGTTAAGATTAAAGCACATTTGCCACTTGGTTGCCCACTCACCCCATGCTAAGATATCCCTCTGGAGCTCTTGGCAATCTCTTTCAGATTTTACTACCCTAAATATTTTAGTATCATCAGCAAATTTTGCTATTTTACTATGTACCCCTTCTTCTAGATCATTGATGAATAAATTAAAAAGCATTGGTCCCAGTACTCAGTTATACCAATAATAATCCTATTATCCATCACCAGGCTTTCTAGCTTCCCTATTTTAGCTCGAAGGCGTCTGGTGTTTGTATATATACATTTGTATTCACTCCTCTGGTCCAAATTTTGCCATCAAGGAACACGTGAATACTTATACTGCCCCTTGCATCATTCCACTTGTGTACTATTGACTAATACCCCTGTTCACTCAGCATTATCTGCATACTTCCAGCCCTCCTCACTCAAGGGTGCACTCTCCTTAACCCCCTGCTGCCCAGCTCTTGTCAGCTTTCCCCCAGGGATCAGTTTAAAAGCTGCTCTGCAACCTTATTAATGTTAAGTGCTGGCGATCTGCTTCCATCTTGGTTCAAGTGTAACCCATCCCTCTTGAACAGTTTTGGCTTGTCCCAAAATGTTCCCCAGCTCCTTACAAATTCCAACATCACTGCCTCATCCACTTATTGAGGCTCCTTAGCTCTGCCTGTCTGGCTGGTCCTGCACATAGAACAGGTGGCTTTTCTGAGAATGCAACCCTGGATGTCCTGGACATTTGTATGTGTCTGTATGCATCCATACACAGCCGTACACATTTGTACACATCCCATACTTATAGGTATTTAATGTGTATGTATCTGTACACATACGAATGTCCAAATAATTTGTATGAATGATTCAAAAGATTCAAAAATTTGTTCAAATGTTAAAATTGAACGTATAGACATTTGATTCGAATCTGAATGTGCAAATTCAATTGAATTCAATCAAATTTCAAATGTTTCAAATATTTGTGCACATCCCTGGTTTAAATACATTGTTTTTGTGAGTTCTGAGTCCTTATGGTTGCTTTTGGATAAAATTGAAGGTAGACTGTGGTCAATAAGGGATTTTTCTCCGCCACCATTGCGTCCTCGAGTAGCCGTCCAGCAGAGCTCTTCAGAGTGGTAAATGGCCTTATTAAACCAAGCTCGAAGAAACATGAGCCAGGGCCAAGTAATATCTGCTGTGACAAATTTGCGAAGCACTTTGAGGACATAGTCGCTCAGATTCGCAGGGGATTAGATGTCACAATTGAGCATAGTCCAAATGAGGTGTCCAGAGAACTGTCTGGTCCAGTTTGCTTGGATCAGTTTCAATTATTGCGGTCTGAGGATGTGGACAAACTACTTGCGGGGGTGCGGCTGACTACATGCTCTCTAGATCCTTGCCCCTCCTGGCTGATCAAAACTAGCCGGCAAGGCATGACCGGGTGTATCCAGGGAGTAGTGAATGCCCCTCTGAGGGATGGGGTGGTTCCACCAGCCCTGAAACAGGCTGTGGTGCGCCCCCTCCTGAAGAGGGCCTCCCTGGATCCAGAAGATTTGAACAACTATTGCCTGGTGGCTAACATACCTTTTCTAGGCAAGGTTCTGGAGAGAGCTGTCACTGTTCAACTGCAGGCATGTTTGGAACAAGCTGATTATCCAGACCCATTTCAATCTGGCTTCAGGCCTGGTCATGGCACAGAAACAGTCTTGGTCACCCTGGTTGATGACCTACTCCAGGAGAGAGACAAGGGGAATGCCACCCTGTTGATTCTCCTGGACCTCTCAGCGGCTTTTGATACCATTGACCATGGTATCCTCCTGGAAAGGCTACGAAGTCTAGGAGTTGGAGGCAATGCTTGGCATTGGTTCCACTCTTATCTCCAAAGCCGATCCCAGATAGTGTCTGTGGGAGGTTTGGATTCGACACCCTGGGAACTCACTTGTGGGGTTCCCATGCTTTTTAACATCTACATGAAGCTGCTGGGAGAGGTCATCCAGAGATTTGGAGTGAGGTGTCATCAGTATGCAGATGATACCCAGCTCTATCTCTCTGTACCATCTGAATCAGGAGAGGCGGTGGAAGTACTTGACAGGTGTCTGGAGGCGGTAATGGGCTGGATGAGGGCCAATAAATTGAAGCTGAATCCAGACAAGACAGAGGTGCTGTGTGTCACAGGGTCTCAGGTCCATGTAGTCGGGAGATACCCTGTCCTCGACGGGGTTGTTATGCCCTGGAAGGGACAAGTGCGCAATTTGGGGGTACTCGTGGACTCCGCGCTAACACTTGAAGCTCAGATGGAGGCCTTGGCCAGGAGTGCCTACTCCCATCTACGGCTGGTGCGCCAACTGAAGCCTTTTTTGGATAGAGACAACTTGGCCACAGTTATCCATGCTCTGGTAACCTCTAGATTGGACTACTGTAATGCACTCTACGTGGGGCTGCCCTTGAAGATGGTCTGGAAGTTGCAGCTAGTGCAAAATGCAGCAGCCAGAGTGCTGACTGGTACAGCTAACCGGATACACATTATGCCGGTTTTAAAAGAATTGCACTGGCTGCCTATTCACTACCGGGGCCAATTCAAGGTGTTAACACTGACTTATAAGGCCCTAAATGGCTTGGGCCCCAAATATCCAAAGGAACGCCTTCTCCCATACCGACCTGCCCGTGCCTTAAGATCCAACAATGAGGCCCTCCTGGTCATCCCGCCACCTTCAGTAATGAGGTTGGTGGGCACCTGGGAGAGAGCTTTTTCGGTGGTGGCCTCGAGACTATGGAATGGCCTCCCCCTTGAGGTACGCCATGCCCCTTCCTTGTATTTATTTAGGAGGGCTGTAAAGACTTATCTTTTTGCCTTGGCCTTTGGGTGAGGCTCTGTTCTCCCTCCCCAGTTATAATGATACCATTATTAACATCCTAGGGAATGCCTGGTTTTAATTTGTTGAATTTTTAAGGGTTTTAACCGTGCATCTTGCTTTTAATCTGTATTTCATTTTAATCTGTATCTGTTTGAATTTGTATCCTGTTTGAATTTGTTTTAATCTGTTGTTACCCTCCCAGAGACCTTCGGGTATGGGGCAGGATAGAAATGTAAATAAATAAATAAATAAATATTATGGTCTTTTATGAGGTTCTTCTACACTATAAGGGAGAAAAAAATTAAAGTTAAAATTTCACAGATATACCCATATAGAAAGGATGTTCCACATGAAGGTGGGGGGGGGGGATCGAGATCAGGATCTGTCAGTTTGAAATCTATCTTGGTTTGCACATGAAAGGAATGTTTGTGGATTAATAGAGGAAAGAAAGCCTTCAGCTTTCTCCTTTTAACTACACCTGATGATGTAGAGGAGAGGAGCACAAAAATGAACCAAAGAGTCACATTCTCTCAGCATTAAACAATGGTGTACAACTACATCTTAATGATACTGGTGCAACTAATAACAGCACAAAGATTTTTTGACTCTATCCTATTTATAACAGATTTGCCAAACAGCTGTCTTCATTTGTCTGCAATATGTTAAACACCCCCATATACATTTGTATGTATGTTTATTTATATATGTGTGTGTGTGTGTTATAAAACATCTAGGCTTCTGAATTTTCATATCTATTTTATACAATACATAACACAAGTTTGGCTGTGTTCCTCCAGACTTATGAATACTTCACATTCCAATGAGCAGTTGGGGTCATACTTTGTAGCAGAGGCACATTATGCCACCACTACGGCAAATTTATCTACTGCAGAATGATGAACACTTACTCTGCAGTATCACATAAATTCAAAGCTTCCCATCAGTCCTGACAAGATGGCAAGAACAGCCAATGACAGCTGAGACTGCAGCTCAGCTCCCATTGGCTGCCCCATCCCACGTGATGCATGTCTCACCATGCACACGACGGAAGTCCCACAACTTTCTCTGAGAAAGCTACGGGATGCTGCTGGAATCTGGATGGCGTGTCGTGGCTTTGACCGTGCTTTCTTCGATAACAGCAGATTTATTCTGCTAATCTGCATACAGCCCTAACTCCTTCTACTACTTCGGGAAAGTCATTTATTTATTTATTTATTTCAGATAGAGAAGAAGAAAAAAGATTATATTTATAACCCTTGCTAGAAATTTATGAATCAGGATGGTAGAAGAATATTAGTTTAACAGAGTAAAAGAATGTTCCACAATGGTCAGCTCAATAATGAAATAAAAAATAATTGTAGAAAGAAAGAAAGAAAGAAAGAAAGAAAGAAAGAAAGAAAGAAAGAAAGAAAGAAAGAAAGGAGGTTTGTCTTCGGTCCAGAATTATACAGTTACAAAAAAGGTTATCCTTGCAAGGAGCAAATGAATTTCCTTGTGGCTTTAAAAAACAGTAATGACGTTCAGAAAAGCCTTATTGAACATTCTGTGGCAGAAATGTTGCCCATTGAGGTCTACAGCAAGAAATGTGAAATGAAATAGAATGATGAGAAAGTCGCATAAGTTTGACCCACAAGACTTGAAAATAAAACATTTGCTCAGCAAAAGCTAGAATAATAATAGTGCATTTCTGTATATGTCTCCACAGTCAGCATATTTTTTAATATATTTGTCTGCCCTTCTTAACAGATCCTCGCATCTCTGAACTCTATGTACATTGCAAGTTTCTTTTTGTTTCGAAAAATAATTATTTTTGTGTCTTGATTGTTTTTCTTTTAAGAAATGGGTTTTTTGAACAGCAATGCAACCTAACTTCAGCAGGCCCAATGCTTCCTTAAACAATAATTTTAATTCCATCAATCTTCTGTATTAAAAAGAACATGAGAAAGAGGAGATTTCTGGTTGCTTTCAGTTATTCAAAATATGTTGTGTTGGCAGCTTTAAATGGATAAAGTAAACAGAAACCATCACTGGAATATATCACTCAAAGTTCTGCTTGTATAAGAAATCTGAATATTCAAAATCAAACATGGATGGTACAAGTCCTTCCAAATCATGCAGAAGGTCACACATAACTTCTAGTGAGCGTCAGTCCATTCCCTGGGTAAGTGGCCCTTTCTGCACTTGGCCTTATTCCAGAATGTATTTTGGAATAGGACCTGCCATCTTCATGCCAGTGTGGACTACAGAAGACCCTATTCAGGATCTGCCATAGTCTGTATCAGCATATGGACAGCAGGTTCCTATTCCAAGATACAGTTCGGAATAAGGGCCAGTGCAGAAAGGGCCAGAGTGTCTGCAAAGCATCACTGTCACCTCTGTCCTGGAGCTCAACAACCTTGCAGACCTAAGTGCTAAACCTAAGACTGCTAAACTCCTGCCCACAGCTTGACCATGAGCAGTTTGGTGGCTCCAAAACATGGTGGCATGGTGGTTACACACTGCACCCCAGTCACAGTGACAACGCCTGGGTGTGCCAGATGTTACTACATCCATTGCCAGGGTGATTTGGCCTGGCCTGACCTGCCCATCCACACTTCAAGTACTGGTGGCCTAGTTCAAAGGCTTTACCGGTCACGGAAATGTGGACTCGCTCCCACTTGGCTTTAACTTCCCCTTAATAGGGATGTGCACAAATGTTCTAAACATTCAAAATTCAATTGAATGTAGAAATTCAAATTAGAATAGAATGTCTTCACATTCAAATTGTAACTTTCAAGTGAATTTCGAATGTTCCAAATGATCTGAAACATTCCTTTGTACAGATACATATGTATTACATATGTATTTATATGAATCCTATACATATTTGTATGCATTTGCACTTATAATATGGGACAAAAACAGGATGAATACCAGATAAAATGGGATGCGTACAAAATGCATACAGAAACATATAACGCATATGGATGTTGTCGACATTCAAATCTTCAAATACAAATGTTGTTGACACTTGTATCTTAAGATTTGAATCTAACATTCAAATGAATAGTTTTGAATGCATTCAATTCGAATTGGATTTACTTACATTCAGATTCTAAACATTTGAATCAAATCGAATGTTTTGACGTTCAATTTGACTCAAATATGAACGCAAAAAAACCCACAAACCACTTGTGGACATCCTTACACCTTACTGGTATGGTTATCATTATAACATGCCAGTCAGGTAAATGCAAACAGCCCCAAGGTTAATCCACCTCTGCCCTTGTAGCCTGTTTCTTTTTCTTTTTACTGTTATCTGACTTTCCAGAATCTTTCCACCACACTTAGAGACGAACTGGAGATGAAAGACATTGGGAAGAAGCAAAGTCCATGGAGGCAGGAGGAGACAAGGTGCCCAGGGAAACTGAGTAGAAGATAAACAAATGACAAACAAAAATAGCAACAAATTGTGATAAATTAAAAGTATAGGAGAGAAAAAAAAGTGCCCACATCCCCATCTCTTGTAACTGGAAGTCATAACTGTGATGTATTTGGTTGGAATGAAGGTTGGATGGACTTAGAAATTTCATTTTATCATTTTAACTTCCATTGGTGTTTCACCATAAGTTCCTTCCATTTCATCTTCATATATGTTTGTTTGTGTGTGTGTGTGTGTGTATGCATGTGTGGTTAGATTGCCAGGCTCTTATCTGGTAGTTATCAGGTTTGATTCTGCACCCCTCCACGAAGCCAGTTTGGTGGCCTTAGGGTAGTCAGAGCTCTCTTCCTGAACTTTCTGAGAAGAACTGGAACAACTGATCTAGATTGCAGGGAAGCATGGGCCAGATATGTGTGGTCAGCACTGACAGTGTTAATCCAGCCCATGACTCCCTGTGATTGCAAAGATACACCCCATGCATCTGTTGGCTGGGCCTTGGGGTGTGTGTGTGTTTTGGCGGCACACTATGGTGCACCCACTGAAAACTATCCCCAGTAATCTCAGAACACAAGAGATTTGTTCTGGAACAAGGCTCTTTGTTAGGCAAGCTCAGCAAAACTTTGCACATTGTGTCTAGAATCATAGAATCATAGAATCATAGAATGGTAGAGTTGGAGGGGACCTCCTGGGTCATCGAGTCCAACCCCCTGCTCAAGGCAGGATCTCCTAAACCATCTCAGACAGATGGCTGTCCAGTCTCTGCTTGAAGACCTCCATCAAAGGGGAACCAACCACCTAACATCTAAACTAAATCTTTTCCCCTGCAGTTTCTAGTCCTTCCTTGAGAGAGTGAGAACAGGGCTGATCCCTCAGCCTTGTGACAACCCTTGAGGTATTTGTAGACAGCTATCATGTCTCCTCTCAGTCTTCTTTTTGTTAGACTAAACATTCCTAGTTCCTTAAGCCGCTCCTCATAGGACATGGTTTGCAGACCGTTCAACATCTTGGTAGCTCTCCTTTGAACCTGCTCCAGCTTGTCAGTGTCTTTTTTAAACTGGGGTGACCAGAACTGGACACAGTACTCCAGATGAGGTCTGACCAAGGTAGAGTAGAGGGGGATAATAACTTCACGTGATCTGGACTCTATGCTTCTCCTAATACACCCCAGGATTGCGTTTGCCTTTTTTGCAGTTGCCTCACACTGTTGACTCATGTTCAGTTGATGATCTACCAGGACACCCAAGTCTTTTTCACATGTGCTGCTGCTCAGCCGAATTCCTCCCATTGTATATGTGCTTTTTTCATTTTTCTTGCCCAGGTGCAGAACCTTGCATTTTTCTTTGTTAAATACCATTTTATTAGTTGCAGCCCATTGTTCGAGTTTCTCTAAATCTTTTTGAATCCTCTCTCTCTCTTCTCTGGTGTTTGCAATCCCCCCTAGCTTTGTGTCATCAGCAAATTTGATCAGTTTCCCTTCAACTCCCTCGTCCAGATCGTTTATAAAAACATTAAACAAAACTGGTCCCAGGACAGAACCTTGTGGTACTCCACTTGACACTTCCTTCCATTTGGATGTGCAGCCATTTAAAGCCACTCTTTGAGTACGATTACTAAGCCAGTTTTGAACCCACCTTATAGTTGCCTTGTCAAACCCATATTTGATCAATTTTTCAATGAGGATCGCATGAGATACTTTGTCAAATGCTTTGCTGAAATCAAGAAATACTATGTCTACTGTATTTCCTTGATCAACCCATTCAGTGATTTTGTCATAAAATGAAATCAAGTTAGTCTGACACGACTTGTTTGATACAAACCCATGTTGACTACTGTTAATTATTGAATTCCTATCCAAATGCTGACATATGTGTTGTTTAATAATTTGTTCGAGAATCTTTCCTGGTATTGAAGTCAGGCTAACAGGCCTGTAGTTCCCTGGGTCTACCTTCTTCCCTTTTTTGAAGATAGGAACAACGTTTGCCCTTCTCCAATCGTCTGGGACTTCTCCTGTTCTCCATGACTTCTCAAAGATTACAGCAAGTGGTTCAGCAACTACCTCTGCTAATTCCTTCAGTACCCTAGGATGTAATCCATCTGGACCCGGGGACTTAAATTCATTTAAGTTAGCTAAGCGTTCCCTTACTCTCTCAGTGTTGATTTTGTGTCTTGATTCTCCTAGTCCTTCATCAGTACAGTGAAGGACTGTTGCATGTACATTATCCCTCTTGGAAAAAACAGATGCAAAATAGGAGTTCAGAATCTCTGCCTTCTCAAGATCACTTTCGATCACTTCTCCATTCTCTCCCTGCAGACTTCCCAAAACCTCTTTGACTTTTCTTTTGCTGTTGACATATCCCCAAAACCCTTTTTTATTGTTTTTAAGTCTCTCTTGCAAGCCTCAGTTCATTTTTAGCTTTAGCTTTTCTGATACTTGCCCTGCAGATTGTACTGATTTCATTATATTCCTCCTTAGATATGTATCCCTCCTTCCATTTCTTAAACATTTCTTTTTTTCTTTTTTATCAAATTTTTTTAAGTTCTAGGTTTATCCACCCTGGTCTCTTTAGATGTTTTCCATTCTTCCTTCTTTGAAGAATTGTTAATGATTGCGCTTCTAATATTGCATTTCTCAAAATATCCCATCCTTTTTGGACATTTCTATCCTTTAGTACATTTAACCATTTGATCCCTCCTAACCTCCTCCGGAGTCCATCAAAATCCGCCCTTCTGAAGTCCAACTTTGAAGTCTGAGTGCATTTGCTTTTGAGTTAAAGGTGAGTATATGCAAGTTTCATGTTATAAAATATCTCTTGTATATTTGGAAGAACTGTAGGATATAAATGTCAACTCGTGTAGTCAAATCATGTTGACTAAAGGATATGTAGCAAAACAAAAGGAGGGGAATATATTTCCAGAAAATGTGTTTGTTCATTTGCTTGCTTATTTGGTTGGTTGGGTGCTTCTGCATTTGCCGCCAAAAAGTGGATCTAAAAAGATCCGCTTTTCAGCAAACCGTGCTTCCCCAGATCCATCACAAATAGCAATAGATCTGAGGGACTCCTGTGTGTCTGCACAATTGCGGAGAGGACGGATTCCAGAGGATGGGTGGAGTGGGTGCTGTGTAGACACATCAGCACCCAATCCAAATGTCCTCTGGCTCTTGCGCCGGTGACGCCGCCTCCGGAGCTTGTGTCACCCCAAGATTCCGGTGGTGCCCAACACGCAGGGGAAGGGTTTTGGAAGTAGGCGGTCCTGCTTCTGCCCTTCCCAACATGGCAGGTGGAGGGAATCCGTCCCTTCACCTGGCCATGTGCAGAAACATCCTGCTTCTGTACACGTCTAGGTGGAGAGATGGATGTAAGACCTGATTTTTCAGGTCTTACATTTAATCCAGATTTCGGCGGCAAAACCGGTTTTAAAAACTGGTCTTGGATGCCGAATTGAAGAAGCGGCTTCCGCAAAGGGTGCCAGAAGAGGACTCCAATGCGGAAGCATCTCAAGGTAAGTGTCTTTAATCTGTGTTAAGGGGGGGGGGGTAAACCAGTTTCCACAGCTAGTGCGGAAACAACGTTTGAAACAATGGAAAGCTGATTTTGCCTTATGCTAAGCTCCAGATTAATACACCTGTGAATGGAAGAGGTCTTCAAGAGAACTTTCTAGTCCTATGAAAGCATGGTCCCCCTCATCAAATTAGATGTGATATTTAACCTTTCTATTTCAGATTCCCTCCTTTCACATAGGATACATTAATAACTATAACATTTCCCTACCATATGCTAGAATAACTTTGCAAAACCTCAGTTACTTAAAATCAAGCTATTAGAATGCAGTCTTCTACTTGCTCATGGGGGCATAAATCTTAATGAATTCATTGGGACTTAGTGCTGAACCGATACACAAAGAACTGCTTCTCTATGCCTCGTGGATCTCTTAATCCTCCTCCCGATTTATGGAGGCAAGCAAAGAGTTAACGTTTCATCACCTTGAAAAGCTTGAATCAAACACATGCTAGCACATTTGAACATGTCAAAGAATGTGATCCATACACCCAAAGTTCAGAAAGGCTAGGGCATTGTGACAGTAGTGTATTGAAGTGCTTTGTCATTCAGGATGACTTTCAGGCTTCTGTGCCTCCTTTTCCCCCACCCTCTCTCTCTCTTAAAACTCCCAAACCACATTTTGGTTGACACCCACCCACTCTCTCTCTCTCTCTCTCTTTTTTTTTTTACACAGATCAAGGGCAGCTGCAGTTTGGAGAAAGAGGCTGAGAGCTTTTCTTTCTTTTTTTTAAACCTCCTCAACTAATAATGCAGTGTAATTTTTAAAAGTGATTGGCACAGAGGAATAAAAGCCAATCTTAAATGATAACCTTGCAGAAATATGATTTCATACAGCACCAGAGGAACTAACAATCCCCTTTGTAGAGTTTAAGGGGGGGGGGGGAATCAGCTCTCTTTCTCTTTCCTTCTCACACAAGACTTATAAAAGCTTAATGTTATAATGACAGCATACCATACAGAAAGCTCCCAAGGGCTCTCTTTGGGAGTTTAAGGCTTTGCTTTGGTCTTAAAGAGAAGTATTTGCAGAGCAAAATACATTTCCTTCACCCCACCTGAAAGACTTATGAATCATTCATTCACAATCCAATCAGCAGTGCAAGTATGCCAGACCTTCATACAGCGTGATTTGAGATGTCTTCCATTAAGTAAGCCAGGGAGGGTTTGCGTTTGTTTTTGTTTTAAGTCATAATGGAACAATAATATCCTATTAGGATTTACATTGATCATAACGTCATATTCATCTCATTCTTCAAGTTTATCTTCAGCCTGATGTGTAAATATTTAGCAGATGTTTTCTGGAATGTCATTGTGAACAACATAGGAGCAGTTCACACTTAGCTTTGTGGGCACTTAAGTTCAAGGACAGTCCATGGGTGCATTCCCAAAGGCCCTAAAATCCAGACTGGGTTCGAACTTGGCATCCAGAGTCCCCATTACATTGGCAAGCAATCCGAATTTGGAAAGCTCGGTTCCCATTCCACTTCTTTTCCCCGGATTGTCTGAACACTATCCTGAAGAAATCCGAGAACCCACCCCCCGTGATGAGAACAGGACTTTTCTGACAATGTCATAGCCAAGCCCACTTTTTTTTCCCTCTCCCCTCACTTGCTGGCTTGGGTTTTTAAAGAGCCAAATCCCAAGAGCAGCTAATGATACACTTGTTTCAAGGCAAGCTGTCCACTCCCCTCTCCCCCACTGCTTCAAAGGCAACAGAGAAAGCTGCTAGCAATTGGATAGGTTGCTTTCCTATCAGCTGATTTTTACAGGCAGGCTGCTTTTTTCTAACAGGAGTCCTTCACTGGTCTGCTTAAACTCAGGTAGAGGGTGTGAAAAGGAGAGAAATTTGGGGGTTTAAAAATCAGGGTTTAATTTAATTTACTTTTTTAAAAGTGCCAGCTTCTAACTCTCCAAGGCTTCAGCTAAAGTGAAGGCTGCTTTGAACAGAGGCAGTGCACTGAGTGGGGGTGGGGATTTAGAAGTCCTGTGAACAGCTATATTCAGATTAATCTGCAGGGACTCTATTTCAGATTAAAAATAGTCTTTTTAGTCCATTTTTTTAAATAATAGGAGCAAATAAGCTAAGTGGGAACGCACCCCATGTGTGGAAAGTTCATCCCAGACGGTCCCAATCACCATAGCAACAGCTGTGTCAACTTCCACCATGTGTCTATAGATTCCCATGGCTATGGTGAAGCAATGCGCATTTGCACAGGTGCAGCCTTGTCACCCCAGTTCCTTGCAGCTTCACACCTGGAAGTGGATGCAAATTCTGCTGACAGGTCTCCTCTTTTTCTCAACTGCCCTTGTGATATTGGAGGGTTCTGAGGGCTCCAGTGATGCTGAGAGCTAGTTTGGAAGTAGCCTAGCTACCAGGAGTGTCACCAACATCAGAAAGGTCTCAGATGAGGAGAGAGGCAACAGCCACTTTTTCACTTATCTGGTATAGTTTCAGATCAGTATATCTGAATCAACTGGGCCTACTGATCTTGGTGTGTTTTCACTGAACGAGTTGATCCGGACCAAGCCTCTCCCAGGCTGTGAAGATCACGTAATCTTCCCAACTCCCTCCCCTCACACACACACCTGATGACTAAAGGTGAAAAGTCCTAGCCTTAGTAATTGGGAGAGGGGTATTTTTCTACTGTGCAACCTGGTGTGATGCTAAATAGGAACCCCAAGGTAGTTCCAGATCATGGAGGTATGCTGTCTTCGTGCTTCTATGATCCAGACTAAGACCATTAGTCTGGTTGTAGACTTAGTTTATTAGGTCTGCAACACATCCAGATTAAGGGCCTCTTATTCTGGATCTGACTCCATGTTGTGCAGACAGAACCAGACTAATGGGGAAGAGTCTCCTTTACTTGCATTAATGTGTCAATAAGGAGGTTCAGGATCTGGATCAGAGGTCCTGTTATCCTTTGGTCTAAATTCATAGCTAAATGCTGAAAAGGCCATTGTGTATTGCACAAGTCACGTAAGAAGAAAAAGTACTCAACAGGGTGTCACCACAAGGGTCACA
This sequence comes from Aspidoscelis tigris stejnegeri, assembly GCA_023333525.1. Lineage (NCBI taxonomy): Eukaryota > Metazoa > Chordata > Lepidosauria > Squamata > Teiidae > Aspidoscelis > Aspidoscelis tigris. The sequence goes on along the minus strand of JALMGA010000006.1, from coordinate 13,126,618 downwards.
TCTGATGTACATGAACAAAAAAATAATGTTCTGTTTTCAAATGTCTGAAGATTTGTTTGTTCATCGAGTCATTCTTTCAAGTGTTCAAATATTCACATTCACAGTGAAACATTTTCATGAATTTTCTTACTACTGAAAAAGTCTATTTTCAGGAGTAAAATACTGTGAAACTATGAACATTTGAATAAATGTTTGTATCCTTAAGCCGTGAGTATTATTCGATCCCTTTGAATGTCTAGACATTTGAATTTCTTTTCTTTTGATCTGATGCAAAAAAATTGTGAAGTCAAAAATTAGTTCATGCACTTCCCTATGCCTGAGCATCAGGTGACAGTTTTGCTACTTTGATCCCTCCACAAGGCAATCCGGGCATAGAATTAGGCAATGGACAAAATACGTTAATCAGCTTCAAAGTCGCATTCAGATTTGAAGTTTTGATGATCCACGTGCACATTGAAAGGGACCTACGTATAGCCCCCCCCCTTCACAGGCAGGGCAAATTTATCCAACCTTTCTGAAAGCTTCATAGATGCTTCATCATGGCTGGATTTGTCCAGAGATGCACCCCTTGCCTTTGAATCTGACGGCTGCCATCTCTGCCATCATATTCTCCTCAGAGGCTCAACTAGGCTTCCTGGAGGAGTGCGTTCAGAGTTGGGATCGGTCGCTGTAGATGGCATGGGGCAGACCAGACAGGTGAGCGTGGCACTGGAGGGTGGGAGGATGCACACACCCCTTGGCAATAGTGGGCACCTGGTTGGTTTTCACTGGCTGCCTCAGGCTCCACCCAGGTGGGGGGGGGTGACAGCCCCCCCAACATGACACCGGCTAGGTTCAATCCCACCCCTGGCATCGGACTGCTAGCTGGCACGTCACAAAGCATGTGACATGGTCGGCAGCAGCCCATATCAGCAGCTGGGAGGTGGGACTGCGGAGCAGCCTCAGAGGAATAATGTGAATGTTCTCCTGCTGGACAGTTCAGATTAAGGTTGGGGAAGGTGTTGGCTGCAATTAAAACAGCTCTGGTACAGGAACACTTCTAGGCAGAAATGGTCTTCACAAAATGTGAATGGCCCATACTAGAGCTGTCCTAAGTGCATACCAGAGGGCTAAGATCATGGGGCTGCCCTTGAAGACGGTTCGGAAGTTGCAGTTAGTGCAAAATGCAGTTGCTGGAGTCCTGACTGGAACAGCTAGCCAAATGCCCATCACACTGGTATTAAAAGGGCTGCATTGGCTGCCAATTCACTACCGAGCCCAATTCATGGTGCTGACTCTGACTTATAAGGCCCTAAATGACTTGGGCAGCAAATATCTAAAGCAGCAGTTCTCAACCTTCCTAATGCCGCGACCCCGTAATGGAGTTCCTCATGTTGTGGAGACCCCCAACCATGGGGGTGGAGCAGCTGGGAGGTGGAAGGGAAGGGAGGCGGGAGACTCTTCACGACCCCTCTGAAAGGGTAATTCGACCCCCAAAGGGGTCCCGACCCCCAGGTTGAGAACCACTGATCTAAAGGAACGCCTTCTCCCATACCTGCCTGTGCCTTAAGATCTCGAGCTGAGGCCCTCCTAGTTGTCCCACTGCTCTCAGTAGTGAGTCAAGTGGGCACTTGGAAAAGGGCCTTTTTGGTAATAGCCCCAGGTTATGGAATAGTCTCCCCCTTGAGGTGTGTCGTGCCCCTTCTCTGTATATATTCAGGAAGGAAGTGAAGATGCACCTCTTTGCCCTGGCCTTTGGCTGATGTGAGGATGTGATCATACTCCCCCCCCCCATGGTAGATATTATTATTTATTATTTATTCATTTATCTATTTTAGTGATATGGAAAGTTCCTTTTTCTTAAATTATTTTATTCAGTGAAGAAAAAGAAAGAAAGAAAGAATGTTATACTTTATTCTACTTTTTTTTTTGACAATTTTTGCTAAGACTTAAGATTATTTCTATCCCCCTAACTAGGGAAATAAAACTATGTCATGGGCTCTAAATATGGTTGACAGTTCAACATCTCAAAGCTTTTGCTGAAGTTTAATAACTGTAGGGACTGACTCTCAAAAACTACAAGGGCAATATATTGATGTATCCTTTCTCAGAGGAACTCAAATCAGCCCCTTGACTGACAGTTTTGAAAATGCTTTCAAGTATAATAAAATAGAAGCTCTGCTTTGTGTTCATAACACATTCAATTGAATTACACTGGCTTAAGATGTGTTGATGTGAGATTTATCCAGTATTGATACCATGGTGGCAGAGGAGACAGACAGTAAAGTAAACTATCCAGAAATTCTATAGAAATTAATAGTTTTTCATTCAAATAACATTTTGCCAACATGGAGGAATAGTATGATAGCAGCACAACCAAATCATGCAGTAATTTAATAATCCCTTCATTTCAGGCTGTGGTTCTCTAGACCAATGGCTTTCTTTCTTTTTCTTTCTTCTCTCTTTCATACAACTGAGAACTTAAATCTTAAGTATGACATTCATGAGAATGCCATTCTCTGAGATCTTTCACTCAGAAATAAGACTTCCCTGATACTGAGAGAGGAAAACAAACCAATAAGAATTATTTTGAAAGTACTGTGGTAGCCAATCTTGATGATCAATCCATGTTAGCCAAGATCAAAAACTGGCAATAGGTTATTCTTTCTGCCTCAGCCCCATTTTGGGTCTCTTGGAAATTGCGGAAGAAAAATAGCACAGCATCCAAAGTTGCAAACCAGAGTGAACTTAGGGCATGCTGGAATCCATTCATTTCCTGGGTTAATTTAGGAGCCCAGTGAAAGGGTGTCAAGAAGAGAAAATTTAAAAGATGTTGCCTTTGGATGGTGGGGCATATGTATGCCACAGTTTTGTGGGTATTTTATTATTTTTGTGATTTGTACTTATTTTTTTTTTAAAAAGGGACTGAGTGCTTTGAGAGGTCCATTCTTTCCATCTCTATTATGCAGAGCAAAGATATTTAGTTTGTGAATAGCCTCAATCTGAATCAGAAATTTATTTGCTTATATATTTTAATGGTTATGCATAAGACCAAATTTCCCTTTTACTGGTTCAGATTCTCTTTTGCATACAGCTATCATGCCTAACCTTCAGCCTGTCTCCCCAAAACTGAAATATTTTCTCATTCATTCATTTTAATGTAAATATATACAGTATACATAAAGAGAAGAAAGTGAGGTAAATGAAAAGAGATGGGAAAGTGTACATATGCATACATAAGTGTTACAGATGAGCTTCAGCAAAATCCCAATAGAAACTGAAATACATATCCGTACATAAATATTGTCATATGTCACACGCTTATGGTGCAATTATACCAAAACTGAAAATCAAAACAAAACTGCCATTTATCAACCTAATACACTGAAGGACACTCAAATGCAAAGTTAAGCAAAATGTATTTAAACAGAATAATGAGATACGAGCAGATAGAGGGTGAATCCCCATTCAAGGAATAAAACACAATATTCAAGGCAGTTTACAGAGCTATGTAAAACACACTAAAGGAAGCAGAGGAGCATCTGGCAACCAGATTCAACACCAATTTTGTGTCCCCACACTTAAATGCTTCCAAAAACGCATTGGGGAAAGTGATTCTTTCCCCACCTCAGCCTTTTCCCACCCCTCTTTCTCCATTGCCCAGAGCGCATAGTGGTTGTGGCAACTCAAGCCTCGTTCGCCCGCTCTACCTCCAGACCCACGATCCCCAGCAGGGGAACCTCCAGAAAAAAGCATCCTGGCTGGCTTGCTGGCTGGCTCTGCTGCCACCTGCACACACACACACACACACACACACACAGATCTCCCAGTTCCTGCAGCAGCTTCCCCCCGAAAAAAGCACCCTGGCTGGCTGGCTCTGCTGCTGCTGCTGCTGCCTATGCACGCACACACTTAAACATACACACATACCCTGGTTCCTGCAGCAGCTTCCCCCCTTTCCCCTTTTAAAGATCAAGGAAGGAGGGAAATAGCCAGAACTGTGCAGTACTGGCTCTTTCCTTGATCTTTAGGCTCGCATGGGTGGGAAAGGAAACATTGTTATAAGGCGTGAAGTGGCTGAATTCTTACAATGAAACAGTCTGCATTCCCACAGCAATAAAGAAGCGTTTTAAAAGCAAAAGCGGAAAATAACACCCACCAAATCAGGTGTTTATTCCATTTTTACGTCAAATAATGCTCAAAATACCCCTGAAACTGATTGGGATTGGGGACAAAGAGGATCCAAACCATTTTGAAACCGCTTTAAATGATTGGGAGTGGGGACAAAGAGGATCCAAACCGTTTTGAAACAGTTTTATTCCTTGAGTGGGAATTCACCTAGGGATTCTAGTTACCTACTTACATATTCATATATGGTTAACCAGTTAAAAATGCAAAGAAGGTGTTACATCTGTTAAGGCCAATTAATTCTGCAAAGCATAAAGTTCACCCAGAGTTCACCAAACTTAACAAAGTTCACAAGAAGCAGAGCCTGAAGCTTCAAGACCAAATTCCAATGTTTGTTCATCTTTTTTGCCGGCTTCCTGTTTTTGCTTCACACCTGCATGTGCCTTGCACGTATTCCAGAGAGTATTTGGAGATGTAGTTTCATCTTCCCTAAAAATGACTGTTTCACAGTTCTTCATTTTAGCTTTATAGCTCTAATATTTTACAGACTTAAACTCTCTTTATTCTGTTGAATTTATATTAAAAACTTGTGACCTGTGCAGTTTCTATAGAGTGTGTTCACCAGGACTTAGAGTTAGTTTGCAGATAGGACCATTCACAGACTGACTCTTCTCATTCTCATGAATATTCCCAGCTAGAAAAAGGTGGATTAGGTGGATTATGAGAACATGAGTAACACACAAAAGTCTGTAAGGTGCTTCCAAAATAATTTTTTCCCTGCTTACCTGTTCACCGCCCTGGCGCAACTGGTCATCTGTGCAGGCACGGGTACCTGACCAATCAGGAACCACCCCGCATTCAGGAACAGTGTTGAAAGCCTCCTTGCACCATTTGCAACCCAGCAGTGAGCAGGTAAGCAGCGATCACATGCCCCCGGGGTGGGTTTGGGGGCATAGGGTGTGGGTCCTGCTGGCCCCTAGGAGCCCAATCTGAGCTCCTTGAGTGAGCAGAAACCGAGGGAAAGGAGGTGCCCAGGCTGCCCACCCCATCTCCATAGGAGCCTATGGGAGCAGCTCAGGGGAGGGCCCCAGCTGTCATGGAGGGAGAGTGTGCAAACGCTTTCCCTCTGCTATGGCTGGGAACGTACCCAGACATGTCGAATGCACCCGGACAGTTTCAGAGCACTTCTTTCTGCTCTGAAACTCGAATGTGTCTACAACGCGTTGGGACAGCTGTGGTGGGTTGGAACGCATCCGGCCTCCCCAGAAGAGCAAATGCTTCATCCCGGTATGTTGTAGATGCATTCAAAAACCCCTCATGCGAAAAGGCCTCTGGAGTATGGCAAACGACAAGGGCAATATGAAACTAAAGCCACATCTCAATTTATATCATGGACGCCTTGGAAATCAGTAGCTCAACACTCCAAAATGCAGGAGAATCTTTTGGAACAGGGATCATGTTGCCTCCTCCCAGCCAGGTGCCAGTACAGAAGCCATCTCTCTAGTGAAGTAGGCAGCCAATTTGTGATCAAATTTTGTGGTGGATGACTTTTGAATTTTAGCATTGGCTCCTTAAGCTGTTCTAGAAATAATAAGTACAATTGATATTGAAAGCTACCTTACTTTTGTAAGAAAAACTGGGTTCAAGCCACCTATGTGCCTGTTCAGTCCAAATACCAATGGCTATGCAATATCAAACCCTCCCTCTCTTTCTTTACAATGAAGAGAAAGATTCTCCTAAAGCAGCAAACCCCACAGACATCCCAAAACCAAGTTGCTTTATTGTGCCAGAACACCTGCATGTAATCTTCCCAACTTGGCTTGTTTTTACAAATGTACATTCAGAGATGTAAATACGATATGAGTGATTGTCTATTAAGCAATTGCCTTAGCTTTTCCATACAGTATATTCCAAGGGTAAATCCACTATTCCTGTCGTGCTGCTTCTCTAACAGGGAAATGGTGCATTCTTTTTTTATTCTTCCATCATGAAGAAAACAGCAGTTTAGATTAACAGTCAATTTTAATAAAGAAAAAAATACACCTGAAAAAGAGAGAATTGCTGCAAGTTGCTATGCCAGTTCTGAAAGTATGTGCATTAGCATACCATCATAACTTATTTGGTTGGAACAAAAATAAAAATAAAAATAGAATCTAAACATCCATGGCTTATTCCCACAACACACATTCAAATGGGTGCTTGGCTGCTATAGGTTTTGAACCTTTTAAATTTTTAAAAATATTATTTAGCGCTGCATGAATTGAGCAAGGAAGTTTAAAGCGGGGACACAGCTGTATCTGATAGTTTAATATTTAAGCTCTTGTACAAAAAGACAACACCTGTAATGTGTCTGTTTAATCCATTAATACACAAACATTTACAGTGACTCTAGCTATATTTGTTGACAGGTTAATAGATAGCGCTATTCCAAGGCTGTTGATCACAGTCTCATAATTGTTTCACAATATAATTAACACGTTAACATATCAAGCAGATAGGAAGATCTCATTTCATCAGTTTGAACTAAATCTATTATGCTGTTGTTTAGGAAGAGTGAGAAACAGAGAAGAAGAGAGGAGGGGGAGAAGGAAGTAACTGTGCCTCGGGGAAAATTTGTTCTGATGTCATCCATCTTCCTGACACAGAAGTTCAAAAGTGCTGACAGAGTTCTTTGGATGTTGCAGCTATAGACTTAACACTGGATTTCAGATTCACAGGGGATTAATGACACCAAATACTCTAATTGGAACTGTACTGCTAACATATGGTTGCAATGGCGGCAGTGAGAATGGAAGGATGCAAATCATACTCAACACTTAGAAATGGAAGTTCCAAAAGTCCAAGTGCATATACTGTACATACTGGCTGAAAACAAGTCATTTTTTTTATGCTATCATAATTTCTTTCTCCTCTTCTTTTACTACCTTTAACTTTTCTGTGAATGTTCAAGATTTGTTAGCTGCTGAGTTGTAATCATAAATAAATAGGAAGGGTTTTTTTCATAAATAATAATAGTGCACACTGATATAAATCAACAGCCTTCTCAGCGTCACACCTTGAAACTCGACCAAAAATGAGCATGCAAAATTGTATTTGGTTGAATGCACCACAGTCTGTCAGATTTACAATATTAAAATAGCAACAACAATAATAAATAGACACCCCAAATTTCCAACAATGGCTAAGCCTCATCTCCACTTATCATCAGAAGCCCCTGTGGCTGAAGAAGAAGAAGAGTTGGTTTTTATACCACTCTTTTCTCACCCATTTAAGAGGACTCAAAAAGGCTGACAAACCTTCCATTCATCTCTCCACAACAGACACCACGTTTCACAGTACTAACTACCTTCACTTATTTTAAAAAGTTTCTGTCTTGTATTTTCCCCCAAATAGGACTTCTCTACTTTAAATCGTTGGTCCAACATCTGAGTAATGAAATATTTATGCAGAGCAAGATTAAACTTATGGTGTGAGTTGAGCAGGGAGTCACATTGGGGTCAAGGTTAGAGATTAGTGAAAAATGTCACCTTTGCAATTCATATGAATTGCAAATGTTTGAAACTTCACAATTGAATCAAATATTGGCTATATTTGAAGACTGAGCTTCATATGTGAACTGAATGCTTTTGTGCCATTGTTCAAAGCTTTGTACATTCAAAGCAGATGTTCAGTCACCTCCCAAGCAGATTCAGATCAAATTCAGATCAGATTTCGAACTGATGTACATCAGAGTTGATCACATTTAGTTTGGTTTTGGAGGCACATGTGGCTGTGGTAAGGATTTGAAGATAATTCAAAGCAAATTTGAAGTCTATCATACATCCTTAGAAGGGTTATATTGCAGTAGGATCATCAAAGCAGCACTATGTGACTGTATTATCTAGAAGACACTATGGAACCACACGGATTCTGAAATAAATAAATAAAATCAGAAAGTGAAAATACTGGGGAAAAGCAAATAGAAAAAAATCAAGATGATGAGACAGATGATGATGATGATAGACAGACAGACACAGACAGACACAGACAGAGAGAGAGAGAGTTCACCAAATCTGGTACAAAGTGCTAGAAACAAATACGATGAGCTGAATCCTGTACTTTGTAGCTCAGGACAGGGCAGCTGTTAAAAACCCCACACATAAAAACAGCAAGAGAATTTGGGTTTTCTGAGCGATGTCCACACATTCATGCATGACATTCAAAGCTGGCACTGGTTTTAGGGAGGGTAATTGTGGTGACCTGCCTGCCTTTTCCCTCCTCGTTCTCCTCAGAGCAATGCAGACTGAAAACAAGCAAGCAAAACCCAGACCCCTGTCAGTTCCTTGAGGCTTTCCCCTATAAAGCCTTCCCTCTAGCTCCCACTCTTATGTGCTTAACAGCTATGTTTGTCTCAAAGCAGCAGACAGACACCTTTATAAGGAATAAACTTCAAAAGGTTTATCGTTACAGCAATTCCGAAAAATTAAAGAAGCAAGCTTAAAACGCAGCTCGTAAGCCTTAATGTCCTTTGAAAGAAAAAGAAATAGTCCATTTGAATTCCCCCCTCTTTTCTAGGGTCCTTTTGTAGGTAAAACAGTCCCTTTAGACTCTTCCCTCAGGCAGATATTCTGGCCTAGGCTTTCCACAGGCCTCCTTCCCTCTTCCGACTGAGAGGAGAGACTGTCACACACACTCCAATCTGGGCTGCACTGTTCTCTCTTTCCTCATGGCTGCTGTGGCTGCTCTTTTTATAATCCCAATTTTAGTCACCTCTTATTGGTCAAAAAGTTTGATTGATGCAGCTCCTCCGGTGGCCATGCCCCTCCTGTCACTCACGAAAAGCCTTCCCAACCTTCCCACTCTCTCTTCACCTCCACAAATGCCACAATAATTTGTGCCACAGAAGGAGCAGTTTGGGGAACTCCAAACACATTTTTTTTCTGCAGTACACATTTGAAATATTGTGTAGATCACAATCTCCAGTTTCCCCATGACTTCTAGTGAGGTGAGAAAGACCACCTTCTTTTTTTTTGAGAGGAGGCAGGGGGAAACTAAAGCAAAACTCTGTCTTGAATTTGGGCATTGACTCCCCCTTTCTGAGGAGTGACAAAGACTTCTTCTTCCTGCCGTCTTGCTCAGCATATTCCATCAGAAAAGAGAAGGGGACTTGACTCACCACTGGCATGGCAATTAAGTGAAGCATGTTGGGCAAGGAACTTTATTGCCCCTTTGATGAAGCTGGAGCTTTCTTATCTACCCCCAGCTGGTACACCAACTCCAAGAACTTTCCTGCCTGCATTACAAACTAGGGCTGCTATCAAAACATACGTCATACTCTTAGCATAAATATCAACTACCTTTACTGTATATTGCTCTTAAAAATGGGAAAAGAAAAAAAAACACCTCACATACACAGGGAGGATCATAGAATCATAGAATTGGAAGGGACCTCTAGGGTCATCGAGCCCAACCCCCTGCTCAATGCTGGATTTCCTAAGCCACCCTAGAAAGATGTAGGTCCAGCCTCTGGCTGAAGATCTTCAGCAAAGGAAAACTTGCTATCTCCCATGGCAACCTATTCCACTGACTGTTTACCCTTATCTCTAATCTCTATTGACTCCCTTGGAGTTTCATACCATTGTTTATAGTCCTCCTGTCTTGTGCAAGTGAGAATAGGCCCAATCCCTCTGTACTGTGACAGCGCTTCAGATACTTGAAGTCCACTATCATGTCTTCTCTCAGTCTTCTCTTCTGTAGGCTAAACATTACTAGATCCTTCAACCATTCCTTGTAGGACATGGTTTCAGGCCACTAATCATTTAGGTAGCCCTCCTTTGGACTTGCTGTAGTTTGTCAATGTCTTTTTTTGGACTGGGTGTCCAAAACTGGTCACAGTACTCTAGATGAGGTCTGACCAAGGTAGAGTAAAATGAAATAATTACTTCTCATAATCTAGACTCTAGGATGATGTTTGCCTGTTCTGCAACTGCTTCACATTGCTACCTCATGTTCATCCTATGATCAACCAGTCCACCCAGATCCTTTTCACTTGTGCTACTACTCAGCCAGATTCCTCCCATTCTGTATTCATTTGTATCATTTTTCTAACCAAGTTGTAGGATCTTGCATTTGTCCCTGTTAAATATCATCCTATTAGTTTCAGCCCACTGTTCAAGCTTATCTAGATATTTTTAAATCCTCCACTTCTCACCCCTAATGTTGTCAAATGCTTTGCTGAAGTCAAGATACACTATGTCTACAGCACTTTCCTGATCAACCCATCCAGTGATTTTGTCAGAAAATTATATTAGATGTGTCTTGCATGACCTGTTTGTTACGAATCTGTGTTGACTCTGGTTAATTACTGAATTCCCATCTAATTGCTTGCATACATGTTGTTTAATAATTTATTTGAGGATCTTGCCTGGTATTGAGGTGAAGCTCACAGGCCTGTAGTTTCCTGGATTGACTTTCTTCCCTTTTTTGTAGATGGGTTTAACATTTGCCCTTCTCCAATCTTCTGGAACTTCCCCTGTTCTCCAGAAATTTTCAAAGATCACAGAGAGCGATCTTTTCATCCTGTAAAGGTCCTATAGATTCTTTTCTTTTGCTCCTGATGTACCCCCCAAACCCCTTTTTATTACTTTTGGTTTCTCTCACAATCCTCAATTCATTTTAGGCTTTAGCCTTTCTTATATTTATCCTGCAGTATTGGCAGATCACATTATATTCTTCTTTAGATATGTCTCCCTCCTTCCATTTCTTAAAATTTCTTTCTTTCTTTTTAGCAAGTTATTGAGTTCTGGGTTCATCTACCCTGCTCTCTTCAGTTGTTAAAAAATATCTTTTATTTTTTTAAAAAGAGAATGTTAATCTAACTCACCTACATATAATGACACCCTGAAAGGGAGTTCGTTCACAATCAGCAATTTCTATCCTCCCATGTGCCTTTTGCTTTTCATATTTTCTTCAATAATTGAAAAGCAAATTGGACTTTGGCAGAGTTCTTACCTTTTTTAAGCTTGGGTTTTTAAAGTTAAAAGTATCCTTACTTAATCTTGTGACACGTCCATGCATGTCTTCAGCTTTGCAATAATCCCCATTAACTTTCCTAGCCTTTTTACTTGCAATGATATTAAGGCCGGGAAACCTACTGTGCATTTTGGCATCTATCTTACAAGCAGTGCTAGGAACAGAGAGAATCACCTAGAACTTGGAACTATGTTCAAGTTCGTCCAGTCATTCTTGGAATCATTAGATTCATGTTACATTTCTGTCAGGCACAATGCACAATGTCTTCATCTGCAGGAAGAAGATGACAATGGGAAAATAACTTATGCGAGTTTCCTTTTTCACACAGTTAAGTTGACTCCAGACAGTGAGAGGAAAGTGTGAGATTTTGTTTAGCTCTCATAATTGCTTCACCTGATCCCTGCCAAATGGCAGAGCAAGCATACATTTACATATCTGGATGCTTCCTCCCATGATGGTGGACATCTGGGTAGTTTTACAGGACAAATGACCTAGAAGATCATGATCACTAGCCATTTCTGACCTGGTTTCGGTCCCACATAGGTATGGTTGCCATTTCCAGGACAAAAATCTTGGAACGAAGCATTTGGACAGGTAAACCTATATGACTATTTGAGGAAAACCTGTTCTGGTTATTAATTTTTTTCCCAAATAGCAATATCACAGGATTCTGACGCTTTTTCTTTGAGCTGTCAGGATCACTACAGATATATGTGACAATAGTCAGGATTGCCACAGATATATGTGACAATACCAACATGGCCCTGGAATCATGCTCTGTTTTAGACCCTGCCCAAAAACACCCTTAGGCTTCTTTTGTACAGGTTTGGGAAGGTCTGTTCCTAAGCTAAAGCATTTGATTTGGTTCAGGAACAGAGGGGTGGGTTGTTTGCATGGCTTTTGTGCCCCAATGTTACAAATGCTGGAGCTGAGAAATAACGTTTCCTGATGTTAAATTTTCTATCCATGCACTTTGCTTCAGGGATTTGAGCTGTGAGAGCCCCAGGATGCTACTTTTGTGGACCCTGCCTCTCTACATGACATCCTTCTGCAAAAGAAGCACTTCCAAGAATGAAGTCTGCTCTCAGGAGTAAGCGACCATACTCTTTGCTTCCTTTCAGCACAATCTTATTCAGCCACATGGATCTTGCCAATGTTAGAATTCAATAATTTAACTATGTCTTGCATACCTCACAAAACACATGCTATGTGATACTCAAAATTGCCTGTGTGACCATAAAGAAACTTAAGTAAAAAGAGAAAAAAGAGAGAGGAGGAGGAGGAGGAGAAATTGGTGCCACCATGAAATTAATCAAATTAAAACAGGTTCCTCCAGGCCAGCCATACTGAAAACTGTAGGACTGGCTACAAAAATAATGTAGCATTCCATCTGGATCATTCACTTTATAGAATTATTGTGATAGTGTAATAAAATCAGCTTGTTTTCTTTTGTTTTGAAGCTGCAACAACAGTGAAATGGATTAGTGGTGGCACATCCTCTCAACCATGGGTGCATAACCTTAGGAGAGACAGCTGTTTGGGTGGCCTTCACTGGGACTCATGTCATCAGCAGACACATCTGATGCTCATTCATGGTCGCTTGTCTTTTTCCAGCACTGGCCATCTGTCCGGATGGCGTGTTGCCCTCTAACAAGTTGGCTGGGCCGTTAAGGCATGGGTGTCAAGCAAACATAGTTTGAAATAATTTCTTGCACAAAATAACTGAGTCACTATTTCAGCTGCATTACATCTGAATAAATATGCATGTAGTGTTGTTTTGTTTTATTAATCAGACTATCAGATTAATTTAGAGATGCATATTCTATTTCATAGCAGTTTGCAGATGCTTGATATTTTAGCATTCTGATGGTCACTTATTCTGAAATGAAGACCATATAGTTGGGGATGTGTAAAATGCTTCAGCGTCCAGACATCACTTCTGGGTGTTTCAAACTCAAAACAAAGCCTTAACCAAAGGCCGAGGTAAACAGGTGTGTCTTTAAGGCCCTCCTAAATAAATATAAGGAGGGGGCATGGCGCACCTCAAGGGGGAGGCCATTCCACAATCTTGGGGCCACTGCAGAAAAAGCTCGCTCCCGGGTGCCTACCAGCCTCACTACTGAAGGTGGTGGGACAACCAGGAGGGCCTCATTATTGGATCTTAAGGCACGGGCAGGTCTGTATGGGAGGGAATTTGGTTTTTGTTTGTTTGTTTGTTTTGCTCAAGAGTTTTTAACACTATTGGGTTGGCTCATTTTCATTTACTGTTTGGTTTATTGGGACTACATGGGATTACAAACCATCGGGATTGTTCTCACATAATTGCAAGTGCTACCAGGGTTAATGGTGCTTCCATTGCCTAAAGGAAGAGAAGAAAGAGAAACAGAAAGTAGGGACTCTTAAAAACATTTAAAAGAAGACAGGGGAAGCCTGTGGGACATACTGCCTTGAAGAATGTTAGTGTTCAATAAAATTATAAAAGCAAAAAAAAAAAAAAAAATCCTGCATGATCAAGTCTTATGATATGATGATGATGATGATGATGATAGAAATTCAATAGTGATATGTTGTTCTTATTAGGGAATACAGGTGGCATGTAAAGAAAATGTGTGGGAGGTTTTCAACGTCTGGCACCCCACAGACACAGTCTATCTTCATAGGGTATCTGATGGTATCTACCGTACTTCATCATAGAGTCAGTTAATTCAAATCGTGCATAAGTAAAATGTTGTCTTAGTGAGTGGGGTATTTTGTAAAACAAGTATTTTTCAATTTGGAAAATAGATTTCATTCATGCCAAACATTTCAGTGATGATGATTTATACACAGACTTGATTTTATTTTGTATATCCTGATTTTATTCTTGAATGGTTTTGTCCTGGTATATTTGTAACTTGATATGGTCAGGAGACTAATCGATAAAGATTATTCATTCATTTGTTCAATAGCAAAATTTATAATTTCTAATGTTTTGGATTCCTCTCATCACAAGTTCCCAGATGGCTTCAGCAGAATACTGTGGGTTGCCTTACTGCAGCAAGCCACAACGACCAATAGAGGGTGCTAGCTCAAAAATCTATAAATAGAACTGCTACTCCGCCCATACACCAGCCATTCCTCTGTCACGGTTTAAAGCTACAAGATTCAGAGAGAGCTTATGAAAATGTCAAAAGCATCAAGCAAAACATTGTCTAGGACAAAATCCACTTCTAATATGGGTGAGGTTCATATTTATTGGGAGTGGGGAACTCAATCTACTGAGAAATCCCTGCTTTCAGAAATGGCTTTACTCTAGAAAGTTTTTAATAGCCCTGGAGCGGCTATGGGCTCACAAGCTATAACCTTTTAAACCTATCTGTTATTTTTGACTGTTAAAGGGCTTCATTAATGATATAATATCTTTAAAGTTTAAATTATAATTACGAGGGTACGGATTTAATTGAATCTGGCAGTTTCCCCTTTTTAGCATTTTAGAACCTACGATTTATAATGGAATGTTTGCTGTGAGAGACTACAACTCCCAGCAGCCAATTGTGGTGCATGCCGTTCTCAGCGTTCTGAGATAGCTTGCGATCTGTTCAAAATAAGAATTCTTTAAACCACACCTCACAGGTGGCGTAGCACTGCAAGAATGGTGCAGCAGCGAAAATGTTGTTTGCGTTTTGAAAAACATAACCCTTAAGCCAACAAGCTGCCTCCCCATGTGCAAGTGGTGCCGGCTGAATTACACCCTCACAATGTGAAGCAATCTTGAGCCTTTCCTCTGCCTCACGACAGGCCCATTGGCTGCAAGTGGCTTGAAGGAGGTTCCGCCCAAGCATATAAATATGCAAATAGGCTCAGACTACAGATGCAAGGCATCATGGGCAAATTAATAAAGCCTTTTATTACTGTATTTTCATTCCAAATTTAATTTAAATTGGGTTGAGGTACCTGGATTGAGGCATCTCCCAGTGCTCCAGCCTGTCCGGGAAAGCTGCCAACACACACACACAAACACAGAGCTGATAAGAACGGCTCACTTGTCAATGCAGTTCCAATAACACAGCAAACGTAGTCCAGAGAGAGTAGTCGAGTCCAAGTCCAGGTTATGTGAGAGCAACGCAACAGTCTGGTCCGAAGTCAAGGTAGCCAAGTATTCAAGGTCTAGGGGTCAGATATGGCAGCTTTCTCTAAAGGAAAACCAATAGTTTCTGACAAAAGGCCTGGGCGTCTGCCCGGTGTTTTATCTACAGTCCCAGCTGCAGGTTATCAGCATGTTTCTCTGCAGGTCTCTTCAATCTTCTTAACCCTTCCTTCTCCGCTCTCCTCTGCTTAAAGCTAGGGATCTCTGTGCCCTGCTGTTCCAAGACTCCCTCATCTTGCACTTCTGCTGAGGCTGAACCCCAGGTTCCACTGGGGCTGGGAGGTCAGAACTGGGCCCTGACACCACCTCAGGTTCCTCCTGCACCTGAGGAAGTGGGTCCTCCTCATCTTCTGAGTCCTCCTCATGGCTGACCATGACACAGCCTCACTGTGGCTCAGCTGTGAATGGCCAATGTGACTCTTTGGTTCTGTTGCTGCTGCTGGGGTATCACTTTCAGTTGATGTCATTTAGTTGTAAGTGACTATCAGCAACCATATGGTTTGACTTCTCAGAGTGATTTTTTTTTAAACGATACAAGGTTTTCATTGCTGTTGCAATTAAGTGTATCCATCTACTGCTTTTCCTCTTCTTCTCAATTTCCCTTTCTCAGATGGCTCAAGATGAATACCAATGTGTTATCCTCTTCCTGCAACAATCACGACTGATAGAGGGCACAGCCTCTAAACTATAAATAGCTCTCCAACTGTGTGCCACCCTTTAACTCATCCTCTGGCTGAGACAACCAGACGGAGTCATGCCAGTTGGGAGCAAGGTTCAAGCTAAAAGAGTTAAGGATCTTTTGGGTATGACAGAAAATATGAATAATTAAATAGAATTTGATTGTCATTGAAGAGTTACGTGTTATGCTAACTAAATAATAACAGTAAATTATTAAGTTTTGGTCCGGAGAAAGATTAAACCTGTCACTCTTTCCCCATTTCTCTTTGTTTCTAAAAGAGATATTCCAGTGAAGAATTTAAGGGATAACTTTAAAGATCTGGGAAAAAAGGGGGAATATTTGCTGAGGACAGAATGCCATTTGAACTGTCAAAATTGCCAGCACTTAGTATGGGCAAGTTGGCTGCTAAGGAGGCCTGAACGCATGCGTGAACAATATACTCATGGAACGATTTGTCTGCCCTTAGACTGGCACGTGAGAGCCGTTATAAGAACTATGGTTCTCCCTGGATATGGGCTTAGTTCAGAATTTATTAATTCTTTGAGGGTAGTGTTATAAAGATTACAGAACAGAAGAACATGTTCCACTGTTTCTATGTCACCATTTTTACATGGACAGGTTCTGAGGGTAATTGGGATATGTTGGTATCTACACTTCAATAGGTTTGAGGGTAGGACATTTAACCAGGCCTTTGCAAAAGCAATTCTATTTGTATCCATAATTTAGGCCTATGTATAAAAGAGAGCAGATAGTATTTGCTTTTGCAATTAAATTCTGGGTAGCAATGTCCCAGCTTATTTGTGTAATATACATGAACGCATTCATTTGTCCAAGCTGAAAAAGATAGCCTGGTGATAAACCTAACTGGGAGATCTTCTGATGCCATGTACTGATAAAAGTATTGTTTGTTAATTCTTTTAATAATTGGTTTGTTGGCAGGAAAATATGTATTTTGAACCATGCTTTGATAGTTGAGAGCATGATTCCAATGGCAATTGTCCTGTTTCAATCAGTATCAGTGGTTGTGATAAGCACCTGAAATGGCAATTGCATCTTTGAGAACAGTTGGTTTTCGGTCAAACAGAGATTATACTAAGATTTTCCATCCAACTTCTCCAATTCACTTTTCTTCTTCTAAATATGGCAAAGTCTGTCTCTAATTTAAGCTCGATGCCCCTTTAGCTCAATGGAATCCAAGGATAAGTGCATTCTTCATGGAACCCCAGGGTTCCAGTTATTTGAATGGTTAATCTCTGAATTCAACTAATCTTTAAAACGCAGAGAAAATAAACGTTTCATCACTGTCAGTATAAAATAGTCATAAACTAAGGTTAGAAGGACTTAAGGACAAAAATAATGTTCTTCACATATTTTTTTTAACGCAAATCTGTAATCCATCTTTATAAAAATAAGCCTTGCATTGGGATTCAAGATGCACCTTTTCTCAGTGGAACAATTGTTCTTGCAAAAGACCCATCAATATTCAGCAATTAAGTTTGCAACAAAGACAAAATTAAATTCCTGTTTTCACTTAACAAAAGAAATACAAAAGTACTCTTTTCTAAGTAGCTGGGAATCAAATATCCTTAATGCAATATCTTCTAGTCGAGTTTCTTTATTAAATTATCCAGAAAATTAAGGAAAAGCAATTTTTGCTAGAGTTCAATGAAAAAAGGTTGACTAATTTTGCTTCCCTCCTCCCCTCCCCCCTGAAAACCTTTCAATCTTTTCATCTGATTCTAAGTAGATGTTTTGATCGTGCTAGGACCTCCGTCCCCTCAGTAAGCTTTCAGCAACATCTTTTGGTTGCTAAACTGCTGCACACTGAATATACAATGTTTATACATTGAAAGCAGTTCTAAGGTGTGTTGTAGAGCAGGAATAGTAGACTTTTTGTGTATGTCATCTGTTTAGCTTTTCTTATTCAGGACCTGTTTACACTCAACCTGACTGATATAGGATGATAATACCAGGCCAAGCACAGCAACAACTATCTGCACTTCAAGGGCTGATAAAGCCCCATGCTGGATCAGAAGTACCTAAAGTGCAGACGGCAAGGGCAGAACAGGCTGAATTTCCATGGTGATAGGTGGTATAAGACTGCAGCAGCAGTTGTGCCACCATATCCGCTCAGAGAAACACACCTAGAAAAGGTTGTGGACTTTGCCATCCAGAGGCCTATTTGTGTGAGGGCCTTTGACTAGGAATTAGGTCAGTCCTGGGACAGAACAGGCCAGGAGGTTCTGTCTGGAGCCATCCCATCCCGTCCCATCCCAGGACAGCCTAATTGCAGCCAGAGTGAGGAGGATGAAATTGTGCTCCACACCTGGCCCAAGCTGTCCTCGGCTGCCCCTGTCTCTGGGCCCTGTCCTGCCCTGCCACCATTGGGCCCTGTGGGTCCACCAGCTGGCAGCCCCTTTCAGGCACAGAGTGAGACTGGTCCTGTCCTATGTTGTCCTGGGGTCCCTTGTGCTACAGCCAACCTCAGCAGGGACCTCCTGGGCACTCACCCCCACCCAGGGGTCCATGCTGCCCCCAACCCCACGCAGTGCTTGGGTCCAAACTGGCAGTCCCTGTGGGCAGGGCTTGCTGAGTTCAATCCATGGTGTTGTGCACAGAGACATGTCATATCCTGCAATTGAGCTGCAGTGTGCTCCTTAATGGGTACTTCTAGTGCTAGTGGGGAAAAAAAACTCTTCCCACCTTCTGCCCATTTCTGCTCAATGCTAACTGCCATTTATTACAAAGTAAGGGCTAAGACTCTTCAGTAACACTATTGCCTTACTTCTTGTTTGCGCTGAGAGGCACTTATAGGCTGGGTTAAGATCAAGTGTTTGTTCTCCTGCATATTTTAACTTACAAATATGTATATCTATTTTCTTTATCTCTGTCTGGAATTGCAGCTAATTCTTTAGTTCTTGCTGCAGCCATCCTCACTGGAGTCACTGATCTTGAATTGCACACTGATTGTTTACGTATCTTGCCCTAAGTTATATTGATTAATTAATTCTCCCAACTTAGAATTTTCTGTTAGTTAGAAAGTGTTTCATTGTTGCTGCTTGCTCTTTATAATTGTCACTTGCTTCTCTATTGCTGCACATTGTGTGTGTGTTACCACTTTCCTTATAATATTTTTGTGTGCCTCGTGATTTTTTTAAAAATAATTTTAATAAAGAAAATATCAGCACATGCTTCCATTATTCATGGGATCAGCTATAATCTGATATTGATAAAGGCAAACCACTAGCCCTAAAATTCTTGTCTGTATCTAGGAACACTGCTAGATACATGCATCTAGAGCAATTTCTATTAAATTTGTTTTTTTCAAAACTTCATTAGAATGACAAGAGGACTGTGGAATTCACCTTTCTTCTGGAGGCATCAAGTGGTCTAGTGGTTAGGGAGCCGGTCTCTTATCTGGGAATACCAGGTTTGATTCTGCACTCCTCCACAAAACCAGCTGGGTGACCTTGGGCTAGTCACAGCTCTCCTCTGATCTCTCACAGCCCCACCTACCTCACAGGGTGTCTGGTGTGGGGAGAAAAACAGAAAGCTTTGTCAGCCACTTTGAGTCCCCTCAAATGGGGTAGAAAAGCCAACTCTTCTTCTTCTTCTTCTTCTTCTTCTTCCTCTTCTTCTTCTTCTTCTTCACTGTGTTTGATTACAATATATGTGAATCTGTTGTGATGCTTGTATAGTAGATGTAGGAATAGACCCAAATATTTGAAGTAATATTTAGAGATTTCTTTGTTTAATGAAAGTGTGTTAAAATGTTATTGTTAGAGATACGAATGTAGCATTCATTATATTAGGGAAATATATTATCCTTTGCACATGTGATTATGATTATTTTTTTTAAAGTAATTTATTTCCTTTGCACATTTTAAAAAGATTTTCAAAGAATGACAGTCATGGGGAAAATAGGCTGAACTTAAAAATATTACAAGGGAAGGAAAAAATACATTTGATTTATTTCTCAGTTACATGGGTATGTGTGTGTACATGCACATATGTATGCTTGCTGGCAAGGAAAATGGTTTCAAACTCTTTTATAGAAGAACTTGTGGCTACCTTGAAACTTTTCATAGTTTTGTTAGCTGGAAGACAGGTAATGACTTACCTGACAAATATTTTTCCTCCCCTTGGCACCTTTCTCTTTGATTCAGTGCTATAAGAAAACATGGTGTGTGCGATGAAAGATGAATCTTTCAAATGCCTTTCTTATCTAAGGGGTACGCAAGGGAGCTAATATACTAGCAAATATTAAGAACTTGTGCAAAAACATACAAATCTGGCCAGGTTTTTCCAACTCTCCAATAAGAAACATGGGATGGGGAGATGAAGCAAAATCATGATGACTACATTGATAAGAAAACCACTGCAGCTGTCCTTAGTAAGTCTCTAAGGGTTTCTTACCTAAAATATATATAGTCATAAGAAAAACAAAGTACACTCTCTTTGTTTGAATCTGAGTCCAACTGTCTTCTGTTTTGCAGCACTGAATTTCAAAGTAAGGATATGAACAAAAAAATTGTATTCACAAATTCAATTGGACATTTCAAATTCACATACACTCACATTGAATCAAAAATCCTTTTTTTCTAATATTCACAAATTTGATCATAATGAATCAGTCTCCTGCTTGACAAAATAAACAATTTAATCAAATATTCGTATTTTGCAGTGCTTTGGACCCAAAAGGACTTTTTCAATAACAAATATATTTTCTCTACAAAAATGTTTTAAAATGAAGGCACAAATCTAGTTTTTAAGTTTAATTATTCAACTATGAAATTTTTTTTTATTCAGTAGCAACGTAAATGTGGTTTTGTATGCATGCACATCCCTATTTCAAATTTAATCAAACTTGCAAGCTGTATACAATAGGGATATTGTATGCATGAATATTCATCACATTTGAAATTTGTACAAATGCATCTGAATTCAAATATTCGTATTTGACTCAAATGTTGGGACATTCAAAGACTGACATTTTTTTTAATCAAAAATTTTGAATCAAACGTTTCAATACATTTGTATGAAGCAT
Source organism: Aspidoscelis tigris stejnegeri (assembly GCA_023333525.1). Lineage (NCBI taxonomy): Eukaryota > Metazoa > Chordata > Lepidosauria > Squamata > Teiidae > Aspidoscelis > Aspidoscelis tigris. The sequence goes on along the minus strand of JALMGA010000006.1, from coordinate 13,105,648 downwards.
TGTTACATTTGTGAACCTGGGGAAGTGGGAAAGTAGCTGCCCCAGTCTTATCTGCAATGGATCCAGTGTGGATTCAAACCAAATTCAGAGTGTGTTCAAAGTGGATTGCGAGTAGATTTGACAAGTTCAGAGGGATACATGGGGGATACGTAGGCGATTCATAGTAAGGATTTGAAATGGAGTCGTATCAAACATTTGTATCAAATTTAAATCCTGCCACATCTGATGCCATGGAATGCAGTCACTGTTATTCTAATGCAAAAGCAGTAGGACTGGTACATGGGCTAGTAAGTTCCTTCTGCTCTCCTCCACCCAGATACAAGGGAAAGCAAAACCAACAAGTAATATTAATGGAAAACAGCAGCACATAAGATGGGCAATAAGAGTTGGGTTGCTTCTGGGAGGCAGGAGAATGGGGAAGAGAGAAATAGAGGGGTCCTAATGGCTACATATGCAAATAAATCAGGGAAAAAAAGTGATATCTGTGTGATTCTTTGTGTGGGGTGTCATGTTCCAGATACATGACTGATTGAGGGCTCTGGGAAGTTGGGGGCAACAGCTGGGGGGTGCTGCAATATGCCAGGTGTTAAGGCAGATTTCCCAGGCCTCCACCAGCTAGGATCCTGGAGACCAACCAGTAATGGCGGGCCCTAATTAGGCTAGAAAACAGGGGAAGGGAATGAAGAGTCTTGAGGCAGGAGATCAGCAGGATCTTGCAAGGGGTTTTTATACAGTCAAAGAAGGCATTGGGAAAATGACATTGAGGCAACATCTTGAGAGATGATTGGATGAAGGCTGGTGGGCAGGCAGGTCAGAGGTCCTTGGTGATGTGACATCTTGTGGTCAGCTGCAGGAAAACCCAGCCAGAAGAGAAGTGCAGCTGTACTTTTAAAACTCCACATGGTTGTGGACTTCATTAAGTTGACGACAGGCAGCATGAAGTTTAACAGAGAGATCAGCACCTTGGACATTGCCACATATGAAATTGAAGTCTACGGAGGCCTGACTAAAAAGAAGCTATAGGGAAAGCTGTGCAGCCTAGACGTTACTACAGCAAGGCGGTATTCATCCAGAGCCGAATTTTTCCGCATTCTATTCATCACAAATAGAATGTGGAAAATGGCTCCATGCACACCCCTAATTGATAGTAACTGATTCACTTGTGTTGCTAGGCATTCATGCTGTGCTCTTAAGGCCTTTTTGCCCTTACCTGAGAAAATACACAGATTGCAGGAACGTGTTGTATGCATCTTGATCCACTGCAGCTCTTCCTATAGGGTCCCCTAAGCTGTTCTTGAGTCTTACCTGCTGTAGGTTAAATGCTACCTATAAGCATTCCTGTGGTGACAGGAATGGTTCAGGAGTGGCACTTTTCTGTCCACTTACACAGGTCAATGCTGTCAAGCTGTGCATCGACCACATGCACCAGACACAATGTCTCATTGCCCAATCATGGTAAGAGGTGAGTAGGACATCCAACGTCCAGATGCAAGGCAACAGTAAGGCTTGCAGCTGACATTGCTAGACAAGAATGGGATTTTCCACTACTCAGCACGTGAAAGACCCCAACTATTCCTGTTATTAACCAGCATGGGAAAGTCTTAGGAACCCATTCCAAAAGGGTATATACAAACCAAGTCTAAAAACCTTTCTTCATGAATCCTTAATCTGTATTAAGGGTCTGTCCTAGTCATCTGGACCTCTGTGCACCATGTTAGTACAGATCACTGAGGTCCAGTCCCCCATTGGTCCATCTCTGTCTGAACAAAACAGAGTGAGATTAAGATTAAGAGAAGCTTTAATCTGGATCTCTGATGGAGCCATTTAATTAGGAGGGAGGGAAGGAAGGGAATGGCCTTTTCTACCAAAATCAAATTTGAACTTGTATCAATGTCAGCATAGCAAACATCAAAAACACTGCATCACCAATTAGCTTTTTTTATTGTTGTCAAATGATTCTTTTTTTTTACACATGCTAGAGTTACTCTTTGTCACATTATCAAGATTCAAAACCAACCTTCCTGCTGTACACATATCATCTCCACCACTGATTGTTAAATACTATTTCAAGGAGAATGTGCGTTTAAAAGAAGGGGGGATCCAGTTTTTAAAGTTGTTTGCATCATAATAACAGTAATTTCAGAGTCTCTCATTGCCTTCTAATTACTACTTAGCAAGCAGATTAAGTCCTATTGTCTTCTAAAGTAGCTTTAACATGCAGTATTGCTTATCAATACAACCAGCTGTTCAATGAGAGATCCAGTGATGACAGCATTTTTAATTGTCTCTCCCCCACCCTCGTTTGGCTAAGTAAGTTCAGATGGTCACTAATTAGTTCTGTCATGCAGAGGTAGTTTTGTTATGAACAATGCAATCAGTGTTTCATTGAAAAGACAATGTCCTAAGATCAACACTGCTTAATTATCTCTAGGAATCCATCCTTGGTTTCTTTATTTGTTATTGCTGTCATGAGAAAGGTGACAAGAAATCAACTCAACCGCCGCTTCAGAAAATGCTTCAGCTGTTCCACATAATGAGTTCTCATTCTTCTCGACTGCAGATTTGAAACCAATCATAATGACTTATTCTTTATTAACATTTATGCATTGCTTCAGGGCAATCTACTGTTATTTCAAAATTATGAGATATTGAAGCTGTGTGTGCATGTGCTCATGTGATTTACTCACATGATTTACGTTATGAAACATTTATTTTCTGATAAACTATTTAACTTAATTCTGTCAAAACAAAGCACACATTCCCTGCAATGTGAGTTAAAGCAATAGACAGTTTTGTCATGACAGATTGCAATAAGTAATAGTCAAACTACTGTATGCAATATATCATAAATATTAGTTAATTTTTCATTGTCTGCCCTTTGAAACGCCCAGTTGGTCTCTTTTCTTCCTTTAATGCAAGCACAACTCCTCTGAAGCTGGAGAAGCCCAAGCGTGTCATACAGGTTAGCTAAATAACCCCATAAACTTTCATAAAGACCAACAATCATGCACTTTTGTGTTTGAAGAATGTATTCAAATTGGCGGCATTTCAGAATTTTCTGTGCAATATCTGATCAGTATGACAAATCATGACATAGATAATGCATCTTTCAAACAACTACTTACCAGAGCTTGGTCCTTACTGCATGTGCTGGTAGTTCTTACCAGCAAGTGCAGCGAGGCCCTCCTTTCTGCAAGTTAGTGTGGAATATGAGAAACCATCGCCCATTGCTGGTGCACTCCATCCACACAGGATGTGGAAGACTACATATCAAGGGGTCCCTGACTGGGATTGCCAATAGACCAAAATTAAGAAGAAGCCATGCCTCCATTTTCCAGACTACCTGGGATCCACTTCAGTGGTGCACCAAAGTGTGTTGCTGAAATGGATTCTCAGTGGCTCCAAAACTAGGAAGGCTCATTCCAGCCCACAGTGCACAGATGCCGGCCCCAAAGCTTGTGTGAGCATCAGGACAGTGCAGAGGCTGGTCTGGACCAGCACAATTATGAAGAAGGTGGTGTTCCAGACAGTTTCATGTCATGACCTGGACCAATGGGCCTTACTGTTCCAGATCCACTGATCCAGATCATGATCTGGGAGTGTAGAAAGACCCTTTGTGGGTGGGTGCTTCTTATGTTCAGGTATTTGAGAATTTTACTTGTCCTGGATGGAGTTTCATGCCCTCATGAGGGATAGTTATGTAATTTGGAGGTTCCACTAGGGAAATATTGTCATTGAAGTTTCAAATTACCTTTGTGGCTAGGAGTGGCAAGTATCAGTATTGATTGGTGTACCAACTATGCCCATACTTGAACAAAGAGAACCTAGAAACTATGATCTATGCACTGGAAATCTCCAGTTAAGATAACTGTAGTGCAATCTATGTGGCGTTGCACTTACATCTGCTCTGTAAGCTGCAAGTAGTGCAAATTATAGTGACCAGAGGCCTTTTCGCATTGGCCTTTACCGAACGCGTGGAGGACAGCTCCGGACGCAGCATACGCATTGCTGCGGCCGGGTTTCCGTCCCGGCGTGTCCGGAGCTGTCCTCCACGCGTTCCGGATGCAGAGCACTTTAAAGTGCTCTGCATCCGTTCAAACGCGGACGAGCCGCCCCGGCGCGTTCCGGGAGAGAAGCGTTCGCACGCTTCTCTCCCTGACAGCCGCGGCCACGCCTCCGCCGTCAGCATGGGCCGGATTTCGGCCCAGCAGCTGATGGCAGTCGGGCTGATTGCCTGCCTTGCCGGGCTGAGGATCATCCCCGCAGCCCGGCAAAGAGGCTGACAGCCTTCTGCGGGGGGGCGGGGGGGGGGGCAAGCTAGGCCCTTCCCGACCCCGGCAGCCCCATGGCGGCTGCCGGAGTCAGGGAGATGGGAGCATCGGGTTCCTCTAGCCCCTGTCCGAGGCAGCAGGAGGCCGATGCCCGGCAGGCTGGGGCCGATGAACCCCTTCGGCAACCGTAGCGCGTCGCTCCGGCCGCCCAAGGGCCCCCCCCGCCCCCACCCCCCGGATCCGAAACCCCCAACCACCCTCCGCACCGGATCGGGCCCATCTTCGCTGTGTGGGTGCCTGCATCGAGGCACCGACATGGCGAAGATGTTTCCCCCCCTCCCCCAGGGCCCCGGGAGGACGCGTGCGCGGCAGAGGACTTACCTCGGCGCCGTCCGCCGTCCGAATGAGGGAGGGAATGCCGGGATCGCGCAGCACCCAGCGCGCCAAGGCCCCCTACTGGACGAGCAGTTCACGTGAACTGCTCGCTCACTAGGGAGCCGCTGTGCGGGCACGTGGACCGCACGCCCACCTCCCCTCTCCCATCGGAAGCCCGGGAAGGTAGGTCCCCTGCGCGTGCCCACGGTGGGAGTCGGGGTCGGGGTGATTGGGTCGGGGGTGGTGGTGATGGCGCTGGACCCCTTCCCTCCCCCCCCTCCGCGATCTGGCGCGGAGAAGCCTTTCCTGCGGTTCCACTTTCGAACCGGGAGGAAAGCGACTGCTTCTCTCGCCCAGATCGGAGGCTGCTGCGGGAGGGGGGAGCCCTCCCTCCTGCCTCAGGAGGGCACTGCCAGGGCCCGCCAGGAGCAGGAGGGACGAGCCCCCCTGCCCCTCCCCGCTCCGCGATCTGGCGCGGAGAAGCCTTTCCTGCGGTTCCACTTTGGAACCGGGAGGAAAGCGACTGCTTCTCTCGCCCAGATCAGGGGATGGCAAGGGAGGGGGGAGCCGCCCCCTCTGCCTCAGGAGGGCCCCCCCAGGGCCCGCCAGGAGCAGGAGGGACGAGCCCCCCTGCCCCTCCCCGCTCCGCGATCTGGCGCGGAGAAGCCTTTCCTGCGGTTCCACTTCGGAACCGGGAGGAAAGCCACTCCGTCTGGCCGCCAGATCGCGGGCTGCAGCAGGGGAGGGGGGGGGCGATCCCTCCCTCCTGTCTCAGGAGGGCACGACTCGTGCCCGCCAGGAGCAGGAGGGACGGGCCCCGGGGCCCTCCCACCCTGCGAGCCGGCCGCAGAACGCCTTACTTCGCTTCCAAAGTGGAAGCGAGACGAAAGCGGCTCTTTCTGCCGGCCAGACGTGCCGGGCAAATGGCAGAGGTTTCAGTCCTCTGCCTATTCCATGGAGGCGCAAAAGTGGCCCCCCTGGAATAGGGAGGCCAGGGCACCCCCAGCCCCGCCCTGTCTTGCTCCGGGGCATGTGCAGTGGGCTAGGAAAGCCTATCCGACTGCCCCTTCCCACCCTCCCCCCCCCGCCAAAGAGCCATTTGACAGTGCGCACATCCTCGGGCACCTCTCAGCCTTCTGTTATGGGGGAATGCCGGGTTGCATTCTCCCCCCCCCCACGAAGCTGTCGGGGTGATCCTGAGCCAGACAGAGCTTTTTCTGAGCTCTCGCATCCCTGCCCACCTCACGGGGTACTCTGCTGCGGAGAGAGGAACAGATGTTCCGTCTGCACCTTTGAGTCCCCTTACGTGGGTGGGAAGAGTGGCACACAGAAGCCAACTCCTCTCCTCTGCCTCCTCCATCTCTCCCATCTCCCCATGGAGCCAGCTGGGTGAGCTGAGCCAGTGGCAGGTCACATTCCCAGCCCGCTCGCCGCCCGCCCGGCACCACCGGCTGATCAGCTGTGCGGACGGAGAGAGGAAGAGAAGGTGTGTGGGCACCTCAGATCCTGCCCTCTCAAGGGTCACAGAGCTGCTGACACACTTCCCAGCATCTGGTCCCTGCAGAAGCCTCCCGGCTGCTGACGGACTCTCCCTTTGTCCTCCGCACAGGCGAGCGGCCGGGCAGCGAGCGGGCTGGGAATGTGACCTGCCACTGGCCCAGCTCACCCAGATGGCTCCGTGGGGAGATGGGAGAGATGGAGGAGGCAGAGGAGAGGAGTTGGCTTCTGTGCGCCGCTCTTCCCACCCACGTAAGGGGACTCAAAGCTGCAGACGAAACTTCTGTTCCTTTCTCCGCAGCAGAGTACCCGTGAGGTGGGCAGGGATGCGAGAGCTCAGAAAAAGCTCTGTCTGGCTCAGGATCACACCGACAGCTTCGTGGGGGGGGGGGGGAGAATGCAACCCGGCATTCCCCCATAACAGAAGGCTGAGAGGTGCCCGAGGATGTGCGCACTGTCAAATGGCTCCTTGGCGGGGGGGGGGAGGGGGAGAAGGGGCAGTCGGATAGGCTTTCCTAGCCCACTGCACACGCCCCGGAGCAAGCCAGGGCGGGGCTGGGGGTGCCCTGGCCTCCCTATTCCAGGGGGGCCACTTTTGCGCCTCCATGGAATAGGCAGAGGACTGAAACCTCTGCCATTTGCCCGGCACGTCTGGCCGGCAGAAAGAGCCGCTTTCGTCTCGCTTCCACTTCGGAAGCGGAGTAAGGCGTTCTGCGGCCGGCTCGCAGGGTGGGAGGGCCCCGGGGGCCCATCCCTCCTGCTCCTGGTGGGCCCCGGGGGGGCCCTCCAGAGGCAGAGGGGAGGGCTCCCCCCTCCCTTGCCATCCCCCGATCTGGGCACGCGAAGGAGCCCCTTTGCTGCCGGTTCCACTTTGGAACCGCAGGAAGGCCTTCTCCGCGCCAGATCGCGGGGGGGGAGCCCCGGGGGCCCGTCCCTCCTGCTCCTGGCGGGCCCCGGGGGGGGCCCTCCTGAGGCAGGAGGGAGGGCTCCCCCCTCCCTTGCTATTCCCCGATCTGGCGGCCATACGGAGTGGCTTTCCTCGCGGTTCCGAAGTGGAACCGTAGGAAAGGCTTCTCCACGTCAGATCGCGGAGGGGGGAGGGGCAGGGGGGCTCGTCCCTCCTGCTCCTGGCGGGCACTGGCAGTGCCCTCCTGAGGCAGGGGGGAGGGCTCCCCCCTCCCGCAGCAGCCTCCGATCTGGGCGAGAGAAGCAGTCGCTTTCCTCCCGGTTCCGAAGTGGAACCGCAGGAAAGGCTTCTCCACGCCAGATCGCGGAGCGGGGAGGGGCAGGGGGGCTCGTCCCTCCTGCTCCTGGCGGGCCCTGGCAGTGCCCTCCTGAGGCAGGGGGGAGGGCTCCCCCCTCCCGCAGCAGCCTCCGATCTGGGCGAGAGAAGCAGTTGCTTTCCTCCCGGTTCCAAAGTGGAACGGCAGGAAAGCGTTCTCCATGCCAGATCGCGGAGGGGGGGGAGGGAAGGGGTCCAGCGCCATCACCACCACCCCCGACCCAATCACCCCCGACTCCCACCATGGGCGCGCGCAGGGGACCTACCTTCCCGGGCTTCCGATGGGAGAGGGGAGGTGGGCGCGCGGTCCACGTGCGCACACAGCGGCTCCCTAGTGAGCGAGCAGTTCACGTGAACTGCTCGTCCAGTAGGGGGCCTTGGCGCGCTGGGTGCTGCGCGATCCCGGCATTCCCTCCCTCATTCGGACGGCGGACGGCGACGAGGAAAGTCCTCCGTCGCACGCGCATCCTCCCGGGGCCCTGGGGGAGGGGGGAAACATCTTCGCCATGTGGGTGCCTCGATGCAGGCACCCACACAGCGAAGATGGGCCTGATCCGGCGCGGAGGGTGGTTGGGGGTGGCGGATTCAGGGGGTGGGGGGGCGGGGGACTGATCTGCGGGGCGCGGATGCCTAGATCCAGGCGCTCGCGCCCCGCAGATGGGTGAGATCGGGGCGCAGGGCGAGCCCTTGGGGCTCTGATCTCCAAAGGGCTCCTGCCCCATAGGGGCCTTGCCCCGGGCCCCATGATGGGTGCCCGGGTGCCCGGGCATCTTCGTGCCAGGTCCCCAGGGCCCAATCCGGGCCCGTAGAGCTGGCACGAAGCACGGGGCGGGTGGCTTGACAGCGCTGCCGCCCCTTGCGTGCTCTCACCCAATGGGCGGCAGCGCTGCCGGCCGAATCCCCGCCCCTGGCCGGCCTTTGCCGGGCCAAGACAGTTCCGGGCGCTTTTACCGTTCACACACAGGCGCGCTGGAATGCGTTCCGGCGCGCCTGTGTGTGAACGGTGAAAGCGCCCGGAAGTGTCTTAAGCTGTCCGCCTGCACGCGTTCCGTTTGGAACGCGTTGCAGTGCGAAAATCCCTCAGATTGCTGACAACTGTGCTTAAACTGCCCTGCTAGTTTCCAATTAAAGGTTTAATCTTTGCCATCTAAGGCCCCCATCAACTTGGGATCAGCTTACTCAGCAGGCCACCTCTCAGTATAGATTTGTGAGATCCTTAAGATCTTCATAGGAGGTCCTATTGTGGGTACCACGAATTGCCGAATGTCATCTTGTGAATATCATTGTCAGGCCTTATCTGACATGGCACCCTCTCTGATATACTTACACTTTTGGCTTTAAACTGCTGACTAAGCATTCATCTATCTATCTATCTATCTATCTATCTATCTATCTATCTATCTATCTATCTATCTATCTATCTATCTATCTATCTATCTATCTATCTATCTATCTATCTATCATCATCTAAGCAGAGTAGAAAAGCCAGCTCTTCTTCTTCTTCTTCTTCATGCTTCTGCAAAATGGTTTATTTATTGGAACATGTAACAACAATTTTTCATACTGGACATTGTTAAATCTGCTCATGTTTCTTTCCACAGCCTTGTTTTCATTGTTTACCAAGTGTACTTTCTGGTGAGGCCTAACAGTCTGTAATTTGTTTTTTCTGCCTGAGCCCACACCCCATCTTGAACTTGCATTTGAACTGGGGAAATTTGCTATTATTTTGCTGTTTTCAATTAGTTTTCTAGTGTTAACTCTTCATCCTGTACTAGTCTTTGTCTTATATTATTTGTATTCAACCTTATTGAGATCTTTTATGTTATCTCTCCCGTGAAAAGCCCAGTCGTTAACTGCCAAATGTTTCTGGTGTTCAACACACACACACACACACACACACACATAACATAATTTGTGTTTTATAGAAATATTCTCCCCTCCACCACCGTGCATGCATTTTTTGGTCAAACAATTGAACCAACACTGCAGGTTGCGTTCTGTCTTCAGCAGGTAACTTGCCCTTTGTACCTCATGCTCTGCATATATGTCTTTCTGTTCAGAACTGATCTGGGATGGGGCTGCCTTTTGTTTTTCAGACTTTTTGTAATCCTCTGGGTCTGGTAAAATTAGTTCCCTGAGCTCCTTTCACTGGCCTAATTTTCCATTATCGAAGTCCACAGGAGGTGCTTGCTTTGAGCTGGAGGCCATCTTTTCCTCTCTTTTCTGCTTATGGTATCTGTTCTATGCTTGCTTTCTTCTCTAATTCTGATTTACTTCTGACACCATGTTATATTCCGCTCACAGTAAAAGTCAGAAATACAACTGCTAACAACAAACTTTTTATTAACATCACAAGCACAGTAATAAAACTTGAAGTCATTCCCTGTTTCATTTCCTTGCTCCATCTTCAGGTTACTCCAGATAATACAATTGTAGCCAGCTGTATATTTGTTTATTACTCCTTCTACTGGCTCTATCTATCTATCTATCTATCTATCTATCTATCTATCTATCTATCTATCTATCTATCTATCTATCTATCTATCTATCTATGTCTCTCTGTCATCATCATCAATATCTATACTTATATCATCTATATCTATATAATTCTAAAACTAAAAGGCACTGCACCAAAGTGGTAGAAAGAAAACTGATATCCAAATGCCTGTGACTGTTCCAGATGTTGTATTGTTGCCTGGTGAGTTTCTAGAGGAAGGATGTTCTACAAACTTGGGCCCACTGCCAAGTAGGGCCTCTAGCAAACTCCCAGCCTTCTTAAATCTGAAGTTTAAAAAGTGACAAGAAAGTGTCTCTTTGCCAATCTTTAATTATAGGCAGGTGGAGACATTCTTTTACAATCCAAGCTGTTTAGAATTCCATATATTAATGCCAGTACCTTGATATGTGACCTTGATATGGACAACCAGTGCAGGTCCTTGTTGGATCATATTACACCTGTTAGTAGCCTAACTGCTGAATTATGCACTAGTTGCATCATCCTGATTGCACTCAAGGACAGACCTACATATAATACATTACAGTAATTCAGACTTGAGATTATCAGAGGTTGGACCACAATGATCAAGGGGTCCTTCATGGTCCAGCCAAAAGTGTGAGTAGGCAATACTGGCTACCACTGCCATCTGAACCTCAAGAAACAGTGTAGATTCCAGCAGCACCCACAAATGCCACACCTATGTGTTCCACATACGCAGTTCCATCTAGAACTAAACACCCTTTTACTTCCTGGACATGGGAGATACAGGACCTCCATTTTGTACAGGTTAAGTTTTATTTTATTAGTCTACATCTATCCAGGCACAAGTCAAGCACCCCAATTGTCTCTGCTGATTCAGATGGAATGGACATACACAGCTGAGTATCACCAGCACACTGATGACACCTCACTCCAAATGTCCTGATGACTACTCCCAGTGGATTCATATAGATGTAAAAAAAGCATGGAGGACAAATTTGTCTCCTGGAAAATCCCATGCTTGAGTTGCCAAGAAGTCAAGCAAAAATTATCCAATGCTAACAGTTGGAGTCTATCTCGGACTTTGGAACAGAGCACTGTAATACTGTGCCTCTAATTCCCAGGTCCCAGACTTGCTTCAGTAAGGTTCTAAGGGCCGCATCTTCACGGCATGAGTTATTTCAGTTTAAAGAATTCGAAATAAAAGAAACGGAACAAAGCTGTCCACACGACTTGCAAGTTGATCCGGTTCCGAGAGCATTCTTCTGCAGCCTTAATGCGGAATCAATCCTGGGAGTCCAGACTGCAGCCCTGTCCTCCCGCCATTGCCCAGCCCCTCTCTTGTGATTGGTGCTCCATCCGAGGGTCCCACCCTCCATTCCCTTTGCGTCATCCATGCTTCACCGGGGATCCCCTGCCCGCTTTGCCCTGCTCCGATGCTGGCTGCTCTTCCCTCGGTGCCAGGCTAGAAGAGGAGACGAGCCGAGAGAGACGGGCGGCAGTGGGTGTGTTAGGTGGTCCCCACACGGCAGAGGGGAAAATTAGTCCCTAAAGAGAGAGAGGGGAGGGGGAGAGGGCAGCTGGGGATGGGGTGGGGGACTGACTGGCTGGCTGCTTGGGAGGGAGCTGGAAGGAAAAAGAGAAGGGAGGAAGAACGGAGCCACCGCCGATCAGGAACGGGGAGGAACGGAGGAAGCCAAATCGGGGGGGGGGCATGAGGAAGATGAGGATGGGGGGAGAGGGGGCAGCAGCAGCTGGGTGGGGGTGGGGAGGGGAAGGGAGGCATTGCTAAGGCACCAAGGAAAAGAGTCTTGGGGGGGACTAGCAAAGGGGGGGTGTCGTCCTTGCACAGACGGGATTCTAAAGTGAGAGAAGCCCCCCTTTCCCAAAAAGAGAGAGGGAGGAAGGAAGGAAGGAGGGGTATCTGAGAAGCCCCCCTTTCCCAAAAAGAGAGAGGAGAGAGGGAGGGGTTCCTAAGAAGCCCCCCCTTTCCCAAAGAGAGAGAGGAAGGAGGGGTACCTGGGGGGGGGAGACATTGCATGAGCATCTCACGTCTCCTGCCCTCCCAAAGCCGGTGTATATGATACATCAAAAAAGGAAAGCTGCACTGAGCATACGCAGAGTGCCTTACTGCCAAAAGAAGCAATCATAACCAAGCATTCCTATAAAAATAAGCACATGTGCACACACACGCACACACACACAGAGAGGTACTCTCGCAGGTGCCAGCCCCAGAACCTCTGCTACGTTCCCAAGTTCCCGTCCCACACGTCTGAAGGGGCTCTGGACCTTTAGTTTGTGGGGCAGGAGAAATGCATAAGGACTTTAAAACCGTCGCCTTTAAAAGAGTTTTTATTTTTATTTGTCTGTGCTGAAGAACGCTATACCACTTTTGCTACAGCCTTCACACAGTGGCTACAGTGTTTCAGGGAGCCCCTTCACTCCTGATTATCAATGTTGCAAATTTCTGCAATTTCAATACAGCTCTGTATCAAAGGACCGGGGCTTTAAACATTAAAGAGGCATAGGGTGGCTGTGGTGGGGTGTCATTCATTCATATTTTTATCCCACTCTATACACAAGGCTCTCAGTGCGGGTCACAACACATTGGTTTTAATGTGTTCATATTAAACATATTAAAGCCATAACTTTGCCTGAACGTGGGGAGGAAAAAGCTGTTTCTTTAGTCCACCCTCAGAGCCAGAAAACATGAGCAAAGTGACCAGAAATTTTCTTTCCACATTATCTCTCCCAGAGGTGAATTTTACCCTAAAAGAAAACAGCTTGCCACTTTGCTGATATATTCTCTCACTCTGAAAGTGGACTGAAAGTGGATTAAACCTTAGGTGTGACCACATATTCTCTCATTCTGAAAGTAACAGAGATCAGAACTTTCCCCATGCACAGAACTTTATTGACCCATGGCCAGGCCTGGTAGTGCGGTGCAGGATTTTGGGACATGATTGATCCTGCCCTACTGGATTTCCTAGTGGTCACCTATCCATGGTCCGCTTTGCCCTAATATCCTGGCAACTGGAATCTTATCTGGGAATTCCAGATTAGATTCCACTTCCCATCCTGAAGCAGGCTGCCCCTGGCCTCCCATTGCATCACCACCCACTCCTCCTGGGCTTGCATGGCACTGCCACCCCCAAACAAAGGATGCCCAATCTGGGGCAGAAGGCAAAAAAAGACACTGTTGAATCCCCATCCAGGGAATAATAATAATAATAATAATAATAATAATATTTATTTGTATACCGCCCTATGGCAAACCAATCTGGGCGGTTAACAACAGTAAAATGTAAAATATAACAATTAAAAACACCTTATCCCTCCCCCCCTTAAGACAGTATTAAACAATATAACATATTAAAACACAATATCAATGCGTAAAACAATAATTTAAAAACTAAAAACCCTGATGTCCCTCTATTGATCCTCAACCATCACTAAGATGGGGCCACGGGAGGAATCAGGGATTCTGGGCCGGGATGGTTAATCTGGAAAGGCCTGCCGGAAGAGATCCGTCTTGACCGCCTTTTTAAAGCTGTCTAATGATGTTATCTGACGGATATCATCCGGCAGGTCGTTCCAGAGTTTGGGGGTGACAGCAGAGAACGCCCTCTGGGAGGTCGCCGCAAGCCTAGATTTTAGAGGCTGCAGTAAGTTCCTCCCAGAGGATCGGAGAGTGCGGGGAGGATTGTACGGGAGGAGGCGGTCCCTGAGATAGCTTGGACCCAAGCCATTTAGGGCTTTAAAGGTGATAACCAACACCTTGTACTGGGCCCGGAAGCTGATAGGCAGCCAGTGGAGGGACCTCAAAACGGGAGTGATGTGGTCCCTCCTAGATGTTCCTGAGACAAGCCTGGCTGCCATGTTTTGAACCAGCTGTAATTTCCGAGTCAAGCACAGGGGTAGCCCCATGTAGAGTGCATTACAGAAGTCAAGGCGTGAGGTTACCAGCGCGTGCACAACAGTCTCGAGATCCCTTACTTCCAGAAAAGGGCGCAGCTGGCGTATCAGCCGAAGCTGATAACAGGCACTCCTGACCGTCGCATTTACCTGATTTGTCATCAGGAGCGACGAGTCAAGGAGCACCCCCAGACTGCGAACACAGTCACTGGAGGAGAGTGTGACCCCATCCAGGACTGGAGGTTGCAACCCAATTCTTGGTTTCGGGGCCGCTACCATGAGCACCTCCGTCTTGTCTGGATTCAGTTTCAGTCTGTTTTTCCTCATCCAGCCCATTACCGCCTGAAGACATTCATTGAGAGAAGAGATGCCATCGGAATTCGAGGCCGACGAACGAGACACGGAAATATAGATTTGGGTGTCATCAGCGTACTGATAACACCCAGCACCATGACTCCGTATTATCTCACCCAGCGGCTTCATATAGATGTTAAATAACATCAGGGACAAAATAGCCCCCTGAGGAACCCCACAAGTGAGGTACCTCTTACTGGAGCTACAGTCCCCGAGCAGCACCCTCTGAGACCTGCCTGAGAGGAAGGACCGGAACCACTGCAAAGCAGTGCCCCCGATGCCTAACCCCTTCAGGCGGTCCAAGAGGATGCCGTGATCTATAGTGTCAAAAGCCGCTGAGAGGTCTAAGAGCACCAACAGGGTCACACTCCCCCTGTCAATGCTCAGACGCAGATCGTCGGTCAAGGCAACCATGGCGGTCTCAACCCCAAAGCCTGTCCTAAAGCCGGTTTGAAATGGGTCTAGATAATCGGTTTCATCCAAGACAGCTTGGAGCTGAAGGGCAACCGCCCTCTCGATCACCTTGCTCAAGAATGGATGGGCAAAACATCAAAATCGTCTGCGCCCCATGGCCCTGCACCTTGATGTCACAGTGCAGCACCCAAACCTCTAATCCACATTAAAGCCCTATAAAAGTGCACATTCAAGGTTAGAGGCACCACTAGCCACTATGCCACTAGCCAATCACTTCTTTTTTTAACTGTATGAAAATGCTGCCCACATGAGATCTTTAAAACACTCTCATGCTCTGGTGCTTGGCCATTTAGTCAAGCAGAAGTGTTGTTTAGTCTAGTGGTTAGCGAGCCAGGCTCTTATCTGGGAATATCAGGTTTGATTCCACCCTCCTCCATGAACCCAGCTGGGTGACTGTGGGCTAGTCATGGCTCTCTTCTGAGCTCTCACAGGGTGTGGGGAGGAGAACAGAAGGTTTGTCAGCAGCTTTGAGCCTCCTTAAATGGGTGAGAAAAGTGGGGTAAAAAAGCCAACTCTTCTTCCTCCTCCTCCGTGAAGCCAGCTCAGTGATATTGGGCTAGTCACAGCTCTTACAGGGCATCTGTTGTGGGGTGAAGAATGGAAGCTTTGTCAGCCTCTTTGAGTCACCTTAAATGGGTGAGAAATGCCAATTCCTTCTCCTTCTCCCTCCCTTCTTCTGGGAGGTTTGGTATGGGGTAGCATTATTATAAAGAGGTATAGAAATCCAAGTCAAGGTTCCTATCTTTTTTTAACAGTTGTGCAAAGCATGGAACTTCAGCAAGTGCATCCTTCCTTCCTTCCTTCCTTCCTTCCTTCCTTCCTTCCTTCCTCCCCCCCCACCTGCCTCGCGGGGTGTCTGTTGTGGGAGAAGAACAGAAGGTTGATCAGCTGCCTTGAGTCCCCTTGAATGGGTGAGAAAAGCGGCCACCGCTGGAAAAGGAGAGCCGAGAGGCGGCGAGAGGGTGGGCGGGCGGGCAGGTGGGCGGGCGGGTGGGTGGGCGGGCGCAGTGTGCCCTCCGTGGGAGAGGGCAAAGGGGGCTCTCCTCGCTCACCTCTTCCCTCCGGGAAGAGAGAAAAGGCCGGGGCCGCGTGGGGCCGTCGGGGGGTGACAGTAAAGGAAAAGGTCGCGTGGAGAGGGAAGCGGCCCCCGGCCGGCTCGGCTTTGCCGCCTGGCGAAGGGACGGGAGGAAATCCTCCGGAGCCGCCACTGAATCGTAGCTGGATTCTTTCAATGAAACCACGGTGTGAACTGAAACTGGATTAAACCTTAGGTGTAACCACAGGCAGAGGCAAAGTAGCCTCTGAAGGGGGCTCAAAGCGGCTGACAAACCTTCTGTTCTCACCCTTCAGGGGACTCAAAGCGGCTGACAAGCCTTCTCACCCTTAAGGGGGCTCAAAGCGGCTGACAAACCTTCTGTTCTCACCCTTCAGGGGACTCAAAGCGGCTGACAAGCCTTCTCACCCTTAAGGGGGCTCAAAGCGACTGACAAACCGGTTCTCACCCTTAAGGGGGCTTAAAGCAGCTGAGAAACCTTCTGTAATCACCTGTTAAAGGGGGCTCAAAGCTGCTGAGAAACCTTCTGTAATCACCTGTTAAAGGGGACTCAAAGCTGCTGAGAAACCTTCTGTAATCACCTGTTAAAGGGGGCTCAAAGCAGCTGATAAAGAAAATGAATGGTCACTTTGCTGATGCACAGGAGCAGCAGCAATGGCAAAGAAGGGGGGAGGAGGGCCACAGCTTTTAAAATACAGGCTCCAGGGCTTTCCTTTCCGTTTTAAAGTTCCGAACCTTCAAAGACCTGAAATTGCGCAAAACTGCAACATTGTTTTTAAGGTGTGAAATGCTTACATTGATACAGTGTTTCAGCTTTAAGGACTGGAGGTTTATAGTGGGTGTTTGAGGGTGGATTTTTTCAATGAAGGAAACCCTAAACATGACGTGCTTCTAATACGTTCAGCCATTGGTTACAGTGCGATTGGGGGGGCGGGACAGCCTTAACACAGAATCTCATCCCGGAACGATACTGTCCACACAGTAAAAAATTAAACACGTGTCAAGGGCATGTTCCGGAGTGAGACCTGTTGAGATCAGGATTTATTTCAAATCGGGATAACGTCGTTTATCACGGAAATACCGTATTAAGCCGAAGTGACGTGTGCACGGCCCGAAATCAAAACGTTTTGAATTCGAGATAACGACGTCGTGGGGATGCGGCCAAGGAGTATCAGACTTGCTTCAGTAAGATATACCAAGGTCAATGAGAGGCCAGGCTGCACCTCTTCATCCTCCTCATGCCACAGGGGGGATACATAAGGATGATCAAGACAAATTCAATGCTATGGCCATGTACAGTATGAAGCTGTGGGTCCAGATAATCTGTTTCATGGCTGATATTAACGCCCCTTATGTTAAAAACCTTGCCTAAGAAAGAAATCTTATCAAAAGGGTGCTAATTCTGTGTCCAGAGATTCCTCTTGAGGATTGGACACATCACTGCTTCTTGGATTAGAAGACAAACTAGAAGAAGTGTAAGCTTTTAACTATATCTATATATAAAAAAACACCTTAATATACCCCCTTTCCAAAACAGAAACATTTAAATCAGACAGGTGTCTGTTGTTTTAGTTTGTTGGGTGGAGAATTTGAGGTACCCACAACAGCCTAACTCACTTTAGTAAATTGGCAGGTTAAAAAGAAAAGGGAAAGGGGAAAAAATCATGCACAAAACAGTACCCACATGAACATTTGGGCCAGTTTACTATCAAAACAAACCATGATGGATATAAAAAGCAGCAACACATCAGCCAATTAAAAATTCCCAAGCCAACTGCACAGCCAATAGAAAAGAAAGTCAACAGAAACCAACCATTTTGAAACTAAATCTAGCACAGCTTTTCAGAATATTAATGATATTCGAACTGTTTGTCAAAAAGGAGCTCAGAACAACAGTTCAATATACAAAGCAAGCACTTAGTTTAAAGGGTGTTTTGAATCTTAAATGGTTGAGATACTCTATTTCAAGCTAAATACATTTTGAATTGGATCAAAATATTCTCCACATTCCTTGTCAGTTCTCAGGGATCAGAGAAACCTGCTGCAAACGATAGTCATATCTGCACATATTGTACCATTTGTAGATTTCAAAAGCAAGGCACTTGAGAAAAGATGGTCTCTGTGTGTGAGAAAAGGTGGTCTCTGTGTGTCTGTAGACTACTTGGAAACATGTTTTGCAACATTCCAAAGTTGTTAATTTTAGTTAAAAAAGAAGGAAGAGTGGGGGAGAAAAAACAAGACTATTATTTGTTTGTTTGTTTATGTTGACTGTTTACATGGCAAACAAGAGGGTTTATATTATTTACTGTAATTTCAGAAGCTTCATGTAACTAGCACAATTTCCAGCACATGATAGAAATGACATTTGTGTATTAATTAAAATGAAAGAAAATCACAAGCACTTGTATTTAAATTAGTTAATTGACTAAAATGCATTATTGATCAACTGACATATCCTTAGCTGCATGTTGTCCCTTATAAACATCTTAACTCTTCTCAAAATTGTGTGTTTTCATTTCTGAAATAGAATTTTATTTTTATCCTGTACTATCAAATTATTGTAATTATCATTGCATGAATATGCATAACACATTTAGGTTCATCTGTGTGAATCTCTGATGTAAGCATTTGCATGTAGACTCACTCCGCATATATATATGAATTAGACACATTCAGAGAACACTTTTTGGATGTTGCTGACTTGGAGCAAAGCGTACAAAATCTCAAAATGTTCAAATTCTTTTGAATCTCTGTCCCTGGTGAATCTCCTCACTCCGTCTCTGTTTCCTTTGCAGTTACATTATTGCTATAAGCAAATACCCTCCTGATTGACCAGCAATGACTCAAAGATGAAGAAGAAGAGTTGGCTTCTCTACCCTACTTTTCTCACCCATTTAAAGGGACGCAAAGCAGCTGATAAAGCTTTCTGTTCTTCTCCCCACAACAAACATTCTGGGAGGTAGGTGGGGCTGTGAGAGCTCAGAAGAGAGCTGTGACTAGTCCAAGGTCACCCAACTGGCTTGGTGTGGTAGGGCAGAATAAAACCCAGTATTCCCAGATAAGAGTCCAACTCCTTAACCACCAGACCAAATCGCTAGGCCAAACTGGAGGAGACGTGACATAAAGAGGAAAAAGAGGAATAGTTACTCAGACAATCTTTTTTTCCATCTTTGGGCCTGTCCCCAAGGAATAAAAAGTCTGCCAAGACTCTCCTTTTGCCTCTGAGCATCCCCAAGCCAGGGTTTTTAACGAGGTTCCAGCGCTACAAAACGTGGAAATTGCGCGACAAAATACATGCACTTTAAACAACTCTTCCAGCACTCTTTCTGTAAGTCGCGGGTTTTCCTCGCTACATTTACCTTGAGGACGCTCCGTGGCAAAAGGGGCGGGGATTGCCGCCTGCACACACAGCAGAAACACAAAAGCAGCTTCACTTTCTAAAGCTCAGAACTAAAGAGCCAGAATCACACAGAATTGCAACATTGTTGCAATCGCTGTGAGGTGTGAAATGGGTGGATTATTGCTAGGGGTGGATTTTAAAGCGATAACAGGGAAAGTGATGAGTGAATGAGCGATCGTGCACTGGACAGGGTGGATTTTTGAAAGCAGTAACAGGGAAAGTAGTGAGAGTGAATGTTTTCCAGCACGAGAAGCCATTTAAGGGGGGGAGAGGCAGAGAGCCGATCGCTGTTTTTCCTTTGGACTTGTCAGTGCTCGTGCGCTGGGCAGGGTGGATTTTTGAAAGCAAAAACAGGGAAAGTGGTGAGAGTGAATGTTTTCCAGCACGAGAAGCCATTTAAGGGGGGGAGAGATCTGGGAGACGAACAGAGAGGCGATTGCTGTTTCTCCTTTGCACTTGATCAGATTGTGGCCACACTGAGCGCAGTCACTCCCCATTCCCGCTGGCACCCTATGAACAAGAGCAGGGGCGGGGAGAAAAAGATGCGCGCAAAGAAAACAGGGATCCTATGGGGACGGAAGGTGCGTTAAAAACACGCATTTTCCTGAGCCTCATGCGGACGCTTATTCCTGATTTGCATGGCACTTTTAAAGTCCACTTCAGTAGAGTGACAGTAGAGTGACAGTGGAGAAGTAAATAAGTCTTTTGGGGACTCAGCCTTTGTCTTACTCCTCTACTCAAATTTAATAACAAAACAAGGTGTTTTAGGTATACAACATATTGCTACACAATACTTTGTATTTCACTTAATTGAATCCATTATGTACAGTACATATTATCTGTTCAAATTGATACAATGCACTGTACATTTCTAACACATTCATGAGCCCACACATTCACAAACCTTCACGCACAAATATATGAATCTGAATTGAATATGAATTAGTCAAAAGTTTTTTTAAAAAAAATCTCTTTGGAAAGGTATGGAAAGTCTGTGCAACTCTGGGACTGACTGACTGAATTTTTATTTCAGTTAAAGGCCAAATTTATATGTATAAAATGGAAGTCAAGAAGTTTAAACCCCTAAAGTTTGCTGAGAGTTCCTCATATTAGCCCAACCTAATAACAAGAAGAAAATTAAACATATTTATATGTAATATGTGAAAACCTACAGTTGTGTTAAGCATCATATTAAAATGGCTATTGATATACTTTAGGGACTTTTTCCTTTTTTAATAAATCAGCTTTTGAGCACCAACTAGCTGTATACCAGATGGAAGTTATGGATACGGCTTTCCCATGGGCAGCATTCTGCATAATTGCGCACAATGAGGTTTCTTACACTTAATGTGAAATATGTGGATATTCAGTTAGATGGACCATTGGACTGATTGGATATGACAATTTCCATATTCAAATTGCTTGAAATGAATGGTAATTTCAAAATTACTAACCATTCATATTTCAGATTCAAAAATATACAAGCCATCTGATAATTTGTAACATCCACAACTATTTCTGGCACAAACACAAGGACACTATCAAAAAATAAATAAGCAGAAACAAAGAAGCAGAACATGTGCAAACTCAACACTGCAGCAAGTGAAGAACATAAGCAAGAAAGAGAGAGAGAGAGAGAGAGAAATTCTGTGCATGCGATCCGATATCTTCATTCTCTGATTTCAGGAAAGCTAAATGTAAATGGTACCTGGAAGCTACACTGAAGCTATCAGAACAGCAGTCAATTAATGTTTAACACAGCTTGTAAGGATAAGCAAAGAGTGATGCATAATTCTTTTTGCATCAAAGCAAACGGGACAGAACTGTTCATATGTGCAAACAGAGCCACTTCAAATGTGCTAGATCCTTCCACCACCAGCCACACCTTTGAATCCACTCCAGATCTGCTCCAAAGCTTTCAGGAAAACCTCCAAAGCTTTCACTTTTTATGCAAATGTCAGTCTTTGAATATAGCAATATTTTATCTGAATGCAAAGTTTTGAACCTTTGCAATTCGTATGAATGGAAAAGGTGCTTACATTTTGCTCCCCTCCCAAATCCCTTCAAAAGAGATGTTATGATTATTTTACCTTTATAGAAGAAGAAGAAGAAGAAGAAGAAGAAGAAGAAGAAGAAGAAGAAGAAGAAGAAGAAGAAGAAGAAGAGGGACCTCTAAGTTGGCCGGGGTGGAAATCTGTTGCTCCTAATACAGTCCCAGATGCAGCCTTTGGACCTAATTCAGTGGGAGGGCTGACTGGGGACTGGGCAGGGTGGCTGTGGCTATGCAGTTGAATGCAGTGTCACCTGGTCACTGGAACAACAGCTGGTTGCACTGCAGTGCAGATGCCGGCCTCTATCTCTGAATTTAACTTCCCTCAGACAGTTTTCCAGGGATGTTAAATTCAAATTTCCCCATTGTCTTATGCTTATTCAATATCTACATATAGAAGAAGAGTTGGCTTTTCTACCCCAGTTTTCTCATCCATTTTAAGGGGGCTCAAAGCAGCTGACAAAGCTTTGTATCCTTTTCCCCATAACAGAACACCCTGTGAGGTAGGTGGGGCTGTGAGAGCTCAGAAGAGAGCTGTGACTAGCTCAAAGTCACCCAGCTGGCTTCATGGAGGAGTGTGGAATCAAACCTGGTATTCCCAGATAAGAATCGGCTCTGTAACCACTAGACCAAATCTTGTCGCGTGAAAAAAAAGGCACAAGTGCACATACATGGCTGCTTCCCCAAGCAATAAAAAGCCTGCTAAAAAGCTTCTTTTGCCTCTGAGCACCCCCATGCCCGGCTTTTCTCCGAGCCACAAAAGGAGGAAAATCCATGGGGAAAAGTGCACTTTAAAGAAGACTACCAGCACACTTTTTTGAAGCTGCAGGTTTTCCTGGCAGCATTTACCATGGGGACACTCCGAGGCAAAAGGGGCAGGGATTGCTGCCTGCACACATAGCCATAAACCATTCAGACATCTTCCAGAACTGTAGCAGCTTCCCTTCCTTTACCTTTCTAAAGGTCAGAACTTTCAAAGAGCCAGAATTGCAGAGAATTGCAACATTGTTATCTGGTGTGAAGTGGGTGGATTGCTACAGTCACCGCTGCTGTACTGGGTGAATTTTGACAGTGATTAGAAGGAAAGTGTTGAGAGTGAATGAGCGAACAATTGCACAGCTGATGGCTACAGCCGCTGCCTTTGCTGGCACAGGAAGCTATTTTGGGGGGCGTAGATTTGGGAGACAACATAGAACTGATGGCTATTTTTCCTTTGGACTTGTCGGGGGTTTCTTTCTGGTTGTGACCGCACAGAGTGCAGTCCCTCCCCGTTCCTGCTGGCACCCTATCAACAAGAGAGAGGGCAGGGAGAAAAAATGCGGGCAAAGAAAACATGCTTCTGTGAGGACAGTAGGTGTATTTTAAACATGCGTTTTGCTGAGCCTCATGCGGATACTTATTCCATAATTGAACAGCACTTTTAAAGTCCACTGGAATTGAGGGATGGTAGAGGGAAACTAGAGAGGCAAATAAGTTGCTTGGGGATGCGGCCTATGTGTATATATAAGGAAGAATATAGGAAGAGAATTTCCACATGTTTGCAATGGCAAATTACCCTTGGCAATGATAAAGTGTTTCATACAGATATGATTGCCTCTCTCTCTCTCTCTTTTTTTTTGTCACTGGCAGCAAGGGAGACTCTCTGCTCTCAGTCTTCCATTACAGTTATGAAAAATGTGTCAATAACTGGGAACTATGTGTCCTTTTATACATGGATGCCAATATCTAAGTAGTTTGAGCAATGGATTCATCATAATCAGATGGCACTTCTGAGACTTTGAAAAGCTTGACACTTTCTTCAACCAAAATGAAAAATGTTTTAGAGTCCACCATATTAATATTAATAACCCAATGTCCTTTACACATTATTCTGTAGACAATATCATTTACCAGGCACTCAGGTTTTTTTTTTTCATTACCCCTTTTGGGGAATTTAAATAAAACCATTTCAGGATAATGAAGGTGCATACTCATTTCAGCCCAAGACACCTTTAACTATGAGACACCAGGTCACCTTTATTTAGCCCATTGCAGTGGTTTTGCAATAGGTTTTTGACATCCAGTTTAAATTAATAAAATGTTGAGTATTGATTCCTGTGATGTAACTGCATAGGATTTTTGAATAAAATTTCCACATTTTTTTTCTCCTCCCAGGTAAACTTTACGTCATAATTTGAAAACATATAGAAATCTAAGGATTGAAATAAACAGAAAAGAGCCATTCCTTGCAACAATGCTGGGACCTATGGTGGAAGAATTTTTTATGGTCCACTGAAACACCACCTCATTAGAAAGCACTTCTAGACTAAAGCAGTTTATTTGGGCTTTTAGCTGGTATTTTGGCCAGCAATACAGACTGGGGATGCAGTTAATCAACTCTCAATACTTGCGCACAGCAATTTGTTTGAACAAGGTGGGAGATATGTTGTAGTCTTCCTGGATTTTAGCATGCATGTTTAGTCTGGCCTTGATGACCAGCTCTGGATTTTGCGGTCTCCGTGGCAGTGTTTCAATTTATAATAGCTTGGAAAAATAGGAGAGGACATCCCTTGATGTTGTTTTTTGTCTTGGACTATAAAAGACCCAGGTCTAGCCACTGTTATGTTCAGAAAACCATATGTAAAGGCTTGTCTTAAAATGGCACTCTGCTGTGCAAGAGAACTGTGTCTAGCCAAGGTCATCCAGCTGGCTTCACAGAAGAGTGCAGAATCAAACCCTGATGACTATGAGATATGAGTCTGGTACTCTAACTACAAGACCAAACTGGCTCACAGACTAGTGAAGCATGCATTTCAGCTTAATGTGCATTGAGATATGACTCTGAGTGATATCCAATCACATTTTTTTCTTACGGCATTGTGTTCTAATCTGCAGTGTTTCTCCTTGTTAAGAAAGATTAATAGGGATGTGGCAGTTTCATGAAAAGATGAACTCTACCAGAATTTCATCAGCACTGAGTGCTCTGAGCTATCTAAGCCCATGAACTGTATGGACAATACCAGGCTATAAGCATTGCCATAAGTGAAAAACCTTTGACAGTGTTTACTTGGGTTGCACCCATAACACCACTGGAACCAATGCCAGGTTCTGGGACTGTGGTTGTGATTATTCTGACCCAGAGCACTGTATCTGTGACTGCTTACATTACAGTCCCAATAGCAAGCCCTATTGTACTCCATGAACAACACGCTTCTGCTTTCACCTTCACTCAAGTCAGCTCTGACGGTTACAGATCCCAGATTACTCTCAGGATCACCACTCATTCCACATCTGGACCACAGTTGCCAATGCCAGTACCAGCTCCAGTGTCAGGACAGATGATGTCTCTGGCAAGACCACTGGCATGCAGTTTGGTGCCATCTCAGCTGGTGTCCTAACAAGAAGCAGCTCATTGTCCACCACAAAAATAGTGCACGCTCCCCAGGAAGTGTGCTAAGCTAACTGAGGACTGTGTTTTGTAGCTTCTGCAGAACCAAAAGGTTCTGACAATGTCTCACAGTGGGATAACTATATCCTACTGCACATGGCCCATGAAGCGCTGCTCTGTTTTTTGAGCTCCATATGCTTCTATGTGTTTTAGCAGGATGTGAAAGCAGAAATGTGACCATTCTATGACAGAAGGAATCTTTCTGTAATTGTACCAATGGCTTTTGGTTCGTGCTTTCCTTTTTGCCTGCTGTGTAGTGTATCATGCCCTTCTTGGTTTTGATATATCAATGAAACTAGAATCTGACACATCTCCCATGTGCAAAGGGGAAGCAGTTGTACAAACAGCAGCTGGGCTGCATAATAAAATCCAGATTTTATCCTGAGACACACATTGAAGAATATGCTAGCAAGAATGTCACATTTGTGCAAGCCTTTCAGTACCAGAAGCTATGTCTGTCCGTATTGCATCTTCGCTGCAAGCCATTGTGTGGATTTTCCCTTGCTTTGCTTGTTCATTGATTCCATTGTTTGCTCATTTGTTTTGTTCATTGTGGTGCAGCATCTGCTCATTAGTGAGACAAAAATCATTTTCCCTACTTGTTTCAGCATCTTGGCTGCTTCCTCTGGGTCATTTTGCACAATCTTAGCTGTAAGAAACATTGCTTTTGCTTTGATTGTGTTTTCGGTTCAGTAACAATGAGTGGGGGAAATGGGAGAAAACAACAAGGAACAAGGAATCTGGAATATTTTTGAAGAACCTTCATTTCTCAGAACAATGGACAGTAAATCATATCGACAAGATGAACACAAGTAAAGGAAACAGCCCTAAACAGCTCCTAAAGGCTACAAAATTTAAAAGAGGTTGAATGGCCCCAGTCCAACATGGACTGAGCCCAGTTAAACCCATTTGATTTTTAAAATATAGCTTATTACTGTGAAGTTAACACTGTCTCATTTTCAGTTCTTTGACCAGAGGCAAGTATTAAGTTCTCCATCAATGCACAATATAAAACTAAATTTTGATGGCACTATCTCTACCTCAGAAATTCACCCCTCCTAGCTTCTTTTTCTAAGAAACAGAATATCAGGCTACAGCTACGCACAAGTCTGGGAATATAAGTTGGGTCCCAGATGAGAAGGAATTTGGGTCCCAGAAAGACCTGTAAAGCCTCTCTTAACTGTTCTGATGTTCAAGTGTTCTAGCAAGCACTTATGGCATATGGAGGCTGGATAAGTGCAAGGCCATAGGGATACCATACTTGTTTTGTGCACCAAATGCATTATGGGTGTCCCAGGTTGTGCTAATCCTATGTACTCATAGCATATTCATGGTGCCATAAAGGCAACACACAGATATTACCTTTGCCTGTCTAAGCACTTTTATTTGCTGCTATTTCACTTTTTTATTTGCTTTAGTCCTGCTTTTGCCCTGTTTGTCTTGCTTTTATATGGCAATAGCTGCTCTGAAACTATTGGTATAGGGAGGGAGGGAGGGAAGGAAGGAGATAAACACGCATATTTGATGTTTGAGTGAGTGCAGTTATGTCTTATATGTAACGTTGCCACCAAGTTAGGCTGTGTTCTGATAGGACAGTGGAATAGCACTGACCAGTTGCTGTGGAACTGAAATGGGTCATGTGACATTTTGTAGTCATGCAATATGCTTTAAGGACAAAAAGAAAGAAAGACCCAGCTGTTGTTATGCTGGTGTGGGGTGTCCCAAGTTGAACTTGTGCAACAGCAAGGATGTGCTGCCAGTGAGTCTGGCAAGTGTTTTGGCGCACATTCGCCCTCCATCCCTTCCACGTGTGATACAGCAACCAGGTAACACACATCCCACAAAAGCAGGTGCCTTCCTCTTTCTTTAACACTATCTGAATGCACCTTTATCAGTTTATCAAATTATTCTAAAAGACTAATGTATAAAATCAAATATATAATCAATTTCATCTATAAAATCTATAAAGGTTTTCTTAAAACCCAGCAAATTGCAAAGTCCACCTTACTTCTACCCTGTCTTTCCTCAGAGGAGTCCCGAACATGGTCTGCTTAAGAATTTCCACAGGCAGTTCTTGTGACTTGCTTTCATGAGTTTCCTCCCTGCGTTGCGGTGATCGGATATGCATGCCGATGACATGGGATTTCTTTTGTTCAGAAGCACAACTGGGTTTTGTTTGCCAGAGGAGCGTAGTGTATCCTTACCAAGTTGTTCATCTTCTAGCTGCTTTACTTCTAAGTATATGCACACCAGCCAAAATGTGGCAGGGACTAGTTCAGGAAGAGATCCTGGGTTGGGGGGTGGGGGTTAAGAAAGAAAGAGAGAGAGAAAGCAACTGGCAATGGATTAACCTCTAAAAATAAACTAGAATTGGAAAGTTTATTTTCCTCAGGAAAGAAAGAAAGAAAGAAATCAATAAGCTCTGAGAGTTCGCACGCTAAAGTGCTTAGCCTGCTAAATGCAGCATCTCAAATAATGTGTCAGTATCTGACTGCAATTCTTAAGCTACTTACTCTGGAGTAATGTCACTGATGTGAGCAGAAATACTCTTGAGTATACAGTTTATGGACCTCGACCTTAGTGCAAATAACCTAAAGGACTACTAGCATTTGATGGTATTATGAAGTCCCTAGTAAATGTCAGCAGGTTATGGGATCAGGAATGGAATAAGAGAAGTTTCTTCTAAAGTATCTACTAATGGTACCACACAGATAAAGTGCAAGACTATGAAATTAGTCTTTTTCCACTGGTCAGACTGAAACAACTTTGGGGTCAGCAGTTGGTAAGGACAGGAGGAGGAGGAGGAGAGGAAGAAGAATAAGAAGAATTGGCTTTTGTGCCCCACTTTTCTCACTCATTTAAGGTGACTCAAAGCAGCTGACATAGCTTGCTATTCTTCTTCCCACAACAGAACCCTGTGAGGTAGGTGGGGCTGTGAGAGCTCAGAAGAGAGCTCTGATGAATCCAAGGTCACCCAGCTGGCTTCATGGAGGAGTGTAGAATCAAACCCGCTATTCCCAGATAAGAGTCTGGCTCCCTAGCCATTAGACCAAACTGGCTCACGTGAATATTACATTCACCACATTCTCTTGGAGAGATGCAATGTTAAAAAGGTTCATTCAAAAATATTGGGGGGCGGGATGTGTGAAGGGATCAATGATATTCACCTGCTCCAGCAGAGAAATCCACAGAGGCATCAGAAACAGGTTGGGGTTTACAGTGAAAGAAGACAACAGGTCCTCAAGTGCCTGGGTCAAGATCTCTTTGGGGACCATCATGGCCAGGAGCACATGAAGGAGTTTCTGCTAGAAAGCACTCAGTTTGAAGATTTTTTGTTTAAAAAAAATCAGGACAGATGGAGAGAGGAAGAAAGGAAGAAGGTGATGAAGAGAGGAGAGGGCAGGGGAGAAAGGGGGAAAGGTATGAGGCCAAAAGGAGAGTAAACACTTCTGAAATCTAATTTCTTCCTTCTTCTTTGCCTTGATTATTTGTAAGCCCCTGTACTGCATGATGGGCTTGGGAAAAACACCTGGGTGAAAAGCCCCCATTCTAAGGGTTATTATCACGGTTATTATCACAGCATGAGTTCCTTCACTCTCATTTCAAAGCAGCATGCAATGAGAGCGTTGCTTGTTCTTATTCACCATATGTTTCTTCTCACCTCATTTTTGCACTTACCTTTGGGCATCTAGATTAAGAAGATCTGGATCTTGGAGATTGGTTCCTCCCTTGAATCCGATCCTTGAAGATCTGGATCCTGGTGAGAACCTCAATAGGTTCTAAACAAGGCCACTTTGAGGACACCGTAGCACCCAGCCTAAGGCTTCGATTAAGCCCAAGCAGGAAGAGTCCACCCTTGGCACAGTACAACTGGCCAGCGTAGCCATCAATCAGGGGTAACTTCCTGTCACAGAGAGACATGGCTTTGTAGCTGCCTCGTTAGCCACTAGGAAGCCTACGATCGACTCCGAAGACAGCTATGAAGTCCATGCAGGCCTCCATAGCTTTGAGTGGCAGGGCAGAGCCAGACCTGCCCTGCTGCAAATGGTGACTGCTGAGCCCACCTCTGGACCCCATTGGCCCAGGAAGTAGTGTGGACCCTGGTCCTCCAATCCGGTCTTCACAGCTGAAGAGCAGACTGTGGATACAATTAAAGGGGGTCTGCAGGAAATCTGAATTTAAAGGCCCAAAGGACCCATTATATCTGGATTTCCCCAGCACTCATGTGGACAGAGCCTTCAGGATGGGGCCCTAATGGAGTCCTAAAGGGGTCTTGTGCGGGGACAGGACAAGCTAATTGGGACCAATCGGGTACTGCTCGGGTTTCTCAAGGGTTCCTAATGGGGTCTTTGGGGCCAGTGTAAAAACAGGCTCAGTCTCAGTCTGTATCCACCCAAGCACAGCTTCAGTTCTATATCTAGTGGTAGAAAATGGAGTCAATATTCATGAGAGTGAAGTCAGTGGTCATCAAATCACATTGGCCTCACATTTTCACTGAGAAATCTACAGAGGTATGGACAAACAGAATATAAGAGCTAGGAGATGCCTTTGAGTTAGTTTAGCCACGATCTTCAGAGGATGAGTGTTTTAACTCCTGTTTTTAAAAAACCCGTGTGAGGCAGACTGGCAGTTCTGTGATTGGCTAGAGTCCCCACCCACTTACAAAGTTCCTCATACAATATGATTGAAAGGAAGAGTTACTCTAGGTGTTATCATGTTCTATAGAAGAATGGGGCACACATTCCCAAGCTTCAGAACTTGGTAAGGCAGTTTTAGGGACTTCATGTCTGTCCTTATAGCTTCAAATTCACCCAGAGTATGTCTCATTAAATATGTCCAATTCCACAGCTCCTTTGATGTATAGAGACCATTACTCTACATCCATTACCTTCTCCTTCCTTTGACCTGTTCCTCATAGGACTTGATTGTCAGTATACTTACCAACCTAGTGGTCCTCTTCTTTACTCACTATAGAGTTTAATGTCTATTTTTAAATGGTTTTCAAAAAAAAAGATGCAGTAATTTTGTGCATCTCTTGCCCTGCGTCAAATGCAATGGAATTAATGTCTCCTGTGATCTGAGATGTTCTACTTCTGCTTATGCAATCCAATATTTAAGGATTGCCTTGGCAGGCTTTGTTTTGCTTAATTAGCATTTCTGACTGAATACTGAACATTTAAAGATCATGACAGAAATATGATCACATGAGATTCCTTTGCAATAGATTCAACATTTTTCACAGTTTTCAAAATCCTACTTCTGTGTTCCTGTTGAACTGGGTCCCATCAGGCATATTTAAATGTCTAACTTTGAAAGTGGTTCTACTACTAATATTTGTCCAGGCAGAACTAAGCCTCTGGGCAAAACAGAAAATAACTTTTACGAAAACCTAAGCTCCGAGAAGCAGTTTTGAAACTTTAAAATTGTCTTTTAAGGAAGCTAAGCTCAAAGAAACTTCAGAGAAAACTTTCTCTTCTTATATATGAAGTTTCCAAACCTAAAAGTACTATTCAATTACCTTTTTCCTGTCTGCTGATTTGGACATAGATTTTTGCAAAAAGCTTTTAGTTTTTGTATAATGCTCTGTTTTAGGTCTTGTGAGTCACACAATCTGTAAGTTGTGTCTACCTAACTTAGTCTATTTGGGAAAGTAAAATCCTGCATTTTGTTGTTCTGCACTGATTTCAAAGTCTTGTGGAGTTCAAGAAACACTATATATGGCTATCAGGCCATAGTTAGTACTGTAGCTTTCAAGACGTCCAAGACTAATTCTTTTCCAATATCAGGTATTAGAAGAATACTGCTGACTGAGGGTTGTTTAAATCAATACCTTTATAAAAACAGGAAGAGCTTGATCTCCTAATACATTTTGAAATATTCTCTCCAAGAGCAATAATTTTGAAAGTTGCTGAAAACAATTCCTTGAGAAACTTATTTGTGTCTCCTTCCAGTTCTAACTCAAGTTTCATTTCTTATTCAGTCCTAGAGGCCTTGACAAGCAGGATGCCTCTAAGGGTGCTTCCACACAGGCCCTTTAACACCTATTAGGCACACTTTTGGAAGCACGCAACCACACACGCGTTGCTGTTTGACAGACTTCCGGTGAGGTGTGTCTGCACAGCAACGCCGTTTTCAAACCGGTTTTCAGCGGCGTGTCTGCATTTGCGGGGTCTATTAGACACACTTCTGGTAGGTGTGTCCACACCTCTCTGTGACTAAAGTGTCCCTAATGGGTGTTAATAACACACTACATTTCAAGTGGTCTTGCGCCGTGAAAACGCATCCACTTTGGATGCGTCCGCATGGTGCAAGTGTGCCTATCCAGGGCCCTCCCCCGGCCCACCATGATTGGCTCCCCAGAGCCAAGCATGGCAAGCCGGGGGACCTCTCTGCCACTTCTGGAGCCAGGGCGAGCTTCCCTAAAGCCCACCCTAGCCCACCCTGGGCGGAGCGTGATGAATCCCCTCCTTACCTTGTCAGCGTCGGCTGGTTTCTGAGGGTTGGCGCCCAGGATGCAGCGCCTCCTGAGTGGCTGGGGCTGCTACTGGCAATGCACCTGCGCAGAACACCTCCTGAGGGCAAGGGCTGCCAGTAGCAGCCCCAGCCACTCAGGAGGCGCCCAGGATGCAAGCGCGCTGCATCCTGGGCGCTGACCCTCAGAAATCGGTTGACGCTGACAAGGTAAGGAGGGGATTTGCCGCGCTCCCCCAGGGTGGGCTAGGGTGGGCTTTAGGGAAGCTCGCCCTAGCTCCAGAAGCGGCGATCCGTTGTTTCCGGGGTGAGGGCGAGCCGCGGCAGCGAGGTCCCCCAGCTCGGCGTGCTTGGCACCCACATCGAATCCGGATCCATGCTGCGTGTGTGGAGGCACGGGGCGAGGGGTAGATCCACATCTCTTAGATGCAGATCTACCCCCTTAATCCGAATCTACCGGGGATCCGGATTTGGTAAAACCGGTTCCCCTGGGATCCGGTTTTACTAAATCTGGGTGCAGTAGACCCGGATTAATTAGCCCCTGTGCGGAAGCAGCCTAAGACCACTTGCTGGGATTTGAGAGCAGAGACGTTTTCGCACGGGGCTGAACGGTACGCGTGGGAGACAGCTGCGGACACGGCATACGCATTGCCCGAGCGGGGCTTGCGCTCCGACGTGTCCGCAGCTGTCTTTCTCGCGTTCGAAATGTAGAGCACTTTAAAGTGCTCTACATGCATTCGAACGCGGACGAGCCGCCCGCAGGCGTTCGGGAGGAGAAGCATTCACG
Organism: Aspidoscelis tigris stejnegeri; assembly: GCA_023333525.1. Classification (NCBI taxonomy): domain Eukaryota; kingdom Metazoa; phylum Chordata; class Lepidosauria; order Squamata; family Teiidae; genus Aspidoscelis; species Aspidoscelis tigris. Next base: position 13,073,815 of record JALMGA010000006.1, on the reverse strand, counting down.
CCTGCTTCTCCCTCCCTAACAGCTGCGGGCTTGCCTCCGACGCCGGCGCGGCTTCGACAATCAGCTGTTTGACAATCAGCTGATTGCCGATCTGCCTCCGCGGCTGTCTCCGCGCCCCTGGCCGGCCTTTGCCGGCTAAGACAGCTCACGATGCTTTGAGCATTCACACACAGACGCGCCGGAACGCGTTTACACGCGCTCCTGCGTTCCTGTGTGTGAAAGGTGAAAGCGTCGTGAGCTGTCTTAATCTTCCCGTCCTACTCCCGTTCCAAATGGAACGGGAGTAATGCGAAAACGTCTCAGGACAAGGTTTGCCTTTGTCTTCTGCTTGAGTTGCCCATGATCAATTGGTGGGAAACTGTGTGGGACAAGGTGTTAGACTAGATGGGCTGTGCCCTGATACAGCGGGGCTCCTTATGTTCTTATGTTTTAAACGCTTAATGTAGGCCTCTTCCATTTCATCTCTTGAAGGTGTCCATAGCTTATGAAGAAAGCATGCACTGCCACTGTGTCTTCATTTTTAGTGGTAGTAGGAGTCTCACCAAGATAACACTGGTAACTTTCCTGCCACAATTACCATCCTTGTTGCCTTTTTTTTTTTTTTTTTTGAATGAAGGTGCTTCTGAAAATGGTGCCTTCACACTCCAAACATTAGTTAGGCCTTGCTAATTGCAATCATATTCCCCACCCCACACACATAGGGTACTTGAAGGCCACAGGCCCTGCCAGGACTCACAACTGAAAATGGCCAACTCCACCAAATTCATAGTAAATAAATGTACTTTCCACATGTAACATTTTCAGTTTAGAACTGAGAAGCTGCATCCATGCAAGTAGATACTATGCCTATAATATGTTATGTACTTAAATGAGCTGATAGCATTGACACAAAACATTTCTTTATTTTTATTTTTAGATTTTAAAAACAACAGCAACACATATTTATTGAGAGCATGCCAAACAGCCATATAAGAATATGAAACTATTTCATGTTAAAAACAATTGTAAACAAATTATTTTTCTTGAAATTATTCTGTCATATGGCTAATGTTAAGACTCTGTATTCTGTTGTATGGTTCCTATACAATGAGCCAGTTTGGTCTAGTGGTTAGGGAGCTGGACTCTTATCTAGGAATACCGGGTTGGATTCTACCCTCCCCCATGAAGCCAGCTGGGTGACCTTGAGCTAGTCACAGCTCTCTTCTGAGATCTGACAGCCCCACCTACCTGTTGTGGGGAGAGGAATAGAAAAGCTTTGTCAACCGCTTTGGATCCCCTTAAATGAGTGAGAAAAGCAGGATAGAAAAGCCAACTCTTCTTTCATATATGTAGAGCAAACATCTTTTGAATGTGTGCATATATGTAGATTTATCGTTCAACATCTCACTCCTGCCAGTTTTACACATTTTGTGAGAAGATTTCAAAGGGAACACACCATTCAGCTGGATCATTCTCAGAATTATGTAAACAGAAACCCAAACATGATTCATTTCCTTGGTCAAATGTTGTTAATCTACCTGGATCTTTTGCCTCCAAAAGCAATTCCTTGGATGTTTTGCCACCTAGTCCATTTCGAATATTGCTTTAGGCTAAACATCAAGAACTCTAATTTGAAGCTAAGAAGGACTGACTAGTTCTCTGGCAAATGATTTTCTTCTGCTTCCTGGTCATTGATGACCTTTAAACATTTTGAGTCTATTGAATATCACTATCTTGAGGAGTCATGAATTACAGTAATTGATCAGAACATACTGGAATGCAGCAAACTTCCTCTAACTTTATCAAAATAATCTACATCAGCACACTGCTCCTTGCCAAACTATATTTTAAAAACATTTTTAAAGGAATGGGTATTAGGGGGGAAAGTTTAGAGAAACTTAAGCATTCAGAGCATTTTCATGTTATGATGATAAAGTATATTTTGTCTTGTTTACCAGTAGTGCATATATATAAGTCTCATACGCATGACCAAAGCTGGTTTCACATCTATGAATGTTTCTACTAATTTGACTTCATTGGAAATTTTAACACAAAGCTTTCAAGCTAAAATCTGTCCTAGATAAGCATTTGCTCATGTAGCAGGAAGCATACAGAAAGAAAATAGCATATAAGGTGTATTTATATATTATGTATGCTCCAATTCTCAAAATGTATGCACTTCTTAGAATCAGAGATCTGCAGAAAACTAAATGTACTACAAAGTGGTATTGCACATGCCTAGAAAACGAAGACCACTTAAGGGACCATAATCTGTTTTTATGCATTAGCTATCAGTAGCAATTTTAAGTTAATAATGTACAAGGAACTGCAAAGGGCATCACATGTAGATATTGCAATGTAGATAGATAGACAGATAGAGCATTTTTGACACAATGAACTTCCATATTATTTTTTGCTTCTTTTTTTTACTGACACTTTAAACAGAAGTAACATTTTTGATACACATTAACATTTTTTTCTTTTTTGGGGGGGAGTTCTTTGAGGTTACAGTAACACTTGCTATTACGGATTACCTTTGGTCACCCAGGGAATAATGTAGGCAATTTATGATTCAGATGACATTTCCCATTCCAAATCCTAAAAGGGGTGAATTTCCTCAAGAGCAGGAAAAATGACTTTTGGGGTTTAGCATATACACCTTTCCCCTCCATGGTGATATACCTTTTCTATTAGATTCATTTTGACTACAATCTAGACATATAGCCAGTTTAATTTAAAAAAAAAATATGGGATACTTGTGTTCATTTGTTCTAACAATCTTTTTTATGTCATCTTGGCCTGAGTCCTGGCTGAACTTCCTGTCCATGATTGCTTCTGAAAATGCAGCCCCCCCACAAGATGTCAAGTTTGACCAACTATATCCCCAGTCAGTGGTTAGTCCTTGCTTCTAGTGGCTATGGTATATGAAGAGACTGAGCCACCTCCATCTCTTCACACCAGGGATATGCATGAAGAGCATTGAATTTGGTGAGGTTGACTTCTGGTTGAGGTCATGGCAAAGTGAAACTGCTTTGAGTGAGAGCTCAGCAGATGCCCCAGTTGTTTTTGTCCTGGAGGGGAGAACTGGGGTACCTACTCCAGTTGATTTAACTCCCTGAGATTACAGGGAGAAGAAGAGATTCTTCTTAAAAAGCTACTTAATTGCAGCTCTCCAATTTCCTTGTCAAAGGCAAGAGAACAATTCAATTGACTCAAAGCTGGAGAAGGTCAATTAAGTCTGTCCCTCCTTTTAAGACTTTTAATGAATTATGGTAACAAACTGAAGTTTGGATAACATCTGAAGATAAGAAGAATTGACTCAGAACATTGGCAGGTGGCCAAAAATTTTACTGCAATAATCCAGAGCCATAAAGAGAAGAAGGAGGTAAGGAACACTTGAAATCTATCTTTAAAGCTATTAAACAAACAGGAGAGATGAAGATAAATGCATTTAGAAATAAATCGTAGCTCTGGAAAGACTCCAACAAGGAAGTGACATCAGATCATAGACTTAGAAGTCCTAGCAAGATGCTGAACAAATGGGAAATGCCAAATTTTCTTGTCAGAATAGAATCTAAACTTGATGAAATGCAGAGGCAATTGGCCAAAATGAACAATGGAATAATTAATCTTGAAGAAATTTAAAAGGAACTAGGAAATGAAGAGATGAAGACAGAGATTAAGGAGAAAAAGAAGAGTCCTGCAGACAGGAAGAGATGCCAGTTAAAGAAACTAGACAAAAAAGAAGAAAAACAAATCTGAACTCTGTCAGCCTGTTGACTGCAAGAGCTAAGAGAAGGCATGGATTTCACTTGAAGAAAGATTTACAGTGAAGGAAAAGAAGGAGTGAACTTGAAGAGAAAGTAATAAATCACCATGCAAAGAATACAAGCTTTCAGTCTGGAGAAAAGGAAACAAGATTATCTATGACAGAAATATTGAAACCCACAAATCGTAACTGCAAGGACATTTTTGTAATTGGTATTACATTTTTAAAAACCAGCTATGAGAACTTTTGAAGTAAGAGGGGGACATTTGCAAAAAAAGTAAATATAACAATAAAGTAAAAACAAAAATTGATAATAATATTAAGAAAAGTAAAATTGGTATGGTGACAGAATGTTACAAATAGAATAACACTAAATAAGGGGATTAATATGCAGATATATGATTTAGAAAATTTTATAGACTAGAAAAGAATAAGAATTGATTTTCAAAGATAAAATTTTTATTATAATTGAAACAAATTGTAAAAACATAATGAAGATTAAGGAAATTAGTGAATTTAGGATTGGATTCTGTTTTTGTAGAAATGTAGTGAAGATATAAGTTGATTAACATTAATAAGGTAATAATAGAAGGATTGTTATGTGAATAAGTAAGATAGTAAATGCTAATATAATAATTCAGGGTTAGATTTTGCCTCGTGTATTCACATAAAAAATAAAAATTTATTATGTGAATAATATAGATCATTGTTTAGTACATGTTAATATAACAGGAAAAAAGGATAAAAGAATGATGTTTTTGTAATAATTATGTATGAAGAAGGTGGTTAATGAAAATTGGTTCGGTGACATTTATAAGGTTAGCCGAAAAACAGAAAGAGGAATATAGAGTGCAGATGAAGAAGAAAATCAAAGAGAAAGATGTTTGAAAAACAAGGAAGTCACCCAAAAACACTAAGAAGATGGATGAACACTATTGGATGTCAGTGGCTTATGATGTTCTTTTTTTTAGATTATTAATGAAAATTCTTTAATAAAAAATATTTTAAAAAAAGAAAAAAGAGAGAGCATTCAATTTGGACATTCAATTCATAACAAATCAAATGTTAGAAAATTTGTATTCACTTGAATAGATCCCCTTCAAATGTGATAGGATTCTATTAAATGCTAATGTATTCATACAAATTTGTATGAGTATCCAATACAAATGCATACGGATCCTGAGACGTTTTCGCACGGGGGAAAATGGAACGCGAAAAAGCCAGCTGTGGACACGTCATCCGCATTGGCCGCGCGCGCCTTGCGTTCCGACGTGTCCGCAGCTGGCTTTTTCGCGTTCGAAATGTAGAGCACTTCGAAGTGCTCTACACGCGTTCCAACGCGGACGAGCCGCCCGCAGCCGTTCGGGAGAAGAAGCGTTCGCGCCGCTTCTGTCTCCCGATCGCCTGCCGGCTCGCCTCCGACGCCGCGCGGCTTTGACAATCAGCTGTTTTTCAAACAGCTGATTGTCGATCTGCCTCCGCGGCCGCCGGCGCACCCCTGGCCGGCGTTTGCCGGCTAAGCCAGCTTCGGGCGCTTTGACCATTCGCACCCAGACGCTCCGGAACGCGTTTACACGCGTTCCGGAGCGTCTGTGTGTGAACGGGGAAAGCGCCCGAAGCTGGCTTAAGCTTTCCGCCTGAACGCGTTCGGTTTCGAACGCGATTCAGTGCGGAAATGCCTCTGGATTCAAGTCCTGGATATGGATCCTATACGAATGCATATATATCAGATATGTATCCTATACCAATGTATACATATTGGAAACATATCCTATACGGACGCGTACCTATTGATACATATCTGATACATATCCCCAGTTTACGAATGTACGAAGTATTCATACAAATCTTCTAAAATATCCGTATTCATACAAATGTTAATGTACGAATGTTGTAACATTAAATTCATGTATGAATGTCCAGATTCATATTAATTTGTATGAATAACAGATGTCACAAATATTTGTGCATATCTCTACTTCACACTTAGCAAGCGTGTAGAATGGGATGCAGCATTGGAAATATGTGTAATCATATTCTGATCTAGCAGTAGCCCATCTCATCGTCCTGGCCTGAACTGAAACAAGAAAGATAAACACAGAAAGATCCCAATTTTCCACAGCTAGTATGGAATATAGCTTCAGATACAAACTGGACACTTTGCACAAACTGGGCACAAAACTATCTTCTTTGAGAACTGAGAATTCCCTACCCAAGGTATTTCTTGCCTTGATTTATCTTCAGAGTGTTAACCCTAGTTTATTGCAGAACAGTTCCTAGGCACTGGTTCAAGACATTAACAGCTTTGCTGTTATTTGAAAATGAAAAGGCCCTATAAATTTAAGTGTCAGTAACATTTTGATGACACTTTACCCCACTCCACTTTATGCCTTCTTGACAAGACAGATGACAGTCTCACATTACTATCCTCCAATATGTGCATATTTACACTACAAAACAGTATCCCCAAGGTGTAATCTGTAGGCCACAATAAGAAACCCATAGATCTGCCGATAAACTCGTTCTTGGAAGCAAGACCCCTTCAGTTCACTTGAGACTTAATACCAAATGAAAATGAACAGGATGAGACAGCAAAATTGAGCATGCAGGACATAACACACACCCTTTTGTTAACCTTGTCGTCTTACCAAATGATTATTTTTCTACAGTAAAAAAATAAAATAAAATAAAAATCAGCATCAGAAAGACAGTACACTATAAGAGGACTAAACTTCCCTGAAAAGCTAATTGAAACGCTCTTCATATACAGGAATCTGGCTAATGTCTTTTTAAAAGGGGAGATTTTACTTCCAACTACATTTCATGACCTTGGGTGTTTTTCCACTGTCAAAAAGTTCCCATTTTTGCACCCATTTAGGACCCATTTGGGTGTGAGCCAGATGATCCCATTTCCACCACGGCACCCATTTGGGACCCGATTGTTTCTACTGCCATGGAGGAAATCCGGATATAATGGGTACATTTTGGGCTTTAATCCGGATTTTCTGTAGACCCCATTAATGGGGTCTACAATGGGGTCTTCTGCCAGAAAATCCAGATTAAAGGGAGCCTGTTTCCACTGGAAACAGGCAATGGGGGCTAGGGAGAGGGGATGCACCATTGCCCCCCCCCCCAAACCTAGGCTCCGAAGTCATTTTGAAGCCACTTTGAATTGACTTCCAAGTCATTTCAAAGTCATTTCAAAGTCTGTGCAAAATAGCTCTGGAGTGCCTTTGAAGTCTGTGCTGATCTTCGGAGTGACTTCGGAGTGACTTCGAAGTGACTCCAAAGTGACTCCAAAGTCATTTCGAAGTTCACTCCTAAGATCAGCACAGACTTCAAAGGCACCCCAGAGCTATTTTGCACAGACTTCGAAATGACTTCAAAATCAATTCAAAGTGACTTCGAAGACTTCACCCCCCTGCCCCCCAAAACACCTGGGGTAATGGACTGACCCCTTGGGGGTCGATCCGGATTCCCCACATGGGTGCAAAGCTGTTTCCACAGCAGGGGTGTTAGCACCCATTGCTAATGGGTGCTACACCTCCTGTGGAAACACATTGGGTGCTTCCCTCAATCTGTACCCATTCCTTAGATCCGGAAGACCCCTTGGAAGACTTCTGAAACATTTTTAGTACTCTGGATTTTTCTTAACACTGCTCCCTATTACATGTTGCTATGCTGTTAATCTTTTTTTTTTTTTTTCATTTTCCTCACCAAAATGTTCTAGGATGTTTTTGGTATAATCTTGAATAAGTTCTTCATTAATTTACCAAGGCAATGCTTCTTTTATTTGTAGATCACTGTTATTTCCCTATTTCTTAGCAAAACACTTCCTCTACAGTATTCCTTTAGCCTTTGGAATCCCACCTAATCTGACATACTTTTTGTTCATTGACATCAACATTCATTATTTTTCCTTCTTAAAGTACACAACTAGAATACATTTATCTGTATTGAGTTTTACTATGACAAATTGTTTCAGGAGTTATGAGTTGCACATATTCAGTGCTTCTGTGAAAATATCTTATATTCAACTCTTTCAAGAGCAGCATCAGCCCATTTATCAGTTCTTGGCTGACACAAAAGTAAAGTGAATTTTATAAAACCAAGTGTAATTTTTGAGAACTTAAGCCACTGTTTGCATTTGTTCAAAATACAATCTGCAGAACGTGTAATGATTTCTGTGGTTGAAAGCTGAATCATCTGATCATCTTCCAACCATTTTTCCAGGAGGCTTGTCAGCAATATTCTCTTAAGGTTATTTCTAAGTGATGTGCAGCTCTCAGTACTTTCCAGAGTTGCTGAAGACCAACAAAAAAAATGAAGTTATTTCCTTAACTTTTAGTACTTGACCTTTTCCTGTGACTTTTGTTATTGATTCTTTTTTTTTCTTTTTTTAAGCTGCTTGCAAATCATACAATATTTGGCTTTGGTGATTTTTGCCAAATTTGTTTTTCTTCACAATGGTATAGCTTAGTGAGAAATAGAGAGAGAGAGAGAGAGAGAGAGAGAGATGTGAGAAGCTCCAAGCAATAACATATTTTGCATAGTTATAGAAATCAAGCCAGGACTTGTGTTGATTTTATTTTATTATTTTTTTTTGGGGGGGGGAAGGTTTTTCCTTTTTCTCTTACCATATTTTCAGAAAGCAATTGTTGCAGCATAGAAATAAAAGCCACTTAAGAATAATTTCCTCAACCTAGAAAATGACATATTAAAAGGGGAGAGAAAAATAGAAAATACAGTAGAAAATACAAATAGCTTAATATAATGCATGTATGTCAACTCTTGTCTACAGGGGAGGGACCTTCGCCAACTGGATTATTCTGAATTACTGAAACATTTATGTGACGACAATATACTTCAAATACTGATATGGTTTAAATTGTTTTTTTCCCTTAATATATGCCCTGTTTGGCTCCTGAAGACAGGGCAGAGATTTCATGAAGGATATTTTGGCCAATCGGTTAACCGTTTCAATCTGTTTAATCACCACATAACATTGACTTTACAAACCACAATAATGCAGCATTCAATATGCACTTCTGTCCCAATTGTAATCAAGTATTGAGAAATTACTTTTCATTTTTATAAACCATGAGTTGATTTCCAGAGAAATGCAGCTAAAAGAAACAGCAGAACTATTAAACTGTACAAAGGTATTAATGGAGTGCTTAGTAAGACCAGTGATAGCACCTCTAATTGAGGGTGTTTTGTGGTGGGGAAAATGAGAGGTTTCCAATCAAACACTCTCCTCTGTTGTCCTACAGTACCAGACATTTTATAGTGGAATGGTATATTTCATTTTAAACATTCTTACCACAAAAGGTGGACATTGGTGCTTAGAAGTATTGACCAAACTTCGTTTGTGGGCAGGTGGGTGGAGAAACTGCAAAATTCTACATTATCTAAATATATCTCCCAGTTATTGACTCTTAATAATCAATGAATAAAATATCACAGATGCTGTTCAATGGATAGTTATGATTCAAATTCAGTAACAAATATTCAAGCTTGCGGATTGCTTGGACAGGATATTAATATTAGTGGTGGTTGTTGTTGTTTGAAAAGATGCTGATGCAAATTTTTCAATTTAGGAGGTTCAGGCATAGCCTCTGCCCTCTTGGTATGGAGTTTTCCAGAGTACCAATTGCTCTGTGAATTTAATGAATATCCCCACATTCAGTTTGTACTGCACCTACTTCTATTCCTCTTCCTCCTACTTTTTGGTCATATTTCATTAAAAATTGAAAAAAAAAACCTTGAGGAATTTTGAGAATTCAAAAAACTCTTAATGGTCAGCAATACAGATGAACAATTCTGCAATTTATGGATTGTGGAGCCAAACCATATATGGTAATGGCCCAACTTCTGCAGAAATAACTTGCCAACTTGGAAGTGTCCTCAAACCATAAAATTATGAAGAGGAAGGGAGGAAGAACTGAACTATGAGAGACAAATACGTGAAAAGTTGTCAGAACTCTGCAGCGAGAAGGTAGCACAATTCCAGCTGCAGCAATCATTTTCCTTATTCCTCCAGATTGTTCAAGGCAATTCTTACAAATCACCTTAGTAATCTTCCCATAACCTTGCAGCCAAGTCGATATGTTGTATGTAGGTCTCCAGTGTGTACTGGTGAGTGTTTGAATCTGAGGGATAATGACTTGCAAAAGTCATTTTGTAAAATTGTGATAGACATGATATTTGAGTTAGGGACCTCCTGCATCATAGTGATTAATATTTGTAGAACTATGGCCTCTATGTCTGATTCAGAATGTGGCTTGAATGGCTTTAAAGAGCCTCTCAAAAGAACTGTGAAAGCTCTAGTTCTCCCTCTATGTATTGCAATGTTTGCTTGTGAGTGGGATCATGCTTTGGTCTAAGGTTAGGGAGCTGGACTCTTATCTGGGAATACCAGTTTTGACCTTGGGCTAGTCACAGCTCTTTTCTGAGCTCTCACAGCCCCACCTACCTCACAGGGTTTTGGGAGAAGAATAGAAGCTTTGTCAGGCGCACTGAGTCCCCTTAAATGGATGAGAAAAGTGGGGTAGAAGAGCCAACTTCTTCTTCTGAGGTATTTCTTCATCTGGAATCTTCTAAGAAAAACAAATACATGCACAGTAGGGTGGGTGGATAGTGTCTTATAGTTAATTGCTTGTAATTTAAAATGCTAATAAACTTAATGAGAATGAAACAACAGCCATTATGTTGAGCTTGAGCATAGTTTTGTACATATGAAATCATAGGAATTTTCTACAGGATCAGTGGATCCAGAACAACCAGGCTTATAGATCCTCCTGATCATGAGAAGATGTAGGTGTGATCAATGCAGTTATGTGATGTCCGAATAATGGATTGCCATGTCTCTTTTGTCTATAAAGGTTTACTCAAAATCAGCTTTCCATGACTGCTTACATGCAAAGCTACAACTAGTTCCTCTATTTTGTACATTGCAGTGACCAAATCAGTTTTTCCAGCAAAGTTAATAATTTTTCCTTAAAGGATGAAGTTGGTTTTCTCATTGCTGAATGATATATCTGTTCACTTATAATATAATGTAAAAGAATAAAATAAATCCCCATTCATTTATATTGGTTGAATTTAATATACCTCACAGTTCTAGGAATCTTATACCCAAGATTTTCTAACTTTCTCAACTGAATCCTTTGTAACTCCATTAAGTATCCATGTTTAAATATGCCAAGAATACCTGGTATTAAATTGAGTGACATTCTTGGTGAAAGGATAGGCAGAATCTTTCTTTTCCATCTCATCCAGCCACAATGAAGGCATCTCCTTGAGTACTGGTAGCAGACAATGACCCATAACATCTCTTTGAAGAGGCTTGTGTCCACTGAAAATGGAGATAGGGTGGCAGCAGGTACCTTTACAGCCACACCATGGCCAAAAAACTCATGTGAGCTTTGCAGCAGCACCCCCATGCTTCTGAGTGCTAGGAGAACAAATTTCCTAGCCTTGGGGCCTCTGTAGGGTGCTTTAGGGCAGTTCACTATATTGCGCCACTGAAAGGTGCCCGACAGTAATCCCAAACATGGAAGACATGCCTCTCATGTTCCAGATCAGGGCTGCTCTGGTCTGCTGGTAGACCTGATTAAATGATCTGGATTAATGCTTCCAGATATGAGACCAAGAAATCAACTACATTTTAAGAAAGGCCCACAGTTCCTAAGGTATACTATGTTGCTGAAAGATGATTATACAGCTATACCATGCTTATTTTTATCTATTTACTTAGGCAGGCAGGCAGGCAGTTAGTGAGTTAGCTTTGATGGTCTCATATTAAACCTGAGTGAGAGTATAGATTTGTATTCAGAACATCTTGCTTGCTACAGCATTAAAATGAAGAACCAGCTGAATTTGAATTCTATTTAAAATTGATGTTCTTTGTTAAAAGAGGGAAAAATGTGTGTGTGTGTTTGAGAGAGAGAAAATAGGATTGCCAATGCACCAAACCAAGAATATAAACATATAGAGCAGTAATCATTGGAACATATTTCTAATTATTAATACAGCCCCCTCTTTCAAAAGTGTTCTGTGTAAACATACTTTTCAGACTGGTATTCAAATTCATTCTGAAAAATGACATAAGTCTTGTTTCGTGCCAGTCTGTCATCTGGCTGCTTTCTTTAGGAGAATTATTATTATTATTTTAAAAAATGCCTCTTGCCTAAATGTTATAATGCTGGTTTCATTTTTATTGGAGTAGTTTACATAATTCATTATCACACATCCCTTCTACTTTTCATTCACTGGAAGAGGAAACAAATGGAAATGCATCATCTTCAGGAAATCTATTTTCATGCTCTGTGCAAACACTCATCATGAAAAAATCTATTTGAATTCAACAATGGCCTAATCACATTATATCCCAGATAAATCAACTTCCAGTCAAGGCATCACACAGCATGGATAAAATGACTTTTTCCCCCCTCTCGCCATCAACCAGATGGGCTCACTATCTTCCAGTTGATAGTCTTCTATTTAACTTTACCCAGTCAGAAATGTCAGTCAATACTCACTCTGGCAGAATGTGAAAATATAATGATGTTCTACACAACAAATCGTTTGGTCTGCTCTAAAGTGCACTATTATCTTAATTTTCTATAGCCTGTAACAGCATTGTAATTCTTGATGTGTCTTTCCTATTCAGTCTGTGAAGAATAATATCAGCAATCACTCAGATTACCTTTACAAAGCAATCTGCTTCTGATTTTGCAATCTGGAAGAATATTACATAGTATATGTGTGTGAGTGTGTGTGTGTTCTTCTTTACAAAGGGCTACAGATCTGAAATAAGGTAGCTCTGTATGTAGAAAGACTTGAGAGTCACCTCCAAATATTCAAATTGTGACTGGAAAAAAACACCTTTCTGAAACACTTTAAGAACCACTTCCGGTCTCCATACTAATATGACTAGTAAAGATGTGCACAACTGGTTTTGTTTTTGTTTTGTTGTTTGTTTGTTTGTTTTTGGAACCCAACTCAAAACAAATTGAAAGTTAGAAAATTAGTATTCATTTGAATAGATCCCCTTCAAATGTAGTAGGATTCTATTTGATACAAATGTATTTATACGAATTCATATGAATATCCAATAGAAATGCATATGTATACATATCCTATACAAATGCATACATATTGGATACATATCTTATACGAACACATAGGTATCTGATATGTATTGGATATGTATCCTGTACAGACACATACATATCCGATATGTATCTCCAGTTCAGCAAATGTCTGAACTATTCATACGAATATTCCAAAACATTTTTATTCATACAAATGTTAGTATATGAATATTGTAACATTTGATTTATGTGCTAATGTCTAAATTCATCCAAATTCATATGAATAATGAATTTTACGGATATTTGTGCACATCCCTAATGACTAGAAGGACCCACACCAATCTATTAATGGGTTCTTAACTAAAGTCTCAACCAGAAGTCAGTAAGAAGAGCATGTCTATTCACTAATTTCATAGATGGGAAACTTTTATCTCCTAACTATGATGTTGCCAATCAAGTTTCTCCAAACTCTTGTATTTAAAGATATAGCAGGGATGCTGGTGATGACCTTTACCTTGCTAGTTCATGAACCCAGTTGTGAAGAAACTCATCTGAGCAGGTCCTGAACTTTTACGTATGAGTAAAAGGACCTACCTGTACTTACTTTGCCTTGCTTTGCAAGGGGACCTCCCACCACAGTGATTGTGCTTCAGCCTTAGATTTCAATCTTAGTTGCAATTCCATAGGAGTAAACTTTTTATATTGAATACTGTTGCTTGATCTTAATAAGCTGACATGCATAGAGTTGATTTGTGGTTCTAGATTGACAATTATGATAGTAGGTCACTGTACCCTGGTCTTGTGGTGGACTTCATTAAAGTAGTCCAAAATTGGACTACTGACTGTTTCCCATAAGAAGAAGGGAATGAAGATTACATGCCCTTTGTGACCCAGCATATTGACAGCTCCCCCCATTTTTTAAATTATTATTATTATTTTTTTGTGGTGGTGGTGGTTGTGGTTGTATACCAGATACACTGCCAGAAGTGGGAACATGGCCAAAATGTTCCTGACCAGAAACACTGAAAGCCAGAAATGATCAATCCTGGTCTTTGAAGGCTGGCCCAGAGGTGGATCCAGACAGGGCACCTGCAATGTGAATGAATTTTAATGCATGCAAACTCTAGTCCTGCTCACTGTACCCAGCTTATGCTGTAAGTAAATTGGGCTAATTTTGGACACAGAATAATGAATCTGTGGCCTCTAGAAGTTATTGAACTATATTTCTCATTATTTTTGACATCCAGATGTGCTGACATTGCTTAAGGTAAGATCCACACAGTGGTGCCTCCTGCTGCTTTTAGTGAGATTGTTTGGTCCTGTCCTTGAATGAAAAAGCAAAGCAATTGTTCACATGCCTCTTGTGAATGCACACATATAAAAGCTGTGGGATTTTCATTCTGTAGCTTTGAAGTTTCAAAATAGACCCTTCTGCACTGATTGATTATCTGTTCTAATGTCTGGTCCTGCTGGTCCTGCTCTGAGTCTGATTAAAGACACACTTATTCCAGATCTGTTGTAGATCAGTTTAATCAAATCTATAAGCTGACTAAGGGCCTTTTTCCGAGACCCTGAGAGGCATACAGATGATATGGCTCCTTATTCTGGAGCTACCAGGAAAGATGCTTTTAGAAGCAATACTGAAAAACATTCTGCAGGCTCAGACACTAGGAACTGTCATTCCCAGCTGTGAGCTACAGGAAGGTGTGGGCCATATCAGCACTGTCACATAACTTGGATCAAACCTCCACATAACTTGCATCATTGGACCTGGTTATTCCAGGCTCACTGATCCAGATTAACACAAGGTAAGTGTAGAAAAGGCCAACAATACAGGAAGTGGTTCTAGCTATTTCTATGCAGCAAGCAGTGGAGCAGCAATTGAGCACTTCAGGTATGGTCACTTCGGGTGGTAAGTGGGAGAACAGTGAGGCAGTGCTGACAGAGTGTTGTCTCCCACTCTGTAGGGGGGGGGAATTGCTTCCCATAGTAATTTCAACTTTGTTATTGTGAGCTATTAGCCTGAGAGGTGAGGAGGAAGAGGGGGAGAGTTGGCTTTTCTACCCATTTTTTCTCACCCATTTAAGGGTACTCAAAGCGGCTGACAAAGCTTTCTATTCTTCTCACCCACAATAGACACCTTGTGAGGTTGGTGGGGCTGTGTGAGCTCAGATCTGTGGCTAGCCCAAGGTCACCCAGCTGGCTCATGGAAGAAAGCAGAATGAAACCCAGTATCCCCAGATAAGAGTCTGGCTCCCAAACCACTAGACCAAACTGGATTTTATGTCCTTTGGGCCTTCCGGTTTGAAAATGTGCAGATCCTGTTTAGCTCAATAATAATAATAAAAACTTCCCCTCCTCCCTTTTTTTCTCACCAAACAATTCTTTGGATCAGCAATCAAATGAACATATCGTAGCAGATACCACTGTAGACATCTGGCATGTAAACGTGCCCAAGGGCAGATCTCCATAAAGGAAATCATGCTGCCCAGCAGTGAAGCCAGGGTTAGTACCCCCCACCTGGTGGATCTCAACACCTGCCTTATCAATTTTTTCAACCTTCTCTGGAAATGGTTTAATTATGTATTCAACTGTGTCAATCATTGCCCCTAAATGTACAATATTTGTGTTTGAACATAAAGAGCTTTTTTCTAGGTTAACCCCAAAACCAAATTCTGCCAAAACCTTTAGTGTTGTGGGTACTGCTGTACCCGCTTCCTGCATGGATTTTTCCACCATAAGTAAATCATACAGATAATCATACAGCTCAATGCCTAGCAACCTAAAATACTTGAGAAGTTCCAAGAGAACCTTAGTAAATGTTCAAGGTGCAGAGCTTAACCCAACAGGTAGGCTTGAAACTGGTAGTCCCTTCCCCCAATCCTGAAAGGTCTAGAACTTTCATGAATCAAAATATGATTTTGCACTGAACAAAGTTCTAGAGAACTCAGGGCCGAGTCCTTTTCTTTAAAAAACCCTGATGCTGGAAAGGGACTCCATCTTGAATTTTCTTTTTTGAATGAATTTATCACAAATTTTAAATCCAGTATCACCCTTAATGAGCCATCTTTCTTTGAAACAAAAAAGAGAATTGAATAAACTTCTTTGTCAATTTGCTCAACTGGAACCAGTTGAATAACCTGGTCTACAATTAACGTGTTAATAGTTTCTACAACACATGCCTTGCTTACTGGGTGGGAAGACAAATTCCAAACGATATCCTTCTGAAATTTCAGAACACACCCATTTATCTGATGAATTTTTTCTCCAAAATTATTTAAAGACCAGGTGCCCCCCTACTGCAGGCACCCTACCAAAACTAGTTATTTTGACCTGTTTGTTTGTTGTTGCAAAAAGAATTTTTATTCTGAGGCTGTTTAGCCTGGAAAGAATTTCCCAGGTTTTTGGCTTTTTGTTCTGTAGATAGGTTGGTCTAACAGGAGGAGGAGGAGACTTGAAGAATGATCTTTTTAGGGAAGAAGATCTTTTGGTTCTTACCTTTTTCCCAGATCTTGAGACTGAGTTTGAGAATTGGACAGAAGGACTTTCTACTTGTCCTCTGATTCCACTAAAATATCTTTTAACAATTATTTGCCAAATAATTTCTCACCTTTGAAAAGTAACGCCAACGCCTTCATCTTTGAATTAAGATCTACATTCCAATATTTTAACCACAGAGCTCAGTGAGCTGCTGTGAAATTTGCTGAGGCCCAGTCAAACATCTGTAGTGCATCTAGGGTGGCATCAGCTGTAAAGGCTAAAGAAGCTCTGATACTATGCAAAGCTACCTTGGCATTATTAGGTAACCTGGGAATTGTCATTAATTCATCTGTCCACTTCAGGCCTGCCCTGGCACACATGGACAAAATTGCAAAGGCTTGAGCCACTAACAAGCCTGCCTCAAAACTTTTTCTCAGAAGAACCTCCCTTCATTTTTCCACTGGTTCCTTTAAGGATACATTTGGGACCACTTGGTTAGATACAAGAGAAGTCAACACTGAATCTACCCCCGGAACTTGTCATATGCCAGTAGCAGAATCCAGTTCCCCATAGTATTTCCTAGGAATTTGGGGCAATTTCTTATTTAAACAAGGAACTGACCACTCCCCCAAAAGAAGGTTACATAGACTGGCTGGAATGGGAAGGACCCTTTCCACACTTGGGGGTGGCATCATTAATAATTGTACTTCTGCTTTTAACTCAGGAGTAACTGTAGTTGGAATTGGAAACTGAAAGAATTGCATTTGTGTATCCATGAACGGCACACAATCATCAGAGGGGAATGGCCTATTTTGTAAGGCCAGGCTCTCCTCTCTTGCTTCCAACTCATCCCCATCTTCTTCCAGATCAGAAATTGTCTCTACAATTTCGCCTTCCTCCTGAGTGTTCCCATGGGATCCCATTGGCACCGTGTTTCCTGCCACTACAGTGGCTATTTGAGAAACATTTAAGGGTATTAAAGAAGAACCTTTCCCCCCTTTTGAAGACTCTAAGTGTGAGCGCTTGCTGGCTTTCTCTTTTTCTCTTTCTTTTCTCCTCCTGCTCCTAGAGGCAAAAGAAGAAGAAGAAGTTGATGGGGACCTTTTGTCCCTATGCCTCTTGTGTCCCCTCTTAAAATGTTCCTCTATCACATCCTGTCTTGACAGGGCACCTGAGGTAGAAGTGGACTCCCTCACAGCAATGTCGGATGCTTCCTGGGCCTGTTGCCTCCCCCTGTTAGCCAGGGACTCTATGCCTCTGCTGGTCCTGGGAACAAGGAGAAATGAAGAGTAGGCTACCTGGCTCAGTTACTAGGTAAATAACAAATTTTAACACACACACACCCCAGCTAACTCACTGTCTACTGGGGGAAAAGAAAAAAGTAACTGCAGCCACCTCAGCATAATGAAGGATGCTAGCTAAAGGCACCAAGAAATGATGCCAACAATAACTCTCCGCCTCCTGCCTAGCCTCCGTTGTGCATCTCAGGAAGCAATTCGCCTCATGCCATAACATCGAGACCAGCTAGGTTTCTTACTAAGGGCTTAACTGAAAGCACAGCTGTGTCTTGGCGGAGAGCAGGGGGGGGTTAAATGCCTCAATGCCTCCCCTTGCTGTGATGAGAGGGCTTCCATAAGCTTACCTGGTCCTGATCGTGGTTGTGGCCAAGTTTGTTCTGCCCCTTGAAGGCTCGCCTGTGCTTCAAGAAGCCAGCAGATCCTGTTTGCAGCTGGTCGCTGCCTCGCATGGACACCTCCCTCTGACTCTCGAAGGCCAGCTGCTGCCGTCCACCAGACTCATCAGCCAGGTGAAGAGGGCCCGAGTTATCCCCAGAGGGAAAGAGCTCTGTGGGGAAAAAGAGCTTAGGTCTTAATTCAGCTGTTCTTTCCCTCATCTGAGGTAATGGAACTAATATATTCCTAAGCGGGCAAGCCCATGACCATTCTATGGCACGATTAGACCAGCTCACCCATATTTGGTTAATTTTCTTTATTTTGCTTTAATTGTTCTTCTGGGCCAGTTCAGAAGAACATGGCCTTGGTCTGAATGGAGTGGTGATGGAAAAGATACTGAAGAGAGAGCAGGAGACATGGGGCAGTAGCAGACCTTCACAGAATTTAGGGATGGGTACTCAGTACTCAGTTTCCTTGCAGCCTATCATTACCTACAGAAAGTGACTAGGAAACTCCTGTTTACTTTACTTTGTGTTTAAAGAACTGCTCCCAAGCATAGAACAGAGTCAGAATAGATGTTCCTGGAATGTGTATTCTGGGAACTTGTGGTTTCCAGATTTTCCAAAGCCATTTCAATTAACCTATAACTATGTATATGTGTATCTATAGTTATCCCCACCCACAACCAAGTTTTGAATTTCAAATATTGTATGATATGTACTCTACTGAAACTGATTCTGTCCTTTATGCAGTTGCAATATGGGCTTGTCTTCCTTTAAAATTTGAAATTACAGAAAATGTCAGTCATGGATTTATAACTCAGATTTAGAGCACTGACAAGCAGAAATATAGTCCATTGTATGCATAAGCACATAGGCAGATATACCATGCTGAAGAAAATGTTTTAGACATTACTGGGATCAAAAAGAGATGTTCTGCAGCCTTTCTATCTGATAAAATGAGACTTAAAGTACATCCATTTCAATTCAGTTTCATTCAGAAGAATGGGAAACTATTCCGCAAACCACCTTCCGTAAAAATGTATTTTGTCTTTTTGAATAAATGCTAGAGGAAGATAAGTATGCAAACCTCAGTTGAAAAGGCTGCTGGTAGCCACTTACTTATGAGGAACACCGGCAGATGTAATGCTCTGGCAGACCTAAATGTGCTCTCTCATGTAGAATAGGGACTGCAATACTGATAATTCTCCAGAATTCTAAAATATTCTCCATTCTCCCCTTCTAGACAGAACAGATGGGACTATTTTTAACCACATCAGAAATCAAGCAATAGTTAGGCAACTATGACACATTCAAAACCAGACACGTGTAGCAAGTGCATAGGGTATCTGTACCAGAAGGAACAAATGACCACTAAAGCATACAATTTGTTTCCTAGATCATAATCCATGATGTGCTGAGAACAGTTAACTCTCACCCCTTGACAGAGAGACTGTCCCTATTCTCACTTGCACAAGATGGGAGAACTAGAAACAATGGTATGAAACTTCAAGGGAGTCAATACAGATTAGATATTAGGAAAAACTTCCTGACAGTGAGGATAATCAGTCAGTGGAATAGGTTGTCACAGGAGGTAGTGACCTCTCTTTCACTGGAGGTCTTCATGCAAAGGCTGGACCTACATCTGTCTGGGATGGTTTACGAAATCCTGCATTGAGCAGGGGGTTGGACTTGATGACCCTAGAGCAGCAGTTCTCAACCTTCCTAATGCCGCGACCGCTTAATGGAGTTCCTCATGTTGTGGGGACCCCCAGCCACGGTGGCGGAGCAGCTGAGAGGTGGGAGGGAAGGGTGGTGGGAGGCTCGTTGTGACCCCTCTGAAAGGGTAATTCGACCCCCAAAGGGGTCCCGATCCCCAGGTTGAGAACCACTGCCCTAGAGGTCCCTTCCAACTCTATGATTCTATGACTTTATGGTTCTATGATATACTGACAATATCAGGACATTTTGGCCCTTCCCACACTGTGTACTGTTCCAGCAAGAAGGCCCCTGACCACCCTTCATCACACTGTAATGGTACTAGGAAGGCTCTGATCCCTGCTAGCATGCAAGGAGGGTAGTCCCTCTCCTTGCTAGCATGCTCTGTCCACACTGAATAAACTAGGCACCACACTGCCAATCACCACAGCAATGGCCTCATGTGGATGGCCTTTGCTACATTGATGTAGATGGTCCCACACATTAAAAGGTCACTTTAAGCTAAGGTGCAGGGAAATAGTGCACTAGGCAAAGTGAATTCAGAAGTAAAAATGAAAATACAATGCAATGTGAAATTAATTTATGGAATGATCTACTACGGGATATGCTAATGGTCATTAGTTAGTTGAATTTTTTTTCTTTCATCCTTTTTAAAAGGCTCTAGTCTAATTGAAATAGTCTAAACATATCCTCATTAGATAACCAGGACTGTCCACTGATCCTTAAAAGCTCATGTCAGAGTCTGCCATGGTTCAATAGTTCCCTAGTATATTTCCTTTCAGGACCACTTACACTTACTAGCAACTGGTACTGAGAAGGGTTTTGTTTGTTTTATTTTCATTGGGATCTCATTCCACATTTGAAGTTTTGCAAGCACAGGCACTCAAGAGAGAAAAAGAAAGATTGAGATAAAGTTTTTCAGTTTGTTGGGAATATAAACAGTTTATATAAATATAAACTGTGGAAAGCACACAGTTTGTGAAAACAATTTTCAGCACAATATGTGCATCTAGTTTGTACAAATGCTGTGCAAATTGCATGTGATAAAACCTGGACACTTTAAAGATGTGTGAAGTTGGAAAAACACACTAGAATCATGAAATCTAAATGAAGCCTCAAAAGGATGTCAGATTAAATTCTAAAGACAAATAATTCAGCAGTTTCTAGAAAGGTGACAAAGAGGTCAGACATGTTCAGATTATAGATGAGCTGAATTTATTCTTGGAAAGATAAATGCTGATGTCAAGTTCCCAACATGATGCAAACAGTGAAGGGTGGGTATCATACCAATTTTTATCAGTGTCCCTGCAGACCATATCTAACTTCAGAGTTACGCAGCTACCGGGTTTTTGCCTGGTGCAAATTAGCACCAGACCAGAAAGGGGCTCACAAAATTTTCTGCTGGTTTATGTTTAAGAATTTATTTCCTGCCCATCACCAAACAATCACAGGGTCAGCCACAATGACAGCAGTAATCTAGGGGCCTTTCTGCACATGCCACTGAAAATGGATTTTCTGGCAGAACAGTTTTGAAAAAGAATCTGTCTCTGTTTGAGGCCCCGCGCGTATGCATACGGGCAGGGCGGCAGCAGCAGGGCCAGATGGGGAAACGGATTGGGGTGGGTGCTGTGTGAATGCACCAGCACCCATCCCAAACCGGCCCTGCCAGCACATACCCAGCTGTCAGAGAGGCAGAGCGCATCCTCTGCCTCTCTGACAGCTGGGCAAGTCTGGCAGCCGGCTTCCCTGCCTTCCCCCTGGCAAGAGAACTGGGGATCGGCTGTTCTCTGGCCAGGGGAGGGCGAGTCCTACTCCCACCCCCACCCTGCTGAGAGTCCCGTGCCCATGCCCTCCAACTTACCTCATTGTCACCAGCCTGATTCTGGGGCTGGCAGGGCCAGCGCCAATTGCGCATGTGCACGTCATGGCCCTGATGGTCCCAGCAGCCCAGGGCTGCTGGGAAATGTAGTCCTGGGCTGCTGGGACCGTCAAGGCTATGGTGCATGCATGTGCGATTGGCGCTGGCTGTGCCCAAGCTTTATGAGTTTGTATTCTGATGTCCCATAATATTTCGGTCTGTTCATTTTCAATGACTTTTTTCGGGTTTATGATCCCATCAGTTCTGTGCTGCTGGCAGATGGTACTTGTGGCATAGATTTCAATGGATCATTTTGGTGATAGTGTTGTGTTGCTGTTTATAATCAGTCTGCATGATCTTTTTGCAGCAGCTAAGTGGATGGCCGATTGTTTCTTCATCTTCTTTGCATAATTGGCACTTGATATCTACAGCTGATATTTTCTATTTTGGCTTTTATCGCATTGGTCCTGATAGCTTGTTTTTGTGCGGCTAAAATCAAGCCTTCCATTTCTTTCTTCAGTGTTCTGTTTGTAAGCCACAGCTAGGTCGTTCCTTGTCTACTTTCCCTTGATTTTCTCCAAGAATTGTCCATGCAATGCTTTATCGTGCCAGCTGTCTGTTCAGGTTTCACTACATTTCTCCAATATTCAATCTTGGCTTGCTGCACTTTGAGCAGTTTTTGATTACCCACCTCCATCAGAGCAGGTTCTTGGCCCTTACTGCACTGGCCCTGATTCTGGATTATATCTCAGAATAGGGGCCTGCCATCCACATCCTGGCCCCAGTGCAGAAAGGACCCTTGACTACCTTTCAGCCAGAGCATGTCTTTCCTCTTCCACAGTCTATTTCACCTGCAGCATTCCTCTGCTCCCAGATCTTCTGGCAGATACAACCTGTCAATGTCACTGTGGGGGTGTAATGCATAATGGATAGGCATTTATTATTGTTGTTGTTGTCACATTTTCATACAAGGCAGATGAAAGGGCAGATTTTGTACCTCAAGGTTGATTTGCAGGCCTAATGTAGACAGGAGATTTTTTTATGGTTTAGGTGCAATCTCTCTCTCTCTCGCACTCTCCCTCTGGGCCTGGGCATCCTGGCACATTCTGAGTTGCACCCTGTATACACACCATGTGGTACTGCTGTCACCCCAGAATGGCCCAGAACTGAACCTCCAGGTGCAATATTTGCATTGTGTGTAGATGGTGCAGCATGGCACCATAGTCATGAGCCATGTCACCGATCATCGTAGTAGTAGCCTGGAGCACATGGTTGTGGATGGTTCCAGACAGGATCATCCACACTTTACCAGAATCCAGGTTAATCAGGGTGAGTTTTGGGACACTAAGGGTGTGTCCCAATGCAGGTTTGGTCTGGTACTGAAATCGGGTTTGGAAAGGGGTATCCTCATTTTAGATTTGGCCCGATTTCCAAGGACAAAATTGCCCAAACCTGTAACAAACCAGGACCAAATTTGATACCCGGAAAAACAACTCTGGGCACAGTTTGGGCAATTTGGTCCGAGCTGAGCCTGCACATCGGGATGGTCCCATACCTTGGTGACAGGAAAGAGGCTTGAGTTTACTTGGGAGTAAAGCCAAGCCTCTTTCCTGCCACCAGATTGGGAACAGGGGGTACTGAGGCTTGAGTGTTCTCTCTTTTCCAGGGGGGCAACATTATTGAGAAAAGAGAGAAATCTCAAACTTCTGCACCTCCTTACTCCCTTTCCCTGGGACATGGGAATGAGCAAGCCTGTGAGCTGGCTGACAAGCTTGCTTTTACTCCCCTTTCAAGGCAAGTAAGCATCTTGCCTGGGAAAGGGAGTAAAATCACGATCCTGGTGCAGTTTTCATGGGGACTGCCGCATCCACCCCCAGACTGTGTTACCAGGAATGGCATGGGACACCAGAGATTTGATCTCAGTCTGTAACTGGCCCCATGTGAGCCCAAACAGCACCCAAATGCCGCCAAATGGCTTACGTAGGGATGTGGCCAAAGGGGCTCAGAATGTGAAGGCTTGCTGCCACCTCTAAAAAGATCCATTTTTTGGGCATCCGTTCTTCCGAGGATCTGTTCCAAATAGGGACAGATCCTCAGAGGCCCCACGCTTCCACGCACATGTGGGACAGCCACGGCAAGGCCAGATCGGGTGACCAGATCGTCTGGGTGCTGTGTGGAAGCCACAGCACCCAGGGCAGAAGGCAGCCAGATTCCTGCGCTGCTGATGCCACCCCTGGAGCCATGGGACTGGAGCATGCAGCTGCCAGTCACCACGTGTTTCCGGTGGTGCACAGCGTGCCAGGGAAGGCAGAAGGAAGCAAACCAGCCTGCTTCCTCCCTCCCCAAGATGGCAGCCACAAGGACATCTGGTCTTCACCCTTCCATGTGCAAAAGTGTCCTGCTTCCAAAATGGATTGAGACGAAGGGCTGGATGAAGACCCAATTTTTCAGGTCTTCCCAGAGGCCAGATCTTTCGGTGGCAAGACCCAATTAAGAACGGGTCTTACCTGCCAATGTGCAGAAGCACCACTGAAAAGGAACTCGGCCTTTTATATGTAAGTTTATATGTTGTCTGCATGTGTGTCCAATGTGTGTTTATATGTGGTTTAAGGGCCTGTGTGGAAACACCTGCACTCACCTATATAAAGCTACATCCAGACATCAGTTACTTATTCAATTATATTTGATTATTCCAGCATCAGTATGGATATTCCAGAATATCCATGCTTTATTCTGGAATATCCAAACAGTGGAATAAATCATTGACATTTGGATGCAGCCGTAGCCTACTGAGAGAACTAAACAAACTGTTTCCTCTCTGAGATTTTCTGTAAAGGGTATTTTGCCCATCACTAAAAACATTTGTGGATTTCTTTAATGTCATACTCAGTAAATATTTCATCAGTGCCTTTAAAAAATTTAATACACCCTTATTAAAAAGGATGTTTTACCTTTGGAAAACCAGTTTACAAATCTGTGTTTCTTGTAGAACAGATTATATGTTTGAATCATTCATATGCCTTTACTAGTCACATTTATTAATTCAAGGCATGTTTTGTCTGTTAGCCTATGCATATTTCAGCACGAACACTAGTAAGAGGAACATAAATGGTATAGTAAAATACTATATGTGGAAAATTCACAAAGGCACAGAAAACCGTTATGTCTTAGGTAAGGAAAATATCAGTTATATTTATTTTATATATACTTATGCCATTTTAGCATACGTTTAACATATTTTTAGAGAGGTTCTGAATGAACTGGTTGGTTCATATGATTTGCATGCAATCAAACCTAAAAAAAAGGTTTAAAGTGAAATTAAACCAAGTTGTTTGCTATGGTTTACATGGTCTGCATTGTCAATCCAAACTGTAGTTTTAAAAAAGTTCAAAACAAACACCCCAAAAGTATAGTTGGTTTCATTTGACCCAAACCACTGGTTCAGTTCACTTCTGTACCTATCATCTGAAAATTATCTAACAACTTCTCCTTATTTTTTAATGAATAGTGGTCATGAATTTTGATGTACTTATATAAAATACATTTGACATCCTTCGTTGGCAATTTTATAAACTTTTTTTTTTTTTTGCCACTGCATCATATCAATAATAATAATAATAATAATTTCATCTGCATGTTTTAGCTAAATGATTTGTTTGGGACACTGAATGATTCCTAGGCAACTGTGAACTAAAAGTTGGTTTTTGCTCAAAAGGACACTCAAAATGAACATTTATAATAATTTAGGAATGCAAAACATAGTTTGTTTATATGTTCCATGCTTGAGAACCCTAGATGTCTCAGGTCTGAAGTTCTGTGTTTTTTTTTTCTAATCAGGACTTCCTAATTTAAGGCAAGATGCACAGCACCATGGGATTCTTCTGAAAATGCAGGGATCACTCATCTGTTAATCCTTGCTGCAACACAATACTGCTAAAAGAGTGCAGAATACGCACAATCATCCTGGGAGGGGGTGTGCACAATTGCAATTTTCAACATTTGATTCAATTTGTCCGATATTTGTATCTGTTCATATGAATATTCAATTTGTATTTGCTGACACGAATGCTAACATTCATATGTATCCATACACATCTGTACCCATCCGTATGCATCCATACACATCCCGTTTTTATCCCATACGCATCCCATTTTTGTCCCATATGTATCCGTATAATGCGTATGGATACAAATAAGATACGTACAGATACGTATGTAATGCGTACGTATCCTTACACATATGAAAGTCGAAATAATTTTTATGAATGATTCAAAACATTTGAATTTGTTTGTTAAAAATGAATGTGTAGACATTCTATTCAAATTTGAATGACTGAATTCAAACAAATTGGATCTAATTTTGAATGTTTTGATTATTCTTGCACATCCCGTCCCTCCTTCCATTCTGTCTGCACTTATCTGTCTACAACACTCCACTTCCTATACACCGCAATCTCCCAGGAGGAAACATAGAATTTGGGAATGAAAGTTCCTGCACTTTGGAATTCTCATCACTGAGAGCAGCAGCAGTTGTACAGAATACACACTGCCATTGTGGTGATTGCTGGCACGTGAACCAAAAATTCTGCATGGTGTCTTAGCTTACTGCAGTGCACAAGTTCTGCTGTCTTGTAGAAGTTCTTTCCTTCATTCATTGTCCTGTGAAAATGGAGGGCATGGTCTAGAGGTGTGCATGAATGGTTGTTGTTGTTGTTGTTTTGAATTTGAATTTGAGCTGAATCGAATATAAAAACATTTTATTTGATTCAAACATTTAAAATCCAAATGCAACAAAAAACAATTCGAATCTGTAACATTCAAATCTATTTGTTTGAATGTTGGATACCAATTTGAAGACATGAATGTCGACAACATTTGTATGTGTTATACATAACTGTACACATTTCGTATGCATCATGTTTTTGTTCTGTATTATAAGCACAAATGCGTGCAGATATGTATAATATTCATACATTTGAATCATTTGATTGAATGTTTCGGAACATTCAAAATCCATCCGAATGTCTAAATTCGAATGTGAAGACATTCTATTGAAATTTGAATGTCCACATTCAAACTAATTCGATCGGATTTCAAATGTTTAGAATATTCATGCACATCTCCGGCAAGGTCCCATGTTTACCAAGTAGCAAGAAATGAAAAAAGAAAGAATCCTCTCAAAGCATAAAGAAGGCACTCCTTCCTGAGCAAAATATCCACAGCAGTTGTCAGATTCAACTCGCACTCTAGAGGCATTGTATAATTATCCCTTTGGCAGATCTACCCTTTATTTGTAAAAGAATTAGGTGGGTCAGCAAGGCATGATATGTTTTGTTTCAGGGAGAGCTATTTGAGAAACCAATCACCTTTGTATCTATGCTCCCAAAGCAGACAGAGGATTGGTAGCCTCTCATCCATTTTGTAGAAATATGGCTTAGTTGGTGCCTGGTGATATTTGAATCCCACTAGTTCAAACAAATTGTGCTTGTCCCCTGATACATGATGTATTCAAGAATATCAGAAGCACACAAATTGGCAGTAAAATGTGTTTTTTGGGTTGTTTTTCTTACTGAGCCCATGCTTCTTTGTGGGTTAAGTTGAATACTGAGAGGTGGATATTTAACCCTTCAGGATTTATGTTTTACTAAAAAAATGTTACTAGGATAATGGTGAAAATTCCCTTTTATTTTAAAGCTAATAGGTCTACTGGGGTTCTGACTGTTTAATGTTTAATTTTTTTGGGGGAAATGGTTCTCAGAAGCTTGAAAAAGCCAACAGTTTTCTAGGTTAGAAACTATATTCTGGGAGGACCAGAATATGTGCAAATGCAAAATGTGAATAACTATAAGTTTTGAACCAAACAGAAGGGATGAGCATGAATATTCATATTATTCATTATTCCTACAAATTTATACAAATAATGGCATTCGTGGATGCAATTCAGATTTATCTGGCAATCACTGAAGCTTTGTTCAAATCTTCATCCAAGGCCAGATGCCCCTGTGGCCTCCCACCCGCCCCATACCTTTGGTCATGCTGCCACCACCACACACTTCCTTCGTAGGTCCAAGTAGGCCTTCTGATTCTGCACGTGCAACTCCCATCCCCATCGCATGATCCTCAAATAGGGTGCTCCATGTGCAAACCTGGAAGTGCTGTTTCAGTGCCCAAAGAGTGCCAAAATGATGGTGGACAATGTGACTGTCTCTCCTGTTTTAGTACTGCATGCTCCCTTATTTTTATGGAGGGTGCAGTTTCATCTCTGGGCCCATTTTCACACCTGAACAGTGCCAATATGGGCCCAAAGATACCTCCAACCTGCCTCCAAGCTGGATTGTGAGCGTTCTCTGTGGCCCCTCCCTCTTGCAAGTCTATTTAAGGATGTTTTTCCACTGCAGCCCTTAGATCCAGATCTAAGAAGATCCGGATTAAGGGAAGCACCCAGTGTGTTTCCACGGGAGGTGTAGCACCCATTAGCAATGGGTGCTAACACCCCTGCTGTGGAAACAGCTTTGCACCCATGTGGAGAATCCGGATCGACCCCCAAGGGGTCAGTCCGTTACCCCAGGTGTTTTGGGGGGCAGGGGGTGCGGTCTTCGAAGTCCCCCCATCCATGTCCTGAGAAGATTCCTGCTGTTATTCTAGTTGTTGTCTAGTGATCATTCCTCCTCAATTCTATGCATTACAGTATGAAAGTGTTCAAAGTGAGAGTGCAAAACATATGACTTCTATTCAGTATTATATTCAGTTCAAGAAATTCTTCATATTCAATAGTATGAAGTTCAGACACATTACTGTGTCTATATATGGTTTCCACACAGTCTTCATTTTCTGTGTTCTGGGTCTTGATTTCTGATCTTTTTACCTTGAATGGAGAAATCTTTTAAAGAGTCCCAACGTTTATCATGCCATGCTCTCAATGATAGTGGGTTTTTTAATCCTTCCAGTTGATTGCTATTAGCAGTTGTGCTGCGTGAATCATCATTTTTATTAAGTAGCCTTCATGTCACATTCACCTACTAAAGGAATAATAAAACAAAAGGTGTAGAAGTAACAGAAATGATGGCCATGTTGCACAGTTGAAAAGTGTAGTAAAAAAGATGACAGAGCTCTTCACTTTCAACATATGTAGAAAACTAAATTGCAGTAGATTTCCTGAAATGCTAGATTGGTCAAATTGTCCTCTTCCACACCACTATTTAAGATGCAAGAACCCTTTTCTAGAATAAAGTATCCAAAGATTTTAATTTCCTTTTAGAGGACCTTAGCTAGTCATGGATGTCCACCTTCAGACTATGCCAAAACTACTCTGTACTCACTTATCTGCCTCTTTTAAGCACAGTCATCTCATTATTTTTCTGATGCCAAAGCTGAAAAACATGTCAACATACATACATACTCCATATTTTCTGGTTTTAACCTTTGCTTTCTCTATATTCCCAGCTCATAACAAATTATCTTGTTCTCTGGTTTGCTCCCTGTAACCTGTACTGTTCTATTTAAATGAGCATGCTGCTCACTGAAGCATTGCTACCTTCCTTATTTTGTCTTCAGTGTGTGTGATCCAATAAAGATTTTCCTATTTTGTAAAATAAATTTATCTGATCTTCTCTCTTCGTTCTTTTGTATTCCACTGTGCAATTTTAATAGCTATACTAAAAGATCCATGCATGAGCTTACAGAATTACACATTCAGTGTAACAAACATTTCAACATGTGCTTTTCCCTAACAGATATCCTGTAGCTCAGAATATCTGTCACTTACTCTATCTTATGCACACACAAACCTTGGCTGTGATAGAATAAGCTAACTTGTTTTTCTCAAGGATAATCATTTTAGCATTTCTATTACTACTGCAATATTTTTCAGTGCCACCCTTGAAAGATCTGAAGGACCTTTGTGATAAACTACACCTCAACACAGATCAGGGATGTGTTCAGACATGTTTTAGGGTGATTATGGGATGATTTTGAGACTTTTGAGACATAAAATTTTTAAACAAATATTTTAGAGTGTCTTGAGGTATCCCCTTGCGTGCCCTTTTGACAGACTGGAGTTCCTCACCCTCAGGACAGGTTGCAGTTTGGGACAGACAGGGTGACAAGGCTATGAGCCAATCTCAGCCTCTTACAAACCAATCAGATCCATGGAAAATGGACCAACAGTATCTAATGAATGATAAGCTGTTTTTGCTCTTGAGAGGAAGGGTTGTGTCTCTACAAAATAAGGCTTTTATATGTGTCTATATGCCATCTATATGCTTTTATAAAATTAAACTATGGAAGAAAAATTAAGACTCCTAAAGAGACTGGACTTCAAAAATGCTGTGCTTGGACATCACATGACCCCAAAGAAAGTTCCTCACCAAGAATCTGGAGGGGGTCTGTATCTTTTCTTGTTTAATGAGTTGGTAGATTTAAATGCTTTTTGGCGTATTGTGTACCAGGTGCATAGGCAGTTATAACTGGGAGGCTAGACTGGATGTATCCATATCTTCAAGGGGTTGACAGTTTTAAGCCTTTGAAGAAGTGTTGGCCTGTATTGTCCAGCTCACTAGGTTGCCTTCATAGTATATTATCATATATTATCACTAGGAAAACTTGACAGGTTGAAGTATTATTCAGGGTGCTTTTCCACATAGCACTAAAGTACCCATTAAAGGCCCTTAATGGGTCCTTAATGGGTACTCTAGTGCTAGTGGAACCCCCCCTAAATGAAGTGTAGGTAAAAACATTCTTATATAAAAATGTATACTTAGAGGTAGTTTTGTGAAGTGTGCATCAATCATTTCCCAGTAATGAGCCTCATGCGTATTAACTGACACAACTATGGGAGGCCTAAGGTAAGAATAAATGAACACACATTGTATGTTAGGGGAGGGGGGTCATATCAAGGAGGGCATGAAGTAGGCGGACCAGTATATTGTGACTTCATAGTACCCAAAGCCAATGGGGAACAGAAGAAGGGACCATGCGGATGGGAATTAGGGATAAAAGGGAGGGTTGCATCCCTCACACCTTTGAGTCTCACCTGGAGGTGGAAAAGCTCTGGTGATTCTTCTCTTTATGCATAAAGCATCACGTCTTCCTTTACAGGTATGCTCTCTGCCTTTGCCTCTTTATTTAAGGACATCATACAGTGAATGGTGGCATCATCAGGCTCATTCCTTACACTCTTGGGAGGGGGCGTTGCTAGGCTTTGAGGCCAAGGCATAAGAAAGGTAGGGAACTTTTAAATGCTTCTCTCAAGAATGTGTGACACAGGGATTTTTTTCTTACTCCCCCCCCCCAATTCATAAATGGGATAATCTTTTGGAAATAAATGCCTCAAAAATGTTCTGTGTGGTCACACCCTTACCCTTTCTGTACAAGTCCATGTGGGGAGATATCATGAATACTCCTGCAAAACCACCTCACATCCCCATTTTGGAACATAGAAACATTATTTAAAGTGGTTATCCAAGCTGCCCATCATGAGGGCAGAAAATCAAGTCATCCTCCATGATGTGCCTGTTGCTGTGGTGTGTGGAGCCACAGCAAACATAATTCACCAAGGCATTACCAGTACAGATATGGCTATAGAATCAAATGCAAACCCCAAACAACCTAGGAGCCTGCATTTTGTGAGAATCATCCAGGTCAAAATGGAAGTAAATCCCTGCTGTATTCTTCTCAGAGCAGATATTGGTGATGGTGGTGATGGTGTGTTAATACCCAGTAGGCAGAAAATGTAACTGCCTAATTGTTTGAAAGTCATATTAAAAGTTCTGTAATTGCTTTTAGGTTAAAGTTTTTCATTTGAAAAGAACAGGTTTTATTCATGTGCTCATAACATCAGTTATACAAACTCATATCCAGATGCTTCAGCTCATGTTGGCATGTGACAATAAAGGGAAACACAGATAATTCAACAGAAGTGCCTAAAAAGGAACACAGACTTTTTTCATTAAACACATACTGTGAGTGGCTGTCTATTCAAGAGAGTGTATTATTTTTCAACTTAAAAGACTCTTGGTGGCTTTCCTTTCTTCTTGCTTTCTTTTACTAACATGCGACTGTATAAATGCATAATTCACTGTGAACACAAACTGTTTGCTTTGCTTAGATCATTATAGAGAGGGATGAAATGGAAAAAGGATAAAAATAAATAAATAAAATAAAACGCCTGAGGCAGTTGGCACCAAATGCAGATGGGAGGGGCTAACCGACTATTCAATTAAATAAGGAAATCACAGCAGAGTTTTAGTGCATCACACATCAGACTGCATTCACTGCTGATGTCCTGACTAGAGATGTGGCATTGTGATTCATATTCAAAAATCTGATTCATGTCTGAAGTAGGGGTATGCACAAATATTCTAAACATTTGAAATCCAGTCAAATTCATTCGAATGTGGTCATTCAAATTCAAATAGATTGTCTTTGCATTTGAATTTAGACATTAGAATGATTATTTTTTTTCAAAAAAGCTCAAAGTTGAACATGAACAACAATTTTATGAAAAAGTTCACCTCCGAAACTAACTGATGTGTGGTTCAATTTTGAATTGACCATCTACATTTTCATTTGTGTACATCTATAGTCCATTCTATGGCCAAATCTAGGTTGACCATAATGCACCATCTGGATTGAGAAAAAAAGATCCACACATCTACTGGTATTTGATCTACCTGTATGGAGTTTCCCAACACCAATTAAGTGTTCATAAGGTGTGACATTGGGCCATATGTCAGATGATTAGCTACTACTTCATGTGTGCACATCAAGTTTAAAAGCCTGCAGCCTATGATCAATGCTTAGGGTTCTTTTTCTATTGGATGTGGCTGCTTTCTATTAAAGGGCTACGTTGAGAAGTAGGGAAAGAGGGTTGGACTAATGCCTTTGTCTCAGTTTGCAACATCAGAATTAGTGCTATGCCTGTTGAATGCATCTTGAGGATAATTTGTAAATAACTACAATTGTTCTTTGACAGGAAGCCCAACATTAGTTCTCAAGGATGCATCTTTAATTAATCTAAAGACTTTATCAAGATGAATTTCCTCATAACTGTTCAGATAGTAAGGAGCCATCAACTCTTCTGAACATATGGAAATGAAATATGCTCAAGTGAACTAAGATATGAACAGTCATATTTTTGCTTTAAAGAAAAAGGTGCTCCAACTTGTGTGTATGTGTTCCAAATACATTTAAAAAATAAATAAATCCATGCCCTGACAAAGCAAGGTTCTGAAAAAGGGACTACTGATTTCCTTGGAAAGAATTGTCCATAGAGAGGTGCGTGACCCCACCCCCTTATTTGCTTCACATTGAATCGAATGAGAAGGCAATTTGAATTTGTGCAAATGGAGCCACTTCAAGTGTGTCAGAATTCGAATGCTCTTTGAATGCTCTTCAAATCCCTGCCCTTAATCACACCTCCAAATCCACTCTGAATCTGCCCTGAATCTACTCCAGAGGTGACTGGGTGGGCAGTTGCTTTGCCACCTCCTCGCCAATATAACAAAGTTTTGAATGACTGCACAAAAACATTTGCTTCCCATGCAAATGTCAGTCTCTGAAATAGCCAATAGTCAATTTGAATGTGAATGTTCAAAGCTTCAAAGTCTGTATGAATATTTTTCACCCATCCCTAATTGTTCATGATCAGACACTCATTATAAGGGCCATGAACCGAAATAAAGGTGTCTGCCCCGCTTACTGGCCAAAAGACTTTGCATTACCTTCTCCCTTTAAGGAAACAAAGAAAACATAGGGTGGAAGAAGACTCTTACGTGATGTAAGTAAAACTTTATGAAGAGGTAGATTTGCAGCCCCTGCCAGCTTTCCCCTATAGTATATCTGTAATTTTACACTGAAAGAAAGCCAAATAGGCCTAATTAAATGTAAATCTCTTATCCTACATGATAGATCAAATTAAACCAAATGATCTGCTTTCTCAAGGCCAGGGAGGCAATTATAGCAAAATTAGTGCTCAGTTTCCAGTTATTCCTGCCAAATGTCACAAAGAAATGTGGTTATAGCCACCTAAGTTGTTGCTGTCATGAGACGTTTTCGCACGGGGCTGTTTGGTACGCGTGGGAGACAGCCTGGAACGCGGCAAACGCATTGCCGCCGCGGGGCTTGCGATCCGACGTATCCGGAGCTGTCTCTCTCGCGTACCAAATGTAGAGCACTTTGAAGTGCTCTACATGCGTTTGGGCGCGGACGAACTGCCCGCAGGCGTTCGGGAGGAGAAGGATTCGCGCTTGCTTCTCGCTCCCGAACAGCCGTGGGCCCGCCTCCCCCGCCGGCGCAGGTTTGGCAATCAGCTGTTTGACAATCAGCTGATTGCCGATCTGCCTCCGCAGCTGTCTCCACGCCCCTGGCCGGCCTTTGCCGGCCAAGACAGCTCCCGGCGCTTTCACCTTTCGCACACAGGCGCGCCGGAACGCGTTCCGGCGCGTCTGTGTGTGAACAGTGAAAGCGCCCGGAGCTGTCTTAAGCTTCCCGCCTGAACGCGTTCTGTTTGGAACGCGTTGCAGTGCGGAAATCCCTATGGTCAGATCTTCTATATATCCGAAACCTTTTGGGGGGGGAGGGGAATAAGCTCTGATGAATCTTAGTCATAATGGTTGCATTTAATACGATAGAATTATTCCAAACAAAAGAGAACAATAATGTTAAAAGAAGGTTTAGAAACTTTCCCCCATTTTCCTGTTGTGCAAGTACACACCAATGAACAAAGCCACATGACAAGAGGGTGAAGTAATTTTTATTTATTTTTATTTAAGAATTCACCAGGCCAGGTCACAACAACCCAGTAGATAGTTCCTAATGTAAGGAATGAACGAGGACAGTGTGTTTGCAAAAACATAAGAGATTGATAAGGATCCTTCCAAAGAGTAATAGGCCTGGGTTGGCCAACTTGAAGAATATTGAACTGTTCTTATTTTGCCTTTCCTGTGCATGTCAGAGAAATCTGATATGTACTTCTCCTTACTTGGAAGGCATCACTGGGAATATTGTAACTTCCAGCCGGGTTAGGTATAAAGGTCAGGCTGGAATATGAGAAGTTCAAAGTTTGTCTTGATGGAGTTTCTGGAAAACAAGCTTCCTATCCTGTAGCCCCAAAATTAAAGAAAATATTTTCTCTCTGACCTTTCTGCTTATTAAGAAACTAATAAGGATAGTATTTGCTGATAGAGCAGCAACTTGCTTTCATAATAATTTGGAATTTTCCAACCACTAACAAACAGCAAGCATGAAAACAGGGGCAATTGAAGTCTGGCCACCTAGATGAGAAAAGTAATACATTCAGGATATTCTTCAGAAATTTGCCAGCTTGAAAGCTATGTGTCTGCATGCGTGGGTCAGAATGTCTTATACAAATTAGAAGTTTAAGAACTACCTGCATTTTTCAAGACAAAAGTTCAAATAATGTTCCTTAACTAAGGCAATTTACTTTGTCTAGCATTATAATGAGAGGGGGGGATATAATAAAATGTCTGTATGCACACAGAGGTAGATTACAGCACAATCTATTTATCTTA
Organism: Aspidoscelis tigris stejnegeri; assembly: GCA_023333525.1. NCBI lineage: Eukaryota > Metazoa > Chordata > Lepidosauria > Squamata > Teiidae > Aspidoscelis > Aspidoscelis tigris. The sequence continues at coordinate 13,038,711 of JALMGA010000006.1, read as the reverse complement.
ATTTAACAAAACTTGTGGTAGAACGTGGCCTTGCCTACATTTGGCACTTTATCTTCCAACACACTATTGAATGAGTGTAGGATACATATTGATGGGCATCATATGGCCTCTGGCATTGCAGACTACTGGAATTTTGTCACCCTACCTAAATGAGAAATTAAAAGGTGTTGTACACATATTCAGGAACCACTATCTAAACATAGTTCTAAGGGTAGAGACAAATTTCCCTACATCAACGTTTCCAACTCGGGATTTGAATTGTATCTGGAAATCAGCCTTTTTCAGCACTTCATTTAAAGGCTGCATTCCACCACAGCCACAAGTGTGAACCAGTGCTATTCTTCTTTTGCAAAGAGGTCCTACCCCTATGCTGTACACTTCCTATAGTGTGATCTCCAAAGTTTGAGGTAAATTTATTATCTCACTTTTCCCTAACTTAGGAATATACACTGCACAGTTTGTGATAGATAGGAATGACAAATGATAATGAAGCAATAAGAAGAGGATCTTAACTAAAACTCACAAAATGGCCATTTCTTTTTCGTTTTTATTTACACCTAGGGAAAATATAAACATTGGGACTTTGGAAAACTAATATTGAAACTCTTTCATTGTTTGCAGTTCACTTGGCTGTTGATTTTTTTTTTAAAAAAAACAAACTACTTAATAAACTCACAGAAAATCTTGAATTTGGAGACCTTTATTTTACATTGCAAGTTGAAGAAATCTCACATTATAGGTTGAGGGAAGTGGAGTAAAATCAAAACAGCTGTATACTTTTTAACAATAAAAAAAAATGAGGATTTTACATACTTACCCTGCTGCAATATGAACCAGTGGGTCTCTGTTCTGGATCATGGCCAAGCTCAGTCTAAAACAACACCATCTTCATGGCAATGTTTTTCCAGACCAGTCCTTGCACCAGCAATTAAGCTTACATAAGCTTCATAGCTGCCCTGGGAGGGGGGGGGGCATGCCACTTTGGAACAGTGCTGAGAGAGGGATCGGCACTGTGCGTCCCCATGGGGTTTTGATTTGGTACACGAAAAGGGTGCCAAATCCCCCCATACAGCGCCAACAGAGCACCAAATTTGGCACCCTGGAAAACAAGTCTTGGCACCATAGCGAGAGCCCAGCGTGCTTGCTTAATGAGCCAGGAACCCACATGGGGATGCTGGCAGGCTAATGGGGAGGAGTTTCTAGCTCACGTCATGGATTGGGGTGTGCTTTTTACTTCTTTTGCACCCCCGATCTGCTGGGTGATATAAAGCAGGCTTGATTTTAAGTTTACGGCGTTCCCCTGGAGCAGAGGTCTATAACTTTAGCTTAAAAAAAAAAAGTGGTGAAAGCCGCAATTTAGCAGCAGTAGGTGCTTGACTTTTGTGCACCTCTGCTCCAGCAATATCTCCTCTCTCCTCAGCCCGCCACCTCTAAGGTCCGGACAGCTGGAGCAGAGGTGCGCAAAAGTCAAGCGCCTACTGCCGCTAAATTGCAGCTTTTGCCGTTAATTTTTTTTTTAAAAGCTAACATTATAGACCTCTGCTCCAGTGAAAAATCATGGGGAATGCCATAAACTTAAAATCAAGCATGCCTTATATCGCCTAGCAGATCGGGGGTGCAAAAGAAGCAAAAAGCACACCCCAAACCTGGCTGTCCATGCCTTAGAGGTGGGGTGAGGGGATGGAGATGCTCCCCCGTGCTGGGGCTTGGTGCAGCTTGCTTGGGGATGCCTCCAACTGCACCAAGCCTCGAACCCAGCACACATTGCTGGTTGTCCCATGGGGATTCCCAAAATAAGTGCCTGGCCCCGTGCCCAGCCCCTGTGTGCCAATACAGCACCCAAAGGGTGCCAACTGGCCCCCATAGGGACTCGGCCCTTGTCTCTGCCGAGAGACTCATTTCTACAGTTGATAGTACATTCAGGAACTTTTTTAAAATACAAAAATGGAGAGGCAACAAAGTCTGTATTTGGTCACCAGAAACCACATTTTGCCATACCTTTTATCCCAGCCAGGAACTTCCATGGTCAGTTTCTGGGTTTTACTGGTTCACACATTATTGTGAATCTATGAAGTCCAGCCCCTTGCTATACGTTTCATCTGCATTACTTGGAGCATAATTCCCATCAGGGAGGTGCTGATCAGGATCACCAGGAAACCTCTTTTAGCATGTTTGCCAGTGGACCAACAGGCATAGGCCCAGATAACAGAGGCATGAAGAAAGAAGGTACAACTCCATTATTAGGATGCATTTCAGCAGTTTTAAGCAAGCAATTCATTAATATCTGGGCAGGCGCATCTGCACTTGCAGGAGGCATTTACAGCCTACAAATGCCTCCTGCTGTCCAGATGTTAACTAATTGCAAACTAGCTGTGTGACCCAAAGCTTACTTGGTACATCCAGCTGGCAAGCACTCAGACCTTTCCCAGTATGAGGGGTCATTTCAGGTTCTACACAAGTTCTCTGGTACCTCAGATAACCTCTGATGTGACTGCACATATGCAGAGCATCATCACTGCCACAAAGCCAGCATACACGCAATCAGGCAGGGTGCCACAATCAAAATGGCGGCACCCTGTGGAGGTTCAGACGTGTGACCAGATCCAGATAAGTGTCCCAGTACACAGGGACTAAGCTATCATGTACTAATATCCCCTAGTGCAAACTCTAGTATATGTTAGTTTGTTCTGTACCTTTCCTATCCAGCAGATGGGAAGGCAAGTGCAGAAACGCCCTAGGTTTGTACAATATTAGTGCATAATTAGGACCATTGCTAAGCTGGAGGCAACAAACTGAGTAAAATCTATCTGCTGGCCAGAAATATTGTGCCATGACACAACTAAAGCATTAATATATAACTACGGATCATTTAGTTACATTTTTGAGTGCCATACATGGTGCACCTTGACTCCACTGTGCTAATGACAACAAACATTTCCAAACAGAACCTTTCTAAAAGTAGAATATGTACCTATTCATCTATTCCCCTATTCAAGGTTGTGTTAAGTTGACTGACTCATTTGCTCAAGTGGAACCCAAAACTTAATGTCCAATATTCTATACAAAATGCATCTTCTTAAGTATGTGTTGCCTAGCATTTTTATTTGTCCAAGACCTATTTAGGAATAAGTGTAGCCCTTGCAACTTGAAATAATTGGAGCAGAAATACACTTAGTGCATCAAATCACTAAAAGCATAAGACTTTTCTTTTTTTCTTTTTTGCTGTTGTTAGTGCTTTATTATGGTACCTCTACAAGCTGTTAAAAGTATGAGGAATGGGTCCCTTCCTGCAATAGTCTTACTGTTAGTTTTTCTTTTAAATGCAACTCTTCTTTCTAAGGGGATTACCATAAATCAAAATTCAGAGCCCTAAAGTCACTCATTGTATTCTCTTATTTGATAGACATCAGGCTTAACTCAGAATTTAATAAATAAAAAAGAAAAGAAAAGGTAATCAAGGAAAAAAATGTTTTGCAGATAGTCCATCATGGCACCATTACCTTTTAATAACACCCTGAGATGAAAGCAAGATTATCAAATGATAGCCTTTATGGATTCGTCTCTTGCTTTAGTTTTACAAAGGGAGAAAAAAAACAGAAAAAAGGAAGATATTATGAGTTATGTTTAATATTTTATCTGAAATGGAATAATGCATTAAAAGGTTGAAATTATTTTTATCTTTCCAGCTGTGGTCAGTTTGGTGAAAACACTGATCAGCTATAGCCTTAAGGCCCTATTAGCACTGGATGACACAGTAAGTCCTACTAGCAAAAATGTGTATTCTCTCTCTCTCTCTCTCTCTCTCACACACACACACACACACAGAGACACAGATTTAACAATAAAGATAAATATTATATCTTTGTAACCTTCATGGAAATGGTAGATACATTTTTAAAAATGCTGTAGTGGAAATTTTACAGCACAAACCCTTTTCAATGTTTTTGGAATGCATTTGCTTCCTTTGCCTTTTCATTTACTGAAGAGGGGACAGTATAAATGCATAAGAAATACTGAATAGGACTTTGGCTACGTTCCGACTGGTCAAAAAAGTTCAGGTTTTAACCCAGATTTTTTTTACCAGTGCCGAGGGCTCCTTGCAGACATCCCAACTTCACTGGGACACTGCTCCCCCCTGCCCTGTTTCTCCGTCTTTTGTCATCATTCAGCTGCTTGCCTTCCCCATCATTCTCAAACAGACAGAGAAAAGGGGCAGGGGGGAAGGAGCGGGAAATGGCGAAAGATGGAGAAACAGGGCAGGGGGAATAGCGGAAGAGTGACAGAAGGTGGAATAGGCAGGGTGGGGTAGGCAAATGGTAGGCAAGCATAGCTAGGTCCACTTCCACTAAACTTTTAGCCTCCCATAAACTGAATATTCATCTAGAAAAATATTTAACTATTTCTATTCCATTACCCCTAAGAAAAATATTTACCAGGGCTAGATTTGAACAACTAGGTATCATGATGGAATCTGGATGTTATTATAATATCCCACGAAGTAAGAGACTCTGTGTTGAGTTTGCGATGAATCTGTTGAGGATAATGAACATTTTCTTATGGAATGTTCAGCATATGATGAACTTTGATCTAGATTTTTACATCCAATATTGTTTAGAATACAGTCCTCCAATAGAAGTGATCTTATGTCTTTACTCTTACAAAGTCAAGAAAGAGCTTCCATAATTGGAGTCAGTCTTTTTATCTTAAAAGCTATTAACAAAAGAACATATTTTCTGAAAGAAAAGAAGAAATAGACAGTCGGTCACTTCCTTTGCCCTCTGTTCCTGTTATTTTTTCTGTTTTTAATTGTATTGTTAGTTGAAATGGCTATATGGCTGATCAAATAAATTTTTATCTTATCTTATATAGGTCTATGTGTTGAGATGTATGTCTTGGGGTCCTTTTTCAGCTAAAATGTAGCTTGATGCAAACTTTGGACAAGCACTTTGCAAGCATCCTGAACAATGGCTAGAAAGAATAGGAACGTTGACATAAGAAAAGAAGGGCTTTTAATTTTTTTAAAAAATGTCAAATGACTAGGGGTGATTCAGTTTGATTTGAATTGAATATTTGAATGTTCAAATTCCTACAAATAGAGAAAAAAACAAATGTCTTCAAATTCGAACCCATTTGAATACATTAATATCTATTCAGACAAATATTTGATTTGTATGCGTCCATAGGCATCTGTAGGCCTCCTGCTTTTATCCTATATGCATCTGTACACAGATACAAATAAGATGCATACAGATACATATGTAATGCATGCCTATCCGTACACGTTTGAATGTCCAAATAATTCATATGAATGATTTGAAACATTTGAATTTGGTCAAATGTAACCCCCCTAATTTATTGACATTTGATGCGAATGTGAATGTCCAAATTTAAACGAATTCAATCAAATTTCAAATGTTTTGAATATTCTTGCAATTCCCTACAAATGACTAAATATGCACCTGTGTCCCTCAAAGCACCTGGATACACTGACATTTCCAGTTTTGCTGATAGAAAACAAAAGAGATCATTCTTGGACAGTTTTGCTGATAGAAGACCAGATTTTTCCTGCCACATTTTGCTGAAAGATATGCTTGAAGTAGCGTTGACAGCATGGGATCATACAAAAGGTTTTCAGCAGCATCTTTTACCTGCAAAAAAACTGGATGGGGGAGGCAAGTCAAATTGTCCTTTTGTTTCTGTCTTTCTTGTTCCTGGAGTCTTGCTTGTGGCTCCTATTTTTCTTTTTCTATTAGGCAGCTTAGCCATCCAGCTCAGAAACCACTGCAGATTAGGGATGTGCACAAATGTTCTAAACATTCAAAATTCAATCGAATTCGATCGAATGTGGACATTCAAATTTGAATAGAATGTCTACACATTCAAATTTAAACATTCAAACGAATTTTGAATGTTCCGAAACATTCATTTAAATGATTCAAAACATTTGAATGTGTGGATATGTATGTACTACATATGTATCTGTACGAATCTCATACGTATCTGTATGCATTTGCGCTGATAGTACAAGACAAAAATGGGATGCATATGGGATAAAACGGGATGCGTATGAAATGTGTACTGATATGTATAACACGTACAAATGTTGTCCACATTCGAATCCTCAGATTCGAATCTTACACCTGAATGATAGATTTGAATGTATTCGATTTGAATCGGATTTTTTTGCATTCGGATTCTAAACATTCAAATCAAACGGAATGTTTGGATAATCAATTCAATGCAAACGCAAATACAAATACACACACACAAAAATGTGCACATCCCTACTGCAGATTAGGATGGTATATTCTTTTTCATTAAACAACCTAAAAAGGTGAATAAGGAAAGTGAATATAGTTCTTTATGGCTGATCGGTTGTGGTGGCTACAACAAAGTGAAAGAGGAGGAACCTGTGAAATTGAAGACAATTGTCCCACTCCATTTACCTGTGCAATCACAGTGCCATTGTTGCAGTAGCCTCTCCCCATCTCACATGAATTCTATGATAGAGGAGGCTTCGGAACATAAGGACAAGATGCTCCTGTCTCTGAGGCATCACTGAGGCATCCCTTTGTTATCTCTGAACACAGCACCAACCTTAGAGGTGAAATAAGTACACAAGGGCCACATTCTACTGACTCCGAAGCACTTTTGAGACACTTCTTTTGCCATGAATGAACACAGTGTTCAATCTTTGGAGTGTTCTCTAAAAAGCTCAATTAATGCTAATGCTATGCTATAGAAATTGCATTTAATCATTTTTAATTAGTGCTACAGCAACTGGGTTCAGCTTATTACATTTGCTGGCTGTCACTTCTGTTGTTTGAACGTTATTATGTTGTTCTGTTTATTTACTTCTGCTGATATTCAGCCCTTAAATTCATTTGGAAAAGTGTATTTTAGAAGTATTTAAAAATATGCACATAAACCTTACTTTATGGAGAGCTAATATATACAATTAAAATGTAATGCTTGCTAATTTTTGGTAATACTATTTGACAATTTTGAGTGGGAGTAAAACTAAATTAATACAGAGGACACACTGCATTTCGGTATCATTCAACTGCACCCTAAGAAAGAAAATGCGCAGAAATGATGAACTGTTTTGATTCTGAGCAAACAATACCCTGCAAGGTTTTATATCACTGTAAACAGTTTAAGTGGTAGCTTCATGTATGTTCTGATACAGTATTCCCCTCAATCAAAGTGTTCTTGAAATATTTTTATAGTTGAACATTCAAGGTCTGCTAGAGCTGACAAGATAATGACAGGGTCCATTTTAAACTGTTAAAGACCTTGCTGTTTAGACACTAGTTTTTGCTGACTCTAGTAAAGTGGAGAAAAAATATCTTCATTATGTAAAAAAGAAAAAGAAAAAAATGCTAAATAACAAATATAATAGCAGTATCTTAACCTTCACCAGCCTTCTCCCATTACAAAATGACAGGGAAAAATGTCAAATGAGGAATTGAGAGGTGGAGGCGAAAAAGCAATATGAAGGTTCAAATATAATGTAGACAGAGAAGAGGACTGACATTATCAATCACATGATAATGAAAGATAGAAGACACGGTTCTGTGACTCTGATGTACTTTTCTACTCACATATCATTTATATCAAAATTTACATGCATCTCTCCATCTATTTTATAGATTTATGTTTTTGTAGCAAGGCTTTTGTAATTGTCCATTCTTGGCCCAGTCTCCAGTTGCATAGGGTACAGGGAAATTGTCATGATCCAGCCTCATGACCTATATCTGAGGGCTCTGGGAAGTAGCCCAGAAGCTGCTTCAGTTGGGGTGACAACTTGGTGTCTGTAGTGAGGCAGGCCACTGCTGGGTCCTTTTGTTGTGGCAATGCGGGCAGCAGCCGGATAGCTGCTGCAATTGCTTGCTGGGTGTTGCTATAGTTATTTCTGAGTGTGGCATTCACGGGAGTGAGAGAGAGAGTTTGGTGGGCTTTTGGCAGCTCCGTGAGTGACAGGAGGGGTGTGGCAACTGGAGAAGCCACGTCCATCAAGCAGCATGACCAATCAGAGGTGGCAGAAGTTGGACTATAAAAGGAGGCAGCCGCAGCAGCCATGAGGAAAGAGAGGAGCACAGCCCGGTTCAGCATGTGTGTGTTAGTCTCACCTCTTGGTGCCAGAGAGGAGAAAAAGCCTGTGAAAAAAAGGAAGCGGGGACATTTTACTTAAGGCAGAGTTTAAAGGGGACTGTTTGCCTTCAGAAAGGACCTTAAAAGGGGAGAAAGATTTCAAAAGGACTATTTATTTTCCTTTTAAAAGAGTTTTAGGACTTAAGAGTTAAGCTTGCTTTGTTATTTTTCTTGATTACTGTAACAATAAATCTTTGAAGTTTATTCATTATAAAAGTGTCAGTCTGCTGCTTTGAGACAATCATAGCTAATAAGCTGCTAAAGGTGGAAGCCAGAGGAAAAGCTTTATAGTTGACAGCTGTAGGAAACCGACATGGGTCTGGGTGCTTGACTGCTTCCTTCCTGACTGTGTTGCTCTGAGGAGGACAAGGAGGGAAGGGGCAGGCAGGTTACCACACTGAGTATCTGACCGGCCCAGATCTCAGGGATCAGCCACATGTAATGGCCAACCCTGATAACTTAGAAGAACAGGGGAGGGAATAAGGAGGCAGGAGACATCACCAGATGGAAAAAGACCACGAGTTTATTCCTGCAAGGTTTAAATACTCCAGTCTAAAGGGTGTGTGGAGGAAATGACATAGAAGCGAGTCCTGAGAGGTGATTGGAGGAGCTAGGTCTGGGATCCCCTGAATCATGTCCTGTAGTCGCTGAAGGAAGAGTCCTTTGATCCCACATGGGTGGAGGACTCCATTATGCCAGAGGGCAGCACTGCTGAGAGCTTGGATGGAAGCTGGTTCCTTGCTGCTGTTGGAGGAGGGAGAGCACCATAGGAGAAGGGAGCCAGCAACTGGAGCAGCAGCAACATAACCAGAGTCCCAGTTCCACCAGGAAGAGGAAGAGAAGGAGGAGGGCAAGTGTCGCCACCGGAGGAGAGGGAAGCCAGCAGCTGGAGCAGCAGCAGCCACCTCATTCCCGCTGCCTTGCCTTGTCGCCAGAATGACAACATCAGAAGAGCTTTCCCTGGCCTCCTCCTTTTGCCGCCGATGCATCATGCTGCCGCCTTCCCTGCTGGCACTGCTACCTTGTTCCAGCACCAGCAGTAGCAGCATCCATGCAGCACCTGGCCTGTGGCACTGAAAAAAGCAGCTGGCAGCAGGATCTGTGGCAAGCCTGCTGCCAGCTTCAGAAGGCTTCAAGCTCTGGTGAGTCATCCCTCACTGCCAGCTGGGTGATGAAGGTAGGCTGATACCAGATATGATCAGAAAAATAAATAAATAAAATATAATTGGCCATGTATGATTGGGAAAAATTCTAGTGTAAAGGCATCATGAAAGGAGTTTGGTTATAAATCCTTAAACTGGATTCCATCAGAGTTTTAAGACTGGGCTTAGAATTGGAACAAGGAAGAGGCTTGGACCATGGACATGGGATATTAAAAAGCCTTGGGAAAAGTATTCATAATCTAAAATATTGCTAAAAAGGAGAAAGGAGCTCTGCAGTTTAAAAAGGACAGCTTTTTCCTTCAGAGGTTCTGACCTAGAAAAAGGTCTAATTTCTCTGCTGACTCATTGAAGAGATTAGAAGATGCCTTGGGCACCAGGAAGAAGAGCAAAATTTTGGTCTGTTTACACATGGGTCAAGAATCACTGAGAGAAGAAACTGTTTTTTAAAAAAAGAATAAATGGAAATGATTTCTCAGACGGATTTTTGAGATGGGAATAATGCTGAATTTGAAAAGAAAATTAAGATTTGCTAAGCCTACATGAAGCTATCCACCATTATATTATTAACTTGAAGAAAAACAGGAAAGCAAGGAGAAAGGGAAACAGCTTGGAGAATGAGTGGTAGAACAAGTTATTCCTCTCAGGAAAGAAACTAATCCAGGGCACAGTACATGTTTTCTGGGGATGTTTGCAAACTAATTTTTATCTTTTGGGATGAAGAAAAAGCCACAGGAAATGTTGAGATCATTTGGGGAACTTAGGGCATACTAATTTGGCTACATGTATTCATTTTTATTAATTAAAGAATAATGAAAGAAAAAGAGAATAATAATCAATTTTCATAGCCCAGTTTTGACATAGAAAGGCAACAGGACAGAGCATGGAGGTATGTGACATATAAATTACCACTCATGTGTCCACAATGTTTTTTTTTCCCTAACCAATGGCCCATCATTCAATTTTGAATGTGTGGCAAGAAGGCTCACTACACCTTTATGTCTCTGGCATTAATTTTGGTGTTGTGAATGATCATCATAAGCTTTTAATGATGGTGATTTTTGTGATTTTTTCCCCCATTTTTGCTAAGGCTTGGTTGTTGCTGCAAATTACTCACTGCCATCATAAGATATGGTTTCTCTTCAATTTTTGGGAACTTTGTTACAATAGCAAGGTTCTGCTTTTTAAAAGGCATTCTTTTTGCTTTTAAACGTTTTTTCTATCCCTGCTTACCCCTCTTTTTTCCTCTCACCTTGATGAGATTAACTGGGTGAGTAATCAACTGGGGTTTTGCTGAAAAACAGTCTGGCTGGAACAGGATGAAGTATTTTAAAAATCATGTTTATTTTTTAATCATTTGAAGATTTTTTAATTTTGGGTTTTTTGGGATCATTTTGGGGTTTCCAAATTGGGAAAAAAGTTTTCTTGGAGCTTGATTCAACAATTTCTTTTCAATAACGAAGAGTCCTGGGAGTAAATAAGTTGTTGAGACAGAAGATTTCTTTCCTCCTTTCACTCCTCCTGATATTTCTTAATTTTGGGGTTAGGTTTAGGGAATTTTTCTAGCATTAGCACTAATTTTCTATCTTTTTCTGGCTTTTATATTTTCCTTTAATCTTGAAATTGTTCTTATGGGAACTTTATTCTCATTTTCATGTTTTCACTCATAAAAGGCAATTTTATGGTGTTTTGGGAATTTTTTGCTGCATATTTACAAACGGGTTGTCTCAGTGAAATGGGATGGACTCAGTTTAATGCACAAAGATACCTCGATATAAAATGCTCTTTTATTTAGCAATGTTTGGCAGCAGGATCCACGGCAAGCCGGCTACAGAGGGCTTTGAGCTCTGGCGAGCCATCCCTCGCTACCAGCTGGGTGATGAACATAGGCAGCTAAGGGAATGTCAACCTTCCTGACTTCCTGAAAGAAGGAGGACCAGAGTTGAAGTGTGAGGCAGATCTTCTCATGCAACTGAAGTGAAATAATCTTTTCCAGACAGAAAAAAGGAGAGGGCACATTCATCTTATTTCTTGCCAGTTTCTTTGATAATTAGCTATTTGTCAAAATAGCAACATTTGCTTGTTTTTGTTTTTGCCTTTTTCTCTGCTGAAAATTTTCTTTTTTTAAAAAAAGGATTTGCTATTTTTAAGGAAATATTTCTGATCTTTAAGTTGTTGTTGTGGACTGTTTTTTATCACAAAGCCATAAGCCTAAAAATGCCCTACTGAGAGCTCTTTTGTTTTTGTTTTTGTTTTTTTGTTTTTTACACACCAGAACAATGCAATGAAGATTACTTGTCAATATCTCTAAGGAACAAAAGTCTTCAAATAACTTCCTCCACTGTCATAACTATTACCTATAACAGTCTATATAACTGTGGGAAAATGTTTTGTAGGGAATGCTGACAAATAATGGAAATAATGAGTTGCAAATCTCTAAGACCTTTTCCAGTTGCTTTTCTTTTCTTTCCCTCCCTCCGGATGCCTTCTCCCCTCTCTCCAACCCTAGTTTCCCAACCCACCCTCCTTTCCTTCCTTCCTTCCTTCCTTCCTTCCTTCCTTCCTTCCTTCCTGTCATCATAATAACGTACAGTTCACACTTTCAATGTGGCATAGTATAGAGCAAACATAAAATACAATTCAATATGATAAAATAGTAGTTGTGAGATTAAAAAACCTCATATAGAAAATCAAAGTAAAGTTTTTCAATATTTCTTCTATTTCCTGTATCCAAAGGCACAAAATGGCAACCATGAACTTTGGGAATGTTGTACTGAATACTGTGGATGGTCCTCCCTCCCTCACTCTCTCCCTCCGCTTCTATTGTACATTTACAGAATTGAATTTGTATAGCCTTCATTTTGCATGCAATCTTTTTGTTGTTTTTATTTTTGCAACACTGTATCTTTTATTGTATTTTAATGGCATCTTGTAGCCTTAAGATAAATAGTACACTATAAATATTAAAATGAATGCATGAATGAGTTTTCTAGGAACGTTGTAGTGAATTCAGTTATAATAAAATCCATTAAAGTGACTTCAAACTGTGTAACAAGTCATTCCATATTAAGTATCAATGGCAATTTCGACATGCTGTGTATTGATCCATGCCACAAAGGCCAATCTTGGCCATGACAGAGTTATCTGGGCCAAGACCACAATGGTGCTGGTCTCCACATGCCAGTTATTAATGATATGCTCAATAAAATAAATTTTAAAGATACTTTGCAAAAAGGGCAGAAAGCTGCTGTTTTTAAAAATATGCATGAATATGACATGTTGGAAGCAGTAGGGTATGGCCAGGAAAAACCTGGAATCCTGTGCCAAACAGAATCCATCTTGGAAAAACTCAAACCTCCATTTTGAAATGCAACCTGGGATTCTGCAGTGACCTCCTTCCTTATCTCCTCAAGGAAATGGCATGGACTGATGCAACCAAGAGAGTCATTAATGTATCACTGTACCTAACCGAATGATACCACAGCAGATCTGGTATAAACTGTTGCAGTTTAGGCCTGGGATATATCACTCAGACACAAACGCTGCGTACATGGAACACCTTGGCAGGTGCAAAAACACAGAATCAGGATGCCTTTCCATCGTAAGGTGCTTTATTGCTTGGTTGCCATGTATAGCATAAAGTGAAGCAAACAAATTTAAACACTGAATGAATAAATGTGTGGATATATTGATAGATACATGACATGTGAATATGAACAATGAGTGTGAGAGAGAATATGTGTGCGTGAGTAGAAGGATATGATTCTCATCACACAAGAACAGATGACTTCTCGTGTCCAATTGTGTTGTGAGATTTGCTTCTGAAGTCAGGCTGGCCCTTTCTCAGGAGCTAAAAAGATTCCCATAATGTCAGTGGACAGGACGAGTAGTCATGTTTAGACTACACCAATAGAATAACAACAGAATAGAACAACTGCATCTGCTGATAGTGTTCCTCAGCAGATTTGGCCTCGAGGCCTAGCATGGGATTTCTGTTCCTCCAAGACACTGTACACTGTAAATGTCTGACACTAAGTAGTACATTTTAATCAAACCTCAAAATATATCAAAATGTGTCATTGCTATCATTGTAAAGCTGGCTAAAAGCATTATTTGACCAACCCTAGATGTTAAAGCTGGAATGTGAACCTCAGGGATGTTGGTTTACATTGATTTGATTTAGAAAGGAACAGAGGTCCCACACTTGATTGGGTTTATTTTCAGTGTATTGCTGCATTGTCTTTATCTGCACAGGTTATTTAAAAGCAATTACCTCATCCCAGAGGTGTTGCAGACGGTTGGCACTTGTACATTTGCAGTAGCACATGACCGCCAATAAAAATTTTCACTAAGCACATGACACTCACATCACATTGGTTCCATTTTGACTCTCCCATAGAGTAACATTGCACCCATGATTTTTCCCCTCCCAAGAGGAGATTCTCTGAATTCAGGTGACAGTCCTTTCCTCTCAGGCACGTGTCACATGCTATCCTCCATGCTTTCTATGATCATTATTTCAGTTTACCAATGACCAGTTTTAAATCTCCCATTTGGCTGCTCTGAAATCCTCCCTGTTCACCTGAAGATATAGATTCTACCATCTGAAGCAGCCCTCATGAACTTGGACTCTGGAACATTAAATTCCATTTATTTTCCTGCATTAAGCATGTTCATTTTATACATTTAGGAGAACTGTGAAGATGCACCTCTTTGCCCTGGCCTTTGTCTAAGCAAGGAAATGGCTTTCCTCCCCACATCCAGGCATTCAGGCATTGTCATGGTTTTTAAGTTCATTCTGTATGCTCACTGGTTTTTAATGGTGTAACCCACCCTAAGACCTTTGGGATAAAAATTCAAATAAATAAATATAACCCAGTGGATCTCTCTTTTCCAAACTGAACTGTGATGGCATGAGGTATATGTGGGAAATCACTTTAAAGCTGTCTTCCATTGATCCATTCTCTAGCACATTTTTTTTACAAAGAGGAACAGACCCCTGGGGTTCCAGTCTGCTGACCTAATATAGCATTTCAGCAGTCCAAGGTGAATTTTGTCAATATTCCTCAGTATTCCTATTCCCCAATAGGACCATTCTCAGGTGGGAAGAGGTTGCTACTAGAGATGTTCACAAATTCAATTTTCAGGATTTGATTCGATTTGAATATCCAAAGTTTCAAATAGATTCAAATGTTTAAAATTTGGATGTATTCACATTCAATTAAAATTGAATACATTCTAATCTATTTGTATAAATTTTAGATTCATAGTTGAAGATACAAATGTTGACAACATTTAAATATGTGTGTATGCATCCGTATACATCCATACACTTCCGTACGCATCTATACGCATTCGTGTGCATCTGTACGCAACCCGTTTTTATCCTGTATGCATCCCATTTTTGTCCCGTACATGTCCATACACATACAAATGGCCAAATAATTTGAACAAATGATTCAAAAGATTCAAACACTCGTTTGAATGTTAAATTCAAATTTAGAGACATTTTATATGAATTTTAATGTCCAAATCTGATCAAATTTTGAATGTTTTCAATATTCATGCACATCCCTCCCTAGTTGCTACTAGAATGGATGACTAGGTACTGCCTGAAGGTTGGAACAACTGGCAGGATGCCACTGAAGTCCATTTGCAGGGATTTGCAAGTGGATGAAAGTCTTGCCTTTGTCTTCTGCTTGAGAATACCCAGAAGCAATTGGTGGGCTACTGTGTGAGGAGGATGTTGGACTAGATATTCTGTGGCCTGATCCAGCAGGGCTCCCCTGATGTTCTTATGTTCTCTTATGTAAGTTTGGAAACACTACAGTCCCTCGTATATTTTACATTAAAAAAGTCTCCAAGAGCCATGTGATGTTTTCAGGGAGCAGGCTGCAGGCCATGGGCTTGTTTCCCATGCTTTTGCAGCAATTTGATTCACAGGTGGGGAGGAGCAGTGTTAGAAACCGCCAAAATGCACCAATGAGAGAAGCTGGATCTAGGGGTAGTTAAGCCCACAGCCCGGTGCTTTTATCGTCTCTGGTCTTGCAGTTTGTGTAAGAGAGGAATCGCAGAGGACTTGGCTTAGATCTCCAGACGTCTAGGCCTGCAACCCTTGGACCTGAGGGAAGGAGATAGAAGGAGTCTTGCCTCTGGGGCAGAGGAAGGCTAGGACGCATGCCAACCTTTGACTGGGCACCTAGAAGGAGCTATTTGCTTGGAGCCAGAGCAGAACAGGGGACCTCATGGCAGTTTAACATTGACATGGATTCTATTATTTAAGGAGAATCTTCACAGTGAATGGTAGTGGGAATCCATTCAGGGGCAGGAGGAGTGGCTGGAGCTAGAAGAAGGGGTTTACGTATGTTAATCGTTTTCAGTGAAACTTCTTGCTGAGAACTGAACTTCATTTTATTTACTGCACCTATTCTTTAAAGCAACTGAAGGACTATTGAGCTTATCTTATTTTGCTTGTGCTATTTATTTATATTAATAAACATTTAGTGTTTGCATTATGCTGGAATTTATGTGCTGCTTTAGGGGAGGCTTGGTATACAAGTGACTGAAGCAGGATGCCTGTGCGGAGTATAGTCCAGTTCATATACTGACCCCAACCCATTGCAGACAGTTGGGCCGTGGTGCTTGGCAGCTGCTTCCTTACTGCACAGCTCTGCGGAGGGCGAGTTGGGAGGGATTGGGCCGAGTTGCCACAAGCCATTATTGCTATTCAAACATACTGCAGTATTATTATTAGAAATCTGTTCCGAACATCAAATGTGAAGCACGGCTATGTCGAAGCATATTCTTCAACTGGGCAGTCACTTTTCTGCTCAGAGTGGAACAGAACCTGCTGAGAACTGAAATTGAATTCCTTAGATCCAGCAATGGTGGTGCCACAACTTGAAACTAAATGTAATAGCTGCTAATGCTCAGCAGCAACTGTTTGACTGCTGCTCACCAAATGCTAGTAATGAAAAGCCTGTTATAAATCAATGCATTCCTAGGCAGAAGTGTACACAGGCATGAGAAATGGGAAGCAAAATCCTCTTTCAAGACTCATTTGAATTTTGAGCTAGCACTCCACCCTTCAACAAGCCCAGAACTGGGCATAGGGCACATCAGTAGCTCTTTGCCAGTTTTTTTGGCCGATAAATTTAAGAAGCTGCAGATGAAGATGTCATATGGAAAGATGAAACCAAGACCTTTCTACAAAGAACACATTTTTATGCCTGCATGCACTCTGCTACAGGAATTGCTTCTCTTTGACATGTTTGATGTAGAGACAGTCTTCTAGACTGAGCAGCAGTGAATACTGTTACTGATATGTCATTCTGCAGTGACAGCAAATTGGGGGGACAAATCTTGGAATTAAACTTCCTATCCCTCTTCTTCTAAAAAGGAGAACAAAGTTAGGAATTCTGTGTTTTGAAAAGAAGACAGCCTTTGGTGAGGGTTTGCCACTTGAGTATTCTATAGTTTTCTGGGTCTTTATTTGTTGTGTTCTCTAAGTTAGAGAAAGTAAGAATGAATATAACAAGTTTTTTTTTTACCCTCCAGTAGGTTAAACATTCATTGGAATAACACTGTTGAACCACATTAGCAGGCCCCAGTGAAAGTTCTAATGGTTAGAAAAGTTACAAATACTGAGGTCTGCTATTTTTTCCTGAATTTTCTAGAATAAAAAGAGATGATGAATTCAAATGTTGTGTTCCTCCTCCAACATAACGCTGATCTTAATAGAACTCAGTTATTACTTTGATTGAATCCAGTTTAATGTAGCATTAGGAGCTCTTATACTGAAATTTAGTGGTATGGAGGTTACCTCCAGACAGAGGTGTTTAAATCAGCAGTTTGACTATAAATTGCTGTATACTCACTGCAAAGGGAAAATGGATCATCTCCACTAAGACTCAGCTCCATAGTTTTCTATGTAAGGAAGCATCAGAGCAATGAGAGTTTAGGTGGCGGTGGTCATCACGTGGGATCAGGCACCCAATCAATTTTTGAGCTACACTTTTGCATTTAGCATTGTCTCATTCATCTTGTGAGTTAACTATATACTGAGCAGGGAGAGTTCTTTTTCCTCCACTAAGGTAAATGCTCAGTAATGATCATATACTGCGGCGTGATGATGAAGGATTGATTGTCGTGTCTGATGGGATTAACAGGGACTGCACATTCCCTTCATGGATAGAACATGTCTGGGTGCACCTTGGCATCTTGTAGCCAAATAGTTTTTAAAAATGGAGAATTGTTCATACCTCAGGACTTCAGATTATTCAAAAATAGTAGAACTTTATTGAAAGTATTGCAAAGATGCCCAAAATGGGTTGATTAGCAAAACTGTACAGTTTGGCGGAAAACAGCTGATTGCCATTGCCAAATACTAGGAAAAGGCAGAGAAAAACGCAGTTAAACCAATACGCACACTTAGGCAGCTCTGCCAAATTTCTGCAATTCTGTTTTGCTTTCAGAAAGACAAATAAAGGGCCAAATGGTGTGTGTGTGAGTGAGTGAGTGAGTGAGTGAGTGAGTGAGAGAGAGAGAGAGAGAGAGAGAGAGAGAGAGAGCATTCAATGTGGCAGCCTCTGATCTAGTAGAAGATCCAGCTGGCTCAAGCAAAGAACTGAATGCGCAAAAGGGGAAAGGTGCAATTCTGCAAGTCAGCAGCAGCAGAGTTTGAGTTCTTAGGAAAGTTATTTCAGCAGAGAGAGCAAGCAGGATGCAAACTATCCAAAGCAAAGTTCCAGTCATAGAGCAGCTCCAGATTAAAGCAACAGCTCAAAGCAGCAAACAACAATGGGCCTGTCTCCATGCAATTTTTATTCCAAATTTAACCCTGCTTTGCCTTGGGAGCATCTCCATGCAAAGCCTTAATACGGGCTACATGCGAGACAATACATGTTTAAAAAAACACCCACTTTGCAAGTGTACTACATGTGAAATAAGGGGCTAGCAAGAATTGCCCTGTGGTCATGCGGACACCTCCGGGTTATTTGGTTGCAGAGCAGCTGTCAGGTGAGAACAGAGGGTGTAAAGAGCAGGGAAGATTTTTAAAAACAGACACAAGAGCCAATTCTGTTTTAAAGGGCTCTCTCAGGGGGCTCTCAAGAGTAGGAGAGGGGAGCAAGGAGCTAATTAATTATGCACCTCTTTCTGCTTGAATGAGTCAGCCTCCAGGCAAGGAGCTAATTAATAGGCAGCTCCAAGGGGTTGCAGGGACTTGAAATTTCTCTATAACTGGGAACTGGTGAACTTCTCCTGCAGGGGGAGGGAAGGGTCTCTTTGCTCTGCTTCCCCTCTCATTCTCTGGCTTGCTGTCATGCTTCCTCCTTCCCTCCCCTCTCTCTCCTCTCTCTCTCACACATGCATGCACGCATGCATGAACAGAGGAGGAAATCCTTCCTGGAGGAACATCTTCCTCCTCCCCACCCTCCTCTCTCTCTCTTCCTCCTCCACCCCAAGCCCTCCTTCTCTCACACACACACACAGACAGAGACAGAGTGGAATCCCTGTCAGAGCCCCAGGAAAGCTGCTGCTCTTTTAAACATTTTATCGGGGCTCTGACAGCCCCTCTCGCTGCCTGAAAGCTGACAGTTGCCCTGCATTCAGCTGAGTGGCTTTCAGGTGGGGTGAGAGGCTACTGAGCACATGTACAGAGTAACGCTAAAATAGCAGCAGTGGCTTTCATGGCTCTTTTAATCATTTTATCTGGGCTCTGACAGGGATTCCACCCTCGTGTGTGTGTGTGTGTGTGTGTGTGTGTGTGTGTGTAGGAGGGAGAGAGAGAAAGAGGGGAGGGGAGGCAGAAGACGTTCCTCCGGGAGGGATTCCACCCTGTCTGTGCGTGCATGTGTGTTTTCACGCTCAGGCAAAGGGGGAGATGGTGGAGAAAACCATGATATCCCAATGCAGGGCTTTACTGCAGTTTTCATGGGGATCGGCGGGTTTGTCTGGAACCCGCATTGTCCTCCATTACCATGGGGACAGCTTAATGCAAATTAAGATTCACATTAAGCTGTCTCACTTCCACCTCATTTTTTTAATTCCATGGGGACGCGCCCAATAACAAAGTGGTTATTTAACTGCACTGTCACAATCCTCTTCCTCCTCTTCTTTTTGTGGCTGGAGTTTGGCAGCATGGAGAGTGGATCCGAATGACGGGAATCATGTAGTGAGGGACTTCAGGTGTGGAAACTGTGTGTACCACATGATATGGGCATTTTATTCTATTCTGGGCAGAACACAGCTAGTTGCTGCTGCTGTTGCACATTTAGCTATACAGAAGAGGGTCTGATTGCTGGCAGTCGTGTAGACAATGTAGTAGCTCACAGAAGAGGGTAAGCCAATGAATGGGTAAACATTCATTGCCTTGTAGAATCTCATAGTCCTGTTTTGGAATATACCAAAGTTTCACACTTATAATTCTTTGAATAACAGAGCTAACCTGATGACACAAAAGGCGTCTTGATCACATAGCTGGTATCCTTCAGTATATGTTAACTTTAACGTATAAGGCCCTAAATGACTTGGCCCCCACATTTCTGGAGGAACACCTTCTCCCATACTGACTTGCCTATGCCTTATGATCTGGAGGGGAGGTGCTCCTCATTGTCCCACCACCCTCAATAGTAAGACTGGTGGGCCCTCGAGAGAGGGTCTTCTCAGTAATGATCCCCAGGCTATGGAATAGTCTCCCCCTTGAGGCTCATCAGGCTCCTTCACTGTATACATTCAGGAAGGCAGTGAAGATGCACCTCTTTGCTCTGGCCTTTGTCTAAATATGGTGTAGTTTCCACCCACCACAGACATTACTGGTTTGTACTGTTTTATATATATATATGGCTCTATTTGAACATGTTTATTTTAAATGTTGTTAAATAAATAAATAAATAAATAAATAAATAAATAAATAAATAAATAAATAAATAAATAAATAAATAAATAAATAAATAAATAAATAAATATTATATTGAGTTCTGTCTTTTTTAAACAAAATGGAATTTGCTGCCCAGAGTTCCAGGCTTCTACTGATAAATCTCTGCTCTTACCATACTAATGCCAAGCATGCTTTGCCATGTTCCCAGGCACAGTTCCTTGCAAGGCTGTTCCTGCCCTTGTATACAGATATAGCAAGTATAATATTTATATAAATGAATGATTCTAGGGGTGTGCATGAAGCCCATTTCAATACAGACTGAAGGTGGGAATATTTGGCTTTGTGCAAACCCATTCCCATCCATTGAATGTTTGTGCATAACGGACCCCCCCATCCCTTCTTTCCCATCCTGCCTCCCCCTCCCCCTCGCCTTTCACTGCTGCCAGTGCCACCATGGCCTCCATTGCACTTTCCAGAGGTGCATGTGCAGCTGGAGGAGCCGCCCCCATCCGGGAATCACAGGAAAACCCATATTATACCCTTTGTTATAAACTGTATCTGCGTGATGATAGCAAAACACAACAAACAAAATGTTTACTTTCAAACAAAATCCCAAATAAGAGCAGAAAAATTAGCCACCCCTTATTTCTAATTAGCATTTCAAATGTGATAAATGTTCTGTTTTGCACGTGAAGCAGTTTATTGAGTTGAAGTACGTTTGTGTTTGTGTCTGTGTTTTACTCTGAGTCTATGTTGTCTTCAGGGATTGTACCATGCACTCAGTCTATAAATATAATCCATGAGATTGTTTATCTTTGTCCATATGTAGGACAAACAAGTAAAGCCTTAAATCACGGATTAGTGAATGAAAGAATAACATTAACTGAAAAAAACTCACATTCCATTGATTTTGCATTTTGAAAAGCAATTGCATTGCTGAAGTTTGTTTTTTTAGTGCAAATAAGTCTACTCAATACCTCAGAGATTAAACACACACACACATTTTATTCCCTTTATTCAAGAGAAAAACATTGATTTTTACTGTGGGAATAGTTAGGTCTAGCAGTCTGATTTTTATTTTTATTTTATTTTAAAGGATCTGCAAACATTATTGTAAATAAGGAAGTTATAATGCCTGTTCTAAGCTTCAATGTTGAATGAAGTTAATAAATGAGAGTAAAGATTTCATACTAGGGAACATGACTGAAAGCTTTGGTTAATATATTCATGACAGTTGATAACTCTGGTAACTGATTTAGGTAGCTGGTCCCACAGATGTGAATGGTTGGTACCCAAGCACTGTTCTCCTGTGATATGCACAGCATGGCACACAACAACATACATTGCTTTTTCATCTGACATGGAAGTGGACTGCACTGGACCTGATCTTTATTGGCAGAATTTCTTATGGTTTTCATCCTCACACCGTGATGTGGATTTATCAGTGTGGCATTTCCTGTTTTGCTCAACAAGGGAAAATGACTGTCAACTGTAGCTATTTCCTATGTTCAGCAAAATAGCCTCAGGTAGAGACCTAAAAGTGATCCAGGTGTGATGTTTTTGCCACCAAGTTTAGTGACAGGCATGCAAACAGCATACAACTACTGCAGGACGTATAAGTAAGACATTTAAATACTTTTTTTGCATTGGGCCTTGTTCCAGATTTTACAACCCAGAATGGGCAATTTTCATTTGCGTACTAGCGTACACTATAGCAGACCTAAGGGACTCTGGCTGTTGTATGCACCAGCATATGAAGAGCAAATCCCTATTCCAGAATACAATCCAGAATGAGATCCAGTGAGAAAGGAGGAAGAAGGTCACTGCAGGAGCATTTTTTCCTCACTATGCAGTTAACTGTTGTTTCTATTGTTAAAAAGTGATTCACAATTCATTACAGACTTCAACAAAGAATAGTGAATCCTTACATATCTCTTCTGCTATAACACAAGAACTTAATAACATAAGAGGAGCCCTGTTGTATCAGACCACAGTCCATCTAATTCAGGATCCTGTCTCACACAGTGGACTAGGGATGTGCACAAATATTCAAAAATCCAAATATTCAATTCAAATCCAGCAAATGTCGACATTTGAACTTGAATCGGATTTTCGAAAATCCGATACAAATTTTCGAATGATTCAAATGCATAGATTCGCATCTGTCATGTACAAATCTGCAAGAAAATTATACATATCTCGCGCTTAAAATATGGGATTAAAACAGGATGCATATGGGATAATATGGGATGAATACGGATTTTTAGGGAATGTGCACAGATACGTACAACAGATGCAAATGTTGTCAACATTCATATCCTTAAATATAAATCTAAAATTTGAATGTATAGATTCAAATAATCTGGATTTAAATCAGATTTTATGACATCTGAATCTTAAATATCCGAATTGAATTGGATTTTTTGACATTAGAATCTACTCGGATTTGAATGTCAAAAATACATTCTTGTACATCCCTACAGTGGACCACCAATTGCTTATGGACATCTCAAGCAGAAGACAGGGCAAAATGTTCACCTGCTCACAAATTCCTGCAAATGGTCTTTAAAGGCATCCTGACTGTCTCCCCAGCCTGGAGGAAGTACCATTCTAGTTTATAAACCTTTTGAGTGGGATTGTTTAGCAACTAATTCTGAACTGTTTTTCAGGATTAACTAGTGCTTTCAAGATCTTTTCATTGATAAACACCATTGAAACTGTACTGCCTAATGCATTTTTTTAAACTTTCCTTTGGAAATACATAACACGTCGGACTTAGAAATAAGTTCTACTGTGCTGGATCAAAGTAGTTTGCATGAACTCAAGTTCATACATTCAGCCCAAACCTCATTAATTTCAGTTTGATCTAGAACTAAGCCAAAGAAGCTGAACTAATTTCTAGATCAAATGTGAAAGAGTTAATGAACTGTTAAAACATTTTTTTTAAAAAAAATCATGTTAAAATACACTTTAAAAGCCCCATTTAAAGGACCACCTTAGACTGATTTTGAAGCATTCAAAATGAACCATTCAGTTTGCAACACTTTACCAAACACCCTAGTTCAGTTTGAATCAAACCAGACCCGTTCAAACAGGATGGTTTGCTTTGATTCAAATCAGGTCAGATTGCTCCGTTTGATCCAAACCAGTTAAACATAAACCAGATTTGCTTTCTGATGTAGTTTTCATTGGAGAATGTCAAATTCCCATATAGCCCTTCCAGTGTACCTTTATGGTGGAAGCTTAAATATTTCAAGTAAGTAGCAAAAGATGAGGAGGAAAAGGAAAAGAGGAAAAGAGGTGAAGGACAATGTAGGGTTGGAACAGCATCCCTCACCAGAAGTAATATGAACCATGCTAAAAGCAGGACCTTTCCACACTTCAGCAATAGGGGATGTCTGGGAATGCTCTGGCATGCTTCTATCTCAGAGTGGCTCTGAACATGCAGGGGCATCCCCAATCTCGGTTAACTATTGTCACGGAAAACTGACCATAGTACAATACCGTATCAATTGTTTATTTGTACATATCAGAAATCAAACATGCATGCATGGAAGGAGAAAGTTTCTCCTTCCCAGAATAGACAAGAACAAAGCCTTTTATAATAGTACTTGTGAGTCCGTGAATCGTCACAGAATGTGTCACAAAATCCATCATACTAAAATGCTGGAAAATCCCTAACAGACTACGTGACTTTATGCACATAGTTAACTTCCTCCATTATAGTTCCTGTTTTCACAGGTAGCAATGCAAGCACTAAGTACATGATTTCCTATTCTATCCCTGCTTGCCCTGTTGCAAAAGCAGTACATCCTGATTACAAATATTTCTGTAAACTGTCTCTATAACGGCATAGAAGAGAGGAAAGAAAGATACTCTGAGGCAAATGAAAGCTCCTAATTATAAAATACCATATTGATCAGAATTCCCATTTTTCCCTCACACTATGGAGCCCCTTTTGGTGTGCAATGGCTATATTAGAATTATCAACATGTTCATAGTAAATCCAGCATAGAACCTTCACATGTATTTCTTTGTGAAGGCTGCATGGGGGCAGCATGACCTGGCTACAGCTGCACAACCACCTCAGTGTCACCTGGTTGCTTCAGCAATGGCCCACCATGCATGACCATTGCTGTGGTGAGTGATCACTCCCAGGCAGGATTTATCACACTTCTAGGAGACTTAGTTAATGCCAGGAAGCTTTGGGACAGGCACAGCATTTGCAGCACAAATGCTGGCCTCCGTACGGGATGTTAACTTCCCAGAGACACTTTCCCAGGAAAGCTAAGTGTGAAAAGACCCTCATTCTTCTATTTAAGCCAATCCAGAGTGTCCATATCTATTCCTTCCATATTGATGAAGCAGTCTAGTAGACAAGACACTGAGAGTTTCTTGCAGGCTCATTAAAGCTTAGAACTTCATAGGATTTTTTTTGAGGGGAGGGGCAATTAATTTATTGGTCTTTTGTTTTTGTTTTAAGTGCAAAGAATGAAAGTAAATGGGGTGAGAAACCAAGACACTCACACACAATGTAGCTATGTAGACATTAACAAAATTGCTGTCAGAGTATTTTTCCTATCCATAATTCTAATTAGACTCCTCAGGGCATTTTCAATCACTTGAAGTTAGATTTGCAACATCAGAAACTTTGTGTGGCTTCCAGGATTGTTCCCTTATGATTCTAATGTTTCAAAACTAATGATCATTAGTTCCAATATGCTCTCAAAACTACTATCTTATTTTGACATAGTTGGCCCACTTCCTAGGAATATTAATATGCTGACTCCCAAGAGTTGTATTTTCAATATTCTTAGCAATTCAGGAGCTTGAATGCTTTCCTCAGCAGGATCTGCACAGCACTGACATTTATTTATTTTATTTAAATAATTTCTATCCTGCCCTTCACCAAAACATCTCAGAGTTGGACACATAGGAGTCTACAAGTGCTCAAAGGACATAGGGAATATGTGCCTCCATAACCATCGAGTAAAGCTCCTTAGTATGTACTCCTGGCAAATTGGGAACACCCTGAGAGTGCTTCCCCTCATTTTGCCAGCCTGTGATACCATCTCCATACCAACCTGGAAGTGCTTCCAGGGATCTAGATAACATAGCTCTGTTTCGGAAAGCACCAAAAGTGGCCAACTTTCCGTGCCTCCCAGAGCTGTACTGAGTGAATAAGTAAAAGCTACAGCAAGTATTCCAGCCCTAGAAGCAACAAGAACCATTTCCTTCAGCTTATACAGTGAAGAAAGAGGAGTGAAAGAAGGGCAGTTAGCCAGGAGGCCTTTTTGCACGAGGGGTTTTAGAACACATGGAGAGCACGTCTGGATGGAGCATTTGCTTTTGCGGGTGGCCGGATCCATTCCAGGCCTCCCCCAAGTGTCCCAACTTGCTCTCCATGCATTTGAGTTTCAGAGCACTAAATAGTGCTCTGAAACCATCTCTGCGCGTTCCGCGCGTTATGAGCTGTCTCAGAGAGAAAGCATATGCATACTCTCTCTCTGTAACAGCTCGCCCCCTCCTCCAGGCTGCTCCCATTGGCTCCTATGAACCCAGTGTGGGAAGCCCAGGTGCCTTCTTTCCCTAGGTTCCTGCTCGCTCCTGAACCTTAGATTGGGCTCCGGGGGCAGACAAGAACCCCAGCCAAAAGCCCCCAACCCATCCCCGGGGTCACACACGTGCATGAATGGGCCTTCCTTTTTTTCCTGGCCTGATTCTGATGGAATAGGCCAGGCCATTCTGAGCATGCTCGAGGGGGTGGCCCCTCAGTGGCTGGGCACCTGCCTGGCCTCAACTGGCCATCTGAGCATGTCAGAGACAGGCCTTTCTATCTATCACTAGAAAGGCCTCCCATAAAGATCTTAAGGCATGGGGTGGTTAGTATGGAAGAAAGGATTCCTTTATATATTTTGGGTCCAAGTCATTTAAGGCTTTATAATTTAAGGTCAACACCTTGAATTGGGCTCAGTAGCAAATTGGCCACTAGTGCAGCTCTTTCTCTCTTTTTTTAGGACTGGTGTAATGTCAGCCATTCCAGTCAATGGCCTAGCTGCTGCAATACTACTAATATATTTTCTTGGTTCCATATAGCAGAGTGAATCCAGAGTCCAAGGTAACAAAAGTCCCGGAGGAGGAGGAGGAGGAGGAGAATTAGCTTTTCTCACCTATTTAAGGAGACTCAAAGCACTGACAAAGCTTTCTATTCTTCTGCTCACAACAGACACCCTGTGAGGCAGGTGGGGCTGTGAGAGCTCAGAAGAGAGCTGTGACTAACACAAGGTCATCCACCTGGCTTCATGGAGGAGTGGGAAATTTAACCTGATATTCCCAGATAAGAGTCTGGTTCCCAAACTACTAGTGAATGATCATTTGTTTACTTACATTGTTCTCCCATTCTGCGCCCTAAGTTGTTGGGATGGGTTACAAGAGGCTGACACTGCTCCAGGATGTTAAGTGTGAACAAGCCCTGTGTTTAACTCAGATTTACCAAATGATCTTTATGGGTGAACATGGATTTTACAGATCTTCTCAATCTGTCCTCTTACCTGTCTTGAAAATATAAGTGTAGTCATCCTTTAGCAATGCTGTCACTGACAGAAAGAAGCTCAGAATCCACAGTCAAATGAAAGTACTAATTTCTGTCTGATAAAATTCAAGCCATCATTAAAACAATGAAGTATTCATGAGATACTCCACATTAGCAGTGTGGAAAAGCTTGAATGGCGTATGATTGCATGAAACCTGACCCTCCCTTGGCCCAAATTATATACCTAAGGGAGCAGCTCAAGGGACTGAGAAAGTAATGATGTTTTTAAGCTGCATTTAACAGCCCTAGAAACAGAACAGCATGTAGTTGCAGAAATAGAGGAAATCAGAGAACATTCATTTCAAGGGAATGTGAGGGGAGATGAGGGGAAGAATCCATTGCCTCCCTTAAATAAGGCCTCATTAACAAGAAGCTGGCTGACCTATGCGGTGACCGTGACTTTTTGCCATAATCAGCTCAAAAAGTTAATTTGCTATATTTGCATGTGATCCCTTCTCTCATCCTGATATTTTAACTCCACAATTTCACATATTCATATGCTATTTTCAGAATACTTTTAACAGCCCTATGATTTCGTCTGCCTTCATAGGAGCAGCATTAAGGAGCTTTGGCAATAATGGGCTTACATTGAAATACAATTTTTAAACTCAATAAACAAATTTATTAGTTCAAACTTAGATCTTCCTTCCTTCCTTCCTTCCTTCCTTCCTTCCTTCCTTCCTTCCTTCCTTCCTTCCTTCCTTCCTTCCTTCCTTCTTAAATGGACATTTAGAAGAAAAAAAATAACAGAATTACAATATTTCTGCATTATGAACTGCACTCTTATATTCTGTTGATCCAAAGCATGCATATATGAAATTTCATTGTTTGATCAGGGCATGAAAACATCTTGCAATGTTCACTGTACATTTACACTATGTTATAATGCCATTTCTAAGGCCAAGCCACCAGAGATATGCACAAACAAAAATGATATGTTTGGTTGAAAACTGAACCAATCAATTATTTGGCTCAATGGCAAATTGTTTTATAGAACAGAGTTTGAACTCATCTGAAAAAAAGAAAGTTCCTTCCATTGAAAAAAGTCCTTACAAAGGCAAAAACACAACAAATAAGAAATGTTCTGTCAAATGTTTCTGGTTCATTAGTGAGATACTACTTTGGTTTAATCAAACTTTTGGATTCACACAACTGCATGTTTAGTTCAATGCAAACAGCTTCTAACATCAACTATTCGATCTTTTTTTTTCAAATACAAACTGAACCTTACATATCTCTACTAGCCATGAAAAAGGTCATTAGTTGCTGTAAAATAACTGTATTCTACATTTTCTATATTATATGCAACATATATTGCTATAATTTTTTCCAGGGAGGGTTTGCAATAAATCTGTCCATAAACTTATAAAATATCTCTGAGGAGTTGTATTCTAAAAACCAATATCTTTAAAGAGGGACAGTCAATGAAACAAACCTGGATAGATGATGAAGCAGAGAGAGGAGAGAAATATTTAAGCTTCTTGAATGATGCTAAAGTGGACTTCGATTTATTACAGTTAAAGTCTGGTTTGGTGCAATGAAATATATATATAAACTACTATGCATCATCTCCTGTACCACCTTTGTTTCTACTGAGTGGGCAGGCCTGTATATAAAATTACTTTTAAAAAATCACAATGTTCCTACAGATTTTGTGTAAAGCTGGATGTGTAGGCGTGATCCTCAATGCAATCTAGAAATTGTCAGGAGCACCAGGTGAAGTTCTCTATACAGTGTACTGAGATGTGGGGAAGGGAAATACAATGAAGAGATTTAAAGGTGATCAAAGGCGTACCATGCCTGTTACAAGAGAAAAGTTCAGATTGAAACTGATCCAAGGTGTGTTTGTTTTGAATCAAACTAAACTAGAAAATAAAGTTTCTAAACTGATGTCAGAATTGCAGCTTAATTGTTTATTACATGTCTTTCTCTCTCTCAGTCTTATGGGTTATCAATGCAATTTGGCAACTTTAGGATATCCAGTTTGTATGATAACCTTATGTTTTTATTTTCTTTTTCTTTTTAATTTTTTTTATAAATTTCCAATATAAACATAAAACATCATATTTAGATTCCCCTACATAAATACAATAGGGGTATACACTTAATTGGTAAATTATAATTGACTTTCACCCAACCTTTGAAGCTTCTTATGTTAATTCATCTTTCATTCTCCCTTGTAGCTCTCTTTCAATATTATTTATTTATTTGTTTGTTTATTTGTTTGTATTTCTATCCTACCCTATAGCTAAAGGTCTCAAGGTGAGTAACAACATTTAAAACTAAACATATTAAAACAACTGTGTATATTAAAACAACAATATGCTTTCCCATTTAGTTATTCTTCAAAACCAGCAACCATAAATTTGGAGGAATAGGATGACAGATGTATCAGTGGCTACTAGAATGTACTACATAAGTACATCTTTCAGGCTGGGAGGACAAGCAGGATGCTTCTAAGGCCATTTGCGAGGATTCAAGAGCAGGAGAAGGTTTGCCCTTGCCTCTGCTCAAGATGCCCATGAGGACTATAGAGTTCCCTAGGACAGATTATAAGTGCAGAAAGGACCTGAGATGTATGTAAAATTAAGAAAAAATGATATCACTAAAGACTTCTGGATTAAATTGGATCTGTATACGTGTGAGCCATGTCACCACATTATACAAAACTGTGATATATTAGGGAAATATTGTTTTATTGTGCTATAACAAAACTAATTTAAGCACGGAGCTTTAATACATTCTCTTCAGATGTATTAAATGTGGCAAAAGCTAACAAAGAAAAGGGACACTAAAAATCTACATTTCTAAATTCACAGTAACAGGTGTTTGGCACCCTTCATTTGACAATTTCTATGCAGCTGAACTTATTATTTGTTCAGCATATTTTATCCAGTTAAAAAGGATAAAACACGCTAAAAAGATTTTCAGAGAGACTTATAATATCTAATGTTTGACAAGTCCCTGCCCTCAGGTTTTGATATAATGCTTAAGAAAAGGGGGCTTGAGATGTTAGAAAAAAAGGGAAAGGAAAGGATGAAATGTTGGGGGGGGGGCGAGCTCTTGAAGAAAGGGAATCACAACTCATGATCGTGAAGAGCAAAGCCACAACAGAAGATTGTGAGCAAATATGATACTTATTGAACTGAAGAAGAAGAAGAAGAAGAAGAAGAAGAAGAAGAAGA
Source organism: Aspidoscelis tigris stejnegeri (assembly GCA_023333525.1). Classification (NCBI taxonomy): domain Eukaryota; kingdom Metazoa; phylum Chordata; class Lepidosauria; order Squamata; family Teiidae; genus Aspidoscelis; species Aspidoscelis tigris. Next base: position 13,008,741 of record JALMGA010000006.1, on the reverse strand, counting down.
AGAAGAAGAAGAAGAAGAAGAAGAAGAAGAAGAAGAATCCATGGGCCGGGGAGAGCTCAGAAGGAGAAGTGTGACTATCTCAGAATCACCCAGCTGGCGTGGTATGGGAGAGTAGTCTTGAACTGGGAAATTATCAGATAAGAGTCTGACACTCTGACCAGAAGAACAAACTTACTTTCCTCTTCACCAAGAATTAAAATACTAAATACTTGCTAATTTTTGCTATAGTGTTGGGTTTTTTGGTATTTTTGTAATATAAAGAGGGTATTTACTTTTAAATGAGAGAGAAAGAGAGAGAAGCCAAGCAAAATTACTGTAAATACTGTGATAGCAGCAGTAGGCAATAATGCAAAACATTCCTAACACCCCCGTGTGTCATCCACCATTTCGTTATTTTAAATCTTTGGTGAAACAAATGTCCTTGATCTGATCCACTCCAGGTTGTATCAAAGAGGGATTCTCTACTGTGGCAGGAGTTTGGGAGTGTCCCTCTGGACATTAGCTATCATAGAGGGGGCATCCTGTTTCCCTTTTCTGTGGCCTATTGTTGGAATTGCTCCTGGTATATCAGCTGAGGGACACGTCGGTTGGTCACAGGTAGGGCAGTTTAAGACTGCATCTACAGATGGTCAAAACCTTATAATTATTCTGTAATTGTGCCTGATTTGCCAGGAGTTTCAAGCCGTTCCTGATCCAGTTCCAGAATATAGATCCAATTTCACAGGTTGTGATTGTGATAAAATTAATTATCTCAGCTTTTTTCAGACATCACTTAGGCAGCATCCAAAGAGGACCAAAGTTCTCCAGATCCAGTCCCAGAATATGGACCCGATTTTTGGCATTTTAGTTATTCTATAAAATTGACTATTATAGCATAATATCTTGTTATTCCATAATTGTAATTCTATCTGGATTATTGCACAAGACATACAGCAAGATGTGTGGCATGAACTGTCACTACTTTGAAGTATTTCATGTGATACTATTGGAAGGGCTAGGTTATGTAAATATATATGGGAATGCTAAAACTCAGAGTATTGCTTTAATGTATAAACAATGAATAGGGATGTGCATGAATATTTGTAACATTCATTTTTCATACAAATTCATATGAATTTAGACACTCATACACAAATTAAATGCTACGACATTCGTACATTAACATTTGTATGGATATGAATGTTTAGGGGCATCCATATGAATAGTTTGTACGTTCTTTAAACTGAGAATAGGTATCAGATATATATCAATACATATGCATTGGTATAGGATGTGTATCTGATGGGTATGCATTGGTATAGGATATGCATCTAATATGTATGTGTTAGTATAGGATACGTATCCAATATGTGTGCATTTGTATAGGATCCAGATGCAGGATCCTTTTGAAGGATCCATATGAAGGATCCGTACACATTCATATGAATATATTCATATCGAATAGAACCCTACCACATTCAAATGAGATTTATTCAAACAAATATGAATTTTCTAACATTTGATTCATTATGAATTGAATGCCAAAAAAAAAAAACATTTGTGCACATCCATAACAAGGAGTGATGCTTCTGGATGTGGTTTACAATGGTAAATTGATAAATTGAAGAATAAATCAATGATACCTGGTTGGGTTATGGATGAAACACATTTACCCTTTTTCAGTTCAATTCAAATTGATGGGAGGAAGGTTTGTCTTCATGCAAAGCCCACTCCCCATGAATGTGGCAGGTTTCACCTTTGCAAGTGAACATCCATCAGATGTTCATGTGAAAAAGGAACTCCCGAATCCCCTTCCTCCCGAATCCCCTCCCTTCCCAATCTCCTCCCTTACACACCTTTTGCCACTACTGCTGCCACTACTACTGCCAATGCTGCTGTCACATGCTCATCAAAGGCTTAACTAGGCCTTCTGGAGGTGTGCACACAAGTTTAGAGCCCCCATCCAGGAACTGTGGGATATCTTAAGGAACTAGGAATGTTTAGTCTATCAAAAAGAAGACTGAGAGGAGACATGATAGCTGTCTACAAATACCTCAAGGGTTGTCACAGGGCAGAGGGATCAGCCCTGTTCTCACTCTCTCAAGGAAGGACTAGAAACAATGGGGTGAAACTGCAGGGGAAAAGATTTAGTTTAGATGTTAGGAAAAAATTTCTAACAGTAAGAGTGATCAACCAGTGGAACAGGCTGCCACGGGAGGTGGTTGGTTCCCCTTCGATGGAGGTCTTCAAGCAGAGACTGGACAGCCATCTGTCTGAGATGGTTTAGGAGATCCTGCCTTGAGCAGGGGGTTGGACTCGATGACCCAGGAGGTCCCCTCCAATTCTACCATTCTATGATTCTATGATCTCTAGGGATGTACACATATATTCGTAACATTCAAAACTCATACGAATTTGGCCAAATTCGGACATTTGAATTGAATGTTGGTACATTCAAAGATTGACATTCAAATCTGAATCAAATGTTTTGATACATTTGTATGAAGCTTTGTATGGGATTCATATGGGATTTGTATGGGATTTGTATAGGTTTCATATGCTATTCGTATGGTATTCATATTCATTTGCATGGGATTCATATGGGATTGAATATTCATACTTAATACGAATCCTACAACATTCAAAGGGGATCTGTTTGAATGGATACAAATTTTCTTGCCTTTGATTCAATACGATTCAAATATGAAAAAAATAAAGATGGCATGAACATCCCTAGAAATCTCATTAAATTTCCTGGGAATCATGGGAAATCACCTGCATAAGAGGCGCGATGGCAGCAGAGGCCGTGGTGGTGGCTGGATTTACAGATAAGGGGGCACTGCTGAGGGGATGGGAGGCCGGAGGTGGGCAAACTCAGCCCTTGACAAAGCTTCTGTGAAGGTCTGAGAAAAATTCACTTCACATGCAAAGGGGGCCCTATTAATGTTGACTTCTTTCAATTCAACCGTGAAAGTTTGAATTCATAAAAATTTACAAAAATTGTGAGTGTGACAAATGTTCTTTTATCCATCCCCAACATCTGGAAGTGTCCTACAGCATCATTTTCTCTCCATCTCTCCTGTAGCCTATGGATGAAATTACTTCATGTACAGCAATACTAATAACAAATCAGCTGAGTCCCAAGTTTTCAAAAATGTTTGGCAGGTGCATGATAACAGATATTTTCTAATGCTATGCCATTTAACTTTAACATTTTAGCTTACAACATGCTTATTGGAATTTTCTTTGTCTTCTAGGTCCAAGGGCAAAACAAAGTCATTCTACCTACCATTGACTGCTTCATAGTTTTCCCTTTTAAAAAAATGCCATCAGAATGAGGTGCTGAGTGACTAGAAACAAGGAAGCTGGTATCAATACATTCTGAAAGTAACCCTTTTCTTAAGTTTTAAAGGTTTCTAAACGGCATTTTAGTGATTACCACTTGGGAGGTATTTTCAGAGATACAGATTAAAATCAATAAAGAAAGCCGAATCAAAATTAGAATTATAGCCTCAGAAGAACAAGAACATTTTTAAAACATTGATAAAATGTCATCACCAATTAATGTCAATGACAAGTTTTAACAAAGTTGTGGCAACCTTATTTCTAATTGCTGTAGGATAAAAACAATAACATACACTATTTTCCAAGACACAAATAAAAGAACAAAATGTAATGGTTGTGTGATGTTCTAGAGATATTTTCTCTCAATAAAAGATTCATTTTATGGAAGTAAAAGACTGCAAAGAAAGCACAGGATCTTTACCGAAGAGATCTTCTCTCTGCATGGATTTTCCTAGAGGTAAGTAGTAATCATATGGGGTAGGCTTAGTATGATCACTCTCAAAACATATTTTGGGACTTAATATTGTACCATAGGTTCAGTGTTTGACAGTCATCCCCCACAGACTACAGCCATATCACCACTGGAAAAATGGAGGGTCCAAGAGGTGGGTATCTTGGCAAAACTCCTTCATTTGACACATTGATTGGCAATTCCATGCTTTCTTTTTGACGCCCAAAGGCTATAAACAATGTTGTGTCCTTCAGCCATGTGCACACCTCATGCAAGCATCACACTCCTTGGGTGGCACACGTCTTTTGGAAGATACTTGGTGCTCCTGAAAGTGAAGGTGTTCAGTAAAGTAAATGGACACATGGCCTACAACTTCCCCGGACCTTGTATATATGGGATTGGTGTCAAAAAGGAGAGGCGAGGGGAAGGAAGGAAGGAAGGAAGGAAGGAAGGAAGGAAGGAAGGAAGGAAGGAAGGAAGGAAGGAAGGAAGGAAGGAAGGAAGGAAGGAAGGAAGGAAGGAAGGAAGGAAGGAAGGATCACCCAATCTGAACCAAAGCAATCTAAGGGTCTTTTCAAGGTTGGTCTGGATATTCTCTTACATGGAACATATGTATTGTGTGAAGTTACTTTAATTCCAGATGTGGCTCTGTGCATGATGGATCATCCCCTAGATGGATAGCTAGGGAGCACTAAAAAGCACTAAAATGGCCCAGCATGCATCATTTGCACCACTTCTGGGCAAAGGGTGTACGGGATGCACCACATCACCACAACAATGAGGGGTGAGGTGAATGCTACTATAGAGTAGCATTCACATTTACCCACCAGGACTGGGCATTTGAAATGCAAACACCCAATTTGTTCCAGATCTTCACTTCCCTGGGATAATTTTCCAGGGAAGTGTAGGTGGAAACAGGCTCCAAGGACTGGGATGGATTACTGGGGACAAGAACAAGACTGCATTTGAATAGCCTGTGCCAGATCAGCCCCATGTCAGCCCTGAAGCTCATGTAAGCATTGTAGATGGCCTTCAAAACTCCAAAGCCAGGAACTAAATATTCTGCCAGAAGTTCCAGGGCTTCACTGATAGGTCCGTTGAGGTAGAGAGAAACACCACTTATTGAGCTTTAGCTCTGTTCTGTAAATGCAATAAAGCAGTATTTTGGATCAGAAATGCATTTGCTGGTTTCAGGTTCAGAACAAGTTGTCATCAGCTTGAAATTACCTGATCTGTAAGGAAACAAGTAAATTTGAACACACTATGGTTTACGGTTTACGGTTTTTCAGGGCACGGAAATCAACTAATCCTTGACTTATGCATTAGTGCAAATTAATGCCAGCTGAATATGAGCTCGGGCATACATTCTTCTGAAACATACAAAGTATGGAAGTCTTTTCTTCACAATGCAAAAATAGCAAGATACAAAACTATGTGGCTTGGCTCCTAAATAGCCCTTTATATGGGGAAACGTAACGCCTTTTCATACTTTGGCAACTAGTACAATCCGACACATTCTAGGACGAAGCATCCAGGTACTGCTCATTGCTGCTCTGATTTTCAGTATCTATACAGTAGTAAAAGAAAGAATTATCCATGATGGCACAACACAGCTTATGGTTGTCCCATCTATCTGATGGGAAGTGGCTGCTGGAGGCATCCACTGTCACCAAAGTGCCCTTTGACATTTGTTCCTTGCCAAATTGCTGTATGATAGTGAAAGAGATAGCAGAGGAAAGTGGGGACCTCGTGTTTTGGCTGGCTAAAGAGTAACTACCTGGCTGGAACAAAGAATCTTTCTGCACTTGGCCTTATTCTGGAATATATCTCAGAATAGGGTCCTGCTATCTGCATGCAAGTGTAAACGTTGGAGGGCTCCAAGTGAGGCCTGTCATAGTTTGAAGTAGCTTGTGGGCAGCAGACTGCTACCCTGAGATATATTCCAGAATAAGACCAAGTGTAGAAAGGGCCCTGGTGAAAAACAATATTTGGTGCTGCAATTTCACACTTAAGAATAACAAAGGAAAAACCCATCACAGGAGGTGAGAATAAAGTCCAAAATTTGTCAGCTTGCTAAGATCTACATCAGACCAGAGATGGTGTCTTCAAAGGCATCTTCATGCCAGGTAACCCCACTCCTTTTATGATGCATCTTTTTTCCTCCAGAAGAGTGAATTGGATTGCTTTCAGCCAGAGACATTTAAATGATTCTGCTTGACTTGTGTAGGAATATCATTAAACAACAGTAGACATTTATGTTAATATAGATTACAGTTAAACTGTATGATCTGGGATTAGGGATGTTCACGAATATTCTTCACATTCAAAATTTGTCCAAATTCAGACATTTGAACTCAATGTTAGTCCATTCAAAGATTGACATTCAAATATGAATTTAACGCTTCGATACCTTTGTACAAACCTACATTACCTTTGTGAACCTGGGGAGGTGGGAAAGTGGCTGCCCCAGTCACATTTGCACCAGATTCAGAGTGGATTCAAGCAGATTCTGAGAGGATTGAAAGTGAGAGCAGATTTGACGCGTTCAGAGCAGATGTGGAGGGATACGTAGGGGATACATAGGGATTCATAGGCGATTCATAGTAGGAATTTGAATCAGATTCCTATCAAACATTCACATTGAATTCAAAATCTACCACATTTGAAGGGGATCTATTTGAACAAATACTTTTTTGCATTTGATTCAATATGAATTGAACATGACAAAACATTTGTGCATATTTTACAGTGCTGAGTACATGTACAGCGCTTTAGAAATAAACTATCATCATCATCATCATCATCCCTATTGTGCACATATGGGATCACACTGTATATTAGCCAAGAAATATCTGGTGTAACTTTAAATCCCTAAAATTGCAACAGTATTCATGCTCAATTTCTCTCTCTCTGGGAAAGAAAAGGGTCAAGGGTGAGGGAAGCTTGGAATACCATCCTCACAATATTTCCTCATTGAAGTCTGACTCCAAGCATTCAGAAATCTTCTGAATATTCATAGTTATGACATATTTATTAGGACCAGAAGAAGCACAGGGAATTAGTCTCAGAACATATTTATTCCTGAATTTGTGTTGGTTGGATCTAACAAATTCCTTGCTTGCACTCTGTAGGCTACAAACCAGCCTACAACAGGATAGAAGGTTTGTATCTGTTCTCATTTACACAGACTGGTATTGACATATATATTCATTCCAAGGAACCATGAAGCTGATATGCTGCTTTTCTTGTAAAGAAGCAAAGAAGAATGCCATGTTTCCTTTTGTTTTGTATTACTTACTTACTTCTTCAGATCTCAAGGCATGGGCAGGTCGGTATGGGAGAAGGCATTCCTTTAGATATTTGGGGCCCAAGTCATTTAGGGCCTTATAAGTCAGAGTTAACACCTTGAATTGGGCCCGGTAGTGAATTGGCAGCCAATGCAGTTCTTTAAGAACCGTCGTGATATGTGTCCGGCTAGCTGTTCCAGTCAGCACTCTAGCAGCTCTGATTTGCACTAGCTGCAACTTCTGGACCGTCTTCAAGGGCAGCCACATGTAGAGTGCATTACAATAGTCCAATCTAGAGGTTACCAGAACATGGATAACTGTGGATAACTCTATATAGATGAAGAGGTAATTCACTTGGGTGGAGGATCTAGAACAGGGCACAGTTGGGTATAAGGGTGTAAGGGTATAGTCTACATCATAGCATTAAAAAGTCCTATGAAGATCACTCATGCAATGTAATGACACATAATCCTGTGAAAAATGTAGCCAGAATCACTGCTGAGGGTCAGAAGGGTGACTAAAAGTTTCTAGCATTGCACCGGTACTTAATCATAGATTCATCTGCTAGATCACATGTGTTCTGACAGCAGTGTGATTTAACTGGGCTTTCCCTTAGGTTGGGAGGTAACTCAGTTTGTGAGCCACTTTAGTCCTGTGGTTAGAGTATCTGTTGTGGAGAGAGAAATAGAAAGCTTTGTCAGCCACTTTGAGTCTCCTAAATGGGTGAGAAAAGTGAAGTATAAAAGCAAACTTTCCTCCTCCTTCTTCGCACAAGACTCTAGGCTTTTTTGAATTACAGCAATTATGATGTAGTCAACTAAGGCTGGTACACTCTGGGCACAGGAGGAGAATGTGTATTTCTGGCCACTGAGAACACTCCTCAGCAGCCAGAAATGTGAACGGTTGTCATGTACCAGCCTGTGCCACTGCCTCGTATGCTGAGAGTCCTGCCCCTGGCTGGTGCCACTGGGTGCCCCTGGTTGCGTCAATTGTTCCATGAAGTGCTGGCTGGCAGGTGGCCAATCTGGGGGAGGGGGAAGATTGATCTGACCCAGTGGTGTGCCTCGCCACCCCTAGATCACACACCCTGCTGACCTGTCCATGTGTGCCTGGATGGTGGGGCTTTTCCAAGCCAGGAGGAAGCAGCTGAGAGGAGGGAGGATGCCTGGCAGGGGGTGATCCAGGCATGCCCCCTGGAAGATGCCACGGTCAGTGAGGGAGTGAGCGATCTCCCTCTGATTGGGCACCTGCCAGCCTGTGGCAGCCAATCATGACCGCCAGGGGGTGGAAATTCCGCAGGAGCCCAGGACGAAGAGTGCCACTGTAACCTCCCGGTAAGTCCAGGGTAAAAGTTGGGATAGGTGTGGATTGTGATTTAGTGCTCCGCACCTCAACTGCAATCAGGAAAGCTCTGGTGAGGGCAGGCACGCTTCTAGGCTGTAGCACCCTAGTGAGCTTGTGTATGCTCTTCACCAGAGCTGTCCTGATTGCATGCCAGAGGCCTAAGTGTAAATGGGCCTCCAGACCTGAAAGGAAAATAACCCATCATGTTCTTGGAGGGGGGGGGAGTTAGTTGGATTTATTTCTGGCAATGCCTGATGTGAAATATTTTAAACATATTTGGCTGGAAGAGTCCAAAATTTTGCCACTCATCTCACCCCCTCTCCCTGCCTTTCCTTTCTCCTGCTTCAGTGCTGCTCTGCCTAGTGTTGGTCTTGTGGTTAGTGTGCCGGACTCATATCTCATAATCTTGAGGTGCTGTCTTCTTCTGTAGAAGAAGTGATGTTCAGTGAATTTCAGTTTAGTGTTTCAGCTGTAGATGTCCAGCAAAATGTTGGTGGTTAGTGAATAGGGAAAACTAGGACCTTTGGCTCAGTTGGAAAGAAGCAAGGAAGGGATTGGTTGGAAGACAAACTGAAAAACTGCAAGTCTGATTGGTCAAAGGTAAGATGCAATTATGCAGATATTTGGCTTTCAGAGATGAGAACAGAGATAAGTTGGTACTTATCACACATCCAGCTGTTGCTGCAAGGAAGAAGAAGAGAGTTGGCTTTTGTACCCCACTTTTCTCACCCATTTAAGGGGACTCAAAGCACCTGACAAAGCTTTCTATTCTCCCCACAACAGAACACCCTGTGAGGTAGGTGGGGCTGTGGGAGCTCAGAAGAGAGCTGTGACTTGCCCAAGGTCACCCAGCTGGTTTCATGGAGAAGGGTGGGCTCGAACCCAGTATTCCCAGATAAGAGTCCTGCTCCCAAATCACTAGACCAAACTGGAAGGGGACTTACAAATGGAAGGGAGAGTAAACTAATAAATTCTGGACAACCACGGAGGATGACACAAACCAAGGAAAACAAAGGAAACATCATAGCTATACTTTGAGATATGATGCCAGATATGTTCCGGTGTTACCGCTCTCTGAATCATTTTGGCTGGCCTAGCTTTGATTGCTAGACAGAGGCTTGCCAATATTGGTTGCTCTACACTCTTCCTGTTTGCTCGCAGTATTCATCTGGCAAATAAACCCTGTAGCAACTGAAAGGGACAGGGGTCACAGAAACCCATTTTCAAAATAACAGCTTTATTTCTGTAGCTTTCCAAGATGGTTTTCAACTGCTTTTTATAGTGTCCTATGGTCAAAACTCTCTTACAGCCTAGCAGTCCATAACCATTTGATCCTTATGTGTGATTCCGATTGCAAAGTGATGTTGGTAACAAGATGTGAAGAAAACCTTAGGAAATCGTTCTGTACATACAGCCATATGTTTATAATCTATTTTTACCATTTTCTACTCTGATATTCCATCTTACATTCTTCTATTTCATGTGTGCAACATTCTTTGCATCTTCTATCAGTGATGTAGAACCTGCAGCATTTAAGGTTCTATATTTTCTTCCATTGGAGAAGCTAGAATATCAAGCATCTATAAAATCACAAGTTTCTGCCTCATCTTATAGCATTGGATACTTTTTCTCCCTCAATTGGTCTGAAATTATATATAGCAATTATGAGATAACCAAGCATAAGGAGACATCAGCTATTCAGGTCACATAGTACATAGTGCTTATCCACAACAGTAGATAAAAATAGATGAGACAATTTACTTGACTGGACTGTTTCTGTTTAAGATCAAGTGTCCTCGTTGTTTTTTTCACCTTACATATTGTCCCCTCACACTCCAAAGATCAGTTTGCACAAAACAAAAATGCATAAGCTTTCTGTTTCACTCTCAACAAGAATTATTTGTGAGCAAATAACATTTCCACTCAGTTAAATATTGATCTTTGTACCTTGGGCCTCTTAGATTCCTTCTCACTGCAACTGTCAGGATTCATAAAATTCTTTGTGTTGTACAAAGTGACATAGAAAATTGGGACAATTTGCAATCCTGACCTCTGATCTTTAGAAGGAACAGATTTCACCCCCTCCCATTCCCTGAAATAGAAATCATTTTACTAGCAAATGGGAACAATTTATTTTATTGGAAAAAACATTGCAAGCAATCCTTGTTAATTTTGTTCTAGAATGTTATTGCTACTTAGTCTTGTTGACCCAAACTTGTTCAGAAATACACCTTCATTTAGGTTTCCTTTTTCCCCCAAAGTCAATGCTTCTAATTCCAGATCTTTTTACTGAAGCAATAAGATATATAAAAGCTAAAAATATAATTCCAAAGTACAACCATTGAGGTGAAATCAAAAGGTTTAAATTGCCCTTAGTTAAACTAAATAATTAGCTGTATCCTTCATAATCACACTTTGAATGTACCAAAATTTGCTACATTATCACTAAACAGCAAATGCCAAGGCATCATGAAAAAATTAAAAGTTTTCAATGATCTCATTTGAATAGATAAATAAAAGTGGCAGTTCTAAAGCATCTTGCCTAGGTGCGTGGAAGATAAATGAAGCTTATGAGCTGCTACCATCTTCAGATGCACTGACTGTTGGGGGTGTCAGCCCTTGTTGGTATTAAATCAGCAGATGTGTGGCCGTGTTGAAAAGACAAGCTCTGCTGTCCCGGAAACTTGCTGCTGGCATCTCCGGAGCTGTCCAGCCTTTTCAGCAACTCCCTCCTTCTTCTGCCCGCAGCTTAAGAAACAGACTGAAACAGGAGTTCTCTCTCTTCGCAGAGGTTTATTCTTAAAGGTTGCTGCATGTACAAGTATACATCTCTCCATCCAAGCTCTCAACCAGCAATCAACAACAATTACCTTAACCAGCAGTGTATAGGCACTTTTATACCTTTTCTTATCATAGATGGTGACTCACTTCCTGAGTGTTGCACAAGCCTGTGTTGCAATCCAAGTGTTGCACAGACTTACGCAATTCTTGCTCAATCCAACCTTGAGCACTTTGTTGATAGTCACGCCTGTGACTCTTAGTTACCTCTGTATGCACATCTGTACATTTTCCTCATATGGGCTTCCCTGCCTAACACTGACCCCCCAAAACTGGTTTCACCAAACTTTTTCCATGGGGAAGTAGAAAATAAAGGAAACTGATAAGCTCCTATCATCTTCATCTTCTGCTCTTTCCCAAGTGCTTCCCATAATAGGCTTCAGAACCATCCTACCAAAGGTAGTGGAGGAGAAGCTGTTTTTCATGTTGTGTTACATGTTTTTTGGTTTTTTTTAATGTTTAACTTTTTGGGAAACTGGTGTTTGAACTTGTTTGGAAGAGTGTAAAGAGTTCTGCAATTGTTAGTGTCATTCTGGTGAAAGGAATGGCAGGGTCCAAAGTATAGGAACAAACCTTCCACCTTCAGAAGGCTGTCACAGTATTGTGTCTCATGCTGGCTCCTGAAATTGTGTATACCTGGATCACTTCCCGGTTCACTGACTACTAGGAACTGAAGTTCCTAGCCTCAGTTTCCCTCAGGGATGCCCTCAACAGCACAATTTGGTGCACATTTGAAATATGTCCTCTGTAAGACCACAATATTAAGACATTCACTCTTCCAATCTATCCATCCCTGGAATACAAGTAGACCTGTCAAAAATCTCTGGAAAATTGTTTCTGAGGAGTTAAAATCTATACATGGTGTTTGGAAAATTCCAAACTATTATGAAAGCAAGTTGCTGCTCTATCAGCAAATACTATTAATTTCTTAATAAGCAGAAGGGTCAGAGAGAAAAGATTTCCTTTAATTTTTGTGCTGCAGCATAGGAAGCCTGCTTTCCAGAAACCCCATCAAGACAAACTTCAAAACTTCTCACATTCCAGCCTGACCTTTATACCTAACCCGGCCAGAAGTTACAAAATCAGTACATATCAGATTTCTCTGACATGCACAGTACAGTCAAGTTGGCAGACCCAGGCCTGTAACTCTTTTGAAGGATCCTTATCAATCTTTTACGTTTTTGCAAACACACTGTTCTCATTCATTCCTTACAATGGTTTCATGGAATAAAGACTGGATGCAGATGTTGCATCACTTTAAAATCTTCTGTGTTAAATGAACTATGAAAAACCTATTAGAATATTTGCACATACCCACCACCCATGATTCTGCTGGGGTCAAATTTCTGCAGCAGGAGGATCAAGTTTCAAACATAAAAATATTTGGTCACTTTGGTCAATAATTATAACTTCTGCTAGACACACAAAAGGGAGCTTCATGAAAACACAGAAGAAAAAGAAGAGTTGTATTTTCTACCCCGCTTTTCTCACCCATTTAAGGGGACTCAAAGTGGCTGACAAAGCTTTTCTATTCTTCTCCCACAACAGACACCCTGTGAGATATATGGAGCTGTGAGAGCTCAGAAGAGAGCTGTGACTAGCCCAAGGTCACCCAGCTGCCTTTGTGGAGGAGGGCAGAATCAAACCCAGTATTCCTAGATAAGAGTCCGGCTCCCTAACCAGTAGACCAAACTGAGTGACGGAGGGGAAATATTTTAGATATTTAATAAAAATATGCTAAACATGAAAACATCCAGATTGTTATGGAATACTTAAATATTTAAAAAGTCAAAACCCTTCTTGTGACCTTTAAGCTTATCTATTTCTAAGATACAGGTTACCTATCAACCCAAGTCTTAATCACTTTCTCATTTCAGATACTGAAAGAAAGATTCCATTTGAATAAAGTAAAGGTCATCGTTCTTTGAATTATAGATTATTCACCTGTTTTCTCCTTTTTTATAAAGCAAGAATCAGAAAGGGAAGAAACCGAGAGGAAAAAACAGGCAATTCTTTCTCTTCCCCTGCCCACCAACCATCTATATCTCTCTTCTCTTTCAAAGTACAGAGTCAGCAGTGGTTAGGATTAAAGATAATTATGCAGAACTCCTAAGGACTACAAGAAAGACTGCAGCAGATCTGTAATGCAATTGACTCCTCAAGATTCATGATCTATATTCTGTAGCTGAAGTGAAAATGTTCATCTTCCCTTCTGCTTGCTTTTTGAACTCCTGTTTAAATTAAAGTTAGGCTAAAGTAGCAACAGAAGTAGGGAGAGATAACTCAGTTTTGGGTAATCCTTTGAAACCAGTTTAGATGAAGGTGAATACTTCTTGCCCTTGCTTGATTGCAAGCAAAAAGCCTAAGGCAAATGGTCATCGATTTATTTTGAGGCTATTAACATTCCATATTACACCATTTTCAAAGCCTCAAGATCCATGTGACTATGTTTAATAGTTTTTTATTGGTACGCATCACACACATACACATTTAGATATAAGAACTGCATGCACATATTGTATATCACTAATTTGTGGAAAAAATCTTCAGTCTCTACTATACCAGAATTTTCAAGAGTTTTCCATTCATTCGTTTGTTCGTTCATTTGTTTTTTTTTCTTTTTTGAAACATGAATATTCTTTGAAAGTTATATTGAATGGATCAAATGAGAAATACTGAAATACTGAGCCACCTTGCACTTACGTATTTGCAAGCTCTGGTCTGCTCACTGATCAAGCTTATCTACACCAGGGAGCCATGGTAATTTTCCGGAAGTTGCCACAGGCTTCTCTGGAGCCATACAGCATTAGACTGCTAAAATGCAGTCCACACACTTGCCAGGAGCAGCTAGATCATTCCTTGACACTGTGCTGTGTATGCACCCTCTTTTAGGTGCAGTAAGGTGTGTGACCAAGACAGTTGAATTGGAGCTATGCAATCACAGGCAACATCCAGATTGCCATGGCAATGTCCAAATGTGCACCAGATGTTGCCTTTGACATTACCATGACATTACCATGACATTACCATGACATTACCATTACACTGTGCTGTGTATGCACCCTCTTTTAGGTGCAGTAAGGTGTGTGACCAAGACAGTTGAATTAGAGCTATGCAATCATAGGCAACATCCAGATTGCCATGGCAATGTCCAAATGTGCACCAGATGTTGCCTTTGACATTACCATGGGCATCCACCCTGCCCTGCCCATTCACACTTCAAATGCTTCTGGCCCAGTACAGGGCTTTTACAGCACTTGAAGTATTTGTGCCCATTGCTGTGCTGGATCTGTATTATGTTGTGGAAAAGTCAATGACCAAGTAACTTGTGCTCCTCCATAATTATTTTTCAATTTGACATGAAGCAACCAAGACCTACATGACCTTCTGATGAATGTTATATTTAAGATGTCCATGGACCCGATAAACTGAACACGAGCTGCAGCTATATTTAGGTTTGATAAGGTTGCTATGCAACGATTATCTTCTGCGGAAGGTACACTGAACAAATTTGTCCACCACACAATGTAAGAGCTGGCAAAACAGAAAACTGAGAACAAGAACATATGTACATTCCAGCTGCTTGTCCACATCACTATACCTCATTGGACTGAATACTCTGGACTGATACTCCTGAACAACATTCCAAATCAACACATCATTGCTGGCTGAGTACACCACTCATTCAGTATACCCTGATATTTTCAAGAAAAAAGAGACTTTGCTTCATTATTTTTTAAAAAATAATATGGTGAAGAAGAAGAGTTGGGTTTTCTACCCCGCTTTTCTCACCCATTTAAGGGGACTCAGCAGCTGACAAAGCTTCTCCCCACAACAGAACACCCTGTGAGGTAGGTGGGGCTGTGGGAGCTCAGAAGAGAGCTGTGACTTGCCCAAGGTTTCATGGAGAAGGGTGGACTCAAACCAAATATTCCCAGATAAGAGTCTGGCTCCCAAATCACTAGACCAAACTGCCTTGGTCCATAAGGCATGCAAATGCTTTGTGACAAGGAAGTCTAAATTATGATTAAAATGAAGTGTTGCAACTACAGGTCATGGGTCAAAGTGCATGGAAACCCTAAACCAAGACAATCTCAATTCCATTTTGAAACAGGGAAATACAGTTTGTAAAGTACAACCATGAGGGCTTCCTCCACCCTTCTTCTTCATTCTTTCCTCTTTTCACTCCACAAGGAAGTACTTTGTTGCAAAAGACTGGCAACACTCCAAGTGCCTGATTCAATCAAGCTTGATTGCCAGCACTTAAGAAAACAGAGTTGCTACACTCTAATCAGAATTCTAAAAGATATTAAAATGTGTCCCGACTATATATTTGACAATCTTTTCTCTATTGGGTTTACCCCATAGTTTTCTCCCTTGATTGGACTATCCCGAAATTTATTTTATTTCATTTATTATTTGTATTTCTATCCCGCCCTATACCCGAAGGTCCCAGGGCAGATAACAACCTTTAAAACAACCATTTACAAATGACTATGTATTAAAAGCAATAATGTACTTTAAAACACTTTAAAAATTCAGCCTATCTAACAATATACTCCAAATTAAAATAACGGTGTCTGTAGTGGGGGGAAAGTATAATCACCTCAGCCAAAGGCCAGGTCAAAGAGGTGTGTCTTCACTGCCTTCTTGGATATAAACAGAGAAGTGGTGTGATGTACCTTGAGGGGGAGACTATTCCATAACCTGGGGGCCATTCCTGAGAAGGCCCTCTCTCGGTTGCCTACCCACCTCACTACTGAAGGCAGTGGAACAACCAGGAGGGCCTAACTGGCAGATCTTGAGGCATGGGCAGGTCATTATGGGAGAAGGTGTTCCTTTAGATATTTGGGGGCCAAGTCATTTAGGGCCTTGTAAGTCAAAGTTAACACCTTGAATTGGGCTTGGTAGTAAATTGGCAGCCAATGCAAGCCTTTAAAAACTGGTGTAATGTGTGTCCGGCTAGCTGTTCCAGTCAGCACTCTGGTAGCTGCATTTTGCACTAGCTGCAACTTCTGAACTGTAGAGTGCATTACAGTAGTCCAGTCTAGAGGTTGCCAGAGCATGGATAACTGTGGCCAAGTCATCTCTGTCCAAAAAGAGCTTCCGTTGACACACCAAGCAGTTGACACACCAGTTCGGAGTAGGCACTCCTGGCCACGGCCTCCACCTGAGCTTCAAGTGTTACTGCAGAGTCCAGGAGTACCCAAAATTACTCACTTGTCCCTTCCAGGGCATTGCAACCCCATCAAGGACAGGGTCTCTCCCAGCTACATGGACCCACGACCCTGTGACACACAGGACCTTTATCTTGGGTCTATTCGCACTTGGCTTTATTCTGGAATATATCTTGGAATAAGCGTCTGCTGTCCACATGCTAGTGTAGACTAAAGGATGCCCCAGATGAGGCCTGCCAGAGTCTGCATTAGCATGTGGACAAGAACAACCTGTCCTGAGATATATTCCAAAATACAGCCAAGTGCGAATAGGCCTCTTGTCTGGCTTCAGCTTCAATTGTCATCATAGTTATTTATTTATTATTTCTATTTCTATCCCACCCTATACCCAAGGGTCTCAGGGCAGGCAACAACATTTAAAATCAAACATATTAAAACAATAACAATGATATTAACATATATATTAAATATATATTAACAGTGTCTGCAAGTAGGAAGGGGGAGTTATGTAGGCATCCAGAAGTGCTACTGCAGCTACTATGGAAACAGTTGTCCCTCCGTCAATGTAATGAAAGTTTGGGCTTGGCATGCACCAAGATGTCTCCCAGTTTGGACAAAACTCCCCATTTTAGGAGGAATTAGACCAGGGTCATGGTCACACCTTCTTCAGTTCATCTTCAGGTCTCACTGTTCACACTTTTCATTTCTATCTATTTAATCCAGTAAAGAGAAGAACCTAAAAGTAAGTTGGGGAAGGACAAAGAGAACAAGAATTGTTAGAAAAGGAGATAACGGAAAGTAGGTGAAGGAAAAAGAAATAATGAAAAAAGGTGCTTTATTCCAGGTACTGTATATTCATTTATAAATTAGTATGGCTTTCATGTTGGATAATGTTTGACACAGTGGCCTCAAATTAAGGGAAAGAAAGAAAAGTGAAGATCAGTGATCATAAGAGTGAAACAACCATTCTTTATCACAGAGCTCATTAATATAAACATCTTTCCCCCCTCCACAGTTGTAATGCAGTCCATAGATGGATTTTTCTGAACAAATGGTTCAGAAATTGCCACATCCTGAAGCCATTGGTAAAACTGTGAAGTGGCGCAGCAGGAATGCTTGGTAAAATAGAAATGGAAGAGCGAGAGAAGGAAGAAAACTAGAAATAATAAGCAGCACATTACGTCCTTGTAGTAATCAATATGACTTTCAACCTGAATAAGATTTAGTAAAATTGCCCCACACCGGTTAATAAACCAATAATAGTAAAGATAACTGTACATAAATTAATGATATAATTCCTCATCATAGGACTAATTCATGTTTACCACCTTTCTCCCATCATGGTTTCAGAGAAACTCCATATTGGAAGTTTTGTGATTGGGCAGGAACCTTCAAACTGCCTCCAAATCATTTTTTTTCCACATCTCTCTCTCTCTCTTTCCCGAGTCCCTCTCCCTCCCTCTCTCTCGTGTGTGTGTGTGTGTGTGTGTGTGTGTGTGTGTGTGTGTGTGTGTGTGAGAGAGAGAGAGAGAGAGAGAGAGAAAGAATTCAGATCTACATGCATAAGGTGTGGATGGCATAATATGAATATAACACATACATTTTACAAAGTATGGAAGCTGTAGCTGACATAATTTGGACATTATCCACAGTTTACACAAACTACACCACTATCTGTAGGCTCACGTAAGCAAAATTTGCATGGCACCCAAATTGCACTGCGTGACTCTTCTTATCTATCAAACATCCCTCTAAAATCAGTTTTGAGAATGCTTCATTAGTGGAGCAGATGAAAGCACTCCCATGGCAAAGTCTTACACCCTTTCTGCCCTGCTGCTGTCCTATTACATGTACAGACTTATCTTTGTTTCCTCCTTTGAGTCGGAACATGACAGACTGGACAATCAGCAGAATGCAATGGCTCTGCAGCATTTCGGCAGGCAGGCATGGCTTCCAACAGTGCTCCACCCCTGCTGTCAGCCATGGAGCTCAGAAAGCCCAGAAAACCACTGCTTGGCTGTCTAGCTTCTGGTGTGAACGCTACAGCAGGAAACTCTGAAGTTACCTGGTACTGCAGAGTGAGTGTTGATAGTTCCACAGCAGGTGAATTCACTGTAGCAGCGGCATAATGCACTGCTGCTGTGAAGTATCAGGCATCATAGCAGCAGTGCCCATGCCCTGTCTGCGCATCAGAATGTGCAGTACCCCCCAGTCTGGACACATCCAAGGAGGAAAGAGGGGTGCAAACTGCATGCTTGCCGTTCTGAAGCAGCTTGGGGTCTCTAGAAATGAAATTGTGCACTCGGTTTGCTATCAAGCCAAACACTTAACTGTTCAGTGAACCATCTAATTGAACGAACCATTGTTCATTATTTTGAACTTGCTAAAACAACAACAACAACGAGCTTGAATCCCCATAAGGGAAAGTAGAACTTCAATTACAGCCTGCGGGCACCTGACGAGCAGCAACTACTTCGAAACCGGTCGTGTCCTGCCTGAGCCAGTGGTGGTCTTGTAATATATAACAACAACAATGTTTCCTTGAAAAAACAAACAAACCCTGATTTAGCAGCAAAAAGAGAACAAGCAATTGTTTGATCAAATTTCAGTAGTCTCAAGCAGGAGACTGGATCAGTTTGATCAAATTTCCTGGTACTTGAACAACCTCATGTTCAGTTCAATTCAAACAGCTTTGAGCACAACCTATACAACTGAATTTTCAGATACAAAGCAAACTTTGCACATCTCTAGTAGAAGTGGGAATTGCCATCATGTGCAAGGACAGTATAGAGAGTAATAATGATTTTATTATGGATTATGAAGTGTATTCTCACATCAAAAGCAAGGCAGGCATAGATTGTACTGTGCACTTGAGCCTGATAGCATAAGATAAATAATATATATAAGACATTATATATATTTGTCCATTAAGACAAATAATATATATGAAAGAAAAATATGGAACACATAAATAGCCATTTCACATTTCTAGTTTACAAATTGCTCAATTTTGAAACAGAACACCTGAAAAATATGTAAATATTTAGTAAATAGGACCATTAAATTACAGAACAAACAAATCTTCAGCACAACATGGTGCTCATGAAGTTCACAGTAGGCCATATTCTTCTGTTAATACTAATATGCTTGGATAGAGGATAGAAGGTTTTTAATCAAACTCAGCTGGGAAAAAGAAGTATTTGTTGTTCTTGGTGGAGGGTTTCTGTTTTTGTTTGCAATCATATCTATTCCACCAGCATATTTTACTAATATTTTACTTTGTGATTATCATTATTGCTTAAGAAGCTTTGAGTCTTGTTGGCAGTATCCTAAAGGAATGTTTTAAAATAGCCTGTGCATCTGAGACTAGCAACTGAAACAAATCCAGATCTTAAGAATGGCATCTACTCCCATACCAACCCAAACAGGTCATGGCACCAGCAACAAAATAATTCATTGTTCTACCTTTAAGCAAAGACTGAGGACGTGTCCCCACTGTGACACCAAGAGATCTCTTGAGGAGATGGTTCTACTATGGCAGGCTTCCTTTGTGGCCTCAGTTGGCTTCAGCAAAGAGTTTGACAGTAGGGATGTACATAATATGCGTAACATTTGTTATTCCTACAAACTCAGACATTTGTACACACATTGAATGTTATGACATTCATACATTTGTGCAAATATGAATGTTTCCGAGCATTTCTACGAATAATTCATACATTTGTTAAACTGGGGATACATATCGGATAATTATCAATACATCTCTCTTGCACACTGTTTCACTGTTTCAGGACCACCTTACTAGGTCAGGTGATAGCTGGCTACAGGGGAACCTTTTAGTAAATTCAGGATTTTATATATATGCTATAAAATGATACACCATAAGAAATATATTGGAATATAATAAATTTAATAAATCCATAATTCAATAGAGCACAAAAAACAGAGAAAGAGAAAGGAAGGAAGGAAGGAAGGAAGGAAGGAAGGAAGGAAGGAAGGAAGGAAGGAAGGAAGGAAGGAAGGAAGGAAGGACCCATATCTCAGATGACATTGAATTTAACAGCACAGTATGTTGTTGCTGATGATGATGATGATGATGCTGTGTGCGTGTGTGACCCCAGTGGTTAATCTCATCTCATTTCTTTTAGGAACCAGGCTGAAAATAAAATACAATAACTCTAAGTAAGATCCATCTGTGCTTCCTTTTCCTCATTTAGACATAATTAAATAAATTATATTTGCCAGAACGTTTCTTGTGCAGTGTATCAAAAGGTAGTAAATATTTAACAGCTGGGCATTAAATTAATTGTCACATCTGTAGCAGCTGTGATATCAAAGCTGGAAATGAAACAGAAAACAAAAGAAAACAATGAAAAATCTTGTCACTTGCTCAGCAGGCTGGTTCCTTTTCACCTTATGAAAAATAAGCTGGCATATGGTGCTTGTCAGATAGGGTTCAGCTTGCCATATCATGTAGATGACCCAAATTCCTTTGTACCTACACACTCCAATGAGAAGATCCATGTAATGTTACAATCTTGAGTCTGGAAGTGCCATGTGGATATTTTGTTTCTGTTAAGAGATGGGATCATAAACTATCCCTTAAGAAAATGCATGTGGATAACGTGTATCGTATTAGAAATATTTGTGTTTTTGCTTAATACCTTTTAAGTGTTTTGTTTATTTTCGAAAGGAACCAATAAAGAAAAACCATGAAAATGAACAGTGGAGCTATTGTCATCAAAGCAGAACACTGTTATTAAAATTTTGATATAACCAACATTTATGCAAAAATAATACAAAAGGCTCTATGATTCCATCCAAATAGTGACTTCTAGTGATCTGGAGGCAATGTGAACAAACCTTTCTAGCCCCTCTCCACTCCTGGGGCACCTGAGGGAGCAACAAGGACAAGGTTTTGGTAAGCCCAAATAAAGTACTCTTGGCTCCTTCTCGTTGTCTTATCCCACTCCAGGCCACCATGTAAGTGACTGTGGTGCCTAGGACTGACAATTAAGTCACAACCAGGGATGTGCCCAAATGTTCTACACATTCAAAATTCAATCTCATTTGAATAGAATGTCTACACATTCAAATTTAAACATTCAAACAAAACGTTTGTTTGAATGATTCAAAACATTCGAATCTCATACACATCTGTACACATTTGCGCTTATAATGTGGGATGAAAATGGGATGCATATGGGATAAAACGAGATGAGTGCGAAATGCATACAGATATCTACAGTATAATGTTGACAACATTTGTATCTTCAGATTCGAATCTAACGTTAGAATGAATAGATTTGAATGTATTTGATTTGACTCGGATTTTGCTGCATTCAGATTCTAAACATTTGAACTGAACAGAATCGCTTGACATTCGATTTGACTCAAATTGGAATGCAACAAACCCCCACCCCCACCCTATTTGTGCACATCCCTAGCCATAACTGCTACAGGGCTTTGAAACTCCAGTGGATTTCTGCTGGCGCTCCCTACGAACTGCAGCAACTCAGTCTGAAGATGATGGTAGTAGCTTTCTGCTGCTTCAATGTGCCTATGAAACCAAGTACTTGGCTTAGAGCCATGTTTGTCACTAACCTCAACACCTCCATATTGGACACTCCAAACCATGGCTTGGATTCTGCTCTCATAATGATACAACTGAGTTAAGCCTGAGAAAGTTTATATTGGTGGCATTTTTGTTTTTGTTTTCCTGAAGGGAAAAAAATACATAATTATATTTCAAAAAATTAGTACAATTGTGTAGATAATAGATTGAAATCATACTGTTTCATCATCAAATTTTTTCAGAGACTGATCTTTGTCTATGCAAATGTTTCTCTGCCAGGCTAGGATCTTGCACTAAGAATGTTACTAAACCTGGTAGTGAAATAGCTTCAGAGCAAAAGATCAAGTTTGGAGAACCTTCAGTGATAGAATAGTATAACTGCATTCATCCTTGTACACATTTTTTAATCTGTGCACCAATGCCTATTAGGGATGTGAATGAAAAAAGCTTATTTGTTCCACTGTAAAAGTGAAAAAAAATCTCATAATCCATTTCACTGTCAAATTGTTTAATGACAAAAAGTCAGAATTTTGTGTGTGTTTTCAACTTTTTTTGCGAAAAAAATACCCTTTTTCCATTGAAAAAGCCTTTTTTGGGGGAAAACACTGTGAAACACAATTTTTTGATCAAATCAATCATTTTTCACAAGCAAGAGATTGGTTCGTTTCAATGAAAGATTTGGATATTTGAAAAACTGGATTTTCGTTTCTATGCAAATGTCTGAGAATACAAAATATTCATTTGAATTTGCAAATGTGAATCAAATATTTAGTACTTTATGAAGTATTTAACACAAGTTCTGGGCTGGTAGTTCAGCAAAATAGTATCCCACTGAAGTTAAATATGAAAAAGCCGATTCATTAAAAACCAGTGTAGTGGCATATTATGCCTATAAAGTCATGGTTCAACTGCCTGGTGGGTATAAAGCTCATTGGTTGACCTTGAACTATTCACTATCTCACAGTCTAACATAGCTCCAGAGAGTGATGATTACTTTCAGAATAAGACAAAATATCAATTTTGAGCCCTTGAGGAGATAATAAACAAGATCTGTATAAGCAGATATAAGCAAAGAACATGTCCTGATAGATAGATAGATAGATAGATAGATAGATAGATAGATAGATAGATAGATAGATAGATAATGCGTGCATGTGTGCGTGCCCCCCCCACACACACATACATACATACAATTGTATGGTAATGGGAAGAGCACTACAAGGGCCTATTCGCACTTGGCCTTTTTTTGGAGTATATCTCAGGATAGGGGTCTGTGGTCCTCATGCTAATGCAGACTCTGGCAGACCTCACTTTGGGCCTGCTGAAGCCTGCACTAGCATATGGACAGCAAGTCCCTATTCCAGGATATATTCCAAAATAAAGCCAAGTGCGAATAGGCCCCAAGTCTAGCACTTTGTTCCCAGTACATTAAGGGGAACAGTATGGCTGCAGTGCTCCTTTTAAAATGGTCTTGTGCTGTTTCCATGCCATGTTGATGACTGTGTGTGTGTGTGCCACTGAACACAGGAAATGCCATCACGGGGCATTTCTTTTTCTCAGTGAATAGTACAGGCCTTTCAGGAGGCAGGTAAATCTCCATGAATGGCCCCAAAGAGAGTAATAACAGCAGCTGTAAGAAATCTTCCTTTCGTCTTGCTGTTCAGAGGCTCTAAAGAATGCTTATGGAGGCATGGCGGCTAGATAAGCAGGACTTCATGCAGAAGGCTCCCCTTATCTTGCCCATCTTTTGTAGGGATGTGCACAAATATTTAAAACACATTCAATATTTGATCAAATTTGGACATTCAAATTTGAATTGAATATCTAAATTCGAATTTAACATTCAAATGAATTTTTGAATCTTTTGAATAATTCATACAAATTATTTGGACATTCGTATGCGTACGAATACGTACGCATTCCATACATATCTGTACACATCTTATTCGTATCAGTATACATTTGTACTGATATGTATGGGACGGAAACGGGATGTATACGGGATAAAAACAGGATGTGTACGGATGTTTATGGACAGATTCAAATGTTAAAGATTCAAATAAATGTGAATGTTCAGATATTTGATTCAAATTGCATCCTGAAAATTGCATTCATGCACACCCCTAATCTTTTGTGCTATTCAAGGGCAGGGTCATGTGGTAGCTTCCTGGCATCATAAAGACACTGCACTGATCCTACCATAAAGGAAGAAAATCCCTCAGCACCTTGCATTAAAGGCAACAATATCCCTATTGCTCTCAATAATAGGATTTGTCAGCGTTCTGTAAAAATACAAAATACTATTACCTTTATTCTGTCCTAGGACGTTGAATGCCCTGAGAAGTGGGAGGAAATTCAGTAAAAGTTTACTTTCTGTGGGGCAGCAAGTCCCAATCCATAAACTATTTTTGCCTGCTGAATTTGAGGCTCAATGCAGGGCAGAAATCCGCCTCACTCAACTTATACTCTTTATGACCTTGTTTTTCTACTCCTGTAGCTGCAATGTGTTGAGGCAATGATTCTCCCCTGCCAGCAAAAGCACTGCCCCATACTGTGTTTCGAAAGAAACCGATGACAAAAGAACAGCAATAATTCAAGGGAATATCCTTTGCCATCAGCTTACCCTATTCACTTTATACTAATGGTTTCTTAATGTCATGTTTTCTACAGGTCAGATTTTTCTGCAGAGAAATCAGCCTTAAAAAGACAACAAATAATGGCATTCCCTAAGCTCCAGGGACCCTCTTTTCCTCAAGATTGTAGGGCCTATTAATAAACTTAGTGCTAAGTTGGCAAAGAAGTGAGTGTTAACAAGATTAGAAGGTGCTTGCCTGCTGGAAACTTTATCAGCACTGGTGCTCAGAGATAAGAGTCCTAGGGGTGCCCTGGGATAAGCAAGTATTTCAGATTGTTCTGGACATAAAAAAGCAAGATGCTTTCCTCAAAGCTGAAAGTACCGTTTTTAAATCGATTTTATTTATCCTACAATCCTGTGCTTATTCTCTCCACTTCTATTGGAATCTTTTTGATATTGTATGTGCACATGCCTGGGAATACACAGAGGGAGGGGGGGAGGGAGGGGGGAGTAGCACAAAGAAAAAAATATTGTTATTATTATCCTTATTATAAGACCTTAATAGTCTGGAAATAATGATACCTATCCATCACCTTTGCGTGGCTGTTTAACAGTCTGAATCAGACACAATAAAAGACAGTATCCATGAATAGCATGTTGAATCATTGAACTGAAAGGCAGCACTTGCAGCTATTACAGACCCAGCAGCAAAGAGAGCTGAATGCATAGTAAAGTGTAGACCCAGTCTTTAGGAAACATCTTAGCTGCGCTTAACACTGCAAAGTTTGCTACCTGAAATAACTGCATTCTGCCTTGTGTGCTGATGAGAGAGAAGTGGCTTTGCACATCCAGAGAAATGCTGGATGTAGGTGAGTACATTGGCGTAGGCATGTGAAGATGGAGTCTGTGCTTGCTTTCAATATCAGATAATGAACTGCTTAAAGGTGTGATGGCAACAGTAGATGCTACATGCCTCCACCTCTGAGCCTGTACCTGAAGCTACAAGAATATATATATATTTTTAATGACTAAATGCATGGGCATATTTTTTTCCTCTACACATAGACAAAAAGAAAAAAATCAGAAACATTTTATGTCAGCCTTTCACTTACTATGGTTGTATGTGTGTGTGTGTGTGTGTTTATAATTTTGTAAGTCAAAATGCCCTCCCTTTGCAGTCCAATGTGCAACGGTCTCTGGGCAGGTAACAACCTTAAAACAGATTAAAACAAAGTATACATTAAAAGACTTTTAAAAAGGATTCAACAAATATAAAATGATACACAATATGATTAAAATAATAGTGTCTGTACTGTGGGGAAACATAAGCAGCTCAGCCAAAGGCCAGGGTAAAGAGGTGCGTCTTCACCGCCTTCCTAAATATATATAAGGAAGGGGCATGACGCACCTCAAGGGGGAGGCTATTCCATAGTCTGGGGGCCATCACAGAGAAGGCTCTCTCCTGGGAGCCCACCAACCTCACTACTGAAGGTGGTGGGACAACCAGGAGGGCCTCACCATTTGATCTTAAGGCACGGGCAGGTCAGTATGGGAGAAGGCGTTCCTTTAGGTATTTGGGGTCCAAGTCATTTAGGGCCTTATAAGTCAGAGTCAGAACCTTGAATTGGGCTCGGTAGCGAATTGGCAGCCAGTGCAATTCTTTTAAGACCGGTGTGATGTGCATCCGGCTAGCTGTTCTGGTCAGCACTCTATAGGCTGCATTTTGCACTAGTTGCAATTTCCAAACCATCTTCAAGGGCAGCCCCATGTAGAGTGCATTGCAGTAGTCCAATCTAGAGGTTACCAGAGCATGGATAACCATGGCCAAGTCATCTCTATCCAGAAGACGCTTCAGTTGACGGACTAGCCATAGCTGGGAGTAGGCACTCCTGGCCACGGCCTCCACCTGAGCTTAAAGTGTTACCGCGGAGTCCAGAAGTACCCCCAAGTTATGCACCTGTCCCTTCCAGGGCATTGCAACCCCATCAAGGACAGGGTATCTCCCAACTACCCAAACCTGAGACCCTGTGACATGCAGCACCTCTGTCTTGTCTGGATTCAGCTTCAATTTATTGGCCCTCATCCAGCCCATTACCACCTCCAGGCACCTGTCAAGCACTTCAACCGCCTCTCCTGATTCAGACGGTACAGAGAGATAGAGCTGGGTATCATCTGCATACTGATGACACCTCACTCCAAATCTCCTGACGACCTCTCCCAGCGGCTTCATATAGATGTTAAATAGCATGGGAGACAAGATTGACCCCTGAGGAACCCCATAAGTGAGTTTCCAGGGTGCCGAATCAATGTCTCCCACAGCCACTATCTGAGATCTATTCTGAAGATAGGAGTGGAACCAATGCCAATCATTGCCTCCCACTCCTAAGCTCTGAAGTCTCTCCAAAAGAATACCATGGTCAATGGTATCAAAAGCCACTGAGAGGTCCAGGAGAACCAACAGGGTAGCATTCCCCCTGTTTCTCTCCCAGAGAAGGTCATCAACCAGGGCGACCAAGGCAGTTTCTGTACCATAACCAGGCCTGAAGCCAGATTGAAATGGGTCTAGATAATTACAAGGTCAACTGAAAAAAAAAACCAAAACAAAAAACAAAAAACCTACAAGAACTTGGGTTCAAAAGACAGGGAGCTGTCTCTTGCCGAAGACCTGTGCATAGAAGGATCGATTCCGATGTTGGAAGCATGAGAGTGGACCAGAACTGACTGGAATTTCCGTGCAAGACTCACTCCATTTTGTATAGCAGACATCAAACCTCTAAGTTAAAAGGAGAAGTGGATCCCCCTTTCTGCTTGCTCCCCCTCTCATCTGCCTGGAATGCAGGCATAAATACATTTGCATGAATTAATCAAGACAAGTAAACAGCAGTAAAAGGGTGAAAGCCCTTTTGGACAGATATAAGTACAGAGAGGTGGTACAAACTGGCCCACTCCCTATTAAAAAATCAATAGATGCATCAAATTTTGGACAACCGCATTATCCAGACATGTTAGCTTGATGCATCTATCAAGAATGCTGAGTAACTCATTTTGACGAATTACAAGTAATCCTTGAGTGGCTTTTCTTTCCAGGTATGCAAAGACCATGGTCTCCATTGGTCTTCATTTGTCACAGCTATCAAATGTTCATTAACATAGCCCAGAGGGACAACTTCTTCCTGGCATGTACATCACTGGCTCTTTGCATCACACAAAGCTTGCACAAGCACAGCATTTTCCATACAACTCACATTATTTTTGTTCCCGAACCTGTCATAGACTAGCATAAAGGTCTTGTTTTTCCAGTCCGTGGCTTACCCTCAAGAAGAAGAAGAAGAAGAAGACTTGGCTTTTCTACCCTTTTTTTCTCACCTATTTCAGGGGACTCAAAGCGGCTGACAAAGCTTTCTATTCTCCCCACAACAGAACACCCTGTGAGGTAGGTGAGAGAAGAACTGTGACTAGCCCAAGGTCACCTACCTGGCTTAATGGAGGAGTGAGTAAACAAACCCAGTTTATCCAGATAAGAGTCCGGCTCCTTAACCACTAGACCAAGCTGGCTCAATTTAGGTGAAGAATCACGCCCCATAGTCCAGGATACAGGAGAAAAGTGCCCCAAAGTTAGCCTATGGACTATAAGGAGAAGCAAACACATAAACAGACTGCAAATAAGGCAACATCTGAACAACCAAAATAGGTCCAAGGGGTGTAGTGCCACCATACTTATCAAGGCCTGTGGCCACCTGAGAGGGTGGGAAGTGTTTCCAGATGCATCCATGTTGCAGAGTGTGAGTAATCTTTTCAGCAGTGCTTGCCACACTCATTTGCTCCTGTTTCCACTGTGCAGAGATAAGACAGGGGTATAAGCATCTTGCCAGATGTGCTCTGTCTGGCCTTATTTTGGGTTGCAAAGGAAATGCCCCAGAAATGTCAAAGCCTAAGACCCTTTGCTCGAATTTGGACATTCAAATTTCAATCAAATGTCTATACATTTGAATTTAAACATTCAAATGAATTTTTCAGACATTCACATGTGTACATATCCATATGCATTACATACGTATCCATACACATCTTATTCGTATCCATACGCATTTGTACGGATGCATACGAGACAAAAATGGGATGCATACAGGATAAAAACGGG
Source organism: Aspidoscelis tigris stejnegeri (assembly GCA_023333525.1). NCBI lineage: Eukaryota > Metazoa > Chordata > Lepidosauria > Squamata > Teiidae > Aspidoscelis > Aspidoscelis tigris. The sequence continues at coordinate 12,980,029 of JALMGA010000006.1, read as the reverse complement.
ATGCGTACGAATGCGTATGGACACATACGAATGTTGTTGACATTTGTATCTTCAAATATGAATCAAATATTCGTACAAATAGATATGAATGTATTCGATTTAAATCGAATGTGAATAGATTTGTATTTTAAACATTTGAATCTATCTGATTTTTTGGATATTCAATTCGAATTGACTCAAATGTTGAAAATTGCATTCGTGCACACCCCTAGCTTTGACTCACCACCATGAGGATCCTCCTTTCATTTTATTATTTGGAATTAACTTCTCTTGATGCCTATTTTACGGTAAGTGCTGTTAATGAAGATACTGCTATGGGAAACAGCATGCCACAATAATTAAACCGTTTACGCACAATAATTAAACGGTTTATCTATCTCTAGTCATCTCTAATCTAACCCAAAATTACTTCTTCTGTACAAGAGGCAGACAAAGAATTCAGGTATAGTCTTGCTTTCCAGTATATCTGGTGAGCTGCATAGGAAGTCACCTTGCTGAGGACTTAACCCAATGATCCCACCCACTTCTTTTATAAAGATGGGTGAATTTGGTTTGAGTTTAATCATTTGGTTTAACCCAATTTGAATTGAACCAAACCACCCTCCTGTTCAAGAGGAGCTGGTTCAACTCATGCCAAACCATGGGGTGTTCGACTGAACAAATTAAATAATTCAGTTTGATTTGAACCAGTTTGAGTTGACCCCCCATCTATCCCTTTAAATTCCTCCCCCCCCCAAATTTATTATTTTTGTACTTTTCCTTTTTTAATTGACTGAACAGTCTGCAATTTGCTTGAGCTTTGGTTCAAACTGAGTTACTCTGTTTGACCAGTTTTTAAATCAAGCTGAACTCAGTGAGGTTTGATTCAGAACCAAACCAACAAATTTTATTTCATGTACATGTCTGTTCTTTTGGTGCCTTTTGTGCACTTGCTGGCTCTTAGAATTTCCCAGCAAGGCATGCATGGATGTGGGCTATCATAGGGAACCTGAGGCTAATTTGCACTTAGGCCTCTGGTAAGCAATTAGTACAGCTCTGGTGTACAGCATACACATGCCCACTAGGCTGCTACAGCCTAGAAACATCCCCACCCTCACCAGAGCTGTACTAATTGCTGATTACGTGTGGAGCACCTATCCCAACCTTTACCCAAGGCTTACCACAAGCATCTCATGGCACGACCATTCACTCTTCTTCCGGTTGCTTGAGCGTGGTGGGCAGGAGAGGCAGTGGCCACACAAGCACAATGGCAGTGATGGCTGTGATCAATCCCATGATTGATCTTAGGGCTGTGCTCAAGCATAGGGCTGTGATGGACCATAGGACCGCAAGAGGGGCGTTCAGTCACCGTGAGAGGGGTGTTCGATCGAACGCTGGTAGCGAGAGGAGGTGGAACTTCCGGCTTTCGACGCCACAGCGCTGGCTGGTACACGGGAGGACCAATCACACTTCAGGCCCATAAGGGATTCTTTGGGTAAGCTTTCCTCCGGGGAAATGTGAATGGTCCTCTTGTCCCTGGAGCGTACCGGCCTTAATGTATGGCACACTAAGAAGGTAAGTGCAGAAAGGCCTCTGGTAGCACTGCTGGAGCTCTTGAGACCACTTTGTTGTTTATTATTTATTTATTTATTTATCTTTGCATATTGCAAATGACATTACTCCACAGGCATGTAAGGCAATCCCAATGCTCTGCCGTTTGTTCGACATGCCCTTTCTATTTATCTGTTTCCGCCACATGCAGGCACTCATCCACCTCACACAGAGCTGTCTATATGAAAATCTGAGAGTCCTATCTCTGAGAAATATTCATTTTTACCAGTAGCACAAATGATTAGTTTCAAACTAATGCTGATCAAATGTTCCACTGAGGAGTGTATCCTGAAGCAGCAGTTTGCAAGATCTTAAAAGATTTTCATTATTACTCCTGCTGTACTTAGTCGGCATCTTAATCCTGAGAGATGTAAATTGCAGGCTGCCAATGGTACTTCTGCTGTGTCCCTGCTGAGAGACAACATCCTAACCAATTTACTGGTGGTGTAACAATCTAGCTCCTTTAATCAGAATGACAGCTGACAGTCTGATAGAAAAGCCAGAGACTGGTTAGGCAAGAGGAGCTTCCCAATATATTCCTCATATATATATATATATAAAGGAGGGTTAGATGGACATTATTGCTACCAGAGACTGGAGGTAGCTGACAGATCATTCTGGAGAGAGTGGTATACCTTTTGGCTTTTCATCCATGTTCTTCCTGGAAGAGGCAGAACGAAGACTTTTATCAGGGTATTCTTCATGCCACTTGCATTCAGTATGTTAGTCTAATGAAACCAAGGCTTTCTGCGGGGTGATGATTAATGATCCTGCGGTGGCGTTCCTCTCCACCACCTTGTGACCTTTCCTACAGCCTGCCAGCGCCATCAAACAAAACAGAGCATTTCCATTTTCGATAAAATAGAATGTAATTTTTTGATGAGGTTTCCCCATGGCACAGAAGACTATGAAAACAAATGAGCTACTGGGAAGAAGGGAAGTAGCCCAGGCATGACTGCATAATTGATTCATTTCAAGCCTGTAGAAATTCCATAAAATGCATACAGTGGTCTTTTCTCTTGGTCGCATGCACTTTATTGTGACTAGATATTCCAGCTGTAAGAAAAGCAGATACAATAAGGCTAAGCAAAGAGTTTTCAAAGATTTGCAGTTAGGCAGCCTATATTTTTCTAGATCCTTCAGACTTCATGGGTTTAAGGCAAGATTCTTAATGATGCTGTGGGACTAATCTGGTGGTCCATGGGAAACTTACTTGGGTACCTAGTTGCACTGAAAATGTACTCTCAGGCTATAATTAATGCATGGCCCAGTGCTTTGGGAGAATTCACTTCTCTGCAAGGACTCTTACAGTGCTATACTGACAGAGCAATGTCTAGTGCCTTGATAATGCTTTCCATTGCGCTCTCCTCCCATGCTGTCTGGAATTAGCATTTCATAGGGTTTTCATTTTGTAGAGCACAGTAAAATGGACAAATGCTGTGACCGTTCCTCTACTCTGCAAGAAAGCCTTGGGAGGAAACATCAGACAGGGAAATAAAAAATTCCCGGTTCAATGTCTTGTCCTGCTTCTGCTATCATGTGAAAGCTGCCTACAGTATATTTCTTTTTATTATGGATTTTCATTCAACTTTGCATTGTCCTGTAAAAGGTTCTGTGTGTATGTGTTCAGTTGGCACATTCATTTGACTATGGGGATTTTTCCACTTAACCTCCCTTAATCTAGATCTAAGGAATGGGTCCTTCAACTAATCCAAATTTAGTAGATCCGGATCTAAGGAGGTACCCGATACATCTCTACGGGCGGTATAGCACCCAATAGCAATGGGTGCTAGCGTGCTTGCCAGAGCACCCATGTGACGAATCCGAATATACCCACATGGGGCCCACCCGTCACTCCATGTTTTTTGGGGGGACACCCTGGGGGGGGGGATGCAAATTCCGTTGATGCTCTGGAGATTCTTCGAAGAATGTCCAAATGATTCATACAAATGATTCAAAACATTCAAAATCCATTCAAATGTTTAAAAACTAACATACAGACATTCAATTTGAATTTGAATGTCCAAATTTGAACAAGTTTGATCAAATTTTGAATGTTTCAAATATTCTTGCAAATCCCTAGTGAGGAATGAGTGAGGGATGAAGCAGAAATTGGGGCAGGTAACTTGGTCTATAACAAACTGAGAGAAGACTAGGGGGCTTTTGACTCTTAGGAATTTCTTTCCTTGTTGCCACAAGGTCTCAGTTGTATCCATGGGAGTTTCTGTGACTCTTAAGTGAGGGAATCTCCTTCTCCTTACCCCCCTCCTCCTTTATTCCAGAACATGATATTAAGAATGCAAGGATCTGTGATGAAGAGACTTTCACACATAGCTATGCATCTTAAGTGTTCTCAGGGATTCAGGAGTTGAATTTTAGCAGGTACACAAACCCTTCAGGCAACACCTACTAAAATTCCCTTTATTCTATGATACTTAAAAGATGCTGAAGAACCTTTCCATTTGTCAGTGGAGATACCTGGGGTGGGCACCTCCTTTGAAGTCCTTTGCTCACTGGCTGGGCATCCCCAGGCCTCAACCCTTGAGCATGCTCTGAACAGCCCAGCCTAGTCTACACAGAATTGGGCCGGCAGGAGAAGGTAAGCCCCATTCACATGCGCACGTGACCCTGGGGTTGGGTTGGAGGCTTTTGGCTGGCGTTCCTGCCCACCCCAGGAGCCCGATCTGGGGTTCAGGAGCGAGCAGGAAGTCAGGGAAAGAAGGCACCCAGACTACTCACACTGGCTCCATAGGAGCCAATGGAAGCAGCCCGAGGGAGGGTTTTCCCCCCAAACGGGTTGAGAACACTTTCCCATGTGCACTGGCAGGTAAGGGAACTGTTATCAAAGCATTCCTTACCTGCCCTCATGTGTTCTCAATCCATTGGGAGGAAGCGTCCCAAGGCATCTTCGCCTTGGTGTGAAAATGCCTATGGTCCACACATAATCCAGATTTAAGGGCCTGAAGAACCTATTAAATCTGGATTTCCTTGCCCTTGTGTGGACAGGACCTTGCAGATGGGGCCTTCTGTGGGGTCCAGGTGGGGACAGGCTTCCTAATGGTGTCTTAGATGGATTCTAAGCCCTAGTGGAAAAAGGCCCAAGCTCTCGAATGGCTGGGAGGACATGAAGACTGTGTCAGGTGGATTGCAGCGTGGCTAGCATGTTCCTGTGATTCAGCTGGAACTGTATCTGGGCCAAGTGTGAAAAGAAAGGAAGAATTAAGTCCAATAGCTCATAGATAGTTTGGCTGCCAGACAAAAGAACACTTGAGTGCTGGCACAGCTCCTTCCGCTTGTTTTTAAAGGTCCTTAAACTAATGACTTCTGACTCTGACTTATAAGGCCCTAAATGACTTGGGCCCCAGATATCTAAAGGAGCGCCTTCTCCCATATACACCTGCCCGTGTCTTAAGATCTGGAGGGGAGGCTCTTCTGGTTATCCCTCCACCTTCAGTAGCTAGGCGGGTGGGCACCCGGGAGAGGGCCTTCTCGGTAGTGGCCCTGAGATTGTGGAATGGTCTCCCTTTAGAGGTGCGTCAGGCACCTTCCCTGTTTATGTTCAAGAGGGCGGTGAAGACGTACCTCTTCACTCAGGCCTTTGGCTAAAAGCCGCCCCCCACCTCCCCCACTGCACACTCCTCTGTTTTTTAAACTGTTTTTGTATCTCTCTTTTTTAGTTGGATTTTAAACCTTGTATTGGTTTTAGCATTGTTTTATACAGATTTGATACGTGTGTGTCTTAAAATGTTGTGAGCTGCCCAGAGACCCTTGGGTATGGGGAGGGATATAAATATAAATAATAAATAAATATAAATAAATGAGTAAAACACTGTAACTTCTGTGATCTGTTTTCAAATTCTCATAGTCTTCCCTCAATATCATAATAGACCCACAACGGTAAGGGTAGTATGATTTAATGGAGAAGAAGAGTATTATAAAACCAAAAGTCTGGGCCACATTCATCATTGGGACTTTAAACCCAGAAAAGAACAGATTATCTGAGGATCAAGGTGAAGACAAGAACCCCCCCAAAAACCATGTTATGTAGTGCAACTTGGAAGATGTACAAAAAGGAGGTTGCAGCCCTTGAACTGCAGGTTGTATTTGTCTTTGAATGTTCACCTCACTCTACTGCATAATACAAAGCAAAACTTCAGAAAATATAGACAAACTTTTATTCAGGAAGAACTCCTGAAACTAGCTTACTGCTTTCAATGGGAACATTTAAAGCAAATATTAGAAGTTCATCAATCTGTCTCAGTGCCTGCTGAAATCAGCAGTGAGAACAAATTGCACAGATTTTAAAAATTCAAATTAAAACTACATAAAATTCATAAGAATAACTCCCAAAACGTTCTTTTTCAACTTCTTATTCTTGGTCTTAAGGGATGATTTAATAATCTACTAATTGAATAAAGAGCCAGATCATTTGCTTTGCTTAAACAGCACACATACACAGTAGGACTATAATTACAAAGTTAGCAAAAGAAAGAAAAGGGATTTTTTTTCCTTAACAAAAACGTATTGCGATGAATATAGATATTAGAAGCACACAAATTAGGTGAAACATAATGAATACCATGAAAACTTCATTTACTGCAATATGAAGACAGATTTTACAAAGTATTACAAGATACATAAACAAAACAAAGTATTAGGTATTTGATCTCAATAGAAGATGAAAAGGAGGCAATTTGGTCTAAGAACAGTTGTTGTTTTCCAGAAAAAAAAGCCAGTCAATGAAACTCATAGTAATTACTAGTTAGCTATGGCAATTATACAAGAAGGTGGTCCAAGTATGGTCCCATGTGTATTTCTGCACTTATATGTCCTTGTTTGCGATCAGTTGGGTTGGAACACCTAGGCCCATTGATCCTAAAGAAAGGAAGGCAAAAGGCACAAGCAGGATCAGCACCATCTTCATGACCAAGCCATGCTCCAGTTTCATGTGAGCTTCACACTCACAGCCTCATGTCTATGTCAAAGGTTTCTATTCTTCTCCCCACAACAGACCACCTAGTGAGGTAGGTGATCTGTGAGAGCTCACAAAGACAGCTGTGACTAGCCCAAGGTCATCCAGCTTGGGCTTCATGGAGGAGTGTGGTATCAAACCTGGTGACTACAAGATGTGAGTCTGGCACTCTAACCAGAAGACCAAACTGGCTCACAGCTGTTTTGAGAAGCTGGACCTTGGAGTGAGATGAACTTTTGTACTTCCCTTATTAGTTATTAATAAGCTCTTAATAAGTTTTAAGATATTAAAAAATCTCACATATGAATATCTTGGGTAGGACCAATAACTCTGAAAAGTAAAAACTAAGGAAGATACTGCACCATACTTGTTTGTTCCACTTTTAGGGCTGAAGTGCTAGCTCCATCATAAACACAGGAATTGTCCCATTTGCAGCTATAGTGGTTCTATAAGAAGGAGAGGTGGAATAAGTTATACTGGTTGGGGGGAAATGTTCTCCCAGACAGTTAACCATTCAGCACTTGACACTTTAGGGAACTCTGGAGCAGTGGGGTGCTGCACATACCATCCACTTTTTGTGGAATTGCGTCTTTCTCAGACAGGAAGCAAAGTGTGACCATCCCCACGGACTGAATATTTACAACTTCATTCCTTTGTCACATCAAAGCCATTCGGCCCTGTTGCTTTACCTCCAGGAACTGGTTGCTACTACTGCTTACGCTTTCTTGCCTAATAATACCTGGAGTATACTGTTTTATCTAGTACAGTTATCATAATTTGCCATTTTTTAATTGCCTGCAAAACGTAAAGAATATAGAAAGCTTGCACAAATGTTATAGTGATTATATTCTACGGATGATTTTCATCATTTGTTGCACCGATATTAGGAAAATTATGTCTGATCAAACTATTAGGAAACATTACTTACTGCTTAGTCAACTCCTCCAGCTTTTCACACCCTAAAAGCATGAGTTCCTGTTTTACAGCCAAATTTACATGGTATGTAGATGGAAGCAATTTTAAAAATTTTAATTTTATTTATACATAGTATTGTTTTGAAGTGGTCATTGGATAAAGTTGATTTGGTTTGAGTCAAAACATTTCAAGCTTGAAACCTTTAGCACAATCCTTCTCTGTTCTCTCTTGCTGGCATATGACTTGTGCATTTCGCTATTTTACAGTACGCCTAAAAACCACACTTCCTTTAGAAGTCACTAGACTAGAACCATTGCTTTTACTCTTTCTGGCTTCATGGAGAACACATAATTTGTTCAACAGCTTGGGTCGCCCATCACCTTATAATATGTTTTATCAAGCAACATAATTATTCTGGACTATTTCCAAATGTTAATAATAAAACTAAACTTAGATATTGTTGGGTAATGATCCTACAATAAAAAATCCTCATTAGGCCATAAAAGAGATATTACATAGTTAACTTTTTATTATCTCATTAAAAATGACAATATTTCTTCAAACTTCAATTAAGAACAGCACAGAATCCAAGCTTTTTGATGTTGGTTACTCATGTAATATTATCCAGAAGTTCCTAATTCAAGAATAAATGATGTACTAAATGGAGGACAGGGCGTATTCTAGTAAAGATAAGAGCAGTATGTGAAATAATTCTTGCATATGTTCTGCTTCACTGAATCAAGGCAATTATGAATAAACTGCCCATAAAGTTAGTCATTCACTTAGCAATATTTTGATTAGGTAATTAATATAGTGGTACTCAAAGAGCTTATCTTGTCAAGAGTCAATAATACATTTTTATATTAATCCTGTTTCTTACATATACAATCATGCATGTAAAACACACTACTTAACTGAACTCTAACTGGTTCTGAACTACCAAAAGAGAACTGTTTTGGAGACATCCAAATTTTGGAATTTTTAAGATTTGAACTTTTGAAAATACAGTCATCTGTTTATTTATTTGTTTGTTTACTAAATTTAAAGGAATATAAATCTGGCTGGACTTTTTGTTTGCTGCTGTTGAAGAGTAGTTCAGAAGCTTCAACTTGTGTGAAACTCTGAATTATAGGGAGCCTGTTTCCCCTAGGGATGTTTTTCTGCTGAGCTCTTTTAATCCAGATCTAAGATGATCTGGATCTAAGGAATGGGTACTTCCCTTAATCAGGATCTAGTAGAAGTACCCAGTGTGTTTCCATGGGTGGTCTATCACCTAATAGCAATGGGTGCTAGCCTGCCTGCTGTGGAAACACCGGAGCACCCATTTGCAAATCTGGATCTAGCCAATTCTAGTGGAAACAGACTCCCTATAATCCAGATTTTATGGCTGAAGACCCCATTGTAGACCCCCTTAATGGGGTCTGCAGGAAATCCAGATTATAGGTCCTGAAGGACCCATATGATCTGGATTTCCCTAGCTGTGGTGGAAACAGATGTGTCTCTAATGGAGTCTGTAGTGGAGATGGGGTCATCCGGCTCTCAGCCAGATGGGTCCTTAATGGGTACTTGGTGCTAGTAGAAAAAACACCCTAGAATTGGGCAGACCCCTTGTGGGTAGATCTGGATTTGCAAATGGGTGCTAGACCACCCATGGAAACACATTGGGTACTTCCCTTAATCCGGATCTACTAGATCTGGATTAAAAGAAGTACCCATTCCTTAGATCCGGATCTTCTTAGATCCGGATTAAAAGAATGCAGTGGGAAAATACCCCTTTTCTTCTTGTTGTTGTTCATGGTAATAAATTACTAGAACTATGAGGACAGCTGTTCTAAGATGTGGATGCTAAGGTGGTATTTCATTTTTTTTTCACTCCGCTTTCCATAACAATTTGAATCCTTTTTCTTCCCATTTTGTTGATGGGATATCCTGGTTTGTGTTGATAAGATTAGCTATCCAGGAAAGGGTATGAATATAATGAGGGGGAAAAATGATGCATGATAAAGTGCTAATTACCACCCCCAGCCATAATTCACAAATCAGTTGGTTATTCAAGAATGAGTTTGGCTGCTTTCCACTCCAAAATATCCTTTGAAAGCATTATACTGCTATCTATTGAAGCATGGAAAACTTGAACTATCCATTCATTGTTTCATTTAGCCTTTAATTCAAAGATTACTAAAAATGACCTTTCGCCTTCATTAAAAAACGGCCTCTTTAAATAAGAATTAGTGAAAAATTCTACCCATTGAATGCCAATTACAGCTAGATTAGGGATGAATTTATTTAGACCACCAGGAAAATTGATCCTCTTTATCTGAGTTTACTTAGTAGAATTTCAACATTTATCTCATTTAAAACAGATGAAGAGTTAGTTAAGGATTCTTTTTAAAAAGATCCCCAAGTGTCTCTTATTATACTTGATATTTAATGTGTGTTTATGCTTTGATATGGGTTTGAGTTAAAAACATGCTTCTGTGGATTTATCGTTACATGAAAGGATGCCTCAAAAATTTCTTTTCTTGCATGTGTTTTAGGTATCTTCTGGCTAGAAATATGCATATCCTCCCCCCACCCCGGTTCAGTTAGTTTTGTAGCAAGATTAGCTGCAAACAAATTCTAATAAAACTGCAAATGATGTTGGATGTTTAGTTTGGATGTTTGATGAACTTCTCATCACCATTTCTCTCAATCCTTGGTCATGAAACTCATGGAGAGCAAGCCATGAAGATAGCCCTTCATTTTATTTGCTACCAATGACATCAGCAAACCATGATAAAAAGAGTCAACACAACAGCAGTTCTTCTGAAAGTTCATGCTCATTACAGAGAGGAAAATTATTTTTAGGGATATCTGATTCCGCAAGGTACACAATGGTTAAAGAAGATTTATACATCTGTCCCATGGCAAACAGGTTTGGTTGTTGTTGTTATATACAGAAACACAACAATACAACACAACATTAAACACATTTGATATTTTACAATGCACCGGGATCATCCCAAGATCCTAAGATGACGTTATGTACCAGAGGATAATGTGTGCAAAGCCCAGCAAGGTGTGCATGAATATTTTTTTTGGCATTCGAATTCAAATGTGTAAAATCCGAATGCAACAAAAACTGATTCGAATCCGTTACATTTGAATCTATTCGTTCGAATGTTGGATATGAATTTAAAGATACGAATGTCGACAACATTCATATGTGTTATATGCATCTGCGCGCATTTTGTACACATCCCATTTTATCCCATATGCATCCAGTTTTCATTCTGTATCATAAGCGCAAATGTGTACAGATACGTATAATATTTGCACAGATATGTATGTGTTATACATACGTATCTGTACTTTCGAATGACTTGAATCATTCAAATGAATGCCTCAGGAACATTCAAAATCAATTCGAATGTCTATATTTGAATGTGAAGCCATTCAATTTGAATTCAAATTTCCACATTTGAACGAATTCAATTGGATTTCTAATGTTTTGAATGTTTGTGCACGTGCCTACAGCAAGGTGGCCTTTTGCAACTGACAGTTGGTAACCTTGTCAGTGTCCGGCTGTTGTAAGCGCCTTCCAAGTCTTTTGGAAAGGCACCCAGAGTCAGAATCTTTGTGTCAGAATTTTTGAACTTCAATTTTTTAAGTCCTTGTATTTTTTTCTGTTTGTTTAAGGTCTATCCTACTATCTCCTGGTATTGCAACGCCAATGAGCCTCACCGTCTCTTTTTTATAATGGTGATATCAGGGGTGCTATGTTCCTATCCTCCTCCTCCTCCTCCTCTCAGGGGAACAGTCTGCCTTTGAACTTGAATATTCCTTTCTATTTGGAGAAAATGAGGTCTTTTGACTCAGATTTGGAGACCAGGATTCCAGAAATATGTTTAAATCCAGGGCATGAATGAACTAACTGCTAAAGGCAACACGGTAATCAATTAGTGAAGTCTTGGATTTGCATCCTTTGGTGGCAAATGAGTGATTGAGGTCCTCAGTCACTGCCTGGAATCAGCAATGGGCTGGATGTGGACCAATAAAAATGGAAGCCAGACAAGATGGAGGTACCGTGTATCATTGGGTCCCGAGTCCAGGAAGTTAAGGAGCACCCCATTCTTAGTGGGGTTGCTTTGCCCCAGAAAAATCAGATGCAAGACTTGTGAGTGCTCCTGGATTCATCTCTGTCATTTGAGTCCCAAGTGGCAGAGACTACCGGGAGTGCCTACCATTTTCTTCGTCTGGTCTGCCAGCTTAAGCCTTACCTGGATTGGGATAATTTGGCCACAGTGATCCACTCTCTGGTACCCTCCAGATTAGACTACTGTAATGCGCTCTATGTGGGGCTACCCTTGAAAACAGTTCAGAAGTTGGAACTGGTGCAGAATGCAGCAGCTCAACTCCTGACAGGAGTTTCTGGCCAGACTCACATCATGCTGATCTTAAAGAATCTGTACTGGTTTACCAATTTGCTACCGAGCCCAGTTCAAGGTGTTGACACTAACATAGGGCTTGGGCCCTGGGTATTTGAAGGAGCACCTTCCATACAGACCTGGCTGGGCACTGAGATCTCAGGAAGAGTGCCTTCTCGTAGTCCCTTCTCTTGCAGAGGAACGAGGCATAGGGACTTGCAGGAGGGCCTCTTCTGTTATGACCCCTAGACATTGGAACAGCCTGCCTCTTGAGGTTTGCCAGGTCCTACGCTGTATAGGTTTTGGTGCCTAGTGGAAACATCTTTTTACTCAGGCTTTTGCTGTTTAAATAGCTTCCTCAGGATGCTGTTCTGTTAGGGAGAGAGGGTGTGGAAGGGAGGGAGGGAGGGAGGAAGGGGTTTATATTTTTAATTATGTCTTACTATTCAATATATTTTAATCTCATTGTAACCCATCCTGGGACCATTCAGTGAATGGTGGTGTGAGGAATATTTTCAGTGGGATATTTATTTTCTAAATAAAATAAATAAATTTACTATCTCTGCTGTAGCTTACTACCAGGGGCAGATGAAAAAGATGATATAGATCTTCTGTTTCCCAGTTATTGTCACTGACCCCACATGGCAAGAATTACCAACAGAAGAAAGCAGGAGAGACCTCAATCACTATCCTAAGATGTTTCGGCTTCCTCTTATCACTTCATATTGGTTCAGTATAATTGCTCTATGCAATTTTGATTCCGTTAGCTTTCTCAAGCACACTAATGGGCAAGTGGGATATAAATGTACTAAATAAATAAAAGTGTAAGGAATATGACATATGCGTCAACAAACATCCTTGAACATTAAAGTGCTCCACACTTTGTTCTTACAGCAGTCTGGGGAAAAATCAAACACAGAAGTGCTCTACTGTAACCCTTCAGTGAACCAAACCTGCTGAGTTCAGAGGAAAAATGCTTATGATACAGAACAAACAAGCTGATGGTACTAGATTTAAATCATTTAGGCTGCAGAGTGCTCTCTGTTCCTGAGGCAACAAATTGTTTCGCTCTCGCTGTTGTCAGAAAACAGGATCCATTTGTACATTTGTGATTAGTGACACATATTAAGCTTCCATTTATTCTTTGTACTTAAATTGCTTTTTTTGCTGAAGGCAGTCATTAAAGCTTGAGTTCATTAAAGTATGTGATTGCATCGTAGTTTTATTTTTATGTAGCTCAACCAAAAAAAAAAAAAACACACCCCACTAAGCCAAACCAACTTTATTGAATACCAAAGGACACTGGGATAAAATTTCAGTTAACAATGATATAAGCACATCTTAAAAAGGATTGGAAAGAAGGGGAAAGGATCTAAAAAGGTCCCAAAATCCAGTCTGAAGCATATTTTTCCCTCCAGGTCCAAATATATACCACAAAACTTGGAATACAGAAAGGTTGTTTTTTGTTTGTTTGTTTTACTTTTTAATGCCCCATATGTTTGCTGGCCACTGAGACTGAACCCATCTAGTGTCCAGGTTTGGGGCAAGGACTTGGTGAAACATGGTGGAGAAACTCCAGTATCCACTGGACACATTTAGGGTATCTCTCTTATGGGAAACACACAAAGCTGCCTTGATTTTCTTTGTGTTTTCCCCTCTTTTTTATTGTACTACTTGGTTATTATGCAACTGACATGTCTGAGAAGAACTTTTGTTTTCTTCTTTCCTTCCATCAGGCTGGGCAGATTTGTGTGGGCAGATTTGTTTGCTTGGTTTTGTCTTCTTCATAGCAGTAGCACATTTTTATTTGGATGTTTTCATAACTTTGTTGAAAGAACAGTCATCAAGGATGTTTTCGGAGGAATAGAAAGAAGGGTTGGTTTCAAGGAATTATTATTGTTATTGTTATTGTTGCTAATATATCAATCATGGTGTATAGAATGGAGCCTGTCCCAGTAATTCAGCTGGCTGAATCCTGACACAACATACTGCATGTTGACTCAACATAGCAGTTCACACTATGGGAAGTAAGCTTGGTGCATACAAGCTGTTTTTGATGCCATTCAAAGAGAGATGTATCCTGTCAGATGAATTGTAGTCAATGATGTTGTGGTCAGGGTTCACCCGAAGGTATGTTGTTTGGTCTTTCACTCACTTCTGTGCATCATCTTGGCTCTGCTGTGACAACCAACAGATATGAATTGTGTATGACAGAAGCCACAGAAATGTTCTCATTGCTTCTATGACTCACTGACTCCCACACACAAGCATCTTTTCTTCTTCTTCTAAGACCAAAAAGCTTCATAAGAACATAAGAGAAGCCTTGCTGGATCAGGCCACAGCCCATCCAGTCCATCATCCTGTCGCACACAATGGCCCACCAAATGCTCATGGGCATCTCAAGCAGAGACAAGGACAAACCTTCTCCTGCTCTCGAGTCCCAGCAGATGGCCTTAGAAGAGCCCCGGTTCACCACCACCACCACCCCCGCTACAACTTGGCTTCATACAACTTGGCATTCTTCTTTTCTTTTTTCTCATTTTCCATAAGGACAGTGTGCCCAAAAGCTTCTGGACTGACCAGTAAGCCCTACAATTCCCAACACTCTTAGGGCCTTTCTGCACACGCTGCTGAAAACGGATTTAAAAGATCTGTTTTCAGGCAGAACAGTTTTAAAAAAGAATCTGTCTCAAACAGAGACAGATTCTTGGAGGCCCCGTGCGTACGCACATGTGCGGGGTGGGGCGGCGGCGGCAGGGCCGGATGGGGAAACGGATTGGGGTGGGTGCTATGCGAAAGCACCAGCACCCATCCCAAACCAGCCCTGCCAGCACATGCCCAGCTGTCAAAGACGGAAAGCACATGCTCTCCATTTGACAGCTGGGCCGCCCACCAGCTAGGAAATATGTACAAACATGGAGTTTCAGAAACTTTCTAGAAAAGTAGGGCAGAAATTTTATGTCATGTCGAACTGTGAGTGTATACAAAGTTTTTATGAAGCATTTGGGAGCATTTAAAAAGTATAAATCTGTGCACTGCATTTTTTTGTGCTAAAGTGCTCACAAAAGTACCATATTTGTACTTTAGCTCCATATTTGTGTATATTTATATATCCCGACTAGGAATGTGCATGAATGAGGGGTTTGCATTTGAATCTGAGTCAAACTGAATGTCCAAACATTCAATTCAATTTGAATGTGTAGAATCCAAGTGCAACAAAATCTGATTCACATTTAATACATTTAAAACTATTTGTTTGAATGTTAGATTCGAATCTGAAGACACAAATGTCGACAACACTTGTCTTTGAAGATATGAATGTCGACAACATTTGTATGTATTATACGTATCTGTACGCATTTTGTATGCATCCCATTTTATTCCATATGCATCCAGTTTTTGTCCTGTACTATAAGCACAAATGCATACAGACACATATGAGATTCATACAGATACCTATGTAATACATACATATTTGTACTTTCGAATGTTTCAAATCGTTTGAACGAAAGTTTTAGAACATTCAAAATTCTTTCTACTGTTTAAATTCGAATGTGATGAAATTATATTCAAAATTGAATGTCCACGTTCGATCTAATTTGATTGAATTTTGAATGTTTAGAACATTTGTGCACATCACTAATCAGTGTATACAGATATTTGCAGGAAAGACAGATTTTGCAATTTTCAAACAGGAAATCTTGGCCACAGTGTGAACAATGTATAAATCACATTTAAGATTTGTTAGTGTTTTTTAATGAGATTGTGATACAAATTTGTCAATCAGGTCATTTTCAAACTTGGGGCCTTTTCGCACATGCCGCCGAAAACGGATCTAACAGATCCGTTTTCTGGCTAAACGTTTTTAAAGGGGAAACCGTTCCAAACAGGAACGGTTTCTCGGAGACCCCACGCGTGTGGCCAGCTACCCTCACAAGGCTTCCTGGGAAATGTAGGCAGCGGCACGCCTAGACTCAATGGACGCCGTCCTGCTGCTCTCATAGTCGCCCCACCAGTGAGAGGTAAGCACCCCAAAAGTGGCCATGGGTGGGGTGCGGGGTGGCAGCTGCAGCTTCCCCTGGAAAGAGAAGGGGCCACGGCCCTTTCTCTTCCGAGGGGAAAGACGCGATCGGCTGTGAAACCTTGGGGGGGGGTTTCTACTTTGGCTTCCCTGGCAAAGATAAGGGGTCATGCCCGCTTTTCTTGCCAGGGCAAAGCCAAGGAGGGAGGCAGCTGGCCGCACCATGGCCAGCTGTCAAACAGGGAGCATGCGCTCTCCCTGTTTAACAACTGGGCATGCGCCGGCAATCCGGCTTTTCCCCCTCCGGTGCGGAAACGTTCGTTTCCAAACTGTTTTCAGGGGGAAAGCCAGATGTAAGACCTGATTTTTTCAGGTCTTACATCTGGGTAGGATTTTGGCAGCAAAAACGGTTTAAACAACCGTTTTTGCCTGCCGATATGCGGACGGGGCTTACTCAAAGGGGTCCTAATTCCGGCCCCTATGCGGAAGCCACGTCTAAATGCGTTCCACATCTGGCTCTACATCCGTTTTTAGAGCCAGTGCGGAAAGGCCCTTGGTGCCTTGACTGGGTTGAACTTAAATTACCAAATGACCGCCCCTATTTGGGGAAGCCAGTTCAAATTCAAACTGAACAAGTGGGGTTGTCCAAACTGATCAATTCCCTGGTTTCATTTAAGTCAGTTTATGTTTGGCACCAGTTACCATTTAAAAAGGACTTCTTATATTAATTTTTACTGGTTTCTAATGATCAAGCAGGTGTGGATTATTGAAGCCATTTTTCACATCTCTAATTGAAACTATCACATCTTGAAGCTTACTAGGGAGGTATTCACTATTTGATTCTGACCCTGCTGATATTGTAGTCCAGAACATCTGGAGAGGATAAAACAACAATCTGGGTGTTTCCGCATAGGCCCTTTAACACCCATTAAGCACGGATTCCAAAGTGCGCCTCCACACACGGGTCGCTATGTAGGACACTTCCAGCGAGGTGTGTCCACACAGTGAGCCCGTTTATAATCCGGATTTCGGCAGCAAAACCACTTTGGTTCTGCCGCATCCGCATTAGCGGGGGCAATTAAACACACTTCTGGTAGGTGCATCCATACCTATCCATGCTTAATCCGTGCTTAATGGGTGATTCTTGCTCACATTTTTAGTGGTCTTGCACTGTGAATCCGCATCTGTTTTGGATGCGGCCGCACAGCGCAAGTATGCTAGGAAACGACCCACCCCCAGCTCGCCATGATTGGCTCCCCAGAGCCAAGCATGGTGAGCCGGGGGACTCCTAGCTTTAGGCTCGCCCTTGCCCCAGAAGCGGCGGATTGCTACTTCTAGAGCCAGGGTGAGCTTCCCTAAAGCCCGCCCTAGCCCACCCTTGGGGGAGCGTGGCGGATCCTCTCCTTACCTGGATGCCATCGCCCCGAAACTGAAAGCAGGCACAAAGGATGTGGCACGCCTGCATAATGCGCGCCGCCTGATTGGCTGGTGCACAGTTCCTGGCAGCGTGCCTGCGCAGAGCGCCTGCTTTCAGTTTCGGGGCGATGGAGACCAGGTAAGGAGAGGAACCGCTGCGCTCCCCCAAGGGTGGGCTAGGGCGGGCTTTTGGGATGCTTGCCCTGGCTCCAGAAGCAGCAATCCACCGCTTCTGGGGCAAGGGCGAGCCGCGGCAGCAAGGTCCCCCGGTTCACCATGCTTGGCTCCGGCGGGCTAATCGCAGTGGCCGGAGGAAGGCCCTCCGATCCGGATCGGAGACGGGTGCCATGTGTCCGCACAGCACCCGCTCCCAATCTGGATCAGCGCCGCGTGTGCGGAGGCACGGGCACGGGGTAGATCCAGATCTACCCCGCAAAACCGGGTCTACCGTGCACACGGAGCTATTAAAACCGGTTCCTCAGGAAGCCGGTTTTAATAAATCCGGGTGCCGTAGATCCCGGGTTTTTTGCCCCTGTGCGGAAGCACCCTCTGTGTTCTATAAAGAGAGAACATGATAATATAAGAAATGTCATGCTGGATCAGTCTCAAACAGTGTTCCACATTTGTTTCTGGGCATCTCAGGCCTTTTCACACAAGGGTTTTTTGAACGCATGGAGAGCACGCTGCGATGCAGCATTTGCTCTTGTGGGTGGCGGGATCCATTCCAGGCCACCCACAAGCGTCCCAACTTGCCCTCCATGTGTTCGAGTTTCAGAGCACTAAAAGTGCTCTGAAACCATCTCCATGCATTCTAAACTGTCTCAGAGAGAAAGCATTTGCATGCTTTCTCTCTGTGACAGCTCGGCACCTCCCCTGGGCTGCTCCCATTGGCTCCTATGGACCCAGTGTGGGCAGCCCAGTTGCCTTCTTTCCCTGTGTTCCTGCTCGCTCCCGAACCCCAGATTGGGCTCCGAGGGTGGGTAGGAAAGCCAACCAAAAGCCCCCAACCCATCCCCAGGGTTGTGTACGTGTGTGAATTGAGAACAGGTTGAGAACACTTTCCCATTCGCACTGGCAGGTAAGGGAACCGCTCTCAAAGCATTCCTTACCTGCCTTTGTGCGAACAGGAAAGTGTTCTCAACCCGTTCGGGCATAAGCATTTCGAGGCGTCTTCGCCTTGGTGCGAAAATGCCTCTGCTCTCAACTCCCTGAAAACAACTTTTTGAAACACCCTACCAGCCTCTCCAGCACAGAAATGATCTCTAGGAATATATTCTAGTGGTCATTGCCACGCCTTTCCTCCATGAATTTATTCAACCTCTTCTTAAACTATCCAGGCTTGTGGCCACCCCAATACGTTGTTCTTGTTTACTCAGGATCTCTTTCAAAGTGTAATTGTTGCCTATTCCATTCTAGCATCAACCCATCCCAGTCTGGGACAGGTTGTATATTCTGGGATAGAGTGTGGAAACAGCTTTAGCTTTAATGATTCTACAGTTTCCTAGACACTATTCGCACAGGCACTTGGTGCACCCCTGGTGAACTTCACAGATTTCCACCCAGACCTTTTCTGTGAAAGATCAACAATGGCTGACTACTGGAGCCATTTCTGGTCATCCAAATCTGGCCTGGGGAGAAATCTAGTGTCTGCTTCAGATCCCAGCTGCTCTTTGGCTGTCCATCTGGCAGCAGCCTTAACATGCCAATATTACAAATGAAATTTACAATTAAATTAATGTAGATGCACTAATCATCGTATTGAAAGCCATGGAATGAATGCAGAACTGAAAGAAAAGAAAGCAAGCCAGACAAAATTTACAAGTAAGGAAGAGCCTGTTTGAACTTGGCTTTATTTTAGAATAGAGGCATTTTCGCACTACACTCATTCCATTTGGAACGCGTGTAGGACGGGAAGCCTAAGACACTTCAGGACGCTTTCAGCATTCACACATAGGAGCGCAGGAACGCGTGTAAACGCATTCCGGCGCGCCTGTGTGCGAATGCTCAAAGCATTCTGAAGTGCCTTAGCCGGCAAACGCCGGCAAGGGGCGGGGAGACGGCTGTCGAGGCTCCCGCAGCCGGCAAAGCAGGCAATCAGCTGATTGTCAGCCAGCGCCGGCGGGGGAGGGGAGCCCGCGGCTGTCAGGGAGAGAGAAACATGAGCGAATGCTTCTCTCCCCGAACGGCTGCGGGTGCTTCGTCCGCGCCGGAATGGATGTAGAGCACTTTAAAGTGCTCTACATCTCGAACGCGTGCAAGACAGCTCCGGACACGTCAGAGCGCAAGCCCTGCTGCGGCAATGCGTATGCCGCATTCGAGGCTGTCTTGCACGCGTTTGAAAACCCCGTGTGTGAAAAAGCCTTAGATCTTGGCATACAGGCCTGCTGTTTACTGGCTACTGCAGGCTACAGCAGGCCTCAGGTGAGGTCTACCAGAGCCCAGATTAGCATGCGGACAACAGACCCTTATCCTGAGATATATTTCAGAATACAGCCAAGTGCGAACAGGCCCAAAGAGTATTCAATGAAGGCCTAAAACAGTGAGGATGAATGGTACAATAAAATCACTAGAGAACAACACAGTTATTTAAACATGAAGCATTTTTGTCCATTTCACTTTTTCAATGCATATACCTATTATGTTACACCAGGAAGAAACAACAGTTTATAATGAAATGTGAAAGGATTTATGTGGCTAGAAATAACACTGAAATACTGAAGGTTATCTTATACAATATATGTTTCACTACCCTCAGACAGAATTTTTCTGCCCCTCCGTGTCTTAATTGGTGAATGTGGATTAGAAATGTTGTTGCTTTAAATCTTGTGCTTTATTTAACCTGCACCTTAATCACAGAATTGATAACAGTCTTCTTCCTCCTCTTCCTCCTCCACCTCCTCTTCATAATTTTTGAATATTATTATACAGACAAAACTATTTTTTGTTTGTGCTGTATTCCCATCTGTTCACGTATGATTATGCTATCTTTTGTTTCCATATTAATCTGTTCAAATGCAAAGAAAAACTAGATATAATTATATATCTATAGTTCCCTTTGCCCTCAAAATATGCATTTGTAAAAGGGAAGTTGTTCTCAAAGTAGAGCTTTTAAAAACATTTTTAAAGATTCCTTTTAACCTTGTACATTAAAGAATTGCCCTGGAAATTGATCCAAAAAAGTGATGACACTATAGGTTCTGCAGCACATGTTAGATTGGTCAGAGATGAGTCAATAAGTATGCCTAATCTGGGTTGTGCTTTCTCTGGACTCATTTGTTGATATTTATGAAAACAAGGGCATTAAGAACAATAGATACTGAAGTTATAGAGCAAAGAAAATAAAGTATTTGAGGTATGAACTTTGGCAACTGTTAATCAAGGGGAATGAAGACATCCAGTTACTTCATTTCAAGATATACATTTCCCAATGTATATGCTGTGACAAAGCCTATCACGTCCATCTATGAAGTCCGCTATTATTTCTAGCTGGCTTTATTTTATTTTTTAAAATGGATGTCATGTTTCCTCACAGCCCCTTTTATTCTCACCACTCCTCAGAGTGGCACAGTATGAAAGCAAGCTATGGGATCACCAGACCCTGCCAACTATCCAAGGCTGCTTACTTATATAGCACCTGAGTTGGCGCCCCACCTTGCTAGTCTATCCTTGGACAGATTTACCACAAAGCAGCAGACACTTGGGTAAAGTTCACTCTTAACTTTATTAAGACAGTAAAGAAATAAAATAAACAAATAAGCTTACATTCAGCTTTGAGTTCTTTAGTCCATGCGGAAGTAAATAAATGGTCAGAAAACAGAGTAAAGTCCTTTGCTTATTCTCCTAGCAAAAGCTGTCGTGCTGATAGTTATTAGCTGGACAACAGTGGGTGATCTGGCATCAACATCGACTGAAAGGATAACTTTGTAGAAAGTTTGGCCTTAAACTTAGCTTTGTCCAAGTGAACAGTGAAGTAATACAACAGATCTATTCAGAGAGCCTGTTTGAGACATTAGGTTGGTTTAATGTTATTCTTCCTCACAGGGTGAGAAGTTTCTTGTTGACAAAGGGCTCTGCCAGGGCTTGTCTGATGAACTGGTCCACTTTCAGGCAGTATGGTAGTGTTGTCACTAGGGGTGTGCACAAATGCAATTTTGACATTTGAATCAATTCAAATTGAATATTTGAATGTTTGAATTTGTATGAATAGAGGAAAAATGAATGTATTCAAATGTGAACCAATTTGAATACGTTTGTACAAATATTCAATTTGTATTTCATGATACAAATGTCGACAACATTCGTATGTGCCTGTATGCATCCGTACGCATCCGTACACATCTGTACCCATCTCGTTTTCATCCCATATGCATCACGTTTTTATCCAGTGTCTATCCATACAAATAAGACGTTTATGGATATGTATGTAATGCGTACGTATCCATACACATACGAATGTCCGATGTCAAAAACTAATGTATAGACATTCGATTTGAATTCTAATGTCTGAATTTGAGTGAATTTTGAATGTTTTGAATATTCTTGCACATCCCTAGTGGTCACCAAGCTCTTTTTTGATGGTCCAAGCCAGCTCTCTACTACAGGATTCCAATGGCTAAGGGCTAAACAATCCTCCCTTTCTTTTCTTGGAGATTAACTTAGTTCCTGGAAGGCCTATGCCTTGGAAATGTGTGACCAGGGCTTCCTCTCCCATGAGTAATAAAGCAGGCTTAAAAATTGAGAACTCCTTATTAAAATTTTAACAACAACAATAACAACAACATTTAAAAGCTATCAAAGAAAGTAGATCAACTGAAACCAACAAGCTTAAAGCAATGGACTTACAGTGTGTCTTTCCTTAGTTGCAAAGGCAACATCCAAAAATAGAGGATGGTTAAGCTGGTGGTTTCTGCATGCGAGCGATGGACGTATTCTAGGTATATCAAGAACCTCAGTGTACAATTGTAAGTGCTCTATATCAGAGAAAAGTTTGAACAGGACTATAATATTTAGAAATTATATCACTTTCTTCAACAGTCTTTGAAAAAACCTTTTTAACATGTCAATACCACCAAGGTATTGGAGGATTTATAAAGCCTAGCACCTTTTTTTCCCACACAACTTCATCAGTATGAAATATGAATAGCTATTTCTCTTAAAAAGTCGATTGAAATAAAATGAAAAGAAACAACATACATATTAGCAAGAGTCTGGGACAAGCTGTTCTTTTCTCCAGGTGACACATCAAATAACTAAGCAGATTGTTTTTCTGGTAATAAATTTTACATAACTCAAGAAACTCTACTTACATTGGATTATCTTTGGTATGACCATCAAACTTGAAATATATTCCTCTTTTGCCACACCTCTTTCAACATTTATGAGAACATTTCTTTTTATTAATATAATCATTTTTACTGGTATATGTACCATCCTGTCACTACTAACTTGACAAGAAATGATAGCTTTAGTGCACTATCCATTCCCCCAAGAGTGTTTCCTGAATAACAGATTTTGCCATATAAGAGAAAGAATGGGATGATACATGTATAATACTTTTTTCACGGAGTCAGCATATATATGAAATATTAAGTAATTCAACTTCAAATGCATCCAATTCAAGAAGAATGATGTTGCTTGTAATGGCTAATTTATCACCACCTTTCAACAAATGATGTATTTATGAATGGAATCAAATCCACAGTCAATGCATTTTTCAGCCCATGATAAAGATCTTCTAGATCACAGCAATTCGTATTTGTTATTCCTGACGGACTTAAATATATCCTGTGATCTCCTTATGTTCAACTGAACAAACCTGTGTGCTTTGACATATATTCTATGCTCTTCCTGATATTAAAATGCTCCTAGTAGTACATTACCATCTACACTATTGGGAGGTGGGCGGAAGTGGCTGCATCAATGTGGCTGCAATCACCACTCCTACCAATGGTGCCATGCCCCCAATGTGGCTGCATCAGGGGAGCTGCGGTGGTGGTTGTGGCAGCCGCATTGATCTGGCTGCAATTGCTGCTGCCCACTGCTGATGCAGCCAGATTCCGGGGTGGCAGCAGAGGCATCAATGCTGCCACTACCCACCACCACCACCAATGCCAACCCATTGGGATGTTGTTAGCACTTGCAGTGGTGGTGGGTGGCAGCAGCAGATTTGTTGGTGATGGTGTGACCTAAATTAAGTGGGGTGCTGGGGGGCTAAGGGGGTGATGGTAGGCCCCAGGGGATAAAGGGAGATCCTCCAGGGGCTTCCGGTATCTGCCAATGTTTTGACAGATACCAATGACCTTATTCGCAGACGAATAGGGCCTACAAATATAGGCCCAACTCAAGTTGTCTACAAATCTTGTTATTCGTAAGAATTCATATGAATAACAAATAGCACGAGTATTCTTGCGCACCTCTAATTGTGAGTCTCTGGCTTCACAAAACAAATAGGATATTCCAGTTCATTTTTTTTTCCTAGAAAAATGCAGATTATTGCATAAAGATTATTTATTGAAACTATGAATGTTTGCAACATAAATTATATATCTCAAATCTGATGCAGTGTTATTCAGTACTGACCAGGTTCCGAGGACATATTAGTCTTTGTGGGCTGTTTGAAGTCCTTGGTGTGTGGGAATTTTTTGATCCAACTATTTCTGGGCTGGATTAAATACTGATTTGCTGCAATACTATGGAACAACTCTGATGAACCAGCATGAAAAAATTCTGCATGCTTTTATGTCTGAGCTCATTGAGTTTATGGGCTCTTGGTGGTGATTCAGTGATACAAGGAGAGGAGCAGAGGAGAGAGATTTCAT
Organism: Aspidoscelis tigris stejnegeri; assembly: GCA_023333525.1. Taxonomy (NCBI): domain Eukaryota; kingdom Metazoa; phylum Chordata; class Lepidosauria; order Squamata; family Teiidae; genus Aspidoscelis; species Aspidoscelis tigris. The sequence goes on along the minus strand of JALMGA010000006.1, from coordinate 12,955,891 downwards.
TTTTTTCTTCCTTTGTTTCAGGTTTTCTTTTTCATGGGGCTGCTGAACTGAAATCAATAAAGCAATGCAGTATAGAAGAAAATTCCAAAAGGATTGTCAAAGAATCCCTCATTTCTAAAGGTTCACATCCTCTTTTAAACAATAGGAAATAAGGGGTGGATGCTTGACTGCATTACTCAGAAACCAAGCGACATTGTGTACATTTCTGGTCACCACACCTCAAAAAAGATATCATGGAACTGGAAGAAGTGCAGAAAAGGGCAACCAGAATGATTAAGGGTCTGGAAAACCTCCCTTACGAAATCAGACTGAAATGTCTAGGCCTTATCAATCTGGAAACACGGTGGTTAAGGGGGGACCCGATTAAAGTATATAAAATCATGCATGGTATAGAAAGCTGGACAGAGAAAATTTCTTTTTTCTACCTCACAACACTAGAACCAGGAGGCACTCTATGGGCCCATCCCCATGCTGAAAATATTCCAAAATTATTCCGAGTCTGCCTCAGGAGCAAAGCCGTAATATGGGCTACGTGCGAGACAATACGGGTGCTTCCTCACTTACTGCTGGAAATCCGGATCTACCAAATCCAGATTTACTAACTCTGGTTTAAGGTATCTAGTAGATACGGATCTACCAACACCCCTTCCATCCACACACGTGTGGGAAGGATGGATTGTGAGGAACTGAGTCTGCCTTCACTGTGCGGATGCAATAGCACAGATTTGAAGATGGCTGGCCCAGGAGATGCATGATTGGAGCATCTAGCTGTCAGTCACTGCTACTTTCCAGCCATGTGCGGACAGGTCAGGGATGGAACGCTGTCCAACTCAACATGGTGGCTCCCTGCCGGGCCGCCTCACTCAGCATGGTGACTTCCTTTCCCGCCCCCTGTGTTTTCTCTCCTGTCTGTGTGCAGATGCATTCTCCGTTAATGTGGATTTAGAGCAAAAACACCCATTAAGACTACCTTCAATGTGGTCTTCCTGGAAACCCCATTAGAGACAGATAAATGCAGACACAGTTTTCCCAAAGTGTTCTTAATGGGTGTCACTATGTGGATGCGGTTTTCCAGATGTGTGCTTAATGGGAGTTAAAGGGTTAATGCGGAAGCACCCAGAGTGTTTAAAAAAAACCTACTTAACAAGTGTATTAAATCCTAAATAAGGGGCTAGCACATATTGTCCTGGGTTCATGCAGGCACTCCTGGGTCATTTGGGTCAGAGCTTGGTGGCCACAGTATTAGTGGACATGGTTTCACCTCTGCTCCCTGTTCCTGCCATGCACGCTGCAATCAGACCCTGGCAATCTGTTGACTGTTAAGCCACATAATAGTAGTGAAATTAAAAGGCTTTTCCCTCCTTCAGGATTGGTTGATCTGAAAGTGATTGAGACAAGTCGACCTGAATTGGGAGGAAATTTTGAGCCACTTGCGAGTGGGGAGTGCCCGCTGTCATGCCCATGTGTGCACCTCCGCTAACCTGTGGTGGCCAAGGAAGGGAATGATCTGCCTTTAGTTATGCTTTTATCTAACTTTTGGCTATGCTTTCAACTGTGGCGGCCAAGGAAAGGAATGATCTTTGTGTTCTTGGAGGTGCAACTGCAGCTGTTTGCCTGTCATCACTGCGGTGTGCAGGATGGGTTATGGTGACATCCACCAGGCTTCCTATCAAGGGAGAGGGTGGGTGGGGAGAAAAATATGCAGGTCCATGCTGCAGTTTCCATGGGGACAGGCATATATGATTTGAATCCGTGTTGCCCCAAACCACATGGGAATGCTTTCTTGTGAGTTACAACGTGGATTTTTATGACACGCATCACAAGCGAAGCAACCGACTTCCATGGGTAGGAGAATCAGATCAGACAAGGGCAAGTATTTCTTCGCATAGAGGGTAATCGGTCTATGGAATTTGAAGGCAGAAGAGGTGGTAACAGCAACCAGCTTAGATGTTTTTAAGAAAAGGTTAAACAAATTTATGGAGGACAGATGTATCAATGGCTACTAGAATGCATGCCTAAGTACATCTTTCAGGCTGGGAGGACAAGCAGGATGCCTCTAAGGCCATATGCTGGAATTCAAGAGCAGGGGAAGGTTTGCCCTTGTCTCTGCTTGTGATACCCATGGGCAATTGGTGGGCCACCGTGTGAAACAGGAAACTGAACCAGATGGGCTGTGGCCTGATCCAACAGGGCTCCTCATATGTTCTGGCTGTAGCTGTTAAAATGAGGGAGAAATCAGGAAATGAAACCTTGTAATCGAGCAAACTGATTTGAGTTACTTATTATTGGTCACACATTTTTAAGTCTTATGTATGTATATTGTGATTTTAAATCATTCTTTCCTCTTTTAAATATCTGTATCTTTTAACTTTTGATATATCTGGTCTGAGAATGTATAAATAAACTATACTATATGTTCTTAATTCAAAATCTGTAGGAATTTGTACAAATTTCAACATTCATGGACAAATCGAAAGGGGCCGCCATTCTAGGCACCCATTCACCCATGAATCAAATGGATCTGGCCTTTTTTGAAGCTTTGTAGAAGCTTCAGTGAAGGCCAGATCTGTCCACCCCCTATCTTCTGTCTCCCTTGGCCACACCGCCTTATCCCCAAATGCAGCTGTGACTTCATCCTCCATGTCTTCCGTCACCATTCATACACTTCTCCAAGCCCCAAGTTGGCCTTCCAGAGATGCATGCACTTCCAGGAGGCCTTGTTGGGCCTTGGAAAAGTGTGTGATTACAGAAGGGAAAGCAGCAGCAGGTGAGTGGGGTGGGGTGAGGTGGAAGAGAAAGGGAGCAGTGGGCGTTTCTCTTCAACCACAAACATTTCTCAGGTGCTTGTGTAAAGCTGAAGGTCCTTCCCCCATCTTTGTGTGTGGGATTTGGAACATTCCCCCATTTGATTCACATGTGAAAAGTCCCACTGGATTACAAGTTAAGCAGGTTTGGTGTGATGCCTGTCACATTTAGTTAGATTATTCTAGTAATATCAGATATATGCTGCTTAGGACAAAATTCATTTATTAGAAATTATCTAAAGTAGAAGCACACCATCCTTGAAAAGAAGAAAAAAAGTTTATTTATTTCATATCTGAATAGTATTGTAAGGGAATAAAGCCAACTTATCATGCAAAAGGAAGAAAAAGGGAAGAAGGAAGAAAAAGAAGAATAAAAAGAAAAAACAAAAGCTCAAAGGGGACTGGAATGCTCTTTGTACTGATTACTTGAAAAGGTGAGAACGTAAGAAAGTCACAAACCACATTCATGAATTAAAACTGTTTTCCTGAATTCAGGCATCAAAGGTGCTACTCTGTATAAATTGTACATCTTTTAGTGGACATCATGATCCTTCTTCATAATCACATTTAAGCTTTTCCAATAATAACATGCATGTAGTGGGAACAGTGCAAATAAAGGAATGCTTAAGAACACCCAGAGGGCATTTAGATGCCTGTATATTTCTCAAGAACACTTCCTTTGCACTCCTAATAATCAATTAACAAGTGGAATCAATGTCTGGCTAAAAGTAAGAGAGAACTGCTACCAGGTCTGAAGAGTGGAACCCCTGGGGTCTGGGCAGCTAACACCCTGCCAGCAAGTCTAATTGGACAGCATGAGATCCTTGAAATGGAAGATTAATGAACTTCATTGGCAGAATATAGAAGATTCCCCCAGAGAGTGAAGAGCTATAAACTGACATCAGGAGAAAGTGTAAAGGGAGGCAAAGGACATGAAAACTGCAATCCCTAATTTACTTGCCCCTGCGAGAAAACATTGGCTGTTCAGAACTTCACTTTTTTCCCCCCAATAAAAAAAAACACTACTGTAGGATACTGCTTGTCAATAAACTAATGTTCACTTTCTTTTCATAAGGACCGATTTCTGCTGTTTTCACCTAGTCATGCAAAAGAACAGAAATAAAAGGTGTTGCTAGGATTTAAAATATTGTGATGCTGCGGTGGAGGATTTTTGTCAGCCAATACTGTGCAAAGGAATGTGGTGGATGCAAGTTCCCAAACAACCTGAGCTTTGGTGTCAGTCTAGGGATGTGCACAAATGGTTATTTTGGGCATTCGATTAGTAACAAATCAAGTGTTAGAAAATCCATATTCATTTGATTGGTGACTTCCTGTCCTACCCACATGTGTTCTCTCTCCCATCTGTGTGCGGAAGTGTCCTCTGTTGATGCGGATTTAGAGCACAAGGATGGATTAAATACCCATTAAGACTACCTCCAATCAGGTCTTCCAAAAAACTGGTTTAAAGGCCTCTTAGCACACATTAGAGACGGATCGTGCGTGAGCCAATGCAGAAGCGGACTCCCCAGTGTGTGTCTAATGGGTGCTGCAGTGCAGACGGGAATTTGGCAAGTGTTTTAAATAGGTGCTTAACGGGTGTTAAGTGGCCAGTGCGGAAAGGCCCACAGTCTTGAATCCTTATTGTTTGTCCTTTTCCAAGCTCCAATGCTTCTTAATTTCTTTGTCTCCTGCTCTTTCTACTCTGCACACCTGCTTGTTCTTTCTCCCGCTTTTTCCTCAAACCACCTAGTCTCTGAATCGTAATGCTGTACTCCTTTAATCTTCCAAAATCTACAGCTTCCAGACCTCCTTTTCTTCCCCCTTTTTTTTTTACATTTATACTTTATTGATAAATACTTTAGCATTTAAAAGATTCATTCAACATTCAAAAACCCTTTTATTTTACATGAACATGGTGGCTGTATCTGCAACTTAAATTTCTGCAATGGAATCCATACTTTTTAATAATTAAATTTTCTTTGAGTGCCATGCAGATGGCAGGACCTTATTCTGGGATATCGCCTGGAAATAGACTTAGCGCAGAAGGGGTCTAGGAATCCATATAGGATTAAAGCTTGGCCTTTATGTGTTGGCAATATTTTTTGTAAATATTGTTTGAATACAGTATTAGAGATTTTTTTTTTTACACTTCTGTGGGATAGTATTCCATGGAGGTTAAGTTCAGGCACAGTGGCCAGTACTCACACCGTCCCCAACTTACTGTCTGCATCACTACGTAAATGGCTGTGGTGACTCATGCCATGTGCTGGGCCATTGCTATGGCAATCATGACAAAGTGCATGACTGTGCAAACGCAATGCCTCACCCCCAAGTCACAAACACACACAAGGAAGCAGTGCAAATACTGCATCTGGAATTATAGTAGGGATGTGCACAAATGGGGTTGTTGTTGTTGTTGTTGTTGTTGTTATTGTTTTGCATTTCAATTCAAATTAAATATCCAAACAGTGGGTTAGCAATGCTGAAATGTAAAAGTTGAATATTTTTAACGTATCTTGTTGCTAAGATAAATTTGGGAAACACCAAAAGGCTGCTCCTCTCTGACCACTTGTAAGTCCCAGAGTTATGTTTTCTACCCTGAAGATCACCACTTTCTTTACCCTCAGCTTCAAACTTTAGTTTTACTTCTTACTCATAAGCTGTGACATGCAAATAGAGTGTTCTACACACAAAAATGAGGAGATAAGGATATTATTGATATCATTATTGACAATTTAATAAGCTTGACTGAAAATTGATTGCTTCTGGAATAATCAAGGAGGTAGGGTGGAACTTAGGATATCAAGAATAAATGCTTCTAGCAACAGAATTGCTTTTGTTAATGAAAACCTGTTTTTCATATCTATCTGAAATCTAGCCAAGTGTGTGAGAGACAAATATACCTAGCGCATAAGGTAATTTAAATATATTTAGTCTAAACCAAGGGCTTCAATTCTGTTTCTGTACAAACAAAGCTGAGATCAAAATCTTTAGACTGGATTGTCTTGACGTATCAAATCTGTGAAAGGTGATAAGCCTTAAACCACATTTCCTCCTCTTTACCCTTTATCTAATGATGCAAATAAAGCCCTTGAAATCGAAAGTCTGACTAGTGCAATGTGGAAAAAATCCTTTTGTTTCATCAGCCTGATACCTATCAGAATATCTGAAAGCTAGAAAATGTGAAAAACCTTTTCAATTAAGTTTCAGATCATTCTTTTTTGGTTGCTCCTTTTGTCGGTACCTCTACACCTCCTTTCTCAATGGCAGTTCTTGGACTGTTCACTTTTTGCACCTCTCCTTTCAAGCTACTCAGAAGCCAACTAAGGGTGACTACAGACTTCCCTGATGCTGTGCTGCCACCATGGATGACCAATTGCCAGGAGGACCAATCATGTGACTGGTGGTGGTGCTGTGAAGCTTTAATGTGAGCCAAAGTGTGAGTCTTGTGGTTAGAGTGCTGGACTCATCTCATAGTTACCAGGCAGCACCAGTGAAGAGCACACTTGGTTAATTCTGGAATATGGAGGCATGCCATTTGCATGTATCACATCTTCCAGAGCAAAGCTCTTACTCCTCTTGTAGGCCTGATTATATGGGCCCATAGGAGATCCAGACAAGGGCCTTCCTTGATTCATATGAATGTGTAGGATGAGAAGGCCCAGGATCTGGGCCCTATTCACACTTGGCTTTGTTCTGGAATATATGCTGGAATAGGGCGGTGTTTCCGCATTCTGCCACTTAAATAGATCCGCTTTTGGCAAATCCTTCCTCCCAAAGATCTGTCACACGCATGGGGTGGATGGATTCCGAGGACAGATTGAAGTGGGTGCTGTACAGACGCACAAGCACCCAGTCCAATCTGTCCTCCATCCCTTGCTGCTGCCTCTGCCTCTCATGCCCAGCCTCCACTGATGCTAGATTCCCCCTGCCCCTGGAGGCTGTGTCGACACTGGGGAGGCAGTGGTGGCAGGGGAATGAGAAAGCTGCCACCCATGCCCCCTCCTTGCCCTGATCACCCGCAGCCGTCAACGGGACAGGGGGCATGGTGAAGGTGGCGATCATAGCCATGGCACCATGCCCCATCACCCAATGACTGCTGCTTTGCTGGGCCATCAGCACTGGGGGGTAGACGGCGATGAAGATCGTCGTCTCCCCCCTGTCTCTGCTTCTCAACAAAGCAGGCCCTGGGGGGAGGGAAGAGCTTGAGGCGGCCTCCCCTCTTCTCCAGCGATCAGGCATCCATGGTAGGTGAAGGCAAACTCCTGCTGCTGCCTGCCATGGCTACCCCATTGCTGGAAAGGACAAAGGGGCTTGGATGGCAGGCGGGGGCGGAGGCACCCTCCGTCCCCGCCTGTCATCAAAGCCCCATCAGCATGCAAGGAAATGGCTTCGGAAGCAGGCAGTCCTGCTTCCGACCTTCCCCAAGATGGTAGCACCGGGAATTTGGATCCTCCCCTGACGGTGTGCGGAAGCGTCCTGCTTCTGTACACATTCAGGGGAAGTTACCGATTTTTCAGGTCTTCAATTTAATCCAGATTTCGGCAGCAAAACACTGATATGCAGATGGGTCCTCTGCAATCTGGTCTACAGTGTGGATGCAGGTTAAGGTAAGCGTTTTAAATCTTACCTTAGCAGCACTTAAACCGGTTTCCGCCGTCAATAAGGAAACACCGGGGGCTTGCTGTCCATATGTTGGTGCAGGCTTCAGCAGGCCCAAAATGAGGCCTGCCAGAGTCTGCATTAGCATGTGGACCACAGACCCCTTTCCTGAGATATACTACAGGAAAAGGCCAAGTGAGAACAGGACCCCAGATTAGGAGGTTTCTTAAAATGGATTAGAGGTAAATGTTGAAAGGTTGCAGGAATTGTGCAAAATTAGCCATTAAAAATCCCTCAAACTGTTTGTGAACTGACTGTGTGATCATGAACTGTTCATGAAATTGGTGCATATCTCTGATAATATGGCTGCATCCCCATTACAAGCCTATTTTGGTTTCAAACCGTTTTCAATCCTTGCAGACCCCACGTCAGTTTGGTTTAACACACTTTACGCGTGTTAAATTGCCCCAAAGCATTGTAAATGTTAATCCTCATTTCAACAGGTCTCACTTCGATTCATGCGCTTGAAACATTTTACATTTTTTACTGTGGGGACCATTCCGTGTTAAGGGATGAGAATCCGTGTTTAGCGTTTCCCACCCCCAATAGCTTGCTTCCAAAGACAGTGATGTCAGTGTAAAAATCCAACCTTCACGGCAGCTGCTACACTGTAGTAATCTGATAACACTTCACACCTGATAACAATGTTGCAATTTTGCACAATTCTAGCTCTTTGGAGTTTAGAAAGTAGCCACTTGAGTCCCCCCCTTGAGTCACGTACGCCACCTATGAACCTCAGAATCCAGATCGAACACAATTAAGCTGATAGTAATGGGAACAGGCAAATTTGCGTTTGCATTCGGTTCTATTATTTCAATTTAGGGAAACTAGATTAAGCTTGTAATGGGGATGCGGCCTATGTTTTCCTTTCCATCTTCTCTTTAGCTGTGCCTCAAAGCAAACTGTTTCTTCTTCTTTTGTTACACAAGTGAGAGTCTTTGTTACTTAAAATACATTCTCACAATACTGCCTTTTATTTCAAATCCTATGCTGTTCTGGACTTGCACACTATTTGGTGCGTTGATGTAGCTAATGTACTTGCTGTTTTGCACATAAGCTCAGTGAAAAATTATGAACACATCAAGCAAAACAAGAAAACTCTTTGTTCATGGCTGCTGGATATGAAAATCTCCTTATGTAAGCCCCAATCGAACTGAGAAGAGATGAGAAAACAGGAAAAGAATGAGAGATTTGGTGTATCATACCTCCCTTTCTATCATAACTTTCAGTGCATCAAAATAAAAAGCCCAAAGAAATGTGGGAAATTCAATTTTCTCAATTTTTTTTCCCAAAGGACTTGCCTCTCATAAATACTATATTTGTAAGTTGTTATGCCCTCCTTTCTTAATATAGCAGACCCAGAGATACAACAGAGACATGCTGGAACTCTGAGAAGAGTCAACACCATTTTGTTTTGTTTTTTTAAAAAGGCTTGAGAGTAAAAAGCAGACAGAGAGATTTTCCTCTGTCTCTCCTTCTCCCTCCTGTTTATCCCACAAAGCGCTGAGTCAATCCAGATGGAATTAATGGAAATAATTGCTTGCTTCCTTGTTGACAAAGACTTTGAACACTAAAACACTACTGGGTATGTCATAAGGACACCTTTGTATCACCAGAGACGTTTTCGCACGGGGGAAAATGGAACGCGAAAAAGCCAGCTGTGGACACGTCATCCGCATTGGCCGCGCGCGCCTTGCGTTCCGACGTGTCCGCAGCTGGCTTTTCCGCGTTCGAAATGTAGAGCACTTCGAAGTGCTCTACACGCGTTCCAACGCGGACGAGCCGTCCGCAGGCGTTCGGGAGAAGAAGCGTTCGCGCCGCTTCTGTCTCCCGATCGCCTGCCGGCTCGCCTCCGACGCCGCGCGGCTTTGACAATCAGCTGTTTTTCAAACAGCTGATTGTCGATCTGCCTCCGCGGCCGCCGGCGAGCCCCTGGCCGGCGTTTGCCGGCTAAGCCAGCTTCGGGCGCTTTGACCATTCGCACCCAGACGCTCCGGAACGCGTTTACACGCGTTCCGGAGCGTCTGTGTGTGAACGGGGAAAGCGCCCGAAGCTGGCTTAAGCTTTCCGCCTGAACGCGTTCGGTTTCGAACGCGATTCAGTGCGGAAATGCCTCAGGTCAGTGGCATTGTCTAAGGTATCCAGGTGTGAGACTTTTAAATGCTTCCAGGAGGAATTTAAGCAATCCTGAAAGAAGTGTGATGTTTACCTATTGGTTGGCTTTTGTCTCTTGTGAGTTACCTCATTGTGTCAGCTCTTATGAGCCACCACACCTTTATCTGCATAGACAGAGGTGCAAGCAGCCACCTGGACATGTCTTCACTTAGACTGGCTGCACAAGGCACCAGTCTGACCTTTAGGGCTGACCTTTAGGGTTAGGATCAGCCCCTAGTACTAGGATCAAGGATAAAAGACCCCAGATGAAGGTGACAGGTACTCTTTCTGTCAATTCTGATCCGTTTCCACGCTGGTGTATCTCACCCCCAGAAGATCTCAACCAAACTTGTGTTTGCTACTTTTCTGTCTCCCAAATGCTGTTGCTGCTTGAAGATGAAACAACGTCTCATCTTGGAGTCCGTTGATCCTCCTGAACAGGCTACAGGGATGTTCTCACCAGCCAGAAATGCTTTGCTTTTATCTATGATAAAGTATGATTTCATTTCCCTAAGAGCTGCTTCTGAGGCCTTTCCGGGCTGTGACACCTTTACCAGTTAAAGGAATGGGGGTTGCATGGAAAGGTTTATTAGTGGTTGTCTCCAACGATGTAATAATCTTTCAGAGTGTGTCAGGTACTTTCACCATATGCATTTAGATGTCTGGTGAACGCACACCTCTTTGTGCCAACCTTTTCCTGAAGGGACAGACTCCCCTCTCCTTTTAGATAATATCACTGTTATTATCATCAGTTTTTAACTGTTTTACATTGGTTTTATTGTGACTTGCCCTGAGACTTTTAGATATAAGTGAAACAAAAATAAATAAATATTACTGACAATTTTTTACTACTATTAGTAGTAATATTGATAGTAATAAGAGCTTCAAGCCATTTCCAGAATGAGAGGGGAGAACAAATATAAGAAATAAACCTTAGGGCCCCCATTATTACCTAAGTTGCCATTCCAAACATCTTTATTCTGGTGCTGTTCTATGTTTCCTGGGCTGATACTAAAATTGCTGGCTTAGGTAAGTTTCATGGAAAGTCTGGGTATATTTTAAGCATGAGTTAAGATCTCTGCGTTATTCATGAAAATAAAATGAAATGTTTGAATTTTTATGTGCCTACTGAAGTGTGGGTAACTTAGTTGTACACATTATCCTTTTTTCTCCAGCATTCTCTTGGGAGTTATTTTCCTCCGAATACTTTGAGTAATGATTTTCCTCTTCAGATGGAATTATGGTTGCGGACGGTTTATACTGGAGTTAAGGAATATTTAGATATTTCTATACAAAGATTTAACATTGTGGTAACTGATAAAGCACCTTGTAAAGGAGAAGCGCACTTGGGAGAAAAGCTTTGGGTATGTTTGTTTGTTTGTTTGTTTGTTTGTTTATAACATGGATCCAGCTGCAGCGTGACCGGAACACATTAATGAACTGTACGAGGGTCCCCATTTCCAACTTTTCCTGTTAAAAACATTTCCAAGATTTAGACAGCCACTTGAAGATTTTTATTCTGAAAAGTGCTAGCTTTGTTGTTGTTTGTTTTTAAGCCACTTTTCTTCAGGAAGCAGTCAGGGAAAGTATAGAAGTTATTCCTTTGTTGCTATCGCTGCATTAATCTAGTGCTCCACATTCCAGTGCCAACATAACTTCATGGATTTTTCCAATGAACAGCTCCTTCTTTCCACTTGTTACTGAGCACCATCAAATCCTGCCCAATTCCTATTTGACTGTATGGGGATCTCTATGAGCCAGTTTGATCTAGTGGTTTAGGGAACCGGATTCTGATCTGGGAATACCGGGTTCAATTCTGCCCTCCCCCATGAAGCCAGTTGGCTGACTTTGGGCTAGTCACAGCTCTCTTCTGAGCTCTCACAGCCCCACCTACCTCACAGGGTGTTTTGTTGTGGGGAGAAGAATAGAAAAGCTTTTTCAGCCACTTTGAGTCCCCTTAAATGGGTGAGAGAAGTGGTGTAGAAGAGCCAACTCTTCTTCCTCTTGGCAGAAATACAGAAATGACTTTGCTGTTACCTACTTCTGGGTAAAGACTGAAGACTGGACTGATGACCCTCTGCTTTCCAGGGAGTTAGCTCTACTCCTGAGCTACAGCCCCTGCCCTACTTTCTTATTCATCTGCACATTTGCAAAATCACCCACAACTTCCTCAAGTACCAAGTGCACCAGGACTACTGTATATTATCTTAATCCTTTGAGCAACAGATAAACTGAGATTTAAAGCTCTATCTGCATAGCAATGTGAAAGTTAGAAGGGGAGTGCTGGTTGGATAAATGATTGTCAAAACATTGACCAAGAGGTAAAGGGGAAGGATCCTGGGAGACCCTTACATGGTCCTCCCAGGATTCCTAGTGGGAACCAGCAAACATATTACAGAAATAAGAGCTAAAGATTTACTGGCAGCAGAGGGAGCCAGAAATCAGTGCATAATTTACAAATTTAATCTCTTGTGTTTCTATATGCATTATAATCCAGATTTTTAAAAACAAATCTCATTATTTATGCATTAACACAATTTTCTATTGAATTTTAAGTGCCATTTATGCCATTTGTTTTGTTTTAAGTGGAACTTTTTTATTTTGTATTTTTTTGTTGTTGTTTTGTATATGTTCTACAAACAAATGTGGAAGGACAGGTGGCATTTTCTGGGACAGAACTTGGGCCCTGGATATATCTTGAGCTAACGTGGGTGGTGGAACCCTCCATTTTTTTTCATTTTAAGGTTTCCCAAATGCACTGCGTGTAGCTGGTCACAAAGAGATGGACACAACTTAATGACTGAACAACAGCAAAAGTGTACATTAAACTAATTTAAAACTCATTTTAGATAAATGGTATGGAATGAGGAAGAACACGTACAGCAGGTGAATTTTATTTTAAGTTCTGCCTTCTCATTGTCATAGGCATCCAACAAACTGAATCCATTGATCAGATGAGTGAACAAGAAACAACTGAAACTCTGAAATTATATTCTTCAACCACTGTTTTATTCTGTTTGGCAACAAAACACACATAGAGATCAGAATGAATCGTAGGCATGGGGGGGGGCTCTGAGGCATCTCTGAAGCTTACAGAAGGCTCTGTGATGAAATCGTTCACATAGCAGTCTGTCCTAGGGATGTGCACGAATATTTGTAACATTCATTATTAGTATGAATCTGTCCAAATTTGGACGTTTGTACAGATATTGAATGTTATGACATTTGTACATTAACATTTGTATGAATATGAATGTTTCTGGGCATTCGTACTAATAGTTCGGACATTTGTTAAACTGGGGAGGTGGGAAAGTGGCTGCAACAGTCACATCTGCAATGGGTCCAGATTACTTTGGACATGAATCTAGAGTGGATAAAAAGTGGATTCAGGTCAAATTTGATGCTTTCAGGGCAGATTTGTTATGCAATACAAATCAGATATGTATTGAATATGTATGTGTTCATGCCAGATATGTATCGGATATGCATCAGATACATATGTGTTCGTGTCGGATATGTATTGGATATGTACCAGATGCATAAGTGTTCGTGTCGGATATGTATTGGACATGTATCAGATACATATGTGTTCATGTCGGATATGTATTAGATATGTATCAGATATATATGTGTTTGTGTTGGATATGTATTGGATATGTAGGTGTTCATGTCAGATATGTATCGGATATGTATCAGATACATATGTGTTCGTGTTGGATATATATTGAATATGTATGAGATATATATGTGTTTGTGTCGGATGCATATTGAATATGTATGTGTTCATATCAGATATTTGTACTAATTCATATGAATACATTTGTATCAAATAGAATCCTACAACATTCAAAGGGAATCTATTCGTATACACAATCCCCCCAAAAAAATTTGTGCACATCCCTAGTCTGTCCCTTACCCTCTCCTGAACATTGTGCTGGAAAAAGTGGATTAGAGAAGAGCTGGAAACACTAGGGTCACACACTGTGAGGCACAACTTTTGGTATGTCTCAACACATCCTTTGTATCAAACTTTGCCCATCTGCTATTTTCCAATTAGTCCCAGTTAGTAAGCCACCGTTACTTATTTTTCCCTTATAATTTCCCTTAGCTATTATTAGTATGTTTTAGTTAATATTATTATTGTGATGAATTTCACTAAAATGTGTGGGTATGGCTGTGAAAAACAAACAAACGGATAAGACAGTTTCTGCGCAATCCTTGTGAACTATGTGAGCTGCTGCCAGGAAACACTCTCCAGAATGGGTCATGGGAAGCACAGACTCCCCAAGACTATTCTGGCTAAACAGGGCCAGCATTTAGCTTGTTCCCTAGGACAAGAATGGAACTGGGGAGCAAACCAATTGGAGACCATTTAACATCAGTCTCCTGAAGTAGACCGATCCATTCATTTGCCATGGAGATGGCTGGACCACTTGAAGCAATACGCAAAGACTGGCTTTCCTGGAAAGGGCCCCTTTCTGGGTGTACCACCAGAGTCTGTATGGCCTGCAACTTTAGAGACTGTAAGGGCCTTTCCACACAGGCTGTAAAAACAGATTAAGAGCCTGTTCGGGGAAGGATTTGGACATGGGATCCGCACAGGGAACCCAATTAGGGTCCCTTTGAGGACGCCACGTCCGCATATCGGCAGGCAAAAATGGTTGTTTAACCGGTTTTGCCGCTGAATCCTACCCAGATGTAAGAGCTGAAAAAATCAGGTCTTACATCTGGCTTTCCCCCGAAAATGGTTTGGAAACGAGTGTTTCCACACCGGAGGGGGAAAAGCCGGATTGCCGGCACATGCCCAGTTGTTAAACAGGGAGAGCGCATGCTCCCTGTTTGACAGCTGGCCATGGTGCGGCCGGCTGGTGCCCTCCCTGGCTTTGCCCTGGCAAGAAAAGCGGGCATGACCCCTTATCTTTGCCAGGGAAGCCAAAGTAGAAACCCCCCGCCCCCCCTCCAAGGTTTCACAGCCAATGGGAAGGTGCCAGCTACCCTCGCAAGGCTTCCTGGGAAATGTAGGCAGCAGCGCGCCTAGACTTAATGGACGCTGGCCCTGCTGCTCTCACAGTCACCCCACCAGTGACCAGGTAAGCACCCCAAAAGTGGCCATGGGTGGGGTGCGGGGGTGGCAGCTGCAGCTTCCCCTGGAAAGAGAAGAAGCCATGGCCCTTTCTCTTCCGAGGGGAAAGACGCGATCGGCTGTGAAACCTTGGCTTCCCTGGCAAAGATAAGGGGTCATGCCCACTTTTCTTGCCAGGGCAAAGCCAGGGAGGGCGGCAGCTCTGCCTCTCTGACAGCTAGGCAGGTGCTGGCAGGACCGGTTTGGGATGGGTGCTGGTGCACTCGCATCCCCTGCCGGATTTGTTAGATCCGTTAGATTTGTTAGATTTGTTAGATCTGTTAGATACGTTTTCGGCGGCATGTGCGAAAAGGCCCTAAAGCTTTCCATTCCAGCTGCTAGAGTTCTATTTGATCCAGCATGGTCTTCACCATCTCAAACTTCCTGAACTTAATTGCTTGATTTGGCCCAGGAGGTGAGATCTGTATTCCATGCTGATATGCAGATCGCTGAAACCCCCAGAAGATCTCAGTCTTTTCCTTACTTTCCCTTTCCGTTTTAGAAAAGAATTATTGAAACAGAATAGTGTATTCCATTTATTTATTTATTTATTTATTTATTTATTTATTTATTTATTTATTTATTTATTTATTTATTTATTTATTTATTTATTTATTTAGCTTTTATCCCGCACCATCTCCACCTTGGTGGACTCTGAGCGGCTAACAAAGTTAAAAACACACACTTCATTCTAGTGCTTTGAAACATTACAACAAACGATACCATTTATCAAAAAGGTTCCTCTAATTTAAGGATCATTTAACCAGGGCATAAGAACCTTCGTAAGACCACCCCAGTCCAACTGGTTACTATTTTGACTAATTAACCACCCTGACCAAAGGCCTTCCCAAACAGCCAGGTCTTACAGGCCCTTCTAAACGTCATCAGAGATGGAGAGGCCCTGATTTCCTGTGGGAGAGTATTCCACAGGGTTGGGGCTACACAAGAAAAGGCCCTGGTTCTAGTTTGAACAAGGCGTATCTCCCTTGAATTGGGAGTGGCCAGCTTTGTCTGGCTAGCTGACCTCAGGGCTCTTCCAGGGATATATAAGGGAAGACGATCCCGAAGGTATGTGGGACCAAGTCCCCGTACGGCTCTAAAAGTTAGCACCAGAACCTTGAATTGGATCCGGTACTCCACCGGCAACCAGTGCAGCCACCGCAAGACAGGTGTTATATGAGCGTCTCTCCTGGATCTCTCCAGGAGGCGAGCAGCTGCATTCTGTACCAGTTTCAGTTTCCGGATCATATTCAAGGGTAGGCCCGCATAAAGGGCATTGCAGTAATCCAACCTGGAGGTGACCGTCACATGGATCACTGTGGCTAGATCGGATCTGGATAGATAGGGGGCCAACTGTCTGGCCCGTCTCAGGTGGATAAAGGCCATGCAGGCTGTGTGTGCAACCTGGATCCTCATATTCAGGGCCGGGTCCAGGTACACACCCAGACTTCGCACAGAGGGGGATATTCGGAGAACTTCCCCCTCCAACAATGGCAGGCCGAAATTGCCCCCCCCCTCTCCGACCCAGCCACATGACCTCTGTCTTCGCCGGGTTCAATTTCAGTCGACTACTCTTCAGCCAATTTAACACAGCCTCCAGACAACTGGTCAGAGCTGATGGAGCAGATGGCGGCTCCCCCTCCATAAACAGTAGGAGCTGAGTATCATCAGCATATTGATGGCAACTTAGCCCAAAGCTCCGGATCAAAGGGCCGAGGGGACGCATAAAGATGTTAAATAGCAGTGGGGACAGCAGGGCTCCCTGAGGCACCCCGCATTTTTGTGGAAGCCTCTGGGACCTGCCCTCTCCCACCACTACTTGCTGCCCCCAGAGCAGGAGGAACGAGGCCAGCCACAATAAGGCTGTGTCCTGTATTCCAGCTTCCCAGAGACGGTGGACCAGAAGGT
This sequence comes from Aspidoscelis tigris stejnegeri, assembly GCA_023333525.1. Taxonomy (NCBI): domain Eukaryota; kingdom Metazoa; phylum Chordata; class Lepidosauria; order Squamata; family Teiidae; genus Aspidoscelis; species Aspidoscelis tigris. Next base: position 12,939,241 of record JALMGA010000006.1, on the reverse strand, counting down.
CATGATCGACTACATCAAATGCTGCTGTTAGATCTAAAAGGATCAGCAGCGCTGATCCGCCTCTGTCGAACTGTCTCCGGAGATCATCCGTCATAGCTAGGAGGGTCGTCTCAGTCCCATGGCCAGGTCTGAAGCCAGACTGAAAAGGGTCTAAGATACCTGCTTCCTCAATGAATTTCTGCAACTGCTCTGCCACCGCCCTCTCAAGTACCTTGCCCAGGAAGGCAAATTCGATACTGGGCGGTAGTTGGCGGGGTCGGTAGGGTCCAAGCCAGAGCGTTTTAGCAAGGGGCGAACCACTGCCTCCTTCAACCCAGCTGGAAAGATTCCTTGTTCAAGGGAGCTATTAATTATGTCCTTCAATTGGGTTGCCAGAGAGGGCCCACACTGTTTGACCAACCAAGACGGGCAGGGGTCAAGGGGGCAAGTTGTTGGTTTAGAAGCTGCAAGAATTCTCTCCACAGATGTCTGGGAGAGTAAGCTAAATTTGTCTAATATTGGACCCGGGGGCAGGCGAGGGAGAGCCTCCAGTTCACAAACAGAATAGTGTATTCCATAATGCTAAATTCAGTTCCTCTAAAACCTCGTTAAAACGAAGTAGTAACAGAGGTCAGAATAGGAAGAGCTAGTGGTAGGGCAAAACCAAGGCAGAACTCTATTCAACCAGCATGAACATACATATTTGCCATGTGTGAATTGAAACATTTGTATAGGGAAAAGTGAGAATGATTCAAGCTATAAGCAACTCTCTACGGTGGGCTACTATCCACTTTGCTGTTATTTGTCAGTCGCCCCTAGCAGAGGCTGCTAACTAAACTGTGAAAGCTTTCTCTGTGGTGGTTCTTTGGAATCATTGTCCATGGGTGGGAATGAAAGTGTGAAGTATTAAGTGGGTGAACTGCTACTTTGTTATCAGTGAGAGGCTGGCTGAAAAGTAAACTGGTGAAGTGCTTTCCTGCACTTTAAAAATCTGGCAATGGGCTGTCCTGCTGGGAGAAATCCCACCCATTTCATGACAGATTTGCCCTGATAATGCTTTAGCGTTCCCACAGCAATAAGGAAGAAACGTTTTCAAAGCAAAACTGTGGGGGGAAAAACAACCACCTGAAAATACAGGTGTTTATTTATTCTGTTTTTAAGCCAAATAATCTTCAAAATACCCCTGAAACTGCTTGGGAGTGGGGACAAAGAGGATCCAAACCATTTGTAAGCCACTTTAAGGCCGCGTTCCCATTATAAGCTTACTTCAGTTTCAAACCGTTTTCAATCCTCGCAGTTTCCACGTCAGGTTGGCTTAAATCGCCCCAAAGTGTTGTAAATGTTAATCCTCATTTCAACAGGTCTCACTCCGGTTCGTGCACTTGAAATGGTTTGCATTTCTTACCGTGGGAACGGTCCATGTGAGTGGGATTAGAATGCATGTTTAGGGTTTCCCTCCCCCAATAGCTTGCTTCCAAAGATAGTGAAAAATCCTGTAAAAATCCACCCCTTACAGCAGCCACTATACTGTAGCGATCCACGTACTTCACACCTGATAACAATGTTGCAATTTTGCGCAATTCTGCCTCTTTGAAAGTTCTGACCTTTAGAAAGGGAAAGGAAAGAAAGCAGCTGCAGGTGCTTGGAGATGTGTGAATATTTAAGGCTTGAGGTGCCGATGCTGCTGTGTGCCCTGGGCAATGGGGAGAGGGGGAAAGAATCACTGGCTGCCCACTGCCATTTTTCCTCCATCCAGGCAAGCGGCAGCCACCCAGCCACCCAGCTAGGCTCTGTGAAGGGGTCGGTTATGGGTGGCGCATACACACCAAGAGGAAGAGGGCAGGGCAGCCCCAAAAAGCGGCTTTTACAAAGTAGCCACTTGAGTCCCCCCTTGAGTCACATATGCCACGTATGATCCTCAGAATCCAGATCGAATGTTATTAAAGTTGAAAATAATGGGAACAGGCATATTCGCGTTAGCATCCGGTTCTATTATTTCGGGTTATGGAAACCGGAATAAGCTTGTAATGGGAACTGGGCCTAAATGATTGGTGGGTGTGGACAAAGAGGATCCAAATCGTTTTGAAATAGTTTCATTCCTTGAGTGAGAATTCACCTTTAGTAATTTTCTTGATGCAATTAATATTTCCCCAGGCTTTTTGTTCTTGTTTGGTTTTTTGAAACTGACAGACTATTGATTTAGTGGACAAATTTCTAAATCTTTTTATCTATTCTGAATAACCCTTCTGTGTGGAGCACGAGGTCTTGAAGCTTCCAAAATAGGATTGCCATATGGAAAAGGTGTAGCTGCATTATGAGTTTTCTGCACAGCTATTAAAGGTGTAGCAGAAATGTCCACAATTCCATGTGGCAAATCTACTCTAAAAGTTCCCGAAATAGCTATTCATTCTCTAAGTAATTTCTGATATCTGTAAACCTCTCACTCACAAAAAAGAAAAAAAGAAAAAAAGTATTTTTGTCCATTTACATTTTATTTTAGCTTTAACTGATGCCGGGACTGAGTAGATAGCAGATACTGGTCCTAATTTATTATTTATTTCCCCTTTTTTATGTAATGTATTATGTTTACACAGTTTACTATGATGATCTATTCATTCTGTCTTTGGCTGTTTAGGTTGCACTAATTTGTAATCTTTCTATAATGTATTTCAGTATGCACTTTTTCTGCTTTGTGGATCAGTTGTTGGATATAAGAGTGCATTTATTTAAAGGATATATATCTAGATGCATAAGTACATTTTCATGATAAAACTATTCATGAGTACTTTGTTGTGGTTATAGAACAAGCCAACGCTAAAGACCACCTTTATGCATGAAATGGAAAACAAACACATTTACAGGAATTTGTTAGCAAGGTCACTCCAAAACAAGCTATTCTGTTCTAATTCAGAGACACTCACATCCTAAATCCGAAGCAGCAAATATGGATAAGTAAAATACCATTAGACTAAGCCTGCATTTATACCAATAATGGGAACAGCAAAGCACATCCTTTTGTCTAACTGTTTGCATATAGTAAACACAGAGGGAACATAAGAGAACGATGTCAGGAAAACACCATCAGGTGTTCCCAATATTTCTCCATCTTTACAATTAGTTCTGCTAGAGGAGAAATGTTGGAGGATAATCTGACTTTCTAACTGTTTACCCAAACACTGCTAACAGGGTGCTGAATTTGCAGGGAAGCTAAACAAACATTACTTGTATGTGGAGGAAACAAATGAAAGGAATTTAATGCTATGACACGTTTGAGCTGGAGAGGAGAGTGTAGAAAAATACAAAGGCCCTATGTTTCTGAAACTAGGATATGTAGGTGCTGTGTACACAGTATATGTAATGCCAGGTTCCTTGTCAATTTATTTCATGGACACATAATGTGAAAACGGAAGTTTTATGCAACTGAGATGATAGTTCTACTGTGATTTTTTTTTTTTTATGTTCAAGCAAATAAAGATGTGATGCGTCTGATGCCAGTTTTAGGGGTCTGCACAAACAAAAAAATCATATTCATTTTGCAGCTGAAATAAACATCTGAAAATTCATTTCATTGGCAAATTGTATGTTCAAAGATTCAAACTTTCGTATTTGCGAATGAACAAAAGCTTATTTTCATTAGCATAATACTGCAAAAGTGCACAAATTCAAATGAATTTTCATATTCATGAGCCAGTTCATTTTGCTTCAAGACCAGGACATTCAAATGTCTGCACTCTTGGGTGTTTCTCCGCTTAGCAGTAGAGTACCCTTTAAGGACCCATAAAGAATGGGTCCTTAATGGATACTCTAGTGCTAGTGGGAAAACACCCCTTGTTTCGTTGCAAACATTTGTGAATTCAAAAATTCAATTGAATTTGTGGATGTGGATATGTTCATGCACTTTCCTACGCATGTATTACATGATCTTGAGAAATCTTTCTATATTCTCCACTAAAATCAGAAGATCAGATATTCCCCCCCTTTTTTTTTTATTGAGGTGTTTTCAACCAAGGAAGCAATGGATTCATCACCATATATGTGACAACAAAAAATAATGGATAACTCCCCTGGGAATGAGCATTGAAAACAGGAGGGAAAAAATCTAGGTAGACCTAAGCATATTTGGAAAGTATCAACTTCTAATGACTGTGTGTGGGTACCCCACAAGCTATGTAAGATACAGTTACTGAATATGATCTACAGTGCCCTACAAAAGTTCTGTCGCTCATCCATGTTGTTGAAACCAAAGCCTATAACCTGACTTAAAATTCATCCATTGGTTTTAGAAATGACTCATATGAAAGCTGAAACCCTCCCAAATGAGGTTTTTAAAAAGAAAATAAATTTGCTTCACTGCTGAAATATTGATCATTTAATGAACACAGAAAGGTCAGATTTTGGCTAGACAAAAGTTTTGTCGCCTTGTCATATAATGCACCTAATCCTGAGGGATTTTCGCACTGCAACGCGTTCCAAACGGAACGCGTTCAGGCGGGAAGCTTAAGACAGCTCCGGGCGCTTTCACTGTTCACACACAGGCGCGCCGGAACGCGTTCCGGCGCACCTGTGTGTGAACGGTAAAAGCGCCCGGAACTGTCTTGGCCGGCAAAGGCCGGCCAGGGGCGCGGAGACAGCTGCGGAGGCAGATCGGCAATCAGCTGATTGTCAAACAGCTGATTGCCAAACCTGCGCCGGCGGGGGAGGCGGGCCCGCGGCTGTTCGGGAGCGAGAAGCAAGCGCGAATCCTTCTCCTCCCGAACGCCTGCGGGCAGTTCGTCCGCGCCCGAACGCATGTAGAGCACTTCAAAGTGCTCTACATTTGGAACGCGTGAGAGACAGCTCCGGACACGAGGCGGCGCAAGCCCCGCTTGGGCAATGCGAATGCCTCGTCCGGAGCTGTCTTCCACGCGTACCGGAAAGGCCTGTGCGAAAAGGCCTCTAGTTTACAGCCTCACCTGTGCTCACTAATTGATCAGATAATTAGTGGGTGTGTGTAAAAAGAACTCCAGCACTCCAGACCTTCACTTGAACTGCAACTTGACCTCTGACAACATGCCAAAAATCCACCCTGCGACCAAAGCCTTGATTATCAGGAGGCTGAAGACCAGATCCACTGCAGAGGTGGCTGGCACCTTTAATGTGTCTCAGCGTCAAGTACAAAGAATTACAAAAAGATCTGAAGAGACTGGAGATGTTTTTGACAAACCCAGGTCTGGCAGACCCCGCAAGACGACTGCTCGGGAGGAACGTTTGTTGGTTCGAAAATCAAAAGCCAGCCCTTCTTCCACTGCAGCAGAGCTCCAACAGGCCTGATCACCTCAAGTCCTTGTGTCAACTAGAACAGTTTGTAGGATTCTGTCTCGAAACGGCCTCCATGGTCGAATCAGTGCCCAGAAGCCAGCACTAAACAAAAGGCAATTAAAAAACCGTGTGGTATTTGCCAAGGCCCACAGCCTACTAAACGGATGTATGCTGGAAAAGTGGCAGAAGGTGGATTTCTCAGATGAATCTTCAGTTGAATTACACCACAGCAGCCGCAAATACTGCAGGAGACCTACTGGAGCCCGTATGGATCCAAGATATACCCAGGAAACAGTTAAGTTTGGTGGTGGAAAGATCATGGTCTGCGGTTACATTCAGTATAGGGGTGTGCGAAACATTTGCAAGGTGGAAGGCAATATCAATAGCCTAAAATAACAAGACGTATTAGCTACCTCTTACATTCCCAATCGTAAAAGGGGTCAAATTTTGCAGCAGGATGGCACTCCATCTCATACATCCATCTCTACATCAAAGTTTCTCAAGGCAAAGAAGATCAAGGTGCTCCAGGACTGGCCAGCCCAATCACCAGATATGAACATCATTGAGCATGTTTGGGGTAGGATGAAAGAGGAAGCTTGGAACACAAAACCAAAGAATCTTGATGAACTCTGGGAGGCATGTAAAACTGCATTCTTTACTATTCCTGATGACTTCATCAATAAATTGTATGATTCATTGCCGAAACGCATGGATGCAGTCCTTCAGGCTCATGGAAGTCACACAAAATATTAATGATGGCTCTAATAGCACCACAACTTCATTCACCAATGTTATGAAACATATCTTTGTATTTGAAGTGAATTATCTGTTTGATTTTCACATTAGTTTTTGTGGGCAACAAAACTTTTGTCTAGCCAAAATCTGACCTTTCTGTGTTCATTAAATGATCAATATTTCAGCAGTGAAGCAAATTTATTTTCTTTTTAAAAACCTCATTTGGGAGGGTTTCAGCTTTCATATGAGTCATTTTTAAAACCAATGGATGAATTTTAAGTCAGGTTATAGGCTTTGGTTTCAACAACATGGATAAGCGACAGAACTTTTGTCAGGCACTGTATACTCTGGTTTCTCTTCAGATTGTATAAATATGATCTATTTCAAAAATGCACAGTGCAGCATTGAGCAGGGAACTGCTCTAGCTGAACTGGACTATTGTATGACAAGTCCAGCAAGGTAGGTAGTAGCACTTGGAGACTAACAGGAGAAGGGTTGGTGGCATGAAGAAGTAGACATGTCTACAAAAGCTCATGCCACAAACCCTTCTCCTGTTAGTCTCCAAGTGCTACTAACTACCTTGCTGAACTTGTCAAATTAGATTAACATGGCTATTTCTCTGATATTGTATGACATGGTATTTTTAAAAAGTCTCTGTAAGGTCCTGCCTTGAAAGTTAGTTGCCTGAATGAGTAATTTTCTTCATTGTAGTATTTCCCAGGACACCACCCCTTGTGATGGTCACAAAGTCCCATATCTGCTGTTTTACTAAGTTGTCATAACATCCCAAATAAATTTGTAGAAGAGCATAGGATAACTGCAGTTGTGATTTAGGGCTTTTCTGCACATACCTGTACAGAAGTGAATCAGGCAGGAGCTGCCCCCAATCTGTTCTGAACCAGTCTCTGCAAACACCAATGAACAGGAACGAAAATTCCTGGCATCAGACCCATTTCAGTGGTGGAGCAAGGTGTACCATCAAAATGGGTCCCCCATGGTCCTAGTATGCCCAAATAACATATTTTGATGTCTATTGATGTTTTTGGCCCAGAAATAGGCCAAGAGGCCAATTGGGAGCCTCCTGAACCATACATAATATGCTCTGTCTGCTTGAGATGGAACACATCAGAGGAGGTGTAGTATGCAGGAATGTATGAATACTGTTCTTCTCCTCTTCTTCACACACACTAGTACCTCTAATCTACGTACATTAAAGGCTGGAAATGCCTCTTTAAAGGTCTTTGACGTGGATTAGAAATGGAATGGAACACTAGTGTCCACATGGTACTACCTCTGAACTGTTTACGAGCCTTCCTTTTTCTTCTTTTTTACGTGTGCAGGCGCAACCTGTGATAGATGTTCCTGTATATTGGGAATATTGTAATTCAGAAGGATTTGGATATCATCTGAACGTCCAGCTTTTAAGCCTCACTTATTCTTGAATGTCTTGAATACCTTTGATACACTAATAAAAATAAAAATAAATTAAAAAAATGGAAATTTCAGCCCCAAAACTTTCCCTGTCAAATATGGACTTAAAATTGCAAACGTGTCTTCAACCAAATCAAAGAGGAAAAAGGAAGCACAAATATAATATTGATTTTTAATTTTTGTTTTATCACAGACTTAAAACCACATTACTACCTAGGGCATTCTTCAGATGACTAAAGACCCGAGTGTCCAAACAGCAGGACAGCAAAGGGGTGAGTATTCACACACCAGATGCCAACCAGCCCCAGGGCTACCCTAACTGCCACCTGAAGTGACTTACCTGTCATTTTGTAACCCACCCAGAGACCTTTGAGTATGGGGCTGGATAGAAATGTAAATAATAAATAAAATAAATAAATAAATCTTGATATTCAGCAGTGAGGGACCTAAAATGGATGCATAGATACCGCTTCCATGCTGGAGAATCACAGTGCTGCTAAAGACCGTTTGCAGGAAATCAAAAGCAGATGCCTTTGTCTTCTGCTTGACAGTACCCAGAAGCAAGGAGTGGGCCACTGTGTGACACAGGATACTAGATTAGATGACCTGCAGGGCTTCTCTTCTGTTCTTTTGTCCTTATAATTCTCCACCACCACTCTGTAGACTCATGGGGCAAAGGAATCATTTGGTGAGTCCTAACTGGCACACTGTTCAACAAAGCAAGAAATGGCTGCCTCCTAATCATATTCCCAAGTGTATAAAAGTGTGGCACAGAAAGGAACTTTGCTACTTCAAAGGGAACTCCCTCACAACACCATTTCGCTGGGAAACAGCAGCCACAAGGTGAACTTTGTATGCTCCCTGCAACCTTTGGCTCTGTTCCAGCTCCTGGAATAATTGCCCTGGGAGTCTGCTGTAAAAGTTACATCTGGAAGCTATCTCTATGACTGTTTGCTCTATCAAAAATAACCTTCCCCTGCACCCTGAGCCTCAGTCTATTTGGGCCAATACAGAGAAGTTAACTAGGTTGATCGAAAATTGGGAACTTCAGTGGTCATATCAAGTCCCTCACAAATATGCCCACCCATGGCTGCAAAGATAGAAGTGTTAGTGTGCTAATCATAGCCACAAAAAGACTTATTAAATTGATAAGTTCAAGAAATGGGCAAAATATAATGGCATTAGTCATTTTTCTATTCTACTCTTTCTGCAGAGAAAGAATAATTTGAGAACAGGTTAGAAATGAGCAAAGTAGAAAGTACCTCACTACTCGCAAGTAACTCTTAGATTAGGCTCTAGATAACATGCCAACTTTGAAGGCTGGTATCCATGTGCCTGGTGAAATGGTGCTGGGGTTGGTATACCATAGTATGGCCCAAAAAGTACCTGCACATGGTCCATGGTCTGGTGTACCAGGGTAGAATGGTCAATGTACTGCAAGCTTGGAGTGGGCTACATTGGCATTTTGCCACCACAGTTCACTCCATGATCTTGTTCACTCCAAGCAAAGTGATCTTCAGGGACATATGGCAACTCCTATGGGATATGTTTATGTAAATAGATAACATGTAGAAAAAGTGGGAGAATCTGAATAAGAAGGTGCAAGTGGCTATTATAAAGCATGGCTGCTAGATGACATGGAGAACACAGTCAAACACACCTTGGGGCCTTTTTCCACTAGGGCAGTGATGGCGAACCTTTTGAGCTCGGTGTGTCAAAATTCACAAGAAAACCTAGCTTAACTCGGGTGCTGTGTCACTTCTAGAAATATCCATAATTTTGTGATATTTGTGGCTCTAGTAAAAAACTTATATTTTTGATATATGTATTCTATTAAAAGCAAAAACAAATAATTCTTTACATTAGTGACTTTTGTTGCTAAATCTTGAGTTGAAAGTTGGTATTTCGTATACTTCAAGAACAAGCAAGCACTACATGTCCAGGTGCCAGGGTGGCCATGTGTGTCACCCAAAAGGGCTTGGTGTGTCACTTGTGACACGCGTGTCATAGGTTGGCCATCACCGCACTAGGGCTTAGAACCCTTCTAAGACCCCATTAGGAATCCGATTAGTACCTGACTGGTACCAATCAGGAAGGCCCTGTCCTCACCTGGACCCCATTGAAGGCCCCATCTGCAAGGCCCTGTCCCCAGGAGGGCAGGGGAAATCTGGATTTCATGTGGATCTGATTAAAGGGGTCCACAATGGGGTCTTCAGGCATCTTCAAGATCTGGATCTCCAGGAGGACCCCATCTCAAAGATCTGGATCTTGAAGATCTAGATCTTTTACTGTGCATGGAAAAGGGGGGTTGGTCTGCTGATACTGCTCTTCAGCTGAGCCTGCTTCCTGCCAAAACCCTCTTTTGTTTACTTGTTTGTACCACAAGACCATTCAGGGTGCCTCCAGACAACAAGCTAAAAATGTGGCGCTTACCTTTATTTTTCAGTAAATCTCTCCACAGGGAAAACAGATCATCCCCAGAGTCTTCAATACTCTGATGCTGCAGGGATGTTTCTTCTGGCACATGCTCAGCTCCTCCTTCTCTGACAGGCCTTCTGCTTCTCAGATGAGGGTGAACTCTTGCAAGATATCACCCAGACTCCCAGGAAAATGCAGAGGAAAGGAAAACACAGCAAATGCTCAGGCAAGTAGAGATTTGTTTTTGTTTTACTCCTGAGTATTCTTCTATAATTAGGAATGGGTGAAAAATATTTGCCACCTTCACAGTTTATACATATTGAGAAGGTTCAGATATTGGCTATATTTGAAGACTGACCTTTGCATCCAAAGCAAAGCTTTTGTGCCTTCATTTAAGCTTCAGAGTGGATTCGGAGTGGGTTTGGAATGGTGGTGGCAAGGATTCCAAGGGAATTTGAAACTAAGTTGAAGCCTAACGCATTTGAAGTGGCTCCATTTGCACAAATGCAAAGTTCTGTTCCATTCACTTTGATGCGAATCAAACAAGGGAAAAAATGTGCACATCTCTATCTATATTGTGCATGGACTGTAGAGCATCATAAAATCTGTCTGGCAGGTTGAAAGCTGCTCCGCATTTCCAGCAAAGTTTTAATCCTGTCTGCATACAACCAAAATCTCTTCCACCTGCAGAAGGAAGATAACACTTGAACTGATAGTGTTTCCTGCCTTGGGCAAAGAGAGCTGACAGATGAATATGCTAATAGGGGTTCTCAAAACTGAATAGCTGATTTAATCATAGCAGCTTGTTTGCCTGGTTCAGAAAGCCCAAACATTGGGCAATCTTTTTGTTTACACCTGTTTCCACTGAAACATCTGTCCCCAAACTCTGAGGCAAGGTGCTGAGGCATATGAATAAGTTTCCTCCCCTATTCAGTGTTTTTGATTTACTCAAGGCCTACTGTTATATGTTGTCTCTGTCATCTCCAGCACACCCATTGGTGCCCTGCAGGGTGACAGAGGTGATGATCACAGCTGCCTTGTCAGTGGGCCTGCCTGTTGCCACCGCCGCCACTGCTGTCAGCACCCTCCCACCCTCAAGAGCCTGCTTGGGTGCTGGGGGGAGGAGGTGGGGGTGGGATCATTGAGACCCTGATCCTTGCTGCCTGCCAAAGCAGACAGGATCAGAGCCCCCTCCCCCCGCTCTGGGCAGGGCTGCCACTTACAGCTACGGAGCCTAGCAAGGCTCTGTAGCTGCTGGGGGTGGGGGCAGAGCTGGTACCACATTTGTGAGCTCTGCCCTGCTCTGCTCCTGCAGCCTGGACCCTTGACCCCTGGACCCCATCAAGCAAGTAAATGGTGAAGACGGGTGTTCACTAATAGGGTCTTCATGCCTGACACCTTTGTGGACACCTTTAAACAGGTCCACATGAAATCCAGATTAAAGGCTCTGAAGGACCCATTCAATCTGGATTTCCCCTGCCCTTGTGGGGACAGGGCCTCCTTGATGGGCCCTTAGATGGGGTCCAAGTGTGGACAGGGACTTCCTGATTGGTACCAATCCCAAAACCAAACCTTGGGGAACCCACATTTCACCTCTTTCCACCCTGAGAATTGTCCATTTATTACTACTCTCATCTTCCTATCCTTAAGCCAGTCACTAATCCAGAGCAAAGCCTGCCCTCTTATTCCATGGCTGATGAGTTTATTTAACAGCCTTTGATGTGGGTCAAAAACTTTCCAAAATTTCTTATAGATTTGTCAGAAGGTTCATCTTTATCCACATATTTATTGACACTCTAAAAGTATTTCACAAAGTTTGTAAGGCATGATTTACCTTTGCAGAAACCCTCTTGTTCAAAATGCTTGCTCTTCCATGTGCATACTAGTTTCTGCTATACCTGCCAGCAGAGGCACTAGGCATCTATAAAATGTAGTAAACTTACAAGATAGGCTATTTGTTTCAGAATGATGGGGGGGGGGGGGAGTAATTTTTTTAAAAAAGCATTAAACTGCTTATTCAGATAATAATAATGATGTTACAGCTAAGTTAAACCATGAAAAATTTTAAGTAACATCAATTGCACAAGCCATGTTGCAAAACTACAAACATAATGTAAAAGGAACAATTCAGCAACAGTGCAAAATTTCAAAGCAACTTAAAAGAATAGGCAAAAAATGCTGATGAGATGAACACGTAGACTCATTCAGTTTCTCAGATATCCTTAGATGAAGCATGCTGCCTTTTATGCACTACAGTAGATCGAAACAGTCTTTTTGTATATTATATGAGCAAACATAGGATGTATTCACATGTAGCAAAAAAAAAAAAAAAAAAAAAAGAAGATCCAAAAGCACCTTAGAGATATCCTCAACACATCTCTTACCCACCTTTTCTAACCTAGAACATTCATGAGAGGGAAAGAGGCAGAATGGCAGGTCAATGAACCCACCTGCGAACCAGGGGCATTTTGCTAACACTGACTAGCATTCACACTTGTGATCACCAGTCAATGTTACTTGCCTGTGATTAATCTCTGGGCTGGTCCTTTTCTGACCACCACCACCTTGAGTGTGGCGCCCTCCACAACTGTGCATGGATCAGCGCCATTGCTATGATGACACCAATGCTCTGGGCAGTTGCTGTGATGACACTGACATTCTGTGTAGTCACAGTTACATCAGGGGCTCACTGGAGTTGCCAGCACACATCTGCAGCAGCTCCAATGACCTTCCCAGCTGGAGAAAGAGTGATTGCTCCCTGGCAGGACACTTCAGATAAGTTTCACATAAGGGTTATGCAATTAGGCAACCTCTGGGCTAGCAGGGGGACTTTCTAGTGTGTAAACACATCCTGACAGTGAAGATGCATCTGCCCAGAGGTTGCCTAGTTGCATACTACGGGCTGGAGTGCAAATTCAGCCCAGAGGTCTCAAGGATTTTCTCTCTTTCTCAGTCTCTCTCTCTCCCTGTATGAGTGAGTGTTTGCAGCCATAGTGTCTTTAACAGATTCAGTTCTGGGTCTTACAGAGGAAACTATGCCAGCATCCTTCCTCTTCACCTCCATTCTTTGGCTGAGTAACCAGAGTTTAAAACATTTTTAAAGAAATTTACCAATCAATACAAAGTAATGATTTTTTTTTCTCCTAGCAGGCAGAGCTGTAATTAAGAAAACACACAAACACAATGCTAATGTGGCTGGAACTCTTTTGAGGTATAGAAGTTCTATATATTTTAATCAAGATCAGTATTCCCAGCGCAGCCCACAAAAATCACACACATAGAGAGAAAGAAAAGCAAACTCCATTTTAGGTTGTATTTTCAGCTTTGAAAGAACAGTGGATGTTTCCGCTGCTAACATACTACCGTGAGGTGGAGGGTAGTAGTGAAAGCTTTCCTGTACTGTTTCCAGAAGCTTAACCGAAGGCAGATCAATTATGGGCTGCAACACAGTGGAGTTAAGGTTTCTTTTGCTAACAACAAAAATTGCACAACCTAGCTTCATAAATAAAATATGTTATATCCAGCAGGCTTGTCTCCTATCAGCACGATATGTGGTGCTCCAGCAGCAGTGGATTAGAACAGCACTTCCATTCCTGTGGTCAGAAATTATTGAGTTAATTTGTCCCCTTTAGACATTATGACTAACCTGGGATTTTATTTTATTTTTTTATTTTGTCAAATCCTCATTAACCTTTACTGGGGAGGTGTGTGTGTGTTTGTTTTCAAACTGCTTCAGGTCTTTCCTTCATTCCATTTAGACAGAATGACAGAAGTTAACCTTCTGCATTATGAAGAGAAGATGAAGCTCCAATGGGCACATATAGTGGTAAGGTACTAATAATGCCACTAGGAATATAGCAGTGCTGGAAATAGACTGCTAGGAAGACAGTGCAGTACTAGAAGCATCTGCGCTAGGGGTGAGCACGAATGTTTGAAAGTATTCAAAATTCAACCAAATTGATCTGAATTTCGACATTTGAATTCAAATTGAATGTCCATAAATTCAAATTTAAAAATTTGAACAAATTTCAAATTTTGGATTATTTGTTTGAATTATTTGGACATTCACATGTGTACAGGGCCATACACAATGTGTACTTGCACATACACATCTTTCCCGCATCCGTACACATCTGTACAGATCCACTCAGACATTCACACAAATAGTTTGGACATCTGTTAAACTGGGGAGATGGGAAAGCGGCTCCACCAATCACATTTGCAACGGATCCAGATTGCATTCAACATGGATCGAGAGGAGATTAAAAGTGGCTTCAGGTTGGATTTGACACTTTCAGAGCTCTTATGTGTTATGGGATACGTACTGCATACGTATTCGTTCATATGAGATACATATCAGATATCCATACAAATTTGTACAAATACATTTGTATCAAATAAAATCCTACCACATTCAAAGGGGATCAATTTGAACAAATAGAGATTTTCTAACATTTGATTCATTATGAATCAAATGTCACACACACACACACACACAAACCCATTTGTGCACATCCCTACTCATCTAAAATTTAGTAGGGCAGAGGTGGTGGTCAGGATGGACCTTATTAAAAAATGGTACTGTAAAGTAAAGTCACAGTTTCCTTATCTCTGTAAGTGTGTACTGTATAATGTGCATGAATTAGGGATGTGTCCAAATATCCATGACATCCAGAATTCCTATGAATAGTTACAAATTCATAGATTTGTGGCTGAATCAAATAGGGCTTACATTAGTAGGCACTATTCGTCCATGAATCAGGTTATCCGGCACTCCTCAAAGCTTCAGTTGAAGCTTTGGTGGATAACAGATGGCCTGGGGCCTCCTCCTACCCCACTCCTCCTGTTGCCCCACTTAGCAGCCACCACTGTCGCTTTCTCCTAGGCTTTCCGGTTCAGCTGTACATGTAAAACTGTAAAGGCCTCCTCATCCTCCAGGGAGTGGTGAAACAGGACCCAGGGGGCTCACTGTTGCCTCCTGCCCCCTGACTTGCCCTCTTCCCTTTCAAGGCCCCTAAGGGCCTATTTCCTTGTTAGTCTTGTGCGATCCCCAGATGTGGGTCATGCAATGTTGACCCAGAAGGCCTGTTTCATGGAGCAGGGAAATATTTATTATTTATTTATTTGTATTTCTATCCTGCCCTATACCCAAAGGACTCAGGGCAGGTTACAGTATTATATTAATCTTAGACAGGTCACTGCCCTCAGGCTTACAGTCTAAAGAGACAAGATACAAAAGGAAAACAGTGTGGGAGGGAACAGGGACACTCTGGCAGCAACAGAGTCCTTGCAATGGTAAAATACATTTCTTTTCTTTTTCTCCTCCATTCCCCACAGGCAAGATGGCTCCTTCCTAGCTTGTGTGGTGACAGTTGGGAGGGAGGGGTCAGTGCTGGGAGCTTGATGGAATAAGCCCCAGAGGTGCCTTCCTCCCCCCCCCCCCGACATGCCCCCTTACCTTTCAGGGGTCCGTGGTGGTGACTAAGGGCCTATTTTGCCATTCCTCAGAGGGCATAGAGGCACCTCTGGGTCAGTGTCATGGGATCCCATGGGAGAGGCAAGCTTGGCTTCAGAGTCGCCACTGCAGCCTCCTGCCCCCCCCCCGATTTGCCCCCTTACCATTTGTGGGGGGGGGGAGATGGTGCCAAACGGCCTATTTTGCCACTCTCCGGAGGCCATAAAAGCACTGCCGGGCCAGTGTCACATGATCCCCAAATGTGGGTTATGCAATGTTGACCCAGAAGGCCTGTTTCAGACTCCAAGGAGTGGCCTCCTGTCCCCCTAGAGGCCAAAAAGGCACTTCTGGGTTTGCGCACACAGTCGGAGCTGCATGTGCAGATCCAGAAGTGCCTGAGATGGTGGCCGGCCATGTGAACAGGCAAGTGGAGGAGGGAAGGAAGGGAGGGGGACTTTCACTTCATTCTGTGCATGAATATTCATTTGATTATCCATGCATGAATACAAAGCCCCTACATTCATGGGGATGGGATTTGGCCAAAATTGAATTTCCACACATTCGATTTGTGCTGAATTGAATGTGGGAAATGGGCTTCATGCACACCCTTGGCAGGAACATTGTGGAGAAGTGGCAAAACAGCTGCCCAGTCACATCTGTAGTGGATTCAGAATGGATTCAAAACAGATTCAGAGTGGATTTGAAGTGTTCAGAACAGATTCAAAGTAGATTTGGAATAGATTTGGAGGCGCGTCTTGTAGCAGGGATTTGAATCGGCTTCAAATACCATTCGAAGAACATTTGCAGCTGTTTCAAATCCTACCACATTCAAAGTGGTTCTGTTCGCATGAATGTAAATTTATTTCACATTTGCTTCGTTGATGATCGAACATGGAAAAAAAAAATCACGTACATCCCTAATATTGCACACAGAAATAATTGCCTGCCATGTGGCATTTGAAGTTCACAAAACCAAAATGGACTGCTTTTTTACTCTGTAAACAAATCGTTAACTGACATTAAGGATCTAAAATATTGTCTATGTCAGCACAGTTTTACTTTAAGCTATGTGTGCTTCTTAAAGCACTTTAAAATCTAGAACAGGATACAGTTGATATGGGAGGTTTTTTTTTAGCTTTTTATTTCACGTTTAGCTTTTGCAACAACCTAGCCTACACTGTTTGAAAACAGGTATTTGAATACCGAGTATAACAGATATAAAGAACTCATAAATCTCTTGCTGAGATTATGTTCAACTGGGCCTTGAAGCTGGTCAGCAAATTCTCATAAAATTCTTACAAGTTAATAACAGGGGAGAAGCTAATGCACTGTCTTTCAGCTGAGCGCAATGAAAATAAATACAGTACTTTAGAGACACCAAGTGAGCATCAAGAGGTCTGTAATTGATTTGATCTAAATATATTTCAAGTGTAAACTATGAAGCAGTAAGGAACCAATGTCGTTTAACATTTAAAGCAACTTCAATTATATTGCATGAAGCTGCATGAAGCTGCACTACAGTGTTTTCTTTGGCCAAAGAACATGGTGACCGTTGTCCACACAGGGCCTTTTTCCACTAGGGCTTAGAACCCTTCTAGGACCCCATTAGGAACCCGATTAGTACCAATCAGGAAGGCCCTGTCCACACCTGGACTCCATTGAAGGCCCCATCTGCAAGGCCCTGTCCCCACGAGGGCAGGGGAAATTGGATTTAATGGGCCCTCCAGGACCTTAAATCTGGATTTCCTGAGGACCTGATTAAAAGTGTCCATAATGGGGGTTTCCAGCATCTTCACGATCTGGATCTCCAGGAGAACCCCATATCAAAGATCTGGATCTTGAAGATCTGGATGTTTGACTGTGTGTGGAAAAGAGGGGATAAATTGATGGACCCATCCGGCCCAGCTTTGATGATAGTTGTCCACCAGGGACATTTTCTCCAGGTTCTGGAAATGGGTCTGAAAGGGGGCATTTTGGGAAACCTGAAGCAATGTTGCTGGGCAGAAAACAAAGCCATGAGATGACTGGTAATTCTAGTCTTTGTTTCTGGAAACTGTTTTGAATATTTATAAATATATTTGTAAAACCTCCCAATAGCTAATGTTTTCTGGATGGCTTATAAATAAATGTGTAAAAATATGTTACATTAAGAAAAATTTAAATATGTGTTATATCAGATTTTGATAAAATCATCCCATCAGGCCATATTTTCTTAAATCCAAATTCTTCCTTTCAATTAACCCCCAGTTTTGGCACTCTGGATTGCTGAATACCCTTGAAGAACTGATGCGAACCTGGATGGATGCAAGCATGCACTCACACATGAATTGCACAGAACATACAATTACATGAACACTTAGTTGCTGATCCTTTATATCTTTCTCTTCCAACTATAAAATGGTTATGTAAATGTGATTTAACAAAAAAAAAATGTGGAGCTGAATACCTTTGGCAACCATAAACATAATTTATACCACAATACATTTATCATGGAACCATCCTACGTACAATGTTGCCAACAATGCAAAGCCATGCACAACACTGAATTCTTGCATGTATTCATATCAAGATTATTTTTGTACTGTGAACCCAGGCAGAAATTTGTGTTATTTCACTGGAATCATTTACTAAAATAATGTGATTAAATCACACCAACTGGCTCATACTCTCTGACCCTTTCTGTGCTGGACCTTATATCTCTGAATAGGTACCTGCCATCCATATGTTAGTGCAGACTACGGAAGGCTCTAGACAAAATCCCTAGTCTGAGACAGAAACCAGAATAAGGGCCAGTGCAGAAACAGCCTCTGTATCGGTTTGCCATGTAGGTTTTACAGTGGAAATTGCAAACACTGGAATACGGCTACTTACTCATCCGATCCTCTGAGCAACTGAGGGTTTTCTTTGTTAAGATGCAACCTGTATGAACAAGGCATACTTAGTAATTTCCACTACTAATGAATACAATAGTCTCCCTCCCCTCCCACAATTCCTACTGCAGACTGTCTTTTTACTATAAATGGATGCAGTAATGTCCCTTTGAAAGATACCAAGGATTGATAAATGGATAGATAAACTATGCAGAAATGTTGATCAGGATTGTGAAGAGTCATGGACTGGATCAACACCATCTGCACTAATGGCCCTCATGTGACCCACATAGCCCTGTGGCTGAGAACAAAAGATCCTAGCTTTGGGGCTTGAGGTGTGTACTTCAATGGCATTCTATGGCATACCACTGAAAAGCACTCCACCTGTAGTTTGAGATTACTGACACATGCTATATGTGTGCCTCTCACGATTTGGACAAGGCCCAATTAAATGAGTCCACAAAGGATCTGGATTAAAGATCTCCTTGGTCTAGTGGTTAAGGGGGCAGACTCTTATCTGGGAATACCAGGTTTGATTCTGCACTCTTCCACAAAGCTATTTGGGTGCCCTTGGGCTGGTCACAGCTCTCTTCTGAGCTCTCAGAGCCTCACCTACCTCATGGGGTGTTCTGCTGTGGGGAGAATAGAAAGCTTTGTCAGCCACTTTGAGTCCCCTTAAATGGGTGAGAAAAGCAGGGTAGAAAAGCTGAATCTTCTTAATCTGGATCTAGCTCCTTCTTGTGTGGGCAGAACAGGGCTAAGGGAGGCATGGACTCATAGATTATTAGCATTAATTAAGTAACAACATTTAAAATGAAATATATTAAAACAATAAAAGCATACATTAAAACAACAGCGTCTGCAAGAGGGAATCGAGAGTGTGTCCCCATTATTTATATACATTTTTCCCTTCTCTTTTTTATTTGTTTTTTATTTAATTTTATAACAACAAACATCAGAAACCCATAACATAAACCAAATATACACTTCTGAGGATCGCATAGTCCATACAGTTCAATCAAGATTTATCCAGTACCTTCTAGAATGGAAAATCTGGAAAAAGCATCAATATTTTTTGTTTCAAAAATGGTACTGAGAAAGAGGAAGATGGTTGAAGTCTGGGATCAATTTGTGCCTGAGTGATAAAAGGGGCCCATTTCTCAATAAATTGAGCTTCTTGTTTCAGGAGTTGCATCTTATATTGTTGCACTGTAATGAATTCATTAATCAATAACGACCATGTATGATTGATCCATTTATCTATGTTTACTTGATCTGCAGATTTCCAGTGGAGAGCAATCTCCATTTTTGCAGTGGTGCTCAGCAAATGAATCAGATCCCTATTATGGTTTGGCACCCCTTGTTATTTAAAGAAAGTAGAAACACTATAGCTGGTGATAGTTGGACATTTCGAGAAACAATGGAACTTATCTTTGCCATTATTTATATACACAAAGATTTATGTGGACTAGAAGGTTGTTTCCGCACAGGGGCAAAAAAACAAAACAAAAACCGGATCTACGGCACCTGGATTTATTAAAACCGGTTCCCAAGCATGGCGAGCCGGGGGGCTCACTGCTGCGGCTCACCCTCGCCCCAGAAGCGGCGGATTGCCGCTTCTGGGGCCAGTATGAGCTTCCCAAAAGCCCACCCTAGCCCACCCTGCTGGGCCCACAGTGAAACCCCTCCTTACCTCTCCGTGGTCGTGTTCATTGTGAGGGTCTTCACCCAGGATGCAGCACGCCTGCATCCTGCATGTCTCCTGGGTGGCTGGGAAATGTAGGCTGCGGAGGCTTCCTGGGAAATGTAGGCTGCGGAGCGCCTAAGCTCAATGAACGCCGGCCCTGCTGCTTTCACAGTGGCCCCACCAGCGACCAGGTAATCACCCCAAATGTGACCACGCGGCCATGGGAGGGGTGAGGAGTAGCAGCTGCAGCTTCCCCTAGCAAGAGAAGGGGCTTCCCCTGGCAAGAGAAGATCACCACTTCTGGAGCCAGGGGGAGCTTCTCCAAACCCCTCCCTAGCCCACCCGGGGGAAAGTGCGAGCGATCCCCTCCTTACCTCTTTGCTGTTGCCCTGATTCTGGCCGAGAGGCCCCAGGAGGCCCCAGGAGGCTGCGTGTCTCTGTGCTGCGCACCTCCTGACTAGCCAGGGCAGTGTGCCTGCACAGAGGGCCTCCTGATGACAGGTGCTGCCAGAAGCTACCCTGTTCAGTCAGGAGGGGTGCAGCACACAGGAGAGCAGCCTCCTGGGACTGTGTGGCCAGAATTGTGGCAACGGCGAAGAGGTAAGGAGGGGATTGCTTGCGCTCTCCCCCGGGTGGGCTAGGGAGGGGATTGGAGAAGCTCCCCCCGGCTCCAGAAGTGGCGCTCCACCACTTCTGGGGTGAGAGCAAGCCGCGAGAGCGGAGTCCCCTGGCTCGCCATGCTCTCTGGCAGACCCAATCATGGCGGGCTGGGGGAGGGCCCCCCAGAGCACAGATGTGAGGCGGGTGCTGTGCATTCTCACAGCACCCACCTCAAATCCGGATCTAAGTCGTCCTTCCGCCGCATGTGCAGAAGGACAGGGGGTTGGATCTGTTAAATCCGGATCTACCGTGCATCCGGATTTAGTATATCCGGATCTACTGGAAACCGGATTTACTAAATCCGAAAGAGGTAGATCCGGATTTACCACACTAAGTATGGAAGCACCCCTGGTGTGAGATTAAGACTGTTCTGGAATTCAATATTTTAGATTAATTATTTAATAAAACTTACACCATGATATTTCTCAGTTTAAATGAGCATTAGCAGATGTTTAGGAATCATCAACACTGACCGGGCTGGTCTATTCACTCCTCCTCCTATTCCATGCCTTTTGGAAGACAATTCAAATGATGATTATTTCTAGAAAATAATACTGCTGGCATGCCTATGTATAATCACAGACAAGCCTATTGTTTCTACACAGCATAACCTGGCAAAAATTGCAGATTTTGCGATTCTTCAGCAGCAGAGACTGCACAGGGTGCAGCTCTAAATCATTACCTTTCATCCTTTCATACAACAATACAGCAGATATAATGGAAGGAAGAAAGAAATTTCCAAGAAGATCAGATATACAGGGAGAGTGAAAGAGAATGAGAGAAGGGGCACTTGATTTGTTTTTTGTTCACTGAGAACTATCGAAAGAAAATGCCCCAGTGGTTTTATAATTACAAATCTGAGTTTGCAAAGCGATTCTGCTTAGCTTTCTAAAATGAAAACACAGGCTGTAGCAGAAAAAAAAAATCTAATTGAGAAATATGTAATGGACACTTTTTAAATGTTGCATTGATCTGATGCTATGGAGGCTGCATGCTGAAAAATCACTATTGTAGGAAATCTGGCACCGATGGAAGGTTTCCCATAACAGCCATTGTTCGACCACATCTGCCAGGTCCGTGCGTTATTGTTCCTGTTTCAAATACCCAGTGTGCTTTTGCACTTTGCCTCCCATTCAGGAAGGCAAAGTTCTGGAATGGTTTCAGTGTCCACACTAGGGATGTGTACAAATGTTCTAAACATTCAAAATTCAATCAAATTCGATTGAATGTGGACTTTTGAATTCAAATAGAACGTCTTCGAATTTAAACATTCAAAGAAATTTTGAATGTTCCAAAACATTCGTTTGAATTATTTGAATCATTCGAATGTACAGATATAAAACAAAACTGCAAGGAGCTCATTCCCATCTTCCGATTGCACTCTGCTCCTTCGCTGATCTGCTTGAGTGCACATTTCTTTATCGTGTCAATGGAGGTAACGTTACTGGAAAGAGGGTGTGAAAAGAGGGTGTTGCTACTTTGATCAGAGGCAGGGGTTAGATTTTTTTTTTTTTAAGCACCATCTTTTAACTTAAGCTCACCAGCTTCAGCTCAAAGGGACTGAGTGAAGGGGTAAAGTGTGGCTGCTTTGATCAGAGGCAGGGTTTTCACTGGGGGGATTTAAATGTCCTGTTCTCTGGGTTGGTATGAGTGGGAACAGCTATATTCCGATTAATCATCAGACACTCGATTTGGATTAAAAATAGTCCAAACAGGACTAAAAAAAATAGTCCAAACAGGACTAAAAGAGGACTGAAAACTCCAGTGGGAATGCACCCTAAATGGATTATTTGGAACAGGGCAGGACTATAAGCATGATCCTGGACAGAATCCCTATCCATTCAAGTAGGGACAAATTACCTCCTGTCACACTTCCTAACTTAATGTTTCTAATAGGCAGAAGTACTGTGCTATTAGTTTTTACCATAGTTTGCATTATTCGTTCTGCCTTTCTCATACTTTGACACACAAATTATATATAACCAAAGTGATTTACTAAAGAAAAACCCAATATTAATTACCATTTTTGTATTATTGGTGTGATTTGGCAGCACACATATTTTCAAGAATGTGCTTTAAGATACATTAGAATAAAGGTTGAACATGTATACTGAAATACCTAATCAGGTGTGCTTGTGGTAGCCTATGAAATACAGTAAGAAGAGAAGTAATAAGGAGGTATTTAAGATTTCTCTGTGTCTGAAGTATTGGAGAGGAAAAAAAAGAGTAGAAAATCACTCAGACAAGCACAGTATAGTACATTTTTAGCACACTAATTCTTTCTTGAACATCAGATAACTTGACACAGAGATTTAATTAAATTCTTTCTAGGCTCTATAAAGATAATTCATTTTTTGAATGCAAGTCTGTTTTACCTAGAAGAACTGTCCCAGCTTCTACTTTTTAATCTGTAGTCATTTTCATTAGTATGTCCATTTAATCTGGCCAAACTGGTTCATTTAAAATAAGGCCAGATAGCATCAAATACAGCTCATCCATGATTTATTTGTAAACCCTCAAGATAATCTGCAACTGTATAGCCTAGCACAAATTAAATTAACCTGACCCAATTTGATAATTTTATAATATTGTTTAGTGCTACGCAGGATGGCACCTTTCGGGGGGGGAGATAAGTACCCCCTTTTTCTTTTTCTTTTCTTTTCTTATAACAGCAACAACAATAATACAGCAAAAAAAAAAGGATAGAAAATCTCAGTATCATTAAAGGTGAGATATGAATCGTTATTTCAAAGTATGTAGTATTCTGTAACGGAATTAATTGCTATCTCCCTACCTTTTGTCTGGCTGATGTTGCTCCTTTAATTAAATTACTGAGAGCAATATGTGACCAAATAGCAAAACAGAATAATTCCTTTTTGTGGACTTATGTTGCTTGGTGTACAGAGGAGAAGATAAACAGACATTAACTGATGGTCTTTTGTCTATATGAACCTTGTAAAACTAGGGTTACTTCTGCATTGGATTAAAAGTTAGTTTGTTGAACTTTGTGGGAGACAAAAGGGAACTTTTATCCCATATATCAAGTGCTGATTGTCTTTTATGCACAATGCATGCATTTTATAGATGTGCTTGAATTTGAATCGGTTCAACGGTTTGAGTGTGAACTGAACAATCTCCCTTTTTGAAGAAAAAAAAGAGTTCAAATTTGAACCTAGCAAAGGGGTGGTGAAATGAGCCTAATAAACACCCAGCTCAATCCAAGGTTTGAAAGTGTTTGAAAGTTTCACATTTAAACCAAACAACAATGCATGTTTAAAGCTAAAGGATTTTTTCATGAATAACTTCTGTATAAGTTCAGGGACAGTGGCTGGCATTCACAGTGCAAGCACCAGCACCATCCCCCATTTAGCTTTGGCCTGTTGCAGTGTGGACAGTCTGTCCAGGATCATCCATATTAATCTAACAATGGCTTCAGCAACTTCTGTCAAATGCCAGACCACTGGTAATTGTGAGATGGCATGTCACTGTGCAGCTGCAGTCATGACACCCTGTCCACACACAACATTCACAAAAGGAAGTAGTATGGACTCTCTACCCAAAATAGTACTGACAGCACCCTTCAGAAGATTGAGACACTCCTGCACACTCTGAACGATTCTGAGATGGAGGTGAGATCATGGTGGGTAGATGCAGCCTCCCAGAGTATGTTGAGCTGTCTCATTTTTCTAAGTGCGAAAAGGCCCACTGTTTGCATTCAAACCGATCAAAAGGTGTGTTCAGTTGATTCAAACTGAACAGCCCATTTGAATCTGAACAGCCCGTTTGAATCTCTATTTTAGTCTATAATAGTAGTTAACCACTTAACCATAGCAGTTTATCGCAACAGCCATAACAGCAGACATTAAGTTACACAGACAAAAATAATGTACTTCTTTTCAAGGCTTTTGTATGTATTGAAATTTCCTTTACTTATTATGACATACTAGCCATGCAGCTTCATAGTTTCATAGTTTTATTTCTATTTTTTCCCTGCATTTCAATGGGTTGTTTGCAAGCCAGCCAGACAATATTGCTTATGAAATAAATAAATAAATAATGAATGAATGAATGAATGTTATTTGCATAGGTCCATTAACATTTTTTATTATTTACTCTGCTTGATTTTTTTAAAAAAACACTTAAACCCTTTATCTTCTCCTATTTGTTTCATTTGTGATAACCATTGGCCATGGAAGGCCTAGTCAATCAATGTCACTTTTTAGGATGCAATCATAGATTTACTGTCATAATTGATAAGAGAGATACACTGGGTTATACTGGTTGGGGAAAACTGCTTTTCCAGGCACAGTCTGTGTAGAACCTTCCAGCTAATTGGTTGGTGCCATGAACAATTCACTATTGTTGGGCTATCAGGAAAAAGGGAGTAAAAATAAAATAAATTCAGAACAAGATCCAAACAGGGGTAGGGTGGGGAATGTTTCTTTATTAAAAACACAGTATAAAAGTTCAAAATGCAAAGAACACTCAAAGAACAACAAGGAAACATACTGAGCACCTAGTTATTGGTACAGTCAGAATAAGACGCAACAGTTCCAATGGGCTCCGTTGGAGTGTTAACAGGATCGTCTTTCTTGTTAAGCAGTGACAGACATCTAGCCATGTCTCTGTATAGGTAAAAAGAATGCAGAGGCTTTAAACTAAAGTTCCTTACTCCTAGCCAAATGGAGAAAAATTGAGGGTTAGAACTAGGGGTAAGAACTAAGAACCTTAAAAACTAATGAAAATTGACAGGGTTTTCACCCTCCATCACTGCTGTGTTGTTTCTGAGTACTCTGCATGCAATGAGAATTCCAAACTGTCAAAATTCAGAAATCGTAGAATCATAGAGTTGGAAGGGACCTCTGGGGCCATCAAGTCCAAGCCCCTGTTCAATGCAGGATTATCTAAACCATCCCAGACAGATGTAGGTCCAGCCTCTGCTTGAAGACCTACAGTGAAGGAGAACTCGCTACCTGCCATGACAACCTATTCCACTGACTTGATCACCTTCACTATAAGGAAGTTTTCCCTAATATCTAAGTTTCATACTATTGTTTCTAGTCCTCCCATCTTGTGCAAGTGAGAATAGGGACAATCCCACTATCATATCTCCTCCAAGTCTTCTCTTCTGTAGGCTAAACATTTCTAGATCCTTCAACCTTTCTTTATAGGGCATGGTTTCCAGACCACTAATCATTTTGGTAGCCCTCCTTTGGACTTGCTCTAGTTTGTCAATGTCTTTTTTGAACTGGGATGCCCAGAACTGGACTCAGTACTCTAGACGAGGTCTGACCAAGGTAAAACAAAGAGGAATAATTACTTCTTGTGATCTAGACTCAATACTCCTCAACTCTTCAAAGCATGCATAAAGGAAATGGTGGAAATGAGGCTCAGAGCTTGCAGAGATCAGAGTAATTGTTTGTAATAAGTCCAGAAAAGAGTCTTAGTGAGAAAGAGTTTACAATAGCCAAGTCACTTGAAGGTAAAATACGACAAGCAGAGACAGTCTAGAAAATGAGCTAGGAAGGATATTTAAATTCTCGTGAGGTAAAAAGGCAATCTGATGACAGCAGAAGTTTATGATGATGTGGAGAGTCATATGATGTGGAGAGTCATAGGGTGCTTCCACACATGCCCTTAAATACCCATTAAGCACACATGTGGGAAACCGCATCAACACAGCGGTACCCACTAGAGACAGATAGGGGTGTCTGCGTCTGCACCTATCTGTCTCTAATGTGTGCTTAATGGGTGTTAAAAAAAAGACTACATACATGTCAGGGGGTAATGGGGTGTCCCTTACGCCCGTTTATAATGCATCATCATTGCATAGCAGAGTTGCGTCTTGGTTCGTGCTTGGAAAGAAATCAATTCCCGTCTCTGCCTCTGCTGAACTTAGCCTGTCAGCATTGCTTCAGCGTAGCTCTTCAGGGTGCTGAAGGCCTAGGTTCCTCCGGTCCCGGTAAATCCCTGCTTCTCACTCTCTCTCGGCTTGGCTTTCAGTTTCAGCACCTCGGCCCCTCCTTTCCAGCCCACCGGCTCAGCATAAACAGACAGGGTCTTAAGTTCTCCTCAGGAGTTGTTTATTCATCCCGGTTTACATCTGGGCATCTCTCTTTCCCTCTCCAGTCTCGAGGCTCTGAGCAAATGCTAATGCTCTGCCTTTATACATTTCTACTATCAGTGTTGGTGTGTCATATCCTGGCATTTCGCAATCCCTGTGTTGTAATCCTTACTTCATTTCACCTTGAGCAACTGGTGACAGTCTGGTGATTCTTGACTCCTAGTTACCTGTTTTGCACACATCACCTATTATGACTTCTAGTTACCTCTTCTGCACACATCACTACATTTTTCCTTATATGGGCCTTTTCAGCCTGACAATACAAGGTAGTCTTAAAGGGTGTTTTGCTGTTAAAACGCATCCATTTAGGATGTGTCCGCACAGTGAAACATGCCTACCCGGGGCCCTCCCTCGGCCTACCATGATTGGCTCCACCGGAACCAAGCATGACGAGCCAAGGGTCTCTGCTGTCACGGCTCGCCCTCGCCCCAGAAGCGGTGGATCACTGCTTCTGGAACCAGGGGGAGCTTCTCTCCCTAACCCCCCCCAGGGGAGAGCCCGAGCGATCCCCTCCTTACCTCTTCGGTGTCACCCCGATTCTGGCCGTGGGGTCCCAGGAGGCTGTGTGCCTGCATCCTGCACGCCTCCTAATTGGTCAGGGCTGCTTCTGGCAGCACCGGCTGTCAGGAGGCTCTCTGCGCAGGTGCACTGACTTGCTTTAATGCAGATCCTTTTTTTGTGGAGAGACACATTAAGTGCTCCAGTGTGACAGTTTCAGGGGTAAGGCTGCAATGGGCAGTAAGGTTCCCAGGTCCCTTGCAAGCCTGTTTGCTGAAGGCAGGGCTTTCTGCCTAGGCAAAGCCCTAGCAAGCTGTGTTTGCAAACCTTTTTGCAAGCCCTGGGCAGAGGCTGCAAAAAGGGTGGGAAATCCTGTGCTGGTCCAAGTGCAAAGATTGGCTACAGCTGTTATTTGGAGGGAAAAGCTGTCTGGGGATCTTAGAGCTGGAGGGGCTAGAGGAGGAGTTTCCACCAATCAGGCGTGTGGGACAGGAACTTCTATCAGGAGTCTCCAGCAGCATTTTATTCCAGCAGCTTACCCCAGGAGGTGGCAACCAATCAGGGCCACAGGGAGAAAAGGCATAAATAACCTCTGAGTACAGCAGACTGGGTCTTCATGCTGGGACTGATGCTGAAGGGAACAGAAGAGCTGAACCTGAGGGAGCCGGACTAGTAGCTGACCATTGGTCTGTTGACTGGGCAATTTCGGAGGAAGACTTCGCAAGCAACTGACCGAGACTGGGTGGTCGGACAAGCAAGGACAGACAGTGCCTTGTGATCATCCAGAGCTACGTTCTAGTACACTGGCTAGGCTTGGGCTGAGGCAGAGCTAGTCAGGGTGAGGAATGTGGAGAGGTTTGACTTTTAAAGGGGAACTATTTTCCTTTAAAGAATGGGAAGCTGTTAGGCTTGGAAGCTCGTAACCTTAAGAGACTTATAGAGTTAAACCAACAATTACATGAACCTTATTTTCCTTTCTAGTATTGCTTGTGTATAATAATAAATCTGTTTTAGTTTACTGTTTAAACTGCTTGCTACCCATGTTTTGTGTTTACACTGTAGTGCTCACTCGGCCGTTGCACGAACCCAGCATCCTAACAGGGCCCAGCTACTCTTAGAAGGGCAGGCACTTTCTGGACCGCTGGGGTCATGACATCCAGCCATAGAATTTGTATGACACCCTCACTGAAGTGTAGTAATCTCCTGGCTGCAGTTTTCCCCTAGTTTCCCTTCCAGCCCCCACGTTGACTCTCAAGCCTCTCGCTAGTGAAAGGAGATTCTCCTGTTCCATCAGCTTGTAGTACACACTCAGCGCCACCAGGGTGATGAGTTCTTTCCACTCCATGTGGTTGCCTTTGGGCATTATGAAGTCTGCAAGCACATGGTCTGCAAGCACATGGTATTAAAGGGACAACTCTTCTCTTCCTGTTTGAGGATTTTCCCCACCTCTGACCGTAAGATGTGACATTGCCAAGGACCTCTGACCTGCCTGCCTGACCCAGCTCCCCCAATCACCCCCCCCCCGGATTGTTCCTTTACATCATTTCCTCCACGCCCCTATTTACTGCTGTATTTAAGCCCAGGAAAATTAAACTCTTTTATCTTTCTGCCTGCACCCAGCCTCAGGCCTGATGATTTAATATCTACAGCTGATCCCATCACCATTAAACATGTGGTGGACCTTAGATAGCAGGGATTCACAGACTGACCATCATAGCAGCCTCCAAGCTCACAGCTGCCCCGTCTGTTTCCCAGGGCCCCTAGGTTTCTGATGTGAGATCTGGACTCACAACAATACTGACGTTCTGACTCACTTTGGTAAAGCCTTACAATTTGTTTCAAATTGCCTTAAAATCTATTCCACTTGCCCAGCAAAATATGTCAGTTATATTACAATTATAGAAATAATAATAATAAAAACTCTGGTTTATTTTACCCGTTTATAAATGAAATTTACCTATAAGATCTTTTGTAGACCTTCTACATGCACATTTTTACATTTAAAAATGAATTTTGCTCCCCAGATTTTTTTAAAAAAAGTTTTCCCTCTTTTCTCCCTTTTTCTTTTCTTAAGACTGTTGTGCCCTTATTAACCCTTAGTGAAAAACTAATATATTTGCTGCTGAAAGAGCTTTTGAAAGAGTAATTCAGTTCAGTTCCAGCCAGTGTGACAGCAGCATCCTGCCCGTGCAAATTTTATAAGGCTTTAAATCTTTCTAAAGATAGGGCAGAAGGATAACAACTGCTGGTTAAATGTAACAGCTTCCAATAAATTGGACAAATCTGGTTAGTTTCAGTACACTTTAGACAACCTGTAAGTCAAAGGATGATTGTATTTATTTACATAGGTCAAAAAAAATGGGAGAAGGAACTGTGAATCGGTTATAGAACCTTTGCCCCGTGTCTATATTTATCCTAAGATGTTATAGAACATGAAGTACTTGGCCAAATCGAAATGCTGAATTTTAAGAACACCAGGAAGAAGAAAAGAGGAAGAAAACTGAGATAATAATAATAATAATAATAATAATAATAATAATAATAATAATAATAATAATAATAATAATAATAATAATAATAATAATAATAATAATAATAATAATAATAATAATAATAATTTTATTTGATCAGTCTTATGACCATTTCAAAATTTAGTAAAAAGCAATAAAAAACATTATAAAACAGAATAAAGGAAGGCAGCTGACATTCTATTTGCAGGTAGGTTCTTGTTTTCCCAGTTCTCTTTCCAAGAAGCAAGCTCTTTTCAGAATAAAAAAGGCTTACTCTGATTATTGTAGATCTTTCTAGACCTTGCAATAGGAGTCTCAAAAGATCTTCTCTGTCATGGGAGCTAAAATTAGCTGTAATTGGGTACAGATATCTGCGTCGGAGGTCAGTACAGGCTGAACATTCGATTAAAATGTGTTTGATGTCTTCAACAATTTGGTCACTCCAAACACAGAGTCTCTCACATCTTGGAATGTTACAGAAGCGACCAGTTTGCATCTTGATGTCAAGTTGTTCAAACCTGGCTCTGGTGTATATTCTCCTTAAGGGGGAGATAAGAAATAATTTTGTAAAATTAGGATTATGGTTGTCGTTACCTGAACAAAGATTCACTTCATTGCCTATTTGGGTGCTATTTAACACACAGACCCACACATATGCACAAGGTGTGCTGAAGCCAAGGATAAATATAACAAACCAGTTGGAGGCTGTCTGCTAGTTTATAGTCCAAAGAGTTCCTTTTTGTTGTTGTTCTTTACTGTCAGAAGCATTTTATTTTCTCTTACAGCTAATCAATCACATTGGTTGACTTGCTGATCTTGTACTTTGTGATATCTATCACACAACACTAGAACCAGGGGGCACTCTATGAATCTGATGGGTAGGAGAGTCGGATCTGACAAGGGGAAGTCAGTTATGACCCAGAGGGTCATTGGTCTATTTGCTGCCAGAATAGGTGGTAACAGCTACCAGTCTAGATGGCTTTAAGGAAGGGTCAGGCAAATTTATGGACAACAGATATATAAATAGCTACTAGAATGAATGCCTAGATAGATCTTTTCAGGCTGGGGGAAAGCAGGATGCTTCTAAGGCCACATGTTGGGATTCAAGAGCAGGAAAAGGTTTGTCCTTGTCTCTGCTTGAGATGCCCATGAGCATTTGGTGGGCCACTGTGTGTGATGGGACACTGGACTAGATGGGCTGTGGCCTGATCTATCTATCTATCTATCTATCTATCTATCTATCTATCTATCTATCTATCTATCTATCTATCTATCTATCTATCTATCTATCTATCTATCTATCTATCTATCTATCCATCCATCCATCTATCTATCCATCCATCTATCTATCCATCCATCTATCTATCCATCTATCCATCTATCCATCTATCCATCTATCCATCTATCCATCTATCCATCCATCTATCCATCCATCTATCCATCCATCTATCCATCTATCTATCTATCTATCTATCTATCTATCTATCTATCTATCTATCTATCTATCTATCTATCTATCTATTTCAGTAGGACATTTCAGACCAGTTACAACTTGATCTTGCCCAAGAACAAGAGGAACTGTTTCCCACAAGAATGGTAGAAATGACTCTGAAGCCATCTCATGACAGCTGAAGTAATGTGTTGACCTTTTTGCACTTAACTTCCATGGGATAGTAGGTACTCCTAGTGAAGCTATAGAGCAGGTTTTATTGCTCCACAGCTCCTGAAGACTGAGGGGAGCCATGTACATGAGGACTGTACCGAGATGTTCCATGACTTTTCATTGGAAGCTGAAATTCTTTAGCCACATAATGAGAAGACAGGACTCATTGGAAAAGATAGAAGACAAAAGCAAGAGGGGACAGCAGAGAATGAGATAGATAGGGTCATGGAAACAATGAACATGAGTTTGAGCAAACTTTGGGAAACAGGAAAGAACAGGAGGGCCTAGTGTATTTGTGGCCATACAGTCAAGATATGAGTGAATGAGCAAACAACAGTAGCAGTAGAGCAAAAATTATGTTGTGTGGAAAAGTTTGTAATGGTGTGTGTATGTGTGTGTATCTTTACAAAGTAATTTTCCAGAGGTACGTGTTTTTTTTAAAAAAGTTATTTTCTCTCTTTAGACTTCGAATTTGTTCTACCTTCTCCTAACACTATTTCATTCATCTCTCTAATAGTCACCAAAAATTCAATATATAGATTCAGCAAAGAGGAAGCAAAGTCAAGTGCTTTAATGAGGTCATCCCACACAGATGCATAGAATTCTATAGAGAGAGGGGAAAGTCTGGAATACAATAGAGTGATTATGGCTACCTTTCTTGTGTTAGAAGTTCAGCTTTATCTAGCACAGGTAAACTTTATCTCAAGAGTTTTTCATATTGCTGTAGTTTTCTATTATGAAGCTCAGCATTAGATGAGAGATGAAAGGATGAAATATTACTTTTTCTTCTTCATCTTGTGTCTAATAACTCCTACTTCCTGAGACTTTAAGATGTACCTTATCTCTACCTCCTTTCAGCAATTTCCACAAATCCAAGAACTGTATGCATTAAATGATTGCAATTGCT
This sequence comes from Aspidoscelis tigris stejnegeri, assembly GCA_023333525.1. NCBI lineage: Eukaryota > Metazoa > Chordata > Lepidosauria > Squamata > Teiidae > Aspidoscelis > Aspidoscelis tigris. Next base: position 12,907,006 of record JALMGA010000006.1, on the reverse strand, counting down.
AACACTAAGAAAACGTGTCTGCCAATCTGACAAACTGAACATTAAAGTAAAATATTAGTCCTTTAAAATATTATATACATTTTCTATATACCAGTATTTTCTGTTTCAGTGGATTTTATTTATGCAATTAGACTTAATGCTAACATATCCCTAACTCTAATAATACCAGATTTTGCAATAAGTCAAGTCTGTTCTAGTCTTTGATGATGATGATCCATGGAAGAGATGGATTATTGTTAAAGAACAAAGGCAAGTGTTATAGACTTTAACTGATTCTGATATGTGGCCATTTAGGCAAGTCCCAGTTGAAATCTGGATTTATTAGATCCAGATTGTCAAAATCTGTTCTTGTTTATTCCGGTTTACATCATTCCAGATCAGTACGGAGACCCCCATGTCCACACGGGCCATATAATACCTAGTGGCGATTGATGCTAAATGTGGAGCCAGTGTAGACACCACAGGACACATCCCTAGGGAGGGAATTAGACCTTTCCAGAAGTGCCACCCAGAAGCACTGTGTCATTGGTCAGCACAGTTGTTGTTCAAAGCCCATGTCCAGTTTCAGTGGTTGTCATGGAGAGCTGCTAGCCATGAAGGCAATGTAGTTGCCTCTCTAGCATGTACATAACCATTGTGAAGAATGTGCAGGATGACATAAGAGGTACGTAGGAAGCCAGTGATCTATTTTTGGTGCAACAGGATTGGTTATAGATCTCTTTTGGGAAGTCTGCAGCTATTATGGATTCATACCACAAGATTCATACCATATGTTTACCTTATCTGTACCTTTCAGGTGCTTAATGGGGTCCACGGTGCCCATGTGAAACCCCCCTCTGCCTACCTCATAGAATCATAGAATCATAGAATCATAGAATGGTAGAGTTGGAGGGGACCTCCTGGGTCATCGAGTCCAACCCCCTGCTCAAGGCAGGATCTCCTAAACCATCTCAGACAGATGGCTGTCCAGTCTCTGCTTGAAGACCTCCATCGAAGGGGAACCAACCACCTTCCGTGGCAGCCTGTTCCACTGGTTGATCACTCTTACTGTTAGAAATTTTTTCCTAACATCTAAACTAAATCTTTTCCCCTGCAGTTTCACCCCATTGTTTATAGAATCATACCTCTTTTTATAGATAAAATAAATCACAACCAGATAAAACTGTACACGCACGTTATGCAGTTTTACATACCTTTTGTATAATGGCTTGGCTCTTATAAAGTACATAGTTTTCTATTCCATTACATTTTGGTCTGTGGGACCCCAAAAATAGTATTATACCAAGTATGACTGCAGGAGTAAACTGTGATATTTAGATGTCCATGTCCCTGTTTAAGTCTGTTGTTTAATTCCATTGTCTCTGTAATACCAATTGATGATACTGTGGAATCAATTTGAAGGCATAGGGACCACACATTTGTGCACACCTGTTGAACCATAAGAATGCTTCCAGGTCACAGAGTATGCATGTTCCTGCACCTTGAAAGCACCCACTTTGATGTAAACACTCCTCAAAATGCTCTACCAGCAGTGATGGGAAGTGCTTTCAAAGATCTTCTCACCATTCCATTGTAGTAACCGTAAAGGCTACACAGCTTTTCCCCTGGCTTCCTTTTCTTCAGCCTTCCATTTCTCAAGCCTCACAGTAAAAGGAGCAACTATTTTCCTGTCTCATAAGCTTGTAGTACAAACTTAGCACCACCAGGGAGCTGAATTCTTTCCACTCCATGCAGCAGCTTTTGGGCATTACGGCGTCTGCAAAGCACATGACTTTAAAAGGACAATTCTTCTTTTCCTGTTTGAGGATTTTCCGTGCCTCCGGCCACAGGATGTGACATCAAAAGGACTTCTGACCCAGAAGACAGCAGCTTTTCCTCCAATCACCTCCCCTGATGTTGCTTTGATGTCATTTACCTCATGCCCCTTGGGACTGCTGTATAAAAATCCCTGGGAGAATAGACTGGAGTTTTCTTTTTCCACCTATGGCTGTCTCAAAACTCTTCTTTCCCTCCCTGTATTTCTTATCTGCTGGGTCTGCCATTGATGCGCAACCACATGATGGATCACTAGGGCTCTTGTTGGTAGAGCAGCCTGGCTTTAACTATCGCAACATCCAGCATAAGAGCAGCAACCCTTATTGCTGCAGATCTTCCTCCCCGGCCGTTTTAGGGAACGTAAGCAGGATACGTGCAACTTTCCATAATTCCCCTTAGATTCTGTGGCCATTTTATGTGTTTTTCAAAAATCCGTAAGGGAAACCATTTCACTGTGTTTGAAGGAGTTAACCATAAATACTCCTGGTCATGACTACCGTCTCAAGTTCAAGAAACAGTCCTGTATTCAAGACAACAACCAAGTATCTTACCTGTCTTCCGGGCATTCTTTTTGCAGAGTAGAGATGCACACTTTGTGTGTGTGTTTTGCTCAAATCAAACTGAACAGGCACGTGTTCTGCTCAATTTGAAGTAATTCTGACCATTTTAAAAAACATGTCAACATCCCCCAACTATTTTTTTATATAGATATTGAAAAAAAAGCCCCTTGAAAGGGCCAAACAACATCAGACACAAACAGTTTGCTTGAACCATTCAAGTTTAAGAATGGACCCCTATTCGTTTTGAATCAGCCAGCCTCTTTTGAACAGCTTGGTTCAATGTGAACTTTTCAAACACAAACAGAATTTGCACTTCTCTACTCTTGAATCTTGGCCATTTGCCCCTCCTGCTCTCTCCATAGCTGCACATTAGCTGCCCCCATTGAGGCTTACTATGGAAATTGCCTAAAATAGTTGCCTTAACCTTGGGAAATGGAGCCACAAATACATAGGGACTGTGGGACTGTGGCACTAATGTACTTGCTCTTAATCACTACATTGCACTATTGTTGGGCATACATATTCTTTATTAAAAAACAAGTCTTATAAATCATGTAATTTACTTTTTGGTTTCTCATCTTTGATGTTTGTATAAATTTAGCTGTTGGTTATATTTTCCTTTATTCTAGAGGACATCTGAGAGTATTTTTATATGTTATAATGTAGTTGATTCTTTCTCCTTCGTTACTATGACCTGCGCATAAAATTAATAACTGAATATTATAGTACTCCTTATGCACCCTGAGATGTTTGGAATTGAAATTATCTGAAACTTAACACCTTCTTCCTGTATAATTTCTTTCAAGGTACAAGGTCATCCTGACACTAACAACCTACCTTACAAGAGAGGAATTTAAAAAGGGTATTTGCATATTTTTCTAACATCCCCCTGAGTTAGAAAATCTCCAACTCCAGTCACTTGGAAGTAAGCCGTACATTTTCAAAGGGAACAGCTTTTCTTTTGTAGTATATTTAAAGGTGGGTGTAGGAAATTTCATTAGTTTGCTTGTGAATTGCAGATTAGGAATGAGTTGAAGAACTATGAATTAAATTCAAAGTATCTTAGGGAATAAACAACAAAAGTTTCTATGTGCAATATGTGAACATCAAACAGCTTATAATCACTTGCTTTTGAGATCGTCATGAACAGATATTGGCTACAGTACTATGGAGTTGCCTGCTCCACTTCCCTGAATTTCTAGTACGTCATGATTTTGATCTTACATAATGCAAATCGTTAATGACAGCACATTGAAAATTCTCCATTGGTCCTTCAAACATATTTGGATTCTTGGGGGACCAAAGAGCAGCTAGGAGAGGTCAAAGAGAGGTTTTCATGAAGGTTGGCTACATCTGCCCTATAGGTAGAACTTTTAGTAATAGTCCAATTGCATACCCTCAGAGCAGAAGATTCTATTGATATCGTGATGGTGATGATTTAATTGATTTAGGTCAAGAAATGCTTGTCTGTTACAGTGTTTGGGCATTAGTGATTCAAAGAAGTGATGGATGGTTGATTGAAAAGCTGGCCCAGAACTTTGGCAAATGTTGGAGAGCTCTAAAAGGAAGGGTTAAGAACTAAGTAAAATGAGATAGAAGATAGGAAAGACAGTATATGAAAGGGGAGAAGAGGTAGAAGACTGAACAAAAGCCTGTGGTTGACACTGACACTTTCTATATTGCTGTTATCCATGTTTCTTTGGCCAAGGGTGGGGACTTCAAGGAGAAAAATTAAATATAATATGCAGTACAAGTTTTCGGGTTGGCTAAAGAGCCCTTACGAATTATTTGAATCCCTTCTGTAGTCTTATGACTGTCTAAATATTTTGAATTCTCTTGCCTCTCACTTGTGTGAGCATTTGGAGATCAAAACAGTAGAATAATCTTTATAATGCAAAGGAGATTGTCTTGAAATGACTATATCTAGAGATGTTGGAGAGATCCAAATAAAATGGACAAGGATGAAAGTTTAAGATAATTCATGTATTCAACAGCAATTTCAGAACAGAAGGTGCTACTCAACCAAGGTGTTTGCATTTTATTAGCTGGCTCACATTCAGTCTGTAATTATCTATTTCATTTTTTCAACAATTTGAGTGTTTCCTGTTTTGCAAATTGCAGATTTCTACTTATTTGCATTATGATAAAAAAAAAACACCCTGGTATCTGCACACACTTGTAACATTATTAGTTTAAGTTTTAAAATAAAGTAAGTAATTGCATTCTTTTTGATCTGCTGCATGGATAGCAGACCACAAAGTAAATTAGTTATTAAAACAACAACAATGTGAAATTCATGTGTTTTTAAGTGTGCCTGTGGGACCTCTGGATTTGCCTCCCCGTGGTCTAAACCAGTGGGTCTCATCCAGCCTGGCCCACTGGTTCGTGCCACAGAAAGGTGTGATCTGGAACATCACCATATGTGTGCTGACATTGTTCCTGATCAATCCCTAGACCAGCTCCAAATCACTTGGAGACCAAACATTAGAACAATCTTTATAACACAAAGGAGATTTTGCATTAGAGGTGACTTGGCTCTGAAGGCTCTGGAAAGCTGGGAATGAAAGTGGAGGAATTTTTGCTAAATTCAAACATAGTAAAAAGTGTTTTGAGCATAATTGGCCCATATATGTCTCTACTACTGAATCTCAAGGGAATTCAAGTTAGAATTTGGTCCATTTCTGCACTTATCTGGCCTAGCTCAGAATCAATGGCTGCTTCCGCACTTGGCCTTATTCTGGGATATATCTCAGGATAGGGGTCTCTTGTCCACATACTAATACAGGCTATGGCAAGTCTCACTAGGACCTGCTGTAGTCTGCAATAACATGCAGATAAGAGACCCTGATCCTGAGATATATTCCAGAATAAGGCCAAGTGTGGAAAGGGCCAATGGGTCCAAAACACCCAGGCCCACTGATCTCAAACAAGGAAAAATGTGTGTGATATCAACACTGTCTGATTGATTTATGCAAATGTGTTTCTTTGTAGGCAGAAGGGAGAAGACATGGGGGGGGGACCACACTGCCTTTAAAAATTGAGTTTGATTTCAAGAATGGAGTAAACCTGCCAGAGGAATCCCTTGCTACTCTTGCTCATTCCTTGTGCTCGCCAACATATAATTTATATCTATGTACTTTGGCAATAGGCAGCTTCCTCCCTGCAACAGAACACCTTTAAAATTCATGTCATTGAGACTTAGGTATAGCACATTCAGATACTGCAGTTTCACTCTGCATGGTTATGTGGTGAATGAATAGTAATTTTTAAACAATGTGATACTGTGAAAAACAAGGCTGCGCTAGAGCAGTCATTGCTCATAAAGGTAAAATGGTAATTAGGCAAAGCACTGATCACTTTCAATTCTTCTAAGGTAATTTCTAAAACACAGTGATTTCAAAAGGTGAAGTCACTAATTTACATGAAAGGTGACTTCAGCTTTATCCATAACATCACTTGAATAATCACATTACTTGCATAATCTGGAATAAAGCATATTCAGACAGACACATTTATTCTAAATTATCCATGTTTTATTCCAGATTATCAACTCTCACTTGGTAATGCTGACCACCCTTTACTGGGATATGCAATCCATTTTAACCTGGAATTGTTTTTGACATTGTTGCTCCGAACATGCGTACAACAGGCTTGCATACACATAACATACAAATGAAAAGTATCTATGGAATTTGAATTGTACAGATATATAGGTGTTCTGAACATGGCCACTATGTAACAGCACTATGCAACAGTCTTAAGGAAGGGAGGGAGGGAGGAGGGAGGGAAGGAGGGAAGCAACGAAGGAACGAAGGAAGGAATGAAGGTAGGAACTTCCATTTTAAATGAGGTTTTTTAAATTCACTCCACCACCACCACCTTTCCAAACTTCATTCTAGACAAGGGAAACTCACGAGTATTTGTAACTTGTTATTCATATGAATTTGTACAGATTTGGACATTCATACACAAATAAAATGTTATGAATTCGTACATGTGTATACAATCATTTTGGAACATTCGTACAAATAGTTTGGACATTCATTAAACTATGGTTATGTATCCGATACGGATCCGATATGTATATGTTCATGTCAGATACATATCCGATATAGAAGAATACAGAGGTATCAAATAGAATCCTACCACATTCGAAGGGGATCTATTTGAATGGATACAAATTTTCTAACCTTCGATCTGTTACACATCGAATGCCAAAGCACTCATTCATGCACATCCCTATTCTAGACTAGAAGAATTTTGCTGAGAACAGAAAGACCCTTGAAGCATGTTGCAATTGACACGTTGCAACTGATATGTCGCAACTAGCCCTTCGTTTCCACCTTGACTCTGTTTTTGTTCCGCTAACAAATTCATCCCTGACCCAGATTTGGAGGTACATTTAGTAATTCAGTGATCTTTAAACTTGGACTTATCTTCCAGTCTTGACTACATCAACATTCTAATTTACATTTAACACTTAAACAAAATGCAAACCTGTCCCTTGCTTCACCTCTGTCTCCACATCCATTGCTCTGCAATGATCAATAAGTGTAAACTTGTAGTTTCAATCCACCTATCAAATAGAGGTCCAGTGACCTGCTTGTTCTATTTTTAGTAACACAAAAATAATACAAAGTGTATGGGCTTCCAGTATCCAGTGTCTTGCTGAAAATTTCTTGCAGAAACCATCTTGCTGAAATCACAGCCACAAAAGGTGAAACATCGTTGAAGAAAGAACTGCAGGGTCATCAAACCCACCCAACTGAAGAGATCCAGGCTACCAGCTAATGACAGCATTTTTGCCTCTCTAGAGCCTTGAAGCCTTGAATGTAATCATACTCTTGCTCCACACTAAGGCTTATTATTTATTTATTTATTTATTTATTTATTTATTTATTTATTTATTTATTTATTTCCATTTCTATCCTGCCCCATACCCGAAGGTCTCTGGGCGGGTAACAACAAATCAATAGCAATTAAAACCATATTAAAAACAAGACACAGGTAAACATATTAAAACTGAATAATTAAAACAAGGTATTAAAAATAGGGCACAGATTGAGCTATGGTATACAATTAAAAATTCTGATATAAGCCCTACATCTAGGGGTCTATTACTAAAACTGTGACCAAGGGAGGAATGAGTCAACCTTGGCCAAAGGCTAAGGCAAAAAGATATGCCTTTACAGCCCTCCTAAATGACAACAGGGAAGGGGCATGGTGCACCCAGGAGGGAAGACTATTCCACAATCTAGGGCCTGCCACTGAAAATGCTCTCCCCCGGGTGCCCACCAACCTCACTATCGAAGGTGGTGGAACAACCAGGAGGGCATCTTCTTCAGATCTTAAGGCACGGGCAGGACGGTATGGGAGAAGGCGTTCCTTTAGATATCTGGGGCCCAAGTCATTTAGGGCCTTATAGGTCATAATTAACACCTTAAATTGGGCCCGGTAGCGAATTGGCAGCCAGTGCAATTCTTTTAAAACTGGCATAATATATGTCCAGCTAGTTGTTTCAGTCAGCACCCTGGCTGCTGCATTTTGCACTAACTGCAACTTTCGGACCGTCTTCAAGGGTAGCCCCATGTAGAGCACGTTGCAATAGTCCAATCTAGAGGTTACCAGAGCGTGGATAACTGTGGCCAGGTCGTCTTTATCCAGGAATGGCTTAAGCTGACGTACAAACTAGGGGCTGCCACTGAAAATGCTCTCCTGGCCACAGCCTCCACCTGAGCTTCAAGTGTTAGTGCAGAGTCCAGGAGTACCCCCAAATTACGCACCTGTCCCTTCCAAGGCATAGCCACCCCATCGAGGACAGGGTATCTCCCAACTACGCGGATCCGAGACCCTGTAATACACAGCACCTCTGTCTTGTCTGGATTCAGCTTCAATTTATTGGCCCTCATCCAGCCCATTGTTGCCTCCAGACACCTGTCAAGCACTTCCACCGCCTCTCCTGATTCAGATGAAACAGAGAGATAGAGTTGGGTATCATCAGCATATTGATGACACCTCACTCCAAAACTCCTAATGACCTCTCCCAGCAGCTTCATATAGATGTTAAAGAGCATGGGGGATAGGATTGATCCCTGCGGAACCCCACATGTGAGTTCCCAAGGTGTCGAAACCGTATTTCCCACAGACACTATCTGGGATCGGCTACTGAGATAAGAGCGGAACCAGTGCCAAGCATTGCCTCCAACTCCTAAGCTCCGCAGCCTTTCCCTATGGTCAATGGTATCAAAAGCCACTGAAAGGTCCAGGAGAACCAACAGGGTGGCATTCCCTTTGTCTCTCTCCCGGAGTAGGTCATCAACCAGGGTGACCAAGACGGTTTCTGTGCCACAACCGGGTCTGAAGCCAAATTGAAATGGATCTAGATAATCAGCTTCATCCAAACATACCTGTAGTTGAGCAGCGTCAGCGCTCTCCAGGACCTTGCCAAGGAAAGGTATGTTTGCCACCAGGCGATAGTTGTTCAAATCTTCTGGGTCCAGGGAGGCCCTCTTCCAGAGGGGGCGCACAACAGCTTGTTTCAGAGCTGATGGAACCATCCTGTCCCTCAGGGAGGCATTCACTACTCCCTGGATCCACCCGGTCATACCTTGCCGGCTTGTTTTTATCAGCCAGGAGGGGCAAGGGTCTAGAGAGCACGTCGTTGGCCGCACCCCTGCAAGTAGCTTGTCTGCATCCTCAGGCTGCAATAATTGAAACTGATCCAATCTAACTGGACCAGACAGTTCTCTGGACACCTCGTTAGGACTATGCCCAATTGTGACATCCAATCCCCTTTTGTGACATCCAATCCCCTACGAATCTGAGCGACTTTGTCCTCAAAGTGCTTCGCAAATTTGTCACAGCAGATATTGCTTGGCCCTGGCTCATACTTGCTCGAGCTCGGTTTTATCAGGCCTTTAACTACTCTAAAGAGCTCTGCTGGACGGCTACTCGAGGATGCAATGGTGGCGGAGAAAAAACTTTTTTTCGCTGCCATCACCGCCGCGTAGTAGGCACGATAATGTGCTCTAACCCGTGTTCGGTCAGACTCATTGCCGGATTTACGCCACCTGCGCTCTAGCTGTCGACCTACCTGTTTCATGGCCCGTAGCTCCATGGAATACCAAGGAGATCTGCGGGCTCTACAAGCACGTCGAGCGATCGTGTCAATAGCCCTGCTCATCTCCTGATTCCAGAGAGAAACCAGGGCTTCGACAGGAGCACCAGACATGTCAACCAGAAAATCCCCAAGAGCATTCAGGAATCACCCAGATTCCATAAGTCTCTGAGGGCGGACCATCTCAATAGGTCCCATTACCCCACAGAGGGTAGTTGCCGTTGTGAGTCTGAGATCTGGTGTTATCCTTACATCTTGTGACTGAGGGAATACATTTTAAAGCCCTAAATGGCTTGGGACCTTGAGAAAATGCCTCTTCTTATATATACCTGCCTGTTTAGGATTTGTTTGAGGGGGGCTCCTCTGTGTCCCACCAGTTAGAGAAATCCACTGCGTTGGGACATGGGTGAGGGCCTTCTCAACTGTGGCACCTCACTTATGGAATGCCCTTCCCTTGGAGGCCATTTAGAGCCAACTCTCCTAACTTTTGGGTACCAAGTTATGACCTGGCCTTTTATGAGAGCCTTTGGGCACTAATTCACTCAAGCACTATTTCAATTTTAACTTTAATTTTAACTTTTTTACTATGCTTTTTAATACTGTTTAATGGGGTATTGTTTAATGTTTTGCTGTATATGGGCTTTTATTGTGAGCTGCCCAGAGATATTAGAATATGAGCCATTTAAGGGGATTCAAAGCAGCTGACCAAGCTTTTCTATTCTTCTCCCCACAACAGACACCCTGTGAGGTAGGTGAGGCTCTGAGAGCTCAGAAGAGAGCTGTGACTAGCCCAAGATCACCCAGCTGGCTTCATGAGGGAGGGCAAAATCAAACCTGGTATTCCCGTATAAGAGTCCAGCTCCCTAACCACTAGATCATATGAGGTGGGATATAAATATTCTAAATAAATAAAATAAATAAATTTGCTTCCTAGAAGCAGCGTGTCTGACATTTTTCCAAGTGAGAATAGTGCTTTGTTGGTGAATGGCAGGAACAAGTTGGATGTTGGGCAACTTTACTTAGGATCTAGAGCTGTGTTAGTCTAGAGTTGAGTTAATTAGCAGGGGAGTGGAGTTATTTATTGGTCAAATCAGAAGGTGACCATTCAGTACCATGGAGGTGCAAATGGGCCCACCTGGAATCTTACCAGCTCTGGCAGAGGTAAAGGTAAGTGCACAGGTGAAGATTACGTCCATGAGTGGTTGCCTTGAGGCCTTCTTTATTTCACACCAAAGTGTGGAAGGGAGTAGGGGTTTGCACTTTTTTTTTTTTTTTTTTTGGCATTCGAATTTGAGTTGAATCAAATATCCAAATGTTAAAAATCAGAATTTCTGAAAATCCAATTCGAATCTGTATTATTCAAATCCGCAAATTCAAAAATCCAATTCATATTCAAAGACATGAATGTCAACAACATTCGTATTCGTTATACAAATCTGCATGTATTCCATATGCGTCCCATTTTATCCCGTATACAAGTGTTTTTCCACTGTCACTAAAAGTACCCATTCAGTACACATTAATGGGTACATAACGACATTTTTGTACCCATTAATGGGTACTTAATGGGTACTTCTAGTGACAGCAGAAAAACACCCTACATCCCATTTTCATCCCATATTATAAGCAGAAATACACATAATTTTCATGCAAATTTAAATGTGATGGAGGTGAATCTATACATTTGAATAATCTGAATATCTCTATCGGATTTTTGGAAATCTGAAAATCTGATTTGAATTCAAATATTGATATTCGTCAGATTTGAATCGGATTTTTGAATTTTTGAATGTTCATGCACATCCCTAAAGTGAGGGCCCTAGACATTTTCATATGCTGCACTAATGGTGTGGGCAAAAATGGGCCTTCATTCATGTGATCTTTCACAAGGCTTGTCTTAAATTCACTGGTTTGTCCTTACTCTCAAAGCAGATTTGTTTCCCCCTTCAGAATCAAAGCATTTCAGTGTTACAGACTTCAAGCACTGAGCTAAGGATCAACTGGGGTCTATACAGCAGTAAAAGGATTTAGCAAATGCTTTTCTCATTGAGAACCAGACTTTGTCTAACCTACTGTGACAAAAAGGAAAAAGAAAAAAACCCAACTCCAATAAATAAAGGCCGCAAGGGCATATTATCAGTTTCAATTTTATGACATTTTCAGGCTATTATGATAATTGTGTCTGCTCAGGTATAATTAAATTAACAAAAAACATTGCAATGCTATTTCTTCTGGACAATGTTCTTGGAAACATGCTTTTTTCTGCCGTAACTTGACTGATAATTATTGGACAGCTATTAAAAGCTAAAATACCACAAGGCTTAAGAGTTATAACATGAATTAATTAATTAAAAGTACAAAGAACTGGCTCGTCTATACTCATTTCTCCAGCTAAAATAAAACCATACTTTTCAAGACAGGGATTAAGAGTGTCAAACAATGCAAAAGAATATTCTGCACCTGTCCTAAATAACCCAGGCCACTTGTATACAAAACTGAACTTTGAGCATCTTGAGGTAGGAGCAATCAAACATCTTTGTCTAGATGTCAATCCAAACTTGAAAACGATACCCCTCTGGACTATGCCCTTCTCTTACTCAGATCTCTGAGCCTCCTGCCTTGGAGCACAACAGACCATTTCACAATCTATTTCCTTTTCCCTTGATTTTACTGGAATGGAACTTTGTTTTTAAATGGTATATTTGGATCTTGGGCTTGGTCTAATCAAGAGAATTCCAGATTTCGTGACCTGATTTCACGCTTGTGAGTGCTAGTCAACAGTAGCCTAGCCCCTGTGTGATCAATCACTCACCTTACCGGTCATGTGTCCAATCGCTCTGCAAGGCACTGCCATCTTGATTGTGGTGCCCTGTGAAATTGTACATGTACATGTGCTATGGTGACACTGACACTTTGCACAAGTGCAGTCATGTCAGGGGGTCATGTGAGCTGCGAGCGCGCTTGCACGGTAGCTGAGATGGCCATAAAGATTTCAGATGGTTGACGGCTAGACACTAAAGGTAAGGATATCCTTGCAATTGGGGAGGGTTGGTATGCTTCTGGTCCATGATTTTGTGCACCACAGCTAGTTTATCATTAGTCAACATCTGGGCAGACAGGTATTGCTTATAGAATGTAAGTGCTTTAGATGTTGTTAACCACCTGGAGACCTCTGCATATAGGGGGGATAAAATGTAAACAATTAATTAATTAATAATAAGTGCCTCCTGCAAATGCAGATGCACCTGCCTAGATGTTGACTAATTATAAAGTACAGGCTGAAGTGTCAAGTCTTTCCTCTGTATTTGTGACCTGTATGACAGTGAGATATCAATAACAAAGTCCAATATCATGATGCAGAAGTATCTGTGCCCTGGTGTAGCCTTGCCTTTGCTGGCACAAAGCTGGGGATTCTGGGAAACACATGACTACATAATTTCATTGATTACAGACTGGCCAAGTCTGTGATGCAGTTACTGCATGGAGGAATAGAGTTGTACACACAGGAATCAAATGAGATTCCATTTCCCTCATCTACTTAACAGTTTTCTTAATATATATTTTTGCTATATCTGCCCTCATCTTTCTGTTTTCTTAAGAAAAAAGTTCAGTAGCACCATTGAGCACCATTGAGCACCCATTAGACAAACATCAGAAAAGCCACTTTCGCACTGATGTGTGTCTAGTGGGTGCTAAGCGGCCCTTAAACCGTTTTCCCAGAAGACCACATACAATGTGGTCTTAATGGGTGTTTTTGCTGTTAGGACACATCCAAAATGGACACATCTGCACAGCAAAAAGGGTCCCTAACTTGGCCCAGCCTGCCATGATTGGCTCCTCTGATTGGTTCCCCTTGAAGCTGGGGAATCGCTGATTCTGGAGCTAGGGGGGCTTCACCTAAGCCCCCCCAACCCACCCTGGGGCGACCGGGCGTGAACCCCTCCTTACCTTAACGCAGCCAGCCGTTCCGGCTGCGAGGACCCAGTTTCCTTTGCACCTGCATCCTGCACACCTCCTGAATGGCCAGGGCAGCACCTGGCTTCAAGAGGTCCTCTATGCAGGCATGCAGCTGTGGCCAAAGCACACCTCCTGATTGGCCGGAGTAGCCAATTGTGGTGGGCTAGGGGAGGGCCTCTGTAGATCTGGATTGAGGTGGGTGCTGTGCTTCTGCACAGCACCCACCTAAGATCCGGATCTAAATCCATCTATCCGCCGTGTGTGCAGAAGGAAGGACTAGCAGTAGATCCGTATTTTCTCATGAAGTTCTCTTACCAGCTTTAATCACATGAAGGGATGTGAACAAATATTTGTAACATTTATTATTCATATGAATTTGGACATTCATACACAAATTGAATGTTACAACATTTGTACAAATACGAATGTTTCAGAACATTCATAAGGATAGTTCAGACATTTGTTAAACTGAGGATACGTGTTGGATGCATATCAATTTGTATGCATTTGTATAGGATACTTATCAGACACATATGTGTTGGTATAGAATACATATCCAAAATATGTGTGTTTGTATAGGATTGGTATGCAGGATCCGTATACATTCATATCAGATATCCGTACAAATTTTGTACAAATACATTTATATTGAATAGAATTCTACCACATTTGAAGGAGGAGCTATTCAAATTTTCTAACATTCGATTTGTTATGAATTCAATGCCAAGAAAAGCATTCTTGCACATCCTTACCCACATGGCCACTGGAGTGATTGAATGTGCCACTCTCAAAGTAACAGGCTATTCATCTAAATATGGTCTGTGGCCTAAAAATGTGCTGTTTACCATTTCAAACAGCTCACCACTATAATCAAGTGACTGGTAGCTGTATCATTGATGGTGTCACATGATGCCTGATTCAGCACAACAGGAATGGGGAATGGAAGACAAGAAAATGTGTGCGTGTGTAACCCTCACCACATAAATAAGGCTTTCTGATCACGATCATAGATTGGTAAGCAAAGTCGGAAAATTATTTATTTACTTTAGTATCATAAAATGATGGTTTTAAGTTGTAGGAGATAATTGATTGGAAGGTTTAAATGACTGGAACAGAGGATGGGAAAAAAGCAGGAGAGCAATGGATCTGAAAGTCAGGGTAGGTTAGAGAAAGGAGGATTAAAAGATGACTGAAATAATCAAACTTTCCAAATGAAAATTGGTTTGCTTTGTCTTTAATTTGTGATAGGTTTTTTTTGTTTATAAGCACAATTGTGTCTGAACTTTGAACCAAATGGAATGCCCTATTCTGTGTGTGTCTGTGTGCGTGTTAGCAGAAGAGGGGAAATGGCTAACAGTTCATAGCTGAAGTTGCATAAAACTATAGTTTTATGGGGGAAAAAACTGGTAGAGGAAATCATTTTGGTTTGTAAAAAAGTTTAGAACTGAGGTTTTGAAATTCCATTAGGAAGAAAGATTGATTAAATCTGTAGTCTGCTGGGATGAGGAAGCAAATAAGGCTACAAGTACTATCACACTGGCACATTGTAGTCTGTCAAATGAAATTAAATTCAATTGTCCTTGAATGGGGCAGATTTTAGTGCACAGACTTAGAAGTGGAGCACTATTTTTCCTCAGTGGGTGTCCACTTGTTGAATAAAGTAAAGCAATTTAGCAATCTGATATTTGCTTTATTGGCTTTTTCTATAAATTGCAAAATAAGTTTACACTCAGAGGCACAAGGGAAAAGTGTTTTACTTGAGACATTTTATTTTAAAGCTGTGCTGCAAATCATTGTTATTTTATAGCCTACATGTTTTTCATATATCTTTAGAAGGTCTTCCCTAAGGCAACAGAGATTTGTGTTCATTTTATTTATTTATTTGTGTACTTAGCTGCCTTGATTTTGTATTATCAATCAAGCCCTTCCCAAAACAATATGGAATTCAGGTTTATTTCTAACACAGATACTCAAAAAAGTTTTTGTGTGTGTTGATAAATAATGTATTCTGTTAAAATTTATCTTGGAAATCTAATCAAAGAATTTGGATAATCAATAATTTCTAAAAAAAATAAAAAATCCTTGTCTTTCCTCACATCCCCACCCCCCATTTTAGTAAATGCACACTCACAAGCTGAATGGATTGTTTCCTCCATCCAAAGTTGAGGGAAGCAAGGCCCATGAAGAGAGTTTTTTCAGCATAAATTATGTACATTTCATTTTCCTGAACTGTTTACTATAAAAAAGTAAGCTCCAAAGTTCTTCTTTAGGTGAACCATCAAAGGAAAAATTTTGACCACATCAAAACAAGTCCCTACTACTCAATTGCTCCAAATGAGGTATGATGCTCATAGTGTCATTTATTTACTTACTTATTTATATACTTGTATTCTTTCCACATCAAAATGACTCTTCATAATAAATCTATATAGGTCATAATAAGAAGAAATTATATCTCAAGAGAGAGAGAAAGTGATGTTGAAGTAGATAGTGAGATCTAGGCCACTTCTTCATGGGCCATGAAGGCCCCATTAAGCACCTGATAGGTACGCATTTGGTAACTATATGCCATGTACCTTCTGTACTGATGACCCCATTAGGACCTCAATAGGGAAGCATTGACTGCATGAGCATTGCAGAGTTCCAGATTCAATGGGGTTTGGGGGCCCTTACATCTGGATTACCAGTAGACCCTTTAAACAGGTCTTCAATCCAGTCTTACGCCATGAAGATCAGATTCCAGAGCATGCTTCCATCATTTGCAGTGGGGTGGCTCTGGTTCCACCCCTTACACACTCCCTATGCAATTGGTATCCAACTCTGTAGTTACTAAATAAGCAACTACATGGCCAGGTCTCTCTGCCACACCACTGTAAATGGAAGTGACCCCTGTTTGATGGTTGCACCGGTCAATCACAACTTGCCACCTGAGCAACAGAACTTCCTGCTAGGGCCTAACTGGAATGCATGCTACAGCATCCGCATAACAGTCCTGTTTAGCACCTACTGTCATCAGGTACTAAACACCCTGTGCAGATACATGAGGTCTCCATATAGATCTGGAATTCGATGGACCAGACTGAGCGAGGGCCAGATCTTGAAGTTCCAGATCTCCTTAATCCAGTGTGGAAATGGCCATAGATAACTATCTCTCCATATATATTTTATCTAATGCTGTGTCTTATCCCACTTTTGCATTATTAGTGCCATAACTTCTTCCTTTTCCTTTCTCTTCATTAAACATTATTATCCAGATCCTGGAGGTCTAAGCTGAAGATTAGTGAGGTCAGCAGAATAAAAGATTACTATGACTTTTACTGAATAAGCTGATCATAGCTGTCAAGTTATTTGGAAGTGATTGCTAGGGTTTCAACCAAGTCTGATATTTAAAGTGACAGTAATTTTCCTTCTTGTTTTTCTCCTGCTGCTCAGTAAGCCATAACAAATGATGTACAATTTGTTTTTTATTTACTTTGTGTATATCTGCCTAATAGGTTATGACAAGGACAGGTTTGAGGAGGGATGCTTGTACAGTATTTGCTGAAAACTAACTTGTAGTTCATTATCTGTAACTTAAGACCCTGATATTATTGAAGGAGCCAGTCTTGTTTTTGGAATAATTTACTGATGTCTTGGACCACATTATGTCCTTTCTGCACTGGCCTTATTCTGGATTATATCTGGGAATAGAGCCTCGCCTTCACCATGCTGGTGTAAACTACAGCAGCTGGCTATTCTAGAATATAATCTGGAATATGCTGCAGTGCTAGGGATGTGCACGAAAGTTCTAAACATTTGAAATTCGATCAAATTCTATCAAATGTGGACATCCAAATTCGATTAGGATGCCTTCACATTTGAATTTAAACATTCAAACGAATTTCAACTGTTCTAAAACATTTGTTCAAATGATTCAAATCATTCGAATGTACAGATATGTATTACATACATATCTGTACGAATACCATACATATCTGTACGCATTTGCACTTATAATATGGAACAAAAACACGATGCATAAGAAATGCGCACACATACGGATGTTGTCGACATTCATATCTTCAGATTCGAATTTAACATAGAATAGATTTGAATGTATTTGATTCAAATCAGATTTTGCTGCATTCGGATTCTAAACATTCAGATCAAATAGAATGTTTGGATAATCAATTCGTCTTGAATCTGAATGCAAACACACACACACAAAAACACACACACACACACACCATTTGTGCACATCCCTACCCAGTACGGAAAGGACCTACTTACCATACCAGCAAGGTTAACCATTTTATCTTGAAAATACATAACCCCAAATTAAAATTTCAGCCATGTCATAAGGTGCCTCTAGACATGCATGATGCTCCACTTTAAATGTGAAGTTCCTTCTAGTCCTCCAGACTAGGGGCCTGGAAGCTCTGAATTTACTGTGCTGCATCTTCCCATCAGCCAGATGGGAAGCCCCATCAGTCACAGTAATGGCGGAGCATTCAGAGGTAAAATGCACCGTAAAAAGATGCTGGATAAACCAGATAGGGGTGGGTGGGAATGCTTTGCCCCTATTTCAGGGCATGGAAGCAGTAAACGTGATTTTCTGCTTCTGTTGCTATTATAAGCGCAAATGCAAACAGT
Organism: Aspidoscelis tigris stejnegeri; assembly: GCA_023333525.1. Lineage (NCBI taxonomy): Eukaryota > Metazoa > Chordata > Lepidosauria > Squamata > Teiidae > Aspidoscelis > Aspidoscelis tigris. The sequence goes on along the minus strand of JALMGA010000006.1, from coordinate 12,888,925 downwards.
TACATATGAGATTCATAGCGATACACATGTAATATATATGTATCTGTACTTTTGAATGTTTCAAATCCCTGTAACAAATGTTTAAATTAAAATGAGTAGACATTTTATTCGAATTTGAATGTCCACATTTGATCAAATTTTGAATGTTTGATGTCTTGGACTTTCAGAGTGAGAGGATATATCAGCAAAGTGACAAGCTTTCTTTTCAGCCTTAAATATCTGAGAAAATTCACCTTTAGGATAATGCGGAAACAAAATAACTGGTTACTTTGCTGGTGTGTACTCTCACTCTGAAGGCAGACTAAAGCTGGATTAAACCTTAGGTGTGATCACAGCCACAGTTTTGAATGCCCAAGTCTGCCAGCTCTTTCTAGCTAATGGTGTAGCTCACTCTACATGAAGTTAGGAGAGGACTGCTTAAACAAAGGGACAGGAAAATGCAAAGTTCTTGAATCAATGCCTTCTGAATTATCCGGAATAAAATAAATGATCTTCTGAAATAAAGGTGAATGCATAATAAGTAAGAGCCAGTAAAAACTAAAAATATGTTCAGATTTACCCCCATTGTTATGTAAGAATAGGGTCACACTCAACCCTTTTTTTCATATTACTAAAGTGACAATAGAAAATGTTGTAAAGGTCTATGGATGGAAGAGGCATAATTTATGCAAACAACACAGAGAAATTGATAACCACATACTATTAATACTGACTGTAGAAAGCAACATGCTATGATATTTGATTATTTATCACTGATATGCCCATCCATAACAATCAAGTGATAGAAGTAACTTTGACCAGGCTCTGAAAGTAAAGAACACATGAGATTCTCTCCCTATCTCCCTTTCTCTTAGAAAGACTTCTTGCACTATTTAAACAATTTTGTATACATGGATAAGACAAGGAAAGAGTGATGTTTGAAAAAATGCCAAGTATCTTAACAATAAAAAGTGGATTTGATCTTGAGGGAATACCTAAAATGCATACATAAAGGATTTGTATATAGTTATGGTGGATCAAGAAAATTAAAGAAAATTGGTATATTATTGAATTGTACTTTGATCTTCCTTCCTCCCTTCCATACAATCACAAAATATATGTCATGTACTTTTCTCAAATGCAAAAAAATGTTTTTTTTTTAAAAAAAATGAAGTTGCCAAATTATGATTCATGCGGTCTGACCTTACCTCTAAGAAAACAGATGGCCAAGTGCTGAGCTTTAAAAAAACCCTGGTGTCTAGGGGATTTTTAACTTTGTCTTGGACTATGCAAATTTTATAATGTGTGTATATTTTATATCTTATGTGCTTACCTCTTTATTTCTTTATGAAGCATGGTTATAAATTAACTTGAATTCTGAATTTGACTAAAACAAATCTGATTTTATTTGATGGTATGCATATGGAAGTGACTGTCAGAAGAACTGACTGAAGGCTAGAAGGGGTTTAATGGGGTCAAAATATAATTCTAGAGGGGAAAAATCAGAATATTTGCATAGGAACAGATTGTGCTGGATATAAACAATTATCCAACTTTCCAACTCTGTCTCCACCTAAGGAAGAAGCTAGAATATATACAAACACACTTCAGTATGTTAAAGGAGGTTGGGATCAGTTGCAGACCTTAACTAGTAGGATCCCTTATCATACATATTACACTAAGGGCCCTTTCCCACTTCTAAGACCCCATTAGAAGCCCAATTGGCACCCGATTGGTACCAATTGGGTAGGCCCTGTCCCCATATGGATCCCATCTAAGGGCCCATCAAGCAGGCCCTGTCCCCATGAGGGCAGGGGAAATCCAGTTTTAATGGGTCCTTCAGGCTCTTAAATCCAGATTACCTGTTGAAAGGTGCCCACAATCAGGTCTTCAGGCATGAAGACCCCATTAATGGACACCTGTTTGCACCACTTACCTGCTTGATGGGGTCCAGATGGCCAGGGACCAGGCCAAGAGGAGCAGAGCTGTGTGCGCACGTGGTCCAGGCTCCGCCCCCCACTTGCAGCTATGGAGCCTTGCTAGTCTCTGTAGCTGTGAGTGCCATCCCTGCCCAGGGTGGGAGGGGGGGTCCGATCCTCCTTGCTTTGGTAGACAGCAATGATCAGAGCCCCAATGGACATAACAATATCTGTGACACACATAAAAGCAAGACCAAAATAGTATTTTATTTTTTGAAAAAAACTTAAAATAGTATAATAAGAAATGCAAATCCATGGCATTGTTTCAATTGTAACACAAATGGAAAGCAAAGATTTCCATATATTAGTACATTTTATTTTCTGGTTAAATCCACACATTTGGTTATATTGTTATTGTATGAATTCAAATGTTATCATCTGTCATAATTTTTGATACCAAAAACTTAAATTTAAATATATTTGTTTTTGCACTTATAATACAGAATCAAAACAGGATGCATAAAAATGATGTACAGATACATATAGCACATACGAGTGTTGTCAACAGTTATATCTTTAAATACAAACGTTATCTAACATTTGAACCAATAGATTTAAATGTAACAGATTTCAATTGGTTTTTGTTGTATTTGGATGTTAAACATTTGAATCGAATTGAATGTTTTGACATTTGATTTGACTTGAATTTGAATGCAAAAAACCTCATTCATGCACACTCCTAGTTCTGAGTTATAATTGTTCTTGCAGCTAATAACAGGGAACGTCTTTATATTATTCTATTCTAGTCTAGTCTAGTCTATTCTAAACAATCTATTCTATTCCATTCTATTATATATTATATCCATTATATTATATTATGCTATTATGTTGTTATGTTTTATTACATTTGCATTAGGATCTCCCCAATGTTCCCAATCTAGATCTTCCCAGATCTTCTTTCCTCCTGATATTCTAACAATGACTGCCTCCAGACTAATGGAATAAAGGTAATAAAGGTAAAGGTAAAAGCACAGCATACCTACTGCACAGCAGTGATCGCCATCTTGATTTGAAAAGCAGCTCTGTAGCTTCCCCAGCGGAAGCTGCGAGAGCTAAGTAGGCATGCCCTGTCACATGGGTTGAGGCAGCCAGTGACATTAGAGCTGCCCTTCCTGCTCTTGCTCTGTTCTCATCGTTCTGCCTGGACTGGAGGGAAACTTCAGATTTTGTGTATACTGTGCAGTGAGTGTCGTTAAATCAACATTAAAGTAAGTGTGCAGTCCTGATCAGATAATGTGACACCACAATGATCCATTGATCATTGTGTGTGATGCCTCAATCATGACTGTGCATTCCACTGTGCAGTATAAGGTCAGGATGCAGCCAACGTCAAAATATAAACTGCATCATGATACAAGGGCAAATTTGGTAAAGGTCATGTATTCCTGTTTTACTTAATAGTAACTTTGAGAAGTGATGTTTCTTACTACTAAAACTAAACTTATAATATGCCATTGGAGCAATTTTAAAGTGTGTTTTTTGGGTTTTTTTTTTTTTTTGGTGGTGGTGGTGGTGATAGATGCTTGAAAAAGATATAGAAGCTTTGGTAAAGATTTATTGGATTTTTAAATCTTTCATCAATAGTATAATCTAGTTTTGCATTTCCGATTCACATCGAGAAATGCACAGAGAAGTGAGACAATTTGTCAAACCTGAAGCAGCAGAACAGCAAAAACCCTCTTTTTTTCCCCCATTCTGGATTGTTTTCCTTACATTATTATTCCTCAACCTCATTTTGGTTTCCCCCTCTCAGACTGCATCTGTACTTAATTCTCATAGCTAGACTTGTGCCACCATTGAAGGTGCTGATTGTGCAACTACAAACAATATATCGGATAAATTAATTTCTAGGGACTTGAATATTATATCTTCTGTTTCCATATGGCATCAGCTTGTGGGCTTTTTAGTCCTTGCTTTAATCAATAGCAACATTAGGCATATGATCTTATTATCTTCAGTTTTGTCCTCCACCATGCAGGGAGTTCAAAATTGCAGACTGACACCGAATTATACTTGGTATAGGGGCATCCACATTGTGTGACTCTGAATTCTCACTATCTAATCATGGTTCCCTTGGTTCCAACAGGTGCCAAAATGTATATGTAAGTGAAATTTACTGGCAATGATGAATGTAACTATACCCATTAATAAAACTGAAGTCTGGATGGCTGCGACCAAGTGTTTTGTCTCACTCCCAAAGCTGCTGTCATTTAGAAATCTCTTTTTCGACTGTCTCTGGCATTTTCCTGTAAGTATTTCCAGCATAGTGCTGGGCATATCTCTTAGTCACAGAGCTTTTAGATTGCTTTTCACAAGGGATGTGCATTATCAGGTCAATGCCTATCACTTACAGTGCAATTTGTTTTTCACCTTTGGTTTTCTTTCCCCTAAGTTCCTTTTTGTTGTTGTTGTTATTGTTTGTTTTTGTTCATTTCCCTTGACACCCTCATTCTGCTGATCCAGCAGCACAAGGGTTTCTAAAGAACCGTTAAAGGGTATCAGTCTCTTTTTTAAAGTGGCATTTCTGACATTCTGTTTCTGACATGGCTTGCATTCTCACTCCCACCCCACACTAATTTATTATTTTCTTCTTTTGCATTTATTTTGGGATAAATATGTGAAGAATATTCAGTGAAAGAGATCTCTCTTTTTGTATCCTACTGGAAACATCTATTGTATTTTTAATATACAGACATTGTCCCAGTATATCACATACCCCTCCACAACAAAATCCAAGGCCAACTTAATTGTTCAGCTTTGTTTAATAATTTCAGCACCTTAATTTACACACAAAGGAAGTCTTTGGATTTAGGACCCTCATTAAGAAACTGTCTGCTAGTAAGTGAGACTACTGATTGGTTCATCTAACTCAGAGCTGGTTTCCCTGTCAGGTAGCATCCTGAATTTCAAGAGAGTCCATTCTCTGCCATATATAGTAGAACAAGTGTGAGGTCATTAAATAAATGAAGTTCAGCTTGTTTCTCCTCTTGTCTAAGATGTCCCAAATAACCTAATATAGGGAAAGTTTCCTATTGTTGTATGTCTATTTTGTTTTTGCAGTATCTATATATCCTGTTTCTTTAGAAATAGGAGGAGGTATGCATTTTTATTGCAGGTCCATTTTCTCACAGATTGAATTTTACAATAAACTCTGCATTCTTTCCTGTTGCGTTGGTGGAAATGAAGACATAAGAACATAAGAAGAGCCCTGCTGTATTGAGCCACAACCCATCTGGTCCAGCATCCCATCTCATTCAGTGGACACCAATTGTTTCTGGACAACTCAAGCAGAAGATGAAGGCAAAGTCTTCACTTGCTCTTGAGTCCCTGCAAAGGGACCTTAGAGCTATCCATTTATTTTTATTTTTAAGACAAGACACAAAATAGCTTCTTTCCTTCAGAAGAGAACAGACAGAACAATTATTGTTAAAAAAAAGGGAAAGAAGGGAAAATAGACAAAGATGTGCATTTTTTATTTAGCCATGTATTATATCATAGGATTGTCCCAGTTACATTTGAAGGTCTCTGAATTTTTCTAAGCCGTACTGTCTGATCTGAGTTCTTTGTAAGAGTGAAACAAAACCTTTTAGCATTAAAACAAAAACCTGTGTTCTGTCCATGTGCTACTGGAATAGCACATATATCTTTCAGGGTCTTCTGTAATAATTTCAAGCAAGAAAAATATATGTTCTAAACTAAATATTGTAAATTATAATCATGTTTCCATTGACTATTATAAATCATAGTTTTGAATAATTTCATGCCATTTAGCTTATACCTAATCCTATATTTTGTTCTCCAAATATCATAATCAGTTGTAATGTAATCAATAGAAAGCACCAGCATTTTCAGCTAAATAATTATTTTCCTTTTGCTTACCTTGCTATTCACTAAATTGTTAATACAAAAATTGTAATGGACCCTGACAGAGTGAATTGTACCTTAGCTATGCAACATTGTTTAATGGCTTTGGAACAAGCCGCATGATGAGTGATAACATTTCTTTTGACTTTCCTTAGGTTTGAGAGAGTTTATGGAAAGATGTCAAACTTAATTTTATCCTTCTGTCAGGCCACATTAGGAATCTACAGTTTATGTAGATTAAAAAGAACTTGTGAAATATTTCAATTTCAATTTATACATTTTTTTAAAAAAAATGTTGTTAGTATTGTTATTATACTATTGTTGTTGTTACACGCAGCAAACGAGCAGCCCTGGCCAATCAGGAGGCGCACAGGACTCAGGTGCGCTGCATCCTGGGTCCCTGCAGCCAGAATCGGGGCGACACCGAGCAGGTAAGGAAGGGATTTACTGCGGTCTCCCCCAGGTGGGCTAGGGAGGGCTTTGGAGAAGCTCCCCCTGGCCCCAGAAGCGGCGATCCAAGGAGCCAAACATGGTGGGCCGGGGGAGCACCCACCTCAAATCTGGATTTAATCCGTCCTTCCGCTGTGTGTGCAGAAGGATGGGGGTGGGTAGATCTGCATCTATTAGCATCTGGATTTAGTAAAACTGGGTCTACTGTTATCCACTGTAATGTTCAATTGATGGGAATGTAGCCAATTGCCTCAGGTGGTGGAGGTGCTGTGGGCTAATTATGTTGGTAGTTCACATCCACTTATGGGGAACAGGGCTTAGGCATCTATATTGCATCACTCTTCTTAAAGAAATTATGCTTGACCCAGATGAACCACAGAATAGATCATTTATTTCCACTTTCAATAAGTATTGCAATACTGAAGAGAGACCAAAGTCTCTCTTAATCAGACACACTTAAATAGAATAGATCATTTCACAATAGTTTGTCACCAGCTAAACCACAAACTTGCTAAGTTGTCTACAGCACCTTCATTTAGACAAGTTTCCTCTTTCCTCGAGTAGACTGAGGAATATGAAGCTTTAGTGGATTATTATTATGCCTGATTAAATATGGCTATACCCTGGCTCACCAGGAAACCTTAGATTTCTTTCTCATTCTTTAACACACATTTGCCTGTGTTTGATTTGGATTAGCTAATCCATATTCACTAATACAGAATAGGTGCTAGACAGTAGTTTTGATTCAAATGGAATACTCAAAAATTTGATTCGATTCAGATCTTTAAAATTAAGATTTACCGAAATTCGATTCAAATTGAGTAAATTCGAATCTATTTGTTCAAATTTTCCATTTGAATTTGCACATATGAATGTTTACAACATTTGTATGTTCCCGTACGCATCTATACGGATCCTGTATGCATCCATACGGATCTGTACACATCCAGTATTTATCCCATATGCATCCCGCTTTCATCCCATATGGATCCATACAAGGGCGTAAGGATGCGGGAAAGATGTGTATGGGAAAGTACGCACTGTGTACTCGTCTATACTCGTATGAATGTCTGAATAATTCAAACAAATAGATTTGAAAATTCAAAATTCATTTGAATGTTTAAATTTGAATTTATAGACATTCAATTCAAATATGAATGTCCAAATTCGAACAAATTCAATCAAATTTTGAATGATTTGAATATTCGTGCACATCTCTACTAGACAGTGATTTTTTTCATATGTTCTTTTTTTTTTTTTTGCTATACTAAACCAGTGCAGCCCTTTAATAGCTCAGTGAACTGGTTTAACTATCCACAGCATAAAATTAAATGGGGGGGAGAGGGAGATTGTCTCCCTCCAAATATCCACCAGCAGCTTCAACCATAACAAACATAACCACATGTTATATTAGGAGAAACAAGACAGAACCTATGGCATATCTATGGCCAAGTAAATGCCAAGATGCCATACATAATTTGAACCATACTTCCCAGCAATTGACCTGGTCTTTTATAAAACTGTAACATTTATTTACTAGATAAAAGATATCATTTCTGTTAGCAGAGTTTTTTTTAATTAAGATGAATAAAATATCCCCTAAGTGTTCAGCATTGCAATGCTCACTTGACAAGGCAAACTACTACTTCGTTCTCACAACAAATAGCCTGTGAGTTTCTCTCTATATAATAAAGTTCTGTGCATGAGAAGAAAATGTAGGTCGAGTCATTCAAACAAACGGGAAGAAATGAGGGGATAAAAGTATCATATATATATAGTAAATAGAACTGTAAATGCATTTTTTTTAAAAAAAATTGAGAGCTGTTTTCTTCACTGAAGGAGACATTTTTATTGTCACTTTTATTAAGAGTGTTTTGTTTGTTTTTTTAAAAACTGTTTTTATTTTATAAAATGTTAGTTTATGAAATGTTATTTATATTTTTTTTATATATTTCCAAGCTGCCCTACCATAATCTGCTCAGAACAGTTTCTATATTGCTGCTTTATTTTGTAAATTTAGGGCCTCCGTGAAAAAGCAGAATAAATGATGCATAAATGCAATGGATGGAATATAATGAAATATCTGCAGGAGTGATAAAATAGAAGCAAACCACCTCTGGACATGAGTGAAGGCTAGTGAATGGGAGGGAAGAAATTACAGAGGAAAGTCAAAACGTGTGTCATCGCTCCATTGTCAATCTGTGCAAACTATGGACTGCACAAACAGTACTACTGCTCCATTATGCAGTGAAGATGCCTCTTCTGCTATCCCTGGACCATCAGTCTTGTTCCTTCCCACCAAAACATCTGGGGAAAGACACTAGTGCCCTTAGTGTCAGCTTGGCCAACATACCTCCCAACTAGGGATGGGCCCGAATATTCATAACATTCAAAATCCGTATGAATTTTGGCCAAATTCAGACATTCATATTTGAATCTAATATTGGCATATATTATTATTGACATTTGAATTCAAATTGAATGTTTCCATACATTCATATGAAGCTTTGTATGGGATTCATCTGGGATTCATATGCATTCGTATGCATCCGTATGTGATTCATATTGGATTGAACATTGGTATCAAATTGGAATCCCACTACCTTTGAAAGGGATCTATTCAAATGCATATGAGTTTTCTTGCCAACCTCAATTGCTACAAGGGCTTGCTGTTTACAGGTGACTGCTTCTGAATGTGGAGACCAGCCTCTGTTTGCAGGTTTAGCAGACCCTTCACTGCAGTTCCTATTAATGGGAGTGACTAGCTTCATCCAGGCACACTTCTGGGCATTTTGTGCCATATAAATACCTGGATGTAACCACTGAGTCTTTGCAGGCAAGGGCCTGGGCTTGCCATGTGATTTTGCCCTGTCATCTGTAGGACTGATGAGAGGAAATGGTGGGATCTAAACAAGATCCTACATGCTTGGTGTCTGGAGGCAGCCATAGTGAGGTGACCAGCAATGTCAGAGTCACTGTTTGTGCACTGACCCTTAGACAATTTACAGAGCTCCAAGGGCACTAGTGTCTCTCCCCAGATAATTTGGTGGGAAGGGAACAAGACTGATTGTCCAGGGAGAGCAGAAGAGGTAACTTCACTGCATAATGGAGCAGTAGTACTGTGGTATGGTGTAGTTTTGCTGGTGTTTGGTTCACTCTTAATATTGGTACATTTCATTCAGGGCCTTGTCCACTCTTGCTATAACAAAAAGTCTGGGGTCACCCTTCTATATTTTAGTACGGTTTAAGGGAGTTTGAATCAGACTAGGTAGCTCAAAATCTCTGTCTAATCTGGTATACTGATTGACCTGTATAAAAAGCACTACTGACATACCAGTGCCTGGTAAATTACACCATGGTGCAGCATGGAAGATACATGCCTCTGTGGTCCAGTTTACCCTTAGGACCCATTTGGTCATTGCAACAAGTTGCAACAGAGCCTTTGAAGCCAGAAACTTTCATTCTTGGCCATTGGAGCTTGCATAGGCTCCAATGCTCTTGTGAGCTTCAGGGTTGGTGGGAGGATGTCTCAGAAAATCTGTCCAAATATAGATAGTCTTGTTCTGAATACATGGACTGGTCCAGTAGGTAAACTACTTGAGGTTATCTATTTTCATTGTAGTTTACTGAAGGTAAGTTTGGAAATGTCCTTGAAGTGTGCATACCTAATAAGAGCACCTCTGATTGTTGTTAAAAACTAAATCTATGTTATGCTAAACAAGAAAAGCATTTAAGGAAAGGAAGTAAACAAGGTTTTCTAAAGTATACGCCTTCTATTCCACTGCTTCATCTACCAATTTGGTGTAGTAATTTTCCAGTTACAGATGTTTAGCTTGTTAGTATCTCTGTAATTATGATGATGGAGTGATATCCTCACTAAGAGACCTATAAAATTTTAATATTTCCAAACAAAGAACTATATATTACATTTTAAGATCAGACATGTATCTCTTTCCACAGTCATGAGTTTCTTCTGTTTGCATTATAACATCTCAGGTATGTTGCTGGTGCAGTATGATGGATTCTCACAAGCCAACTGTCATTGTTCGAAGCTAGTCAACATGATAGACCATGATATCACTTTCAGAGCCTTCGTAATCTGTCATGACAGTGCTTTCTGGGGGAGTACTTAATCTGTGGATTATTTACACAAGACATGATAACAGCACCTGGAAACGTAGAGCTGTTTTATGAGGCAATGATCTCTTCTTTCTTTTTACCCATGAACAGAAAAGCCAAGCAAGTCAAGGCCAAGCAGTTTATCATGACGATAGAACCAGATTACTGCTGAGAAAAACTGCATGGTGTCCTTTTTGTTATCATTGACTATAAGTCTTTTTAAATATTACTTTAAACATATGTATGAAACATAAATAAGGATTTGGATGACATGGCAGAGTAAGGTGCTGGGAAGAAAAGGTAAAGGACACAGTAAATCTGACAAGAAGTAGAAGGGAAGCTTTGAAGAGCTAGTTGGTAATGTAAAATATGGATGGCAAATTTTCAAACAAAAACAAAATCCTTTCTAGGAAAAAGAGCTTCAGAATGAAACTGGTATGATGAGAACCACCATGCTTTAAAGAATACATTTAAATAGTGTTCCTTAATTTTTTGCCACTATAGTAAATTATGATATCACAGAGGTAACCCTCTCAGTTTGACTTGGTCTAGTGGAGAAAAGTAATAGCAATACACATATCACTTTCACAAGGGTACAAGGAATCTCAAACTGGAATTCCCCCTTTGATCTTCTTTCACTGCTTTGTAATTTGCAGTAAAATTATTCTTGACCCTCTCTTCTGTATGAATCCAATATTACAGAATTTCTGTGTCAGCAATCAACTTTTTTATGAAGCTTTCCAGGTGAAGCAAATAACAAACAAAACAAAATAACTCTTCCCCCTTATCTAGGTCTAACAAGTTTCTGTGTAGTGGTCACAGTACTGTACATCCTAAAAAGAAACACATAGAGTAAAATGAACAATTAGGCTGCTTCCGCATTTGCCTAAATAAATCCGGATCTACCTCATCCAGATTTAGTAAATCCGGGTTCCAGTAGACCTGGATTTACTAAATCCGGATACAGGGTAGATCCAGATTTACGGGGGTAGATCCGTATCTAATAGATATGGACCTACCCACCCCTATCCTTCCGCACACATGGCAGAAGGACAGATTAAATCCAGATTTGAGGTGGGTGCTTTGCGGACACACAGTACCCACCTCATATCCGTGCTCTGGGGGCCCTTCCCTGGCCCGCCATGATTGGCTCCTTGGAGCCAAGCAAGGCGAGCCAGGGGACTCCTACTTTGTGGCTCGCCCTCACCCCAGAAGCAGCAGATCGCCACTTCTGGAGCCAGGGGGAGCTTCCCCAAACCCCTCCCTAGCCCACCCAGGGGAGAACGCGTAAAACCCCCTGCTTACCTCTTCGGCGTCTCCCCAATTCTGGTCGTGGGGACCCAGGAGGCTGCGCACCTGCATGCCGCACGCCTCCTGATTGGCCGGGGCTGCTCCTGGCAGCTCCGGCCATCAGGAGGCTTTCTGCTCAGGCGTGCTGCCCTGGCCAGACTCCTTATTGACTCCTATTGATCACTGGAATACCACACAATATATTTGTTGCATTAAACTGACAGACAAAACCTTGCCAATATATAAATCTCTCTCTTGCACACACATGCACACGGACATGCACATGCACACAGACACATAAATATGGAAACTCTTAACCCCTATCATATATCATATTATATCCACCATTCTCAACAGACATGCATGTCAATATATGAGCACAGCTCAAAAGGGGATTGGAAACAACACCAGAGGCTATAAAGCAACAGCTATTGAGCAATCACACCAGACTCAAGATGTAGTAAGACTAAGTTTTCATGCAAGCAATGAGATCTAGTACCACCTTAGAAATTAATGTTAGAAAAAGGTTAATAATAGTCAGGTAAGATGCAGTGGTGGCCATCCACACTTCAAGTGCTGGTAGGGCCCCATACATGCCAAGACATGCCAGAGGGATCACAGTCACAATAACCACACCAACTTGCTGAACCACACCTGGAAGAGGATGGAGACACTGTTGTCTCTCCCAGTCAAGCTGTGGACTGCACAGAACCTTTGATGTGTAATATGCTGTAGGATGGCGGTCCTGAAAAACATCATAACACAGAATTCCAGTTTTTATTTTACATCATTTTTCTCCCCTTTTAAATATTTGGTGAGATGGGTTCTGTTTTGATTTGTTGTATTCAGCAGTGCTTAAAATACAATATGAAAAAAAAATTGTGATAGAAAAATCAGCCTTTAGATAATCCTGACAGATGTTCAAATTGCCTAACAGAAAAACACCAGTTGTATAAGCTGCAAAATACTAATTACAGCCCAGAGGAATATTTCCCAAAAAGTTGACCTCATAAATTTTGCTTAAGGGTTCAGAACTTACAATCCTTTGTAGTTGCTGATTAACCATACTGCATGCATGAATAATAATAGAATGGTTTCAGCTACTAACAGCTCTCCACTTTTAGTTTAATTTCTTACATTATTCATTCTTTTCCTCCCTCCTTCTTTCCTAATTGTTAAAGGTTAACATGCAATATTTTGTTGCAATGTTTCTGATGTATTAGAAAACCGTATGTGTTTAATTAAGACAGTAAATACGTTGTGCTCCACTGTTTCAATCCCTACTTTTCATAAACTTCATCAAGTAACACTTCAGAATCCAGTGGCAACAGTAGCTATTGAGTACTTTCCTCCATCTTGAACTGTTTGCTAGCTTTGGCCTTCTTTTAATAGAGACAACTTGACCAAAGTGACTGTGCTCTGCAAACCTCCAAACTAGACTGCTATAATGCACTGTACATGTTGTTGCCCTTGAAGATGATCCTGATAAGAATGGTGCTCTAAAATATATCTGAAGACATGCCTTCCTTAATATAGGTCTGTTTGTTTATCACACAAACAGGGGCTTTTCTCTGATGGTTCTTAAGCTTTGGAATGGTCTCCCACTAAACATATGCTAGGCACCAGTGTTATATGTCTTTTGCTGCCTGCTTAAAACACACTTTTTCACCGAAGCCTTCAATGTTTGATTCCTTGAAGATGTAGCCATTTCATGAGAGAGTTATATTTTAAGTATGTTTTACATTTTTTATATATTTTTAATTATTCTTACTCTTTTGTTGAATACAACCTTCCCTGGGACCTTCAGAATATAAATATTTATAATAAATAAATTTATTTACAGCATTAATAGGCTGCATTAGCATCCCTGGTGAAGCACTGTTCTTGATGTACACACAAATAGCATAGTTCATTTGTTGTAAGAACTGAGAAATAGGAATGTACACTTTTTTTTCCTGTTTCCTGTTTCTCAGTGGAGTGGGTGTTGATGAAATTCAATTCATGCAAACTGGTCCCACACACATCTGGAATTCTTGCATCAGACAAACCCATTTTGAAATGTTGGCGGTCTCAAATATTTGAATCAAACATTCAGCAATCACTCAGGGACAGCTGAACAACTTTAGCAGTCTGAGGTGCATCAGACACCTTCACTTTATACATTCAGGAGAGCAGTGAAGATGTATCTCTTTGCCCTGGCTTTTGGCAAAACCAGGAAATGACTTTTCCTTCCAACATTCAGGGACAGTTATAGATTTAAATGTTCATTTTATATGTTGGCTGTTTTTTAATGTTGTAACCTGCCCTGTGTATAGGGCAAGATGAACGAATGAACAAACAAACATATAGTACTAGTTCCAGGTAAGGTGTAGTGGTGGTGTTAGTGATGTCACAGATGCAGATGGAGATGTTGGATCCTCCCCCCCACCCAGCCACTTAAAGCTACACTGTAGCGATCTAGCCACTTTACGCCTTATAACAATGTTGCAAATTTCCGCAATTCTGAAAGTGCTGACCTTTAGAAAGGGAGAGGAAAAGAAAGCCCTGGAGGTTCTGTTTTAAAGGCTGTGGCTGTGAAGGGGGCTTGAGTTGTTGCTGCTGCTGTGTGCCCTGGGCAATGGGAAGAGGAGGGGAAAGAATCGCTGGCTGCCTGCTGCCAATTTTCATCCATCCAGGCAAGCGGCAGCCACCCAGCCACCCACCTAGGCTCCCTGAAGGGGTCCCTTATGGGTGGCGTGTTCATGCCAAGAGAAAGAGGGCAGGGCAGCCCCGAAAAGCGGCTTTTAAAAAGTAGCTACTTGAGTCCCCACTTGAGTCACATACGCCACGTACGATCCTCAGAATCCGGATCAAACGCAATTAAGTTAAAAGTAATGGGAACAAGCAAATTCACGTTTGCATCCGGTTCTATTATTTCAGTTTAGGGAAAGCGAAATAAGCTTGCTGTGGGGATTCGCCCTTTGAATAACTCTCATTATTACTGCCTGTGTGGTGGTTAGATGTTGGCAATAAAAGTGTCACAAACATCCTTAGCCAGCCTCATTGAATATTGATCAGCAGGGCCGAGGAAGCTCGTGATTTGCTGGGCTGCACTTCCATTATGCAGCAAAGATACCTTCACTGATCCCAGTTTCCGTTATTACCAATGGAGACCAGCTGCCCTGAATGCATATGATTCTTACTTATGTAATTGCATTTATATTTGTAATATTTGTATTTGAGTGCCACTCTTCCCCCTGATGCCCCAGAATGAGTTATGTAACAACTAAACTACCAGTACTATATAGCAGAGTTGCAACCACAATCAATATCTCCGTTCCCCATGATGGGGGATATGCATTATCACTCTTCTGTTGTAATAGACAAGGCCAGAGTAGGGGGTGCTGAGATGTTAATGTACTTCCCTTTTTCCCCCTATATTGAATAGAAGTCCTTCCTTTTTGACTTCAAGAGAGAGAGAAATCTCCATAAGGACATAAGAGGAGCCCTGCTGGATCAGGCCACAGCCCATCTAGTCTCATTCTGTGGCCCATCAGTTGCCCATGGGCATCTCAAGCAGAGACAAGGGCAAACCTCCTGCTCTCGAATCCAAGCAAATGGCCTTAGAGGAATCTTGCTTGTCCCCACAGCCTGACAGATGTACTTAGGAATCCATTCTAGTAGCCATTGATACTGTCATCCATAATTTCATCTAACCTTGATCCATCTCAAATAATTTGAAACAGGTGTGGTAAACATCACATGAAGGCCTGTGAACATTACATAATGTTTACAGTAATTCTCATTCCCACCTATTTCCTCTGCATAGGAATGAGTATTAACAGTCCCTATATTAGTCTCAAAATGCTTTGACACAATTTGAGATTTGGAAAAATCCCGGGTCGTTTGTTGTCACAGCAAAATGTCTCCATGACGTATGGTACTAATGTTTTTTTCTTTTGCAAACTGGTATTGCATTCATCAGCTGATATTTTAATTAAAAAGAAGCACCTGGGTCAAAATAAGTTTCATTATTTTTCATAGTATTGCAGTGAACATTTTAAATACTCCTTAGCTTATTCAAAGAAGACAGTTACTAATGAGATCTTTAATATCTAGCCTACTCAGCAGCTTTCAGACCAGGAAACGAAACTAAGAAGTGGAGAAATTTTGCATGTCAAACAATTTGTGATGAAAAAAAAATCTATTTCTAAAACAGAAAGTGCCTGGAAGGCATTGGAAAATTGTGCCATTTTCTATAATACTAAAAATAAGCAATGATGCATAGATAATAGAGAGAAAATTGGTTCATTCTAAACTCAGGCACAAAACTGAGTTCTTGTGAAGATGAAATTTGCCCATGAATGATAGCAAGGCAGTTTGAAAGGAAGATTATTTCTATTGTAATGTATGATAATAGAAGTACCAGCAAAACCCACATAGAATCAGCAGACCCCTATTGCCTGTCAGCCACACATAGCAATTGCCATCAAGATGGTTTCATCAATGATTTAGGTCTTTATACTTTTGTGTGTGTGTGTGTGTGTGTGTGTGTACAGAGAGAGAGAGAGAGAGAGGATGCATGGTCCAAGTGACCAAATTTCATCATCATCATCACAATAGCAACAACAAAAACAACAGCAATAATAATAATAATAATAATAATAATAATAATAATAATAATAATAATAATAATAATAATAATAATAATAGGGTTATGCAGATAGTTTTATACATAGTTAAATAAATTCAATAAGACAAACCTCATAAACTAAAGCTGCAGTACGTGGTTGTGGTTTGAAGGAAGAGAAGGAGGAAGGGAAAGGAGAAGGGGAAGAATAAAATAGGGATAGGTATGTGTTGTGTCAGGAAAGTCTAAAATTATTGTTAATATGAATTGTTGAAGGTTAAGATCGTGGACCATAGGCAATTGATGGGCCACAGTGTGAGACTAGATGGGCTGTGGCCTGATCCAGCAGGGCTCTTCTTATGGAGATTTCTCTCCCTCTTTAACTTCAAGGAAGGACTTATATTCACTATAGGGAAAACCCCATGCTTTGATGGGCAATCTGCATAACCGCGGAGGCTTGGGGAATCAGAGGCCACACCATGCACATGCGCACAGCACGGCTGGCCCGACTGCACCAGTTGCTGCTCGGTGCCAAATACGTAAGGAGCCTGGGGTGGGGTGTGTTGGGTGGGGCCCCCGCCAGCTCCAGGAGGCCAGTCTGGGGCCCTGAAATGGGTGGGACCCCAGGGAAGGGAGATGCCAGCTGTCACAGAGGGAGAGTGTGTGAATGCTTTCCCTCCAGTACAGCTGGGAATGGTCCAGGATAGGCCAATGGGTGGAGAACACATTTTTGTGTTCTGAAACACAAAAATGTGTTCTCCACCCATTGGCCTATCCTGGACGAACACGTCTACGACACTTTGGGACATCTGGGGCAGGTCGCAACACAACCGCCTGCTCCAGAAGAGCGAATGCCCCGTTCCCGCGTGTCATAGACCCATCCCAAAATCCCTCATGTGAAAAGGCTTCAGTTTCCTGAAACTTTTATCTAGACAGGCAGCAGGAGCAGGAGCAACCCAGATTCTCCCCTGGAGCCCAGGGTCAATTTGCTCTCTCCAAGTGATCACTGACTCCCATCTGGAGCCATTTTAGGACCATGATAAAAGTTCCTTACCTGAAACTTTGAAACTGATGAATTTTGCTTCTCCAGTAGTGAAGGAGGAGAAGACCAACAGCTTGGTCTAAACTACTCACCAAATGTTTGGCTGAAATGCTTCCCCACCCCTATGTCAGAAATGTTTTCTGAAGTACACATCTATGGCACATGTGCACAATTAACTTTTTATTTGCTCACCAAAAATGTCTGTTCACAGAACAGTAACAGTATCTCCCATTTGCTCTGAATTTTGTTGTATGATAGTCTAAGAAAAAAAACCCCCACAATGTTTCAACATGGGTATATTTAAGAAATAAGAAAAAATGTTATATTTGTCATATGTGTGTGTGTATTATAGTATTAGACTTTTAACCGTGACCCAGCTGATCAATCTCTGTTGATTTAACACATACTTAGGAGTTGTCCAGAACCCCAAACCCTCAAGTTTAAAGTCATTGTTGTTAGTGGGGTCAAGAAAAAAGGAAAAGAAAAAACAAAACAAAACAGGGCTAGTATGTAAAACTACCCCACAATCACTTAAATAAGTCCCAAAATCTCCTCACCTGTACTTTGTGATTATGGGCCTTTTTCCACTAGGGCTCGGAACACTTCTAAGACCCATTAGTAACCCCATTAGTACCTGGTTGGTACCAATTGGGAAGGCCCTGTCCCTACCTGGACCCCATTGAAGGCCCCATCTGCAAGGCCCTGTCCCCACAATGGCAGGGGAAATCTGGATTTAATGGGTCCTTCAGGCCCTTAAATCTGGATTTCATGTGGACCTGATTAAAGGTGTCCACAATGGGGTCTTCAGGCATCTTCATGTTCTGGAACTCCAGGGGGATCTTTGAAGATCTGGATCTTTGACTGTGCATGGAGAAAAGGGTGTGAGTTTGTTTTTAGGGTACCTAAAACTTAATTTAGCCGGTTGTATTGAAAGGACCAATACCTCATTAGCTTGAATAGCTGTTAACAATGTGTAGATGGCTCAGGAGTTCCGATGCTGAATAAACCTGTGTGGCAGAATCTGAACTCTGTTGCCAGCAACCAGCTTGCTTGCTGTGACTTTACTTTGTGATCTTGACCTATGCTTCTGACCTTGGGCTGGCTCACAAAAGGTCTCTCGCTGTTTGGATTTTTAGATTCAATAACTAGCCATCTTTGTTTCTCCCTCACTGTGTAATCTAAGACTAGCTACTTGCTTCAGTGTAAACTCCTGAACTGCTGCCAGTAAATGTATAATTAAAAGTTACTATTTCTCACAATGTGCCTATTTATTTGCTCCATAAGGCAGGGTAACCAGAGACATCCTGGGACTATACACAGAACCAACTCCTTTCTTGTAAAAAAAAAAAAAAAACCCTTGAAAATAAAATGTAGGGTTTCTCTCTGTCCCTTCTTCTCTTCCTCATTTGCCTATCAAGAAAGGCAGAACACTGAAGCAATCCAGATCAAATCATTGAATATGATGGTTGGCTTCCGTGTTGACAATGCATGTTTGCAAGTCTGGGACGTCTCTGTTTGCACTTTGAAACACTATCAAGGATCAATTTTTGGGCAAGTTTGAGTAGCAGCTCATTGCTGAACATATCAAGAGATATTTTACTGACTGCCAGCATCAGACTATGAGTTTTAATATGGACCCAAGGTTACCCTTTGACAGGGCCACTAATTTGCCAATGGCCACTTGTATATGAAAAGGGAGGGGGAGCTGAACATTACTGTCAGTACATGAAAATATCACAGAATTCTGTGAATGTTTTTCTCCTTTCTTCATCCCTCAGATGGATTTGATAGTGTCTATTATACAAAATACCAGTGCAATTTAAAAGTGTAAACTGAGATTATCTTGGCAAACAAGTTATTCCTATTCTATTTTTGCTATTCTATTATTGTTGGTTAGATGACCCTAGGTTTATTTTATTTATTTATTTATATTTATATCCCACCCCATACTCAAGGATCTCTGGGTGGCTCTCAACATTTAAAAACAAACGTATCAAAAACTATATCAATCCTAAAACCAGTACAAAGTTTAAAAATCCAGCATTAAAAAATACAAAAACAATTTTAAAACAACAGTGTTTACAATGGGGGAAGCATGGGGGACATTTAACCAAAGGCCTGAGTGAAGAGGTACGTCTTCACTGCCTTCCTAAACAAAATCATAGAAGGAGCCTGACACACCTCGCGCGGGAGACCATTCCACAGCCTGGGGATCAGTACCGAGAAGGCCCTCTTCCGGGTGCCCACCCACCTAGCTGCTGAAGGGGGTGGGATAACCAGGAGGGCCTCCCCTCCAGATCTTAAGATGCGAGTAGGTCAATATGGGAGAAGGCGCTCCTTTAGGTTGGTTAAGAGAGGCTTTCAAATGGTTGCATGGACAAGCAGCAGCTGATTCTTGAGCTGAAATAGGAATATGCCAGAGTAGTTCTATTCTCTGTTTGACACGAACTATGAATAGACCCCCTTGAAATATGGTAGGATCCTAATTTGATATGAATATTGAATATTAATCCAATTCAAATCCCTGCTGGCAGTTGTGCCTATAAAGACCCTACAAATCCCTTATAAACCTACTCTGAATACATCAAAACCATTCTGAATCCGCTTTGAATCCACTCTGGATACTCTGCAGATATGACTGGGCAGCTGCTTTCTCATCTCCCCAGGTTCACAATTGTAACAAAGCTCGGAACGAAAGCATAGAGACATCCGATTCACATTCAAATGTCAATCTTTGAGTGTACCAACATTTGATTTGAATTTGAATATCTGAATTTGAACACATTTGTATGAATTTTGAATGTGATGAATATTTATGCACATCCCTAGAAGTTGGTTTGTGTGTTTGACATATGGTTTGAAGTTGAACCCAACCCCAGATAGTTCAAGGATTCAGTCTGAATTTGAACTAAACTCATTTTTGAAACAGAACCCGTTTGGAACTGTTTCTGGCTTATTTTAGACTTGACTCAAGTTTTCAAAGGGAAAGAACTGCCAAACTGGTTATAGGTTTACAATGAACTGTTTCATTATCCTTGTAGTTTGATTTCATATAAATCAAACCACTTAAAAGATGCTTGTGCATATCCCTGGGCAAATACTTTCCCAGTCATAGACAACTATTCCAAGTGACAGAATGTTTTAATTGCTCACTATTTCAACTATACTACACCACACTGTTCACATTTAGAATACAAATATACCCCCTAAATACAATTCTGGATACAGATGCATCCCATGATTATGACAATGCATAGTTTTCAATAAATTAAGAGTTAACAAACCTATGATTTAAACTCTGTGTAACTCTGAAATCTGGAAGCCTAGGAAGAGACCGTGAGGGGGGAGGGGGGAGGAGGTAGATGCTTAAAATTGGACACTTCCAAATAATGTTGTGGCCCAACAGAAAACTGATTGAACTGGTCCATTCAAAAACCAGATTCTTTCTTGAGATAGTGATCATCAAATAAAGCTTTTGGTCATGTGATTCAAGTAGCTGTGATGCAAATACACAAAGGCCGCATCCCCATTAGAAGCTTAATCCAGTTTCCCTAAACCGAAATAATAGAACCAGACGCAAACACAAATTTGCCTGTTCCCATTACTTTCAGCTTAATCACGTTTGATCCGGATTCTGAGGATCCTACGTGGTGTACGTGACTCAAGGGGGGACTCAAGTGGCTACTTTCTAAAAGCCACTTTTCAGGGCTGTCCTGCCCTCTTCCTCCTGGTGCGAATGCACCACCCGTAAAGGACCGCTTCACAGAGACTGGCTGGGTGGCTGGGTGGCTGCCGCTTGCATGGATGGAGGAAAACCAGCAGTGGACAGCCAGCGCTTCTCCCCATTGCCCAGGGCACACAGCAGCAGCGGCAACTAAAGCAAGGGGGCTTTAAACATTCACACATCTCCCAAAACCTGCCCTGCTTTCCTTTCCCCTTTAAAGTTCAGAACTCCAAATAGCTAGAATTGTGCAAAATTGCAACATTGTTATCAGGTGTGAAGTGCCTGGATTGCCACAGTGTAGCGGCTGCTGTGAAGGTTGGCTTTTTGCACTGACATCACTGTCTTTGGAAGCAAGCTATTGGGGGAGGGAAACCCTAAACATGGATTCTTATCCCTTAAAACAGTATGGTCCCCACAGTAAAAAATGTAACACGTATCAAGCACACGAACCAGAGTGAGACCTGTTGGAATGAGGGATAACATTTACAATGCTTTGGGGCGATTTAACATGAGGAAAGCGTGTTAAGCCAAACTGACGTGGGGTCTGCGAGGATTGAAAATGGTTTGAAATAAGCTTGTAATGGAGATGCGGCCAAAGGGTTATTGTGGTGACTTGGCCCAACTTGACTCGTACTCCACAGAGCTACGCGGCAAGGAAACAGCAGCCGAGCACCACGGCCCAACTGCCTGTAATGAGTTGGGGGTCAGTTCCCCAACAATATCCCCCCACAGGCATCCTGCTTCAATGGCCTGTCACCAAGCCCCTCCCTGAAAGCAGCACTATAAACACCAGTGTATTCCAACACTAAATGTTTATTAAATCCAATTAAATAAATAGATAAGTAGAAGCAAAGTTAAAGTTAGCTCAAAAGTCTTTGTGTTGCTAGAAGGAAGAAGTTTCTGTAAGTAAGATAAAGTTCAGTTTCAGTAAGAAGTTACAGTGAAAACAATTAACAATACAATTCCTGTTTCACCTCCTCTCTCTTCTCCTGCCCCTGAATGGATCCCCACTACCATTCAGTGTGAAGATTCTCCCTGAATAGCTAAGTCAACCTTGCAGCAAAATTCTAGCTGCCTTCCAGGACCCTGTCTCACTCCTCCCTGCATTTGACACCTCCTGCAGCGTGCCTGCCTGCCTCTAGAAACACTGCTAAATCTCCCTCCTTCAAGAGGCAAGATTCCCCCTTCTATCTCCTTCCCTCTGCTCTGAGAGTTAGAAGCACAGAAGTCTGGAGGGTTTAAGCAGACCCCTCCTTGATCCCCTCCTTGCTAACGCTACAGGAAAAAGACGCTGAGAGCCCCGGACTGCTCGTTTATATATTCCATGATCCGGCTGCTCTGATTGGTGAGTTTTGGTGGGTTTTGTGGCAACTCCTCCTCTCATGTCACTCAAACTGTGGAAAAGCCTGGGAAACAAGCTGCACTTGCTTCCTGGGATTGTCACAGTTATGCATGACAAGACTGGTAGAACCAGAAGAATAAGGAAGGAAGGAAGGAAGGAAGGAAGGAAGGAAGGAAGGAAGGAAGGAAGGAAGGAAGGAAGGAAGGAAGGAAGGAGGGAAGGAAGGAAGGAAGGAGACAATCAACAAGTTTGATGGGACAGAATCAAAGATTTTATTAGAATATATATTTTGGAATATCACTGAGATCTTACTGAAGACTGGTCAAAACGGTGAATAATTATAGGGTGTTTTTCCACTGTCACTAGAAGTACCCATTAATGGGTACTTAATGGTTACTTTTAGTGACAATGGAAAAACACCCATAATTTAATCCCAGTTCAAAGATGCCTAACATGACTCATCCACAACTTGATTAATTCAATTACCAATGAATAGAAAGCACTCTTTTTTCTATGCTGTGAGACTTATACTGTATTATATTAAGAACACAGGGAAGAAACAGGGAACAGAAGGCCTAACACATTGTCCCATATGCCTTGGCTCTTTGAGCACTGTAGTCCTTGCAGGTCCTTGCAGGTACTTATGGTCACCAATTTGCCACCAAATTGTAATAAAGTGTCAAGTTGTAATGAGGTAACCAAATGTGAGAAAGTTTTCTCTTATCATCTATGGACATCTTTCATCCTTTCTATGGTAAAAATTATCTTTAACCTTACACATTACAAGGGACTTTATGCAAAATTTGGTAACTTCCATTATTCAGTCTAGATATATCTGAATCATTTGTTCTATAAGACTTCTGGTTCTTGCATTTGACCCACATAGGATTTAGAAAGAGGCCATAACTAGACAAATATTTGACTGCCAAGAAGATGACAACAAGGGAAAGTGTTTGAACAAAATCTCCAGGGAATGAAATAATAGCAAGGTTCTTTGCTTCCAAGAGGGAACAGAAAATACACTTGAGAAAGTAGCTCAAAATAGAAATAAAATAAGGCCCATCTCTAGTGAGACAAGTACAGATGAATATCCAACTAAGTTTGTCTCTGGGGACCAGGGTAAAATGAAGACCTTTTCCTTCCTACTCTTTATATAGTATGGAGCGTTCCGAAAAGCATTGCAGGATTCCTTTACTTAGTACAAGAGTGTTATCTTTTTTTTTTCTCCTCAGAAGGAAACACATAGGACATTAATTAATGGTTAGACCCAGCAGTGGACGTTGGCAGACCCATTCAATTTATCCTCTCAAGATACAGACACCTTCACTTGTGTTTCTTACAATCTTATGGAGTTAAAAATGGAGGAAAATTGTGTAAAATTTGCATTGAAAACTTAATTCTTCTTTAGTAGTTCCATGAGACCACAGTTCTAAATACAGTATCATAAACTTCTCAAAACATTCCTTGGTTTAATTTCACTGCACAGAGGTATCAGTGTTAAAGCAGCATGTGGAAAGGAGACACCTGAAAGCTTTGCTGGAGTGCTGCAAAGATAAGTATGAAAATCCCTATCTTTCAGAATATGGAACTCAGTGGCTGCATACAGACAAGTACTACACTGTGAATGGAATGAGCATTCATGATTGTCTCATCAGAAACAGTGATCAATTCTTTGTCATCACTCCACAGTATATGTTGCATTGTGTTTTCCTCGATGTGGTAGAAATAACTCTTGCCGAGCAGAATGCAGTTAGAACAATGCAGGCAGAACAATGAGAACTTCAAATGAGATGATCCTCACCCTAGAAATACATCTAAAAAACTGTTTGGCTCTCTGAACCCACATGATGGAGCTCCACACTTTACCTCTCCTATGATGACTCCTCAAAGAGGATGGGGTTAATTGTTAGTTAGTGTAATTGGTTTTCCCTTTGCATTGTGTATGTGTTGCTTTATCACTAAACTATGGATGTAAAAAGCTCTGCATGGAGACCATCAATATTGACTTCTGTTTGACAATGTTGACAATGGAATTTAAAAAAATCAAATCTGGCTAAATGAATTATGCTTCTATGTGATAAGGTCCATATAGGGTGATCTCTACTGTCACTAAAAGTACCCATTAAGTACCCATTAATGGGTATGAAATGGCATTTTTGTACCTATTAATGGGTACTTAATGGGTACTTCTAGTGACAGTGGAAAAACACCCATAAACATACATACTTTCTGTGTAATTCTCTGTCACTAATGTGTGCTTAAAGATCCATGTTAAATATTAGCTCTTAAACTGTTAACCACTTTGCAGAAAAGCTTTGTTAAAGTAGGCAATGATCTTGTTAAAATGGTCAATCCAATTAGAAAAAAAGAGAACTGCATTTATATTGTTATTCTTAGAACATTTTGGATGTTCTATCCAAACCCATTAATAGAAGGTAGCTCTCTAATATCTTAATTTTGATATAACACTGAATTGCTTGAACAGACAAATCTGTTCTCTAGCAAAAGCTGCAGTGGATTTATCCACTCTCAAAAGTCATCCAAGAATGTGGGGTTTTTTGCTTGAACAATGTAAAGAGCATTTGCTAGACCCCAAATTTCTGCTCCAAGGGTTAGCTTTGGGTTTATGTTAGGGATGTGCAAAAATGTTTTTGGATTGATGATGATGATGATGATTAAAGTTAATTTATCAAGCGCTATAAATCTACATAGCGCTGTACAAGCTGCAAAAATTTAAAAAGACAATAGTGCGAAAAAGACAAATAAGCAAAATTAAAATTTGTATGTGTTATATGTATTTCTCCCGTATGGATCCTGTTTTCATCCGGTACTACAAGTGCAAATGTGTACAGATATGTATGAGCTTCGTACAGATATGTATGCAATATATATATGTATCTGTACTTTCGAATGATTCAAATCGTTCAAACAAAT
The DNA here is from genome assembly GCA_023333525.1 of Aspidoscelis tigris stejnegeri. Lineage (NCBI taxonomy): Eukaryota > Metazoa > Chordata > Lepidosauria > Squamata > Teiidae > Aspidoscelis > Aspidoscelis tigris. The sequence goes on along the minus strand of JALMGA010000006.1, from coordinate 12,863,593 downwards.
GTTTTGGAACATTCAAAATTCATTCAAATGTTTAAATTCGAATAAGAAGTCTATTTGAATTTGAATGTCTACATTCAATCGAATTCGAATTTCGAATGTCTAGAACATCTGTGCACATCCCTAGTTTATGTGGCTCTTTATATCTTAAAAGTTCACTCTCCAAAAACTTTTTACAAAGGCCAAGAACTTGTCATAGGAAACACACACACATCACTGGAGCCAAGGAGGACAGCCAGACCAGTTTATTTCCACTCCACGTTAATTTTCTATACACTCTACCATAGATCTGTTTCATCTTACATTCTTCCTTAAAATATTAAAATGTTCTGCTTTCTGCATATTTTACTATAATCCCTGCTCTGGAATTTGCAGTTTGTGTTTGTGTGTGTTTGAACTGAAAATGTGTTATAAATTCAACACTATATCAACAAATTAAAACCTGTGTTCCAATGAGTTAGCAATTCTGGAACTGGCAAATAATATCTCCTGGCTTTAAAATGCAAACCAACAAATTCCTCCTGTATCTCTAAGGACATTTGGTGCACTTAATGCCACACATAGTCCAGGCTCTTCAAAAATTATGCACGAAATTCACAGAAGAGACAGTCTTTCACTTGGTGCGGCACCCCCCCTTTTTTTTTTTAGTATATTAGAAGGCAAATTTTCTGGGAGATCGGAGAAGTGACAATCTGAGCGTAATGGCTGACAGTTGATGAAAGTTGTAAGATGTACTAGGAGGTAAGGAGACTGATGATTAGGCAGTTTGATAGAACAGAGTTATGTACATTAACTCAAAAAAATGTAATAGCAGAAATGGCTACAATTGAGAACACCCACCACAGCTCAATTGAACTAGATGGCTTTAAGGTAGGGTTAGACAAATTTATGGATGGCAGATGTATCAATGGCTACTAGAATGAATGCCTAGGTACATCTTTCAGGCCTAGGTACATTTTTCAGGTTGGGGGGTGGGGAGAAGGATGTTTCTAAAGCCATTTGCTGGGATTGGAGATCAGGCAAAGGTTTGTCCTTGTCTCTGCTTGAGTTGCCCATGAGCATTTGGTGGGCTACTGTGTGCGACAGGATGCTGGACTAGATGAGTTGTGACCTGATCCAGCAGGGCTTTTCTTATGTTCTTATGTCCTTAACTTTGATCTTCTTTCGCTACCCTTGGGTCTCTGTAATCCAGTAATGTCTAGGGACACAGGTTCTGAACAGAAGAAGAAAAAAAACAGGGATGAAACAGAATTTCATTTGCTGTGCATCTTTTTGTAAGTCATTTTTAGCTTTTGGGATAACAACTCTGAGCTAGGGTCTTCAAAAATAAACATGTGTAGAAATTTATTTCTGAAGTTCACTCATAAATGTACACGTGATGTGAGATAAAATGTTATTTAAATGTGTATTGCACTTTTAAGCACATTTTTTCCTTGCATTGTTTCAGAAGGAAAAATGAATTATTTATAAAATGTAGAATATAAGAAATAAAAACCCACAACACCTCATAAAGCACAGAAACAATCTGAAAAATAAGTGCTACATCTGACAGTTAGCTGTTTTTAAAGGTTGGATCTCACAGGCTTTTTGTGAGCTGACATACCCATTTTATTTTGCTACTGAGTAGAATGAGAAGATAAACAAACATACAAAAACAAGAGGAAAATGGTGATGTGCTTTATGGTGCTGATAACATTGTACTTTTGTGGGGGGTGGGGGTATCTTCAAAAACATATCTGTGACCTTCACCTCTTTGTTTAAAATTATTGGTTCATATTGTAATGGAATGAACTAGTTTTAACTAGTTTGCGGGAATTTAACTCCCAGTCTTTTCCTAAGCGGTTATTACATTCACAACATGAATGAGCTAGGTTTAATAAAATGCAGTTGGCTGATGCAGGTTTGTAGGAATAAGGGGGCAAAAGATAAAACTCAAAATTTTAGGAGTTTCAGAATTTGACAATTGTTTAATCACAGGTTGCAATAATTTAATGAGGTATTAATGAGATTACTCTTGAGTGAGTTTTGTTGAGTATGAAGCTGTAACTGCACTTTATTGGCTTTTTCCTGGCTATGATTTGTCCCTACAAGGTAAAAACAAGTCTAAATCAGCTCTAATTTAGTGATGCCCTCTCCTCAACTTGAAACACCTAAATTCTGCACTGGGCACTTATCTGACAATGTCCTCCACCCAACCTCTCCCTATTCTCCAGACAAGAGCTCTGTAATAAATCAATGCCACATTCTCACCTTCTGGATAGCATGTACAGAATCTTTGCAAGGCTGTTGAGAGGGAAAAGGAGTACAGGCATCAAAGGGGGGGGGGAGGGTGGTTTCCACTTACATCCCTTTATCCAGATCTAAGATATACGGATCTAAGAAATGGGTCCTTCAACTAATCTGGATTTAGAAGATCCAGATCTAAGCAAGTACCTCATGCATCTCCATGGGCAGTGTAGCACCCAATAGCAATGGATGCTAGGCAAGCTCGCAGTGGGAACACAGGAGCACCCATGTGGACCATCCGTCTGTACCTAAGTGGGAGACGGCCATCATGCCACATTTTGCGGGGGCACATGTCTAATCTGGATTTGATGCCTGAAGACTGGATTGTAGACCTCTTTAATGGGGGTTCACAGCAAATCCAGATTATAGGTCCTGAAGGATCCATTTAATCTGGATTTCCTTAGTACAGGTGTGAACAAATCAGGTTCTAATGGGGCCTGCAGGGGAAATGGGATCTTCCTGCTGTGAGCCTAATGGGTCCCTAATGGGTACTTAGTGCTAGTGGGAAAAAACCCATAGTAGAAGGATAGAGAGCAACAAATATTTGAATTTTATTCACAGTAAATGCCCAGTTGGACATTATCTTCCATACATAGATTCTCAGAAGCCAGACCTCAGAGGCTCACAAACATACAATATATTCCTGTGATAGACCATTTCATTGCAATACCAAGGCAACAGTGGAGTGTTAGTGCACAAAAGTAATCCCCAGGATAAGGTGATCCTTGCTAGGCAACCAAGAAACAGACACATGGATGCTTTTATCCAGGTGGCTGAAAACCAGCAAAAGACAATGAGGGGAAGAGATGGATCTCTACCAGCCTCTATGGATCTCCATGGGGCAACAAAGGTACTAAAGAACCCCTCTCACCCCTATGGGCAGTGGTTTAGTGCTTTGGCCTAGTGGTTAGGGAGCCGGACTCTTGTCAGAAAAGAAAGAGCACTGAAGCCATCCAGACACAACCAGATGCAGATTACTGGCTTTGCCAGCCTCTTTGAGTCCCCTTAAATGGGTGAGAAAAGTGGGTTAGAAAAGCCAACTCTTCTTCTTCTTCTTCTTCTTCTTCTTCTTCTTCTTCTTCTTCTTCTTCTTCTTCTTCTTCTTCTTCTTCTTCTTCAGCAAGAGCGGCACAGGAGCAGATTCCAGCAAGCCACATCTACCAGTCAGGCAGGAGGAGATGGTTCCAGCAGTAAGCAACTATCAGCTGGTAGCCGATAGCATAATTGTTATTAAGTAGGCAGTGATCTCAACTAAAGAGGTGAGAGGCAGGGATGTGCATGAATATTCATAACATTCAATATTCAGCCAAATTCAGACATTCAAAGATTGACATTCGAATCTGAATGGAATGTTTTGATACATTCTTATGAAGCTTCATACGGGATTCGTATATGGGATTCTTATTCTATTTGCATGCATTTTTATGGGATCCATATGCTATTTGTATATTCTGTATATATGATCCAATAGGACTTGGCTCAGAGAAGTAGCCTTGGCAGCAGGGGAAAGGACAAAGGCCAGCTGGAGATGTCTGCTTTGCTGCTTTGCTGCTGCTGGAAATCTGCTGTTAACACTGGCTTTGTTACAATAGGTTTTGCCAGGCTTTGCTGGCACGATCCTGGAGATCAGCCATGAGTTTATGGCTGACCCGATTAGACTAGAAAACAGGGGCAAAGGAATGAAGAGGCCGGAGACAGGAATCAGGAGGAAATCAAGACCAAATTTAATCTTGCCAGGGGTTTAAGTACAGGCAAAAAGGGGCGTGGAGGAAATGGCATCGAGCCAACATCAGGGGAGACAGGCAAGATGCCTCTAAAGGCCATTTGCTGGGATTCAAGAACAGGTGAAGGTTTTGGCCTTGTCCTCTGCTTGAGATGCTCATAAGCAATCGGTGGCCCATGGTGTGGGTCAGGATGGCCTCATCCAGCAGGAAACCTCTTATGTTCTTATGTTCTTAACATTACTGGTAAGAATAAAATATTAGCTTCATCTAGACAATGCTTACTTAATCCACATTTTTTGATAATCTGGAGTAAGGCACATCCAGATACAAATTATTCTGAATTATCCATGCTTTATTATCCATCCTCATTATTATCTCCATTACTTCTTCTGCAGTCTTAAATTGCATTTGAGGTTTTGGGACATTCATTAATATTGCAATGTGAGTTGCATCAAGTGTTTTGCAAAGGCAAGCAACTATGGAATTGCACAGAGATTCTTGTTACTTGCCTAAGGAATATAATATATATACATTGTCACTAATGATAAAAAGAAACACAATAAATTCTAGCTGAAATCTCTCACTTTGAATCAAAGTGAAAGAGAGATGGATCTAAAAATCATATACTATGCCATGGATGAGTAACACCAGTAGATATGCTGCAGATTAAATAGATTTAGGGCAACATCCAAAACCAAAGCTGATCATATTCAGGGAGCCTACAAACTGGAAAGATGTCTCAGTTCTCGGAGCAGAAATATCTCTGAGCTGTGCAGCAGACTTTTCATCAGCTTCAATACATAGCTAGGTAATATAAAAGATGAAATCAAGACATCATTCAATTTTTATGCAGTGTGATCAATCTTTTTTCCCCCCTCTTAAGATGCTAGAATCTGACTTGAGAGTCCTGCAGATGTTCTGAATGCAGTTTAATTCTCCCATTTTAAAGATTCTATTTATTAATCTTATATGCAGCTATAATATTTTATTTCTTGAATTGTTCCTGGTGTTGTAGCAATGCAAGAAATGTGAGTGTATGTTGAGTTCATAAGCATTCTCCATCCAGCCTATGTCTTTCCAGACAATTTTGCTAGGAAGGAAGGAAGGAAGGAAGGAAGGAAGGAAGGAAGGAAGGAAGGAAGGAAGGACCTTTGAATTGCAGATGCTGTCATTGTTTTTAGGTACCTCCGAGTTTGTTGCAAGAGTAGATGACTGTATGAACAATGGCAAAGGATAATTATATTTTCTCATAATGAAAGTAAATTAAGATGCAATAATATAACTGGTGGTAATGGTGAGGCTGGTAATTGTGATGAAGCTGGAGATCCTCCTCCTCCTCCTTCTCCTTCTCCTCCCCCCACTGCCAATTACTTTGAATGGGGGCTTGCATGTTAATGTAAGGCAGAGGGATATGCTGGAGGGCAAGCTAAACGGCTGAAGCTTCTGACAAAATGTGTCCGAAAGCAATTGAATATGGAGAAAATTGGAAACAAACAAAAATTCTAAACTAGATCCGTCAGTCATCACCCAGATCAACAAGGACTGTGTTAGATGTGAGATCATCTAGATACCCAATGATAAGTGTCTCAAAAGACTCAGAATCTTCATCTGAGCAGTTAGGGCTGAAGACTGTAAGGCTAATGGAAGGACAAATGCAATGATGAAAACAGTTTTTTGAAGAGAATAGTGATAAAAACAGAAACAAATGTACAAAATTGGGCTAGGAACAAAATCTTTGAATAAAAAAACAAGAGTTTCTTCATAATGAGAAGCAAGGTTTTGATTGATATAGAATTGGTAGTACTTCAGCAGAACATCCAATCTGAACAAGAATTTCTCCAATGGATAGCATTTTTCTGGGCCTCTCTTTTCCATACTCTGGTGTGGACTAGAGAAACCCTATCTCCTGCTCTTATGCCAAATGGCCTGGTCTGAGTTACCAAATGGCCACCTATGGTGGAACAGGCAAGAGTTCTGGCAGAAGAAGGAAAAAGGGGAAGTCTTACCTACCAAATAAAGGCAGTCCTGAAATGACAAAGAACCACAAATAATCTCACCCTCCTGGTGCAGCATCATGGTGAAGTCTTGATCTCTGTTCCATCCAGTAAGCAGTTCTGATAAACTATCTCAGAAGTGGACACATCTAAAGCACACTTCAGCCACAGAAGCGGGATTGTGTCTTTTACTGTTTTAACTCCCAAGTTTTAAGGCTGCCCTGGGCAGGAAGACAGTGCTGAACCAAACAGCAAAATCTGGAGTGGAGCAGAGCCCAAAAAGTTCAGTTGTGATCACACAGCTTAAAGTGGGTACAGAACTGTTCCACACTTTTCCTTTTATTAATCACTAGTTGGAACACTCTCCTGTTACAACATGTTGATCTCTTGGCAGTCGTGTTGGAATGGAACATGTTGGAAATTAATGCAATGCTACAACAGTAGAATATAACTGTGTGTGTATGTGAGAGAGCGAGAGCTCAAAGCAACATAATCATGTCAGAAAATTTTCTGAATAGTTTATAGTTGTTCCTTAAATTATGTGAGGATTATCTTCTAGAATCTCTTATGTGACTTGAATTTTATGTAAATTGAAACTCACATAATTAATAGGAAAACTAGTAATATCACAAATTTCCATAACTCAGATTGCTTTCAGTTGGTCTTTTTGAACAATTTATCTAGGGTTTGAAACCTGGGATTATCCTGGCACTAAAATGGGATTGCCACACGTGTTTATGGAAATCCCAACATAGCTCTGTGATACTGGATTGAAATCCCACAATACTGTGTTTGCAAGAAAAAACAGCTTCCAACCCAGGCTTTCCCAATATATCAACAGGACTTAATTGGCCCCTGGGATCCACGATGAGCAGGGGCTAGTGACCACGTACTTCCAAGTATTCCATTCCATTGAAATACCTGAATATAGCCACCTTGCCATTGCTGGAGCAAGGGCCGAGACAGATAGGTTGCCCTGTTGTTTTTCAGGGATGTCAGAAGATCTCACACATGTGAGGAATATTTTCATAGTGTGTTTGCCAAGAGACATGATATATTTTCAAGGACAGTGTGTTTGCCAAGAGACGTGATAAGATGTCTTCAAAGAGTAACTGGTCTAAACCAGTCAGAAATGGACTTAGTTTTTACTGCGCATGTCAGAGAAATCTAATATGTATGGGTTTTTTTCTATATAGGCGTTACGGGAATATTATAATCACCGGCCGTGGTTTCAGGGTATAAATTGTGTTCTGGAATGTGGGAGGTTCGAAGTTTGTCTTGTTGGGGTTATGGAAAGCGAGCTTCCTATGCTGCAGCATACAAAAATAAAACGGAATCTTTTTCTCTCTGACCCATCTGCTTATTAAGAAACTAATATGAATAGCATCTGCTGATAGAGCGGCAACTTGTTTTCATAGTGGTCTGGAATTTTCCTAACAATTTGGGGGCTCGTCTGGGATATAAATTATGACTGGGTTCCTCCTTGGAATCAGCAGATTATCAGGAAGGCGCCCCTGCTTCAGTTTAAAGCAGGCCTGAGGTCTGATGGATAGCTTGGAAAAAAACCAAAATCAACCCGAGACAAATTGGCAGGCTGCATCAGAGATAAAATGATTGGGGCAGATTCCATAGGGTAAAATAATTTGATAGTGCGAATTTTAAGGTACGTACCAATTCTGTCATCACTCAGGGTGAGTGAATGATGGAAAAAAGTCACAAAACTCCTAGAATTCGATAGAGCGAGTTTTGGGGTCTTGTGATTTTACTAGATACTGAGACGCAGTATCTGGAAGGCTAGGGGAGCCAAAAAAAATGGAACTTGGATTTGTATATGGGAATCTGAAAAAAGCTTGTAAGTAAATAAGTTTTTGTTGTGTGTGCATGCACAAGTCTAGTGCACTGTCTGTCTCCGTGTAAGTTTGTGTATTAATGTAGTCTGTTTTTGTCTGAAAAATAAAGGGGGTATGAGCAAGAGCTAATTGGTGAAATTTATGTATGTTTTAAATGTATATGTCCTAATGATGGATAGTAAAAAGGGGTGAGCAACGTTTGCTAAAGAACAAAGCAATTTCAACTGCGCAGGCATGTGTGTTTGCATTGTGTGCCTCTGTGTGTGTGTGTGAGTGCGTATGAGAAAAAGGTGGGAAGCTGGCACATAATTAATTTTTTTTCTGTTTCGAAATTAAAAGAAGGGTATTAAAAATCCTGATGCTTAAGTATGGTTGTTTAATAGGTATTTTTGTAAGATTTAAGTAGTTGGTGCAAGGAAGTCGAAGATGATTTGAAGTTAGGCATTTTCGCATTACACGCATTCCATTTGGAATGCGTGTAGAACGGGAAGCCTAAGGCACTTCAGGACGCTTTGATCATTCACACACAGGAGCGCAGGAACGTGTGTAAACGCGTTCCGGCGTGCCTGTGTGCGAATTCTCAAAGCGTCGTGAGCTGTCTTAGCTGGCAAACGCCTGCAAGGGGCGGGGAGACAGCTGAGGAGGCTCCCGCAGCCGGCGCTGGCTGAAAACAGCTGATTGTCAAAGCTGCGCCGGCGTGGGAGGCGAGCCCACGGCTGTTAGGGCGAAAGAAGCAGGCGCAAATGCTTCTCCTCCTGAATGCCTGCGGGCAGTTTGTGCGCGCCCGAACGCATGTAGAGCACTTTAAAGTGCTCTACATCTCAAATGCATGCAAGACAGCTCCGGACACGTCGGAGCGCAAGCCCCGCTGAGCCAATGCGTATGCCATGTCCGGAGCTGTCTTGCACGCGTTCCGAAATGGCATGTGCGAAAACGCCTATTGAGGCATTGTTGAATAAGCAAAGGGGGAGCAGGTAAATGAGGAAGGTTATGTTTATTTGTTTAAGAGGGACAAGACAGAGTCAAAGGTTGTGAAGTGGGCAATTTATCTTGTTTCACCAAAGCAAAGGAATATAAGAAATACGGATTTTTAGTGTTTTAATTTTAGAGGTGTTTTAAGTAAAGCAGCTTGAATTAAAAAAGGAGACACAATGATTGAACTGCAAAAAAAAGGAAGGGGACAAAGTTAACTATTTTTATTTGGATAAATTATAAAGAGGGGCACTGAAGTTTGTTGAGTCATATATATATCTTAGAATATGTTCAAATATTGGTTTTAGTTGCAAATTGTATTTTCATCTGTTAAATGCTGTTCATAAGACACATTTAATATGCTAAGGGGCAATAATTAGGACTCTCTTTACCCAAATTTATAGATTTGTAAGAAGCACATCAGTTAATTTTTGAAAAGTATAAAGAGGTTATAAAAAGCCTTAATCATTTTGTTTTTCTCTTTGGCTTTTCATCTTTTCTCGTATGTGGTTGGATACTGTTTGAAAATAAGGTAATTTTGGTAACTAGCTGGGATTGAAAAGGGAAGGAAATATTATTGAAAAAAATAGGAACTAGTATTTAGATTATAAAGAATGTGAGATGTGGTAAAATCTCTGCTCTCTTACCTTCATTTGTTTTTTAAAGGTACTTGGAAACTTAATAAATGATAGATTAGGGTAATAATGTTTCTGATTCTGCAAAATGTGAATGTTTTGTACCGTTCTTTGAAAAAAATTATTTTACAGGTTTTTGCTTCTCCTTTTGATAACATGAATTCTTGACTGTCTTGTACCCTTGTTCCTTTAAAGAATTTTCCTTTTTGGGAATGTTTTGATAACTTTGATCTGGTTCTTTGCTTCTGTATTGCTGATTTATGATTGTTTGGTTTAAATAGTGGTTGTAATTATTTGTTGTCATGTCTAAGTTTTATTCTGGGTACATATATGGGAAACCAGTTAATTTATCAGAGAGACAGAATTGTTGGCCTCAAATGGCGTTTATATTCACTGAGTCAGGATGAAGAGAAGGAAGGAGCTCTGGGAAGATGTTTAAGTTTTTACTTGGTACCTCTCTGATAACTTGTCTGGTCTAATCATTATAAAGTTTTAAGTATATATTGTTCTAGAGAATTCAGTATATTGCATCGAGTTTCTAAGGGCCCCGGATTCTTGATGTTTAATACATTGCATTTTCCTTGTCATTTGATGTTTGTAAGTTCTAGGTTATGTGTTGTTTTACAGAAAATTCAGTGTTTAGACATGGCCTCTAGCATGCCCTCTATTGAAAGATCTGATTGGCAACAGTTATGTAGTTTCTCAAAGGCTGGATTATATAGCGGATTGTGTTAAGGTAGTATTTGATCATAGTAAATAAATAACTATAATAATAAAGGGAATGTATTAATTACATAAAGATAGTAATGGTGTAAAAAAGGAACAATAGAAATGTAACTAATTTTGAATGGAAAGTTATAGAATAATAAACCTTAGTGGTATAAGAGATTGGTAATGAGATTATTTGTATTATTATTAATATAAGGGAGTATGAATGGCATAGGTTAGGTTATAATATTATTTTTTTCTTAATAAAGACATTTGAGAATCAAAGCAGCAATTATAATAGGATTCTGTGTCTCTCATAACTGAGACCACAGTTAGCTAGTATTAAAACATGGCTGGTCTTGTAATTAAGGAACACTCAGAAGCAATCAACAGGTTGGTTTTAGCCAGTAAAGAAAAAGTCTAGGTAGCTGTCTCTGGGATAATTTTGGCCATATGGATTAGGACTCCTATTAGGAGAGAAGGAAAATTCTACATTTATGTTGAAAGTGAAAAGTGGCAACAAGTTTTTAAAGGTTTCAAGAAAGGTACAAAGTTACGTGTATGGGCAATAATGTAAAAGAAATATTTATTCTAAAAAGGTGTTTAGTAAACATAGGTTAATCAATTGTGGTTTTGTGGGTTTTTTGGGATTTAATAAGAGGGTTTATTTTAATGCAGTGAAATGTGTAAATCTAACTAGGATGCCATTTATTTCTTTGTTCTTAGAAAAAAGGGGGGGTTATTGTTTATATCTTTGTTCATATTGTTTAAAGTTTTTAGGGAAGATGCTGAAATGTAAGAGGCTATGAGATGTAAAACATACAAATCTTTTTATATTAAGGTATTAATTGCATATTAATTGCTAATTTGCTTCTATACAAGCTTGCCTATGGAGAGGGAGAAGAAAAAAGGGGGGATAAGTATATTTGAACAAGCCAGTGGGGGAAAAAAACATTTTGAATATGATAATTAAGCTTCAGTAAGATGTTAGTAAAATTTATCAAATAGTAATTGTTAAGTTTATTTAATATTGAATATGCTTGTTTTAAAAGTTTAATATGTTGGTTCTAGAAGTTTAATTAGCTTAGATAAAGGAGTGTGTCCTTCAGCTCTCTTGGGAGAATTTTGGGAGTGAAAGCTGATAAGAGGATGAATGGTTCTATTCACTGGTTATCTTTTGTTTGTAGATGGTCCAACATGTTGCTAGTGTAGATACCGTGTGGGTTTTTTTTTTTTTTGAAGCAATACGTATTAATATCTGTTTAATTGGATACATATAAGAAATTTTTTTACAGTGACATAAAGGAATTTCTTAGAAAATGAGTAACACCTGCTGTTGATTTTTGCAGACAACTTATAAATATTCTTGAAGATGTAGAGGTTTTAAAAAAATAATTATTGTTTTTGAGCCTATGTTGAAAGTGGTTAAATTAAAGGTAAATGAAACAAGCCCCTGCTATATTGTGAAGCAAGACAATGCCTTATGTGTATTCTTAAATACAACTGGTTAAAAGATGTGTAAAATGGTATGTTAATCCTATTTATTTGAAATTTCATAGATAGAATGTTATAAGGAAATGAAGTATGTATATATGAAGTGGCAGAGAGTTCCACAGGTAAAAAAAAAAAAGAGAGAGAGAGAGAGAAATAAGAGTGGTCATTTATATGTATGGTGGAAATGTAAAAGAAAATCCTGAAAGGATGAAAGGTGCACTAGGATCTAAAAGCAAAGGGGAAGGTATGTTCATTAATAATAAGGTTTCTCCTCTAAGATATAAGAAATAGGAAAATTTCTCTAGAGCCCCTAGAAGATGCTTGTCTCAAAGGTCCACTGGGTATTTGAAGATGCTTATATTAATGGGAAAGTGCTTAATATGGGTTGTGTTTTAAAAAGGACTTGATATGACAGAAATGTATTGTCACCTGGGCTTTTCATGGGTTTTTTGGGTTGGTAAAGGGTTCATGAGGAGTAAATAAAAATAGGTTTTACGTGTTATAGGGTTTAATTTTGAATATTTGCCAAGAAGATTTTTTTGAATATTTTTGCTTATAAAGAAACATGGACAGTTACTTTACTCAAAATTTACATTCTGCTGCTGGAATTGCTTGCATACTTTTTAAAGACTGTGCAATACAATAATAATTCATGTTTAAGTGTTTTTAAAAGCAAAGGCATGCTGGAAGCACCCAGAAAGATGATGCACTGCTGAATGATGAAATAATGGTATTGGAAAAAAGAAAAAGAAAAAAAATGAAAAGAACATGAAAAAGAGGCCAATGCTGGATTTGGCATACAAACTAAAATTTGGAAGGTTGAAGGTGAGAACCCTTGTTTCTGCTTGAGATGCCCGTGAGTATTGATGGGCTGCCTGATGCAACAGGATGCTGGACTGGATGGAATGTGGCCTGGTCCAACGGAGCATGTGTTCTTATCTTGAAAGAAACCATCACAAGAGGATATTTTTGAGAAACATGATTTAGGTGAATAAAATTACAACGATTTTGAGACATGTAATCTGAAGATTGAAAGAAGAAATTTCAGAAGGTTTTTGCTACTACAAAGGAGAAAATTTTTGTAAAATGAGGTTTGGGTATGGCCATGATTATATTTTAATAGAAAGGCCCAGATTATAATATAATTTCTGAACTTGAATTCTGGTTGAAGTGCATTGTATATATCTTTAAAAAAAAAAAAGATGTTGTTTGAGTTTTACAGAAGTTGTTTATTCCATAATGTGTTTAAAGGATTCTTTTATCAGTCTGACAAGTTTGAAGGTTTGATGAATTAAGATGTAATTAGGTTCCTGTCTGATGACGAATGGACACCACAAGAGTAAATTAGGTTTGAGCTTTCCCTACCACATGCTACACTGAAAAAAAGGGAGACAAAAAGGGAAAAGGACTGTACATCATTAATTATATTTTTGGTTAAGTATAATCTTTAATTCTGACATTTTGCTAATGGCAGGGTGATGAATTCCATCACAGATTGACAAAATCTTTAATAGGGTGAAGGTAAATAAGTGTTTATTCTATCTTACAGGAAATCTAAAGACACAGTATTATGGTAGTGTAAAAGAGAAGGTCAAGTTGGCATGGAAGTAGGAGGAAATATAAAAGATTCCCTGAATCAGTATTGGTATCAGATATTTTTGATAAACTGATTTATTGTTTAACATGTATCATTGCAAGTTTTAGGATTTCATCTGTGTTTAATTCATCTGTTTAATTTGTTTCTTGTGTCTTAGTAGTTTGAAGGTATAAATGTTTCAACATTGTATCCAGGTTTTATGGACTAAACAAGAACCAAAAGGAGGAGTTATTTTTGGACTGGAATGAATATCTTAAATGGATTGATGGCTGCTCCATACATTTTGAGGAAATCTGAAAGTGTGACCCAAAGCATCTAACTTCATAAGGAATGCAAACATCCAATCTGAAAGAATATAAAAAAATTTGGTCTGAACTGCATAAGATGGTTGATGAAATTTGCAAACACAAAAGTATAAAGAAAAAATCGGGGATGTGTGAGGAATATTTTCATAGTGTGTTTGCCAAGAGACATGATATATTTTCAAGGACAGTGTGTTTGCCAAGAGACGTGATAAGTGTTAGGCAGGGAAGCCCGTATAAGGAAAATGCACGGATGTCCTGGCAAAGGTAACTAAGAGTCACAGGCATAACTATCAACAAAGTGCTCAAGGTTGGATTGAGCAAGGTTGGATTGAGCAAGAATTGCGTAAGTCTGTGCAACACTTGAAACACAGGCTTGTGCAACACTCAGGAAGTGAGTCACCATCTATGATAAGAAAAAGGTATAAAAGTGCCTATACACTGCTGGTTAAGTGTTATTGTTGTTGATTGCTGGACGAGAGCTTGGATGGAGAAATGTATACTTGTACATGCAGCAACCTTTAAGAATAAACCTCTGTGAGGAGAGAGAACTCCTGTTTCAGTGTGTTCCTTAAACTGCGGGCAGAAGAAGGAGGGAGTTCCTGAAAAGGCTGGACAGCTCCGGAGATGCCAGCAAGTTTTCCGGGACAGCAGAGCTTGTCTTTTCAACACGGCCGCACATCTGCTGATTTAATACCAACGGGGGCTGACACCCCCACCCAACAAGGGTTATGGGCCCAGAGAACTAAAATTTGGAAGGTTGAAGGTGAGAACCCTTGTTTCTGCTTGAGATGCCCATGAGTATTGATGGGCTGCCTGATGCAAGTGGCAGCCATCCAACCACCCAGCTAGGATCTGTGAAGGGGTCCTTTATAGGTGGCGCATTCACGTCAGGAGGAAGAGGGCAGGGCAGCACCGAAAAGCGACTTTTAGAAAGTAGCCACTTGAGTCCTCCCTTGAGTCACATATGCCACGTATGATTCTCAGAATCCGGATCCAACGCAACTGAGTTGAAAGTAATGGGATCAGGCAAATTCGCGTTTGAATCCAGTTCTATTATTTTGGTTTAGGGAAACTGGATTAAGCTTATAATGGGGATGAGGCCCTGAAGTGGCACTCAGACCCTGTCCCCAAAAGACTTATTAGCCCCTCTCGGCTTCCTCTGCCGTCACTCTGTTATAGCTGACTTTAAATGTCCCCTCCACTTCTGGAATAAGCGTCCCCATGGTAGCCACGATCTAAACGGACTTTCCATCCCCATGGTAGCCTTCTTCTCTTTCCGGGCATCTTTTTCCCCCCGCCCCCTCTCTTGTTAAAAGGAAAAATAGCCAGATCTCCATCTCCTGAAACGGCTTTCCGCCCCTAGCAAAGGCAGAGGATCGCTCATTCATTTACTTTCAGCACTTACTTTCACTCAGTTCTCTGTTAGAAAAGGCTTTCTGCCCAGGCAAAGTCAGTGGCTGCAGGCATCGGCAGCGCAATCCTTCACTCATTCTCTTTTAAGGCTTTCACAGATCACTTGATAACAATGTTGCAATTCTGAGCAATTCTGGCTCTTTTTACAAAGGAAAGGAAGCGAACCTGCTGCATTTCTCAGATGTGTGAATGCTTTTTGGCTGTGTGTGCAGGCAAGCAATCCCCGCCCCTTTTGCCACGGAGCGTCCTCAAGGCAGATATAGCGAGCAAAACCCGCGAATCGCAGAAAGAGCGCTGGAACTCTTCTTTAAAGTGCACGTATTTTATCGCGGGTGTCTCGCTTTCCTAAGCTCCCTAAGTGCCTTGTAAAGCCTGGAATGGGGCCGCTCAGAGGCAAAAGAAGAGTTCCAGCAGACTTTCAATTGCATGGGGACAGGGCCTCACTGATTATTCTTGAACATGGAACAATCTTTCGTACACATATATTGATAGTGGAAACAATAACAGCAAAAGGCTGTTGTCACAATTTCTCTTCAAAGCAATTGATGGGACAGAAGTGAAACAGAACCACCATCCTGGAACTCTGAGAAATGCCAGATAGATGTGGACAAAATAAATAAATAAATATTCATAGACATTTCCATTGAATCAAAAATCCTTTTTTTTCAAATATCCAAAAATTCCATCAAAACGAACCAGTCTCTTGATTGTGAAAACAAACAATTTTATTGAACATTCATCTTTCACTTTTTTTTCTTGAGAAGGATTTTATCTCTGAAAAAATAAAATAGAAAATGAATGCAAAACTCAGATTTTTAATTTGACAGCAAAACAAAGGTGATTTTTGTTGTTGTTCACATAGCTAATGCCAATTCCATTTTGGTTTGTATAAAAGTTCATCTTTTCTCTCTGCCCCCTCTCCATTTGATTAGCCAGTTTGGCTGATGGTTAAGGAGCCAGACTCTTATCTAGGAATACTGGGTTTGATTCCACACTTCTCCATGAAGCCAGCTGGGTGACCTTGGGCACCTCTCCTGAGGTCTCACAGCCCCACCTACCACACAGGGTGTTCTGTTGTGGGAAGAAGAATATAAAGCTTTGTCACCTGCTTTGAGTCCCCTCCAGTGGGTGAGAAAATTGTGGTAGAAAAACCACATCTTCTCCTTTTGCCTGTCAGAAAAGAAAGAGCACTGAAGTAATCCTTGTTAAGAAAGACTTACTGGAACTTCTGGTATACCTCTGTTTGCACACTAAAACTTGATCAAGTATAACAGTCGGGACATATTTGTGACCCTAGACTAGCTGTATTGTATAACTGAGTCCAAGTGTGATACTACTGGAATGCACCCATCAGGAACTTTGTAAAACAGATTTAAGAAGGGTGATCGTTACCTATTGACTGGATTTTGTCCTGTGCAAGTTACCTCATGGTCTGAATGCTTATATCAACCACCATCCCCTCAACTGCACAACCAGATGAGCCAGGAGGCAGGCTGGTCACATACACATTTAGGTGAACAAGACATCAGTTTTAGTAATATCTGCAAAGGCATGTCTCTGCATTCCATACACTAAAATATATTCTGGCGTATGAGATGACTGGGCGTATAAGAAAACCCCCCTTTTCCAGTTAAAATAGTTTGGGATATACTCGCCATATAAGAAGACGACCCCCAGAGTATAAGACGACCCCCAACTTTTGAGAAGATTTTCCTGGGTTAAAAACTAGTCTTATACGCCAGAATATACTGTACATGCTTCAAACCATCAAAACTTCATAGGAAAACATTAGGTCACATTTCACTCGTCCCCTTGGTTGACATCTAGGGCTAATATTAGTCTCCCAGTAGCAGGATTAAGATGAAGGACTCTCAGTTTCGGTCTCAGTTTAAATTTCTTCAGTTCATCCCCATAAGAAGGCTGGCCTTGAACTGGATTTGGAATCCATCACTTCTCTGTATTCCCATCATTACTGCTTCCCACTTCACGTTGCTGCTTCAGGTCAAAATGGCTCATAGCCTGCAATTTGTTTGTCTCTCAGCTGTTACCTAGGCTGAGGTAGTTATGCCCAAGAATGATTCTTTGTTCCCTGTTCCCCTGGCTACAGACTCAAGCTCTTTCAGTTATGTGTGATTCTGACTCCCCTGCTTACTGAAGCAGTAACATCAAAACCAAGGAACTTCTATTCCCCAACTTCCATGTTTCTTTCCTGCTGCTTTTATTGTTGTTGTTGTTGTTGAGATAACACAAAAGCAACACACAGCAAACAAGATATTTATGCTGGCTTTGGTAATTGTTATCACTAGTTGGGCCCTTCCCAAGTGCCTAGGACTGAATGATGTATCGGCAAATGATATGAGCAGATCCCAGCAAAGTGGCAGATGGATATTTTGTTGATGCCAGTTGTGACAACTCAATCCTGCTCCCCACCTTGTGAACTCGTATTACCAGAGTAACACAGGTGAGGCAGCGGCGGTTGAGCCGTACAGTCCTACTGCCTGCCAATGGGCTGGTGTCTGTATATGAACCAGACTCCCCTCCTTGCCCAGGTGTCCGGCTTCAAAGGCTTACAGCCAAGCCCTCTCCCTGAAGCAGCAAAATAAACACTAGTGTAATATAACACCAACTGTTTATTATTTACAAGCAGATCAATAAATAAATAATTAAGCAGTAGCGAAATATAAAGGTTGCTCAAAATTGCTTAAGTAGTCCAAAAGAACAAATAATTGTTCTTAGAAAGTCCTTCCTAAAATAAAGATCAAATCCCAGCAGAAAAGCTATCTGCTAACCAGAGACGTTTTCGCACGGGGCTGAACGGAACGCGGAAAAGACAGCTGTGGACACGTCATCCGCATTGCCCGCGCGCGGCTTGCGTTCCGACGTGTCCGCAGCTGTCTTTTCCGCGTTCGAAATGTAGAGCACTTTAAACTGCTCTACACGCGTTCCAACGCGGACGAGCCGCCCGCAGCCGTTCGGGAGGAGAAGCGTTCGCGCCTGCTTCTGCCTCCCGAACGGCTGCGGGCGCGCCTCCGACGCCGCGCGGCTTTGACAATCAGCTGTTTGTCAAACAGCTGATTGTCGATCTGCCTCCGCGGCTGTCTGCGCGCCCCTGGCCGGCGTTTGCCGGCTAAGGCAGCTTCGGGCGCTTTGAGCATTCGCACCCAGACGCTCCGGAACGCGTTTACACGCGTTCTGGCGCGTCTGTGTGTGAAAGGGGAAAGTGCCCGGAGCTGCCTTAAGCTTTCCGCCTGAACGCGTTCCATTTCGAACGCGATGCAGTGCGGAAATGCCTCAGGAGTCTACTTGCTTAAGCCAGAGCCAAGAAGCCCCTTTCAGCATCCCTGTATTCCCCCTCTTTCCCCTTGCCCCACAAGCAGTGAGCACTAAGGCCTAGAAGGGTAGTTTGTGAGGGTGGCTGGACAATGGGAAGCTGCAGCGCATGCGTGCACGCACAAGCCAGGCCTCCCATTGTCAGAAGCGGCCTGGCAGCGAGCAGGTAAGGAGCAGATCTCATGCAGGCGACCCTGGGCGGGGTGGGGGGTCGGGGCTGTGGTTTCCCTCTCGCTCGAAAAGGCGCAATCGTGCTTTATTGTGCCAGCTGTCAGTTTGGTGTTGAATTGCAGTTTTCTGGTACTGGTTCTTGGTTTGCTGCACTTTGAGAAGCTTCTGGTTGTTGACTTCAATCAAATCTGATTCTTTGCTTTCTGCCACATAATCTGCTAATGCATGTTTCTTTTCTTCCACTGTTTGCTTCACTTGCTAAAGTCCTCTACCGCCTGCTTTCCTGGGCAAGTACAGCCTGTTGATAACTCCAGCTGAGTCCAGTTCACAATTCCCGCAGTGTATCTAATGACTGGTATGGCCCAGGTGTTTATGGCCTTAATGGTGTTACCGCCATTCAATTTACTTTTCAATATTTTTCTAGTCCTTTGGATGTACCCTTTACTGACCACAGATTTCACATGGCCATCCTTATTATTATTATTATTATTATTATTATTATTATTATTATTATTATTATTATTATTATTATTATTATTATTATTATTATTATTATTATTATTATTATTATTATTATTATTATTATTATTATTATTATTATTATTATTATTATTATTATAGTGGCTCCAGGAGGTCAGTTGTGTTTTCTCCACAGAAACAGGGTCATACATCTCTAAGAAAATCTCAGTTTTCCTCTTTTTAAACCCTGAAGACCTTTTAAACAAATGGCATGGAAAGATGGCTTCTTTCACCTCCTCCCTTTTTATGCTGTCTAAGCGAATGGGACGATGGCAGAAGCACAAAGGGTTATGGGGTGATTCCAATAACTAGAAAAACAGAAAAATATACAAGCAGCATTTGTGCTTCTCCTTTCTCTTCCAACCCCATCTCCACTACTTATTCTCCTGTCTCTGTTTTTACTCCACCTCCTAGGCTTTCATTGCTGGCAGAGGAAAGGAAGGAAAAAGGAAGGAAAAATGCACAGGGTCTTGGAAACTGTTAATAAAGAAGTGGAAACGTTTTTTTCTAAATCATGGCTTTTAAAACTACATAATTTGAAGGACTACTGTATACTGACAATATGATTAAAAAGAGCTAATGTTTTTGCACTGTCAGCCAAAAAAACTCTGCAACACAATTAAGCCAAAATTAATCATGCCAGTAACATACTGAAAGGAAGGAAAGGAGGAAGAAGGGAGGGAGGGGAAGGAAAAGGAAGGAAAAGTGAAACTAGTTTTAAATTAATTACATATTTCTGCAGCTAGAGATATGTGAAGCACATAATTATTCACCTTATAGAGAGTGCTACAAAGAACAGGAAGGCCTTAAATCTCCATTATGCAGCAGCAGTTTAGGAATATGGAACACAAAGATGTGGGAAATGCAATTTTATGAAAAATAATTTTAAAGTTGTTAATTTTGATAGGATCTCTTTGATCCAGCTAAGTCTTGACCCTATCATATGGTATCATAGCCATATTACAGCCCATGGGAACCAAGCACAAACACATATATGGGCAATTCAGGCTTGAGTGAAATCTTCAGGCGGCATCTCCATTTTGCTTCAAAGGCATCTTGATTCGGGGCTCAGGGCAGTCAGGGCTCAGGGCAGGAGGTTACTGTTAATGGACACGTAATACCTTCCTACGTTTGCTGGTGTTCCGTACCAGAAAGTACACTATGGGCCTTTCTTCCACATCTTAGTGCGGAATCTAGGAAGCCCTGCCTACAACTGGTACAGTCCATCCACACAAGGAGTGTATAGCCATTTGATTCTAGACACTCCAGGACAGAGGTGGTGGGGCAGTGTGTAGACAGAGCATCCCAGAACACCCTGATCTTGTACCACAAAGGAAAGGGAGAATAGGTCCCTGGTGTTCATTCACTGAATTTTTGGGTTATGTGGCTTTCTTTATCATGGGCCAGTTCCACCTTGGCTAGACCCTTGTTTTCTATTCCTGAATCACAGAGTTATAAAGAACGATTTAGATGATCAAATTAAGCTTGATTTTGCATGGTTGGCAAAATGTGACTTCAATTATTTGTTTAATGCAGTCCTGGAAATTTGGCCTCTAATTTGCTCTGGTACACTGATATAGATTTACTAGATTTCACCTCTGCAGGGCCATTGACTGACACTGGCAGTTACCTTCATGCTCAGTTTTCTGTGGATTGTAATTACTTGCCTAGCAGGGTTTTGTATCACACAGTAGCTTGAAGCCACAGCATTCCATTATTCTTGTTGATCAGTATATTTTAACTATATGTCAGGCTTTACCTGACTTTTCATCATATTTTAGTTTTAGTGTCAGGTCTGTAGGAATGCTACTTATCCACACACCCATTTTTGAATTTCTATATATATTTAGATGATGATGATAGATAGATAGATAGATAGATAGATAGATAGACAGACAGACAGACAGACAGACAGACAGACAGACAGACAGACAGACAGACAGACAGACAGACAGACAGACGGTAGGCAGATAGGTAAGTTGATATAGCAAGTGAGAGAGTAGAATAGTATCTGAAGGAAGGCATTACTTACTATTGAGATTTAAGTGGCATGAAAACCAAACCTTTCATTACAAAATGATGATGATGATGATGACAAACATAGATAGATGAGAGAGTGAGAGAATTTTTATTTTGCCTTTGTTTCCAGACTATTTCCCATGAGCTGGAAATGCCAAGTTTATTGTGTACATAATGGCAAAGGAAAAGCAAATGTCTGACGTTCACTGCAGACCCTTTAACTGTTTTATATTTTTGTACACAGAAGTGTTAAAGAAAATTTCCAGTTCTACATGTGAAGAAAACACAACCAGACAAGCAAGTCAAAACTGCAATTTGTTCTCTTCTTAGTCACCCCCCCTCCATTAGAAAAAGAAGGGAAATAATATGAAGAAACAGTCAGTACTGATGCTGTAGATTGGCTTATAATATCTACTGTTCCTTTTACCAGTTAGGGTGAGTTCCCATTTAAGGAATAAAACAGAATATACATCAAGATTTACACTGGGATTTGCATCGATAGGTAAAGCATGTTAAAAGGAAGCAAACAGCATCTGGCAATTGGATTCAACCCCGGTTTTCTGTCCACACTGTCCTACAATTTAAAACACTTCCAAAAACGGGTTGGGGAAAGCATTCTTTCCCCTCCTGAGCCTTTTCCCACCACTCTCTCCCCATTGACTTTGATTCAATGACGTGGGGAATCCCAGTCCCCTCCCCCTCCTTTTCCTGCCCATTTGAAAGGGGAAAGCTTGTTTGTCAAGGCAAGGCAAGGCAGAATATTGCAGGAAGTATTTTTTAAAACAATCAACTCGTTCCTCTCTCCTTCCTTTCCTTTTTAAAAAAGACCATAGCAATGTAAGATCCCTCAAGCACGCACACACACAGAGGAGAGAGAGAGAACAGCCCTTTGTCCAAGGCAAAAGAGAAACTTGAAAGGCAGAATCTTCCGATCTCCTTCCCTCTCTCACACACACGCTGCTGTTGTTGCTGCTGTTGTTGTTGCTGCTGCTGCCCTGTCGCCTCCTTCCTCTTGCCTTTCAGGGAAGCCAAAAACTCCGGGCAATGTGGCAACATTGTTATTCGTGTCCCTGGGTGTGAAGAAGTATTGCCTGAACTGTTACTTTGTGATCAGGGAGAGAAGGAAACTGCTGAAGAAGCCCTGTACTTTAAAAATCTGGCCATGGGCTGTCCTGTCCTGCTGGGAGAAATCCTACCCATTTCATGACGGATTTGCCCCGATAATGCTGTTGCCTTCCCACAGCAATAGGGAAGAAACGTTTCAAAAGCAAAACTGGGAAAAACACCTGAAAAATCAGGTGTTTATTTAATTCCGTTTTAAAGCCAAATAATCCTCAAGATAGCTCTAAAACTGATTGTGAATGGGAATGACAAGGATCCAAACCATTTTAAACAGTTTTTAAACAGTTTTAAGTGATAATTTTCCCATACAAGTGTCCATATCATGTCCTTTAGCAAGTGTGTTGAGATCCCAATCCTCTTGTTGCTTTATTATCTACAATTTGCATTTTGGAAAAAAGGATGCTAAATTGTACTAGATATATATTTTAACACTGCTCAATGGATGAGTTTGGATTTGGGAAGTCAGGCTTCCAGTTGTTTGCTTTTAGTGGACAACTCTTATGTTCGATGCCATTTCTTGGGTATCCACTGTTAATGCTGTTCAAAGCAATAATTTCAAGTAGCAAGGACAGCACATATCTTTTAAACAAGTTCTCCTTCAGTTACAGCTACTACTAAGAAAAGTAGAGTATAATACTGAGCAGTTCTCCTTTACTGTGAAAGAAGTGTAGGCAGGTTTTTTTTCCCCCTGGTTACATTATAACTGTGTTTCTGGCTGACTCCAGAAAGCAGGAGGAAAATGTGGAATCTTGTTTAGTTCTTGCAATTGCATCTTTCAGTCGCTGCTCTTAACTATCGAGGCATTTCCTCTTGCAATGGCACAGCCCATACTTCTGGGTATTTTGATTGTCCCCACACATGAATGGTGATCATTTTTATCCACCCCCCTCCTGAACAGTGGTCATTTCCAACAACATGGACCATGAGAGCCAGTGCCCTGACAGGCTACACTATGGAAGCACAGGCACTCTGTTGGTCTGTATCCTAACCCTAACCATTTGTAACCTGGATCCACTCCATACCATTGTTCTGGTCATCTGGAGTTTGTCTCTACTCTGCCAGAACAGAAAAGGAAATTTAAATTTGCACTTTAAATTTGCCAATTGCTGTCTGTTCCACTGGACCGTTATCTCAATGTTTGCCTTGGTTAAGACACAGAATCAAAGAACTGTAACTCTGGCCCTGTCCCCAAACAATTTAAAGTCTGCTAAAACTCTTGTTTTGCCTCTGACCGCCCCCATGCCAGGGTTTTTAACAAACTTCCAGAGCCACAAAACGAGGAAAACTCGCAACAAAAAAGTGCCCTTTAAATAAGACTTTCAGAGCTCTTTTTGGAAGTTGTGGGTTTTCCATTGCAACATTTACCTTGGGGACGCTCCGTGGCAAAAGGGGCAGGGATTGCCGCCTGCACACACAGCAGTAACACAAGCAGCTTCCCTTTCTAAAGCTCAGAACTAAAGAGCCAGAATCACGCAGAATTGCAACATTGTTGCAATCGCTATGAGGTGTGAAATGGGTGGTTTATTGCTAGGGGTGGATTTTGACAGCAATAACAGGGAAAATGGTTAGTGAATGAGTGATTGTGCGCTGGACAGGGTGGATTTTGACAGCGATAACAGGGGAAAGCAGTGAGAGTGAATGTTTGCCAGCACAAGAAGCCTTTCGGGGGGTGGAAGATCTGGGAGACGAACAGAGAACCGATGGCTATTTTTCCTTCGGACTTGTCAGGGATTGTCTTCCTGGTTGTGGCCGCGCCAAGCGCAGTCCCTCCCCATTCCCGCCGGCACCCTATCAATAAGAGCAGGGGCATGGAGAAAAAGATGTGCACAAAGAAAACACGGCTCCCATGGGGACGGAAGGTGCATTAAAAACACGCATTTTGCTTAGCCTCATGTGGACGCTTATTCCTGATTTGCATGGCACGTTTAAAGTCAACTTCAATAGAGTGACAGTAGAGGGGCAGTAGAGAGACAAATAAGTCTTTTGGGGACACAGCCTCTATAACCTTGTTGAGGTAGAGATGCAATTTTTTTTCAGACCTATCGAAGAAGATCCCCAGACTCTGTAAGCCTCACCAGAATAACAGCATCTGCACTCACATCTTCTTTGCCTTGGAAGGTGAGAACTGAGTGCTCCTGGCTGGGCTAAAGTCTCTCCAAGTCAGAACAGGGCAAAGGGCACACCGTACAGGTGTCCTTATTTGACCCCTTCATTCATAAGAAACCACTACTAGAGAGCTCATCACCTCATGCATGCACAGGGAGCATTTAGCAGGGAGCTCACTATCAAAGCAGTCCCTCTGCTACACTCTTTTTGCCAGTGATTCTATTGCTACTTAACATTGATAAGTACATGATTCCTGTCCAATTTAACACTTTTGTCTTTTTAGTGTCTTTTAAAAGCCTTTCCTTGTGTTTTTAATAATGTTTTGTTCTATTTTCAAAGAATACTTATTCTGAAAATGTTTTTCTTTCCTGATTTCATTTTTTTGCGATGCATTGGTCAATTTACTGTTTTTAAAGCCATCACCTAAAGGTCCATAAATTTAGAGTTTGCAGCATGAATTGGCTAATTTTTCTCCTTTAATACCAGTAACCCCAGACCATGACCCATAACAGTCTGTTCAGTGCAGTGCGCAGATATAGAGCTACTTTTATTAACCAGGAATAACAAAATGCTTCATTTTTGCTTGTTTTCTAGAGAAGTCATGATCTCTGGGTTCATCTGGATTTCATTCCACATAGATCAATTATTGCATTGTTAATTCTCAAGTAGTTTATTCAGAAGCAAGCCATCTAATACCTAATATCTGCATCTCATGATGGCTGATACAAATTGTCACACAGACCTTTTAGTACAATGTTTCTCTTTGTCTCAGGAAAGGAAAATCAAATACAATTAATCACACCAGCTTCTGGCTCCATCTCTATGACTCTGCTAACCTCCTTTTAGCTCCACCTGTATGACCCCCCTCTGTTCTTTCCTCTGACCGTATTTCTTGCCCTCCTTCTGTGACTTCACTGTTTTTGCCTCTGGTAGAAATTGACCAGTATACACCCCTTTCCACAGCCCTCCAGCCACCACTGCTTTCAGCTAAATGATAAGATCAGGGAAGAGTATAGAATTTTGACAGCCAACAGCACTGATGAATGAGGGCTTGGGTCAGGTGCTGTTCTGACATTGGAAGACACTGTTGCTAGTCTTAAAAATAACTTTAAATAAGTGGTTTGGGGACAGAAATAGATACACAAACACACACATAGTCTTTTCATGAGCAGCTGCATTGCTAACTACCACCACATTTTAGTTGACTACCCTGCCAAGTTTTTGTGTAATTAATCAAGCAGTTAAAATCCTTGCATATCTAATCATAAAACTGGATAAACTATTGATAGGCATGATACACGAGTTCACAAAAATAAGCACAAAAGGCAGGGGTATTCTATTTGGCATAAGTGAATAGAAATATTCACTGAAGTAGATTTGAAGACAGATTGAATTATTTCAAATACTTAGAATTACAGTTCAAACAATGTGTTAAAACTGCTGTGTAATAAACTAGTGCTTTTGAATTTGTTTCAGATACTCAATTATCTTCCCAAACACTGCAAACATTCTGTCACAATGAATTATGGTTTTCACTTAGATATGTTATTTGGTTTGAATCACTGCTATCATGTCTTGCATAAGCAAGTACTTCAGAAAAGTGCCCGCTTTCCCACCATTCAGCTGCAATTCTTTTCTTCAAACATAAAATTAAGACCATTAACAAACAGTAAAGGACAAAGCTTATTTCTTAACATAACCCACTAGTCCTATCACTGTGTTTGAACTATTTACCATCAAGTCACAACAATGATCACTATAAGCTAATGTGGAATAAAGTAAACATTTATATGATATATGCTATTTGATATATTCAGATGCTCATTTTCTAATAGCAGGGAATTTCAGTGCAAGAATTGGTTCAAGCAACAGAGTTTTCAACGATTTCTTTATCCACTCAGCTGAAAATACCCAATGTCCAGAATTAGCTACTAATCAATCAAAACACAAACATATCAATTACACAGACAAATGTTTATCTACCTTTGTCTATAGGCTAAACCTGAAAACACTAAATGGAACAGCCAGCAATGACTGTGATGCAGAGTTTATTTTCTAATCTGCACATGGGGCTAGAACTGTAAATTATGGTCTAAGAAGATCAAATAAGCTGATCCATTCGTTCCATGTTGCAAATGAGTTGATAGTGACCATCAACTCTTGGAGATATTGTTACTAACCAACCAAACAGAAATATACTTACCCTGATGACTCCAACCCTTCTTCAGCCTTAAACTAGAAAGCAAACCCAAATGAGAAATCCAAATTCATAAGGGGGTGGTGGTGATCATCTAAAACTTCCTTGAAAAGCATTATTAATTGAACCCAAATACATGTGGTGAAAACTGAGATAATCAGGGAACTATGGAAATATCTGCGCTGACCGTATTCCAGAATATATCATGGAACAGGGATCTTCATCCATATGGCAATCAAGATTAGGGCAAGCACTGGGGGACCCAGTAGTAGTCTGCACTAGTATGTGTGGATGGCAGATCCCTATTTTGAGATATGACCTGAAATAAGACCCAGTCCAGAAATGGGTTATGATTCGGTTTCTCTCATTAATTTTCTTTCAGTTTCCAAAAATTCTTTAGCTGCCAGAGACTAGGAATGTACACAAATATTCAAAAATCTGTATTCAAGTTCGAATGTCAAATTTGGATTTTCAAAAATCCGCTTTGAGCTTGAATGTCGAAATTTGTTGGACCCGAATTTGACATTTGAACTTGAATACGGGTTTTTGAAAATCCAGTATGGATTTTCAAATGATTTGCATGCGGAGATTCATAACTGTTGTATACGAATGTATCCCAAAATTATCCATATCTTGCACTTAAAATATGGGATTAAAATGGGATGTGTATTGGATAATATGGGATGCATACGGATTTTTCTGGCATGTGCACACAGATACAAATGTTGTCAACATTCGTATCTTTAAATACATCTGACATTCAAACGTACGGATTCAAATTTGACATTCAAATCTTAAATATCCAAATCAAATTGGATTTTACGACATTTGAATCTACTCATATTCAAATGTCAAAAATACATTTGTGCTCATCCATACCAGAGACAAAACAAGAGTCAATAACTTTTGCTTGTCCATGATTGTCCAGTTACCTGGGCAAATAACAATTATTCTGGAAGTGCTTTCTTTCAAAATACCACTATATTTTGTAATATTTAGCTGTTGTCTGGAGGTGGCCTATCTTCTTTTAAGGATTTGGGTCTAGACTGTAATACATGCTTTGATAAGTTTTTGTGTGTGATCTTTGCCATGTGATAGTCTTTTATTTCACACTGTCCTGAGGTAGTCTAAACGCATGCTGAGGCTTGTGAACATAAAATTCCTAAGAGTGTAAAACACACATAACTTTAGAATATTTCAGACACCATTAATGCTTCTAAGAAACACATGGCAGCTATTGCACCTGCACATTTTGTAGATTTCTGAAAGTGTAATTTGGCTTGCTTTCAAACAGGAAAACCATTATTACAAGAATGCACAGTGCTGCACCAAGCAAAAACCCATCTCTGACAGAAGCTCTTTTATCTTCATGTCTTCTCCCTGTTCTCTTGAACCTTAAAACAACAGACTTGCCAAGCACCTGGTTGGGAAAATGTATTCATTTGCATGCAATTTTAGTCCAACCTAACTGAGTCTCTGTATGGCATGTCACACACTAGAGAGAAGTTATTTCAGCTTTGTCGTGCCACTGCTGAAGAAATGGATAATGCTTGTCCATCTTGACCAGTTTCAGGACCTGGATCAGGTAGGAATAAATTGTGCAAAGCTTGGTCTTAAAAATAGACTTGAACCTGTGTGTGTATGTATGTATGTATGTGTGGGTGGGTTATACAGAAGTCTTCTTCTAGGCCATGGAAAACTCTGACATTCTCACCCCATAATGGTTTTCCTTATTTTCTTCCAGTGCATTGATTTGATGTTTAGTTTGCAGATACTAGCTGGTAAGTAGTAAAAATGAATTCTATAGTTAGAGCTATTGATTTATGTTGCTGCTTTCTTTTTAGCAATTTTGCTACTTCATAATTTGTTCTTTGATATAATCTGGTCAGTCAATTTGGCTGGGTTGGGCTAGGTCTGTAGGATACTTTCAATGGGCCAGAACTCCAGGAACTGTATCTGGTGGACTATGCAGTCAACACATGAAATCTTTGAGAAGAGTCTCTCATGAAATTTCTATTTTGTGTTCAAAATAGGAGAAAGATCTGTAACTAGGTTTAATCCTTGCCTGTAAGAGCCTTCAGTTTGAAACTCTAGACAACTGTTATTAATCTAAATAGACAACAAAGGACTAGATGGATTGATAGACCAATTCAAGATAAGGCAGCTTCTTTTGTTGCTCTGTTCCTGAATTGTGACCTAGAAAGCCATAGAAACCATCCTTGATTGGGTCTATCTCGTCTCTCCATTAAGTCTATGTGGGATGTCTGAGGCCGTAAGCATCTCCATCATCACCTTCTAAGTCTGGCTACTGGTTTTGTCATTATTGCACTTAATCAACTATCTACTGAGAATTAGAGAGTGGCCTTCTATGGAAAAGAACAAATCCTTCTTGTATCATTAAACCAGAAAAAATGGAAAGGTGCCTTTGAATACCAGCAGAGATACACTTACAAGTAACTTATATTTCTGTCTAGATGTCACCTTCTCATGCAGAGTGAGCAATATGGCAAGCAAGATTGCCATTACTAGTGGTCTTAGAGATGTCTTCTCCGTATCTCTGTTGCAACATACATTCAAACACTCATGTTTCAGCTAACAAAAACATAATATTGTTTATTAGAAAGCACAAACTCTATAGCATCATTGCACTTTTAGTTAGTTATTTTGTTACTGCTGTTTTCATTTAAGTTTTTAGAAATATTTAGTATATATTATTTTTATTGTACATGCTGTATTGGTAAGTCAACCTGAATTCTGTGGGTGATGGGGTGGAATATAAGTCAAATAAATTGTCATCATCTTCATCATGATGGGAAGGTTATTTTTGTTATTGTTGTTCATAAAGAAAGCACAGTGCTGACCACGTATAGTTCTAAATATATGTGCAGTTAATGTTGGTCAAAATTATTTGCTAATTCTCCCATTTCCCTGTTCCCCAAAACCTTTTAACATCTATACAGTTTGATCACTTTGTGTGCACCAAACAGAATAAGATCATGTAGTTCAAAATAACTTGTTTTTCTTGAATTCTGTTACTATGGAAATGTCTGCACTGACTGTATTCCAGAATATATCGTGGAACAGGGATCTTCATCCTTATGCCAATCCAGATTAGGGCAGGCACTGGGGAACACAGAGTAGTCCGCGCTAGTACGTGTGGATGGCAGATCTCTATTTTGAGATATGACCTGAAATAAGACCCAGTCCAAAAACGGAACAATAAACGATATTCCAAATGTGGCCTTACCATAGTTTTATAGAGAGGCAAAGTGATACCTGCCAACCTGTTTTCTATTCCCTTCCTAATTATTCTCAGCATTGGATTAGTTTTTGCTGTTGCTACACACTGGGATGGCACCTTTATTGAGCTGTCTACTATTATCCTAAGGTCCCTTTCCTTGCTTTTTTTCACTGCTGCTGCACTCTGGGTTGACACCATCATTGAGCTGTCCACTAGAGCCCTAAGGTCCCTTTCAAAGAAAACTCACCCACACTTGACTGTATGTGTAATTTGGATTCTTTGCCCCAGTGTGCATCACTCTGCATGTGTCTTAAAACTGAACCTTGGAGGACCTATTTATCATCTCTTTCCACTCTGAACCTTAGCCTTTATTAAGTTTCCCTTCTCCTTCCAGTCACTGAAACCAGGAGATTTTAATGATTTGGATTTGACATCAAAAATTGATTCTGTGGATGCAGACATTATTTTTTGTATATAGCTCTTCCACAAGGTGGATTATAAGCAATTAACTAATGAAAAAATGGCAAGATATACATACATCAATATATCCTCCAAAAGGAAAACAAAATCTCAAATGGTAGGCGAACACATCAAGAACAGCAGAACATCCTCAGAAGAACATTTGCAGTTTTCAGGTCAAGCAATTCTTTTATGCAGGACCATTTCCGTGCAAAAGGATAGAGACAGAAGCTGGGGAAGAGACTTGGGCAGGGCCAACTAACAGTCCCTATCTGAATCCACTGAGTTGCTGCTGGCCCATCTACACTTTGGTAGAGCCCTTCACTTGCAAGAATGAGGAGACAGATGTTGGCAGCACCAGCAAACATCCCCAGCTGAAGCAGCGGAGCATTTCCCAATATCTTATATTTTCTCTGTATTTTCAGCTGTAGTTTTGAGCATCAGGATATCTGACAAGTTAATACATTTGTCTGGAGGACAGACACACAGACACACAGATCTGATGGCCAAGAGCAAAAATTTCTAGCCTCAGGACATGAGGGGATTTTTGGGTGGTGAGTTATGGCATGCCACTGAACCACAAGCCCCAATAGTTCCAGATTATGGAAGCTTGCCATCTGCATGCCTCCATGATCTAGAAGGCCTTTTGGTCTTACTGTAGATCCAATTAATTGGGTCAATAACAGATCTGGATAAGGGCTTCTTTAATCTGGATCTGTCTCTGTCTTCTGCAGACAGATCTGACCAGCAGGATGCCGGGCCTCACAGAACTACATTAACATGCAGATCTATGTGGCCTAGAAGTGTTCTACACAGATTAAGGGTCAGCACAGAAAGGTCCTTGGATTACGTCAGTTTGGAGTCTGCAAAAAATCCAGTTCCTTAAGTTTCATTCACTTCTATGGATTTCAGCTTGATTTAGTTAGACAGTTCTCATGTGAGGCTAGAATCACAAGAAAATTTGTGCATGGTTTTACAGTATATTGCCTTTGTCCCTTTTAGAGTTACACCTTCATGAAATGCGTGAACAGAAACATCCATAAATAATAAGATCTTGAGAAAAATGTGCTGTAGCGTGTTTGCTCTTCAGAAGAACATGATGTTTCAAAAAAAAAGAAGATTATTTCTTGAAATGACATATCGTTCGGTTCCCAAGACAGCAGTTAATCATTCAAGTGCACACAAACATATTCCTACATACTTCCTGAGGCTATGTGAGTGTCTCTGTGGATGTACACAGTATAGCCTTAAAAAAACACACACACCCTATGAGGTTTTTTAAATTTAAAAACAAAACAATGATTCATCCCACTGTGGTTTGTTCAACCAGGTAATATGGAGAACCTTGAAAAACCAGACATTTATTGGCACCCAAAGATAGATAATCTCGTATAAAGGACAGATACTTGCAACATGTTATCGTTATGATATCTGAGCTAGGATAAGCATGTTTGCAATACATCTGTTTACAGATTATTTACTAAAATATAGCATTTAAATTTCTGAGATAACTTTGATTGTCTTTGTACACATCTGGGGAAAAAGAGAGGCCCTTTCTGCACTAGGCTTTTTCCAGATTATATCCTCTAATAGGAATGTGCTGGCCACATGCTTGTGTAAGCTACTTCAAGCTCCAGACAGAACCTGCGGTAGTCTGCAATAGCATGTGACAAGTCCCTATTCCAGGATATAATCTGAAATAAGGCCCAGTGCAGAAACTTAGGAACAATCTTGCTCTGTAGTAATGAAGCCACCAAACAGAAGGAGAGATTGGCTGCAACCTTAAAGCTGCCATTCTGAAGAATTTACTGGGAAGTCTCCTTAGGGACACCTGATCACAGATTAAATATACACAGTGGGTCCTGAATTGTAATGGATGGACATGACTTAGTTAGACTTATGAATTACAAACTAATCTCTCCCCATTTATGGATGCATAACTATCATTAAATGAGGACCTTTCTTTGGTCTTACCTTTGTTCTGCTCTAAGCAGTCTCTTAGACCAGGTCCTAGGCCTCCACACACACACACTGATGCTGATCAAGGGGCAGGGGGACAACCTTGGTAGTCCTGCTCTGTCTGCACAAGATGGGACTTGACACAGATAAAGACGATCTTAATCTATATTTTATCAATGGCAGTTCTTGGCCTTTTTTCTCCCCCCCCCCCAATTTTTATTTTTTTTTAAAAAAAAACAACATAAAAACTTCACATTTTTCTGATATCACATTTTGAACATGCACTGCACTTTACACACTTCTAGTTCATAATGCCCATTTTTCCACTGCAAGCTGAGTCGAGGGGAGTTGATCACACCTTGGTTGGCTACTGTGAATGTTGGCCACATTCAAAGATTGACATCCGAATGAGAAGCATTTGTTCAAAACTTTGTTATATTTGTGAATGTGAGGAAGCAGGAAAGTGGCTGCCCAGTCACATATGGAGTGGATCCAGAGTGTATCCGAAGTGAATTTGAAGTGTTCAGAGTGGATTTGTAGGGGATTCATAGGCACAACTGGCAGCAGGGATTCAAATCAGATTTGAATAACATTCAAAGAACATTCATAATGAATTTGAACTAAGGATGTGCACTTTTTTTTTTAGTATTAGATTCATGTTTGATATGAGTGTTCAATCCCATATCAATCCCATGCAAATTCCATATGAAGCTTCGGAGATTGTGCACAAGCTTTGGAGCTTTGGTTTTTCAGGCACCCTCCCCATGGGTGTGTCCCCACTGGAACCACCCCCTAGGCCCCATTGCTTGATCACGGTGGAAACGTGCTCTGTATAATCTGGATTTGATGCACGAAAACCACATTGTACTTTGACTTATAAGGCCTTAAATGACTTGGGCCCCAAATATCTAAAGGAACGCCTTCTCCCATATCGACCTGCCCGTGCCTTAAGATCAAGTGGCGAGGCCCTCCTGGTTGTCCCACCGCCTTCAACAATGAGGTTGGTGGGCACCCGGGAGAGAGCCTTTTCTGTGATGGCCCCCAGACTGTGGAATAACCTCCCCCTTGAGGGGCGTCAGGCCCCTTCCTTATATATATTTAGGAGGGCAGTAAAGACGCACCTCTTTGCCCTGGCCTTTGACTAAGTTGTTAATGTTCCCTCCCCCAGTACAGACATTATCATTTTAAACATGCTGTATATTGTTTTATATGTACGGAGTTTTTAACGTATTTAATGTGCATTCTGTTTTAATCTGTTTTAAAGTTGTAACCCGCCCAGAGACCTTCGGGTATGGGGCGGGATATAAATGTAAATAATAAATAAATAAATAATTGTAGACCCCTTTAATAGGGTCTACAGGAAATCCAGATTATAGGTCCTGGGCGACCCATTCAATCTGGATTTCCCTAGAACTGGTGGAAACAAATGTGTCTCTTATGGGGTCTACAGTGGTAATGGGGTCTTCCTACTCTGAGCCTAATGGGTCCTTAATGGGTTTCTAATGGGTACTTAATAGGTATTTAGTGCTAGTGGAAAACCTCCCAAGATTCTCACACTTTCAATTTAGTACTTCTATCCTCTGCCCTGGGAGAGTTTATATCTTTCCTCAAATGCTTTTATATGAGGAACAGAGATGTGTTTATCTTCAGCATGTAATGGAGATGTGACTGAAGACAGAAGACATTAAATCTTTTCATTCCATTCAATACCTTGATGGATGTGCATGTTTCCATTTCCAAGAGCATAAAATAGGACCCCTACTTTTATAAGGTCCTTGTAACTATTTCTGATCAATTTTGCTACTGACATGAAGCTACTTGAAGCTGCAAACGTGTTTACCACTTCATTTAACAACTTCAGTAATTTACTCAATTTACCTACGGTTCTTTGAAGGTTTCTCTTCATCTTCCTACAACTTCTGCTTTATGATGTAACATGCTTCTTTTGTAGATCTTCTCATTGAATATAATTACAATGTTATAACATTAAACTGTTATCAGGGACAACCTTGGACCATTCTGATACGTTCATTTAACTGGAAGGATAGATAAAGTTACGTAGAGTTCTAAAAGGTTAATTAATTTGGTGAGTTGGGTTGGAGATCCCGTGCCTTTGAATTCCTATGGATTTCTTTAATTTAGAAAGATTTCCTGATGTTGATGTAAAATATAAAGTTTTTCCAAAAGGAAATAATCTATGACTAAGTTTATCAAATTCTTGTATCACAGAAATCAGGGGAAATTGTAGGTTTTGGTAGATGTAGAATTGTATGCTAATAATGCTGGATGGGCTACCTAGAATTGGCATTGCTTACTTCTGTTTTGTTCTTAGCTATAAAATTATGAATTTTCTACATTTCCCAAAACTACTAACCTTGTATATGTGTTGACTACAGGAAATTACAGTTATGAAAATTTTGCACCATTAATTGCCTTCAGGCAAAATGTGGATTGGGTGTTGCTTAAAAAGTTTGTTGCATAGATTTCCAAGCTTTCTAAACATGAATGGGATTGCTGAGTATTGTTAAATTTCAAAGCAGGCTGGGGAAGCTTCATGCATCCTACCCCTTTCAGAAGTGCAGAATGGTTTGTTTTGTTTTGTTTCTGTTTTTGATTCGTATTGAATCGAATACAAGAAAATTTGTATTCGTTTGAATAGATCCTGTTCGAATGGGGTAGGATTCATATTCAATGTGAATGTTCAATCCTATACAAATGCATATGAATAGCATACTGATCATATATACAAATGTGTACGAATAGCATACAAATCCCATATACGAATCCCATATGAAGCTTCATATGAATTTATCAAAACATTCTATTTGAATTTGAATGTCAATCTTTGAAT
Source organism: Aspidoscelis tigris stejnegeri (assembly GCA_023333525.1). Lineage (NCBI taxonomy): Eukaryota > Metazoa > Chordata > Lepidosauria > Squamata > Teiidae > Aspidoscelis > Aspidoscelis tigris. The sequence goes on along the minus strand of JALMGA010000006.1, from coordinate 12,828,644 downwards.
GTGCCAACATTCAATTTGAATTTGAATGTCCAAATTCGGCCAAATTTTAAATGTTACGAATATTCGTGCACATCCTTATTCATGAGTGACTGTAACAAATGGAAGTTGAATTTCACTGCAGCTAAAACTGGAAAGCCAAAAATTGCCTAAACCAAAGTTATTCCATCATCTGCACTCATCCTTATTTCTTAAAAAGGCAATATATGATGTATTCTTATTATTATTGAGAAGACTGGGGTTGCCTCCAGACATGATAAAATGTTCAGAGAGACATTTCAAGGTTTGATCATCCGCAGTATCCAAGGAACATCCCCGCCCCCCAAAGTAAAAAGTTGCTAATTAAGTGACAGCTTTATATTCCAGGGTTTCTAGTGGATGCTACTTGGATACTGTGAGTGGTTGAGGCTTCCTGTCTGGCTGACAGGAAGTCACTGTAGAGTCACTAGGCAGTTTCCAGTCATTGCTTCTGTGGCTGCACAGGGACTCCGCACAGACTCTGTAACTTCCAGTCACAGTGTCTGATGGCGCAACAGAAGCTGTGGAGGGATGTCAGAGCTTTTATCCTGTCTGGAGGCAAACAGAACAGGTTATGGTCTTAGAACAAAAGCTATGGACCCCCCAAATAAGTAGCAGAACTCCCAATAAGAATAATTTGTAGAAAATACTTCTCTAAGTGTATAAAACAAAACAATATTTGTTTTGTTTTGTTTTTTGTTTGGGTTTAGGTTTAGGTTGTTTTGACCATCAGACAAATACTAGAATTGCTCAATGAACTCATTCAGTTTAGTAAAATAAAAGAATAGCCTCTAAGTAATGGTTCACTAAGGGCTCGTCCCCATGGCAAGGAGCTTGCGAGGTGAAAGCTATTTCGCCTCACAAGCGTCCACATGCAAAGCCCTAAATCTGGATAAAAGAGGGACAAAATCCTCTAATTCAATTAAAAAAAAAAACATTTCTAACTGTACTCACCCCGAATTAGGGGCAAGAGTGGGTTATAAAGGGGGCATGGGGACATTCACATCAGGCTTTGCTGTCCCCGCTGCTGACACTGTGATGGCAACTGTCCCCTTACGCTAAAATCTTTGCTAAAATCCTGTTGTTTGCCTTGCATACTTCCTGGCTACAAGGCAGGCAAGCCCATTGTCTCCGTCCTTTTCCACATGCCCCCATTCCTTTTGCAACCTCGAATATGCAGGGAGCTTTCACCATGGGCTGGAGGAGGGAGAGAGGAGGGAAGGGAGGAGGAAGATGTTCCTCAGGAGGTATTCCCTCCTGTGTGTGTGTGTGGACTGGAGGAGGGAGAGAGAGAGGGGAGGGAAGGAGGAAGACTGGCTGTGAAAGCCGTGAAAGCTGCTGCTCTTTTAAACATTTTATCGGGGCTCTGACAGGAATTCCACCCTCGTGTGTGTGTGTGTGTGTAGGAGGGAGAAAGGGGGGGAGGAGGAAGACGCTCCTCCAGGATTCCACCCTGTCTGTGCATGTGTGCATGTGTGTGTTTGCATGCTCAGGCAAGGGGGGAGAGGGTGGAGAAGACTGCAGTATCCCAATGTAGGGATTTACCAGAGCTTTCATGGGGATGGGCGGGTTCGCCTGGAACCTGCGTTGTCCTCCATTACCATGGAGACAGCTTAATGCAGATGTCAAAAGGCATCTCAAAAGTGTTTTAAAAGTGATAGACAGCACCTTTGTGCTCTCATGACATGGATTTAACTTGGGTTCTTTATCATGTCTAAATTTTTTTCCAGATTTTTTTTTTTAACTATTCACAGGTGCAGCCTAAATTTTCTTATCAAAGATATTTTGTAAAATGATAATCTTTACCTACTTGCTTCCTTCGGTAGTCTGTCAATTTAAATTATTTCCCTTCTTAATGAAATCTTTGAGACCATTACTTTTAAAAATATACCTAAATTCCCCCCTCCAGAAAACTCTTATAGTGAATGAACAAAGAAACAAACAAATGAATGAATAAACTTTGTTGATTAGCTGTATATGATCATATCAAGTTTACAAAAGATAAAATTCTATAAAACATACAAGGATAAAAACAAAAATAAAATAGAGATAACATCATTATTTGTCTGTAGCACCCTTATATTTGAGGCATGTACAGGTATGTGATTTTTTGTTAAAACTTTCAAAATTTCCCAGTGCTATTGTCTGAAAGATGCCGGTTTATCTTAGGTCAATACTCTGGTAATGTAGAAAAGATGAAAATAGTCTCTGCCCGCCTGGATTACCAAAAACAGAACTGGTTTAGGCTTATTGGCTGATTGGATTCAGTTGGCCCATGTACTGAATCCAATTCAGTTGGCCGCTGTACTGTATTTGGGTGAAAAGTCCATTCTGCACTAGATCTTATTCTGAATTATATCCCAGAATAGGACTGCTACTGTCTGCACAGGCAGGACTTGCCAAAATCATCATTAGCATGTAGGTGCCACATCCAGTGTAGAAAGGAACAAAGACTCATCATTGTTCCCAAAGAACCCGCTGTCATATTTTTTGGTTAGATATTTGGGGCCCAAAATGGGGAAAGGCAATCTGCAGTTTGTTATTCTTTATTATTTATTGCATAGATATGCTGTTTCCCATTAAAATATAATCTCAAAGTGATGTACAAATAATAAAGAGTAGCTAAAATTATAATTATATATAATTATTTAAATCAAAGATAGGGATGTTAACAACTTCCAGTTTGGTCTAATGGCTAGGGAGCCGGACTCTTATCTGGGAATACCGGTTTCGATTCTGCCTTCCCCCATGAAGCCAGCTAGGTGACCTTGGGCTAGTCACAGCTCTCTTCGGAGTTCTCACAGCTCCACCTATCTCACAGCGTGTCTGTTATGGGGAGAAGAATGGAAAAGCTTTGTCAGCTGCTTTGAGTCCCCTTAAATGGGTGAAAAAATCTGGGTAGAAAAGCCAACTCTCTTCTTCTTCTTCTTCTTCTTCTTCTTCTTCTTCTTCTTCTTCTTCTTCTTCTTGTCCTCCTGCTTGTCTCAAAGCTGTCTTCCCTTAGCCTGGCCTGGTCTAGAATTCATCCTCTCATCCTTTAAAATTGGAACTCACAATTGCAAAGGCTGTTTCCACCTTAAAAAGAAAAGTATTCCATCAACAAAATGAAACAAAGCAAAATCCCTCCTCTTATGATATTATAGTGACATGGCCATTTCAGCATACATTTTGAATCCTCAGGTATTATTAGCACTTCTGGTGTGAGCAAATTCTGCATTGCCTCCCGGGCCATTAAGTCACTGCCTCATCTGAATATGCCTCCAGCCATTTGTATCAAAATACAATATAGTAGTGAAAGCACAGCTTTTATGTTTTCTCTTCTGCCTTCTTTGCTGAGTTTTCACTATATTATCTACTGCCAGATACGTTTCAATGAGGATAGATGAGTCTGTGGGAAAAAACAAAACAAAAAACTGTTCCAGCAAACCATGGATGTAGGAAAATGAGCAAAACTGATGTCAAATATTTGGCTCAAAATGGAGAAGCGACTTGCGTAACAGCGCGCTGCAGGGACAAAACGTGTATCTTTCTGCTAAAGAATTTGATTTTGCCTGTTCCTCTTCAACAAGGAGTCACAGCTGAATTCTCAGCTTCATAGCAACACTGATATCTTGATTCACCCCTGTATCTCATGATTTTCTCTGCGCAAGTGAAAGAAAAGAGGTAAGTTTTAAAAACTCAGATCCGGGATGAATGATATATCACTCTAGCTCTCTGATGTATGAAGTAGAGAAAGTGGAGTGGTTTCATTGCTGGGAACAATCACTTTACTGTTTAATGATACTCTTTCAGGCTGAGGAATAACTCAATGAATCTCAAACAATTAAATGTTTGACTCTGTGTACATATTCATTTCTTGACTGCCAAGAAATTTCTTGAAAAGGTCTCCATGCTACCATCTTAACCCACTTTTAAGGCCAGAAGATGCACTTTCAAAATGCATTATTTATTTATTTATTTATTTATTTATTTATTTATTTATTTATTTATTTATTTATTTATTTATTTATTTACATTTCTATCCCACCCCATACTCAAAGGTCTCTGGGCGGGTAACAACCTCAAAACAAGAGATTAAAACAGAATATACATTAAAAGACTTTAAAAATTCAACAACTCTAAAACAATACACATTATGTTTAAAATGATAGTGTCTGACCTGGGTGGGAAATATAATCAGCTCTGCCAAAGGCCAGGGCAAAGAGGTACATCTTGACCGCTTTCCTAAATGTATGTAAAGAAGGGGCATGACACACCTTGAGGGGGAGGCTATTACATAGTCTGGGGGCCATCACTGAAAAGGCTCTCTCCCGGGTGCCCACTAACCTCACTATTGAAGGTGGTGGGACAACCAGGAGGGCCTCACCACTTGATCTTAAGGCACGGGCAGGTCGATATGGGGGAAGGCATTCCTTTATCCTTCCTTACCTTTGATCAGAAGTGTGATGGGAACATTTGTGTTTTGCACCCATCTCCAAGCCATTTGTAGCTGTTTATGCGGCTTATGACTATAAGCCAATGATGAATTACAGTGGGTTGAAATGCTCTTTGCTCGCAGTCTCAAGGCATAAGGAGCAGATAGAAATGAATTACATTTGAAATGTAATGCATGCTTGATTTTCAATGGGCATTGAAAAATCCAGAATTAGACTTTCCTTTCAAGCAAAATTTTAAATATGCTTAAGACTTCACTGCAAATAGCAGTTATGTGGACATTGACTTGTAGGGATGTGCATGAATGGGTTGTGGTTTTTTTACGGGGAGGCATTCAGTTTGTAACAAACAACCTCAAAACAATCTGAATGTAAGAAAAATGATTGACTCTGTGTACATATTCATTTCTTGACTGCCAAGAAATTTCTTGTAAAAACCTTGTAACAAACTGAATGTAAGAAAATTCATATTTGTTCGAATAGATCCCCTTCAAATGTGGTAGGATTCTATTCAATACAAACCTATTCGTACGAATTCGTATGGATATCCAATACGAATGCATATAGATCCTGGATACGGATTGTGGATAAAGATCCTGGCTACAAATCCTGCGTACGGATCCTATATGAACGCATACATATCAGATACTTATCCTATACCAACACATGTGTATCAATAGATATCTGATACGTATCCCCAGTTTAACAAATGTATAAACTATTTGTATGAACATTCTGAAACATTCGTATTCGTATGAATGTTAATGTACGAATGTCGTAACATTTTATTCATGTCTGAATGTCCAAATTCATACAAATAACAAATGTTATGAATATTTGTGCACATCCCTATTTCCTTATGTCTAGCCATCCACACATCTGTCATTTCTCCTTCCATACAAATGCACACACTTCAGCTAAGAGCTGATGATGACTGAATTTGAATTCTGTTGAAACTATATTTGCACCTCCAGTATACAGTGTATCTTCTTGAACCATATTTAAGTCCAATGATATGAAACTGAGGTAAAGGTAAAGTGATCCTCAAGTGGGGCTTGACAAATCCATCCTGTTTTCTAGGCAACAGTTAGAAGTGCTTTGTCATTCCCTTTTTTTCAGGGAGGTGATGGGGATTGAAACTGGGAGTTTTTATGTGCAAAACAGACGTTCTGCTTCTGATGTAAGGAAGTGTTGTTGTCATTAATAAATGTCTCCAGGCTTAAAACTTTGGGGTATGGTACATTTGCCCCAATGGTATTTTCCATTTTCTAAACAAAACAAAACCCTAAAACAAAAACAAAACAAGCAAAGACTCTAAAGCTTAATTATCAAGCATTTTAATTGTCAAGAATTTCAGAATTATGAATCTTTATTTGCTTTGACATTGGGTGGAGCAGACCTCATCAGCAAGTCCCAGTACTAAAAAAAGCAAAGTATATTGTTTGGAATACAAATATATGCATACTCCATTGTTAATACTTTCGTTCATTCATTTTTAAATCCATCCTATTTATTTATTTAAAATAAAGTGTCAGCACAACTAAAAATCGCCATCTGAAAAATTCAAATAGAGGATATGTCTACAGGAAAGGTAGTGTTTTGGATAATTTGGTGCCAAGTATACTGGTGAATTATTATCTCAGTAGTCTATGCAATATACAGAACTGTTCCTTACCTATAATTTTTAATAACTAAACACTGGAATTCTTACTTTTAAAATATTTAAATGCATAGAATTCAAATAATGGGCTTGTGGCTTTCAGAAGCTTACATCTGTCACTATTCCACAACTAGCATACAGTATGTGCCTTATCGGGGGGGGGGGGGGAGAAATAAAATTAAATTAAAAAATTAAAATAAAAACTCAGCTAGAGCAAAGGATCAGAATAATCTTTTAATTAGTGGATCCAACATGATTCAGTGCAGTTTGCTAACACCTGAGAGATGAATCCCGTATATTTTAGAGCTTAATCTAAATCCATACAACACAGTTCAAGCTACAAAATCCAATTTAGGTTTTGAATAGCTCTGAAAGACTCCTCAAGGTTTTCTCTTAGGGCGTTAGCATATAATTGGAAGCTCTTGATGAAATTGCAGTATCAGGTAACAGCCTGAGGTGTTTTTCTCCCGTATATTATTATTTCTCAAGTATTTCTTACTTACTCATGTTGAGGAATTAAAAGAGGGACACAAAACTGGTCCACAGAAAAAAGTGCAGAGCTAAGGAGAAGAACAGCTCAGTGCTAGAGACAAATTACTCCTACACAATATTCTTTTAAGGGATTACATGATTGCCACTCATTAATCAAAGGCAGAGAAGATGAAGTGGGAGGATGGAAAAGATATTAAAAGTCAAAAGTATCAGCAAGGACACAATAAAATGCACTTGATGACTTACAGGGAAGCAATATATAGCTCAGCTAATTTGTTGAACAGGACAGCTAAAGAGAACAACAAATCCAAGAAGTTGTATATAAATATGCACATTAGGGATGTGCATGAATGCATTTTTTTGCATTCAAATTCAAGTCAATTTGAATATTCAAATATTCAATTCAAATTGAATTTTAAAAATCTGGATTTTCAAAAATCCAATTCGAATCTGCAGCGGTTAAGTTGTTTACCTGTATTCTTTTAATATACTCATGCATTTATTCAGCATATACTCATGTATTTACTCAGTATAAACTGTGCAACCAAGGGTGTTTTTCCACTGTCACTAAAAGCACCCATTAAGTACCCATTAATGGGTACAAAATGGCATTTTTGTACCCATTAATGGGCACTTAATGGGTACTTCTAGTGACAGTGGAAAAATACCCCAAGTCTCTATTTGTGCATGTGAACTCCAAGCTCATATGCTACCCACTGTGTATTTGCCTCATTGAAGTTATGTTATCTTTCGTTAGTTCCAATAAAGACCCTGTCCTCACCTGGACCTCATTGAGGGCGCCATCTGGAAGGCCCTGTCCCGAGAAGGGCAGGGGAAACCCAGATTTAATGGGTCCTTCAGATCCTTAAATCTGGATTTTGTGTGGACCTGATCAAATGTGTCCACAATGGTGTCTTCAGGCATCTTCAAGTTCCAGATATCCTGGAGGACCCCATCTCAAAGATCTGGATCTTGAAGATCCGGATCTTTGACTGTGCACAGAAAGAGGGGGAGTGATATCCCAAATTCCCATGAATCCAAATTGTCAAGATGTGCATAGTTCTTTCATGACTGGTATTTCTTATTGTGCAAATAACTTTTTTTTTCTAGTAACCAATGGAGAATAATCAATTAAACTAATTTGTCCAAGAATAGACAGGCTTTTGTCTGTCAAGAGCTACATTTTCCCCAGGATAAGCTGTCAAGAGAGTCATAATAGAATAGAATGGAATAGAATAGAATAGAATAGAGCCAAAATACTTTTCTTTATGTTTAATAAGCAGTAGAAAGACAAATTATGTGTTGACTAAACTAACAATTTGCAGAACAGTTAAAAAAATAGAAGAAAAAGTTTTTTGTAGCCTCAGGTCTACTGACTGCTACCTTTAGATTATTTTTTGCAGGCCTATTATGGAACTGCAAAAATGCTAACTAATAATTTTCTGTCCATGTGCATTAGCTTATTTTCAACTACATAATCAGAAAGAACAAAAAGTAGTCCTGGGGTCTTTCAGCATAGATACAATTAGCAGAAACTTCATTATTCCTTAACGTGCTGTGTTTCCCATTAGGCAGTGATCAAAGAGAAAACACCAGAAGATACCGGTAGGATGTAAGATTGATTACTGCCTCATTCAGCAGTTCAATCAGACTTCTCTACAGTTTCAGCATGAATGGGATCCCATGGGAGCTAGATCTGAATCCGATAGCACTATGCTGAAACTTGGAAAGAGAGGGAAAAAATCAAACTATGTTAAGAATGTAGATAGACTCGGGTTGCATTAAACAGGAAAAGATTGTGTTGCAGACTGCTATTCACCTGTCATTCAAGGCAGATTCCAGATACAGTTTCAGATGCTCATATAAAATCAGACCATGGGTCTATTTAACTGAGACCCATGACCATTGGAGACCTCTCCCAATATAGTAACTGAAAGGAATGACATGCTACTTTAACAACCCAGAGATAAAATGTACCTCTACTGTTAACAGATTTGATTTCAACATGCTTTATAAGGGCTTTTTTTCTACTGACCTCCCTTAATCTGGATCTAAGATGATCCGGATCTAAGGAATGGGTCCTTCAACTAATCTGGATCTAGTGGATCCGGATTAAGGGAGGTACCCAATGCGTCCCCACAGGCAGTGCAGCATCCAATAGCAATGGGTGATAGCCTGCATGCAGTAGAAATGCTGGAGCACCCATGTGACAAATCTGGATCGACCCATTGTATTTTGGGGGACAGGGGGTAAAATCTCTGTAGACAGTCTGGAAATTCTTCAAAGATTCTCTGGAGCGATCTGCCACAAACTTCAAAGATTCTCCAGAGCCTTTGACAAAAGTCCATAGGATTGCCATTGCTATTGTGTTGGATTCTCTTTGGAGCCTGTGCTTTTCATGGGAGCTGGCTTCGGAGATTGTGCATAGGCTTCAGAGCTTTGAGTTTTGGGGCATGCCCCCCCTGTGGGTGCGCCCCCCCCCAGAGCCCTCTCTAGCTCCCATTGCCCGATCGCAGTGGAAAGGCGCTCCGTATAATCTGTATTTGATGCCTGAAGACCACATTGTAGACCCCTTTAATAGAGTCTACTGGAAATCTGGATTATAGGTTCTGAAGGACCCATTCAATCTGGATTTCCCTAGAACTAGTGGAAACAAATGTGGCTCTAATGGGGTCTGCAGTAGAAATGGGATTTTCCTGCTCTGAGCCTAATGGGTACATAATGGGTCCCTAATGGGTACTTAATGGATACTTAGTGCTAGTGTAAAAAATCCCTAAAAGACCTGGAGTCGAAATTATGGAATTAATACATGACTGACATTGATGTACATGAATTTGGTTATATTTGCCCTGCGTGGAGTTGTAATCATATGGCAGAACATCAATCTTGAAAGGGCTTTTGTGAGCAGGACTCCCTCCATTTTGATAACATCAAAGGCAAAAAAACACCCCTCATTTAGTTTGAAAAGGTACATTTTAGTCTTCAAGGAGACGTTTCTAAGGAAGACAGACTCATGACCGTACTGAAAGACAAAGGCAAAGAAAATGCTGTTTTTATAACATTAACCAGATGATGGAGTAATTTGGACCTGAAAGGATTTCCTTGGAATTACAAAGTGTGATTTCTTTAAAGCAGTTAGAAAGAAGCAAACATCTTGATATCAGATTTCTTTGTTTTGAAAGTTAACTGGAATTACAAGAAATGTAAAGGAAATTACACGGTGTCACATACTACATCATTGAATCACCATAGTAATGGCCAAGTGTGAATGGCCATGACTGCAGCAAAAGAGATGCTTCCCAGATGGAAGCATCTGCAACAGCACTCAGGAAATTACTGGGTAGCCTTGGGAAGGGGCTGGCATTCACAGTGGAAATGTTGGCCACTGCCCCTTAGAATTGACCTCTTTGGGATGCTGTCCCATGTAAGTTAAGAGCGAAAAGGTCCTTAAGCGTGGGAAATTCTGTCAGTGTATCCTGTTCTCTACTTGAAGGTGGAATCAGAGGTTACTCACTCTGAGTGTGATACCCTGTCATCTAAGAAGTGACCTCCATTCATGTCCACACACAGGTATGTGCACAAATAATTTGTAACATTTGAAATTTATTTATTTATTTATTTATTATATTTACATTTATATGCCGCCCCATAGCCGAGGGTCTCTGGGCGGCTCACAACATTTAAAAACAGACATTTAAAAAATTATATCAACCCTAAAACCAAAAACAAGTTTAAAAATGCAGCTTTTAAAAATTACAAAGATAGTTAAAAACAACAACAGTGATATTCAAAGGGGGAAGTGTGGGGGACATTTAACCAAAGGCCTGTGCAAAGAGGAACATTTTCACCGCCTTCCTAAATAGGAACAAAGAAGGGGCCTGACGCACCCCGAGGGGGAGACCATTCCATAGCCTGGGGGCCACTACCGAAAAAGCCCTCTCCTGGGTGCCCACCCGCCTAGCTACTGGCAAATTTGTAGATTGACTTTCAAATTCAAATTGAATGTTTGATACATTCATATGCAACTTGATATGAAGCTTCGTATGAGATTTGTATGGGATTCATAGGCATTCGTATGGGATTCATATGGGATTGATCATTTGTATTGAATACGAATCCTACCATATTTGAAGGGAATCTGTTTGGATGAATACAAATTTTCTTGCACTTGATTCAATACAAAAAATAATGTGCACATCCCTACACACAATATTGAATTTACCGGATAAAGAGCTGTGCTAATAGATCAAGTTTTTTTATCTATATGTTTTTATTTGAAGAAAATCCATGGATGTGTTATTTTCTCTTTTCCTAATCATATTAATATTTTCAGTTACTCAAGTAAAGTATGGTTTGAATTTTTCACTCAGTGTAACACTTGTTCCATTTTTAGACGTCTGATAAAGGTATTAAATAAGTATGGGCTTTCTAATATTTCTGTGGCACTTTTGCTTTGTTCCATTCCTAACTTATGTATAATAAATAATAATTCATAATGTTACTAAGCAGAATAAGGTAAGAATGAGGTGAAGGTGGATTATGACAAAGTTTTTTCAGTACAGTACATATAGTTTATGATCTGTAGATTTTGAAATAGACTGTAAACTGTGCAGAATGTTGACATTCATCGGATACAAATTGAATATTTGAATTTTCAAATATTTGTGCACATCCCTAGTTCTTCAAGTATTATAGAAACAGGAAATTTATCATACCACCACCACCAATATGGTGGTGTTAGCTACTTTTACTTCTGAAACAAACCACTTTGAATAATCTACATTTTTCACCAGAAACCAGTCAGAATTCAGTTTTAATTTCACTACAGTTTAACAATAGTATGAAACTATTGGCAAGTTTCACTCATTTTATTTTATCCCAAAATTTCTACAACTCATCTGCAGAAATGAGAATCTAAGAAGCCACTCCATAATTTGCTTTAAAAACTGAAGTTTGAATGTGAGAAAAGAGAACAGTAACGAATTTATTTTATCATTTAATTAACTTCTGCATAAAAGAACTGGACAACTAAGGGCACATCACTGTTTTTTAAAGCAAATGTGAACAAAGGATGTGTGAAGCTTTGGCAGGAAAGAAAGGAGGAGTAATGATGTCCCAGCATGTTTTTTTGATGCTTGAAATCATATTACAATTTAATACTTGACCTTACACTGAATAATTAATTTAGAATGCATTGTCAAGTAGATTTCCAATATATTCTGGATCTTGTTATTTGCTTTCCTGCCAGGCACACACATGGGCTAAATACATTCAATTGACCCCATAGTTTTTAAAATAGAAGACCACATTGGGTGTAGTGGTATGGCAGCAGACAACTGAAAATGCAAGATTTCAAGATTCTGCATATAGCTAGTCTAGAAATGTTATCCAATATAATAAAACAGGAGGATCAAAGATTTATTATTTTTTTGCCTTGTGATTCCCCATTCTTTTTCATTGAAAGGCAGCTGCAATGGACTTAGGGATATAGGAATGGTATAGATTACTTTTGGGTGATGGTATATTTCACTAGCAGGTGTCAGTTATGATCCACTGCTAAAATAATAGGCCCCTGCTTGGGGTTGTCCCTGCAACATGGAAGCAAAGTCAATTGATTCATCACTATGTCAGCAAAGTGTTTTAGATAGAAGCTTTCCCCTTTTTCTATGCACAGTCAAAGATCCAGATCTCCAAGATCCAGATCTTTGAGATGGGGTCTTCCTGGACATCTTGATCTTGAAGATGCCTGAAGACCTCATTGTAGACACCTTTAATCAGATCCAAACAAAATCCAGATTTAAGGGTCTGAAGGACCCATTAAATCCAGATTTCCCCTGCTCTCATGGGGACAGGTTGTGATGGATTCAGGGTATAGGCTGCAGAGGGCAGGAATATTTCTTAGGCCCTTTGCAAACGCCTTGCAAACTGCTTAAGCAAGCCTTTGCTGCAAACAGCAAAAAGGGCGGGAAACATTGCCCCGGCCCTTTTGCATTGATTGGCTGCAGGCAAAATTGGAGGGAAAACCTTCCCAGGGGCTAGGAGGCTTGACTGGCAGGAGGGAGGAGTTTTCTGTAGCAACCACTAGCAACAGCCAATCAGAGTGCCTGGAACTGTTGGGTATAATAAAAAGGAACAAGAACTCTTGTGGTCTTTCTCTGAGTCAATATTGCAGGGGATTGATCACTGGGGTCTTTCTCTGGGCAAGATTTGAAGGGGATTGATCATTGTGGGTCTTTCTCTGAGGGAAATTTGCTAGGGATTGACCAGGGCTGGAGTACAGCCAAGCAAGGGAGGACTGGGCCATGAATCACCCAGGGGAATGTTACATTTCTTTGACAAGGTTTGATCTGAGGCAAAGCTTGTTAGAGGGGAAAAGTTGAGAGGTTTGACTTTTTAAAAGGGACACTATTTTCCTTTGAGGAATAAATGCAGTTATTATAGGAAGACTGAGTTATTGGGAGACCTATTGAACTTTAACAATACTTGAACATTATATGAATCTTCATTATTATCTAATAACTTGTTAACATTAATAAACCTGCTTTGGTTTACTGTTTAAGTGCTTGCTACCAGTTTACTGAAGTAAGGCTGTAGTACCCACTCGGTCACTGCATGTTCCCAGCAACCTACTGGTGCCCGGCTACTCTTAGAAGGGCAGGCACTGGCAGGACTGTTGGGAGTCGTGACACAGGGCCTTGCAGATGGGGCCTTCAATGAGGTCCAGGTTGGGACAGGATCAGGACCTCATTGTACCTAATGGGGTCTGAGAAGGGTTCTAAGCCCTAGTGGAAAAAGGCCCCTGAACTGGCACAGAAGGGAGAGAGTGCTGCCAAGTCCCTTGTTGGATACCATTAAGTTGGGGCTGCCTCCTGGTTGACCTGTTAGACATTATCCTCAAAAATATTGATGATTGAAGGTACTTTAGCCCTAAAGATAGGGAGATGCCAAAGACCTACAAGTAAATGAATGTAAAATGAATGTAAAAGACAAAGTAAAATAAATAAATACATCCTATTTCCTCTTTTCCCTCCTTTCCATCTGTCTGCAAGCAGATGCAAAACATCTGCATAAACTAATCAAGAAAAGTAATCAAGATTAAAAGTCTGCCTTTTTTTTTTTGGAACATTGGAAGTCTTACTAACTGGTATAAACTGGTGTAGTTCCAATAAATATGTCCAAGAATGATAAAAGGTGTCAGACATATCAACATAGCAGACATATCAACATTTGGGCAACCTGCATTATCTGAGTGTGAAAACAAATATGCAGTTGTCAAGAACATTGGTACGCTGAAGCTCATTAAATCTGAGGTAAATCACACACACTTTGAGTGGCTTTTCTCAAGGTATGCAACCCCTTTGTTTATTTGCACAAATAGTCAAGAGGACATTTGCATAGCTAGGAATTGCAACAATTTTCTGGTGCCTACACAACTGTACCCAGTACTTTAATGTGCACCAAAGATTGAATATCTGCACACATGACACAAGTTTCATTGGGTCCATTGACCTATTGTCACAGGGGAAAATTAGGGCACATTTTGCCCCTCCTTTCTAAAAGGTCTTTAAAATAAGGTAAATGCACTTTGTTAACTAAAAAAATATCCAGAGGTAACACATAGTATGGTCTTCCACATATCCTCCACTTTGACATATGATCTTCACCACTAGAACCAAGATCTACGCTTGCTTCTGTCATCAACTCTGTCTGATCAAACTGGACTTTGAAGGCCTTTTTGCACTTCAGCCATCTAGCTGAAGTCCTCAAAGGCTGGTAGAGATGGAGAACAGATTCACCATTCACTTTGGCTGGTAAGGGATGCGTTCCCAACCAATTGCGGCAGTGAGAAGGTAGAACTTCTGGATTTGGCCTCACTGGTGCAGGCTGGTAAACGGGAGGATGCTTTGGGGAAGCTATCCTCCCAGCAAATGAAAATGGTCCACCTGTACCTGAAATTTACCGGCCTTAATTCACAGCAGTCTAATCAACTAGGTGCAGAAAGGCTTCTGTTTCATCAGAAACATAACTCAAAATGAATTCACTGTTGATGTTGATGAATACTACCATACAGAACAAAATTTAAAATAATTCTAATGTGTGATGCTTCTGTAATTTGCCTAGAAAATATGTTAGTTTGTTCACCTTGCACATTCGGGATGTTTCTGTTTAAAAGTAGTTCAAATGCATGACTTTTTTAGGAGCCAAATTACTGGTGAACATTATAGGCAGTAGGCTGTGTCTTCCTCATATTGAAATCTTGACAAGTATTTTTTTCTCTCCCTTCTCTCTCTCTCTCTCTCATATCTTGGTTTCTTCACTTTTTCCAAGTGGTGATGGCAGCAGAAGTGGCAATCGAGATTTTGCATTTGAAGAGTGGAGGAACATCTTATGGAAAAGCACTTCAGGGAGCACATTTGTCACATTGCACTCCAGCAGTTCATTCCAGCTGAGGAAGATCTTATAACCAATAAGATTGCAACAAATTTTTAGTATACCATACTTGTTGGGGAGTTTATTTATTATCCTTTGGTGCAAACGGTACACACTGTGGAACTTGCTGGGTTCCAGAATTTCCAGTTTGTCACATGAAATCTTTTCGGCATATTCACATGTCATGAATATCCATACTGTAACAACGTGCTTGACTTATATGCAGTCATTTCAATTAACAGTTGAATTAGATCTTTTCATAGCATACTACTGACATAAGCTTTGAACTTATGAGTAAGGAATAATTTAAGAGTTGGCTCATTACATATTACAGTTTCATTTGCAGTAGGTTTTGGGATGCATACGACCATAGCACTGTTTCTGTTTGTTCCCTTCTATATATTTTCTATGCATATGTATGTGTAAACACAATATGTATAGATATTGTGCATTTATTGTGATTATATACACACAAACATAGAAAATGTTTAGAAGGGAACAAACAGAAACTGAACTTTTTTTTAGATACAATTTTCAAACAATATGGCATGGCATATCCCAACTCAGTAGCATTCTGGAAGATTCTGCAAAGCTTTTGTCTGGAGTGGAATGCAGCAGCAATAGGTACATTATTTTTTGTTCAGACCTTTATAGTGTTCAATTTTACCTACACAAGACTGGTACATAAAACTAGTCTTCTTCTTCTTCTTCTTCTTCTTCTTCTTTGTAATGGCAAAACAAACACAACTCTTCTCTCCTAGGAAGTTTCAACATTCATGTCAGCTATTTCATAATATATAAAGAGGAGAAACTTTAAAAGGATGCTATATGTGTTTATAAAGGTTTTTTTTTAAAAAAAATCAGTTTTCCTATTTCAGTTCAGTGTCAAATGCAACAATTTCCATGTGACTTATCTTTGTTCGCTCTTAGAATCCCTCTTTCACTTAATATTTGTATGCACCAATAGAAAACTGTAAGCTTTAAACTGACATTTACTTTAAATTGGCTTCTTTCCTCGTTTGTAGATTGGGGGTGTACTTGCTAAAGTTGAAATCACAAAAGTTGACAGCACAATCTTCGTTTTGTAAAGCTTTAGCAGTAGTAGCAGAACCCTTTAGGGAGTTTTCCTCTCCCTCTTGATTTGTGACAATTAGAATGATATAATAACATTCTGAATAACAGTCCAGTTCCATGCATTAACATAGGCTATATCAACATGTGGGCAAAAGGGTGGCCCTTGAGTGACCAGAGGGTGTTTCCATTACATACAATCACACATATCATACTTTCAGTCTGCTGTAATGGAAGACTGGTGTGAAAAGCTCTGGAAATGTCCTTCAGAGGCATCCTAGATTAGCGATAACATTTTATTCATTGCATGTTTGATATCTTAATTGCATTTTAAAAAGGTAAAAATAAACTTGTGAAAGAGACAGGAACCTAGTATTTAGTTCCTATGTGTATTTTTAAAGTGTGCAGGCAGGAAATGGAAACTAGTGTTACTGGGTGAAACTCAAAAGGGCAGGTAACCAACCATCTGCTGTTGTAACCTCAAGAAACTGGTCCAAAGGATGGGTGAAGGGGCAGAGGCTCATGAGTAGAGAGTTCTATATGGTACAATGAGGTTGCATAGAAATGCCAGGTATTAAACCGTTATTCACAACAAGGACATGAAAAGTTTTGATATTCTGTGCCAACATAATAATACTACAAACCCGGCCAAGGTGAATGGAAATAGATGAACAAAACAGATACCAGGTGCTTCCGTCTCTCCATTTTGTGGTGTGAGTCTGAAGAAATTGCAGCCAGGGAGCTGAATTACCATATCCTTTTTTGTTTCTTTTTTGAATATCTAAGGCTGCAGTTAAACCTTAGCATTTTAATCCATGTCAGGAAGCCAGCCAAATCCAAGCTGTATTTGGCCTGGAACAGCTTGGTTACACCTTTCTGGTGCTGTCAAAGGGAATCAGAGCAGGGATGGGAAGTGCAAGGAGGCAGACCTGACAAGAGAGCAAAGGAATCACAGTAAGGGGGCAGAAGGCAGATCTGATGTTAGAGCAAAGGAATCACAGTAAGGAGGAGCAAGGAGGCCAATCCAAAGGTAGAGCAAAGGAATCACAGAATGGGGAGGGGGGAAGAGGCAGATCCAATGACAGAGCAAAGGAATCACAGTAAGGGGTGGAGGAGGCAGACCTGACGATAGAGCAAAGGAATCACAGTAAGGGGGCAGAAGGCAGATCTGATGGTTGAGCAAAGGAATCACAGTAAGGGATGAGGTGGCAAATTGAAGGACATAGCAAAGGGAATCACAGCAAGGGGGGTGAAGAGGCAGAGGAAGGGCTATCAGGGGAGGAGCCAGACTCAAGCAGAGGCTTGCCAATGTGTCATTTTCTGGGCAGTTGGGGAACCGGAATGGTGGCCTCCTGGAAGGGGATTAAAATATTAATCCTGTGTTGGCCTGAATGAAGGAAAACCCAAATAGAAGGAGTAAAGTCCAGGGAAAGAAAATGGTTTAGCATTTAAAGATGTAACCAAATTCAGTCTGAAGAAGAATTAAAGTAAAGGTGTAACTGCAGCCTAAGTCTCATGCCATTAATTGTTGCTTTCCAAAACCTAAAACAAAACAAAACATAGTCTGAAAGGAACCTCTCTTTCAAGTTACTTCAATTTCCATTTTAGCCAAAAATTTCAACTGGCAATTTGTAAGACAATATGTTGAGATGATATCTCTATTTGTTAACTCTGTGAAGTTGTTTATATTCATTGTAAGCCTGGAGTAGATAAACAGCTAAGACATTTCAGTATGACTAATGACAATGTCAGATCTATTTTTTAAAAGAGGAGATCTGAGTGGTGTTGAAATATTCAGAAGCCTGTGAACCCATTTTGGGGGTGGAACTGCACAAATAAAAGCAGTGATCAAGGTCACTATTCCTTGTAACAGCAAAACAACAATAATGACATGGACTATTGGAAACTTCAAACATTTTATCAAGCAAGGAAAATGGAATTACTAGAGAACAAGTACATCATTACCCACAGCAAATATCAAGAGGTTTACTTGGAAAATTGCTGGACAGGCACATTTTGAACATCAAATACTTCACTCTTACACCCCAACAGACATACGGAAAGAGCGAGATCAATCATACAGAGCCGAGTGTAACTATTACCTTCAGGAGTAGCAGCCATCATTTTTCTTTTTCCTCCCATCCAGCCTTTTCACATGATCATATTTACTAATCAAGCCCTTGTTTAGACCCAGCACCTCCAGACAACGTTATTAACTCTCTCTAGAGGCTGGATTGCCAAGGCTAACCCAGTGATGTATAAAACATATGGCATTGCACAGAAGGTAAATTGCAAATAGAAATACTAATGAGAAAGAGGAGAGACACTACACAATGACCGGCATCCTATTTAGATACAAGCCGAGGAAAATTGAACACTTATCAAGTGACTAATGAATTGGAATTCATTTTGTCTGCCAACGTTACACATCTTTAAATTGCAGACTGACTGATCACAGGTAGGGAGCTATCTCTGCTTTGTTGTGCCAAAACATTATGAAAACAGTAATGGCAATTGTAAATAAATAAATAAATAAAACATCCAAAATAAGAGTTTATTTGAGATGTTGTCATTGTTGCAGAAAAGCCTATTTCTCTGTGTTACTTGAGACTTAATGTTCAGCTATACTGTTCAGCCACAAGGTACAAAGCTATCTTGTGATATCATGAAGATTTACATAACTATTATTTTAGTTATCAGTAGCGGCAGGCTAATAGAAGAAGTAACACTAAGTAATAACAGTAGCTGCAGAATTATTCATATTCTGAAATGTCCTTATTGACTGTGTTTGCTTCAAGCCTCAGAATATTTATGTGGAGCCAGAAGAAAGATCAGATAGCAAGAATAAAGTTGGAAAGTTCTCAATTCATGCCACATATGATGAGATTACTATGGTCTATGAGAACGTCAGGCCTTCTGCACTGAGTCTTGTTCCAGATTAATCTCAGAATAGGGACTTTCCGTCTGTATGCTGGTGCCACTGTACTCTGCACCAGCATGCAGATGGCAGGTCCCCATTCTGCATATAATCTAGAAAAGGCCCAGTGCAGAAAGAACCAATGAATATCTAAGTCCAATACAAGATGACTTGTAATGCTCTCATGGACCCAAAACGACTGTGTGCCACTTGAAATGCCTGGGGGGCAGATAATAAAGCACAAGGAATATGGCGTGCCATTTACTAGACATTCTACATATGGGCTTAGAAGATTTTCATTTATAAGAATCAATCATATGAAGCAAAACTAAAGATACTCTTCAAAACATTGTTTTATTATTTTATTGCTTAGTTTATTCTTTAAAAGGGGGGAATTGAAATTCATATGATGAGCAAATAAATACGCCAAAAAATTAATAATCCATTGATGACAATAACACATAGGATGTATTACATTGGGGAAGTTCATACACTATAAAAAAGTTGTTTATAATAGACATACAATATATGGTCATCAAATTTCATTATAGAAAATAATTTTTCAAACAAATAATAGATAGAGTTCACTTAAAAAGTTGTAGAATGGTGAATAGAGAGTCTGTATTAACTTGACTTCATTCATTAAATTGTTTTGGACTATATTTCATATCTGTCTCAACCAACATAGACATCTTATGTATTGTACCTCATCATAGTGGCAGAAGATTTCTTGAAGCCATGGTCCCTGTATGTGTGCCAGTTCTATGTGGATAAATGGCAAGCTTCTGGGATATCATCATAATATTTCGAAGTAGAGATATGCTGAATTGGTTTTATCTGAATTAAGTTTATAGAAAACAGGGGGTGTTCAAAGTGTTTTCAATGCAAACAAACCTATGTTTGAATTAAGTTTTTTAAACACTTTTAATATATATTCTGTTTTTAATCTGTTGTTTTAAGGTTGTTACCCACCCAGAGACCTTTGGGTATAGGGCAGGATAGAAATGTAAATAATAAATACATAAATTCTAAAGAAGAGTTCAAAGTGTCTTTGTCTTTTAAAAAGGCATCTGTCTACTTTCAGTCAATGAACTTTCTCTTCATCTTGATTAGGATGTCTGTTTTTCCTCCCTTATTTCTGCACTGTATTACAGGAAAATATATGCCTTAGAAAATATTCCTTTTTAAAATGTCAACAGGAACATTTGGAAGCTAGAATACAACATAACTTCCTTGCTGCATAGAAGTCCTGTTGCCAAATAGGAAAATAGGTGCTGTACATCTCGAATGCGTGGAGAGCAGTTGGAGGCACGCTGGGGTGGCTTAGCCATCCCGGCAGTGCGTATGCTGCATCTCCGACTGCTCTCCACACGTTCCAAAACCCTGTGTGTGAAAAGGCCTCAGTTCACTGAAACAAAGAACAAAAAACACCAATTCCATCTTCATAAAAGGGGGCCTTCTGATATTCATCCTAGGACAACAGCTGTTGTCCAGATACAGAATGCACTGACCTTTAATATGGATGACACCTAAAGTGTGGAGAGATGTTTTCCCCATTAAGGGAATTATAAGGCATGGGTCAGCCTGCCCAGTGCCTGGGCCCCTCTCCCAATGACCAAATTTGCCAATGATGCCAGATTCCCAATGACATGGAATACAGAAAACCCTGGGCCAGAACATCTCTGATACCTTGCTTGAGTTGGGTGGGGGGAACCCTCAAGAAATCACAGAATCTCCAATCTTTGAGTCACTCATTAGATTGTCCTTCGACCTGCTCTTCATACACTCAAAAATCAACAAAAAGATAGCAGAAGATGTCGAGCTAAGATGAGGTTAAAAGGTGAAGGAATTAACTTTATCATGTCATTTTTTTTTACTGTTTTTTCCTTATTTTTTTTCTTTTTCTGTAATAGGCTTATTTGTTTGTTTGTTTAACCAGTTTTTTTCCCCATAGAAACCCTAATCCCATAGCAAAAAGAGCAAAACATCACCAGTGGAACAATTCTGAAAGAAAAACCTGAGTGGCACTCGCTCCATAGGGACAGATCCAATTTTTTAAAAAATCACAAAAATTAAAGGTGTCTTTCTGGATGACCCTACCACCTTAATGCCAATTTGGGATCTCCAGATCAAACTGCAAACATTGACCCTACTGTCCCCTTAAACTAATTCTTATTTATTTATTTTGTATGACGAACCAAGCTCTGGACTTCTTTAAGAAGCTTGAAGGCCAATTCTAGCATGTTTGAAGTTCTTTGTGTTCAGTTAGTATTAAACTGAACCAGGGAAAAAAAGTGTGTTATACAGGTCTAGGTTTGGCTTCCTCATACTGGCTATAAATTGCCTGCTCCTTGTTTTAATTTTTTTTCTGGGTGTCAAGATGAAAAAGGAGACAAAGTAAGACAGCTGTATTGCTTTATGCTTGAAAAGCTTCATTAAGTATAATAATATCTTGATTATTTCAAACTTCATTTTAGGATTGAAATTACTGATAAAAATTGTGAAATTGCTAGAACAGTAGTAAAGTTTTTTTATGTTGATATATAAAATTGACAGCTAAGTTTTTTTTTTTTTGCAAAAAGTAGCTTTTGTTGTTTTTAATGTACATGTTTTATCATGTTCTGTTAATTTTTTTTTTCTGCTGGTATTTTTACTTTGTTGGCTGACCAATGTCTGTTATTGTTGTTTTAAGGATACGGTACAGAACTAGCGGATTAAAAAAAAAAAAAAGAATCAGTGTGTAGAGTAGAAGACATTTTTGTTCCCTTATGTAACTACTGGCTTCAGAAGAATAACACTTGGATTTCAGACCAGTGTATTTTGACATTACCGCTTGAGGCATGTATTTTTAGGGCTGATGTTTTAACAGTCGAGGCAAAAAGAAAAGAGAATACCTCACAATGGTAGAAAGAAGATGATACACAAATACATCTTAGAAACATGTTTCTGGACTATTTTTAGATATAGTTCTCTTTCCCAGCTTCTCCTTTCTCCTATTATATTCATCACCTCCAACCCATTCCCAAAACTGATGAATTAAGCAATGCAACTAAATGAATAATAAAAATTGTTCTGAATCCTTCTTAAAAGCACTGAATAAACAGGATGATATGGAACCTCTGCCTGTCCTTAGCTAACAATCTCTTTTTCTCTCCCCATTCTGTTCTCAGCAGTAAAAGATATATAGAACGAACAGCCCAGTTTACTTAAAATTAGGGAATACTGATGAAAGGGTGGACAGCATTCCCAATTAAGTTTGCAATTTGCATAGTTTTATAGATACATGATCCTAAAAGCAAGCAAGCAAGAACAAGGAAATTCTTATTTTTATTTTGAAGATATAATGAACAATAAAATGGAAATTCAATGATAGGGGGGAGTCTCTCGTGCCACATTTCTTTTGTCTGTTCAATACAGTCATGTACATGCAAGTGGAGGATTCAGAGTTTTGATGAGGAATACAGATATGCACATGAATATAAATGCATATAAATTGACAGCAGCGAAGACCTTTACTGTGCATCAAAGTACTGTAACTTGGCTATTTAGCCACAGGGACACCTTATGTCCCTCATCATGTTCATTTAATTTCCTGGCATTGCTTGCCAGGACCTGCTCACCAGTTATCCAAGGTACTTACAAAAATCTTGTTACTTCTCTTGTATCTTCAGAACATCTGTCGCATTTTGCTGCCTAGAAATCCATGAGAAGCAGCCAGTAGCTTAACAAATATCTCTTTACTGAATTTGATAAAATAATGATGCATTAGAAGACTTCAGCATGTCAGGATGTTAAAAGATGTTCAATATGGACGATGGGAAGATTTGGGAAGCCATATTTGTAAGAGAAATAGGCTTGTTACAGGCATGCCCTTATTTACAGCTGTGAAACTTTGGGGAAGAGTGCTTTATTCAGGAGCACAAAAAGGAATTCATTTGATCTACTTATCACAGTAGGCGAACCCAGTCAGGTAATTCTGCTTTTGCTTGGGTAGGAAATGAGGTTCCCGTTGAGTATACATACTAAGTTTTGCCAATGCAGTTCTAGTTTTCAAGTAGTATGTTAAAAATGCATACTGTATGCTTAAAAAAAGAAAAAAGAAAAGATATGATGTGAAAAATGCATTGGAACAAGATTATATATATACAAGGTGAAGATATATACCCTGTTTTCCTGAAAATAAGACCTACCCTGAAGATAGATAGATAGATAGATAGATAGATAGATAGATAGATAGATAGATAGATAGATAGATAGATAGATAGATAGATAGATAGATAGATAGATAGATATGCGGTGTAACTAAATTAGGCAGCAAAAAAAGAGAAGACGAGAACATGATGAAAAATCCTTCCACTATTCACCTTGGCTTGCAAATGATTCGAGACATTTTTAGTTTCCCCCCCCCAGTCAATGCTCAGTTGCAGTTTCTCCCCTAGATCCTTGTGATTGACATCACTGTTAACACCAGAGGACAGCTCTGTGTTGCTTTTCAATCAGGCCCGCTCTCTGCTTTTGCATACAGGTCCTAATCATTGCCTTTTTCTGAGCACAAGAAGTTCTGCATGCATATTCAATAATATTTCAACAAGTCTAATATCGATTATGCTAGTTTGAAACTATAGAAATGGATTGTCATTGAACTACTGTGGTGATGGAGGGGAAAATATTATTATTTTAAAAATAGAGATAACGGGCCTCTTCACATTTTCCTCAGTGGAATAGTTTAATAATACCATTCCACTGAGGTTAAAATCAAGTGCAGAGAGAGGCATCTTCAGTCCAACGGCTAGAACCCTCCCCAGCCAGACCACCAGCATTTGAAGTGTGGATGGCCCAGCCCAGTCAGGCTGGATGGCCCACCAACATCCAGCTTGTGCTGGGATGTTGCCACAGTGATATGCCCACAGTGCATGAGCCCATAGCCAAAGCTGCACTATACTCACACTCACAGCATTGCACCTGGAAAACCACCTGTTCCTGGTCAAGTTGTGAGCGAGCTTTAATTTGTCTTAAGCTTTCGAAAATCAGGGCAGCAGGAGAGATCTCCTGGATGTCCCAGAATTAGGGCAGTGGTACAGCATGTGGATAGACTTTCTCTGGGAGAGTCCAGAAGGGTGAATGCGAACCTTTATGAGCTGCACACTGGGCTGCCCATGCCAGTAACCCCCATGGCATCATGAACTAGTCTATCAGAAGGCCATGACTCTTGCAGAATACTACATCTCTACAGGATGTTATCATTAGAGTAAGAAAATAGTGCCAGGGCCTGCTCCAATGAGAAACTGTTTTAAAATGGTCTTCAAAGGACTAGCTAATCTTTTCTACCAAGCAAAACTACCCCAGCTCCATTTTCCCAGGCTATCACATTTTGGCAGGGGACACAGCTAAAAAAGAAAGCACCAAATGGCAATTTTGGATGCTGGGAACATTCATTTACACATTCCAAATTCAGACTAGGATGGGCTGCAGTAATGTGGATGGTCCTTGGTGTAGGTCATCATTAACCTCTCCAAGATCAGACATGTGCAGTAAAGAATAACATGTTGTACAGGTAGATTCTTCCATAATTTCCAGATTCAATCAGCACAAAGAAAGAACAGATGTCTCTCAAGACTTAAGGATGAGCAATCACAATTTTAATTTAATTATTGTTTATCACTTATACCTGCTCATTGATCTGCACTCTACCTTGTATTATGAGTATGAGGAAGAGCTAGGAACCTATAGCACAAACTAATTTTGCTTAACCATTGAAAAATAAATTGCACATTTTTTACTGAAAACTTTCTGGTCTTCTTAATCTTCATTCCAAGAATATGAGAGCCCACAAGCATTTTTCTTTTAAGAGTTGGAGGTCAAGATAGTCTTCATCCCCAGCCCATTGACAGAAAGAAACTGAACTGTTGATTGAATTTTTCCTCAGCATTGATGCTGACAATGCATCTTTTTCCTTTACTGACCTTCAGCAGGAAACTAGCTCAGGGGACCTGGGACAACCTGTGTGATACACTCTGCTTTATCCTAAAATATCTCACTGCTGCTTGCTCACTGCTTTCTGACTGCTTGTTTACTCTTTTTTTCCCAAACAAATGCTGCAATGCAGCAAAACTAGCCACAATACACATCATATCAGCAAAGAAATACATCTTGCACATCTCATATACTGGAGTGTCTGTTCTGGGTTGGCTTATCTGCCTTCAGTGTTGCCAGTGCTTTCCCCAAAATGTTGTTGATAACCAGGTGACCCATCAGCCAGTCCACATTTCTAATAAGAAAACATTTCCAGTGTCAGAGTTTCTGGCTCAGGAAGCAGACGGCTATTTTGGAATGTTTATTGAAAACAATTCGTTTTTAGGTGAGCTTAAGCTTAAAATCATTCATCAACATTTCCCATTGGAAATTGGGTAAGGACTATATCAGCTAGTTCTGTCCCATTCAGTATCAGTATTTTGTAGACTTTTGAAAAATCAATACTCTCTCACACATATATGCACTCCCTCTCTCTCTTTCTCTTCAATTAATTTGTTTGCATGCATCTGTAAACTAAAACTTCATTGAAAATCCAGAGAAGTACACAATCCTGCTGAATCTGTGTACCGCATCTCAACAAGGCAGGTTTTGCATGACACATTTATGGTGCCTTGAATGCTCTGTTGCACATTCTGTGCAGGAATAGAAGGCAGGATCAGCATGGAGATTGTGCTCTACTCCTGCAATGATGTAAGAAACTCTGTTATGGTACTTCTGTGACAGAGATGTTTGAAGATCTCTGAGATGTTTGCATATTCAGACACATGTAATGTACCTTGCCTCAATTCTGAGAGCAAACTATCCTTCCATCCTATCAAAATTGTGATGAAGGAATGTACAGCCTCTATTTGGACAGGCAGAGAATAGGGATGTGCACAAATGTTGTTGTTGTTGTTCTTTTTATTTGATTCATATTGAATTGAATGCAAGGCAATTTGTATTTGTTCGAATAGATCCCCTTCAAATGTGGTAGGGTTCGAATTCAATACGGATGTTCAATCCCAAACGAATTCCATACGAATGCCTATGAATGGCATAGAGATCCCATACAAATGCATAGAAATAGTATACAAATCCCAAACATGAATTCCATATGAATCCCATACAAAGCTTCATACGAATGTATCAAAACATTGGATTTGGATTTGAATGTCAGTGTTCAAATGTGCCAACATTCAATTTGAATGTCTGAATTCAGCCAAATTTCAAATGTTACAAATATTCATGCACATCCCTAGTGGAGAAGGCTTTCTCACACCTGCATCAGGATCAACTGAAATGTCTACACAAGAGAAGGAAGTTTCTTATCCATCTTTGACTTGGGGGAGAGGTAGCATCCATACTCTGCTTTCAAAAATTTAACTAATCCTGTCATGGAATGGGTGTAGAAGGACTCCCATGTTGGCCAAATTGTAAGAACATAAGAGGATCTCTGCTGGATCAGGCCACAACCCATCTAGTCCAGCATCCTGTTGCACACAGTGGCCTACCGATTGCCCATGGGCATCTCAAACCTTCTCCTGCTCCCGAATCCCAGCAAATGGCCTTAAAGGGATCCTCGGGATGGCCTTAAAAGCAATTCTGACTGGGAATTCCCTCACTGTGATTTTGACAAGCCAGAGGTGGCATCTGGCAGAAAGCACATAGAAGTTTTAAGATAAGTGATTACTTTTCTTCATGCTGAGGCCCTCTTCCTTCATGGAAAGCACCTGAGCTGAACATTGTTAGATCTGGTCAGATTGCTTCAAAAAACAAAAACAAAAACAGTTCAATTGTCTACCAAGTGCCACACAAAAGAAAACAATTCACTGGTGTTATCTATTGGGGGAAAGAAATGAGGGCACTTCCACAAATAAGTAGCTAAAATCCCTTTCATATGCACTTTTATGCGTTTTGGTGTCACAAATAATTCTGGCTGCTTTCATGTCACCACATTTATGTGAATTGCTTTCCACGTATCTCCTAGGCCTCTGTTTAAGCAGAAGCAGTAGACCCCTTGGGGGCCTTGGTGTCACATTTTTGATGTTTAAGCACAACATCAGATTAATGAGTGTGAGCAGGAAACTTTACACATAATCAGAACAACAATTAGATCAGCTATGACAGTAGTGGCACATTGGCAAATTTTAGTTATAAAGAAACTCCAGAAAATTTCAAAGTTGGTCAGGTTTCTGATGATAGCCAGGATGCTCTTGTAATATTTCCTGGAGTTTATGTTTCTACAGCTTCCAGCTATAATGCAGAACTTCACTCCCCCCACAATACAGAATTATACTTCTCGCCTTCCTTTTCAGAACTGGGAATAAATGAATATGTGGCAAGATCTCCCAGTAGTTCATTCTGCCACATTCAGGGCCAGAATTTTGCTTTGGCTCTTAAAAGTATGCTATTGCTGTGTCTTCACCTTCCTATCCAGTTTGGTCTAGTGGTTAAGGAGCCGGACTCTTATCTGGGAATACCAGGTTCAATTCTGCTCTCCCCCATGAAGTCAGCTGGGTGGCCTTGGGCTAGTCACAGCTCTCTTCTGAGCTATCACAGCCCCAGCTACCTCACAGGGTGTCAGTTGTAGGGAGAAGAAGAAAAGCTTTGTCAGCCATTTTGAGTCCCCTTAAATGGGTGAGAAAAGCAAGGTAGAAAAAACAACTCTTTCTTCTTCTTCTTCTTCTTCTTCTTCTTCTTCTTCTTCTTCTTCTTCTTCTTCTTCTTCCATCCATATCAGCATCAGAACTGGGCAAGTTTCATTCCCCAGCTTCACGATTTTAGCTTCACCGTTTCCTCCAAACTTTCAAAAATAGGCTTAGGTAGACAGTGGTAAGAAAATGCATAAGGTAAGCCAGCATGGGGCTATGGGGCAAAGGACAGTGAGGTTCTCCTGGGTAAGCTAAGAAAAAAATCAGAGGCATTTCCTTCTTCTCTGGTGCCTTTCATTCATATACACTATAAAAGTGGTCCTCAATTAACCCTGGTTAATTCATAAAAAGTCACCAGTGTAGCCTTTTTCATCATTTTTAAACCCTGCACAAATGAGGTAAGTCTCTGTAAGAGGGGCATCTTTTGTGGGTAGCTAGTCAATGCACTGTTTCTGACCACATTTCCATTGTGTTTTTGACACTGACATTCACCTGACCTCTCAGGTTTGATGTTTTGCTGTTTTATGCCTTTTTAAAAAGCATGTTCTGAACCTATTGTTTTCAAAGAATGTTAAGTCTGAAAATGTTTCCCTTTTGCCTTCTCTTTATTTTACAGTTCACTGGGTCACTTTACCATTTTAAAACCCTTTGCCTAGATGCTGCATTTAGAATTTGTGAACTGACTGGATAGAGCTATTTTCCTCATTAAACCAGTTAGTCCCAGACCACTGCTCATAATGTTGGTTGAAACGATTACCTAGAACAAGTTCACTTTATTCTCACTTCATTTCATCCTTCACATTTTTTCTTTTTCTCAGATCTAAATTAGAAATGAGACCAAAGCCACTTCTCCTCCTCCTCCTCCTCCTCCTCCTCCTCCTCCTCCTCCTCCTCCTCCTCCTTTTCCTCTTCTTCCTCTCCTTCTTCCTCCTCCTCCAATATGACCTAAATCCATAACTGTATTTGGTTTTGGCTGTGTGGACAAATTGGTTTCCCATCTCCTCTACTGCTAACCAGGCCACATTTATGAGTGCCATCACCTGTTCACAGAGATTGAAATTATCAGCCTCCTTGTGAGTTGGCCTATGTGTAAAGGCTCAGGAAGCTCCTTCAGGTGTACCACCCCATACCTGCAAAAGAAGGTAAGATACCTGAAGTAGTCAGGGTATAAGATAGTGTCTCCCTCAAACACCCTGGAAGGTGTATTGGAGATTTGTCACCCCAGGAATCTGGAAAGGGTTTCGCCACTGACTAATGGAGACTCAGCCAAAGCCCCCCCCCCCCAAAAAAAGTAAGATTGTTGTCCATTACTGATGACATTAATCTTCCTTGATCTTCCTTATTATCTTTGGAAACTGAATTGGTGGCTACAGCACGTATTGTGATTGTAACTGCAATTTAACTATGGGCTGCGGAAAATACCTTCTTTTGTGTATCCTAAATCTTCTAAGGGTACTTTTATATACTATGTATATTTCATATCTTTTACCGTGCCCAAGAAAAATAAGGGAGGAAGGAATCCTGTACCCTTAGTTCACATATCTTCTCAAAAGCAAACAGGTCCTTGAGGCAAGTTAGCTACACATCAGAAGCAAAAGTTATGCGGATGGATGTCTCACTGAATTTCCCCACCAAAGCTTTACCCATTCTCCACTTTTTTGCATGATCCAGCATTTCTAAACCACCATTTCTTCTAACCCCCTTTCCTCAAAAACTAGATAATACTTAGATGTTGCAGCTTTCCCCTTACATTGAAGTAGTGGTGTGCCAAATATTTTTTGGCATCTTTGCAATGAATTGTGAAGGTCCAAGCCTTCACCCTCAAAGGCAGGCAAGCTGCTTCCCTGGCCAGCCAGCTGCTTTCCCTGGTGGCACCAATGCGAAAGGCAGCCAACTGGGCACCTTCTGCTTCTTTCACTTCAAACCTTTAATGAAGATTTGAGGTGAAGACAAAGTCTTCCTCATTCACAGGGCCTTAATGCACACAAATTTGAAGTACTGCATCCATCTGATTCACATTAATTGGGTGAAAACAACCACATCCCTACGTTGGAGTTTCTGGAGTCCTTTGTTCTAGGGATGTGCATGAATATTCAAAATATGCGTTATTTGTACGAATCCGGACATTCGTACACAAAATTGAGTGTCCGAACATTCAAATTTCCAAATTTAAATGAATATGAATATCTTGAGTTATTCATATGAATAATTTGGACATTTGTATCCGTACGGGTACATGAACATCACATATGTACTCGTACGCATCCCATGTGTATCTTTACCCATCAGTACAAATAAGTACAGGATGAAAATAGGATGTGTACCGATGTGTACGGGGTGCATATGATTGGATATGTATCGAATATTCGAACAAATACACACAAATGTGTTCATATCGAATCGAATGTCGAGACATTTGTTTTTCATTATTCGGACAAATTTAAATTTTTGACTATTCAATTAGTTACAAACTGAATGTCAAAAATCGCATTTGTGTGCACTCCTATTTGGTTCATTATGATTCCCCTTTTCTGTATCCCTCCTAATTCTGGATACCCCTTTTGTAACATGCAGACTAGACGCATTTAGCGCCAGAGAAGTCCAGTAGGTAGAAACTAGTTTTTAACAAAAGCAAAGGAAACACACAGCTTCTGAATTTGCCTTATGCTGAGCAGCTGTTAAATGCAAGGTAATATTTCCATTTAACAAATAACATACTATCAGTACCAGCAGAGAATGGATCACTGCCAGCTTCACTGTCTATTAAACCTAATTCTTGCCACCCATACTTACTCAATGAGTAAATTTCAATAAAATCCTAGGCTGAAATCCAGTGTCATTATATGATAACTAGATTTTTTTTTAAAAAAAGAATCACATTTCATAATAGCAATTTTAAGTGTCACCTGCTGACTCCAATGTGGTATTTTGTGTGAGGATTTACTGTGATTGCTGAGATATGAATACAGTAGCAACTTTCTAATTTAAAAAAGACAGAAAGAAGAACTTGATGAAATAGCAGTCTTTAAACTGTCATAAAACAATTTACTTACTAAGTTGCTCTAATGACACAGGAGTGTAGAAGATTTCAGTTCACTGAATGGAACTTCACTCCATTAGAATTTTATGTGTATCCTTAACTAGCACGTAATATTCTGTCTCATTTTTTGCCTTTAATAAAACATCTATATCTATCTATCTATCTATCTATCTATCTATCTATCTATCTATCTATCTATCTATCTATCTATCTATCTATCTATCTATCTATCTATCTATCTATCTATCTATCTATCTATCATCATCATCATCATCATCATCATCATCATCTAGTTCTTACAAAGCTTCACAGAATTCTCTATGGTTGTTTCTGCACTTGAAGTTAAAAGTGATCCAGTTTGGTCTTGTGAGCCAGTTTGGCCTAGTGGTTAGGGAGCCGGACTCTTATCTGGGAATACTGGCTTCAATTCCGCCCTCCCTCCTGAAGCCAGCTGGGTGACCTTGGGCTAGTCACAGCTCTCTTCTGAACTCTCACAGCCCTAACTACCTGGTAGTCTGTTGTGGGGAGAAGAATAGAAAAGCTTTTTCAGCCGCTTTGAGTCCTCTTAAATGAGTGGGAAAAGTGGGATAGAAATGCCAACTCTTCTTCTTCTTCTTCTTCTTCTTCTTCTTCTTCTTCTTCTTCTTCTTCTTCTTCTTCTTCTTCTTCTAAAACTGTCCAAGAAGGTCCCATTACTTCTGCATCCTGGTGCAGCTGAACAGAGACTTCCATCCCTTACTAGTACACTCAGTCCACATAAAGTAGACCATAGTCCAGATTAGGAGGCCAACAGAGCTCACCACCAAAATGAGTTTCCTAGAAGCTCCAAGACAAGAAGTCTTTGTTTCTGATCACTGGAGATTTGGAAGGCTAGCCCAGAACAGCTGTACCTTTGCAGGCAGCTTTCCTCTGGGCCATGTGGACTGCTTCAACTTGTGGACTGCTCCAGTGAAAACAGACCAGCTGAAGCAGAAAAGAGATAGGTGCAGAAACAGAGTTATTAGGGACCGCATATGCTTGTAAGTGAAGGCAGCGTCTACAAAGAATGTAGAAAACAAAATTAATCATAGTCACCTGCTAAACAGTTCCAAAAGCATGAATGAAAAAATACATTTTTAGAGATAATTTATAGAATATATCTTATTAAGATGTTCTTTCTATGCTCCGTCTCAGAATGATTTAATCAGACCCCTAATCAATTAGCTTCCTGTTAGATCAAGTAGGTTTTTCTTTTCTTTTTTTTTTCTTGAACTTTGCTGCTCTGCTGGACTCCAGAAACATATCCTGTTTTTTGCACAGATCCTGATCTTTGAGATGGACAGATCTCTGGGAGGACCTCATACATCCACATGGACCCGCTAGCACCTAATTGCAATGGGTACTATGAAGGGCAGTACAGGATGCCACAGGATGCCTCCGAGGCCCCGATCAGGCCCCAGGAGGGAGTCCTGACTGGTTCTGTGGCTGCATTGGGGGGCAGATCACGGCTGCCTGTTTCAGCTGGTGGGCACAATTGTCATCTCCCTGATGTGCTCGCTGCCTCTGCCTCCTTCTGCTGATGCCCCACTGCCAAAGCGGCCTCATTGAGGGTGTGATGGCAATGGAGGTGGTGACAGTGGGGGCCTCACTGTCAGATGTCGTTGCAGTCACCACCTCCACTGCCTCCACCATACCCCTGATGCCACCACCACCACCTCCATCACCCCGGGGCTACTTTGGGAGCATGGTGGATGGAGCAGAGGTGGTGATTGCAATGCATCTGTCAATGTGGCTGCCAGTGTCAGTGTAGCCAATACTGTTACCACTTCTGACACTACCTGAGGGTTAGGCTTAGTGCAGCATCAGGGCAGGTGGTGGTGGGGTGCTTCATGTGGAGGCGATTGTGCCCACCAAATAAAGTGGGTGGCCACCATCCAGTTACAATTGGCTGGTGCCACCCACGCACATAGCTCTACTCCTGCTGGCCCCATCCCTGGACCCCATAAGAGGAACTCTGCTGGATCAGATCACATCCTATCTAGTCCAGCATCCTGTTGCACACAGTGGCCTACCGATTGCCCATGGGCATCTCAAGCAGAGACAAGGGCAAATCTTCTCCTGCTCTCAAATCCCAGCAAATGGCCTTACAAGCATCCTGCTTGTCCCCATGGCCTGAAAGATGTACTTAGGCATCCATTCTAGTGGCCATGGATACATCTATCTTCCTAAAGTTATCTAACCCTTCCTTAAAGCCATTTAGGCTGGTGGCTGTTATCACCTCTTCTAGCAACAAATTCCATAGACCAATGACACTTTGAGTGAAGAAATACTTCCTCTTGTCTAATCCGACTCTCCTACCCATCAACTTCATAGAGTGCCCCCTGGTTATAGTGTTCTGTGACAGAGAAAAGAAATTTTCTGTATCTACCTTTTCTATACTGTGCATGATTTATATACTTCAATCAGGTCCCCTCTTAAATGCCGTGTCTCCAGACTGAAGAGACCTAGATGTTGCAGCCTGATTCCGTAAGGGATTTTGTTCCAGCCCCTTAATCATTCTGGTTGCCCCTTTCTGCACCTTTTCCAGTTCCACAATATCCTTTTTGAGGTGTGGTGACCAGAATTGTACACAATATTCCAAATGTGGCCTCACCATAGATTTATAAAGAGGCAAAATGACACTTGCTGACTTGTTTTCTATTCCCTTCCAGATTATTCCCAGCATTAAATTAGCTTCTTCTTCTTCTTTTTTTGCTACTGCTGCACACTGGATTGACACCTTCATTGAACTGTCCACCAAAACCCCAAGATCCCTTTCCTGGTGTGTTGCAGAAAGCTCAGACCCCATCAGTTTATAGACGTAATTTGGATTCTTGGCCCCAATGTGCATTACTTTGCACTTGTTAAGATTAAAGCACATTTGCCACTTGGTTTCCCACTCACCCAGTGCTAAGAGATCCCTCTGGAGCTCTTGGCAATCTCTTTTGGATTTTACTACCCTAAATAATTTAGTATCAGCAATGAACTTTGCTATTTTACTATGTACATATTGAAAACAGAATAAAAGCGGGATGCATATAGATGCATATGGATACATACAGATGCATACGTATGCGTACGAGATTCATATCATCAAATATTTATACAAAATAGATATGAATGTATCTGTATCAGTTAGAATGTCCAGACATTCATTTTTTCTTTATTCCTGTGAATTTAGATATTTGAATGTTCAATTCTAATTGAATTGAATTCAAAAATTGCATCCGTGCATAGCTCGGATATACATATGCATCTTTCCTTGTTTAAAACACTTATATGTAAGTGTATTAAAGATAAAGTTAAATAGCTGTGCTTCTCTTACCCTAGAAGATGCTTGCCACATCTGTTTTTGCAACAATAAGAACTGTTCCATGATGAGTATGCTGCTCCAATTGAGGGTGTGATCGCTGTCTGGCTTGGTGCCTTCCAGTGTAGACCATGCATTGATTGCCACATTATAGGATATCAGAATGGAATCTCCAAGACCCACCACAGCCATTGCCTATACAAATGAACTAATGGAGCAGATACTGCTGGGCCACAGCTAGGAAGCCAAGAGAAAAACAAAATCCCCTATAGGATATCTTCATGCTCCAAAGTGATGACACAGAGAACAAAGTGTTTTTGCAGAGACCTATAGACCTGCCTGTACACTGAGATCTTAAGGGGAGGGCCTTCTTGTAGTTCTTTCTTTTGCAGTGGTATGAGGCATAGGGACATACAAGAGGGAACAGCTTCCCTCTTGAGGTTTGCCAGGCACCTACACTGTATACTTTTGGTGAAGGGCGGGATATAAATTTATTAAATAAATAAATAAATATGCTCATCAGTCCACTTTTGAAGCAGAGATATGGCCTATAATTATAGGAAATAAATGTCAGGTGAAATTTGTTGAAAAAAAGTAATGATCTGAATTTGAGAAGACAAACCTGTGAGGTTCATTACTGACATTTATTTCATTCTCCAGTCCCAATACCTTGGTCCTGTATGAAAGAAAGTGGTGGTGGGGGGAAACCATGCAAAAGTTCAAGTTCTCCAAACCCTTCTTCAACCTAGATAATGAATAGAGCAACGGATATAGGAGGAAAATGTTTGGTTGATGCTTGAGTTTCTGGCTTCTGGACATGACATTTAATATAGTAGCGGATAATCCAGTCATTCATGGTGTGCAATAAAGCCTGGTATCGGAATGAAGCAT
This sequence comes from Aspidoscelis tigris stejnegeri, assembly GCA_023333525.1. Classification (NCBI taxonomy): domain Eukaryota; kingdom Metazoa; phylum Chordata; class Lepidosauria; order Squamata; family Teiidae; genus Aspidoscelis; species Aspidoscelis tigris. Next base: position 12,793,704 of record JALMGA010000006.1, on the reverse strand, counting down.
GACAGTAACTAATCTATAGAATTGTGTACATTAGCTATGTAACCTAACAACTTTAGGTAAGATGCAGGGACTACTTGATAATGAGAAGGGGAAAAAACAGAAAACGGGTGAAATTTGGAATTAATTTTTGGTCAAAAAGTCAATAGTGAGAGTTAGATAATCTTCCAATTATAACAAACCACAGACATATAGCTTCACTTAAGGAGCTTCATAGATATTCAGAGCACCCAAACACTCATTATAATTTTCTTCTTCTTCTTCTTCTTCTTCTTCTTCTTCTTCTTCTTCTTCTAGTGGCATGAATATATTTATTTTCATCCTTTGTGGATATTATCCTTCTCCTTATTTTCCTTATTTAGAATCCCCATAGAAGTATGAAAAAGGCTATGAAACAGAACATTATTTTCCTGAATTTGTGGGAACATTTTTTTTTTGTTTAATTTAAAAGCATACTTGCATTCAATATCAAAGGAATGAACTGTCATCATGTAAAATACATAAAGAGGCTTTAATAATATATTATTTCTTCTGATGAAATGAATCACCTACACTATGTTTGGCATCCACGGTATCAGAGTGAACTGACAGGGCTGTGATTGAATGCAACAATTTCCAAAAATAGCTAATGCTACTAATAATGAGTTACATTATTATGCTGTGATCATCAAACTGACACTGAAATAGGTCCAAAATTTATCATTGTCGCATTTGAATCCAACATATTATGTGTATACTACGAGATAGAAAGTCTGTCCATTTTCACAGTTTTGCCGTGTTTTCTTCCAAAAGTTTAAAGTTCTGTAACAATTTTAACAAAGCTGGTGTGCATGTAAGGATAACTTCTTTCTTTTGGCAAAGGCTCTTAATGAATGCTGAGATTTTTATGGCAAAGTACACTCAACAAACATATGTGTTTTTTACAAGGCCTATACCATAAATTCTGACCCAGCTTCAAGGTACAAGCTGTTCTGGAAAGCAAAGGAAAAGCTTAGGAGAATCTATTTTGTATAGTAAACTAAGCTACTCTATCCATTACTAGCTAGCCTGGACAGTTTGATTATCTTAGCCATGCTGCATTGGTTTAGACTGGAGGCCTCTTTGCACTACAGCCTCTAGTTAATAATTAGTGCAAGTCTGGGGAAGATCATACGTACGTCAAGTAGGCTGTTACAGCCTACAAGCATGCCTTCCCTCGCCAGAAGTGCACTAATCATTGATTAGTAGTGGAGCCCAATTTCATTATCTAATCAGTTACCTCAAGTGTCCAGCAGTGGGACCATTCACTCTTGCCGGAGGTCCTGTGCAAGTGGGCTGGGATCTTAGATGACTGTAGATGCAACTGTGTGTGCACAGAACATCAGTGTCATCTAGGAGACGCTGCTCACACACACACACACAGTCACGGAGGTTTTGCTGCCAAAGTGGCGGCACCCAGAGGAGGACCAGGCCCTGGGATTGATTAAGGTATCTGATCTTGGTGGGAGGGAGTGGGTAAAGCTGACTAGCACTAAAGTGTAAGTGCTAGTCAACATTGGGTCATTATGGTCCTTTCCCGTCCAGCAGATGGGAAGGGTAGTGCAGAAATGCCTTGGGTCAGATCACTTTAGTGTGCTTCAGGTAGCTAAGTGATCATATTGCATGACCAGGGAGAAAGCAGTTTGGTGAGGTATGAGAACAATTATTCCAAACCTTTCTTTGCTACTCAGAATAACACGTGTCTTAGAAGTAGCATAATGGGGTAGGTTTCTGTGAGGAAAAAGTAAACTGAAATACATACCTATAGTTAACTTTAGTCCCAAACATCACCTAGGGCCCTTTTTGCACTGGATTTATTTTGGATTGTATTCTGGATTAGAAACGTGCCATCCTGATCCTGATGAGGTTTATAGAAGACCTTATTCAGGGCCCGTGGTTCTTATCTACTTTTGCATGTATTCAGATCTCCTTTTTAGTTACATAGTGGTCTGATCTTTCATTCTTCACCTTCCCCACTGCCCCTTTAGCCAAGCCCAATATCCTTAGCACATCATGGCGAGAGCTTGGGAAAAGGGGATGAAATCACGGTTTATCATTGGATCAGGGGAAACTGAGGAGAGTGTCCCTAAAGCATGATTTACTCCCCCCTATAAAACACTTGTGTTTCTGTTGCTAAATAGTGAAGATTATTTCTAAATCCAGCAGCAAAAATGTGAATAGGGATTCTCTGCATTTTGGGACCTTTAATCCTCAGAAACTGCAAAGTCTTTTAAAACTTTGGAAATCTTCAGTGTTCAAAATGGTTTCAAAGCTTTTTAAACTGGGAACACAGCCTATCTGTACTAAAAAATATTTTTGGGGATACTTATTCTTTTGAATGCTGATTTGTCATTCAGTGAATTCATTATATAAATCCTATTCCTATACAACTATTAATATAATGGAAAATAAAATTCTGAGACAAATAATTATTTTTAAAACTGTCATAACTAATTGTTGCTTGTCTTTGTCATTTTCTTAATTAAACTGATCTATTTTTCTCTCTCTTGTTGCCTGATCAATACTGCCTCAATTATGAGGAGTGCAAGACAGAATTGTATTTTGGGTCCTCTGAGTACAGTGTTTTCACAAAAGCTATTATATTAGACTTTTACAGGCAGCAATGTTTTCCTTGTAGTGTGACTAATAGGAAATTATTAATTTTACCTTACACAAATGACTTGGCTCTTTTCTCCTATTCCAATGCTCATTTATTTTTTATCCTGTTAGGTCTTTTTGTAATCAGCATTCAACAAAAAGAATCTAGGATAATTTTTTTTTAAAAAAATGCATTATGACATAAACCAACAACACAAAAGTGAGAACTTAATTCCTGTATTATGGGCCAAGTTAGTTGTCTAAGGGCATGTCTCCATGGGAGCTAAGTGCTTCGTGATTGATGCGATTAAAAAAATCCGCATTGTAACTCACAGTAAAGCAATCCATGTGGTTTGGGGCAATGCGGATTACAATCGCACTTTCCTGTCCCCATGGAAACTGCTTTTTTTATGCCCACATCTCCCCCCCCCCCCCCGCTGGAGTGATGGCAGGCTCTGTTCAGCTGTCAAATTCAGCTGCCGGCATTCACATAAAGAATGGCAAACCAGCGATCTCTTCTTTCTTTAACAGCATGTGTGTGTCTGTCTCTTTCCCTCCCTTCCCTCCCTTTCTCTTGATTTCTTCCTCCATGGGTTTTCTCTTCTGCTTCATCCCCCCCCCGTAAGCTTCACACGTGCGTGTGTGTCTGTCTCTTTCCCTCCTTTCCCTATCTTGTTTCTCCTCCCCAATAAACTTCACTCATTTTCTCCATGCGGTTTTCTCTCTTCCTCCCCCCCCCCCCCGGTTGCCTGAGCATGCAATTGCTCAGGCAAGGGCTTCCTTCAGCCCAGACAAGTGCCTCACAGGTGCTCTGTATTCAGCTAAAATCATTAAAACCGGCTGCTTTCACTCTTCTTACCAGCCTCCGATGATCACTGTTCTGCTTGTGCCCTAAAACAGCTGTCCTTACGTGAATGGAGGAAGCTGAATCTGACAGCTACAGGGCTGCAAGGAGTAAGTTGCTTTTAGTTCTGCTTGTAAGCGTCTCCACAGTTTCCCCCTAAGTCGGATGAAGTCTTGTTTAAATGGGGGGTTTTCTGCCACGGATTTTCCTCCTTTATACTTGATGTAGCCCGGAGAAAAGCTGTGTATGGAGACAGTCCGAAGCAAAACAAGCTTAAATCCGGAGTATTTTTGGCATGTAGATGCACCCTAAGCATTCTAATTTCTTTCTCATATAAAGAAATGAGCTGTTGTATTCAAGGACAGTGAAAGGTGTTTGCACTGCAAGTGCTGGCACAATCTCCAGCTTAGCTGGAGACTGTTTCAGTGTGCATGGTTCATCCACAATTGCACCACTATAGCAACTATGGCAATTGTGACATGGTGCATAAGTCTTCAGCCGCAGCTGCTGTGCCCTGTCCCTTGCAGCATTTGCACAAGGATATAGTGTGAACGTTGCATTTGGAAGTTTACCAAGAGTGCCCTAGGTGCTCCACTAAAGCTGTGGAAGAGTTTTTACTGCTTCACAACTAAAGGTGATCAAGTTGTTTCTGCATATTCTGGGCTGCTCTGGAACAGAGGTGGCACCACAGTGTGCTGGTGCACCAGTCTGCCAGGATATATTGATTGCCTAAGTGCAAAAAGGGCCTGGTATAGTGCACTGTAGGGTTCAATGTGGGAACGTCTGTTGTGCAAACTACCCTCTGTTGCACACCTATACTTCTGAAGGAAGGAAGCAGGAGAGAACAATGATGAGAGTATAGTCCGATGGTTTTATCTAGTCTGGTACTAAATTGTTGCTATTAAAACTGTGGCAGAATGATAATTGTAGGGGGGAAAATAGGGGGGCTTTGGTGAAGGCTGGTTGTTGGATCAGTTTCTGTCAAAATTCCAGATAGTTTAATCAAGCAAAGAGAAAGAAAAGCAGCTATTCTGATTAGGGATGTGCACGAATGTTAGGAATGTTTAAAATCCTAATGCAACAAAAACCAATTTGAATCTGATACATTCAAATCTATTTGTTCAAATGTTAGATACAAATGTAAACAACATTTGTATTTAAAGATACAAATGCGTTATTCATATCTGTACGCATTTTGTATGCATCCCGTTTTATCCTGCATGCATCCCATTTTCATGCTATATTATAAGCGCAAATACGCATGGAACTAATACATACATATCTGTACATTTGAATGATTCAAATCATTTGAACAAATGTTTTGGAACATTCAAAATTTGTTTGAATATTTAAATTCAAATATGAAGACATTCTATGTGAATTCGAATGTCCATATTTGGTCAAATTCTATCGAAGTTTGAATGTTTAGTGCCCATCCTTAATTCTGATAACATACATAGGAAGAATATTAGTAAATTCAGAGGGTTTTGTCTGTGTGTGGTTCAAAAAGTGAAAGAAAAAATTGTATCTATCTTTTGTGGTTGCTGGAAAAAAAAAAACATTGTTATTTCATCCCTCGATATTTGATCTTGCATTGCTGCCAAAGCTTAGTTGATAAAAGATCCACAATCTTGTAACATGTAACTTTTCCATCTTACGGGTGAAGTTCATGAAAGGGGAAATGTTTGAAGGGGGAATATTTGGCTTCATGTGACGCCACTCTGTGAATGTAGGAGCTTCACCTTCATGTGCGAACATTCAATGAATGTTCATTGAACCCCCATCCCTTCCTTCACATCCTGCTTTGCTACCCTGTCACCTTTTGTCTCCATCACTACCACCACCATCTCACCCTCCTAAGAGCCTCAAACCAGACCTTTTGGAGGGACATGCTCAGCTGTTGTGGCCGTTCCTATTCAGGAATGGCAGGATTTCAATCCTATATCCCAGGGTTATGTTACCAAAGTCTTGGAAAAGTCATGCAATGGGGGGGGGGGGGGAGAGCTTCTTTATTGAGTTGCCTGAGTGAGACATTCTAAAGTAAAAGTTGTCTGCATGTGTATTCATGTGCTCTACAAACCCATCTTGCCCTTTGGATATCACCTCAAACCGAAGACTCTGGAGAGGTAGTTAGGTACTCTTAGTTTCCTTCTCTCTTTTCTTTCTCTTTTCCAAGTGAAAACTAGACTTTTTATTGATTAAATGAAAATAGGATTGCTGGTCTGGACAGGTACCCCTATTGATTGGGTTTAATTCACAGTGAGTGGTTATTAAACTGGGAGTTCACGGTCAGAATTGATTGATGTGGAAGAGGAGTGTGATTATCCACCCCCACCCCCCAATTTCCCAGTGAGCATTTCTAGCTTAACTGTGAAATAGAGTTCTACAGTTCCTGTTAGTAACTTTCTTCACCTGATAGACCTTTCCCAGGTCTTCCTGGTCAAATCCCAGCACCTAATTTTCACTCCGAGTTTATGGCTTTCACTACTATTCAGAGACCTTCAGGTACGGGGCGGGATAGAAATGTAAACAATTAAATAATAAATATTCTTACTAGAGTGAGAATTTTACTTTGTTGCTTGCCATTTGAGTTGCCATATGTTGCTATGTTTCCCCCTAGTTTTACTTTGTGTTTGCAAATAAATACTTTTGTTGTTGTTTTTACAGATGCACACAATTATTTGCCACGTTCAAAATTTGTTCAAATTCATACATTTGAATTTGAATCAAATGTTGGCTGCATTTGAAAACTGACATTTGAACACAAAGTGAATGCTTTTGTGCATTTGTTTGAAGTTTTGCTATATTTGTGAACACGAGGAGGTGGCAAAGTGGCTGATTAGTCGCATCTGCAGCAGATGTAGAACAGATTCAAAGTGGGTTGAGGGTGGATTCAAGTGTAGGGGATTCATAGGCATGACTGGAGGCAGGGATTTAAATTAGGTTTGAGTAGATTTCTAAGGATATTTGCAGCAAACATTCAAATCTTCTTCTTCTTCTTCTTCTTTACTGAATGTGAAAATAGGCTTCCAGAGCAATCCCCTGGTCCACTTATTCTGTACATCTGATCCTTAAAATATGTTAATTAACTGTCTCTTTAAAGAAGAGGAAGGAGGGAAAGGGGGAGACCTTAGACGTTTTCGCACGGGGCTGAACGGTACGCGTGGGAGACAGCTGCGGACACGGCATACGCATTGCCCGAGCGGGGCTTGCGCTCCGACGTGTCCGCAGCTGTCTTTCTCGCGTTCGAAATGTAGAGCACTTTAAAGTGCTCTACATGCATTCGAACGCGGACGAGCCGCCCGCAGGCGTTCGGGAGGAGAAGCATTCGCGCCTGCTTCTGTCTCCCGAACAGCTGCGGGCTTGCCTCCGACGCCGGCGCGGCTTCGACAATCAGCTGTTTGACAATCAGCTGATTGCCGATCTGCCTCCGCGGCTGTCTCCGCGCCCCTGGCCGGCCTTTGCCGGCTAAGACAGCTCACGATGCTTTGAGCATTCGCACACAGACGCGCCGGAACGCGTTTACACGCGCTCCTGCGCTCCTGTGTGTGAAAGGTGAAAGCGTCGTGAGCTGTCTTAATCTTCCCGTCCTACTCCCGTTCCAAATGGAACGGGAGTAATGCGAAAACGTCTCTTGTGTGTATTGCATTGGGGGGGGGGGAACCTGCTTCTTATTTAGCTAAGACTTCGGCCCCTTCTGGACATGTGGAATAAATCCGCAGTTATTGGAAAAATCACAGCTTAGCTGCTGCGAAGTGACGACCTGCCATCTGGACTAAAGGTAGCCTCCAAAGCTTCCTCATCAGAAGCTGTGAGAGTTGAGTTGGAGCTCACCATCATGTGGGATGAGGCAGCCAATCATATTTCAGCTGCCCTTCCTGCTCTTGTCTTCTCACTGTCCACCTGGACTGGCGGGAAGATTTGAATTTACCTGCGCAGCAAGTGTTCTCTTACCCGCACCAAGGTAAATTCACAGTTACAATGGGATAATGCGTCACTACTACGACCCCTCAATAGTGGTGTGTGGTGTTCCCACCGTGACTGTGCATTCCACTGCATGATATTAAGGTGTCTGGAGGCATCATTTGACAACCTACAAGGCAGTAGATTTTCTTTTCCTTCTACTGTTCTTTAACCTCACTGTTGAGTAAGCACAAAGACAACACTTTTTAAAACATTTGTCTGTGTATGTATGAGAGAGAGAGAGAGAGAGGGAGAGAGGGGGTTTCCAAAAAGTACTGTGGCTTCATCCTATGGACATCCCTACACACAGCTGTTCTTGACAGCTGAGAGCTCTTTTCATGACGGACAAAAATTGCACTAAAATTCAGTTCTAAATATATCAACTGTGGTTAAAATTTACTGCCAGGATGGCATTTCCTAGCAAGCCAGCATCTTTTTTCTCTAATACTTTTTCCTTTTGGTAAAATATCTAATGAGGAGTCATTCTTGGCACAGAAACTCAAATTTGTCTTCTTCTTTTTTTAAGATGCAATAATATTTGTCATTGACATGGTCTGTGGATTTGATCTTTCTTCCAGTGTCTTCCCAAATCTCATAGGAGGGGACAAGTAAGGTAGGAGAAATAACCTTAACACTGCAGTAAGGAGACGAAATGTCCATCTGTTTAAATTCAAACGAAAGCAGACTCCAGTGGAATGCTGAGCTGACCTCTCCTTTCCCCTGCTTGCTTGCCAACCAGCTTGTTAATTGACCCAGTTTAATTAGAAAATAGCCTAAGCCAAAAAGTAGTATTTAGAGGGGGTTTAAAATAATTAAATATTGGTCACTTGATACCGCAGGGGTCAGTTCCAGATGGTGGTTGTTGAAGTATGTGAAGCTAGGCACAAAAAATAGCAGTGACAGGCCAAAGCAGAAAATCATGGGAATATAGAGGGTAATGAGCAGTGGAATAAACCCAAAGGGATTCTTTCTTCAGGCTAAAGTAAGAGATTAAGGAGCCTGCTTTTCTCAGGGAAATTGCTTGTGTACAGCATTTTCATAAATCTTTCATGCCTTTCTTGAGGAGGGGGGGAAAAGCATCACCTCTCATTACTAGTGGTATTGTTGCTAATAAAGTGGAAAGCCTGTGAAACTGCCCTGGCAACTCCTCGAATCAATATTACTGCCCATGCTGTATTCAGAATCTCATAACCATGTCTCTATGTCTTTATCTCCTTCCTGAACTATTTCAGAAATCGTCCTGTGAATACATTGCAATAGATCTGTGCTGCCCCATTTTAAATAGCTTAGATTCAAAGAGTTAAGGTAAACTAAATGTGCAGCCTAATCTTTGGGAGTGGGAGGAATAAGATGGAGAAAGGGAGGCAAGATGGAGGGACAAAATAGGGCACTCAAAATTATAACCTGAGGTCTGCTCCAGAGCCCCTCCTCTGATAATGTCTGCTGAATATAGTAAGACCATTGTCCAAATTCGATTTTAAAAAAAAAGATAAGCAGCCTAAATGAATAAATGAACGAATGAATGAATAAACGGACAAATGAACAAACAAACCAGATGGTCTTTATAGTGGTGACACCCAAACTGTGAAACAGCCTCACTAGTGGTACCATCAGTAGATATGTGTGCCCAGTGAATAACCTTCAGTTCCTCCAGGCTTTGACATCCAAGGAAGTCAAAATCTGGGATGGAGGCTGGCATTCACATTGACAATTCCAGTCCTATCCCAAACCTACACTACTATCTGGCAGGTGGCTGTTGCTACAGAAATTGAGTGATGCAATGCACAACTGTGCAGCTGCAACTATCTCACTTCATCCCCATGCAGCTTTTGCATGAAGGTAAGTGTGAATTGTGCATCTGGGGTTGCACTAGGAGCACCATAGCTGCTCCTGGTTTTCACCACTTCAGAGATATTGATCGTGGGAGACAGCTGTGCACACTCAGAACCGCTCTGGAATGGAAGTGGCCCCACAGTGAGCTGATGTTTGAACCTGAGCGTCCCCGGGCTGTCCCAATCATCATAGTACAAGAAGACCCTTCCTTTCAACATTGCTCTCCTTTATTAGATAGCGTGCCTGAAATGAGGACAATACTGAAAGGAAGCTTGAGAACATAGTAAGACGTATGAAATTATTCTCTGACTGACAAGAGTTATTTTCTATACTGTCTATTAGCAGACAAAATTAATTAAGGGTTTGTGTGGACAGTGTAGAATGGTGCTAAACTAGAGATGTCCACAAATTGAATTTGCATATTCAGTTCAACATCTGCTTATAAGATTTGATGATAAACTGCTTAATTGAATATCAGTGTTTACTACAAAGTGGCTTGAAAACAAGATTTTCTTTTAGTTGAAAAAAGGGCTTTTCAAGGCAAAAACACTGCAGATGCAAACAGTTCAGTTCAGTTCAGTTCTTAAGTAGATAAGTGGTTTGGTTTGATCAATTTTTGTATATTTGAACAATCAGATGTAAATATTTGCAAATGTGGGGCATTTGATCAAAATTGTGTACATAAACCAAATTTTGCACATCTCTATGCTGAACCTACTGCTAGTACTATAAGCCATGAAAAATATATTAACGTGATTCAAGATACCAAACATTATAGCTACCCAGAGAGAGAGAGAGAGAGAGAGAATAGTCTAATATAATATTTGCATATTTTCCTGTGTTTACGTATTTAAGTTAGGAAGAGAGAGAATTATGAAATTAAACCAGACTTAGAATAATATGAATACAGTGGTACCTTGACATACGAGTTTAATTTGTTCCGTAACCTTGCTCTTATGTCAAATTGCTCGTATCTCAAAGCAATTTTCCCATTAATCCATTCCAGCTCCCAAAACACCACCTCAGTTGTTTTTGTTATGTACTGTACTGTATTTACATACTCGTATCTCAAATCTTGCTCTCATCTCAAAGCAAAATATCACTCGCTCGGCGGCTTGTATCTCAAAACACTTGTATGTCAGGGCACTTGTATGTCGAGGTACCACTGTATCTATTTTTACTACCACTTTCCTGTATTTGTGTGGATACAAAATTGCCAAGTTAATCATGCTGGTACTGGATTTCTTAATTACTTTTTTTTCCCCCTAATAAGAAGTGGGAAGATGGAGTGGGAACAGTTTCGTACTGACTCATAAAGTCTCTTTTCCGGTTTTAAAACAGCTGTCAGTCATGGTTCTGACTGACATTTAATAGCTTAAAGAAATTAAAGGTGGGAGGATGTTCTTTTCTATACACACAATAATTAATTGCAGCAGTTGATACAACTTTTTACTCTTTGCATTTCCATCCAGATAAAAGAGAGTGAGAGAGAAGTAAAACAAGCAAACAAATGAACAAACGGACTTCTCTCAATCCAAGGCTGTTTCTGCACTGGCCCTTAAAACCCCATTAAGCACACAATAAGGACACATATGGCACACATGTGCAAGGTACCTTCCACACAGGAGGACAGATTAGGGCCCCTTCAAGGATGCCGCTTCCACACAGCATCCATCTCAAATGGGGTCTAGAGGCTGCCAAAACCAGTTTCCAGGAAGACCTGAAAAATTAGGTCTTCAAACTGTTCCTGCTTGCAAAATCTGCATCAAAGTAAGACGCTTCTGCACAGGAACAGGAGAGGGAATGTATGTTGGTGGGACAGGAAGTCACCATGCTGAGTGAGGCAGCAAGAAGTCGCCATGTGAAGTACCACTATGCCCTTGATAGCAAGTGTGATTACACAATGTTCACATGTGCTGGATCTCCATGGCAGTAGCTTGTTTGCTGATGTTTGTGATAACTCTGAGGGTGGCCGTGTCTTCACGGCAATCTTATTTCGCTTTCCCTAAACCGAGATAACAGAACTGGATCCAAACGCGAATTTGCCTGTTCCCATTACTTTCAGCTTAGTCGCGTTCAGTCCGGATTCTGAGGACATACGTGACTCAAGGGGGGACTCCAGTGGCTACTTTTTAAAAGCCGCTTTTCGGGGCTGTCCTGTCCTATTCCTCCTGGCGTGAACGTACCACCTATAACAGACCCCTTCACAGAGCCTAGCTGGGTGGCTGCCTTGCCTGGATGGAGGAAAAACAGCACCAGGCAGGCACCGATTCTTTTCCCTCCTCTCCCGACTGCTCAGGGTGAGCAGCAGCGGCGGCAAGTCAAGCCCCTTTCATCCATCACAGCTAAACATTCATACATCTCTCCAAACGGCAGTTGCTTTTGTTTCTTTCCCCTTTTTAGAAGGTCAGCACTTTCAATAGCAAGATGGTTATCAGGTGTGAATTGCTTGTTTGCTACAGTGGATTGCTTGGATTGCTATTCGGGCTGCTGCTGCTTTTGCAGCTTGCTTTGGAAGCAAGCTATTTGGGGAGGGAAACTCTCATCCCTTAACACGGAAGGGTTCCCGCAGTAAAAAATGTAAAATATTTCAAGCGCACGAACCGGAGTGAGACCTGTTGAAATCAGGATTGAGATTCATCACGGGGAAATCGTGTTAAGCCAAACTGCCATCTGAACTCCGAGGATTCAAAACATGTTGAATTCGAGATAAGGTTGCCGTGAAGACACGGCCGGTGTTTGCATTTTCGCTACACTTTTTAATTTCCTCTCTTAACAGTCTCTAGATAATGTAAACATAGGATATGTCAGTCTCAAACAATTGCTATCTAGAAGTCTGCGTTACAAAAATCCAATTTCTATCCTTTTTCATCTTTACTACTTGGATCTTGAGGCTTACCATTTTTATATGCGAAGAAAAAGAAGAATAGTTATTTCTTTTTGTCTTCTAGAGAAAAGAAAAAAATACTGCGAAAAGAATACTTGAAAATTGTCTCAATGAATACACAATGCTGCCATAAAACTCGTGAAAATCTAAGGCATTTATATTGTTTAACTTTCACTGAGCACCAATATAAATATTCATCCTCAAAAAAAAAATCAACACAGCTGCTGAAATGTGCTTAACTACTATTAAAACTTCAGTTTACAACCAAACAAGACTCACAAAACTGATATCTCTGTCTCTTTTTGCTATGGGTAAAATTTAACACAGAGATGCTCTTTGTAGCGACTTATTCACTGTGATTCTTTTATTATATTTTTGCTATTAGAACCATATCTTGGTTTTCCTCTCTGTTTGTCACACAACAAATATTAGCACTTTCAAAGGGCTTCCTCCAACTGTATTAGCACGTGTAAGGAAGCTTGAACTGAGTTGTTTATTTACCATTTCCTCCCTTCCTTTTGAATTTACATGCTTCACGTTTCTATAAGCAGTGGTTGCTTGCACTTCTGAGATGCTGGCACCTACTGCACAATGGTAAAAACAGTGTGGTAATCAAAGAGCGTTCCTAGAATCATATCTTATTACCACACTGGAGTAGCAGTGTGCTGTCACTGGCAGGAAGAAAGAAAGAAAGAAACCAAGGAACTTTCATCCCCCAGTTCAATGTTTCCACCCAGGGCTGTTTAGAAGAGCACAAAAAAAAAAATGCCATGTCCACCATATGTGAAATATGCCATTCTTGTGTTCTTATGCACCATCAGTTTAATCTCACGTACCGTAAAGCTCCAGTGTGGATCTTTCTGTAAGGTGGTGGGTGTAAGGCAAAATAGCCAGAAGCCTTACTTTGATTTCATTTAACTCCATTTCAATAGACCATGGAAACAAATGTTAATCAAGAAGATCAAAGTAAGCTCTCCAAACCCAAGTTCACCTATCCCTGCCATACCACATCCCACTCTGTGGCCCTTTCTCCACTTACCTGCCTACCTTAGCCTGACCCACTGATCTGGATATTCGCCCATGCCATAGCCAAGAAGCTCACACAAGCTCCAGGGCCACATCCCTTCACATCCAAAAGCTAGGAACAGAATGTCTTAGCCTTGGGGCCTCTAGGGGTTGCTTTTTTGTAGTATGCTATGGGGAATGCCCCTGAAAGGCACCCTATAGTAGTCCTGAACATGGGAGGTCACCTTCAGCGTGCCTCTTGTGTTCTGGATATGGCTGCATAATTGAATGAGTCAACCAAATGAAAGGCTCCATATCCCTATTTTTCCATGCACAGTCAAAGATCTGGATCTTCAAGATCCAGATTTTTGAGATGGGTCCTCCTGAAGATCTGGATCTTTAAGATGCCTGAAGACCCTACTGTGAACACCTTTAATCAGGTCCACATACAATCCAGATTTAAGGGCCTGAAGGACCCATTAAATCCAGATTTCCCCTGCCTTCGTGGGGACAGGGCCTTGTAGATGGCACCTTCAATTGGGTCCAGGTGGAGACAGGGCCTTCCTGATTGGTACTAATCAGGTGCTAATTGGGTTCCTAATGGGGTCTAAATCCTAGTGGGAAAAGGCCCTTAATCTGAATCTTACTCTGTCTCCTCATGATGAAGCTGAACCAGTGGGGGTTGGGACCTCCTAGCTTCACATGAACATTCTAGTGCAGAGGCCCAGATATGTTCTAGCATGAATTCTTAGTACAGGTTAAGGGTCCATGCAGAAAGGGCCTGTAGATTACTGCTGCTAACAGTGTAGATCATGTTGAGCTCTTCATTGTGGCTTTTATAAAATACATTTGATAATTCGTATGTATAAGCAATATATTTAACCAACATCTTTTTACAAGACTGCCCATAATTAACACAATATAACAGTTTTTGCTTTAATTGAATCAGCCACGACAAAACATTATAATATAGTTTTATTTATTGTTGCTCTATGACAGATGGGCTTGTTTCAGTTACAAAGAAACACATAGCACCATCAGTTAACCAGCTGTCAGAATGCACACAGCCCATGAACAGTGATATTGCATCACTTTTTCAACTATCCTGTTTATTCGGCTAGCAATCAGTTATGTATCACACTGATCAAAAGTCCTGGCCAAACATGCTAAAAATGAACTCCAAGTTATGTGTCCATTTACCATTTAAGGCACCTGAAGGTGTGGTTTTGTGTATTGTGTTTCTACTGCTGACAACTTTGCAGGAAATTGTTAAAAAAAAAAAAAGAGTCATAGAAGTGCTTGTTGAGATAAATACACGGTCATTATCATTCAAATAATGCTGTAAGGCTTTTTCCCTTAAAGATTGTCAGAATTAGCATGTAGTCCCAGCAGTATTAATCTATTTATTTTTATTAATTTATTAATTTATATTTAAATCTCACCCTATACCCAAAGGTCTCAGGGCAGGTGACAACCTTTAAAACAGCAATTTACAAACCAGCATATAAAATTCATAAAAACAGTTTAAAAAGATTCAGCACATTTAAAGGAAAACTATAGCTGATTAAAACTCTGGCTATGTTTTCTGTGTTGCATAGTGTCTCTGGGTGTGTCTGAGGGTCACTTCCAAGGCAAGGTGATTATATTATTTGTGTCCTGTCTTATCAATTGAAATGTCAAATCTCTAGTAGAGGTAATATTTGAAATGTTCCAGCTGAGACACTTAAAGGTGAGGTGCAAGTTCAATGAAGTTTCCTCCTGCTGAATTATACACTGCATGAGAGCAAATCAGTCAAATTTAAAGTTAATATTAGTCAAGACAGCTCCATTAAGGGCTGAAATAACTTCAGCTGATAACCCCCCCTCTTCCTAGTTGATTCTTGTACTTCTTCAGAATCACATTTCAACTGCCCATCCCTATTTGAAAACATGTTTCACTAATAGTGAAAGTGAAAGTTACCGCTGTCTCCAAAAACCCTGTAATTTCAAGCATAAAACTCAGCTCTTATAAATTCCATTTCAATGCCAAATTTTGAGACCATAGTTTCTTTAAAAATAATGCACTTCATTTGAGAAAGTGACATCTGAAGGATCTCACTATTGTACCAATTCAATCAAGGAATGAGAAGAACCTCAAGATCAAATTTGAGATGTTGATATTACTAATGGTTTTGTTTTTTTCAGCTGAACAACTATAGTATAGGAATGGAAAAAACTAAGATGAGATTACTTCCTTACACTGTGGTATTTTGTATAGATTTTCAGTTCAGTACTTGCCTTATTTTAGTCTTTTCCCTCTGTGTTCTTTCTAACCATGTTATACACTGATATTTATATTTTCATGGACCTCATGGCCAGAACTTGGATTTGATTCTTCCCTTTGTGTGTGTGTATATACCTTGAGCAATCAACTCTTGTAAGATACAGTGTCAAGTTACATTCAAAGGCAACTCTTGGGAGAAGCTCAAAATAAACTTCCAAGCTGTTCATAGATTTGTCTGA
Source organism: Aspidoscelis tigris stejnegeri (assembly GCA_023333525.1). Classification (NCBI taxonomy): domain Eukaryota; kingdom Metazoa; phylum Chordata; class Lepidosauria; order Squamata; family Teiidae; genus Aspidoscelis; species Aspidoscelis tigris. The sequence continues at coordinate 12,778,057 of JALMGA010000006.1, read as the reverse complement.
ATACCAAACAAATGTGCATTACTGCCATCCAAATAACTGTAAGCAAATAATTGCATTTCTGAATAGTTTTATACAAAATACATGGCAGTGTGAAAAAAGAAAGGATGAATTCAGGTTTATTCATTTTTTCCCCTCTACATTCTGAAATATGACTTATAACAAGCAACTTATGCTCCAGCCTGACAGCTAGTTACTTCAAAATAGTCCAAGAGAATTCACAGGAAAGAAGGATATGCAGCAACATAGCCCCTGTAAGGAGGATAGACATAGGGTAAAACCTCTAGGCCAAGAGATTAGCAAACTTGTGGATTTAAATTGCCAATATAATCAACATCTGTGGTTCTCCATACACATAGGAAAGTCATATATTTCTTGATTCAAAGCTGACAAGACAGCATTGAACAATATGATTGGTTAAAAATACCTGCAGCCTGAAATAAGGACAACAACAGGGGTGAGGAAAAAAAAACTTTTATTTATTTATGGGTTCTATTAAAAACTTTGTTTTTGCTCTTATCAGTGATGATGATGATGTTCTTAATGTGATAGAGAGAAGACACTGTGGTATTTGAATATTTATTACTGCTGGGTGGAAAATCTGAACTCCGGGGTCCTCTATCTGCAAAGAAGCTAAAACTGCTGTGCAAATAGTCTTTAGACCAGGATCCACCACCGTGCAGGAAAATGGTAGCTGCAGGAACAGTCTGTGGGCTGTTTCAATTGACATTTTTCTGCACACCAAAGCGACCAGTGCCATTTCCAGAACTTAGCAAAATGTCACTGGCATACAACTTAAATGCTGGGGGCAATGTCCTTCCCACTCTGCATCCAGAGACATCATTCCAAACCATCAATGGTCTCTGTGTCACACATTATGGTATGCATGTGTCTCTCTCCTGTGAGGTTATGTGAGTAATCAACTTAGTATCCCTCTTTCTCTCTCAGTGTCTCTATCCCTAATTGCAATTCTATTTTGCCTCATCTAGAAGACATTATAAGGAATGGTATGTCTATCCTCCCCTCTCCTTCCTAAAAAACGTTGAAGAACTCCACTAAGGGAATCAATATCAGAAAAATAACCATGTTAGTCTGAGGCCGCATCTCCATTATAAGCTTAATCCAGTTTCCTTAAACCGAAATAATAGAACCGGATGCAAACGCGAATTTGCCTGTTCCCATTACTTTCAGCTTAATCATGTTCGATCCAGATTCTGAGGATCGTATGTGGCGTACGTGACTCAAGGGGGGGGGGGACTCAAGTGGCTACTTTTTAAAAGCCGCTTTTCGGGGCTGCCCTGCCCTCTTTCTCCTGGCATGAATGCACCACCCATAAGGGACCCCTTCAGGGAGCGTAGCTGGGTGGCTGGGTGGCTGCTGTTTGCCTGGAAGGAAGAAAAACGGCAGTGGACAGCCAGCAATTCTTTCCCCTCCTCTCCTCATTGCTCAGGGCATGCAGCAGCAGCAACACCTCAAGCCCCCTTCACAGCCACAGCCTTTAAAACAGAACCCCCAGCTGCTTTCCTCCCTCCCTTTCCCTTTCTAAAGGTCAGAACTTTCAGAATTGTGCAAATTTGCAACATTGTTATAAGGTGTGAAGTGGGTAGATTGCTACAGTGTAGCTTTAAGGAGTGGATTTTTATGGTGGCTGTTTTGAGGGGTGGATTTTTTTCAATGAAATCACTATCTTTGGAAGCAAGCTATTGGGGGAGGGAAACCCTAAACACGGATTCTCATACCTTAACACCATACAGTCTCCACAGTAAAAAATGTAAAACATTTCAAGTGCATGAACCGGACTGAGACCTGTTGAAATGTGGATTAACATTTACAACGCTTTGGGGGCATTTAACACGCAGAAAGCATGTTAAGCCAAACTGACGTGGGATCTGCCAGGATTGAAAACGGTTTGAAATCGAAATAAGGTTGTAATGGGGATGTGGCCTAATTTGAAAAGTCCAGCAAGGTAGTTAGTAGCACTTGGAGACTCACAGAAGAAGGGGTGGTGGCGTGAGCTTTCGTAGACACGTCTACTTCTTCAGATGCTAGGCGACCAATGGGTAGACGTGTCCATGAAAGCTCATGCCATCAACCCTTCTCCTGTGAGTCTCCAAGTGCTACTAACTACCTTGCTCCGCTAAGGGAGTGAGACATATGCCACCCCAACATGCTGCTGCTACTGCTTGGATTGGCATTCAAAGACTGGCCTACATTCCCAGAGGAGAAACAAGGCCATGCTGAATGAGAATGAGAAATCTCTCATAATGTTTCTCCTATCTACACTAACAGCTGCTGTACTAAGGAAAAGTGATCTAGTTTACTGTTTCATGGAGTAAGTATCTTTTTCTTCCTCTATTTTTATTCTCTGTGGGCATTTCTGTAGGGTTGTTGTTGTTTAATTTAACAATATATTTTGTACTGAATTAATGGATTGCTCCTCTCTTTTACTTTGTTTTTGTTTGGAAAGTTGCTGCTCAAATGAGTGAATTAATCAGTTGATTCATTGATGATTGCTTGATTGCTTGAAAATATACGAGAAGGTCAAAAACAGTAACACTCAGTAATTCAATTTATTTTATTCATTTGCAATGCATCTGTTTGTAAGACTGGATTATGGAAATACAATATATATGGTCTGAAATAAATTATGTATTTTTTTTAAAAAAATAAAAAGCATTCAAAATATATTATGTTTTGCTGTATTAAAGACTCCTCCTTCTGTCTCTCTTTGTCCCTTTTTTGTCCTTCATTTCTGTGACAGAAAGTTGAGAGGATAGACAGTGATTAATATAAGCTGAATTCTAATTCCTGCTGGACAGTGCAGCTTTTGTCCGATTGTATTAAGTCTTCTCTGAAACATACAGGTAATTATTTTGCCGTGCATCTAAGGTTCAAGGACAGGCATAGGACAAAAAACTCCTGCCTGCAGCCCTCAATTTAATTTATTTTGAAATAGCTTAGCCTTCTAACAATTATCTTTGTGTTTTGCATGGGTTGCAAAAAATAAAAATAAATAAATAAATGGAACATGTCAAAAAATGTAGAAAAATCCTGCACTCATTATACACACAATATATTGAATATATTAAACTGATGTGCAAATGTATTTGTTCCTTTCATTATTTATTTGCATTTTTATCTCACCTTATACCCAAAGGATAGGCACTGAGGCTAGCTTTCAGATTCAGACAACAGTCCTGGATACTAAGCTGATGTAGTGAGCGGGAGCACTTAGTCTGTCACAGTATTGTTTGTTTATTTATTTATTTATTTATTTATTTATTTATTTATTTATTTATTTATTTATTTATTTATTTATTTATTTATTTATTTATTTATTTATTTACATTTCTATCCCACTCCATATCTGAAGGTCTCTGGGCAGGTAACATGAGTTAAAACAACAAATTAAAAACAGAATATACAAACTATATAGAAAATGGTACATAGTCCTGAGATAACAGGGTGTCTGGTACCAGAGAAGTGATTCTGAGACATAAAGGTAGCTTCTGCATAGTCCTATGAGACCATGCCAGTTGAAGTCTGGATGTTCAGTTCCCCTTGCACAAAACATCCAGCCTGATGTTGGATGCAAAACTATACCCAGCAGTGTGTCAATAGGAGTGTCAAAACAATTCCAGAGCCTGGCAACATTTTGTTGGATTCCAGAAATGTGTCATTTCCAGGGACTCTAGGTGTTCCTGCCAGTCCTTCCCAGCATGTAACTTCAGAGAACAGAAAACCTTTATTCTCCAAGTCTGAAGGCAGGCTAGGATGATGTGGTTGTCCATGCAGATAGCCAAAATTTGCAGTTTGCATTTTAAACATTTGGGCATTGCATTCTGAGTGTTGATTTAGCCTGATATGACATATGGGAAAAATTTGTGAACTACTAGCATCTTCAGCTTTCCAGTGGCAATCTTTCCCTCTAACTATAATCTCCCCCCTTGAGGTACCTCAAGCTTCTTCTCAGTACATGTTCAGGAAGGCAGTAAAGACTCACCTCTTTGCCCTGACCTTTGGCTAAATCTGGTTTTAACATATATTTGGTTTGTTTTAACATTATGGATTTTAAATATTGTTGTATGTATTAACTGTTTAATATATATTGTTATGTTTTAATGTTTGGAAATTTTAAAGCATTGTTACCCACCCTGAAACCTTTGGTATAAGGCAGGATAGAAATACAAATAAATAAATAAATAAATAAATAAATAAATAAATAAATAAATAAATAAATAAATACAACCCATAGCAAGCTCAGGATGATCTCTTCTAATGGAGTGTAGAAGAAAAGAAGTTGTCAAAACACCTTGCCAGTTTCACTAGGAGAACTTTAAATTACATGAAAAGGGGACAGTAAAAAAAAAAAAAAGAACCTCAGTCAACAATATGGTTAAATATTGTGGATAAAGATACAGGGCATATAACCAAAAGCAGAGCAATAGAACAGAAGCAAAGACAGTGCCAAGGAACTGTATGGGTTGGGCCAGTATGAGAAGTCACTCAGAAGCTAAGGTTATTATCCACCCCTACTTTACATTGGTCAGGCATCATTTGGAATATTGTGTTCAATTCTTGGTACCCCCCCTTTTTTAAAGCTATTGACAAATTGGAGCCAGTCCAAAGAAGAGATACAGTACCAAGGTGATAAAAGGACTGAAAGAAGTCCTGTGGAGAAGATTCTTCAGCCTTCAAAGGAAAATATCTGAAGGGACTCACACTGCAAAGGAATTGGGCCTTACTTTCCTTACAGGGCACAACTATAACCAGATTAGGAAGTGGGGGGGGGGGAGAGAACTTTCAATCAATGGAACAGATTATCTCATGAAGTGGTAAGTTTTTCTTTACTGGAAATCTTCAAGCAGAGGCTAGGTAATCCTGCACTGAACAGGTAGTTGGGCTTGAACATGCTGGAGGTCCTTTCCAACTCTGTGCTTCTATGGTGGACCACCACCATCTTCAGATTCACAGCCTTGACCCATTAATTCCAACTGTTACATCACAGAAGAGGACCTAAACCATCTTTTGTACACAAATAGAAGCATAGCTGAGGCCTGCTGCACCATGCAGGGTTTTTCGCCCCTTCATCTTAAGACTTTGTGCTATACAATGAGATAAAATACAAATTCATAAATAAATAAGCTGTAAGGATGGGTTACTATCTTTTCCTAATGAAAATATTTTGTTTCTACAAGTATAAAAAATAGCATACACAAGCTTTTTTCTTTCTTCATTCTTTCATTTTCACCCTCCATTTGTATTTCTACTGCAATCAAGTTTTTTTTTTTTTAAAGAATTAGACTGGTTAGCCCAAGTGATGCATTGTACCTGGCATTATAACATCATAACAACGTCATTTCAGTGATGGAGTGCTTTGATAAATTGCTGAGGTGATACTGTTGCAGTGATGTATGGTGGAACAAAAATACCTCAGCAGCCACACTTATGCTTTATTAGGCCAATATTTCAGCACAGTGCTTCAGCTTTGATGATGTAGTACTGCGTAGTAATAAAACATTGGCCAAAAACCCCACAAAGCCTTGTACTGTTTTAATCAGTGGTGGTTTTTGTCGGTTATATGTTGATAAATATTTCTATAATTTCACTATTTTTCACATCTCACCTTATGAGAATTATTTTATATTTGCATTGATTGTTCACAAACACACACACACTTACATGTTTTATATGTTCATTCTTCTGGGCCTTTGAACATCCAAGTAAATGTAACCAAACTTTTCAAAAAAGTAATCTGGACTTCTATAAACTGGAGGGTTCAAACATACATCTTTGTGTCAGATCAAGCAAAACTGTATGCAACTTCAACTGTATCGTAAAATTACTTGAAGGTGTTTTCAGGTGAAGTAAACTCTGTAGTGTGTGGATGCTACCAGTTCTAAGTTCCAGCCATTTCATTTTCCCATGTTTGGATGCAGCCTTTGACAGTTAGAGGATAGCCAATGTGCCAATTGCACACATAGAATACCAATGCAAATACTATGGGCATACATATGCAAAAATAGCTGCCTGAGGAAACCACATCATGCAAATTAACTCACGCTGTTGTAGGTGTAAACCAAACAAGTTGATATCTCACTGAAACTGTCAACTTTCTTGAATTCCCTGAAGTGTTTCTAGAAATTGCTTCTCCTATTATGCTTCTGATCAATTTGGATATGTTAATTCAAACAATGTAGCCAAAATTATGATGACATTCCTTTGCCTCATAATATTTAAATAATTCTGACATTCTTCGCACAGAACAAGGATATATTGTCTTTTTAATATACATCCATAATGTTAATGGATGTATAAAACTAAGGGTGTTTTTCCACTGCCACTAGAAGTACCCATTAAGTACCCATTAATGGGTACAAAAGTGCCATTACATACCCATTTATGGGTACTTAATGGGTACTTTTAGTGACAGTGGAAAAACACCCTTAAGCTAGGACATGCGGGGACACTTTCCCCATTCACACATAGGCAGGTAGGAATGCGTGGAGATGCATTCCTTACCTCCCTGTGTGAGAATGGGGAAAGCGTCCCCCTTGTCTTAGCCTAAGTGCACTACGACTATTTGGCTGTAGTAGTGCAAAAAGGCCTCAGGTCTCTGGATGCAATCTAACATAGGATGCTGTGACGGATTCAGGGTGCAGGCTGCAGAGGGCAGGAGTATTTCTTAGGCCCTTTGCAAACTTCTTCTGCAAGCTGCAAAAAGGGCGGGAAAATATTTCCCAGGCTCTTTGCAAGCATTGGCTGTTAGCTGAAAAGAGCGGGAGAAATTCCTGGGGACTTGGCAAGCTAGAGTGATGGGAGGGAGGAGTTCAAATCCAGCCAATCAGAGCATCAGGAGGCAAATCCAGCCAATCAGAGTGTCAGGAGCTCGGCGTATTTAACCCGGTGATGCAGGGCTCTCTGCATTCTTTTCCTTGAATCTTTGTCTTGGGATCTTTTTCTCTGAGCAGAGCTGACTAGAGAATGATCTGTGGGGAGTTTGCTTAACTCCCCAATCTTCTAGGCCTTGTACTCTCAGCTCGAGAGGCAGAGGATAGAAGGGGGGATCTATCTACTGGAATAGGGGAAGATCACCAAGGCATACCTGAGTTTTTACAGGCATGCTGTAGGGGTTGTTGAGTTCTGGATTGAGCTAGGCAGGCACCAGATAGGCAGTTAGGAATTACTATTGGGTTTATTCTTTCTGGACAAAGAGGAGCTGGAGGCAGGAATCGTTTATTCGTTTTCAGCAGAACTCTATGCTGCAGATTGGACTTTACTTCACTTTTAAGCAACCTTTACTTTTAAGAAATTTCAAGACTATTGAGAAACCTTTACTCTTTACTACCATTTATTTACTTAATTATTTGTTTATCTATTTGCTTGTAAATAATAAACAGTTGGTGTTACATTACACTAGTGTTTATTTTGCTGCTTCAGGGAGAAGGCTTGGTTGTTAGCTTTTGAAGTGGGGCACCTAGGCAAGGGGGGGGGGAGTCTGGCTCTTGTGCAGACACCAGCCCATTGGCAGGCAGTGGATCTGTACAGCTCGGTTGCTGCTTCCTTGCCTACATTACTTTGTCAACACTCGGCCACGTAAGGGAGGAGGGGGATCAAGTCATCACAGATGCCTAGGACTTGGACAGTATGGGTGCTTTCCCCAAACAAGATTAAAAGTAGGCCCCAACAAATAGTCCAAAGGGACTATTTCAAGACTAAATTCCCTTCATGGGGACACAGTCTATCAGTTTCTTTCTTTTGAGGCATTTTCCTTTCCATGAATTTTCCTTGATTTATAGTTAATAGCAACAGCAGCAGTATTAATAAACCAAGGTGTTTAGGGTGTAGGTGAATAAATGTTTACGTTGAGAAAATGGCATATGCAAAGAAACTTGCACCCAGACTTTTAAGGCTGGAAATGAAAGGGCAGCCAACATCAAGAGAGCAATAGAATGTGTAAAGCTCTTGCTACATTCTCAATATTCTCTGTGTTATAGAGCACCAAATAGTTGGCACCTAGAATTCATTTAGAAGAAAAGCTCCCCAGACACCCCAAGCACTTCATTTCCTCCACCCTTTATTTCTCTAATGTATAATCAATGCAAGACTCTGAAATAATTTTGAGAGCAGAGTAATTAGCACAATCAAACTTGGTTTATTGAGATTTTCTTGCAGCCTTTACTCTTGCAGTCATTGAACAGTGGGAAGCTGGAAGACACCTGGATGTTTTTCCATTCTCCTATAGTGCTGAAGAATGCATTCCAGACTCAAAAGCTTCCAACAACTTGACCTATGACTCACAGCATAGAGAACAGTCAGCAAGTGCCTTTAGGCCCAAAACAGAAAGCCAATTCAAATTTCCTTTTTATTCATTAAAACCCAAGAGTCTATTTTGCTACTTTATTTTTCTATTTCTTTTTGAGAGTCATTTTTATGAAGAGCACATTTCGTATACAATCTGTACTCTGCCATTTTGTATTCTGAAACAAACAATAAAAAAAACCACACAACAGGACTGAGTTATTTAGGGATAAAGTCTGCAAGGAGCAATTTCTAATACTTTTTGTTACCCATTGAGGCAAAATATTGCCGAAAGCCACAAAAATGCTATGAAAATGCAGCTTTATGGTAGTTTCAAAAATTTGCAATGAGACATGTATCTTTGGAAAGAAGGTGACTGTGAGTCAGGCCCTTTCTGAACATTGGGACCTTTTGCATTTGCTTTTATAATACGGAACAAAAATGGGATGCATACGGGATAAAGCGGGATGTGTACAAAATGTGTACAGATATGTAAAATACATGCAAATGTCAACATTCATATCTTCAGATTCAAATCTAACATTCAAACAAATAGATTCAAATGTATTGGATTCAAATCTGTTTTTGTTGCATTCGGATTATGAGCATCCAAATCGAATCAAATGTTTTGACATTCAATTCGACTCAAATTCAAATGCAAAAAAACAAACAAACCCATGTGCAGAAATATCCATGCCATTTGAAACTGGTATGAATTTATTCTAACTAAAACATTCGTGGCCAAATCAAAAGGGGCTTAAATTCAACAGCCCCCATTTGGCCGCAAATCAAATGGATCTGGCCTTCATCAAACCTCTGTACAAGATATAATGTAGGTTGGATATGCCCATCCTGGCCTCCTGCCCCTCCCTGGCAACCCTGCCTTAGCCCTCATTGTGGCTGAGGCCACCTCCTCCACCTCCTTCTCAACCTTTGCATGATAGTCCAAAACTCAAGGCTGCACATGCAACTCCCTCATCCACGGATCGTGGTAATTCCTGGATGAAGAAGGTGTGTGTGCAGCTCTGAAAGACTTGTTTGGGCCTTGGATGAGTACATGAATGGTGCTGGAGGCCCACCCTCTATTTCCCATTCCTTCCTGGTGATATCTGGATGAAGAAAGTATGCACACATTTCCAGAAGGCCTACTTGAGCCTTGGACCAGTGCACAAACACCGGCCGAGGCCATGGAGGACATGGCCAGGCTGCAGTCACAATGGAGGATAAGGGGATGCAGCCAGGAGGGATAGGAAGCCAGGAGTGGGCCTCTGCTGCCATTCATGTGCTTTCTCAAGGCCCAAGTAGATGATTCCTGGATAGGGGAAGTGTGTGCACAGCTCCAGAAGGCTTGCTGCGGCCTCGGACAGGAGGGCATTGGTGGCAGTAGTGGCAGTAGCAATGGCAGGTGAGTGGAGGGGTGTAGCAGGAGGGGAAGGGAGTGTGTGTGGGTCCCTTTCATGCATGAGCATTAACGGAAAGCCAAATATACCTCCAATGGAGTCCCATCCCATCCCTTGCCACCAATCATCTTCTGCCACCACCACCACTGCATCAGAGCCCCAATCCTTCCCAGACACACACACGTGCAGCTGACAAGATGGCAGTGGAGTGGCAGCAGCAGAAAAAGGTGAGTGGCGGGTGAAGGAGGGGATGGGGGAGAATGACAAATTAGACAGCACCCAGAGTGGGATGGCAAGGTGTGGGGGCAGCTGTGGGAGACATGAGGTTTGGGGTTGGTAAGAATTCCCTTGGGTCTCTGGTCAAGGCTTATGAAAAGCTTAGACAAAGACCAAACATATTTTATTTGTGCACAAAGGTGGGGTATAAATGTAGCCCCCCTTTGATTCGTGCACAAAGTGCTGAAGCGTTGAATTCACATGCAAATTCAAAGTTTACAAATATATTCAGTACATCTATACTTTTGAGGCTAAACACGACAGAGTGCCAAATTTTATCTTTATGGCAATAGCTGGAGGAGGCAGAGGCCCTGCAGTTTTCTTGGTTTCAAAAGGAAACAATAAAATGATTACTGCAAGTTACAATGTGTGTGAGACCAGAATCAAAGACTTAGAAAAATGGTTGCATATCCATCATTAGATTCAGGTTGATTCAGCATTAGGTTCACTGCAAGTTGGGACACTTAGAGGAGCTGGTGACAGAGGAGCAAGCCAGGAGATCATTACAGAGGCTCTGGCTAGGGATGTACAGGAATATTCATAGGCACTCAAAATCCAATCAAGTGTGCCGAATTTTGATATTTGAACTCGAATAGAATGCCCTGAAATTTGAATGTAAACATTCAAATTGAATGTGAAACTTGGGATCTATTCGTTCAAATTATCAGGACATTTGTATGAGTGCATTTGTACATGATGCATACTTGAAGATCCGCATCTTTCCCACATCCGTACGGGACGAAAACGGGTTGCATATGATATAACTACTGGATGCATATGGACATGTACAGATGCATACAGATGTGTATAGATGTGGGGAAGATGCATGCATGCACATACAAATGTTGTCCTTATGTGCAAATTCAAATAAAAAATTCAAATGAATAGACTTGAATTTGGTAAATACGAATCAAATCTTGATAAATTCAAATTTAAAAGATTTGAATCAATTCAAATCAAATTGCATTTTGGGGTATTCGATTCGATTTGAATGGAATGTCAAAAAAAAATATGCACAACCCTAACTCTGGCTTATGAGTGTGCAACTGACTGTTTGTGTAAGGCATCTCCTTCTTCCTCCTTCACTGTACATTAAGGGGAAGGAAGCATTTGGGGGCCTGATAACCATTCATGAACCTTTACTGTAGCATCAGTCCCACCATATTGCAGCACATTTCTGTTTAAACATGCTGTGATCACATTTTCCAGTGCCCTAGATTGTGCCTGAGTAGCAACCAGAAAACATACTGGCATGTGAATGCCAGTGTTAGAGGCAAAAAAGAAAAGAAAAAGAAAGAAACCAACCAAAAAAGTACTATGCAATTGTGCAAGAAGAAAAAGGATACAGGTACAGGATGAAGTCTTGACTCCTTGGTGTTGCCCTAGAGATGGACAATTCAGTTTGGGTTGGATTCAACTCCAAAAAATCAGGTGTTTTGACTCAGTTAAAGTCTCCACATATGTCTAATGCTCCTGAAGACTAATCAGCATTTTCAAACTATTTTTGACTGTTGTACCAAGTCATGTTTGTAAACATAAAATTGAATTCAAAATTAGATTTTTTTATTTCTTTTATTGTAAACATGCCTCATTCCATTCCATTTGATTTTATTTTCAATAAAGCACCTTCAGGATGATGTCTTTTGAGTATTAATATATGTGTGATTTGCTGCTTTATAATATGCTCTTTCTTGCTGCAAAATTATATTCATTTTGCCTGTCTAAAATGAATTATAGTAAATGCTTAGAGACAGTTAAAATGATAGAGCCATGGAATTACGCCAAAAATTCAAAATTCACAACAAATGAATTTATTCTATAGATCAATTTGCCATTAAACATGCAGTAACACACACACACAGAGAGAGAGAGAGAGAGAGACGCGTTCATGCACACACAATTGTGTGGCTGCATTACTGTTGGGGCTAGGAGCTTTGGTTTGGGAAAGAGGTGCAAATCACAGTGCAAAAAGAGGAGACATGGCAGATAAACATTATTTGTTGTGCCACAGCTGCTGTACCTCCACAAAACACAATTATAAGAGGAGCTTTATTCACATCTGTGTTCTTTTCATGTTGGTTAGTCTTCCAATGAATTGAAAATGGTGGAGGTCTGGCCATGTTTCTTATCTGCCAGAGGTCTTTCTATCATGAAAATTTATTTATTATTTATATTTCTATCCCGCCCTATACTCAAAGGTCTCAGGGCAGGTAACAACTTTTAAAATCCAGCCAGACCTCCACCATATTCAATTCATTGGAAGACTAACCAACATGAAAAGAACACAGATATATATATATATATATATAAACTATATTAAAACAATAATAGCTATCACAACATTTAAAATCCAACTTGTTTAAAAACAACACTATCAGTTAAAATGGTAGTATTTGCAATGGGGGAAAAACATAACCAGCATTTAGCCAAAGACCTGAGCGAAGAGGTGTGTCTTCACCACCTTCCTGAACATGATCAGAGAAGGGTCCTGATGCACCTCAAAGGGGAGACTGTTCCATAGCCTGGGGGCCATTACTGAGAAGGCCCTCTACCAGGTGCCTACATGCCTCACTGCTGAAGGTGGTGGGACAACCAGGAAAGCTTCCCCTCCAGATCTTAAGGCATGGGCAGATCGATATGGGAGAAGGCGTTCCTTTAGATATTTGGGGCCCAAAATGGAGAAAGGCAATCTGCAGTTTGTTATTCTTTATTATTTATTGCATAGATATGCTGTTTTCCATTAAAATATAATCTCAAAGTGTACAAATAATAAAAAAGAGCTAAAATTATAATTATATATAATTATTGAAATGAAGGACGGGGATGTTACAACTTCCAGTTTGGACTAGCTGCTAGGGAGCAGGACTCTTATCTGAGAATACAGGGTTTGATTCTGCCCTCCCCCATGAAGCCAGCTGGGTGACCTTGGGCTAGTCACAGCTCTCTTCTGAGCTCTCACAGCCCCACCTACCTCACAACGTGTTCTGTTGTGAGGAGAAGAATAGAAAAGCTTTGTCAGCCGCTTTGAGTCCCCTTGAATGGGTGAGAAATGTGGGGTAGAAAAGCCAACTCTTCTCCTCCTCCTCCTAATAGGGACTAGTTGTATGAGAGAGTCAGAGATGGACCAGAGGCATTCTGGGACTCTGAGCGATGCCAATTGTATTTTGGATAAAAAGATAAGTCTTGGAATACAGTGACAATCAGAATACAGTGACAATCAGAAGAATTTTTCAGTATCCCTCCTTCCTGCCCCCTCTTCATTTGCCTACTAGCAAATGAAAATAATTAAAGCAATAGAGATACAACTATCCAAATGACTGCCAGACTCATTGTAAACAAAGGCTTCCTCTGTAATTACTTCTGTAAATCCAGATTAGGTAGATCTAGGGTATTTCCACACAGACACTGTAGACCCCATTAAGCACCAATAGTTATGCATACAGTAGGCATATGGTACATACCTTTCACCTTGTAAGTCCCATTAAGACTCCATTAAGGTGGCTTCTTCTGAATGGGCATCACAGAGATTCATAACTAATGGATTCCAGAGGCCCTCTAATCTGAAATAGCTGCAGACCCCAAAAATGGGGTCTACAATCCACACTTGCACACCAAAACCTGAATTACATAACAAACTTTCACATGTAGTCCAGAGGCAGAAGGTCCAGGGACAACAGCTAACATAAAAGCTATAAAGACTAGGGACATGCATGAGTATTCGTAAGATTCAAAATTCATACAGATTCAGCTGAACTGAGACATTCAAATTTGAATTGAATTATGGCATATTCAAAGATTAACATTCAAATTTTAATAGAATGTTTCAATACATTCATCTGAAGCATTGTTATGGATTTTTATGGGATTGATATGGGATTTGTATGCGATATGTATGTGATTTGTATTGAACATTCATATCAGATTTGAAGGGATATATTCCAATGATACAAATTATTTGATACAAATTAAAAAACCATTTGTGCACATCCCAATGAAGACAACTATGCTGCCTTCACAGCTGGCGTCTCTCTGCCACACCCAGTGTTCCTGGATGTACACTTTGAACAGTAGCAGCATGGACCAATTGTGCAGAATTCTGGGCATCGCTTCCGGAACGGGCTACTTCTGTGTCTAAGGACGCATGCTACGGTGTCTGTACAGCTTCCACATTTAGCATCCATCAACATCTGGTACAAGATGCTCCATGCAGACATGAGGGTCTCCATTTTGATCCTGAACCATGTAAACCAGAATACCCAAGAATGGATTTCAACAATCCAGATCTAATAAGTCTGAATTTAAAATGGTAAGTGTGGAATTGGCCCTTTCTACCCTTTCTGTTGAACCTGATTTGAAAAGACAGCCTGCATTAAATAAAAAACCCTGCCAGTTCTGTGGACTTGTTTCCTTTCTTGGCAGAGGTGCAGCAAGGTGTTCAGTATGGCCCTATCAATGAAATATCTATCTGACTCTTCTATTGCATTTGCTTGTTATATTGATGGGTAATAAAAGCTGCTTCTGCTTTTAGCATAACTGGTTATCTATTGGAGAAAAGGCCACCAGTGTCATTTTCAGAAGCTTATTCTGAATGATCTCCACATCTTTGACGTTACACATACTCTGGATTTCTGCTCCGTATAAAACTTACGTTTAAAAATGTCATTGATTTCTTTTTCTTTTCTTTGTTCTCCCCGTTTTAGAATAGGAGAGATCAGTTGTCTTCCTGCAGTGCGGTGAACTTTCTATACATGCAAGAGCTCTTGCTTTTCAGTAAGGTGAACAATTTCAATTACTCAGGTGCAACATTTCAGTTTGAAGATTCACATTGTGAAAATTAGGTTATCTCTAATCCCTGGAATATTTCCTTTCTTTTTGTGCCTTATGTAGACATAATAGTAATGTGGGACTAAGGGAATTGTCTGAAGCAGCAAGGGTCCTCACATAGGGAGCTCAACTCTCATGAATAGAAGAAGGACCCTGTTTCAGACAAGTACCCTACAATTTATTTATAACAACTAAGATGCAACTCCCAAAGCTATTGTGATGATTAAGTACTAGCAGCAACAATTTGATTCAGTTCCCAATACTGATTGGGACTACTGATGAATAAAGGCATGCAGCAAGCATATTTTATTTCCTTAAAACTCTTGTTAGCTGCCGCAAGTCATTATGAATTAGGAAGAACATATGCAAACTTATGAATAAATGGAACATCTTCTCCCATACCAACCTGCCTGTGCCTTGGGATCTGGAAGCAAGGCTCTCCTGGTTGTCCTGCCACCCTCATTAGTGAGGTGGGTGGGCACCCAGGAAAGGGCCTTTTTGGTAAAGGCCCCCAGGTTATGGAATAGTCTCCCCCTCGAGGTGAGTCACGCCCCTTCTATGTATGCATTTACAAAGGCGGTGAAGACACACCTCTTTGCTCTGGCCTTTGGCTAATATGACTATATTTTTCCCCCACTGTAGGTTAGTATTTTAGTAATTAGTATACACTTTTAAGTGTTTTTATGGATAGTATTTTTTAATATATATTGGTTGTAATTTGTTGTTTTAAGACTTGTTACCCACCCTGAGACCTACAGGCATAGGGTGGGATAAAAATAAAAACGATAAAGAAATATAAATTATAAATAACTAAAATATTTGCACCATCATGTGCATTGAGATTGGATATGAATGAGCAAAATAATAATAATAATAATAATAATTTAAGCATCTGCTTTTCACTATCGTCATGAAATAACACTGCATTTGGATAGGAATTCAATAATTAACAGTAGTCAACTTGGGTTTGTATCAAACAAGTCGTGTCAGACTAACTTGATTTCATTTTATGACAAAATCACTGAATGGGTTGATCAAGGAAATGCAGTAGACATAGTATTTCTTGATTTCAGCAAAGCATTTGACAAAGTATCTCATGCGATCCTCATTGAAAAATTGATCAAATATGGGTTTGACAAGGCAACTATAAGGTGGGTTCAAAACTGGCTTAGTAATCGTACTCAAAGAGTGGCTTTAAATGGCTGCACATCCAAATGGAAGGAAGTGTCAAGTGGAGTACCACAAGGTTCTGTCCTGGGCCCAGTTATGTTTAATGTTTTTATAAACGATCTGGACGAGGGAGTTGAAGGGAAACTGATCAAATTTGCTGATGACACAAAGCTAGGGGGGATTGCAAACACCAGAGAAGAGAGAGAGAGGATTCAAAAAGATTTAGAGAAACTCGAACAATGGGCTGCAACTAATAAAATGGTATTTAACAAAGAAAAATGCAAGGTTCTGCACCTGGGCAAGAAAAATGAAAAAAGCACATATACAATGGGAGGAATTCGGCTGAGCAGCAGCACATGTGAAAAAGACTTGGGTGTCCTGGTAGATCATCAACTGAACATGAGTCAACAGTGCGAGGCAGCTGCAAAAAAGGCAAACGCAATCCTGGGGTGTATTAGGAGAAGCATAGAGTCCAGATCACGTGAAGTTATTATCCCCCTCTACTCTACCTTGGTCAGACCTCATCTGGAGTACTGTGTCCAGTTCTGGTCACCCCAGTTTAAAAAAGACACTGACAAGCTGGAGCAGGTTCAAAGGAGAGCTACCAAGATGGTGAACGGTCTGCAAACCATGTCCTATGAGGAACGGCTTAAGGAACTAGGAATGTTTAGTCTAACAAAAAGAAGACTGAGAGGAGACATGATAGCTGTCTACAAATACCTCAAGGGTTGTCACAAGGCAGAGGGATCAGCCCTGTTCTCACTCTCTCAAGGAAGGACTAGAAACAATGGGGTGAAACTGCAGGGGAAAAGATTTAGTTTAGATGTTAGGAAAAAATTTCTAACAGTAAGAGTGATCAACCAGAGGAACAGGCTGCCACGGGAGGTGGTTGGTTCCCCTTCGATGGAGGTCTTCAAGCAGAGACTGGACAGCCATCTGTCTGAGATGGTTTAGGAGATCCTGCCTTGAGCAGGGGGTTGGACTCGATGACCCAGGAGGTCCCCTCCAACTCTACCATTCTATGATTCTATGAAAGTCTTGGATGCAAATTAATTCACAACTGTCCTTTCCTAGGTCAGATTTTGAAATGGGGATGCCAGACTACTGGCAAGTGGGATAGAATTTACATTGTTTTCTTCCACTATTCCTAGTTGCACTTTGCACTCCTTTCAGATCTGATTTAATCTGTACTGAGACAAGCACTCATCTTTGCGCTTTGTCCGGCACATTAAAACGCTGTTCATAGTTTCATTTTATGAGTTTACCCATACACCTCTTGAAAAACAAACAAACAAACAAACAAACAAACAAATAAATAAATATTTTCCCCATTCCAGTGTTGTATGCAAAAATAACCTTGGAAGACCTTAGATTTTGAATGCTTGGCTGCAGTACTTTAAAAAGCAAGATAACTCTAAATCAGGTCACAATTTGATAACACTAGCAATTATCCGATCCCACTTTATCCCCTCCAGAACCAGGCCATCTGAACCCCATCTGGCCATTTTGGGGGATTGACAGTCTGCTCATCTGCAGTAATTATTATAGTAACTTAAGGGATTATTCCAATCACCAACCACATGTCAGTGGAGAAATAGGCACCTTGTACATAGCTTAGCCTAAGCTGAAAGTCTGTTTTCTCCTTCAACTAGCTGCTTTGGTGTAATGTAATGTAATTGCCAAAACTGCTTAAAAAAAGGATTTTGGTATTACCAGCTTTTCTCACAAACCTACATATGCCATTATTATTATTTGTGGTGTCTTTCCCAGGACAATATGAGATTTGGTTTTCAGTGTTGGTTTTCATTCCCACATTTATAACTATTAAGGAAAATACACAACTTTAGGGTAATATGTTTTTGAAGCCACGATTTTATTCTCTATTCATTTTTAACAGAAAAGCTCAACAGTATTAAAAATAATTTTAAGCAAATACAATTCTCTCCCCTGCCTTTCTTTTAGCTACAGAGAGGATTTCATCTGTGTTTGGAAAGAAATATATATATTTCTTTATACATATCTGATCTCTTTTCCTCTGCTTAAATAATGCTCTCCCTCTTGGCAGGCTAGCTGTGCTCAGCTTTGCAAATTAAATAAAGTGCAATGAATTTTCAAGCTTAGAAAGAAGATTTGTTTAAAGGTTAAAGAAGAGAAAAAATAAATTAAAAGTAACTTGGTCCAGCCTAGCACCTATCTTGTTGGTCTTTTGGTGTCCAGTTTTGCACTTTTATTGACTTGTTTCAGGGTTGCAAACTGGTCGTTTCTGTAATATACCAAGAAATGAGAGAGTCTGCGTCTGGGGAAACCAAACAGTGGAAGACACTGAACGCTTCTTAATTGAGTGTCCAGCTTAAACTGAACTACGGCATAGATACCTTTATCCAATAATATCCAATTGTAGGTCCCATAATAGAAATGATCACCTGTTACTCCTTCTAGAAGGTCAAGATAGATCTATCATAATCAGAGTCACTCTCTTTATAATGAAAGCCACTAAGAGCTCACTTCATGAAACAAGAACGGGGAAAGTAAGATGTTCTCTTTTACTCTGTTTCGCTTTGTTTTAACTGTTATTTGATGGAATTTTGAAATGGTCAAATGACTGACCAAATAAAATTATTTTGATTTGATTTAACTTCTTTCAGGGGTTTCATATTATTAAAAATATATATTTGAGGAAAGATAGGGTATTTTATTTTTGCTTTTTCATCATCATCATCATCATCATCTTCTTCTTCTTCTTCTTTGTATTTAATAATAATAATAATAATAATAACAACAACAACAACAACAACAACAACAACAACAACAACAACATTAAGCATGGCCATGTGAAATCTGTGGTCAGTAAAGAGTACATCCAAAGGACTAGAAAAATCTTGAAAAGTAAACTGAATGGCGGTAACACACCAGGCTATAAACACCTGGGCCATAGCAGTCATTAGATACACTGCAGGAATTGTGAACTGGACTCAGCAGGAGTTGGACAACTTAGACAGAAAACCAGAAAACTGATGACGATCCACCATGCACTACATCCTTGTAATGATGTTGACAGGCTGTACTTGCCCAGGAAAGCAGGCGGTAGAGGACTTTTGCAAGTGAAGCAAACAGTGGAAGAAGAGAAGCATGCATTAGCAGATTACGTGGCAGAAAGCAAAGAATCAGCTTTAATTGAAGTCAACAACCAGAAGCTTCTCAAGGTGCAGCAAACCAAGAACCAGTACCGGAAAACTGCAATTCAGTGCCGAACGGACAGCTGGCACAATAAAGCACTGCATGGACAGTTCCTGGAGAAGATCAAAGGCAAAGTGGACATGGAAAAGACCTGGTCTTGGCTTACGAATGGAACATTGAAAAAGGAAACAGAAGGACTGATTCTTGCTGCACAAGAACAAGCAATAAGAACAAATGCCATCAAAGCCAAAATTGAAAAATCAGGAGAAGATCCAAAGTGCCGACTCTGCAAAGAAGTGGATGAAACAATCGACCATATACTCAGCTGCTGCAAGAAGATCGCACAAACTGATTACAAGCAGAGACACAATGCTGTAGCACAAATGATCCACTGGAACTTGTGCCAAAAGTATCATCTGCCAGTGGCAAAGAACTGGTGGGATCACAAGCCAGAAAAAGTTGTTGAAAATGAACAGGCAAAACAACTTTGGGATTCAGGCTTCAGACTGACCGAAAATTGGAGCATAAAACACTCCTGATATTACAATTGTTGAGAAAGAGAAGGTGTGGATCATCGGCGTTGCTATTCCAGGTGACAGCAGAATTAAGGAGAAACAGTTGGAGAAACTCACCAGATACGAAGACCTGAGAATTGAACTTCAGCGACTCTGGCAAAAACCAGTTAAAGTGGTCCCAGTCATCCTCAGCACACTGGGCGTGGTACCAAAAGATCTCAGCGGGCACCTAAAAACCATTGGCATTGACAAGATATCCATCTGCCAACTACAAAAAGCCACTTTACTGGGGTCTGCTCACATAATTCGCCAATACATCACGCAGTTGTAGGTGCTTGGGAAGTGCCCGACTAGTGATATAATATGAAATCCAGCATAGTCATCTCGTTTGCTGTGTGTAACTGCCGTTTTTACATAATGATGATGATGATGATGATTGTATAATAAAATAAACAGTGGTAGTGGTAGTGGTAGTAGTAGTAGTAGTAGTAGCAGCAGCAGCAGCAGCAGCAGCAGCAGTAGTAGTAGTATAGTAGTATAAATCCAGTTCACTGAACCCAACTTTTTCCAAAAAACATTATTCTTGTCTTAAGTACTCACACATCTCACAAATCAATTTGAACTTCTACTTTACCACACTGTGTTACTGTGAATTTTTTTTTATGCTTTTAAATTAAATGTACTTTTCTTGGTTAATTTTCAATTTTCAAGTGCAATGATAGAATAATGTTAATTAAAAGTGCAGGGAGATTCTGTCTGCTCATTGAGACTGCTGCTAATGATCATTTGACTGACTGATACTGTGAAAGGGTGGAATAAGATGTTCTCATCACTATGTACAATATGGCATGGAGGATCAGTTGAGTAAGAACAGGAACAGGGAGTCAATTAAGGGTCAGCTGCAGCTTTGATAGAAGTTCAAAATTCACTGAACTTGGTAGAAGTTAAATGTGACTGTGATATCTATTTGAATTTTGAGAATCTGATTAATTTTTATGCTGATCCTAGACTAGTGTTAATTGGTCATAACTCTCTGCCTGCATTTTTAGTAACCCTTTAAACCCTTGTGTCTGCTAGGGCTTTAGTTCAGATCTAGAAGTTTTTGTTTTTGCTTTGTCTCATTAATACAAGATTGCACAAACAGCATAATTTGCCTGACTGAAAATTATTGAATTCTAAGGAACAGCCCCTGGTATCATATAAAGAATAGCAATTCAGTGAAAAAGAATCTGGTTTGCAGGTAGACAGTCTCTTCATTTTCCTGCAATGTGAAATTACTTCCAAATTGCTGCTTTAAAAAACAAACAAACAAGACCTTACATGGAGATGCCAGGAATGGAGTTGAGGAGCCTGTTGTACTTGGTTGATAAGGATGGCTGCATATGCTCTAATACAGAGCATTAACACAGAGCCACTTCTGCCCTGGACCAGTTCAGAGTATGTGCAGCTATGCTGATCTTCTGAGGTGTGGAGCAGGAAGAAGCAGGAATAGGAATAGGAGGTGGTTTTCTACCACACTTTTCTCATACATTTTAGGGGACTCAAAGTGTCTGACAAAGCTTTCTATTGTTCTCACCACAACAGACACCCTGTGAGGTAGGTAGGGCTGTGAAACCTCAGAAGAGAGCTGTGACTAGCCCAAAATCACCCAGCTGGCTTCATGGGGAAGGGCAGAATCAAACCTGGTATTCTCAGGTAAGAGTCTGGCTCCTTAACCACTAGACCAAACTGGCTCACGCCAGAAGAAGAAGGAGAAGCAGAAGGAGAAGGAGAAATGACTTTTCTACCCGTCTTTTCTCACCCATTTAAGGGAGCTCAAAGCAGCTGACAAAGCTTTCTATTGCCCCCACAACAGACACCCTGTCAGGTATGTGGGGCTGTGAGAGCTCAGAAGAGAGCTGTGAGGAGACCAAGGTCACCCAGCTTGGGAGTGAGGAATGAAACCCCATGAGTACATGAGTCCAGCACACTAACCACAAGACCAACACTGGGCAGAACAACACTGAAGTGGAAAGGAAAGGCAGGGAGAGGTGGCGAGGCAAGTGGCATTGCTCTCTTCTATACAAAGCCCCAGCCGTGGCTCCATTTCACACACACAAGGTTCAACAGCATTACATTTCACACACACTTCCCTGCTGGGGGAAAGAAGACTGAGAGAGACAGAGAGAAATACTGCTTCTGAGTATTGCTGATGAACATTCTCTTTCTCACTGCCAATATTGGAAGAAAACTTAACCAGCTAAAAGTGATGTGCCAGGCAAAGAGTTCAGAGCTCTACCGCTTCACTCACCCCTTCTCCCTGCCCTTTCTTCCTTCTTCCTTTACCTAGTTCTGCCCAGCCACCTCAGTGTAAGGCTGATGAAAGTGGCATGTGTGTGTGTGTGTGAATGAGAGAGACAGAGAGAGCAGTGTTTGGGTCATTTATTTTCTCCGCCTCCCTGTGGATTGTGACTGCTTGGGCCAGGGAGGCTTCACTTACACCCCCCTATCCCCTCCGGGGTGAGCACATGCAATTTCCTCCTTACCTTCAGGCAGCCAGGGCGATTCTGGCTGCTGGGGGCCCTGCGTGCTTTGTGCGTGCATGCAGCACACCTCCCTATTGGCCAGGCCTGTGCGCATGCGCAGATGGCTTCCTGAAGCCAGGCACACCTGGGATGGGTGGGTGGGTGAGTGTAGGTGAAGCTCCCCTGGCCCAAGCAGCCATGATCTACAGCTTCTGGGGTGAGGGGGAGCCCTGAGATAGAGGGAGGGCCCACTTTAGTACCCTTGTCCTTGTGCGGACACATCCTAAATGGATGTGTCTTTACAGGACAAGTACCCATTAAGTACCCATTAAGACTACCTCCAAGGTAGTCTTCCCTTAATCCAGATGAAGGGCCTCTTAACACCCATTAGAGACAGATCTCGCATGAGCCAATGCGGACACATGTGTCTCTAATGGGTGTTGTAGTGCCGATGAGGTTTTACGAATCCGTCCTTAATGGGTGCTTAATGGGTGTTAAGTGGCCAATGCGGAATCACCCTCTGTTTTCATTGGGTGGAGAGGATTAGGCAGCCCAAAATGACTGCCTAATCTGAGATACCAGTTGACTTTCTTAAAATGTTCTACCAGCAGTCAGGCAGGTGTACAGCCACAAAAGACACACAAGTGTGTCTTGTGGAAGGCACACAGCTTTATGCATTCCAATTTAATAGAGAAACCAAACTGGGTCCCCTGAGGTCTGTCTCAAAAGGCCTTGTTCTAGGACAAGATCAGGAGGTGGACCTCTCCGGTTGATCAGGATTCGCTGGACAGGTCTACCATAGGTAGGTCTTGAAGCACCCTAGCTCCTTAGTCATAGTCTTTATATGTCCTGATGCAAGAATTGTGGCAAACTCATTCATTTTGATTTTAATCTAATATCTGAAGATTCAAATTAGATTCAAATGTTTAAAATCTGAATGTATTCACATTCAATTCTAATTGAGTACAGTTGAATCTATTTGTTTGAACTTCTGATTCATGTTTGAAGATATGAATGTTGACAACATTCAAATGTGTCCATACGCAACCATACACATCCCATTTTTATCCCATATCCATCCAGTTTTCATCCCGTACCTACAAATGCGTAGGAACACAGATAAGATGCATACAGATACGCGTGTGATGTGTACCTATCCGTACACACACAAATGTCTGAATAATTCATACAAATTATTTGAAAGCTTCAAAAATTTGTTAAATTTGAATGTATAGGCATTCAATTCAAATTCGAATGTCCGAATTTCATCAAATTCAATTGAATTTCAAATGTTTCAAATATTCATGCACATCCCTAATTCTGAGTGAGCTTGGAACGCAATCTGGTTGCTATTAGAACCATAGGAACCTAGCAAGACCACTAAACCTCTTTCCTCGAATTTTGGTAACCAAAATTCAGCGGCAGAACCTGAATGGCCACAGTATTAGGAAACAAGAAAGAAGCAGAAATGTTGAATGTTTTCACTATGGTCCACTGGATTGCTGCTAAGTTGTAACAAAATCCTGTACAGGAAACTTCAGTGATTTTTTAAATAATTTCCTACATTTTTCACCTTTGCACTCCAACACAGTTCTAACATAATGTGTGCAAGTGAAAAGGGGGAAATGCTTTCTTGATACTATTTGATCCTCAAAGGCAGTGTCAACATGAGGAATTTTTGATAGTGCTTTCACTAAAACTTCATTCTTCAAAACAGTGGGATGCTGACTGTGTACCTGCTGCACTTTCTGGGTGCATGAATATTGCAGCTGGAGACCTATTATTTCCTTGTCATGATGTTACTGGCCAGGGATCTTTGAGCACAATATACATCCCCAGGAACCACTGGCAAGCCGATTACCACAGACCTTGCAGGCCAAATGAAGTGGTGGTGAAGTATCAGTGGGGCAGTGGAATGAGGGGATGACAAGTGCGAATCCTTATGGACCCTGCAATCTCCAGCTCATCCATTGTACCAAATGAGTAGAGCACAGACGTTTGAAGCTGAGTTACAGCACTATAGTGGGGCTGTGTAGATCTTGCCAAAAAATTTGTGCTCCCTCTTAAGTTAAAAAAGAAAGCCATAAGAATATTACTCCAGCATCAAATCTTAAGAGATCATTGAAGGATGGTGATGGTGATGGTGATGGTGATTTGGTTGCACAGTCCACTGGATTGTCTTCCACATGTTGCAATAGCATGTCTGGTTTAGAGAGCTGCAGAGCTTTCTCTGTCTGTCCCTCCCCATTTGGCATTGTCCAATTTAAATTTCTCTTCTAATATTATGTGAAAGTATTGTTCAATCAATGTTAAGGTCTGTGACTCATTGGTAATGCAAGCAGCTTGTAAAGCAGAGGGCTCCTGGTTTTATCCCAGCCTCTCCCCAGAAGTAGGCAATGATAAACAACTTCTGTATATGTGCCAAGAAAACTGCATCAAAGTACCTATGCAGTCAATGAGGAGTCAGCCACGACTTGATGGTATCCAGTGACGTATTCTTCAATCACTGTCACTACCTATGCTCCTTTTATCTCATATTATGAGTGTTCTGAATAGAATATTGAATTGAGATAGAGAAGATTTATGAGGAGGAATGGATGCAAGCTTACTATTATGTGCAGTGCTTGATAGTTACTCTCTTGGTCACATGTGGTTAAGAAGTTCACAGAAAAAAAATATCTACATGGATGTGAGAGGATACAAGAAGGGGTCTACTTGTGGTCTGGAATGCTTACTTCAGCCCATGAATTGGTGAATGCGCAACCACTTTGCCCACAGGCCCTTGGAAGCAAAAAATTTCCAGTGTTGAAGATTCCAGCCAGGGTTGTTAAATAAAATACCAGTAGCTGGCTAAGATGTAGCAGTGGTACTTTGCCATGGTTCTGCAGGAGCAAATCACCCCCAGGCTCCGTTTTGCAGAGAGGTTTCCAACACTCTGTAACAGGACCATTCCCCAAGGAGTGGATTCTGCCTCCCAGGAGCAGGTTGACTGCTAGGATCTTTCCACACAAGCCACTGATAAATGATAAATGGATTTTAAAAGATCCGTTTTTTTTCGTGAGCCGTTCTTCCGAGCCGTTCTTCCGAGGATCCTCAAAGCCACTGCGCGTCCACAAACGTGCAGGGGAAACGGATTGGGAAAATGGATTGGAGCGGGTGCTGTGCAGATGCACTAGTATCCATTCCAATCCATCCTCCAGCGGACGGAAGACCCTGTCCCCAGCTTCCCCGATTGTCGGGTGGCTTCCCTGGGGTCCTGCTGCTTGCCCCAGAAGCTGTGATCGTGGCTTGTAGGGCAAGGGAGACCCCCACCCAACACCACCCAACCCACCTCCCGACTTCACCAGGGGCTGCACTGCACGCACGCACAGCGCATGCCAGGTCTCCTGCAGGCAGAATTGACACAACAGCCTGCAGGTAAGGCCTCAAACGTGTGTGCACGACCTAGGGTGGGTTGGGGGCTGTAGGGTGTGGGTCGCCCTGGCTCGAGGAGCCACGATCTCAGCTGATCTCAGCTCCTGGAGACAGCGGGTATGGAAGCAGGCATTCCTGCTTCTGCTCTCCCCAAGATGGCAGCCGCTGGCACATTCGACCTTCGCCAGTCCGTGTGTGGAAGCATCCTGCTTCTGAAATGGATTGAGGCACAAGGCCGGATGAAGACCTAATTTTTCTTGGTCTTCCTAAGGCCGGATTTTTTGGCAGCCAGACCCGATTAAGAATGGGTCTTGCTTGCCGAAATGTGGAAGCGCTGCCAAGAAGAGTCCTTAATCCGGCCTCCTGCATGAAATGTGTGTCTAATGTTTGTCTAATGTGTGTTTATATGTGTTTTATGTGTATGTGTGGAAACACCCCTAGATGAGTATGGTGATATGTAACAGACTCCACTATCCAGGCGCTTATTGACTTGTGGTCACTATGGTCCTGGCCCCTCTCTGGCATGTCCAGAGGTGCTCATGCAGATCTTGCTTCAGAGACCATTTGTATTTAGAACTCAGTATATTCTGATGATAGACTTAAAAAAAAACTCACCATCCATGGTACTCTTTATGTCTGGTTATATTCTCTGATTTTCACATCTCATGCCTTTAACCTCTATGACTCCTTGCCACTCTACATTTAGAAGAGTGACATCCTCAGGTACATTTCTGTCATTTTACATATACTGAGAGATCTCCTTCTCCACCACATCTCATCTGTAGTTCATTCAAAAAGAAATGTTTTGTGAGTAGAGATGTGCAAATGTTTGCATTGAACTAAACATCTGGTTGCTTAAATATTCAGAAATTAGAAACAAACCTGTGTTCTACTTGTGAACATGAACAATTAGATCAAACAGTTTATGTTTATGTTTGCTGTGTTTTTCCTATTGGATTCTTAAAAAAAAATAGAAAAAATGTTCAACAAGTTTGGAATGAATGCAAACAGTTGTTCAACGGAGCAGTTTACCCTCAGACCATATAGACAGGTGTTTGGTTCAGTGGAGAACCAATCATGTGTTTGGTTCCATTGGCAAACCAGACATGTCTTTTTTTGTTGTTTGTCCAGTTTCTTCCTTTTCTTCTTTTTTGTCCAGTTTCTAATAGAGAGGTCTAGAACTGTCAGGAGCTTCACTTCACAGCTTCGCTAGGGGGCTAAATTATTTCCACTCTGTGACTGCCTTTGGGCATTATGGTGGCTGCAAAGCACATCGTCCCTTCTCTTCCTGTTTAAAGATCCCCCCCCCGACCACAGGATGTGACATGGCCATGCACCTCTGACCTGCCTGCCTGCCTACCTCAACCAATCACCTGCCTAGATTTGCCTTGACATCACTTCCCCCATGCCCCCTCTTGGAGAGTTATTTGAAGTTCTGCAGAAGAATAAATCACTCTCTGTTCCAGCTGATCCTGTCTCCTACCTGATCTCTCTTCCCTGTGCTTCTGATCTTTAAGGTATGCCATTAAGCACATGGTGGGTCCCTGATCTCAAACTGGTAGAGATTAAAGGGATTTGCTTTTGTAGCACCCAGCAAGGAACGGTAACAGCAGTAGCTGTTACCTGTATCGCTACAGCCTCCCAGTTGTAACCTGCAACCCTGTGGTTTTTAGAACTGCAACCGCAATCGAAGTAGCTATAGGCTGCTTTCCTAGGTTTCCTTGAGCCCTCAGATTTAGGTTGCATGCGTGACAGCAACAGATGATGATGATAACAGCAGCTGCTGTGTTTTATTTATACCATCCTTTCCATCAAAGGGTGGTACAAAATTACAAGATACAAAACCTATACATGTAACATCATTCAGATAATATTAACATAAATCACACTGGCAAAAGGGTGGATTTTTTATGTTTTGTGTGAAGTGTATCTGACAGTACTTTTCACCATTCTAAGATGGGATAGTGATCCCATGGGTATACCATCATGCAAGCATTGTGTCATTCCAGCTTTTCCATGGCACTGCTATTGTGCCATGTGGATTCTGCCACGGAATGAATAGGAGCTAATTATAGTCTTCTTTATGACTTCTGTTCTATTGATTTGTTAATCAAAACATCATTTTCTTTCTCATTGCAAAAATGAAATCAATTTGCATGAACATCTATTAAATTAAGACCTATTCTTTTGTGTGTGTGTAAATGTGTGTGATGGACTGCTGTGTTGGGTTATATTGAATGTTGTAAAATTGGACCCTTGAACCATGCATCTCTTGAAATGTTCATGGGACCATTTTTCAATCATGAAAGTGGAGAAAATATATGAGGACTATATAAGGCACTAGATCTCTTGAATAGTATCTTAATGTGGTATAGTAATTATATTATTTCACTTTTTCTAGACTGCACTGTGATATCTCAAAGAACAAACTTGCCCCAGCCAAGTGAAATGAGAGGAATTAACTACTAGTCAAAAAGTAGCAAATTTTATTTTTAAAAAAAGAGAGAAAGAAAAACAAAAAAATGGACGTCTCTGAAAACTTGTTAACTTAAACACAAGGTGATAAATCTTAGGCTTTTTCTGCCTTCAGTAACTAGTCTGAGCCAAATAACTGCCTAGCACTAGACCCTTTGTGCACTGGGTCTTATTCCGGATTATATCTTGGAATAGTAGCCTTCACCCTGCATACTGGTACAGCTTACAGCAGGGCCTAGGTGGGATTATAACCCAGAATAACAGCTAGTGCAGAATGGACCCTCTGTGTTGCACTACTGCTATGTTGTCCCAGAACCATCCCAAGATATTCCAAATTATCTGTAGACATTTCAAGAGGTCTATGACTGTACCAATGCTGTTTGTTCTGGTCCAGGCATTGGCGCTTCCACATCAGGGATGATTTCACACTTCCCTTCCCATCCACTGGATGCGATAAACCAATGTTGACTAGCACTTGGAGCACTGGTCATTGTTCTCCACTCTCCTGTGATTGAATACTTACTTTGATTCAATTGCAGGGCGAGTCCTCTTCCGGGCACCACCATTTTGCTTGCGGCACCCTGCACAACTAGGTGTGCATCAGCGCTGTCACCATGATGACACTGACACTCTGTGCAGTCACAGTTGCAGGGCTGCCAGTGCACTTGAATGGCAGCCCTGTTGACCTCTTCGTCCAGTGGAATTGCTAATGCTCCCTGGTTGGATGCAACAGGTAAGTGATTGAGGAAGGTTTGGGAGGATGTGGAGCATGCTCCATAGGTAGTGGAAGACAAGTGGCACTTGGAGGCTGTAGCAGCCTCCCCCAAGTACAGATGCCCTTCCCCAGAAGTTCCCTAATCATGCACTACAGGCTGTAGTGCAAACAGACCCCAGGTCTGCAACAAGGAAAATGTTGCACCCCATCTTTGAATCTTATGCAAGCTTTTAAGATCATTTTTGAAACCCTGATACAGAGGTAGGCATGAGACCCTCAAAGTCTATTCCATTCAGCCTCACTATTCTCTGGAATATCTATGTTTTATTTCAGAATATCTAAATATAACAGATTAAATAAGTGATGTTTTGATGAAGCCATTTTCTCCAATGCACCAAGTAGCAGTAGCCAAGGAGAACAATACTAATGAACAGAATTTCATACAAATAACGTTTAGGCAACCATCTTCAGTACAGCTAAAATGCTTCTGAATTCCATCAGCTTCTATCAGTCCTATAAAGCTGACCCTGATCGTGCTAACCCGACATCTTCTGGTAGACTGCACATTCCATATTCCTGTTCTAAGACAATAGTTAGTTTTATGCAACCCATCTTTTTTGCCCATATTAAGGCTTAATTATATTATCTAGGGCAACCTACCCTTTAAAACAGTGGAATTAAAATAATGCTTTGATGCATATATCTTAAATATTTTCTTGTTTCTGGGGTACAGGAGGATTTATCTTTGTTCAAAGGAGAGAGGCAGAGGGAGATGCACTAAAGAACCTGGCTTTGTACTTTCTAAGCTTTATCTCTAATGCAAATAATTCAATCCTGCCCCAATTGTTTGTAAATTTTTAACTTTAATCAGAAGCAAATGAGATTTCTATCTTAATTTGCTTTTTCAAGTTTCAGTGTTGAAATGAAAGGATAGCTCCATTAAAGAAGAAAGAGTGTCAATTCCAATTTTCCTACTTGTGAATTTTAATGAGCATTAAAGTGATTTAAAAAAAAACCCTGGTGCACGTGAATCTTCGAGCAATGTTATTTACTCAGCATAATACTTTTCTGAAACTTTTAAAAAAATGGAAATACAGGTTCCAAGATATGTTGGACTGCTGAGGAAAATGTGTCTTTTATAGGAAGACTTTTTTCTTCATTTCAAATAAGTGTGGCTGGTATTGTAAGTCACACAAACAAGTACAGTGGGGCCCTGGTGAGGCGAGTCCAACACAGGATGACCTGTTCCTGAGTTTGAATTCAGATTGTACCAATGCTGGTTAGACGTGGATTGATATTGGTCATCCTGAAGCTGTCCCCACCTTGGGCCGCATTGGTCACACATTTTTTGCACAGATCGGCCTGGGTTTCCTCCATGGAGCTCTTGGCTCTCCACCCTTTTTGCTACATCAAATCTATCTCATTTCCTATTGGATGCTGTTCATGTCACTCAAGGGACACGTTTCCTATTGGATGCCATTCATGTCACTGAAGGGAGGCAAGAGTATATGTTTGTGCTCCCCCACCTCCTTGCCTCCTTCCTTGCAATTTTTTTTATAATACAGTAATAAAAAATAAATTTGTGTAAAAATACTAGACAGAGGAATCATACACATAAACTGAGGAGGGGGAGGTGCCTAACAAACTCATCGCTTGCCGATTGGATGAAGGGGAGGTGCCTCATAAACTCCATGCATGCCAATTGGCTGAAAGGAAATACTAGGCGCCACCCACCACAGCATAATTCTGCCTCCTTTAGGCCATCTGCCTGCTCACATTTGAGGAAGCAAAGATGGACTGGAATTCCAGGCCGCCTTGAGTCCCTGCCAGTCCTGTAAAAACAGGACTACATTTTAGGATGGTCTAACAGGTGTAGGCCAGCTTGGAAAATGACTTAACTGAAATTAATGTAAGATGACCTTGGGACCAACTCAGGTCGTCCTAAAACACTTGTGTGACCAGGCCCTGTGTTTCAGTTATGCTGATGTTTTCAGGTCAGTTTATTTCAAAAGACTTTATCTTTATGAAGACAAGTGGGAAAAACAGAAGTCTTGTTTAAAGACATGTTAGCTAACTCTTGAATTATACAAAAAGCAAAAACCATTTAATAAAACAGACCAAAAAATATTAAAGCTGCATATTAGAAGGTATATATTATCTGCATTTTGACAAATAGGACAACTATTAAATCTCAGTACTGTATTCCATATCTATTTTTATTACTAAAATCATTAGCACTGTAAGTACTACTACTACTAGTAGTTCTACTATGACTGTACTAGGATGCTACATACATGCTTTAAGGAAGATTTGAACAGTTTCTGATGCAGAAAAATTACACATAAAGAGGAAAATTCTGTGCTTTTTATTGACAGGACAGAGAAAAAGAGAAGGTGATCTCTATCTTCCACATCACACTAAGCAGTCAATTACAGCAGTGCCTGATTCCATTGCTATATTTTTGCTGTGCTTTCCTGTAGCTTTTGTGCAGCTTTGCACTGAAGTATCTGAGAAGACATTTTGCTTTCCTATGCAAAAATTCTGACACGGTTCTAGATAGCTTCACATCTTATTAGAATGGGGATAGGTGAGTTGGCAGAGCAATGCAATTGGGATTTAACACACAAATTCTTCTGTGTGTGTTTAGAAAAGTGTTCTATGTTTGTTATGTGTTGTAATCTGAAGTGAAATTAAGCTATCAATATGGTGGATTCTATGTTGATGTGCAAGATAAAGCTTCAGTGTAACAATACCCATAATGATTGCATAAGAACATAAGGGAGGAGTCCTGCAGGATCAAGCCACAGCCCATCTAGTCCAGCATATTGTCCCAGAGAGTGGCCCACCATATACTCTGAGCATTCTCAAGCAGATGACGAAGGCAAAACCTAGAGCCATTTTGTACTCTGTGAAAAAGGACAGTCCCAGTATGCTTCCAGATGGAACATACATATTGTGTGGAGACTATTCCATGCTGTCCCACATCCAGGATAATTGTCCAGCATCTTTTTGTGCTCGACACAGCTCTATTTGCACCTCTTTTGGTGAACAGAATCTGGGGTGGAGCAGTGCAGGTGTGGTTGTGTGTTTTATCACACAGCTGCCACGGCAATTAAGTTTTGAATGGCTGAATTGCGAAATATGGACACTAGGGATGTGCGTGAATGGGGGGGGGGTTTGCATGCAATTTGCATTGAATCAAATGTAAGAAAATTCATATTTATTCAAATAGATCCCCTTTGAATGTGGTAGGATTTTACTCGATATGAGTGTATTCGTACAAATTCATATGAATATCTGACACAAATTCATACATATCGCATACATATCGGATATGTATCGAATATGTATCCATATGTACCTAATACATATCTGATAGGTATCCCATAACGTATCCATCCTGAAAGCATCAAATCTACCCTGAATCCACTTTGAATCTGCTTGCAACCCATGTCAAATGTGCAGATGTGACTGGTGTAACATTCAAAGAGGAAGGCTGCAGCCACAGGGGTGTTTCGTGGGCTTTTTGGCAGCCTGAGTGACAGTGGAGGCAGAGCAGCAGGATGAGCCTTGCAATCTCACCGAAAATGGACCAATAGGAACGGCCAGATCATGGACTATAAAAGGCAGCAGTTTGGCGTTCTTGGCATCTCTTGACTTTTTTTTTGTATCAATTTTTTATTTATTTTCACTTCACTCCCCTCACATACCTTTTACTCTTTCTTTTAAAGGCCAAAACCTTCTGTCAAAACACCCAGTTCCTGAAGAAATTCTATAAAAGGGCCCCAATCCTCCATAAACTTATTTACTGTTTTATCTTTTAATAGATTTGTCAATTTGTCCATTTCTGCCATCTCCGTCAATTTGATTATTCATTCCTCCTCTGTAGGTAACTCTTCTTGCTTCCATTTCTGTGCATATAGCAATCTGGCAGCTGTCACCATATATAGTATCAAAGTCTTTACATCATTTAGACCTTCATCAACAATTCCCAACAAAAACATTTCTGGTTTAAACTCAAAATTACTGTTCAAAATTTGTCTCATCCAATGACCTATTGTGATCCTGTACTTTCTTGCTTTCTCACATGTTCACCACATGTGATAAAATGTGCCCTCCACTTTTTTACATTTCTAACACCTCGTTGACATATTTTGATACATTTTCCATGGTTTATATTGTCTTAAGTACCACCTGTACATCATTTTGGCATATCTTGTCTTGCGGGTTTGGCAGAAGGGAGATCAGGGAGGGTTTGCTACACCCTTGTGTCTTTTAGGCCTCTATCGGGATAGAGGGAAGAGGGTGGAAGGGAGGTCTTGCCTCTTGAGTGGAAAGATATTGCAATATGCACCCACTGACAGGCAGGCACATGCATGGACCATTCCACTTGGAGTCAGAGCAGAGTAGGGTCCAGCAGGGTAAACAACATTGCCTTGAGCCTAACTCTATTATTAGGGGGATTCATCTCACTGAATGGTAGAGGGACTCTCAGAGGGAAGGACTAAAGATTAGAAGGGCTTGCTGTAAGGCTTGGCAAACCTCTGCTAGCTTACAGGAGAGCTCCTTATAGGGTACAAGACTTTCTATTATTGACAATAACCATCGTTTCAAGTAACTTCGGAACATTAAACCTTTCTTCGTTATTTTACTTGTAATAATTTTACAACAGTGTATACTTGCTGATTTATAGGAGTCTGTCTTACGTATAAAGCAGGATGCCAGTGGGCTGGGGATAGAGCATACAGCTCTATCATAACTGGCAGTGGACCATGGTGCCTGGCACCTGCTTCCTTTCTGCGCAGCTCTGTGGAGGGCAAGGAAGGATGGTCCCATCCAGGTCACCACAACTGACGCAGCCGCTTTCTCACCTCCCTGGTTCACAAATGTTCTGAAGCATTCATACAAATACAAATGTCATTCTATAAATGTCATAACATTTGATTAGTATATGAATGACCAAATTTGCCCACTTTCATATGAATATCGAATGTTAAGAATATTGTGTCAGTCACCTGGACCATTCTAGTTGTTTGTTGGCTGTTGCACCTCATCAAGGTGCAAATTAGCCCTTACACTTGATCTCCACACCTTAAAAATGGGTTTTAGAGTCTGTGTGTCTCTCCAGTCTCCAATAATTTGTCTAATCACTTTTTAAAGCTTTCCCATCTAGTTGGTCTCACTATGTCTTCTAGTGGTAAATTCCATAGACTGATGATTGTGTGTTTGTGTTTTTGTGTGTGGATACTTCTCCTTGTTAGTCCTAAATCTCCTGAACATCAGATTCATAGAATATTCCCCAGTACTAGCTCTATGCAATAAAGAAAATATTTCTTCCTTGGTCTACCTTTTCCACTCCATGCATGGTTTTATATATTTCATGCAAGCCACATCTTAAATGCCATCATTTAAGGCTAAGGATGCCTACACAGAGAAGCCTAATTATTCTGGTTGCCCTTTTATGCACTTTTTCATGTTCCATGCTATTCATTCTCAGGTGTGACCAGAATTGTACACAATATCCCAGATGCAATCTCACTATAAATGTACATAGCAGCACAATGATGCTTGCCAAATAATTTTCTATTCCCTTCCTAATTACGTCTAGCACTGAATTTGCTTTTGTTCATTTCTGCCATCCACTGGGTGGACAGTTTCATTGAACTATTTACCAAAACCACAAGACACATATTTTGATCAGTTACTGAAAGCTCCATTCTTGGACTCAATGTGCACTTACTAAGACTGAAGTGTCAAGCAGCCCCCTGGAGTTCTTCACAATCTCTTCCATTTTTCCACACCCTGAATAATTTAGTGTAATCAGCAGATTTTGCTATCTTACTGCTTACCCCCATTTCTAAATAATTTCTGAATAAATTAAAAAGCAGAGGTCCCACTACTGAACCTCATAAGACCCAACTTTTGACTTCTCTTTGCTCAGAGAATGCCCTTTTATTGCTACTCTATGTTTCCTATCCTTCAGCCAGACAATAATCCAGGGCAGAATTTGTCATCTTATTCCATATTAATGGGTTTATTCAAGAATCTTTGATGTGGGACTTTGTCAAAACTCTTCTGAAAGTTCAGAAGAACCTGTTGACAGTCTCAGAGAATTCTGGCACACTTAATACTAATACATCCTTCGTTCTAAAGCAATAAGAGAGAAGAAAATGGACTTTAGTGCACAGGATTCCCACTTTCTTTCCAGACTGTGTAAATACTAGCCTAACAATTCACAACCTCTAATAATACTGGGGGATGCATTTCATTCTACCAGCTGTGCGCTTTTCTTGCTGTGAGGTACAAGGAAAATTAATTTGAATTAATGTTTTGTCTGCAAATGAACAAGCCCCTTGGTCTGTGTTAAACTCAAAGCTTTTGTTCTCATGGGGCTATTTTTTTTCCCAACAGAAACCTTTGTGGCAATGCTAATTTTATCTGCTGCAGTTATATCATACGCAAGCATGCTGATAATATTTCAACAAAGGAAAACTCATCATGAGGTTTTGTTTTTGTTTTTGATTACAATCTATAAGATAATCATAAGGAGGACAGCTAGGAACATATTTCCTTTGTTTGCTAAAGAGAGGAACTATCACCATGGATTTCACTGAAGGAGAATATTAGACAAAGGCAACCAACAAGCCATTCCGGAAGGAAGAGTTTAATGAAAAATGATAGCATCCCTCAAAAGCAAATTCCATGGTTAAGTTCCTCAATTTTTGGACTAAGCCAAACTCATATTCAACCAACCAATTGCCTAAATTATTGGTCATGCCTCCTTTGAATCTGGGGCAGACATCTCTACAGTAGTTACTTCTGCATGGCTAGCCAGGGTCAACTAAAGTGCCCCTCTGTCTCCATTTTTCTTGCTAAATTAATATGAAAGGGGTAATTTCATCTGTGCATGGCTTCCATATCAGTCAGGAGGTGCGCTGGAAGCATGCGCAAAGGGAACTGGAACCCCGCAGCCAAAATCGGCCTGGCTGTGTGCTTAATGGGTGTTAAGGGTCCAATGCGGAAGCACCCTAAGCTATCAATTTTTTAAAATAAAAGCCCCCAAACCCTGTTTCCACATTTAAAATACAGCAATTATTGTTTGTTTGTTAAGGCGGGGAAGGTTTTGTTTTGTTTTGTTTTGTTTTTAAATAGCAAATGAAATCAATCAAAAGAAATGAAGAATACTTTGGGGGCAAAAATAAAGCATGATAAAATGAATGGATAGAAACACAAAACTGCATTTAGAAAAGGAACATGTATATAGTGAGATAATCAACAGCAATATATATAAATATAAATAATGGTCAGGAATGTCAGATGGAGAAAGGATGGATTGAAACACAGTATATATAATGAAAGAGATCATCCCAGAATAACTGGATTATGCAGTGTGTATTTAGGAACAGCCTTGATCTGTACTACAGAAACTTTCCAATTTAAATATTCCTCTCCTATGAAAAGCTTGCTCAGTTGACTGGCGTATCAAATTAGAACATCAGCAATACATTGTTGCATGCTAAGTAATTGATAATGTCTCTTAATGTTGTAACCATTTTCTAATAGGAAAGCTCATACATTGAGTTTTAGCAGGACTTAGGATTTTTTTTGTGAGCCATACCTTTTTCAGGCATGCACTGAGTGACTAAGGTAAACACTTCCTTCAGACATTTTATATAAAGCAGAGGGAATGAGCCATCCGAATTGTCCCATTGGACAGGACACTCAAACTTTCATAGTCGCACCACAGTATATTATTGGTACTGCACATTTACATTAGTGTGTGGAAAGAACTCTCCTTGCACGGTATCTGCTTAGATAGAAGTATCCTCTTGGTGCAAGCATGACGACAAGAAACACCAATGAGATGCCGCTAAACAAGGAACTGCAGCTCAAAGCCTCATTGGCTGCCTGGACCCACACGATGGTGCACACAGCCTGAATTCTTGTCATTCTGATGCCTCCTCAAACAGGGAACTATGAAGCTGACTTTTATGTGGGGACAATCAGACTTTCCTTCGCAGAGTGTATTCTGCAATTTTTCCATTAAACTGCAGATTTGACACCTTTAGTCTGGAGGCAACCCCTGTGTTCCCCGTGTCCATTGCTCTGTGACAGATTTAGGGTTTCTCTGCATTTGTGGCCATTATACCAGATCAACTAGTGTATTAGGAGCCTCCCTTCAGCACTCTGGGGCTGTCTAATGTATGAATGCACTAGTCTGTGGAAGACGACTCCTAGGATACAATCATAGATATAATCGGATCAGTTTCCAGACTATTTTCCATTCTGACTATTCTGACAAAATCATGAGTTTCCATTTTTCTTGATTTTTTGGACTAAATTGGTCAGCTTTGGACAGACTGAGTTTTGAGCATGATTCAGATAATTAGCTCATTTCATTTCATAAAGTGAGAACAAACAAGAAGGCTATTTTGGGTAGAAATCATACTTTTCTGTGAGCAAAGGAAGGACTTCCCATTTCCTCCTATCCATTGGCAGAATTCATTGTGGGTGTTGCATTCAGGAGGGTGAGAACATCACTAATGGCATGGGAAGAGAGCGTAACTTTGACTTATAAGGCCTGAAATGACTTGGGACCCAAGTACCTAAAGGAATGCCTTCTCCCATCTCAACCTGCCCATGCCTTAAGATCTGGAGGGGAGGCCCTCCTGGTTGTCCCTCCAACCCCAGCAGCAAAAGGGGTGGGGACTTGGGAGAGGGCCTTCTCAGTGATGGCCTGTAGGTTATGGAATAGTCTCCCCCTTGAGGTGTGTCAATCACCTTCATTGTACACATTTCAGAAGGCAGTGAAGATGTACCTCTTTGCCCTGGCCTTTGCTTAAATGGGGATGCACTTTTCCCTTCCCACTTGCAGATGCTAATAAACAAACAAACAAATAATACTGGCATGGGAAGAGAGCATTTCTCATCTTCAAATTGATTCTTTTTCTTTTTCTTTTTTTAAGAAAAGAGAAGTTATGCTTCGTCTGCCTTAGGCAACATCCCTTATCTACAGCTGGCTAGGCAACACCCACCCACCCCGTTTTTCCACGCACAGTGGAAAGGGACCCTATAGTAGTCCTGAACATGGGAGGTCATCTTCTGCACATCTCTTGTGTCCTGGATATGGCTGCACAATTGAATGAGTCAACTCAATTAAAGGCTCCCTATCCCCCTTTTTCCACACACAGTCAAAGGTCCAGATCTTCAAGATCCAGATTTTTGACATGGGGTCTTCCTGGAGATTTGGATCTTGAAGATGCCTGAAGACCTCATTGTGGACACCTTTAATAAGGTTGACATAAAATCTAGATTTAAGAGCTTGAAGGACCCATTAAATCCAGATTTTCCCTGCCTTCATGGGGCAGGGCCTTGCAAACAGGGCCTTCAATGGGGTCCAGGTGAGGACAGGGCATTCCTGATTGGTACCAATCAGGAACTAATCAGGTTCCTAATGGAGTCTTGGAAGGGTTCTAAGCCCTAGTGGAAAAAGGCCCACAGTCCACTTTCAAAATGCATACCTCCTCCTTTCCCTCCCATCCATGGAAAAGGAAGGACAATGTATCCCCCACTTTCCTTTGCAAATGCATAAAGGAAGCACCATTGCCTTTCAATAAAGGGGACTTTTGTACGAAACTGGCACTGTGCTTCAGCACCTTTAGAGCAATCAGCACAGTGCAGCCTATCAGTCTTCTTTGAGATATTTGACTGTGCCCCTAATCTGCTTGCTGATCCAGTATATCAACCAGTGCAAAATCACCTTGAGATAGAAATTTCAAATGTACGGCTTTCAATCATTCCACTACCTCCCCTCTCTCCATACTAAAAAATGACACCTGGTGTAAACCAGCTGTCATTTTTAAGGAGGTCAAGGACATACAAATGAAGGAAGCACAAAGCACGGTGTATCATGATTCCTGAAATGTAGCTTCTTAAAGAATAATTAAGCGTACACAATTTCACATCTTGATAGGTTATGTTCCATCAACACATGTCTCACCAGTGCACATTCCAATTCTACTTACAATGACGTCTTGTTCTATATACCAAACAAAGCTCCTCTTTCCTCATGTCCTGAAGCAAATCCAAGAGTGCTTCTTGATGCTTTGAATGTAGTACAGGGCACACAGCTCTATAGATGGAAATTGCATTGCACGGGTGCTCTAAGCTATGCAAAGCAAGCCGAGTAATCAAGTCTCCAACCCCAATCTCCTAACCTGCTGCTTCAGCACAATGGGATGCAGGATCAGGCAATTTAACAGACCTTGAAATGTCCCTTTGGCTTTCCTTCTTTGAAACAGAAGGATGCTGACAATCCTTGAGCAGATTTCAATGCCATCTATCTAATAGGTTTTGGCAATTTTTCAAAATTGGTCCATGTGAATGTGTATGTATGCAAATATAAATATTTCCTTGGAGCAAGTTTATTAATAGTCACTGGAGACTTGTAAACACTTTTCATACTGCTGGCAGGGTTTTTTGTACCCAGAAAGGTTCTGTTTTGCGCTTCGTAGCCTGGAGCTTGAAAACTGCTGCTTAAGGCAAAAGGCATGATGGATGCTTGCCCATTGATTTCATTTATATGATATATGCAAAGAAAGAGAATAGTATTTCTTAGCTAAGAAACTTAAAGAAAAAGGAAAAAGTAAGTGAGGGAGAGACTCAGAAACATTATTTTGTGATAAATATTTATTGTAACCTTTATTAAATAAAGAAATGTCAGGTGCAACGGTTTGACAAATCATAAAGAAGAACAAGAAGAACTGGCTTTTATACCCTACTTTTCTCACAAATTTAAGAGGACTCAAAGCGGCTGACAAAGCTTTCTGTACTTCTCTCCACAACAGGACACCACGTGAGGTAGGCGGGGCTGTGAGAGCCCAGAAGTAAGGGTGTAAATGAATATTTGTAACATTTAAAATTAATACAAATTTGGCTGAATTTGGACATTCAAATTCAAATCAAATGTTGGCACATTCGAAGATTGACATTTAAATTCAAATCAAATGTTATGATACATTCACATGAAGCTTCATATGAAGTTTCATAAGGGAGTGAATATTCAAATTGAATTTGAATCCTACCACATTTGAAGGGGATCTATTTGAACAAATATAAATTTTCTTGCATTCAATTCTATACAAATTGAATAATAATAAAACAATGTGCACATCCCTGCTCAGAGGAGAGCCATGACTAGCCCAAGGTCACCCAGCTAGTTTCGTGGCAAGTGCGGAATCAAACCTGGTGTTCCCAGATAAGAGTCTGGCTTCCTAACCACTAGACCAACCTGGCTCAGACCAAACTGGCCAAGGGTACATGATAGGCACTAACTATAGACTGATGGTACACCAACATTTTTGAAATAAGGAGGTTATGTTTTCTATCAATTTCATTTCATCCCAAAAAGTGAACGTATGGGATGTTGATAATAAATAGGGAGACTACAAATTGATGAATGTTTAAATTTTACAGATACATTTGAAAATTTCATTTTTGTTACTTTTTAAAGAAGATTCATGTCAGCTTCAATTTTATCTTCACTGACTAACTGACTGACTTATTTAAGGAATTATATCCTGCTGTCAACTTTGCATATGAAATTATTGTGGCTTCTGAATTCCTAGTTACAAAATCTGAAGAGGACACTGAATTATAATGAAGGTTTGGATGAGAAGTTGATCATAATATAGATTTATAGGACTACATATAAATCAGTCTATTGTACCTGAAGAAATGTTACTTCTGTTGTGTACATGTGATATCATAAAAAAAATTCAGGTCACTAATTACTCCATTTGTATCAAGAAAACCCATGGACACACAAATATCTTTTAGTCAGTTATGCATTAACAGTGTTGACATAGGGTGCTTCCAACTTACCG
Source organism: Aspidoscelis tigris stejnegeri (assembly GCA_023333525.1). Lineage (NCBI taxonomy): Eukaryota > Metazoa > Chordata > Lepidosauria > Squamata > Teiidae > Aspidoscelis > Aspidoscelis tigris. The sequence continues at coordinate 12,737,404 of JALMGA010000006.1, read as the reverse complement.
GGGTAAATCCGGATCTACTACATCCGGATTTAGTAAATCCGGTTTCCAGTAGATCCTGATTTACTAACCCCAGTTTTCAGTAGTTCCAGATTTAGTAAATCCGGATGAAGGTAGATCTGTATCTCTTAGATACGGATCTCCACTTCTGGAACCAGGGGGAGCGTCACCAAAACCCACCCTCGCCCACCCGGGGGAGAGCGCGAGTGAGCGAGTCAGTCAGGAGGCGTGCAGGACGCAGGCGCAGAGACTCATGGGACCTCGCAGCCAGAATCAGGGCACTGCAAAGGGGTAAGGAGGAGATTGCTGGCGCTCTCCCCTGGGTAGGCTAGGGCGGGTTTCGGTGAAGCTCCCCCTGGCTCCATAAGCGGTGATCCATCACTTCTGGGAGAGGGCGAGCCACGAAATCGGAGTCTCCTGGCTCACCATGCTCGTCTCCAGTGGGCCGGGGGAGGGCCCAGGTTAGGCACCTTTCCGCTGTGTGGACTCGTCCTAACGAATGTGTCCTAACAGCAGAAAACACCCATTAAGACTAACTTGTATGTAGTCTTCCGGTAAACCTCATTAAACACACATTAGAGACAGATAGGTGCGGAAGCGGCTTCCCCTATCTCTCTCTAATGGGTACTGCTGTGCGGACATGGTCTTCCCATTCTGTTCTTAATGGGTGCCGCTGTACGGATGCGGTTTCCCACATATGTGCTTAATGGGTGTTACTGTGTGGACACGGATTACCCAAAGCGTCCTTAATGGGTGTTGCTGTGCGGATGCAGTTTTCCACATGTGTCCTTAATGTAAGTTTAAGGGCATGTGCAAAAGCACCCATATAGAGACTTTTTGCACTTAGATGAAAGGGGAGGTATGGGGATGTTTCAGTTTGGTCTTATGGTTGGAGTGCTGGAGGTCTAGATACATAAGAGTTCATGAAGAAAGGGCCAAAGGGTACTAAGGAATACAATACATCACTGCCATCATGACCAGCAACATCTGAAACACCCTGCCTAATGTCCTGCCCACTCTTGGACTGATCTTCAGCCTTTTAACGGGCTGAGATTAAAATCCTCAGCCCACAACATTCATCTCTTTCTGCTTATTATCTCTGCAGCAGAAGGACTCTCACCTGCCAGCCAACTGTGGCGTTCTTTGGGATTTTTTTCTTTTACTTTTTAAAGGCACAGTACTTATTTTCTCTTCACGATGTTACCGGCTTTCAGACAGATTACTGTCTGACTCTCTTTAACTGTCATTAACAAATCTCTTTTATGAGTTACAACTTCTTTTATGTGTACAAGCTTTGAACTACGTTCTGTTCTTAAAACACTTTCTCTACTTATAACAGCATGATCAGCTATCAGGACCCTATTCCAAGCTTCACCCACAGGCGAGCCTAGAGTCCGGTTCCTTTCCTACTCTACACCCCATGAGTTTAACCAGGCAAAGAACCCTTTTATGTTTCTTACATGACCTTTTATAGAGTCTGGAATCATGACATCCGACTCTGATTGGTTCAGCCTCTGGGCCAGCTTACCCTGCCCTTCAGAATACAGTAAGCCACGCCCCTCTAACTTTGAACAACAACTATACTATGGCTAAAATTCCCTCTAACCTACTTACCTTAACCCCTGGTCATCACACCATGCCACTTGATTTGTCATATCTGTAACCAGATATATAAGAGGAATTTTGGATCTTGCAACTGAGCATGTAGTACTGCAGGTCTGAGACAATGTATTTTGGAATCTTTTTACCATGCAAGGCATCCAAATAATGTTTGTGAAGTGTGTTTGATAGGTTTCCTTGGGTTCAGATTAATCTTTTTGAGGAATTCACATTATAAGAAAAAGTGTGCATGGGCCAGTATCACTGGCAGCCATTTCACAATGTCGAGGGAAGAGGCATTTCCACACTGAATCGCGTTCCAGACGGAACGCGTTCAGGCGGAAAGCTTAAGCCAGCTTCGGGCGCTTTCCCCGTTCACACACAGACGCGCCAGAACGCGTGTAAACGCGTTCCGGAGCGTCTGGGTGCGAATGCTCAAAGCGCCCGAAGCTGCCTTAGCCGGCAAATGCTGGCAAGGGGCGCGCCGGCAGCCGCGGAGGCAGATCGACAATCAGCTGTTTGAGAAACAGCTGATTGTCAAAGCCGCGCGGCGTCGGAGGCGCGCCGGCAGCCGTTCGGGAGACAGAAGCGGCGCGAACGCTTCTTCTCCCGAACGGCTGCCGGCGGCTCGTCCGCGTTGGAACGCGTGTAGAGCACTTCGAAGTGCTCTACATTTCGAACGCGGAAAAGACAGCTGCGGACACGTCGGAACGCAAGCCGCGCGCGGCCAATGCGTATGACGTGTCCTCAGCTGTCTTTTCCGCGTTCCGTTCAGCCCCGTGCGAAAACGTCTCAGGACTCTCACAAACCTAGGCACGGTTCTAGCCATCTCATGCTTTATAAGGGTAAATGCTCTACAGCGAAGATCATCCTATTGTATTCATATATGATTTTGCCTTAGAAGCCATCTTGTGATTCTGAAGCAACCCTAATGACACACATTGAAGCAGAAGAGTAAAACAAGGGAGAGCTTTTTTTGTTAGGTATAGTTTGTGTACTTAATTTACCCTTCCATTCAGTTGCATTTGATTGTTCATAATCCCTTCGCACACTTTTTTTTAAAAAAAATGCTGTCCATTTTAATTCATATTGATTTATTTGAATCATTGTGTAAACAAAAAAAAAACCCTTTTTTTCCTAAGTGACTTGAAGCTAATTGACAATTGGCATATATCATTATTTTAAAGAACATCTCTTGTTTTCTATTTTCCCTTAAGTTTCTACTTGAAGCTCCTCTGTATTATCAGTCATTCCTATTTATTCATCTAATAAGAGTGTGAAACTCTTCTTTTAATTTCTTTCATTAATAGCATTTTACAAATTTTAGCCTAATGGATTCTTGGAAGAAAGGTCACTTTATGCTTGCAAGATGACCTTTAATTTCATACCATAAAGATTTCATTCTGCTTGTTACATTCAGTTTATCTTCCGGGGGGTGGGGGGAGGGAAAGGGAGCTAAAAATGTCAGCATTCTGCTGGCAAATCCAACTCATAACTAAACCTCCTGGGATTAGAGGAAACGGAATGATAAATGATATCCTAAAACTACAAATTACTACTCAAACCCCCAAAGGCAGGATTTTTATTTTAATATGAAGGCTTTAAAAAATGCCGTTTTTTCTTCCTTGAAGTTAGAGTGATTAAAATTTAAAGTGAAGTAGAAGTTGGAGTAGCCAGTTTGCTATGTCCCCTTTTGCTACAAAACCAAATAATACTACCTATTAATATTATTGCTACAGGTAAAAACACCAATATGGCACATTACCTTGAGGTCTGGACCCAATGTGAAAAAGCAATATCAAATCACTATTTAGTACCAACCATCAAACTCATTACATGGCTTTAGAGTCTCTCTCTCTCTCAAATACACACACATATTACATTCTTTCCATGTAAGAATCAGCAAGCAGAATAAATTCCTGGAGCCTACCAGTTCAGACTATATTAATAGCATGACACCTTCCCACTTTGATAGTTCAAAGATTTATATTTCTAAACAAAGGCTGTTTCTGCATGGCATGGGATTTCCTGAACTATGCTTTTCCAGCTCACATAGTCCAGCCCATAGATGGGTGGACTAGTAGTAGCCTGGCTTAAAGTTTCCAGCCAAGGTCTTTTGAATCTAGTGCCCAGCTGTGGCTCATGTCAGGCACCCATTCAGAATGCCAGGGCAAATGGCAAACAAAGCTTACTAGAAAAATATACTGGCAGTAGTCCACTTGTGGTCTGCTTTGTCAAGGTCTACTGGGAAACAGGATATGGCATGTTTGTTTGTTTGTTGTTGTTGTTGTTTGTGCCGTATTTCACTCCATTGCTTGGTGCAGTGCAGACAAAGTTCTCCAAGGTGGTGGATGGGACCTCTGATAAGCTACACTACTGTATAGAAAGTAGAGGACCAGAACTCTCGATGGAACAGAGGCTTTTTCGCACTGCAACGCGTTCCGTGTGGAACGCGTGCAGGCGGGAAGCTTAAGACACTTCCGGGCGCTTTTACCGTTCACACACAGGCCGGCCAGGGGCGGGGATTCGGCCGGCAGCGCTGCCGCCCATTGGGTGAGAGCACCCAAGGGGCGGCAGCGCTGTCAAGCCAGCCGCCGCGCTTCGTGCCAGGTCTACGGGCCTGGATCGGGCCCTGGGGCCCTGGCACGAAGATGCCCGGGCACCCGGGCACCCATCATGGGGCCTGGGGCAAGGCCCCTATGGGGCAGGACGCCTTTGGAGATCAGAGCCCCTGGCTCTGATCTGCAAAGGCTTCGCCCCGCGCCCTGATCTCGCCCATCTACAGGCTGCAGGCGCCTGGATCTAGGCGCCTCCAGCCCGCAGATGAGTCCCCTGCCCCCCCCCCCCAGTCCCCAAAACCCCCACCCCAACCACCCTCCGACCCGGATCGGGCCGATCTTCGTGGTGAAGGTGCTTACAGCGAGGCACCTTCACCGCGAAGATGTTTCCCCCCCCTCCCCCAGGGCCCGGGGATGGGACGCGTGCGATGGATCACCTACCTCGTGGCCGTCCGCTGTCCGACTGAGGGGGGCATGCCGGGATCGCGCAGGACGCAGCCCACCTAGGCCCGCTATATGAACTGCTTGTCCAATAGCGGGCCTAGGTGGGCTGCGTCCTGCGCGACCCCGGCATGCCCCCCTCAGTCGGACGGCGGACGTCCACGAGGTAGGTGATCCATCGCACGCGTCCCATCCCCGGGCCCTGGGGGAGGGGGGGAATCATCTTCGCGGTGAAGGTGCCTCGCTGTAAGCACCTTCACCGCGAAGATCGGCCTGATCCGGGTCGGAGGGTGGTTGGGGTGGGGGTTTTGGGGACTGGGGAGGTGGGCGGCTGATCTGTGGGGCACTCGCGCCCCGCAGATGGCCGCGATGGGGGCGGGGGGGGACCCTTGGGGGACCGGAGCGATGCGCTCCGGCCGCCCAAGGCGTTCCTCGCCCCCAGCCAGCCCAACATCGACCTCCTGCCACCCCAGAAAGGGGCGACAGGACACTGATGCTGGTGGCTCGTTGGCTTCGGCAGCCCCATTGGGGCTGCCGGACCCGGGAAGGAGCCACATCCCGGCGGCCGTCGGAGACGACAGACGGGACGCACCGAATCGGGGTTCCCCTGTCCCATCTGCCAGGGTCACTGACCCTGGCAGATGGGAAAGGGGAACCCCGATTCGGTGCGTCCCATCTACCGGCTTCGCCGCGCTGGCGCAATCGCCGGCCCAGCAAGTCGGGCCCTGGGGGCGTGCCGACGGCTGTCAGGGAGAGAAGCGTGAGCGAACGCTTCTCTCCCGGAACGCGCCGGGGCGGCTCGTACGCGTAGGAATGGATGCAGAGCACTTTAAAGTGCTCTGCATCCGGAACGCGTGGAGGACAGCTCCGGACACGCCGGGACGGAAACCCGGCCGCAGCAATGCGTATGCTGCGTCCGAAGCTGTCCTCCACGCATTCGGGAAAGGCCTGTGCGAAAAGGCCTCAGGATAAGGAACCATGCAGAAAGGGTCAGGGACTCTGGCCTTATTTAGATATACAAAAGGGTTCCATCAGAGGCACTCCAGTGATAGTAGTATGTGGCCCTTGTGTACCCCAGCTTTCCCTAATGCACCTTATCAGAATATTCAAGAGAGTGGAGAGGGCAAACTGGTGTGCCAATGATCTCACCTCAAACCTTCAGTAAACTGCTTCAGAGCTTTTTATTCTCTCAGGACAATTGGTTCCCACTGGGCATTTGGGGACAATGAAAATTTGTCTCACTCAAGGTGGTTTTGAGTGGGAGGCATATCCAAAGTTACAAAAATCCAGTCCACTTTTTAACCTCTCACCTTATAAGACTAAGAATGAAAATGAATTATCTCTGTTTTATGGAGTCAGTTCTCAGTTTTTGCTATTCAGTCACTGGCAAAACAGGTGCAGTGATAACATGTTCACTGAATGCACAGCAGGAAGTATTCTTTTTTGACTTAGTAGTACATCACAGACTTTTTATACGTGTACCACTGCTAAACTGTTACATCTCTCTATTGACACACTAATGCAATTTAGCATTACCATATGCATAAAGCCAACCTGTGATCTTGTTACTTCTTCTCCAGAAGGGACAAGTCTGCTGCACTAACTTTGGAGGAATGAAGTAAAACAGCATTTGTCTCTACCCCACAGCAAGATGATGGAAATACCATCCACACTATGGTTTCCAATTCACAATAGGTTTGGACAGGAGTCCTGGGGGATAAATGGACCTCAGTCATATGCAGGATGACGCCAAGTTTGGTTTGGCCTAGATAAACAAAAAAACTAAGTTTTATCTACATTCCCGGCTTTCTATTTTGGCTTCCCACATTTTTATTTAGAATCATTCCTCATTCTGATGGCGCATAACACTTCCATTTTAAGTGTAGTGAAAAATGCAAAGGCGCCAATGAAGAAACAGTCTGGATATGATCTGGATCATATCCAGGTATGATTCAGATATGATCAGGATACGATTAGCATACACTAAGGATATAAACCAGATATGGATACAAACTGGATACTATTTGAATATGATCAAGACATGAACCAGATATGGTCCAGATATGATCTGGCTATGGTCTGGAAAAATGTTGAAGATCTGATAGGGATATGATCCAGATATTATCCAGATCATGTCTAGATATGATAAGAATATCACCCAAAGTATGATCTGAAGATGATCCAGATGTGATTCAGATCATATCCTGATATGATCGGGATATGATCCAGATATGAGTGGAATATGAGTGGGAAATGATCTGAAGATGACCTGAAGATGATCCAGATCATATCCAGATATGATGCGGATATAATCCAGATGTGAGTGGAATATGAGTGAGAGATAGAGATTATCTGAAGATGATCTGGATATGATCCAGATCATATCCAGGTATGATTTATTTATTTATATTTACATTTATATGCCGCCCCATACCCAAGGGTCTCTGGGCGGCTCACAGCATTTAAAAACAGACATATAAGAGGGTGCTTCTCAGTGATCATGATATAGATTGGATATGAGCCAGAGGAGGGTTTACGATGATGATGAAGAAGGAGTGTCTCATGGTGTGCAAAGCTCCCGTGTGATGCACAGAGGTTGTGAGCACATTAACAATAGCTATTCAAATAGATTTGATTATTTATAGGCACACACAAAAAAGGTGTCATCTCTCTACATTCTTATATAATTTAGTTTTAGAACCCTTATCAAATTTAATCAGAGATGCACTGGAAGTAGTACTGTATGAAATCTGCAGATGAAATAATAAGTGCTAAGGACTCAATAACGATTTGTAGAAAACTAATGGAAATAAAATCAGTTTTATGTACCATCTGGATTGCAAATTAATGTAAGTAAATCAGAAAAAAAATTTTAGAACATGCCAATTAATAAATGGGGATATCTCAATTAATAAATGGGGATATCTCTGGTATGAAAATAAGGAGAGTTAGGAAAAGTGAAAGGATGGAAAGGATGGAGAAGAGGGGAGGCTTGGCTTTTGAAAGTATGTTTTGTATCTTTCAATATGACCTGACATAAAAACCATGATCATGATTCTGTATATCCAGCCTATTGCCAATAATAGTACACCAATAATAATTTCATACAGGATCCAAACATGTCTGTGCCTTGCCTTGGCTTGACATTCAGATTGAAGGATTCTGGGAAGCACATGGCTACACTGTATAAGGGCATTCAAAATGTTTTGCTCCCTTTTTCTTGAAATTTTATCCTGTCCCTAGTCCTGAGACTAGGAGATGTGGGGATGGTTTGCCTCCTATGATAATGAAATAAAACACACCATCAAAATGAGTTTCTCAGGAGTTTCAAAATCCAGGAAGCTTCATTCCTAGCATTTGAAGACACTTCATGCTGGTTCCAAAATTGGCATGACCATCAGAGTGGGCACAGAGGCTGACAAGAAACAGATCATCCCAATGTGGATGTCCTTGTTCTGCTCCAGGAGTAATCCATCCCGGCTTGGAATGGATGGGGGAGTGTGGATTCGTCACTTTCGGGCTGGGGAAAGCCCTGTCTCACAGCATTCAGGGGCTCCCTGCAAGGTTGCAGAGTCATTTTCAAACTTACCCTTGTACAGGTTCAACAAAAGAATTATTGACTGTCCTTCTGCACTGCTGCTGTGGTCTAAGGGAGGTCCTTAAAGAACAGTTAACTTCATCTTCAAAGTCAATGCCAGAACAATCATCACAATGTGGATGCCTTTGCTCTGGTCCAGGAACAAATCCATCTGCACCTGGGATGGATACCTTGGATCTGGACAGTCTGATCTGGTCCACTGAATTTAAGGGTTTTTTTTCCCCCCACTGGCACTAAGTACCCATTAATTACTCATTAGGGAAACATTAGGCTCAGAGCAGGAAGACCCCGTTTCCACTGCAGATCCCTTTAGAACCTGATTTGTTCACAACTGTACTAGGGAAATGCAGATTAAATGAGTCCTTCAGGACCTATAATCTGGATTTCCTGTGGACCCCACTAAAGGGGTCTACAATCTGTTCTTCAAGCATCAAATCTGGATTAGATGTGTCAACCACCCAAAACATGGTGTGACGGACATGTTCCCACTGTGAACTTGCCTAGCACCCACTGATATTGGGGTCTACACTGCCCGTAGAGACACATTGGGTACTTCCTTAAATCCAGATCTTCTAAATCCAGATTAGGTGAAGGACCCATTTCTTAGATCTGGATCATCTTAGATCTGGATTAAGGGAGGTAAGTGGGAAAATACCCTAATTCTAGCAATAGCCTGACTCTTCAATTAATACCCTTCCTGGCTGACTGGGCTATTCTCAAGATCTTGAAATTCCTGGACCATATGCATTATCTGGAAATAGGACCAAAAAGACAGCCCTTTTGGTTATGGTCCTTGTTCTTTGAAACTCTCTTCCTACTGAGATTTTGGAGGCTCCTTTACTCTTGTCATTTAAGGAAAAACTTTCTAAAAAGCATATTCTTCTGTTACTGCCTTTGGAACTGTTAGATGGGGTGACCATGATTAATTCAGATTTCCTTGTTGCTGTTTTGATTTGTTTGTTTCTTCATTTTTGCTGTTATTGGTTAACTTGTCAACCACATAAAGTCATTTGAATTCCACAGACTATAAGCCAAATACATAAATAAAAATGTGCAGCCATACTGGGAAAGGAAGTGGTGTTTCTCCCTTTCTCACCTTGTCTGGTTTTGACAGAAAACTTCTTCCTGAAGCTGCTATTTGCATTTCAAGGGAAAGTCTCATTAGTATTAACTCTTCTTTTGAAATTCAAATGGTGGCTTCAGAGGTTGCATCTATGTATTACAGAGCTGACACTGTTATCAGTTCTGCATGGAATATGATTATTACCTTACAAGCTAAATATCTGTGCACCATTGTTTGTAATGCAGGTGGGAAAATTAGTGGTAATGTTTTCATACAGCCTCTGATTTCAAGGTAAATGCCTGGTGCCCTGAACCAGCATGTGACACTTGAAAATACTCTTACGGCTGGGTGATATTGTGGAATAGGGGTGTGCAAGGTTTTTTTTGTTTTTGTTTTTTTGACATTCTATTTGAGTTGATTCAAGTAATCAAAAATTAAATTTGATTTGAATTAAGCAAATTTGAACCTATTCATTCAAATTTTTGATTCGAATTTGCACTTATGAATGTTGACAAGATGTGTAGATGCCCGTACACATCTTGTCGACATCTGTACACATCCGTATGCATCTGTACATTTGCATATGCATCATGTCGTTATCATGTACACAACCCGTTTTCGTCCAGTACAGATCTGTACAAATGCGTATGAATGCGGGAAAGGTGCAGATCTTCAAGTACACATTGTGTAGTAACCCGCACACATACAAATGTTTGAATAATTCAAACAGTCTCAAAATTCAAAAATTGATCCTAATGTTTAAATTCAAATTTCTGGACATTCTATTTGAATTCAAATGTCAAAATTCGGCACACTCGAATACCTACAAATTTTCATGCACATCCCGATTGTGGAACTGAAAAAGATGCAGAAAAGGGCAACCAAAATTATTAAGGGGTTGGAACATCTCCCTTATGAAATCAGACTGCAACATCTAGGCCTCTTCTGAAAGACAGCATTTAATAGATGAAGAAGAAGAAGAAGAAGAAGAAGAAGAAGAAGAAGAAGAAGAAGAAGAGTTGGCATTTCTACCCCACTTTTCTCACCCATTTAAGGGAACTCAAAGTGGCTGACAAAGCTTCTGTTCTTCTCCCCAAAACACAGAAGAGAGCTGTGACTAGCCTATGGTCACCCAGCTGGCTGCGTGGAGGAAGGCAGAATCAATCCTGGTGTTCCCAGATAAGAGTCCGGTTCCCTAACCACTAGACCAAATAGTGGTTTTGATTTGATTGAAGGATATAAATAAATATGGGATTTGATTGAAGTATATAAAATCATGCATGATATAGAAAAGGTGGATATAATTTTTTTTCTCTGTCACACAAAACTAGAACCAGTGATGAATAGGAGAGTCAGATCAGACAAGGGGAAGTATTTCTTCACGCAGAGGGTCATTGGTCTATGGAATTTGCTTCCAAAAGAGATTGTAACAGAAACCAGGCTAGAGAGTTTTAGGAAAGGGTTGGACGAATTCATGGATGATAGATATATCAATGACTACTAGAATGGGTGGTTAGGTACATCCTCCAGGCTTGGGAGACAGGCAGAATGCCTCTAAAGGTCATTTGCAGGATCTCACAGTAGATGAAGGTTTTGCCTTCGTCTCCTGCTTGAGATGCCTGTAAGTAATTGGTGGTCCACTTAGGGAGATAGGATACTAGATTAGATGGGCTGTGGCTTACCCATCAGGGCTCCTGTTATGTTCTTATGATCTTATGATCTGACCACACAGAGGCAAGATATATGCATACATGATTTGTGACTAGTTATGTAGTCAGACCACCTTTTGATTAGAATCATTATAGAGCGGTGATAGTCAACCTATGACACGTGTGTCACAGGTGACACGCCAAGCCCTTTTGGGTGACACACATGGTCACCCTGGCACCTGGGCGTGTAGTGCTTGCTTGTTCTTGAAGTCTATGAAATATCAACTTTCAATTGAAGATTTAGCAAACGAAATTCAGCAACAAAAGTCACCAATGTAAAGAATTATATGTTTTTGCTTTTAATAAAATACATATATCAAAAATATAACTTTTTTAGTAGAGCTACAAATATCACAAAATTATGGATATTTCTAGATATGACACAGCGCCCGAGTTAAGCTAGGGTTTCTTGCGAATTTGGACACACCAAGCTGAAAAGGTTCACCATCACTGTTATTGAGTATTAACACAATGAGTGAAATAAAAGTGATTTTCCACTTGCTTGTTTCCCCAGAACCAGAAGAGAAGGATAACAATTTCAACATTTTCCCAGCTCCAGATTGCTCAGCTTTCTCTCCTAGTGCTATTTATATGATGAAAAGTGATTATTAATCACATTAGCACAGCCAATCTGTTTAGTTTGACCCTTACTGTTACCAGATCAACTCTGGATGTGCAGATATCATAAGAAATGTTACAAAACTGGAACTTGAAATATACCAGGTTTTGACATATGAATTTCGCTTTATGATTGTCATAATTAAAAGCTAAAGGCAGACCATGAAACGTGGAAAGGCCTTAAAATAGCCATATTGGGAGAAAGACAAGCCTGGAGTTTAAAAAAAGGACATAGTTTTCTCAAGTCACAAGCTGGCTGTTTGCAAAAGATAAAAGTCTGTATGCAAGAAACACAGCCTGAGATTTAATCTTGATTGAGTCAAGACAGAGTCCTAGCACCTAAAAAGTCTTTGTTTTCTCTTTTTGGGGTAACAGATTTTTAAATAATGAAGGAGAAATAAAACCATGGAATCTGGGACAGAGATTGGTTTGTCTAATTTTAATAAAATAATAAAGGATAAAATGGAATGGATTTTTGGAAGAGATCTGGGTAAAATAAGTATACCAGAATTTGGAATTACTATCTAAATTGCAAATGGCCCATTTCACCAGTATTAGAATGCAGGATGTTGGAGGTGACTCACTGTTTACACCTTTGTTTACACCCTAACAGAATTGGGTAAAAGGTCGCTGATATCTACACACATTGAGTGGGTCTAGCTGAAGGGATTAAGTGAGTCAGTAGAGGTGCTAAAATGTTAATTTAAGGTAAACTTTTGCAAATCAAACAGGGATACAATAGTTTACTTGCCATTCACACCTTTTGTCTGAGGGTGTCAAGGAGAGGTCAGGAGATGCACTGATTGGAAATGTTGAGAAGACTGGAGTCACATACACATTTTTATTCATTAACAAGGGAAGAACATCAGCAGTTTTTTGGTTCCAATTTTTGCTATAAAAATGGCAGAGAAGAGATGGTTTAAAGGTCTTCTCCTTCTGGTCATCAGAGGAGGGAGGTCTTCTTCTGGTCATCATGGGAGGCTAAAGAGACCTGGAGAAATTTTTCTCCCCCCCCCCTTTTCTTCTTTCTGCTACAGAGTTTTGCTGCAAGAGCTGCAGTTTAAAACTTTTGCATTCTGAATTTGGTTGGTTTTGTAAAGGCAATTATAAAGATTATTTTTAATGTATTTCTTTTGGATTTTTGTCCATTTTGGGGATCAGTCTGACTGAGACTGAAGGGATTCCCAATTTTTAAGTCATTTTCGGGTTCCTGAAAGAGATGCAGTTTGCTGTGGTCATGCATCTCTGTAACTTCAAACTTCTGCACATGGAGAAGACATCATTGGTGAGACAGAAGATTAGTATCCTCTATTCACTTTCCCTTATTTTTCTTTAGAACCTTTTTTTTTTTTTTTTGGTTAGGGGTTCTTTCTAGTATTAGGAGTTTTCCATTCCCTTTCTGGCTGTTTTATATTTGCAATTTCTAAATGAGAACTTTATTCTCATTCCTTAATTCATACTAATAAAAAGCAATTTGTTTTGGGGTTTTTAGGAAGCTTTTGCTGCATAACTATAAATTAGTCGTTTTAATAAAAGAGGGATAAATTCAGTTAAATTCACAAAGATTTCTTAGTGGGAGATGTTCATTTCTTTAGTCGTTTTGCAGTTGTTGCATGTTTATTTCTGTTCTAGAAACGCTTCTGATATGGCTTTATATTTCATTTCAACTTCTTTTCTGTATTTCTAATAAATTATTTGTACTGATTTAATAAGAAACTGGTTTTTGAGTCTAAAATGGGTTTTGTCTCTGTTTACTGGTTATTCCTCGTTATTAAAACCTGTGAAAGATCTTGCTACTGATTCCCCTGGGAAGTTTAAATTTGGTGTTCTTTGGGCTTCAAAAATAATCCAAATTATCCAAATTTTACTCCCTCCATAGTTGCTTCCAGTTTATTACTGGAGCAGATTTGGTAACATTACTTGCTTTAGTGATTGTGTATATATGTATTTCAAAAGGAAATGAAGGTTTAAAAAGGAGGGGTGAATGAGACAATAGTGAGAAAAAATAATTAAAAATAAAAAGGTCCTTTGGCTCGACAAGTCAGGATATTGCATGAACAGAGGAGATAGGCATTAGTTTTAGCAGATACAGAAGTCGAATGCAATTATAGAAAGAAGAGAAAATCCTGGCAAATCTGAAAGAGCGACATGGACAAAAATCCGTTTGGCAGTGCATTCACTTCTAAAATGTAAATAAATAAATGAATAATCCTGTCCCTCATAGCATGTTCAAAGACAGATGATGAATCTATGTGAAACAACTCTAAAATTAACCTTTTGAGCCCAATGATTTCTACCTTGGCTTTCTTGTGTCCCTGGAGAGCATCGTTTGCAACAGTTCTTGCTGTGATCCTTCACTGGAGATAAAGTCATTTGAATCTGGGACTCACTCAGTCTTACCACCTTCTTACAGCCCTTCTAATACCACAAAGCTTAAGGAAGTTTTAGTTTTACTGAGCTATTGATCTGTTGTTCCCAATATCGTCTGCAATGTCTCTCTGCGATTCTGTTATTGGGTTCTTTTTCTGGTAGTATAGTTTGTTATCTTCAGCTCTTAATCTGACACTTGAGCTATGTGATACATGAGATCTTCTAATGAGTTCTGGGTCCTATCATAACTCATATACCCCTCAGCCAAAAATGGCAACCCACATGAGAGTTGCTTACCTGGTTTGCTAAAGCCTGCTTAATGCTGTGTGGGAAAACATGGAGAGTTCATCACCGTGAATCAGACATTCAATTTATCTTTTAATCTACCACAACAAGGCTGCAGAATTTATTTTAACTGCCCTAAGTCCTACTTATTTATTTTTTGACATAAAATCTAAAATAATTCTAAGTATCATTTGAAGCTATAAAAGCAGGTGCTGGCATGTCAGCGAATAAGCATTTCTGAGACAAGAGGGACCTACTGAACTCCAGGAAATGATTCCCAGTTAATTATTCATGACAAAAGAGGCTGACAAATGAAATTAATTTTAAATGTTTTATGGGTTTATGGAGCATTGTGACCTTACGGTCACATTTTCAAAAATCTTATGTGAAAGTGCTGGCTGCTCATTCTAAACACTTCTTCTTCTTCTGGCAAACCTTTTCAAGCAACAATTAATTATATTCTGGTCAACATACTGAGTTTTCTAAACTTCCTGTTATAGCACAGTAAGTTGCAGTATGCTGATTAGCTGGATTTTTGCCAAACATCTCTTGCTTACAGTTTCTCTTTGATGTTCTCTCTACTGAAAACACAGTGTTCCAAATTTCCCATTGTTGACTTCATCAGAGGGATAAACTGAAGGTGAATCTTTTTTACTATGGCTATCAATACATTTAAAATTGTTGCAATGTACAACTAAATACCATGCTGATAGATTTTGATTGTGATCACATGGGTAGTGGAAGAATTAAGTGTCCCGCAGCACCCACATTATAGAGATACAAAGAAGGGCAATTTATCATTTGTAGCAGCCAGCCATTTTGGTCCTCCACCTACAGAATCCTGATGCATACTATAGTTCTGTAAATGGCAAAATTTTAATAGGAATTGCTTGTAATACAGCTGATACCTGCTAAAGAATGTAAGAGTTAACACCCTCTTTTTCATGTGGCTAAACATTCAAGACTGCAATAATCCAACCAGTTAGTATGTGCCTGGTTTATAATGCACATAATAAAGTCTGTTTAATGTTTTCATCAATATTTCCTTGTCTTCTGATTGATGACACACAACTGAACCCATTTTTTCAACACTTCCATGATCCTAAAAATCTAAACACACACCCTCAAAGGAGCTGCTCTCTGACTTTCTATCCAACTTACATGCCTTCCTGATTAAATAGAGATATATCCAATGCTTCAGTAAAATATCTGATATTGCTGCGTGCCAGGAATAAGTGAACAAGCTGCTAGTATCTGACTTAAAGATGGAACAAACTGATATTGTTTTTCCCACCAGACTGTCATTGGGAGGTAAGGACAGAGCAGGGGGTCATAGAGGTAGCCTCTTAGATATGTGGATATTTCAAGCAAAAGGTTTTTTCCCATTATTGCAGTGCTGTCTATGTCTATACAACCAAGAAATGAGTTTGAAGATGGCCTATCCAAATAAGCTTATGAATAAAGTAAAACATTTTTTATTTAGGGGATCAGGGGTTATTTTGTGTGTGTCACTTTCTGTTTTTATAATATCTTGTATTCATAGTATCTAACAGATGACAACATTGCTGAGTTGTCAAGTTGCAAAATTCTTCTCTATCCAATACTTGCCCCCAGTTTAACAAATGTCAAAACTATTCATACAAAAGGCCAGAAATATTTGTATTTGTTCAAATGTTAACATACAAAAATCACAACATTCAATTCAAGTTTGAATGGCCAAATTTGGCCGAATTTTGAATGTTACAAATATTTGTGAACATCTCTAGCATCAACCAATGATTTACAATAAAAAGAAGAGGGCAAAAAAAAAATACATTTCAGCGACAAACATTTTGCAATCAAAATACATAAATGTTATTAAGAATGTGGGGAAAATGCTCAAAAATAGAGGGAAAAGCCATTAGAAATGTTAGAACAGTGGTTCTCAACCCTTTCAGAGGGTTGCGATGAGTCTCCCACCACCCTTCCCTCCCACCTCCCAGCTGCTCCACCCCTGTGGTTGCGGGGTCTCCACAACATGAGGAACTCCATTAAGGGGTTGCAGCATTAGGAAGGTTGAGAACCGCTGTGTTAGAACAACTTACTGTCAGTGTCAGCAGTAGCACATGGCAAATGCAGTGCTATGGTTTTCCCCAACAGATGGTGTAGATCAGACCTAACTGCACACGTGTTTATGAATAAAAGGTGAAATGAGGTCAAATTTGATAACTATGAAATAAAATTTTTTAAAGAGTAGTTAAAATTTCCCTTGAAAACTAAGAGGGGACCCAGATCTAGTAGGAATCTGTGTGGATATTCCCACCTTCATTGTAATGTGGTTTTGGGAATGAGGTTTCCACTGTGAGGAGCTTCCAGTAAAGTGAAAAGAGGAAGGGTGCTTCTACACAGCACCTCTGAAATCCGGATCTACTAGATCCGGATTTCAGAGATCCGTGTTAAGGTAGATCTGTATCTAGTAGATATGGATCTACTAACACCCCTTCCATCCGCACACGTGGTGGAAAGATGGAATTAGATCCAGATTTGAGGTGAGTGCACTCCCCCGACCCGCCATGATTGGCGCAAAGGAAACCGGGACCCCTAAGCCAGAATCGGGCTGGCTGCATTAAGGTAAGGAGGGGATTCCTCGTGCTCCCCCTGGGGTGGGCTGGGGAGGAGGGGAAGCCCCCCTGGCTCCAGAAGCAGTGATCTGCCACTTCTGGGGCAAGGGGTGTTGATCTTTGATTAGATCTAGATTAGATCTTGTTGCAGAGTAGTTTACCTTGTTATCTGATTCCGGCGTTTTGCTCCTGCCCGGCAGACGGCAAACTGCTTCCCAGCCTCTGTATCAGCATTCCAGCATTCCAGCTCATTAAACAGACACAGCCGCTCCGAGTTATCTACTAATGAGCTACGATTTATTGCTTGGTTACATGCTATGTACAAAACAGTTTTCAGTCTCTTTAGCCCGGCGAGGTTGCTTTCCGGTCCATGTTCAGCACATGGCTTTTCTCCTCCCAGACTCACATTCTTGGAAAGAACATCAACAACAACACAATAGCGACTACGAGAGCCTTATACAGAATCAGTAACCGGACGTTGTTGGTGACAACTTCCTGTAGCTGTGTGTGAGCTGCCTCCCCCTCCCATTTGAGGTTACGTGCTCAGGAGCACATCTCCTGACCTTGTAGCATATCAGTTTCACTGTCTTTCCCAGGAGACAGGACACACTATCTTTTGGTTGTTTTCAAATGCACATCCGAACGTTTTTTTTTTCTTTACTCTTCCCCAGACTAACAAGGGGGAGCCCCAAAATTAGAGTCCCCCAGCTTGCCATGCTCAGCTCTGGAGGAGCCAATCATGGAGGGCCGGGGGAGGGCCCAGTTAGAGACCCTTTTCACTATGCAGACACAGAGGACAGGTGAGGGATAAAGAGGGATAAATATTAGGGATAAAGAGATACACTTAGGCCCTTTCTGTATGCGTTCTTCACATGGTATAGGAAAGGATCTACATGTCAGGCCTGAGATGCCTGTCAGTGGGATTTATGGAAATTTTATACAATCTGCATCATGTAAGTATCCTATATAATGTTAGGAATGGTTCACTGACATATACTGGGATGGAGGAAACAATTCATCCAGGCAACTGGCTTTTAAGGCAAGACTTTATAGAAAAGAAAAAGAAAGAACATAAAAGAAAGGAAGAGAGGTTTTAAATAATAGAATAATAATAGAAAAGATGACAGACAGCACAAAAAGCTCACGCAGTGTTCTCCAAAAGCAGTTGTGGAAACTTGAAGTTTCTGTCTCCTGGGTGTGATGTGGTGACTGGGCATGGTGGCACGAATACTGCTATACAGTTGCACGTGGAGTCCAGATTGCCATGGCAATGTCGGGGATGTGCTGGATGTTCCCACAGACATTGCCATGGTGATTTGGCCTGCTATGGCTGTCCACACTTCATGTGCAGGTGATTTCATACAAGACTTTGGTATCACTTGAAGTGAAGACGGATACTGCACTAGTAGGTTTGGCTGGTAAGTGTGGAAAGGCTCTTCTAGATGAAGTGTTTAGCTTCTGAGTTATGGAGACTGTGCAGGATGTTGTTAGTTCTGCATACCCTCTCTTCTAAGGATCCAGGGATATCAGCAGGTCTGGACTCTATCTTCTCAATTCATAGTCAAAACTTTAATTTTCTAAACACCTTCAGTTCCTTAGCTTTTTTTCTTCTAAGGAAATTATTACCAACACATGAAGATGAAATAATATTATCAAGCAAGAAAAAAACCCTCTTGAGTCTGCTTATACTTTAGTAATCTCATGAAAGCACTAAGTCTAGCTAGACCACAGGAAGAAAAGTAAATCTCTTGGTGGGTTCCTTGCAGAACAGGGCGATCAAAGAGAAACGAAAATGCTTCCATCTTGTTGTTGCTTTTGTTTAAATTTTCTTCATTTCTTTGTTGCTGGGCATATATTTTAAGTCAGATACAGCTACCATATTCTACACTATCACCTTTCCACCAGACAGAAAATATGCCTTGAATGTTCAAAAAATTAGTTTTGATTAATCCAAACACTTCATTAAACGCAGCCACTTAACATCTTTGACTTCAACAGTAAAATGCAGATAAACTTTACATAACCTTTGCAAGGCACATAACTGCAACAGCATTTTTAATGCCACATTTATACATCTCAAAGGTTTTAGCTGAGGAATGTAAGGTGGCAGATAGAGTATTTGCTCAATATAATGATCTGTAGGATGTAATTTATTCCGTATTTATAATGGTGATTGAAAGAGACTGGTGCTTTTAACCTGGATTATTTATTCAGCAGAAGTTTGCAAACTCATACATTTTGCTTAATAGCCATGCCTATTGCTATGAAGAAGATCAACTTTTGATGCTAATGTGCATTTCTCCTAAGAAAAAGGAAGAAAAATGTCACTGTAATTTTCCCCCCAATCTTTTCAGCCATACATTAGTTTTCTTCAAACATATATAATAAATATTAACCATACAGATAATATTGAGGAAATACCAGTGGAGAACTGCTAACAACTTCCTAAACAAATTATTTAATAAATAATTGTTAGCTAGGGTTACATTATTATTAATTCCCTCTAAAAGGATAGGGAACACTACCACTCTAAGGAAGTCACATCTGAGCCCTAATCCACATATATACCAGAAAATGCACTTCTACAATGCATTTTTTGGTATTTAATTAATTTTAGTTAAGTGGGAATACTGATGTGGGTTGCATTGCCTGCCAATTCACTACCAAGCCCAATTTGAGGTATTAACTCTGACTTACAAGGCCCTAAATGACTTGGCTCCCAAATATCTAAATGAACACCTTCTCCCATACTGTCCTGCCCATGCCTTAAGATCAGGAGGTGAGGTCCTCCTGGTTGTCCCACCGCCTTCAGCAATGAGTCAGTGGTACACCTGGGAAAGGGTCTTTTCGGTAATGGCCCCCAGGTTATGGAATAGTCTCTCCCTCAAGATGCATCATGCCCCTTCCCTGTATATATTCAGGAAGTCCTTGGCCTTTGGCTAAGTTCATTATACTCCCCCCCCCACACGCACTTTAGGTACTTTTATTGTAATAATTGGAATATTCTTTTAAATGTGTTGAATCTTTTAAAAGTGTTTTTATGTATTTTATTGTTTTTAATATATACTGACTTCTAATTTGCTGTTTTAAAGGTTGTTACCTGCCCCGAGACCTCCGGGTACAGGGCGGAATAGAAATATAAATAATAAATAAATAACGTCTGAATGCTACAACCTCTAAGCTATGCTAGAGTTGATTTTTAATATGTACTATTGCAGCAAGAAAATCTAATCATTATGAAGGAAGTGAAAAAAAACAGACCATTCCGGGCAAAAATCAATTATCTCAAAATATAAGTACTAAATAATTATTGTTAAACTGTAGTATGAAAATTAAAATGGGGGAGTGTTTTGACTTGCTTTAAACCATGAGGCCACCCTGCTTCAACTTTCTTTCAGGGGATTGGAGCAAAGTATTCCCATGAGAGCATTTATGTCTGCATTCAGACATCACTTATTCTGCTATATCTGGATATTCTGGAATAAAGCATGCTTTATTTCAGAACATCCAGATATAGTGGAATAAGTAATTGATGTCTGGATACAGCCTATGTAGCCTTCATCTGAACACACAAGGATTTAAACGCATTGTTCCTTGAAAGGAAAAAAAATGGTCAAGGACTAATATTACTGTTTGTTAAATATTTCTGAACTTCCCATTAATAGCAATTTCAAAGTGTTCCACAATACTTGTATATCATTAAAAACCACAAAAGCCATCAATTGCGTAGGAAGCCCCCCCCCCTAAAATAATGGATGGGGAAAATACAAATGAGAAAGAAAATAGGACATTTATCAGAAAAAAAAAATAATGGTATGTGATTTTTGTACTCATATAAACAATAGCCTGTTATTTGTGACTATCAAAATCAATAGTAAATGATATGTACAGTATCTTGCTTAAAACTATTTGGCCATTCATGGTAATTAGCATATAAATGAAAGAAAGAATATATTCAGGGCTGAGTATGACTTCTATCCTTCACTCTTGATTTAACAAGATAATACTTGCTTAATCCCAGGTTGCAAATTATGCTGGGAAAAGCCACTCAAACTGATGTGAAATCACTTCCTATGCAATTATATGTCAACTAGCCATTTTTCAGTATCAGAACTCTTGTATTTTTTCTTAGTATCAGCATTATGGAATGGCTCCTGAACATTCAAAAAGCAAAGGAGTACAGGGGCTTTTTCCCACTAGGGCTTAGAACCCTTCTAAGACCCAATTAGAAACCCGATTAGTACCTGATTGGTACCAATTGGGAAGGCCCTCTCCTCACCTGGACCCTATTGAAGGCCCCATCTGCAAGGCCCTGTCACCACGAGGGCAGGGGAAACCCGGATTTATTGGTTTCTTCAGGCCAGATCTCCAGGAGGACCCCATATAGACCTGGCTGTGCCTTAAGATCTGGTGGGGAAGCCCTCCTGGTTGTCCCACCACCCTCAGCAGTGGGCATCTGGGAGAGGGCCTTCTCAGTAATGGCCCCCAGGCTATGGAATAGTCTCCCCCTTGAGGTGCATCAAGTTCCTTCTCTGTACATGTTCTGGAAGGCAGTAAAAACACACCTCTTTGCCCTGTCCTTTGGCTAGATGTGGTTACTCCCCACCCCACCACCACCACCTTTCAAGTAGTACTGTTTTTAATATATATTTGGTTTGCTTTAACATTCGGGATTTTAAATGTTGTTGTAGATATGACTGTTTTAATATATATTATTTTGTTTTAATGTGTGGAATTTTTTAAAGCATTTTTATCCGCCCTGAGACGTCCGGGTATAGGGCAGGATAGAAATACAAATAATAAATAAATAAATAAATAAATAAATAAATAAATAAATAAATAAATAAATAAATAAATAAATAATATTGCCCCTCCACCACCATTAGTGTACACATTATTCATATGCCTGATTTTATTCTAAATAACAAGCTATTGAATTCTTATATCCAGTTCTCAGGTTCTTTTCATTGAGTATTGCTTATTTTAAATCTTTCCTTGTTCTACTTACACATTTCTATTTCTGATGTTTGTTATAGTCCCATGTAATTTTTGATAGTTGCATTTGCAAGACTGAATTCAGTAAGACTTTCCATTGCGAAAAAAAGAAAAGATTTAAAAGATTCAAATTCCTAATTAGTCCTGTTAGATATTCTTCTGTAGTAATATCTCACAAGTTTTTATACCATTGCATCATGTTTTTAATTGTTTTCCAATTCTGTGCCATAACCATCTGTGCAGCTGTTAAAGGAAACATTTCTAATTTATTATATGTTCTTTTATTCTCTCCCTTTAACTGAAATAACAAGCATATTGCTGCACCCCATTCTATATTTTCTTTTAATATGCCAATAACTTATTCATTTCCTTCCCAAAATATTTAATAACACTATATTCTGTCTAAAGATGAAATACCGTACCCTTCTCTATCTCTCAATTCCAGCATTTGGCACATAAATTTCTTGATATATTTGATAATTGTGCTGGTGTTTTTTTGGCATTTATATAACATTCTGGATTCATTCCATTTATTTTAGCAGTTTTATTACGTAAATAAATTATCACAATCTTCCTTGGATATGTTTGTCTTTAAATCTGTCTTGCAAGATATTGAAGCCATCCATAGATTTTAACTGTGGGTCATTTAATATTAATCACTATGCAGATACCAAACCTTTTGTGGAAACAGAATGCTGCATTATCAGTTCAACTGAGTGTAAAAATATTTTATTTATTTTTAATAACTTATTATTTTTCTAACTCAAATGAAAAAGCTGTGTAGATAGCTAATGGATGAGGAAATCTGGGTGTAAGATTTAGTTTCTAAAGTAACATTTTCTAAGTCACCACTGTTTCATAAAACAAGTTAAATTGCAAATTGAACAGCTGTAAAAAGCTTAAGATCTCTTTTCCAGCTCCACATACTGAAATTTGCTGCAGAAGATTTCTATTAGACACAGATGGCGGACATATGCAGAACATTTCTAAGTGGAAGCAACACAGATAGAAATTCTAATCCAAAACCTTGTTTGCACTTAACTTCATGAAATATCATAAGTATACCATTCCAATGCAGTTAAGTTCAGGGATGGTAGCTGCTGTTCACACTGCAAGCTCCAGTGCCATCCCCAACTTACCATCAGGCACTTGCAGTGTAGACCATCTGCCTTGAACCATCCAAATCACCATGGCATTGTCCACAACAACTTTTGCTCTGTGTCTGGCCATTGACATGGAAGACATGATGTGGCACACATTTGTGTAGCTGCAGTCAGCCTGCCCCATTCCATCTCCTCATGGCTTCTCCATAGCCAAAGAGGATCAGGAAACAACAGGATGCTCTTGAATGCTCTGGGACAGATGCAGTGGCATGGCATGAGGACAGAGTGTCCTGGGGCACCCAGGAGCATTTCCACAAAGTAAATTCAAACAGGAGCTCATTTGTTTAACAGAGCACATATACAAGGTCATAGCATAGCCTTCTTCCACCTATCTATTAAATCATGTTTTGGCAAAGGAGAGAGTGTGTACTGTCTTCCATCTGCAGGAACATGAAACTTCCCCCTCAACTGACATATAAGGCCTTAATGCTTTAATGGTACCAGTTGAGTTGTGCAGGTCACGAGATCATACAAGAACATAAGAGGAGCCCTGCTGGATCAGGCCATGGCCCATCTAGTCCAGCATCCTGTCTCACACAGTGGCCCACCAACTGCCCATGGGCATCTCAAGCAGAGACAAGGGCAAAATTTCTCCTGCTCTAGAATTCCAGCAAATGGCCTTAGAAGCATCCTGCTTGTCCCCCCATAGGACAACCTCACACCCACTGGGTGAACATCTCTCTATAAGTGCTGCAACATCACTCTCAAACATAGTGTGTTCTCCTTCTTCCCACCTTCTAAGCTGCTCGGACTTGCCAGAAAGTTAAGTTGCATAGGCCAAATAGCATACAATATTACCAGCCTCCATAGCCACAACAATCAACTTCTGTGGCCATTCCCTGTGTCTTCTGGGTTGAAATGTCAACCCTGAGGAAGAAACAGGACAGGAAGGAGAACATGAACTCATTGCATGGAACAATCCATTTCTAACAGTAGGGGTGTTGTTGTTCAGATCCTGCTAAAGTATCTGTTCCATTACTGGTGTGCAGAAGTAAAAACAAAAAGATGATGAGCTTCAGAATCTGTTCTGCCCATAAAAAAATTTGGTTTCTTTTTTTCATCTTCTCTGTTACTCCTTCCCTCCATCCCTTCCTGCAAGCCTGAAATTGGGCACTTTTCTAGTAATGTATTTTGCAAGCCACTCTGGAAGATACTTGTAGGTTTAAAGGTAGGATAAAAAGACTTTTTTAAAAAAGTTACTGCTATTTCCATGTTTAAAACATTTTCATTAAATATTGTGCAATTTCTAGAAATTCTAGGTATACGCTGAATTAAATTCTTAATTGTCTAGACAATAATTCAGAGAAGTAGAACACTACTCAAGGTGATAGTAAAGACGGGGGAGAAATGACTAATGGAATCTGAGCAGATTGGATATTTTCCAGTAATTTGACATAACCATCAATTGGACATCATTTGGATAGCTGAAGCTGCTTAAAATTGGAGAACGGGCAATTTCAGGGGAAAATTAAATGATTTCTTTTACATAGCAATAACTGCAAAAGATTTCCTAGCAGAAAAAAAAATGACAATTTCAGATAATCATCTCTAAATATGATTCCTGTCTGTCAGGAAATTTCACTCATTTTTGCTCTCTTTTTTTTATGCAAAAAGCCAGTTACAAAATTCATGTGAAAAGTTGCAGAAAATTTGGAAGGTTTACTACAGTGCAAGCAGATCTACTTCACTCATAAAGCTTGAGCATATATAAGAGCCTGTTGGCACTTAACTGCATGGAATGATATAATTGTACCATTCCATCACATTTAAGTCCTGGGAAGGAGGACTATGCTTGCAATCAATCTTCAATCAAGTTTGTGAATATTATTTCTTTGTGCACATATTCCTAGTGCAGTATATGACAGGACCTGCCCAGGACCTGCCATAGTCTGCACTGGCATGTGGATGCCAGGTCCCTGTTTTGGCTTGTAATCTGGAATAAAAGCCAATGCAGAAAGAGCTGCAGTTTCCCCACAAAGTCCTACACCAAACTAGGGATTTGTGGGATTGACAACATAGGTAACAGGCATATATGAACAGGTCATATGTGTGATCTATATAGCCATTACGAGTGTGCACAAGTGCAATTTTCAGGATTCAATTTGATTTGAATCAAATATCCAAAAATTCAAATTGATCTGAACGTTTAAAATTTGAATGTGTTCTCATTCAATTTGAATACATTTGAATCTATTCATGCAAATTTTCGATCTGTATTTGCAAATACGAATCTCAACAACATCCATATGTGTCCGTACGCATCTATACACATCCCACACACATCTGTATGCATCCTGTACACATCCGTACGCATCCTGTATTTATCCTGTATGCATCCCGTTTTCATCCTACATGGATCCATACAAATGTGTACGGATGTGGGAAAGATGCTCATGGGCAAGTACGCATCGTGTACGTATCCTTACACATATGAATGTCCAAATAATTCGTATGAATGTTTCAAAAATTCAAAATCTGTTTCAATGTTTAAATTTGAATTGATAGACATTCAATTCAAATTCAATCAAATTTCAAATGTTTCAAATATTCATACGCATCCCTAATAGCCATATAGATGCAGATTGTTCTTCAATACAGCAAGCTTTCCAGATTATGGTCTACTGACTATTCTTTGCCATTGGCTAGTTTTATTTCACAAATGCTTAGAGGACCATAATGTTGAGAGTCCTCCATTAAAGATGTCTTGAAGCACAAACTGGTTAATCGTTTATCATTTTACACTGTTTCCGTGTGGGGCAGAACCAAATGGTTTTTTAATCCCTCCAACCCATTAAAATTCTATGACACTTAGTGGTCTAATGCCACTCGGCAGGAAAGCAAAAATATAACTGACTGAGCAATGTCTATGTATTATTTTACTACTACGAAAGTAAGATAATAAAATACGGAGCAGAAGAAAGTGATGAATGAGTGAATCACAGTTCCATCTATTTTCAACAGGATGCTGGCAGCAGAATTACAATGTTTTCATCTGGTCTGTCATCAGTACAGCAAGAACAGTGTCATTTGAATGCCTGCAATGTAAACAGGCACTTGTGCATTCTGGGTGTGAGGTATTTATTTATTTAATGCATTTATAGACCATTACTCATAAGCAATATCCTGTTACCATTTTCACTATTAAAAACAAGTCTAAAACAATGTGCAGTTATGTAAAAACAATTGTTTAAAAGCAATATTAGAAAATGGATGGGATGTGGAAATTCGGGGCAAGACATTCTTGAAGGGAGAGCCTCAGTTCTTCAGATATTATGGACAACAGTGTGTGTGAAACTCAAGAAAACATAGGAAATGAAATGGGTGACAGACAATATTATTATTAATGCACAAGGCTTTTGAAAAGTAGTGTTTCTCTTTTATTCTCTTGTTAGCATACTGTGGGACTCAGTACTTATGACATATATATTTATTGTTATACACTTTTCTAGTTACACTCTCAAATATACATATACATGCGTACATGCGTACATACATACATTTAATCTGGATTTAAACCAGGTTTTTTTTTAAATCAACAGTGAGGTTTGATTTTTTGTGTTCCCACTGTTAGTTTATAATACGGTAGCACATCTCATATTAACAAGGCAGTAGAAGATTAAAAATATCACTTTCCCTTCTGGTGTTTTGTGCTATATCAATGGATCAAAGCAGAAATAACCAAGGAAGAGGTCCTTGCATGTCTTAATAAACTAAATGTGAACAAGTCACCGGGACCAGATGGTATTCATCCAAGAGTCCTTAAGGAACTCAAATGGGAAATTGCTGAACTTCTAGCAAAAATCTATAATCTTTCCCTAACATCAGACTCCGTACCTGAGGACTGGAGGGTAGCAAATGTAACATCAATCTTCAAAAAAGGATCCAGGGGTGATCCAGGCAATTACAGACCAGTTAGCTTAACGTCAGTTCCATGTAAGGTGATGGAAACCATTATTAAAGACAAAATTAGTGTGCATATGGAGGAGCAAGCATTGCTGAACAAGAGCCAGCATGGCTTCTGCAAAGGTAAATCATGCCTCACAAATTTATTGGAATTCTTTGAGAGTGTCAATAAACATGTGGATAAAGGTGAACCAGTAGACATTGTCTATCTGGACTTTCAGAAGGCTTTTGACAAAGTCCCACATCAAAGGCTACTGAGTAAACTCATCAGCCATGGAATAAAAGGACAAGTTCTGTCCTGGATTGGTGACTGGCTTAAAGGCAGAAAGCAGAGAGTAGTAGTAAACGGCAAATTCTCAGGGTGGAAAGAAGTAAAAAGTGGGGTCCCTCAAGGCTCAGTACTGGGACCAATGCTTTTTAATTTATTCATCAATGATCTAGAAGAAGGGGTACATAGTAAAATAGCAAAGTTTGCTGATGATACTAAATTATTTAGGGTAGTAAAATCTGAAAGAGATTGCCAAGAGCTCCAGAGGGATCTCTTAGCATTGGGTGAGTGGGCAACCAAGTGGTAAATGTGCTTTAATCTTAACAAGTGCAAAGTAATGCACATCGGGGCCACGAATCCAAATTACGTCTATAAACTGATGGGGTCTGAGCTTTATGCAGCACACCAGGAAAGGGATCTCAGGGTTTTGGTGGACAGTTCAATGAAGGTGTCAACCCAGTGTGCGGCAGCAGCGAAAAAAGCAAATTCAATGCTGGGAATAATTAGGAAGGGAATAGAAAATAAGACAGCAAGTGTCATTTTGCCCCTTTATAAATCTATAGTGAGGCCACATTTGGAATATTGTGTACAATTCTGGTCACCACACCTCAAAAAGGATATTGTGGAACTAGAGAAGGTGCAGTGAAAGGCAACCAGAATGATTAAGGGTCTGGAACACCTCCCTTACGAAACCAGGCTGCAACGTCTAGGCCTCTTCAGTCTGGAGAGACGGCGTTTGAGAGGGGACCTGATTGAAGTATATAAAATTATGCACGGCATAGAAAAGGTGGATAGAGAAAATTTCTTTTCTCTATCGCACAACACTAGAACCAGGGGGCACTCTATGAAGCTGATGGGTAAGAGAATAAGGTCTGACAGAGGGAAGTATTTCTTCACCCAGGGGGTCATCGGCTTATGGAATGTGCTGGCAGCTACCAGTCTGGATGGCTTTAAGGTAGGGTTAGACAAATTTATGGATGACAGATGTAGCAATGCCTACTATAAGGAATGCCTAGGTGCATCCTTCAGGCTGAGGGGGGGGAGAGGAACTGGGGCGCTTCTAAGGCCGTCTGCTGGGACTCGAGAGCAGGAGAAGGTTTGTCCTTGTCTCTGCTTGAGATGCCCATGAGCATTTGGTGGGCCACTGTGTGTGACAGGATGCTGGACTAGATGGGCTGTGGCCTGATCCAGCAAGGCTTCTCTTATGTTCTTATGTTCAGTGCAAAATGGCAGGGAGGAGGGAGGGAGGGATTCAAGCTGTCAGGCTTTTACACAAGAGCCAACAATTGTGCCAGATCGTGACAGCGGATCAGTGCAAAATGGTGGGGAAGTAGGTTTTTACACCGGACCTGACACATTCACAACCCCAGGACAGAAGCCACCAATTTTTTTTATACTGATCTTGTTACAGGTACTGCAATTGATTCTTCACCTCCAACCCTCACTTTCAGACAGCCCAATCTAGCACATAATGGCAGAGAGCCAGGGAAGAGAGGGGACTAGGGCACAGGAAATTACAGCTTATCCTTGGGTTGAGAAACTGAAGAGAACGCCCCTCCCCTCAAAACCACTTGTATTCTTATTGCAAAATACCAAGGATTATTTCTAAACTCAGCAGCAAGACCTCTTTTAATGAGAATAGGGATTCTCCCTGTTTTGGGACCGTTAATCTGCAGAAATGGGGGATCCCTTGCAAACTGTTGGGACTGGGAGAACTCGGGCCGACTTCAAGTCTGACTAAATTCTGTGTCGGAATGGGGTCTAAGACATATTTCCTTATTTTATTTGTATTTTACTGCTGCAGCTCTGTGGAAATTTTTTTTTCCCTTGAAAGGACATCAAGGCAGGTTTCAAGCAATGCAATCAAAGCAATCCAGAAAATATAAAATATTTACAAATGTTATCCATTTCTCCAAGGAACAAAAAATGTATATATTTCTTCAGTCATAGGGCCTTTTTATACTATGTCTCAGTCAATTAGGAGGCATAGCACTAGTATGCTGTAAACATCTGCTTAGAGCATACTCAACACACCCAAAGCCTCCCAAGATATACATTAAATTTCATGCCAATGAAATCCCCGTGGACACTGGAGACTTCATCTTCACTCAAAACCTTCATTCAGTGTTCAAACTGAAGGAGACAGGTCTTCTGGAGAAGCCACGAGCCACTCCATGAGCACAGATACGTATAACAGATAGAAATGTTGTTGGCATTTGTATCTTTAAATACAAATCTAACGTTCAAACGTACAGATTGGAATTTTATGATTCGGATCAGATTTTAAGGGATTCGAATCTTAAATATCCTAATATAATTGGACTTTATGACATTCAAATCTATTCAGATTCGAATGTCAAAAATATATTTGTGCACATCCTTATAAGATAAGTAAGTCAATAAAAAGGATGGACAGCTAGTAGAGTAAAATTTCACGGGCAGAGTGTTTCAAAATCAGAACAGTGCTTCCATTAATACAACAGCAACAACAAACGCGCCTTTGGATTTTAGTTATGCAAATCCAGCTGTTGACAGGCACTTCCATTGTGATTTAAATTCCTTGATCAAATGGAATGATTAAAAATAGAATTATGAACTATTTTTTTCTTTGCTGTTTAAAAATAAAAGGAGCAATGAAATTTAAGAAGAGGGAATTAAAATAAGAAACACACATTGATTTCC
Organism: Aspidoscelis tigris stejnegeri; assembly: GCA_023333525.1. Classification (NCBI taxonomy): domain Eukaryota; kingdom Metazoa; phylum Chordata; class Lepidosauria; order Squamata; family Teiidae; genus Aspidoscelis; species Aspidoscelis tigris. Next base: position 12,707,555 of record JALMGA010000006.1, on the reverse strand, counting down.
CCCCTTTCTCCTTTAGCTTTCTTAGTCTTAATAAGAAGTGTTCTACAACATACTGGATTTATCATGGTTCTTGTTTCTCAACAAGTTTTGGAAAATAAAATAGTGGAATAAAAATCAATTTTCAGTATTATAAAATGTTAATTTTACTGCGTCTCTGTACGCTCCTCCTTCTCCTTTGTAGTTCATATAACTAATGGATTCAGGTTTTCTTCTTAAAAAATATTGTCATGCCCCACGTCATCAGTGCTCCTTCCTCCAAGGTAGTCGCAATGCCCAGCCAAGCTCAGACAGGCTACCCGGCCAGGCAAGATGAAGAATGCTTGCCACAAGCAGCTAGTGAGGACATTGAGCCCATACTTCCAAGTGACAGCAGCTCAGGCTTGGAGCTCGCCAGGTGACACCCTTCGCCAACCGGTCTGAGACTCAAGCATGAATCCACACCCATCAGCTGCAGTGAAGGAGACCAGAGACGTTTTCGCACGGGCGAAAACGGAACGCGAAAAAGGCAGCTGCGGACACGTCATCCGCATTGGCCGCGCGCGGCTTGCGTCCCGACGTGTCCGCAGCTGCCTCTTTCGCGTTCGAAATGTAGAGCACTTCGAAGTGCTCTACACGCGTTCCAACGCGGACGAGCCGTCCGCAGGCGTTCGGGAGAAGAAGCGTTCGTGCCGCTTCTTTCTCCCGATCGCCTGCCGGCTCGCCTCCGACGCCGCGCGGCTTTGACAATCAGCTGTTTTTCAAACAGCTGATTGTCGATCTGCCTCCGCGGCCGCCGGCGCGCCCCTGGCCGGCGTTTGCCGGCTAAGCCAGCTTCGGGCGCTTTGACCATTCGCACCCAGACGCTCCGGAACGCGTTTACACGCGTTCCGGAGCGTCTGTGTGTGAACGGGGAAAGCGCCCGAAGCTGGCTTAAGCTTTCCGCCTGAACGCGTTCGGTTTCGAACGCGATTCAGTGCGGAAATGCCTATGGTTCTGACCTGCCTATTTAAGGCAGAATATTCTGATGATATTTGTTGCAAACGCTTGTGAAGCTGCAACTCCAGCATTCCATGACCTTGCCTCTTGATTTAATACTGCATACTCTGATCTTTGACCCTGGAACTTTCTTGATGACACATTTAACTCAAAAGCCCCCAAGGTACTTTGATGTGGACTTTTGCTGTTGCTGTCTTTGGCTGCTGCTACTCTTCTGTGCGGGCATGTGTGTTTGTTCTCCACACCTCGTCAGCTGGAGACACAACAAATATCAGAAAAGATCTGTAGAGATGAAATGTTTGATGGATCATTTATAAACAGGTAAGAGAACTTAAATACAAGGGCCTACTTTAACTACTGAAGAGATATTTGTATTGACACTTTTGTTTCTTCTAATAGCTCTCTTCCTCACACACACACACACACACATGTATTTGAAGTAATAATTAGGCTCTTGTTTAGAAGATCATTAAGAAGTTTTGTGTAAGCATTACCTTAGTAGAGAGTAGCTATCGTACTGAAGAATTGCATGCTAGAATTCCGATGATTATTATTAGTGGGAAGAACAAAGTGGCAAATTCAGCACACAAGCAATTTATTCATGCATAATTCATACCACACTATTTCTTATTATCTATCCTTAATCTCCTAAATTTGTGTGAGAGATCTGCTAAGGTCACCACGTTTGCATCTTGCATTGAATATGTGTTCAAAAATGGCACATCCAAGTGTAGTGGAGTTTAATAATGTTCCAGTGTTTGCTTTGAAAAGAACAAAAGTGCTAAGAGTTTTAGCATTTTTCATACTGTTTTTCAAAAGATGTGTTTTACCTTAACTCAATGGTTGGAGGTAGATAAAACAAATAGGTGAAAAACAATTCAAAATTAATTTTGAATTGATAAACTTTGGCTTGGGTAAAAAATAATGCTGAGAATCAAGCTGGATAATTTCCCCCACTGCTTTAAGAACATGACAAGTGCCCACTGGATCAGACCCATGGTTCATCTGCTCCAGCAATCTGCTCTCACCATGGCCAACCAGCTGCCCAGGATCCAAAGATTTTGCTTGGCCTGCTTGCAATCTCCCAGAAGTTTGCTTTTGAAGACATACCTTCTCCTACTGATATCAGGGATATCCTGACAAGGGCTGTTGAGAGCTAAGTTCCAGTTTAATGACAAGGGGGGGACAAATGTATGTTAAAGACTGGAGCCCAAATCACACTTCAGCCTATAGTTTACAATTAGTCAACATCTTGGCAGGTGCATCTGAACTTACAGGAGGCGCTTACAGCCCTACAATCACCTCCTGCCTGCCCAGATGTTGACTTATTGTAAACTAGCTGTGGTGCATGACATTATGCATCACAAGCAACCCAACTCTCCCCAATCCTAACCATATCCCTACTAGGGATGTGCATGAATATTTGTATTATTCATTATTTGGATGAATTCAGACATTCGTATATGAATCGAATATCCAGACATTTATACTTTAGTATTCATATGAATACGAATGTTTTGTTATTAATATGAATAATTTGGACATTTATATGTGTACGGATACATTGTGTATGGATACTTGTATCTTGTGCGTATCTATACGCATCCATACAGATATATATGGGATGAAAACGGGATGTGTACAGATGCATATGAGATCTCTATCATTGGATATGTATGAAATATTTGTATGAATAGATACAAATGTATTTGTATCAGTTTGAATGTCCAAACATTCATTTTTCTTTATTCGTATGAATTTGGATTTTTGAATATTTGATTCATTACAAATGTCTGAATGTTGTTAAGAATCAAATGTCGAAAATTGCATTTGTGCACACCCCTAATCCTTAAGTGTCCAGCCAGTGACCATCTGCACTCTGTCTAGCTAAGGAGGTCATCTGAACTGCTGCACAACCAGGCCCTCTTGGTTGTCCCACCACCTTCGGTAGTAAGGTTCATGGGCATCTGGGAGAGAGCATTTTCAGTGGTGCCCCCCAGACTGTGGAATGGTCTCCCCCTCGAGGTGCACCATGTCCCTTCCTTGTTATCATTTAGGAAAACATACCATTTTGCCTTGGCCTTTGGCTGAGGTGATACATTCTCCCCTCAGTTATAGTTGTTATGAATACACTATTGAGTGCACAGCTTATATCTGAGTTTTTAACTATGTACCTTGTTTTGATTTGTATTGTGTTTTTAATATGTTTTAATCTGTATTTTGTTTTTACTATGTTTTTAAATATGTTGTCTGATCCGTTGTTACCCGCCCAGAGACCTTCAGGTATGGGGCAGGATAGAAATGGAAATAAATAAATAAATAAATAAATAAATAAATAAATAAATAAATAAATAAATAAATAAATAAATAAATAAATAAATAAATAAATAAATAAATAAATAGCAGTTTATATGACCCCAGTGTCAATGTGCTTGTGCAGAGCTTGGTGTTCCCATAGTGACAGTGCTGGTACACATGCAGTTGATCAGGTAAATGATCAATCACATGGGGAGGGGTCAGCACTGAGTAACATTTGCTCCACAGGACAGGAAAGGAAGTGCAAAAGTATTGTGGGTTAGTCAGTTGACAATGAACCAAGTGATTCACATGTAAACTAAACCACTCTGTAGTTTGAATAACTCTGGTCTGAATCTAACATAAACGAAAGGGTTTCTCATGAATCAAGCACATCATTGTGAATTGAGGGTGGTTCACTATGGCTTGCTTGGTTTGTATAGAAACTGAACTATCCTGGGTGGTTTTTTTTGGCAGGGCGGGGGACTGGTCCAAATAAAACCTGAACCAAGAGCATTCTGAGCATTCCACGTTAGAGGTTTTTATGTTTCTGCAGCTGAGATCCATATTTTCTACTTTCAGTCCTCTCATGGACATGAAAAAAATGAAGTCAGTTTGAAAATAGCAATATGGATACTGAATGCTTGCACACACATTCCAGTGACTGTGGTACACTTGAAATGCCTGTATTTGCAATATGTGGAAGTGAGTGCATTAGAATTCAGATGACATGTTTCCAGATGCTTACAAGTATATCTCATACAAGATTAAATGCGAATTCAGTCCATTTTTGGAACTTCCTGATCCCATTTTTTAAAAAATTCCCAGACTTTATGAGGACTATCCTGCTAAAATCTGCAGGAAAAGTCCTCAAGAAAACTGTTCTTGGTCCCATTTTGGAGACCAGCCCACTCTTTTTTTCAACTTTGGGAACACTACTGAACTATCCCAGGGGGAGATCAGCCTTTCAGACACCCTTATGCTTCTGGCCAATGCCTGCCGTGGGTGGGTGGGATATCACATCTGGGGAGGTCTGCCCTCTCCCCTTGCTATGCCTGCTTTGAACACACTGCAGTTATGAGAAATGAAAGGAAAACTCTTAAAAAACACCAGCCTCTGTTTGCAGAGATACATTTGTAGCAAGGATCGCAGAGCAGGGGAAAACTTTTTTTAAAACACCAGCCTCCATTTACAGAGGGGCGGAAAACTGAAAGGGAGAGTAATTGCTTTGTGATTGCCCTGTGTCTGTTCTGTCACTCAGCTGATTCTGAGTGGTTTACAGGGGTTGGACAAGGGGAGGAGATGAAAATATCCTGTTTCTCTGTCCTGGGGATTTGTGCGGTGAGTGGGAACTGCAATATTCAAATTCAGCCCGTGTTATCCTCAGGCAAATGTGGACAGCCAGAATGCACACTCGATCCTGAATGTGGATTGATTAAAACATTCCAATCTGGATTAAAAAAAAAAATCAAGTGGGAATGCAGCCCTGCAGTATATCTGCAGCTGCCAATGGCTACTGAGTATAAAATTCATGTTTATCGATAAACATATGCAGATAGGCATGTAGACAACTCAGTACTCATAAGATGGATACAGATCAGCAAATATTATGGGGAACTGGGTGAAAGAACTGTGTCTGCACCATTATCCACTGCACCAAAATGCCAAGATGGATTTCTTGAGAAAAATAATTAAGCACGGTGGTCTGTTGCTATTTGTAAAGATTTCATTACACAAAATGTCGCACACACATATATAACATCTTAGAAATATTGAAAGTCTCAGAAAACAAGATTTTTCTTTTCCTGACTCCCTGCCTGAAATAAAAAGCTTGTGAATATCCCATTTCTTCACATTAGAAAAGAGAAATCACAAACCCTGCTCCATGGTTTGATGCCAATTTCATCACTAATAAATTGCATCTCCTGAGATCTGCTACATATTAAAGCATATTAATTGCATGCATGCACGCTGGTGAAGAGGATTTAACTCTGTCCCCTCATAGCATGACTCTTCCTTCCCAACTGTGTTTACCGTTGACCGGGAACTACAGTTTTCAGCAATTTCTATTTGGGGACTTTTGGGGCAGATTTACTGAGACTACAAGACAAGGGGAAAATAAATTGCAACTTCTTCATCCTGTATTGTCATTCAGCATCTTGATAGATAGAATATACAGGGGAAAATATGCTTAATCTATGGGCCTTTTCAGACTTGGATGAAAAGGCTGGTCTGGGGATATTCCTGCATGGAGCATAAGCCCCATGTGGAGCTGCTTTCATTCTGGGAGTGGCTCTCTGCATGCTGAACCATCCCCCGGCTGGATAATGGTGGAACACTAAAAACGCTCCACAGGTATACTAGTTGTAGCTTGGATATGGCTTGTACATACCAGCACGTTTGGCACCTCTTCCAGGAGAGTGGCTGGCCAATGGGAAGCCACGGTGCACACACACGCAATGGATGCCGGGCCTCCCACTGCCAGAAGCAGCCCGGCAGCGAGGAGGTAAGATGGCAATCACAAGCGTGTGACCCTGGGCGGGGTGCGGGGTGGCGGCTGCAGCTTCCCTCTCACTCAAGAAGGCACTATCATGCCTTCTTGAAAGGGAACCCAGCGAAGCTGGCTGCCGGTCTTGCCATGCCAGCTCCGAAGGAGCCAATGGTGAAGGCCAGTGGGCAGGCCCAGTTACGAAACAGGGAGAGCATGTGCTCTCCCTCTTTGACAGGGCTGGGCCTTTGGAGGCCGGATTGGGATGGATGGCCGGATGTGTCTGCACCAGCACCCTCGCCAATCTGGCCATGCCGCCGCCACCCCACACGTGTGCGGATGCACAGGGCCTCTGAGAATCTGCCCCTCTTTGGGACAGATTATCGGAGAAAATGTTTTGCTGGAAAACGGATCTTATAGATCCGTTTTCCGGCGGCATGTGTGGAAAGGTCCAGGGTCTTCAAGAAATCTGGTCCTATAAGATCTGGATCCTGGCAAGGACCCAATGCTAGGCATGATTGCAGTGGGAATGCCATAGTACCCATGTGGAGCATGCATCTGTCCCCAAGCAAAAGACGCGAAGGTGGCATGGAACAATTGGCTCATGTGCATGCCAGTCAAGCAACATTTCTGGGGAGCAATGGGTGATTTGGGTGGACAAATCTCCGAAGCCACTACAGAGCATCTTCAAAGCCTGGCTCAAGCTCTGCAACACATCCTAGTTACAGAGTGGCTACGAACCACTGCTCTTTCCATGTCTCCCACCTACCCCTCTGCGTGGATGGCAAGGACTTTTGGTGCCCAACACTCTCCAGAGGGTTGCCGCCTGGCTGCCATGTTGCATGAGGGTGCCAAATTGACTGATATTTTCAGCTTTGAAGAATTCCAAATGACATCTACACATTTTGAACTCATCTACGATGCTGTCTTTGGAGAATGGTCACCTGCTTTGTAGATTTGGGTTTCAGGGTGTCTGCACCCCATCGAGGGTGGCACCCAGGGAGCCCTGACCCAGGATTCCATTGAAGACCCCTTTAAAAGGGTCCACAGGAAGACTGCCACTGCCTCTCCTTAGATGTCTTGGCACAAACAGATATGGACATTGATCATCCTAGCTATCTGGGCCATATCAATAGACATAAAGCCAGGCTCCATCACATCTGTTATGACTGTAATGGCCAGATTTTTCACTTTTTTCCAGGCACTAGGTTGCTCTTTTCCCTTCTAGTTTTCTTCTTTCTTCCCCCTTATTTTTTTTCTTCTAAGTATACTCTGATTTCTCCCAGGATTTCATTGTCTTGCTGTCACTTCTCTACTATGGTCTTCAAGCTCCATTGGCTTTATCTGGCAACAGTCTCTCTTGCTCTCATTTTTTGTTTCCTCCATGGTCTCCTTTGTCTCTGGAATCCGTTCCACTGATTTATCTCTAATGGACAAGTTTCTAAGACAATATAAAACAAACCATATTAGAATGAATGCCTAGGTACATCTTTCAGGCTAGCTGGCTGGGTGGGGGATCAGGGTGCTTCTAAGGCCATTTGCTGGGATTCAAGAGCAGGAAAAGGTTTGTCCTTGTCTCTGCTTGAGATGCCCATGAGGATTTGGTGGGCCACTATGTGCAATGGGATGCTGGACTAGATGGGCTGTGGCCTGATCCAGCAGGGCTTTTCTTATGTTTTATGTTCTAAATTTTAAGTTTCATACGCAATCCAACTTCAATATAACACTCACCTTTTTTTGAGGGGGACGGGAGTTGTATCTGCACCACTATTAGTGTATTGTGCTATCAGTTGTGAACAAATGAATAAACAAAACAACATTGTAAAACTGAGGGCATAAATGGAACAGGAGGCAGACATTTTGGGCAACCTTATGAAGAAAATGGTGAAATTGTCACTGCCAAAATTCTCAAGCGATAACCTTTCAGGATCATATGAACTTTGGAAATGTCAGGAAACAACTTCAATAGCCTTTTCAGAACAGTCTATATGACTAGTGTTATATTTTAATCATTTGTCATGAAATAATATTTTTTTAAAAAATGCTGAGATCAAAATAATAATAGTAAACAAGGACTCTTTTTTAAAAACTCAGAATGCACGAATATTCTTAGGTCAAAATACAAATATCACATCTTCTGTTTCGAATCCCTTTTTCACCTTATTTAAAAAATAAGGAAATGATTGGTTAGTGGATTGCATCTCAGTGTGAGTTGCAGAATTTTAGATAATACAAACTGTAAGGAAAACATTTAGATCTGCAATTCACTAATTTTGATTAGTTTATTTATGGACACTTATCTCATAAAAGCAATATGAAAACAATGTATAAAAAGATAAAAATGCATTCATTGAAAGAAGAAAATATACATTTTAAAAACGCTATACAAAAGATAACTTGGACATGGTACAACAGCATTTTGCAACCTGGACATGGTATAACAGCATTTTGCTACATTAAGGGAAAACAAGATCCTGCTGGTCAGAGAGCAAATATTGGAGATAAAATGAATCAGAACAACTCCGATGTTGTGCTAGCAGAAGAGTCAAGTCTGCAAGTCTGTATCAAGCAGCGTAGTGTTTGATTTAAAAAGATTTTCATCTATGTTGCTGAATTCTTGCTGGCAGTGTTCTCAGGCCAAGAGCATATGGCTCAAAGGGAAGTTATACTAATGTTCAGGCAATTCACCAGTTCAAAACTGAACAGAAGCAACTAAATCTACTTGAGTCTGAGGGTGTTTCCGCACTAGCTGCAGAAATCGGATTAACCACCCCCTAGAACACATTAAATGCAATTACCTGAAGTGGCTTTTGCATTGGAGTCCTCTTCTGACACCCTTTGCAGAAGCCGCTTCTGCATTTCGGCATGCAAGACCAGTTTTTAAAACCAGTTTTGCCACTGAAATCTGGATTAAATGTAAGACCTGAAAAATCAGGCCTTACATCTGTCACTTCCCCCTGGAGGTGTGCATAAGCAGGATGCTTCCGCGCACAGCCAGGGGAAGGGATGGATTCCTTCTACCTGCCATGTTGGGGAGGGCAGAAGCAGGATTGCCTGCTTCCGAAGCCCTTCTGCCACATGCCGGTCACCACTGGAAACATGTGGTGACTGGCAGCTCCATGGTCCAGTTCTGTGGCTCCGGGCACAGCGTTGCCGGTGTGTGAGCCAGAGGACAGATTGGAATGGGTGCTGGTACATCTGCATTGGCTTCAAATAACTCATGCTTCCAATAAACTGAGACTAAGTTCACATGTACCAAAAAAGAAGACAGTAGTGTGTGACACTTACATTATCTAATCTACATATTCTAGCCTAAAATGCTAATGAAGGGGCAAGAGGGGCCGACTAGTGTATTAACAATCCCATTTTCAAATAATTTGTAAGCTGTCTATAAGCCACCATACAGAAATTTTAAACTTCATGTGAACACAGTCTGAGGGCTTTTTCACATTTACATTGCAAGTCATGGGATGCTCCAGCAGGGAGTGTCTGCACTTTATAGACTCATTTTCTTTACCAGAAATTACTCTGTGCACACTGGAGCAACCCCTGCACTGTATAGGTGTGGAACATCACATGTTTTGTTTTAACATCTAGAGTTTCATGTAAATAATCAACACTATATATGGGATACTAAGCCTAGATGATTTCCTCAAGGCTTCCCTACAATGCTGAAACTACAAAAGCACTCCTTATGTAGTATAAAATCATCATGGCCTCCAAAGGATATGTTAAGATGACATCATTTTACTCGGTAATCAGTTAAGCTGTTGTCATTGCTCTCTTGGCAGCCTCTACCGACACAAGTATGATAATTCTGAACACCAACATTTGCATTGCTATATTTCCTCGACCTTTTATGACCCTTCTTGACCTCAGATCAAGCAAATTAATATGGTACTTCTGGCCTGTAATGGAGAGCAAATGCATCATTTAATATGTCAATGTGTAATGCTATACATCTCCTAGTAATTAATTCCTGTGCAACACCAGCTACAATTTTCCTTTACAAGATGAGTCAGAGTTAGCTTAACTTAATCATCACTGATGCTGACGCTGACACCTACCAGAATGTACTGAAATTATTAGAAAAGATTATGCTTATTCAGCCTCTGTGTTCAATCAGCTATGAAGACTGTGTCATGAGGGAATGAAAATGGCTTAATTAGGGAGGGGAAATTCCATATAAACCACTTGAACATAAACCACTTTTATGAATGACTTTTTAATCCCTGCAAATAATGAGATTGAGACGTATTTGCAAAGGGTATTGATCATGGAATTAAATTATAATGTGCCTATCACATTTTGTCAAGACGAAAATATTTTAAGCATCTGTAATGAATATTCTATTCATAATGAAGCTTTAAATAATTCTGATGGAGATAATTGCAGGGCTGAACTGTTATCAGTGGTAGTAATGACAGGCATCCCCTACCCAAAAGTTGAGTTCCCTGACCAAAAATTGCTGCCAGAATTCATAGTGCCTTGCTGTGGGAACTGCTCATAAAGTCTGCAATGTTGTACTGCAAGCATGTATCTACTAAGATGAGGCTAAAGCAAAGAGAAAGGATATGGCACTTAGACAACAATGAATAAATGTCCAAGGAACAGAACACAGGGGTGTGCACAAATGCAATTTTTAGAATTCAATTCAAGTCGAACACTCAAAAATTTGATTCAATTCAAATCTTTTAAATTTGAATTTAACCAAATTCAGTTCAAATTAAGCAAATCTATTCATTCAATTTTTTCATTCAACTTTGCACTTATAATGACAACAACATTCATAGATTCCCTTACACATCTTACCTGGGTCGATATACATCCGTACGCATCTGTACATGTCCATATGCATCCTGTAGTTATCCCATATGCAACCTGTTTTCATCCTTTATGGATCCATACAAATGCTTACGGATGCGGGAAAGATGTGAACCTTCAAGTATGCATCGTGTATGAACCCGTACACACATGAATGTCTGAATAATCTGAACAAATAGATCTGAAATTTGAAATTCAAATCAAATCTTTAAATTCAAATTTAAGGATATTCAATTCAAATTCGAATGTCAAAATTTGGTTGATTTGGTCAAATCTTGAATGCATTCAAAATGCGTTTGGGTGCAGACCCCTAGAACATAATCTTACGCTGACTTGGTGACATTAATCAGGAAACCTGATATGCTTTCTTAACATACCAAGAGTAGATGTGCACAAATATTCATCACATTCAACATTCGATTGAATTCATTCAAATTCACACATTCAAATTTGAATTGAATGTTGGCTAGATTCAAAGATTAGCATTCGAATGTGAAGCAAATGCTTTTATATGTTTGTTCAAAGCTTCATTATATTTGTGAGCATGGGGAGGCAGGAAAGGGACTGCCCAGAGTGGATTCAAAGTGGATGCAGAGCAGACTTAACTGCTTTCAGAGCAGATCCATAGGGGATCCATAGGGGATTTGCAGGGAGTTTGTTGGTGTGACTGGCAGCAGGGATTTGAACTGGATTCGAATAGCATTCAAAGAACATTTGGTTTGAATTCAAATCCTACCACGTTTGAAGGGGATCTATTCAAACAAATGTGAATTTCCTTGTATTCAACTCAATTTGAATCAAACATGTACAAAAAATTCATATCGTGACCCCTCTTAAGAGTAGATCACATATAGCTTGGGGGGAAGGGCTGTTCTTCCTCTTAACCCCAACAGAACTGTTACAATGTGTCACAGGCTTGTTAAGCTTGTTAGCAATGAAAATGGGAAATTGTAGAATAGCACCTTACATGGAAGTTAGGGAGGAAGTAAACCAGGGGTTGAACCTTAATCTATCAGCTCAAAGAGGAAGCCCTACTGTAAAGTGGGGTGCAGATAATCTCACTTTCTTGGTATGGCAAGGCTAGAGTAAGAGTCTTCAATTCAAGAAGGCTCTCAATTACAGAAAAAAATCTGGATTTGTGTAAAAGAAAGAGTTGAAACTCCAGCGAAGTCCTAAGAAAAAGTCCTCGATTTTGGAGTCTCACTCAGCTGGGCTGCTTCTTAGAAACAGCAGCAGACTGGAGGAAGCTCAGGTAGTGGTAATAATGTGTACTGGGTACATATTATTGATGATGATGGACATGAAGGGTTGCTGATTACGGACATGTATGAATATCTGTAACATTTGTTATTCATACAAATTTGGACATTTGTACAGAAATCAAATGTTACGACATTTGTACATTAACATTCGTATGAATAGTTTGTACATCTGTTAAACTGGGGATAAGTATGGGATATGTATGTATGTGTTCATATAGGATATGTATCTGATATATATCTGATACATATGCATTGGTATAGGGCAGTGGTTCTCAACCTTCCTAATGCCGTGACCCCTTAATGGAGTTCCTCATGTTGTGGAGACCCGTAATCACGGGGGCAGAGCAGCTGGGAGGTGGGAGGAAAGGGCAGTGGGAGACTCATCGTGACCCCTCTGAAAGAGTAGTCTGACCCCCAAAGGGGTCCCGACCCCCCAGGTTGAGAACCACTGGTATAGGGTAAGTATCTGATATGTATGCATTTGTATAGGATCCATATGCAGGATCCGTATGCATTCATATCAGATATTCGTACAAATTTGTATGAAAACATTCATATCAAATAGAATCTATGACATTTGAAAGGGATCTATACAAAAGAATATGAATTTTCTAACATTCAATTTGTTACAAATCAAATGCCAAAAAACCCATCTGTACACATCGTTGTTGCTGTTGATAAGAATCATATCTACCACCATTCCAGGAATGCCTGTTTTTATTAAGAAACTTTACAATGGGGGCAGTGTTCATCCCTTGATCTTTCCAAGGATGGGACCAAACATGAGGAAGGTTAAGATTATAAAGGAATCTCAGTGGAAACAATGTGATATTTTGGCATGTGCTCCTGTGTGGGGTTGTGGAGTGACACACAGATGCATCCTTTACAATTTTGCCAAAGCTTGATTTGAAACAAAAGGTGTGACAAGCAGCCGGAGCAGTTCCCTGCTTTTTCTACAAGACCTGTATTTGGAAAATGTCTTTTCCAGGGGACATGCCTTACAACATGGCCTCAATTAATTATGTTTGACCTATGATCTGTGATCTTCTCCAGTTCCTGTTGGACTATCATTCTCCTGCTTGATACCATTCATGATTATTAATAAAAGGAATTGGCTAAATACGATTGGGAGAAATTCTGGTATAAAGGCATTGTCTTGGAATATGATCCTATCAGAGCTTTAAGATTTGGCCGTAATTGGAATAAGTAGAGTCTTGACCATTTTTAACTTGGAGTTATTATTAATAAAAGCCTCGGACTTATAAAATATTTCTAAAAAGCAAAGGAAGGCTCTGTAGTATTTTAAAAAGACAAATCTCTCCATTAAGTCGCAAGCTGCTGATGCAGTTAATTCCTGTTGACTTCTCAGTAGTGCCTTGGTGAGCTACTGGAGATGATCAAATCAAGATTGTGCCTGAATGCTAGAATAAGGGTTGCAAAATAAACATTGACATGGGTTAACGATTGATCACTGGGTTCTGAAGAGAGAGGATATCTTTTGTTTTAAGAAAATATTTCAAAATGTTTCTGTGGAGGGGGATCTTGTGAAGGTGTGCTGAATCCCATGGATCTGCTAAGTTCGCATAAGCTGTTCCATTACATTTTAACTTGAAGGAGATGATAAGAAGAACCTCATCAGTACTGGGATGGAGGTGACTCACTGTTTACACCTTTGTTTACATCTTAACAGAATTGGGTAAGAGTTTGCTAGTGTCTACATACACTGAGTGAGTCTAGTTGAAGGGATTAAGTGAGCCAGTAGAAGTGCTAATTAGGAATGTTAATTTAAGGTATACAAGTCAGTAACTTTTGCAATCAGGCAGGGACAATATAACATAAGCATGGTTTCATATTAATAAAAGTTGGATTCTCCCTTATTTTCTGAGAGGGGTAAACAGGTTTAATGGGGTTTCTTTTCAATAAGAAATTATTTAGCCTTATTTTAAAATAAGAGGGTTTTTAAATATCCTATTCATTTCTTCTTTCTCTGTGGAACTTCACTGAGGAGCATTCCCATTGTGAAAGAGGGCAAGACTTGATTGGATCTCTGTTAGCCAAGAGGAAAGGGATAATCTCTTTAAGAGAGTCAAGACTAGGGAAATAAAATATTTGAATTTCAGATGTATTTTTCTGTTTTACTTGCATTGTTTGCTGCATCAGGAAGTGTTGATTAAGTCCAGTTATTTTGTAATGTGTTTCATCATATCCAAAGAGTAATTGTGGAATTTTCCATAGTAGTACATTGGTTTGGGGTAGAAACACACTTCTAAAAGGGATTTATTCTAACATCATGGTTTTTTGGTCAATTTTGGCTATAAAAAGGGCCAGCAGAAAAGGGATGGTGTCTCTCCCTTCTCTCTCTGTCATGTGAAGCTAGAGAGAGAGACCTGAAGATGCCTGCCTGCCTTCCATTCTTCCTGGTTGTTGTTTTTTTCAGATAGGAGTTTTACTGCAAAAGCTACATTTTAAATTTTGAAGGGTTTTTTTTTCCTGAGTTTTTGCTTGGTTAGAGCAATTGAAAAGGCTCATTTTAAATAACATTTAACCGTGATATATTTTACATTCTTGGAGAACAGATCAACAAAAAGGGAAGATCATTTTTATTTTATTTTATTATTATTTTTCCTGAAAAGACACGGATCGGCTGAGACTTCACATCTGCAGTTTTTGGGTACACTGAGGCACAGTGGTGAGGAACAATCCTTAAGTTTTATCCCATTCCTCCTTATTTTCCCTTATTTCTTATGGTTTTCTATATTTTCTGATTTTTGGTTAGGGAATACCTTTAGTATTAAGGGTGATTTTCTACCTCTTTACTGGCTTGGGCATATATCTCCCCCAAAACTGAAGTTACCAATTTAATGTATAAAATTGTTGAGTTATTTAGCCATGTTTAAAGTCCTTGCATGTTTGTCCTTGTTTTGCTTAAATGTCTTAATGACATATGTTTCTGGTAGGGCTTTATATTTCATTTCAACTTCTTTTCTGTACTTTCTAATAAATTATTTCTGCTGGTTTAACAAGAAACATTGACTCTTGAGTCTGAAATGGGTCTTGTCTCTGTTTTCTGGTTATTCCTCGTTATTAAAACCTGTGAAAAGATTTAGCTACCTATTCCCCTGGGAGGTTTAAATTTGGTGTTCTTTGGGCTTTGAAAATAATCCAAATTATCCAAATTTTACTCCCTTCACAGATGCTTACAGTTTATTACTGGAGCAGAACTGGTAACATGCTTACTAGCAGAATAAGAGGTAGGGCATGGACAATTGATGCTTTAGCCAACAGTATCAATTTTTGATCAAGGCAGTAGAGTTTATCCAAATACTTATGAAATGCCAAACTTCTTGTTACAAAATGAAAACTGATTACTGAAAGATATTTACCCAAAAGAGGAAAATCAAATGTGTCTCCTTCCATTCTCACAACACAGCAGCCATCGTGCTTCTTCCAGTGCTATTAAAATCTTTTGAATTTCAAAGGGCCTGTTGGCACTTAACTGCCTGGAATGAAACAACTATTTCATTCCCGTTCAGTTAAATTCAGGAATGGTGCTGTGTATTCACACTGTGAGCACTGGTGCCATTTCCAACTTAACTACCAGTGCTCACAGTGCAGACAGTCCATCCCAAACCATCAAAACTCTCATGGCAATGGCTGCAGCAATTTCTGCTGTGCACCTGGCCATTGCCATGGCAATTGTGACGGAACACACACTAGCACAGTTCCAGCCACCTCATCCCACTTACATGCATTGTTCATTCTTGAAGGAGGTGCAAATGCTGCATCAAGGAGCTTACCGAAAGCTCCCTAGCAGCTCTTGGTCAGAAGCTGTGGAGCAGTAAAAACTGTTCCACAGGTTTGGAGGCTCAGCAACACTCTGGGATGCACCCAGATTCTCCAAGACAAAGATGGAACAAGGGTGCACAGAAAGAGCAACTTGGAGCATTCCAGAGCATCCCTGTGCGGTAAGTGTAAACAGGGTCAAAGATAGCATTAGGCTCTTAAATATTTCTTTATGAAAACTTTTTTCACAAACACTTTGATCAATTGGTTTAACTCCTGGTTTTTATCCTATGCTCCTCATTACAGCCAGAAGACTTTTGTCTCCATGCCCCCTCTGAGCCAGTTTGGTCTAGTGGTTAGGAAGGCTGACTCTTATCTGGGAATATCAGGTTCGATTCTGGACTCCACAAAGCCTGCTGGGTGACCTTGGGCTAGTCACAGCTCTTGTCTAATCCAACACAACCGCACCTGCCTCACAAGGTGTTCTGCTGTGGGGAGAAGAATAGAAAGCTTTGTCAGCTACTTTGAGTCCCTTTAAATGGGTGTGAAAAGTGGGGTAAAAAGGCCAACTCTCCTCCTCCTCCTCCTCCTCCTCCTCCTCCTCAGATAGAGTGTCAGTTCCACAATGCATCATGGGATAATTGATGAAAAAAGAAAGAATTGCCACTCTACCTCACAAAGGCCAACCTATGAATATGGCTGACTGGTTGTCTAGGGAATTCTTTTTAATGAGCTTTTAAAGAAGAAGAAATGAGGTAACATAAGTATCACGAAGCACTGAGCCGAAAATAAGTAGCCAATATGGAAAGGCAAAACGTTGGAAATCAGGCAGGTGTTTGCCTGCTTGCATCATTAATAAACAGCCTGGATCAAAACAAAGCCAGCATCTTTATTGCATGATATTTTGTTCATTAGTTCTAAGTGACAGTGGCAATGAGATTGGCAGTTTGTGCAGGAAAAGCTTTATTCGAAGAAAGGAAGTTCTATAGACTGGAACATCTGGTTATGACAACCCTCAAATTTAGCCATTAAAACACTATTCATCCATTTGCTGACAACCAGGCCATGTCATATAGAAATTACGCCAAACTCTTTTTCTGTGCTTACATTTTCATGTGCTCTTTCCACATATGTAGAATTATTCATTTCCAGAACAATTATACTGGAGATGATGTTTCTTATTTCTTCCAGTTCCAACTGACTATTCCAGAGTATAATATTCTGACCACAGAAAGCATCTTCATTATTGCCTACAGCTTAATTGGAAGCGACCATCGTGGAGATGTATGTGGAGGAGGGGGTTCATCTGCAGTGGGTGAAACCCATGCCTCTCTAAAACATCAATAACGTGGGAAAGTGGGATAGATTTACCACCTGCAAATGCAGCTGAAAGTTTAATGGGTAATTTCTGGCTCAATTCTGAATATAACATGTATCATAACATGACAAAAGTATCAAAGTGATGCTGATTAAAATCAAATTGAAGAGAAAAGATCACAAAAGTGAGAGAAATGAGACATGAAGTTATTAAGAAATGAATTACCACTTTACTGAGAAATATAGATTAATTAGGACTGTTTCCACATTCACCTTACTTGAATGAAATTTTCTGAACCATGCACAGTAGCTGTTTACTGTTTCCACCTGTCCAGACCAATGCCAGCAGCAATGTGGAGGTGTCATAATTGTTCTCATCCACGCAAGTGACTTCTGCCTATGGCATCACCCATCCCTACCAGCAATTGGCCAAGGCCCCATCTCACACACATCATATCTGGTTCAAAAGAGTGGATTGTAACAAAACAGGCTTCAAAGGTCACATTCCTACCTCTGACAAGGTTTCAAAAATAATCTTCAAAGCTTGTCCATGCTTTGAAGATGGTCCTTCAGCATTTTACTTGATCAGATGCCTATACTGGAACAGATGGTGTTAGTATGGCTCTGTTCACCTTCAGATAGATGTACAGCTAATCAGGAATAGGGGCTTATTAAGACAGTTTTGGTCCAAAATAGCACTAGGACAGTGTTTCCCAAACTTTTGACATATGTGTACCCCTTCTATAATTTTCTTAATGCTGAGTACCCCTCATAAAAAACTTTAGGGATAAAAATTGTATTTTATAAAAATAATCAAAATCAGTGGAACTTACTAAAGTACAATAACAGGTGCCCAGAACTAACTATTAAAGAAGTAAGTTGTTTCTGTAACGAAGTGCAGTATATTCACGCCGTGTCACGCCTCACAAGACCGTTAAATAACACTGCAATTCTCCTGCGTTTAAACAGCTCCACGGCCCCACGTCAACTGTTAATGTTCCCACAGTTTAAAAATGGCCAAACCCGAGCTGTGCGAAGGATGCGCAGAAGTTCCCGCCATGATGAGTTGTGATACAATGTACGATGGCCTCAGTTCCCATGTAAAAACTGCGATACGTGCCTATTTCTTTCCTTGTTCTGTGGGCGCAGCTAAGCACCGTGCAGTGGATATTCCCACGTGATCCCCACCAAACTCCGGTGCAATGCGTACCCCAACCAAACTCTTCCCGTACCCCTGGGGGTATGCATACCGCACTGGAAACACTGCACTAGGAGAATGAGCAGTTAAATGTGAAAAGGCTCTTCATTGATACAAAGAGACTGACAACCTCTCTGACTGTTCCCCTCCCCCTCCAAAAAAACCCTTCCTTTGATAGCTTCCCAAGTGCACCATCTTGAGTCTTCAGGTTATTGTCCCACATCCATACATGATAGTTCCAAATAGGGATGTGCACAAATATTTGAAGACATTTGAAATTTGATCGAATTCATCCAAATTTCAACATTCAAATTCAAATTGAATGTCCATAAATTCAAATTTAAACATTCAAATGAATTTTTGAATCTATTCATTCAAATTATTTGTATATTTGTATGTGTACGAGTTTCGAGATTATAAGGTGGGACTGGATAAGGACTGCTGTCTAATATAAACAATTAGAAACAGGTTTGGTTCTAGGAGTGTGCAATTTTTGGGATTCGATTCAAATCAAATATCCAAAAATTTGATTCGAATCTTTAAAATTTGAAATTACCCAAATTCAATTCGAATTAAGCAAATTTGAATCTATTCGTCTGAATTTTCAATTTGAATTTGCACTTACGAATGTCAACAACATTTGTATGTGTCTGTATGCATTGTTATGAATCCCACATGTATCTGTTCGCATCTGTACATGTCCGTATGCACCCCATATTTATCCTGTATGCAACCTGTTTTTGTCCTATACGGATCAGTACAAATGAGTACGGATGCGGGAAAGGTTAGTCCACCTTATAATCTTCTACTTTAATATCAGTCTGTACTGTAAGGAGGTCTCGGGTCAAAAGCTTGTTCTTAGTGCTGACATCTCAGCCATTTGAGTCCTCAAGTGCCCCTGAGGCCTTGTGGAAAATATGCTCAGTCCCAGAAATGCAAATTCCATGCTCAGAGTTGTCCTTTGTACAGACTACAATAAGCCATTCCTAGGGTGGATTTTGCCCTCATTCTCTCTCATGTACCTCCACTACAGTAGAGGCAGCAGGGACATCTTTCGTGGCCAGCTTCAATCTTTCATGGGCAGCTTTCATGGGTGGCTTCAATCTTATTTGTAGCAGTTTTGGGGCTGTTGTGTCATGTTCCAGGTTTCTTCTGAGAACCTAAGCTTTTGGATACTGCTGCGATATCCATCTTCAGAGGATTTGGCTTTTGGAAGAGTCATAAATGTTTGATTTGTTTGGTGTGAATCGGTGCTGGATGGAAAAAAGCAAGCTTCTGAAGCTCTTTCCCATTCGGTGCTGAACTGTGTACTAGACAGAAATATTCAAACTGAAGCCACTTAAATTACACACCTCCTGCCTCTGTGGGGCATCACAGCCTCTTGCGGCAGAAACAGCCTTTTTAGCAATTGTCTGGAGACAGCTTCAGTTTCAGAATTTCCCCTCTTTAAATTCTGTCATGGAGTAGGCTAGCAAACTCAATTGTGCCTGACTGACAACTTTCTGCTTTTAATTAAGAGCCTTGTTTCAGATTATTCTCAATGGAATGCACCTTAATGGTGCCAAAAATTACCAGAATGCATTTCTACATCAATTACAAATGGGTCATCTCTAATGAAATGCTAACAAATTATCACATTCCAGTAGCGATTGTCGACAACTGATGTAGAGGCGAACAGCTTTTCTTTTTTATTTTCTTTCATGGGTTTGGAAGAGAAGGCTGACATGAAGAACAAAAATGATGTTCCAAGCCCAAAAGAACAATGTTCCGGACTCTCACTACTATAGCTTCCTTGCCCAGCTGAGTCTGTCTGCCCTCCTGCCTGCAAATTCATAAAATGGCAAATTCAGTTAAGTTATAAGTACTTTGGCTGCTATGGGAAAAAAATGAGAATGGGTTCAAAAAACAAAAATTATAGGAGATTGATAGAGTGGAAGGAATAGCTTTGTTCATTCCTGTTTCCTTTTTGTTGACAATCACTATTTGGTTCATTATGGCCTTGTTTCATTGGTTTAACCTTTTTGCTTGTTTGCTTGTTTTTAATTCCAAAATTTTGCTTGGGTTTTCTTCTTTGTTAAAATACACAATTTTTTACACACATTTTAATACAGTTTGTTTTTGTGTTTATGTAGAGCTTCTAACCAATTGAAGATGTTACATCCAAGAGACCCATGGTATTGATAAGAGTTCCATTCACAAAAACTCTTAGGAATGTTGGGTATGTGTAGGTGGAAATTGCATTCATATCATCCTTCCCCATCAAAATTTGCATATAACCGAGACTATGCTCGTGAGTATTAAGATGAATGTCTGTTTACTAGGGGTGTGCACAAATATTCTAAGGTGTTCAAAATTCAATCGAATCTGTCTGAACTTGGACATTTAAATTTGAATCAAATGTCTATACATTCAAATAAATTTTGAATTTTGGATCTATTTGTGCAAATAATCCAGACATTTGCATGTGTACGGGTTTGTACATGATGCATACTTGCAGATAAACATCTTTCCCACATCTGTATGCATTTGTACAGATCCATACAGGATGAAAACAGGTTTCATACGGGATAACGACAGAATGCATACAGATGTGTACAGATGCGTACAGGATGTGTAATGATGCACACAGGCACATATGAATGTTGTTGTTGACAGTTACAACAACAAAGAGGGATCTATTTTCTCACTCTAAGGTCATCATAAATAGGTATGTCTTCACTATATAGTGCAAATTCAAATTGAAAATTCAAACTAATAAATTCAAATTTTCTTAATTTGAATCAAATTTGGTTAAATTAGAATTTTAACTATTTGAATTGAATCAAATTTCCGGATATTCTATTTCAATCAAATCAAATCTCAAAAATTGCATTTGTGCACATTCCTACTGTTCACACATTCTAGCCTGATATGGCATAACAATATCAAACTGGGTCAGTAAACATCCCAAAAGGAGATCTAGATGATAGATGCTAAACTAGCCCCATAACAGGCCAGTGGTGCTCATGGTGCAAATGACCAGTCTGGGCCTGGATGGGTTACCAAGGTAATGTCTGAGGCAACATTTGGTGCACACTCAAACATTCCCATGACAATCTAGATGCTGCACATAACTGTGCCGCAACATTCACACAGCTGCATCCACTTGCTGCACTACATCTGGAAAATTTTGTAGCCCAGTGCTGCTGGTAGTTCTCCAGGGAAATCTGCAGCCGGGTGAGCTGTAGCTATGGCCGGGTGCAGATGCACCTCACCAGTGAATCAACTGTAGCTCACTAGGAGGTAAGCGCAAAGAGGCCAGGTCCTCATTTTCTCATTTACTAATAAACGGAGAAACTACAAATAATCAATTTGCCTATAGTTTATAATAAATGTGCATTGGGGAGCATTATTTTGCTACTGTTACTAAATTTTAAGCTGTATATGAAACCATTTCTACTGTTAGAAGCTAGCAACAGCTGGTTTCTAGGGACCCAGATAAGATACTATAAACTATCCCAGATGAGCATAAACAGCTTAAGGTATTCTTCAAGCTGACTGGGTGAGTAAATAGCCTTAGCAACAAAGCCTTGTTTCAAATACAGGGTGTTGTTTCTTTTCTTTTTTAAGAACCTCTGAGGCAGCTTAGAGAAGGCTTATAGAATATCTGCAGATTTGAATCAGAAGAGGAGGAAGAAGAGGAAGGAGAGCTGTGTCTCTTGAGTTTCCTTTTAAACCTCTTGCAAGAAACAGGGGCCAACCCCAAAGCTTTAAAAGAGGCCATCAGCTCAGCCACAATGGACCTTTTCAGACAAGGCCCTGTTTAAGATCCATCTTAACTCCCACCACACCGAGAGTCCCTCTGACTTACCTGATCATCTCCAGCTCAGTTCTGAGGCTGGCAGGGCTGGTGCCAATCGCGCATGCATGCGCTGCGGCCCTGATGGTCTCAGCAGCCCAGGGATGCTGGGAAATGTAGTTCTGGGCTGCTGAGACCGTCAGATCCACGGCGCGCGCATGCACGATTGGTGCCTGTCCTGCCAGCCTCAGAATCGAGCTGGAGATGATCAGGTAAGTCAGAGGGACTCTCGGTGTGGTGGGGGTGAGAGTAGGAGTAGGAGCTGCCTTACCTTGGCCAGAGAATGGAGGATCGTCGGTTCTCTGGCCAGGGGGAAGGCAGGGAAGCTGGCTGCCAGACTCGCCCACCTGTCAGAGTCACAGAGCATGCGCTCTGCCTCTCTGACAGCTGGGCATGCGCCGGCAATCCGGCTTTTCCCTCTCCGGTGCGAAAGCGTTAGCTTCCAAACCATTTTAAGGGAAAAAGCCAGATGTAAGACCTGATTTTTTCAGGTCTTACATCTGGGTAGGATTCGGCGGCAAAACCGGTTTAAACAACCGGTTTTGCCTGCCGATGTGCAGATGTGGCATCCTCAAAGGGACCTTAATTGGGTTCCCTGTGCAGATGCCACATCCAAATCCTTCCCCAATCAGGCTCTAAATGCGTTTTTAGAGCCTGTGCGGAAAGGCCCCCTGTTTACATTTAACTGTGTGGAATAGTACTCTAGCTATACCACTCCATTGCAGTTAGACTTAGGAACAGAAGAAGAAGAAGAAGAAGAAGAAGAAGAAGAAGAAGAAGGCTTTTCTACCCCACTTGTTCTCACTCATTTAAGGGAACTCAAAGCAGCTGACAAAGCATTCTGTCAACATTTGTATGTGCATGTACACATCCATATCCATCCTGTAGTTATCCCATATGCAACCTGTTCTGTCCCATACAGATCCGTACAAATGCATACAAATGTCCAGATAATTTGAACAAATAGATCCAAAATTTGAAATTCGATTTGAATGTTTACATTCAAATTTTGGCACATTCGATCAGATTTTGAATGCCTACAAATATTCATGCACATCCCTAGCCCTTAGTTTCAACAATGGAGATTCTCAAACATAGAAAATTGTATATGCATACGTTTTAGTAAAATACAGAACAGGAACATAACATGGAGGCATTTAGAATGTGAAAACCTCCACATTCCAGTTTACAGAGGGATCCATTTTGTTAGTGTACCTTATTGTACCACTGAATGAGTCTCCCAGAGGTTCCTGGCAATTGAAACTGGTAGAGGCCAGCTGTGAAGTCCGTGTGAGTTTTTGAGGCAGTGTATGGACTGGTCTAGAACTGCCACTGCTGTATATATGCTGTAGTTCCATCCCAGAATCATCTGTCCCAGGCAGCTTCCAGATTAGTGAATGAAATCCACAGTTATATAAAAAATATGCAGCTTAACTGCGGCAAAGTGATGATTCCTTTTCCCCACTCCAAATGGGGATCTGCAGCTTCCTCCTTGGCGGCTGTGAGACTTCTGTGGCACATGCTGTGAGGTGTGCATCACATGGGAAGGAGGAACCAATCAGCCTGCAGCTCAGTTCCCATTGGCTGTTCCCATTGGCTGCAGCTCAGTTCTCATTGGCTGTATCTCACCCTCCTGTCAGGTCGGTGGGAAACTTTGAATATACTGCAGTAGGTAACTTCACAGTAGCAGCAGAATAATGTGATGCCTGCACTTCAGCTGTGTGTTTCAATGTGCAGCTTTCCTACATTTGCACACACAGCCAATCTTGGGATAGATGGCATTTGTTCCTTGTTCCAGGCTATAAGAAGTAAGTACAGAAAAACCCATAGATTCAGAACATAGCTAACAATACTGAAAGTCGTGCAGTAGAATGCCTATTGTCAAGTCCCTACATGAAAGTATCTTCCAATTGTGCTGCCAGGCATTCATAGGTCTTTGTTTTTGGTGTATTTTAGGGATGTGCACAAATGATTATTCTGGCATTTGATTCATAACAAATTGAATGTTAGAAAATTTGTATTTGTTCAAATACATCCCCTTTGAATGCGGTAGGATTCTATTCGATACTAATGTATTTGTATGAATTCAAACGAATATCTGGTACAAATGCATATGGATCTTGCATACCGATCCTATACAAACATACATATCGGATACGTATCCTATACCAACGCATACGTATCACATAAGTATCATAAGTATCACATAAGTATCATAAGTATCATATACATATACCAAGACATACATATCAATACGTATCTGATACATATCCCCACTTTAACAAATGTATGAACAATTTGTACAAATGTTCCAAAACATTCATATTCATACGAATGTTAATGTATGAATGGTGTAACATTCAATTCGTGTACGAATGTCCGAATTTGTATGAATAACATACATTACAAATATTCATGCACATCCCTAGTGCATTTGGGTGTCTGATAAAGTTGAAGCAGGCTGTCCGCCCTCTGAACTCCATTTCACATCCTAGCTTCATCCAGACATCTCTGATTTATGCCGTTTGCTCTGATGCGTGTCTTACTTTGCCCAAAAGGAAGACATAATGTCCCAGTTGATGGAAGTGTAAGATGGCCTCAACTGTTCTAATGTTAACATTCTGGAGGGAGAACAAGCAAGAAATTTCTAGACTGAAGGAAAATAATAACATGACATTATATATGCTTTCTCAACAACATATATCTTGAATAACTGAATAGTTTAGGAAAGGCTTTTGTTTTGGTCTTGCTAGATGGATAACAAATGAAAAAAAATCCATTTTAATGCACACTGATTTAAGAGAAATTCACCTGAAGAGGAGCAGAATATATGTAAGGATCTCCTACCACTGCAAAATGACTAAGCAACTGAGACTATATTTTCCTGTGGATTATATGAGACAAAAAGACAATTCCGGTTTCACTTTATTATTCACAAAGTGATGTCAGAAATAATGAATGTGGGGGCATCCAGACTGTCTTTTACTGGGGATGGGATAAATCATATTTAGGAAACTTTTTCTTTCTTTCTTTTGTTCTTTTTTTTTCATTTCAGGTAGGTAGATGATACTATCTCTGGAATAAACTCTCAGCTTTCACTAAACTTTTCAATCTCAGGAGAGTTTTCAAATCAAAATAGCTCTGCTTAAGTGCACAATGAAAGCAAGGGGTGAAAGATCAAAGGCAAGTGAGGTTACCAGGATTTTTGTTGTTGTTGTTCATGTAGTTATTTAAAGACAACTTCCCTACCTGTTATGATGAGAAAGAACTGAAAATGTGTTTTCCTATAATGTGAAAATGTATTGCTTACATTTGTCTGTAGCAAACAGTATCATTCATGAATATCTGCTCAGAAATAATTCCCATTGTGTGCAGTGGGGTTTGCTGCTAGATATGTGGCTTTAGGATTGCAGCCTTAATCGTTTTATTTGATAGGAAGAATGGCAGGCAGAACCTGCTTTCTCTTTTCATTCTCTTGCCATTCACATAACTGCTTATATAAATAGACCGCATTCAGTTGGACTAACCTTGATGTAATGGAATATAAGTGAAACAGTTTATTGTATTTGCCATGATGTACAGATGCAATTCAGGTTTTATGTATCATTCAAACTTTTTTCATCCACCCATCTTCCTTCCTTCCTTCCTTCCTTCCTTCCTTCCTTCCTTCCTTCCTTCCTTCCTTCTGTGTTCCCAGGTCTTTGAAGCTTAAAGTTCATTTGAACTTTAACTATGCCCTTTCTGCACTGTTGCAAATGATAACAGGTCCCTTTTCTGGAATATAATCCATAATAAGGTTCGGCACATAATAAGAGGCATTTCCGCACTGCAACGCGTTCCAAACGGAACGCGTTCAGGCGGAAAGCTTAAGACAGCTCCGGGCGCTTTCCCCGTTCACACACAGACGCGCCAGAACGCGTGTAAACGCGTTCCGGAGCGTCTGTGTGCGAATGCTCAAAGCGCCGGGAGCTGTCTTAGCCGGCAAATGCCGGCCAGGGGCGCGGAGACAGCCGCGGAGGCAGATCGACAATCAGCTGATTGTCAAACAGCTGATTGTCGAAGCCGCGCCGGCGTCGGAGGCGAGCCCGCAGCTGTTCGGGAGACAGAAGCAGGCATGAACGCTTCTCCTCCTGAACGCCTGCGGGCGGCTCGTCCGCGTTGGAACGCATGTAGAGCACTTTAAAGTGCTCTACATTTCGAACGCGGAAAAGACAGCTGCGGACACGTCGGAGCGCAAGCCGCGCTCGGGCAATGCGGATGACGTGTCCGCAGCTGTCTTTTTCGCGTTCCGTTCAGCCCCGTGCGAAAACGTCTAAGGTCTGGCACTACTTAAGCCCATTTTTCTTAGGTAGTTCAATAGAAGCTTACAACTGTTAGCATCCACATGCTAGTACCTGAATACACATTAGCAGCCAGGAAATGCATTTCTAAAATATATTGTCTGCTTTTAATACAGATTAGAAATCAGATGGGAGCACTACCATCCACACCCAACCATCTCAAAGTGGCTCCTAAGTCCTCTAATCTGCTAAGATGTTTTTGGAGCCTTTCACAGGCCCTTTTTTGTTTCGACTACTCCTTACAATTTAGTCTGTCGGGAAATTTGGAGTCCAGATAATTAATGAATATGTTAAAGAACATTTTCCCAGTATGGAATCAAGAAAGGAAAATAATTTGCTACATCTCTCCAGTGTGGAAAAATGACCATTTATTCTCAGCCTCACTTTTCTGTTCCTAAACTATCTTGAATTTGCCCTTGAATACAATTTTACTAAAATGGACTAAGTGGGTCTTGATGAAACATACAAATGTGACACTGATGTTCAGAATTCACCGTATGGACTTTGTCATCAGGGAAATTTGTATTTTAAAATATATATACCTAAAGAACATACATTGGGGTATGAAGGGTTCTGACAGCGAGGCATGCAGATAACAGTGGGATGAAAGAAAGGTGCCAATGGTGACTTTTACAAGCATAGATAAATATAAATCTCTCTGTCTCTTATTTCCTTCCTGATTGCCATTAAATGGGGCCATCAGACAATGATTACTGGAAAATGCCTAGCAAACAGGATGTACTTCTAGCATTCTCAGTCTTCATTTATGGATAGTATGCCTAGAATGGTTTCATGTTCTTCCACTTCTCAGTTTCATTACCATCACTGTTGCTGAAATGAAACACTAGAATTTTAATACTATAACCTTAAGCATGAGTACAAATGCTGTACTGACCATTTTTTTAATGGTGCTATTTTACACAGCGAGGCTTAAAGTCTGAGTGCTAAGTAAATGTAACATTCATTGCTACAATGGTCTCATCATATAACCCCAGCCTTGTTTTCTGTATTAGTTTTTGATCCATTCATTCTCATCCTGTCTAGTATTTATCACAAATTCTGTATTCCCAGGATTAGAAGGAGGAGGAGGAGGAAGAAGAAGAGTTAGCTTTTCTATCCCACTTTTCTCACCCATTTAAGGGGACTCAAAGCAGCTGACAAACCTTATTTTCTTCTCCCTACAACAGTCACCTTGTGAGTAGGTGGTACATTAAGGATGTCCATGAATGCTTTGTTGAAATTTAATTTGTAACAGCCCGCATGCAGCTCCTTCTTCTACAATTCCTAGTGCCTACTGCATGCCAATACTTTACAGCAAGTTAAAAGTGAAGGAGAGGCAGGTTGGATTGTCTGCAAATTCACATATACATCCAGAATTGCTTTAGGAATAGTGCTAGCAGCTTGGTATTATAATTTGGCACTAGGTGGTCTCTTAAGGATGATGGCAAAGGTCATGGTTGTAAGGGGTCTCCTGGTATTAACATCCATGGCTGTGTCCTCAAAGACACCCCAGATTCTGATCCTCATTGTGGCTGAGGAAGAAAGTCTTGATTGTGACTGTGGCCAATGGGCAGTGTTCTGCAGGAACCAGGGCACAGTAGGATCTCAGTAGGATATGGGGTCTCAGGGATGCTATCCCATAGGGTAGGAAAATAACAGAGTGCTAGACTGAGAGAGAGAGAAAAAACCTTCTGAGGCTGAATCCCCATGCACTCCATTTACTTCAGGATGGATTTGGGTTATTCCCAATAGGGAGTCGAGTTCGAATTGACCCATCCCCATGCGATTGACAAAAGTGTCAATTAGAATACACCTGTCCCCATGCAAACCACATTAAAAGAAGAGCTGGGACAGAGAAATCTGCATAGTTCAGATTCCAAAGGATGTTTCTGGAGCTTAACAACTATATAGAATAGAACCTCCTCTCCACCTCAGTCCCACAGATAGATAATGGACAATCCATTGGAATTGCTCAGCCTTCAACTGTTCTGGCACTACCGTGACACTGTTGGGTTCAAGGCTAATAATGTATTCCATCTCTATACCCTTCTGGTAACAGATCACTTTTCCATTTGTTTATCTTGCACTGGAAAGTGTCTGCCTAACCTTTTCCTACTTGTGACAGAAGATTTGCTTGCACAACATTGGCTTTAAGGAAGCCTACAAATTGGGGAAGTGTTTCCTTCTATACCCTTGCACCAGCTATTGCTGTCTCCGCAAGCCACAGAAAGACAATCTTCATGCTTGGGAGTTGAGGCGTTTTCGCACACGCCATTTTGGAACGTGTGCAAGACAGCTCCGGACGCGGCATACGCATTGCTGCAGCGGGGCTTGCGCTCCGACGTGTCCGGAGCTGTCCTGCATGCGTTCCAAATGTAGAGCACTTTAAAGTGCTCTACATGCGTTCGGGCGCGGACGAACTGCCCGCAGGCATTCGGGAGGAGAAGCATTCGCGCCTGCTTCTCTCTCCCTAACAGCCGCGGACTCGCGTCCCACGCCGGCGCAGCTTTGACAATCAGCTGTTTTCAGCCAGCGCCGGCTGCGGTAACCTCCTCAGCTGTCTCCCCACCCCTTGCCGGCGTTTGCCGGCTAAGACAGCTCACGACACTTTGAGCATTCGCACACAGGCGTGCCGGAACGCGTTTACATGCATTCCTGTGCTCCTGTGTGTGAATGGTCAAAGCGTCCTGAAGCGTCTTAGGCTTCCCGTTTGTCATGATGCCCAGCGATCCAGTTAGTGCCTGCTCTCTCTAGGAGAAGCTTGGCCCTGTTAGGATGCTGAGTTTGTGCAACGGCCAAGTGAATACTACAGTGTGGACACAAAAGACTTGGTAGCAAGCGTTTTAACAGTAAACTAAAACAAGTTTATTATTATACACAAGCAATACTAAAAGGAAAATAAGGTTCAGGTATTTGTTGGTTTAACTCAGGTTTAACTCAGTAAGTCTCTTAAGGCTAGGAGCTACCCCTTTCTCTAAAGGAAAATAGTTCCCCTTTTAAAAGACAAACCTCTCCACATTCCTCCCCCTCTGGCTTGCTCTGCCACAGCTCAAGCCAAGCCAGTGTACCAGAACGTGGCTCCAGATGATCACAAGGCCCATCCCGTCCTTGCTTGTCCGATCATCCAGCCTGGTCAGTTGCTATTGAAGTCTTCCTTCAAGATCTTCCAGCCAAAAGACCACTGGTCAGCTACTGGTTCCAGCTCCCTCAGGATTCAGCTCTCTTCTCCTTTCAGCTCTTGTACCAGCATGAAGACCTAGTCTGCTGTCTTCTGTGTTCATTTATACCCATATCCCTGACCCTGATTGGCTGTAACCTCCTGGGGAAAACTGCTGCCATAAAATGCTGCTGGAAACTCCTGATTGGTGGGAACTCCTGCTCTAGCCCCTCCAGCACTCAGATCCCCGGACAGCTTTTCCCTCCAAATGGCAGCTTCAACCAGTAATTGCAGCAGGGCCCGCACGGGATTTCCCGCCATTTTTGCAGCCTCTGCCCAGGTTTTGCAACAGGCTGTTTGCATCTAGGCAGGCTATTGCAGCTAACTAGAAGCCTGCAAAGCCAGAAAGCAAAACAGTTTGCAGCCTGTACCCAGAAACCGTCACACCGTTCTACACGCGTTCCAAATGGAACGCGTGTAATGCGAAAATGCCTTTGGTTACGGGTTTCAGATTTTCTGGACCAGCAATCACTTATCACTGTGGTAATAGTTGTTGTTTTTAAAGTTTTCCATGCTCAAAATATTCTGTTTAGAAACAAAATAAATACTTCCTGTTCCACAATTATATTCATAACTAATCCTAAACTGTTTCTCTGAGTATCTTAAGTCTCCAGCATTTATCTTTCTGACATAATTGCTCGCATATGTGTTCAGTTCATACTTATCTGCAGAAGCTTTATTTTGAGCTATAGGAAGCTTTATGGTATTGAGACCAAGCTAAAACATTTTGCAAGGTTAATTTAAAAACTCAGCATGCTATTTTTGTTTTTCTAGATTTACATCCCTTGCATGACCCCAGGTAGCCTTCCATAAATACAAAACAAAATGACTCCCAAGTTCTCCTTTTAAAAACCCGGCAAAATATTTGTCAGTTACACATTACCTCATTGCAACTATTAAGAAATTGTAAATTGTGAGACATAGAAAACAACTGATATAGAAATATGTGGGTCTCAGTATTCTTTTATTCCCATTAGTGATGTTACTTAATAGATATGAATTCTGTGTATTTGTCTAGTCTTTCTGCAGACACTCTTCCTAAGCTATGGCTTATCCTGATTATCTATTTATAGGCCATTTCTGCGTGGATTCTGGAATAGGGATGTGGAAGAATGAATTTGCATTCAAAAATTCAATTGAATATTCAAATTTGCACATTTTACATTGAAATGAATGAATGGACATTCTAATGTCTTGACATTCAAATGAAACAAACAATGGGCCTGGCTCACAAACATGAAAATTTGATTTATTTGGTTTTTTTATTTTACTTTTTTTGCAGTATTTTACTGATGAAAATAAGGCTTAAGTAGAAGGAAAGCTGCAAAAGATCTACAGCTGTGATTTGAACATTTCAACAAATAGGTCAATGATTAAATGATTTTTTGGATGTTCAATTCAATTGTGAATCAAATATTTTTCCCCCCATATACATCCCTAATATACATCAATTTTTCCCAGGACTAAAAACCATTTGAGAGACCATGGCTAGCTGATGTCTGGGACATCAAATTTGTTTGAATTAATTCAAATTTGAATTGAACGTTGGCTAAATTTAACAATTGACATTCAAATGCAAAGTGAATGGTTTTGTGCATCCATTTGAAGAACTATTATATTTGTGAACATAGGGAGGCAGCAAAATGGCTGCCCACTCACAGTGTGTTCAAAGAATACCCAGAGCAGATTCAAAGCAGACTCAAAACATTCAGACTGAATTTGAAGCAGATCTTTAGCAGACTTGTAGTGGATTCAAAGGTGCAAATGGATTTGAATAGCATTCAAAGAACATTCACAGATCATTCAAATCCTATCACATTTGAAGAGGCTATATTTGTACGAATGTGAACTCCCTCACATTCAGTTTAATTCAAATTAAACACAGAGAAAAAACAAAAGCGGAAACATTTGTGTATATCTCCAACAAATTTTGCAATTGTTGTTATTATTTAACCTCACAGGTTTTTTTTTAGCAATTTCGTTTCTGCTTCCAGTTGTGCTGCAGAA
This sequence comes from Aspidoscelis tigris stejnegeri, assembly GCA_023333525.1. NCBI lineage: Eukaryota > Metazoa > Chordata > Lepidosauria > Squamata > Teiidae > Aspidoscelis > Aspidoscelis tigris. Next base: position 12,676,011 of record JALMGA010000006.1, on the reverse strand, counting down.
ATGAGGAGCCAAAACATGAACTGTATGTTGTGCTTCAAATCCTTGCCCAATTACACAAAGCAAGTCTCTCCCTTTTACAGCCATTGATAAAGGGAATTTATCTACCTGTGTTTCCCTCTTTTTGAACTAGACTTTCAAATAATTCTCCCATCAAAGAATCCCTGGACAAAATACAAAACACAGCTACTTAAAACAAGGAAAGATAGAAAAATTAAAACAATAAGGTTGAAAATAGAAACCATTAATATTAAAACTGAAGGCCTTTTCCCAGACACTGGTTGAAGAGCTTCATCTTAACTTGATGCTAGAAGGAGGGTGAGGAGGACAGACAGAGAAACCCATTTCCAATAACTTAACAGAATTATATTTTTTTGGGGGGGGAGTGAGCAAAAATCAAATTCTTTTTAGTATCTGTGATAAAGGATTATATGCATGAGTGCAAACGGCTAGGGAAGTACCAAACCAAGTGGTTCAATGTGGTTCAATTCAAACTGAACCAAACCATTTTTTGTTCAAAAGGGGCTGGGTTGAATCAAACTGAACCAGATGATGTTCAAATGGGTCAAACCTCCTAGTTTAATTTTAACCAGTTTGAAGATGACGCTTAAAGGGAACTTTTTAATGGAACTTTTAATGGAACAGTTCAACCCTGTCTAAAGTTGGAGCTTAAACCAAATACCTCGTGGATTGGTTCAATTTGAGCTGAATCACCAAATTTGTGTTTATACACAAATTTTCAAATGATGCATTATACACAAATGCAACTAACTGCCTGACGTTGTTGTCATTTATCCTGTGAGAAATGGGAAGGTGAAAGCACAAAGACCCTTTAATGATGATGATGATGATGACAATGATGATGTTCTAAAATAGCAAATCCTTTAAAGCAGCAAAGGACAACAGCAAAGCAAGGGAGAAACACTCATTACTAGTTCTGGAACATAGATGCATTATTAAGATTGCTGTCAAACAGCAACCACAATATATGAAAATGTCTCTGTAAGCAGTATAATCAGGAGAAAATGATGAAAACATCATCATAGAAAATACAACCCAGCAAGAGAGCAATCTGACACAGCTGACAAGCCAACAGAATCAAACAAATTTCTATCCTCAACAAGTCTGGCTCACAGACAGATAAGAGCTGAACATCAACTGAGTAACCTCCTCCAGCCTCTCTTGAGGGATAACATTGTCTTGTGGATAACAAGAATGCTAGTTGTACTCTCTGTGCATGGAGATGTGAACACACAATATTTGTCGACACGTTCAAGAAGAAGAAAAGAACAAAGACTGACAGCACAACAGGATGATGTACTGGCAGTACAGAGGGTGTTTAGTGAAGCGTAGCCGATTATAGACACCCTTAGACTATGATAGCACACAAGAAGAAATTGACACATTAATAAAATGACAGAAGCAACACATTGATTTCCACTCAAGTGTATCACTCAATATATACCCAGTCCAGTCTCACAAAAGGCGAACAGAGGACGCCAAAGCTGTGGGCACCCCACTGTGAACTTGGTGCAGCAGTTGTGTGGTCCTGATAGGAGCTAATTGGGCAATTATCAAGAAAAATGGTGTATTGACAACATTGCCATTAGCAGCATAGAAGTCCCCTTTTCTCATGAAGTCAAGCTCTTTTGAAATTCCCATGCTACTGTTGTAAAACGGAAATTCACTCGGAACTTAGGTAACTTCGATGGTGGTGAGCTCCAGATAAAAGGTGAACTATAAGAATAAATGGAGTGTCTGTTGTAGACAAACTGTACTGGTAGAACAAACTGCTTGGAAAATGGAGAGTTGCCAGGTTTTGTTATGCACATTCAGAAAATGGCAGAATTCTTCCTTATACTCAGTTCTCATGTTATTCTTATACACAGCTTGATGGTAAGGAAGTCAGGTCAGATGATTTTCTCAAGGCACGCTAGGACATATTTTTCTTACCCATTTCTTTATAACAGCAAGAATGACCTTTTATGCATTCGAGTGCGTGAAAGAATGAATGGCATGTGTGGTTTTGTGTAATTTGGTGAAATCGGGTGCATCTTATTAGAAAATTAGGGGGGAAAGCATTCTTATTTTTACTGTTTTGAACACACCATTGCACTCCATGGGAGTCCCTGCCTGGAGTGGTTGTATTATGTTTCAAGAAAAAGAGACCAACTCTCAATTTACGTCAAAACTGAAAATAATTCTTGTCTACCCAACAGTAATCAGTGTGCTTACCTGGTTCAGGTCCAGAATAGCAGGTCTGGACTAAGCAATTCATCCCAAGGCTGGGGCAGATTACTCTGTTCCAGAACAACATCATCAACATGGTAATGGTGTGTTCGAACAAAACACGTGCACAAGCCCTGAAGCTTGTGTGAGCTTTGGAGCCTGCCTGCATGAGCTCCAAAGCCCAGGGACAAAGGTTGGCCTCAAAATCCCTGGGGAACCCATTTCAGTGGTACAATAATATGTGCCACAAACACAACACGCTTAACTGGAGCACGCACACACCTTCTGCATGCCTCTGTGTTCCAGACCATACTGAGCTGGTACACCAAGAGACCTTGATATTGAGGTCTACTAGTGATCTGGAACCAAACAGTTTGCAAACAGTTGAAGGTTAAAATTAGAAAGAGCAAGATTGAATGGTTTGAATCAAACTGTTCTGTTCAACTGAGCAATTCTCGTTTGGTTCAAATCAAACCAGCATCTTTCGAATAGGGCTAGCTCAGTTCAAATTGAACTGGAACCATTCAAATTTGAATCCACACATCTCTAGTCTTGAAATCACAAGGGTTTCACAGTTACCAGCAAAACTCCTGTCATGTTTGGCTCTGTTCCAATTGATTGAATCTCATTCAGCTCAACATTTGTTCATCTTGTCCTTCCAACTCAGCAACAAGGCACATTTCACTTTGTTAAAAATTTTCTTTCCCCTCTATGGGTGTTTTTCCACTGTCAAAAAGTACCCATTTTTGCACCCATTTAGGACCCATTTGGGTGTGAGCCGGATGATCCCATTTCCACCACAGCACCCATTTAGGACCCGATTGTTTCCACTGCAGTGGGGGAAATCCAGATCTAATGGGTACATTTTGGCCTTTAATCCAGATTTTCTGTAGACCCCATTAATGGGGTCTACAATGGGGTCTTCTGCCATAAAATCCAGATTAAAGGGAGCCTGTTTCCACTGGAAACAGGCAATGGGGTCCAAAGGAAGCTAGGGGGAGGGGATGACCATTTGCCCCCCCCCCAAACCTAGGCTCCGAAGTCACTTCGAATTGACTTCGAATTGACTTTGAATTGACTTTGAAGTCATTTTGAAGTCATTTTGAAATCTGTGCAAAATAGCTCCGGAGTGCTTTTGAAGTCTGTGCTGATCTTTGAAGTGAACTTCGGAGTGACTCCGAAGTGACTCCGGAGTGACTCTGAAGTAACTCCAGAGTGACTCCGAAGTCATTTCGAAGTTCACTCTGAAGATCAGTACAGACTTCAAAGGCACTCCAGAGCTATTTTGCACAAACTTCGAAATGACTTCGAAGACTACACCCCCCTGCCCCCCGAAATACCTGAGGTAATGGACCGACCCCTTGGGGGTCAATCCGGATTCTCCACATGGGTGCAAAGCTGTTTCCACAGCAGGGAAACACATTGGGTGCTTCCCTTAATCTGGATCTACTAGATCCGGATTAAAGAATGCACCCATTTCTTAGATCCAGATCTTCTTAGATTCGGATCTAAGGGCTGCAGTGGGAAAACACCCAAATGCAGCTTTTCTTGTTGATTGCATGATCATGGCAAGAGCTTTTATTATACTGAATTTTTATATGATGCCAAAATTTTGGATATGATAGCAACAGCTCCTTCCTTTGTTCTCTTTAATTTTCGGTCAGTTTTTAACTATTCTATTAGTCAAATGATTGTGGAACAATTTCTCTTACATCATCCTTACAGAAATCAATAGGGCTGTTGTGTGGCAAATAAGAAGCCCGGATTGACAAAGCAGTCCCTGATCCATTTGGAGTGGGGCAGAGGCAGGTCCTAAGGTGGCTCATCCAGGCACATCAGGATCATATCTGGCTACTTCTTAGGGTACTAGGATGGTCTTGCATAATACAGGATATAGTTTATGGTTGGGACAGGTCTGGGCTCTTCCATGCGCTTCTGAATGTGGCATTCTGTGTGGCTGCACTGCTTGTACAGCTCTAAGGGCATTTCCTCGCTTTCGGGGACTGGGCAGCTTGGAACCACTCTGACTAGGATGGGTTCCATGCTGGAGTAATCAAGCTTTCCTGGAACTGGACTGTCCACTAGGGTTGTCCACAAATGCAGTTTTCAAATTCAGTTCACAATGAATCAAATATTCAAAAATTTGAATGTATCCAAATGAGGAAAAAATGAATGTCTGGACATTCATTTTGATACAAATACATTTGTATGCATTTGTACAAATGATTCGGACATCCGTATCTCTACGGGTATATATACATCTCATACGTACCCATACGCATCCGTATGCATCCGTAAACATCCCATATGCATCCCGTATGCATTTTGTTTTCATCCCATACGTATTCGTATGGATACCCACAAGATGTGTACACATGTGAATATATCGAGTGTCTGAATTATTCGTACAAATAACTCAAAAGTATTTGTATTTGTTTAAATTTGGAAATTTGAATGTCTGGACATTACAAATATCAGAAGTTGTATGAATAACGAATATTTCAAATATTTGTGCACATGTCTACAGTCCTCATTTGACAGTCTTTTCTGGGACAGGCCCTGTGACACTCCATTAACCCAAATCTGTTGTAGATCTGATTAGTTGTGTCTACACTCAACCCAAGGGTCTTAATCTGAGGTGCCTCCATGTTTCCATGATCCAGAGTTACCAGAATCTGTTTTTCCATAGCACACCACCAGAACTATCCCTGATGGTTAGGAGTGAAAGTTGCTAGCTGTCAGGGGCATGTGGCGGTTGCTGTTTAGCACATGCCATAGAGAACCACTGAAGGTCACCACCCCCAGACTCCAGGGCTAGGAACTGTTATCCCAAGCCTTCAGAGGTGGGGGGGGGTAGCTGTGAAGCTTGCACAACCTTTGCAGCTGCAGGGAGGCATGGGGAGGTCAGAGAAGATGGTGCTGAACTGATTCACCCCTCCACAAGATCTGGATTAGTGGGTCCAGCTGATCCAGAGCCACTGATCTGGATCTAATAAAGGTAAATGCAGAAAAGGGGCAAAACCAGTGTGAGTTCTGATGACCAGGAACAAATCTTCCTGGCCTCAGAGACCCTGGAGGATGTATTTTAGTGACAACATTTCATGTCCCACCCAAATGAGTCCATCTGCTAAACTGGAACAAGGTGACATGCACCATTCCACATGCCTCCTTGTTTCATTCTAGAGGCCTCTGAACCACAGGTCTACTGGCATCCTGGTCTAGATGGCCATTTTGGTGACCTAGACTGAGAACTATACTCCATCCATTGTGGAAAGAACAGCCTAGCCCACACCTGTGTGTAAAAGGTAAAGGCCCAGAAATGAGTTAGGCTTCGCACTATACCATTTTAAAGGACTATATTCTTGCCCTGAGAACACAAAGCTAATTTTACCTATAAAAGATTTGACCAATACCAATAGGATAAAAAAATAAAGAAAAAAGTATTAAGAGGAACATATTTTACAGCTTTTCTTCTTTTTTTTATCAAGCCCATTGCACCCAGACTCTCATGTTCACGCAATATATACTTTCTCTTGCTTAACATTTTAAATCTGATTCTGCCTTTTTTGTTGGATTTCTTCCATTACTGACATGGAGGTGTGGATTAGACAAGGGACTTTTGAGTCAGCCTATGCCCAGAGCAGCCAATCTACACTTTTAGCTGTTCAGCAGCTATTTAATTTTAATTGCTCCCCAAGCTTAGGCCAATTCTAGACAGCAAAAATGGAGCAAGCTTCATTTGCAGACTCTTAGAAGTTTGAAGAGCCTGAATTGACATTGCCTCAGGCACCCATCTTTGCATTTATGGTGGGGACTGGCTGGAAAGTGACTGATCAACTCAACTATGCATCTATAAGAGTTATTTCTGAAGACTGGACACCATACTAAGGTTCTTAAATAGGGGTAAAGTTAGGTGTAATAGAGATTTTAAAGGAATCCTTGCAAACATGATAAAAGTACAGGAATAACACGCCTTTCTACAGCTTTCATCTGGAGTTAAGGAAATTTCAGCAATTTTGCACCACTTCAAGGTCTGCCAATAGGGTTTGGAGTAGGATGTGCTAGGATATTTGTAACATTTGAAATTCAGCTGAATTTGGACATGCTAACTTGCATTTAATGTTACAATACTCATATATTAATATTCGAACAAATATGAATGTTTCCGGACATTTGTATGAATAATTTAGACATTCATTAAGCTGGGGAAATGTATCAGATACGTATCTATTCGTATCAGATATGTATCTATTCGTATCAGATACGTATCTATTCATATCAGATACATATCTATTCATATTAGATATGTATCTGTTAATATTAGATACGTATCTGTTCATATCAGATACATATATGTTCGTATCAGATATGTATCTGTTCATATCAGATACATATTGAATGTTCATATGAATATGTATGAATAGATTCATTTTGAACATAATTTTACCACATTCAAGTGCTATCTATTTGTATGAGTACAGATTTTCAAATATTCAATTTGTTTCAAATCAAATGCCAAAAAATTTTTTTGGGCATATCCCTAATTTGGACTTGTCACTGTATGCCCTGTTTTCAGACACAGTATGTGACACCCCATCAGCAGGTTGTAACTAGGGGTGCATGGGACATCTGGGATCAGGACATAACATCAGGAACTCAATAGTAGGCTTGCCTTTTGCATTTCTGGGGCTGCTAGACAGGGATGGGAATAGTCCAGCATCCAAAATGTGAATTGCCCAAACTGCCCTTCCTGTTAACTGCACTGGAATTATCTCCATATCCAATTTCAGTCAGGTAAGTGTGAGCCTAGCCTATGGAAAGATAAGACAATGTGGTTTTGTAAATAATTATTCTTCTTGTAGCATAATTTTGGTTTGTTAAAAAGAGTTTGAGTTTTAAACTAGTTTGTCTGTGCAAAACATTCTGACTAGAGACATTTGAGTTCAAAATTGGCCATATCCATTTGCTTTGATATGAAATTGCCCTTATAACAAGGACTTGTTCTGAGATTGAAACAAAACAACTGCACTTTAGGTTTCTTTGTTCTGGGAGGAAGGAAGAATGAGTAGATGTAAAGAAAAGCCAGGAAGTAAAGAAGAAACGAAAGACAGATAATTCCAATAAAAGGAGGAGGAGGAGGAGAATTGGCTTTTCTACCCCATTTTTCTCACCCATTTAAGGGGACTCAAAGTGGCTGAAAAAGCTTTCTATTCTTCTCCCCACAACAGACACCCTGTGAGGCAGGTGGGGTGTGAGAGCTCAGAAGAGAGCTGTGGCTAGCCCAAGGTCATCCAGCTGGTTTCATAGAGGAGAACAGAATCAAACCCAGTATTCCTGGATAAGATCCTGGCTCCTTAACCACTAGATCAAACTGGCTTGATAGGGCTTTGGTGGGGGGATATCTTCATATTATTACTTGTTTATTTCATGGAAGGTTTTGCTATCATGCTTTATCACTGAATACATTTTAACAACACTCCCCCCCCCCCCAGTAGTAGGGATGTGCATGAATGTTGTTGTTTTTTGTTTTGTATTCGATTTATATCAAAGCAAATGCAAGAAAATGTGTATTCATTTGAATAGATCCCCTTTCAATGTGGTAGGATTTGTATTTTATACGAATGTTCAATCCCATACAAATCCCATACAAATGCATACAATGCAGAGCAGGAAAGGCTTTTGACAGGGATTTCTGCCCCTCCACCCTGAGTGGCAATATATGAGCACAATTGGTGGAGGATCATGTAATCCTGTGCCCTACTGACACTCCCATTGGATGTTTTTCCACTGCAGCCCTTAGATCTGGATCTAAGAAGATCCGGATCTAAGGAATGTGTACATTTCTTAATCCGGATCTAGTAGATCCAGATTAAGGGAAGCACCCAATGTGTTTCCACAGGAGGTGTAGCACCCTTTAGGAATGGGTGCTACACCTCCTGTGGAAACAGCTTTGCACCCATCTGGGGAATCCGGATCGACCCACAAGGGGTCAGTCCATTACCCCAAGTGTTTTGGGGGGCAGGGGGGTACAGTCTTCGAAGCAACTTTGAAGTGAATGTGAAGTCAACTTCGAAGTGACTTCAAAGTGACTTTGAAGTGACTTTGAAGTGACTTCGAAGCCAATGTTGGGGGTTCCCATAGGTGCATCCCCTCCCCCTAGCCTCCTTTGGACCCCATTGCCTGTTTCCAGTGGAAACAGGCTCCCTTTAATCCAAATTTTCTGGGAGAAGACCCCATTGTAGACCCCTTTAATGGGGTCTACAGAAAATCTGGATGAAAGACCAAAATGTACCCATTAGATCCAGATTTCCCCAATGGCAGTGGAAACAACTGGGTCCCAAATGGGTGCCGTAGTGGAAATGGGGTCATCCAGCTCACACCCAAATGGGTCCTAAATGGGTGCAAAAATGAGTACTTTTGACAGTGGAAAAACACCCGTTATGACACCACACAGATCCTGTCTCTGTAAGATTTAGTAGCTTATGCTATTTTATATATGAGAAATACTAACATGGAAGAAAGCAAGGATCATTGAATTAGAAATAAAAGAAATCTATGCCAGAACAGATTTTCTGCATTCTAATAAAACCTTGTTCAGACTAGTTGGCACAGAAACTTAGATTTCACAGGTCAACATCACATGCTGGCTTCATTAATTAATATTAGGTGTCAAATGTAGGGGTGAGCACAAATGATTGTTTTTTTATTTATTTGAATTTGAATCGAATTGAATGTCAAAACATTCAGTTCAATTCAAATGTTTAAAATCAGAATGCAACAAAAACTGATTTGAATCCAATACATTTGAATCTATTCGTTTGAATGTTAGATACGAATTTGAAGGTATGAATGTTGACATTCATATTTACAGAATGCAATTCAGGCAGATTGGCTGCTGTCAAGTCCCTGGAACTGTGTGTGTTGCCATCTCCATGCGTGTGTGGTCAGCTGTTTTAACCACACATGTGTGCTGGACAGAGGTGTGATTGTGGTTCAGTCCAGAAAGGTAAGCAGCTACCCTAAAAATTACTGCTGCTGGAAAGCTTGCAGCCATTGCTAGGTTTTCCAGTGACAGTTAAAAGTGCATTTTAGGAGTGAAAATTTAGAACCATAGTGGGCTTGCCTACAATAAATGAGATAACTCCACCATAGTATCATCATAATGGCTCTATATTCATCCAGTCTCAATGGGACCTAAGTTATGTAAAAGAGAAAAATTAAAAAAAAATAGGCAGTCTGCATCTGTTGATGTTCTTTTGTTTATGCAATCATATATGGTCTCAAAAACTCTATCTTCCATTCCATCTGTCCACTCGAGTTGTAATGCATGACATTTCTTGTGGGAGCCACAGTAATATTATCAACAGCATATTTAGGAAATTTTTAACTACACCAACAGCAACGCAAGTGATAAATTTGATTCGTTTTCAGTTTGGTGAAGAAGGACTTTACCAGCTTGACGACTTCTGTACATTTGAAACTTATGATTTTTCACTTATATCCCTGCATAAAGTCATATGCAAGGAAAAAAAGGGGGAGAAACCATGCTTGGATAGGAAAGAGGGGGGAAATCCTGAGAATGGGATGGTGTGATGGTAGGCAGGTATCAACGAATACATACTTTGAGCTCTCAAAAACGGAGTTTGTTGCAAATGTAGTTGGTTCCAAAAACTGTATATTAAATCACAGTGTCTAATCGTTCCACCACCTGCTGCTGTGGTTGCAAAACTTATACAGCTATTTGGTCATTAGTCCATGTAGTTATTTCACGCATGAGAATTATCATTTTTAATTTGGCAGTAGTGAACTAACACCCCAGCATGTGTTCACAACAGCCACCTCAAAAGGACAATAAAAGGAGTTTACTAAGTTGATTAAGACAATAAAACTATCTTGATTGCTGCAGGGCAAACAAAAAATGCTTACGCAAACTCTTTTACTATTTCTCATTGTATGTATGTTTGCTCTTCTTTATCTTCTTAAAAAAAATTAAGCTGGTGACAATAATGCGGACTACTAATTCAAACAGTAAATTAAAATGTGCATAAAATGGTAATGGGGTCTATAAATTTAGGAAATCACCCCTTGGAACTCTAATTATCAAAATATTTCATTGTAAACTGTAACATGAAAAAGATACTCCATTTATTCACTTAAAATTATTTTGTCCCCACAGAAATATTACAGAGTCTCCAGGAATGAAAATCTAAATAAGTAGTTCAAAGAACTTGCCAGGGCTCGTGAACTGAGTTTTAATATTTCTCTTCAGTTTAGTTAAAGGCACAATAAGCTCCACTGTGGCCTTAAGTATCAACCAAATTTTAGACAGATAACAGAAGTCCATTCTACTAATTGCCTGTCACTCACTCACTCACTCACTCACTCACTCACTCACTCACTCACTCACTCACTCACTCACTCACTCACTCACTCTCTTTTTGGTCCATCATTCATAATCTTAACAACCATTATGCATTCCCCAAGGCAAAGATGGGTAGAATTAGTAAACCGAGCCAGATCCAACTCTCAAACCTACTTTGTCTGCCTTCACCTGCTAGCAAAATTTTAAGTTTCCACAATAGTTTCCTAAATTACCCATTCTTTTAATATTGTCCTTCAGTCTGGGATTTTACAGATAAGTATTCAGCTGCGCCTGGACGTGCTTGTATAACTGCGGCTGATTGCACCAGATAGGTATTTTATGTAGTGATTTCTAATCTTTTGATGTCCTCCTTGTTTGATAACTGGCTGCTGCTGCATTACTTTTCTCACATTTACCTTCAAAGTATAAATTTACCTTACATACCTTACATAACTCATAGCATGGCTGATTGGAGAAGGATGAAACGAAGGGCCTGTTTGCACTTACCCATAGGGGACGCTCTGGGATACTTGGAGTTGCATTGAGGAATGTCCCAGTGCATCCTTGTTCCTTCACAGCTTCAGCGGGAGCTGCAGAAAAACTGCTGGGGAGCTCCCACATGCAATGTTCATATTTTCTTCTGTTGTGAACACTGTGGGGGTGGATGGTAGGGGGCAGGGCAGGGCGGTTGCACCTGTGCAAATGTGTGTTATGTTGTGATGACTAAGGCAATGACTGAGCAAATGGCAGACGCTGTTGCCATGGGGCTTCGGACAGTCAGAGACACTTGGGGAGCAAATACAGCCCTCTGAGCCGGTTTGGTCTAGTGGTTAGGGAGCTGGACTTGTATCTGGGAATACCAGGTTTGATTCCATACTCCTCCACAAAGCCAGCTGGGTGACCTTGGGCTAGTCACAGTTTTCTCTCTGAGCTCTCATAGCCCCACAGGGTAGTTCTGTCAGCTGCTTTGAGTCCCCTTAAATGGGCAAGAAAAGTGGGGTAGAAAAGCCAACTCCTCCTCCTCCTCCTTCTATTCCATACAGTTAAATGTAAACAGGGCATACTAGGACCCTCCCATTCGACTAATGTCTTTATTAGACCATATCAGCATGTGGATTTGAGGGTCTTAATATACTCTCTGGTCTGGCATACTAGCTAGTACAGAATTGCTTTATATTCTATAAGCTTGTGAGGAAAGGAGAGCATCCACCAGCAGGGAATATTAATTTTTCCTTATTTTTTTCTTTCATTTACAGAATGGCAACTATAGAATGTCTGCTGCCTTAATATTTCCTCAGCCTTCTCCTGCCCTGCACTTGTTCCAGCTGTGCTACGCCTCCTCCAGGAATATAAAAAGAGGGAAGAGATGCTCACTCCCAACTTGGCATTCTCCTGCACTGCGCTTACTTCCTAGAGGTGGGTATGAAGAAAAATGGACACTTAATCCACCTTTCCATCCAACTGGGCCATGCCTTCCTCTTGGGAACTAGAGAGGGGAGGGGGGACATTGCTTATGATACGTTTTTGATCTCTTATAGTGCACCAGTTTGGTCTAGTGGTTAGGGAGCCGGACTCTTATCTGGGAATACCGGGTTCAATTCCACCCGCCCCCATGAAGCCAGCTGGGTGACCTTAGGCTAGTCACAGCTCTCTTCTGAGCTCTCACAGCCCCACCTACCTCACAGGGTATCTGTTGTGGGGAGAAGAATAGAAAAGCTTTGTCAGCCACTTGGAGTCCCCTTAAATGGGTGAGAAAAGCAGGGTAGAAAAGCCAACTCTTCTTCTTCTTCATTAGCATGGTTATCACATAGGATCAGGCAGCCAATGGGGGTTGAGCTGTCCTCTCTGTTCTCATTGGCAGAAGCTTTGTCAGCCACTTTGAGTCCCCTTAAATGGGTGAGAAACGCGGGGTAGAAAAGCTAACTCTTATTATTATTATTTACTGAGGTGGGGTTTTTACTTGTTGCATTGATTTATTGTATTCTTTGATGCACTGATTATTTATTGAAATTTATTTTTTACTTGTTGTATTGATTTTTTGTATTTTTTTTTTCTGTTTGTTGTAAACCGCCTCGGACAAAATTTTGTTCTTTGGAAAGGTGGTACACAAATACAAATGGAAATGGAAATGGAAAAGCGGGAAAATGTGACCCCAAAAAGTCTTAGGCATGGTAAGATGTGACAGCTAGTGTTTCCATCCCACCTTTTATCCACATTAGGGGACAAGAAATGCATTTTGAGGCTGCAGTACTTGGGAGAATACGATCATGTCTAAGACACTTTTGAGACTAAGAAAAAAATAGTGTGTATGAGTGCAACTCAGTTCCTTTGGTTTGCCATTCAGTTCCTTTGGTTTTATTAAGCATTCTGGCAACTACACATTTTTAATGAAGGGGGAAAAAAATGATATTGAGAGAGAGAGGAATACCATCAGAATTGTTGTAAGTAAGATGTTTCATGCCTGAATTTATGCTAAAAGGTTTTATTTGAACTGCATTCATTTTAAAGAAAATCATTTTTATGGACTAATATGTGGAGCAGAATAGCGTGCCCTTCGGGTTTTGTACTTCTCCAAATTTTTTAATGAAAACTCCAATTGTTAAAAATGGAAACATAGTGCTATCAGTCTTTTTTTGGGGGGGGGATGAATATTTTACAAAGATGCACAACTTGTAGAGATAAAACATGTTCATGTTTTACATTTTCTAAACATGGAACAATCTGTCCTTTCTGAAAACGTGTTGCAAATTTGGAACAAAACAGGTTCTATTTCACTGGGATATTTTGCCAAATTGCTGAGGGACAGAGGTTTGTTTGTTTCTAGGATTTGGTTTTAATCCCCTTTCCTCTATTACTCACTGTACCTGGGACACTGTTAAATGGGAAAAAAAACACCTGTCTGTTCTGCCAAATATTGTCAGAGCATTGAAATGAAACTGTGCATATCTACAGTATTTTAATTATCTTTCAAACCCTTGAAACAATAAAAAGTGCAATAGAATGAAATAAAAGCACAGAATAGATAGGTGTTACCTCCATACCATCACCCATGTGGAGATTTGATATTCTGTCTCTCAGAAAAAAAGTCAATACTCTTAACAACACAGCACACATGCTGTCTTAACAATCTGCTTGCTCAGTACTGTATATTCAATTAAGTGTGCAAGTCTCTCCAGAATACAGCATTGCAAATGCAAATTTGTCCTGAGCTGGGAGAGAGCTAAGAAAAGGTCTTAGCTGCCACCCACCCCTGTTCACCTTTCTGTGTGTGGAAAGCCTCACTATATCCTTCCTAGTCTTCTGTGCTGTGTATATGCTGACCAAATTTAGCTTAATGGGCCAGACCCTTGTCTAAAATCAATGTGGATTAGTTCTGCCTGAGCCATCTAAACCTCAAGATGACACACAATGAAGAAACTCTACCAGAAACACCCACAGAGATAAGGTTAGTTTAGATTCAATTCGAGACTTTTTATTTTTTAGCTTCCAGCAGCAAAACTGATCAAATCAAGATAAATGGGCCTTCGAGCAATCAGCCTACCATCTCTACTGTAGACTTCTCTGACTGTACTTCTACTTTCCTAATCTGAAGCAATTTGCAATTTTTTGAAAAAAATACTCTTGTTATTCTGAAATGAGTCACAAAGTATTTTTGCGCTTCAACAATTCCTTATGGGTGAATTCATATTTTAAAGAGTATAAATTCAAGATAATTTTATACAACTTGTATACACATTTGAAAAGTGAGATCTGCACCAATATATAGTTAATTGTGGCATTTTTAGGTCTGGAAGTGTGCTATTTTATTTTATTTATTTGAAACATTTCTATATTGTCCTCCCTCCCTCCCTCCCTTCCTTCCTTCTAAATCATAGCCTAACAATTTCCCACAAAATATTACAGCCTTTGGATTTAGGATTGCTGAAAAATAACTAACTAGCTAGCTGGCTAACTAACTAACTGAATGGATGAATGAATGTAATGCTTGAAAATAACTAAAAACTCATTCATTTTGAAAGCTAATAGTCGTTATGTGAAATGAGCCCGATCTGACACAGTTTATTCTAGCTAAAATATCACTGGAAATTGCTGTAAGAAGAGTTCCAAGATTTTATTGGTGTTCAAGACCCTACTGTGCAGCCTGTACAGCTTTCACTGCCCTGGCTGCACAAATATTTCAGCCAGGGAACCTTTGTTACCCACCCATCACTGTACTGGCCAAGGGTTGATCATACACAGGAAATGGTTCCATGGGCCACTTCCACCCATGAAAGACACTGCCAGTGATGGTGGTGGCCACTCAAGGGGCAAGAGTACAATGGTGAGGTCATGGCTGGAGAGAAGAAGAAGAACCAACGTCAAAGTGTTTACTTTCTTTCCCAATTGGGAGCAGAGAAAAGGAGATCCTTTGCCCCTGGAGCTAGGTTATGGCACTTTGCAGATTCTTTCTCAGGAGCAAGAAAAAAAACACTAAGGTTGCATCCCCATGCACTATAAACTCCGAATCTAATCTGAATTCAGCAAGGAGTGTCCCCATGCAAAGTCCCCAAACCAGACTACATGCAAACCAAATTGCCCAAATCTGCACTAAATTTAGCCCCCTAAAAACCTGTTCTCGGCACGGTTTGGGAGTGAAGTCCACATCATTTTGGGGGCAGAGTCTACGCATGGGGATGCTCCTGGGCTATTTAGAGAGGGGATAGACTGGCATCATTAGGAGGTGGGGTTTCACATCCTGCATTCACCAATCCTGTCTTGTGCATTGGGGTTTGCAACTGCTGGCCATTTTTAAACAGCGATCAAACAGAAATTAGCCTCTTCTCTCCGCGATCCGATCACTGGGAAAACGTAAAATAACTGATTGTCCCAATTTGACAGGTAAAGATGCAGCAATGAGGGTTGTCATCTGACCCTTGCTGTCCCACGAGCCCCTTCCTGCAACCCTTATTCCACCCCTGCTCTCCGATTGCCGGCAACCAGCTTCTGAAGCTAGAGGCAGTTTAGCAGAGAAGTGTTTCTCTGGTAAACGGCCTCTAAACATTGTAGTGTCTTTGGTTAGCTTTTGAATGGTACCTTGGGGTAAATAACTGCAGTTTACAACTTCAATATTCAGAATTGCTTACATTTTTACTTACTTACTCCCAGATACCAAAGCAAAACACCTTAAATTATACTATTATTTAGTCAAGATTATCAAAAGCAGAGCATTTTTTGTTTTATCATTAAATGTATACAACTTGATTAGAACTGCTTTGTAGCAAACCATAGCTGGATTATTTCAGAGACTAAGTTATTTCTGTCTCGGGTGGCAACAGCACAATCCAGACATCCCTGCCCAGTAAGTGGATGTATGTGTGAATAGTGTTATAGTAGTAGAAAGTGTGATACTACTTTAGTGCTAAATGCAGAAAGGCCCATATTTTCCTTCTCTCTCTTTGTCTCCAGGCAGCAAGGTTTCTCTCTCTCTCTCTTCTCTCTCTTTTAATAAGGAAGAGAATGCAAGAAGTGTTTATTTAGAATATCACTTGAGGGAGGGGAGAAATATACTCTCTTTTTTTGAATGTTTGAACAGACTGTCGTTCAAAACAAATTAAAAAAGAAAAGAACAGCAAGTTTTTATTGGTGTGCTGCTGACCAGGCATCCCTCACTCAGTGCTTGCTGCTGCTCAAGGGAGGAAAATGTTAGATTGGAAAAGTGGAACTTGATTTCACGCTTCTTGGAGAAATTCACATACTGCATTTTACAGCCAATATGTTTGAAAGGTAAAAATGAAAGATTTTCCATGCTAGCTGCAGGCATTTCTCTTTCTTTCTTTCTTTCTTTCTTTCTTTCTTTCTTTCTTTCTTTCTTTCTTTCTTTCTTTCTTTCTTTCTCCCTCCCTCCCTCCCTCCCTCCCTTCTCTATTCCATCCTTCCTTCTTCATTTCCTAAACATAACATTCTATGTCCCTACTAACGATGAATCTTGAAGGAAAGACATATCTACACGTACAGATTCTTCCATCTTTCCCCATTTTTCCATGGACTGTGCAAAAATATCTGGATCTTTGAAATGGGGTCCTCCCTTGGATCTGGTCCTGAAAAATTGCAGCAGCAGGCTGGCCAGGGACTGGTTCACTCAGCGTTGTGGCACGCCACCCCAACACGTCATCGGGGTCAATTCCAACTCTCTGCATTGCCCTGCAGTTGTGTCACAACCATGTGACACCATTGGCTTTGGCCAATTGCGGCAGTGAGGATATGGGCTGGTTAATGGCAGGACCATTTGCATTTCTGGCCAGTAAGGGATGCTTTGGGGAAGCGCCCCTCCTGGCAATTGTGAGTGGTCCTCCTGTACCCAGAGTTGGCCAGCCCTAGTGCACAACAGCCTATAAAGGTAAGTGCAGAAAGGCCTCAGATAGCTAAGAGCAAAAGTTCCTAGTCATCAGGGATTGGAGGGGGGGACTGAAAATTCATGTGAACATCAACACTGAGGGTAGGTATGGGCCATATCAGTGCATAAGTGTAGGTGGTAATGATCTAGTTCACACCTCCCCATTATCTAGCCTGTTTCTAGCCCATGCTGTAATCTGCTTGTTTTGAGGCTCTGCTGTGTCCAGTAAGCAATGTGATTCTATTTCTGAATGTAATTGGTCAATCAAGAAACTGAGCATTTATGCCTAAACTGCACCTATCATAATCTGCTCATTTTGCATTCTTCTATGGGTGGCTCCAGACTTAATAGTGTGCATCAGAATGTGCACCCAAAATTGAGCTGTCACACACGACGGCCGGTACTTCATAGTGGTGTTGCATTACAGCGATGCTACTGCAAATGTACTTAATGCATTCCATGTGCAGTATAAGAAAATGTGAAGTTTCCTACCAGTCCAGATAGGACCATGAGAATTGTGGGTGACAACAGGGATGGCAGCTCAACTGTGATTGGCTGCTTCATCTCATGTGACTGCACGCCCTGACTAAACTCTCATGGTTTCCTCCTTGGAATGCTTAAATTCGAATTTATAGACTTTTGATTTGAATTCAGATGTCCAAATTCTAATTAATATGATCAAATTTCCAATGTTTCAAATATTTGTGCACACCCATTCTTTATATGCATTAAATCACACTTAAATAATATATTTCTTATAAATATGTTTTTTTAAAAAAACTTTATTCTATGTTTAGCTGTACCTTTCTATACATATTTCTATGTCCATCTAGAAAAAGATATTGTAACAATGATTCTGCAAAGATAAGTTATTTGAAAACAACGACACCTCAACATTAACTGAGATGGTGGATTAAGCTGCACCAAATTTCAATCAATAGGAGAGTTGACTGTGGTGTTCTTTATACTTCTTTGACTTTTATAAATCAATAAATGCACCAGCAATATCCTTAAAAGGAAGGAAGGAAGGAAGAAAGAAAGAAAGAAAGAAAGAAAGAAAGAAAGAAAGAAAGAAAGAAAGAAAGAAAGAAAGAAAGAAAGAAAGAAAGAAAGAAAGAAAGAAAGAAAGAAAGAAAGAAAGAAAGAAAGAGAAAGAAAGAAAGAAAGAGAAAGAAAGAAAGAAAAAGAAAGAAAGAGTCTGCTAATGTTCAGGAAGATGATAAATACATATATTGATCTTTTTTATATCTTAATTAAGAAAGACTTTCTGGGTCAGTTATTCACGTTTAAAGGTCATATTCAGCGTGGTAAGCTCTGCAAAGAGCCCTTTTCATTTTGAACCTCTATAAATAACCCTGGAAGTTTTTTAAGTTGCTGTAAAAACAAGGGGGAAATAACCTGGTAATAGAAAGCAAAAAAAAAGTACATCTGGCTCTTGGTTCAGTGTGCATGAATAGATAGGATGCCAATAAAAAATAAATAAGATTGTTTTCAAATATAATGATTTATGCAGGTGTCCCAAGGAATGAAAAGGTCCCCAGAAACAAATATGCATTGATTCTGGGTCCTTTCACTACATCCCACAACAGCCACTACTGAAAACATTTGTGTCAAGTGTATGTATTTTAACTATTTAACTTTTTTTTTCATTTTCTCTTTCATTCATTTTAATATTTTAATGTGCGTGTATAAAATGCAGCTAGGAGGTAACTGTAGATGTAGAGGAAAGTAATAATAATAAAATGATCATAGAAATGTGCAAAAATAGGAAAACTAATTTGCACGCTGTGTGGATTGACCCTAAAAAGGTGCCCCATAGTTGGATTATTAAATGTTTCAAAACCATTGACATCAGTGAAAACATTAAAACAATGCAAAATTGACCTGTCAGTCAAAAAAACCCAAAATGTATAGATTGGTCAACATCAGGAGGGGGTCTTCCAGTATGATTCATTGTCACACTTGCTGTTTATTATCACCATGATTCCACTGTTGATGATTTTTTGGGGGAAACCCCCAACAACACTCAGATATCCAATGTCCAAAAATTTATATAAACTTTCATACCTGTTATATATGGATAGCTTGAAGCTATATGGAAGGTCAGAGATGGAAATCCAGTCTTTGACCAGCACAGTCCAAATATTGCCATGGAATTTAGCCTGGACAAATGTGCTACTCTTGTGCTGAAGAACAAAAAAAATGTGGATAGTGAGGGCACTGAAATGCCAATAGTCAAGTCATCAAAAGTCACCAACCTGAATCCTACAAATACCTTGGCATCCTACAGCTAAACAGCATCAAACATGGGGAAATGAAAAATGTGGTCAGCAAGGAATGCATCCAACAAGGAAGGAAAATACTGAGGACAAAGCTGAATGGTGGAGAATACCATCAAAGCTAGCAACACCTGGGCAATACCTGTCATTACATTTGTTCTGTCCTCTAGTGTTTGGGCATCGTGTTTGTTACCTGTCCTACTGTCTTGATGTATGTGGTTATGCAAGTGCTGGTTAGGGCCCCAACACAGCTGGGGAATAAATATTCCCCAGCTGTGATGTTGGAGCAGCCAGGAGCAGTGGCACACACCACTGATACTTTGAAAAAATGTTGTAGAATACTTTTCCTTAGTGTGATTCTTGGCAGTGTTCTGCTTGAAGTGCTTCTGGGAAGTCCAGAAGACATACAGGGCAGTCACAAATAGATTGTTGCATGCCTATCAATGAAGAACAGGATCCTATGTGAATGATTTTCAGATAATTATGTGCATATTTGTTGATAAGTCTTGACTGGTTTAAAGAAAGACTCCTATATTTTAGCCTAAGCAATAAAGAAAAAGAAGGATATAGATTAGGGATGTGCAACAAATGGTTGTTTTTGTTTTTGTTTTTCATTCCATTCGTAACAAATTGAATGTAAGAAAATTTTTGTTTGTTCAAATAGATCTCTTTGAATGTGGCAGGATTCTATTCGTACAAATTCTAACGAATATCTGATACAAACACATATGTATCCGATACGTATCCAACACATATCAATATGAACACATACTGTATGTATCTGATACATATCCCATAACATATCCTCTCTGAAAGTGTCAAATCCACCCTGAATCCATTTTGAATCCATTCTCAAACCATGTTGAATTCACTCTGGATCCACTACAGATGTGACTGGCAGAGCCACTTTCCCACCTCTGAAGCTTTGTATGAATGTTCCAAAACATTTGCATTTGCATGAACATCAGTGTACAAAGGTTGTGACATTTTATTTGTATGTGAATGTCCAAAATTGTATGAATTTGTACAAATTATGAATGTTTGTGCACCTCCCTAATAGAGATGCATGCCAGCAACAGGATAGACAGTAGACTGAGGTCACATCCACAGTGAATAAAGGGTGCTTTTCAGGTAAGTAATTCACCTGCCTCCAACCAGTATGCCGTTACTAAGGCACAGGGTGCAGTGCAGGGAGCAACTCAGAAAGTGCATTGTACTGTCATTAGCCATCATGCAGAGTGTACCAGGGTGGGCAAATTAGCAGCATTGATTTCCACATGGCCTTGTTTGGAAATGAGCCCAGAAATGGGACAGTTTTGGTTTGACACTAAACAAGGCATTAAAGCAAGATGGAATTTAAAAAACCCGCACAACTGTGAAATGTTTGTTCTGCACCTGCGAGTATTTCAAAGGCCAGGAGATGCCACTATGTGACTGATGCACACCTGCCTCTATGCTCGATCTTAATACTCCCACCCATACATGACCTTTTTCTTCACTTTCTGTAGTGAAGTTTCTGCTTAGTTTCATTTTGTTTTTAACTTGTAATATTAAGTTTATAAAATTATGCAAACTTACCTACACATAGAATACCTGTGTCTGCCTTTGTATTTCCCCCTATATAAAATCTGTTACCCCTAGTGTTTTTTCAGTTATATGACACTACATATGGTGCATTACAAGCTGTGAGATCCTGTGTAAATTTCTGACCATTTCCAAATTATTGTTTGACGATATAGTTGATAAAGTGAGCCCAGGAACTGGATTTGTAGGAGACTTAAAAAGATTGTTTCTTGTTCTGGCCATGCCTATACATTTTTGCAGACTTTCATAATATTTTCATGATGGTCAACTGAAAACACACTGTCCTATTATCTGACTGTTTCTGATATTCTATTATAGCCAGCACATATTGCCTGGAGCTCCATAATATTACCCTAAGTTCCACGTGAATCAATCCCAACAGATGAGTCAAAATATATGACAGCATATCCAGGCTTCATTCATCCAATATTGCAAAAACTGTGTTTCATAATCTGATTATTTCAACACATTTTAAAATATATGTGATCCAGTTATACTTGAATGGAATAATGGAGGGTGAATGGAAGTGCCATACGTTTTAGAATAATCCAAGACCTGGCAGAAAGGTGGAATGTTACTATTCAACAGCAGATTATCACTATTTAATACCAGGCTGTTAGGCTTGAAAACGTATCAATATTACCATGACAGCAATGAAAGAAATGTCATCATCATGGCTTGGCTTCATGAATTAAGATTTAGGAAGGGCTCAACCCATACTTGCTGCATGTGTGCTAATGGCTAAAAAGGCCAATGAGGGATAGACAAGTCTGGTTGCAGAAGGTCTCCTTGGGTGGTACTGTCAAGGCCTGCATTTTCTTTTCTCCTTGGGACTGGTCCTACAACCATCCTGAGGAAGGAGTGGTGGATGACCTTGTTCTGCATGAGGAACAATTTACTTAAGAATTTATATCCTGCCCTTCACCCAAATGTCCAAGGGTGGATCATAGGAGACAGAGCTGATTCCCAGGTAACTCCATATGAAAATTCCCAGGACATTGAAGAGAAGTCCTCCGTTTGCTACTTTCTGGAATCTACCTTGGAGATAGGAGGTAGATCACTGTAAAATAATGCTCCCTTCCAGACCTGTGAAATAAATCCGCAGTTGTAGAAAAAATATCAGCTTACCTGCTGCAAATACATGTCCCGCTGTCCTCATTAAAATCAGCCTCTGTAGCTTCCGAGGAGGAAACTGCAAGAGGCTAGTCAGGGTGTGTGGTCATGTGGGACAAGGCAGCCAATCACAGTTGAACTCTGGCTGTGGTGAGAGGAGAAACAACCAAGTCTTGTGCTGCACCTGTGAGACTGGAGCCTGCACCATGCCCTCCTGCAAGACGTATATAGGAACTGTGGCTGCAGGTGCTATGACCTCCTCTAGTTGTGGGTTCCAGCTGAAAATGGAGGAACGAAGGGACGCCTGGGTTGGTTGTTGCTGCTTTGCTGCAATTTCTGTCTTGTTTCTCCTTTGACGTTTTTTAGTTGTCTTGTGTTAATTGGTCTTATGGTTAATTTTATTTCTTAGTACTATGTACTATAGCTTCTTAGATTATATAGCTTATTATTAGAATTCTGTACATTGCTTATGGTATATACATTTTATTTATTGAAATGTATTTCTTTACTTGCTGTATTTCTCTGATGTAATGATTGTATACGTTGTTTTGTGCTGCCCTTTGGTGTAAGCGGCATAAGTAAACATATTATTTATTATTAATTAATTATTATTATTATAGCTGTCATCCCTGCCTTCGCCAGCAATTTTTGCTGTCCTGTCTGAACTGGCAGGAAAACTCAAATTTACCTTATGCTGCAGAGCAAGTGTTCTCCAACCAGCATTAAGGTATGGTGGGATAATATGTCATCACTACGATTGTACTGCCCACCATGACTGCACATTCCACTGCTCAGTAGTTACAGATACAGACACAGTGCGTCCAAGTTCCAGTCCTAGAAGCTGCTCCAGCAACATACTATTGTTGATGGTACTGAAAACGCTGCTGAAAGATAAAGGAAAACCAAATGGGTCACATTGCCTCTGTCTCTCTCCTAATAAATCCTTCAGTCTAAACCCCTTCCTGAAACAAGATTAGAATGGGTCTAGATAATTCATTTCTTTCCAGCATTCCTGCGACTAGATAGCCAGTTTGGGACAGATTCTGTATCCCAGGGCATGGTAGTCAGCTCTGTAACAGGATTTAAAGCTGTGGATTTTATTTTTATTTTGGTGTTTTGTTTTGGTTTTTGCTATTGCACACATTTTAATTTTTATACATTTGTTTTTATTTATTTTGTTGCATTTGTGCAAAAGGTGGTATAGAAATCTAAATAAATATAAATGCAATTAAATACAAATGGCTTCCAAAGTTTTAATACTTTAGCCTGCTGGAAAAGGAAAGGAGGGGAAAAGAGAATCCTCCTCAGAGTATTTATTAAGTTCAACAGGACTGTTTATTGTTAATCCTGAATTCACTAACAGGAAACCAAAGTCCTAGGTTTAATGATGGCTCGGCTCCCTCCGGATCTTGCTCATAATTACAGTTTGCTCTTTAATTATTCTTCTTTGTGTACTCAATTTATGATTAAGACCCAACAGCTTGCCCTAGAGACAAGAGGTGCAAAGGTGGACACTGGTGAGTCAGCGGAGAGCAATTTTGCCAGCATTGTGCAATGGCTCAGAAGCAGCCAAAAAAGCAGATTTTCACTCTAATCATGATATTCATAGCTTCCACCGAGGGAATAAGATGCCAGCAAGAGAACAACCTCTGATTACTCTCTAGAGGAAAAAGATTAAAGGGCCAAATCTGTGGCATTCAAAGTTGTCATGAACACATTCTCTGTTGTAGAAAATTGTTTTGTATTATAATTAAAAGCACGTCCTTATCACTCTATTACACTTCTCTGCTAGTTTATTTATCCTTCATTTCACTACAGTGTATCGTTGCAGGGCAGGGGAGCAGATAGTCTTTTGTTCATTACTTAGAAAATCTTAATTATAATCCACTAAGGGATATTTTGCCAGAGACTGTGATGAAGACTCTGGCAGTGATTGGCTGATGTCTCTTAAATGGCCACAATATCCCTCCCCCTTTTTAAGCTGGTTATTCCACTGTAGCCACTCTTAGACAACATAACTTTGCAAATAAATTTTGGTTGCCTAATTAATAGAGATCATTGATCCCACCTCACTTTCCTTGCTGAGTTAATGGGCTGCCAGATGGTGTCTCCCCAATCATTGTTAGATCTCCAGAGCCTCAAGGACACTCCCTCTTTTACTTCCACACTATACTAGTATAGAGATGTGCACAGATGTTTTTTTGACATTCTATTCAGATTGAATTGAATAACCAAAAATGTTGGGTGGGGGTGTCAGCCCCCGTTGGTATTAAATCAGCAGATGCGTGGCCGTGTTGGAAAGACAAGCTCTGCTGTCCCGGAAAACTTGCTGGCATCTCCGGAGCTGTCCAGCCTTTTCAGGAACTCCCTCCTTCTTCTGCCCGCAGTTTAAGAAACAGACTGAAACAGGAGTTCTCTCTCTTCGCAGAGGTTTATTCTTAACGGTTGCTGCATGTACAAGTATACATTTCTCCATCCAAGCTCTCGTCCAGCAATCAACAACAATAATACTTAACCAGCAGTGTATAGGCACTTTTATACCTTTTTCTTATCAGAGATGGTGACTCACTTCCTGAGTGTTGCACAAGCCTGTGTTGCAAGTGTTGCACAGACTTACGCAATTCTTGCTCAATCCAACCTTGCTCAATCCAACCTTGAGCACTTTGTTGATAGTCACGCCTGTGATTCTTAGTTACCTTTGCCAGCACATCCGTGCATTTTCCTTATACGGGCTTCCCTGCCTAACAAAAAATCCTATTTGATTTGAATCTTTTACATTCAAATTTGATCTGGAGATCAGAGGAAACTTGTTGTCTCTTTCACCTACTTGCCTGCTGTTTTTGTGATGCTTTGTAGCTTTTCTCTTAGCTGAAATCACTGGGGAGGAAGGAGTCCCTCTCACCCCTTCCATTTTGTATTTAGTTCCAAACTCCAGCTTAAGCCTCTAAGCCACTGGGTTCCCAGTCGGCCAGCAAAGAACAGTTACACTTGGAGAGCAAGGATCATCAGCATTTCATTTTCCCATCCCCAGGACAGTACAAGTGTCTGGTCTGCTCCTCTTTGCCTTCCGTTGCCTCTCGAGCTTTCTTAACAGTGCACTATGCATTTGGTATCTGAGTTTAGATTTTAGTTGGTGCAGAGATCTGCTGAAATGGGAGGATTGCATCATCTCCCACTAGGGATGTACATGGATGGTGTTTTGTGTTTTGTTTTTGTTTTTGCATTCAAATTCTAATCAAATCAAATATCCAAACATTTGATTCAATTTAAATGTTTAGAATGCAACAACATCTGATTTGAATTGGATACATTTGAATCTATTCGTTCAAATGTTAGGTTTGAATCTGAAATTATGAATTATTTAATCCATTTAATAAAAGATAGGGAATATTCCTTTCTTTAGTTCCTCCTACATTTTGTTTACAATATTTGTACCTTACATAAATTCCTTACTTCATTTATTCATACCAATCGTGGAGGTCAAATACCTGCGGAGACTTGTTCTCCTTTCTCTTTCACATGACACCAGCCTTGGGACTTCTAGATCCAATGACCTATTGGGAGTGTGTGACCGCTCATTATATATATGGCCACTCCAATAGGGCCAACAGTACAGTAATAACATTCTTGATGGAACTTACACAAAAGGGTACACTATGCTAAGAAGAATGTTAGAAAGTTGGGCAAAATGAAAGCAACAGGTGACACATTTCTTATTGTAGCCCACCCTTGGACCATTTGGTGAAGGGTAGGATAAACAAAAAACATAAATAAATAAATATTATGCCACCCAACCATCTTTAATGGGTTCTCAGTATAACTAGTCCCCACTCCCAGTATCCTGATTTTTTTTCTTTTTTGGTAATGGGCTTAATACTACCAGAAAGTTGCTGCCTTGCACTGTGATGACACATTCTGTCATCTCACAGTGGTTTTTCAATTCAGGTCACGATGAATGAATGGACTGCTGTGCATGCTTATAAAGATCAAAGTTGTTTTCCATGTGCAGGTGCTGGCTATGTAAACACCACCTGACTCAACAGTAATGAAACTGGGGAGATAAATTGGTCAGACTGTGGGCAAGCTGTGATGATGGAGGTACCTCTTCCCCAGACACCTTCAGCCAATTACATGGCCCTCCAGTCAGAGATCTCTCACATTCATAGAATAAGAAGATACTCAGCTCACTTTTCCCAAGGCGTACTATATTTCTAGACAACTATCTGTGTCTTGAATTTGAGTTGTATGAGGAATGATCTCTTCTGAAAATCAATAATTAATAAAGATACAAATAAAAACAACAAAAATAATAATTGATAATAATAACTGTAATAGCATTCCTCTAGCTTTACTGTGTTACAAAATGCCTTTTAATAAATGATTCTTAAGGGCACAGAACAACTCAGAAGGTATACTTTGTTTTCAAGTGGCTGAGGTCTATAGGTCTTTCATCACATTTAAATATGTTGTTCAAGAGGAGAAGGAAAGTAAAGATGACATCTCTTGAAATCAAAAGCATTAGTGGCAAGTGCTGAAAAATGCTAGAGAACCTTTGTCTGGCCTTGGTGATATTATGTCTATTTCTGTCTTACTCATTTACTCTCTGAGAACAGATATTTCAACTCTAAATCAGATTTTGCATAGTCTGCTGGATCATCAGTTGATTAAGCTCCATGTCACTCTTTGGATTGGCGAGATGAGGCTCAAAAAATTGTTCATTGTTTGCCTACCCATACAATGAGAATTAAAGGACCATTTTCAGTGTGTGTGTGGGGGGGAGTTAACAGAGCAGGGTGAGTTGGCTACCCACACACACACACACACACTGATGCAGTACTTTCTCAGCCATACATTATAAGAGCAAATGTTTCCTCAGTGTGATGCTGTGTCATACGTAGAAAATACTTTCAATATGAGTTATTTCCAGAGCCTGGAAAAATGATATCAGTCTCTGTGAACTATGTGGCATATTACAGACTGCTACCTGTCTGCACATAAGAAGCTAGAATGGATCACAGTCCAGAAATGCAAGGAGATCACTTAAAGTATATAAGAACATAAGAGAAGCCTTGCTGGATCAGGCCACAGCCCATCTAGTCCAGCATTCCGTCACACACAGTGGCCCACCAAATGCTCATGGACACCTCAACAGAGACAAGGACAAACCTTCTCCTGCTCTCGAGTCCCAGCAGATGGCCTTAGAAGCGCCCCGGTTCCCTCCCCCCAGCCTGAAAGATGCACCTAGGCATTCATTCTAGTAGCCATTGATACATCTGTCGTCCATCTTCTGGGAAAGATTTTTGCCGTCTAGTCACCAGGGATCTGAATCCAGTGCATTATCAGGGAGGCCATGCCTTCTAGGGAACACTCTAGCATGCAGACTCTGCAGTCCAATAAGGCATAAATCTCATTGGACTATTTGTTTGTTTGTTTGTATTTCTATCCTGCCCTACAGCCAAAAGTCTCAGGGTGGGTAACAACATTTCAAATCAAACATATTTCGAAACAACAATGGTGTCTGTAAAGTGGGAAGAGACAGTATATTCCCAATCAACCAAAGAGCAGGGCAAAGAGGTGCATCTTTACTGCCCTCCTAAACATATACAATGATGGGGACTGATGCTCCTCAAGGGGGAGACCATTCCACAGCCTCAGGGCCATCACTGAGAAGGCCCTCTCCTGGGTGCCCACCATTTTACTGCAGAAGGCAGTGGGGCAACCAAGAGGGCCTCCTGTCCAGATCTTAAGGTGCAGGCAGGTCAAAATGGGAGAAGGTGTTCCTTTAAATGAAAATGCTTCTAAAGTGGTTTGATAGACTGTGTTGGAGGGCAGATGATTTTGTGCACTATGGAAGTAAATTAAAGGCACACTCTACATCTCCTCACCCTCTGGGAGTAGGTGCTGCAGGAACAACCACAGGAGTAAGAGAGGTCATAAAAATGTCTGGGGTCTCAACCAATAACACACTACTAGGGGTTCCTTTCACAGGACTATAAATGGTGGTGAAACTCAGCCAGTTCTGGTTCTTTGTGTAGTAATTCCAGGAAGAGTCCTCACCTGTTGAATCATCTCCTCCGCCCTCTGTGTATCCACCCAAGGTAAAGGAGGAAAATTTCCCCTGATAATATTTGGAAACAGACTAACATATAAGAGCTTTAGCTATAGCTCATGAACTTGTAGAGGGCAGAAGAACTTCATTAAATGTTTTTTTATTATTCAGTGCAAGTGGAGGGGGGTCTCCAAGTTTGGCAAATATCCTAAGTACATGGTTGGAGTGGCAAACCTTTGCAAAGGCTGCATGGCACAAATAATGGTCACATCTCCGCTTACCTGCAAGGTCTTCTTCAAGGGACTAAGCCACCATGCAAAGCATGCCAGCCCAGCAAACGTTTCAGTTGCCATTGGAGGTGCCTTTATGTGGAGGACATGATTACATACTCTCTGACCAAGCACCTTGATTGCCACATGATGAGGCATCTTCATATTTCAAAACAGAACCACGGAGACTGTGTTTATGTGAGGCGCAGCCACCAAGACAAACTATTGCTAAATACCATTTGGAGGTGCTATTGAAAAGTATAACAACATTAGAATAATCACTGAAGGAAAAATAATATATTCTAGAAACCAATACTGGGTAATTTGTTGTTGATTTCAAAATATGACAAAGATTTCAGGAAATAAACATGACTAAAGAGTAAGCCACATTTGTAGATTTCACAGATTATATAATTGTCTGTGCCAACAACCTGTATTTGTCCATTTTATCAGTTAAAGAAAACTAAAAATGGGAGCAATGAATATTGCTGTGTCACAGGAGTGTAAGGAACATCACTAAATATTTGCTACATACTGCACTGGAAGTCTTCTTGAATGGGAAAACATACTGTATATATAAATGGTGTGGATTAGACTACAAAATCAAGATAAATCCCCATTCAGGAACTAACTGTTTGGAACTTGTGAATTCAGTGATTATGTAGGCTTTACCACATTTTCAAACATGGGGATTGCATTTTCTTCTGATGCAGATTCATTTCTCACAAATTTGGGTTTCTATATTTTTAGGGAACTTTCAGACACCATTTTGTTCAAGATCTGAGCAGAACGAGAAGACACCATAATTACTGTACGTCCGACTCATGCAATATACATCAGAGGGCTTAGGGAAACAGGAGGGGAGCAGCAGAATTCACTGATCCAGTGAGGGCAATGGCTGGATTAGCCACTGTGATAAGGGATCTGTGATCCCTGCCCTCCAAAGACCCCCATGTCTGTAATGGTGAACGTGATCAGCTGGAAATGGTAAATGATCAGGCTGGAGGCAAGATGCAGGCAGAAAGACCCTTTACTCAAAATTTCCCTGGTATAAATACAGTAGCCAATAGGGGCATGGAGGAAAATGATGTAAAGGCAAGATTGAGAAGGGGATTGTATGAGTTGGCCATGGATTCCCTAACCTCATTTCCTTCGTATCGGATATGTATTCATTCATATTGAATATGTATTGGATATTCGTACAAATTTGTATGAATGTATACATATTGAATAGAATCCTATCACATTTGAAGGGGATCTATGGGAAAGAATAGGAATTTTCTCACATTTGGTTCATTATGAATTGAATGTCAAAAAAACCATTTGTGCACATCCCAAGAAAAGACTTTCTAGTTTCTAGTTCTATCATTTTCAATATGATTTCAAATTGCTAAATTCAGCTTATGTTTCTCCAGAAATGAGTAAAAACCCCACCGTTTTCCTGGGACTATATATACATATTCATGGCAATCCCACTGTAGTTCTGGGTTAGTTGATCAAAACCCTGGTATAACACTGTTTTGTAAAACTTAGCAATGAAGCTGGGTTTTCTCTAATAGTGATTCCTTACCTTCAACTACTCAACTACTAGCACTTTGTTCTTCCAAAATTAATGGATGACAAAAAAAAATTGAGAGGAAAAAAGGAAAGAGAAATGGATGGACGGATGGATGGGCACTTGCTAACATCTGGGACTTTTCCAAGAGGGAAAAAAAATGTGAAGAGCTCACAGATGAGGTAAGAGCCCAAAATTGTCTCAAGATGGCCTCCTGCCATCACCCTTAAAGGAATTTGTCATTCCACATCTCTTACTTTCTAGGAACAAGTGTCAATGAAAATAGTTACACTGTTTTTTTTTCTTTGTTTATATTAGAATCGACAGGGATATTGCATTAAAAAGCTTTCCCATCTGTCTGCCCTAAAGAGATAACAGAAAGGTCACTTTTAAAAAAAGGCTTCCTGGAAGTTAACCCACTAGACCTGATTTAGTCATGAATAATTTCCACCCTGAGAAAATAGAAGAATTTTCTGTTACAATATAGGTCATTCTTTCTGAAGCACAATTTCATAAGTAGCCAGAACCAGTCCCCTGTTTTCTGGGGCTACACAAAAGGTCAATATAAAACTGGTAGAATCACTGTGTTGCCTAAGCAACTAGGTTAAGCTCACTGTCTTCTGGTGTTGCACAGTGGGGGGAAATCAAAATGGCACATAACTATCATAGCAAAGTTTATTAGCAGAAATGAAATTAGAATACTTTTAGTTGATTTTATTTTTGCACATATCGGGTTGTCTCCCCCTCTTCTTCTTCTTCTTCTTCTTCTTCTTCTTCTTTCTTCAGCTTCAGGTTTCTAAGTGAACCTCTTGCTCAGCCTTAGTCTGGGATGGATATCACATAGTGATAGTGTGGCAGTAGATATAAAGAAGTTCCTATTAATTTAATCAAAGTCACTGAATGGTTCAAGTCAGGGGGCATGAATCTAACTACTTTTTTTCTAGTATAATTGTAGAAGATTCATTTGGTTCAAACTAGTATCCTTGTTCTATCCTTGTATATAATATAAAATCATGACAGAAGAAACATCTATAGGCTGATAAAAAATGCTGCTTTATACTCTAGCCTTTCTACTTACTATGTATGCTTCTTTAAACATCTCTTTCTACCAAACATTGGCCTCAGAAAGTGACAAGGTTAAAGAAGTTGAATTGTTTAGAACAAAATAGCAGAGGATACAATGAATTAATGAGGCTATCGCACACAGAGAAGCACATAAACAAACAAAAAAACTTCTGATGAGTCTTAGGGACAGGTTTGCAGGTAAATGCCCTTCCTCATTTCACTAACACACTGTGCTGGAAAACAGAGGGTTAGAGATGGAAGGAGATAATGATTGCCACATAGTACCATTCCCAAGGTTCTTTTGTGCCTTCTCTCCCCTCCCCCGCCCCCCCCGGCCAATCTGTGAATGAACCCTTGTTGTAAATGAGTTTCCACAAGTAACAATTCACTTAGGTACATTTCATAGATGAGCTGAGGCCTTCAGGACATTGCTACACTGAGGCCTTGCCTTGAATTTCAAAACTAGGTCAGTTGTAGTGATGTTTGAGTTTCATTTCCGGGCAGAACACACTGAAAAGGCTTAATACATTTCAAGTGTGTTTGTCCTTCCAACACAATAGAAGAATGGGAGTTAGAATGAAGGGTTAGTACAAATTCAGACATTCACATACAGGTTGAATGTTCGGACATTCATATTTCCAAATTTGAATGAATACAAATAGCTCAAGTTATTTGTATGAATAATTCAGACATTCATATCAGCATGGATACATACACATCTTGTATTTACCCATAAGCATCCATGCAGGATGAAAACGGGATGCATATGGGATTTGTACAGATGTATATGGGATGCATACGGGTACATATGAGATGTGTGTGTACCAATATAGATACGAATGTCCACATTATTTGTACGAATACAAATGTATTCGTATTGAATTGAATGTCCAGACATTCTTTTTTTCACTATTCGGATAGATTTGGATTTTGGAATATTTGATTCATTATGAATCAAATTTTAAAACTGCATTTTTGCACACCCCTAACATATACGTATACAAACACACACACACTCATACCTATACACACACACGTACATATACACATATATACACACACATACATATATACAAATAAAACTTTTGAAGTATGTGTAATCTAATTCAAGAGCTACCAAATGTTATATCTCAAATGAATCAGTGTAAGGAAAGGGTAATAAAAATGTGATACCTATTGGGAAGCAGTTTCAACTGCATGGACAATGATAAAAAAAAATGACTGAGCATTCTGAAAACCAATTTTGATATTTCATGGTGAAGGAAGGAATAGGGAGGCCTATTGATTTGGTGACATGGTCATTTGGTGGTCTGTCATCCTGAAGAGCTACTGTGGAATAAGAATTTATATGTCCTAAGGATTTGAAGGGGAAGATCTGCAAAGAAAGGGGGGAAGTTGTTTCACTTATATATTCAAACAAAATTCAAAACAGTACCGTATATTCCGGCATATAAGATGACTGGGCATATATGACCCCCAATTTTCCAGTTAAAATATAGAGTTTGGGATATACTCGCCGTATAAGAAGATGACACCCAGCATATAAGACGACCCCTGACTTTTGAGAAGATTTTCCTGGGTTAAAAAGTAGTCTTATACGTCAGAATATACAGTACATCTTTAGAAATTACACATTATGATAAAGTTTTCACATAAAACTACATCTATAGAAATGTGTGCAGTAGGGAAATATAAGTATGTAGCCTCCCAAATCTGAATTGAGGGGAAAAGCCAAATGAAATTTGTCATATTAAAAAACAAAACAAACTATGTAAACAAAAAATGTAACTATCAGGGCCTTCAGTAAGTTCTTCTATAGGTATTTCTTGGGAGATAGGGAAGGCACCTTGAGCCACCATGGAAAAAAACTTCTAGATTTGTAGCAGTGATTCCAGACAATATTGTGCTGTGCAATCAAGATGTTTCAAATGATAATTATGCCAGTGGGGGGGGGGGGTGGCACAATCACTTCAAGGTAACTGCTGCTGCTGCTATGAAAGTGGCAAGCACTTTCTTTGGATGACATAAGGGACCTCCAACAAGTCCAATGTCTTGGAATCTCTCAAGTAATTGAACACTGAATACAGTCGGACCCCCGTATCTGCTGGGAATATGTTCCAGCTCCTACCGTGGTTACCTGAAACTGTGGATAATCACGAACAGGCCTTCCGGTTCTAGGGTCATCCAACCCTGAACCAGAAGTGCTTTTCTGGCCTTCGGAAGGCCTATTTGGCCTCCAGAGAGTGTTGGAATACAGCAGGCATGTGACACGAAAAAAAAAAAAAAAGCACTTAAATCTCTTCATTCATATCTCAAAATCTGGGTTTTAATAATGGGTGGGTTCTCAAAGTCCAGTCTGGGTTGGCTTGGCTTCATATATTGCAAAGTTGGTACTAATGATGAAATAGGAAAAGTATCTGAACCCAAATATTTTATCTGAAAGTTTTTCAAATGTGTTTTTTCACGTCTCCCCTCTCTCTGCAATTCTCTGCTCATTTA
This sequence comes from Aspidoscelis tigris stejnegeri, assembly GCA_023333525.1. Classification (NCBI taxonomy): domain Eukaryota; kingdom Metazoa; phylum Chordata; class Lepidosauria; order Squamata; family Teiidae; genus Aspidoscelis; species Aspidoscelis tigris. The sequence goes on along the minus strand of JALMGA010000006.1, from coordinate 12,642,637 downwards.
TTTCTTTTCAGTTAAAACTCCGCAGATCACAAAATGCCTCCTAAAACTTTGACTGATAAGAAAATGCTGTTCTAGAGCTTAAGCAGCTCTCTATGAAAATTGGCTCCTGTGGTTTAATGTCAGCATTTTGTGTGACTGTTCCACAGCTACAGTGACAAGCATTTCAGTGCAAAAGAGTCCTTAAGGTAGTAATAAGGAACGGCTTTCTCACCAAAAAGTAAATGCAGGATGGAAAAAGAACATTTTTGACAGAAAGCCAGCAAATACATCTTCCTAGAATATTTTCTTATAATTGCTCAGCAGATAAGCCAACAATAAAAGTAGTTATTTATATAACGTGGTGGTGGCTGCTATTTTTTTTATTTCTACTACTACAATAACTACTATTATTTCTATTTCTATTACTACTGTTAGGGTGCTTCCGCACATGCCTAAGTAAATTCGGATCTACCTCATCCGGATTGAGTAAAACCGGGTTCCAGTAGACCTGGTTTTACTAAACCCGGATGCCCGGTAGATCCAGATTAACGGATTAGATGCGGATCTATTAGATGCGGATCTACCCACCCCCGTCCTTCCGCACACGCAGCGTAAGGACGGCTTTAATCTGGATTTGAGGTGGGTGCTGAGGGGACGCACAGCACCCACCTCAGATCCGTGCTCTGGGGCCCCTCCCCCAGCCCGCCATGCTTGGCTCCGGGGGCAAGCGCATGAAATCCCCTCCTTACCTACTCAGCATCACCCCGATTCTAGCTGCAGGGACCCAGGAAGCAGCGCGACTGCGTCCTGCACGCCTCCTGATTGGCCAGAGCTGCTCCTGGCAGCTCCGGCCTTCAGGAGGCATTCTGCTGCAGCCAGAATCGGGGCGATGCCGAGCAGGTAAGGAGGGGATTTCATGTGCTCCCCCCTGGGTGGGCTAGGGAGGGCTTCGGAGAAGCTCCCCCTGGCCCCAGAAGCAGCGATCCGCTGCTTCTGGGGCAAGGGTGAGCCATGGCAGTGAGGTCCCCCGGCTTGCCATGCTTGGCTCCAAGGAGCCAATCATAGCGGGCTGGGGGAGGGCCCTGGCTAGGCACACTTAAATTGTGCAAATGCATCCTAAATGGATGCATTTTCACAGTTTAACGCCCTTTAACACCACATCATATGTGGTATGCATTTAACACCCATTTAGCACACTTTAGGTACAGATAGGTGCAGATGCCCCCCACTGGAAGTGTGCTTAATGGGTGTTAAAGGGCCTGTTACTATTACTATTGGGTAATAGTAGCTGTAGCAGTTTGGGTGTGCACAATGCAATTTTTTGGGGATTCCTATTTGATTCGAATTGAATACTTGAATACTTGGAAAATTTGAATTTATCCATGTTCTATTCTAATTGAGTAAATTTGAATGTATTCATTTGAACTTTTGATTTGAATTTGCACATACGATTGTCGACAACATTTGTGTGTATGTCCGTACGCATCACTACACATTCTGTACGCATCCGTACACATTCGTACACAGCTCACCCAGAGATTTTAGGCTATGGGGCAGGATACAAATATTTTAAATAAATAAATAAATAATAAACTTCTGAGCTAGTATCCAAAAGTTCTGAAGGTCTAGGAACGAAAAAGCTTTGGTGTCCCATTGCCATGTATTTCTCAGAATCCTCAGCTTTCAAGAGTTCTGTGCCAGCAAAGGAAAGGCTCTACAAAGGCATGGTAGCTTCTGATCAAGATATTTGATTTTACGACTGAAATTCTATTGGTGTCCAGGTTGTAATTGCAGAAATAGGATCAGTATATCTGAAATCTCTATATCAGTCCAGCATCAAAGATAAAAAAATATATACCATTTTAAAACACAAGGCTCAAGTTGTTGTTGTTGTTCAGAGCAGAGGCCTGGAGAAATCTGCATTTACAAAGAAGATGGTTAGCTGGGAAATAATCTATTCAACTGTGAATTGCAGCTGTAAAGATGATTCAGCAAAACAAGACATTGAAGGGCAACCCAGAACAACCTTTAATTATCTAGACCCATTTCAATCTGGCTTCAGACCCGGTTATGGCACAGAAACTGCCTTGGTTGCCCTGGCTGATGACCTCCTCTGGAAGAAAGACAACAGGAATGCTACTCTGTTGGTCCTTTTGGACCTCTCAGTGGCTTTTGATACCATTGACCACAGTATCCTTTTGGAGAGGCTATGGAGTTTAGGAGTTGGAGGCAGTGCTTGGCATTGGCTCTGCTCTTATCACCGGTGCTCATCTCAGATAGTAGCTGTGAGAGACACTGATTTGACACCCTGTGAACTCACTTGTGGGGTTACCCAGGGATCTATCTTATCTCCCGTGCTATTTAACATCTACATGAAGCTGCTGGGAGAGGTCATCAGGAGATTTGGAGTGAGGCATCATCAATACACAGATGATACCCAGCTCTATCTCTCTGTGCCATCTGAATCAGGAGAGGTGGTTGAAGTGCTTGACAGGTGTCTGGAGGCAGTAATGGGCTGGATGAGGGGCAATAAATTGAAACTGAATCCAGACAAGACAGAGGAGCAGTGTGTCACAGGGTCTTGGGTCCATGTAGTCAGGAGACACCCTGTCCTTGAAGGGGTTGCAATGCCCTGGAAGGAAGAGGTGTGAAATTTGGGGGTACTCCTGGACTCTGCGCTAATGCTTGAAGCTCAGGTGGAGGCTGTGGCCAGGAATGCCTACTTCCAACTACGACTGTTGCATCAACTGAAGCCTTTTATGGATAGAGACAACTTGGCCACAGTTACCCATGCTCTGGTCACCTCTAGACTACTTGCAGTCTACTTGGGGCTCCCCTTGAAGATGGTTTGGAAGCTGCAGCTAGTGCTAAATGCATCCACCAGAGTGCTGACTGGAACATCTAGCCAGATGGACATCACACTGGTCTTAAAAGAGTTGCACTGGCTGCCAATTCATTACTGAGCCTAATTCAAGGGGTTAACTTTGATTTATAAGGCCCTAAATAACTTGGACCCCAAATATCTAAAGGAACGCCTTCTCCCATACTGACCTGCCCATGCCTTGAGATCTGGAGGCGAGGCCCTCCTGGTTGTCCCACCACCCTCAATAGTGAGGTGGGTGGGGCACCCAGGAAAGGGCCTTTTCAGTAATGGCCCCAGGCTATGGAATAGTCTTTCCCTTGAGGTGTGTCATGCCCCTTCTCTATATACATTTAGGAAGGCGGTAAAGACACACCTCTTTGCCCTGGCCTTTGGCTAATGTGACTACCACCACCACTGTAGACATTAGTATTTTAATATTTGAATATGTTTTTTAAATATGCTGGATTTTTCATTTGTTTGTTTATTGGTTGGTTTTTAATGAGTTCTTATGCATATTACTGTTTTAACCTGTTGTTTTAAAACTGTAACCCGCCCTATACCCGTAGTTCTCAGGGTGGGTTACAGTTTTAAAACAACAGGTTAAAACAGTAAAATTTATTTATTTATTTAATAAATATCTGGGAGGCCTTTATCTGGAATGCTGGATAGGAGTAATGCTTTCAGGTGAACCTATTGTTCCTAGTTTGATTGGATCATCGTCTATGGTGGATGTCAGTTCATCAGCCTGTCCTAGAACTGAAGCGTTCTGTGTCACTCACATATTTCCTTGGTTTCCTTCTCTTTCTTCCCTTCTCCTATCACCTGAATGGAACCCATAGTCCCCACCCTGTGGGGTGAAGCCGCTCTTTTGTTCAAGTTTCCCACCTCTTTTACAGTCACTAATTTGTCGTTCACCTGAATGGGATTCCTGACTCCTGGGCCATACTTTAGGGACATGGTCTCTGTCAGATTTGGTACATGCTGTTTACAGTCTTAAGAGATATCAAAAAAGATAACAGCATCCCCTCCCCATACAGGCACTGTCACTGTTTTAGTCAAACTCATCATTGTTTTAGTTTTACCTGTTTTTACTGTGACATTATTGCAACCCACCCTGAGACCTTCAGGTACAGGGTGGGATAGAAATATAATAAATATATAAATATAAATAAATAAATCAAACAACTTTGTATAACCTTGATCAACTTCATCGTTTAAACAGTTCAAATGCAAATAAAGGAATGTCACCTTCAAGAATGTTTGGGCAACTTTGATTAACTTTGAAATAGGGTGAGGATGCCCTATTGATTGCCTTTGTCTTGCATTTGCTACCCCACTGTCTTTCCTCTGCCAACTAACTATGTAGGATCCATTTGCATAGCCCAGAGGTATCACAGGATGTCTTCTTTAATCTGGATCAAGCAGATGGAGCTGTGCCAGTAGAAACCGGAGCCTCCTAGATCTTCATTAACATGTGGATCCAGAGGCCTTGATGTGTTCTGAACAGAGCTTTAATCTGTATTAAGGATCTGTGCAGAAAGGGGCTTTTGGTTCAGGATCAGCAATGTCTGTTTTAATGTCTTTGCAGTTACCATGTAAGAGGCACAGCTTTTTATTTAATAACATCTGACATTTTAACTGTGTTTCTTTCCCTTTCTTATCTTGCATTAGCTACTAAAAAAAGAAAGAAAGAAACTAGCTGTGGTGAATGAGTGGTCTAAGAAAAAAAATGACACAAAAGCTAATCTATCAGACTCTTGCTGACAGTAACAAATTACAATCAGAGATAGGTTAAAATGATCCTTCATAGTTTGTCACATAAATCAAAGATCACCATATTCACAACCTGTTATAACAAATAGCATTACTCCAGTTCCATCATGCACTGTGTGCATTTGTGTGTGTTCCAGTCAATGTCCTTTCTCAGAAAATCAGTACCTATGTGAACATTTTTTTAAAAAAAATCTATTTTTATTATGTAGGTACTGCAGCTTATGAAAGAATCACACACACCCCATCATTTCAGGCCCAAACAACATTTTTTAAAATAGAGTATCCTCTGAGGTTATAAAAGTTGACAATTTTAAAACCATAAGATACTGTCTCTGTAATAAAACTTGTATGGTGAATAGTGGCATCGAACACTGTAAAAGGAAAATTGTGGCTGAACAAGCAGTGAGTGACATGCCCTATGGTGAAATTGCTGGTCTAAGAGAGCTCCTAAATAGAGTTCACTTTAAAACTGCTGATATGTATTTTTTTTCTTTTGTAGCCACAATCATCCTGAAAGGTTGCCACTTCAGATGTGTTAAGCATTAGCAACAATAATCCTCAATTTTCAACAGAGAAACTGCAGGAAACCTGCCAAATGTCAGAACTAAAGACTCAGAAGATACACACACACAAAAAACAACCCACAAACACACAGGGCAAAGTGGATACAGCAAGTTAGCTTACATGGGATGCTTTGTCTGGTGTGAGGATGGGGTGGGGTGATTGCGGCTATACAAATGTGTGCCACATCATGATTGCCATGGCAATGGCCAGGCATGCAGTGGTGGTCATGTTCACCATCGCCAAGTTCTTACCCTGCACCCAGAAATGGATATTAAATAAGCAATATGGACAAGAAAAACAATTGAGTATTCAGAACAACCCTTTTTGTCTCTCTGGAATTTCCACAAAGTAAGAACATGGTGCTCATAAGCTATATTTGAGTAGCGACCTTCAGTTTCCTTATGAGTCTTAGAAAGAGGTGATAAGAAATTAGGCTTTGAAATCCAACTTTTGTGTTTCAAGGTGGCAGACTTGTGACTTATGTTCACATCTGCATTTCACATATTTTGTAGAATTTGGGTTCTGAGATCATTAATTAATTAATTAATTCCTATTAATTAAGGGTTAAGACTAGGGATGTGGAAGAATGTTCTAAATATTCAAAATTCGATCGAATTTGTTCGAATTCAGACATTTGAATTCAAGTAAAATGTCTATACATTCATTTTTTAACATTTGAACAAATTTGGATGTTCTGCATCATTCATATGAATTATTCAGACATTCTTATGTGTACCGTTACTTACACATTACATAAGTATCCGTATCCATCTTATTCATTTTTGTATGCATTTGCATAGATACATATGGGATGAAAACGGGATGTATATGGGATAAAAATGGGATGCATATGGTTGTGTACAGAAGCGTATGGACACATATGAATGTTGTCGACACAAAAATTCATATGAGTAGATAGAAATGTATTTGAATTGGACTCAAATTTGAATATATTAGTTTTTTCTCTGTTCACTTGAATTTGAACATTCAAATACTTGATTCGAATCAAATCAAATCCAAAAATTGCATTCATGAAAACCCTTAGTTAAGACAACTGTAGGGATGATGCCCTCATCTTTGTGAAGCAGCTCAACATCTCCTTTTTCTGCCAGCAAGATCATGTTGTAGCCGTGATGCTTGTCTACAATGACCATATGAGTTGGCCTCCATGTGAATTGTGGGAAGTTCTGTGGGTGTTGATCTAATACAGGCAGATGACTAAAGGGATCATGATGTGAGGTAGCAACTTTAGAGTTGTCCATTTTATCCTGACCCTAAGATGTTCTCCTTTTCTCCAGAATTAAATGTGTAGTCACACTTCTTTGAAATAAGACTCAGTGAAATAAGCCTTGGTCCTCAGAAGGGGCTCAGTGTAGGAGGGAAAAAAGATTTTTTGTAATATCCACACAGCTCTTAAAAGGATCATTAAAGGAATTCTGGAAATTAATGGCAATAATCTTTAAAATATATGTAGGGAATTAGTACTTGATTTGACATTTGTGTGAAATCAACCTTCCAGTAATAACACTCAATATTTAAACACGTATTTGTGAATGGCCATTCATTCAAGCAAATACAATAAATCAGACTACGTAATATACGTGAAAAGTGCAACAAAGTGTTTCTTATCCCTATCAACTGAAGAAGGCAACATAAATAATATTAAAAATATTCTGGTGTGTGAACATATGAAGAAGTGGGAGGACAGGGCAAGGATATATTTACACTCGATTAGCTGTTCAATACCTCTGGTAATGAGTGTATGCTCAGGTTGCATCCACTTCATCACTTTCTCCCTGCTGAGATAAAGCGTCAAACAGAAAACGGCCACCTTCTGTGGCCTTTCCTGTCCAATGCTTGATTGCACTGAGTAGAAACTTCAGAGTCTCGGGAGCAAAATCTTCTATATTTACAAAGTTTTCTCCATGACTCCAAACCCTAGAAGAGCTGGAAGTGCACAGATGTACACACACCGAATCTCTTGCCCCATGGCATTACAGTAGCCTATGCATATGCCACATACACACAAGTATATTTATGCAGATCTTTCCCCACAGTTACAGAGCCTGTAGGGATAAGTTTTATACATCTGCATATCTGAATGGGCACTTACTGATCTATCTATCTATCTATCTATCTATCTATCTATCTATCTATCTATCTATCTATCTATCTATCTATCTATCTATCTGTCTGTCTGTCTGTCTGTCTGTCTGTCTGTCTGTCTGTCTGTCTGTCTGTCCGTAATCTATCAATCTGTATATCATTATCATTTCTCTGTATACAAACATATATGCAGGGCTTCTGCAATAGAAAGACTGCATAAATATTTTAATAAAAGGGAGTCCCTCTGGACAACACAAGGAAATGACAGAGCTTTCACTGCCAGCCACCTCAAGATGGACTGTAGATTTTTTTGGCACACAGCTAAACTGACCTTCTGGTCAACATGACACACCCACTCCTTTTTCGTTTGTTGTTCCTGTGCACATGACATATACCTGGAAGTTCAAGTCAGTGGACTGTCAAAGGAGCCCACAGTAGACTCCTGAAGAGAAGACACAAGAGGGGAGGTGTATCAAGATTAGGTATATGCATGAATGGGTGTTTTGGCTTTCGATTCGTAATGAATATGACATTTAAAAATTTGTATTTGTTTGAATATATCCCCTTCGAAAGTGGTAGGGTTCTATTTGATACAAATGTATTTGTATGAATTTGTGTGGATATCCAGTACAAACAAATACATATCTGATATGTATCTGATACATATCTGACACAAGCACATACGCATCCCGTAACATATCTGCTCTAAAAGTGTCAAATCCAACCTGAATCCACTTTTAATCCTCTCTCAATCCATGCCAAATGCAATCTGGATCCGTTGCAGATGTGACTTATTTAAAAATAAACCCCATTAAACTTCTGTTTCTCCTTCAGAAAATAAGGGAGAACTCAACTTTTATTGATATGAAACCATGCTTGTATTGTCCCTGCCTGATTGCAAAAGTTCTTGTATACCTTAAATTAACATTTCTAATTAGCACCTCTACTGGCTCACTTAATCTCTTCAACTAGACCCACTCAGTGTATGCAGACACTAGCAAACTCTTACCCAATTCTGTTAAGATGTAAACTGAGTCATGTCCAACATGAAATCTGGACATTCCAGCACTGGTGACAAACCATTCCTAATTTAGATGGTAATTCCCAATTCATGTATACTTATTTTACCCAGATCGTTTCCAAAAATCCATTCCATTTTATTCTTTATTACTTTATTAAAATTAGACAAACCCATCTCTGTCCCAGATTCCATGGTTTTATTTCTCTTTCATTATTTAAATATCTATCACCCCAAAAGGAAAGAAAACAAAGACTTTTCAGGTGCTAGGACTCTGTCTTGACTCAATCAAGATTAAATCTCAGGCTGTGTTTCTTGCATACAGACTTATCTCTTGCATACAGCCAGCCTATGACTTGAGAAAGAAAAACTATGTCCTTTTTTTAAACTCCAGGCTTGTCTTCTCAACCCAATATGGCTTCAGTCTTGCTATTTTAAGGCTTTTCCACGTTGCATGGTCTGCCTTTAGCTTTCAATTATGCCAATCATAAAGCCAAATTCATACATCAAAATGCTGTATATTCCAAATTCCGGTTTTGCAGTCAAGATTTCTTATGTTACTTGCACACCCAAAGCTGATTTGGTAACAATAATGCAACAGGCATTATTGCTACTATAAAATAGCACAGATAAACTTGGAAATATATATTTCTTAGTAAAACCTCAGTAAGACTAAAGGTAACTAGTTTCTAGGATTATTTTAGATGTGAACAGAATTTTATTCTTGACCTGGAATAGACTATGCTGTCTTTGCCTGGTAAAATTTAAGCTTCGTTGTGATGAGGGGGCAGTGAGAAGGTGGAGGAGATGATGATGGTCTCAATGCTAATGGATTCCTAGGGGCAGATTATTCATCCAGGATTGGGTGAGGCATATGGCTCATGTGGCCACTCTGTGGAAAAGGAGGCCATGTTCTCCCATGGTGCACATTTTCATGCAGATCTACATTCCCACATTTGGCACATTCCTTTGGGACAATGATGTTTTCTTCAGTAGTTGTCGGGAGTCAGATGGAATGCTTCTGCAGACTGACTAAAAGTTGTTTAGTTTGCAATGTGTCTGAATACTTCCATAAAATGATTAGCAGAATATTTTCTTTGCAAACCATGCTTAGGAATTACTGGTGTTCTTTACAGTTGCACATTGAATATTTCTACAGATATCTGGAGGAACTTATTTGGTTTCTTTGAGGGCAAAATTTTCAGTAACAAGCCTCATCTGAAATCTTGCAATCCACTTGTTCCTCAAACTTTAATCTGTTTGTAGTCCATCCAAGTACATGTCCAATGGATGCCCTTATACAATTAAGAGGTCCTGTAGTTTGGACTAGAACTATCCACATAAATTTCATTTGAATCTGAAATTATTGGTCATGTATTTAGTAATGTAACCAACAAATGCTTCTCCAAGTTTGCATGTGCTTTTACTGATCCCCCCCCCAATGGCCGAAAAGCATTGATATTAAAATGTTGAAGCATGATACTAATTCACTGCACATTTCTTTCTTTAATAATCCCAACTATATGCTGAATACAACTCAGAAAATAAAAGTTGTGCAACATAACTAATAGAAGGCACACACCCATTCATCTAATGATTTGTGGCAATAATTGGCCACTGCAAAGACAACAAAGCTTTAGCCTTTCTTCGTCTGTTGCAGACAGTATTTTCTTAGCTAGTGGTTGACAAGGAAAATGGGAAACTGTTTTTAGCTATTATGTGAGTGGTGGCTGCTCTTCTTCCAATAAGAAGATGTAGTAAAATAGTGAACATAAGAGAGATGCAATAGTGGTGTACTTTATTAGAGAGTTGGTGTTTTTGAAATTGTTCGTAGATAAGTAGATAGGAATAAACGTCAGTAGAATTGTTGAATTCTTTGAGGATGAATTTTCTTTGAAGGTGCGTTTTTTATATTTTCTATATGGTTTGACCAAAGGAGTATTTTCAATCTATTTAATCCTTAAGTGGATCTAACTACTGAAGCTGAATTAAACCTTAATTGGGACCACAGTCCATGTTAAACTCCTTACATTTTTTAACAACTACGGGTGTTTTTCCACTTAGCACTAAAGGACCCTTCCTTAATGGGTCCTTAAAGGGTACTCTAGTGCTAAGTGGAAAAAACCCCTATCCTGAGCTCTGAGGAACACATTTGTCTATTTCACATGACTTCAAAGTGGTAAGAATTTTAAAAGTTGTTTTTTTGTTTGTCTTTCTTACCAATTCTTCTTCTTCTTTGCAAGATGGGTGACCTGGAGAATGACCCACAAAATATGAAGCTATGTAAAACTTGGGCTTAACATTTAATCTCACTGCAATATGAAATAAATATATTTTAAACTTACTAGAGACACTAATAAGTTCTAATAAAAAAATGTCATGGACCTTGAAAATGAACTTTCAGAAAGTGGGAGAATATAGAATTGGAAGCAAAGTTCACACATTACAAAACCTAACAAGAAAATGCTAAGGATAATGGAATCTCAGTAGGATAAGGGTGACAATGTGATGAAATGGATAAGTTGCAATAATTTTCCTGTAATTGGCATCTCATCAGACATAGAAAGTCTCACATATAGGACTTTCATTTGCAAATTCAACGTATCCTTTTGGCACTGACAGATTCCAATATTCATAAGTTATTGAAAGTGATTCTAGATTAGGTCATGCATCATAACTATGTGAATTTAAAGGAGATGTGAATGTTAGGAAGTTGCAAGGTAAAGTGGAAAAAGTTAAATGTTATATCATAAAATCATAAGAAACCCAAAGTGAGTGTGTTTCAGTACCTAGCACTATTGTAAAATAGTGAACACTGAGTTAAACATAAACTATTCACTTTTTAAAGTAGTTACAAAAATCTTATAATGATTTTATGTATGGTGTGTGGCCTGTCTTGTGTCACATTGGATCAAATCAGACGGCCTGGCCCATGATAGACACAAGTGGCACATCTGGGGAAGAGGTATGAGGTAAAATATAACTGGTGGCCTCACTGTGATCAACTGAATCTCAAATTTGGTCTGTACTAGACATGTGCACACATACTGAAATTTCATTGGTTTGATTAAATGAAGCCAAACAACATTTAGTTTGGTTTGATTTAGAAGCAGGTCAAATGAGCTTGATTGGTTCTAGATTAAATCTAGAAGTGTTCATGAATGATTTGACCTTGAAAAAAGATATTAAGTGCCTTCCTTTCTCCTTACCTAATTTCACCTTCATTTTTACCTTTCCACTTTTAAAGAGTTTTCTTCTATTGAGGAAAAACTACAGCTTTGCAAGTTCTTGCCCCCACCCCCCGCAACTTGTGAAGATATACACAATCAACAAGAAGTCTTTATTGATTAGTCATTGTGACCTTATTAAATATTAGTTTAAAACCATATATTATGTTAAAAGCCATAAAAAGGGAAAGGGAAAGAAAGTTAAAAGAAGAGCGACATCCCACTTATCACACTCCTGCTCCAGGATTATTTATTTATTTATTTATTTGCATTTATATCCCACCCTATGCCCTAGGGTCTCAGGGCAGGTAACAGCATATTTAAAAGACAAAAATATTTAAAATAAAACCATATATATATAAAACAGTATAAAACAAAAATATGTGCAGTAGGGGAAAACTGTGCCACATTTAGCCAAAGGCCAGAGCAAAGAGGTACGTCTTCACCCCCCTCCTGAACGTATACAGTGAAGGTGCCTGATGCACCTCAAGGGGGAGGCTGTTCCAAAGCCTGGGGGCCATTACTGAGAAGGTCCTCTCTCGAGTGCCCACCAGTCTTACTATAGAAGGTGGTGGAACAACGAGAAGGGCCTCCCCCCCAGATTGTAGGGCACAGGCAGGTTGATATGCGAGAAGGCGTTCCTTCAGGTATTTGGGGCCCAAGTCATTTAGGGCCTTATATGTTAAAGTTAACACATTGAATTGGGCTCGGTAACGAATCGGTAACAAATTATGGTGCTTATCTCTAATCTTCATAGCTTTCAGAATGAACAGGGCCACTCTGAAGGTTGTGTACTTGTCTTGTCCCCTGAGCAATAAATGCAGTTTTATTTTGTTATCAGAGAACTGGTTGTTGATTAAGAGGGGAGCAAGGTAACAATCCCTGATGTTATTGTATAAACAGCATTCAAAGAAAAAGTGAATCAAATCTTCTGTGACGATAGCACCACATACACAGTATCTTTGGTTGGAGGGATTGTTCTGGTAGCGGCCCAACTTGCTCATTATGTCCAGTTGCTCAAACCTGGCTTTGATAAATATTACACAGTTGGTAGGGCATGATGTGAGGAGATGCACAACTAAAACTAGCTTAAAAAAAAGTGATGTCAAAATACTGTACATCTCAATTCAGCCAAACACTCTTGGTTTGGCTCAGACTGAACTATCCCCTTCAAATACACACTTCAGTTTGAATTGAATTGAGCCAAACTAACCTGTTCAGTTCAAAATCTCTAAATCAAACTTCCAATGACAGCAACTGGACCAGTGCTTTTGGTTTCCCTTTTCTTCCTTCCTTCCCTCCACATCCTCTGTTTTTTCCTTCCTTTTGGTATATGAAGATCAGGGGACAATAATGGAAGGAAGGCTTAATTCCATTGTCTTGAGCTCTCTCTTTTTTTACCTCAGTCGGAAAACATTTACTTTTCCTTTTTGTATGACAATTTAGTTATTTACTTAGAACTCGTTGGCCTATAAGGTCTTTCATTTTTATTTCTATGATTCTGTAATTGGGGTTAAATGCAAATTAAGTAAAATGTTAAAAATTAATTACTTGATCTATAGCATTATTGTATGAGCTGGGTGATTACATGTACGAAAGATACAAAAGGAATGATTCATTGAACATAATTGGGGAAAATCTGAGTCCAAGGAGGTAATTCATTTCATTCTTTAGAAAGAATATATATCTAGCTGAAAATGTTTTATGTGCATTTAAAAAAAATCTCAAAGAAGGATGGAATTCTGAAGACTAATGATTTGCCAACTACACTGAATATATCTAAATTATTCTATGAGAAATGAGGAAGTTTCAGGTTAAAAGCTGACTAAACTCTGGATAAGTTGTTGATGAATTCTGATACATGGGCATTAAGACAGTTCTAATGGTGGTGGGAAGGCTGCCCAGATCCTCTCTATCATCCACTGAAGCACACCAGCCATTTTTAATCTACTTTTAGAAATAAGCAAGTTAGGATCTGTCTTGTAATTAATCAGTTTCAATATTCGTAAGTGAAAACTTTACAGAAAACGTGTCAAAACAAACACGTTCATAACTCTGGTCTAGGCTGATTAATGTTTTACAAGTGAAGATCTAGTGATTTTTTTTAAACTTCAACTCAGCCTGTCTAGATACTTCAATCAGCAAGACAGGGACACATCCATATTCTCCCAAGTATCAAAGTAGAGATGTGCAAACCTTTCAAATTCAACCTACTCAGACAGAGCTTTTTTAAAGTTGTCCTCTTAAGAAAAATCATCCTATCCCCAGACACATGAAAACACCTTACAAATAATTGTTTGAAAGTGTAGTTATTTTGCCACAACGCCACCTGCGTTTTTTCCCCTTTCTTTCTAAGGATGTGCACAATTTTTTTTTTCACATTCACTTTGCATCAAAGTGAACGTGAAGGAAATTGAAATTCATGCAAATGTAACTATATCAGATGTGATGACATTCACAATTGGTTCATATCTGCTGTGAATATTTGGTGAATGTTTGCAGTGGATATGAATCTGGCTGGGTGCTGCTGGTGAAAGGATTCAAATCATGTGATTAGGTGGTAGCAGCATTTCCAGATGAAATCTGAATGTACCGGGGATGTACACCAATCGGTTTCTTTGCATTAGATTCCTATGAATCAAGAAAATTTGTATTGAATACGAATATACAATATGCATGCATACGTATCCCAAACATATCCCATACGTATCCCATAACATATCTGCTCTGAAAGCATCAAATCCACCCTGAATCCACTTAGAATCCACTCTCAATACATTTAAAATGCACTCTGGATCGGATGCAGATGTGACTGGTGCAGCCACTTCCCTAATGTTCCAAAACATTTGTACAAATATGAATGTCAATGTACAAATGTCATAACATTTGACTTGTATACAAATGTCCAAATCATACAAATTCATAAAAAAAATTGAATGTTAAGAATATTCATGCACATCCCTAATCTGTACATTTAAATCCCATAAGATTCAAATGTACAGATTTTAATGTCAGTTCTGTACGTTCAAATCTTTGGTGGCTGGCAGCTTTCACCAGCAGCACCCAGCCAGATCTGACTCCACTTTGGAAGCAACTGGGCAGCAGCTTCTGCTGCTACTAGCGATCCACTGGCGAAAGTGGCTAGCCACCCGGTTTTACATCATGCAATTGGGTGTCATTGGGTGGCAATGCTTCCAGATAAGATTTGAATGTACAGATCTGAATGTCAGATCTGTACAGTTGAATCTTATCTGGAAGTAGTGCTGTGCACAAATTAATTTTCGGATTTGATTCAAATAAAATATTCAAATGTTTGAATTCGAACGAATAGCGAAAAATGAATGCATTCAAATTGATTTGAATATATTTGTATCTGTTTGTATGAACATTTGAATTGTATTTGAAGATACAAATGTTGGCAACATTCCTATGTGTCTGGATGAACCCATACACACCTGTACACATCCCGTTTTTATCCCGTATGCATCCCGGTTTTGTCCTGTATGTATACGTACAAATGGGTGTGGATATGTGTGCTATGTGTACATATCCATACACATAGGAATGTCTTAATAATTTGTATGAATGATTCAAAACATTCTAATTTGTTTCAATGTTAAAAAATGAATGAATTTCAATTCAAAAAAATTCAATCAAATTTTGAAAGTTTCAGATGTTTTTGCACATCCCTATCTGGAAGTGCAGTCCATCCGACTACATGATTTGATTGCTCCCTGGAGGATCCAAATCTGCTGAGGAAGTGACTAGGCAGCAGGCTCTCATGTTTGTGAATATAACAAAGCTTTGGACGAATGCACAGAAGCATTTGCTTTGCATTTGAATGTCAATCATTCAACGAATGTAGCTAACATTTGACTCAAATAGGAATGTTCAATGTGTATGGATTCATACAAATTCATACAAATTCCAAATGTGATGAATATTAGTGCAGCTCCCTAGTTCTTTCACAGTGGGAACACTCCATCTCTTTGCTTACTTAATTCCTCACCCAACCCAACTTAAACAAAGTGAAGCCTTTGGTGCTATGAAATCCCAAATGGTTAAGAGGTTACTTTTTGAGACTTCAGGATGGAATAAGACATACGCAGACCTGACTGGGGTGGTGGGAGCTCACATGACCCCAGGATGGACCTGGCCTGGTCTTGCTGCACCCAGTGGGCCCAACAGAGCCCAGTGGTGCTGCCCTGGGGCAGGGCTCCAGAGATGTCTGTCAGAGAGAGTGCAAATGCTTTCCCTGATGGACAGCCCTGGAATGGCTGGGGATGGCTTGTGCAAGATCTACAGCATGATTTTCTGCTCCACACTCTGGATGCAATTAGGCCACCCTGGGATGGAATGGGACAGTTCCAGACAGAACCTCCCAGCCCGCAGAGTGAATGCTCTGTCCCAGGGCTGTCCTAATTGTGCTTCAGAGTGTCTAGTGTGAATAGGCCTCTTGTTACATTGGAATGTTCCAAGTTCTGATGAAGGATCTTTATCTCTTAATGGAGTCTTCAGATCTCTTAGTAATTAGATGATTGTTGGGTGGTGAGCTTGTTGCAAATATGTTCTGAAACCCCAGGATAGAATATTGCATCTTAATGAACATACCCATGATATAATGAACGTGGTCTATTGAAAGTTGAATATAGAATATGTAGTAGTTTAGCAGAAAAAAAAAACAATAGATAAAACTTTTCTAACTTGTCTAAGTACAAAAATAACATAAAGATATTTCCCTTAGTCTCTCTCAAACCAGAAAAAAGCCTATATCCTGAAGACAATGGAGTTCCAGGATGGAACCTTCTTAATGTCCATGAAATACAGGGTGACTGAATGGGCATTTCTGCCAACTTGAATGGAAATTAAGAAAGATTTGTATACTCTTCTTAATAAGCCTGTATTAGATAGAAATTTACTAAAACTCTTGCCACTCTTGCTTCTGTTTGAAGAAGGATGTTCCATGGTTTCTGTTCCACTATAATCTTAAATATCTCTACATCTTATGATATTTTAATCTTCACTCTTATTTGGAAAGACCCTGGATGTAATATGCAAATGCCAGAGAATAGATAAAGTCATCATGGATATATTTGTAACAAACTCAAGAGGGGTGATGACAAAGATTGAGTCATTTATCCCTTTATAGCAGGGCAGCTATTGTTCTCCACCTGACAATTGGCTGATGATCAGTTTTACTGCTCAAAATAGCAAAAGAAAGGGGGGAAAGGGAAAAAGAAACAGATGATCACTTTCTAATAATTTTTTTTTGGGGGGGGGCAGGAATCATGATTAAAATAAGTGGCCTGGGAACCATCACTATATATCTCAGCCCAATCTACCAGAATTGTAAGGTTAAAATGGACAGGTAGAAATGTGTTGAACCATCTTCATGCCTTGAGGTCGAAATATCTTGATGTTTGTTTGCAGATTATTTTTCCTTTTTTCCTTTTGCTATTTGGGATGTGTACACACACACATATATACTTTTAATTTTACTTGAAATCATGAATCTTTCACTGTTGGCTATTTACTGCATTCCTGGGAATATGGATCAATAATCCAAACAGTAATGCTTTGAGTCAACTCCTAGGCATTCACAAACATTTAAACAGTAGCCAGGATTTGACTCCGACAACGAGATCAGCTTTGGGTTATTTGAAGAGGTTTACCAATAGGTTACCCTTGTTATGGTCCTAGGATGCCTTGGGGTCAAAGGCCTTTCACAAGTTCCTATTCTGGGATAGAATCTAGAATAAGGATCTGGGCAGAGAGAGCCAAAATTTGTCCCACCAGCTCTTCAGACAATCATCATGGGATGAATGCTGAGGGAGGACTGTATTTCTTGAGTTTGGTCAAGGACAGGACAGGCTGTGTGGAAGAGAAACCATCCCATCTATTGTTACCAGATCTGCTCCAGTAATAGGGGAATTAGTAGCTAGATCTACAGGTTTTAATAACGAGGAATAACCAGAAAACAGAGACAAGACCAATTTCAGACTCAAAACCAGTTTTCTTGTTAAACCAGAGCAAAGAATTTATTAGAAATACAGAAGAGAAGTTGAAATGAAATGATATAAAGCCATATCAGAAGCGTTTCTAGAACAGAAATAAGCATGCAACAACTGCAGAACTGACTAAAGTAATTGACATTTCCCACTAAGAAATCTTTATGCTCTTAACTGAATTTATCTCTCTTTTAGTAAAACAATTAATTTATAGTTATGCAGCAAAAGCTTTCCAAAAACCCCAAAACAAATTGCTTTGCATGAGTAAGACGCTTAAGAAATAAGAATAAAATTCTTCATTAGGAAAAAAAAAACAATTGCAAACGACAGCCAAAAAGGGAATGGAAAATCCTAACACTAGAAAGATCCCTTAACCCAAAAGTTCTAAAGAAAAAGGGGGAAAGTGAATGAAGGAAACAAATCTTCTGTCTCACCACCATCTTGCCCAAGAAGTCCAAAACTGTAGATATGTAGGATTTCAGCAAAATATATCAATTGCAGGAACAAAAAATGTTTTTTAAAAAAATTGGAAGAATAATCTTCAGTCTGAACCAGACTTCCATGTAGCAGAAAGGAAAAAAAAGGGGGGTAGGAATGGAGGAGATTCCTTCAGGTTTTCCTCATGGCAGAGAGAGAAGACCCCTTCGGTTAGATGAGGAGAGAAGGAGTAGACTCCTTCCATAGCAGATATGAGGAGGGGATGGCTCCTCCTAAACTCCTTCTCTTCTCTACCTTTCTTATAATCAGAAATTGGAGCCAAAAAAACCCCCTGTCGATTATGGTCCTTCCTTTGTTAATAAAAGAAACTGCAGTGTCCTGTAATTTCTCCCAAAAAGATGCAAAAATTACCCTAACAGCATCTCCAAAGCTCTTCCTGCAAAGGTAATCTCCCTTCAGTCTGTCCCAAAAAAAGTTCATCGGTCCTGTAAGCATATGTCTTTCAGAGAAATCCTGGTCTTATTATTCCCTTTAAGACAGATTATAATGGAATGGCTCAGGTGTTATAAGATCCACTTCCTCAAAAAAAATAAGATGTTCTCCTCCCTTACCATTCCTGTATTATGGAAGTTACTTTAAATTAACATTTCTGATTGGCGCATCTCCTGACCTTTCTCTGACTTCCTCAGGGCACTCTTATCCAAGGGGTAGACAAAAGGTGTAAACAGCCCAACAGACATCCTGACATTTCAGTACTGATGTTTTCCTTGTTATTTCCTTCAGGTTAAAAATGTAATGGAATAGCTCATATGAATTCAGCAAATTCTTTCATCTATCAAACATTTAGTAAGATCCCCTTCCCAGGGTATTCCAAATTTATATATATATTTTAAAAAGAACGAAAGATATATCCTCTCTTTCAAAAACCCAATGACCATTGTTTGTTTTGCAACCCTTGTTCTAGCCTCCAGGCAGAATCTTGAGTGGCCCATCAGATGCAGGAACCAACAGCAATTTGTAATTCAATGGAGAGATCTGTTTTTTTGTTTTGCAAAATGCCACATCTCCTTCCTTTGCTTTTGGAAGCATTTCAGATGTCCAAGGCTTTTATTCCAAGTTAATGGTCCCCGCCTCTTTCTTATTCCAATTGAGTCCCAAAGCTCTGATGGAACTGCACCCAAAGCCCAAGACACTGCTTTTTCACCAGAACTTTTGCCAATCATATTTAGCTTTTTCTTTTTTATTAATAATTATAGCTGGTATCACTATTATGGGCCTGTATTGTCCTTTTTTGGATATCAAGGAACAACAGTCTTCCAACCTCCAAATTTGTAGTCTGCAGAATATGGTGCCATTTCTGGAGCTTGGCAAAACAGTGCTGGTCTCTGTGAACAACATGGAGCCTATTTGCACTACAGCCATTAGCACATGATTAGTGAGCTTCTGCTGAAAAGCATCTGAACTTCGAGCCACCAAGTGTGTCCTGCCTCCCCAGAAGTTCACTACTTGTTGATTAGGTGTGGAGCATGAAATCATGTTCTATACCTTAAGCAATGTTGACCAATAGCTTATCTGGAACGTCCAGGCAGTGATCATTAGCACCTCTTCCGGTGCTCTGATGTCATCTGAGGTGCTGTACAAGCATGCTGGCACCTTGGATGACCATAGACGTGACTTTGTGTGCAGCAGCATCAGAAGAGGATCAGCCTCACAATCAAATCAGGTATGCAATCATTTGCGTGAGCGAGGGGAAACAACTAAAGTGAGAACACTAGTCAACATTGCTTAATCACACTCCTTCCCTGTCCAGTGGATAGAAAAGGAAGTGTGAAAATGCTCATGGACCACTCTGTCTATCCTCATGGTGGAAGCTGCAACAGCCTGTAGTGTGCAAACAGTTGAGAGACCATTTCAAAGTGGTCTACTGTTTGAACGCTCCCGGGCACAAATTTGCAGAGAAGAGTACTACAAGCAAAAGGGCCATGAGGCCAGACAATTTTCTGGGCAATGTGCATTCTTATTTGTTTGTTTGTTTGTTTGTTTACAGGAGTTGCAAGAGCTGCTTTTGAGGAAAAAAGTAAGTTACTTTTTTCCTCAAGAGGAAATAATAATACTGTATTATTTTACAGTATAAGATCTCATGGAATTCACATTTCAGGAGAACAAGTATATTTCTAGCAATTTCATTTCTCTTTAGAGTTACTCATAAAGTATCATTTACTTTCTTCTAAGTTCACAGTGGAGTCATGATAATGTTTCATTGTCTCCTTTATGACAGATGCTTTTATAAGGCTATTTCCACATGGCATGGGTTATCTTGTTCTCATGCTAGCCCTCTCTAGGAATTTTGGGGGGAAAAGGATCATCCACATTTTGGATGCATATGCTGGGCCAGACCCATACACTAGCTTTGAAGGCTATCCCCAACTTTTGAAGCTGACACCTAACTTCCACACTATGGACATGAAATTTCCTGGCCTTTGGTGTTTCTAGTCAGGCTTCAGTCCCATGGTATTCCAGACCACAAGGGTGTGCTTGCCATGCATCTTTTTTGGTCTGGTATACAGACAGTAGTCTAGTTGTGGACCACTTTTAAAAGTTCTATTGGTAAAAGAGGATAGGATGCCATTTTGGTGCCCTTTTCCAGTCTACAACCAATGTGGATTAGCCATTCCAAGGGGGATAGGGCATGCACTGGTCCTCATTAGCATGCAACTGGCAGAACCTTGGAATATCCCAACGTGCACTTCAGACCAGTATACTGGTGAGTGAAAGAAGGTCCTAAAATATGCCAAGCTAAAAACAGAAACAAAAAACCACTAGAAATGGCTTGATTCCAAATCTGGATCCATTTCTAACTTTTCAGTTTTGTGAAATACAATGTATAGATCATATCATTAAAATACAATTTTCAGAAAACATGTTTTATGTTGTGAAATTCTGTTACTACAGTTTACCCCACATTTTCCTAATATCTTTGGTATGTTTCATATTGTGCCTGCATGGCACTCTGTGATGTCAGATATTTCTTTACTAGTGGTTATGGACTCAGACTCTTATCTGAGAATACTGGGTTTGATTTTGCCCTCCCCCACAAAGACAGCTGGGTGACCCTGGGCTAGTCACAGCTCCCTTCTGAGCTCTCACAGCCACGCCTATTTCACAGAGTGTTCTGTTGTGGGGAGAAGAATAGAAAGCTTTGTCAGCCCCTTTGAGTCCTCTTAAATTGGTGAAAAGAGTGGGGTAGAAAAGCCAACACTTGTTCTTCTTAAAGATGACACAGAAAATGACAGCAATGTTACTTCTTCCTCTACTATCTGTTTCTTGTTATGCTTTTTATATATGATGTCTTTAAAAAAACTGTGAAATAGAGTATTCTACCTTCTGACTTTCAAAAACAGATATGTTTTATCAAACTGCCCATTGCTGTGTCAGGTAAATGGTAAACATGTGTTTCTTTGC
The DNA here is from genome assembly GCA_023333525.1 of Aspidoscelis tigris stejnegeri. NCBI lineage: Eukaryota > Metazoa > Chordata > Lepidosauria > Squamata > Teiidae > Aspidoscelis > Aspidoscelis tigris. The sequence continues at coordinate 12,621,199 of JALMGA010000006.1, read as the reverse complement.
ACCAATATTTTCTATTTCAGAAAATACATTATTTTCACCCCAGATTGTTTGCCGTTAAAGAACTCAGCAATCCACAGATACTGCATCTTCAATACAAGCATGAGAACGGTATAGAAATTCATGAGATTTCAAATACTTATGCAAGTTAAATGCAAAGTTATCTTAAGTGATTTCCTGACATTTTCTTACACTATTTGCTCCTGCTGTTTAGCAGCATTTCTGAAGTTAATCTGACACAGAAACACAAAATAGAAACTTCTGAGTTTTTTTTTCTCCTTGAGGCAACAGATTTCCACTTTCAAATCACAGGAATGAGGATGAGATTAAAACTATGCAACATCAGAACAGTGAAATAGGGAAACGTGTTATAAATATAAGATAATTTTGCTGTTTCTGCACTAGCAAGAATACCCCATTAGGAACCCTATAGGTACCCAAGGACCCCATTAGGACCCCATTCTGAATGTGCTGTACCCACTCATGCCAGTGAAATTCAGATTAAATGGGGTCTTCAGGCCCTTAAATCTGTATTAACAGTAGACCCTCCAAATGGTGTCTTCAATCCAGTCTTCTGCCATGAAGACCAGATCAGAGGCCGTGCTTCCACATGCATACTGGGGCAATGGGGTTCAAGGGTGGCCTTAGAAGCTGCCATATTGGCTACATAGGTAGCTATGAAGCCAAGTCTCTCTTCCACACCCACTGTAACTGGTAGTGACCCCTGCTTGACAGCTATGTGGGCCAATTGTGCTGTGCCACCAGCGGACCTTCCTGCTCAGGCCTAATACGAGCCTAATTGGAGCCTCAGGATGGGTGCTATGGTGTCTACGTGGCAGCCCTCTTTAGCACCCATTGCCATTGGGTGCTAGACAGCCTGTGTGGACACTATGATACAGCTCTTCAAGGACCAGATTAAACAAGGACTGGATATCAAATGTGCAGGATGAACTAACTTTAACTAGCACTCACATTTGCGCTTGTCAATAACAGTCCACCCCTCATGCAATCAAACACTCACCTGTGTTTGATCGCTGGGCTGCTCCTCTTCTAGGCACCATCATCCTGAATGTGGCACCCTCTGTGACTGTGTTTATTGGTGCTGTTGCTATGATGACAATGACTCTCTGTGTAGAGACAGTTGCGCAGCAGCTCCAATGACCTCCCCAGCCAGCAAAAATGAAGATGGTTGTCAGCTGGATGTTAAAGGTAAGTATCTTGTAAAGGTTAGTCTGCTTGTGGATCACAATTTCATGCTTCACAGCTAGTATGCAATTAGGCAACCACTGGGCAGGCAGGGGGCATTCCTAGTCTGTAAACGCCCCCTGACAGTGCACCTGCACCTGCACAGGTGTTGCAGCTCCCCAGGTGGGCTGAAGTGTGAATTTAGACATAGTTTGGTAAGATTAAAGTGATCTAACTGGATGATCTCCTGTTGCCCTCATGATCACAATCCATCAGCAGCCACTGCATAAATCGGCCTTTCTCAACAGACAATGGATGCTATCAGAGATTATTAATAAGGTTCCCACTGTACATATCTGAGACTGTAATGCAGACATCTTTTCCCTATATTCATCATGGAAAGCTGAGTAGATAAGCAGCCAATCAGTGTGAAACATTCTCAAGAAAGACAGTGTCAGATTTGAAGGCAAAGTGGAAAAAGCAATTAGCCTTTTCAGTGCTTGTTTAACTATTTGTTAGGCATTTTTGTTTGTATATACAGAATGGATACTTTTTTCTTAAAGGAGAGACACACACACACACACACCCAGACACACTTCTCTGATATCAACCAGTGAGAAAATTTTCCTAGGACAAATTTCTAAAGAACACACTGAATCTGAAAAGTCCAGATACAAAAGCATTAACGTTACGTTAAGTCATAGCAGCATTTATTTTATGAAGCTTACGTTTTCAGCTCTCTTTTTGCATAAGAAACCTCCTTGTCTTTTTAGCATGCAGTGCTGCTTGTATATTGTCCTTAAAAAAGAAAAGGAAGCACCTATTTTGTCCTCATTTGTATTCTTTCCATAGGAAGATACACAATATTTAAGGCTGCAATTTATATCCATGGGTAGAAGAAAACAGATCATTAGCATATTACTATTTGTTCATCAGCTGTGTCTAGGAAGAACTTTAGTAATGCTCTTCTTAAAAGATCAGAGAAACAATTATTTTAATTGCTACTCAACTTCCCAGTCATAATTTAGATAATGACATTGGAGTCTGCTCCCATCTGTTGTTCCTGTTATCACTTGTTACATTTTACCTTTGCTTGCCAGGATACTAGTGTGGGTCCCTCTTCATGACTGATGTCATGATTCTGCATTTTCAGGCCTGCAATGTCACTGATTTGATCAGCCACCAGGAAGGGAGGGAGATTGATTATACTTATATGTATTTTTCCTCACACAATATAATAGGATAAAAGGAAACTTACAGGTTACCTTTACTTCTCCAATGTGGAGAATCTTGTCACATGGCAACTCTTCTGCTCTTTAGATGGGCTCACTACAGAGCCGAATTCAAGGCGTTAACTCTGAGTTACAAGGCCCTAAATGACTTGGGCCTCAAATATCTAAAGGCACGCTTTCTCCCATACCAACCTGGCCATGCCTTAAGATCTGGAGCTGAGGCCCTCCTGGTTGTCCTACCACCCTCAGTAGTGAAACAGGTGGGCATCCAGGGAAGGGCCTTCTCAGTAATGGCCCCCAGGTTACGGAATAGTTTTCCCCTTGAGGTGTGTCACACCCCTTCCCTGTATATGTACAAGAATGCAGTGACGATGCACCTCTTTGCCTTGGCCTTTGGCTGATGTGATTATACTCCCCCCCACCCCCACCCCTGCAGATACTATTATTTTAATATTTAAGGTATTGTTTTAAATATGCTTAATCTTTTAAGTGTTTTTAGATGTATTATTGCTTTTAATATATATATCAGCTTGTAATTTGTTGTTTTAAAGGTTGTTACCCACCCTGAGACCTTTGGGTATAGGGCAGGATATAAATATAAATGAATAAAATAGTTTCCACTTTGATTATCTTATCTGTTCAAGTAACTATATTTCAGACTGTGAACACTGTGATTTGGTGTCAGCAATGGAATTGTCCACACGTTTGGGAGAAAAACAACAGTATCAAGTAGCAGTAGAATCTGGAGGTAGTATATGGTATAAAGTGATGGTGACAAGGAGGTGAGTTGGAACAAGTGTTTAGCCTGCCAAAGAGTTCACACATGGCAATCATTTTATCCTTAATGGATTTCTGCACTTCCTAGGAGACAAAAAAGCCTAAAACCTTTCTTCTGTTCACCATTTTGGAAGGGACTTTACTCTTACATACAGTATGTTGCCCTAGGAATACTACAAGACCTAAGGGCAACAAGCACAAGGATACAATGATACATGATAATGTAGGGCAGAGTTGGCACAATGCTAAATATTAAAATGTATCTACAGACTGCTTGGCTGTGGGATGAGGGAGGAGAAAGCATCAAAGGACCCCTGTGTTACTGTGGGAACATTCATTCCACAAGCGATCTATTCTGTACTTACGTACCCAATGAGTGCCAGTGTACAATGGGTGCATGATTTGTGCTTTACACTGCAATATTACAATGTGGCCAACAAATACAAACCCATTTTTAATCAAATATGGGATAGAATGCTCATTGCATGCATTCATGTAGGATGCCATTCGACATCAAGCTAATGGGAATAGTTATAAATTTCTATTTCTTTATCTTGCAGTTTAACTATACTGTGGTTGTGTCCCCGCTTCTGGGGAATATGGCTCCAATCCAGGTAGATTGGCAAGAAGTTCCAATCTGCAGCACCCTCTATTTTGGATCCGAGAGGTGCCATTTTGCACAGCGTCTCCATGTAGGGCAGAAAAAAGCAAGGTGCCTTAGACAGCAATCACACTTAGGCCACATCCTCATGCAATCAGTTTGGTGCAATTTGGGCTCGTTTGTGACCGGGTATCGGACTGAAACCAAAACTTGCCCGATCCGATGCCATTACCACTAACACAGGCTGTATATGAATACAGTCATCCCCATGCAAACTGTGCTAAACCCCGGCACGGGGGAACAGTGGGACCTCCATTCCACCCTCTCTCTCTTGATTGGAAGCTGGTTTGACATCACCCTCCACTCGTGTGCCGCCCGCTGAAAATGCCACATCCCCCCTCCCTTAGAGACACAGAGAAGCCAGGATTGAATGGCAATAATAATAATTAAAAACCCCAGCTCTTTGAGCAAAGCCACTATGAGATTTGGTGGCAGTTGAGCAGTTTGGTGCACGTTTGCTTCACCATGAGAACACCTGGCAACCATGAGAACACCTGGCAAGTGGAAAAGGGAGAAAAATCAAGCCATTATCATGCCCACCTTTGCGATCGGGAAACAGGGGTAGAATACTTGTCATGGAAAAGGGAGAAAAATCAAGCCATTATCCTGCGTGGCTTGGCAATTGAGGAAGGGGGATGGAATATTTGTCAGAAAAGAGTCTCATGGCACAGTGAAGGCCATTTGATCCCTTCATCGTTTCGGCTTTAACACCATTAAATCCCCCCCCAAATAACAGCAGTTGCGATCTCCAATGCACTGGGCAGGAACGGCGAGCACCAGACATGAAACCCCACCTCCTAATGATGCAAATGCCAATCTCCTCCCCAAATAGCCTGGGACTGTCCCCATGAGTAGGCTCAGCTTGCAAAACAATGCATGCTGAGCCACCAAACTGCAGTGAGAACAGTTTTTTCCAGGACCAAATTTTGTCCTGGTTTGGTCCTGGTTTAGGCGATTTGGTCTGTGAAAATTGGACCAATCTAAAATGCATGGGGACAGCTCTTCCCAAACCTGATTTTGATTTGGGGCTAAATGTGCATGGGGACATGCCATTACAAAGGGCCCAGTGTGATTATCATGAAGCATTCATTGGCAATGGGAGTGGAGACACAGCCAGCATCTTTTGTGTCAGTTTGGTCTAATGGTTAAGGAGGCAGACTCTTATCTGGGAACACCAGGTTTGATTCCACCCTCTTCCACAAAGCCTTCAGGGTGACCTTGGGCTAGTCACAGCTCTCTTCTGAGCTCTCACGGCCCCATCCACCTCACAGGGTGTCTGTTGTGGGGAGAACAAGAGAAAGCTTTGTCAGCCGCTTTGAGTCTTCTTAAATGGGTGAGAAAAGCGGAGTAGAAAACCAAACTCTTCTCCTTCTCCTTCTTCTCCTTCTCCTTCTTCTCCTTCTCCTTCTCCTCCTTTTCTCCTCCTCCTTCTTCTGACAACATTTGTCTCCATGGGGTAAGTGGAAATGTTGTCTTGATCCGCAGTCTAGTATCTATAGTATCATATTAAAAAGTTGTGATCATGTATAATGTTAGCGTAACTGTTATAAATTAGTATTCTCTTTTAAGCAGATACCAGCAATTTTGTTGGAATCAAAGTCTTTTGTGAAAGCACTATGATTTCAAATGTGTTTACTGGCATCCTTGGTTCCCTTGGCTCCTGCTCTTTCTCCTTTCTAGATGAAACATATGAGTAATCTCACCTAGTCAAGGGTAACAGAAATCAATGGGATGATGTTGAAATTCTGTAATCAATTTGATTTTGCTTCATGATGACATCAGTGAGGGCAACTGAGGACAGCAGGGAGTACAAATAATAAAAGACTAGTTAATGCAGCTTAAATGAATAATTGAATGTGTTTCCAAAGGCTAATAATACAAAAAAGGAAGATATATAAAAGAACAGAAATAAATAAATGCTGTTTAGGCAGTGACAAAAATATCTATTAGCACTGTCAGTATTTCTGTTTCAGCTTCCAACCAGAATATCTGAAATATTGTGTAAGTAAATTACAATGCACTGATATTTTCCTATGTACTTTAAATATGTTTATTGGGTTTTGGCTTCTATCTTTTTGTAGTGCATGGCCAATTGAAGACTGGTTTTTAGGAAACCTTGTGGATTTATTTTTATTTTTTTTAACGAACACGTTCTTAGTACAGCACATGCATTACCTTGAGTTGGAGTGATGGTGGTAAACATGATAGTCTGAAAATGTGATAGAACTCCAATTTCCATCAGCTCCAGTGAAAGTGATTACTGGTGAAAGATGACAGGTGCCAGGAACCAGAACAGCCGAAGGGTCACAAATTCCCCATTATCTATTGAGATCTAAGTGAGTTTGGACAGTAGTTAGGAGCATTTCCCAATGCCAAGTAAAATTGTTAAGGCTCAACACAGATTTGTTATACTATCCTCACTTGCACTTTGTTGAACTTTTTTTAAAAGAAATACAAGTTGGTAAAAGAAGAGCTGTTGTTGAAAAAGTCAGCAATCGGAAACTTGAGGCATCTACTCTGACTGATAATGGCAGCAGGAATTTTGAGGGAAGGCCAAATTCTGAATTTTAGAATCTTTTCTAATTCTGAGGAAGAATAAAGAATTATCTAAATGTACTTGGGTAGGAAAAAGGGTATGTCATATCAATGTGTATTCCATTTTGTGTTCTGGGTAAGATACTTCAGGATTTTTCTAGAATACAGTTACGTATGAGGTGAAAAAGTTCAGCTAGTTCACTGTCTAATTAGAATTAAACTGAGTATGTTGGCATACATTAATTACATGCTATTCTTTCTGTAAATAGGTGGTGGCATGTGCACATTTAATTTAATTTTCCTGAAGCTTTTTATTATTACTGTTGTTACTAGTTGGCCTAAAGGATTTAGTTATACTGAAATGTACATGTGTGACTGGGGTGGGGAAACAGGTTCAATTTGATTGTGGCACCTAGAGATGTGCATGAATGTTTTGGTGTGTTTTTTTGACCTTCTGTACAAATCAAATTGAATCCCCAAAGATCCAATTCTGTTTGAATGTTTTAAATTCAAATTTAACAAGGTTTGGTTTGAATTTACCAAATTGGAATCTATTTGTTTGAACTTTTTTAATTCAGCCTCTTCCTCACATCTGTACACATCATATACATCTTCTCTGCATCCATACACATTTGTATACATCATGTAGTTATCCTGTATGCAACCCGTTTTGTCCCGTACAGATGTGGGAAAGATGTGGATCTTCAGGTATGCATTATGTACGAACCCGTACACATACGAATGTCTGGATAATTCTAACAGATAGATCCGAAATTCAAAATTTGATTTGAATGCTTACATTCAAATTTCAAGACATTCTATCCAAGTTCAAATGTCAACACTCGGCACATTCTATCAGATTTTGAATGCCTACAAATATTTGTGCACATCCCTAGTGGCACCATCTGCATGACCAATTTGATGGGTGTCCTGGGTGAAAATAATAGAAAAGCTTTGTCAGCCACTTAAATGGATGAGAAAAACAGGGTAGAAAAGCCAACTCTTCTTCTTCTTCTTCTTCTTCTTCTTCTTCTTCTTCTTCTTCTTCTTCTTCTTCTTCTTCTTCTTCTTCTTCTTCTTCTTCTTCTTCTTCTTCTTCTTCTTCTTCTTCTTCTTCTTCTTCTTCTTCCGCAAGCTAATGATCATGGAGGCATGCTACCTGCACACCTCCCCTGATCCAGGACAAGGCACTTAGTCATGTGATAGATTGAATTAAATGGGTCCACAAACGATCCTATTTAAGGGCCTCCTTAATCTGAAACTAGCTCCATCTTGTGCAAACAGAGCAGACCTAAGCGGCAACGTGGTATTTATCTATATGGCCTAAAAGTGTTAGTTGAACCCTTCATCCATCCAAAAAGGCCTCAAGAATCAATCAACCCAACAATAGCTCCCATGATTCTTGCTCCAAGGGAAGTATAGAAAGTGTATATGATCTAATCAGTGAAAATAATAATCAGTAAAGAAAGTTCAGAACCCTTATGAAAAGAATAGAAAAGTAATAACCAAAAGCTAAAGCCTTCAGGTATAAAGGACAACAAGAAGAAATAAAGGTTCTAGCTTTAGTTTTATAATTAGTTCTGCTGATTCCATCATGGCAGTCTCTGTACACAAATGTGCACTCATTCATGTATACACACACATGCACCCACACTTATTTGCTTAGGGGTGATTCTTATAACTGGAGGTAATACATTTGGGGCAGGGGGCTGTTCACAACACCTGTTATTTCTCAGCCATTGAAGCAAAAGTAGTTTTTTCTTTTTAATGGCCATGTGAAATGAGATATGTCCAATCTGTCATTATGCCAGCAGAAGGCGTCAGATGGACACCCAAGTGAGCACAAGAGGGAGACAGCACTTCTCAGACAAGCAACAGGAATGTGAGCAAGACACTACCACTATGGTGGTCAATGCTTAGAATGACAAAGATCACTCTAAAAGAGATCATTGTCTAAGGTGCAGGTTCACTCCCATGTGGAACCTCCTAAAGATGCGAATTATATCATGAATGCAGAGTCCAGGATGGATCACATGGGAGATGGTGAAAAATCAAGGTAGCTTAGAGATGCCTTCATTGTGAATTACAGGGAAGATTGTTCATGTGCCTCCCCTCTCATGGACATTCTAGGCTATCAAAAGTGAATTAGAGAGGGGATGAGAATAAAGGGGATACATGCCACCATCTCCAAAACCCTTAAGAAACTTTTTCTTTTTCTTTTCTTTCTTTTCTTTTCTGCTATATGTGAATGCAGCCTAATTTGTGTAGGACATTGGAGAATACAGCCATATTGAGATAGGACGTAAAACCCAGGATTTTCCACAGCTAGGTAGGATTGATTGAGGTGATATCCTGCAATAATGTTATAGCAGAAAAATCAACTCCCAACCAGATTTTCTGCAAAATGTGTGATCACTTTCCTTGTCTGGATGGTTGCTTGCGTGATCCACCATCTTGGGAATAGCCACCATGCATGTGCAGGGCCAAACCCAGCTGGAAATGACAGCTGTACATGCATACAGGTTGATTATCATGCATTTCTAGGTATGAAAATGCCCAAAAGTGCACATTAAGCTATCATGGGAGCAAACTTCCAGACTGGTAAGGACCTTTGCTTACCCTCTGCTGTTGTTCAACTGTCTGGACAACGAGTGATTATTCTGTATACTCCAGTACATAGGAATATTTTGAAGTATACTGCTCCAAAGTGTTGCTATATACTGAGTTAATGTAAAGGCATTTGGGGGCAGCCTAAGATCAGGTCCTTGAATCAGAATCTGGTGCAGGTGAACAGCAACCACAGTTGTACTGTCCTATATCCAGGTCCACATCAAACGTTTTTCTGCTGCATTCTTCGTCTCTCTTGTTTCCAAACTACTTTCAGGGCATCCTAGCTTCACTAAATGCAACAGTCCTGCCGCTTCTATTCTGCACAAGAAAACTATATTGGTCCCAGCTGTTTTCATCTGGCATTCCATCTGGAGAACCACTAGATTCTTCTCTCCTCCCACAGGAGCAATGGCACTATTCTATGCATTTGCTAAGTCTTATCTTTTGGAGGCTATTGGGTGAGTTTCTTACATGATGTGAACTGATTCTGCAGGCCTGTTCTATAGCCTACAACCCTGTCAAGCCAGCAGGAGCTTATTACTGCCCTTTCAAAAATGTTTTAAAGCAGTTTTCCACCTTTATTTCACTTTGGTAAGGATTCTGCTGGACACCTCTCCTGCCTCAACTGGGTTATTTCAAAGCATAGGATGCTGCTGTGAAGAAGATAAAAAATACCATAAACAAACCACTAGCATTGTGAGTGAAATTATTATCTATCTGCCACAACTGGCAGCTACTGTATATCCTATCCAAGCAAGATGCTTGTAAGAACAGTAAAATGTTGACCTCCACATTCATGAGTAGGGGTGTGCACATTTTCTCTCTCCATATTTGATTAGTATGAAATCATGTAGTAATCACTAGGCTGCCCAGCTAGCTGTGATGGGCAGTGGCTCCTGGCGGTGGCGGTGGTGGTAGCAGCGGCAGCAGGAACCTTCAGTCCAGAGGATTATCCTGCACACCAGAGGGGCTGCAGTCAGAGCTGCTTTAGGAGGTGTCAGGGGTGCCCCTTGGACCCTGCGCCTCCTCCTCCTGGATCTCCATGGTGGAGCACTTCCTTACCGCTCTGCCCAAATAGCTGCCTGACACTGTACCTCCCCCTGGCCACTTCTTCCTCCTCCTCCAATGTTGCTTGGCCTCCTCTTCATCCTGCTGGCAGTATAAGGTCACCAGTGCGACTGCTGCTTCTGGATTGCTGGTCTCTCTCTCCCTCAACAGCAGCAGGGGCCTGACTTAGAGCTACCTTTGGGCATAATGGAGGCTGCAGCCATATGGGATCCAGGCATGGCATCCTCCTCCATCCTCTAAGTGGGATAAAAGGGCTGCCTCCTCTTCCAGCTGCACAGGATGAGACTTCAGGAGATCCCGGACCAGTTCCAGTCTATCACCTCTTCGGATTTGTCCTGATGTCATTTCCTCCCCAACCTTTTTGAGTGGGGTATTTAAAAGGCTGTAAGAAATAAATGAGGTCTTTTTCCTTGCTGCAACTTCTGTCTCCAAGTCTCTTGATTTTCCCTGCCCCTCTTCCCAATCTGATCAGGGTCAGCCATTAACACATGGCTGATCCCTGGAACCTGGGCTGGTCGGGTATCCAGCAATATCTATAGTAACACTGGGCTTATCGCAGCAGCCCTCCAGCTGCTGTTCCAACCTCGGCCACTTCCCTTCCCTTCCCAGAGCTCCTATCGCAGCAGCCCTTCAGCTATTGCTCCTATTGCAGCAGTCTCTCTGCCACTCCCTGATGCATGCCAGAGCCTGCAACAAAATCAAATGCAAGAAAATTCTTATTTGTTCAAATAGATCCCCTTTGAATGTGGCAGGGTTCAAATTTGATACAAATGTTCCATACAAATTAAATACAAATGTCCAGGTTGAATCCCATATGTATCCCATGCATATCCACTCCAGATGTGTCAAATCCACCCTGAATCCACTTTGAATCTGCCCTCAATCCAAATCCCTCTGGGTCAATTGCAGATGTGATTAGGGCAGTTGTTTTCCCACCTCCCAGGTTCACAAATGTAATGAAGCTTCATACGAATGTATCAAAACATTCCATTTGAATCCAAAAGTCAATAGTCAAATGTGCCAACATTCAATTCAAATCTGAATGTTTGAATTCATCCAAATTATTTATACAAATTAATGTGAATAATGAATAATATGAATATTCAAGCACATCCCTATTCATGGGATTTAGTTGGCCACAGATGGGAATGGAATCCTAGCTTACTAGTTTCTACTTTAAACTGTGCCGAGTATTTCAGAATGCCACCTGATCTCTAGATTCACAATTTCAACATTTCTGGCTTTTTTTTTTCCTATTGAAACTAAATTTCATGGACGTTGGGACCAAACAGCAAATTTTAACAACAATGACAAAGATGAAGGCAAAAAATAAATTTGGCAATGACAGCTTTCTCCTTCTAAAGCAGCTATGCCCACATCATATCCTTCTCTACTTATTGGGCCAATATGTTAACTTCTTCTGTCTTGTGGATTCAGTCAGCAAGGTCCCAGCCACCTCCCTGATTCCAGTTATGTGGATTGTCCCTGAAACAAGGTCACAGATGAGCTCAGATTCATATGCAGGAACACAGTAACGATCAGTGACATAGGCTTTTGTCACACCTTCACTTTAAATCTTCTTTAGACCATCTTTAGGTCTGACTGTTCACACCTTTTCATTTTTTGTACCTTTTATCTCTGGATTTTCCACCATCCCTTTAGACTTTCCTTCCATTTGGTCTTTCCCTTTCTACAATACATGGGCTGCTTCAACTTATGTAACATAGAAATTAAAAGATGTGAGTAGTCAGACTGAAGATGGCCTGAAGAAGGTTTAAAATGAAGGTGTGGCAATGGCCGTTGCAATAATAGACAACATTCTCAGCAATCCGACTAGATTCAGCAACTGAAGTAAAGTCAAGGTGAGGTGGCAGCTGGCTGTGCTATTTATACCTTTAAGGTTGCGCCCCCTAGCGGTCATTCTTGGATTGGCGGGATGAGGATGACCTATAGGTATTCTGCTTCAGCCATCCGAGAACCAGTTGTCCCTGGATCACCTCCTACAAAGAAATTCTACTTAATCAACTATCCCCCCCTCAAGATAGTCAATGAAACTTGACATTCATACAGGTCTACTCCTGGTCTTCATTCCTGTAGGGCTGCAGCATTTCAACTTTCAAGAATTTGACTCAAGATTCAAGATTCATTCCAAGCTTTCTAAGCTTCTAGCAAGCACATTGGTATGCTAATTAGGGCAAGAAGCACATTGAGAGACTTTAACCTGAATAAAATATATAGAGAGAACAAGAAATCAAGCATTTATGAGACTCCACATGAATGCATATGAATAGATTTCTGGTAGTCCCGTTTCTTGCATTTCCCTTTACTGGACGCTTTAACAGCTTCCACATGGTCCATCTAGATTGGGCTAGCTGCCACCAGGAGCATGATATCTACTTGGTGCCCAGGAGGCTGTGCTTTACAGAAAATACTCTGGTTTCATGGTCCTTGAACTGGAGTGGTCCTTGGTGAAGAAACAATGACAAAGAGTGCTTAATAAGTGCAAAGTAACACACATTGGGCAAAGAACTTCAGTTATCTCAATAAACCTAGGGAGACTGAAGGGATCTTGGGGTTCTGGTAGACAGCACAATGAAAGTGCACATCAACGACAAAAAAAGAGAGCAATGCTATAGATAATTAGGAATAGAAAACAAGTTGGTAAGAGTCATTTTACCTCTTTATAAATCTGTAGTGAAACTACATTTAGGAATATTGTGCACAATTCTAATCATCACACCTCAGAAGGATATTGTGGAACTGGGAAAAGTGCAGAAAAGAGCAACCAGAATGATCAAAGGTCTGGAACACCTCCCTTACAAAATCAGCTGCCCCTTTAGCCTTGAAATACAGCATTTGCAGGGATGTGAGAGCAGGTGAAGGTTTTGCCCTTGTCTTCTGCTTGAGATGCCAATAAGGATTGGTGGGACACAGTCAGACAGGATGCTGGGCTACTCTTATCTGGGAATACAGTGTTCGATTCTGCACTCCCCCACAACTGCAGCTAGGTGGTCTTTGACTAGTCACAGCTCTCTTCTGAGCTCTCACAGCCCCACCTACCTCACAGGTGCCTGTTGTGGGGAGAAGAATAGAAAGCTTTGTCAGCCGCTTTGAATTCCCTTAAATGGGTGAGAAAAGTGGGGTAGAAAAGCCAACTCCTCCTCCTCCTTCTTCTTCTGTTCTTATGGTTTGAGTGGTCAGGATAAGACCAATCTCTGTATTGCATGCCAAGACACCTGTAGTTCATAAGCTGCCCAGATAACCTTTAATTTCAGCGAAATGAGTTTACTTTAGCTACATAAAGCTTCTTTAAATAAATTTTTATAGCATGAAAATCCAAGGTTCAATTCTTCTCATCTTAGTTCCCTCCATCATTTTGTTGTTGTTACTACTACTACTACTGCTGCTGCTGCTGCTGCTGCTAAGTATACATCATAAGTTCTTCTGTGGTATACTCTCTGAACATCCAATGTGTTATTGATCACTTTTTTAAAAGCTGATATTCCATATTTAAACTGTGCCAACATAATTCATGTTGGATTTCATTTTTACATGTTCTGCTTTAGGAAGAATTTGCAGTATACATCTTTATTACAAAAGTCTTACACTAATGGAAAGTGGTGGCACTGACCTTTGATAATAAGGAGATTCAAGTAATTGTGTTGAGTACTCTGGATTTGTTATTTAACTAATGCATTTTGAAATGTTCTGATATTGGCATGGAAATTGACAGTTCTAAAGACATTCCATTCTTACTAGTGTGAAATGAGTATGTCGTACAACAACAGAAGCAAAGGTTGTGGAAGAAAAACGGGTAGAAAAATAAGTGTTAAATATAACTACATACACCACACTAACTGCAGGTGGGAGTGTTTTATCACTACTAGCTGATATTTTAGACAGTGTGTAAAACTCAGGGGAGAGGAAAGTCCTTCTGCCCCTGTACTTTTACTCATTAATGTAAGCAGTGGTGTGTGAACTGTATCCTAATCTATATTGTGCTGGTTTTTAAATCATGCTCACAGGGTGGGTGCCTAGTAATTCATAAGGAAGGAACTCAGGTTGAGAGACAGTGGTCTGCCAAAAAATGCATGGGAAAGTTAACTTACATAATTCTGTCTTCCCATCTGCAAGACTGGAGTTACTCCTTCCCATCGACAGGGCTTCTGGGCCATTGCGAACTAAGTGAAGGTCAAAAAATCATAATGAAAATAATCACACAGTTGCCACTGAATCATGAGGCTAGGCATCAAGTATGGATTTTCAGTGTCTTATGAAGTTAGGATCAGAAACAGATATTTTTGTTTAATACAGGGTAGGGATGTGCATGAATATTCAAAACATTTGAAATTCAATTGAATTTGTGCAAATTTGGACTTCTGAATTTAAATTGAACGTCTGCAAATTCAAATTTAAACATTCAAATGAATTTTGACTTTTCAAATCATTCGTACAAATTATTCAGACATTTATATGTATACGGATACGTACACGATGCATACTTGCCCGTACAGATCTTTCCCATGTCCGTACGAATTTTTACAGATTCGTACAGGATGAAAACGGGACGCATCCAGGATGAATGCAGGATGTGTACAGATGTGTACGAATGCATGCGGATGAGCAGTAGGGGCACATGCAAATAATGGTAACATTTGTATTTGCAAACATGGATAGAAAATTCACACAATTAAACACAAATGTATTTGAAATGAATTAAATCAAATGTGAGTACATTTGAATTTTAAACATTCAAATCAAATCCTGAAAATTGCATTCATGCACACCTCTAATATTGAGGGGGGAGGAGAAAAACCAAGACAGAAACTTGGATATGAAAAGTTCACATCTTGGGCTATGTAACCATGCATTGAACGAAAAGGTGGGAAGGAAATGCAGGGTCCCCATGGCAATGTTTCCAGCTGCTACAAGGACTGGAGCACTTGTTCAAAACCTTAGAAGGGAAAGTATGCTGTTTGCTTACCCTTCCCAGACAACTTTTACACAGCTTTCATGTTTCTAGGTGAGACTATATTAAAGGGGGGAAAATTCAAGGAAATATAAAAATTCTGGAAATTGACCATTTTATTTGCTTTTGGGGGGTGGGGGTGGGGGGGGAGAGACATCTTATTTGGCCAAAGGAAAGCCCTGCAGATGAGTTTATATCCTTGGTGGCAGGGTGATAGATTGGGAGAAAGCATTGCGACTATTTTGGCAATCCTTTCCAAGACTGAAAATGAAGGGGAAAATCTAGTTCTGGGATCAGAACAAAGAAATAAAGCAAGCAAGTAGAGCACAGAAGACGAAGAAAGGAAGAGTCAAAAGCCCTTTCTACAATGCATGGGCTGCTGTGGGTTTAAACTAACAGTAGCCTGATCCAAAGGCTGTCTAGATTTGGACATTTATCTTTGACTATCTTAATTCTTATTTTATATTGAACTGCGGTGTCTTCATAAATTAAAATATTTTGTTTGGATTTTATGAGACTCTGGGCTACCAGAATTAAAGAACACATTTTCATTGGGGTAAAAACTCTACCCTTATAGTTATTACGTTTGTTACTTTAATTCAGAACCTTTTTGTTTTGTTGTCTCCAGCTATTAGCTGGGTTGTATATCAGGAATTTTTGGTTGTTTGATGTCTCATTTGAGAAACACACTAATTTCCAGAGCCACTTCCAGTGGCATTTCCTGGAGTGCCACCACTACAAGTTCTCCATAGTATTCTCAGGCAATGGGCCTGTGGTGTGTGCATGTCCTGTGCAATCCAGAATGTGTACATTAAGATCTGTTCACACTCAATTACATGGAAGATCATTCCAGTTCAGTTAGAGACAGTGGGTCACAGTTGCATTGTAAGCCCCAGTGCCGTTTACAACTTTACTACTGGTGCTCATGATGTGGATGGTCTGTACTGGCCATCCGAATTGCCATGGCAATGGGTGTGGCAATTTCTGTCACCTGCACAGCCATTGCTATGGCAATTTCATTGTGATGTGATATTGTGTAGCTATAGTCACCCTGTCCTGCCCACATACAGCATTCACACTGGAAGACGGTGTGAACGCTGCATTCAGGATCTCACCAGGAGTTCCCTAGCAGCTCCTGGTGAAGCTGTGAAGGAGTAAAAGACAATGTGAGGATAAAGCAACATGGAGCATTCCAGAGAGTCTCTATGCTGAAGTACAAAATGTTGTGAATCCTAGTACAATTGTGAACCTGTTTAAAGAGATGTACCTCTTTGTTCCATGTGGATGAAGAGAGCTAAGGAAAAGGATCAGGATATATTCCAGTTCAAGAGCCAGTGCGAAAAGAGCCAAAGAACCACTCCCTCCATCCTATAGCAGTGGTTGTTGATGCCCCAGAATAAGTGAAGAATTGATGTTTCTTCTCCAACATCATTTCTTAATATCCCAAGCACTCATCTACAGTTCCAGTCATCTTCAGTGTATTCTTTCACACAATGAGCTCCATGTAGTGGCTTGGTGGAAGCATATTCCACCATCATTTCTTTTGGACAATATTGTATGTAAGCAAAATGTGCTCTTATTCTCACACACAATGGTAATCCAAGTCAACCTTCTTCATCTGAGAAAGCTGGATACATCTTTCAAATAGTTCAATTGGAACTTTCTGCATCTGTGTGAGCTTATGCAGCCAATGATACACTGTTTCAGTGGCTGCCCAATAGATGATAGCTTTCAGGTTGTCTAACTGCTAACTCCACTTTCAGAGAAGGCTGCCATTCACTGGTAGATTTCAGCGCAGAGTGAATCAGTGTTTCATTTCAGTCTGGGCTTTTGTTCATAAGTACCTTAAATCTGAGATATACATTAGCTTCAGGTATCTTCAGTCCAATCACATTTATTTTATATCCTCACTTCTTTGTTACTTAACAGGTCTCAAAGAGAGATGAGTTTTCCTTCCTTCCTTCTTTTTCTTCTCTCTTCTTTCTGCCTTTGTTGGGCTGTTTGAATTCCTCACTTCTGAACAGTTTCAAAGGTTTGTTTGTCAAATCTGCCAATTAGAGAATGAAAGAAAGAAACTAAAAAGTGGCTTAAAGGAAGTACACTTTAATGTGGATCGGAATTGGGATAAGAACACTACAGTCCACATCCTGCCACTTCTGAGATGTTTTTAGCTGCATTCTGAAAATGTGCATTCTCCTCCATTTTCTAGGCACCTCTCAAGCATTCTCTGAAACTTGTTGTTTACCTTTGCAACATATTATTTGATCTTTTCCAGAACTTCACTTTTCTCACTGATTAGGTAAGGAAAGGTGTATCTGGAGAAATCATCTATAAAGGTTAATAAATACATCTTTCCTTCTGGGATTATAACTTGCATTAGTTCACAAATGTCACGGTGAATCAATCCTAGAAAAGTTATGACTTTGCACTGAGGAAAAATTGGTCCAGTTACTTCAGTTTTCATACAGTATGTACATTTCAGACAGCAACACTTTCTGTGTATGCTTCTCTCTCTCGTTTACTTCAAAATGTTGCATCAAAATTCCTATATCTTAGGCTTCTGTGCAATAAAACAGGATGGTTCTACAATGGACACTTTGGCTGGTTCCTTCAAACAATCCATTATGTATAGAGGGTTTTTTTGGGGGGGGGTCCATCTAATAAGCTATTTATCACTATACATGAAACAGCAATTTCCCCTTTAGACTGTACCATAGAAAAACATGTTGAAAGTTATCTAACAGCACAAGTAGCCAGAAGCACAGAGCTCACTGGAACTGTCCAGAAACATGGTGTCCAGTTTTGGATATCTTAAGTGAAGGACATAAGACATAGCAACTATCTATGATTTAAACATTCATCATGGGTAGCAAACCTCAAATAAGTCATAGAAATCCATTTCTAGAGATCAAAGAACACCCTTCAGAGTGTGTTCATGGATACTTGCTATTGTATCAATATCTGGGAGATAGAGGTCCAGGAACCTTGTAAAGGAGAAAGACACAGGAGAAGGACGAAGCATAAACTGGGATGGAACACTCAAAATAGCATCCAAGATCAGTCTGCTGATAGACTTCTCTTTTTGAAGTCTACAGGTGTACTAGGGGATGGTATACTGGAGCATGGAGGTATGAAGAAGAAGAAGAAGAAGAAGAAGAAGAAGAAGAAGAAGAAGAAGAAGAAGAAGAAGAAGAAGAAGAAGAAGAAGAAGAAGAGTTGGCTTTTCTACCCTGTTTTTTTCACCCATTACAAGGAGTCAAGGTGGCTGACAAAGCTTTCTATTTTTCTCCCCACACCATACAGCCTGTGAGTTACGTAGGGCTGTGAGAGTTCAGAAGAGAGCTGTGACTAGCCCAAGGTTACCCAGCTGGCTTTGTGGCGGAGTGCAGAATCAAACCCTGTATTCCCAGATAAGAGTCCGTCTACCTAACCACTAGATCAAACAGGCTGACTTTAAGATAGCATCTGTCCATGGTCCGGTATATCACAGGGTATCCATTTCAGGTGCACATCAAAGCATGCCAGGCCAGAAACTTTCATTTCTGGCATTAAAATTATTTGGAGCCTCCCTGCCCCAGTTCCAAAACTAGTGCAAGATTTAAAACTGCCACAAGGGCTCATGAAGAAGAAGCCATCCCAATGTAGCCTGCCCTGTACTGGGACAGGCCAGATACTTGAATGTCCTGCTGCTATGTCCTTCCCCCCTATGCAGGAGAGAACAAGAGGGTGGAAATTGTTTTACAGCCTCAATTTACAATGGTCGGACAGCTTGTCATTTTGGACTAAAACAAAATCCTGGCTCACTTCCAATCTGATTTTAAAAAAGAAAACTGGATTAATCACATTTGCAGAAGGGAGTGTGTGGTTTCTTTTTTCTTTTTGTTTTTAGCTTCTATCACCACACGAGATACCTCATTATTTGGCTGCATCTGACCTACTTGGGGATTCAGCTTTGATGTATGCTGCTGTGCACATTCCCTGCAACTGCACTTATAATGCCATTTTACAAATATTGATTTGTTTATTAACTAGTTGGACTTATATACCACAGATATCATAAAGACCCTATATAATCCACTATATTTATTTAAAAAAAAAACTAGAAAAAATAAAGCACCCCCCAAAAAAAAGAAACAGAACACATGTGCATGCAGAAATGTGTATGAATGGAAATAAATAAAACTGGTAACTGACTAGCAAAACTATGTCCTGTGCTAATCAAATATTTAAATGGGCACTTACTGATCTCTCTCTCTCTCCGATCTCTCTCTCTCTCTCTCTATCATATATATATGGTATATATATATATATATATATATATATATATATATATATATATATATATATATATATATATATATATATATGATATATATGTGTGTGTATATATATATATATATATATATATATATAAATTTATTTAAATATTTATATCCTATTCTTCATCAAAATGTCCCAATATGTATGGACTATGAAGAAATAGATTTTATTTTATATCAAAACAAAAAGGACAACTGACCGTGAGATACTTTGGCTACAACAGTATATACATGGAAACTGTGGATTAAGAACTTAAGGAGTAATTAATACCATCATAAAGGTCATTAATTATTAGTTTAAACTGGTCTTGCCTTTGCAGAGCCAATTACACTTGAAAGCAGCTGGCCTTGGAAGGCATATTGCCTCCTATGTATGTAAGGATGTGCACAAATAATTCGTAGGCGTTCAAAATCCGATCAAATGTGCCGCATTTCGACATTCGAACTCAAATAGAATGTCCCGAAATTCTAATGTAAACATTTGAATTTAATTTCAAACTTAAGATCTATTTGTATGAGTTATCTGGACATTCTTATGTGTACAGATCTGTACATGATGTGTACTTGAAGATCCACATCTTTCCTGCATCCGTATGCATTTGTACAGATCCATACGGGACGAAAATGGGTTCCATATGAGATAACTACAGGATGCATATGGATGTGTGCAGGTGTGTATGGATGCGTACAGATGTGGGGAAGATGTGTACATGCACATACAAATGTTGTCAATATTCGTATGTGCAGATTCGAATAAAAAAATCTGAACAAATAGATACGAATGTGGTAAATTTGAATTTAAAATTTTTGAATCAAATCAGATTTTTAGGTATTCGATTTGATTTGAATAGAGTGTCAAAAAACATTTGTATGAACTCATACAGCCCTCTCAACTGCCAACCTATAATGGTGCTGTCTTCCATTAACTTGTCAAAGCCTCTTTTGAACGCTTCCAAGATACCTGATCCTTCTTCTGTGAAAAATCAATGGCCAATTTGGAAGAATGAGAGATGGTCAAACTGTCCTTCAAATGGCACCTTCCCATTAGATATGTGCCAAATAGGTTTGAATTAACACTGTTCACATCAGACAGGGAGTATTCAAAAGGTGTGGATTCAAACAGCACAGCCCATTTTTTTTCAAAAGGAAAGCTCAATATCAACCAAAGGGGTGTTTGGTTCAATTTGAACCAAACAGCCAATGTTAAGTTTGTGCACATCTGGTTTCCTAACCATCTGACCCTGGACCAAGCCAAGCCATACCCATGTACTGGCATTAGAGATCAGGGAAGGCACTTTTTGGTCTATATCATTTCAAAGAGAATTCACGAAAATAAAATAATTTTTTTCTGATCCAAGATCCAGACTTTAACCACTCTGAGTTCTGAATTTATAGACTAACCTTTTCTAACAGGAAAATTGGATCCAGTTATAAGTAACTTAAACTGGAAACCTTGACAACTAGTGTTCTTGGGGATTTCCTCTCCAGTTTTTCTTCTTTCTTGATCTACTTGTCTTTCTAACATTGATTTGAGACACTAGAGACAATTGTGGGGTGTTTTTTTTTTGGAATACATAGAAAATTCCTTTCCTAGAAATATTTCTTCCTGTTTATATTGAGAGAAAGGGAGTAACTGGAACACTGGGGAATCTAGACCATACTGTATTGTTTTATTTTCATTGTGATATTGTCACTGCAATCAATCCTTCATCATACCGACTTATACAGTTTAGTATCTAGATATTAATCTGAATCTGTCTTCATAGTAGTCTGATTGGACTTAATCCTGAGGAAAATTTGAGAAGATTATCAAAGCGAGAGATAACCTACATTGTTTCTCTAGTTCTAACAACTGCACAGAACGATGATGGATGAGAGACACTGATAATATGTAATGAAGAATGTTCAGGCTAAAATGAAATATCCAGGTAGTTACATGTAAACAAATAGTTACGTACAGTGCGGAGTATGCGAGAAATAACATAACGTGAGTCTTATAATAATGTGCTAATTTGACTAGACGTTCTATTTTTCTTTTCTTTTTTCTTTCTTTATACCATACTTGATTAAGTCCAATCATGTTGTTGCTATTTCTGGACTGGAAATGTACAAAATATGCAAAATCAAGCTTCCTTACTTCCTCTTTTGAAAAGCGTTTGCTTTATGTTTATTAAACAGTAATAAAAGATTATCAGTTATTTGATGGTCTATGAATAAATGACCCATAAATTCTACAGTCATCCCCAAAAACAATACTAAAGGCATTCCATATGGCTTTTGACTGATGTGCAAAAAGAGTGTGAGTCACCTTCCTGAACTTCTTGTCCTTTTAATCTGGACAGGGGAGTCTTGACAACTTTTTAGTAGAAACTTTAGTATGGTTTCTTTTAAGTTCCCACTTTCTTTTAAGTTTCCACTTCAGTCTCACGCCATTTCCAGAATCTATTATGAGATAATCCTCATAGGCTGCATTCACTCAGGCCATTTTCTGAGTGAGAATACATCATCAGAGTAATCAGTCACTTTCCCCCCTCTTTATCTAATCCAAAGGTGGCTTTACCCAATTAGAAAATGCTGAAAGAAAACAGCTTGATACTTTACTGAGATATTCTCACAGTCTGAAAGTGGACTGAAGCTGGATTAAAATGTAGGTGTGAATGCAGCCATATTGGATAAATATAGGACTTTTGTTGTTGTATTGGGTACCACCACAGGCCAGATTTTGGGTACCTCCATGGGAACCTCTACACAGTTTTCTTGGCAGAGATACAGAAGTGGTTTGTTGTTGTTACTTCCAGGGAGAGGCTTACAACAAGATTATTTTGGTAATAAAACAAGGAGAAGAATAATGAAATAAATACTGTGAATAAAAGTTTCCACCTTGTCCCTTGAAAAGCAGGTTTGGGGGGGATAAAAATGGAAAAGACAAGCAAAAAGCAGAAATATATATATATTGTAAAGAACTTTTCCTTGAAAATGTTTATCTGCTTGTTGAGTTTGCATTTCTTCTTCTTCTTTAACTGACTGGGTTACCATGGATATAGTTGGTGGTATGTCTGTAGGCTGAATATTGTGTGCCTGAGTGTCTACAGGATGTAACAAACAACACAGCAGTCCGCTCAGCAGGCCTGTTTCATTTCATGCATCATTCAAAATGTGCTGCTGAGGTTCCAAAACTGTCCATAACTTTTCCCTAAAATTGAAATGAGTGGAGGGGGATTCTTCTTCACCCTGCCCTACATTAGACTTTGGTTATTCTGGAAGCTCAACTTCACAGAGAGAAAATTAAGTCACAGATTACGAATCCTATCATAACACTGAACCAGAAGACATTATTTTATAACAGCCACAATTTCTTTTTGCTTGCATTGTATATACCACTTAGTTCTTCATGTGACTCTCCCAAATCATTCCTATTCATATGCTCCTTGTCAACAGCTTTATTATTTTTCTCCCAAATAATTCAAGTCTGTATGTGTATATGTATACTTCTCTCTGCCTCCAGTAACTTTCTCTTCCTTACTAGATATTTTTATTTATACTTTATTAAAAGAATTTTTGACAACCTAAAATTTATAATTAAACATTAGCATCAAATAATAGCTCTCTGTCTCGTTGCTCTTTTGACTTCCTCCGTTTTTCCAACATCTTCTCCGCATTTCTCTTCTTCATCTGCTCACTTGTATGTCTCTTTTTATTTATCAGCTGATCATTTAATTATACCACCAAACCTATCGTAGTTATAGCAATTCTTCATAAACAGTTACAAAACAGATACCAGTCTTTCCTCATCTTATCCATCCTTCTATCGTATTGAGAAAAAAAAAGGAAAATTTCTGTTCTTTCTATTTCTGTTTATATACTCCAGTAACTTTATGATACCACTGCCACATACACCAGATTTGACAGGTGAAACTTCCCAAATTTTGCAGTTTACTGAATATCTCCTCAGTCTAAATCCAGATCTCACAACTACTTAGCAGCACCCTTCACTATATTCAAGACCCTTTGGGTGCTTCTGCAAAACACCTCCGAAATCTGGATTTACTAGATCCGGATTTTGGAAATCCGTGTTAAGGTAGATATGGATCTAGTAGATACGGATCTACAAACACCCCTCCCATCTGCACATGTGGCGGAAGGATGGATTTAGATCCAGATTTGAGGTTTGCAGGAGCACAGCACCCACCTCAATCTGGATCTCTGGAGGTCCTCCCCCAGCCTGCCATGATTGGCTCCTCCGGAGCTGAGCATTGCAAGTCGGGGGAGTCCTATTTCAGGGCTCGCCCTCACCCCAGAAGTGGCAGACAACCACTTCTGGAGCAAGGGGGAGCTTCACCTACCCCCCCTAACCCACC
This sequence comes from Aspidoscelis tigris stejnegeri, assembly GCA_023333525.1. Classification (NCBI taxonomy): domain Eukaryota; kingdom Metazoa; phylum Chordata; class Lepidosauria; order Squamata; family Teiidae; genus Aspidoscelis; species Aspidoscelis tigris. The sequence goes on along the minus strand of JALMGA010000006.1, from coordinate 12,597,488 downwards.
CTGGGGGCGACCAAGTGGAATCCCCTCCTTACCTTAACACAGCCAGCCCAATTCTGGCTGCGGGGTCCTGGTTGCCTTCGCGCCTGCATCCTTCGCGCCTCCTGATTGGGCAGGGCCGTGCCTGGCTTCAGGAGGCTCTCTATACAGTCACTAACCCTGGCCAATTGCGAGGCGCACTTTGGCCAGGGCCACACACCTGCGCAGAGCCAATCCTGGTCCTGGCCAATCAGGAGGGACTGGCTGCGTTAAGGTAAGGAGGGGATCCCATTAAGACTACCTTTTATGTGATCTTATGGGAAACTGGCTTAAGGGCCGCTTAACACCCATTAGCGACACATTTGGTGGGAGTCAATGCGGAAGCGGACTCCCCGATTTGGCTCTAATGGGTGCTGTTGTGTGGACATGGTTTTCTCAACTGTTCAAAACGTGGTTTTAATGGGTGTTAAAGGGTAAATGAGGAAGCACCCTTCTTTTCCACCAAGAGTGACTCTGGGGTGGATAGTGTGGGACTGTGGGAGGCTATGAGGCTCCTGAGCCAAACCCAGGTTCCAATGGACACTGTTGAAACAGGGAGCCTATTCACACTTGGCTTTATTCTGGAATATATCCTGGAATAGGGACTTGCTGTCCATATGCTAGTGCTGGCTTCAGCAGGCCCAAAGTGAGGTCTGCTAGAGTCTGCATTAGCATGTGGACCACAGACCCCTATCCTGAGATATACTGCAGAAAAAGGCCAAGTGCGAATAGGCCCAGGGTCTTGGGAAATTCAGCCAGCAGCAGCAAACAGGTGTTGACCAGGGAACTGAATTTGGATTAATCTGGATTAATTAAAACCCAGAAGTACCCCAAACTCTGTATCCCAGGGGGGAAGCGAGATCTTTTGATAAGGCTTTAAAAATGAAAAATAGCAGAAATTGGACATATTGGAGACACCTAGAACAATGAAAATCATTTATTTTGAGAGAAAATGGAAAAAAAATATTTGTTAGGGTACAGAAAAGAAAACCGGAAATGGGGGTAGAGCTATTCCATTGCACATAGCTCATATGATGTACAAAATCAGACAAAAAGAACACAAATGTGTGCAAAAGTTAACAATTATCTTGCTAGTATTTCATATTATGTAGCAAAACTGAAAGAAATGCACTAAAATGCAGCAAAACTCTTAAAAATGACTCAAAAAGAAAACAGATTTCAAAATAAAACTTATTTAGTTTGAAACTAAGAAAACAAGGAAAAAGAAATAAAAACCCCTAATCTATGGAAAAGAATCCTAACTCCACATAAGAATAAAAAAAAATGGAGATATCCAGAAAATATCAGAATATCTTCTTCAGAAGTATTCTTCCAAAATTGAAAAGAAACAGAAATACCCCTTTAATAGGTATGCTTCTAATTCAGGAGCAAATCTGATTAAAGCTCTTTAAAACTAGTAAAACTGCAAAAAGAATTCAAAAAGTTAAGACTCAGAACAATTAAAAAGAGCCTAAAGTTCTTTAAAACAATTTAAAAGCAATGCAAAAGAACTGCATTGTATCTCTGCAAGCCCAACTAAACTGAAAAGAAAAAAAACCCAAAAACAGAATTAAACTGGTTTAAAAATTCAGCTACTCACTCTGTTAGTAAAAGTAGCAGCTCAGAAAAACTTTTCCCCTGCAGAGCCATTCTTAAGGAAAAGGAATACTGGGGGGGGGGGGGGGGAATAAAGGATAAACACTTAGCATCCTTACCAACCCATAAGCAAAAAAAGAGAAAGATCCTAAGAGAAAGAAACTAAACTTCTCCAGCGCTTATAAAAGATATCCCTGGAGGTTGTTCAAAGGAAGTTACTTCAGATTGGCCAAACACTCAAATAGGAAATGATTCAAAAAATGCAAGTATTTCTGGGAAGAAGAAAACCCAAAGCAATGGAGTCAAAAGCACATGGTCTTTGTCTTTTCCACTGAAAAACAGGATACAGAAGGTATTCTGCTAGGCAGATAACCATCCCATTAACAGAACTATGTTACTTATGCAAACTGGAAAGCCAGCTTGTAAAAAGGAGCATTCACACAGACAAACAGATTCACAGCCGATGCTTGGAAATCTTAGTATCTTGATCATATAAACATAAACTCCTTTTTTAAACTTTTAGATGTCCAAAAGACCCATCAAAGTTTGAAATTAAAAATAATGGAGAAACATATATATATTTCAAACTCAGAAATTCCACGTTAATGGTCAGCTCTGAGCGTAAACCCATTGTTTCTGGCATGTTCTTATCAAGAGAGCCAGAGATAGCATCCTTTTGAGGACACAGATGCAAAACTTCAGGTTTCCTGTTGCCAAGGCTAGGAGTAAACCTTTTGTCTTTATCTCTTATCACAAACAGCAGATGAGGTCAAACTCTTCTTCCTGGCCTTTTGTCAGCATTTCCCAAAACCAGTAGTTTTCCAGAATGACACTTAAGCCTTTCATGAAGTCACAGATTCATTATTTCTCCATAAATACGTATATTATATCATGCCATCATATCATGGTATCATATCATGGTATCACAGGTGAAAGCAAGATGATCAAAGAAAGGCAGCAACATGATGAGAATGAAGAAAAAGTAGGAGGTTTTTCAGGCACATATTTTTTAAAACTGTGACATGTCCTACCCTTCCTCACCCACAATTGGGATTAGGGATGTGTACCTTTTTTTTTTTTTTTTTTTGGCACTTGATTTGAAATGAATAGAACATGAATTGAAATGTCCGGAAACAGTTGTATTCATTCAAATGTTAGCATATGAATATTGTAACGTTCAATTTGAGTTCAAATATCTGAATTGGACTGAATTTGGCCGAATTTTGAATGTTATGAATATTCATGCACATCCCTAGATGGGATGTTTCAAAAAGAAAAAAGAAAAAAATGCTCCAGTAAACTCCTGTGGTGTGCCCCTTTGGTCATGCCTGAACATAGGTTGCCTCCAGACATGATGAAAGCTCTGCAGTCCCTCCAAAGCCTCTTCCTGTCAGTCAGACAGAACACTTGATCACCAAGAATATTAGCAGCTTTTTACTTTAGGGTTGGAATGCTGTACTGCTACTTCAGGCAATCGAAGTAGCGCAGTCCCTGCACAGCTTTCATCATGTCTGGAGGTACCTGTAGTATCTATATGTACGTATATGTTGTGTGCGGGAAAGTAATAACGGAGGCATAAATCACTGAAAAAAATATCTGCAATGATATAAAGTTCCTCTTTAAATTATTCAGGAATTTAAAATCCTCAACAGAAAGCTCACCAGGTTCTTAGAACAAACACTTTGTTCATTAACAACAATCAAACAAAAATAGACATGTTTCATTTTTTCCAGGCTTGAATTCTTAATAGTTTTCATTCCATTCAATTCTAGTCATGATTTTTATATTTCCCTTTCCATTTTTTTTCCAAATGCAATGAATGTGAATTGAGCATGAATTAGAGAGAGAAAGAAAAAGGAAGGAAGGAAGAAAAAGGAAGAAAAATGAAGATTTTTACATTTCGTTCATGGGATCTGGAACTGAAAGACAGTTTGCAAAGGAAAAACCCATATTAGAAGAATTTAATTTAAATGAAATTCTCCTCTGTACTGGTTTGCTTGAATCAAAATGCTGGTCCATACCCAGGAGCTACGTCAAGAGATGGGTAGATTAAAGTACTACAGGTGTATGCAGGGGAAAAGAAAAAAAAAGACTGCTGAAAGTTTTCCCCACTTACTGTCTTCTCTTGAAATTGTTTTCTACATATATTTCACCTACTGGCAGTCTCAGTCTGGAAATAACCTATGAAAGGCAGAATATCTAATTCATTTAATTAACTAAAAAGAAACGTCTATATTTTTATGGCGTGGTACATTATTTTCTTTGGAAAATTGGTCTAGGTCCCTCATTCTTCTAGTTTTAAGAATAGTACACTTTGAAAACATGTTTAAATAAAGAAATAAATAGGGAAGGAAGGAAAGACTTTATGATTTTTAAAAAATCCATTAATACTGAGGGGCTTTCATAAACCTTTTAGCTGTACTATTTTTCTGTTATGTACTGTTTTCTGTCATTAAGGAATTTGAACTTTACGAATAATGGCAAAAGCTGATTAGATGCTCATATCAAAATAGACGGTAAAATTACTTAGACAGGTCTATAAACTACAGTTGCATAAAGATGCTGTTGCTTCTCCTAAGGTTGGAAGAGATCTTGCTTGTTCCACGGGAAGCTTTCTGCTCTTCTGCTTGCTTTTTACAAGCTACATTTCAGTTTTGTCATGACACACAACAAAACCACAGACTGTAACTATTCCTGACATTTTACTGAAAGATACAAGTTTGTTTGTTCTGTGCAACTTCCAACCACTTTCAATAATTGCAGTGATAGTACTGCATGCCTAGCACTCCTTACACTGGAGGTAAACCAGGAAGTCATCACATTACTTGGAGAGCTTTACTATTAACTCAAAAGATGCCATTCTGCCTGTATATTGCAAATGTCAAGTCTGATGTAAAGCAGCCTGGAGCTACCTTCCTGCTTTAATGCAACACAGATAAGCAATAACACCAAGGGCATGAGGTTTGGAAGAAAAAAAAATCCTGCTGTGTGCCTACAGGCACTATAGGATTATGAATTTCATCATGGCAGATGTGACAGAGCTGGGTGACTCCTTTTAATTATGTGCATTACTGGAGCAAAACAGGCAGATGCTAGAGCATAAAGCTTATACTTCAAGGATCCTGAAGGATTCTCTTGGTGTGTTAAGACTTTGCAAAACTAATGTACACTGATGATAAGAGAAGAACACTATAATACTGTTATGTAAATCTGTGGTCTGCCCTATACTGTCAAATTAGGGAAAGGTCTAATGGTTCAAACTTTTATTTAATTTTTAAAAGTCATTTTATAGACCTAGAGAAAAAGAAGCAAAAAAGGACAAGTAACACAATTCAAAGTGGTGGAGTGTTATTGTTAAAAATAATACGATAAAATTAGTCATGAAATGAGAAATGGGGTGAAAATATATGGTTGAAGTTAAATGCCTCCAATTGAAACAGAAAGGAAAAAGAAAAGTGTTAAACTTTTTGCCTGCATTCAAACATCTGTATTCTGTTATATTTGGATATATGCCAGGAAAAACAACAACAACATGAACATTCTGGAATAATCATGCTTTGTTCTGGAATATCTAAATATGGCCAAATAAATAAGCAATGTCTGGATTAAGCCTTTTTTTTTTTACTGTTTATATAGAATGTTGCTATAAGGCATGGATATGGCTACTGACTTAGATGGGAGGTTGCTACACAGATTGCATTCAGTCCTTAAGGTTCTAGAGTCCAGACAGTCATACCTTCTCAACTTCCACTAATTTCTTTCTCATCTTCTCTGAAGTGAATGCCAACATGATTCAAAAGCAGAGTTAAGGAAGCTTCTGAAGAAAGATGACTTCCCTGATAATCTGAAAGAAAATTCAGTGTGTGTATGTATGTGTGGAGGAAGAAGACGTTGTTGGATATTAACTCAATTATATGGACCTATATTATAAAAAAGCAATCTAGTACTGGAAGAAGTTGGTCCCTTGAATGACAGAATCAAAATGTAGATAGTGCCATATCCAACTCCAACTGTGAACTGCTTGTATTATAAGCAGCTCGTGCAGTGTTCTGGATCATGTGCTATGTGTGCAGGCCGTGGTCTGGTATGTTAAGCCTAGCACCATTTCATTGGACATCCAGAAATTGTTCCCAGAGTTTGAAGCTTCTGTGCACCCAGTTAAAACATTCCTGGCCAACAACTTCAAAGGCCAGGAACTTTCATTTCCAATGCTGGGATGAGATGGGCTATTTGCAATCTGGGAAGCTTTAGAAATGGGCTCTAGGTAACCCAGCCCATTACAGACAACATTATCTTGAGTGGGCTGCCATAGACCAGTGTATTCTGTGCAGTGCTAAAATGGATCCAGTGATCATCCAAGATGCACTGGGAAGTCAATCAGTAGGACATCAGGAAGCTCATATACAGATCACACAACTTACAGAAGCCAATCACCTCCTGCCACAGTCAGAACTAGCAACCATCGATAGCAATTTTCATTGAGTTGGTTCAAGCCAAAACTGTGTGAATAATAACATGAAAGGCTTGATGTGCTGCTATTACTTCCACTATTCCAATGTGGGTAATTGTCCTTGCAGTTAGCCATGATGACAGATAGAGGGCGTATTTCAAAATTCCATAAATAGTCGTGCATAACCATCTTATGCTTCAGTCATTCCTCGGTCGCAGTGAAAGCCACATCTGAGAGAGGGCTTCTCAATATGTCTTCAGGATTGAAGGCTCAGTTGTCAAAATCTAACAAGACTCCTAAGAGAGGTGAGACTGGGTTGCATAACCCATTAGGAAATATTACAGATTGATTGGTTCTTAGCCTGAGATCCTTAGTCAGGCTTTCCATGTTTCATAGGCCTATTGGCATACTACTGTTGCTCATTCAGTTCAACAGTGGTTTTTTATTTATTTATCTGAGCTGGATTTTTAAAGCTATTACTTTTAATAACAATTGTTTTTATTTTAATTTCCCTATTTCTAAATCTTCAGGAATTTTGGGTTTAGAGATAAGTTTGGGGTCCCCAACCACTTGTCCGTTGTCTGGCACCAAGCCCTAGGTTTTTTTTGTTGCTCTGCACCACTGCTGCAACAAGCTGCCCTGCCCCGTCACACCCCCGCCCTGCCCCTGCCCTGTCTCACCATGGGAAAAGAAGCTGGTCCTTGGTACAAAAAAGTTTGGGGACTCCTGCTTTAATGGGCAATGGAATGCTAGAGAAAGGTCTAGGAAGACTCAATGTCCCTAATGGCAGGTCACCACAAGGTCATTCTTGACGAAAGCAGCTGCTGCCTTCAGGAGCAGCCTCGTCTTGGAATTTTACTGCAAGCAGGGCACCAGTAAAAAAAATGCTGGCACGTGAGTCCAAATAATTTAGTTTCTTAGCAGTGGCACGCCAGTCAATAGGACGATACATGCAACTCAAAGAACTCTGTTTCCCCGCAGCCAATGCAGAGTAGCCAGCCTAGTCTGTCATGGATGCAGATGGCACAGTGAATGGCATGAGGGGTGAAAAATTGGCATTCATAAGCTGATCTAGGCAGAGGTCATATGGACAGCCTCTCTGGATATCACAGCCAACACATGTGATACTTGTGTTGGCTGACCCCTTCAGCCATCTTCCTCCTGCACACAGCTTCTGATAGTTAGGCCGCATCCCCATTAGAAGCTTAATCCAGTTTCCCTAAATTGAAATAACAGAACCGGATGCAAACGCGAATTTGCCTGATCCCATTACTTTCAGCCAGAATCGCGTTCATTCCGGATTCTGAGGACGTATGTGACTCAAGGGGGGGACTCCAGTGGCTACTTTTTAAAAACTGCTTTTCGGGGCTGCTCTGTCCTCTTCCTCCTGGCGTGAATGCGGCACCCATAATAGACCCCTTCACGGATCCTAACTGGGTTGCTGGGTGGCCGCTGCTTGCCTGGATGGAGGAAAAATGGCAGCGGGCAGCCAGCAATTCTTTCCTCTCCTCTCCTCATTGCTCAGGGCACGCAGCAGCAGCAGCAACAAACATTCACACATCTCCTCAAACCTGCAGCTGCTTTTGTTTCTTTTCCCTTTTTAGAAGGTCAGCACTTTCAATGGCAAGATCGTTATCAGGTGTGAAGTGGTTCGATCGCTACAGTGTAGCTTTAAGCAGTGGATTTTACAGCTTGCTTTGGAAGCAAGCTATTGGGGGAGGGAAACTCATATCCCTTAATGCGGAAGGGTTCCCACAGTAAAAAATGTAAAACATTTCAAGCGCACGAACCAGAGTGAGACCTGTTGAAATGAGGATTAACATTTACAATGCTTTGGGACGATTTAACACGCGGAAAGCGTATTAAGCCAAACTGACGTGGGGTCTGCGAGGATTTAAAACATTTTGAATTCGAAATAAACTTGCTGTGGGGATTCTCCCTTAATGTTTCAAGAGAATCAAAATCTCGCCTAAAGACGTTTAAACAATTTCTCTGATGCAGGGATTTCTTTCTAGATAGCTTGCAGATCTTTGTTACAGGTAATCATTTCTTTGTGAAGACATGTTTTTAAATGCAAAAAATATTGAGAGAGGCTTTATGAAAGAGAAACATATTAAAGTAAAATCCATCTTCTTAAGGATGATGCTACTTTCAGGACACTGCAAGTTAATCATTTGAAGAGCAAAAATCAATAGATTTCTCTCACTCCTTTCTTATTGCTATATCATTATTCATATTTCCTTCCCAACCTATTATGTAAAACTGTATTTCCAATAAAATAAAAGGCTGAGGCTAAGATTTCATGTATTTTACCTTTCTTCTTTGTAATTCTATAGAAGTGAATCCTGCCTGTCCTGGTGAATGCTAAGACTAAATACTTTTAAAATGGAGCTCACATTTTATCCAATGAAGCAGGCATTCTTAAAGGTGGACTTTTGTCCCTTAACACTTAAGAAGATTACAAAATTAGGCATTCATTCCTTGAAACCAGACTTAATAAATTACTTTATTCATCCTTCAGTGACCAAAGTAGTTCTCTCTAATTTGTTCTCTGGTATATAAAATCCCAACTTTCTATAGAAGGCAATATCAGAGAGAAAGAGTATTTGAATAGGCATGGGAGTAATATTTAGAACCGGTGGCACTTGAAATGTGGATGGCCAGGGCAGACTAGATTGCCATGACAACGTATGCAGCCAACATCCAACATGCATCAAGATGTTTCCATGATGATCTGGATGTTTTGCACAGTGACATTGCCACACCCATGGGAGACAGGGTCCTCTCTCAGCCAAAGAAGCAATCCACAGCTGGATTTCTCAAGTGGAGGGGTTAATTCATCCTGGAGTGGTGGCAGCGATGGCAAAGTGTGGACACACTTGTCTAGCTATCAGACTGCTAAGTGTGAACAGTCCATCCATTCACAAACAGAAGACCTGAGTGGTGGGAAAAAAGTATTTAATAGATCTATATATGGTGAAGGAGAAGCACTTCCTGAATATCAGAGAGCAAAGTATTCCCAAGGGTAAGAAACACCATTGAAAAAGCAGAACTGAGGGTAACTATGAGATGCACACAGTATATTATGCATCACATAAAAGTCTTTGTCTCCATTACTAGGGATGTGCACAAATATTTGTAACATTTGTATACAAATTGAATGTTATGACATTCGTACAAATTAGAATGTTTCGGAACATTCAGCCAGACCGTCGCAACATTCATGAAACAGGGAGGCGGGAAAGTGACTGCGCTAGTCACAAATGCAACAGATCCACCATGGTTTGAGAGCAGACTCAAAGTGGATTCAGGGTGGATTTGATGCTTTCAGAGCAGGTATCTTAAGGGATGCGTATCAGATAAGTATGGGCTTTCGTTGAATTGACCCCTCAGGAGAGCAGAAAGTAAAACCTCAAGTCTTGCAAAAGTAAATGGTCTGTGTCACCTTGAGGCAAGTGGAGAATTCAAATTCAAATATTTCACATGATGAACCTCATCTGAGGTGCCTTTTCTGTGTAATGGAGACCAGCTGAAGACTTCCCCAGGCAAGTTCAGTGATATTCATGGCCTGTAAGGGAAGTTCGGTCCTCATAATACATGGAAGATAAAAGTAAATTAAATAATAATAATAATAATAATAATAATAATAATAATAATAATAATAATAATAATAATAATAATAATAATAATAATAATAATAATAAAGTTCGGTCCTCATAATACATGGAAGATAAAAGTAAATTAAATAATAATAATAATAATAATAATAATAATAATAATAATAATAATAATAATAATAATAATAATAATAATAATAATAATAATAATAATAATAATAAATTCAATGAAATGCTGCAAACAGGAAACATCAGTGAATGGCTAATAACTGGCAAAACATACTTAATACAGAAAGATGCAGCCAAAGGAGCCATACCAGGAAACTACAGGCCGATAACTTGTCTACCTACTATGCTCAAGCTGCTGACAGGCATAATAGCAGACAGGATTCAAGACTACCTCGAAGACAACAACATCATGCCAGTAGAGCAAAAAAGAAACAAACAGAGAAGCAGGGGCACAAAAGACCAGATACTGATTGACAAAATGATTCTGGAGAACTGCAAAAGCCGAAAAACAAACCTGCATATGACTTGGATCGACTATAAAAAAGCTTTTGATACACTGCCACATGGTTGGATCGCAAAGTGCCTGGAAACCATCGGGATCAGTCAGAACATCACAAAATTTATAGAAAGTGCGATGAAACACTGGAAGACTGAGCTTTTTGTTGGAAATGAAATCTACGGACTGATCAACATCAAAAGGGGCATCTTCCAGGGGGACTCATTGTCCCCACTCCTTTTCATCATCGCTATGATCCCGCTGTCACTCATCCTACAGAAAACAAACCTGGGCTATCAAACTGACAGGAATTCACAGAAAATTTCACATCTACTGTACATGGATGACTTGAAGCTTTATGGAAAATCTGACATCGAGATCCAGTCATTGACCAACACAGTGCGAATATTCAGCAGCGACATCAGTATGGAGTTTGGCCTGGACAAATGTGCCACAGTGGCACTGAAGAAGGGGAAGATTACTGAAAGTGAAGGCATTGAAATGCCAAATGGTCAAGTCATCAGGTCCCACCAGTCAGAAGCCTACAAATACCTGGGCATCCTGCAACTGGATAACATTAAGCATGGCCATGTGAAATCTGTGGTCAGTAAAGAGTACATCCAAAGGACTAGAAAAATCTTGAAAAGTAAACTGAATGGCGGTAACACCATTAAGGCCATAAACACCTGGGCCATACCAGTCATTAGATACACTGCAGGAATTGTGAACTGGACTCAGCAGGAGTTGGACAACTTAGACAGAAAAACCAGAAAACTGATGACGATCCACCATGCACTACATCCTCGGAGTGATGTCGACAGGTTGTACTTGCCCAGGAAAGCAGGCGGTAGAGGACTTTTGCAAGTGAAGCAAACAGTGGAAGAAGAGAAGCATGCATTAGCGGATTACGTGGCAGAAAGCAATGAATCAGCTTTGATTGAAGTCAACAACCAGAAGCTTCTCAAGGTGCAGCAAACCAAGAACCAGTACCGGAAAACTGCAGTTCAATGCCGAACGGACAGCTGGCACAATAAAGCACTGCATGGACAGTTCCTGGAGAAGATCGAAGGCAAAGTGGAAATGGAAAAGACCTGGTCTTGGCTTATGAATGGAACATTGAAAAAGGAAACAGAAGGACTGATTCTTGCTGCACAAGAACAAGCAATAAGAACAAATGCCATCAAAGCCAGAATTGAAAAATCAGGAGAAGATCCAAAGTGCCGACTCTGCAAAGAAGTGGATGAAACAATCGACCATATACTCAGCTGCTGCAAGAAGATTGCACAAACTGATTACAAGCAGAGACACAATGCTGTAGCACAAATGATCCACTGGAACTTGTGCCAAAAGTATCATCTGCCAGTGGCAAAGAACTGGTGGGATCACAACCCAGAAAATGTGGTTGAAAACGAACAGGCAAAACTACTTTGGGACTTCAGGCTTCAGACTGACAGAAAACTGGAGCATAACACCCCTGACATTACAATTGTTGAGAAAGAGAAGATGTGGATCATCGACGTTGCTATTCTGGGTGACAGCAGAATTTAGGAAAAACAGATTGAGAAACTCACCAGATACGAAGATCTGAGAACTGAACTACAGCGACTCTGGCGAAAACCAGTGAAAGTGGTCCCAGTCATCCTCGGCACACTGGGCGCGGTGCCAAAAGATCTCAGCGGGCACCTAAAAACCATTGGCATTGACAAAATATCCATCTGCCAACTTCAAAAAGTCACTTTACTGGGGTCTGCTCGCATAATTCGCCGATACATCACGCAGTCCTAGGTGCTTGGGAAGTGCCCGACTAGTGATATAATACGAAATCCAGCATAGTGATCTCGTTTGCTGTGTGTAACTGCTGTTTTACATCATCACAATAATAATAATAATAATAATAATAATAATAATAATAATAATAATAATAATAATAATAATAATAATAATAATAATAAAGGGGGGATTGGGTGGGAAGCGTAATGGATAAAGCTACATGTACCTCTGCAATTTACAAAGAAAACAAAGCAAACTTGTAAAATAGTTCAGAATTTCATAATAAATTAAAAAGTCTGAGAACTAAAAACCGCAGGGTTATCTACCTTAAACAAATTAAAGGAATATCCCTAGTTCTTGAATTCAGATTTTAAAATAGAAAGCCCAAGTTGCATATTCACCTGGATAGGCTGAATGTTGAAGGCTCATTTTGTCTGCCTAAACAACTCCGATTCCCACTTGTCCTGAGAATAGGATATTGGGCATAATAATAGTGTTCCCTGCCCACTCAAGTGTCTTCATGAAGGCTTTGGTTTCATGTGTAAACATCCATTGAATGTTCACACATGAAAGGAAGCCCCCATCCTTTCTTTCCCATCCTGCCATGCTCCCTACTCACCTTTTGATTACTGCTGACACCACTGTGGTCTCTGCTGCCATTTCCCTCACCTCAGAGGCTCAACTAGACTTTTGGGAGGTTTGTGCCTCAGAGGATGGTGTGATGCTAGCAGAAGTATAGGGCAGGATAAAAATATTAACAAATGTGTTAAACTCATAGTCCTGAACATCCTGTACATATGTGAGAGCAGTTGCATTGGGTGCCACAATCAAAATGGCGCCACCCTGTCAGCCATTGGATGCAGGTGAGTGTCTGGGCACATGGGAGTAAGGATTACTGTGTACAAGCGTTCCTAATCGCAAAAGCTAGTACATGTTCTGCACTTTTCCCATCCAATAGATGGGAAGCTAAGTGCAGAACACCCCTAGTCCAACTTAATCCTCACGTAGCTTTGTATCACCAAGACAGAATAGTATATGGGTGTTTCTACACAGGCCATTAAGACCCCATTAAGCACCTGATAAGGAAACATATAGCACACATCTGCAAGTTGCCTTCTGCACAGTGGGACAGATTAGGGCCCTTTCAAGGACAGTGCTTCCACATGGGCTCATGCGAGATCCATCCCCAATAGGGTCTAGACGCTGCCGAATCCGGTTTTAGGTCTTCAAACTGCCAAATTAGGTCTTCAAACCATTCCAGCCTGCAAATTTCATATCAAAGGATGGCACTTCTGCACAGAGACAAGAGGGGGAATGCATGTGGGCGGGACTAGAAGTCGCCATGTTGAGTGCAGCTGGGCAGCCACAGGATCTCAGGCACACTGCTGATTGTTGGGTAGTCTGTCCCTGACATACCCACACACAGTGGAAATGAGCGGTGACTGACAGCACAGCAAACACATGATGTGTTCCTCACTATCCGTGCTTCACATGTGAGTGCGGACATGTTAGGCCTCATTTGGATCCATCCCTATTTCAGACAGGCCTTCCCAGGGATGGATTTCAGAAATCCAGATTTCCTTAATCCAGATTTCAAACAGTAAGCGCGTAAACACCCTATATTTTATTTAGGCAGTGACAAGGTTATTGCAATCCATTTATGTATTTCATTTGATAACAATGAAAAGGTTAGGAAAAAGTCCTCCCTGCAAGGAAAAATGGATGGTTTCAAACAGAAAACTGTCCACTGTCTTGTATGAATCACAAGGCACAAAGTACATCCTGCTAATAATTGATTGAGCTGGAGAGACTACAATGTTGTAAGATATGATTAGTTAAACACATTTTTCTGGCATTTCTGAAAATTCCCCATCAATAGTACTTTGGAAGCAAACAATAGTTGAATGTCTCCATTAAACCAAAACAAGCTGCCTCGTACTTCTCATCAGAAATCAAGACAGACAAATAAATACATTTAAAGTTCAGCACTGTTGAAAGTTTTAAATCTGGACTTTTCATTTGACTTTTTATTCATGAGACTTTTCATTCTGCCAATATGAGTGTTTGAGTAAATATCATGTTTTTAAAATCCAACATGCTAAAAGCAACACAATATCAGTTAAAACAGTAGTGTTTGCAGTGGGGGAAATATAACCAACATTTAGCTAAAGGCCTAAGTGAAGAGGTGTGTCTTCACTGCCCTCCTGAACATAAGCAGAGAAGGAGCCTGATGCACCTCAAGGGGGAGACTATTCCATATCCTGGGGGCCATTACTCAGAAGGCCTTCTTCCAGGTGCCCACCCGCCTCACTGCTGAAGCCTGTGGGACAACCAGGAGGGCCTTCCCTCCAGATCTTAAGTCACAGGCAGGTTGATATGGGAGAAGGTGTACAATGTATAGAAGCTTGGAACATAGGTTGACAAGATGAAAGCAAAACTTCCTATATTCATCTTTTCTGGCAGTACTAATCCATACATTCCTACTGTGAGGCTGACTTTTCAAAGATGTCAGAGATCACATTTTGGGTGTTTTTCTACTGTCACTAGAAGTACCCATTAAGTACCCATTAATGGGTACAAAAATGCCATTAAGTACCCATTAATGGGTACTTAATGGGTACTTCTAGTGACAGTGGAAAAACACCCATAAACACATTTAAATTCAGCTCATTAGACCCACAAACAGTGTTCTAAACACCATAACACTTCAACAGGCATATAAAACTACAATAATGAGCGAGGATCAACCTTATACACAGCTTGGCCATTTTCTCAGTATTCAGAGATTGTTCTGGTTTTATAAACCTTTGTAGGCAGAGGATTCTCTCCAATGTGAATGTATTCATACATATTCATATTAATATTCAACACGAACGCAAATGTATCCCGTAACAAATCTGCTCTGGAAAGTATCAAATTCAACCTGAACCAACTTTTAATCTGCTCTCGATCCATATTGAAAGCAACATGGATCTGTTGCAGATGTGACTGGCACAGCCGCTTTCCCACCTCCCCACTTTAATGAATGTCCAAACTATTCGTATGAATGTCCAGAAATATTTGTATTCATATGAATGTTAATGTACGAATATCGCAACATTTGACTTGTGTATGAATGTTCAAATTTATACAAATATTGAATGTTATGAATATTCATGCACATCTCTATTTACATTTATATACTGCTCATCTTTGAATGCCTCAAGATGATGCTCTATTCCTCTTTCATGTTATGCATGATACTGGTGGATAGTACAGATTACTCACACCTCTCCTGAATACAAACAAAATGATTGATTTGCCTTTTATTTCATCATACTTAACCCTCACATATCAAGTGTTGTCATTTAGCCCAGGTCTTTTTTACCCTTGGTTTTTATTTGTTTTATATAATATATAATTAAACTTTTGAAAATGTATTAACCCTTCATTAACCAAAGACCTTTAATTTAGAACCAAATATGTTTACTTCTCTGGGGAAAATGTCCAAAAAGTCTAGGAAAGCCTCAGCTCACTCCGAAATAGCAAAAAGATACTGTATGATTCTTTTTAAAATCATCTGATTACAGGATGCTTCAGAATAGAGCTCTGTGGAGCAAGCATGTCAGCAAAGAAGCACCTGACTAGGGATGGACACGAATATTGGTAACATTCAAAATTCATATGAATTTGGCTGAATTTGGACATTCAAATTCAAATCAAATGTTTTCATCCCCTACAGATCTGCTCTGAACACATCAAATCTGCTCTCAATCCACTTTGAATTTACTCTGAATTCATTATGGATCCACTGGAGATGTCACTGGGCAGCCACTTTCCTACCTCCCCATGTTCATGGAGGTAACAAAGCTTCGTACAAATGTATAGAAACATTCAATTCAAATTTGAATATCTGAATTTGGAAAAATTCATAAAAAATTTGAATGTGACTAATATTCATGCATATCCCTGATTCATGCCCTATATTTAAAGGTCTCTCACACTAGGGAATAGTAATATAGATTAAGTACAAAGAAGGACTAACTACCAAAATGGTTAGTGGTCTGGAAAGCATGTCCTACAAAGATTGGTTGAGGGATCTAGAAATGTTTAGCATGCAGAAGAGAAGACTGAAAGGAGATATGATAGTGGTCTTCAAGTATCTGAAGGGCTGTCACAGTGTGGAGGGATTGTCCCTATTCTCACTTGCACGAGATGGGAGGACTAGAAACAATGTTATGAAACTTCAAGGGAGGGAGGACAGATTAGATATCAGGAAAAATTCCTCACAGTCAACGGAATGGGTTACCACGGGAGATAGTGGGTTCTCCTTCACTGGAGGTCTTCAAACAGAGGCTGGACCTACATCTGTCTGGAATGATTTATGTAATCCTGCATTGAGCAGGGGGTTGGACTTGATGACCCTAGAGGTCCCAACTCTATGATTCGATGATTCTAATATTTATTTCTTTATTTGCTTCTGCATTTCAGATGCTATTTCATCCTAGGTAAAAAATAAATAAATAAATAAATCACAGTTTAAACAAAAATAGCTGTATTTTCATATACTAACATATGCTTCATTAACTTCTTTATCTGTCTCCCAACTGGGCACCCACTGTTATTTGCATAAGATGAGTGCATAGGAATCTCGTCCTTATCAATTGCCCTGGCTGTGCAAAACTGTTGAGAGTTCATTTCTGTCAACAAATTTACTTTTTTAGAGTGCTATTTAATTATCATTAGACAGAATATGCTTCTGGATAAAGTAATGTATATAGATTGACAACACCGTATTAATTGTGAAATTTCAAAGAAAATATACACAGAGAGAGACCTAAAATAAAGCCAAGACACACACATTCAAAAACCTTGAATTGGCTTTTTCTTAGTGCATAAACGGAGGAATGAAGAAAGGAAAACCTATTTATAATATCCTTACAAGGGAAAGCCAGGCAGGTGGTTTATAAGGTCTGACTGCATTGTCATGGGAGCAGGAGACCTATGTGTGACCACATGAGTGATGGTTTCATAAAAATGTCACTGGCCTCAGGCTGGTTCTGTCACGAGTCTGTGAGTTTCAAGCCCTAGAAATGGAGAATGGAGTTCACAGGGTCAGGACTGAGCTGGCAGTAATTCAGCAGACTATACATGTCATGGCATCCAGTGCCTTCAGCCCTAAGAGAGATGCTCATGCTGTTATTGCATAATGATGATGATGATGATGTTACATTTGGTAGAGAGAATGCATCTGATGTGTTAGATCTAAATGGAATTGAAAATAATTTAGAGGAAAAGAGAGAATAGAAACAACTATCAAAAATGCACAATAAGTTATGTACTTCAAATATGTCAGTCAGCCAAATGCTTAAGGGTGAATAAGGTAAATTCTTTAGGTGCATGCACTTTTTCTATGACCCTTTCTGCATGGACTTTGAATACAGATCAAGGGTCTGTATAGCACACATTCTGAGCCCCCATATCCATAGGCCTTTTTTGCATTACAGCCAAACAGCTGTAGTCCAGTTAGGCTAAGACAGTTTGGGATGCTTTCCTCATCTGCAGGTAGACAGGAAAGGAACACATTCACACACGTTCCTACCTGCCAATGTTTGAATGGGGAAAGGATCCTGGACTGTCTCAGTCTGAAAAGGCCAGACAGGGGCTGGGGTGCCCCTCCCAGGCCTGCCCGCCATTGGGTGAGAACACCCAGGGATGGGCAGACTTGTCAGGGGCCTTCCCCGGGTTCCTGCATGTTGTAGGGGACACAAACGGGTTCCCTACAACTGGCAGGACACCCCCCCAGCACCACTCCCCCCCCCAGGGCCCAGGGAGGAGCACGCGTGTGTACACCTACCTGTTGCCAGTGCTGGGTCTGAATGACCTGGCTAAGGTGGTGCCATGGGCATGGCGTGGCCTCTGATGGCCAATCAGAGGTTGCACAGTGCCACCTGAGCCAGGTCATTTGGATCTATCACAGGCATCAGGTAGGTGCATGTGTGCCCACTTGTCCCCAGGCCCTGGGGTGGGTGCCCAGGGTGGGGGTGGGGGTTGCGAGGGCCATTCAGGCAGCTCAACCCCACAGAGGCCAGTGATCTGCCCCAATGGGCCAGGGGATGTGAGGCCCTAGGTAGACTGGGACCATGTGGTCTCAGTTTACCAATGGGTCCCACATCCCCCAGCCCATAGGCAGCCAGCAGTCCGACCTCCCCCCACCCTGGGCGCAATCACCCCCCACCCTGTGCACGATTGCTTACCTTGCTGGCCCCAGCCTTGCCATCTTCTGTGGTATGCGCAGGTGCGCATGCTCCCAGTAGACAGGACCCACGCAGTCAGCCCGGGTCCCGTCTACCAGAATCCATGTGCCTGTGCAGACCATGGCAGATAGCAACCCTGGTATTGGTAAGGTAAGTGATTGTGTGGCCCTGCTACCTGTTGGGCTGATTTTCAGCCAATCGTGGCAGGGGGGCGTGTCCCACAGCTGTCAGGGTGGGAGGCGTGTGAGAACGCTTCTCTCCCTGGACAGCCGAGGACAGCCAGAATGTGTAAACACGTGTAGAACACTTTTTAGTACTTTATGTTTCAAACACATCTAGGATACACTGGGACGCTTGGGGCAGCCTGGAATTGATCTGGCCACCCTAAGTGTGTGAATGCAATGTCCCTGCATGTCCTAGATGCATTCCAAACCCCCTTGTGCAAAAAGGCCTCACATGTGTTATGGAGGATCCTCCCACATCAGTACAGCTTCATTTACATCAGATGAAGCCTGAGTTTCTAGCTTACAGAGGCATGGGACAGGACTGCAAAGTCCACACAAGCTTCAAAGCTGAGGCATTGGGTAATCCAGATCAATAATTATCCAATCCATACCTCTCCACAGTCTGGATCAGCAGACCAGGAATTTTGGACTCACTAATCCAAGGTTAACAGGATGGAAGTGCTCTTGTAGATCTTGCAAATAGATTGTATCTCCACTACATAGCAAAATCTCCTCAAGTGAGGCCTGTTACCATTACTTCCAATGGAAACCAACTTTCCTCAGAGACTAATTAAGGTACCTTTACTATGTAATGGAAATACTGCTTCTATCTTACTGGAGGTTTTTGGCTTTACAACTGATACTAAACAGGTGGGTTTCTACCAGCAGGCCCATTTCATCTTCATTTCCTAGTTTTAATGCTTCCCAGTCAATATGATCTGACCCAACTATCTTTCCATTGTTAAATCTTTTTTGACAGATAGTTTGGGTTTGATTGGCACCTCTTCATCCATACTTCCGGGGAGCACTTCCTCATTTGATAAATAATGGTTGAGAACAGTTGAAGAGGCACTGTTTAGAAGCAATCTGAAATGCTGTCCTCAACACCACAATGCTTTAGCAGTGGACATTAACTTCTAAAAACTGGCTGCAAAGATGTTTGCATTTAATTTTTTTACAAGAAACCCCCTCTATTATTCAATTGTCTTGTCCAGCAGCAGCAGCCATATCTAAAACCACTTTGTTCCAGAAACCTTCTCTGTCACTTTGTCATTTCTTTATTTTGTATTTCTTTTGTTATTTCCCTCGCTTTTGTTGGAATTATAAATTGAGCTGTATTCTTCCAGTCTATAAACTCTACAGTGTTATCTGAAATCCATTGCTATCATTTTTTCCCCACTCAGCCCTGGGGCATACTGCTATTGTGGAGTCAGCCAATATTTATTTGGTTCCTGCCCAGAGCCTATCAATGTCTTCAGAAGGTGAAAAGACCTCAGAGCAATTGCAGAGTCTAATTTGGAATGTTTTGTTATGGAGTGCATGCAGAAGCTAATGAAGTTGTAATAGAGGCATTGGTTGACGATGTGGTACCACCTTCAATGTTAACTTACCTGGTATCTTTCAAGATGATGATCAGACCCTTTGTCTGCACCACATAGCAGTCGGGCATTGTTTACAGATGACTGCTAACACTGGTTTATCAGGAAATAGTCTATCATACTGGCTGCATTTAGAACTAAAAATTTTGGAACCAGGGGTTGAATACCAATCATATGCAGGAAACCTCAGCAGCCATAACCCATGATTTTTTAGGCTTTTGAAACCAATGTAGCCATAGTTTCATCCCATACAATGTGTATGAATTTATTTATTTATTTACATTTCTATCTCACTTTGTGGCGAATCAGCCCAGCCCCTCCCTTCTCACCCTCCATAGAGCATTGCAGAAAGGAAGCAAGCTGCCAGGCACCACAGCCCAACTGCCAGCTATGGGGGTGTCTGTATACCAACCAGTTTATCCACCCCACTGGGATCCTGTTTTACTTGTCTGCAAGCAGACTCCCCTTTAAAGCAGCACATAAACACTAGCATAAACCAAACAATTAATGTTTATTAATACTAATAAACAAAATGTAGAAGCAAAGTAAAGGTTAGCTCAAATGCCTTGAGTTGCTTGAAAAGGTAGCTGCTGTTAGTAAAGAAAAGATGCAGTTCCCAATAAGAAGCTTCACTGAAAGCAAACAGCCTAAAGTAAGCCCTATATTAAGCTCTGCCTGCTCTTTAGTTTTCTGCAGTAGATTCCCTCTACCATTCAGTGAGAAGATTCTACCTAAAAATAGATGCCTCGTGACAATGCAATCTGCCTCAAAGTTCCCTGTTTCACTCTGGCTCCGAGTAAACAGTTCTTCTGCGCACCCGCCCATCTGTAGGTATGTGCCACAATCTCCCATTGTCCTAGAGGCTAGACCTCCCTTCTATCCCCATCCCTCTATCCCGAGAGATGAAGGCCTAGAAGTCCCGAGAGTGCTGCAAACCCTCCCTGATCTCTCTCCTGCTGAAGCCGCATGACGAGAGACAACAGGAATGCTGGGCTGCTGCCTTAAATAGTCCGAGATCCAGCTGTTCCCATTGGTCGATTCTGGCGAGTTTCCTTGCTGCTCCGCCTCTCCTGTCAATCAGGCTGCTGAAAAGCCTGCAAAACAAGCCTGCAGCTGCAGCCTACTCCTTTGAATGTCACATGTCCCATACCCGCAGGTCTCTGGGTGGATAGCAACAGATTAAACAACAGACTAAAAACAAGATACACATTAAAAACACTTTAAAAATTCAACAAATTTAAAACAGTACACTCCGTATTGCATTAACAGTGACTGTAACTAGGGGGGAGAATATAATCACCTCAGGCAAAGGCCAGGGCAAAGAGGTGTGTCTTTACTGCCTTCCTAAATATATATAAGGAAGGGGCATGATGCACCTTGAGGGGGAGACTATTTCATAGTCTGGGGGCCATCGCTGAAAAGGCCCTCTCCTAGGTACCCATCAGCCTTACTACTGAAGGCAATGGGACAAGCAGGAGGGCCTTACGGCTAGATCTTAAGGCATGGGCAGGTCGGTATGGGAGAAGGCGTTCCTTTAGATGTTTGGATAATGAAACAGGGACACACTCTGACTATATATGACACAGGTGTGTTGAACTTTTGTATGGCAATGCAGTAAGAGATGGTTTCGAAGGATATCATTGATCTTTTGCATCATTCATTGTTGAGAAATGCTACATACACTCCACAGCTTTTTTCACCTGAGAAATGTAGCCTGTGTGCCGCTCCTACAAACCCTCTCTTCTCTCTGAGACACTGACAAGCAAGGCTGCCTTATAGCCGTTATGGCAAATGTGACTGGTGCCGTTTATTAGCTGAATACAAGTTCAGCAGTTGGGACTCCTTAGAAATTTGGCTTTGCTGGAATAAAAACAGCCCTCTGAACTCAGAGAGAGCCGGTCCTTTGCCTGAGAGCCACTGCTGCCACTCTGAAATCACAAGCTGAAACACTGGCAATCCTGCCTTGCTCAGGATCTGCAATCCCTGGCCTGCTGGGTGGCCATGACCTCAGATCCCTCACAAAGCCTCTTCTGCCTGAGAGAGGGAGAACCTGTTTCTGTTTATCGCCGCTGCCTCTGGATCTTTGCTGTATTCTGAAGAAAACCTGCATAGTCTTCAAGTTCCTGCTGCCATGTGCTCTGAAGAAATCCATTTGGGTGAGAAAACCAGTTGCATTATAGCATAGGGTATCCATTTAGAATAGGCTATTTTCTTTCTTTTTCTCCTTTTTATTTTAACCAGGCTAAAGCCCCCTAGTGGGAATCTCTTTTGCTAATGTTTGGCACTCTGTGCAGTACTCCATTTTTTACTCTTTTTGATACTGATTATTATTAAAAACCATTTTTCCTATTAAGATCCTTGCTGCCTTGTGTTTCTAAGCCCCAAAGAAACTGCTCTCTCAGTATTTAAACCATATACGTAAGATCTCAACACAATACTTTTCCCCCTACCACGTGTGAGAATGTCTGGTAACAGCATGTGCCTGGTGCTGTTAATACGTATTGTAATTTCTTTTATTCTAGACCTTGGTGGTTGGAGTTCAATTAAAATGGCTACATCGATATTATATTTTAGCAACTCACAGCCTGTTTTGCCTACTAGAGCTCTGTAGCAATATTGCAATTTTCTCAGGTTTGGGTGGTTGTTTTGGTGATTCACTTGGAATGCTTTTGTCATGGATCTGCACCAGTAAGTCTTACGCTGTTCACCAAACTGTGACCATATAGTCACATAGTTTCTTAGTTGTATGTTGACCTGAGGTACTGGCAGTCACCACATTTCCAGCTGGCTCCAGTAGGGATGTGCACAGATATTTGAAAATTAAAATATTCGATTTGAATCCGTTGAATGTTGACATTCAAACTCGAATTGGATTTTTGAATAATTCAAATGAACAGATCTGTATCTATCGTATACGAATATGCACAAAAATTATACGTATTTGCACATATAATGCAGGATGAAAATGGGATGCATATGGGATAAATACATCTTCGTGCAAATTCGTATATCAGATATGCATCTTATCGACATTCATATATCTGGCTACGGACCAGATTTTCAAAAGTACGGACCTGGATAATCCGGATCTGAATTGAATTTTTGAATATTCAATTTGAATCAAATTCAAATACAAAAAATACATTCGTGCACATCCCTACTCTCCAGGTATTAAAGTTGCCAAGACTAGCCCAGATGGCTGGTTTGTTCTAGCTGGTGATGGTAGTGACAACCATGAATGACATCTACTCCTAAGCCATCTGATTACTTTGCAGCAATGTTGGAATTTCTAGTACAAAAATGTTGTGGGGAAAACCCACTTATGATATAACAAATATGCTAATCTTCCAATTGCTACCATTTCTACTGCTACTACTGTTACTCATCATCTTCATCAACATTACCACCATAACTGGATCTTAATGCTCCTCTATTTTTTTGGATAACTTTTTATCAGGAAGATAAAAATTTCAAATTATTTGAAAATTAGTGACAACATATGAGAACTACAAAAGCTTTTAGAAAACTCCTGGTTATCTTATAATTGTATATCTGATCAGTAAGCATACTAGAAACCTCCCTTCCACATGTTGGTGCTGAGGTCTAACGAGGCCTCTAGCAAGCTCTTCTGTCCAGGATACTAGGCCAGTGCAGAATTGCCATGAATGAAGTTAAGAGCAGGAAAATGTGTTTTTTTTGCCTTGTTTTCCTTCCCCCTAACTCCTGCAACAAAGCTCAGCACCTACAAATAAGAGGGAACATAATGGAATTTTATTCTATTCTCTTTGAAGAATGCTGTCAGTTTAGGAAGGTTGACCCAAGAATGCAACACATACAGGCATATACTGGTAGGGGCGGGATGGAGGAAGCTTGTTCCTAGAGGAAAGGAAGATGTGATTAGGAACTGGTATGGAAGGGGAAAGAAGGTGGTAATTATGGATGTGTACAAATGCTTTTTTGGCAATCCATTAAAAATGAATCGAATGTTTGAAAATCTGTATTCGGACAAAGGTATTCGAATGTGATAAAATTCTATTTGATATGAATCTATTTGTAGGTATTCATACAAACATTCTATATGTATCTGGTACAAACATGAACAGATACGTATCTGATATGAACAGATATGTATCTGATATGAATAGATATGTATCTGATACGTTTCCCCAGCTTAACAAATGTCTAAACTATTTGTATGAATGTCTGGAAACCATTTACATTCACTTGAATGTTAGCATATGAATATCATAACATTCGATTCAAGTTTGAATGTCTGAATTTGGCCAAATTCAGGCAAATTTCTAATGTTATGAATATTCCTGTACATCCCTGGTGGTGATATTTAGATAATTGGACCAAGCTGCATGTATCAAAGGTGTTTCTCTTTTTTTTTTCTTTTTCCCTTCTGAAATTTCCAATCACAACCAGGAAAGACAAAATCTCAGTTGAGAGGAAATAAAGAACACCACTTTTGGAGGTCTCTCTATTTTATTTATTTTATTGTAAAACTTTATGTGTGCAATTTATGCATCATTTAGTAATATAACTATTACTATAGAGTTCAAAACAGTAGAGCACAATGAAAATGCATTGCTTCTCTTTAAATAGGTCTGAACTTATTAAATTAGAAATTCATTCAGTACGCTGTCTTGAGCTAATTCCAGTATCTATTCAGTTAGATCTGGAGAGATGGAGCATCAATTGGGCTTTGACATTTGAGTGATTTTTTTCCCCATCCCACACCACTAAATCATGTCATTAATTCACAAGGAAACTTGGCAGAAGTGCTAAAAATTACTTTGGATATTCCTGTTGAGTCAAATGAAGATATAATTCTTTAATAAACTAGCCACAGATACATGGATGGTGTAGAAGGTTGCATTTAAGAAAGGAATGATAATTCAGTCTAATAGCTGTGTCATGTGTTTTTATTTGTACATGAATTGTATACAGAGTTGTATAGCAGTGTGCAAAACTCACAGTCTGCTCCATCCTTTTGCTCATATTTTTTTCCTTGTTTTTATTCATTCTGAACATCCATATGGATTGTAAGTGTACTCAACTTTTTCTCTTCCTAATTTGCAATTCCAGTTTCAGGATCTAAACAAATTCTCTAATATTTATTTATTTATTTATTTTGCGCATATACCTCAGATTTCATATAGATGCATTGTGGTGTACAAATAAAAAACAACATATAAATTGACAATAGGTATGGATTTAAAGATTTAAAAAATCTTTGGGATCTGCCAGGAAATTTTAGATCTGAGAGACGAGTGGGAATTATGGTTTCAGATATATCCAGGCACTGAAACTGTATGGCTTTAACTCTTTAAACTGGGCTCAGACCAGTAACATAGGCACTGAGCAAAGCATGGAAGTACACAGGCCGCTTGGTTTTGGACCAGGTGAAGCTTCTGATTTGCCTTCAAATCTAGCCCAAGGTAGTCCAGAGGCTAAATAACTAGAGTGTCAGCCACAGAGGCAAGCCCCTGCTGGTCAAAGTTATACTGGAGTGTTGCACCAAGCAAAGATGTGCAAAAGCTCCCCTAGCAAATGACTCCACCTGCTGTTCAACCCGGGGAGTGGGATCAATGAGGAACCCCAGATCACACATCTTTTCCTTGTAAAGGAGTATTGTCCTTCCTAAATCAAATTCATATCCTTCATTTAGGCCAGACGGAGAACTTAGTCATAGTGATTTGGTCTTGGAAGAATTGAATCTGATCCCTCCCCTTGCCATCCAGACTCTTATTGCCTCTAGACATTGGGTCACCAAATCAACATCACTGCTGGGATGGCAGGAAGTGTAAATACATGGCAGTAAATGAATCATATTGATAACTCATCCCATATTGACAAATGATCTCTTTCCTAGTGGTTCCCTGTAGATATTAAATGTGTTGATGACAGAGGTGAGCTCCCATGATTTAGATTGCTCACCTGCCACATGCACTGGTTCAATGTATCTACTAAGGATGTACTGGGATCTTTGTAAAACACTGGCAGGCTTGGGAAGGATTACCCAAATCATAGTCATGGAAAATACAATCAGTGCAACCCAAGTTATCTCAGTGCTGAGCCTCCATATGAATTATAATTGGTAAGGGTCTAAGAAATCAGCTCCTCTGACATCATTTGTAGCTGTTTCCCAACAACTTTTGCCAATACATACCCCAGGAAAATGGCCCTGGGTTCTGCACATCCCATAGACAAGTCCCCCCATCTGAATAATGGATGGCTGTATCAGTCTGTTAGGAGCAAGCAGAAACTACTGATGTATCCTTGTGGGATGAAATTATGTATTTTCTTCTGAAATAGGTGGTTGTGGCTCTGGGGAACATCATGCTTACTTACTGGAGCAGATCCTAGGAGGCACAGCTACCCAGAGAATAGTCAAACCACTTTATACTAGCAGCTGGCAAATTCCCAGCACCAGAATGGTGCCTGTGTGTGTGTCAACAAGAAATTGTTTTATAATGTAGGATTTTGTTCAGAAGACTAATACAACCATCCATTATTCAGATGGGTGGACTAGTCTACGGGGTGTGCGTAGCCCAGGACCATTTTCCTGGGTTTTCAGAAAACAGGCCTTTTCCTGGTGGCTAGCAAAAATAACCCTGGCTGCTAACTTCAAAGACTGGGAACTTTTGTCCTTAGCCTCTGGAGTTGGGCCTAGACTAGCCAGATACAGCAGATGGCCTATAGAGTACACTGCCAGCCACATCTCCAGTTTTGACACAGATTGACCTATCCAGGCCAAAACCAGCCCATGGCATGGTGCATCATGCAGAAGCTGTCATTCACTATCTGCATTTCACTTTCCACCAGCTTCACATAGCAGCCAAGGGTAGGAATCCAGAACAAAAGGTGCTGACCTAACTCTAGAAATGAGCCTGTCAAATTCAACACACAACACACGGTAAGACCTCTGTGCTATCTGAGCCTAGAGATAAACAATTTTATCTGCAAAGAATTCAGTAAATATATCACAGAGGCCAGATGGAAAGTCATCTTGATTGTGATTTTCACTAAAGGTATCAACAATTCTAAAAATAGCCACTGGATGAGAGTCAGCAGATGCCAGAGATGTGAATAAAATAGCTTATTTTACTATCTTTATCACCATGGAATAATGTTCTAAATAGGCAAGCAATTGTGTTTGGGAACTTTCGCTGCATGGTTTTCTCAGTCTAGGCATTTCCTGGCTTTCTTCGTCAACTGGAGCTCCCAGTTGACAACCACGGTGAAAAACTCTCTCTCTAGAGGTGGAGAGATTGCTTCTGGACTAATAAGTCAAGTCTACACTGGGTTAGCAAACCATCCAATGGGACTGCCAGGATTGTCTCATCTGCACTATGGAGCAGTGCCCTGGGTGGCTAGGCTTTCTGGAAACCCCTCCATCCAAATCAGGTGAGGTGTTTAAGGAAACTATGGTGCAAAAATGACATTTTAGCCCACTCCAGCCATGGACCGTCATAGTCCACAAAGAAGTCCAGTTGATGTACTAGACCAGTGGCTTGTGTGCCATATGCACATGAGCCACAGTCTTACATACCACAGCCAAAATCATGCCTCTGAGCACCCAGGAAAAGCTTTGGCTAGTTACTTCAGAACCTGATAATTTTTCTTCCTGACCTCTCTATGTATGTGTATGTGCACCTCCCTTGATGTGTATCACTGATAGCCTGGTCCATTGTGGACTAAGTTATCTGCATATATTACTGAAAGTAATCACTTTGGCGTGGCACTCTCATCATATTTCTCACTACGGCTTCTGGTCAGTCATTTCTGCACCTCTGGGGAAGAGCTTACATCCTTCCAGTAGGCTGTTACGGCCTTCAAGCATGCCCTCTCTCCCCAGAAGTGCACTGCTAGTTGATTAGGTGTGAAGCACGAAATCATAACCAGTGCTGCCTAATTACTTACCTGAAGCATCCATTGGCACAACCATTTGCTCTTGTCATCACTCCAGGGTTGTTTGAGGTTCTGCACAAGCGTGCTGGGACCTTGGATGACAGTAGACATGACTGTGCATGCACAGAGCATCGGTGTCATCAAGGCAATGGTGCTGAGGGAGTGGGTAAAGTTGATCAGTGCTCAACTTTAGCGTCAGTCAATGTTGCGTCATCACGCTCCTTTCCCATCCAGCAGACGGGAAGGGTAGTGTGAAAACGCCTTATGTTTTCCTTAAAAAAAAAATCCTCTTCACAGTCCTGAACAGAACTGGCAGAGGAAGAATAATGTAAAATGTTGCTATATTCTAAAACGAAGTATGTTCCACTTCATATTAAGAAGGAAGAGTGGTAAACACAATTGCCTAGGTTTTGGCAGCAGATTTCTTTTAGAATAAAATCCCAGTTTTCTCACAGATATAAATTAACAATGTGAGGATAGCATTTATTGAATTACTATGTTTTAAAATAACTTTTGTTCATTCTGCATTTGGTTCCTCAATATGGGCTGCCATATGAAATGCAGGTTTCCGTTATAGCCCATCCTTTCTTTATTCTGCCTGGAGTGAACATCAAAGTATGTCCTGTAGAAATCTACGCATGCATAAGCCATATGCAGTTTCCTGTGGAGAGCAGACATGAAAATGAGAAAGAAATGGAGTGGCCCTACTTAGTAATACAAACTTAGTATTTGGCTACAACTTAAAAAAATATATAATAAAAAGACAGGATGGCTTCACTTAGATTCCAAAGCAATCAATTTAATACTATGAATGTTTAAAGGAGAGTGCAAAATGGTTGAAATTCAAGCCAGTTTGAATCGAACTGGGTAGGGCCTCCACAAGAAACCCAAGAAGCATTTCACCTGAAGCATTTTTGCACTAGGGTTTCTACTGCATCATGCACTATGTGGTGCCCCTTCAGCCAGGGTGGATTTCAATCCCCTACTGACTGCCTTCTAAAGCTCTTTAAATAAACAGATAAACAAACAGACAAACAAACAAACAAACAAATAAATAAGAAGGTTTAAAATAATATCAAGTGCTGGCTGTGGTTTTTCCCACCCCACGCCAAAGAGCTCACCACTTTCCTTTGCCTCCGCAAGAAACCCCTAGTGGAGAAGCTGTTAAGCCCAGAAAGCAGCAGAGTCTGCATGTAGCAGTGAGCACAGTGAATAGCGCTTGGACTTTAACTTGGTGTTCACAGACATAAGAAAAGACATGCTGTTTCATTCCAAACTGGAAGGCATTTATTAACTTCATGAGTGCAGAGAAAACTTAACTAAACAGATTGCTAGTACTGTGCATGGATATATGAAACAAACACAAATATACAGCTTAGCTACTAACATCTACATACCGATACAAGAGGAATGGCGAGAGAGAAAGAGCAACTCAATAGCATACAATTTATAACAGGGTACAAGCAGTTTCCAATTAGTCTTATCTAGGTTACTGACTCAGCGCAACACCTGGCGCTTGTCAAATAGGTCTGGTGAGGCAAGTTGCAAGACAACCGCAAACTCTGGAAATCCTGACAGAAGCGTTTCTAACAGCCACTTGCGGCTTCACTTTCTCCCGCTGGCTTTCACCAAAATTTAAAGTCTCAGGATCTCTTTTCCCCGGCGATCCCCGTTGCTCAAATAAATAGCACTTCAAGCAGAGTTCTCTTTAAACAACAAGAAGATGAGTTCTTTATTGTAACCATCAGTAAGAACCAATATATAAATACATATGAGAATCAATGTAAAAAAAAAAATCTAATAAAATATTTTTAAAAAGAGAGGGAATCGATGAATAAGTAAGTGGCTTCTCAAATAATCACACAGCAACTCACAACCTACTCTACCCTATGCTGCCTAAAGGTTTCTCCCTGGCTTTCCCCCCATGACTAAGAATCATTGGAACTATGTTGGAATCTTTCCCTCAGGATGGTGAATGGTCACATCAGAACCTTCCCACCTTGAAAACCCAAATCATAGAACAATTCCTCTCTTGAGATGGTGCCTTTTATACCCCTGCAGCCTGGCATGGGCTGCTTCTGATTGGCTGTGCCTGTGGGCAATCTCTCCCCCCTTTCCTATAGTAATTAGGGTGCTCTGCTCACAGCTTACCTTACTGTCTCCTTATCTACAATATATACATTGTCTTAAATTCATTATATTAAACACTTCAAATACATTGCAAGAATTTTACAATAGTTATGCAGTTCAACTCACATTAAACAAGCTTAAGGCACCACACACTAAGCCCAATATACTCCGGGTACAGGAGGACCATACACAGTAGACTGAAGAAGACTGGCTGAAGAGGACCCTTCTCATCAACCAGAAATGCAAATGGTCCATCCATACCCAGGGTGTCCTGGCCCATGCTACCACCTCATACGCCAAGAGTACCACCCCCTGGCTGGCATAATTGGCTGCCAGCGGCCATGCCACATGTTCTGATGCACTGGCTGGCAGACAGCCAATCCGGGGGGGGGGAGGGAGTTTGATCTGACCCAGTCATGTCTCAGGCAGACTAGGTCAGCAAGGCAAACACATGCGAATGTTCATGGCAGTCCACAGGGGCTCGAGAGAAGGCAACATCAAGGCAATCCAAGGTCAGGGGATTCAAGTACTCCAGCAGAGATGAGTAACAAAGTCCAGGGGTCAGTTTTATGGGCAAAACAGAGACAGGAGTTGCACAGGTGTTATCTGCAATGCCGGACCAGTGAGTGCTGCTGAGTTAAGTAGGCAACTCAGTGCCACGACCTTTTCAGCCCAGCTATGCGAGACAACAAGAACTCCTCAGCTGCTGCTGCTGCCTGAGGCTGACCATCTGAGCTCTTGTCCCCAGAGCTCCCAGATTGCACCCCCAGATCTGCCTTTAGCCTTCAACATCTGGGCTGCTGTGCTCAGGTTGCTGCTCAGGCTGCTGGGCAATTGGCACCGCTCCTTCATTCTCAGAGGATGGGGCAGGGCTGGCAGGGCATGACACCCAGTGGTGTACCTCACCGCCCCCTGGATTGTACCCCGTGCCACCCTCTCACTGCAGCATTGCCCGGGGTAGGTGCCAGCCTCCCTCTCTCCTCCCAGTGAATGTGGGTGATTTTCCAAGCAAGGAGGGCAAAGCTTGAAACAAAAACTTCTTCCTCCTTGTTTAGGAAAGCCCCTGTGAATGCTGAGAGGAGGGAAGGAGGTGTCCTAGGCACCTCCCCCAGGCAATGCCACAGCAGGAAGGTGGCACATGGGGTGCAATCCAGGGGTGGTGAGGCATACCACCACCTGGATCAGCCACCTGCCAGCCAGCGTGTCACAGAATGTGTGACACAGCTGGCAGTGGCCAATCAAGCCATTCAGGGGGCAGGACTTCTGCAGTGAGTTGGAGGAAGAGCTGATACTTTCACTGCCGGACATTTGTGGTAAGTCCGGGGGATAGGTGTGGAGCATGATTTAGTGCTCCACACCTCATCCACAATCAGGACAGCTCTGGTAAGGGCAGATATGCTTCTAGGCTGTAACAGCCTAGTGAGCATGCATATGCTCTTCACCTGATTGCATACCAGAGGCCTAAGTGCAAATAAGCCTCTGTTCTGAAGTTGAACTAAATCATTCCCAGGGTCAAGGAAGCTAATTCAAACTCAAACTGAACCAAGGGGGTTGAATTGAACCAGTTTGAAATATCTGGCTGAATCTGAACTAGTTCAAAATAACTAGTATTTTGCCCCCTTAAAGGATTATTTTAATTACATTTTATGCACAGAACCAGATGCCAATTCACACTTCAGCCCATAGTTTACAATTAGTCAATATCTGGTTAGGTGCATCTGCATTTACAGGAGGCACTTACAGCCTACAAGTGCTCCCTTCCTACCCAGACTAATTTTAACTAGCTGTGGTGCATGACATCAGCTGGTGTGGTCATCTAAACAGGTGCGGAAGCATGCTTGCAACTCACATGATGGCCTGATGTGGCTGCACTTGTGCAGAGTGTCAGGATCACCATAGTGCTGGTGCCATTGCATGCACAGTCACGCAGGGTGCCACTCTCAAGACGGTGGCACCCAGGAGTGGATTGGCTTCCTGAATGATCTCAGGTAAGTGATTGATCGTTAGGGGCATAGGCTGTCATTGACTTACATTCACAAGTGTGAAAGTTAGTCAACGTCAGTCTCTCGCACATTTTTCCCATCTAAGTAGAACCGGTTCACATTCTGAATCACACTTAAGCCAGTCCAAGCCAGTCTGGATTTAAACTGAACTGGTACATGATTCAATTCAACCACCATTTTCAAAGACATAGACATGTTAGTCTAGATCAATATTTTTAAATAGGGCATCTAGTAGCACCTTAAAGACTAACTAGATGAAAGCTCATGCCACAAACCTCTGCCCTCTTTTAGTCTTTAAGATGCAAGTAAACCACCTTTTTAAAAGCACCTTTTTCAAGTTTGTACAGACTCTACGCCCACAAAAAGTGTCACATTGATCATAGGTGACTGGAATGCAAGCGTTAACAACAACAACAACAAAAAATAACTATAATAACTGGTACATTTGACTTGGATGCACAAAATGAGGCAGACAGCAGACTAACAGAATTCTGCCAAGAATATTTGCTGGTTGTAGCAAACACTCTCTTTCATCAGCCTGTGAGACAGCTCTACATATGGGCATCACCAGATGGACAACATCAAATTCAAATTGACTATATACTTTGCAATCAAAGATACAAGAGCTCTACTCAGTCAGCAAAAACAGGAGAGAGCTAACTGCGACTCTGACCATAAAATCCTAATTACAAAATTCAAAATCAAATTAAAGGAAACAGTGAAAGCTGTCAAAGCAATAAGATGTGATTTCTACAACATTCTGAATGAAAAGTCAGTGGAGGTAAACAAATAAGATTTTGGGCACTACGTCTGGATAACAGAGTACCTGGAGAACTTTTTTAGAAATTTGGGATACCATCCAAGAAGTAACAACAAGAAAGCATCCTAAAAGAAATAACACAACATAAAGCAAAATGACTGTCTGCTGAGCCTTTGGAAAGGCAATTAAGACAGGGAAAAATAAACTCAAGAGAAGTACTTAAATGAGCAATGCAAAAAAAGGAGGAAGAGGTGGAAGAAGAAGACAAACAGTTGAAAAAGAAAAGAAAAGAGAATTATTCAAAATCAATGGTGAACTTCCTATGTAAAACAGCGTGGAAAAAGGCAATGATGAAATAGGCTTAAAACACACACACATGTGTGATTAAAAATAGATGGCAGAAGTATAAAGTGGAACTATTTGCCTATGAGCCAGTTTGATCTAGTGGTCAAAGAGCTGGACTCTCATCTGGGAATACCAGGTTTGGTTCTGCCCTCCTACATAAAGCCAGCTGGGTGACTTTGGGCTAGTCACAGTTCTCTTCCAAACTATCACAGCCTCACCTATGTTACAGGGTATTCTGTTGTGGGGAGAAGAACAGAAAGCTTCATCAGCTGCTTTGAGTGCCCTTAAATGGATGAGAAAAGCAGGGTAAAAAAACCAACTCATCTTCTTCTAAAACCTTTAGCATTACTAAAACATATCACAGTATGTTCACTGATCTAGAGCCAGTCATCTTGGAGAAAGGAACACTAGGAAGCAATGCTAATAATTCTGCAGCAGGTGATATTCCTGAAAACACATTTGCCATTAGTTTGGAGTGCCAACAAGTGCTCTAAGACCACATCTCCATGGGAGCTAATTGCTTCACGATTGATGCGATTAAAAAAAAATCTGTGTTGTAACTCACAATAAAGCGTCCCCATGTGGTTTGGGGCAACGTGGATTAAAATCACACTTTCCTGTCCCCATGGAAACCGGTTTTTGTAAGCCTGCATTTCTCCCCCTCACCCTCTGGAGCAATGACAGGCTCTGTTCAGCTCTCAAATTCAGCTGCCGGCATTCACGTAAAGAACTGCAAAAGCAAATGAGCGATCTCCTCTTTCTTTCACAGCATGTGTGCATCTGTCTCTTTCCCTCCCTTCCTTCCCTTTTTCTTGATTTATTCTGCCATGGGTTTTATCTTCTCTTTCTCCCCCCCCCCCTGTAAGCTTCAAACGTGTGTGTGTCTGTCTCTTTCTCTCCCTTCTGTTTTCTCTTCTGTTTCTCCCCCCCCCCCCCATTACGCTTCACTCATTTTCTCCATGTGGTTTTCTCCCCCCCTCCTGAGCCTGCAATCGCTCAGGCAAGGGCTTCCTTTAGCCTAAACAAGTGCCTGACAGGTGCTCTGTAGTCAGCTAAAATCATTAAAAGTGGCTGCTTTCACTCTTTTCACCATTTTAACTCTCTCCCTCCTAATAATGCAGCCTCTGATGATCACTGCTTTGCTAAATCAACAGTCTTTACATGAATGGAGGAAGCTGAATCTGACAGCTACAGGGCTGCAAGGAGTGAGTTGCTTTTAGTTCTGCTTGTAAGCGTCTCCATGCTCCCAGGAAAATCCAGTTTCCCCCTTAGTTGGATGTAGTCTTGTTTAAATGGGTTTTTTTTCTGCTGCAGATTTTCCTCCCTTACACTGGAGTAAAGCTGTGCATGGAGATGCTCCGAGGTAAAACAAGCTTAAATCCGGAGTATTTTTGGCATGTAGACACACCCTAATAATTTAACAGTTATCTCATACATTGATGTCACACAGCAGCAAGATAATTCTCAAGTTCTTGTAAGCTAGACTTCAGCAGCATATAGACTGAAAAGTGCTAAATATGCAAGATGAGTTTGTTAGAAAAGACAAATGTATGAAATGTATAGAAAAAAGCAAGGATTGCCCTTAAATATCGGTGGAGCCTAGGTCATATTATTAGCCTTCTGCAGTCTTTATATACTTATCAAGAATTTAACATAGAACAATTATGATTCAAGACTGAGAAATAATTGTGTCAAAGCTTTTATCATCACATTATTAATTAAATCATATGCAGAAAGCATCATACAAAAAGCTAGGCTAAAAAATAAAGAATAGAAGTACTTATTGTTAATAGGGAGCTGATACCATTCTCATGGCAGAAAGTTGGGATGGCCTCAGAAACCAAGCAGTTGAAGGTAAACAAAGAAAGTGCAAAACCTGTTTGCTGCTCAACACTAAAACAAAACAAAACAACACTCTTGTCATTATGCCAACAAGCTATGTTAGCTAAAAGCAAATAGATGAAGAAGTAAACAGGTAAGTGCAGAAAGGCCTAAGATAAAATAAGCAAATCGATTGAACATCACTTGAGTAGCAAGAATAGCCATTATAATATCTTCTAGTAAAAACTACCACCCTGCAAAATATTTATTATCACTTTTATATATACCTACATCTTGAATAGGTATGCTGTGTTTTGTTTAAATGCTGTACCTCCAGCTGACTTGGAGAGTAGATTTAACAAGATACCATTGTTAACCAAACTATAAGCCTGTCCAACAAGTGTCGTGGAAGACACCTTCTCCCATACCAACCTTCCCGTACCTTAAGATCCAACAATGAGGCCCTCCTGGTTGTCCTGCCACCTTCAGTAGTGAGGTTGGTGGGCACCCAGGAGAGCGCTTTTTCAGTGGTGGCCCTGAGACTGTGGAATGGCCTCCCTCTCGAGGTGCGCCATGCTGCCTCCTTGTATTTATTTAGGAGGACTGTAAAGACATACCTGTTTGCCTTGGCCTTTGGCTGAGGTTTTATTCTCCCTCTCCACTTACAATGACTCCACTATTAATGCACTAAGGAATGCACAGTTTTAAATTTGTTGAATTTTTAAGGTGTTTTTAAACGTTTATCTTGTTTTAATTTGTATTTCATTTTAATTTGTATCTATTTTAATTTGTATCCTGTTTTAATCTGTTTTAACCTGTTGTTACCCGCCCAGAGACCTTCGGGAATGGGGCCGGATAGAAATGTAAATAAATAAATAAATAAATAAATAAATAAATAAATAAATAAATAAATAAATACTGCACTGCTCATTTGATAATGCTATTTGTGAAACTTCTACCCCCCATTCTTTGCAAATGCCTTGGTATAACCAGTTAATTCTACAATTGGTTCCTTCTAGCTGACCAGAAAGATGTTTTCTTGACCATACCCATGTTGCATGTAGATGCTGTGGATATGGCTCTTTTCATACTATATGAGTTTTTCTGGCCCCCATAGCCCTGTTGACTAAGGGCGAATCCCCATGGAGTTTTAAAAAAGTGGGGAGGATGCGAGACAGCTTAATGTGAATCTTAATTCATATTAAGCTGTCCCCACGGCAATGGAGGATAGGGCGGGTAAATACTTGTATCGGGATACCGTGGTTTTTTCTACCCCTCCCCCCTTGCCTGAGTATGCGAACACACACATGCACACACAGACAGGGGGGAATACCTCCTGTCTTCCTCCCCCCCTCCCTCCTCCAGGCCTCCTGCCTCTCTCTTTTTCCTCTTTCATTTGCCCTGTATTCTAGAGGCTGCAAAAGGAATGGGGGCATGTGGGAAAGGAGAAAGACAGCGAGCATTCACCATGCTTAAAATCCTTGCTAAAATCCTGTCATGTACAGGGCAAATGACAGGATTTTAGAGTGGTGAAATCTCACTGTCTCTCTCCTTTCCCACATGCTTCCGTTCCTTTTGCAGCCTCCGAGAATGCAGGACACATGACAGAGGAAAAGGGAAGAGGCAGCGAGCTTTCACCACTCTAAAATCCTGTCATCTGTCCAGCAAACAACAGGATTTTAGCAAGAGGTCCACAGCGTGAAAAAGCCAAAGCACCGTTTTAATGTCGTATCACTGTCCATTGCTTCATTCTTGTGTAAATGTGGCCCTTGGTTCAGAATACATTCTGAATCAGTACCCCATGCAAAAAAAGGCCTATAGGAGCTAATTTGATTTAAATCTTAGCAAGGATTGGGTTGTTCCTTGTTTAATATGCTAGTCTGTAACAGCAATAAATATATATCTGAGCTCAAAAATCTCTGCAGATGGTGCTTGCAGGAGGAAAAGTATAACAAAGTTTTACAAGGTTTTAAAATGAAGAAATGTATTATTAACAAAGTTTCATATGGCAAAAGCTATGGTCTTCCTAGTTGTAACCTACAGTCATGAGAGGTGGACTATCAGAAAATCTGAACGGTAGAATACTTAGAAACATGAAACTTTTGAACTGTTGTGTTGAGGAAAGTGGCTGACAATTCTGTGGACTTTTAAAAGATCATATCAATCAGCACCTAAATTAACCTAGACTCGGGATGTGCACGAATGTTCTAAAGATTCAAACTTAGATCAAATTTGATCAAATGTGGACATCTTTATTCGAATAGAATGTCTTCACATTCAAATTTAAACATTTGAATGAATTTTGAATGTTCCAAAACCTTCATTTGAATCATTCAAATGTACAGATACGTATGTATTATATACATATCTGTACAAATATACAGATCTGTATGCATTTGCACTTATAATATGGCACAAAAATGAGATGCATACAGGATAAAACAGGATGCATATATAACACATACAAATGTCAATACTCGTATCTTCAAATTCATATCTAACATTTGAACAAATAGATTTGAATGTATCAGTTTCAAATTGTTTTGTGTTGCATTTGGATTTAAAATATTTGAATCAAATAAAATATTTTGACATTCAAATGAACTCGAATTCGAATTCAAAAAAAATTGTGCACATCACTAATCTAGACTGTTCATTGGAAGCATGGACACTGAAAGCAAAGGTATTTTCACCTACAGGTGACCAGGATGACCACACATTCTCTATTTGCAAGTTGTCATAACGCTTCCATCCCAGAATGGCCCAAAGTGTGTACCACTATCCTGATCATCTATGGCTGTGGAACAGCTAAACTCCCAGATTCAACATTCACACAACTACTTTGTGCAAACACTGGGTGGGAATGGGGCAGCTGTGGCTGTGCAATCATGTGCCACATCACAATTGCCATAGCAATGGCCTGACCCATGCCAGAAGTTTTTGTGGTCACTGTTATGGCAATGAGGATGGGTCAGTATGGACTGTTCCCACTTGAAGGGCTGGGAGCGAAGTTGGCAACAGTGCTGACACTTGTGGTGGAAATGCTGGCTAGTGTCCCTCAACTTAACTTCAGTAGAATGGTATCCCACTGAAGTTAAGTGAGAAAAGGCCCTAACAGTGCCTCCAGATGATGAAAGGAAATTTCATAATTTTGTTTAGATCCTGCGATCACCTTTTGCTATCCTTGCCAGGAGGCAGAAGACAATCTTGGGGCAATTCTGGGTGATTACCATTTTGCTGATCTTGCAAACGTATCTGGATGCAATCAGACACCGTATGTGCATGCATGCATGCATACATATGTGTGTCTGTGTGCTTCCTGCATAAAAGTAATATGAAAGAAGAGCAGGTAAGGTAAGAAATCCAGCATGACAAAAAATCCTGCATCAGAACTAGACTTTCCATAATGTTTATGTAGCACATTTTCAATAGACTATCCAAGTTGTATATTAAGATTGCCATGAGTATTTGTGGCAATCTCAATACAGTCCTGGGAAAATCACTAATTTTAAATCACACCTGGAGGCATTCTGAATCTTCAATAACCTTTCCATATAGTGTGAAGGCCGGACTACTGCTAAGAATCATTGAAGCCAAAAAGAAGAAGGCAAATGAAGCTTAAATTAAGGGAGCAATGCATATGAATGTCAAGGATTTAAAATAGTGACTTGCTGAAAGACAGGTTGCATTAAAACAAATGGGTCACATAGAGTCTGACTTAAATAGATTACTGAATGGCAAGCTTCTGCTGTGCAATATGAGTTGTTTTATTAAACCAGGCCTTGAGATTCTTGTACAATGGAGCTCTGCAACTTTACTCCGCAAGGTCTTCTTCCTAGCCCATTGTCTTTCATTGTCAAGAAGCATGGATTTTGAATCCATACTTTGAAAATGAAGATTACATCCTTTTCTTTCCAATGTTTACTTGAAAAGCAAAGAAGACCAGAGTAGCAGCCTGGCAGCTATTCAGAAGTCTTTGACTTGGACAGGGAGGAGGAGGAGGAGGAGAAAGAGAAGGAGAAGGAGAAGGAGAAGGAGGCCAATGCATTCTAAGGATGTGATCAGACACATAGATTCACCTTCTGAGCAACTCAATCCTCAGGGTACAGCTTCCTGTTTGGAAATAAAACTATGCAATCAAAAGGTGAAAGTTTTCTGCCCAGGAAGGAGAATATCAATAGTAACATAGGGTCTGTATACATTTAATGAAAAGAGGAAGTCCAAATATGTGGTGATTGTACTCCAGGCCCAATAGTAGAGGAGCGTGAAAATGTGACATGGCTAGTACAGCCCCACATGTACCATTCACATCTCTTCTGGATGAACAGTGCATACGGTGGAGTGAGCAGGAACATATTACCCCTATTACTTTATTCTGCACTTACCTATTTATGATCTGGATCAGTAAATCTGGATTAAGCAGACCTACTGATGCAGATCATGGGGAGGTGTGGGGCAAATCAGCGCCATCTGCACTGACAGTGCTGATTCAGCCCAAGCTTCCCTGAGACTGTGAAGTTCTCATGAGCTGCATAGTCACTCTCCCATACACCTAACATTTGGAAGCAAATATTTCTAACCTTAGGGATTGGGTTTTTTTTAATTCAGGGTGTGGGAGGACTGCTTTTTAGTGGTGCACCATACCATATCCCCCCCCCAAGCTCTGAGGATAGGAAGTTTTGCTCCTAACCATGGGGGGGGGGGTGTAGGTATTTTTCAGTGGCATTGTAATGTGTGGCTGAATAACACCCCCAGTAATTCCAGATCATGGAGGTGTGCCATCTGCCTGCCTCAGTTAAGAATTAAGGTCCTTAATCTGGCCTTTAACAGATACACAATAGATCTGAATTAAGGACCTCTTAATCTGGGTCTGGGTCTGGCTCCGTTTTGTGCAGACAAATGGGGGGCATGGCCTTCTTGATCCATATTAAAACGTAGATGAGGAGGTGAAAGATCCAGACTAGAGGGCCTTTGATCCAGATATATACGTAAGTGGAGGAAGGATCATTAGCAAGATCTGCATGGAACAGGGGAATATGTGGAAGTTATCCACCTGTGTGCCTGTGCAGAGGGCCTCCTGAAGTCAGGCACAGCTCTGGCCAATAGGGAGGCGCACTGCACGCACACGCAAAGTGTGATGAGTCCCGGCAGCCAGAATCCACCTGGCTGCCTGAAGGTAAGGAGGGGATCGTGCACTCTCCCCAGGGTGGGATGGGGGGGTGTAGGTGAACCCTCCCCCCGGGTCCAGCAGCCATGATCCTTGGCTTCTGGGGCAAGGAGGAGCCCTGAGATAGGATGCCCCTGGCACGCCATGCTTGGCTCCGGAGGAGCCAATCATGGAGGGTGGGGGGAGGGCCAATTTAAGGGCATTTCTGCAGTGCAGACACATTCTAAATGGATGTGTCTTCGCTGCAGAAGTACCCATTAAGTACCTATTAAGATTACCTCCAAGGTAGTCTTCCCTTAATCCATATTAAGGGGCTTTTAACACCTATTAGAGACCCATTACGCGAGAGCAAATGCTGATGGGTGTTCTAGGGCAGACGAGGTTTTTAAAATCCGTCCTTAATGGGCACTTAATGAGTACTTAGTGTCCAATGTGGAAGCACCCTTTGGCTCATGAGCACATCCCATCCCTCATTATCTGGCTTGGGTAATCTTTGAAGCCAAGATTGAAAGTTCCTGAGTTTTCAAGTTTCCAAATGAAGTCACAGCATGAAGAGTTGGCAGTTTGTGTCATGGAGTTGGGCAGCAGCAGCAGAGATAAGTCACTCCAGTGACCATCTGTCTTCTACACAGGTGACCATAGGAGTGGACCAAACCCACACTTTCTTTTGCAAAGTGCCTATTATTATTGTGGAAAAGAGCATGGCTGTGAATGAATTTGACCACTGAGAATAGGTTGGGTG
Organism: Aspidoscelis tigris stejnegeri; assembly: GCA_023333525.1. Lineage (NCBI taxonomy): Eukaryota > Metazoa > Chordata > Lepidosauria > Squamata > Teiidae > Aspidoscelis > Aspidoscelis tigris. The sequence goes on along the minus strand of JALMGA010000006.1, from coordinate 12,556,811 downwards.
CTAGATAAATGAAGAGACATGTTGACACTTCACTTACAGCTCACAGGGGCATGCAGTCACCATAGACCTTACACTCATTTAGAATATCAAAATATCAATTTCAGTATCATCTACGTTGAACTACATTGATTAAAGGAATTTTTACCTTGAGTGTCTGAGGATGTACCCTGAAACCCTTTGCAAGCAAAGGATGTACATTCATCCTGAGCAATGACCCTTTTCTTTAAAGATAATAATCACATAATTGATCCAAATTAGTTCCTGCATCCCACTTCTGTGAGTATTTTTGCAAATACTTTAGAGATAATGGGTAATCACAGATCTTATTGATGTCTCTAGTTTACCCTAGGTCCAATGAAACTATACTATAGAGATATACTTCATATACCTGCAAAATACAGTCCTGGCATGATGGATCAGTATGATTAACAATTTAATGGCACAAGTTTATCCTGAATATTTCCAAATGATGCCATTTTAATCCCAATATTAAGTCCCTCCTGAGTATTTCTGTTGCAGGGGATCAGTTTGATCTTTGACACTGGCTTAATCTGAGATCTTTGATTCACATTTTTGGACATACATAGAATAAAAAGACTTCAACATTCAAAATGTAACACCAGTCATGCAAAGTGCTACAGGACATTAATATTAAAACACTATCTAGCCCTCTGCCGTCCAGCACTACATTTTTTATGGAAAAAGAGGAAAGGAAGAATATCTGCACAAAAGTGGGACTTATTTTAATTAGGCATGTTCTTGAATTGGGGAAATAATGTATCATCCTTGAAGGTTTATTCCAAATCTGAGAAAGCATATCAGATTATCAAAGAAATATCATTATTGAAGGAATGGTCAGTAAGAATTTCACTGGAACATCACAACTCAATTCCTATAACATATATCCATAATCAAGCAAACAGTTTCTCTGTGCTCTACTATAGTGGATGAACTACAGACACATGCCAAATAAATTGCTGTGCTCTTTTTCAACAGATGGAAGACATGGGGTGTTTTTCCACCGCGCTCCTTAGATCTGGATCTAAGAAGATCCGGATCTAAGGAATGGGTACATTCCTTAATCAGGATCTAGTAGATCCGGATTAAGGGAAGCACCCAATGTGTTTCCACGGGAGGTGTAGCACCCATTAGCAATGGATGCTAACCTCCCTGCCATGCAAACAGCTTTGCACCCATCTGGGGAATCTGGATGGACCCCCAAGGGGTCTGTCTGTTACCCCAGGTGTCTCGGGGGACAGGGGGGTGCAGTCTCCAAAGTCCCTTCAAAGAGATCAGCACAGAATTCAGAGCTGCTCCAGAGTCCCTTTCGAATGTCTCCAAAGTCAGCGCTGATCTCTTCAGAGAGACCGGTGGCAAGACTCCAAAGTCAGCACTGATCTCTTCGGAGAGACCGGCAGCAAGACTCTGAAGTCAGTGCTTATCACTTCAGAGAGACCAGCAGCGAGTCTCCGAAGTCTCTGCTGATCACTATGGAGGGACTTTGAAGGGAAATCCACGTAGTCTGCGTTAATGACGAACGGACCACGCTGACAGCTCCAGAGCCTCTCCAAAGTCTTTCCCGATCTCTTCAGAGTGACTTTGGAGTCATTTTGGAATAATTTTGAAATGACTCTGAAATCACTTCAAAGCTGGGATTTCAGGGCTCCCCCCCCATGGGTGCATCCCTTCCTCCTAGCCTCCTCTGGACCCCATTGCCTGTTCTCGTGGAAACAGGCTCCCTTTAATCCAGATTTTCTGGCTGAAGACCCCATTGTAGACCCCATTAATGGGGTCTACAGAAAATCTGGATTAAAGGAAGAAAAGTACCCATTTGATCCTGATTTCTTACCGGCAGTGGAAACAATCAGGTCCCAAATGGGTGCTGTGGTGGAAATGGGGTCATCTGGCTCACACCCAAATGGGTCCTTAATGGGTGCAAAAATGGGTACTTTCTGCCAGTGGAAAAACACCCCTTGTGCATTTCTGCACTTTGCTTCCCATCTACAGGACAAGAAAAGTGCATCAGCACTGGTGTGTGCTAGCATTCACACTTGCAAATGCTACTTCACACCAAACCAACCCCAATGTGGCTTCAGACCTACCTGGGTCCAGTCACATGTCCAGGACCCACCATCTTCTGTGTGGAGCTTGGCACGATTGTGCATGCACCAGTGCCATCACCATGATAATGGTGATGTTCTGTTATGTGCAGTTGTGTTTGTGGTCATCTGAGGTTCCAGGGTGCTTGCAAAGCACCTCAAATGGTCCCCAGTACCAGCAGAGGTGTAAATGGTCTCTCCTCTGGTGGGAACATGTAAGGGTTAGTATTAAGGATACACATGAAGCCAATTTCCCGCATTCAGTTCAATGCAATTTGGCTGTAGCTCCCCATCCAGGGATCAGGAGGCCATGGGGGTTGGGATCCTGGGTGGGGAGGGATCCAGCCTTAATCGAAGCTTTAACAAAGCTTCAAAGAATGCCAGATTTGTTTGATTCACAGACGAATAGGACCTACAAATGTCGCCCCATTTTGATTCATCCATGAATGTCAGAATTCACATGAATTTGTACAAATTCCAAATGTGCTGGATATTTGTGCACGTTCCTATTTAGAGCACGTGTGTTGCACGATTTTGTGCACCACTGCTAGTAGTTACTGGGGTAGCTTTTGGGATGACAGGAGGCATTTCTGATGTGGAAACACCTACTCCAAGTCCAGATGGTGGTTCTCAGGTGCCACCCCAGTGTATATTAGCAGGCCAAGTATGAATTGGCCTCTTGACTTGTGAAGACGTTGGACTTATTTGTTGGTAAAAGCAACTTATTGCTTTGTCTTCCACTGTACAGAAATGAAATTTGACACCGCGTGGCCCAAGCAGGGTTTGCTATACTGCTTACTGGATAGGTGTGATGGAGTTAAATTAACAACAGTAACACTCCCATGTCTGAGCAATATTCAATAAAAAAGTTGTGCGACCAAAAGAGAAAGACGGGTACATCCCTAGACATAAATATCTTCTTCCTCTTCCTTTTTGAGGAAAAAAAAGTCTTGAAAAAAATCCTTCTGGTAGAGGTGGAGAGATACGCTTACGCAAGTATGAATGGTGACCCAAGGCATTTCCTGGGGATTAATGAATTAATAGCCAAATGGGAGAGTTGGATGCTGCAGGCAATGCTCCTCATTATTTCCCCAAGAAATATACTGCACCATTACAAGATTTATATTTCTTTTCTTATTTGGCCACAGACTAGACTCTTTTACATTTCTCCTAGAGGCATCTGCTTCACTTTTTCCAGGCTGCTACAAGCACATACATTTTGCATGGGTGGTGGTGTACCTATATTGGATAATCATATAATATTTATGATTAGCAATTTTAATTGCTAATGCGTCTTTCTGCCTTCTTTCCATCCTACTTGAAATTAAACGATACTGATGCTGAGGAAGGTTGTAGGGTTTTGCTATAAATAGGACTGTCAGATAGAACTTTATTTTCTGAGATAAGAAAATAGTACTATACAATATATGTAAAGGGAATGCTCCTCTGACAGGCCTTCTTGAAGGAAAGAGATTCCATTTCAAATTTAAGGCTGGATAGAAAGATAGTAAGCTATCAGGGTACAAAACTTTATTCTTAAATGATATCAAAGAATAAAGAAAAATCTGAATAATTCTTATAATTCTTATAAGAATGGGATGTGGTATTCAAACCAAGAATAGTTAAATCAATTTCAGATAGCCACATACTTTCAAGGAATAATGCAAAGATTTGTTCTTTCTGACTCCCATTATAATCTTTATTTATAAGAAATTGCTTGGATTTTTATTTTTTTAATAAAAAATTGTCCGTGTATACCTGAGCTTTAAAAAAACTCTTGCAATGTGCACTTGTAAATGTCTTTCCTCCATCTTTGTTCTCTGAAACAAGGCATTTTCTTTCAGTTATGTTCAGATGTGCAGATCAGATAGTGACTGCCTTTACCTGGCTTCAGCCTATGTCTGAAAGAGGTTTTGACATAGTCAGGTTCTTGAACTGCATTCCTGATTCTATACTACACTATTTTTCAATAAAAACTGAATAGCATTCTATGAGCACAGCAAGCTTATTTCGCTTTCCCTAAGCCGAAATAATAGAACCGGATGCAAACGCGAATTTGCCTGTTCCCATTACTTTTAACTTAATAACTTTTGATCTGGATTCTGAGGATCATACGTGACTCAAGGGGGGACTCAAGTGGCTACTTTTTAAAAGCTGCTTTTCAGGGCTGCCCTGACCTCTTCCTCCTGGCATGGACGTGCCACCCATAAGGGACCCCTTCACCGAGCCTAACTGGGTGGCTGGGTGGCTGCCGCTTCCATGGATGGAGGAAAAATGGCAGCAGCCAGCCAGCCAGCGATTCTTTCCCCTCCTCTCTCCATTGCTCAGGGCACACAGCAGCAGCGGCAACTAAAGCCCCTTTGCTTTAAAAATTCACATTTAGCTGCTTTCATCCCTTTCCCTTTCTAAAGTCAGAACTCCAAAGAGCTAGAATGGTGCAAAATTGCAACATTGTTATTCCAACCATCAAGGTGTGAAGTGGTTCCATCGCTACAGTGTAGCAATCCCTGTTAAGTGGATTTTTACACTGAAATCACTGTCTTTGGAAGCAAGCTATTGGGAGAGGGAAACCCTAAACATGGATTCTCATCCCTTAGAATAGTACTGTCCACACAGTAAAAAATGTAAAACGTTTCAAGCACATGATCCAGAGTGAGACCTGTTGAAATCAGGATTGAGATTCACCATGTTTTGGGGTGGTTTAACATGGGGAAAGCGTGTTAAGCCAAACTGCCGTGTGGACTCCAAGGACTGAAAATGTTTTGGATTCGACATAAGGTTGCCGTGAAGACACGGCCTATGTGTAACTATAAATGAATCAACAGAATTCTGAGCTGTATCCATTACTGTGCTAGTATGATATCTGACAATAAATGTATGACAAATTGGGAAGGAAGGAAGGATGGATGGAAGGAAGGAAGGAAACCCTAGCTTATTTCCTGATATATTTATGTCACAGTATATTGATTATTTCCACACTTATCTCTAGTCCAAAATATGATAGTGTATAACAGAGAAATCTCCATCCCAACTTGTACATTGGCCACATAAGGTACAGACCAGAATATGGTGACAAAATAGTACACTATCCTGGACCAACAAAAGACCTCAACAACAAGGTCTGCCAATCTGAGACTGCAAGGGCATAGGCAATGTATGCCCCTGTAATCCAAAATACAGCGTGGAACCTTTTTTCGTGGTGTCCCAGGAAGCACTGTCAGAAATGACACCGGAAGCTGGCACACAAGGAGAAGGCCCTGATGAAAATGTTGAAGGCAAAAAATGAAAGCTTTGAGGGCTGAACTCAGCTGCTGGGGCTGGGCTGCCATGGGCCACTCAAAGTACAAAAGCCATGCTAGGACTATCTAGTGTGAGATAGCAGGTTCTCCTTTCTGCTGTTTGAATTGTATGCATGCGTGTGTGTATGCATGCGTGTGTGTATGCATGCGTGTGTGTATGCATGTGTGTGTACGCATGTATACATGTATTTATTTATTTATTTGAATTTTTATTCCCACTCTATACCCAAAGGTCTCAAGGTGGGTTATGACATGTAAAATGAACATATTAATCCTCTTATTTTCTATTATTTCACTTAGGCAAGGACTGCGAACATACCATGAATAATATTGTAAGTGAATTTGATTTGTATGACTAAATATGGGAAAGACCTGGGGCCAATTCACACTTCAGCCCGTAGTCAACAATTAGGCAACATCTGGACAGGTGCATCTGCACTTGCAGGAGGCGTTTGCATGCTAGAAATGCCCCCTGCCTGCCCAGAAGCTGCCTAATTGCTGACTAGGCATGGAGCACAAAATCTTTACCAACTACTTACCTGAAACATCCAGCCGGCAACCATTTGCACCACTGCTGGATGGGGAGGTCAAGGGAGGTGCCACACTAGTGCTGGAAGCTACTGATGCAACTGTGGCTGTGCAGAGGATCAACGTCATCACAGCAACAGCGCTGACACACCAGCAGTTGCGAAGGGTGCCAAACTCAAGATGGTGGCCCCAGGATTGATAACATGGGGTGTGGGTTGTTGGTGACTAGCACTCACGAGTTCAAGCACTCACAAGTTCAACCTTAGGTGATTGTGCTCCTTTCCCATCCACAGGACAGGAAGGCTGCTTCCGCACTTGGCCTTATTCTGGGATATATCTCAGAATAGGGGTCTCTTGTCCACATGCTAATATAGGCTATGGCAAGTCTCACTAGGACCTGCTGTAGTCTGCAATAACATGCAGATAAGAGACCCTGATCCTGAGATATATTCCAGAATAAGGCCAAGTGCGGAAAGGGCCATTTAAGGTTTTTTTTGTTTTGTTTTTTGTAAATATGAGGAAAGGGCTTTACGTCCATTTACATTAATAAATAAATATGTTATGCAGATTTTCTCTATAAACTCTGTTCTCAAGAACTAATTATAGATGTCGTTCTCTGCACTTACTGTCTTTTAATCCAAATCTGTGGGCCCTACTGATACAGCTTACTTGTATACAGTTTTACTAAATCCGGGTGTGGAAGATCCCGATTTATTTGCCCCTGTGTGGAAGCACCCTGTGAGTCCTAAAACACTGCCAGAATAGCTGCAGCAAACCTAACATGCCAGTAAATGTCTGCCAGGATTTTGATCTTCCTTATTGATTGTAATGTTACTGCTAGTCATACATTCATGTCATTGGCTACCACACTCCTTTTGTGCTTGTTCACGCAGCAAATGTAGCGATTAAAGTGAATTGCAAGTATTTAAATTGGACCTCCCAAAAAACCACTGTCATTGCTACACAAGATGCATCTGAGTACGAAAGTATTTTGTAGAGATGGGTTGTGTTCAACAACTCAGTCAAATAGTCTATGTTCAAAGTTCCTTGTACTGAAACAAACATGTAGTGGTTCAAATAACTGGAAATTCAGTTGAACCAAACCAGTTTCCCACTCATGAACATGAACAATTCAATTGAACAGTTTGTGTTCACTTTGTTTTGCCCATGAAAAACAGCTTTCTTTTCAATAGAAAAAATGAGTTTTTGTTGTTTTGCTTTTGTACAAGTTCACAGTCAAATGTGAACAATTGCTTGCTTGATTAAACAGTTCACCACTGAGCTAAACAAAAAGGGTTTGGTTCAATTTTGAAGTAACACACAATTTTCATTCATGCACATTTCTATTGATTTGCTCTGCTCTAAAGCAGTACATTTAAATCCAAATTTCTACAGCCTCTCCATAAGGATATTGTGGTTGGGTTTTAAGTTAAGAGACAATAGAATGACACTTTCTCTGCCTCTATCCCAATAAAAATAATCAGCTAGAATAACCAGGGCAGCTTCAATGTCATAATGAGGCTTGAACCTGGATTGAAATCCAGATAATCTCCTTCCCAAAAGCTGACTGCAGTCTACCACTAATCTCTCAGGCACTGAGTCCAGGCAGATCCTGTTAAGAATGAAGAAGACTATAATCATCTTAACAGCCAACCTGATGAACAACAGAGGTGAAACAAAGTAACTGTGAAATGTTCAAAGATCTCCAAGATTTTCTTCATTAATTGTTAAGCTGGATGCTCCACATTTTCATTTCTTTGTCAGGAATGCTATGTTATGGTCATTTATTTTGAAGATTTCAAATATTTCTTATTCTCAATTTTTTTAAAAAAAAATCGATCTCCATACCATTTCTACTTTTGTTTTCCTCTGTAGGCAATTATTTTAAATCATTTCATCATTTAAGAGTTACATAAACATGAGCCAAAATGGTTCTATTTAAACTCAGGTTAATTTTATTTAATGGGGTTTATATGTCAAAGATTTGTTTTCCAAACAAAACATGCTCTTGTGTTCAAATTAAGTGTTTAAAATAAAAACAAACTAGGGTGTGCTTCACAAGTTGTTCCAATCAGGAGATGTGTTTTGGCTAGGGCCACGTGCCTGCGCAGAGAGCCTCCTGAAGCCAGGTGCTGCCCTGGCCAGTCAGGAGGGGCTTTCATGCCCTGTTCAGCCTCATCAGAAGAGAAGGATAAGCGTGCAATGCCACCACAGGCTGAGGAGCAGCCACAGCAGGGCATGGCAGGCATGGAAGAGCTAAGGCCAGGACCAGGTGAGCAGCCAGCCAGCTCCGGAGATGAATCCACCAGCTGTGAGCCTAATCAAAGGCTCTCTCATCACTTGCTTAGGCAGTGGAAGCAGGTGAGATCAGAGCCATTAGCCCAGCTGCACCATGGGATTGGCTCTGACTCCTCTATTTAAGAACAAGCACACCTTGCCTCAAGTTGTTGCAGACAATGTCTTAGCAGCCTCGTGTTACCTGAGCTTGAAATCCTGGGCTCCTTGTGACCTGCTGACCCTTTGGACTCCCTGACCCTTGCTGACTTTCTGGACTCCTAGACCCTGGACCGGAACTGACCTCGAAAACATCTGGAACCCTTGGGACTGAGTAGCTGCACCAGTGTTTGCCTGTTGCCTGACCGGCCTGCGACGTGACAGTGGCATAGGATGCAGACGCGAAGGAAACTGGGTGCTCACAGCCAGAATTGGGCAGGCTGCATTAAGGTAAGGAGGGGTTTTTGGTCAGTTTCCCCAGGGTGGGTTGGGGGGGGGGCTTAGGTGAAGCTCCCCCTGGCTCCAGAAGCAGTGATCCACCACTTCTGGGGCAAGGGGGAGCTACAAAATCAGAGTCCTCCAGCTTGCCATGCTCGGATCCAGAGGAGCCAATCACAGCGAGCCAAGGGAGGCCCAAGTTAGGGACCCTTTTTGCTGTGCAGACACATCAGTTTCGGATGTGCCCTAACATCGAAAACACCCATTTAGACCACATTATATGTGGTCTTCCAGGAAACCTGTTTAAGGTCCAGTTAGCACCGATTAGAGACAGATCAATGTGGAAGTGGCTTTCCCAATCTGTCTCTAATGGATGCTGCTGTGCGGACACGGTTTTCCCATTCTGTTTTTATGGGGTGCCGCTGTGCGGATGCGGTTTTCCTGATGTGTGCTTAATGGGTGTTAAAGGGTCAATGCAGAAGCACCCAAAGTGTGGGAGGATTCCATGATCTTATGTGCAACAAATTAGCATCACATCATATGGGCTGGAAAACATTGTCAGAAACATTTTTTTTCCCCACAGGCAGAAGAAGGCACTGTGATGTTCTCTATCTCTCTGCTACTGCAGCCATTTAACTTATTTATTTACAGGTACAGGAAATGGTTGACTGTAAGGGTCACTTCATGCATCTGTGCAGAAACATTAAAGCTAGGAAACAAAACTTCTTTAGCTCTGATTTTAACATGGATAGTAGTGGGTGTGCAGAACAACACATTTCCTGTTTAAAAGCCCCAAACAAATATTCTAAGCCTAAAAGTTAGTTGCAGAGTACATTGTCATGCAAGTCTGGACACAGTTTTATTTTTATTATGCTTGCAATTTCAAGACTTCCAGTTCATTAAAATGAGTTTTACCTTAACCTGCCATTATCCAGTTGGGATTCATTGATCATCAATAAGCTCACAAAATTCCTGGCAGCAGCTGTTCCATCTGACAGAAGATGATAAGTTTTCCTGCCCTGTGAACTGCTCCTTATGTTCTGACGCTGATGCTTTGGCAGACCATAATAAATGTGTGGGATTTAGCTGAAAAATCTAAATTCTACAAGAACACAAATTTAAATACGTAACGTAGAAAAATGTATCAAAAAGGCTGCCTCTCTTATGGTAGTGTAGAACAGTGTAAGCTTTACTCCCCTGTTAGCGTACTCCATCTGCACAAGCTGGAGCAATAGACTGGGATAGGGCATCATTTTATTGCCCTATTGAAGTCTTCCAATAAACCCAATGAAGTAGTTTGGAACAAAACACTATTGGTGGGTTGGACCACCCTGGGTTTGGTATACCAGCCCAGCCATTTTGTGGCCACCCATGAGGAAGCACCAGTGGAAATGGTACATGGACAAATAGTCTGAGCTGGGCATGACCTTCAAAAGATGGTACACTAGATCTTGGCCCAGATGGGTCATCCACAATGTGGACACCCCTTATCATATGCTATGTTCAGTCAGGGACAAGGTAGCATGGGCTAGTACAGTGCAGAATAACCTGTGCAGTATGGAAATGGTCTTCGTTATCCAGCTGTCTGGCTTCTTAACCACTTAATCTCTGCGTCATGAACTCTGTCTGTTGAACTGACTTTGTAATTTGTATGATCTCCTGGATTTAGACAACGTGACTGCTGATGACCTATTTTGCCAGACTGGTCTTCTGGAGATGGATTTAGCAAACTGAGAAGACTGAGAGTTTGTTATTGGTCCGTGGCATGTATTTTAGTCATGCTGTGATGCACGCAGGTGACTTGCCTTTTCTTCTTCTTTGCGGCACATTGGGCCCTGGCAAGCAAAACTCTTTGTGCGTAACAGAGGAGAAAGGAAATGGAGCTGTGGAGGAGGGATAGTGAGGAAGTCAAAAGTGACTTACAGGATGTGAGAAGGAGGGAGTGGTAGGACAAAAAATATTTAGGATAGTCATTATTTGGGGTATTTTTTTCCACTGGTAGAACAGTTATGAGAGTTGAAACAATAGTTGCTTACTTGGAAATTTAGTGGTAGGGTCAGTTTGGTTTATTTCTTTTTCTGAGGGAAGGATGGTCCAATAACCAGTTTATTTCTTAATAGTTAGTTAGTTAGGGATGGATAAATCACAGTTGCACCTCAGCCCTCAAAAAGTAAGATGGACGGTCCCTGCAGACTGTTTTAGCTGTCACTCTTCGTTGTAGTGTCCACACCCGAGAGTTGACCCCAGAAGAAACAGTCTTCCAGATAATGCTATGGCACAAAAACATGCTGTGGAGCATGGAAGACCACTTTAAAATGGTCTTTTGGGCTTTCCCTGGTCATGGGTTACTTATGGCATGCTGTTAAAATCTCCTTGGCCATGAACTCTGGAACCTCAAAGAAGTTTGGGACAGGACTGCAGCAATATGTGGTCATTGGTATATACCACCTCACCCTGCTCCATTCGTAGACCATATTGAGTGTTACCAAATGTGCTGTAGCACTCTATACATGCACAGAAATTTTGAGATATTTCTAAGATGATGAGCCTGGTTTTGCAGATAAGCAACTGGCAGTTGATTCATAAGGGAGGGTAAAATAACCATCCAGGTACTTAAAAAAGGTTTCATTCACTAGGAATGGTATTACTTACTTTTACTTACTTACTTTTACTTACTTTTACTTACTTACTTAAAATCAAACATTATTAAAACAATAGCGGTACGTATTTAAAAAATAGCATCTGCAAGTGGGAAGGGAAAGTGTATCCCCATTTAACTGAAGGCCAGGGCAGAGATGTGTCTTCACTACCTTCCTAAACATGTACAATGAAGATGATAGGCACACCTCAAGGGGGAGACTATTCCATAGGCTAGGGGCCATCACTGAGTAGGCTCTTTCCTGGGTGCCTACCCCTTTTGGTGCTGAGAGTGGTGGGACAACCAGGAGGGCCTCCCCTCCAGATCTTAAGGAACGGGCATTTCAATATGGGAGTAGACATTCCTTAAGATGATTGAATAATTTAAAAACAAAATGGATCTAAAACAGCTTTAAATGGCATAGGGATTTAGAACAAGTTTTGACCAATTATTGAGGCAAAGTAGAATTTATAGCAAAAATGTAAATTGTCTTAGAGAGAAAGAAAAATATTTGAAAGAAGACATAGAATGGCATTTTACCCAAAATAGAAACTCTGCTTTCTCAAACTTTACTTACCATAATCAAGTCTATTAGTTGTAGGTTCCTGGAAAAACAACAGCAGCAGCAAGATAAATTCCTAAAGATTCATATTACCTGTCTAGAAGAGAGTGGGAAATGCACCTAGCAATTTAGAAATCTTCATTTTTATCTTCCCTAACCCCAACCCGTGACTTTCTGAATCTGAAACCTTCTCTTATTATATTCTAAAAATGTGACTGTGTACATGTCTCCTCAGCCCAACTTCAGTAAATCATTAAGTGTCTGCTTCATTTACTCAAGAAAAAATAAAAGGTGCTAATTAAAATGAAACCTTTTGCTTAATATTTACTTTTAAATATTCCACCTCAGAATCTTAAGAGTTCTCTCTCTTTTTTTTACAATGCAAACTGCATTTACTGGAAACTAAACAAACAGGAGGGGGGGCAACTCCAAGAGTCATGTTTGTTTGTTTACATGGTAGGTTAATTAGTTTTTCTGGGGCCTAAGGTCAAAGCTCATGGTTTTTGCAATGGTCTTTGCAGCACCCATTTATACATTAGCTGTACACACACTTTTAAGATAGAAATTTTGGATTATGCCGATAACATGAGCATCCAAGCTCAGAACATCAAAAGATACCTACTGTGCTATCTCTTATGCATCTGGATTAACATTAAAAACACCGTTGTTTTTATAATTCATTGAAGTTTAGGAAATACATTTAAGGGGACTGCTAGTCTACCAATATGTGCCTATGTTATCCTTTCAAAAAACAGAGGCAGGATTTTCCCCGTTTTCCTGCTTAGATGCAATTCTTAAGACACCTAAGCTAAAATCACTTAAATTAGATCTTACTTCTGAGAAATGAATATATATATATGTATTCTAAAATACTACATAATTTCAAGATATTAAGAAAGAAGGAGGAGAGAGAGACAGGGCCAAAACTATTAAAAGTACTAGATACAGTAAAACTGTTCACTTATTCAGTAATGCACATTACATTATGGACTCATGCATTCTTTCCAGCAACACAGGAGAAGATTATTTGATTTAACCTTTTCTGAAGTGTTAATAAAAGAGCTGGGAAATAACAGCACCAAGTCATAAACATTTACAATATTTCATCCTAGCTTGTGACTTGATGGGAACTCTTGCTGAATTGCTAAACACACACCTTTCGTTTTTATTCAAATATCTCTGACAGACAACTGCAAGCAGAAACCTATCTGTCCTTTCTGGCCAAACACAAACTGATTTATTGCAATGCTTTGCCTTTTTCCACTCAAACCCAATCGGAGGTAATGAATCACTATATGTGTTTATAAGTGTATACCAAATAGAGACCCTGTTGCCAAGAGTTCCAAATTACTGTGGAATGTTAATTTTCTCACACAACCTTTGCAGTTTATTTCAGGAAATCAAGTGATTCTAACAATATTTATAATCAGTTGTAATAAAAGTTCAAGTTCATCTTATTAGCAACCATTTACAAAATCAGCAGCAGCAGCATGTAGTTTGCAATTTATCCTCACTATTTATATATTCACAAGATTGACTATGTAAAAAAATAAATAAAAAATCCCTGGGAATTTCCTGCCTTCAGTTGAGGCACTTTGGATTGTCCCTTCAACTGATCATCCACATTCTGAAATAGAGATGAGGAAGTGTCATTTCAAGTGCCTGTCACAACTACCTGTGAATTTATTTTCTGCTTTTTTAAAAGTGGAAACCTAGGGCCTATTCGCACTTGGCTTTATTCTGGAATATATCCTGGAATAGGGACTTGCTGTCCATATGCTAGTGCCGGCTTCAGCAGGCCCAAAGTGAGGTCTGCCAGAGTCTGCATTAGCATGTGGACCACAGACCCCTATCCTGAGATATACTGCAGAAAAAGGCCAAGTGCGAATAGGCCCCTAGTCTCAACATGAATTTATCACGAAGCAAGGATCTCTAGATTTGCTTGTATTATGAATTAGATAAAATTATTTGGCATTTCTGCTTAATTCAGATAACTATGGTTATGTGTCCACTTACCAGGTGAGAGGCTTAGTACCTCATCTTCTGCCATTTTTGACAGAAGTAGGCACCTTGCACAGATCACCAGCATAGGGATGTTCACAAATATTTGTAACATTCGAATTTTGGCAGAATTTGGACATTTAAACGCGAATCAAATGTTATGATATTTGTATGCTAATATTTAAACAAATACAAATGTTCCTGGACACTCGTACAAATAGTTCAGACATTCGTTAAGCTGGAGAAATGTATAAGGCATGTATCTATTCGCATCAGATACATATCTGTTCATATCAGATAGTGTCTGTTCATATCAGACACATTTCTATTTGTATCAGATACATATGTTATGATATGAATTATGATTTATTAATATAATTTGTGGATTTATTAATAACAATAGTAAATCTGTGATCTTATGGAAAAGGACTCAGTATCATTCTGGACAAGCACTGGGAGTAAAAAGCACATGGGCTTACCTCGTGAGGGCGGCTGGCCAATGGGAGGCCACGACGCATGCACGCATAGCAGCAAGGAGGTAAGATGCCGATCGTGAGCGCACGACCCCAGGTGGGGTGGGGGCTGCGACCTCCCTCTCGCTTGAGAAGGCACCTTCTTGGGCAAAGGGGAACCAGGCAAAGCTGGCTGCCAGCCTTGCCACGCTGGCTCCAATGGAGCCAATGGTGGAGGCCAGTGGGCGGGCCCAGCTGTCAAACATGGAGAGCATGTGCTCTCCCTCTTTGACAGGGTAGGCCCTTCAGAGGCCGGATTGGGGTGGGTGCTGGCACGTCCGCATAGCACCCACCCCAATCTGTTTCCCCACCTGGCCCTGCCGCCGCTGCCCCACCCATGTCCGGACATGCGGGGCCTCTGAGAATCTGTCCCTGTTTGGGACAGATTCTTTGAAATAACATTTCACCAGAGAACGGATCTTTTAGATCCATTTTCTGGCGGCATGTGAGGAAAGGCCCTGTATGTTGTGTATATGGCTTAGTATGGAACCCTTTGTGAGAGACTGTCAAAACAGACATTATGCAATGTCTTGTAAATATAAAAAAGGGTAGTGGAAACATATTTCGATAAACATAAAGTTATTATGGTGCTGCCTACATCAAAACCCTCTTTGTGTTGGTGATGCAAGTTTAATCCAGGTGCTGCAAATTAAGCAGCATCTGCACATTAGTTCTGAAGCAGCACAAACCAAATTTGAAAGCTACGAGGCACTGAGCTGAACTAACCTTGGCAAAAGTCCTAGCTTTTAAGCTGCCTGTAGACTTCAGCGACAGAGAAATGTTTGAAGGGACAGAATGTGTGCTGGCAAGATTACTTGATCTGTGTTTCAAGGGAATAATTGAAACTCTTCTTTTTCTCATGCCGACAAAAATGTTGTCATAAATAAAAATGCTTCAGGCCATGCCGTTCTCCACCTTCTCTATCCTTCAGATCTAAGGGAGTTAAATGGACGTCATGAACCAGATTGCAAGTGTCTGAGAACATCCAAAACTAGCAAAAGCAAAAAGGGGAAGAGACAGGAGTGGAAAATGGGGAGGGGGGAATTTTGTCACTTAGTTGGCCATGCTTGCATTATCTAAGAAGGCTGCATTTGCTAGAAAAAGGTGAGAAATAATTGGAAAGGACAAAAAAAATGCACACAAATTAAATAGAAATTAAAATAGAATATTGCCCATTGTTGTTTTTTAAGTACTAGATTACTCTGCAAGGTTGTCTTTGTAGTTGCCAGATTAAAAAGTAGGATAGATGTGGCCCTAGGGTCCTCTAGGGGACTGCCAAGAAAAATCAAATTCAAAAAGGGGACATCATTAGTGACACCAAAAGCTTGAGAAACACTTGCAGCTTTAAAAATTCAGATGAAAACTGAATTTTATTAAGTAATGCTTATATGAGGAGTAAGTGACATAATAACAATGAAATGCACTTCTCTTTTGTTTTGACTTGAAATGTTGTGAAAGACCTTCTGCATTTACAGCAAATAACAAATGTCAAACATCAGTTTGTGGGCAATAGTGGAATAAAAAACATGGGTCTGAAAGACACAAACATTTGACGTACACACCATTGTCAATGCTATTGTGCATTAAGATGTGATGATATCTATATATCCACTAAATTTTAAAAAGGCCCTATACTTTCAAAGACTTTCATTCCCCAAGCTAAATGGGCCCATGGAGGCTTTGGGTTGGTTTACTCATGAGAAAATGGTAGACATACAGTATGCTAACAAGGAGCATCCGATTTGGTTGGCCTCTGTTTATTTTCAATTCACATTTGTGTCCTTTGCTTTTCCCCAATACATGTATAGCCCAGGATGTTATTCTTTTCCCGTTATATTTGATCTACCAATGTTCTCTGTTTTTCCAGATCCTCCCTATTTTCCACACAAAACAGTCCCAAAAATCTAAAATAAATAAATACTGTGCTTTGATTTTGCACTATCCTTTCCTCTTAATGTTTTTTAAAACATCTTCTGATCACACAGGGTCTTTTTGCATGTGTCTTGGGGCCTTTCTGCACTGGCCACCAAAAAATGGATCTTTTCAGATCTGTTTTCCAGTGATCCAGTCTTTTCGAGGATCTGTCCCAAATAGGACTGCTCATCCACACATGTGTGGGGTGCTGCCAGCAATGCCGGATTGCAGAGGCCAGATTGCATCACCCATCGGTGAGCTGTCAAAGAGGGAGAGCACATGGTCTCCCTCTTTTACAGCTGGGCCCTCCCCGCAGCCTCCCCAACTGGCTCCATTGGAGCCAGGATGGGGAGGCTGCCAGCCAGCTTCCCCGGGGTCCCCCTCACCCGAGAAGCTGCAATCACTACTGAGAAGCTGCGGCGCACACACACAGGGCATGCTGGGCTCCTGCCAGCAGAATCGTGCATGTGTGACCCGGTGTGGTGTGGTGTGGTGTAGGCAGTGGGGTTCCCTGGTTGCAGCTTCTCGGGTGAGGGGGACCCTGGGGGCTCCAATGGAACCAATGAGTGAAGCTGGGGGGAGGGCCCAGCTGTCAAAAAGGGAGAACTGCCAAGACACACCTCACCTCCCTTGAGTGACAGAATGGCATCCAATAAGAAAGGAGATAGATGTGACACATGAAAAGGGGTGCAGAGCCAAGAGGAGGCTCAGGTTGATCTTGGAGAAAAAATGTGACCAATGTGGCCCAAGGCGGGGATGGCCTGAGGACGACTTGTAACAATCTAGGTGTGATCAGCACTGGTACGACCTCAGATCAAATTAATGAATAGGCCATCTTGTCTTAGATTTGTGTGACCAGGGCCAAGGTGTACCAGTGGACTGTCTCAGCCTAGTTTGAAGCATGGAGCTGTGCAGAAAGCACATTTCCATGTTTGTGAATACCGGGAAGCCCATTTTGCAGCACACCCATAGGCCTCAAGGTTAGGAACATTCATTTTTAGCCCTCCAGAGTTCTGGGAGTCCAGTCCAAAAGCTTATGCAAATTTGGGGCTAGTGTAGGTGCTGCTCTGTACCAGCATTGTCCCATAGATGGCACTGTTACAGACCACAACTTCCTGTATTCTGGACCAATCGGCTTCACTGGTCTATCTATATTGGCCTGGAATAAGGCAAGATAAGTGCAGAAAGAACTATCAGCTATCATATAGCTTAGAATTATTGAAAAGGTGTTTCAAAATCATTAACCTTTACGCTGTTTCTGCATTTACTTTTGCATTAAATAAATCACAGTAACAAGCCATCTTCTGGGCCAGTCTTTTCCACAGCACTATGTGATATGTCAGCACGCTGTATCTCCACCTTTTTCTGATGAGTAAACCAACCTAAGGAAGCTTCATTGCATTCATGCACCTGGGAAGATGAGGAGGAGGCTGCACCAGTACATCTGCAATGGATCCAGAGAGATCTTTTGAGGTTTGGACTGGCTCAGGGGCAAAATGGGGCAAAAATGGTCATCTGGATGGTTCCTGTATGGCAGAGGATGCCTTCTTCATGTTAGGAGTGTACAAACACAGACCAACATTCCAGTTTGAGCTGTTTTGAGACATACAAGTCAGGAAAATTCATCTACAGTAATTTGTGAGATGAACAAAATCATCTCCACCCCCACTGAATGTATGGCACTGCAAATAATACAACACAGTTCCTAATATGGCAGTCAGCAATATCTTTGTGTTCTCCACTAAACACTTTCATTAACATTTCTGAAGAATTCAAGCTCCAGTGATTTCATGGCCTTTACAAAGAACCATCTTTCTTTTAAGTCAGGCTAGCAGCCAATTTTGTAGGAGACAATGAAGACTGTCTGGTGGGAAGTAAATTCAGGACAGTATCCAACATAGCTGGGATCGTTCCAGCAGTCAGCTGTTCATTCAGCAAAGAAGTGGAGGGGAAAGCAACTGATTGACTGTGTCAAGAGAGACTGAGGTTCTTAGGTTAAATTTTGTTGTGGCCTTCAAAGGAGATTGACAATTATGAACCTCTCAGGAGATGTGGAATAGGAAGCTGTTCATTTCATTCTCTGCAGATATTTGAAGACTACGCTGAAATTGTATGGATATACCATGTTGTAAACCTCCTTGGCAAAAAATTTCTTTTGGAAAGGCGATATACAAATAAAAATGGAAATGGAAATTTAAGCACATGTTATACAAATGCTTCATATAACTAAATAAAAACTATTATGAGAAATATCTGCTGTGACAAATTTGCGAAGCACTTTGAGGACAAAGTCGCTCAGATTCATAGGGGATTAGATGCCAGAATTGGGCATAGTCCGAATGAGGTGTCCAGAGAACTGTCTGGTCCGGTTTGCTTGGATCAGTTTCAATTATTGTGGCCTGAGGATGCAGACAAGCTGCTTGCAGGGGGGCGGCCGACAATGTGCTCTCTAGACCCTTGCCCTTCCTGGCTTATTAAAACTAGCCAGCAAGGTATGACGGGGTGGATCCAGGGAGTAGTGAATGCCTCTCTGAAGGATGGGGTGGTTCCACTAGCTCTGAAACAAGCTGTGGTGCGCCCCCTCCTGAAGAGGGCCTCTCTGGATCCAGAAGATCTGAACAACTATCGCCCGGTGGCAAAGATACCTTTTTTAGGCAAGATTCTGGAGAGGGCTGTCGCTGCTCAACTACAGGCATGTTTGGATGAAGCTGATTATCTAGATCCATTTCAATCTGGCTTCAGACTAGGTCATGGCACAGAAACCGTCTTGGTCACCCTGGTTGATGACCTACTCCGGGAGAGAGACAAGGGGAATGCTACCCTGTTGGTTCTCCTGGACCTCTCAGCGGCTTTTGATACCATTGACCATGGTATCCTTCTGGAAAGGCTACGGAGCTTAGGAGTTGGAGGCAGTGCCTGGCATTGGTTCTGCTCCTATCTCCAAAACTGATCCCAGATAGTGGCTGTGGGAGATACGGTTTCAACACCCTGGGAACTCACTGGTGGGGTTCCTCAGGGGTCGATCTTACCTCCCATGCTCTTTAACATCTACATGAAGCTGCTGGGAGAGATCATCAGCTCTATTTCTCTGTGCCATCTGAATCAGGAGAGGCGGCGGAAGTGCTTGACAGGTGTCTGGAGGCAGTAATGGGCTGGATGAGGGGCAATAAATTGAAGCTGAATCCAGACAAGACAGAGGTGCTGTGTGTCACAGGGTCTTGGTTCCGGGTAGTTGGGATATACCTTGTCCTCAATGGGGTGGTTATGCCCTGGAAGGGACAGGTGTATAATTTGGGGGTACTCCTGGATGCTGCGCTGACACTTGAAGCTCAGGTGGAGGCCGTAGCCAGGAGCGCCTACTCTCATCTACGGCTGGTACGTCAACTTAAGCCTTTTCTGGATAGAGATGACCTGGCCACAGTTATCCATGCTCTGGTAACCTCTAGACTGGACTATTGCAATGCACTCTACATGGGGCTGCCCTTGAAGACGGTCCAGAAGTTGCAGCTAGTGCAAAACACAGCCGCCAGAGTGCTGACTGGAACAGCTAACCGGACACATATCACGCCGGTTCTTAAAGAACTGCATTGGCTGCCCATTCACTACCGGGCCCAATTCAAGGTGTTAACTCTGACTTATAAGGTCCTAAATGACTTGGGCCCCAAATATCTAAAAGAACATCTTCTCTCATACCAACCTGCCCGTGCCTTGAGATCCGAAGACGAGGCCCTCATGGTTGTCGCACCACCTTCGGTAGTGAGGTTGGCGGGTACCCGGGAGAGAGCATTTTCGGTGGTGGCCCCCAGACTGTGGAATGGTCTCCCCCTTGAGGTGCGCCATGTCCCTTCCTTGTTATCATTTAGGAAGGCTGTAAAAACATACCTTTTTGCCTTGGCCTTTGGCTGAGGAGATACATTCTCCCCCTAGTTATAGTTTTTATTAATACACTATGGAGCGCATGGCTTATATCAGAATTTTTAACCAAGTACCTTGTTTTAATTTGTATTGTGTTCTTAATGTGTTTTTAATATGTTTTAATCTGTATTTTGTTCTTAATATGTTTTTAAATATGATGTTTGATCTGTTGTTACCCGCCTAGAGACCTTCAGGTATGGGGCGGGATAGAAATGGAAATAAATAAATAAATAAATAATACATCTAACAAATCCAAATACTAATAAGCTACACACATGCAAATGTAAGAGATTTTCTCTCCTGTAGTGAAGTCTTCTTTCTTTGATGTGAGGATGTACTAAGAGAATTATAGAAGTACTTTTTGTTCTCTATGTTCTGTTTCTGAGAAACCTCTCATGAGTAATGAATTATATGCCTGTAATGTGAGTAATTGCAGGGCCAACTGCTTGCACCATTAAACACTCAGTTATAGCTCTCACACAGCTTTCTATGCTTGTGTCTGCTAGGTGAAAAGGGAATATTGATCAGAAACCCTTGGCTTTCCACTAATCTTTTCAAAAGGTCTCAAAGGATTAAAAACCTCTTCTGAGACAAGTCAAAGAGAAACAGGGATCTCTGAGTGTGCAGAAGGTTTCAATTGCTTTGCAGGAAAAAAATGAAAGTTTGTATCAAAGGAACAAAAATGGAAAAATATATATATTTGCCTCTATCCGGACAGATATAAAACTGTGGTACATAGAAAAGATTTTGCAAATACCCATAGTTGGAAATATAACCTAGGTTCATGCTTATCTCTGTGGGTGGCAGTTTGAATATATAATAACTGTGGAACTTATTCTTGTCATTCAAACAATAGTGGATGTATTCTATATGCATCAGAAGGTCCCAAATTACTTCTCTGCGCTATGCTGAATAGAGATTTGCTGAACTGGTTTTTGTCAAACTCAGTTCATATCAAGCAGGGGATGTTTGAAATGTTGGTTTCCAAACAGAGTATTCCCTATGTTTGAACCAAATTGTTTGATGTAAAATCAAACACTAGGAGCATTCAACAAGCTGTTCAGATCTGACCCTTTTTGGACAGAATCCTTTTTTCCATGAGCACTCCAAGATCTGGATCTCCAAGAAGACCCCATGCATCTGCATGAGCCATAATGCCCATTCTGAGGCCCCATTTCACCAGAGGTGGGGCGGAGAGGCATGGCTTTTTAGCTGCTTATGCAGTAGCTACAAAGTCTGTGTTTGGTGGTGGCACTTCTGAATTGCTCTAATGTGCTCTATGTAGGACTGCCCTTGAAGATGGTTTGAAAACTGCTGCTAGACTGCTAACTGACATTGCTGGGCAGACATTAGATCAGTCCCAAAATATCTGCACTGTTGGCTTATTTGTTACTGAGTCCAATTCAAGGTATTATTGTTAACTTATAAGGTGCTAAACTGCTTGGACCTCAAGCATTAAAGGAACACCTCTTCACATATTGGCCACGCTCATGCCCTAAGTCAGGAGGGTGAGAATGTATGGGAATGTATGGGAGGGCATTCTCAGTTGTAGTCTGAGGTTATGGAATAACCTCTGAGTCCAGGCACCCTCTCTGTACACATTCAGACAACATACCTCTTTACTGCGGTCACTGGTTGAGGAAACAACATCCCATCCTCAAGTTACTGTTTGAGCTGTTTTATCTGATTTTATTATTATTATTATTATTGTGATCTGCCCTTACATCTTTGGATATAGGGTTTGATAGTAATATAAGTAAATGTTCAAAATGCATGTGCTATTAAAAAAAGGTGTAACAATTAAAGTCTTTAGTTGCAGAAATGCAGCTACAATCATGGAACAGATTTACAATTCCTCTGTAAGTAATTGTATCATCAGGCAAGTGCTATTGGTCTCGTTACCTGGGTGGGTTTTTATTCCTAATGGCCAAATCTCTCATTGGACTAGCTGGCAGAAAAATTGACTCCTCTGAACCCACATAAGGCCTCCCAAAACTTGGCTGGATCTTGTAAAAAGGCTATCTGTGCATTACTTGGTGATTTCTTGCTTTGTCTTTGTTGGTTATGGAGAATAGGCTTTGCTTTTGTTATGATGATTCTCAAAGGGTATCTGAGTGAAACAATCTGACTTTGAACTTTGAAAATATCTCTTTCCATTTTGCAAGAAATTAATTCTTTGCTTCAAGTTTTGCACCCAGAAAGGCATTTAAATCCAAAGTTTGAATCAATCAGTTACAAAGAACAATGCAGTATCCAATCAGTAGAGCCTTGGATTGAGAGATCTTTGAGGGAAAGAGCTCATTTTATCAAAAAAGTAAAAGAATATTTTCAAAGCTTTCCTGGAAGGAAAACAACAACAAAAACCCAGACCAATTGACAATAGCAATATAACCAAACCACTATTACTAAGAAGAACATAAAGCACCAAAGGAGGGATAGAGCAGTAGGTAAATGTGCTGATATAGTGTCTTCTCCTCTACTACAGCAACACTTCCTACCACTCTATGATGGGATGTAAGCTTGATGGACTTGGTATCATGCGATCACCACATCTTTTGAGCTCTCCCGTGATGTCATTGTACTGCCCTGTTATTCCTGTTTAACACATTGGACACAATCTTGCTATTTCTTTTTTCTATTTGCATGAAAGCTTCTAACCCAAAAAAACATATATGTTGAAAAAATTCAAAATTTAAAAGCTCCTTCCATTTATAAACTTTCTGCTCTTGTAAAGGACTGCTAGCATCAAGGAAATGACTTTGGAGAAAGTGATTTATGGACTGTGCCCTTAGGGAATTCTCTTCCAGTGATGTGAGTCCTGAACACCCCCTATTAATGTCACTGGGGTTGAGCAAAGTGTTATTCCATGCTGGCTTTGTCCTTGTATCTTTGCATTTATAGATGACACCTGACATGTCAGCCAACTGCTCATAGAGCCATTTTAAAAATTACTTCACCCTCTGTCATGCAGTTTTTTGTTTCATACTGCCTATTTAGCACAAACAACTTTCACCCAAACTATACTGTAAATTGCTCCTGAAACATCGGAATGATCTGATCCAATAGACTGGAACAATGTCTTGAAGAATAAAATGTTACAGTTTAGATGGTATAATAATTTCATTCAAGAAATAAGCTTTGTATAACTGTTTGGACACCTTGCTGTGTTGGTATTCCATGGAGATGGACTTTGGATGCCACACTGACTTGTAAAATGAGCTGTTGGTCTCTACACTGTTCTAGAAATGAACACATAAACACAGAAGCAAACAAAAAAAGCTATCAAATGTTGGGGCAGAAGGCAAATGTTTATTATGTGTTATCTGCTCGCAGTTTTCTAAACATATCAGGCCGTTTTTGCACTGGACCTTATATCCCAGAATACAGACTAGGAATATTCACTAGAAAGAAAGGAAGGAAGGAAGGAAGGAAGGAAGGAAGGAAGGAAGGAAGGAAGGAAGGAAGGAAGGAAGGAAGGAAAATCACATTTGTTTGGCTGTTGAATCAAAAATCTAGAAATTCATTTCATTGTTGAACTGCTCTATATACTGTACTTTTTTGCAACTTTTTTCCCATTGAAAAAGTCATTTTTCATGATCAAAAATATCACAAAATATAAATATTCAGTCAAATAGTTCATTTTCACAAGCAGGAGACTAATTTCCTTAGACTGATTTTTTGGATATTTGAAAAACCAGATTGTCTTTCTGATGCAAATGTTTGCAAATTTGAAATGTTCTACTGAATCTGTGGATACAATCTTCTTTTGCATATAGCTAGTACAGACTATGATAGAACTTGTCCAGGGCCTGCCATAGTCTGCACCAACATGAGGACAGCATGCTCATTTCTGGGAAATACTCCAGAATAATACCCAATGCGGACATGGTCTCTGCCTCCACTGATGACAATTACCAGAAAAATGCTGCAGTTTGAGGAAAGAATTGAGGTTAATGAGATGTGTACATTAGGGATGTGTCCAAATGGTTTTTTTTTAATGCCATTCATAACAAATTTAATGTTAGAAAATTTGTTATTTGTTCAAATAGATCCCCTTCGAATTCATATGAATTTGCATGAATATCCGAAACAAGCAAATACATATCCAATATGAACGCATACATATCGAATACATATCTGATGCATATCTCCAGTTTAATGAATGTCCGAACTATTTGTACAAATGTTCCAAACATTTGTATTCATACAAATGTTAATGTACGAATGTCGTAACATTCAATTCATGTACGAGTGTCCAAATTCATATGAATTTATAGAAATAACAAAATGTTATGAATATTCATGCACTTTTAGAGGTGTGCATGGACTTCTTTTTCCTACTGCTTTTGTTCAGTTTGAAGCGAATCACAGAAGCTGTGAACAAGTTTGAACTGAACTTCAGATAACACACCCACATTGATTGGACCCATAACATACTTAGAGAGCCCCATGGTTCTCATGGAGACTACCCACTTATATTTGTGATCTTACTCCATGTGTTAGGACCTGCTACAGTGAAAAGCTCCCAATTATGTCAGACTTGTGCAAGCTTTCTTTATGTAATTAACAATTCAAAAAAGACAATAATGAGAAAGTTCTTAATGTGATTGGAGCCAACAATATACTTTCTATTCATTACACACACTTGACAACACAGAGCAAAACCATAAGCACCCTCATCTTTCAGAGGCATGATATAATGGGTTTAGCAACACAGGTGACCCTCAAACCAGGAATCATGAAACAATGTGTGCTTTTTGTTAATTTGTTTTTTGTTTCCTTTTTTTTTAAGCAAAGAATCAGACATCCATATTTTCCCCTTTAAACATTTGTATCTAGATTATTAACAAGAGCACAAAAGTATTACATGTTCATAATTTTATTGTTAATGCAAATCAGAGATAAGAGAAGCATCAGTTTCAGAGAGAACAATTGTCCCCCCCCCCTCTCTTTCACACACACGATTCCAGACAGTGATTGTGGGAGACTCTGGCTCAATACCCTGGGAACTCACTTGTGCGGGTCCTCAGGGGTTGATCTTACCCTCCATGACTTTCAATATATGTATGAAGCCACTGAGAGAGATCATCAGGAGATTTGGAGTGAGATGCCATCAATAAGCAGATGATAACCAGTTCTATCTCTCTGCACCATTTGAATCAGGAGAGCTGGTTGAAGCTCTTGACAAGTGCCTGGAGGAGGTAATGGGCTGGACGAGGGCCAATAAATTGAAGCTGAATCTAGACAAGATGGAGGTGCTGTGCATCACTGGGTCTTGTGTCTGTGAAGTTGGGAGGCATCCTGCCCTGGATGGGGTTGTAATGCCCTGGAAGGAGCAGGTGCAAAATCTGGGGGTGCTCTTGGACTCTGCATTAACCCTTGAAGCTCACGTGGAGGCCATGGCCAAGAGTACCTATTCCTAACCTTGGCTGATTCAGCAGCTAAGGTCTCTTCTGGACAGAAATGATCTGACCACAGTTATCCATGCTCTGGTAACTTCCAGATTGGACTACTGTAAAGTGTTCTACATGGTGTTAAAGTTAACTTATAAGGCCCTAAAGGCCCTCCTGGTTGTCCCACCACCCTCGGTTCCAAAAGAGGTGGGCATCTGGGATAGTCCTCCACCTGTGGAATAGTCTCCCTCCTGCGCTCTGTCAAGCACCTTCACTCTATGTGTTCAGACAAGCTGTGAAGATGTACCTCTTTTAGCCTAGCCTTTGCCTAAGTAAAGGAACAGCTTCTCCTCCCCATCCAGGCACTGTTATGGTTTTAATATGTTTAATATGTTATGGTTTTTAATGTGTTTATTTTCTAAGTTGTAGCCTGCTCTGAGACCCCTGGGTATAGGGTGGGATAAAAATGAATAAAATAAAATAAATACACACACTTGCACCCCTTAACTTTTAGTCCTGCTTATACATGCATACTGCCTGTTCACAGACGCACTTTGCATCTTATACTTGTTCTTGAACCTGTTCTTGAAATGAAATTTTCAGAAGAGGGGGATAATCTAAATCAGGGAAGAATATCAGCATACTAAATAACAGGGAGCTTCAGAACTCATCAGGTGTTCAAAAGTTGGCTGCACATTTCTTTAAACGTAACATGCTATGTGAGTTGCATACAGAATTTACAAGCTTCTACTTTTTTTAAAAAAAAGTGCTTCTCAGGAAATAAACATAAGAAAACCACAATTTTCAAGCCTGCCGGAACATGTTTACCTCGTAATGAACAAAATCAGCCTCTTGGAGCCTTTTGCAAGTTCTCTCTCTCCCCCCCCCCCCCACTCCACTTTCTACAGACAGCTAGAATTAGTGCCTCTGGGACTTTGCCTCAGCAGACTTCCTAAATAAAGCAAATGAAAGGCCAAGACATGGTTATGAAGCTCTACAACATGTGGAGGCTCCTGCCAGAAATTTTTCCACCTCAGTTCCCCCTCTTTCAATCTATTTCCCACTTCTCACTTGGATTCAAAATTCAAGGTAATGAGTGAGAGCCTGATGTTGTCTTAATGTCCGTGGTTTCCTGCTGTTGCATTGACTGTGTGGGAGAGCAGCAGACCAAGCCTGGCAAGCCCCAGGACCTATCCAGACTGAGCCGAGGTCTGGAAAGGTAAGCAGGGCACAAGGGACTGTGTGTGCATGCACACACCCCTGAGTGGGGGTGGGCACCCAAGAGGCCCCCGCTGGCTGCTGTCAGCCCAATCAGGGTGGTGGCAGCCCACAGAACCCCAGGACAGCCCCGGCCAGGTCTTGCCTCACCTTCAAAAGAGGCTGCCAGCTGGCAGGCCAATATGGCCCATTGGTAGCTGCCGGGGATGGGGCATCTGCCCTCTGTGGCAGCCTTTTTGGGCTGGTACACATGGGGGATAGATCCACCATTCGCACAATGGCCAGTAAGGGATGCATTGAGAACGCGCCTCTTACCAGCCAAAGCAAATGGTGGGTCTGTCCTCTGTGTGTACCAGCTTTAAGCAATACTCTGGAGTAAACCTACTCTGGAGTAATCACTTGTTGCTCAGATGGCTGAGCAACAGCGAGGAACAAGTGAAGGACTTACTTGTCTGAATTCTGTACTTCCACTATCGGTGTGCCAAGTTTGAAATACCCAAAAGTACATTACTGCTACCTCCATGCATGTTCAGCTGCCATTTGAGGGTCCTGCATCTCCAAGACAGCAGCTTACAGGAGCAGCGTTAAGATAGGTAAGTGGGTAGCTCTACAGAGAGGGAAAGCATGCCAAGAGTCCTTTTTCCCACTCTCATGATACCACAGAATATCATCACAGTATCCTGGGACTATGCTGGGATTACCACATATACATCTGGCATTCCCACGATAGCCCCAGGGTAATAATGGGTTTTAGACCATATCTGAAAGCTTTTGTTGTTGTTGTTTTAAATCAGCTGAAAAGGGAATAGAATTTGAAATGGATATGCTGCCGACACCATTTTGCCAGAACAATCAAATGTTTGAAACATCACCATCACCAAAACAACGCCCTGGTGCACAGTAGAAGTTGCTATGGTCATTGCTATGGTGATGCAGATGGTCTGGGATGGACCATCTGCCCTGAAAGGGTTGCTAGTTAAATTTGGGGCACTGCTGTTAAGTACAAATGCTAATGGAGAAAATGTGTGCAAGTCACCAGCATAGGGATAAGAACATAGATCAGAGGCCTTTTCACACTTGGTTGTTGGCCACTATCTGAGGATTAGAAAGCAGGCTGCATTGCCCCTGCTTGGAGATAACCTAAAAGCACCATCCAAATCCCATGTACAAGTGACCCTAAGCTGAAGGTTGAATGCTAATGCCAGGTTGGTCTAGTGGTTAGGGAGCTGGATTCTTATCTGGGAATATCGAGTTTGATTCTCCTCTCCTCCATGAAGCCAGCTGGGTGACCCTGGGCTAGTCACAGCTCACTTCTGAGCTCTCACAGCTCCACCTACCTCACAAGGTGTCTGTTGTGGGAAGAAGATCAGAAAGCTTTCTCAGGTGCTTTGAGTCCCCTTAAATGGGTAAGAAAAGTGGGGTACAAAAGCCAACTCTTATTATTATTATCTTGATTCCACTGCTTCTGATACAGTATAGCATTATTTGAACAACAACAAAAATGTTCAGTGTTGCTCATGTGATACTGGGGTCATAATAATCTCAAATCTTTGCTTCCTATTCCTGCTAAATACAATGGGTTGTACTTAACTGTGTGTGTGCCTTTTATCCTTCAGTGTTGTTACCTTGAGAACAAAACCTGTAAATAGCTGAGAAACTGAAGATTTATTTTCTTCTTGTTGCATTCAGTATGCAGTCTTCACTAGCCCACTGCTGGCAACTCTTTGTCTTCATAGATTAATAATGGAATCTTGTTTAATAATCAGTCCAAATCAGTGATGTTTTATTTCATCCCTGGAGGATCCATTGCTTATCTTATCAAAAGGAGGAGGATTCTCTCTCTCTCATTTTCTGTCAGATGGTATGATCATTATCTGGACACACACAACATCAGCAAACAGTGCTGAGCTCCTAGCATTGCTGGTGGTGAAGACTTTCAGAATTCATGTTTATCATCTGCAGAAGATTAATGCACTAACTAGCTTCAAGCACTGCATTAGCACTAAAGTCCATTAATTCTAATTATGTTTTGCATATAGAGAATATTAAAATGTTTAAATTAATAAAGGAGAAGGGCCAGCCCCTTGGCTCAGCTGCTGAATGTTAATGCAGTCTGTGGTGCAGAGGTGATCTTTGTTGCAAAAGAATGTTCCCCAGGCCTACAGAAAATAAGCACTCACATTCTTTTGGAGAACTTATACTAGGGATGTGCACAAATATATTTTTGATATTTGAATCCGAGTAGATTCAAATGTCAAAAAATCCAATTTGATTTGGATAATTAAGATCTGAATGTCATAAAATCCTATTCGAATCCGGAATATTCAAATTCGTGTTTTTGAATACTAAATTCGTATTTAAAGATACAAAATGTCAACAACATTTGTATCTGTTATACATATCTGTGCACATTCCATAAAAGTACGAATGCATCCCATATTATCCCGTATGCATCCCGTATTAGTCCTGTATTTTGAGCACAGTCCCATTTAATTTTCACGCGGATTCAAACCTGACAAAGATTGAAGCTTTCCAAACTAAGCAGCTCCGAATCTTACTGGGCCTTTCCAGAACAACGTTAACCACTGCAGTAAGGGCTGAACTGGGGATGGTCTCACTAAAAGCCCTAGTTTTATGGAGGCAATTTAACTACTGGACAAAAATCAACCAAATGAGCCTAAATAGGCTCCCCCGTATATGCCTTAGAAGAACAAGTCCAGTGCCAACATGAGACATCTTGGACAGAGGCCCTAAATAACCAGCTGGCTAATATTGGCCTCCCTCTACAATTTTTGCATGATCTAGGTCCCAGGGCAAAACAAGTGCTTATACAACGCACTGCTGATATCTGAGGGATTTTCGCACTGCAACGCGTTCCAAACGGAAAGCGTGCAGGCGGGCAGCTTAAGACACTTCCGGGCGCTTTTACCTTTCACACACAGACGCGCCGGAAGGCGTTCCTCGCCCCCAGCGAGCCCAACATCGACCTCCTGCCACCCCAGAAAGGGGCGACAGGACGCCGATGCTGGTGCCTCCTTCCCGGGTCTGGCAGCCCCATTGGGGCTGCCGGACCCGGGAAGGAGCCACGTCCCGGCGGCCGGCGGAGGCGACAGACGGGACGCACCGAATCGGGGTTCCCCTGTCCCATCTGCCAGGGTCACTGACCCTGGCAGACGGGAAAGCGGAACCCCGATTCGGTGGGTCCCGTCTACCGGCTTCGCCGCGCCGGCGCAATCGCCGGCCCGGCAAGTCGGGCCCAGGGGGCGTGCCGACGGCTGTCAGGGAGAGAAGCGTGCGAACGCTTCTCTCCCGGAACGCGCCGGGGCGGCTCGTCCGCGTTCGAACGGATGCAGAGCACTTTAAAGTGCTCTGCATCCGGAACGCGTGGAGGACAGCTCCGGACACGAGGCGGCGCAAGCCCCGCTCGGGCAATGCGTATGCCTCGTCCGGAGCTGTCCTCCACGCGTTCCGGAAAGGCCAATGCGAAAAGGCCTCTATTCACAAATGGACATAGCATCTATAGCTAATTCATCAGCCGCAAAGTTTCTAACCAGCCACAAACTGAACACCAACATTGAAAACTACCTGTCCATCCCACTTCCGCTTCCCCTAAGAAGAATTTACACCAGGACAAGATTTGAACAATTTCAACTTATGATGCACACAGGGCGCTATTGCAATATTCCAAGCAGAGAAAGATTCTGTGTTTGGGGGGAACAGGTCGTGGAGGATGTCAAACATTTTCTGATTGACTGCCCAGCGTATTCTGAGCTCCGTGCCAAATATCTGGAACCAATACTATCTAACCTTGAGCCTTGGAGTAGAGAGGACCCTCTAAACTTTCTCCTGAAAGGTCAGGAGAGAGCTTCTGTGATTAGAGTGGGTCTATTCACCCTAGGGGCTACTAAGAAAAGAGCACACTATCTGAAAGGAAAACTGGGTAAATAGGAACTTGACCCTATGCAGAAGGATGCCTGCTCACTCTTGCTTTTGTTTTGTCTTACATGTTTGCATATGTACATGGAAATGGTCTCATGACTAGTCAAATAAAGTTTATATATACGACAGATATGAATCTACACATTTTAATTATTCAAAAATCCATATTCGAGTTTGAATGTGCAAATTTGGATTTTTTACAATCCGATTTGAGTTCAAATGTCAACATTCATCGGATTTGAATCAAATATTCAAATTTTTGAATATTTTTGTACATCCCTAACTTATACCAACCGCAGGCCTCTCACAGCCTCTGCCTTCCTTAAGCTGTCAAATAACACTGATGCTTGTTTGGTCAATAAATGGCCTCAGAGTTCAATTTTTGCACACATTTCTTTTTCTAAATGTATCAGGAGCCTGAATCCAAGCACTGTAACTGGTTAGCTAGAGTGTGATCAGACAAGACTTTTTTGGTCACTTTGAAGGAAAAAAAAAGCATTCTTTCTGTAGACATACACACAATATTATTCAAACAATCTGACAATTCTTTCCTTGACAAGTACACAACACTGCCCACTTGTCTGCCCAGTTTTCCATGGCCCTTTTTGGACAATTGACTGTAGTGGTTATTTCACACATTGTGATTGGCTATATTTCCCTCCTCTGTGCTTACGTAGCTTCCCTTCCATTCTGATACTAGGGTTGTTTTAACCCAAATGAGAAAGAGGTGCCTATTCCCAACTTTCAAGGCAGAGAAAGGTAAATCTAGAGAGAAAACACCTCAACCTAATCCAGAGGATGTCTCTTTCAGCTTGCCTGATTACACTCTGTTAAGCCTCTGCTGCAAGGTATTCTGTTGCATT
This sequence comes from Aspidoscelis tigris stejnegeri, assembly GCA_023333525.1. Classification (NCBI taxonomy): domain Eukaryota; kingdom Metazoa; phylum Chordata; class Lepidosauria; order Squamata; family Teiidae; genus Aspidoscelis; species Aspidoscelis tigris. Next base: position 12,525,218 of record JALMGA010000006.1, on the reverse strand, counting down.
ATGTGAAACCAATTTCTTCATAAAGACAAGCCGTATTCTCACATTGTACATTTCAGACATTGGATGTTTTTCCACCACAGCCCTTAGATCCAGATCTAAGAAGATCCGGATCTAAGGAATGGGTACATTCCTTAATCTGAATCTAGTAGATCTGGATTAAGGGAAGCAACCAATGTGTTTCCACGGGAGGTGTAGCACCCATTAACAATGGGTGCTAACCCCTCTGCCGTGGAAACACCTTTGCACCCATGTGGGGAATCCGGATTGACCCACAAGGGGTCTGCCTGTCACCCCAGGTGTTTTGGGGGACAGGGGGTGCAATCTCCGAAGTCCCTCCGAAGGCAACTTTGGAGATTAGCAAAGGCTCAGAAGACAAACCCCTTGGGAGAGTTTGCATATTAATTAGCTCCTTGTGAGCAGGGATGAGTCAGCCTCATTAAATATGTACCTCTTTCTATGCCTGAAAGTAACAGTCTGCTTTGCTTTGTTCTTCCTTTGTTCTCAGAGGTTTGTCTTTGGAGGCAAGGTTTTGGAGCTTCCCCCCATGGGTGCCCCCTTCCCCTAGCCTCCTCTAGACCCCATTGCCAAACTAACGTGGAAACAGGCTCCCTTTAATCCAGATTTTCTGGCTGAAGACCCCATTGTAGACCCCATTAATGGACATCTGGATTAAAGGCTGAGATGTACCCATATGATCCGGATTTCCCCAGCGACGGTGGAAACAAATGTGTCCCAAATGGGTGTCGTGGTGGAAATGGGGTCATCCAGCTAACACCCAAATGGGTCCTTAATGGGTGCAAAAATTGGTGCTTTCTGCTGGTGGAAAAACACCCATTCTTCCATAAGTATCAATATATGTACAGTAGGGATGTGCACGGATGTTTTTTTGGCATTCAATTAGAAACAAATTGAGTGTTCAAAAATCAGCATTCATATGAATAGATTGCATTCGAATGTGGTAAAATTCTATTTGATACAAATCTATTCATATGTATTTGTACAAACATTCAATACGTATCTGATATGAACAGATATATATCTGATTTGAACATATCTGAGTATCTGATATGTTTCCCCAGCTTAAGGAATGTCTGAACAATTCATACAAATGTCCAGAAACATTAATATTTGTTCGAATGTTAGCATACGAATATCAAAGCATTCAATTTGAGTTTGAATATCTGAATTTGGTCAAATTCGCCCAAATTTTGAATGTTACGAATATTTGTGCACATCCCTAATGTATGGTACTTTGATAAGACTAATTGCATGACAAATTTAACACAGATGCACATCATGTTGATCACGATAACTAATCAGAACGTCCACATGAAGATGCCAGATATTATAAAGAGAAAATAGAAGAGGCTTGCTACATTTCCAACAAGCCTACAAACCTGTGATCTATATATGGAAATGATTTTGTATTTGACAATGTCCTAATTCTGAAATACCCTGAAGATAGCAGCTCTATCATTTCACTCTTTTCACCTTGATAAAACTTTCTTCTTTGTCAGATACCTTGCATGTGCCTTTAGGCTACATATATAGCTTTTTTAAAAAAACCTTTTGATTGGTTTGTGATATATTTATATTTGTTTTCATTGTGTTTTAGGATCAGTGTTGCAAGTCACTTTGAGGTACATTGTCATGCAGATCAGTTTAGAAGGGAAAAAAAGGAAGATGCCATTTTTCATGTGATAAACAGTAAGTAATTTAGCTCATGTGTAAATGCTAATGTATAAAGCATCCTTACAAATGTACATTTTATTGTTTTTTTAAATAAAACATGCATCTACATTAATATTCTTAAAATACAAGTTACAAATTACTCTCATGTTTCTTCTTCAGTTGACCTCCAATTTCCTTTGTGATAAGTGTGACTTTTTGTTCTTCTCTTTTAATATGCGTCTTCTCCCTTTCAGTCCTCAAAATCCACAATTAATAATGTCCTCTCCATCTTCTGTAGGTAGTCAATAAAGTGTTGCCAAGTTTTTTTATAAAACCTGTCACCATCTTGTATCTTGACAGCCAGCTTATCCATCTCTACTATCATTTTTGCAATTCACTTCGTTGTTTCCCAAACCTATGCATATATGGGTGGTTCTGCACTGCACCTCCGAAATACGGATCTATTAGGTCCGTATTTCAGAAATCCATGTTAAGTAGATCTCTGTGTGTGTGTGTGTGTCTTGTATTGTCTTTTGGAACCTGAAGGTCAAGGAGAAGCTAACAACTGAAATAGCTGTAATATTACAATTTGTAGCAATGATAACAGTAACACTAGCATGAATATAACTAGTCTTAACTGGCAAACAGTACTATTTTTCTCGGGGTTGGGTATATGTCCATGTGCAATGTCTTTCAATAGAAATATCCATCCATTTTTGTTCTCTTCATTTCTAATGAACAACAAGACATTCCTGGCATGTCTAACTCAGAGCTGTCCTAGAGGGGAATGAGGTGGAAACCAGGGGTCTCCTATCTCAGGGCTCCCCCTTGCCCCAGAAGCCGCGGATCATGGCTTCTGGAGGTGGGGGGGCTTCATGTACACCCACTCTATCCCTCCCCAGGGGGAGCACGCGTGATCCCCTCCTTACCTTCAAGCAGCCAGGCTGAATCTGGCTGCCGGGGCCCGTTGCACTTTGCGGGTGCGTGCAGTACGCCTTCCTATTGGCCATGGAGGCTGGGAGGAAGGCCCACTTAAGAACACTTCTGCAGTGCGGACACATCCTACATGGATGTGTCTTTACTGCAGAAGTACCCATTAAGTACCCATTAAGACTACCTCCAAGGTAGTGTTCCATTAATGAGAATGAAGGGGCTCTTAACACCAATTAAGGACACATCACTCAAGAGCCAGTGCAAACGCATGTGTTTCTAATGGGTGTTCTAGTGCGGATGAGGTTTTTAAAACCTGTCCTTAATGGGTGTTAAGTGTCCAATGCGGAAGCACACATGGATAACTACTTCCTCCTCCTGGCTACCTCCTTAAGGCTTGTGTAGAGCAGGAAGATCCTGTGTATAGCCAGATCTTCATGGCCTTTACATCAGACAGTTCCTCCACATAATCTCTCTCATGCTCACCTGACCTTCACCTCTTAAAGGATGTTAGGAACTTTCATTCCTGGATCTTTTTGAGTGGTTAATTTTAAGAAACATTATTATTAGCAGAAAATAGTATAAATGTGTATTCAGGCATTGTTTATGGGAATTTAAATTTAAAACTAAATTTAAATGTTGCCTTAATAATGATGATGACAACAACTACTTCTTCTTCTTCTTCTTCTTCTTCTTCTACTACTACTACTACTACTACTACTACTACTACTACTACTTATTATTATTATTATTATTATTATTATTATTATTATTATTATTATTATTATTATTATTATTATTATTATTATTATTATTATTATTATTATTATTATTATTATTATTATTATTTCTGTTAGACAAAAAGAAATAGAAATGTGAAATATTAGATCTGGTGAGTTTCTCCAACTGTTTCTCCTCAATTCCAGGTGACAGCAGAATTGAGGAGAAACAGCTGGAGAAGCTCACCAGATACGAAGACCTGAGAATTGAACTTCAGCGACTCTGGCGAAAACCAGTGAAAGTGGTCCCAGTCATCCTCGGCACACTGGGCGTGGTGCCAATTGATCTCAGCGGGCACCTAAAAACCATTGGCATTGACAAAATATCCATCTGCCAACTACAAAAAGCCACTTTACTGGGGTCTGCTCGCATAATTCACCGATACATCACGCAGTCCTAGGTGCTTGGGAAGTGCCCGACTAGTGATATAATACGAAGTCCAGCATAGTGATCTTGTTTGCTTTGTGTACCTACTGTTTTTACATAATAATAATTTCTGTTAGGAAAAAAGAAATAGAAATGTGAAAGATTAGTGTAGTCCCTAGAAATGACTCCATATTAGCTCCATGCCTTTATCTGAAGGCATTTGCAGCTCTGTGGAATGACTTTCACCATTTTTAAAGTCCTGGTTTTTTTTAAGTAACACTGAACTTTTGCACTTAGAAAAAATGGAACTCTCAATGAATCTTCATCCTCCCCCTTAGTAGCCAGTCCAAGTTTCCAAACGGATTTTCATCCCACAGTCCCTAATAATATAGTTAAATATGCATATGCAGCTAAATATATATTTCTATTTATTTAGAAGGATGTTTATGAGCTAAAACTATGCTTTTGTAAAATGGCAATCTGTCTCCTGTTACCTATGTATATGTAAATAGATGTAATTTTTTTCTTTTGCACAATTACACTTTGTTCCTAATAGTAAACTTCCAGTGCACTGTGTAAATTTCGTGAGAGAATTGCTGTCTAGTTTCTAGAAAACAACAATAGAACCAGATATTAAATTAATATGATTGCCTTGATTCCAAGAAGTTTGCTTATTTTGAGTTTGCCTGTTTGAAGACACGTTACTATGAAGTACACATATTGACTTAATCTCAGTCACTAACTTTCGATATAAAACCTGTGGCTTCATAAATTCCTAATTTCATATGACACAGATCCTTCCTTCGAAATTAGGGGTGGGTGGGAGATGAGACCCTCTCTCCCTCCCTGTCTTGTTTTCCAGATCTCACCCTCCCTTTAATGCATGTTAGAGGAAAGAAGGCAAAGGACTGAATCCTGTTGCTTTATCCTCATAAGAGTCAAGGATTTACTATTGCCTTAAGGTCTTGCTTGTCATGAAAGCTGCTTCTCTGCCTAGTGTGGAAGGAATTAGCATTGCTTGCTGGGAGACAGACCTGTGAGACATATCCAACTGATTTACAGTTTGGGGTTGGACTTTATTATATACTCCCTGTCATGGATACAGCCATTTGTCCTCTGAGCAAATGACTTTTCTCCCAGGATACTATGCATATTCTTGACTTTCTGTCATATAAGAGTAATGCCCTCACTCAGAATTCATCTTTCCATTCTCTTTGTCCTACAATTTACCCATCTGTCTCTTGCTGCACTATTACATGTGACATTTTTGCTGTATTTCAGACCATATGGAGAACCATTGTGTTGCACAAAGAAATACTATGTTACATGGGTAAATATCAGTAGGATACAGCATAGTAGATATGCTCTAGATTCAGAGGATCAAACTGTGTACAGAAAGTATTTTGAGATTATCCATTCCATATGTTGACCAAGATATTGGAAAAAAAATGATTCTACAAACCATCTGCAAGGGAAATTTACTTTTTTTGGATCACTTTATTTGTGGGCCAGGCTTCCTATCAATATGTGTTCATATCTTCTGTGTCCATATCACCTCTTTTATTGAAGCCTCCCGTTCTTCTTGTTCTTCTTCTTCTTGTTAATGTTAATGATGTTGCAATTCTTTTGATGAGAAAGGTTACAAATGTTTGGAATTTTTTGGAAAGTTTAAAGGAATATCAAAGATTGAAACCTAGATTTATTGCATGATTTCCCTATATTATTATCAAATTGATAACAACAATCACAGAAAATAAGTTGACAAGCAAAGCATCACTTTGCCTCTTAGAGCTATGGAGAGGTCTCATTTGGAATATTGGGCACAATTCTTTGTCATATTCAAAGCAACATCCAATATCATAGGTCCGAATGGGCCAGTTTGTTCAGAGATTATCAGCCCATCCCAAGCTGGGATGGATTGCTTCTAGCATGATACTTGCAGTCTGCATTGGGTCCAGCCATCACACTGGCTCCAAAGCATTCACCTGCTCCACAGCCAGCATGGGGACATCTAAATGCTCCAATCAGCACCCTCTTGCACAGCTCTGTGGTCTAGTGTAGACCACAGTATCACAAACTGGTCTATACTCCATCCCATGTAGAAAAACAAGTCTAGGAAGGGGTGGACAGGAGGTCCTAAAACTCCTTTTGGTTACAGATCAATGTCTTATGTGGAAAGAACACTGGTCACCACACCATCAAGAACATTATGTAACTGGGGGGAAATATATATATAAAAAAGGGCAACCAGAATGATCAGGGGTCTGGAACACCTCCCATATGAAATATATAGGAATATATAGGTCTATTCACCTTTTAAATCATATATATAAAATCATAGAGGGGGGAAACCTATCACAAACACTAGAACCAGGGAATACTCTATGAAACTGAAAGCTGGAAAGGTAGGACCCCCAAGGGGAAATATATATATTCACTCAGTGAGTCATTAGTCTATGACATTTATTTTCAGAAGAGACAATGACAGCTTTAAAAAGAGTAAGAGAAATTCATGGAGAATAGGTGTATCAGTGGCTACTAGAATGGATGCTAGGTACCATCTCTGGGCTGGAGAGCTTCTAAAGGCAATCTGCAGGTATTCAAAAGCAGGTCTTTTGAACTCTGCTTTGTCTTCTGCTTGGAAACAATTGTGTGAGATAGGATGCTGGAATAGGCAGTCTGTGGTCTGATCCATCAGGGTTCCTTCTATATTCTCATCTTCTTATATATACAATCTGACCTAAATTTCATGCACATTACGTCATAAGCTTGTCTTTTTTTTTGTTTCAAACATTGACAAATAAGAAATATAGAGTAATAGTGGATATGCCATATTCAAATACCATGCGAGTAGGAAATCAGTACTGACTTAAAAAAAAAATGGGGGAATAAAATGGCCCTGACCTCCTTGCTATGCATTATGTTCCTATGAGAACAGGACCAGGATATGATGTTATTTTGTTATCATAATATATTCCAATCCATGGCCCAGTCTTCTGAAACTAGCATCGAATACTGGAAGGCTCTTCCCTCTTCATCTGCATGAAGCAAAGCAATGAAGTAGAATATGGCAGCAGAATCGCTTCATATCCTGGTCCTCCTGTGGACCTCTTTGAAGTCGTCAACAATAGGGGTGTGCACAAATGTATTTTTTTGTATTCAAATTCGAGTCAAATTGAATATTCAAAAAGTCAATTTGATTTGAATGTCAAATATCCAGATTTTCAAACATCCAGTTTGGATCTGAATTTATGAATGTCAATAAGATTCGTATCCAAAATATGAATTTGTGCAAATACTTATTTATCCCGTATGCATCCATATGGTTCCTATTTCTATCCCGCATTATTTGTGCAAATACGTATAATGTTTGTGCACATTTGTATATGATAGACACGGATCTACTTATTCTAATTATTCAAAAATCAGTATTGGATTTTCGAAAATCTAAAATTTGTCTAAATGTGTAAATTTGGATTTTTGAAAATCAGATTCGAATTCGAATGTTGACATTCAACAGATTCAAATCGGATTTTTGAATATCTGTGCACATCCCTAGTCGACAACTGGTGTCCATACTCCAGACTTGTGAAGTCCAGATAACACACCTGTGTAAGCCAAAAACTATGGGGGGCCTGTCTTGGTGATTCTCCAGTAAAGACTGTTGGAAGTAGTGCTGAAAGTCACCATGCCACTTGAAACAGACCCTTCCAGCAACCATGAAGTGAATATGGGGCTGCTGTGATGTGAATAAACAAGACAAGCCCATTAGAGCATAAAAATCCACACTGGCCTAGACAAATTCTAAAACACTCCACCTCAGCGGAATGGAAGGTTCTGGTAAGGATGTAGAAAAGTCACCTGGTGGTCTTTTCACACTTAACTTCAGTGGTGTGGCAATCACAACATGGCACCCTGCCTCCACACAGCACTCTCAAAGGATGTGGGTGTGAATTATGTGTCTGGGAGCATACCAGAAGTATCCTAGATGTTCCTGGTGAAGCTGTAGTACAGTCATTACTGCTTCACAGCACTGGAGGATCAGGACTGCTTTGCGTGCTCTGGTCCACTTCATGATAAAGGTAACATTACAATGTGCAGATGCAGCATCACAGAGCATGAGGGCTTGTCCTAATTGCTTTTACTCTTGTATCTACTCTTTGTATCAGATAAGTTGTTCCTATATAATATCTAGTAGGGTTAAGAATGCAATGCAATGAAATTTTGCTCTGAGCCATTAACTTAGAAATCCAAATTCCATTGGATTGGACTACTTACATATCTCTGCAATTTACATCTCTCTGTGTGTGTGCGTGTGTGTCTTATATTGTCTTTTGGAATCTGAAGGTCAAGGAGAAGCTAAGAACTGAAATAGCTGTAATATTACAATTTGTAGCAATGATAACAGTAACACTAGCATGAATATAACTAGTCTTAACTCACAAACAGTCCCATTTTTCTTGGGATCGGGTATATGTCCATGTGCAATGTCTTTCAATAGAAATATCCATCCATTTTTGTTCTCTTCATTTCTAACAAACAACAAGACATTCCTGGCATGTCTAACTCAGAGCTGTCCTAGAGGGGAATGAAGTGGAAGCTGTACGGCTCATCTGCATATTTAGCCAGGATTTTGGCACATTGTTAGAACTGTTATCCATACCAGCAAAAATGCCAGCATCAGAGAAGCAAACGGAGAAAAATAAAACTGTGTTTTGTGTGTGTGTATGTATAAGAAAGAGAAGAAAAAAATAGAGGTGCGTGATTCCCAAGATGAAATACATTCATTCAAGCTTTATCAAGATATTTTATGTAGCTTGCTTTCTGAAATATGCAATAAATCTAATGAGAGTTTGAAATGCCTATGTGAAGTATAGTCCTAGTGGCTGGGTTTTTTCAAGTGATTTCCACTTTTCCTTTGTTGCTTGAAATGTTTTCAAACCTCTTACTTCACAAAAAAACATTTTGCTTAACATCACAGGTTGTAATTCTGAGCATACTCAAATATGATTCTTGCACCTTGCTGCTGAAATAGTCATGGGGCTTCAAGTGAGACAAAGGACAAATTCACACACACCTGGGTGGGGAACTCCTGGGACGCTCCCGTAAGGGGCATTTGCGTTATTTGGAGCCACTTCTTTTCCAGATGTTACAAATGCTCTACCTTTATACTGTCTACAGAGCTGGAACTAGGGAAGTGCACGAAAGTTTTCTTTGCATTTGCATTTGAATTGAATTGAATATCCAAACAATTCGATTTGAATGTTTAGAATCTGAATGCAACAAAATCCGATTCAAATTCAATACAATTGGATCTATTTGTTTGAATGTTAGATTCGAATCTGAAGATATGAATATTGACAACATTCGTATTTTAAGATATGAATGTTGACAATATTTGTATGTGTTATTCGTATCTGTACGCATTTTGTACACGTCCCTTTTTATCCCTGTATGCATCCTGTTTTCATCCTGTACTATCAGCGCAAATGCGTACAGATACGTATGAGATTTGTACAGATACATATGTAATGCACACATATCTGCACATTTATATGTTTCAAATCATTTGGACAAATGTTTTTGAACATTTGAAATTTGTTCAAATGATTAAATTCAAATGTGTTGACATTCTATTTGAGTTCGAATGTCCACATTCAATTGAATTTGATCAAATTTCAAATGTTTAGAACATTCGTGCACATCCCTAGCTGGGGCAGCCCTGCAACACTCCTATTTGTACCTCTTCTGGGTTGAAGAGGTGTAGATTGAGAATACGACCAGGCAGTACAATCGCACTGCAATTTGCACCTCACTGGTGCTTAGGGAAGTGCTGGTGAGATTTGGGATAGATCAGGCATTCCAAAGACTGTGGTTCATGCATGTGACCAGAGTCCTATTAAGGTTTCATTGAGGCTGGTTAAGGTGGATTTCTTGGTTCCACTGGGCTAGGCTACATTTACCATAATCTCCCTTCAGCCTACATGTAGCAACACTGGCCCTTTCTGCACTTGGCCTTCTTCTGGAATATATCTCGGGATAGCATTCTGCTGGTCACAAGCAAATACAGACTATGGCATGGCTCACCTTGGGCCTTCCATAGTCTGCACTAGCATGCAGGTAGCAGGTCCCTATTCTGGGATATATTCTAGAATAAGGTCAAGTGCAGAAAGGTCCACTTTGAGGCACCATGACCTAATTTGAGCAGAAATCGAGTGTGAGTAACAACCCTTCTGTATTTCTGATCCCCATTTTACTTTTTCTTTCTGCATCCCAGAGCAGAACTCTTTCTAAATGGTCATTTCCAAATAATTATACCATTTACAAGTTTCATGATATTTCCCAAGAATCATGGGAAATCTTGCATGATTCTCCAGAACTTCTGGGGAATCAAGTATTTCCCACAATTCCCAAATGGAGGCATGTAGTAACCACAAAAGCTGTACAGCTTTTCCCCTGGCTTCCTTCTCTTCAGCCTCCCAGAGTAAAAAGAGCAACTATTTTCCTGTCTCAAAAGCTTGTAGTACATACTCAGCACCACCAGGGTGCTGGACACTTTCCACTCCATGCAGTTGCCTTTGGGCATTATGGTGTCTGCAAGCACATGGATTTTTTAAGAACAACTCTTCTTTTCCTGTTTGAGGATTTTCCTCACCTCCTACCACAGGATGTGGCATCACCAAGGACCTGTGACCTGGCCTGCCTGACCCAGCTCCACCAATCACCTCCCTGGATTGTGCCTTTACATCATTTCCTCCACGCCCCTATTAACTGCTGTATTTAAGCCCAGGAAAATTAAACTCTTGGTCTTTCTGCCTGCACCCAGTCTCCTGCCTGATCATTTAACATCTACAGATCCCTTCTGCCATTATGTGGCAGACCCCAAATTCAACAGGTACTCTCAGATTGACAGCTGTGGCAGCCCTTAAACTGCCACCCTGTACCCGGCAGCCTCAGAGCTACCCCTCTGGGACCTTCGTAGCAGCCCCCAATCTGCTACTCTGAATTCAGCAGCGTCACAGCTGTTCCTCTCAGCCTCCAAGGCTCCCTGAGCTGTTCTCAGCCAGCTACCACTCCCTGCTTCACCCTAGAGTCCTCCCAGCAGCAGGTCTCTCTGCTGCCCCCTCCCTGCCTCTCAGGGCTTCAGGATCCCAATAGAAAGGATGAGAGAATCACAACAGGGGCAGCCTCTCCAACTGCATGTACACCTTTGAATATGAATGTAAATTAGAAGCTGACAAATATTTTTTGCTCAGCCCTAGTCTAGCGTGTCTCATGGGCCAGTCCACTGGCCCCATGTGGGTAGGACCGCAGAGTCTCTGCTCAGGAAAGGGACTGATAAAAATTCTGTTAATACAAGTTTCTGCAAAGCCAGCTGTAGAAGACACGGTGGAAGAGCATATAGAGACAGGGTTGAATGTATGACAATATAATCTACATATATTCTATAGTATTTAAAAATAAACCCTGTTTTTTTCTCATCCACCCATTTTCCATTTTAATTATGGCATAGTTAACTTTTTATTCCTCTTTTATACTTTATCAAATACTTGAGCCCCTTTCTCATCTGCTATCATCTATGCAGACTGCTAAATTCAGCCAGAGCAAATATCTATATTATATTCTTGCCAAAAACAACTAAAGAAAAGATACATCTCTCTCCCAGATTTTTAAAATTGAAGATACATATATTTGGAAATAGGGAAAACAGTATGAGAGGTAATGCCTGTATCCTCTGATTAAAGAATCCAATGTTTGAAATAAGAGAACTTGAAACAAAAAAGAGTAGTATTGATTCTGCTATAATATGGGACTCTGTCTTTCACACACAAGCACAAAGGTAGGACCAATTAAAAATTAAGATGTTAGTGGGTTACTAGCTGTCAGGTTGACACTGCAATAATGTAATTGTGGCCAGAAGTGAAAAACCAAGTTTATAGCTGTTGTCATCATCTATTATAGTCAAGGGTTTCTTGTTTTTGGAATCCTAGATATTTTGTGTCCTGTGTATGCTTGAAATTTAGCATTGCACATTTTCTTTGTTTTGTTTTTTTAATGCTATATTTCGAGTCCCTGAATAAAAAGCAATAGATACTTGATAAAATTGTTGGCAGCTTGCAATTTGGGATTGTGAGTCTTAAGAGACACAGTAAGATAAGTAATGGATTGCATTGTCCCCAGCCATCAACAGTAAGTCTTTCTGCATGAATCCTTAATTCTTTTTAAGGACCTGAGTAGAAATGATTTAGGCTGCATAAATCTTCATGTTAATGTGAATCTAGGCAGCCATGATCCATTGCAATCAGAGTGTGATCCCAGTCAGGGAGGTCTTCACCACGAATACTGTAAGCATAATCAGTCGTGTTTACCAGCATACCAGCAGGCCTGATCCTGAACATTGGAGCCATACAGGCAACACACATCCCATGTTGTGGACTATTCCAGGGGATGAATTTCAGTGGTGCAATATAGCATCCACACTTGAAATGCATCCCCAGTGGCTCCAAAAATTCAAAGTCCTCAGAAGCCACCTGCCAAAGTTGATGGCATGAAATATCCAGAATTGCAACAAGGACAGCTTCTGTGCTTGTGCAGTGGACATTTTCAACCTGATTTTTCCTCTGCGCAGGTGTGGTGGACATTTCCAAGCTAAAGGCCGTGGGAGAAAACATCAAGACAAATAAGGCCAAACCACTATTTGAAGAAAACCAATGGTGAGAGTTGATTTTTCCCAAATAGTGATAATGTGTGTGATGCCTATGCTTGTTGGATGAATTTATTGTGGGTCATGTTGTATAATTATTGTAAATGTTGGCAATGTATTTAATTATTTGAGATATTTCAATGTATAGCAATTAAGATATTTAAGGTAATGTATTTATTGTAGATAAGGAACAGCACGCAAGCAGTGAGCAGTGCACCTCAATTAGCAAAAGAGAGGGGGGAGAGAATGCCCACAGGCGCAGCCAATCAGAGGCAGCTCATGCCAGGCTCCAGCCATATAAAAGGCACAAATCAAGAAGTACAACTGTTCTATGCTTTGGCGACTGAAGAATGACTGATAGAATGGCATTATGGTACTGGTATTTATAGATTTGGTCTAGCGCCCTCTATCGGTCATTGGTGGCTATGCAGCCAGGAGGTTAACCCACTGTATTCTGCTGGAGCCATCCGGGAACCACAAAGTTCCAGTAGGGTCTAGGGCTTGGGAAGAGCCAGGGAGAGACCTTTAGGCAGCCTAGATCAGGGTAGGGTGCTAATTGCTGTGTGAATTCTTGGAAGCCACTGATTTATTTATTTATTTATTTTTCTTCATAATTAACTATCTATTGGTTTGCACCAAGTGTTATTAATAAAGGACATCTTCTTGTTATATAAAGAGAACTGAGTTTGAAGTAGTATTTATTACTACACAGGGATCGCTAGAAAAGGGGTTCCTGTGACTTTATATTTAGTGAAAGCTAGCAGGAGAAAGCAAGCCGTGGGAGGCTGATGGAGACACTTCTCTGCTAGGGGGGCTTACTTGCAGAAGCAAGAAAAGTAGCGAGCTCTTTGGCGTGGGGTGGAAAGCAACATGGCCAGTGCTTAGTAATATTTATCAAGCCTATTTATTTAACTATTTATTTGAAAAGCCAAGAAAGACAGGCAGTTAGTGAAGGACAGAGATCTACCCTGGCTGAAGGGGCATCACCACAATTCTTTCCTTTTCCCTGGGGCTATGTTTGGATTGCCCAAGATATGTGTGGCAATCCAACATAGCCTGGGATAATCCCACATGTTAAGTCCTGTCTGGGTTAGGGAAGTTCTTCTAAGTAATATAAAATCAAAAATACTAAAGCACACACCTACAAGCTAGTGAAGAGATCACAAAGCTTGAAGGAACAGTCTTAAATTAAGGCAGGAGTGCTTGAGCAAAAGCTAACCTCTAACATTTTAGGGACTTTTTGCACTTGGCTTCCCAGGTGTGAAATGGCCCCAAATGCACTAAGTATCTGCACTTTGTATATAGTGCCAGTGGTACATAGGGTGCTCAAGCTACCCCAATCCCTTTAATTACAGCATACCTGTAGGATGGGAGACTGATTTTGAGGATCATCTCTGGAGAGTTTCAGCATAAAACTCATTTCCCCCCTTTGATGCAAGAATTTTTTTAAAAAAAAAGAAAGAAGAAAAAGAGATGGCTTTTGTACCCCTCTTTTCTCACTCACTTAAAGGGACTCAAAGTGGCTGACAGAGCTTTCTATTCTTCTCTCCACAACAGGCACCCTGTGAGGTAGGTGGGGTTGTAATAGCTCAGATTAGCACAAGGTCACCCAACTGGCTTCATGGAGGAGGGCGGAATCAAACCCGGTATTCCCAGATAAGAGTCCAGCTCCCTAACCGCTACACCAAACAAAGCATCTGCAAAGGGACCACTCAGGTTTAAGAACTTCAGCTAACCAATATTTATAAAGTATTTATCTGTTCTTCTAGTGATTCTCCTGTAAACATACAAATAATATTTTATGGTGGTGGAAGAAACCTTCCATGTGTTATTAACAACTGAAAAACAACTTCTTCTTCTTCTTTGCTTGATATTATGTATCTGACATTTGTTTGCCAGCTGCCATAAGGCAAGGACTGCAACACATGCTGGTAGCAGCATATGTTTTTTGGGCTTCAAATTGTAGCAAAATAAAGTAAAATAATATAATCAAATGATCCATAACATATTATGTTGCCATTTAAAGAACAGCATAAGAACAGCAATATTTTTCATGCTTGTAATATTTTTTTTTGTCCCTAAAGGCTCAATCTAGCATATTTTGCCTATGTTTGGAAATATAATGAGGAAAGCATTTATTCTATTAATTGGCTCAGCTATTTTTATTCAGAATTTTATGATTTTCTCAGTACACAAACTTCAAGTCCTGGCTCTGCAAAGATTTATTTATTTCAATGTATTATTGGCTTCTGCGACATCATATTGACCTTTATTATTTTCACCATCATTCTGGCTGCCTCCAGACATCACTTATTTATTTCACCATTTATTGATTTATCGGTATAAAGCATATCCAGTTCAATATTCAGCATTTTAGGATTTGTGACAGCAATGCAGTAACATTACAGCTGTAAGATTCTCTTTCCACATAACCTAGCCCTCCTATCAGTTCATAAAAGTGACCAATGGTATTAGATGAATTATTTCTGGTACCAACAGTTCATGCTGAACTCTCACTGTGCTTTTCATGCAGTAATCCAGACAGAGATGGAATTATGGAATAACAGGATAATTGCACTTCAATAGTTATATTCAATGGGTTGGGGAGGAGGACTGATAACACAGTAAATCAGATCGTTATTCCAGGACTGTTTCGGGAGCACATCTGGTGAATCACGTTCAATTACAAAATAATTACAGGGTTGCTGTTGTTTACCCTGTCTGGATGCACCCTTAATGTCTTTGCCAAATTTATTGCACTAGAAACATGTTTTCTCTAAAGTGTTCTGTGTTCACTTACATATTCTGTGTTATTTGAATAATCTGGATTAAAGCACATTCAAATACATTTTCTTCAAGATTATCCATGCTTTATTCTAAATAATCCAGATAATGCCGATTAAGTAAGTAATTGGGATATATCATGAAGCCTAGCAATGGGGAATTAGCCAGATCAATTACTCATCAGTTTGAGAACCTTTCGTGTAAATCTTATGTATTCTTTCAACATTTATCAAAGAAAAAAGTCTATTCTTTCATTTCTAAGAAAGAAATATGTTCAGATTGTTGGAAAAAATGTACTCTCACTTATCAAGCCAGCAATTCATTCATTCATTCATTCATTCATTCATTCATTCATTCATTCATTCATTCATTCATTCATTCATTCATTCATTCATTCATTTGTATTTCTATCCTGTCCTATAATTAAAGGTCTCAGGGCAGCTAACAACATTTATAAACAAACATATATTAAAACAACAACCATATATGTTAAAACAGTAACAGTGTCTGAAAGCCGCCCAGAGCCCACTTGTGGGGTGGGCGGGGTATAAATTTCAGAGTAAAGTAAAGTAAAAGTGGGAAGAGAAAATATATTCCCATTTAAGCAAAGAGGTATGTCTTCACTGCCTTCCTGAACATATATCATAAACAGTAGCATAATAGAACACTGAGGGCTTGTCCCTATGCACTATATACTCTGACATGAACCTGAATTCAACTTGGAGCGTCCCCAAGCAATGACTCTAATCGGGCTACACGTGGAACAAATTGCTCAAATCCTCAGTAAAACAAAAACAAAAAGCAAAAAAACCCCTTGCAAACTGTTTTTGCTGCAAATTAGGAGGCAAGCACAGATTATCTTGGAGGCATGGGGATGCTCCCAGGTTATTGGAGAGGAGATTGGTGATCGCATCATTAGCGGGCAGGGTTTTGTCTGTGCTCACTGTTCCTGTCCTGCACACTGCAATCACAACTGTTTGGGGATTTCTTTAAATAAATTTGATGAAAGAGAAATGATGATGGCTCTCATTTGTCCTACGAGTGTCTTCACCCCTCTTCCCTGATTGCCAGATCAGCAAGCCATGTGTGGGAAATGGCTTGATTTTGTGCACGAGTGTTGCTTCGCCTTAATGGGCAATGCACCCATGGCTTTCCAGCACCAGATGCAACATGAGAAGACAAGGCACAGAATCACTCAAACCTGTTGTGAGTGTGTGGGGGGGTGCCCACTGTCATACAAAGGTGATCACCTCCGTTAAACGGTCGCGGCTTCAATCAATGGGCTGCTTTTCATCATTATGTCCCTTATTATCATTATTTATCTTTTTGTGTGTTGTGTCCATGGAGGTGCAACTGATAGCACTTTTTTTCTTTTTCTTTTTCCTAGTCAGGAGAGGCAGTGTGTGCATGTGTGAACAACACACTTGATTCTGCAAGTTTAAGTGCTTCACGCCTGAAGCAGCAGGAGCTGCTGTTATGTTGTTTCTGCCACAGATTACAGATTGTTCCGGATTTCAAAAAGCACTATGCCATTACGGCATCATATCTATGAGTATGTTCATACATGTTGTGACGGTTTCAGGGTACAGGCTGCAAACTGCTTTGCTTTTCTGTATTTGCAGGCTTCTAGCAAGCTGCAATAGCCAGCCTTTGTGCAAACAGCTTGTTGCAAGCCCTGGGTTTTGGGCTGCAAAAAGGGCGGGAAATCCTGTGCGGGCCTGAGTGCAATGATTGGTTGCAGCTGTTATTTGGAGGGAAAAGCTGTCCGGGGATCTTAGAGCTGGAGGGGGCTAGAGGAGGAGTTCCCACCAATCAGGCGTGTGGAACAGGCACCTCTACCAGGAGTTTCCAGCAGCATTTTATGTCAGCAGTTTTCCCCAGGCGGTGTCAGCCAATCAGGGCCACAGAAAAAAGGTATAAAGGAACACAGAATACAGCAGAGGGTGTCTTCATGCTGGGACAAGAGCTGAAAGGAGAAGAGCTGAATCCTGAAGGAGCCGGACCAGTAGTTGACCAGGGGTCTTTTGACTAGAAGATCTTGGAGGAAGACTTTGCAGGCAACTGGCCAGAGGGTGATCGGTCAAGCAAGGACAGACTGGGCCTTGTGATCATCCAGAGCTGCGTTCTAGGACACTGGCTAGGCTTGGGCTGAAGCAGAGCTGAGCAGGGTGAGGAACGTGGAGAGGCTTGTCTTTAATAAGGGAACTATTTTCCTTTAAGAAGGGGAGCTGATAGGCTGGGAAGCTGGTAACCTTAAGAGACTCATAGACTTAAACCAACAAATACCTGAACCTTATTTTCCTTTCTAGTATTGCTTGTGTATAATAACAAACTTGTTTTAGTTTACTGTTGAAACACTTGCTACCAGTGTTTTGTGTCCACACTGTAGTATTCACTTGGCCGTTGCACGAATTCAGCATCCTAACAGGGCCAAGCTACTCCTAGAGAGGGCAGGCACTTACTGGAATGCTGGGGATCATGACACATTTGCCCCCAGGGAACATTTGACACCAAAGGGACATAAATAAAATATATTTAAAAGAACTTTTTATCTCATCCCAAAGTCTCATTTTCCCCCCCATCTCTTTCCCAAACATGATTTCTCCATTTTGGGGGCAACAGACAATTTGGGGAAGATGAGATGGGAGGTTACAGAGATTGTACCTTGGAAATGGCCAGCTGCCCAATGAGGACCATGGAAAAATGGACCAGTAGGAGCCAATGGGAAGTAAGCACAGTGGGTAACAAGGGGTGTTTTTCCACTGTCGGAAAGTACTCATTTTTGCACCCATTAAGAACCCATCTGGGTGTGAGCCGGATGACCCCATTTCCACCACAACACTCATTTGGGACACATTTGTTTTCACTACAGCTGGGGAAATCCGGATCATATGGGTACTTTTCTGCCTTTAATCCAGATTCTCTGTAGTCCCCATTAATGGAGTCTACAATGGGGTCTTCAGCCAGAAAATCTGGATTCAAGGAAGCCTGTTTCTACACTTGTGTGGCAATGGGGTCTAGAGGAGGCTAGGGGGAGGGGTTGCACCCATGGCGGGGAGCCCCAAAATCCCAGCTTCGGAGTGACTTCGGAGTCATTCCGAAATGATTTCAAAATTACTCCAAAATCACTTCGAAGAGATCACCAGAGACATCAAAGCCACTCTGGAGCTGTGCCGCGCCGTCATTCGCTATTAGCGAAGACAGCACAGCTTTCCCTCCAAAGTCCCTCTGAAGAGATTGGCAGAGACTTCAGAGTCTCACTGCTGCTCTCTCCAAAGAGATCAGTGCTGACTTAGGGGATGTTCCGAAGGAGAGTGCACCTCCCTGTCTCCCGAGACACCTGGGGTGACGGACAGACCCCTTGGGTGCAAAGGCAATGGGTGCTACACCTCCCATGGAAACACATTGGGTCCTTCCCTTAATCCAGATCTACTAGATCTGTACCTTCTTAGATCTGGATCTAAGGTGAGCGGTGGAAAAGCACCCAAGGAGGAGGAGAAGCAAGGTAGGAATTTTTTCTGTGTTCCTAGGGGGGGGGGGGAATAATCCTTTGTAAATATGTGCTGCCTCAAATCCTTGTGCAATCACTTGCTATTTAAATGTACACATAAATGTTCTGATAATTTGTAAGTTTCTGCCTCTTCTCAGGCATTTAAGCACGTATAGGTTTTTGTTGGAAGTCATGTTGACTCAACACAGTAAGATGAAAGAGCAGACAGACATCCTTCTCTTCTTTCTGTTGAACAGATGTCCTAAGTAATGATCTGCAAGACTATCAGTATAAGCCTTTGGGTGTACCTCTGTCTAGCAGCAAAAGTTGTTAATCTTCTGGATGGATCTCATGATGGGCAACTCAGACAAGATTCATGTAAAGGTAGTATCTTTTTTCAAGGATGTAATTTAAAACTGGATAGTTAGAGCGCTGGTTTCTGAATTTCATGTTTATTTCCTGAAGGTATTTGCCAAAGAGGAATGACCAGCCATTTTCAGAGCTTCATTGTCCTCTGAATTTTCAAAAAAAGAAAACAAAATAACAAATTAAGCCATATTTATCTTGTCTGCAATAAAGGATAATGCAGAATTACCTCCCTTGAAATAGCCTTTTCCCCATATCCAGACATTTATGTGACTAATTAGTAACTCCTAGAAATATTACTGAAATTGGATTTGATAATGTTAAGTGTGTCATGGGTGTACTATTACCATACCATTCTTCATGCACTATGAACCCATGTATATGTATTTGTATTGTCTAACCTGATTTTTTAAATACATTCACTATCCATAAGCTTACAATGTTTCTGTCTCTTTACAAGTTTCTGAAGTAGAAGTAGCAATCAATGTCCTTTAGAAAAGAAGACCAATAACCTGTTAAAATCTCAAGGTTGTTACTTCGATCAAAGTGCATCCATCTTTATATTAACATGGCAACCTAGTCCCAGCCAAGGCTAAGACAATGTTCAGGTACAATAACAAGCACAGTTCTGAGAATGTGTCATAGTAACATGCCATTTGTAGGGTCCCGAAGGAAAAACAAGAAGTGGTTATTGAGGTCCTTATTGGGTCTGCTAGTGATCATTGAAAAGCAGCTACAGTTTTCCACATCTAAATATCCTTGTCTAGACTTTGTCTAGACTTTTTCTTTCTTTCTTTTTGAAGATGTGGGAATAATTCCTCTGAGTCATAAGATTCACTGAAGTGAAAAGAAAAAGAAACCTCATTTTCATTTCACTGCTCTAGAGAACAAGTTCTATTGTAGAGAAGGATGTATGACCTTCTGTTGGGAAAAGGATTATAAAGAAGCATTCTGCCAGGAAAGAAAGAAAAAAAACAGGGTGGAAGGAACATTTGGACTGACAATTTAAGCCATAGCTTTATAAATCATGTTTCAATATAAAATGTGTATGCAGACAAAGTAATTAGTACAAGATTTATCTTAATAAAGTGTCATTGTCCTTTATAAGGAATAAGCATTAAGTATAAAAAAGAAAGATTGTATGTAAAGCCTTGAGCTTTTCCATTTTGTTTAATATTGATTTCAAAATAATCACTAGATACATTCCATAGATACTGAGAGGATGTGGACAGGAACTATGATGCGGCACACCAAGAAAAGCAATCCAAACACAGTGCTCTTCTAAAAATGGCGGCATGATATTTTCACTCCTGCAGCCACTCCCAGCTGCACAAACATCACTGTAAAGGAACTTTATTGTGTGTGATTTTCTAAGCAAGGACAGTGTAATCGCACCCAGAGACATTTGCATATGAGGCAGGATAGAAATGTAAATAATAAATAAATAATCAAACACAGAAACTTGGCTTAGAAGTGGGCTATTTCCTGTGTTAATAAAAATGCACCTGAAGACATCAAAGTATGAAATGAAATATAACCATCGTGCATTGTGCAACATTTATTCAATACATTTCTGTGCATGTGTGCAGAATCTTATTGATTTGATGATCGATTAGTGATTGTTAGTTTAAATGGTAGTGGCAGTGATGGTCATGGTCTTGGCCTTGGCCTTGGCGCCACTGAGTCATGGCCAAATCCTGGATGAATGCCTGGATACTTGTATGTAGTTTTATGGTAGATATACAGAAACATTTTTTTAAAAAAACGTTTTGAACAAAACATAGACATTCAAGATTTCAATAATTCAACTGGTACTTTAGTTAAACAAATGAAATTTGATTTTAAAGTGTTTCAGAGAGGAAAAACAACACACAAAACACCTTACTGTAGCTCATGGAAGGCTCCTAGTGAAATCAGTGTGGGTTGGATAGTATAAAAAAATCCAAAAAGTGTGAAGTAATTGATACTACAAAAATACAAGTACCACCCAACCCACAAAGGAATAAAACATGGTCTTCCTTTTACTCTTCCTCCTCCTTCTCCTTCCTCTCTTCTTGTACAAACAGATTATGTCTCCACCTTCCTCATTCCTGGGCTACCTGCATCACCCCAGCTAAGGGGTCATGATGATTCCCTGCAGTAAAGGCAGAATAGGATTTCCCTGCTCCAATACTATCCATCTCGTTAATTTAGCTGACAATGGTCATAAGGATAGTGCTAGCCAAATTCAAAGGGCTGCCTGTGACTATGGAGGTCCAAATAAAATAGCATCTGGGCACAGTCACTGAGACTCCATGGGCCATGAAAACAGCAGCCAAGAAACAGCAACCATGGGAACAGTCTACTAGTATGGCCATGCCATACTTGAGCTAACTTTTCCTCCAGATGGCTTTCACCCAGAACTGGATGCTTTTGAATGAACTTGGGGAGAAATAACTGAAAATAACAATCAATGACTATGGCCATGTTCACACTTGCCTTCCTGCTATGCTATAACACTATACTCGGCAGGTGAGACTTCAGCATGGTGGAGGCCATTAACACTGCAAGTGCTGAACTAGCCCAGTACCTGGCTGGCAGCGCTTGTGTGAACAGCCAGACTATTTTCAGCTGGATTGTTCTGGGGAAGACTTTAGCCACCCCTGGAGAGCTGCAGTGGTGGTTGGGTGCAGATGCCTCATCAGTTAAGAGGAATGAAGCGCTCTACATGGTAAGTGGGGGAAAAAAAGAACCTATAAATCCTGGTGACCAGAATAACTACCTGCAATAACTGGCAGGGTGCTTCTAAAGGCCAGCTGCTGGGATACTGTGATCAAAACAAGGTTTTGTTTGTTTTCATTTTATGTCCAATGCATGGGTTTCCCTTTGTTAATGGTAGGCCACTTTAAATACTGGAGGCTGAAATAGGCAAACCACTGGTCTAATTTAGCACTGTGTTTCTGATATTCTTACACCTGCACTTTTACAGGTAAAATATGATCAACAACTGATGAATGAAAAAAAAACACTGGATGTGCAATAGAGCTTCATACTGGCAGTGAATGCTTAGAATGACATCTGTATTTTTAATGAGGAACATGATGCACAATTAACCTTAACTTTCCCAAGACTACCCAGAGATGCACCATACGTGAATATATATTCTCCCTCCATCCCTCCATCCCTCACACACACATAGTGCATGCATGCATGCACATATGTGTGCATGTGTATAGATAGCACATCATTTATTCCAATCTACTTATCTAAAGAAGCATCAGAGAAGATAAACGTGCAGGTGGAATAAAGTCACTTTACAGACATCCTTTGCAGGAGCTAATAAAAACAAAGGGAAGGATAAAAAGTCCTGCTTATTTATATGCACAGTTTTGTCTGCTCCATTTTATTCCAAAGTCTCCAAACATCAGTCTCACATCAGTCTCTGGAAACATAGCCCAGTGTCATTATGCTGTAATGCATTTGAGCCAAGAGCTTTACAGCTTCAGTTCCCACATGGCAGGGCTACTGTTTAGCATTGTTTAAAGTATTCTGAGCTATTCTCAGAAAACCTAATTTATTTCTTTTTGCATTTCTCTGTGTTTGGCGACATAAACATGACATATTTTATACATTTTGTATCCTTTTTATGGTTCTTTGCTTAATAAGGGTGTTTAGAATTAGTGAATGTAAAGGAAATTAGCTGTTTCCTCACTGCACTGCAGTTTATTTTATTTGGGAGGGAAAAAATAGTTCTGCTGCAGCAATAAACACAGGCCCACTGCTTGTGCTGGGTTGGTGGTAGTTTATCTCCCAGACAGTCTCTTCTATCCCCCCTTCAATAATTTAAATAATAATAATTCTTTGTTTTCAGTTATGTAGCTTAAAACCGCTTCACACACAATTTGGTTCTCATATCAAGATTCAAGTGTACATCAGTTTCAGATTTGATTTTCTTACGATATTACAAAGTTCATGATATGGCCCTAAAAAGAAGAGATGATTTACATCTATCTATATACATCTATATACAATTAACCCATGACAGTAAATACTTAGGACAGATTTAATGAAATGCTTGATTTTATTTCATCTATATTTTCATTTAGGACAGGATTTTCACAGTGCTTCATGGTTCAATAACTCAGCCACAATCGTACAGTGGTACCTCGACATACAAGTGCCCTGACATACAAGTGTTTTGAGATACAAGCTGCCTAGCGAGTGATATTTTGCTTTGAGATGAGAGCAAGATTTGAGATACGAGTATGTAAATACAGTACAGTACATAACAAAAACAACTGAGGTGGTGTTTTGGGAGCTGGAATGGATTAATGGGAAAATTGCTTTGAGATACGAGCGATTTGACATAAGAGCAAGGTTACGGAACAAATTAAACTCGTATGTCAAGGTACCACTGTATAGGGTCTGTTTGCTGGATTGTACTGGTCTGGGCAAAAAAAAGCTTCTCTGAAGCACACACTAAGAGAAGGTCTTTTGGGTTACTGGCTTTAAAAATTACAAATCAGCCTGTGTGAACTACAAAATAATAGGCAGACAGCAAGAAATATTTGAAAAACAAAGATTCTTTAATAAAAATATATATTTAAAACTTTATTAAAACCACAGTAAAAAGGCTCCAAAGTCAAGAAAAATGACAAACCTGTCAAAATAAACTATTCTGTCAAATGTGCAGAAAGCAATACATAGACAGCAATGTAATTCCAGGGCTTTTCCCTTTTTTTGCAAACAATACTAACTAGTGACATAACTAGTGACATGGAAATTATCCAATTTCAGTTATTCCTAGGGAGCCATGCTTTATTCCAGAATATCCAAATAGGACAGCATCAGTAACTAATATCTGGGTACAGACTATATTAGAAAGGGTGGATTAGATAAGGATTGCGAACATGAGGCCCACACATTGACCACAGCCTGAGACAACAGGAGAGATGGGGAAAAGCCCAGATTTAAAATAACTCCTTTTTTCTACTGGTTTCCAAAACGGCTTTCCAAGTACCCTCCATAAGCTTCCAAGACCTGGGGATCTATAAACCTTGTCAATCCATAGTTGGTCTATTGTGTGTATAGCTCTGCTGTCAATAATAACATCATTACTAATATTACTACATATAAAGGATTTTCTCATCACTACTATTACTGTTAGCATTACTATGCTTTATTTATTGTAAGAAATAAAATTGATTAAAGAACAAAACAAAATAAAACTTTTAATTCGGGCAGTATGTAAAGCCCATTTAAAATAATGTATTCAAAATCCTTTGTATTGGTAATAAAAAGTTCAAGAACAAACATTTCATTTTTATCAGCAAAACTATTCCTCATGTAGCTGTAAAATTTGCTGTAAAATTGTTGCTGTCCATGAAAGAGGACTGTAACTTTTGCTTCCTTTTCACATTCTTCTTGAGTCTTTCCTTCATTCCATTGAAGTTTGGAACATTTTATCATTAAATTAGTGCAGCTAATTTATCCCTTTCTGGTTGTGTCACATTTTTCTGCCATTATTTTCAAGCTGCCTTCCTAGGAAAAAGGCATCTGATTATCTTTCAGATGAAAACAGTACTTTCTGTTCTTTTCTATATTTTTTCTTTCCAGCATGCTCCTTAAACATGCAACGGAAAGCATTTGTGAGCTTGTTTAATTCAAAAGACAGCCAAGACTGATTCCCATCTGTTTTGTAGCATTCAGGAGCGGAGAAGCTGATAGTTTACTTCCTTTTAAACTTATTTTTATTTTTAACTAGATCCAGGGTTCCTGATAATGTGGAGAAAAATACAAATATAAATTCAGGTAATGTGGTTAGAAAAATCCAATCTACTCTAGGGATGTGCACGAATGTTCTAAATATTCAAAATTTGATCAAATTCAATCAAATGTGGACATTCAAATTCAAATAGAATGTCTTCACATTTGAATTTAAACATTTGAATGAATTTTTGAATGTTCCACATTAGTTTGAATGATTCAAAACACCCAAAGTGCAGATATATATTGCATATGTGTCTGTATGAATTTCATAAGTATTTGTACACATTCACACTTATAATATGGGACAAAAATGGGATAAAATGGGGTATGTACGAAATGCGTACAGATATATATAATACATATGAATGTTATCAACATCCCTATCTTCAAATATGAATGTTATTGACATTCGAACCTTCAGATTCAAATCTAACATTCAAACTAATAGTTTTGAATGTATTCAATTCAAATAGGATTTTGTTGCCCTTGGATTCAAAACATTCAAATCAAATTGAATGTTTTGACATTCGATTCGACTCAAATTTGAATGCAAAAATAATTGTGCACATCCCTAATCTACACAACTATTTAAGACTTAATAAATAAATTCTTGAGTTGGAGTCCACAGGACCACTTAATTTTTGACCCCAGTTATTAGAGTAAACTCATAAAGACCAAATAATACAGTTCAAAATTAATATTAGGGATGTGGATGAATATTTGCAACATTCGATATTAAAGCAAATTTGGATGAATTTGGATATTTGTAAATGAACCAAATGTTATAACATTCATACATGGACATTCATATTCATATGAATGTTTGGAACATTTGTACAAATGCTTTGCAACATTCATGAACCTGGGGAGGTGGGAAATCAGCAGCACCAGTCACATCTGCAATGGATCCAGAGTGCATTTGACATGGATTGAGAGTGGATT
Source organism: Aspidoscelis tigris stejnegeri (assembly GCA_023333525.1). Classification (NCBI taxonomy): domain Eukaryota; kingdom Metazoa; phylum Chordata; class Lepidosauria; order Squamata; family Teiidae; genus Aspidoscelis; species Aspidoscelis tigris. The sequence continues at coordinate 12,499,437 of JALMGA010000006.1, read as the reverse complement.
CAGGGTGGATTTGACACTTTCAGAGCAGGTATGTTACAAGATACATGTTGGATACATATCGGATACATATGCGTTCATATCGGATATTCATACAAATTCATAAAATACATTCATATCAAATAAAATCCTACCACATTTGAATGGGATCTATTTGAACAGATATGAATCTTCTTACTTTCAATTTGATAGAAATTAAATGCTAAACCCCCAATTCGTGCACATCCCTATATTAAAAAGCTTTGTTGGGAAATGCAAGCTGTACACAGAATTGATGGTCTGTCAGAATCACCCCCTTAGGCCCAGAGTCAGGAACAAGAGGAAAAATAGCTCAAACCATATACTTCATTTTATCATAAAAATAGAAGATAGGAGTTACAGGCAAGCACTGAGGATATGAGACATGCTAGCCACTAAGTCTTCCTGTGCTCCCATTGGACTTTCAAAATCTTTTCAGTAATAATGTAACATAGATGACAGTTCTCAGACATAGGGCCTTTTTACACGTACATATCCAGGATGCTCTCGCACACTCTGCTAAGGTCAATCTGCACACTGTCATGCTGCCTCCATCCCAAAGTGTCCAAGAGTGTGGGAGAATGCTTCCAATCTGTGGAAAAGTAAACAAACAAACAAACAAACAAACTTCCAGGTCCAAAGCTGTGAGGAGGTGGGATGACATGGGATGTTTTTCAACTCCTTTAATCTGGATCTAAGAAGATCCGGATCTAAGGAATGGGTACATTCCTTAATCTGGATCTAGTAGATCCGGATTAAGGGAAGTACCCAATGTGTTTCCATGGGTGGTCTAGCACCCAATAGCAATGGGTGCTAGCTTCCCTGCTGTGGAAACACCGGAGCACCCATTTGGAAATCTGGATCTACCCATGAGGAGTCTGCTTGTCACCCCAGGTGTTTTGGGGGACAGGGAGTGCAATCTCCGAAGTGGCTTCGAAGTCATTTTGAAGTCACTTCGAAGTCACTTTGAAGTCTGTGCAAAACAGCTCCACTGAAGTCTGTGCTGATCTTCGGAGTGAACTTTGAAGTGACTTTGAAGTGACTTCGGAGTCACTTCAGAGTCACTTAGGAGTCACTTCGAAGTTCACACTGAATATCAGCACAGACTTCAAAGACGCTCCGGAGCTATTTTGCACAGACTTCAAAGTGACTTCGAAAAGACTTTGAAGCTTAGGTTTTGGGGCTCCCCCCCCATGGGTGCCCCCTCCCCCTAGTCTCCTCTAGACTCCATTGCCACACAAGCATGGAAACAGGCTCCCTTTAATCCAGATTTTCTGGCAGAAGACCCCATTGTAGACCCCATTAATGTGGTCTACAGAAAATCCAGGTTAAAGACCAGAAAGTACCCATTTGATCTGGATTTCCCCAGTGGCAGTGGAAACAAATGTGTCCCAAATGGGTGCTGTGGTGGAAATGGGATCATCCGGCTCACACCCAAATGGGCCCTTAATGGGTGCAAAAATGGGTACTTTGTGACAGTGGAAAAACACCCATAGTTGTGGTTGTGCATATGATGAGCACCATGGCAATGGTCAGGCACATGACAGAAGTGGCTGTTGCTGTTGCTGTGATGATTAAGATAGTCTATGGGTGCTTATGCATGGGCCTGTTAAAACACATTAACAACACATATAGGCCACATACAGAACACATATAAGACTTACCTTCCACACAGGAGGCTGGATCCGGGACTCTTTGCGATGGCCGCTTCCGCAGTCCGTTGCATGAGACCCGTTCTTAATGGGGTCTCACCACCAAAAGATCCGCCCTCTGGGGAGACCACAAAAATTAGATCTTCCATACGGCCCCTCATCTCGATCTATTTGGAAGCAGGATGCTTCTGTACACGGAGAGGCGAGGAGTCAGATGTGCCGGTGGCCGCCATCTTGGGGAAGGCAGAAGCAGGCCAGAGGCTTTTTCGCACTGCAACGCGTTCCGTGTGGAACGCGTGCAGGCGGAAAGCTTAAGACACTTCCGGGCGCTTTCACCATTCACACACAGGCGCGCCGGTTCCGGTGCGCCTGTGTGTGAACGGTAAAAGCGCCCGGAACTGTCTTGGCCCGGCAAAGGCCGGCCAGGGGCGGGGATTCGGCCGGCAGCGCTGCCGCCCATTGGGTGAGAGCACCCAAGGGGCGGGCAGCGCTGTCAAGTCACCCGCCCCGCACTTCGTGCCAGCTCTACGGGCCTGGATTGGGCCCTGGGGACCTGGCACGAAGATGCCCGGGCACCCAGGCACCCATCATGGGGCCCGGGGCAAGGCCCCTATGGGGCAGGATGCCTTTGGAGATCAGAGCCCCTGGCTCTGATCTCCAAGGGCTCGCCCCGCGCCCCGATCTCGCCCATCTACGGGCTGCAGGCGCCTGGATCTAGGCGCCTCCAGCCCGCAGATGAGTCCCCCGCCCCCCCAGTCCCAAAAAACCCCACCCCAACCACCCTCCGACCCAGATCGGGCCCATCTTCGCTCTGTGGGTGCCTACATCAAGGCACCCACACAGCGAAGATGTTTCCCCCCCTCCCCCAGGGCCCGGGGATGGGACGCGCGCGACGGATCACCTACCTCGTGGCCGTCCGCCGTCTGACTGAGGGGGGCATGCCGGGATCGCGCAGGACGCAGCCCACCTAGGCCCCCTATTGTACCCAGAAAGGGGCGACAGGACGCCGATGCTGGTGGCTCGTCGGCTTCGGCAGCCCCAATGGAGCTGCCGGACCTGGGAAGGAGCCACGTCCCGGTGGCCGTCGGAGACGACAGACGGGACGCACCGAATCGGGGTTCCCCTGTCCCATCTGCCAGGGTCACTGACCCTGGCAGATGGGAAAGGGGAACCCCGATTCAGTGGGTCCCGTCTACCGGCTTCGCCGCGCCGGCGCAATCGCCGGCCTGACAAGTCGGGCCCTGGGGGCATGCCGACGGCTGTCAGGGAGAGAAGCGTGAGCGAACGCTTCTCTCCCGGAACGCGCCGGGGCGGCTCGTACGCATAGGAATGGATGCAGAGCACTTTAAAGTGCTCTGCATCTGGAACGCGTGGAGGACAGCTCCGGACACGCCGGGACGGAAACCCAGCCGCAGCAATGCGTATGCTGCGTCCGAAGCTGTCCTCCACGCGTTCGGGAAAGGCCTGTGCGAAAAGGCCTCAGTTTGCCTCCTTCCACCCTCTCCCGTGCACCGCACACCATGCACCGGCAGAAATGCATGGTGACTGGCAGATGCATGCTCCAGTCCTGCGGCTCCGGGGGCGGGGCCAGCGGCGCAGGAGGCCGGATGCCCTTTGGAATAATTGCTGCAGCCTCCACATGGCACCCAGGGGATCCAGCCAGCCAAATCCATTTTCATAAATCCATTTCTCGGCAGCAGGTGTGGAAGCACCCTATGACAGACCATCTACACTTTGAATGCCCTAAGATAAGTTGGGGACGGCACTGGGAATTGCAGTGTGAATGCAGTTCTCAGGGCGGGTAACAAAATTTAATGCATTAAACAAAACAATATATCTTAAAACAGTAATGTCTACAACATTTAAAAACCAACATGTTAAAACAAAACAAATATATATTAAAAAACAGTACTACCTAAAAGTGGGGGGAAAGTGTAACCATATTTAGCCGAAGGCTAGGGCAAAGAGCTGTGTCTTTACTGCCTTCCTAAAAATCAGTGGCGGCTGGTGGGCTTCAGAGCTGGGTGTTCACAGGCAGGGTGGGGAAAGGGGTGTTGCTGGGCAAGGTCACATGGGTGGGGCTTATGAGGTCACATGGGTGGGTGGGGCTTATGAGGTCACATGGGTGGGTGGCGCTTATGAGGTCACATGGGTGGGTGGCGCTTATGAGGTCACATGATTGGGTGGGGCCCAGGGGCAGAAAGATAAAGAAAATAAGTTCCCAAGCATAGCTGAAACCATACTAAGTGCATTTTGTATTACAACAGGGATGACTGGCACCACATCCAAACTTTAATTAGTTAATTCCACTGTTTTGGATATTCCAGAATAAAGCACAGATACTCTCGAATGTCCTTGCTTTACTCCAGAATATCCAAACATAGCAGAACAAGTAGCCAATGACTTGATGCTTAAATAAAAATGATTTTGACTGAGAAATATCTTATCACCAACATACTGCATCATGGAAAATTAAATGCTATGACTCAGAAGCCCTGAAAAAAGAAAAACTGGACTGGTAAGCCTACAACACTGATGTCTTTTAATATAAGACCAAGTTACTTGACTCCATTTAGCAAACACTGTCCTGCAGCAAGCATCTAGTATCAGTATCTCCCTTTCATTAATTAAATTATTTTAATCTAGCAATACAAATTTCAGAATCATACACAAACAGGCAGCATTAATTTTATAGGATATGTAACTAACAGTACCTAATGCAAGTATTTTATTCTGGATCACCAAGTAAATCAGGGCTGAATTAATCTATATTTATTGGATCAAGCAGATACACGACTAAAAATAAAAATGATCCCACTCAAGTATCTATAACCAACTCCCTGAAACAGCAAAAGCAAACCAACCAAGCATCATTTTCTGGTTTTGTCTTCAAATCGTATATGCACCTTTAAGGCACCATCATGCACCACATAAACTGTAACTGGGCTGACCAGTGAAGTAACAAGAAACAACTTGTAATTCCTCCTAAACCCCATGCTTACGGCATCTACTCTGCCACACTTTGCAGCAGCAGTCTGACGTAAGAACCTAAGAGGAACCCTGCTGGATCAGTCCACAGCCCATCTAGTCCAACATCCTGTCTCACACAGTGGCCTGCCAGTTGCCCATGGGCATCTTAAGAAAGACAGGGGCAAACCTTCTCCTGCTCTCCAATCCCAGCAAATGGCCTTAGAGGCATCCTGCCTGTGCCCCCAACCTGAAAAATTTACTTAGGCATCCATTCTAGTAGCCACTGATACCTGTTATCCATGAATTTGTCTAACAAGCCTTAAAGCAGGGGTCCTCAAACTTTTTAAACAGGGGGCCAGTTCACTGTCCCTCAGACCATTGGAGGGCCAGAATATAGGGTTTTTTTTAAAAAAAACTATGAACAAATTCATAGCAGGACAGGTAGCGGCACCAAAAACACCCGGCAGACCGGATAAATGTCCTTGGCGGGCTGCAAGTGGCCCGTGGGCCATAGTTTGAGGACCCCTGCCTTAAAGTCCAACAAACCTGAGAAGAACCACCATATGTTTATTAGAGATTAAATCTGAGAAATCAACAGAGATCAGAAACATAGGTTGTGTTCACACCTAGGTTTTAATTCAGCTTCAGTTGATTTTCAGAATGGAAGAACACATCAGCAAAGTGAAGTCATTTTCTTTCCATATTATCTACCTTAAAGGTAGATCTTCTGAGTTGGATAATGCTCAAAGAAATCAGCTTGTCACTTTGCTGATGTGTTCTCTCATTCTGAAAGTGGCCTGAAACTGATGTGAACACAGCCATAGTCATAATGTAAAGAAGAGGAAGCAAAGGGCTTGATCTTACTAGCTTTCAGAAGCACAAATGTCAATGGTACTCCTTTTGAAATATAGAGGAATGGTGTGGAACTGTCTTCACAGGGGAAAGAGACTGATGTTCTTAAACTATCCTTGGATCTACAAGTGATGCCACACCATCCATCATTACTACACATAATTTGCAAAACATCTCTGAAAAATCCAGCCAGTTTAGGCAGTTTGGAGAAACTCAGAACTTCAGAGACCAAAGGCATTTCCGCACTGAATCGCGTTCGAAACCGAACGCGTTCAGGCGGAAAGCTTAAGCCAGCTTCGGGCGCTTTCCCCGTTCACACACAGACGCTCCGGAACGCGTGTAAACGCGTTCCGGAGCGTCTGGGTGCGAATGGTCAAAGCGCCCGAAGCTGGCTTAGCCGGCAAACGCCGGCCAGGGGCGCGCCGGCGGCCGCGGAGGCAGATCGACAATCAGCTGTTTGAAAAACAGCTGATTGTCAAAGCCGCGCGGCGTCGGAGGCGAGCCGGCAGGCGATCGGGAGACAGAAGCGGCGCGAACGCTTCTTCTCCCGAACGCCTGCGGACGGCTCGTCCGCGTTGGAACGCGTGTAGAGCACTTCGAAGTGCTCTACATTTCGAACGCGAAAGAGGCAGCTGCGGACACGTCGGGACGCAAGCCGCGCGCGGCCAATGCGGATGACGTGTCCGCAGCTGCCTTTTTCGCGTTCCGTTTTCGCCCGTGCGAAAACGTCTCAAGTGTGAACAAGCCTAATGACCTCATCCAAGAACTAGAAAGAGAGCAGCCAGTAATTTTAACACAGAAGTTAAATAAACAAGCACTCTGTCTTGATTGTGAATGAATGAATAAATAAATAAATAAACCCACTGGAAAAACAGATTCTCACACAAAGTAATCTGACATATTTAAATATCACTTGATACATCAGCTTTTTATTTTGTCCTACAAAGACAACAAGGTGGTGTTGACACCTAAGTTTTAATCCAGCTTCAGTCCACTTTCAGAGTGAGAGAAAACATCAGCACAGTGACTAGTTAAGGTTTTTCCCACATTATTTAGCCCAAATGTGATTTTTTCTCAGCAGGATCATGTTGCAGGAAAATAATTAGACTTCAGGCAGCACCAGCACCCAGGAAACATACAAACACCTGCCAAGAGATTTGCTGTGAAACCCTGACCGGGGGCGGGGAGTAGGGAGACAGAAAGAGCACCAGGAGTTTTGCAAAAGGGGAGCAGGATGAGTCCCTTCTGGAGATTATCAGTCTGCACTGCAAATAGACACACAGGGTCTCTGGAAGGGGCAGAGAGAAAAATGGGGGGGAGGGGGCCAACCCAGGCAGGAAGGGAGGGGGACATCCCATTCTTACTGACTCCCACTAGCTCAGGGATAAGACCACCACCCAAGAAGAAGAGAAGGGAGAGGAAGAGGATCCCTCTGCTCTGCTTTTTATGCTGCTGCTGCTTCTGAGCAAAAAGGAGAACCCAGAAACAAGTCAGCTTTCTGGCAAGGAGCCAGACTCTTACTGGGAGAGAAAGGAAAGGAAAGGCAGAGAATGGAAATGAAAAGGAGGGGAGGGAAAGCAAACGGAGGGAACAGGGGGGAAAGGAGAAGAAAGCAAGGAAAGGCTACCAGCCACCCGCAGGGTGGGCGGGAGAGAAGCCACGGCAGCCAGGCAGCCAGGCAGCAAGCGCTCCTGCTCAGGTCTTCGCCCAGGGAGGCAAGAGACCTGAGTGGCCCTGAGGGAGAGAATGGAAACTAGCACTAGTTTCCCCAGCTGTCTTTGTGGAGGGAGGGAGGAGGAAGGGAGGGAGGGAGTTAATGTTCACTGGTCAGCTCCATACCAGACTTTTTTTGTTCCTTAGTCATCAAACACGCATTCTATTTTGCCAAGTATCCTGGGTGGCCACACCACCTGTGATAACCCTTTTCCTCTTTAGCACTAAATAATCAGCCTCTTCCACCCACCTACCTACCATAATTTATTACAGCTGGCTCAAGATCCTGTTTCAGAGGATGACACGAAGAAGACCAAGACAAAGCTGCTGACTTTCAGAGCATAATAACATCTCTGTATTGGACTTTTTCTACCAAAATGTTGAAGGCAGCATCCCCTCACCCCCACCCCAAAAATGCCATTCATTGCAAAATAACCCAGCATGGTGCAGATGAAAAACAAGCAACTGTCATTGCAACTTGATTTCCAATAAAAAAGCTGAGGGGTTCTTGGTTAATTGGTTTACTTTGGACCATTGAATGCTGTTAATATTAAAATGGCCACATTTTGGGGATTTTTATGACTTAACTGCTAGTGACACTTGCAAAGTACCTGGGGCTGTGAGAACTCAGAAGAGAGCCAGCCCAAGGTCACCCAGCTGGCTTCAAGGGGAGTGCAGAATCCAACCCAGTATTCGCAGATAACAAGAGCCCAGCTCCCTAACCACTAGACAAAATTGCTTTTTTATTTTCTTTTAAAGGCCATTTTTGCACGGAAAACCAGGGTGTCTTCCTCCCTCACACAGAGAACGACCCAGTGGGTTCTTTAGCACTATCTGGGGAGTGGACTAACAGAATTAAGAAAAGAGCTTTTCCTCTTAAAACAAAAGGGCAAGGGATCTGTGGCTGAGGAAGGAGGACATGACATTTTGTCAATTCCTTTGAGTTCCCTTTCCTTCAAGATTCCAAAACAAATGTTTGGTTCTCACAAGCTCAATAAATGATAATAGCAAATGACAGGAATTATACAAATGAAGAAGAAGAAGAGTTGGCTTTTCCACCCCCCTTTTCTTACCCATTTAAGGGGACTCAAAGCGACTGACAAACCTTCTGTTCTTCCCCCCACAACAGAAACCCCAAAATACCTGGGGCTGTGAGAGCTCAGAAGAGAGCCAGCCCAAGGTCACCCAGCTGAGTTCAAGGGGGAGTGCGAAATCCAACCCAGTATTCACAGATAACAAGAGCCCAGCTCCCTAACCACTAGACAAATTGCTTTCTTATTTTCTTTTAAAGGCCATTTTTGCAGGGAAAACCAGGGTGTCTTCCTCCCTCACACAGAGAACGACCCAGTGGGTTCTTTAGCACTATCTGGGGAGTGGACTAACAGAATTAGGAAAAGAGCTTTTCCTCTTAAAACAAAAGGGCAAGGGATCTGTGGCTGAGGAAGGAGGACATGACATTTTCTGTCTTTTTCCCACTCTCCCTCCTTCACTCCATCTCTTTCTCCCTCTCCTCTCTGTCTTTCTCTCACTCTTTGCCCCTCGCGTTTCCCTCCTTCACTCGGTCTTTCTCCTCCTCTGTCTTTCTCTCTCTTTTCGCCCCTCCCGTTTCCCTCCTTCCCTCCGTCTTTCTCCTTCTCCTCTCTGTCTCTCTCTCACTCTTCGCCCCTCACGTTTGCCTCCTCCTCTCTGTCTCTTTCTCCTTCTCCTCTCTGTCGGCGGCGGCAGAGGGACAAGAGGCAATGCAGGCTCGCTGCCAGCCCGCTGCCGGTGCTGCCTGTCGTCCTCCGCGCAGGGCAGATTGGCCATTTCACGACGCCGGTTCAAGCAGCCTCTCACCCCCTCCCAACCGAGGCCGCACGACGAAGGGAGTCAAACCGGCGTTGCGAAATGGCCAGTCTGCCCTGCGCGGAGGACGACAGGCAGCACCGGCAGCTGGCCGGCAGCGGGCCTGCATTGCCTCTTGTCTTGTGGGAACTGCCGCCACCGCCGTCGTCCTCAAGCAGGGCAGATTGGCCATTTCGTGACGCCAGGAGGGAGCGAGGCCGCAAGAGAGAGGCAGTGAAGGGACCCGAGCCGAACAGCGAAATAGCCGGTCTGCCCTGCTTCGAGGACAGCAGGCGGCGGAGGCAGCGGTGATGGCGGGACCCCACATGCCGCGCCCCCACCCCCAGCCACTGAAAGTGTCCCTCCCACCCCCTGAGCCCAGACCCTGATGCATAGACTTACTTTCTTTTCCCCGAAAGAACCGGCAAGAGAAAATGGCGCCGAAAAGCGCCATCTCGTATTATTTGGAAGGAGGGCGGGGAGGAGGGAGGAGGCGTGACTTTTTAAATTTTAGACCTCCTGATTGGCTGGTTCGCCGAACTCAGAGAGGTTTAAAATCTCACGCTTCCTCCAATGCAGATTCAGGATATTTTCTAACCTTTTTCTGATTGGCTAGAAAAAATTTCTTTCTGTCTATCTTTTGTAAAGAAAATTTTTATTTCCCCAGCGTTAGGTGAGTGCCGATCTCCGCGCTCCCATTGGCCGTTCGCCACTGCTAAAAATATACAGAGGACGAGCCTGACACACCTCAAGGGGGAGACTATTCCATAGCCTGGGAGCCATTATTGAGAAGGCCCTCTCCCAGGTGCCCACCTGTTTCACTACTGAGGGCATTAGTGAGATAGCTCTGCGATACCATCACATTCAGGCGCTTGATAGTTACTTGGAGACTGTGCTGGCTAGATGTGGACAAATAAACTGAACATACATCCAGATTGGACTACTGTTATGTGCTTTACATATAAGAAAACATTTTAAGCTGGAAATAGGAATTGGCTGGATGCATATTTGGCTGGACCCACAACTTGCTGATCCCAAAGAAATTGTAATGGTTAGGGATGTGCACAAAAGGGTGTTTTGGCATTCAATTTGTAATTAATTGAATGTTAGAAAGTTCATATTCATTTAAATAGATCCCCTTCAAATGTGGAAGGATCCTATTTGATACGAATGTATTTGTACAAATTTGTAGGAATATTCAATAAGGATGCAGATGGATCATGCACACGGATCCTGGATACGGATCCTACATATGGATCCTATCCAAACGCATACATATTGGCTACGTATCCTATACCAACGTATACGTATCGATATGTATCCGATATGTATCCCCAGTTTAATGAAAGTACGAACTATTCATATTAATGTTCCAAAACATTATTTATTTATTTATTTATTTATTTATTTATTTATTTATTTATTTATTTATTTATTTATTTATTTATATTTCTATCCCGCCCTACACCCGAAAGTCTCAGGGCGGGTTACAATATTATATTAGTCTTAGACAGGTCCCTGCCCTCAGGCTTACCGTCTAAAAAGACAAGAAACAAAAGGAAAATGGTGTGAGAGGGAACAGGCAACAGCAAAAAGCCAGCAAATATTAATGTACAAATGTCATGACATTTGATTCGTGTTCAAATGTCCAAATTCATATGTAGTAAACATTTTATTGATTAGTCCATGTGACCATATCAAAAAACAAATATAATACAATAGATAAAAACTTAAAATGTGATAAAATCTGCACGGATCTTCATTGCCCTCAGGGTAAAAAGTGCAACCTTTATAACGGACTGCCTGTCTGAGCCCCTGAGCAGAATGTGGAGTTTCCCAGTATCATCCATTGGGCTATAGTTGTCAAAAAGAGGGTCTATATAGTAGCCCCTTATTTTCTCATAAAGCCGGCAATTCAGAAATAGATGTGCTAGGTCCTCAACAGTGTTTTCACCGCAAACACAGCTCCTCCTGTTGTAAGGTAAACCCTGATAGCGGCCAAGTTTGGACATAATGTCCATTTGGTCAAATCTTGCTCTTGTAAATGTCCTGCGAAGATGTAAAGGCATTGGGAATTTGTGATAATCCTCTAAGTTGACCTGGCATTTGTGCATGGCTAAGTAAGGTGTAGCTGTGGCCTGAGCTATGGCAAGCGATATCCATTGTGCTGCAATATCCAGTGTCTGTTGATAAATAGCTGAGGTGGCTTTAGGACCTAAGGCACTTAGCACTTCAAGAGAGAGGCCAACAGAGGCAGAAGAATTTCCTAAGCTTGCAATTTCCTAAGCTTTTCCCTTGACTGAGCCTGCTCTACCATGCAAAGGTGAGGTAATCTGTCTGGGTTCATTATTGTTGTCTTAACCCAGTAATTGACTTGTCTTTTAAGAATTTGACAATTTAAGGGTGGTATTCCTAGTTCTGCACGGACAGCTGCAGATAGAGTTGATTTGTTGACACCCAAGCAGGCTCTGAGCTGGCGGGTTTGAAACCTCTCTAGGGTGAGTAGGTTTTGCTTACCCCAAATTTCAACACCATAAAGCAGCATTGAGAGCACCTTGACCTTGTAAACTTGGAGTAAAGGCCTTAATGTCCCTGGATTCCTGTGATAATATAGTTTATACAGAGCACAGGCGATCCGCTCCGCTTTTATTATTGAATGTTTCAGATGTTGTGCCCAGGATCCAGTGGAGGTAAATATAAGACCTAGGTACTGATAGTTGTAAACTTGCTGTAACTTTAGGCCGTTGATGTACCAGCTGTAGAGCTTCCTTGATTTTCCAAATACCATGGATAACAAATGTTACGAATATTCATGCACACCCCTAGTACTGGTTACTAATTAACTACTGAACCCAATTAAGGGTGATGCTATTGGAAATATAAAGCCCTAATGGCTTGCAACCCAAACACCTGAAGGAGTGTTGTCTCCCATAGAGATCTGCCTTTAAGGTCACAAACTAAAGGCCTTCTTGTCATTCTGCTTCCCTCAGAGGTCTGAGGTGCTATGGCATGTGAGAAGGCTTTTTCTGTACTGTCACCACTAGCCATGTTTAGTTTGTGCCTGTCTTGGGGTCAAATATATCCTGCACTGTGTGGCCAAATAAGTACGTTTTCTGTTCTATATCCATAGAAGTGTGAGGAATGCTCTCAAGGACAGTGTGTTTGCCAAGAGACACGATAAGAAGTCTTCAAAGAATAACTGGTCTAAACCAGTCAGCTATGGACTTTGTTTCTAATGCGCATGTCAGATAAATCTGATATGTATTTCTTTTCATACTTGGAAGGCATTACCGGGAATATTGTAATTACCAGCCGGGTTTAGGTATATAGATTGTGTGCTGGAAGTGGGAAGTTTGAAGTTCATCTTGATGGGTTGTGAACAGCAGACTTTCTATGCTCCAGCATACAAAAGTAAAAGGAATTTTTTCTCTTTGACCCATCTGCTTATTAAGAAACTAATATGAATAGCATTTGCTGATAGGGTGGCAATTTGTTTTCATAGTGGTTCTGGAATTTTCCTAACAGAAGGGTTAGGCTCTATTTTTTGCACATTTGAAGATGGGTCATTTTTTTCTTAAAGGACAACTGAAAAGACTCTGTCTGATCGCACCATTTGGGTGTGACCCCATGGGAGCCAGTTGCTTCGCTAATGATGCGATTAATAAAAATCCACATTGTAACTCACAATAAAGAGTCCCCATGTGGTTTGGGGCAATGTGGATTAAAATCGTACTTTCCTGTCCCCATGAAAACCGCTTTTGGGGAGCCCACATGTTTTTCTCCCCCCTCCCCGCCCGCTAGAGCGATGACAGGCTCCCTTCAGCTGTCAGAGCTGCATAATGGCAGAGTGCACAAGCAAACCAGCGATCTGCCTCTTTCTTTCATAGCGGAGGCTGCATTATTAGGAGGGGGAGAGAGATTCCTTCCCTTCCTTTCTCTCAATTTCTTCCTGGGTTTCCTCTTCTCTTTCTCCCCTCTTCCTTGTAAGCTTCACTCATTTTCTCCATGTAGTTTTCTTCCCCCCACCCTTGCCTGAGCATGTAGTCTCCCAGGCAAGGGCTTCCTTTAGCCCAAATGAATGCCTGACAGGTGCTCTGTACTCAGCTAAGCAGCTGTCAGGCAGGGATAGGGGCTGTTGTGTGCACGTACAGAGCTTTGCTAAAATGATTAAAAGCAGCTGCTTTCATTGCTCTTCTCACCATTTTAGTGGGGCAGCATCCCCATGTTTCCAGGATAATCCGTGGTTGCCCCCTAAATCGGAAGTAGTACTGTTTAAAAGGGTTTTTTTTTTCTGCCATGGATTTTCTCCTTTGTGCCTCATCTAGCCCAGAGTAAAGCAGCTCATGGGGCCACTCTGGTACAAAAGAAGCTTAACTTTGGAGTATATTCGGCATGGAGACATACCTTTTAACTTGCATCTAGAATGAAATACTAAATATGCTGTATGCATATTTGGAACTGATTAAAAAATATATATATATCCAGTACTGTATATTTATGAAGATCATCCTGATTACCTTCTGTGTAAAGGCCCTGTTTTTCTCAGTAGATTATAGGTTTGTGATGTAAAAGAATGCGTACTTACCTATTTCTCTATCAAATAAAATCACTAGTCATTGTCCGGAAGACACAAGTATACTATCTGTGAAGTAAAGGCTCCTTTATTTTCCAGAGAAAAAAAAATGGAGACAAGCATGCAAAAACGTAATTCTTACAATTTCTACAAACTGTTGATAAAATGAAGTGCATGCAAGTCTAGTTTCATCAGGACAAGTTGTACAAAGCAATCATAGATGAAGCTATTTTCGAACACCCATTGCCAGTAGGTTATTATCTACAAGCGGTGACTCAGCACAATTAGCCATGGAATGCAGTAAGTAGCAGGTGTTGATGGCATATCTCAGCTTTAGGATTTATGAGATACTTTCTTATAAGTATCACATAAGACAAACTTATTTTTATGCCTTTCTTGCTCTATTCAAATGTTCAAGAGACAGGGCATTTCCACACTTTGCTTGAATCAGTTTAACTAGTCCATTTCAGTCTGTTCTGGGGTGTTTCTCAGAAGAGGGATCTGCTATTCTCCTGCTAGTGCAGACTATGGCAGACCCCAGATACGGCATATGGACATCAGAGCCCTATCCTGAGATCTATTCCAGAATAAGACCAAGTGCAGAAACGGCCCTGGACCAAGCCTAAATGATGCCATAACAGCAATTGCAGAGGTGCCATGGCTATTCTGGTTCACACAACAGTCAGAGGTTAGCCCAGGCCCCATCTTTCATACATCGTGTTTGAGAACAGGTATGGAACTGATTAGGGATGATTTCAAAGTCATCATGCCCACCTCCATAATGGGACTCTGAATGATAATCTTGGGAGGATATCATTGGGCTACAAAGACAGCGCAGCACAGACACCATGGCCGTCTCTGCACTTGGCCTTATTTTGGAATATATCTTGAGATAGGGATGTGCACAAATGCATTTTTTGCATTCAAATCCAATTCTAATTGAATATTCAAAAATTCTATTTGAATTAGATTTTGAAAATATGGATTTTCAAATATCTGATTCGGATCCGGATTATTGATTGATTGAAAATTATACATGATATGGGCAAAGTGGTAAGCTTATGGGGCATTTTTCTTTGTTCCTTTCTCAAAATAGCAGAGATTACCTAATGAAGCAGAGCAAACTATGTATCCATGTCCAGTTGGGGAGCTTCCTTGTGCTGCCCTAGATCAAGCACAGAATTGATCCAGGAGTTGACCCTGCATTATCTTCCGTAAGAGGGACTGCTATCCACATGCTAGTGCAGACTAAGACAGGTCCTGCCTGGGTATGTAGATGGTAGGTCACTATTCTAGGATATAATCTGAAATAAGCCCCAGTGCAGAAAAGGGCCATGTCTCAGCATTACAAAGGGTATTGCACAGACTTCTGCTTAATGACAGAATTACATTGGTTTACACACAGAGACACACACAGACACAGACACACACCTCAGGCTGTGATCACACCCATGATTTAAGCCAGAGGCCAATTCACACTTGGCCTCTTAGTTTGCGATTGGTTAACATCTGAGCAGGTGCATCTGTGCTTGCAGGGGGTGTTTACAGCCTACAAATGCCCCCTGCTTGCCCAGATGTTAACTAACCCTTATCCTTTTCCAGTGTGAGAAGTCATCTGAGGTACCCCACAAGCAATGGTGCACGTGCAGTCGCACATGGTGCCACAATCAAAATAGCGGTGCCCTGCAAAGGATCGGAGGCATGACTAGATCCAGGTAGGTTTCCAGAAGCATGGGGGCTTGGCTATTGTGCACACTAACACTAACTCTAGCACGTGTTAGTCTCTTCTGTGCCTTTCCAGTCCAATGGATGGGAAGGCAAGTGCAGAAATGCCCCAGCGTGTAGCTAAGTTTTGACATGGAGAAGAATGCAGAAGTAGCCAAGAACACAAAATTCCATGGGAATATTTATATTCTAATGGTGTGAATGTTTTTCAATCTCTCTTTATAGCAAATCATTGTCATTCATTTGTACATATGGCATAGCAAATGTTTTGCAATTGGAGAATAAGCAGGAAATTTAATTAACTAGCCAGATGAATTCATGCTGAGAGAATGATGAGGGGGAGAAATGTACAAATAGAATTCCTGTGATACTACTAAATGCATAATATAACTTGATCTGACTTAGAGATTTCTATAAAGTCAGATATAATTGTCTTGTTAGAGATTTGTCAATAGGTGTAAGATTTAGAGACAACAGTTCCACAGTAATGCCTTTTTAACACTGGATCTTATTCTGGATTATCTCTCAGAATATGGATCTGCTGTCCACATTCTAAGGGAAAATGCAGACCAAATTGTGATCAGACGAAGAAGAAGAAGAAAAAGAAGAAGAAGAAGAAGAAGAAGAAGAAGAAGAAGAAGAAGAAGAAGAAACCCACTTGGGTGGCAGGATAGAAAAGGCTTGAGTTGTCTTGGGCTACACATTAAATAGATAAGCATTAATGAAAACTGATGAGCAAAAAAAGAGTTGGTGCATAATTTCATTCTGTTTAAGTAAATTTACGATTTTGTGTTGGGTAACATTCATAGCCATCCTGGGCTGCATTCAGTCCATGGGCCATGGGTTGGACACCCCTGTCCTAAACATTCTGCACTAGAAAAGATTAGAGAAGGCTTGGGAACTTGAGGACCACACACTGATTCTCAGAAGCACTACCAAGAGGCTTATGGGGGCCACCTTTTCTTATGTCTGAACACAACCTCTGTTGGATCCCTCTCAAGGTGGGTGCAAATGAAGATTTATAATGTCAGTACTTTCTCCAACATTTGAAATCACTACAACATTTTCCCAGTTATTCTCTCCTAATTATCCAGAGACATGTCAGTCTGTCAGTCTGTTTGCCTGCCTGTCTCTGTCTCTGTCTCTGTTTCTGTCTCTGTCTGTCTCTCTGTCTCTATCATCTATCATCTCCTAGTGAGCCACTTTGGTCTAGTGGTTAGGGAGCCAGACTCTTATCTGGGAATACCACGTTTGATTCTGCCTTCCCGCACAAATCCAACTGGGTGACCTTGGGCTAGTCACAGCCCTCTTCTGAGCTCTCACAGCCCCATCTACCTCACAGGGTATTCTGTTGTGGGGAGAAGAACAGAAAGCTTTCTCAGCAACTTTGAGTCCCCTTAAGTGGGTGAGAAAAGCAGGGTAGAAAAGCCAACCCTTTCTTCTTCTTCTTCTTCTTCTTCTTCTTCTTCTTCTTCTTCTTCTTCTTCTTCTTCTTCTTCTTCTATGTATAATCTATAGCCTTATTCTGGATTACATCCTGGAATAGGGAATTGCTGTCTTTTGGGAGCTCACATTGTGAACCAGTTAGTTTCTAACTTTTGCCACAAACTCATCCAAGATCCACACTTGCAGACCCAGAGTGTGTCATCCACCCTGAAAGGTAGTAGATGCACTGTCTGCACATCCTCTTCCTCTGACCTCTGATAATTTCAGCACTTTGCAAGAAGTGGCCCTGGAATCCAACTCCTTGATATGTGTTGCCAGTCCATCTGCATGAGCAAACAGGGACAGCAAAGCACTTTTCAGAGTGTTGTTATTCTCGCCCCCCCACTTTGCAAGAAGGTTGCCTCTGAGGGCATTCTGATTTCACGCCCCTCAGATTTTTGACAGGCAACATATTTATGTCATGCAGACATAGCACAGTTTGATATTGACAGTTCTATTAGTCACAAACAAGTGACTGTAGATTGAGCATCTACATGCTGTCTTCCATATGTTGCTTGATAGCGGCTGCCGTTATCTCTAATCAGTGACCATGATGACTAAGTTTGGTCCATTAAAGGTGCAGGTACATGTAGACATGTTAGTTTCTCATTTTAAAAGTGTGTGTGGGGAGAGCATTAATAGAGAGAGATCCCATCTATATATTATTTTTTCTGTCCTCCCATTTTCAAGAAAAAAATATCAAATGTGTGCAATAATTGCTGATTATAGTACAGCTAGCAATTTGTTGCAAATTTCAGCTTTCCATGGGGTCTGGTTGTAGTTGTGTGATTGATAGCTGGTGCTGTAGGTGTAGTCCGCTGTAGGGATGTGCACAAATATGTTTATTGGCATTTGATTAGTAACGAATCGAATGTTAGAATATTCATATTCATTCAAATAGACCCATTTGAATGTGGTAAAATTATGTTTGATACAAATGTATTCGTACAAATTCATACGAATATCCGATACGAACAAACGCATATCCGATACAAACAGATATGTATCAGATACAAACAAATATGTATCCAATACGTATCCGAGATATGTATCTGATATGTATCATGTAACAAAACCACTCAGGAAGCATAAAATCTGACCTTGACCAACTTTTAATACACTCTCAATCCATGTCAAATGTACTCTAGATCCATTGAAGATGTGACTGGCACAACCACTTTCCCACCTCCCTAGTTTAACAAATGTCTGAACTATTCGTACAAATAGAAAAATCCATCCAGAAAAATTCATATTCATATGAATGTCAATGTATGAATATTGTAAGATTCAATTCCGGTCCAAATATACAAATTTGTCCGAATTCATACGACTAAGGAGTGTTATGAATAATTGTGCACAGCCCTAGTCCCCTGTAATAGGCTGAGCAACTTGCACAGCTCTGAAGACAGTGCCATTTCCCCTGTGAACCTTGTTTAGCCCTCCCCGCTGAGCAGGGAATTATTATTTTTAAAATTTGCATTTATTCACATTTTTTCTTTTAAGTCAGATTGTCAGGACCTTGAATAATGGAAGGGAGGAAATAAGCGACATCAAGAAAAGAAGCCGGAAAAACGGAGGAAGTCATATGTAGGAAGGCAATGTAATAATATGATATGAGAAAATGTAAGAAGGGAAGGAAGGGAAACTCCACATGAAATTGATTTACTAATCTAGATTTATTAATGCACAGAATAAGATAAGAAGTAATGGTAAGCAGATAAAAGAAAGGCAATATTCTTGTAATAAAATCAAATGGCAACAAAATCAAAACACTTGCACTACTTCACTTCTTTTTCTTTTTCCCCTTCTGTCTCTTCATAAACACAGAGACTCAAATAGTTTACTACAGGCCATGTTCAAACTAGTTTCAATGTTTCTAAATCTTCCTTACAGGTTTAGTATGGCAAGAAAACAAGGACAGAAATATGTGGAGCCATAAAAAGTCTGAAAGGAAGGCTTCTAAACATTGTAGTTTGTTTGCCTCCAGCAAATTACTGGGATTTTTACTTAGAAAAGCTGATTACTTGGATTTTTGAACCTTTGTATAACTGATTTTTATTTTATTTTTAAAGTTAAAATTAAAGCTTACTGTGCAAGGAGAGGGGAAAGATGGGAATCAAAGTGATGAATGCCCTAGCAAGAGCCATGGTGTAGGGACCACTGATGGATTATGTTGTGATGGCAACAGGGGTTGGTCCCTCCGTTCTTTTCTAAGAGCAAACAAGGACTGAGACTATGTGGCAGCAAAAAATGTATATCTGGATGCACAGACCAAAGAAGAAAAGAAAAAATAAATAAAACAAGCAGAGAAAGCTCTTGGGGATGGATAGGAAGGTTCCAGTTCTATAGACATGGGAGGGCTGAAGGTCCTTGCTCAGCATGGCCCACTCAGTTGCTGTGCCAGCAGTGGCTTGAGTCCCTACTTCTTTCTCTTCTAAAGGAAAAGGAAGATCAACATTTTGATCAGATAAAACAAAACAGCACCCTGGAGGCAGCTTGAAGTCTGCCCCCAAACATTCTGTGATAGAAAAAGTGGATTACAGAAGGGTTGGGAACATGAGGGCTACTTGCTAGCTCTTTGGGGCACCTCTGAGGTACATCTTCTGTTGTCTCTGAACACAGAAGTTAGCAGGGAAAAAAGTCTTTATCACTGCTTTGAAGGGGACAAACACCAGCCGTCTCAGTGCCTAATAGGATGCAAATATTTGTGTACCTGAATTTGAAGGAGAAGAAGAATGTGGATTGCAATGTGCACAAATGTGTGCAATTGGGGGGGAGGGGCATTTTCAGTTTCCCCAAGCATTACTTCAGCAACAAAGAACTTCTTGCTTGTAACCTGGAACAGCTGTAGATTTCACACATAAACATGTTGTCACCACTCTACAAACCTATTTTTCACTGTTTTAATACAGGGACACCTCAAGGCTCCAAGGAAACACCCACTGCTGTCCAATCTCCATTTTTGGTGGCAGCAGGGGTCTGGGAATTTGATAGCAGCCAAATTGTCCAGACTGTGTGTCACAAAAAACGCACAAAGACAGTACTGTCCACGGAGCTATCTAGACGGGAAGCAATAAAGGTGAGGTACATCTTGGCTCATAGTTTGATCAAATATAGGGATGTGCACAAATATTCTAAACATTCGAAATCCAATCAAATTCATTCGAATGTGGACATTCAGATTTGAATAGAATGTCTTCACATTTTGAATGTTCCAAAACATTCGGTCGAATGATTTTAATCATTTGAATGAACAGATACCTATGTATTACATAGGTATCTGTATGAATATCATAAGTATCTGGACACATTTGCGCTTATAAGACAGAATGAAAAAGGGATGCATACGGGATAAAACGGGATGCATACGAAATGCGTACAGATACATATAACACATACGAATGTTGTCAACATTTGTATCTTCAAATTCATATTTAACATTTGAACAAACAGATTCAAATGTATCGGATTCAAATTGGTTTTGCTGCATTCCGATTTTAAACATTCAAATCAAATTGAATGTTTTGACATTCGACTCAAATTCAAATGCAAAAATAAATTCGTGCACACCGCTAATCTGATGTATCCTATCTTTGCTTATTGTTTTATCCAGTTTGGACAAAGTATACTGGGAGAGGGGCTGTCCTGCTTCATTCTGGCTAAGTGTGTGGAAAGCACTTAGACTCATTCCCAAAAATGGATTATGGTAAGCACATAATAGATCAGTGATGGTGAACCTTTTGAGCTTGGTGTGACAAAATTCACAAGAAAACCTAGTTTAACTCGGGTGCTGTGTCACATTTAGAAATATCCATAATTTTGTGATATTTGTCGCTCTAGTAAAAAAGTTATATTTTTGATATATGTATTTTATTAAAAGCAAAAACAATTCTTTACATTAGTGACTCTTGTTGCTAAGTCTTCAATTGAAAGTTGGTATTTCATACACTTCAAGAACAAGCAAGCACTACACGCCCAGGTGCCAGGGTGACCATGTGTGTCACCCAAAAGGGCTTGGCGTGTCACCTGTGACATGCGTGTCATAGATTGGCCATCACTGTAATAGATCATTGTCTCTGTATTCAAGTGTTTTGCCTGACAAATAATCCAGGTAAGGCTTAATCAATAATATTTTTCAACTAATATTTGAAAAAAAATATTTACATATTAAAACTACTGAAGAACAGATTCATGTGTTTTGATTATATAAGACAGAGGAAGAAATGTTGCTCCAACAATATGTTTGGACTAGATATGTGTTCATAATTGCCTCCATATCAGCAGAGTTATGTCTAAAAGCAGTAAATACTGTGCTATGGACACACTGCACTATCCACTGTTTATGTCATTTGGGCAGTCTCTGTTTCCACTATTTGTTATTGTTGTTTTATATTTTCTAAGATTTGTGAATTTCTATTATCAGAAATCCCCTAATCCCAAAAGCTCTTGTGCTGGTTTTTAAACCAAGGTGACTGCTTTCCATTCTAACTTAGATGTCTTCCTAGGTTTTTCAGCAGTAAGAAAAAAAAAATCTCAACTGAGTGGTGAGCTAAAGACATTGCATGTGATGCACACAGTGTGAAAATCAATAGCAACATACTTAAATGTCCTACTAAATGTGTATTATACATTTTAATTTATTGGTATTTTGCAATCGTTGCTCCATGTTTGCCTCTTAGAAAACATCCTAAGAGCATTTTGAGTAGCATACATATTAAGTTCAAAATGCTAAATCCAAAATGGAATGCCTCTGCCTTGGCAAAAATGTGCAATTCCATCATGGGTGATAAATCAACCAAAATCTATCTGTGTAATCCATCACACAGATGCAACAAATTCTCACTAAATAATAGCTTAGTTCAAAAACCAATACAAGGGTTTTTGGGATACACATCTCATTCATAAATCTTTAGTCACATCACAAGCACCCTATTAAAACCCCATGAAATGAAGCAAAATTTCAAATGCATTATTTCAAGCTTTTATAAATATTTAAGATATAATGCTGATACATTTATTTGGATGCAAGTCCCTCTGAGTTACTCAAAGAAGTTATGAAGTGATGGCATGTGTATTTGTGTGGCTGGGTTGAATAATAAAAATGTGTCTTTTTTTAAATCTAAGGGTGTTTCCGCACAGGGGCAAATAAAAACGGATATCTGGCACCTGGATTTACTAAGGGCAACGCGCATGCTCAGAACGCTCCTGAGGGAAAGGGCTGATCCTGGCAGCCCCAGCCACTCACGAGACGCCCAGGACGCAGGTGCACTGCATCCTGGGAGAAGACCCTCACAAAGAAGATGACCACGGCAAGGTAAGGAGGGGTTTTGCCGTGGTCCCAGCGGGGTGGGCTAGGGTGGGCTTTGGGGAAGCTCGCCCTGGTCCCAGAAGCGGCGATCTGCCGCTTCTGGGGCCAGGGTGAGCCGTGGCAGCAGGGTCCCCCGGCTCGGCATGCTTGGCTCCGGCGAGCCACTCATGGTGAGCCGGGGGTGGGCACGTGTTAGTTACACTTGTGCCGTGCAGACACATCCTAAATGGATGCATTTTCATGGCGCAAAACCGCTTGGGAAGTGGTGTGTAACTAATACCCATTAAGCACCCATTAAGCACGGGTAGGTGCGGACGCACCTACCGGAAGTGTACTTAATAGCCCCCTCTAATGCGGACGCGGTGGCGCCAAAGCGGTTTTGCCGCCAAAATCCGCATTAAAGAGGGACGCTAAATGCGGACACGCGTGGCCGGAAGTGTGCTAAAAATGCACACGAATGCGGACACGCGTTTCCCAATCTGTGCTTAATGGGTGTTAAAGCCCCTGTGCGGAAACACCCTAATGGTTGTTTGCGATGCAAACATCCATAGCATTTATTGTGGAAGAATTATAACAATCCTTTCACTTTTCTGAATGCAAATCTTGAAGCACAATATCATATATTTTAAACAATCGAGTGAAAAAAAAAAGATAAAACTCATGAGGATATTTGGCCGAGAGGAGAAAGTTGATTTGCTATCATTCAAACAGATTATATCTTCTCTTGCACTCATGGAACTGTGAGTGCAAAATCTAAACTTAACTAAAATATTCAAATAAATGATTTTCTTCACCCTTCAGGTGTGCTAGAAGAAGACTCTAGTCTGAGACAAAATCAATGCAGCGACTCAGCCCAGCCCCTCCCTCCTTGTCCACTGCAGAGCAACACAGGAGGTGAGAGAGCTCCTGAGCACCCAGGTTGCCTATCAGCTCTGGTGGGGCTGTGTGACAAGTGGTTCCCCCCCCACACACACACACACTGATGTCCTGCTTTATATGTGTGATTCACTTCCAATCATCAACACAAGTTTGTTATTTCAAAATAAATAACAATTATTAAATTTTGACCGCTAGGCTTTGTTTAAGTCTTGTTTGTGAGGCACCAAAGTCTTTTAAAAATCTGATTGTCCCAAGCTTCAGTTAATGAATATGATTTCCTTTCTGCATGCCTCAGCATGTTTCAAGAAAGCAGTCAAATGGTCAGAATTAAAACATATGCCTTTTGCAATATAAAATTGAGTTTAGTATTATTATTTCTCATTTAAAATAGGACATATAAATGCATAGAACATTATTCCAGGATTTCTCTGGTCTGTTCCATGCTTACAACTTATTAATGCGAATTTTACATATTTATTTATTTATTTATTTATTTATTTATTTATTTGTTTGTTTGTTTGTTTGTTTGTTTGTTTGTTTGTTTGTTTGTTTGTTTGTTTGTTTGTTTGTTTGTTTGTTTGTTTGTATTTCTATCCCGCCCTATACCCGAAGGTCTCAGGGCGGGTTACAATATTATATTAATCTTAGACAGGTCCCTGCCCTCAGGCTTACAATATAAAGAGACAAGAAACAAAAGGAAAATGGTGTGGGAGGGAACAGAGAACAGCAAAAAGCCAGCACTTGAGCTCTTCAGTTCCAATTTTTCTCTCTGTTTCTTATTGCTGGAATTTTCCTATTAACTTTACTTTGAATTTTCTCTTCATTGATGACTAACTGGATGATGGTAGCGATGGTCAGCTGGCATCTACTCAGCCCCGCCCTGTTCAGCTTCAGGACCAGACATTTTCTCAACTGGTGGATCGGCTGCCATAGTCTCTTTGCCATCTTGTGATGGGAGCAGTTGGAGGAGGGAGGGGCACTGCTGGGAGCAAGATGGCACAGCCCAGCCTGCTGCCTCTTCTCCACTCTTCTCCAAGATGGTTTGTCCAGTCTTTCTAAGCCCATCCGGTTTTCACTCACTGCCCCATGTAACGTATCTCCTTTAAAACTCTAAATAATACTAAGATCTCAAGGAGAGGGTCTTCTCATAATTTCACCTCTTTCAGAGGTGCAGGGAGTGATGACATTAAACTGACCTTTTCTGTGGTATCCCCCAGACTGTGGAACAGCCTTCTTCTGAAGGATCATCAGTGCCTACATTATATGCTTACAGTGTCTGGGGTGTGCTACAACTTAATCCTGCCTACTCACTGAAGAGAACTAAATAGCTGATTGGATTAATATAGCTTGTATATGCTGGAATGTTGCCTAATTTCCTTGTTTACCCCTTTTCTCTGAACAGCCCATTTTCCCACCTGGCCACATAAAAGATTTAGGGGTATATGGATACCTCTCCCTGTTCACTCAGTAACTGCCATGCTTCTGTGGGGTCCAGTATATTTTTGATTATCTCAAGTCCACTGCTGTGTCTTTGTCTGTCACTGATTTTACTGCATCCATCTTGCATCAAGAGCTGAACTTCACCGTAATGTTTGTGTGTACAGTAGGGATGTGCAAGAATATTCGAAACATTCATAATTCCATAAAATTCATTCGGATGCAGATATTCAAATTCGAATTGAATGTCTATGAATTCGTATGTGCACAGATATGTATGTATACGTTAACTATGAAAACACAAAAAACCTGACTTCACTCCTGATTAGAAAAACCTTGATTTGAATCTGGATTAAACTGCCCAGTGGGAATGCAGCCTGAGTGTCTGTGCTCTGGTACTTTTGTTATTGCTGAGAAGGTCTTCCCTGATTAAGAGACAACCTCAAGGAAGGTATAATCATCCTGCCTTCCCGTTCTTCGTCTACTTACCCTTTTCAACTTGCATCAAACTTTTATTACTTTTCTTTTTATCTCCTTTCCCTGCTTCTTTTTCACTCCCCTTCTGCTCCTCCCCCCTCTCATTTTTTTAGTTTTAGTATTATATTTTATTTTAAGAATGACTTTTCCAAGTGAAAAAGAGAGATTGTGGCTTTGCACAGTTCTCCCAATTCATTTCAGAGCACAGTCTATTCTTGCGTGGGAAGCAGCAATTGATAATATTTGAATTGAGAAATTGAGGGGATCTGATTTGTGGCAACACCTTTTCCCAGCTACAAAAGGATGTGGAAATTTATCTTCGTTATAGGTCTGTCAGGTCCTGCATAGAAACAAATTTTAATTGGTTCAGAAAATTTCCCACACAATATACCTTGATGAGTTCTCTATTTTACTTCCTTGTTTGGTTAATCAAGAGCTCCATCACTTGGCTTTAAGCTTGAGAAGGTGCAGGCATTTAAACTCTACTTCTGGCTAGAGTTATAACGATCTTCTTCCCTCCCTGCTACCTGTGAAACTGTGTGTGTCTGCTGCAGTCACAGTTCTACTTTCTTTCATTACACGCCAAATCTTGAAAGTCTTTTGCTCTAAGCTACAAGGTTAACTAATTTGAAAGTGTCTCCCTGCTATTACTTACATATTGCCCTTTGCCCAGTGTAGAAGGCATTTCATTGTTGCCACTTGCTCTTTAAAATTGCTGCTTGCGTTGTTGCCACTGCTTGTTGATTATTTTACTGCTTGCCTTGTAACAAAGTTATTTCCTGTGTGCCTTTTGAATTTCAATAAAGCAGCTATGTATTAAGATCAGCCAAGGTTTTTTTCCCCTCCTTTGCTCCAACCCATTCTCAGTTAAATCAAACCAGTAGTTCTTATAATCCCGATATGTTTGTGTGAAGAGGAAGAAGAAGAAGAAGAAGAAGGAGAAGAAGAAGAAGAGTTGGTTTTTCTACTCTGCTTTTCTCATCCACTTAAGGGGACTCAAAGCGGCTTACAAAGCCTTCAGTTCTTCTCCCCACAATAGAATGCCCTGTGAAGTAGGTGGGGCTGTGGGAGCTCAGAAGAGAGCTGTGACTAGCCCAAGGTCACCCAGCTGGCTGCATGAGGGAGGGCAGAATCGAACCCAGTATTCCCAGATAAGAGTCCAGCTCCTAACCACTAGACCAAACTGTTAACACTGATAAAAACATGTCTAAATCAGTGCCCATAACAATATCCCAGGATATAAATTCCATCAAAATTCCGGTTGGAATATGGCTGGCAGTATTTACATGCTGTAGTGATTTCGAGAGGCCTCAATGATCAGAGTAAAATTTTTGAGGCCTGCATTTTCAAAAAAATAAAAAATAAATAAAATAAAATTGAAATTGAAATTAGATGTTCCCCAAACTGCCGGCATATTTCATAAAAGAATGAGAGTCACTTTTTGCCATTTCCACACTTAACTGCCCCTAGTTAGAATTAGTCTGGAATAACCATTGAAGGTGTGGATATGATCAGCACAATTTGCACCAATGGCACTAATCCATATCAGGCCACACCACAGATTTGAAGCTTCACGCAAGCTTCACAATCACACTCCCACACACCCAAAGACTAGGAAGAAGCTTCTGGGATTTTTTTAAAAAAAATTTTGGTGGTACTCTATGGCACGCCACTGAAATGCATCCTTCAGCCTTCTGCACGTTTCCCATGTTCTGGATCAAGTCTGCCAGTAGACCCAATTAAATAGTTTTGCCAAAGATCTGTATTAAAGGACTAATTTGGATAATATTCTGTCTAAAGGAGACAGAGCCATACTGCATAAGGCAAGGTCTCCTAGATTCACATTAACATGTGGAACTTTGGAGGCCTTAATTTGCATTCAGGATCTATACAGAAAGGGCTGCAGAAATGTATTTAAAGTAGATCAGTTCTTGTCTGCTTTTTGTTTCAGCTGCTTGCCAAACTTCACATTTTGTACTTATCTGCTAGCTTCCAACTTGCTGTCTAGCTTTGCCTTGAAGGAATGAGATGCAAAAGATTAAATTCTTGATGTAGCAAGCTGTGAGATGTTGGCAGACAGATGCAAGAACTTGACATGAATGATGTACAAGATGTAATATGACCCTAGACATCTAAAGCTCCTGCAGTCCTGAGATTCAACAGAGTGACTCAAAGTCAGAAAAGAATGATCCTACTCCATGACGGATGATCATGAGTGAGGCCTGTTCTGATTTACAAAAGTACGTTTGTATTCTTGTTTCAGAAAATACACTCTTTAGTTTTATTTTTCATGTGCTTTGTGTTCTCTATTACTGGTTAGGTATAATTCTGTCTTTCTTCAGTTCTAAAGTTCCTGATTACAGGGGGGAGAGACAAAGAAAGAAAGAAAGAAAGAAAGAAAGAAAGAAAGAAAGAAAGAAAGAAAGAAAGAAAGAAAGAAAGAAAGAAAAAGATTAACATAAAACTATTTTTTAAATGACAAAACATCAAAACAATCCTATGGAAAAAAAAAATACCTAAACTGGAAGGTTTGGCCAGGTGCACATATTTCACCCTTCAGAACATCTTGCTGCTGATACGATTTGTGGGGCTGCCAGCTTCTGTGTGGTAGGGATGAAATGTGGCCTTCCCTGACACTCAGCCATGTCTCATGGGCTTGACCAACTCCAGTTTGGCCTACAGAGATTATGGCACTTTTTGCACTGGACCATATATTGCCAGGACAAAAAGTCAGATGATTCCAGTACATCTCAAACTTCCATTAATGCTCTTATTATAGTTGTATTGAAGGACATCAGATATCAGTATATTCGATTGCGCTAGAGCAAACAAGAGTGGTTAAGCAGTAACTAATTCCTTGATTACTTTATACACAGGTATTTCCTTGTTGCCACAGGAGGGCTACAGGATCAACAGAAGCATGTCACAATATCTGAAGCCCTTTTAAAAGGGAGCTCTGAGGCTCAGTATGGTTTCTATATTAATATTGATCCTGCCTTCACCTAGAAGTCCCAGGGACTGTTCACAGTTGGCAAATAGGGGAAGTCCAGTTGCACAGAGATGCTTCCATTCCATTCCTTGCATGTCCTGGCTCATCCCCCACCCGGGATAGTGGTGGAACATGAGACTAAGCTCCACAGCTGTACTAGCCATGTCTGGGACATGACTAGCATGTTCTTCATACCGCTGGTGGGTGAAGGGGTGGGAAAATGCAGCTGCAGGTGCATGCCACGTTTCCCACTCACAGCAGTAATGGCATCATACGTGTTCATTGATCAAGGTGACTGCTGCTTCTTAAATACCAGTCATACTTACCCAGCACTTGGGGAAGTACGATAAGTTTCAGACACCCGATGTACCTATCAGTTAGTTGGCCTTTCCACCTAATTAAGGTGCAAAAGGTTCCCACTCTTTATCTGTCTATTCCTGTGGGTGCAACAGGTTATGTCAATTCCAAGCAATGGAAATCCATATCGGAAGCAGCTCCACAGAACTCTGTGTACGTGGTGCTTTTTTTCAGGGGACAATTCTAACAAACCAGTCCCTTTCAAATGTGGGAAGGATTCAAACAGGGTCACCTTTTCTAATATTTAGCTCCTAGTTCTTCAATATTAATCTGACATCCATTACAAGAGAAATTGTAAACAGGCTTAATAATGAAAAATAAAAGGACATTAAGATATGCAATTTCCCAGAATAATTGGGGGCACTGCATATATTTGCTTTCTGTTGAAAAGTTATAGCTAAATATAAATTCTTGGACAACTTATGCACAATGGAATGCATAATCTTCGCTGCTAAAAAAAGTCCCCCCTCTCTCTTTCTCTATATTTGTATGTATGATTGTTTGAGTGTCATAAGAATAGTTTCTCCCAGCCAACTCTTCTGAGAAGGTTTAATCTTTGTCCCATGCTGTAAAATGAAACAGTGCATGTCTCTGTGACAGCTGAACCATGTAAAATCTGCTTTGCAGAGGTTCTTTTAAAAAAGAAAAGAAAAAGAAAGCCCTGATGCTGAACAATAAGTCTGGAGGAAGGATGGTAAAAATAAATGGAATCCATGAAGGTCACAGCTGAGTGAGAAATACCAAGTCTAAAGTACTAGAAAAACTGGTCAATTGTTAGAGAGAGAATTTCAAAACCAAAGAGAAGGAACAATAAACATGTTTGTCAGGTAACATTCTGAGATATCATTCAATGTCAGGGAAACAGTTAAAAATAATCTGCTGTTGTTAAATATTAGCAATCCCACACTGAGCTGCCTGGCTTTGCACTCCTATGAACATGGGACCTGTTTGCACTTGGCTTTATTTTAGAATATGTTCTGGAATAGGGGCCTGTTGTTCATATGCTAGTGTAGGTTACTATAGGCACCAGGTGAGGCCCGCCAGAGTCTGCATTTAAATGCATCCACTCCTCCACTCCACCCTTACCAGCGACCTTAATTGAGGATACAATTCATACCCTTCCTCACTTCCTGCTGTAACAAATCTTCTGCATTTTGTCTATTAATGTATCTTATCAAATCTTTCCAGTTCTCTTTAAAATAAGGCTTGACTCCCCCCCCCCCAAAATGGAGTCTGTTTGGTACAAGAATTCCAGGCCATTCCAGTAAATTTCTTGTACTTGTTCATAGCATACCATGTTCTATGGGACCACTCTGATATAAGATTGCTTATGTCTTATGTTCCAGACCACTATGAAAACAAGTTGCCGCCCTATCAGCAAATGCTATTCATATTAGCTTCTTAATAAGCAGATGGGTCAGAGAGAAAAAGATTCCTTTTAATTTTGTACGCTGCAGCATAGGAAGTTCGCTTTCCATAACCCCATCAAGACAAACTTCAAACCTCCCACATTCCAGGACACAATTTATACCTAGACCACAGCCGCTGACTAAAAAATTCCTGTAACGCCTTCTAGATAGAAAGAGAAATACATATCAGATTTCTCTGGCATGCGCAATAGAGACAAGTCCAAATGGCTGACTGGTTCAGACCATTTACTTCTCTGAACCTCCTTATCAGTTTGTTTTTGCAGACACACTGTCCTTGAGAGCATTCCTCACACTTACATACCATAAAATTCATAAATACATATTTAATAATATCATATCATAAGAACAAACACAGCCTTTGCACTTACCCCCTCTCAATATCCTGGCTGGAAATGTAGCTTTCCCACAAACATAAATTTGAAGGTGCAAAACAGCACGTTTGTGCATATCTGTTTTATCCAAGAGAGAGGGCGAGAAAGAGATGTGCAGTTATGTGCCTCAGATGTGCTTGGGGCTACATGCACAACTATGCAATAAAGGTCATCTATATCTGCACATAATTTATTTTGCTTTATAGGCAGCGTCTTGGAAAGTGGGAGAACGTGAAGCTGGGATGGAATGGCTGAAAATGTTCACACACACACACACACAAAGGGTGCTTCCGCACAGGGGCTAATTAATCTGGGTCTACTGCACCCGGACTTAGTAAAACCGGATCCCAGGGGAACCGGTTTCACCAAATCCAGATCCCCAGTAGATCCGGATTTAGGGGGTAGATGCACATCTAACCCCCTCACCCCATGCCGCTGCACACACAGCATAGATCCCATCCGTGCCCCTGGGCCCTCCACCGGCCCGCCATGATTGGCTTGTCGAAGCCAAGCATGGTGAGCCGGGTGACGTCGCTGCCGTGGCTTGCCCTTGTCCCAGAAGCGGCAGCTTGCCACTTCTGGAACCAGGGCGAGCCTCCCTAAAGCCCTCCCTAGCCCACCCTGGGGGGAGGGTGGCCAATTCTGAGGGTCGGCGCCCAGGATGCAGTGCCTCCTGAGTGGCTGGGGCTGCTACTGGCAGCCCTTGCCCTCAGGAGGCATTCTGTGCAGCTGCGTTGTCCTGACTAGATGGCTCGCCTGCGCAGAATGCCTCCTGACAGCAAGGGCTGCCAGTAGCAGCCCCAGCCACTCAGGAGGCGTGCAGGACACAGGCGTGCTGCATCCTGGGCGACGACCCTCAGAATCGGGGCGACGCTGACGAGGTAAGGAGGGGATTCGCCTCGCTCCCCCCAGGGTGGGCTAGGGAGGGGTTTAGGGAAGCTCACCCTGGCTCCAGAATTGGCGATGTGCCACTTCTGGGGTGAGGGCGAGCCGAAAGGTAGGAGTCACCCACCTAGCCACGCTTGGCTCCGATGAGCCAATCATAGCGAGCCGGGGAAGGGCCCTGGGTAGTCACACTTGCATTGTGTGGACGCATCCTAAGTGGATGTGTTTTCACGGCACAAGACCACATAATATGTGGTGTGCCAAAAGCACCCATTTAGCACTCTTTAAGCATGGATAGGTGCAAAAGTGTGCTAAATGGGTGTTAAAGGGCCTGTGCGGAAACACCAATAAACACATTTATGTGTCACATTTGGATTATGAATATTTGTACAGCTACATAGATTGAAAAACAGCAACTAAGGGGCTGCAAAAAATAGGTTATCTAGTATAGAGATGTGTACAAACTCTAAATTTGTGGTCCATCTGAAATGAACTGAATCATGCTGTGTTAAACACTGTGACGCCCACGGCCGGCGGCCACCAGTTACTAGGCCCCAGCCAGGCATCCAACTCTCTCCAGTCCAGCCACTATAACCACGGACTTCAAGTTCTCTTTTTAAGTAGGCCTCTGAGCCTTTTTACTACTTCAGCACCGAGCTTCTAACTCTTGTTACACTATTGCCTTTACATTACTATGGCAACACTTCCCCACTCCCTTGAGTGTCTGAGCCTCAAGCCAAGTGTTCACATTAACTTATTTTCTTAACTCAGGACCCTGACTAATCCCTATCTAGATTCTCCTCAGGACCCGGATCTGTATTGTCTAACTTCTTCCTATGTCTAGCCCCAGTCACAGAACAACAGCTCTGACAGGAAGGCCCTTTTTATAGCCTCTGCCAGGGTTCCATCCCTGCTGATTGGTTGGTTCTCTCTGGGCTGCCCCCCCCTTGCTTCAATATGCCAATTGAGCTGGGCCTAGCCCCTCCTTCTCTGTCTACCAACCCTCCTGGTCAGTGCCATTTACCCTCAACACGTTATATAATATTTACACATATGCATTAAAGCTACAATAGGTGCTCCACAAACTCAGATTTGAATTTGATCAAACAGGCTTGACTGAGTTAAAGTTCAAATTCAAATCTTGAACCTAGTCTTCAAAAAAACCCTTTAAAAACCAATGAGGTAACTCCTTATGGAATAGTCTCCCCCATGAAATGTGTCTATCTCTTTCACTGTATACATTTAGAAAAGCAGTGAAGACACACCCCTTTGCCCTGGCCTTTGGTTAAATAAGGATACACTTTCCCTTCTCACTTGCAGATGCTACTATTTTAATACATAGTGTTGTTGTTTTAATGATGTTTGATTTTAGATGTTGTTGCCCACCCAGAGACCTTCAGGAATAGGGCAGGATAAATAAATACATGAATAAATAATATGAATCTGCTTTAATCAAACTGGGTGGTTTGAGTTCAAACAAGAACACTTGCATGGGGGTTGTTTAAGTTTGCCTGTGAACCAGTCATATCATTTGATTCAATTTAAACCAGTTAAAAAATGTTCCAGTTGACCCCATCCCTACTCCAATGCTTAGGTCCTCACAACGCATCTTTTTTTTGCGGGGGGGGGGGGGGCTACAAAAGAGGCTGGTCTTTTCTTCCACTAAGAAATCAAAGATTGTCAGAAGTGTATCCAATGACAGATGAGGTGTAACCAGGTCCATTATAAGATCCTTGCAAACTTCTAGATTAAATATACAAAGCATTATAAGAACTGATAAAAGACATACTACAGAAAAATTAACATGGCTACAAAGGTCCAGTTCTCTGTACTGGGCTTGTGGGCCATAGTATTACAACCTAATGACAATGTCTGTCATGTCCTCTGAGTTTTGCAGCAGCTTGAATGAAGGCTGTTTTTGAAACTGTGTTGAACCGATTCATCATCACCACAGGATACTTTATAAAGTAAAGTGTTCCTTCTAAATGAATTAATCTGCACAAAATGACTCTACGAAATCCTCTTTTAATACAGCAATTGAAATGTTAACTGCCTTTCTATAAGCAATCTTGTCACTAGACAGGGTGGGGAGACATCATTTATGGAAAATCTAGGTACTCTGCCATTCATGCCATTGTCAGCAGGCACTAAGTTTGCGGAGATGGGTATCATGATGGGCATGTCAAAGGTGAGGACTCTAACTAGCTCAATGCCTCCCTCATTTGCAAGGACACTTAACCTCTCATCACCGTCAGAACCAGTTGGCAATTTCCCAGACAGTACTGGGTGACAGGTTGTAAGATGTCACAAAAAAGGTTGATATGCTTAAGCAAGCACAGAATTTGCTTCAGGCTAGGGATTTTACTTCTTTTTCCTATGGAAAATATTAGATGTACAAACAGGTTAGCTAAATCAGTGCAAGACTTGGTAGGTATAACATTCATCATAGCAGGTAGATTTGATAGGCTTTCATGAATCATGATAATATACTAAACGGGTTGGCATGCTGAAAATTCTGGACAATTAAAAAAACAGATTTAGTATCTATGCTTTACAGGATGGTGAGTTGGGAGTGTAAGTGGTTCGCAGTGCCATTAAATAATGTCAGATTTTCTTGACTATTCCTTTATCAACAGCTGGTGATGCCAGGTGACATTTTCTTCTTGCTCATTGTTATAAGCACAACTATGTAGCATTAAATGCCTGAAGAAACAATATTTACTACTACTACTACTACTACTACAAATAATTGAAGAAGAAGAAGAAGAAGAAGAAGAAGAAGAAGAAGAAGAAGAAGAAGAAGAAGAAGAAGAAGGGAGGTTGGGAGATGGGAAGCAGGATTTAAAAAGAACCACAAACACACACTCTCGCCTCCCTTGAGAACGGCATCCAATCAGAAAGGAAACATATCTGACACATGAAAAGAGGTGGAGAATCAAGAGGAGGCTCAGGTTGATCTTGGAGTAAGGTGTGACTGATGCAGCCTAGGGCAGGGACAGCCAGAGGATGATCTATAATGATCTAGGTGTGACCAGCACGAGTATGACATCAGATTAAATTAATGAATAAACCATTCTGTCTTAGGCTTGTGTGACCAGGGCCAAAGACTCTTTCCACTCTGGGCCTCATATCAGGATATATTTTTGGAATTGGAGCCTGACATCCATGGCCTGTTGTAGTCTTCACTAGCATGCAGATACCTGACCCTTATTCTGAGATTTATTCTAGAATAAGGCCCAGTGCTGAAAGGGACTACATTTTTAATTAGTGGTATCCAGAGGCGTTTTTGCACATGGGGTTTTCGAACGCGTGCAAGACAGCCTCGAACGCGGCATACGCATTGCCGCAGCGGGGCTTGCGCTCCGACGTGTCTGGAGCTGTCTTGCACGTGTTCAAGATGTAGAGCATTTTAAAGTGCTCTACATCCGTTCCGGCGCGGACGAACCGCCCGCAGCCGTTCGGGGAGAGAAGCATTCGCTCATGTTTTTCTCTCCCTGACAGCCGCAGGCTCGCCTCCCCCACCGGTGCTGGCTGACAATCAGCTGATTGCCTGCCTTGCTGGCTGCGGGAGCCTCGGCAGGCATCTCCCTGCCCCTTGGGGCTAAGGCAGTTCAGAATGCTTTGAGCATTCGCACACAGGCGCGCCGGAATGCATTTACACACGTTCCTGCGCTCCTATGTGTGAATGGTCAAAGCGTCCTGAAGTGTCTTAGGCTTCCCGTCCTACACCCGTTCCAAATGGAATGAGTGTAGTGCGAAAATGCCTCAGGTTCAGCCAGTAGCTATAACAGCTCACACTGTGCATACTAAACAAAAATTAACCCTCCTGATCATACCCACTATTTCCATGTGTATGCCTCAGATAGGCACACACACTCAAATAGGTTGGCCCTTTTCTTTAAACATTGCAGTATCCTTGTTCTTTTCGTTTATTTTTGTATTTCTCTTGTAGATGAAAAGGTCATTGAAATTCTATATACAGCTGCTGGAGGGCACACTGTGTCACTTTTTCATTGCTAATTAAATTGTCAAAATGCTTTGTATAGTAGCAATAGCTGGATAAGTGAGATACCACCAGGACACCTAAGAGATAATATTCTGTCACTTGTTACGTTCAGTCTTCTGAGAATCATATGCTATGAACAGTAGAGATCATGCTTAAGGATAACCTTCCTCATGGAACAGTGACTCGTGTGTTAAAGAGACACACATTCTATTGTGCTGATGGTAACAAACTGAAGATTTTAGAGGGTATCCCTATTGCTTCCAGAAGCCTTATGTAATACCTGTGAAATTAACTTCTGCAAGTAACCTCTCTTTGTAAATTCTTTCTTAATCTGTTCTGCTTGTCCGTTTGGATATACTACAATTACATTTTAAATTCAAAAATTGAGAGTATAGAAGGATCTTTGTCGAAGAAGATGGATGAAAACTATGAAAATATAGGAATAAATTTACATTTGTGGTCTTTCTGAGAGATTTTGACTGTGCTTGAAAAAAAAAAAACCTAATAAAGATCAGGCAGAAGATAGTAGGTTATGATGTAAACTAAAGCAAATAGAAAACATACTGGAGTTTTAATCAGGAATGCACAGGTGATGTATCTAGCATTTTGGCCTTTCACTGAATATATTTACTAAGCATTATCATTGGCCCTTAGATATCTCACTAGTGGTATGTTTTGAATGTGTTGAGTGGGGTCTAGCAAGGTAAGACTGAAATCTTCCAATAATAATCCAATAATGCAGGTAGAATAGAGTTTCAATAATAATCACCTAAAACATATTATAAATTATAATAAATAATTTTATAAATTAATACACTCCTGATATGATCTGGAATAAGGGCCTTGGTCTGGTTGTAGACTCAATAAGTGGGTTTACAAGAGATCCAGATTAAGGGCCTCCTTAATTCAGATTGGGCTTCATCCAGTGTAGATGGAGCAGGACCAGAAGGGGTAGGCCCTCCTTGATCTGCATTAATATGCAGATCAAGAGGCCCTTGATCCAGATGAAGTGACTTTTTATATATGATATATTACATATATCAAAGAAGCCTGGGCAAAGCTCCAACTATTTAGTCAATATCAATCTAGTGTGCAGCAACAAATGCTGGACGAATATCAGCTCCAACAAGATAATTCTTTCTCACACACTCAGAGATTGAAACAGGTGATGGCTGCCTCTGGTAGGCATCTGCCTGCCCTACACTCTTCACAACTAAAGTTCACCCTCTATAGTAAGTTTGGATGCACTGCAAGTCTTAAATTAATTTCTATTAAAGGCTGTACATGACACAAGCTTTTACAGATGAGCTTAATGGAAGAATGAGTACAATTAGACTACACTACATTTCTGGAGACAAAGTCAGAGACTTTGCATGGTCCGAGATTATCCCTGGATTTTATCTAGAAGTATTATAAAGCACTACTAGACAAAGCACACAAAGGCCACATCCCCATGCAAGCCATTTGGCTCTGATTGGCTGAGTGCGGGACTGAGATTGGATGTTGCCTGTCCCCATGCCATTCCCGGTAACACGAGCTGGATGCAGGCTGGGTCCGGATACAGCTGTCCCCACGCAAACTGCACTAAACCCCAGCATGGGGAAGAAGTGCCATCTCCTCTCCACCCCTTCTCTCCTCATTGGAGGCTGGATTGACATCACCTCACCCCTGTGCCACCCACTGCAAATGCCACATCCTCCCCCCTTAGCGGCACAGAGAAGCCAGGAGTGAACGGCAAAAATAATATATTTTTTAAACCCAGCTATTTGAGCAAAGCCACTATGAGGCTTGCCAGCAGTTGAGCAGCTGGGCAGTTTTGCACACCTCCGCTCTTCCCGGGAATTGCAAGAACACCTGGCAAGAAGAAAATCAAGCCATTGTCATGCCAGCCATGGCAATCAGGAAACAAGGGTGGAATATTTGCCATGTAAAAGGGAGAAAAATCAAGCCATTATCCTGCTTGCCTTGGCGATTGGGGAAGGGGATGGAATACTTGTACAAAAGAGTCTCATGGGACAGCAAAGGCCATTCATCATTTCAGCTTTAACACTATTTACTCCACAAAAATCTCAACAGTTGCGATCTCCAATGTACAGGGCAGGAACGGCGAGCACAGGACATGAAACCCCATCTCCCAATGACAGGACCTGTCCCCATGTGCAGGTTTGGCTCAAAAAGCAATGTGTGCCGGGGCACCAAACCATGATGAGACTTGTTTTTTCCAGTACCAAATTTGGTCATGGTTTGGTCATGGTTTCAGCGATTTGGTCCCCAGAAACTGGACCAAATCTAAAATGCATGGGAACATCCCTTCCCGAACCCGATTTCGGATTGGACCAAAATGTGCATGGGGCCACAACCAAAGGACCTGAAAAGAACCAAAAGTGTTTAGGTCTATTTTCAAGAAGTGCTTCTATTGTAGATCCACATAATCCTGTGAATGATACAAATGCTGAACTATGAGAAACAGAAACAGATTATAATACCTGTACCGACTACATTCCTATTTGGGCTTGTGTCTCCAAGTTTGAAAACAGGGCAGCTAAATGATAAATGAATTGTTGGAATGGGAGTTTGATACTGCATGTAATGATGCATCACATATATATATCTTACAGCTATAGCAAATTGCAGCCTGTTTGCCATGTTTCTTTCTGAAATCCTAGTTAGGAGTGTCAGCAAACATTTGTAATGATGCAACTTCAGATTCTGCGTATGATTTATGTGACTGTTTTTTGCTAACTTGTGAAGAAAATAATGAGGCCTCTGAGAATTAAAGCAAGGTGAGCCAGTGCCCTGATTCAGGGGACAATATTTTTCATAGTTTTTTTTTTTTTGACCTAGTTTGCATTGCTTTTTAAAAATGCATTCTATGCATAACATATATAAGTAATGGAGAAGAAAGAGCAAAAAGAAAAGTTATTGAAATTACTTTGTCCAATAACTCTTTCACATTAACCACATCTATCATTATAAAGTAAATCCATTATCATATTCTTCATATTTTTAGTCTAAATTTACTTGACAAAAGCTATGCTCATTTTTGCATTTGATTATCAATTTTTACGTAATCTATAGAGACATGGGTAACAAACGATCCTAAAGTCAACTATACCGACTAGGGGTGGGCACAAATGCAATTTTCAGCATTTGATTCAATTTGAATCGAATATCCAAAAATTTGAATCAGTCCATATGCATCTATATGCATCCCATTTTCATCCCGTATGCATCTCGATTTCATCTCGTATGTATGCATATGAATGTGTATAGATATGAATAAAATGCATACAGATACGTATGCAGTTAGTACATATCCGTACACATACAAATATCCGAATAATTCATACAAATGATTCAAAATATTAAAAATTTGTTTGAATGTTAAAAAACAAATGAATAGATATTTGACTCAAATTTGAATGACAAAATTCGAATGAATTCAATAGAATTTTGAATGCTTTGAATCTTCTTGCATATCCCTAGTACAGACTATAGTACATATCAAGTGCTCAAGGAAAGTCTAAGGCTGTGATTGCATTTGAATGGACTTGGCAGAGGGGAAAAGAGAATGAATTACAGGCCCATTTGGGAAACAAGGTGGGCCCAGAGTTGTTAATACTGCACAGTGGAATACACAGCCACATTGGAGGCATCACACACAATGATTGCTGGATTGTAGTGATGATGCATTATACCAATGCTACTGCAAATTTACTTAATGCTGATTTAACAGACCTTCCTGTGCAGTATTAAGAAACTTCAAATGTTCCTGCCAGTATGGATGGAATGGTGAGAAGAGCCAATGAGAACAGGGAGGACAGCTCAACTCCCATTGGCTGCCTCATCCCATGTGATGCTAATGAAGAAGAAGAAGAAGAAGAAGAAGAAGAAGAAGAAGAAGAAGAAGAAGAAGAAGAAGAAGAAGAAGAAGAAGAAGAAGAAGAAGAAGAAGAAGAAGAAGAAGAAGAAGAAGAAGAGTTGTTTTTTCTACCCTGCTTTTCTCATCCATTTAAGGGGACTCAAAGCGGCTGACAAAGCCTTTCTATTCTTCTCCCCACAACAGATACCCTGTGAGGTAGGTGGGGCTGTGAGAGCTCAGAAGAGAGCTGTGACTAGCCCAAGGTCACACAGCCAGTTTCATGGGGAAGGGTGGAATTGAACCCAGTATTCCCAGATAAGAGTCTGGCTCCCTAACCACAAGACCAAATTGTCTTACATGATGAGGAAGCTATGGGAGGCTGCTCTAATCCGTATGGCGGGACGTGGCTTTGCAGAAAGTAAGCTGTGATTTTTCCTACAACTGTGGATTTATTCCACTAGTCCTGTTTGGAATCTCATGATGAGGGTTCTGTAGTAGAGGCCAGGTTGAATGGATTGCTTCTTGAGCCTCATGTTTGTCTTTAAGAGTTTAACCTGCATAAATCAGGGGACACTGATAGTTACTTTTGTCTCCTAGATGGCAAGAGGAAAATATGGGTGCTTATTTAGAATCTGCAATTGCCTCTCACCATCTTTGCCAGATGTCAGAGTGATATCCCAGGACAAACCAGGGACCTCACCATTCTGGCACTTTCCTTGACTGTTCAATTGCCTGCCCCCACACTTTTGTACTGAGTGCTTTCATCTGGGGATTGCCACCACAGTTGCACAATGGGTGGTTTAAAGAAAATTAATCCTGGGACCAAACATTATACAAGGTAAGTAATGTACAACCTTAGTGTCCCTAACTAGTGAACAGCTTCAAAGACGACAGGACAGGCCCTAACAATATTTAGGTAGGATCTGTGCAGGGATTTTGTTCCTTTATTTCACATTAAGAATAGTTCTACATAAATTATTGCTTTCCTTCATGCAGTGGCATGCTGTTGAGATCAAATTTGGGGAAAACCAATCAAAAGCAGGATAATCCTGTTCCGCCCCCTCCCCTTTTTAAATATCTATATGAATGGTGGGATTACAATCTCCCCTCCCCTACTGCAAGAATTGAAGCAAACCAATCCTCACTTTTGATTCTTGGCGTGTGTGTGCGAGGGGGGGGGTTACACAGAAAATGAGCAAGAGAAGCCCTCATAGCCACAACAATCACAAAAGGACAAACTGCCCTCTAAGCCCTTAATGGTGACTCTTGACTTTCCAGCCAGTACACATACATATACATAAAACACATTGTTAAAATTTCCAAAGACTCAGCTTGATAGACATTCATTTCTAGATTGAATCAAATGTCTGCAATGATGCTTGGAAATGAATCTGGAGTTGTTTGTGTGCATGTATATATGTGCATGAACACTAGAGAATTTTATTGTTATTGTGTAATCCCTCCCTCCTTCCTCCCTCCCTTTTCTTTCTTTCTGGAAGAAAAAGTACTGAAGTGGATTTATTTTTTTAAAAAATAAACAACTTAAAAATGCTTAAAAAGAGATGAACTTAAACTTCTGCTCAATTTTCTTGATACTTGTTATGGCATTCACATATTTAAGTAGAGGTTTCTGTACATAAGAAACATCTAAAGTGAAAGCAAATTGGCCAAATAATATTGAGGTTGTGTTGCTGGAAAAATCCATTTGGAGTAGATATTATAGAAAATCATGCATAATTCTAGGGTGTGAATATAACATTGAACAGAAGGAACAACCATATGATGGTACAGGCTTTCAATTTAGTTAAATACATACTTTATGTGGAATCAAAATGCATATTTTACATTAGAAGGATGTATGTCCTTGAGTGGAATATAAATATTCCACTAACAGAATGTATAAACTGGATAAGAAGTCCATAATGAGGATTTATTTTAAAAATCAACACAGGATGGTGTTGGGAAGACCAGTATTGAAGGCTAGCAACAAGTAAATTAAATTAAAATATGTTATTTGGTCCATTCCTATTTCCAAGTAGACCTCCTTAAAAATACTTATAAATTTCTAAATAAAAGTCAATAAAGTTTGCTTTAAAAAAGAAAGAAATTAGCAATAGGAATGTCCTGACTTGGAGTGTTTCTGCACTTGCTTTCCTATTCATTGGATGGGAAAGGTACAGAACAGACTAATCTGTACTAGTGTTCGCACTAGGGAATGCTAGTACATGTCTTCCTAAGCCCCATGTGACCAGACTCTTATCTTGTTCTGGGTGTGCATCCAATCCCCTCCAGGGTACCGCCATGGCAATGATGATGTTCTGTGCACAAGCAATCATGTCAGAGGTCATCTGATGTACGAGCTCTGGTCCCTCAGGTGACCCCTCGTGCCAGGAAAGGTATAAGTGCTCACAGGCCAGCTTTGGGTCATGATTGGAGGAGGGTTAGTATGCTTGTGGTGCACAATTTCATGCACCACAGCTAGTTTGCGATTAGTTAACATCTGGGTAGGCAGGGCCCATTTGTAGGCTGTAAACATCTCTTGCCAAGTGTGAATTGGCCTTTGGTTTACATTGAGCTGCATCTAGTGAGTTGCCTTGGACAGTTCCGGTTCAGCTGGCCGTTTCAGCTGTGAAGTTCTCCCCTTCTGTTTTGTTGTTGCCCCCCTAGATTAGACACACACTCATCTCCAACACAGCTTTTTTTTTTTTTTGGCTGCCACATTTTTTTGTCTCCATATTTTATTCTCTACTGACAGTCACTTGCCTTCTCTTCTTGGGACTACAGGTCCCACCAGAAAGGTCTCTAAACCCATTGGTTATGTTGATCTACACTAGGAGAGTTGCACAAGGAGAAGGGGTGGGACTTGTCAGATGAATAAACTGGCAACATCTCTGGAAGCAGTATGCAATTATGTCTTCCTGGCCTTCAGGGGGCATCTTGAAGTCTGTTGTTCGCTTTGCACATATGCACACATTAAGAATCGTCAGAAATGCTGTCTATATGTGATGTATACTCTACATGGCTTCACATAAGTTGCAACTGTGCAAGCATTTGTTTTGCCCATTCTTGAGTAATGTTATTTTATATAACTATTATGATTTTAGCTTTTTTTAAAAAAAAATATTTGTACGACACTTTGAGATTATATTCTAATTCTAATAAATAATGCTAATAACTGTCCTTCATGCCCATAGTGGCAAACAACAACTTCATCCAGATATCATGAGTTCACAAAGACAGCTGGCTAGCCAGTTAGATATGGGAGTGAACACTCCTGGTCACCACTACCATCTGACCCTTAATCTAGAAACACATCATGTGCTTATACTTTATGGGGCAAAAAGATCCCATCCAGAATTGAGTGACCCCTAATTTTTTGGATCTCATGACAAACAATGTATTGTCTATATTCAGTTTCAGTTTATTGGTCCACATACACCTTTTTACTGGCTCCACATAGTAATCAAGCACCTGGCCTGCCTCCTTTCATTCAGAAAGAATGGAAAGATAGAGTACAGTGCCATAAACATGCTGATGGCATTTCACTCTGAATCTCCTAATGGCTTCATGTAGATGTTGAAGAGAATTAAGTTGACAGAATGGACTCATGAGGAATTCTACAGGAGGTGCCAAGGTGGCCAAACAAAAGTTCCCTATTGCTGTTCTGTATCTTGGAGGTCTATTTTGGAGTTAGGAAGAAAAGAACTGTAAAAAGTCTCTCCAAGTCCCAGTCTCAGATGAAGGGTGCCCATGTTCCAGTCCTAGTGGAATAAAGGGAGGTGAGAACAAGAGGCACTATAAATGGACCTATGCATTATACCTATGCAGAAAAACTGTGGCTATCACTCATAAACATGAACCACCAGTTAATGGAACCGAAGAAAGGATATCCACACACATCATGTGGGACAAGGTAGCCAATCACAGTTGAGCTTTAGAACCTGTTATTGCTGACAATTCCTGTGTTCTGTGGGGACTGATAGGAAGCTTCAAATTTACTTAATGCTGCAGAGCGAGTGTTCTCCAGCCAGCATGAAGTAAATTTGCAGTAGCCTTGCTATAATGCAACGCCACAATGAAGTATCAGCCGTCATGTGTGACGGCTTGATCTTGGCTGCACTTTCCAATGTGAAGCATCAAGAAGTTTGGATGCACCCTTAGTCTTGTCCCTCTTCTAGTGGGAACCTGGTATAAACTATCTGATGATGCAACACTTATCAAATTCTTGTTCAAAGTTAGAGAAGTGCTATTTCTGTTCTTTTTGTGCTCTTGTTTTACTTTGAAATTACAGCTAGAGAAAATTCAGAAAAGAAGGAATTTCAGGACCTCTCATTGTGCTCTGTGATTTTAGCTTGTGAGCTTGAGGGCAAGAGGCTGTCTAATATTACCATATTTTGCACTTCTAATTTTGCAAGAAATATTTAGGATAGATACATTTTAAATGAGAGGGGGCAAGTAATTTTAGCTGCTCTGAAGGGTATTATAAGTTAAGGGTGGGATTAATGCCACTAGATGGCAAGACATGGTTTCAAATCCTAGCCACAACACCCCTCCAATAAGGAACCTTTAGCTAAGCCCCCAATGCTTTACTTATACCTGTTTGTCTTTGACTATGAGAGAAAATGTTGCCCAAGTTAACAATGACTCTGTAACATCTTGGGAACACAGGACACTCTAATGACAAGTGTGCCACTGGAATAAAAATGCAATTTATGTTCAACCTTTATTGGAAACAATCAGGGTAGCCATCACTGAGGCCCTTTCTACACTTCCTGTATTTGCCTTAATTTTGGATCAGTGTGTCCAGAATAAGGTGGCCTGATCAGTACCATCTGCACACTGTTTCCTAGCCTTGGGGCCTCTGGTGGGTGATATTTGATGTCATTCTATAACACACGACTGGGAGGTGCTCCCTGGTAATCTAGAACACGGGAAACATGCTGTTTGTATACCTCCTGTGTTCTGGATCAAGGGCCCCTGTGCTGGTCTGCTAGTAGAACCAGACCACGTCCCCATGCAAGCCATTTGTCACCGTTTGGGCGCTGTTTGTGCTCACATGGGACAAGGTGCAGACCAAGATCAAATCTCGGGTGTCCCCATGCCATTCCCCATAACGTGGGCTGGGGGCGGGTTCAGCCATCCCCATGCAAACT
Source organism: Aspidoscelis tigris stejnegeri (assembly GCA_023333525.1). Taxonomy (NCBI): domain Eukaryota; kingdom Metazoa; phylum Chordata; class Lepidosauria; order Squamata; family Teiidae; genus Aspidoscelis; species Aspidoscelis tigris. Next base: position 12,455,474 of record JALMGA010000006.1, on the reverse strand, counting down.
GCACCAGGATCGTGATTTTACTCCCTTTCCCAGGCAAGACGCTTGCTTGACTCAAAAGGGGAGTAAAACTAAGCCTGTCCCAGGGAAAGGGAATAAGGGGGTGCAGAGGCTTGAGATTTCTGTCTTTTCCAGGGGGGCAATAAGAGAGAACGCTCAAGCCTCTACACCCCCTCTTCCCAGAGTAAACTCCAGCATCTTTCCTGTCAGCTGAAGTCCAGGACCATCCCCATGCACAGGCTCAGCATGGAACAAATCACCCAAACTGTGCCCAGACTTGTTTTTCCAGTACCAAATTTGGTCCTGGTTTGGCATGGGTTTGGATGATTTCGTCTGCAGAAATTGGGCCAAATCTAAAATGCATGGGGATACCCCTTGCCGAACCCAATTTCATTACTGGACCAAACGTGCATGAGGACATGCCCCCAGTGGTCCATATTAAGGCCTTCTTTAATCTAGACCAGGCTCAGTAAAATTCAGGAAGAGTGGCCCTTCGAGGGTGGGGGGGTTCTCATAGATCCATATTAATTTGTGCTTCTACGGGATCTAGAAGAGCTCTACATGAATCTTTTATATGCATTACAGATCCATGCAGAAAGACCAGAGTTTAGATTTCATCTGTCTAGAAAGTATAATAACTAGTGCACAAAATGAATCAAGCATGGATGCTTCATATGGATGTTCCGCATGGTTAAATCATATAGCAATCTCTATTAATATATATATTTTTAAATGTGTTGCTTGTAATGTCTCCTCTTTATCCCATCCCTTTTCAGAATCCCTTTAAGATGGCTTATTTTCCTCTTGAGTTTGATTTTGTTTGTTTTGTCATAGTTTTCATGTAAAGTAGCTACGCTGTACTAGTAGTATTCTGCCTGGGTAAGGGTATGGAGCATGGCAAGAAAATGATTTTTCACCCACCATTTGACAGGCACTCAAACTGAACATAGATTTATTGGAGGGTGAAGAGGAAATTTCTACTCTTCTCTTCCTTGGAATATGTAGCTGCTGTACAGATGAATGAAAAAAAGAAGAGAGAGAAGAAGAGGGAGACAAAGATCCTTTTTTGCACTGGGCCTTATTCTAGAATATATTCTGGGATATGGAGTTAACATCCACATGCCATTGGGGAAATGCTACCCCAATCAAACTCCATCCTTATTGGCTAGGGCACCCAAATATTGTACCATAGAAAAGTATCACTTTACAACATGGGAAGATATGGATTGGTTCAGTAACATCTACACCAACAGCACTGACCCGAGGCTTTTCCGCACTGCAACGCGTTCCAAACGGAACGCGTTCAGGCAGGAAGCTTAAGACAGCTCCGGGCGCTTTCACCGTTCACACACAGGCGCGCCGGAACGCGTTCCGGCGCACCTGTGTGCGAATGGTGAAAGCGTCTGGAGCTGTCTTGGCCAGCAAAGGCCGGCCAGTGGCGCGGAGACAGCTGCGAAGGCAGATCGGCAATCAGCTGATTGTCAAACAGCTGATTGCCAAACCTGCGCTGGCGGGGGAGGCGGGCCCGCGGCTGTTCGGGAGCGAGAAGCAAGCGCGAATCCTTCTCCTCCTGAACGCCTGCAGGCAGTTCGTCTGCACCCGAACGCATGTAGAGCACTTCAAAGTGCTCTACATTTGGAACGCGCGAGAGACAGCTCCGGATACGTCGGATCGCAAGCCCCGCGGCGGCAATGTGTTTGCCGCGTTCCGGGCTGTCTCCCGCGCGTTCCAAACACCCCTATGCGAAAATGTCTCTGATTCAGCACACATCCCAACAGTGAAACTCATGAGCTTCATAGCCACTCCCCAAGTTTCCTCCTTGGGGCCTCTGAGGGGAAGTTTAAGGTAGCACACTATGGTGCAGTGCAGAAAGTCCCCCCTTCCCCAGTAGTCTTGAACACAGGAGGCATGTTGTCTGCATGTCTCCCATGTGCTGGATCAATGTCACCCAGGCTCATCTATGGACAGACCTGATTAAACTAGTCTACCAGTCTACCAGGCATGCCTAATGTAGATAGAACAGAGCATCAGAGGTTGTGGCTTCACATATCTCCACTAACTATGGATGTGCATGAATTATCCATGCATTCAGAATCTGGACAAATATGTCCAGATTCTGAGATTCATGGACGGATAAAAATAGGGCCCGATTTGAAGGGCCCCATCCGTCCATGAATTGGATAATCCAGTATCTGTAGAAGGTTTGGTAGATGCTCCTAAGGATAATGGATTATCCTGAGGCCTCCCCCATGGGCTGGCCTCCTCCAAACCTCCCCCCGCCAGGGCCCACTAACCTGCTCTGGCATGCTCTGGGCCTCTTCCAGGGCTCGCTGAAACCGCGAGCAGGCTTCCTTGGAGGTAAATGCAAGCCTTCCGGTTTTACCGGAAGGTCTGTATTTACATCTGGGGAAGCCTGCTCACAGTTCCAGCAGGCCCTGTAAGAGGCCTATGCCACCACTGGAGCGCACCCGCCCACCTCCCCAGGGGTGAGCTCCAGTGGTGGCAGGGCCCAGGGCCCAGGGCCCAGGGCGGCAGTGGCAGCAGCACAGAGAAGACAGTGCAGAGTTAAGGTAAGTGGGGCGGTGGTGGGAAAGGACAGGTGGTTGGGAGGGAGGGAGAAAGGAGGAATATTCTATAGAATATCCATGCCTGGATCCGAATACCCCCACATACATGTGGGGTGGTATTCGGCCAGAGCCGAATTTTTGCACATTCTATTCACTTCGAATAGCATTAATATGTAGCATTAACCCCTAACATTAACATGTAGATTTCTGAAGATTAGAAGTATACTAAATGAACCTTTAATCCATATTAAGGCTCTATGCAGAATGACCCATAGTCAGTGATCTATTGGGGGGGGGGGACTCTCAAACATTCCATCCAGCATCCTGTTTGGTAAAATGGAAGCCTAGATAATATTTCTGGTTTTGATAAACAGGCAGGACTAAGACCATGTGTAGGGAGTTGAGATCAGGTGAGCGTTCAACTTCATCCTTTCCTTGAGGAAGTCCAGAAGCAAGTGAGATGGGAAGCTGGACTAGCTGGACAATGGCTTGATCCAACAGGGCTTCCCTTACATTCTTATCCTATGGATCAGTGATTGTAAGTATGCAGTTTTGTTCTGCTATTTTTATACTTTAGGATGAGAGTGAGTGTGTAATTAAGGTAACATGTTTCATATTTCAGCTATATGCTTCAAATATAGGTTTGCTTCCCACAACCACTACTACACTGGGGCAATTCCATACTCAGTAATTTTAGAACTTTTGCTGAAGCTTTGCCGCCTTTGAAGTAATTGGGATCTAGAATGTGAACAAAATCATTACTAAATTGAATTTTGTAGACTGGATTGATAACAGCATATTTTAAAGAACTGGCATCTGATCACCTTGGGTAGTGCTGTGCTGTGTGCTTGCAACATTTGCTTTTCAACTTTTTTCAACCACTGTGTTCATATGCCAATATCCCCCTTCCCACAAGCTTTTAAATTATGCTTGGGTGCAAATAAGTTCTCATTCTGCTGCACTGTTAGGCTTTTGATGTCACTGGTTCTGTGCCAAAATACCTTGCCTAGTGCTACTTTAATTTATTGTTCAATTAAGCCCTTTCTAAGCAAATCTGCACATAAAGAAACCTCCTTCCTTGTAATGATCAAGTTCTCAAATAATGTTTTCCCCTCCTCTGTGAATTAATCATTTTACTATATATTAATCATTGTAAATTATAGAATCGGCAGCCCTAAACTGCAAACCAGCTGCACAGGGCAGGCTTGGTAGGACCACAGATGAGATAACTTAGAGACCGCTGAACTGAAATCAAGAGCAGAGAGGGAGAGAATGGACTTACTGTAAGTTAGGCACAAACCATTTCAGTTTTGGGGGTCATTCTGTTCTTGTTACTCCATATTGCATATTTTTGGAGCTCTTGCTGCAGAATGAACTAGGACTCACTGCTTTGAGGAATCACGCTTTCATTTCATCCTAGTAGGGATGTGCGTGAATGCAATTTTTGGGATTTGATTTGAATCAAATATCCAAAAATTCCATTTGATTTGAAGCTTTAAAATTTGAATTTACCCAGATTTGATTCAAATTAAGCAAATTTGAATCTATTCATTTGAATTTTCAGTTCAAATTTTCACGTATGAATGTCGACAACATGAATATGTGCAAGTACGCATCGGTACACATCCCGTGTGCATCTGTACACGGCCATATGCATCCCATATTTATCCTGTATGCATCCCGTTTTCATATGTACAAAGCCATACAAATGCATATGTATGTGAAAAAGATGCATACGTGCAGGTATGCATCACGTATGCAGCAGGAAAGCCTAAAACCTTAGTGACTGTGTATAAATGTATAAGAACCAAACTGTAGCCATATTAGAATTTTCTGGTAGAATCTAGCTTGTAGGAAGAATCTCGAAGTAGAAGTTTCTGCTTTAAGTTTTGGGCTTGTTTGTGACTTCGCTCGGTCCGTACAAGCGGAGATGGGGTTTTGGGGTGTGAAGGCATGCTCAGGAACCCTGGTTTCTGCTACAACGTACAAACCTGTACGCATCATATATGGACCCATACACATATGAATGTCTGAATAATCTGAACGAATAGATTCAAAAATTCAAAATTTGTTCAAATGTTTATTTTCAAATTTATGGACATTCGATTCAAATTCGAATGTCAAAATTTGGACGAATTTGATTGAATTTCAGATGTCTTCAAATATTTGTGCACATCATAGGGATCTGTAAGGTAAAAGGTACAGTTGGCTGATGTGATGTGTACTCAGAAGAATGGGGAGGGTAAGGAAGTAGATAAGAATAATACAAACTTGACCATCCTTATTAGATAGGAACAAAAAGGGAGGGAAATAACTTTAAAAAGCAGCAAAGATACAGAGTCAAATAACCAATAAGAAACTTTCCTCAATGGCAAGAACTTCAGTCCAATGTAAGTCAAAGATTTCTGAGCCTAAGTAACAATGTAACTTTAGCAGAAAAAAGAGGGGGGGTCCACTTAGTTCCCAAAGACATATACCTTTTTTTGAAAAGAAGGAAAAGCAAAGACTAAGAAAAAGAGCCAGGAGGGGAGAGATAGACAAAGATAAACAGAGGGTGGGGAAAAGGTAAGTGCTTACAAGGCTGAACCTCTGCTGAACAGCATTCACAAGGGTTGGGAATGGGAGGGGCCCAGATACAATGGAGTCCAATCATCACATTGCTTTCTGTGCTGTTGTGGAACAAAAATGAGAACGGAGCTGGGAGGAAGGTCATATTTTGCAGGCCAGGAAGTAAACTATTAACAAACAATCGCTAGAGATAGAAGACCAAAGGGTTTCCTGATGAGTGTAATCAAAATTAGGGTGTTTTTGCACTAGCTGCAGAAACCGCTTTAACCCCCCCCCCCCAAGCCAAATTAAGAACACTTACCTTAAGCAGCTTCCGCATTGGAGTCATCTTCTGTGAACCTTTGTGGAAGCCACTTTTGCATTTCGGTGTGCAAGACCAGTTTTTAAAACTGGTTTTGCTGCCAAAATCCGGATTAAATGTAAGACCTGAAAAATCAGGTCTTACATACGTCTCTTCTCCTGGATGCGTGCAGAAGCAGGACAGTTCCGCGCACAGCCAGGTGAAGGGACAGATTCCCCCCGCTTGCCATGTTGGGAAGGGCGGAAGCAGGACTGCTTGCTTCCAAAACCCTTCCCTTGTGCGCCGGGTGCTGCCGGAAACACGCCATGACTGGCAGCTCCATGCTTCATTCCCACAGCTCTGGGGGCAGCGTCAATGGTGTGCATGCCGGAGGACTTTTGGAATGGGTGCTGATGCATCCGCACTGCACCCACTCCATCTGTCCTCCTGAATCTAGCCTCTCTGCACGAGTGCAGACATGCAAGGGCCCTTCGGATCCATCACTATTTGTGACAGATCAGGGGGAGGATGGATCACCAAAAAACAGATCTTTTTAGATCCGTTTTTCGGTGGCCAATGTGGAAGCACCCTTATTCAGATTCCAGACATAGGTAAGCAAGATACTTATTTTCTACTTTCTGATAAATGTTGCTGTTTGTCCAGAAATAACAAAAATTAGGCTTTTTATATTTCGGTCAAAGCTTACCATTTGTACCAGGTATGCCGAGGATTTTATTATTCTGAAGAAAGCAAAACTTTTTAACAGTTACATACCGATCCATCACAGGAAAAAAAATTGCAATAACCTTGTGCTTTTTGAAAAACGGAGTGTCTTTTCCATCTGGTTCCTAATAAATTCTAGTACCGGAATCCAGGTCATTGCTGGTCAACCTGTACCATCAACATATCATATTATGCCGATACTTTATGTGCTTGTTCTGGCACAAGGCTGCTTATGCCTTGTGTGCCAAAGTGCGCATATATTCATACTTGAAAAGGACATCTCATAATATTCTCTGGCAAGAAGCTAAACAAAGATGGTTCCTGCTGCTTCAAGGACTGGGATCCTTTGACCATCTGGAAGTGTGCTGTTTTCATACCCCACTGATAAGAGCAATGAACTGGAAATACTAGTTTGGAGGAAAAAAGCTCTCCTGGTCATCCTCTAAAAATTGTAAATAGGATAGCAATCACTACCAAAATAAACCACAAGCTAAATATATATTGCATAGAGCAAAAGTGCATCCACCTAATTAATTCAATATCTTTTCTCTCTTCTCTGGGTGTATTGGCATTGCAATTGTTTACATCCACAATTGCTTTGAGCTATTGAAGAATACAAAAGCCCACTGAAGTCATTTGAATGATGCCCAGTTTCAATATTATTGATATTTAGCTCTGTCCATGGATGAGTAGTTTCAGCTTACACCGTTTGGTAGCATTTGTCTTTAATTCCCTTGCTCCCAACTTCCGAAGCCACTGGGATTGTATTTTCCATTTGATATAGTAAATAATTCCATAGTTCAAATGTCTCTGTGTGAGATATTAAACAATATTGAAGACGAGATAAATCAACACTTCCAAGAAGTATAATATGTCAGATAAACCATTCTATCATTCATTGTTACCCACCCTGAGACCTTTGGGTATTGGGCAGGGTAGAAATTTAAAAAAATAGGATATCAGTAAAATAGATTGACAATATATTGTATAGATCTCCCTGTACCAGTGCAGCTAGTGTATCATCAAACTATTGGAACTAACATTTTTTTAAAAATGTTTTTTATTCCACTTCAACCCTTATTTTAAATTTGCACACCATAACAACTAGAGAATTTCGACACTGTTTGTGCAAGCTTTTGCCACAGCCCCTCATGACATGTAAGCAGCTTTTCGTACAAACACTCTTGTTGCTAAGAGGGCTATGAATTGTAAAAAAAAAAAAAATTACCAGTGAAGCAAAGCATGTTTTCTGAGAGTTTGACTTCTCAAATCCCCTGTGAAAGAATAAAAATGCCATGTTTGTTGTGTCTACATCTAAAAACTTGTATCCATGTGTGGTTTGTGAAGCAATATTTCACAGTAAGCTCTCCCAGGTGAGTAGCAAGTTCTGATCTCCTGAACATCCATCTAATTCAAATCACTAGAGCATTTTAGAAGATAAAATGTGCAATTAAAAGCTTGTTTTTTTTAAATTCCAGCAGAGAAATGTTCAGCAATTGCCTATCTAATTTTCTTTTGTCCAGATTTTCTTAGTCACAAAATATGTCTCGATAACATAGACACACAAAATAAAATCTCAACTGTTTCAGCAGTATAATATAGGAAGTTCTAGATATTGGAAGTAGAGAAAATAATATTTATTGCCTAGTTACGAGCCTGAGCCTTCTCTTTTACTATTCAATTAAAGATATGCCAAATAAATTTGTTTAGTTCAAAGTTTGCATGAATTTGGCGCATTGGCAGCTTGACATGCAAAGGCAAATATGACAATGCTTTGCAACTGACCTCATTCATTGAGGGTTCTGTGACTGCAGTTTTTAACAAATGTATTCCAATTTCCTATTTTTTATCTCTTGGTGCCAAGGAAACAGACCTAGTATTTGCTTCTGTGGATTTCAGACCCCTTTGGGATGGAAGGGTGAGCCATGGAAACCTCTGTTGCTTATATTTGGCTAAGGTGGGAGTGAACCCAATATCTCTGTCAGGATGCATGATATCACCCACCACTGCTTCTCCCTTGGCCTTATTTACTACTATTATTCAGACTTCGTTGTACTTCTATAGCTGTTCTTAGAGCAGAGCAAAACAAAATAAGTCATCAAATGTTTAATTTGAATATCTAGCAATACTGCGGGGGCAGGGAGGAGAATTCACATCATTGAAAAATACACTGGCATTCACTCTGATGTGTAATGAACAACAAAAAAAGTGCATATCCCTATTCAACTTTATTTTTCGGTATAATGTCAGTTTTAATTTTAGAATACATTTTGATTTAATTTCATTAATTCTAAAGTGATGATGAGGAAGACCAGGATCATTAGGATTATTTCTGATATCGGAATACTTCTCATACAAAATAATAATAATCACAAAGTGCCTGTAAACTATCGGGATCATTCAGAACATCACAAAATTTATAGAAAGTGCAATGAAGCACTGGAAGACTGCGTTTTTTGTTGGAAATGAAAGCTATGGACTGATGAAAAGGGACATCTTCCAGGGGTACTCATTGTCCCCACTGCTTTTCATCATTTCTATGATCCCGCTGTCACTCATCCTGCAGAAAACAACCGTGGGCTATCAAACTGCCAGGAATTCACAGAAAATTTCACACCTACTGTACATGGATGAGCTTTATGGAAAATCTGTAATCGAGATCCAGTCGTTGACCAACACAGTGCAAATATTCAGCAGTGACATCAGTATGGAGTTTGGCCTGGACAAATGTGCCACAGAAAGAATCAGTCCTTCTGTTTCCTTTTTCAGTGTTCCATTCGTAAGCCAAGACCAGGTCTTTTCCATGTCCACTTTGCCTTCGATGTTCTCCAAGAACTGTCCATGCAGTGTTTTATTGTGCCAGCTGTCAGTTCGGCCTTGAATTGCAGTTTTCCGGTACTGGTTCTTGGTTTGCTGCACTTTGAGAAGCTTCTGGTTGTTGACTTCAATCTAAGCTGATTCTTTGCTTTCTGCCACATAATCTGCTAATGCATGCTTCTCTTCTTCCACTGTTTGTGTCACTTGCAAAAGTCCTCTACCGCCTGCTTTCCTGAGCAAGTACAGCCTGTCGACATCACTATGAGGATGTAGTGCATGGTGGATCGTCATCAGTTTTCTGGTTTTTCTGTCTAAGTTGTCCAGCTCCTGCTGAGTCCAGTTCACAATTCCTGCAGTGTATCTAATGACTGGTATGGCCCAGGTGTTTATGGCCTTAATGGTGTTACCGCCATTCAGTTTACTTTTCAAGATTTTTCTAGTCCTTTATTATTATTATTATTATTATTATTATTATTATTATTATTATTATTATTATTATTATTATTATTATTATGATTATGATTATGATTATGATTATGATTATGATTATGATTATGATTATGATTATGATTATGATTATGATTATGATTATTATTATTATTGGACATATGTAGGCTTTCACAGCTGGATTCAATCTCATTTGTAGAGTTTTTTGGGGCTGTTATGCTGTGAGTCACCCTTGACTTGGCAAAGAGCAAGGACCTCTGAAAATGGATATCACAGCTATATCTGAAAGCTTAGGTTCTCAGAAGAAGATACCTGGAACACGACATGAAAGCCCAAAAACCTCTACAAATCAGATGATGATGATGATGATTCCAGTGAATGTTAACCTAGCAGATATTCCTGGTAAGTGCAGACACTTACGTAAGAATTTAAGAATACACTTATTTGGCAAATCAAACCTCCTTAGAAAAGTTCTCAAAATATTGCAAGGTTTTTCTGTTTTTCTTTTTTAAGTGAATGCTGATGTGGCTATTCTGTATCTGCTGAAAACTAAGTACCATAGTTACTTTTTGCAGAACACATGGAATAAAATTTCACTTCAGCAAATATGCTTCACTGAGTACTTCTTATTGGGGAATAACCATGGGCCAGACCTATTGCCCTTATCTTTTTTCAACTTTTCCCTGAGTGTGTGTGATACATCTGGACAAACACTGGAAGGAGGAAAGACATGTTTGACCAAATAGATCTTTGGTCTAATTCATTGGAGCTTTTCTTGCAATATTAAGCAAGAGCATTCCTGAAAACTGTTTTATACTAAAGCAGCACCAGAAGACATGTTAAAAGCAGTCCACAAGTAGAATGCTGTTGGTCAACAAAGGCTGTGAGGACAGCTCACCTTTGTGGCTCGGTATGCCAGCAGATGTTCAGCAGGGAAACTGCAAGTGGTGCTTGAAATGGGGTCACAGTTGAGGAAAACCCTGGTCAGAAAATGTAAGGCTGAGAACTCTTATTATTGGTCTTCAAAGATGGGCTCGGTCTTTAAATTTATATCCAGACTTGGATCCTAGCAGTTGAAGCTGGGCTGAGAGAGACTGTCCAGAATGATGACAGTTCTAATCTGGCCAGCAGCAACTGATCCCAGATTTGAATTAAGTGCCTATAACTAACCAAGACATCCCACTTTAGAGAAAGACAGTTTGGTCTGTCAGGGGGTATTGGAGTGTCAGGTTCCCCCGTTGGTAATAAATCTTCGTCGCAGAGTTGCACGTCTGTGCTGAAAGAATAACTTCTGCTGTCCCGGTAAAAGCTTACAAGTCTCTGCTGCCGCTGTCCAACATTTCAGTAGCCCCTCCTTTCTCTGCCCACAGTTTAAGCAAACAGACTGAAGTCGTAATTCTCTTTGCAGAGGCTTTTATTCGTAGCGGTTACATCTCTCTCCCTCTCCAGTCTCGAACAATCAACTCAGCACACAGCCGTGTGTGATCACTTTTATACACTTCCTTTATCACAAGAAGGTGACTCACATCCTTTGTATTACACAAGGTGTTGCAATCCTTACTTCATTCAGCCTTCAGCAGTCTGGTGATAGTCTGGTGATTCTTGTGACACTTAGTTACCTTTCTGCACACATCTCTACATTTTCTTTATATGGGCTTTCCAGCCTAACATGGTCCTGTCTGGGAATGCCAAGAAAGGCTGCATCGGCACACAAACATAAACAAGCTCAAAAGTATGTAGTATGTAGATGCTAGTGTTCCCATTCCATCTTTAATTCATATTAAAGATCAGAGAATATATTTTGGAAATACATTTTCTCACTTTTAATGGGATTAAGGTAGTAGTACACAGGAACTAATCCCATTTCTCCACAGGCCCTGGGTTTGCACAACGGAGGTGGTGGTTGTGAAGCACATTGAGGACAACGTCACATTTGTAGCTCTATTTGTGAAGTGACAGCTTACTGTTTGCATACCTGCTGCTCTTCCACCCATGCAAATATCACAGCCAAGCAACTTTTATTTCTTGGCCTCGACACTTGGACTCAGTATTCCCAAGACAAAACAGAATTGACCGCAGAAGCTGGCCTGAAGAAAGCACAAAAATGTTCTTCCACATGAGTGGTGATGATAGAACAATGGAAATATCCTATGTCAATATTGTCTTATTCTTGTCTTCCTACAGAACCCTGGCAGGCAGGAGAGGGCATTAGCTGACCTTGATAGTGCCAGAGTTGAAAGGTCTCTTCCATTCTTGTGTGATCAATCATAGAAAAGAAAGATGATTGTATGGTTAACAAATTACTGTTAATCTTTAATGTTTTGTGTGGGCTTAAATGGCACCAAGTAAAACTGTAATCATCATTACTCTTTCCATCATACTTCAGAACAGCTGATTTCCATTTTTTCCTGGCCTCTTGAAAATCTCTACATTGATTTGTATTTATTATGTGTCATCTGATTATGAAACAAAATTAATGATTCATTGCAGGGTAAAATGGAGAAGAAGCAAAATAAAATTTAGAGGAATGAATTTTTTTTTCGAGATGGATCTTCATGAATGCTGAAGGTATAATACCTTATTAGATGAGTAATGAATATTAGAAGTCATGCATTTTTGCTGTAATTCTTCTGAAAGCAAGAAAAGGAAAACTGAATTGAATCAGTAAATAAATAACTACAATAAATTAAAAATATATTTTTTAAAAAAATCTGTCATAACATTTTTCTCAGCAGATGGGCTTCAGCTGTCTGAAATGCCACACTCCTCTAACTAAAAAAACAGATTGGACTCCACTCATCTCCTTCATTTTAAGTTTATACTACAAATATGTCCATCTATCCAAATCATGAACAAATTAATCATGTTAAATAAATATTAATGCAACTTTTGTAAGCACCTTCTTCTCTCTTAACTATTTTTGAAACTCTCCTTGCTTGTTACCTAATCTTTATTTTGCAGATCTGGGTTCATAAAGAAGTCATGAACATCATTATTTTGATTCATAGCTTTAAATATCAACTTTGAGAGTGATCATTTTTTTTGTATGTGATGCTGATTCCACAGGACAGTGATATCATCAGATTCATCCTTTTGGAGTCTCCTATAATCAAGCACTGTTTATTGATTTGCTTGTTTATTTTATGTCTTGTTAACACTTCCAGAGTTTTATGGCACTTTTTTTTACACATACTCAAATGTATTTGTATCCAAATTAAAGATGTTTTGGTTAAATTAAAGGTTTGGATTTTAATAACCAATTTTAAACTTTAATAGCCTCTCAAGATTTGTCTGTTGATTTTTTAATACCTTTTACTCTGGGTTAGGGTGGAAATCTAGTCCAAAAATGAAAACTATGATTCTCTTTCACGTCAGTGTAAAGTTTAACTCTCAACCCTTGGCTACAAATAGCAGTAAACGTAGAGACATGCAACTGTTTATTATTATTACCATGAATTCCTCTGTGAATGACTGGATATGCCCCTTTTAGTGCCTTTCTGGATGGATTTTGGCTGGTGCAAACATTGTAATGCCCACAGATCAACTCTCAGGGACACTTTGGAACCTTGAAAGTATAAGCCACTGGTTCGATCTACTCTTCCATAGGGGTCGTTATGAAGTAGCACCAAAAATAATTTTATGGTTGGGGGGCTAGGGTTAGGTTGGGGGTCACCACAACATGAGGAACTGTATTAAAGGGTCGTGGCATTAGGAAGGTTGAGAACCACTGGTTTAGGCCATCCTCCCACATATGCACACACTGCCAAAGCATCTTATAACTAAATACTGGTTATTTCATTCAGAGGTTGGTATGGAGGCAGTGTCAATAGATTATCACATCCAGACAGCAGTTTAACACATATGCCTCCATAAGCATAGTCAATGCTATTTTCAGGAACCTTGTCAATCTCTTACTGATGCCAGTGACAACTTAAGGTCAATAGTCTGATCTGATCTTACTGCTATACATGCATTCTCCTTACATATTTCTATCCCCGTGTGATTATGCTGACACAAGTATGATTTGCAGCTAAAGGGTTTATCTATTTTCTTTACAGTGTTTAAATTCAATTCAAGCCTTTGTTGCCCTTTACAAATATCAAATTCGGATTCACATATTTAGCCTTGGATTCATAATGGTTCATTTTTCCCTTTATTGGATACCTCAGCTGAGTTCAGGTTGTATAATTTGCTTTAATTCAGTTCACCTTCGTTTAATTCATTTACTACTTTCATTTAATTTGTGAAAATGAAAGTGAAATGGACACAAACCAATTTAACAACAGCAAGGTTTTCAAAGTGTCTTCCTTATTCCATCAACTAAGAAGAAACATGGTCTGATGATGTACTCAAGCATGCATTATATATGCAAATTTTATAATACTATATTAATGCAATTCAAAATGTCATGTCATTGATGTTTCCCTGTTGTGATGTTTCTATTCATATCATTCCAAATTGGTTTATCAGGTTGGAGCTTTAATGTTAAATGCTTCCAGCAAGCAATCTCCCCCCCAAAAAATTAACATATCAAAAAGATGTCCTGAAAACATATGTTATATGGGAATCTTAGACCATTCTTTTTCTGTATGAGATATTTTTATAACATCACTGACAGGGGAAAACACCTGGATAATGCAAATGTCTGAAATATAGTGAAAATAAATTATTGTAAAGTGCATGTTGCAAAAATTGGTGTCATGTTAACATGGGGCAATTCTGTACTTGTGAGAGCTGCCCTGCTCCAGCTGGACCTCCTTCAACAGGATTGGGCCACAGAAGAAATGGTTCATCTCTGTTACCAAACAAGGCCAACCTTAGCTTCCACAACAGACTTTGCACCACTCTGAAGGTAGCTGCCAGGAACATTGGTAACACATTTTGATGCATTGCCAAAATGAGTTCTCCTCCTAATTTTGGAATTGCATGCTCTTCTGCATGAATTCTGTTCCATTTCAGACCCCCCACACACACACACATACCAGGAGGTCTCCTGGTAACCCAGTCTAGGGGACAATTTTCATCACCAAGACTGGGCTGTGCCCAGGGTGCATACAGAATACTAAAAAGGTCTGTGGCTAGAAGTAGGCTAGGCGTTACACACACTATCCCATTCTAAAGGTAAGTGAGGAAAAAGACCTTGGGAAGCAGAATGACATTGAAAAGCTATACGTACACAGATGAATTTTATAAAAAGTTGTGTTAGAGAGAGAGCATAGAGCCTTGCATAGATGTATGTGTTTGTTTGTGCATGCACACATACACACAGTGTGTAGACCTTTTTTCCCCCAATTATGAACTAATACTCTCTCTGAGGCCAATTCACACTTGACCTCTTAGTAGACAATGGGGTAGCTTCTAGTAAGGAGCATCTACACTTGGAGGAGGTGTTTTTAGCCCAGAGATGCCTCTTGCTTTATCAGATGCTGCCCCAGCATCTACTAGCAGTGGTGCATAAAATTGTGTACCACACACCCTACCTTTCCCAGGCAGAGAGGTGACCATTCACACCTTTGCCAGGATTGGGTTTGTCCACCCGAGCACGCTGACACTCAGATGGCCCCAAACATGATTGCTTGTGCATGTAGCCCAGACATGTGCTGCCAGCACCCAGAAACACTCTCAGACCCAGGTAAGTCTCCGGGCACATGGGACATGGTTTGGAAGTGCAAACACCAGTGGACACTAGTGGGGAATGCACTTTTCCTGTCCAGTGGACAGGAAGCTAAGTGCAGAAATGCCTCTGCATTAAACCTGTGCATGTTGAGCATTGAAAATGAAAGCTATACCTGCTATTTAAGTAATGAGCTCCAATTCAATCATCAAAATCTGGGGAAGTATTGGAGTAGAGTATTAGACAGACTCAGGCTCTAATCCTATACATAGCTACCTGGAAATAATTCACACCAAACAATTTCATTCTGATTAGCTAAGTGAATTGTCCCCTTGCACGATTTGGTCTGTTTCACTTGCAAAATAAGGAAAAGAATCTCGTAAAGGAAGCATGGAGAGTAATTGTGAACTTCAGTAGAAGACTTAAATATGAGACAATGCAAGCTTACGTCTAATGACAAGTGCAGAGAAGGGGCAAATACTGCTTCTTTGTTAGCCTTTGATTTTTGGAAACTACAGCAAACCAGGCTTTGATCCAATGCAGAAACAACACTGCTGTGTCAGGATAAAAGTCTGCTTCCACAGGTTTGAGAGATCAAAGGCAAACAGCAAATTGTCACCTAGTCCCTCCCATTCACCATATCACTACATAATAAGGCATTACGTGATTTTTATTTCAGTACTATGAGAGTCAAAATGGAAAGGAATGACTGGTTGTTGCCAGCAAACAACAAAGCAAACACCATTAATTGTTTTCCCACAAATGAATGTTACTTAGATTCTTTTTTTTAAAAAAAACTTCCCTTAATATTCTAGATTGGATTGATAGTTACTATTGGATTTTAACCAAAGGGAAATCCTAGATTTCTGATAGGGCAAAGCAGTCAAGGAATATCGAAGAAGCCTTACTAATTATTTTATTTTATTTAAGAATTTATATTCTGCACTTAATCAAAAGGTCTCAGGCTGGGTCACAATATGAAAAGATAAACATCGTATCTGCAGTGGATCTTAGTCTGGACTATATCCCAGAATCTGAATGTAGGCTCCAGTTGAGGACTGGAATAGACCACAAAAGCCATATGGATGACAGGTGTCTATTCTGGGATAAAGCCTAGGGTAGAAAGGTCAAAATATACACATTTATCTTAAAACAGATTTAAAACATTACCTTCCCTCCCTCCCAACCACCCTGATTAAATTCATTTTTTTGTTTTGCTTTGTTGATCTTTTAAATGTTCTTCTCAATAAATTATGATTTGAACTCAAAGTATATGGTGTGTCAGACTTGGGTAAATCATCCTGTAATGTAAAAAAAACTTTGGTAAGATCAGTGCATGGCCTTTAGTGTTGCCATAAGACTGCTGTAAGGAGGCAGGGATTACATGGCCCTAATGTATATCCTTATTATGAAGGAGGAGAGGGAGGAGAGAAGAGTTGGGTTTTCTACCCTGCTTTACTCATCCATTTAAGGTGACTCAAAGGCTGAATCCACAAAAGACTTATTTGCCTCTCTGAGTTCCCTCTGCTGTCACTCTAATCAAGCAGACTTTAAAAGTGCCATGCACTTCCTCAATAAGTGTCCCCATGAGGCTCAGAAAAACGCGTATTTTTAATGCACCTTCCATCCCCATGGAAGCCTGTTTTCTTTCCCCGCATCTTTTCCCCCCTGCCCCCTCTCTTGTTCAAAGGAAAAATAGCCAGATCTCCGTCCCCTGAAATGGCTTCCCATCCCGCCAAAGGCAGTGATCGCTCACTCATTCACTTTCAGCACTTACTTTCACTCTGTTCTCTGCTAGAAAAGGCTTCCTGTCCCTGCAAAGTCAGCGGCTGCAGCCATCGGCAGCACAATCCTTCGCTCATTCACTCTTTTAACACTTTCACAGATCACCGGATAACAATGTTGCAATTCTGAGCAATTCTGGCTCTTTGTACAAAGGAAAGGAAGGGAACCTGCTGCATTTCTGAGATGTGTGAATGCTTTTTGGGCTGTGTGTGCAGGCAGCAATCACTGGCCCTTTTGCCACAGAGCGTCCCCAAGGTAGATGTTGCGAGGAAAACCCGCAACTTCCAAATAGAGCGCTGAAAGTCTTCTTTAAAGGGCATGTATTTTGTCGCTGATTTTCCTCGTTTTGTAGTGCTGGAAGCTCTTTGACAAGCCTGGCGTGGGGGCACTCAGAGGCAAAAGAAGATTTTTAGCAGACTTTAAATTGCATGGGGACAGGGCCAAAGTAGCTGACAAAGCTTTCTATTTTTCTCCCCACAATAGATAGCCTATGAGGTAGGTGGGGCTGTGATAGCTCAGAAGAGAACTGTAACTAGCCCAAGGTCACCCAGTTGGCTTTGTGGGGGAGGGCAGACTCAAACCCAGTATTCCCAGAGTCTGGCTCCCTAACCATTAAACCAAACTGGCTCACAGTTATGGTGCTTTAATATTATTCAGTTGGTGCAGGATCCACATGCTCCCTAACTCTTTATCCTTCTTTGTGTGCACCACTGCTCTCTTGTGCGCTCCCACCACTGTCACTCATATGAACTTTGATGCTTTTTGGGTGTGCTATATTTCTAAACATGGGAAAAGGCTTACCCACAGATGTTTCCTGTGATTGGAAAGAACATCCATGACTAGAAGAAATCAAAATGAGAGTTCCCTGCTTGTGATATCTGAGAGTGGCAGCGGGGATGTTGAGACTTTTTGAAAAGTGTTTTGGTCATTAGCACTCACCTTAAAGGACAGCTCTTAGCATCATATGATCTTTGAATCAGACCCCTTTCCTAAGGGGGACTTGGTAGAAAGAAAGAAAAAAATAAAGCACACAAACTATGCTTGTGTTACCATGTATGTCAAAATGGGATGTGAAATTTTTTACTCAGATGCTTCAAGCATGCAAGCCTGGTTAGCTGGACTTGTATTTTTGGCAAGAAAGAGGAGGAGGAGAATTGGCTTTTCTACCCCACTTTTTTCACCCATTTAAGGGGACTCAAAGTGGCTGACAAAGCTTTTCTATTCTTCTCCCCACAACAGAACACCCTGTGAGATGGTGGGGCTGTGAGAGCTCAGAGGAGAGCTGTGACTAGCCCAAGATCATCCAGCTGGCTTCATGGGGGAGGGTGGAATCGAACCCAGTATTCCCAGATAAGAGTCTGGCTCCCTAACCACTAGGCCAAACTGGAGAAGGAGAAGATACAGAAGTGTTGATTCCATTTCATGTCATAAGATCAGATGTGACAATATGGTTTCCCCCCCCCTTTATTATATGCTGTTGTTAAACTGGAGGAACAGCCTGTATTCTTATTTCAGCAGGATAATTCATCAACCTTGTGTTTTTGACTCTTTATTCCTTGAACACATTATCCACTAATTATATATTTCCAAACATTTGCAGCTCATGACAGCATCTGCATTATAGAAAGAAAGAAAAGAAGTCTAACCATATTATCATAAAGCTAGCATCTAGTAGACTGGCTATAAAATTAATTGGTAGTTGCACCAAATCAGCTTCTTTGATTAGTTGCCAAGGAAGGAAGGAAGGAAGGAAGGAAGGAAGGAAGGAAGGAAGGAAGGAAGGAAGGAAGGAAGGAAGGAAGGAAGGAAGGAAGGAAGGAAGGAAGAAAAATACATAGTAATACAAACACATCTTTAAAAATAATTAAATGCATTTGAAAGTCAATTTCAGTTTGGATCCCTTTCATGTTTTTGGTGACATTCCAGAGCATTTACAATTGTTTGATCCTAGGCAGTTCACTTTTACTGTTTCAGACATAGAAGACAGGGGCTGTCACATTGTTTTAGTAATTACAGGCTTTCAGAGTGTATAATGGGGCATTAAAGACCACAGTATGGTGACTTATAATTCTGATCATTTAAAGGACACTCATACTGCACACTTGTTTTCCCTTGTGATGTATATCCTCCCAATCCAACTTATCACAGGAACAGTACTATGGAGAAACATTCTGTGTGTGTTGGTGCATGATGGAGAGTTTGATCCAAGCCAAGAAGCGAGTCGGGTTAGAGGGTACATACCAGTGACTTCCCAAGGTTATGAAGTAGTGGGCTGGAAGACTTCAGTGATATGCCACAAATGGTGCACGAATGCAATTTTTGACATTTGATTTGATTTAAATCAAATATTTGAATGTCCAAATTTGTACGAATAAAGAAAAAAATAATGTATTAAAATTTGAACCGATTCAAATACGCTTGTATCTATTCTTAGGAATATTAGATACATATTTGATGATACGAATGTCAGCAACATTTGTATGTATCCGTACAAATCTGTACACATCCCATTTTTGTCCCATATGCTGTTACCAAATGTGGAGTAAAAATGTGGATAATTTGGAACCCCCCAAATACCCCCAATATAAACTCCCAGGGAATTTTTAACAGGACCATCTACACAGGTTTTTACATAACAAAAAATAACATAAACAGAGACAGAAATGCATTTCAAACATTAAAAGCCAGTATTTCTTGTTAAATAATTGAAAAGAATTCATTAGAAATACAGAAGAAAATTTAAAATGAAATATAGTCATCTCAGAGACATACCTCATTTAGATGCTCACAAAAACAACGATAAACATGCCAAATCCCCAAACATTGCTCAATAAATTAGCATTTTATATTAAGGTATCTTTGTGCATTAAACTGAGTCCATCCCATTTTATTGAGACAGCCAGTATGAAACTAGACTGTCCAAAATTCCATAAAATAGCTTTTTATGGGTGAAAACATGAAAATGAGAGTAAAGTTCTCATAAGAACAATTTCAAACTTTGAAGAAAGAAATAGAAACCAGAAAAAGAAAGAAAATTAGCCCTAATACTAGAAAAAAATCCTTAAACCTAGCCCAAAATTTAAGAAATATAGGGAGGAATGAATGGAGGAAAAGATCTTCTGTCTCATCAACCATGTGCTTTTTAAGATATCTTCTTTAGGATGTCCTCAAATCTCCCAAAACTCAAAAGAAAAAAACTTACACAGATGTAAGATTTCAGCAAAACTACGTTTTAGGAACAAAAATATTTTTTTTTAAAGTTATTCAAACAAAAAAGAATAACTTTTAAGATAAGAAGATTCTTCTAGTCTTAGCCAAACCCTTTTCATTTTGGAAACCCAAACTGATCCCCAAAAATGAGTAAAAATTTCCACAAATAATGCTTCTTAAAAATAGTCAATTCAATTGCTCTGACCAGAAAAACAAAACTGCAGAGCAGGAGATTTAAAATAAATCTTGGCAGGAAAAAAACATGCCAAGTTCATCTAAAACAGAGAAGGAGGGGAAGAAAAAAACCCTAAGCTTCATGCCATTGCAAGAGAGAAATTTCCCTATTTAACCTAACCTAACCTAGCCCTAACCTAACTTTTTGCCTCTTCCCTGTGCCTATTCTTTTACAAAATTTAACCCAGAATTTGTGACATCAGAATAAATCCTCCTCAAAAGGTGTGCTTAACCAAACCCAATGTATTCCTATAGAAATCCCAAAACCACTGTGGACATGACCACATATTTTACAATTTAACCCAGATTCCATTAACACTTCCTAATGAAAACAAATAAAAAAGGTAAGACAAGAAAGATACTATTGTCTAACAGAGAGACATGTAACATCCTAACCTAACATTTTATTTCTTAATCCTAAGTTTAAAACTAAAGAGAATACTATTTTCTTAGTTAAATGTTATTTTTAACCACACTGGCAGAAATCACACCTTTGATAATTTCATCAAGCCTAACCAGCAAACCTTAGTTAATCTTTACATTTTATCTCTCTGTGTCCTCAATGAAACCCCAAAGAAAAGAAAGACAAGTAGAATATAAAACTATCTTATTTCAGAAAATAAGGTTAAATAAGTCCCCCCAAAAATACCTCATTAAAGCTTCTGTTTCTCCTTTCAGAATTATAAGGAAAAATTTAAACCTTATTGATCATTATAAAAAATATATGTTTGTATGATTGCAAAAGGTACTGTGCCTTGTGTACTTTTAATTAAAATTTCTAATTAGCCCTTCTCCTAATTTTCTCCAGCTTGATCTCTTCACCGTGATTCAATCTGGGACATGATTCAACCCTCTAAGTAAATTGTAAACACAAGTAGATCTTTTCATTGTTCCTTTCCCAGTAACCCCTAAAAACTGGTAAACATCCTATCCAATCTTAGTTAAGATTTAATGATCAGTCCGTCTCATCTGAAATCCTATCATTCCAGTACTGGTAACTTTTAAAAAGATTTTCCACAATTTAGCTAGTAATTCCACATTCATATATATCTTAACTTATCCAGATCTCTTTCAAAATCCATCCATTTTATTATTTATCATTTTATTAAAATTAGGCAAACAATCTCTGTTCCAGTTTCTATGTTTCCTTCATTATTTAAAAATCAGTTACTCCAAAAAGAGAAAAGGGGTTCTCCATGTGTCAGGCTCTTTTCTTTGATCTAATCAAGATTACTCAGACCTTGGGTGTTTTTTCACTGCAGCCCTTAGATCCGGATTTAAGAAGATCTGGATCTAAGGAATGGTTACATTCCTTAATCTGGATCTAGTAGATCCGGATTAAGGGAAGTACCCCATGTGTTTCCACAGGAGGTGTAGCACCCATTAGCAATGGGTGCTAACACCCCTGCTGTGAAAGCAGCTTTGCACCCATGTGGGTAATCCGGATCAACCCACAAGGGGTCGGTCCATTACCCCAGGTGTTTTGGGGGGCAGTGGGGGCAGTCTTCGAAGTCACTTCGAAGTCACTTCGAATTCTGCAAAATAGGTCCGGAGTGCCTTTGAAGTGAACTTCGAAATGACTTCGGAGTCACTTCGGAGTCACTTCAGAGTCACTTTGGAGTCACTTCAAAGTTCACCGCAAAGATCAGCACAGACATCAGAGGCACTCTGGAGCTATTTTGCACAGACTTCGAAGTGACTTTGAAGTGACTACGAAATCAAATCGAAGTGGCTTCAAAGTGACTTCAAAGTGACTTCAGAGCCTAGGTTTGGGGGGGGGCAATGGGTGCATTCCCTCCCCCTAGCCTCCTTTGAACTCCCTTTAATCCAGATTTTCTGGCAGAAGACCCCATTGTAGACCCCATTAATGGGGTCTACAGAAAATCTGGATTAAAGGCCAAAATGTACCCCTTACATCCGGATTTCCCCCACGGCAGTGGAAACAGTCGGGTCCAAAACAGGTGCCGTAGTGGAAATGGGATCATCCGGCTCACACCCAAATGGGTCCTAAATGGGTGCAAAAATGGGTACTTTTTGACAGTGGAAAAACACCCCTTGTCTCTAGCATTCCGACAGCCTTTACCTTAAGAGGAAAAAAAATGTCCTGTTTAAATATCAAAGCTTGTCTTTTCAGCAAAATATGGAGACAGTATTTTTATACTCAGGCCTTTCCATGTTTCATGGTCTGCCTCTTTTTAACTTCTTTTGCCTCCAGTTATGCCAAATATAAGGAGAAATTCATAAATCAAAACCCTGTAAATTTCAAATTCAGGTTTTGCTGTCAAAACTTCTTATGACACCTGTACACCAAAGCACCTCTGGTAACAATGTATCCTGCTTTCCTCCTGTACTTATCAGTACAAATGCGTACGGATGTGGGGTGTTTTTCCACTGTCACTAGAAGTACCCATTAAGTACCCATTAATGGGTACATAATGGCATTTTTGTACCTATTAATGGGTACTTAATGGGAAGTTCTAGTGACAGTGGAAAAACACCCATGGATAAAATGCATACGTATCCGTACACATACAAATGTCTGAATTATTCGTACAAATGATTCAAAATATTAGTATTTGTTTGAATATTTAAAAAATGAATGCCTGGACATTCGATCTAAATTTGAGTGTCCAAATTCAATGGAATAATGAATATTTTTAATATTCTTGCATATCTCTAATGCCAAGTGGGTTACTCCAGGTGTCTTTAAAATCATATACTTCCACGAAATAACTGAACCACAAAAGTCACTAATAAAATTTTAAATGTATTGGATCTATCACAGAAAATGTAAGGAATCCTTATGCCTCTTTATGAGAAAAGTTGGATAGCCCTGGGTGAAAACTGCAGCTAAATAATATTATATAGGACCTATTAAAATGCATATGCTGCATAGAGCAGGGAGCTGTTCATTGAACATAGAATGTTATAGAATATTAGGATTTGATCATAGAGGTGTGGCCCCATGCCAAAGACAGAATCCATTTTGGTACACTGGAACCCATACTAGAACAGAAGCTACAGTTTAAAAAAATACATAAGAATTGTGAAATATCTCTGTGGCTCAATTGTTCCCCTCTCCCAGATGCTTGACAGGTTTGGCAGAGCACATCTGCATACGGTGACTGGGAGAAACATTAACCATTAACAGGCCTGGCTTGCTAACCACAAAAGCAAAACACAGAACCATGTTTAGTGTAATTCTGAATAGAACCAAAAAGTATGTCAAATGCTACCTATTACACATTTCGTTGAGTGGCCTAGCCTTTGCATAACTTGTGCAGTTTATCCACAAGTAAGGGATGTTAATTGCATGATTATCAGGAAGGAATAATTCCTAATTAATTAATTAATTAAACAAACAAACAAACAAAAAGGAATAAAACAACAACAGAAGGAGCAGGAAACGTTGCTCCGTAACCCATGAGCAACTAGAAGGGAATCCTTGCATTGTTACTCAATAAGATAATGAAATATTCAGCTCAGAGAACTCTGAGAACAGAACACAATAGGTGTTCACAGGTAAGGTCTGAAAATAGGACTTGGGGACCCATAAAGGAACACGACTTAAGAGGCTGCATGGCTGTCCCCAGTCAATGTGAACAATGTACTCCAAATTGCTAATTCATACTAGAATATTCTATAAATGTAAGCCACTGGGAGAAAAGAACATTCTTTAAAAACTTAGATACATGTTTATCAATCAGAAACTATCACTTCTGCCAAAAGTAGAAATAGCACTGTGCTACTGACTCTTTAAACTTTAAACATGGACTGGAGAGTTACCTGACAGAATTTCCAAATGTCTTCATAAAACAAGCTGTCACTTTGTTATGGCTGCAGACATTTATTTTTACAATGCTGGATAGGCATTATTTTCATCCTTCACAAAATTTAAGTATTTTCATTTATTTGAATATAACTATTGAAGACACAATCCATTAGTCATTGGATTTTCTTCACAAGGGGCGAGAGAATTTAGCCTGTTATGAAAGAATATATGTGATCCAATCCTTTATATGCAAACCAATACAAAAAGTACAGAATGGAATTCACATAAACTTCAATTCTGCATCTCACATTACAAGAAAAGCCTATGTACATAACAACCAAACCAGACAGAATAAAGCAGAGGCCTTTTCACATGAGGAGTTCTGGAATGCGTGGAGGACATGCGGGGACAGAGCATTCTCTCCTGTGGGCCAGCGGTTCCCTTCAGAACTGCCTCAGCCCATCCCAGAGCGCCCTCCACGCATTCCAGTTTCAGAACAAAAAGAAGTGCTCTGAAACCGTCCCGGTGCATTTGGTGTGTCCCGGCATGTTCCCAGCTGTATAAGATGGAAAGCATTCATATGCTCTCCCTCCGTGACAGCTGGGACCCTCCCCCGGGCTGCTCCCATTGGCTCCTGTGGAGCCAGGGATGGAGAGCCCCAGCGCCTCCTTTCCCTCAGTTCTTGCTCACTCCTGGGGCCCAGATTGCGCTCCTAGGGCCAGGAGGATGCACACCATACACCCCTCAACCCACCCCGGGGGCGCATGCATGCAAACGCTCCTTACCTGTTCATTGCCGTGCAGCAACTGAGGCAATTGGGCCGTCTACTTTTTGTACATGTGCACCACATATTCCCTGATTGGTCAGGGACCTGTGCCTGTGCAGATGACCAGTTGAAGCCAGGTGGGTCCCTGATCAATCAGGGAACACATGGTGCACATGCGCGAAAAGCAGCCAGCCCGATCACCTCAGTTGCTGTGCGGCGATGAGCAGGCAAGGACCGTGCGCCCACACCCCCAGGGTGGGTTGGGGTGTGGGGGTTCCCCTGGCCCTAGGAGCCTGATCTGGGCTCCAGGAGCAAGCGGGAATGTGGGGAAGGCATCCAACAGGCCTCCTGCCCTGGATCTCACCTTGCCCAATGACAGGAGGCCAGGGATGGAGCGTCCCACCCACATCCCCGCCTTTCTAGGCTAGGACAGGTGGGAACACTTTCTCCATTAGCATGGAGAATGCCATTTTTCACCTCCCTAGAGGAGAGCAAAGGGGGCAGCTGGGTCAAAGTTCCACCGAAGACCCCAAAACTGGCATTACAGTTGGGGAAATGTTTTTCTAGGAAACTCCCAGACAAGTTGACTGGATGCAATGTTGATTTTTAAAATGTTTTTGTGGGAAATGTCTTGCTTGTTCTTGTTGAGCACTTAGATGTTAAAAGAAAAGAAAACATAAATATCCAGAGTATCCTTCAAATGCTGTGTCACTTCCTAGGACTCACATGCCAATATTAGAGGCTTTAGGGGAGTTGACCACAGTGACAAAGGCACCATGCAATGAAGGCTAGCAAAGGAAGTTTGAGCTGAAGCCCCAAATTTGAGCTATCTTAGTATATGGCAGGAAGGCCCATGGCCCCTCTTAGGCATTTGGTCCCACGCCTCAGGTTTTTCTTATTTCACATATAGTTTTATAACTGAAGTTTGTACTCCCTGCCCAGGGAGTGAAATTTCCACACAGTATATGGCCCAAATATTCCACATGGAAAGGGCAGAATGGGGCAACCAGCATGCACATCTCCTGCTGAATCCTGTAAAGGGGGGAACCATGCAGCATTTTCTTCCATCCTACAAAAATGCCACCCCTTCCAGAAGAACAGATGGGATTCATCTACTTCTTGCACATGCTTTTTGCCAACTCTGTGTGTCAGCCATTATAGCATGTGTGGGTGCAGCCTGAAACATTTTCTGCTTTTTCAGATTTGTTTCATTACAGAAAAGGAGTTTTCCCAAACGGAAATGAGGGATCCTAGATATGTGAGGCTAAAAGATAAAAAGTGGAGCTACAAGTTTAGTAACACATGAAAGAGACTTTAAAACATTCTCACCAGTGCTCAAATGGGCTCCAGAGCTTAGTCTGTCTAGCCTTTCTCTCATCCTCCCAATCTATGAGACTGTCACAGGGCTTCTGACTGTGGCTCCCCGTGCAAAATCGAAGTGCATAAACAAGCATGGTGCATCATATATAAATCACTCACCACATTGGCTTTCCAATGAACATATTGATCGCTATGCTTGAAATTTTCCTCAGCACAGCTGCCTATCCTGATTCTTAACTGCTGTAACTGTGAACTTCAGACTGACATTGTTTTGTCTAGAGGAAAATAGCTATTACTGTAAATGGCAGGAAACAGAAAGGTTTTCCTCCTTTGGCAGGGAAGAAAATGAACAGGATGTGTGCACATATAAAAGCTTTAATAGACTTGTTAGCTTGAAGCATATCTTACAAAACAGAATCAATAAAGCACAATGATCTCTGTCACAATATTTCAAGAGAGTTTCTCTGCAGGCCTAAATGGCACCTCTGTTTGGACTACACAAGAACTTGTTTTAAAATTCTAGGATTTCTTTACATTTAGGATCTATGGGCCACTTTACAAAATTAGCAACTAGGGATGTGCACAAATTTTCACAACATTCGTGATTTGTACGAATTTGTATAAATTTGGACATTTGTACACAAACCGAATGTGATGACATTCATACAAATATGAATGTTTCAGAACATTCGTACTAATAGTTTGTATATTTGTTAAACTGGGGATATGTATCAGATACGCATGCATTGGTATAGGATATGTATCTGATATGTATGTGTTTGTATAGGATCCATATGCAGGATCATATGTGGGATCCATATAAATTCATAGCGGATATTCACAGGCATTTGTACCAATAAATTCATATCAAATAGAATCCTACCACATTTGAAGGGGATCTATTCAAACAAATACAAATTTCCTAACACTCAATACATTATGAATCAAATCCCAAATAACCCATTTGTGCACATCCCTGTTAGCAACTATCTTTATGAAATAAAAACAGAAAATATTTATGTTTTTTTGAATATTGCTGGCTTTAGGTGTGGTGGACCTTGGTAGGAAAATCCCTGAAATTTAGGAGCACAATAGTGAATAACCTGACTTTGAATGTTGCATCATAGGAATTATCTTAGCTGAATCTTGTTTCTGTGGTAGGGTGTGAACAAATGCAACTTTTGGGATTTGATTCAAATTGAACACCTGAAAATTCAATTCCATTTGAATCTTTAAAATTCAAATTTAACTAAATTTGAATCTATTCATTCATTCAAATTTTTGATTCGAATTTGAACTTACGAATGTTGACAACTTTTGTATATGCTCCTGTGCACATCTGTACATTTCTGTATGCATCCCATAGTTATCCCATATGCAACCCACTTTTGTCCCATACAAATGTGTATGGATGCGGGAAAAATGTGTATCTGCAAGTATGCATTGCGTACAGACCCATACACATGTGAATGTCTGGATAATTCAAACGAATAGATCTGAAACGAGAAATTCATTCAAATCTTTAAATTTGAATTTATGGGCATTCAACTCAAATTAGAATGTCAAGATTCAGGCAGATTCAATCAAATTTTGAATACCTTTTAATATTTGTGCATGCTCCTATTCTGTGGATCTTTCACCACCAATCATCCATGTGCATTCTTTGTATCAACTGTGTGATGGGTAAATGGGTAGATCTTTCTGTTACGTCATTTGAACAGGGTTGTTTTGCTTTAGAACATTTTATCATTGGATTATGTTTTATCAGGCCTTGATAATGTCACAGGGTTTTGGGGGGGGGAGGTTGTACCCAAAGTATCCTAACTGAATGTTACAACAATAGAATGTCATTATGCAATTGGGTATTAGTAACAGGGAAATTGTTCTTATTATGCATATGCATTCCCAAACCTTTGTTTCTACATATGTCACATATCTTATAAGGACCCAATCATTTTTTCCTTTTTCTTTTTCAAAAGTTTATGCTGAATAGAGGTGTGCATGAATATCTGAAGGTATTTGAAATTTGACCGAATCTGCCCAAATTTTGACATGTGAATTCGAATTGAATGTCCAAAAATTCAAATTTAAAGATTCGAACTAATTTCAAATTTTGGATTTATTCATTTGACTTATCTGGATATTCATATGTGTATGGGTTCATACACGATGCATAGTTGCATCTTTCCCACATCCGTTCCAGGCAATTATCCTTCCTTCAGATCTCTCTGTTGTGCAGAGAGAGGCAT
This sequence comes from Aspidoscelis tigris stejnegeri, assembly GCA_023333525.1. Classification (NCBI taxonomy): domain Eukaryota; kingdom Metazoa; phylum Chordata; class Lepidosauria; order Squamata; family Teiidae; genus Aspidoscelis; species Aspidoscelis tigris. The sequence continues at coordinate 12,427,125 of JALMGA010000006.1, read as the reverse complement.
AGCTAGGTCCTCAGCTACGGAGAACACTCATCAGCTATAGAAATAGAAACAGTGGCGGACCATAAATATACAGGGACCAAAGTCAGTCTTATATAAATAGGAAATAGGTTAAGATATTTGATTATATAAACAATTAAGTGGGAAAGAGAGCTAGAAAATGGAAGAAAATTTCTAGTTATATGAGAAATGGTTTTGATTTATAGGTGCAAAAGGAGTTGGGTGATGGCGTTTTGAATTGTTATGAGTGAAATGTATTGGACTGTTATAATTGGGATTGTACAGTGTATAATTATATTTGATACACTATAAATTTTATATATATATATGGTATATTCTGGTGTATAAGACTACTTTTTAACTCCGGAAAAATCTTCTCAAAGGTCAGGGGTCATCTTATACACCGGGTGTTGTCTTCTTATACGGCTAGTACTGTATATCCCAAACTCTATATTTTACCTGGAAAAGTTGGGGGTCATCTTACACACCCAGTTGTCTTTTTATATATATATATATATATATATATATATATATATATATATATATATATATATATATATATATATATATATATATATATATATATATATATATATATATATATATATATATATATATATATATATATATATATATATATATATATATATATATATATATATATATATATATATATATATATATATATATATATATATATATATATATATATATATATATATATATATATATATATATATATACACACACAAGGGCTTACAATAAACTGGAAACAAAAATACAGAGCAGATTAAGCAAAGCTAAATAGAAACACCTGGATGCTATTTGTAGAAAGATGGAAATAGCAAATAAGAAAGGCAATATAAGATAGTTATTTCAAATAGTAAAGGCAATTAAACTTGTGTAAATAAACAATTAAATCATTGCTTTAGTATGACAAGTAAGCAGAATTACAACAATTACTTTAGAAAAGACGAGGAAAGAGATAGAAGTGGAAGCAGGATTCCATAATAATAATAAAAAAGTAATCTATGTGAATTCACATGGACTTCAGTAACTGGTGTACATTCATTTCATTGCAGGGAAAAAAAGCAAGCAAGCTAACAAATATGCAACCCAGGCAGGATCTGGATTAGGGTTGCCAGCAGCACTCTAACAAGAGCAAGAACACCCTCTTAAATCACTCTTCATAAATGAACAGCATGCTGTTCACACCTGGGGAAGTGGGTCATTTCCTATATTTGAAGGAACAGGGCTCTCTCATCTGTAATGAAGAATGCTCAGTAAGGTATGTCACATCTGTGGTAGCAGCATGTCACCAGCAGAAAAGCAGTGTGAAGGGTTCTTCTATCTTTATAGTGCTCTAACATTCTCTTTATCTTGGATGGTGGCTGGCACTGTCTTCATGTCAGCTACCTTATTTTATCTGTTTTTATGTTGAATTTATAGTCATGGGCCCCAAAAACCTTGGGTATAGGGTGGAATAGAAATATAAATAGTATAAATATATAATAACACATTCTTAGAGTTGAATTCTGGATGACTGAAAGGCCATCTAGATCTTGCACACTCATGATGCATCCATGATGTAATGATGGTGCAACATCAGTCTGCTTCATATAAGCCACCATACGCATGATATCTGTACTTCAGACACTTTTTTAAAGTTTATTAATATTTATAAGTAGTACAGAGAAAATGTCAACTAACAAATAATCTCTAGTTATTAATTTATACAATGTAAATTAATTTACAAAATAACATATATACAAATCACAAAACATGTAACATGTATCAACGAAAGGTTAGTAATAATAATGTTTTTATTTTACTAGAATACTTAGAAAGAGAAAGTAGATTAAAATTATGTCACTGTATCACATGCATTATTTAACAGTGAATTACAGATTTGTAAAAATAAAAAATGTCCTTTTTCCTAGCATTTTTCACTCTGATGGGAAATAAATTCCATTATACTAATTCAGAATCAATAAGGTATCTTCATTCTTCCAAGAACTAACAATTACTTTTTTTTTTGCAACTAGTAATAAGAAATATAATATGTAAAAAACAAAACAAAACCACCTCTCACCATAATTCTGCACTTTCTGCACTTACCTGTAGACATGAATCAAAGAACCTCTCTTCTGGTTCCTGGATCTCATCTGCATGTTAATGTAGATTAAGGAGGCCCTCTTCCCCATTGGTCCAGTTTTACACAAGATGGAGCCAGATCCAGATTAAGAGGCTCTTAATCTAGATAAATTGTAGATCCATTAAATCGGGTCTTGTTTAGTTTTTTTGTTTTTTTTTAACCTCAAATTTATGTTTGAGTGTGGTCTGATTTTGTGGAGATACGATTAAGCAGTTTTAAAACTTCGTAAAATTTAAATTTAAAATTAAAACTTAATTTTAAAACTTAATATATGTCTGATTTTAAATATTGTTTCCCACCCTGAGACCTTAAGGTATAGGGTGGGATAGAAGTACAAATAATAAATAAACAAACCATAAGATGGCATGAGTCCAGACCCACCAAAGTAACAGGGCTAGGAACATTCAGTTGTAGCCATTGGGGGTGTTATGAAGAGAAGGCTGCAAAGCTTAGCAGACTTGTGGAGGTCTGGGCCTGATGAGCACTATCAATGAATATGGCACTGATCCAGCCCATATCTCAGTGTGATCTGGATCAATAGGTCTGATTAATCCAGATCTACTATTACAGATCATAACCAGATAAGTGCAGAATAAACCAAGGACTTCAATGTAAAATGTGGATTTAAGAAAAAGATCTATAGGTGTAGTTCTCCCTCTTTATAAATCTACGGTGAGGACACATTGTCTGCTGATTTGCATTTGATAGATCAGGGCAGGTTCCACACAGTTTATTTTGACTTTGTCAGCTGCTGCCCAGGGACAAATCATTGGCTCACCAGAGTGCTCCCTGTCTACATGTGGCTTTTCCTTATTCTGGGGCGTACTCCAATGGGAGACAGCCTACATAGTACATTGCTGGAGCAGTCAAAGCTCCAGCTGGAGCCTTATACCATTTGTTAGGCTCTCTTGTATCTAAAGAAATCTAGGCTGGGTCCATAGCAATGGGGGATGTGAGGCCATGTTGAAGCTTCTACAAAGCTTCTCTAAAGGCCAGATACATTTGGTTCATATGAGGAGGGAGACTTATGAATATAAGCCCCTTTCACTTTGCATGCAAACAATCAAAGCTTCAAATTTGAATGTGAATTTGAAAATGACAAATATTTTTCACTCATCCCTAATCATCCCTAATCATCCCTAAGCAAAACAATTCTAGACACAACTAGATGTAACTAGATAAAAAGATGCTAAGCTGGACAATATAAGCTTGGTAAAGACTTGGGAATATTACTAAAATATGATTTCAACAGCAAAATTACTATACTCACGAGAATGGAAGAGCACAACGCAACCAACAATGGAAGACTAGTTGGTTAAACTGTTAAATCCGACTGAAATGAGTGAGTTAACATGTTTTATTATATAAAAGTCTCTAATTTATTTTTTGATAAAAATTGGAGAATGTTCGTAATATGGTTTGAAGAATAGTTTATCAATATTTATATTAATGTTTATCAAAAGAATAGATGTCTAGAAAAAAACTAGAATGACTTTAAGATCTTTTAATTCTTATTTGCTATTAGTATGATTTTGTTTATTCTTTCTGTGTTTATATCATTTTCTCTACTCCTTTTTGATCTGTTGTGCTTTGCAGTTTTTAATGTGTTTTGGAAACTTAACCAGATACTTCATATAGAGATGTGCCAATGTCATTCAAAAATTAAATTAAATTGTTTTTGTTTGAAGCTGTTTGAATATCCAGAAATTTGATTGAACTGAATGATTCAATCAAACAGTTCATGAAATGTGGAGGGGGAAATGGTATTTTTGTTCTTGAGCAAATTTGAAAACAAATCTCAACAACCATTTGGTTATACAGTTTGCTACTGAATTCAACAAACAGGTGTTCACTTTGATTCAAACTATATACACAATTTTCATTTGGCATTGCTTCAGTTTTATCATTTTGTGTTTCAACCCACCTATGGTCTGGGACTGATAAATAAAAGCAGTTTTACAATGCAGAGTGATGAAATACATTTTCCATTTTTCCATTCATAGCATTACATTTTATATAACTATCCAAATTGCCTCATCCAGCTAATAATGTGTGGAAAAAACATTTCTGGTGCCTATGGTAACAAATAGTTATATTATTGCTCAACTACTACTAAGGAATGCATTTTGCTGCCTTGAGAACTCATAAGTGCAAGAAAGAGTTTTGCAACAAGCATTAAGAACTAGAAAACAAAACAAAGCAAAAAAATTATAGTAAACTCATGTCAAGCAAATGCAAAATATAATACTGATAAGATATGTTCTTGTGCAGAATTCACTAAATCAGAAGTTTATTGTTATTCTGTGAAATGTCTTTCTTTCTTCTTTCCAAACAAGGTTTTGATGAACAAAATATTGTTGTGAGTTTTCAAATTATAGTAATGACCATTCTGTTAATTCTCTTTAATACAATACTTATGTCTGCTTTTAGAAGGATACATGAAGTCACCAACTCATTAAAGCAAAGAAGGACTAGATTGGGTCAGTCATAGGGATGTTCACAAATGTTATAAACATCTGAAATTCAACTGAATTTGATTGAATGTGGACATTTGAATTTGAATAGAATGTCTACACATTTGAATTTAAATATTCGAATGAATTTAGAACGTTCCAAAACATTTGTTCAAGTGATTCAAATGTCATAGTGCAAATTTCACTGCATTTGTGTTCTGTATGCATTTGCACTGATAGTACGGGACAAAAATGGTATGCGTACCGGATAAAACGGAACTGTATGAAATGTGCACAGATACATATAACACATATGAATGTTGTTGACATTCGTATCTTCAAATACGAATGTTGTTGACATTCGTATCTTCAGATTCGAATCTAACATTCAAACAAATAGAGTCAAATGTATTCAATTCAAATTGGATTTTGTTGCATTTGGATTCTAAACATTCAAATTGATATTAAATTGGATTTGAATTTGAATGCAAAAAACAAACATTTCTGCACATCCCTAGTCAGTGGCCATATGGAAAGTTTCTTACAACCTGCAAATATTCCACTTTCCACTATTTCATAATTAAAGCAAAGCGAGGTGGGAAATAAATTTGACTTAATAAATAAAGAAGGCTCACATATACCTTTAAATAAATGCTGATTGTTATGATGCTTATGAGATGCCTCATTTTAAATAAGGTATATGCCTGTGTGCTTGCACATGTATGTAGAGAAGAAGGTGAAAAATATTTTTTGAATTTAAAATTGACATGAAATTAAAAATTACATGAAATTGAGATCTGATGCCTAAGTGCCACTGATTGTGGGGAAATTTTCACTATGTCTTTGGTCACTAGGAGGCATACTGCTAGAATGGTCTAGCCATCAGCACTTGCAGTTACTTGGCTGCCAGCATTAGCCTGATGTGAACCACCTGGAAGATGGGGGTGAGAAAAGTTAAGGGGGGGCACAAACAAAATGAAGAGAACCACTGATGTGTTCAGTGTAGGCCACAGTCCAACCAGAAAAATGAAAGGTAAGACTACACATACAATTAGGAAGGCTCAGAATCTGATGGGAGCTTGTACAACTGGCAGTTTGGTTCAATTTGAACCACAAAAAAAAAAAAAAAATGTTCATGCACATTCTTGCTCCTAGTGCTTTTTATTTTAGAATGCCCTTCTATTGGTTCCCAGAAAAAGAAAACAAAAACTTTGCATCTGTAAAAATGAGGTGCAGGCACCATATTATTATCACTATCCATTTATTTATCATTTTAATCAACAGTGTACTATCCTAGTTTGTTGCAACAACAAGGAGATGAAGCAAGAGAAGGAAAAAATTACCTACCTATTTTAAGTCCTGGGACTGCATTTTGGTCTTTCTCATACTTGTCAGATAAATAAATGATATCATAAAGCAGGTGCATCTATATCATAAATGCAAAGTGGGCAGTATCCCAACACTATCAGTAGCTCAGATCTTTTGTCTGTTTTCCCATTCTCCTACATATTTAAATTTAGAATTGACCAATGATTTATTTCCAGTGAAGTCAGTTGTCACGTGGCTTTAAATAAAATTGCAACCTAAAAACTGTGTTATCTGCTATCAACACTACCTGTTTTGATCATTTTATCTGCACTTCTCTCCATCTCACTACTCCTAGTGTCCGTCAGCCATGACTGATATCAATAAGGACAACACATTAAAATCAATACTATATGAAAATAAGTCAGCCATTTAAGTACATTTGTGCTAATGATAGTTTCATTGGGACAACTAAGCATGTAGGAGTTAATTTATTAAATGTAGCTGGGTGAGAGAAAGGAAGTGAAACTTCTCTCATTTAATGAAACTATCTAGGAATTTTTGCCTTTTTTAAATGATAGAAATAATTCTTGAAATTTCAAACACAAATGGGAGTTATATGGATTGGATCTTTTTGCTGTTGATGATATATTGTACTTAAATTAATAGTCTAATGGGTTGGATAAGCATTGTTCAGAAAATAGCCATTTTAAATGCCTGAGCAAACAAAGATATTTAGTATCAAAGATATGGCAATATTTAGATGTATCTCTGAAAAGCACAATTATCTTCTTTCTAAGTATGTACGACTAAATCTGATTCCCCCCTCCATTCTCGTCTGTTTCTCCTATATCCTCTGCACCATCTCTGATTACAGCAATTACACAATCTAAAAATTGAAGGATTCTGAAGCTCAAAAGCCCCTTAGAATAATCTCTTCTACAATTAAAAACTACTTAGAACAATAATTCAGATTCCTTACCTAATTATCAAATGTTTCCAGAATAATTCTTCCCTGAATGGAGGTGGCATTTTATCTGATTGCACACATACTGTATGCGGAGAAACCAAATGCTCATATTGTGGTCATTTGTAGTTGATCATCTGTTCAGTTTACATATTTGTATTATCTTTCCAGACAGACCAAGCTGACAAATCTGTTCTCACAATCAATCTATGGGGTCATTTTTTTTAAAAAAAAATTATTCAGGACAGGTTACAACAGTAGAAACAAGTTAAAATGAACTTACTCCAACTTACCTACAAAAAGTGTACAGAGGACAGGAAAGTTGAGCTCTTGTTTCTTACTGCTGGTTCCAAAGCAACCAGCATGAAGTATTATGATAGTATGGGAGGAGGAGGAGGAGGAGGAGGAAAGGAAGAGGTTATGGTGTGGGTGAGACATGTCTTGTGGATAGTTGTTGGAATGGCGAAAGAAGAAAATGGCAGTGAAAATAACCAAATGTCCTTAGACTGTGCCAAATTGTTTTCTTGTTTGTTCAGTATTTCCCCTCCCTCCCACTTCTGGTTACCCCACAAGAAATTACAGGACTGATCTCTTAGCTAAAGATCAACAAAGCCCCCGGTGAAGACTTTCTATGCTCAGTGACTGGTGGCTTCCTTTGCTAGCGGGTTTGCTTATATATATCAACAACTCCAGATGTTGGAACCTGTCAATAATAGTTACCATCCTCAAACAAGGAAACAAAAGGGACCCAAGAAACTACAGGCCAATAAGCCTTGTAAACGTTATTGCCAAACGTTATGCCAGAAGCTTACAGATCATAGTGGATGCCTGGTTAATGGACAATTCTATCATAGCTGAAGAACAATCAGGCCTTCAGTTAGGATACTCTACAACAGATAATGGCTTTGTGTTCTAACACATGACTGCTAAATACATACCAAAGGTGAGTGAGGGGAGCTCTTCACTGCCTTTACTTCCATAAAGAAGTTTGCTCTGGAACAAGCGGGTTACACACAGCTTGGAACCTAGGGTGTTCCTAATAAGAGCTTGGCAGAGCTTGGCAGAGCTTTGAATTTGGTGGTTCGTCCACATTTGTCTAGCGTTTTTCTCCCCATTTTAGATTGCCTCTTCCAAGCAATGATACATACATTTTTTATATACATATTTTTATCTATTTTTATTTGATTTTTTTTTAAAAAAAATCAACATGCATGTTTTTTTTAAAGTTCCCTGTCCTGTTTTTTATCATAGATCTGAATTATAAAATTATTAAGCCTACCTATCATGAAATAGCCTTTAATAAGTTTGTTAGGCTACATCCCCATGCACTACATTTAGTCCGAATTGGATAAAATTTAGTCTGAATATGGAGCAGAGTCCGAATTAACTCGTCCCCATGCGATTGATAAAAGCTCAAGCTGAATACACCTGTCCCCATGCAAACCGCATTAAACCCCTGCTTGGGGAAACTGCATCATTTTCTCTTCGTCCCCTCTCTCCTGATAGGAGCTGGGTTGACATCACCAACCCCTGTGACCCTGCTGCAGCGAGGGCAGGGAAATGCCACCCAATGCCGCTTCCCTGATTGCAACTGCTGGCCATTTTAAACAGTGACCAAACAGAAACAAGCCTCTTCTTTGTGCGATCTGATCACCAGGCAAACATAAAAGAACTGACCCCAGTTTAACAGGTAAAGTTGCAGCAATGAGAGGGGAGGTCATCTGGCCCTTGCTGTCCCACGAGCGTCTTCCCACAACCCTTATTCCACCCCCACTCCCCGATCATGGGCAAGCGGCTTCTGAAGTTTGCCAGCGAAAAAGCTAACCATGTTTAGAGGTAGTTTAGCAGAGAAGCTACCTTTAAACATTATAGCAGCTGTGGTTAGCTTTTAAGCTGGCAAACTTCAGAAGCTTCTTGCCTGTCATAGTCTGGCAAACTTCAGAAACGGCATGCCAGCTAAAAAGCTAACCAAAGCTGCTACAATGTTCAGAGGTAGTTTAGCAGAGAAGTGCTTATCTGCTAAACTGCCTTTAAACATTATAGAGGCTTTGGTTAGCTTTTTAGCTGGCAAACTTCAGAAGCTGCTTGCAAGTGATTGGGGTGTGGGGGTAGAATAAGGATTGCGGGAAGAGGCTCATGGGACAACAAGAGCCAGATGGCCCTCCTCATTACCGCATCTTTACCTGTCAAACTGGGGTGATCAGGGTTTTTTTAATGTTTGCCCAGCAATCGGATCACAGAGAGAAGAGGCTCGTTTCTGTTTGATCACTGTTTAAAAATGGCCAGCAGCTGTGACCCCCAATGCAGAGGACAGGAACAGTAAACACAGGATGTGAAACCCCACCTCCTAATGATGCCAGAGTCTATTCCCTCTCCAAATAGCCCGGGAGCGTCCCCATGTATAGACTTGGCCCCCAAAATAATGTGGACTTCTCTTCCAAACTGTAGTGAGAACAGTTTTCTAGAGGACCAAATTTAGCATGGATCTGGGCAATCTGGTCTGCCTGTAGCCTGGTTTGGGGGCTTTTCATGGGGACACTCTTTGCTGAATTGGGATTCGATTTGGACTTTATAGTGCATGGAGAAGCAACCTTGCTATTAATAGGTAAATTATGTTAAGGAGTTCTGAATTGTAAAAGGATAGCCTTGGCTTTCAGTCTGTTGGCTTGTACGTACCTTGGCATTTGCTGAAACAGAAAGCAACAGCCCAGAGCTTTTCTAAACTTAATTTGCCTCAGTGCCATTTCCTTTATATTCTTCTTGCAGAGAATGTCTCTGAGTGAAAATATACACGTTCGGGTAGCAACAATACTCTTGAACTGCAATCTAAAAGCATGGGAGACATTTCCTGTGTGCTTCCATTCCTGTTTCATGCAACAATTTGGATACAATTCAGAGCTACTGCTCTAGCAAGTGCTGAAAGATTTTACAACACATCTGCAAATAAATGTTGATTTACACAACATATACCACAGATGGGTAACGCATATAAATCAATGCCCAAGACATTTATTTCATAATGTGCCATAAAGCTGTACAGCTCTGCTGATTGCATTGTGTTGCTTAGCTTGACCAAATGAGCAAATCACTAAGAGAATTGATTTTATTTTCTGCCAAACAATGCCTCAGAATGTAAAATCAAGGCTACATAAACAAAACAGTATTAACCTCTTGTGCGCCAGGCAGAAAACAGAACAGTACATTTGTAGGCCTACATTGCTTTACAACTGCAAATACGAATAGAACACATGACACATTTCAGCACTGAGGCAGATCATTTTCTAGCAGTTATGAGCATGGTTTTTTTCAAGCATCAAGAATATTTAGCAAAATCTATTGTTCTATTCCCTGTCCACCATCATTGTGGAAAACTGGGAATAATTTTAGTTCAGACCCAGGAAGCAAACATTACATAGACAAGCTTCATCCATTCAAGCATCCCTGAAAAGTACTGTTTGGTGAAAGCCTTCTTAAATGCCTCCAGGGACAAAACATAGCAGATTACTGCAACTGTTACTTGAAGTGAAGTGAATATTAAAAACAGGAAATCGTAGCACTCTCAAAATGTTGGGTAGAAACAGAATAGTGTGAAATCATATAGTCCCCATCTAGACAGCATTTACATAATCCACATTATTTGAATAAGGGTGCGTCCATATAGGGGGATACTGTGCATTCTGATGCACAGTCAGTGTGTGGACATCACACCTGACACCTGATAATTCATAGCGGTGGTACATAATGCCACGGCTACTGTGGATTTACCTGCTGCAGAATGATCAATACTCGCTCCGCAGCCAGGTAAGGTACAAATTTATTAATGACTGCGGATTTTTATCCACTAGTCTGGAAGGGACCCAATTTAGAGAAAAGCACTGCCAGAAACATTTTATTCTGGATTATCCAAATAATGTGGATTAAGTAAGTGCCATCTGGATGGCGCTATGGGTGTTTCTGCACTAACTGCGGAAACTGGATTAACCACCCACTAGAACACATTAAAGACACTTACCTGAAGTGGCTTCCACATTGAGATCCTCTTCTGGAACCCTTTGTGCAAGCCGCGTCTGCATTTCGGCGTGCAAGAACATTTTTAAAAACTGGTTTTGCCACTGAAATCCAGATTAAATGTAAGACCTGAAAAATCAGGACTTGCATCGGTCACTTCGCCCTGGGTGTGTGCAGAAGCAGGACGCTTTTGCGCACAGCGAGAGTAAGGGACGGATTCCCTCCGCCTGCCATGTTGGGAAGGGCAGAAGCAGGACTGCGTGCTTCCAAAGCCCTTCCCCCACACGTCAGTCGCTGCCAGAAACACGCGGTGGCTGGTAGGTCCATGCCTCTGTCCCGCAGCTCTGGGGGCAGCATTGCCAGTGCGAGAGCTGGATGACAGATTGGAATGGGTGCTGCTGGGTCTGCACAGCACTCACTCCAATCTGTCCTCCGGAATCCATCCTCCCCGTGCGTGTGTGGATGCGCGAGTATCCCTCCGATCTGTCACAAATAGTGGTGTATCTGGGGAGGAGGGTTCACTGAAAAGCAGATCTATTTAGATCTACTTTTCAACTGCAAAAGCGGAAGCACCCTATAATGAACACTCTTGAGGAGAAATCTCACTCCTTATATCTGACCCAATTGTTAGGTTTGGCAGCCAACACACAGGTGTGTTATATTAGTCCACAATCAGGCAAAAGGCAGGGGAAGGTTGGTGTGTTAACAGTCCCCCAAAAGCTTTCTCTGAGGTACAGTATATTCTGGTGTATAAGACTACTTTTTAACCCAGGAAAATCTTCTCAAAAGTCGGGTGTCGTCTTATATGCCGGGTGTTGTCTTCTTATACGGTGGGTATATCCCAATCTCTACATTTTAACTGGAAAAGTTGGGGGTCATCTTATATGCCCAGTCATCTTATACGCCGGAATATGTCTCATATGTGCTTTTTCTTCTATAACTGATAACAGCCTTATACAGTACAGTCAATGATGCTCAACAGTTGCTTCCTGAGCATTTTTTACAACAAAGATTCTCAGATAGCTTTACTATACTAAAAGAGGGGAGGACAAATTCTCTCAAATATTTACAAATAGTAATCTATTTTGTTTTATTTCAGTGTTTTTTTTCTGGAATTCTTGATGCTGTACATTGGATTGCGCAGCCAGATCAGGCTGTCACACATGACGGCCAATGCTTCATAGTGCTGTTGCATTATAGCAATGCTATTGTAAATTTACTTAATGCTGGTTGGAGAACATTTGCTTCACAATATCAAGAATTGCCAACAAGAACAGGGACAGCAGTTTAACTGTGATTGGTTGCCTCATCCCATGTGATGGGCGTGCCAATGCAAACTCTTCCTCCTCAGAAGCTATGGGGGGCTGCTGGAGTCTGGACGCTGGATCCCCACTTCACGGCATGTAGACTGTGAATTTTTTAATAACTGCAATTTTAATCCGCTAATCTGGAAGGGGCCAAACAATCCATGAGGTAGAGAACAATTTCCAGTGTGGTAGAGCACAGACGTAGTGCAACGCTTTGTTGCAGCCTCACTTTTGATCTTTCCAAACTGCATTTGGCTCCACAGGAAATTGGCTACAATTCCTTTCTCGCCACCTGACTAGTTTTAAACAAGTTGCTATTGCTGCAGAATAAATAATATTTTAAGGAACCAGCACATAAGGTTAGCTGAGATGAATAGATTTGGACATAATCATGCATCGCTAAGAGCTTCTGCCTAAAGAAAGTTACTGGATTTTGTATACATGTTCTCTTCTCTTCCCTACAGTAGTATTACTTTTTGTCAAGATACATAATATTGATTGTTTTCAGCAACTAAAATTTGGGCTTAGCAAGGGCCACAGTTCCTAACGTGTTCTGTGCTGATGAGGAATGTGTGCATTGCTTAAGAGCAAGCCTTCCATCACATTCGATAGGAAGAAAATATTGTCGGTTTAAAGATTCTGAGAAATAAAAGGTCGCTGCTCATGCTATGAACAATAAAGTGCTAGGACCAGATGGTGTTCCTTGAGAGATTTATAAGATAAGTTGCAGAGCTCCTATTGAACATCTGCACAAGCTTTTTTTTGTCCTGATCTGAAGAGAGGAAATGATCCCACAGGAATCTGAAGTATAGGAACATTATTAAGATATACTGTAGTATAAGAAGAGAGGTGAAGCATTTCAAACCAATAGGGACGTTTTCTACATTTCCACAGCTAGATAAGATTCTGAGTCATATTTTTCTAGAGATGCCACAAATATCTATAGATATCATTCCCTACAGTGGATGTGGCAAATATACTCTTGAAAATAATTGTCCCGGGTACACTGTCAGACGTATTATTTTTCCTGGTTTCATTTGTGTGGGAAACTACAAGTATATGTCCTGAAAAATTCTCATTGGATAGATTCAGTTTGTTTTCTGTTGCAGACATGAAGTATTTTGTACAGAGATATTTCTATACATTTTTTTAAAAAATGCTACCTTTTGGTCCCCTGCCCCTATTCTTTGTACAAAGCCTAGTTTGTTGCTGTTGTTAAAAAATCCTAACTTCACAAAAGGAAAGCCATAGGGCATTTCTGATATTTAATACCCATCAAAGAGAACAGTAGATCTGATACAGAATGCACTGGTAACACCAAGTATTTGTTCCATGCCTTTTCTTGTTGAATATTAAACAAAACTGAGAGTCCTAGATGGCTAAACTTGACTGGTTTGATTCTAGATAGCGGTTGTTGTATGCTTGTTTTTTTGATTCTAAGAATTTTAGTCAGAAAGGAAGCAAAGGCAGAATGCAAGATGGTTCAATTTAGCCTTTTGACAGCTTTGGATTCCATGCCATCTTACTGGGCCTTATTCTAGATTATATCCTGGAATAGGAACCTGCCATCTGAATGGCATGCTGGTGCAGTCTGTAGCAGGCCTCGTCCAGGACAACTGTAGCCTGTGCCATGATATGTATGGCAGGCTCTTATTCTGAGATTCAGTGTAGAGAAGGTCATAGTTCTCCTTGCACAATTCAGTTTTGAAATCATGGTGTGCAAAGGTCTATTCTGTCTTGCAACACATTTGTCATGAGATAATCCTAGGTTTCATATATATTTTACACTCCCTTAATTTTTTAATGAAGTGATTGTGTGAGATTTCAGAGCAAACTGAAGAATGGATGAAGGCTAACAAAGCCTCCCTTCTAGACTAGTGGATAAAAATCTGCAGTCATTAGTAAGTTTGCAGCTTACCTGGCTGTGAAGTCATGACATGTTGTCCCCACTCGAAATGGAGGTCTGTAGCTTCCTCCTTGGCAACTGTGAGATTTCCCGGGTGCGTATGGTGAGGTTCACATCACGTGGGATTGAGCAGTCAGTGGGCGAAGAACTGCAGGCTCAGCCCTTGTTGGCTGTTTCTCGTCATCCTGTCAGGATGGCGGGAAACTCCAAAATTACCTGATACTGTGGAGTGAGTGTGTTGATCATTCCACAGCAGGTAAATCCACAGTAGCAACAGTTTAATGTGCTGCTGCTACAAAGTATCGGACTTTAGGTGTGATGCTCACCCACCAACTGCAGATCAGAATATGCAGTATCTCCCAGTCTGGTCACGCCCAAAGAGAACAAAGTTTTTTTTCACTGTTTACTTTGCATTGAAGCAAATGCAACAGAAATCCACATTTGTGCAAAAGGAGCTACTTTGAATGTGCTAGGCTTTGAATTTGCTTTGAATGTTCATCAGTCTTCACCACCACCTGATGCACCTAGTTTAGATAGAGCAGAAATTGAGCAGGGGTAATGCTGGACAAACTTATGAGCAACAGGAACACCCCAGTACAGGTTTCAACACCAAGGCTGAAATCTTCCATTGATAAACAGGTTATAAGACAGGGCACACAGAATAACTAGAGCCCAGGGGAAAGCCCAAATGTTCAAAACCAGGTACTCGTTACATCAGAGCCAAACAATAAATTAGAAATAGTACTTGGGCCAGGAGGAGTCAAGAATCATGATAATAGATCATGAAATAACTTGGCTACCTAAGCTGGACAGCAGTGAATGTGAAGCTGAAGGCTGATAGCAAGGCAGTACCGAAGATAAAGGACCTCACAGAGAACCTCTTTATATCACGGAAACTTGATACTGTGGCATTTGGCTCACAGTCAGGAAGCATTATATGCCCTGTAGGTGATAAACCACCTGAAGCTGTGAATAATAAGTTGAATATAAGGTCAGTGAAATCACTGATTCACTGCTGGTGGATAAAAGATCAGCCTCCTATTGCTACAGAATTCCTGCTGAACTTGACAGAGGTGTAAGTGTCACTGTTTTAACTCCCCCCTTCCCTTTCCCAAATAGTCGCACAAACTGGATTGGAGCAGGGTTTGGGCTCTCACTTCTCAGCAGGTGTGAACAAATCTGCTAATTGATCATGGATATAGAATTAATTCTAGATTTATTCAGGAACTACTCAGAAGAAATAACACATAACATTATGAGCATTCTTCACCATATAGCAGCCGCTTTAGATGTTGTCAGACAGAATATGTTTGAGCACTAAGACTGATAATGTAAACTTGAATTTATTTGCACCATTTTTTTTCTTCTTCCAGAGAATCTTGGAATCCTTTACTAACAGCTTTACAGATGACAGAACACAATTCAAATGTGAATTTTTCATCCATCATTTCAAAGATACAGTTGTAATAATTTCTATATATTGTTAAACGAGGAAACCAGTAATAAAATTAAATGAATTAATCACAGAAAACAAGCTATATTAATTGATGATATTGTAATTCATCAACAATGTGTCGTTAAATAGGAGTACTTGCAACTGGAGCTGAGAGAAACTTCCTATCATTCAAGGTTTTATTAAGACTTCAAAAAAGCCCCATATATGTGCTACTTGTAGTGCTAAATTTCTGTTTGCAAGACATTTTTATATGGAGAGTATTACAAAATATTATCGCCTACCTTGCAGTCTAACAATTCAATTCTACGCAGGTCTCCTGAGAGGTGAGGATTTTTCTTTTTTTCTGAATTCTTTAGGAATTAGGCCTGAGTGTAGATAATATTGCAGCCTAAAGACAGTGTAATTTGATTCTGTTGCACATGAAAACTAGATATAGTTGACACATACCATCACTGAGTAAGCAAATCACATTCATATGTGATCAGTCCCTTAGCAGAAGTTAATTCCAGTGTGAGTTTTGTTATATTCTGGATACATTTCAATAAATCCATTTAAACACAAGCCAATGAGTGAGCAAAGAGAAAAGGATCCTTCAAAAGAGTAACAGGCCTGGGTCGGCCAACTTGAATTATACTGAACTGTTCTTATTTTGCCTCTACTGCGCATGTCAGAGGAATCTGATACATACTTCTTCTCCTTACTTGGAAGGTGTCACTGGAAATATTGTAACTTCCGGCCAGGTTAGTTATAAAGATCAGGCTGGAAAGTGAGAAGTTTGAAATTTGTCTTGATGGGGTTTCTGGAAAGCAGGCTTCTTATGCCGCAACATAAAAATTAAAGGAAATCTTTTCCCTCTGACCTTTCTGCTTGGCAACTTCCTTAATAGTAGTTTGGAATTTTCCAAACACTTTCAACAAGGTGTGATGATAATTTCTAAAGTGGTAGGTCTTAACTTTGCATGTGGAAAATAGACCTCTGGATGAGGCATAGCAAGACTACATGAATATATCAGACTCCTTACTTTAGAGCCACATACTCCTTCTCATAGAGTTAATGGAAATGGTACAATGCTAGAGGGTTAGCGCGCTTGCCCCTGTTCATTTACAGGATTTAGAATGCTTAAATACAGCTTGTGTTGCATGATATTATGGATTGCAAAACAAGACAAAATAGTATTTCTACAAAGTAATACATATAAAATTAAAATGAGGCTTAGTAATTATGTAATAAAATTCTGGGTGTACTGTTCACAACTGATCTATGGCACAAAGATTCTCATGTGCCTGAATATTAACTACCTATTTCCATACCTGCATACCCATAAATACCAGAACATGTTATAGAAAGCACCATGACTTCTATCTTCTAGCAATGAAAACACTTCCGAAAACCTTTCCTGCAATATACTACTGCATTGTCCACTTTATTTTCCATAACAGTACAGTAGCTGTCTGAAAAGTAAAGGATCACAGAATCAGTTCCTGACGTCTTCCAGGAAGAAAACATAGTGTAGCACATCATTTACGTATCTTTACCAACTCTCCATTTCTTGCATGGATAAAGCTTTCCTTTCTTCCCTTTCATAGCATAATCATTAAAAATATACTATACACAAACCAAAATAAACTAAAAATGTAAAAAAAAAATAGGTATGTCATATAAATCAGTATGAAGCAGTGAATTGTTCACAGGCATTTATGTTACGTTAGTGTTGAGAAGAAGAAGAAGAAGAAGAAGAAGAAGAAGAAGAAGAAGAGTTGGCTTTTCTACCCCAATTTTCTCACCCATTTAAGGGGACTCAAAGTGGCTGACAGAACTTTTCTATTCTTCTCCCCACAACAGAACACCCTATGAGTTAGGTGGGGATGTGAGAGCTCAGAAAAGAGCTGTGACTAGCCCAAGGTCACCCAGCTGGCTTCTTGGGGGAGGGTGGAATCAAACTCGGTATTCCCAGATAAGAGTCTGGTTCCCCAACCACTAGACCAGTGGTTCTCAACCTGGGGATCGGGACCCCTTTGGGGGTCGAATTACCCTTTCAGAGGGGTTGCAACGAGTCTCCCACCACCCTTCCCTCCCACCTCCCAGCTGCTCCACCCCTGTGGTTGGGGGTCTCCACAACATGAGGAACTCCATTAAGGGGTCACGGCGTTAGGAAGGTTGAGAACCACTGCACTAGACCAAGTGGCTCCCAGTTTTCTGGATTCTTCTCCATCTAGTGCAGACAGAGCAGGACCAATGGGGGAAGATCCTACTTATTTATATTTACATGTGAAGGAGAAAGCCCAGAATGTGGCCTAAACTGGCCCTTATTCCAGATCTAAGGTCCTTTCCACACATGCCGCCCAAAACGGATCTATAAGATCCGTTTCCTAGCAGAACGGTTTAAAAAGGGAATCTGACCCATATAGGGTCAGATTCTCTGAGGCCCTGCGCGTCCACACATGCGCAGGGTGGCAGTGGCAGGGCCAGATGGGGATACGGACTGGGGTTTCCGGCACATGCCCAGGCTCTGTGACAGGTGGGCGAGTCCGGCAGCCGGCTTCCCTGCCTTCCCCCTGGCCAGAGAAGGGGCGATTGGCCCTTCTCTGGCCAGGGGAAAGTGAGTCCTACCCCCACCCCACTGAGGGTCCGGTGCTTGCTCCCAATGCCTTACCTCATTGCCACCGGCCCAATTCTGGGACCGGCGGGGCAGCGTCGATTGCGCATGCACGCGCCGTGGACTACATTTCCCAGCATTCTGCCTCTGTGACAGCTGGGCATGTGCCAACAATCTGGCTTTTTCCCTGCTGGTGCGGAAGCGTTCACTTCCAAACCGGTTTCAGGGGAAAGGCCAGATGTAAGACCTGATTTTTCCGGTCTTACATCTGGGTTGGATTTTGGCGGCAAAACTGGTTTAAGCAACTGGTTTTGCGCTCCGACATGTGGACATGGCATCCTCAAAGGGACCCTAATTGGGTTCCCTGTGCGGATGCTGCGTCCAAATCCTTCCCGCATATGGCTCTAAATCCATTTTTAGAGCCTGTGCGGGAAGGCCCTAAGGTAAGTGCATAATAGGGATCTACCATTTGCACACTAGTGCAGATTATGGCAAACCCTGGTGGGGGCCGGCGTAGTCTTGCACTAGCATGAAGTTGACAGATCTGACTACTGGAATATAATCTGGCATAAGGTCCTGTGCAGAAATGGCCCTCAGTATTGAGATCTACCAGTGGGTTAGCACAGCTCAGCCTGGAACACAGAAGATAGCAGTGACATACCTCATGTTCCTAACAACTAGGTGACCAGTTTCAGGGCTGGTGTAGGAGTCAGAGCAGTGCTATCATACAGATGGCACTGTTCCATACCATGCTTCGCTGTGGTCTATATCAGCAAGCCTTATGGTCCAGACCTACAACTTTGAATTACAGCCTTTGGGGTCAGAAATGCCTTTGGCATCAGCAATTCCTCAACCTCTGCATTATGGATGTGTGTGTGTGTGTGTGTGTGTGTGTGTGTGTGCGTGCGCATTTAGGAATGGAAAAATGCCATCCTCATGTTGTATTTTTAATATTATTCCGTATGGTGCCGTTGTTCTTTATAAAATGCAACTTGGTAGAGATAAGGAAATGTGGTTCCTTAAACAAATGCCATCATTTCACTGCATTGGTGGAAGCGAGACACATTATGTAGTTTCCTTCAGCCCAGTGTTTGATTAAAGTACCAGTTGTTAGCTGTGTCTTTTCCTTCCTTCCTTCCTTCCTTCCTTCCTTCCTTCCTTCCTTCCTTCCTTCCTTCCTTTTAAAGCTGCTACTGCAATTTTCAAAACAGTACACAAATGTTTCTAATTTACAAAAGAAAAACATATGCAATAGAATGCAATTTTCCAGTTAAACGTTTAAATGCACGAGTGCACACACACACAGTGATGGTGTCTGATTAAGATATGCTTGAACCTGGGGCCTTTCTGCACTTGGCTTTGTAGTCTGTGTGCAGTACACTCCCAGACAGAGCATCTGTACTTGAAGGAGGAGCTGTTTCTAGCTTAGAAAGAGATTTCTCCGGTCAAGCCCTCTATGTTGCTGGGTGGATCATCTGAGGTGCGGCACCAGGGTGCTGGCACTTTGGATGACCCCAAAAGTGAGTGTGCATGTCTGTCAATCACCATTCTTCTGGTGACAGTGCCCATGCAGTCACGCTGATCACCAGCATGAAGATGGCAGTCCCCAGACATGAGTCTGCACCTCATGTAGTTCTGTGGACACCTGGGGAGAGAGATGGTGTACGCCAGCATTCACAAATGTGAATACTAGTGCATGCCAGTGGGAGTGCACTATTACTGTCCTCTGGATGGGATGGAATGTGCAGAAAGGCCCTTGGTAGCTTGCACATTGGAACTTTCTATACTTCCATTTTTTTAAAACAAGAGGAAAAGCTGAGGAGGCTTGTAGATTTTTTTTTCCCTTATGAAAGGTTTCAGGAAAAGACATCCTGAAGCCACTCATAAATTGCCCTATGATATGAGACACAGTAGTTTCCACACTTCCTAAAACTGTTCCTGAATGACAAGATCATGTGCACAATGCCAAGCTGCTTTCAAAAACCTTCAAGGAAACATTTCCCTTTCTCTCCTTCCTTCCTTCCTTCCTTCCCTCTCCGCTTTTATGCCAAATATCAGCATAAACCCTAAAACAAAACCACACGAAGAGAAGAAACTACTGGATTTTAAAGGAGTGTGATGATATCTTCAAAGTATATGTATCTACACACATACTGTCACCTAGGGACGTGGTGTGCAGACCGTCCTGTTTTTTTCTGCAGCCTCCAAATGCAGCTGAAATTGCTGGTGGGATTGCAAGTGCAGGTGGAATTTCCATGTGCTTTTGGATTGTGGCTGCTTTCCCAGACTGAAATTTATCTCGTAGCTGCTGTATGAATTTACACAGTATCAGGAATCATTGATGGAATTGGTTTTAATCTCATTTGCTGTTTGGAGAGTTTTAGGCCCTTTCTGCACTTTTTACTGATATGAATCAGCTGGCCTGTTTGCACTTGGCCATATTCTGGAATATACCTCAGGACAGGGGTCTGTTATCCACATGTGAATGCAGACTCTGGCAGGTCTCACCTGAGGCCTGCTATAGCCTCCGTTAGCACGTGGACAGCTATATTCCAGAATAAAGCCAAGCGCGAACAGGCCCATGGTTCTTTTCTGTTCTCTTTTGTCTGTATGCTAGCCCAGCTAAAGAGGCCCCAACCCTTGCCAGTAAACTCCATATGCCCCCAAACACATGTAAAACTGCACAGCTGCTACGCTGCTGTCAGCCAGTCACATGATTGGTCACATGATGATTACTTATCCATGGCAGCAGTGCCATAGCATGGAAAATATGTTGTAAAAAGCAGCCATATTCTGCACTAGCAGGAGGATAGCAGGTCCCTATTTCAGAATATGATTTAGGATCATGCACAGTGTAGAAAGGGCTAGAGTTTCATATTGCTCATGTGTTATGCTGCCATGCTACTGAAGGAGGCCCTCTGCGCAGGCGCGTGGCCCTGGCCAATAGGGAAGCACGCTGCACGCAGGCACAAAGTGTGATGGGCTCCAGCAGCCAGAATCGTCCTGGCTGTTTGAAGGTAAGGAGGGGATCCTGCGGTGGGATAAGGTGGGTGTAGGTGAAGCGCCCCTCCCCCGATCTGCGGTTCTGAGGAGGAGCGCTGAGATAGGAGACCCCCAGCTCGCCATGCTTGGCTCCAGAGAAGCCAATCATGGAGGCTGGGAGGAGGTCCTTCGGAGCACAGATTGAGGTGGGCACCTCAAATCCATCTCTAGTTCTGTCCTACTCTTGCGGGTGCGGACGGAAGGGGTGGTAGTACAGATCTACTTAACATGGATTTCCAAAATACAGATCTAATAGATCCATATTTCAGAGGTCCAGTGTGGAACACCCAAAATGGCTGACGTCTGTGGCCATTTCTTGTGCCTTCTCCTAAAGACCTCAGCTTTGAGGACTTTGAGGGCAAGGAACACACAAACACCGCACTTCCCACTATGTGGGAAGGAACAGCTGTTGTGTAGTTCATATTATTGTTGTTGTTGTTGTTATTATTATTGTTATTATGTAAAACAACAGTTACACACAGCAAATGAGATCACCATGCTGGATTTCATATTATATCACTAGTCGGGCACTTCCCAAGCATCTAGGACTGCGTGATATATCGGCAAATTATGTGAGCAGACCCCAGTAAAGTGGCTTTTTGTAGTTGGCAGATGGATATTTTGTCAATGCCAATGGTTTTTAGGTGCACCGTGGCCAGTGTGCCAAGGATGACTGGGACCACTTTCACTGGTTTTCGCCAGAGTCGCTGAAGTTCAATTCTCAGGTCTTCGTATCTGGTGAGCTTCTCCAACTGTTTCTCCTTAATTCTGCTGTCACCTGGAATAGCAACGCCGATGATCCACACCTTCTCTTTCTCAACAATTGTAATATCAGGAGTGTTATGCTCCAATTTTCGGTCAGTCTGAAGCCTGAAGTCCCAAAGTAGTTTTGCCTGTTCATTTTCAACAACTTTTTCTGGCTTGTGATCCCACCAGTTCTTTGCCACTGGCAGATGATACTTTTGGCACAAGTTCCAGTGGATCATTTGTGCTACAGCATTGTGTCTCTGCTTGTAATCAGTTTGTGCGATCTTCTTGCAGCAGCTGAGTATATGGTCGATTGTTTCATCAAGTTCTTTGCAGAGTCGGCACTTTGGATCTTCTCCTGATTTTTCAATTCTGGCTTTGGTGGCATTTGTTCTTATTGCTTGTTCTTCTTATTATTATTCTTATTTTACTGTTATTAATTAAGTTTTGCAAAGCACTTTGAGGACAAAGTCACTCAGATTCGCAGGGGATTAGATGTCACAATTGGAGTTAGTCCAGGGGAGGCGTCCAGGGAACTGTCTGGTCCAATTCTTTTGGATCAGTTTCAATTATTGCAGCCTGAGGACGTGGACAAGTTGCTTGCAGGAGTGCGGCCAACAACATGCTCTCTGGACCCTTGCCCTTCCTGGCTGATAAAAGCTAGCCACCAAGGTATGACCGGCTGGATTCAGGAAGTAGTGAATGCTTCTCTGAGGGATGGGGTGGTCCCACTGGCCCTTAAACAGGCTGTGGTACGCCCCCTCCTGAAGAGGACTTCACTGGATCCAGAAGATCTAAACAACTATCGTCCGGTAGCTAACATACCTTTTTTAGGCAAGGTTCTAGAGAGAGCTGTTGCTGTTCAACTGCAGGCATGCTTGGATGAAGCTGATTATCTAGACCCATTTCAATCTGGCTTCAGACCTGGTTATGGCACTGAAACCGCCTTGGTTGCCCTGGTTGATGACCTACTCCGGGAGAGAGACAGAGGGAATGCCACCTTGTTGGTTCTCCTGGACCTCTCAGAGGCTTTTGATACCATTGACCACGGTATCCTTTTGGAGAGGCTATGGAGCTTAGGAGTGGGAGGCAGTGCTTGGCATTGGTTCTCCTCCTATCTCCAGAACCGATCTCAGAGAGTGGTTATTGGAGATACTGATTCAATGCCCTGGGAACTCACTTGTGGGGTTCCCCAGGGGTCAATCTTATCTCCCATGTTATTTAATATCTATATGAAGCCGCTGGGAGAGGTCATCAGGAGATTTGGGGTGAGGTGTCATCAATATGCAGATGATACCCAGCTCTATCTCTCTGTACCATCTGAATCAGGAGAGGTGGTTGAAGTGCTTGACAGGTGTCTGGAGGCAGTAATGGGCTGGATGAGGGCCAATAAATTGAAGCTGAATCCAGACAAGACAGAGGTGCTGTGTGTCAAAGGGTCTCGGGTCCGTGTAGTTGGGAAATACCCTGTCCTGGATGGGGTTGCAATGCCCTGGAAGGGACAGGTGTGTAACTTGGGAGTACTCCTGGACTCAGCATTGACGCTTGAAGCTCAGGTGGAAGCCGTGGCCAGGAGTGCCTATTCCCAACTACAGTGGGTGCGTCAGCTTAAGCCTTTTTTGGACAGAGACGACTTGGCCACAGTCATCCATGCCCTGGTAACCTCTAGATTGGACTATTGCAATGCACTCTACATGGGGCTGCCCTTGAAGACGGTTCGGAAACTACAGCTAGTGCAGAATGCAGCTGCAAGAATGCTTACAGGGTTATTGGGCCGGATGCACATCACACCGGTCTTAAAAGAGCTGCACTGGCTGCCGATTCGTTACCGAACCCAATTCAAGGTGTTAACTTTAATGTATAAGGCCCTAAATGACTTGGGCCCCAAATATCTGAAGGAACGCCTCCTCCCATACCAACCTGCCCGTGCCCTAAGATCTGGAGGGGAGGCCCTTCTCGTTGTCCCACCACCCTCTGTAGCAAGACAGGTGGGCACTCGAGAGAGGGCCTTCTCAGTAATAGCCCCCAGGCTGTGGAACAGCCTCCCCCTTGAGGTGCGTCAGGCCCCCTCACTGTATACGTTTAGGAGGGGGGTAAAGACACACCTCTTTGCTCTGGCCTTTGGTTGAACGTGGCACAGTTTTTCCCTACTGTACATACTAATGTTTTATACTGTTTTTATATATGGTTTTATTCTAAATATTCTTGTCTTTTAGATATGCTGTTACCCGCCCTGAGACCCTAGGGTATAGGGCTGGATATAAATGTTAATTAATTAATTAACATAAAACAACAGTAACACTCAGCAAACAAGATATTTATGCTGGTTTTGGTAATTGTTATCAATAGTCAGGCCCTTCCCAAGTGCTTAGGACTGAGTGATGTACCAGCGAATGATATGAGCAGATCCCAGCAAAGTGGCAGATGGATATTTTGTTGATGCCAGTGCTTTTTAAGTGCCCACTAAGGTCTTTTGGCATTGCCCCCAGTGTGCCAAAAATGACTGGGACCACCTTTGCTGGTTTATGTCAGAGTCACTGTGGTTCTGTTTTCAAGTCTTCATGGGTATTTTTCCACTGGCAAAAAGTACCAATTTTAGCAACCATTGAGAACTCATTTGGCTGAGAGCTGGAGGACCCCATTTCCACCACAGAAATTTCCACCATTAGGGACATATCTTTTTCCACCACAGCTCTGGAAATCCAGATCATATGGGTCCCTCAGGAAGTATAACCCAGATTTTTTGTAGACCCCATTAAAGTGGTCTACAATGTGGTCTTTAGCCATAAAATCCCAATTATAGGGAGCCTGTTTCCACTGCAAGTGGGCAATGGGGTCTAAAGGAGGCTCGAGGGAGGAGGCACCCATTGGGAGTGCCCCAAAATCAAACCTCTGAAGTCCCTCCAAAGTCCCTTCAGAGTCATTCGAAAGTCATTCTGAAGTTGCCTTTGGAGATTAGCAAAGGCTCCGAAGGGGTTTTTCTGCAGAGCCTGTGCTAATCTCCAAAGGCAACTTTGGAATGACTTTAGAGGGACTTTGGAGGGACTTCAGAGCCTTTGCTAATCTCCAAAGGCAACTTTGGAGATTGCACCCCCTGTCCCCCCAAACACCTGGTGTGACAGGTAGACCCCTTGTGGGTAGATCCAGATATGCAAATGGGTGCTCTGGTGTTTCCACAGGAAGCAGGCTAGCACCTATTGCTATTGGGTGCTAGACCACCCATGGAAACTCATTGGGTACTTCCCTTAATCCGGATCTATTAGATCTGGATTAAGGTAAGTACCCATTCCTTAGATTAAAGGAGCACAGTGGAAAAACACCCCATGTCTGGTAAGTTGTTTTATTGTTGTTGTTGTTGTTTATTTGTAGTAGTAGTACCAGTAGGGATGTGCACAAATATTCAAATATTCAAATGTCAACATTCGAACTTGAATCAGATTTTCAAAAATACAAATTTGCACATTTGAACTCAAATAGAGACTTTCTAAAATCCGATATGGATTTTCGAATGATTCGAATGTGAAGATTCATACCTGTTGTATACGAATCTGTGCAAAAATTATACCTACTTGCGCTTAAAATACGGGATTAAAACAGGATGCTAATGGGATAATACGGGATGCATACGGATTTTTACGGAATGTGCACAGATACGTGTAACAGATACAAATGTTTGTGTCTTTAAATACAAATCTAACATTTGAATGTACGATTTCAAATGTTGCGGATTCAAAATGGACTTTATGATGTTCGGATCTTAAATATCCGAATCAAATCAAATTTTTTGACATTCATGAACATCCCTAAGTACTACTACTACTAGTAGTAGTATTTGTTGGTATTAGTATTATTAGTATTAGTATTCAGCAGCATCAGAGGACTTCCAGATAAGACTCTAAAAGGTTCTGTAAGCATGCAATTTGGTGTGTTGTGAAATACCGTGCAAGGGGGGATAATGACAGAATAATGGGCCTTTCCTCTTTTGTTTAGATTCCTCCCTCTACCCTCTATGAGGTCAACAAGTCTGAACCTGCCTGGTTTTGTTTTGTTTGTTTGTTTGTTTGTTTTAATTATGATATCTGTAGATCTGTTGTACTCTGCAGTGCTCTCTTGCTTGAGCAATGCTTGCATCAAAATCAGCTACGGCAAAAAGGTGTAATTCCAAATGTATTCATTTAGAGTGCTAGAGTGTTTTTCTTTCCAGAAGTCTTCCCTAGGTATTAAATGAAGCGATAATGTGATTTTCATAATGTCAGTTACCAACACGTTCAACTGCTGGGCTGCCACCTTTCTCAAAGGCATTAACACGATGCACTGATCTGCCTGGCTTCAGCAAACTGAAGTACATCAGCTAGAAAGCACTTTAGAAGCTGACCTCTTGGGATCTGTTTACCTATTATAACAAAAATGAGGTGTGTATATTAATGCTAAATACTCCTTTATTGAGTAATCATACCCAATTGTTTATGTGCTTATACTGTGCATCCCAAGAGTGCTCTTATAATCTAAGGCAAACTACAATCCTCTTCTGGCATCAGAAGTGAGCATACTGTTATATTTTAAGATCCTTGGATAGGTCCTGTATTAATATTTGCATATATATTTTCAGCTCTGCTGTGTGATTATGTTAATAGCCAACAGCATTCCAGCAGCACATATACTCATTCAACATGCATTGCAAGAGCAGAGCAATAACTATGATAAGCAAGCAGCCAGTATTAATTTTCAGTTTTTGATGGGAAGCCAACACAAAGGAAAGCTCCAGGTAGATTACTGATCAACATATATTATTTTGCTTCCATTCTGTTCTGCACACATCTCCAGAATGAATAACGGAGGCTAAATTATCTGTACATTAACTTTGCACATTACTTTAGTCACCAAGCTCAATACAACTCACTATATACTATGACTAGGAATTTATAAAGATCCCCTAGGCCAGTCTGTGTCTTTCTGCACTTGGCCTTATTGTGGAACATATCTCAGAACAGGGGTCTGCTATCCACATGCTAGGGCAGACTATGGCAGATCCCAGGTGAGACCTGCCATAGTCTACATTACCATATGGAGAACAGACCCCTATCCCAAGATATATTCTTGAATAAGGCCAAGTGCAGAAAGGCCCTATATATTTATTCACCTTTTCTCCTCCACCTGATCTACCTTTATCCACATAATGGATCACAAAACATAATGATCCATTTATTTTTACGCCAATTTATCAGCACAAAAAATATTTTATTAATATTATTTAATGTTGATTTCTTTTTTTAAAAAAATTGCTTTATTTATCAACTGAGGGAAAAAAGTGCTAGCTAAACTAAAACAAACAAAAGGTGGTCTCAATGTGTCTGTGGAACCATCTAATCTGATATTATCTTCACAGAGGCTTTACAGGTCAGGTTTTTGTTGTACCTGCAAAAGAGTGACCCAGATGTCACTGCCTTGAGCTATTCAAATCAGATTGTTTTGGAGGGGGGGGGATATCCCCTAAAAGGAGAAGAATTTTCTAATCAGAAGTAGGGATGTGCATGAATGGGGTTTTTGACATTTGATGTGTAATGAATTGAATATTAGAAAATTTGTTTTCATTCAAATAGATCCCCTTCAAATGTGGTAGGATTCTATCCGATACTAATGTATTTGTACAAATTTGTGTGAATATCTGATACATATCCAATATGAACGCATACATATCTGATACAGATACCATAACATCCACTCCGTAAGCGTCAAATCCAACCTGAATCCACATTTAATTTGTTCTTGATCCATGTCAAATGCAACCTGGATCTGTTGCAAACACGACTGGCACAGCCGCTTTCCCATCTCCCCAGTTTAACAAATATCCAAACTATTTGTACAAATGTCTGAAATATTCGTATTTGGATGAATGTTAATGCACAAATGTCATAATGTCTGGCTTTATCTGAATTGGATGGGGCCCCATTGCAGAATGAATTGGGAGTCACACATCTGGGAGAATTCACTCCACAACAATTGATGGAGAAAGGTCAGGTGCATGTAATTTGCTTTACCCATGAGTGCAACAATTCATCTGAGAGTGACTCACTTTTGATTGAATTTTTGCCAAAACATTTTTGTTTTGTTCTGACATATTTTTATTTAAATTCAGAGAGTAATTTTCAAGCAAAATGTGACAGAAACAAAAATAGAAAAATTTGCCCACCCTGCCCCACCAAAAATAAAGAGAGAGAGAGAGAGAGAGAGAGACTGAAGCTAGGCGTGGCCCTGGCCAATAGAGAGGTACGCTGCATGCACGGGCAAAGGGCGCTGGGCCCCGGCAGCCAGAAGGTAAGGAGGGGATCGCGCTCGCTTGCCCCGGGGTGGGTAGCCCCCCACCCCCGGCCAGAGTTTTGTCAAGAAGTGCTGATGCAGCCCTGGCAACTGTTTTCATACACAGCTTAACAAATACAGTGCTTTAATAATTTCATGAAGTTCTTTTAAAAGACTAGAAAGATGGAAAATATATACAAACTGTGTCCAGATATTTGAAAAATTAGTGAAAGATAATTAAGGAATTCAGGAATTATAGTTACTTATGAACTACTAATCTGGAAGGTTCAAATTGAAATTGCCATATTTTATTCCTACACTTTCGGTATATATGCTATTTCCCCCCTAAAAAGTCAGTTTGATGATGCTGATGCAAATAAAAATATAATCATCATCATTTTAATGTTGTTACCCACCCTGAGATCTTTAGGCACAGAGTGGGATAAAAATTTGAGTAAATAAATGGTAAGATATAGTAGTAATGCTAGTAGTAGTTGCATTAATAGTAATATCAATAATAATTACAATGGTGGTGATGATGATGATACTGACAAGATTGCCTTGCAATTATCAGGCACTGAATCATCAAATTGTGGACACCAAACAATAATGTTATCTAATTAATTAGGATGACAGCAAACTTCGTGACACATTTCTTATGGCTGGCTGGTTAATATTCTAAATCATGTGGATTATGGCTCCCATGCTTTCAATGTGCTGGGGTAAATGTTAGACTTTCTGTCTGGTGAAATATGCTGTGTCCATTTTACTAGTGATTATTTATTTATTTATTTATTTATTTGCTGATTCAGTTTATGGCTAGGTTTCTTTTTCATATTCTTCAGTAAAAGAATGAGACAAACTGGATCATTTCTGCTGATATGCATGACAATATTTCCATTCATTTCTGAATCATGTAGCATGGTTAGAAAATTAAAAAATGACATAAACACATTACAGCCTGGCTGACGGTGTTAGGCTGCAAACTGTTCTGCTTCCTCAGAAACATTTCCATGTGTGTATGTATGCAAAATTTTCAGATGGATTGCGTGTGTCCCAGACTGGCAGATCTTGTTTACAGCACAGAGCTTGGCACGTAAAGCTATAATGCAGACTATTATGCAGGGGTTCACGTCTAATTATATGCATTCTCCAAGAGGAATTTGGTTGAAAACTTTGCCCTTAAAAAAAATGCATGATTTAATTACATGCCCGAGAAGACTTGTGGAAAATAATGTGCTTTTAATACCGCAAGTATTTTGATGAGCAGAAGGGTGGACGGTATAGCATCAGTACATTTACCTGAGCCAAGTTCTTTACATAGTGCGATGCTTTGTTTCGATGGCTGTAAAAGATGCACAATAGAAGCTGGCATAGATCAGCACAAATACAGAATTTCCCATTCTGTAAAGTTTAAATGACTTTAATTCCCAGCCCAACCAAATACATTTTCCCCTTTCCACAAAATGACCATTTGTCCAAAAAGGGAGGGAGGGAGAATTATAAATTCTGCTGTCTAAACCCATAGTTTGTTAAATGACTCTTTAAAAGGGTTTGGGATGTTACCCATTGATCTTAATCAGATTTTTTAAAAAATGTATAGCAGCTCTCCAGATAGACTTCTTTAGAATGGAAAGAAGACAGATCTCTAAGTATTCAGGAATTGAATTTTTGAAACAGGCAATGGCAAACCACGTCTGTGGCCCCTTCCAGAGGCATTTTTGTAGAGCGGGAAGCTTAAGACAGTTCCGGACGCTTTGAGCATTCACACACAGGAGCGCTGGAACGCGTGTAAACGCGTTCCAGCACGCCTGTGTGCGAATGGTAAATGCGTTCGGGAAGTGTCTTAGCCGGCAAAGGCCGGCCAGGGGCGGGGATATGGCTGACAACGCTGCCTGCCATTGGGTGAGAGCACCCAAGGGGCGGGCAGCGCTGTCAAGCGGCTGCTCTGCATCTTGCCGGCTGTACGGGGCCAGATTGGGCCCCGTGCAGCTGGCACGAAGATGCCCGGGCCCCCGGGCCCCCGGGCCCCCATCGCAGGGCCCGGGGCAAGGTCCCTATGGGGCAGGACCCCTTCGGAGATTGGAGCTCCTGGCTCCGGTCTCCGAAGGCTTCGCCCCGCACCCCGATCTCACCCATCTACGGGCTGCAGGCGCCTAGATGTAGGCACCTCCAGCACGCAGATCAGTGCCCCACCCCCCCAGTCCCCAAAGCCCCCACCCCCAACCACCCTCCAAGCCCGATCACGCCCATCTTCGCTGTGTAGGCGCTTACAGTGAGGCGCCTACGCCGCGAAGATGATTCTCCCCCTCCCCCAGGGCCCCGGGAGGACGCGCTCACGTGTGACGCAGGACCTACCTGCTCGCTGTCCGGCGTCTGAATGAGGGGAGCATGCCGGGAGTGCGCAGCACGCAGCCCACCGAGGCCCCTTATTGGACAAGCAGTGGATTGGAGGGTGGTTGGGGGTGGGGGCTTCGGGGAGTGGGGGGGTGGGGTCTCATCTGCGGGGCGCCCGTGCCCCGCAGACCGTCGCGATGGGGGCGGGGGGGCCCTTGGGTGACCGGAGTGACATGCTCCGGTCGCCCAAGGGGTTCCTCGACCCCAGCCAGCCAGGCATCGGCCTCCTGCTGCCCCGGAAAGGGGCGGCAGGAGGCCGATGCTCCCAGGTCCCCGACTCCGGCAGCCGCAATGGGGCCGCCAGGGCCGGGAAGGGCCTAGCTCACCCCCCGCGGAGGGCGATCTCCTTCGTTGCTGGGCTGCGGGAGTGATCGCGCAGCGGCGGCTAGGCTGGAGATGGCAAGGGGTCCTACGATTCGAATCATGGGCCCCCTCGCTGCCAACCAGCCTCACCGCCGCTGCATGATCACTCCCGCAGCCCAGCAACGAAGGAGATCAGCCCGACCGCCATCAGCTCCTGGGCCGATTTTTGGCCCATGCTGACAGCAGAGGCGTGCCCGCGGCTGTCAGGGAGAGAAGCATGAGCGAACGCTTCTCTCCCCGAATGCGCCGGGACACCTCGTACACGCCAGAACGGATGCAGGATGCAGAGCACTTTAAAGTGCTCTGCATCTGGAACGCGCGGAAGACAGCTCCGGACATGCCGGGACGTGAACCCGGCCGCGGCAACGCGAATGCCACGCCTGGAGCTGTCTTCCGCGCGTTCTAAAATGGCATGTGCGAAAAGGCCTCAGATTAGCAGATTAAATCTGAAGTTATTTAAAAATTCGCAATTTACCTGCTGCAACGCTTCTGAGGAGGAAGCTGTGGGAGTCTGCATTGGTGTGTGCATCACATGGTACAAGACAGCCAATCACAGTTGAGCTGCCGCCCCTGTTCTGGTTGGCCATTCTCACTGTCCCGTCCAGACTGCCGGGAAGCTTCAAATTTACTTGATGCTGCAGAGCGAGTGTTCTCCAACCAGCATTAAATAAATTTGCAGTAGCATTGCTGTGATGCAATGCCACTACAAAGTATTGGCCGTCATGTGTGATGACTCGATCTTGGCTGCACATGGTGATGTGCAGCATCGAGAAGTATGGATCCATCCAGAATCTCTTCCAAGAAAACTGTGTAGCAGTGCCCGTGCAGTCAGCCGGGGGCAGTTACAACTCAATACTATACAGCAATAACAGGTTCCTCCAAATTTTACTTAATTTAGACTTCTGTTTAAATTTGTGTCCACTCCTAAATTCTCAAAGTTTCCACTTCCAAATTTCACAAGTTTCTGACAAATTCAAATGCTTGTTGGATTTCATCCCCATCTCATTCTAAATATAATTTTTTTCCAGATAATATATTTGGACCTTTCAATAGTCAGGTGTCTCAGAACAGTTTACGACAAATAACCTGAATAAAATCCATTGTCCAACACTTATCTGAAACATTATTAAACATTTTAGACAATTTGTATGGGTTCATATACCAATAATATATGTGTATAATTGTAACAAAGTATATTTCAAGCCTTTGCTCCATATTCTTTCCCATTGTTCTAGCTGTATATTATACTGAACATTTCTTGCACAGGCCACCCATTGTACATTAACACTTGCCTTCATTTTAGAATTCTTTTGCCTCTCAATTTCATTTCAACAAATTTCAACAAATCACTGAAAGGTAAAGAAATACTCTTTCCTGCTCTAAGTAACATTATCAAGAGGGTGTTTTAGCACCTTACGGCTATGTACCATTTGATGCATTCCTGCATTTACAATGCTTCCTTATTTCCTTGT
The DNA here is from genome assembly GCA_023333525.1 of Aspidoscelis tigris stejnegeri. Taxonomy (NCBI): domain Eukaryota; kingdom Metazoa; phylum Chordata; class Lepidosauria; order Squamata; family Teiidae; genus Aspidoscelis; species Aspidoscelis tigris. The sequence continues at coordinate 12,394,657 of JALMGA010000006.1, read as the reverse complement.
TTAGTTGCTCCATTATAACAGTATGGGCAGGAATGTAAAGTTGAATCACAAAGAAAACTGTTTAACACAAATGCAGTCCCATTATGAACAGGATTGATAATGATGCTTCATAATCAACTGGAATGCACTAGAATTGGATAGTGTAAATGAAATCAACCATAGAAAGCAATCTGTATGCAGGATATTACATCAGTGGAAGAAAATTGCCAACAGCAGTTTATATCATGGGGCAGATTCATTTGGAGTCTCTTCATTTTCAGGCAACAAAAGACTAATATTTTGGGCAAATGTAGTTACTGTTTAAAAAACAGAGTCTAATTTATGCAGTATTCTACCTTTTTGTTATACACTACGTAGAAGAACTCCATGGAAAATAGCACTAAAGAAATGAGAGCAGAGGAAAAAGAGAAAGGGGCAAATATCGACCTAACCTTTGGTTGTGAAACTTCTGTAGCGCTCAGGTTGGTTCTCTACGTACCTGATGTGGTGGATTCATCCAGATGTTTGGAAGAGGCACTATGAAAGCTACCTGATATGACATCTCCTTGTCTCCATTTCAGAGGCAGTAGGTGTCCTTTACAGTGGTGCCCCAGGTGTCTTCCATGAAGGCAGTGAAATCACACCCTCTGTCACTATTTGGAATGGGTCAAGATTACCACTGTGAGTGTAGATAGGGTGGCAGAAGCCACATTACAGGGTGCCTCCCCTCATATATGTAAACAATGTCCTCAATAGGGATGTGCACAAATATTTGTAGGCATTCAAAATCAAATTGAATGTGCCAAATTTTAACATTCAAATAGAATGTCCTGAAATCTGAATGTAAACATTCAAATCAAATGTCAAATTTTGGATGTATTTGTTCAAATTATCCTGACATTCATACGTGTATGAGTTTGTACACGATGCGCACTTGAATATCCACGTCTTTCCTGCATCTGTACGCATTTGTACGGATCCATATTGGACGAAAACGTGTTGCATACGGGATAACTACAGGATGCATACGGATGAGTATGGATGCATACAGACATGTACGGATGTGAGGAAGATGTGCACATGCACATACGAATGTGCAGATTTGAATCAAAAATTCAAACAAATAGATTTGGATTTGGTAAATACGAATTGAATCTTGTTAAATTCAAATTTAAAAGATTCTAATCAAATCGGATTTTTGTTTATTCAATTCAATTCGAATAGAATGTCAAAAAAAAATTGTTCACATCTCTCGTCCTGAACAATTGGACATTCTTTCTAAATAGGGAAAGGAGGGAAAGGAAAGAAAGGAAGGAGGGAAAAGATAATGTAATCCACATATTTTTAAATCAACACTAGAATTCAATGAAAAAATAGGAACTACATTATCTCTCATTAATTTCAAAATTTAGTTCAACAGTAACTTCCACCTAGGATTTCCTTTAAGCTCAGAATCGCCTAATCTAAATAAATAAATAAGTAAATAAACAATTTAAGAAATATAAAAGTTGGGCTAAAGAAATATAGACTGCTTCTTTTTTTCCTGGGATGGGCCACTGACAGGCAAGGCACTATGGGAAAAATGGTGCCTTCTTTGTCTCCATTTTGGAGCAACGAGGAGCCACATTGAATGGAGCCTGCTCCTTGCAGTGTGTGACAAAGGGAGGAAGGCACCTCCACCAATGATGGTACTGAAAAAAAAAAGTTACCACCAAAAACAGAGACAGCATAACAGTGGATACTTTGTTGGAACCACAGTGATATCTTTGACAGGTAAGTGGAGACCCAAAGTGACATAATTTGGCATACCATAAATCTAAGTACAAATTAAAAACACCCACCATTTGTCCAAGAGCAACTTAGTAGTCACTAGCATCCATACCATTAGCTATTTTTTTCTGTTCCAGTGTTTGATTTTTATGCACAAAAAATGCAAGTGAAGATAAATTGCAGATCCATTTGGTTTACTTCCTCTATAATCCTTGTCCCAGACCATTTTATTATGAGACATGAGTTGTGTCAATCTGCAGCTAGTTGAACATGAATGGTTCTTAGAGGATGAGGGAGCTTTTGCATTCCACTTTACCTTTCAGAAGGTGGAGGTGAGGGGAAAGTACACTTGCTGAGCATTCTCTGAAGTTGGGCTCTCTTTCTAGACTTCCATTAAGGCTAGGAGGGGAAGATGCTGTGCCACACCAGCAATGATGAAATTACATGGCCTACAGAGGTGGAACATTTGCGCCCCTTCCTTGGGCTTTCTCAAGTTCAAGCAAGGCAAAAAAGAAAAGTATTTCACTCTTTTCAGCCACATTATTTAACAAACTGCAGCTCAGCACATTTGTATTAAATACTTAGAAAGCTGTACTAATGCCAATATTGCCTATGGATAATTTCAATATCTACCTTACACAGACAGAGATATTAGTAATTGGTTTATTGCAACAAACTCAGTTCCACCAAAGATGATTTATCTCTAATGTCAAGGCATTTTCCTACTGTGCTTTATGGACCTGTCTGGAGATGATTTAAGGATCCTCAGTGCACAAATGTTTTATTTTGGTCTCTTGCATTTGAATCGTATAGAATTAAATGTAATAAAATTCATATTCATTCAAATAGATCCCCTTCAAATGTGCTAGGATTCTATTTAATACGAATGTATTCATACAAATATCCAATACGAACACAAACGTATCCAATATGTATCCAATACGTATCTGATACATATCCATACATATCAAATACACATCCAATACGTATCCTGTAACATATCCTCTCTGAAAATGTCAAATCCGCCCTGAATCTACTTTGAAATCACTTTCAATCCACATCAAATGCACTCTGGATCCACTGCAGATGTGACTGGGGCAGCCCATTCCCACCTCCCCAGTTCACGAATGTTTTGGAGCATTCATACAAATCTTCCAAAACATTCATCCGAGTACAAATGTCAATATACGAATGGTGTAACATTCAATTTGTATTCAAATGTCCGAATTTGTCCAAATATTGGATGTTATGAATATGTGTGCACATCCCTAATCCTTGACCAATATCTGAGCAAAAGAAAAAAAAATGAGTATGAGATGAGGGTCTTCCCTTTCTTTCACCACCACTTAATGGGTAGGGGAAGCTTGCTCCTCCTTCTATAATTTTCTGAATTGATCCTGTGAGGCTTCCCACTCAACCCACAGGATTGCCTGGAAAATTAGATCTCATTCTGTGAAGAGGACAGAACCCCCCCTTAGCCATCTTATGGCAGTGAAAGGATTCTTCTACCATCATTTGACAGAGCGGACAGTATATTTGGGTTGTGTATGGATGTTCATAATATTCAACATCCGTAGGAATGTCTACAGATTTGGACATTCAAATTCAAATTGAATGTTGGCACATTCCAAGATTGACACTTGAATTTGAATCAAATACTTCAGAATGCTCGTACAAAGTTTTGTTAGATTTGTGAGCTGTAGTGGGAATTAAATCAAATTTCATTGTTCTTTTTTTCTTTTTTAATTATTATTATTTTTAATATATAACAACAAACATCAAACACCCATAACATAATCCAAATATACACTTCTGAGGATTGCATAGTCCATACAGTTCAATCAAGATTTATCCAGTACAGTCTAGAATGGAAAATCTGGAAAAAGCATCAATATTTTTTTGTTTCAAAAATGGTACTGAGAAAGAGGAAGATGGTCAAAGTCTGGGATAGGTTTGTGCCTGAATGGTAAAAAGGTGCCCATTTCTCGATAAATTGGGCTTCTTGTTTCAGGAGTTGCATCCTATACTGTTGCACTGTGATGAGTTCATTAATCAATAAAGATCATATACAACAAATCCATTTATCTATGTTTGATTGATCTGCAGATTTCCAGTGGAGAGCAATCAAACATTTGTATCAAACATTTGTAGCAACTTTGAATCCTACCACATTCAAAGGGGATCTAGTTGAATGAATACTAATTTTCTTGCATTTGATTTGATACAAATCAAAGCCCTACTTCTCCTTATGCATAAGTAGAAAGGAGGAGTCTGTTCCACTTAAAGTGCCCGCTCCTTTTTGTTCAGATTCCACCAAAAATATAGTTTCTGTGTTCCATCCTCTCTACCCTTTTCTTTTATAAATGTTTTGCTTTTATAACATTGCATATATATTAAAAGGCTCTGTGTTTTTAGAGATGTTATATGCAGGGCAAAAAAATCTGATACATATATTAGTAAAGAAGATAAAGATATTTTCTTGTGTTACTGAAAGTAACTTTTAAATATGGCTACAGTTTTCTTTTTCAATACATGGAAAAATGTTCTAAGATTTAAAAGAATTGTATTATTCAAGGACATTTCAGAAGACTGAGAATCAACTTTGCTTTTCAGCAAAATGTGGGTGTTACATCAAGAGAAAATATCCACTCTTGGAAAAGTTCTGATGTTTTATTTGTACTGTGTGGAAGTGGCCTAGAAGATCTACAGAAAAGAGTGTGAAGGCAAAGCCAACTCTTCTGTATCATATATTGCCAAAATATTATTTATTTCCAATGTGATTCTCAGTTGTCTGTGATCAAACATATGATTGTTTTAGATTCTGGAAAATGTTAATTATTATTTGTTTTTTTAAAAACTTTATTTACTTTATTTACTGCAATTTCTATGTAGATAAGAACATAAGAGGAGCCCTGCTGGATCAGGCCACAACCCATCTAGTCCACCATGGGCATATCAAGCAGAGACAAGGGCAAACCTTTTCCTGCTCTTGAATCCCAGCAAATAGCCTTAGAAGCATCCTAAGTATTATGTAGACGAGAATCAGTAACTTTCCTAGGGTTCAGATAGTTCTTAGAACTCTCTGAAGGCCTTTCTGCAATTATCTTAGATTATTGGTAGCCTTTGACACTGAGGAATACCAGTGTACTAGCTTGAGTTGGTCTGGATCATAGAGGTATATTTTCCAGGCAACTGGGGAACCTATTTCATTGGTGCACCAAAGTGCATTGTCTAAATCAGTTCCCATGGCCTCGGAGGCTAGCCCCAAAGCTCATGTGAGTTTTGGGACTGGGTGGGGCCTGATCTGGACCAGTGTTGCTATGAAGAGTCCATTTTGCCTTCATCCAGACCTGAGGGCCTTGTTGGCCCCGACCCAATGACTGGCCTGAATCATGGCAAGATAAGAACAGAAATGTGTTTTGTTTTTTGATGTTTCAAGCATCTTCCCTCTATGCATTCGGATGTTTAATGAAAGTTATGAGCTGTTTACATGTGCAAAAATATAGAAGGGAAATAATTTGTATGTGGAGGACAAATAAACTTCTAGCATAGTACTTCTGAAAATGACAAAGGGTGTTTCCGCAATAGCTGTGGAAACCGGATTAACCAGCCCCTAGAACACATTAAAGACATCTGCATTGGAGCCCTCTTCTGGCACCCTTTGTGGAAGCCGTGTCCGCATTTCAGCATGCAAGATCGGTTTTTAAAACAGGTTTTGCCACTGAAATCCAGATTAAATGTAAGACCTGAAAAATCAGGTCTTACATCCGTCACTTCCCCCTGGATGTGTGCAGAAGCAGGATGCTTCCGCGCACAGCCAAGGGAAGGGATGGATTCCCTCCGCCTGCCATGTTGGGAAGGGTGGAAGCAGAACTGCCTGCTTCCAAAGCCATTCCCCCATGCGCCAGTCACTTCTGAAACATGTGGTGACTGGCAGCTCCATGATCCAGTCCCACGGCTCCAGGGGCGGTGTCGCCGGTGCGCAAGCTGGAGGACAGATTGGAATGGCTGTTGGTGAGTCCACACAGCACCCACTCCAATCTGTCCTCTGGAATCCGTCCTCCTCGTGTGTGTGCGGATGTGTGGGGGTCCCTCCGATCTGTCACAAATAGTGATGGATCTAGGGGAGGACGGTTCACCGAAAAGCAGATCTATTAAGATCCGCTTTTCTGCGGCAAATGCAGAATCACCCAAAGAAAAGAAGTGTGGCCCTATTTGGAAATGTTATACTAAGCCAAAGAATTTTGGTCAACAAATTCAGAGGTGGTCATCATTGTCAATAGTATCTAAATCTCTGAATACATTCATTGCAAATAAAAATGTTATTCCTATGCTTCCTATTAAATTGATTGTTCTTAGCAATAACCAGATGCATGCTCACTCGATCTGCAATTTTCTTCATCCTAACAGACTACCTATTATTTAAAGAAAACATAAACTGTACTTAACTAGACTTGCTGAACACAGTGCAAAGATGGGTTGGGTAAGTTTGATTCTCCTCTGTTGGAGACAGAGAATAAAGTGAGGGCATAACCTTTTTCAAATCATCAGGCCTTTCTGTAATTGCCTTAAGCTTTCTGGCTGACATTCTTCTTTGTCTTTCTAGATTCTGAAAGAAGCAGATTTCTAGGAATTGCTCGTTCCTGACTTTTCTTCCTTGCTTTTACAGTGTTTAAGTGGTACTGCAATGGCTGAAAGAGTAGAGAATAAAAACAATGTAACCCCTTCTAAATATTTAAGAGATGCCATGCCCACACTAAGTATTTTACAGGAAACCTTTGTGTTTGCTTCCTATTAGATAAAAAGAGAAGATAAATTGAAGATAATACAATATGTCAGGGAAACAGAGAAGACATTGCTGGAACAGGTTTTGAGAAGTATTATATTATAAATGAGGTGTGAAATCCAAATGGGTTTTGAGTTGAATTCCTCCAGGGACAGCTCAAGCCATTCATCTGTGTTATTTTATTTATTGATGGATGTATTTATTTAAAATTTTATATACCACCTTTCACCAAATGGTCTCAGAGCAGGTCACAACAATAACAATACTAATGCATAAAATATTCCCAAAACATATTTAAAATATAACCCTCACTCCCAGTCTCCCCAGTTAATGCTGTACATTCTGCTCTTTCACTTAGGCCTTGTCTGTACATCACTTGTTTATTCTACAGTTTATCACTAGTATATAGCAAATCCAGAATGCAATTATGGAGCAGCAGGATATTGCGCTACTTTAGTTTATTTTGCACTTTCAGTTCACCATTGAACTAAACATCTGTTTGTTTGGTTCACCTTTGAACTGTTTATTGAACAACCAGTTGTTTATGTTTGATTCCAAACTTGTTCAAAAATAAATTAAAAATAATACAGATTTTCCATTGGAGGGGGGAACCCTTTTCAAGTGCAAAAACACAATGAGCACAAAAGGTTTGATTGAATTGTTTGGGTTCAGTCGGGAACACTGTGATCACATCTGGCAAATCAGGTACAATTTTGAAACAATTACGTATTTTTGAACCTGTCTGAACGCAGCCTTATTTTTTTTATTTAGTTGTGATTGAATAACTGGGGAAGGCGCCACAATGAGAAATGAGAAGGTTCCCAAATGCCAACACTTTTAGTATCTCAGAGCTTTATTCCACTGTCCTTTCCTGCTTCAAGCATGTTTTGATTAAGGATTTGGTAATGTGTGCACAAGTTTCATCTAGGCTTTAATAGAATTTAAAAAAGTAAGTCACACATTGCTCCTGGCAGCACACAAAGAGGAGTGCTATGCAAGTAGCTGTCTTTCTAAAGCAGTGGTATGCTTTTCACACACCTGTCACCATCTCTGGCCATATGGATGGGGAATATTTGTTTACCAAATTTGTTTAACAGCCAGAGATGTCTATTCCATCCCAAGTGTGTAATTTCTTGGTGCTCATAGATACAGGGCTGGCCAGACTTCCAGAAATGCAGAGTGATTAAGTCCACATGAACAGTGGGCATGTGGCAGCAGCTAAACACATTTGGAAGGGCTGTCAGAGCTTCCTGCTACTCTGCATGTACTGAATTTCATGGAGTGCTTAGGGCATAATGGCAGCTGAATGAGGGTGCATCTGTACAGGAAGCACATTCAGTCTAAGAACCCATGCTATACCCTTGGAAATGACTTGTAGAACCAGAAAAGTGTTATGTGAACACTACTAATGACTCATCTATCATCAGCAATACGTATCTTGACCCCAGTTCCAGTTCCTTTTATCTTATCCCCCACCCCCATCAAGTACCATAGGCAAAGACAGTACAGGCACCACACCAGATCTGAATGATCAGACCTGCTGGACAAGGATACCATAGCCCTCAGTAGAGTGGTCTGACTGTCAGGACATTTCCCCCAGAGAAATGGAATGGCAGTAACAGGGCTTACATTGCTAGGCCAGAAGGCCATCCTGAACTGAATAATAACAGGTGTTCTGTAATCTTGTATCTTGCTTTAGCACTGTAGTCACAAGTACAGTAATGTTGTGAGAAATGAAAGCTGTTATGTGAAGCAGGTCAATGTGACATCAAAGAACGATTCCTTGCTAGGATTGCTCTGAAGTGCTCACATGGAATAGATGTTTCCTATAACCACATGTTGATTCATTTGGGGGGGGGGGTTCTTCTGAGATGCCAGCATGCTTGCACAGCACCTCAAATGGCTTCTTTGACCGCTTCTGGGGCCAGGGCGAGCCGTGGCAGCAGAGTCCCCTGGCTTGCCATGCTTGGCTCCGGAGAGCCACTCATGGCAAGCCAGGGGCGGGCACGTGTTAGTTACACTTGCACGGTGCGGACGCATCCTAAATGGATGCATTTTCATGGCGCAAAACCACTTGGGAAGTGGTGTGTAACTAACACCCATTAAGCACACATTAAGCACGGGTAGGTGCGGACGCACCTACCGGAAGTGTGCTTAATAGCCCTCTCTAATGCGGACGCGGCGGCGCCAAAGCGATTTTGCCACCAAAATCCGCATTAAAGAGGGATGCTAAATGCGGACATGCGTGGCCGGAAGTGTGCTAAAAATGCACACGAATGCGGACACGCGTTTCCCAATCTGTGCTTAATGGGTGTTAAAGCCCCTGTGCGGAAACACCCTAAGAGACCAAATGCAAATTGACCTCAGGTTAGCAACAGTATCTTTTTGTAAAAAAAAATCTGGATGCCTACAAATTGAGATTTTAGTTTTGGGGACTTTTCAAACTTACTCAGTGGTCTGCAAGTGGCCAGTCCTCTTCAGGACCCTCTTTTCTGCATGCTAGAGCTGAAGAAAGAGGCCCTGCTCCTCCCATTGCTGATCCATCCACAGTGGGGTGGAGTGAGGTCCTGTCCAAATGATGAAATTGGCCACCTATTCTTATAGGTTTACCAGTGTTCCAGGGATGGCCAGACTGACCCAGGGAGGTGTATGGCCTAACATGGAGAGCCATTTCAGAATCATACTAAATTATGCCACTGAAATAAGTTCCCAGGAGTTATCAAGATTAGGAAATTTGGCTTCTAGATCTCTTTGAACCTAGGAGTAGCTCCAGAGATTGCACAATCTGCAGAGCCAACATGGGGACTGTGCCAGAACAACATTCCAAATACAGAAGGCCTATCCTGGGACTGTGATACCATTCCTGCCACCATAACAACTCCAGCCTGGCTCAGTCCTGCTCGACTGGTCCACAAGAAGAAGAAGAAGAGTTGGCTTTTCTATCCCACTTTTCTAATCCACTTAAGGGGACTCAAAGTGGCTGACAAAGCTCTCTGGTCTTCTTCCCACAACAGAACACCCTGTGAGGTAGGTGGGGCTGTGAGAGCTCAGAAGAGAGCTAGCCCAAGGTCACCCAGCTGGCTTCATGGGGGAGGGCGGAATCGAACCTGGTATTCTCAGATAAGAGTCCAGTTCCCTATCCACTAGACAAAAAGTTTCTTTACTATATTACAAGAGAGCCCAGACTGAAATCAGTTTTGACAAAATCCACATACGTAGATTTAGAAAAGTTAGAAAACAGTTCAGAAGGGGTAAATGAAATTGCTTGAGACTTTCAGGAATCCATTCAATTTAGGCTAAGAATGATTTCACTTAAAAACCCCTCCAGGATCCCTACAGAAAGCCACTGTAACACAGTCCTTCTTTGAAGTGAACTGGTAACTGCACCTTCCCCTTACATTCAAAAATCTACATTAGAAAATCTTGACACTTCTGTTGAAATGATGAAGGAAGGGAAGTGTTGCAAAGCTGACTGTTGTGGGGGGCTTCAAGCTGTTTAAGTTCCCACTTTTAGCCACGGCTGAAAAATCAGTTTCCTTCCTCCCTTGCTGGAGAATGTTTCCTTTGCCAAACAGTTGGCAAAGATTGATGATATAATCCAGTACTCTTCATCACTGGGAGGGAAAAAGAAAAGTTATTTCCATTTCTTTCTTTTGGGCCTCAATCCTTCTGTAATCTAGTTGCTCTATTAGCTTTTCCACACCTGTAGTCTTGTGAATTAGATGTTTTCCTTCCCTTAAATTGTCCTGTTTTGCATACTAAAAGCTAGATAAAGCTAAGTTACTCACTTCCCCTAAAGTTGCATTTACAAATGAATGAAGAACAAAGGTTATTGTTAAAAACTAGTACTGCTTTACAATATACATTAAAAAATAACCACATATTCTATAAAATGCCAAATTCCTGATGACATTAATCATAAAGAGGTGTTGATGCTGCTGTCAGGGTGAACAGTGGAGTGTACAAATTTAGCCCCAGTACAGAACTCAAAACACATATATGAGGGGAAACTGCTACCCACTATCTAGACCCTTCTTGTTTAACCTCAGAATGTAATATTTACATTACTACCTATGCAAATGCTGCCTGGGGGTGGGGGTGGGGAGGCCGAGTAGCCGCAGCTGCACTGTCATCCGCCATGTTCCCGATGGTCCCTTGGGCTGTGTTTCCATTGCACACTTACCTTAATTTGGACCTCAGGATAACTGGTAACCATTGAGAGTAGGGAGGTGCATGAATGGGATTTTTAGCATTCAATTTATAATTAATCGGATGTTAGAAAATCCATATTTCTTCAAATAGATCTTCGACTGTGGTAGGATTCTATTTGATATGAATGCATTCGCACAACATATACAATATTTGTACGAATATCCAATACATACCCTCATGGACGCATTCGTATCTGATACACGTATCCAATACACGTATTCCATAACAAATCCACTCTGAAAGCATCAAATCTGGCTTGAATCCACTTTTAATCCAGTCCTGATCCATGTCAAATGCAATCTGGATCCATTGCAGATGTGACTGGTGCAGCCGCTTTCCCATCTCCCCAGTTTAACAAATGCCCAAACTATTCATGCAAATGTCTGGAACATTTGTATTTGTACGAATGTTAATGTGCAAATGTCCTAACATTCGATTTGTATACCAATGTCCGAATTCGGACAAATTTTAACAAATAACAAATGTTACGAATATTCATGCACACCCCTAATTTAGAGTAATGGAAACAGGCCCTAAGGATCCTTTGCAGGAAAACTGAAATAGTTTTGCTCACACCATAGGGATTTCCGCACTGCAACGCGTTCCAAACGGAACGCGTTCAGGCGGGAAGCTTAAGACAGCTCCAGGCGCTTTCACCGTTCACACACAGACGCGCCGGAACGCGTACCGGCGCGTCTGTGTGCGAAAGGTGAAAGCGCTGGGAGCTGTCTTGGCTGGCAAAGGCCGGCCAGGGGCGCGGAGACAGCCGCGGAGGCAGATCGGCAATCAGCTGATTGTCAAACAGCTGATTGCCAAACCTGCGCCGGCGGGGGAGGCGGGCCCGCGGCTGTTCGGGAGCGAGAAGTAAGCGCGAATCCTTCTCCTCCCGAACGCCTGCGGGCAGTTCGTGCGCACCCGAACGCATGTAGAGCACTTCAAAGTGCTCTACATCTCGAACGCGCCGAAGACAGCTCCGGATACGTCGGAGCGCAAGCCCCGCTGGGCCAATGCGTATGCCGTGTCCGGAGCTGTCTTCCACACGTACTAAATTGGCGTGTGCGAAAACACCTCATGTTTGGACAGAATATTGCTGCAACTCCATTAAACCGCCATCATGGCAATGTTTATAAATGCTGTATGGCAAACAAGTGTGATAGAACACTGGGAACAAAATTAATATTAGTTTTAGATAGCACTGAATTGGCAATATTTTTGCCCTTTCTAATTTTTGTTTAAAAAAATTTAAAGCAATGGACCAATTTGGCAAACTGTCAAACCAGTTTGAAGTTTAAATAGAAACAGTTTGTTGCTTTTGCAGTTTGATTCACATATTGAACTACAAAATTAAAAAATTAGAGCTGCATTATATTTTTAAAATTCTCATTCCTCTTTAAAAGCCATAGAGAATAAAATTAATTGGTAAGCACTTAATTAAAATACATGAAGACACTACAGAAATACTGTTGTTGATTTATATTATCATGGGTAATATTTTGACGCTCCCCCCCCCCAAGGAGATTTTAGGGGTCTCACAAAAGCACAAACAGTTGGCTAGAGGGATTTCTATCTGTATGTCTGCTTGAAGGCAAATGATGTCTAGAAAATCATTCTAGGAAATTCATGTCTTGATATACATTTTTATTCTGCACAATGGAGAAAAAGGAACAAAGTAAGAAGAGACCAGTCAGCTATTCTTGACCTTATTTTAACTGGATGAACAATGGGGGAAAGTGGTCGTGAGATATTGGAACTTTTGATTCTAAAGACAACATGAGCATAGTCAAAATGTATCTTAGACTTAAGGAAATTTCATTTTATTTATTTACAAAATACCCCACTCGCTGACAACATTTTACTTATGCACAATTCAAATTAACTGACTCTATGATGAAGTACGGCAGATACCATCAGATACCCTATGAAGATAGACTGTGCGTCTGTGGGGCACCAGAGGTTGAAAATCTCCCACACATGCCCTCTGTATTTCCTAATAAGAACAACATGTCTGGATCCCTTTCTGCAAATTATAGCTCATTGGAATACAGAGCATAAAGTGACCTATCTTTTACAGGGAGAGAACGCTCAGGCAATGTACAAGGTAGCCTTGTATTTGGCTAAGGCAGCTCAACTTAGGAAATCTTTTATCAAGATAATGGAGTGCCTTGTAAGGGTGATGAGGATCAGTAATAATGATGATTTATGCACAGTCTTGATTTTATTTTTATATATCTTGGTTTTATTCTTGTATGGTTTTATCCTGGTATATTTGTAACTTGATATGTTCAGGAGACTAATCGATAAAGATTATTCATTCATTCATTCATTTGATTTGACTTAGATGAATGGTAATATTTCATAGGAGAAGAACTCAAAAATGGTTAAAGAAAGATAGAACTTTCTTTGGAAAGGGGTATTTGAAGCATAATTGTTAACAACCTCAAGAGTGATCTGGGGAGGGGGATGCAGCAGAGAAAGTCACTGTGGTTGGGGAAAAATGTAACGATGATCTCAAAATCTTCAAATAAACTTGTAGGAAGTAGAAAGAGAGGCATAGTGACAAAGAAGTATACAGATAGATTATCCAGATCATGTTAGTGTGACAGAAGCACAGAAGGTGCTGAAGCTGGCAAAAAATACTAAGAATTATGGCAAAAAACTCTTGTTCAGATATGTGCAAAATATTTATTATGTACAAAATAAAAAATCAGGCAACTAAAGCAGGATTCCAACTGCCCATCAAAGGCAACAAATTAACAATGAGGAAGAAAGAAGCATTCCTTGTTTTCAACTTATATTTCAACTCAATCTTTTTTTCAAAAAGTGGATGTGATTTCTATATGATGAATGTGAAAAACAGAGTGCTCCGTTTTCAAATCTCCTGAGCTGAGTGAATTACATCCTAGTTCTGAAACAACGTTTTGACAAATGATCCATTATCTCTGATAAATCCTTTCAACAATCATGTCAGGGTGACTAGAAAACAGCAAAAGGGACAAAGTGGTCATCTGGAAGACTGCAAACAAGTCAGTCCAATACCAGTAACTGGAAACATTGTAGAGCAAATTATGAAACAAAAGTACAGTATGCAATCTATAAACACTTCAGAAACAATGTAGTGATTGTAAGAAGGCAGAATAATCTTGTCAAAAATAAGCCAGTTCAGAGTAATTTATTTTTTGATCAGCAATCTGATGTTTCTTTGGACATTAGAAAAGCTTTTAATAACTCCATTCCGTCCACTTGTCCAAAATGGCTCTTGGTCCACTCCTGGGGATTAATTCACTCCCTGGTGTGTTCCTTTTGCAGAGAAGGTTGGAAAAGTATGAAAAAAGGAAGGGACAGGCTCACTAGCCAGTTTGGTCTAGTGGTTAGGGAGCCAGACTCTTATCTGGGAATACTGGGTTTGATTCCGCCCTCCCCCATGCAGCCAGCTGGCTGACCCTGGGCTAGTCACAGCTCTCTTCTGAGCTCTCACAGCCCCACCTTCCTGACAGGGGGTCAGTTGTGGGAAGAAGAACAGAAGCTTTGTCAGCCACTTTGAGTCCCCTTAAATGGGTGAGAAAAGTGGGGTAGAAAGGCTCACTCTTCTGCTTCTGCTTCTTCATTCCTGTTCTGCTGTTTGTCAGTTGGACCAACCTACCTGCCCAGGCCCACATGCAAAGTGCCAAAAATGGCCCACTGGGGACCATTTTAAGTTCCTCATGTGATGGACCCAGCTGGAAATCTTGGACCTTTCTGCACTGGCAGGTATACAGGTCCAGTGCGCATCCTATCCCACTTCTGGCCGTCTCTGTTCTACACTCTGCATCAGAAAGGCCACATCCCCTGATAGGCTTCTTCATCTTTATTGGACACAGCATAGTCTGGTCTAGGCAGCCAAAATGGTCATCTAGATCAGGATGCCAATAGACTTTTTTTAAAAAGGTCAGAGACCACTGGAATAGAAAAGGGAGGTGTGTGGAAGGGCATAGACCTCCTTGTTCCAGTTTAGCACGGAAACCCATTTCAGTAGCACCCCAAATTGTACCACTGAAATGTACCACACTAAAGGTTCCGGGGACAGGAACTTTACTATAGGTTCAAAAGCTCTGTGGGACTCAGAAGTACATAGAGTGGTGCTGGGGCTGTCCCAGAACAGCCATCTGAAGTGCAGACAACCTTGTTTGGGGACAGCTAGACTGATCCAGTAGGAAACTGTTCCTGTAGGAACAGTTAGGCCGTGTCTTCACGGCAACCTTATCTCAGATTCAAAACGTTTTCAATCCTCGGAGTCCGCACGGCAGTTTGGCTTAACACACTTTTCCCGTGTTAAACCACCCCAAAGCGTGGTGAATCTCATTCCTGATTTCAACAGGTCTCACTCCAGATCGTGTGCTTGAAACATTTTACATTTTTTTACTGTGTGGTCAGTACTGTTTTAAGGGATGAGAATCCATGTTTAGGGTTTCCCTCCCCCAATAGCTTGCTTCCAAAGACAGTGATTTCAGTGTTAAAAATCCACCCTTAACAGCAGTGCTACACTGTAGCAATGGAACCACTTCAACCTGATAACAATGTTGCAATTTTGCGCAATTCTAAAAGTTCTGACTTTAGAAAGGGAACGGAAGGGAGGAAAGCAGCTGAATGTGAATGTTTAAAGCAAAGGGGCTTTAGTTGCCACTGCTGCTGTGTGCCCTGAGCAATGGGGAGAGGAGGGGAAAGAATTGCTGGCTGGCTGCCCGCTGCTATTTTTCCTCCATCCATGGAAGCGGCAGCCACCCAGCCAGGCTTGGTGAAGGGGTCCCTTATGGGTGGCGCGTCCATGCCAGGAGGAAGAGGGCAGGGCAGCTCTGAAAAGCAGCTTTTAAAAAGTAGCCACTTGAGTCCCACCTTGTGTCACATACCCCATGTACGATCCTCAGAATCCGGATCCAACGCGATTAAGTTAAAAGTAATGGGAACAGGCAAATTCGCGTTTGCATCCGGTTCTATTATTTCGGTTTAGGGAAAGCGAAATAAGCTTGCTGTGGGGATTCGCCCTTAGAGTGAACTATCTCCTGAGAATGCAGAAATGGTTTTAATTCTGAGCAACTTTGACTCTTGGCCTCAAAATTTGCAAGGGTCAGGCCTCTGTCCTGTTCCTAGGAGGGCCTAGGAGGGGTTCCAGCCACCACACTTATTCCTTAATTATTCCTGGACTTGATTACAACTTTTAACTGTCCATTTTCTCTTTTTATTTTATTTTGTTATGCCACAAATTTATATAGCTATGCTTAATTTTAATTATGTTAAATTATGAACAACATGCCTGAGTTAACAGCGAACGCATGCCCCAAATATGTATTAACTGCCCATCTACTTTGGAAAACAACACTGCTTTCAAGCATGACCTCAGCAGATAGAGCTGACAACCATTCTCTTGGTTCCTCAAAAATATATGATTTCCTGTCATTCTGTGTCTTTCCATGTTTGACAGTAGCTTTCAGTCAATATGCCAAGAAAATATGCATCTCAATAAAATACCAGTGGCACATTTTCCATTGTTAATATAGAAAGGATAGGTTTATACTTGCTGACAGCTCTAACAAGTGTCTGGAGAAGCAGGAACCAGTAGCTAGGTCATATTAATTCAAAGGGACCCAATATGTAGCTGCTCTGATGGCTGCGATATGAGCAGCTATTTTTGCTATCAAAGCAATTGCAGCTGTTGCTACTGCATCTCTCCCATGGAGTCAGATAAGGCTAATTGTTCTGTGGTGTCTGTTTTTCCTGCTTCCTTCTGCAGGTTGCCTATGTTGAAGAGGAGAATGTCTGTTTCCAAACACTGTATGAACACTTAGGTCATTCCCAGGCATTAGTTATTAATTCTACAATTTATCAGTAAAAAGCACATCTGGAATTATCACACATTTTCTAGACTCCACAATGTACTATTTGCCACAGCAGTAGACTGGCACTACAGCTGTGAGATGTTTTTTCCATGTATCATAACCCTCCCGAGGACCCTACAGGTGAACAATATTATCATGTGAAGTATTTCCTGATAGCGACAGTTGTTAACAGCTCCCACTTTTGGTGGATAAGTGGTGGGAATAGCCACTCACTCACTGCTGGTGGTGGGGCTTATACACATAGAGAACAAAAATGGGGAGCCATCTTCCTGCCACCAAAATCTGCTTCCTTCATTCCTTTCCCAGCCTCTACGAAGGATAACCCATGGGTATTCTGCTTGAGCCATCTGGGAACATCCTGATCACATAAGTATGAAAAGGCTCTCTGTCTGTATCAACATGCAGTTGTTGTTGTTTTAAATGCAGTTGAAAAACAGCTTAGAGGTGGTAGCTGTCACCCATTAATGTTTCCATCCCCCAAGAACTGATGCTAAAGGGCAGAAAATGTATTTCCAGAACATAATATCTGGCCTCCAATGTGGATTAGAAGTGACATGCTACCACACTGTGCTTCTTTTGAGCTGCTTTTTTAATATATGGAGATACAACCTGGTCCAAGTGAACTGTTCCTCCGTCTCTACCAAAGATCTTATTTAATCATGTATACTTTTGCACCTGAGCATAATAAAAGATGATTGTTCAACTGAAGCTGAAAGCTACCTTCTGTGAAACCTGGGTATCAACACTTTCAAAGTTATCCCAAATCTTTGGCAGTATGTTAGCTGTCATAAATCACACAGAGTCCTTATAATTGCAGTGAATCAGCATTTTAAAATAAAATACCTGCATGCCTGGCTTTCAGGAGAACAAGTTAAGGTTGTCATCTGTCAGTAGTCACAGATCAACAGGTCACAGTCCTTTCAGTTTGTGGGAGTAAATATTCCAACAGAAATGTTCCACAGAAAAGTAAATATATTATTGGTTCAAAATTAGACTCTTAATTTGTTTGATTTTTTTTGAAAAAATACATAAGTTCTCAGAATCCTAGATCTGAAAAATATATCCCTGGAAATTCCCCAAGGGCACCATTCAAAGTAATAGCTGTTCACTCAATTTTATCATCTAATATTATGAAACAAGCTCACAGTTATCAATTAATAATATTTGAACAGTTTAAAATTCATAATTTTTTCCCCAAAGGTCATGCTAGTTATCTGTATCAAATTAGGGCTGTGCATGGATATTCAGAAATTTGAAAATCTGATTCAAGCCCATTGAATGTTGTCAGTCAATTCAAATTGGATTTTCAAAAATCCAAATTTACAGATTCGGACGAATTTGGATTTTCAAAAATCCAATATGGATTTTTGAATAATTAAAATGAATAGATTTGTACCTATTGTATACGAATATGTGTGAAAATTATATGTATTTGCACATATAATGCAGGGTGAAAATGGGATGCATAAGGATAAATACAGGATACATATGTATTTGTGCAAATTCGTATATTGGATACAAATTTTATCGACATTCGTATATCCTGATATGAATCAGATTTTCAAAAGTACGGATCCGAATAATTTGGATCCAATCGGGTTTTTGAAATTAAAATTGAACCAAATTTTTTAATATTCTACTTGAATTGAATTGGGATGCAAAAAGAATGGATGTCCGATTTGTTCACATCCCTATATAAAATATTGTTAAAAATTTCTGACAGAGGCATTAACGAAGTATGGGAAATGGACTTTGACTTAGCATACACATTTGCACAATGTATCTTGAATTGTGCAATCACAGCACATTCAGAAGTAAATTACTAAGAAAATAAAGCTATTATTAAAAGTCCTATATAGATGATAGCATACTACAAATTCATTATCTAGAATGTTCTTGAATGTCCCATCATCATGTTGGCATGGATGCTTTAAAAGATCAGCAATCTCTTTCATTATGTCTTCTCCATCTCTACCTCTAATAAGCAGTTAATTCATTATTTATTAATTGCATCAAGCAGTAATAACATATAAATGGAAATACAGAAAAAAAATCTAGACCCTCAGGTATAGGGCAGAATATGAATGAATTATGCAGAGGCAAATACCACAGAGGATATTTTCAGAAATACAGAAACCCATCATTAATGTTGTTTGTATTCAGACTCTTCTGCAGTATTAGTGGATTAATGGAGTTTATGAACATTAAAATGATAAGATACACAAGTGTCTATTCTGGTCATAGATATATTTATGTTTTTTCCAAAATTTGGATAACTTATTCATTATATAATCTCACGTTTGTTTGTTGTTGAAATTAATACTAGGAATAACATAATTTGTTTGTTTGTTTCCATTTCTATCCCGCCCCATACCTGAAGGTCTCTGTACAAACTATGTAGAAAATGGGGAGCCTCTTCTACTACACATAGAACATCAGCACTGGGTCTGGTGTATTCTGCTGTGGAATATTGTGCTCCTATCTGGCTGCATAGCTGTCTGTGAACTAACCGAAGGTCACCCAGCTGGTTTCATGGGGGAGTGCAGGTTCTAGCCCAGTGTTCCCAGATAAGAGTCAGGCTCCCTAACCAGAAGATCAAATTTGTTCAAATTAGATTGTTGAATTCCCTATGCTGGATGGTTGTTTTTTTAAGGACAATTTTATGATCCCAAGGTTTTGATGTGATATCACACAAGTGGATTTTTTATTTGCTTAAAATAAAGAAGAGATGAATGCATTAGAAATGTACTTTTTTCATGATTCCATATCTTTTTCAAGAACGCAGTTACAAGAATATTGAGTCTAAAATCTGCATATATTTTGTATCCTTTAAAGGGTAAAACTAAAGTCATTTTGAAAATAGCCAAGCCTATTTTAACCATAACATTTGCAGCATAGGAAATACATAAAAGCAAATTTATCCCTGCTGGGATAACAACTATCTATTTCTATTTAAAAGAAAGTCCTAACATTTAAGAAAGTAATGCTACTTTAAGCAAGGAAAGAAAGAACAAAGCTTACAGAGGGGATGATAACTTAAAAGCAAACAAACGTCAAGGGAGGCTTTCTTTCCTTATCCTCTTTAGTTTGGCTATTTGCTTTTCTGATAACTAATTTTATTTATAACTTTGTTCACTGAAAGAATCTGAATGAATGGTGAATTTGCAGCAGCAGCAGCAGCAGCCAGTTTGTGGGTTGGAGCAATGGTGGGATGTCTTTGGAGGGACACAGGCAAGATTATACATAGAACTACTTACTTCTGTAAAGGGTCAAAGGCTGCCCAAAGTGGGGGCTTTCTGCACAGATCCTTAATCTGGATTAAGAGTCTGTGTAGACTACTTCTAGACTATATAGGGTCTGTCTGCATTGGCCACCAAAAAACAGATGTAAGAACATCTGCTTTTTTTGCTGAACCATCCTCCTGAGGATCCATCCCAAATAAGGACGGATTCTCAGAGGCCCCGCACATCTGCACACACACACAGGGAAGACAGATCGGGCAGGATGGATTGTCTGGGTGCTGTGCGGACACCACAGCACCCATACAAGAAGTCCGCTTGGTTCCCACACAGCCGATGCCTCCCCTGGAGCTGCAGGACTGCAGCAGGCAGCTGCCAGTGATTGCAGGTTTCCGGCAGCATGCGGTGTGCAGGGGAGGGTGGAAGGAGGCAAACCAGCCTGCTTCCATCCTACCCAACATGGCAGCCACCAGGACATCCATCCCTTCACCTGATCATGTGCGGAAGCATCCTGCTTCCACATGGATCCAGGAGAAGGGACGGATTCAAGACCTAATTTCTTAGGTCTTCAATTTAACCCAGTTTTCGGCAGCAAGACCTGTTTTAGAAACATATCTTGCTCGCTGAAATGTGGAAGCGGCCACCTGGAAGAGGTCTCCAAAAGGTCTCCAGTGTGGAAGCTCCAAGGTAAGTGTCTTAACTGGGTGTTAACTGGGTGGTTAAACCGGATTAACCACCCGGTGCGGAAACACCCAATGATCCACATGCTAATGTGGATCTAGGAGGTTGCACTTCTTGCTGGTCCACTCTGCACAAGACAGAACTAATACTAAGGAGGCCCATGATCCAGCACTACTGGGCCTGATTTCAGCAGCACTCCATAGTACGCTGCCCCAAACCACCCACCCCCAGGCTGCAGAGGAGCTTTCATTCTTAGCTTCCAGGCATGAGGAGGAATCTGAAAGCTCAAACAAGCTTTGCAACCACAGGGAGGCACAGGCTCAAGTCAGAACCATCAGTGCAGATAAAATCATATAAAACATCCAAGGATGAAATTAAGAAACAAAATAAAAATAACATCATTATTTGTCCCCATCACCCTTACAAGATCCCCCATTCAACTCAGTGAATTATTTCCTGAGTCAGCAGCCTTAACAAAGAAACAAAGCTACCCTGTAAGTCACCTGGACATTTTCTCTCTGCAGAAGGTAAGTCACTGCCTTCCAGTGACACACATTTTCAAAGGGGCCCCAAACAAATTGTTCTTAGTGAAGAATACAAGGGACAGATAAACAAGATAGGAAAAAGATCTCCAGCCATTGCTGTGCCCCAACCACACAGTCTTTCTTCATAAGGTACCCTGTGGTATCTCCCATACTTCACCATGGAGTCAGTAAGTTCAAAATGTGCATAAGTAAATTGTTGCCTTAACTGCTGGGGCATTTTGTAAACTAAATATTTTTCAAGTTGGAAACTAGATTGTGTTCATGCTAGCCATTTTAGTGATTTTATGATAGAGAGGTTCGCAGTATCATTTTGTGCATTAATGTCCATCACATGCTGCTTAAAAATCTCTTTAATTGGCTGGTAAGTCCATTATACCAGATCCATTGATCCAGACGCATCTGAGGTACGTGCAGAAAAGGCCTACATCTGATGAGGGGCTGAGGAACATGACTTCTGCATGCCAGTGGTGTTCCTGGGCATGCAGTTCAAGGGCCAGAGAGCACCAAGCTTTTCCTGAGGCATCCTCCCTGCAGAGTCAAAAGAAAAGGATTCTGAAGGTGTTTTCAGCCTTCAGACAGTTAGGGTGCTTCCGCACAGGGGCTAATTAATCCGGGTCTACTGCACCCGGATTTAGTAAAACCGGATCACAGCACAGCACCCGGATTTAGTAAAACCGGATCACAGCACAGCACCCACCTCCCATCTGTGCCCCGGGACCCTCCTCTGGCCCGCCATGATTGGCTCCATGGAGCCAAGCATGGCTAGCCGGGGGGACCTCGCTGCCGCAGCTCGCCCTCACCCCAGAAGCGGCAGATCGCCACTTCTGAAGCCAGGGTGAGCTTCCCTAAAGCCCACCCTAGCCCACCTGGGGGGGCGCATGGCGAACCCCCTCCTTACCTGTTCAGCGTCACCCCAATTCTGAGACAAGGCACCCAGGATGCAGCGCGCCTCCTGAGTGGCTGGGGATGCTACTGGCAGCCCTTGCCTTCAGGAGGCGTTCTGCACAGGCGCGTTGCCCTGAGTAGGCAGGCATCCTGGAGAGGCATTCTTCCAGGATTACTTCTGGAAGTTTAACAAAATGATGCCAATCTTCTTCCACTTGGTAGAGCATCCCAGGTGTTCACTATTCTCTGCTTGTGAACACTGGGCCAGTCTCCTATTGGAATGGGCTAAATCATCATTTTTGTACCATTATCCAGTGCTCCATCTGCACAAAGTTGGTATTCTATTGGAAGTACTTGCCTCCAAAGTTGATACCACGTTCCTTGTGGTTGCTGGCATGGGCCAGCAGCAGCATGCAAACAGAGCTATGAATGCCTGTTCTTTATATTACACTGAAACATTTTCTACAGTAAAGTTATATAACAATTTTTAACAACAATATATTATATAATTTGTGAGAGATATGATAAATGCCAACAGTAGGCTATGCTTGTATCAGGCTCAGGAATGTTGCCACCTTTACTAATTGACTTTATTAATTTCCCATCACATTTATGGCTCCACTTACTAGCAAAAAGCCACTGAAATGTTTGTATATATAATTACTTTTCATTATTGAATGCCTAAATGTTCAGATTGTGAAAATCGAGGCTTACAGTGGATGCTCTCTTTTGGCTCATGGCCTGGTACATTATGTTCATTTGTGTTTCCCTTTCAGTAACACACAAAGAAAGAGCACAAATATATGGTGACATTGGAGTCAGTAACTACACCTGATATTTAATTTCTCTCATAAAGTATCAAAGTGACAATGAATTCATTATCACTGGCAGTTATAAACAGGCAGATGTTAGACAAACACAAAATAATAGAGAACAGCAGAATGAGTGTTACTTTTTCATATGTCTCCTGATTAAGATTCACAGGAAGAATTAATAGTTTTAAAAATACATATCCATTAATGGCAGCCTCATATGCTTCCACAATTAAACTTGTATAACATGAACTGGAATAAGATGACAAGAAAACAAGGCAATGTTCTCCAAATGCTATTAGGTGAATTAGGGATACATTTTTGCCTCCCAGACTCCCTAAAACATGATTCTTTCAAGTCATATTTGGAATTTGAATGAAGGAGCCTTGTAGTCCACATCATCTGTATGAGACTAGTGGTAATCTGGATCAGATCCATACTAAGACCATAGTAATCTAAATTAGTGATGGACCCAAGAAGTCAGTATCATAACCATATTAGCTCCTGGAACACAGCTGAGGCTTTCACCCAGAAGATCATAGAAAGAGCATCAAGAAACATGTGCTGTGTTGGTAAGACAGCAAAGCCATCCTTACAGTCCCTTTAGAATAGCTCCATTGACAACCATGTTTGTTGCATTGCCTGCGAAAATACCTCTCAGATGCAGTGCTTGATTGATGGAGACATGGACCAATTGCATCAGATTTGGGAGGTCCTGCCATTGGTAGATCACAGCCACTGATGTGGAACTGGACTTAAACATCCACACTACGTCTCTCCTTAGATTGCATTTGCTGCCCCCCAGCCCACTAATACAAATGCCTCTTCTTACAGTTGATCTAGATGAAGCTCATCTGAGGCATTTCCGCACTGGATCGCGTTCGAAACCGAACGCGTTCAGGCGGAAAGCTTAAGCCAGCTTCGGGCGCTTTCCCCGTTCACACACAGACGCGCCAGAACGCGTGTAAACGCGTTCCGGAGCGTCTGGGTGCGAATGGTCAAAGCGCCCGAAGCTGGCTTAGCCGGCAAACGCCGGCCAGGGGCGCGCCGGCGGCCGCGGAGGCAGATCGACAATCAGCTGTTTGAAAAACAGCTGATTGTCAAAGCCGCGCGGCGTCGGAGGCGAGCCGGCAGGCGATCGGGAGACAGAAGCGGCGCGAACGCTTCTTCTCCCGAACGGCTGCGGACGGCTCGTCCGCGTTGGAACGCGTGTAGAGCACTTCGAAGTGCTCTACATTTCGAACGCGGAAAAGGCAGCTGCGGACACGTCGGGACGCAAGCCGCGCGCGGCCAATGCGGATGATGTGTCCGCAGCTGCCTTTTTCGCGTTCCGTTTTCCCCCGTGCGAAAACGTCTCTGGATTCACTAATCCGGCATAAGGGCAGTAAGTGCAGAAAAGACCTAAGACCATATACATTTCTTATAAATGCTGTGTCTTTTCTATCAGTCACTTCCATATTTAACAGAAATAATTTTTCATACTGTTCATACATAGAGTTCCTCACATTTTTTCAGTATCAATGTAGTTCCAACTGGAAGTTCTGATATCTGAAGAAGTGTAACCAAGGCTACATACACAGAAAGAACAAGTGGAAGTGGCTCTGATTGTTCTGCTGTCTCTTCCTATGTCTTTGAACCATGTGGCTACACAAAGAATAGAAAGCCGGCTGTGAGTAAAACACCACCGAGTTACACCATCCTTTCCACATGTCACCCTCTTTCTATTAGCATGCCTCATTCTCTAACCCATTTCTGGATTAGTTTTGGTTCTCTAAGAGCTACTTTTTCTAATGCCACCCTTACTTTCCATAGTGTGGAGTTTTTACCTTTTTGTGTATTCAGGTATCAGATATTCAAACCCTTAAATTATAACATTCTATTTTGAAACCAGACGCTCATGTTGGTTATAATGCTGATCTTCAACAAAAGGTGGAGGGGGGGGATAGGAGGGAAGGCAAACCCACTAATACCAGTTAATTAGCAACTACAATTTAAATTGTAGACATTTCACTACCAAAGCGTAGAAAATTTAAAACTGATGCGGGAGGAAATTCAGCACTCACTCAGTTGGCTAACACTCTCACAGTAACATTTGTTAATTGTTCAATTCACTTGCATAAGCAATGCTATTCACCACTTAGTGCCATTACTATTATTTTAACACGGTCTAGCACACCCGTATCACTGGTGTGCTATTCAGATAATCAAATCCTTCCTAAGGACCTAGGTTCGTCAGAGTATCAGTGAGGAATGTCTGTTATCCCTAGCAGTGCTACCTTCTGTAGCTGATGAAGTGACTTTATCCATGCCCAAGACATTGTCCCTGTTGGTACAACTATCACCTTCCTTTGTCATAGACATTTAGGCCATATCTCAACTAACTCATTGAGGAACTCTTGCTGTTCAAAGAAGATACCGGCTGCCACCATCATGTCTCCAGTTTTTGCAGCAGTAAGTGCCTGGTGGTACGAATGTTCACAAATGTTTGTTTGTATTTGATTGAATGAAAGAAAATTTCTATTCATTCAAACAGATCCCCTTGGACTGTGGTAGGATTTTGGAATTGAATGAGACTCACATTGTGTGAGCTGTATACTGGTTTACTGTGTATTTTTTATTACTCTTTATAAATATTGGCCACTGATGAAGACTTCTGTCGAAACGCGTTTGGCCTTGAATTTTTAATAGTTTTTATATTTTTATTAGGACTTTATTAACTGTGTTTTATTTTCCACATTTATAAATTTTTCAGTGGGGTATTGCTGCCCTTATAGTAATTATACTGTTTTTTCTGGTTCCAGAGTACATTTATTTTCTTTGGGAGTGGCACATATTTTATTCTGTTTATTGTTGTTTTTCTTGCAGAACCCTTTAGGTTGTTGCTTTCAGTCCTATACATATCCCATACAAATCCCATACAAAGCTGCACACGAAGCTTCACATGAATGCATCAAAACATTCAATTCAGTGTCTGAATTTGGCTAAATTCATACAAATTTTGAATGTCACAAATATCCGTGCACATCCCTACCTGGTGGTGATCATGCAGGCTCCATTGCTGGCAGGACCACCATCCAAGGCGACTCGTATTCAAAGTGTCTTTTCCCATCCTGCATGGAACTGATGCTCAAAATGGTACCTGCACGCTCTGAAATGAGGATGCAGAAGGCATCTTTTTAAAAAAAATGCTTCCTACATCCTTCCCATCCAGGAGTGGAGATGTAGCCTTGATCTCATTTTGCAGATCTTTACTTTTCCATAGGCTTCTTCAGCTCTGGCTGCGTTCACACCTAAGTTTTAATCTAGTTCCAGTCCACTTTCAGAATGAATGAACACACCTTCAAAGTGACTAGTCATTTTCTCTCCACAGTGGCTGCATCCCCAAGCAATTTAAAGTGTGCTAAAACTCTTCTTTTGCCTCTGAGCGCCCCCATGCCAGGGTTTTTAACGAGCTTCCAGTGCTACAAAAGCAGGAAAACCCACGACAAAGTATGTGCCCTTTAAATAAGACTTTCATTGCTCTTTTTGGAAGTCACGGGTTTTCCTTGCAGCATTTACCTTGGGGATGCTCCATGGCAAAAGGGGCAGGGATTGCTGCCTGCACACACAGCCATAAAGCCATAAAGCATTTACACATCTGCTGCAGTTTCCCTCTTTCCCTCTCTAAAGCACATAACTTTCAAAGAGCCAGAATTGCGGAGAATTGCAACATTGTTATCAGGCGTGAAGTGTTATCAGGTGTGAAGTGGATGGATTGCAACATTGTTATCAGGCGTGAAGTGGGTGTATTTAAAGTCACCACTGCTCTACCGGGTGGATTTAGACAGTGATCTGTGAAAGTCCTAAGAGTGAATGAGGAAACCATCACCTAGCCCGGTGATGGCCAACCTATGACACGCGTGTCACAGGTGACATGCCAACCCCTTTTGGGTGACACACATGGTCACCCTGGCACCTGGACGTGTAGTGCTTGCTTGTTCTTGAAGTGTGCAAAATACCAACTTTCAATTGAAGATTTAGCAACAAAAGTCACTAATGTAAAGAATTATTTGTTTTTGCTTTTAATCAAATACATATATCAAAAATATAACTTCTTTACTAGAGCTACAAATATCACAAAATTATGGATATTTCTAGATGTGACACGGCACCCGAGTTAAGCTAGGTTTTCTTGCAAATTTTGACACACCGAGCTCAAAAGGTTTGTCATCATTGACCTAGCCGATGGCTGCAGCTGGCACAGGAAGCCATTTTGGGGACAGAGATCTGGGAGACGAACATAGAACCGATGGCTATTTTTCCTTTGAACAAGAGAGGGGGCGGGGAGAAAAAAATGCTGGCAAAGAAAACACGCTTCCATGGGGACGGAAGGTGCGTTTTAAATGCGCATTTTTCTGAGCCTCATGTGGACGCTTATTCCAGAAGTGCAGGGCACTTTTAAAGTCCTCTTGAATAGAGTGAGAGTAGAGGGAGACTAGAGAGGCAAATAAGTCTGCTGGGGATGCAGCCTTTGTCTCATCCAAAGGGGGATTTTCTGTGTTAGATAATGCTGAACAAAAACATTTTGGCACTCTTCTGATGTCTTCTCTCACTTCGAAAGTAGACTGAAGCTGAATTAAAACTTAGGTGTGAACAGATTACTCACTACCAGATACTGCCACATTAGGTAACACTGTGTTTTTTTTTTCCTCAACTATAATTATTTTGGAAATATTATTATTTTATTATTTGATTTTAGTCACGAACACCCTCCAGATTGTATTGGACTTTTCAATCTTTGTCTTTCTCCTGTAAATGTTAACTACAGTGATTGTGATTATGTGCAATATGCTTAATCTCTTTTATTTTTGTATTTGTACTTATACATGAAAGCCTCAGGGTAGAAAGATAAAATCATTATAAAAACAGATAGAATAGATTAATTTTTAACAGTGACAGTCCTTGGATGGTGAGGGCATGCTGTCTCTTCAGCCAAATGCCAAGGTAACGCTGTGTCTTCAACTGTTGTCTGAATACAATATTCTGGACTATTCATTTTTAATTATCTTTCCAATAATGTGGTTCTACATTCTTAGTGTATTATTTTTCTTATTCCTGTTGTTAAGGTTCATGGTTGCCCGTTTTATCGTGCTTCTGTTTATAACTGATTTGTGCTATCTTTCTGCAGTGGCAGGCGACGTGTTCAATTTTTTCCTCAGCTTCTCTGCACAAGGGTTCTGTTTCTTGTAATTAGGTTTCATTTTTAACTGTATGTTTGATTTTAGTCACGGACAATTGTATTATACTTTTCAATCTTTGTCTTTCTCCAGTAAACGTTAACTACTGTGACTGTGATCCCTTTGTAAAGTCAGGAAACCTGTTAAATAATGGAGATGAAGGGCCTTGCTTTGATATGCATTAAAATAAATAAAGCAAATCAGACTACCCCCACTTCCCTTAACTACAAAAAGTGCTGGGGGCGGTCATTTTCAGAAGAAGAAGAAGAAAACATCCTCAGGAGACAGGATTAAGGATTTAAGCAGTCCATCCACTACAGCATTTCTTTACAAGCCTATACGTTCTGTAGATATTTTTGTTTTAATAGATCCAAGAGGGAACAAAAGATACAAGTGACTGCGTGCCATCCCTAGTATAAGAATAAACTATCCCTCCGATAGAACATAGGAAAATCATATTCCTTTATACCTTGCAAGATGCGAGCACACACATTTCATTTGCATGAACTTAATTGGGATAAAATAAAACAGTAAATAAAATGGGAAAAAATTGTGTATGATAAATTTGCATTATCCATTTCCCCCCCAAGATATTTGGGGAATATTTATTTTATTCTACATGGCAGCATTTTTCACTACAAACGTAACAAAAACAATGTTCTTGGAACAATGTTCTGGGTGTTTCATTTCAAAGAGTATCTGCTATGTGAAAAAGAAAAACTCTTCCTTTCAAATGGTGAACTGAATTCAATAGGAATCACCCTGCAGGGCAGGAAATTCCATACTGTGAGGACAAGCTATTAAGTGGCCTGGAAGTCTAGTTTCCTCCAATCAACATTTTTCTTTTGTCAAGCCGCATAAAGGGTAACCATCCAACCTGATCCAATTTTGAACCAAGCTGATGCTTCAAGAAACACAGGACACCCTCCCCCCCAATTCTGGCATTTGATTAAACAAATTTTCTCTCTCAATATCTTCACTACGCTACACATAGGGTAGAAAGTAGCTTCATCAAAACATAATCATATGCCTGAACAATTAGACTTGGGCTAAAGCCACAAGATTGTTGTGGTTGTTGTTAATTGGAATTAACCTTCTTGTATGTATTAACTTCAATGACATTTTAAAGACATTTTGTTTTTGTGGCATCAAGCTGCTACTTGAAAAAGACATTTTGGCAAGACAGGTTCATCAACGAATGGACCTTGTACTTCTATGGACCTATACTATGCCATTCATTGCTATGATGCTAAGGCATGGTATGATAAAAGAGATCTGGGAAAGACAAATGAGGACAATTAAAAATGGAAAACACATATTTAGGAATTACATTATAAAATGAGTACAGAATGGGAAGAATCTGGCTGAGTAGTAGCACAAGTGAATAGGATCTGGTGTACTAGTTGACCACAGGATGAACATGAGTCAGCTGCAAAAAAGGCAAACACCATCCTAGGATGCATCAAGAGGAGTAAAGAGTCCTCTTGAGAAGTAACTATTCCTCTTTACTTTACCTTGGTCAGACCTCATCTAGAGTCCTGTGTCCAGTTCTGGGCATGCTAATTCAAAAAAGAAATTAACAAACTAGAGCAAGTCCAAAGAAGGGTTACCAAAATGGTGAGTGGTCTTCAAGCCATGACCTATGAGAAATGGTTGAAGGATCTAGGAGTGTTTTGCCTACAGAACAGAAGACTGAGAGGAGACATGATAGCTGTCTTCAAGTATCTGAAGGGCTGTTGCAGTGCAGAGGGATTGTCCCTATTCTCACTTGCACAAGATGGGAGAACTAGAAACAATGGTAATGGAACTTCAAGTGAATCAATACAGATTAGATATTAGGAAAACCTTCCTGACAGTGAGGGTGAATAGTCAATGGAATAGGTTGCAACAGAAGATAGTGGGTTCTCCTTTGCTGGAAGTCTTCGAGCAGAGGCTGGATCTACATCTGTCTGGGATGGTTTAGGAAATTCTTCATTGAGCAGGCAGCTGGACTCGATGACCCTAGAGGTCCCTTCAAACTCTATGATTCTATGATTCTAGTAGTCAATAGATCAGCTATCAAAATGATATCAGACAGTGCAAAATATATACCACTTATATTTCTTGAGCTGCTTAAAGCTGTAGGTGAAGAAGCAAACTTTGGACACATGATGCAAGTGCCAATGGATTAGGGGAGTCTGATACATCCATATGAGATTGCTATTTTTGTTGGTACAAATTTTAATGCTTATTTTTTGCTATGTAAGGATGATATATGTAGCTATGAAAACATTGTTTTGATATAAGAAAGCCAGAGAAGAATGGTGCATTGATCCACCTGTGGCCCATTTAATTATGTTTTATATTTTGTTTTATATTTTTGATACTGTATTTTAATTTGTCATATTGTTTAATACTTTTTAAGGGGGTGAGGGACCATAATGTTTTATTCTTATATGATGTTTTTATATTTATTGTTGTCAACCGCCCGGATTGGTTCGCCACAGGGCGGTATACAAATAAATATTATTATTATTATTATTATTAAATGATATGGTTATGCCTGGTAAGGTTGAAAAAATGGGGGGGGTAGAAAGGACAGGATAGATTAATTATGGTAATGTTCTTAGAAAAGCTCCTAAAAACAAATTAAGGTGACCAGCATTTGTCTATATTGTACATTCTGTAGGACCTGAACCAAACTCAAGCAGTTTGTCCACATATTTGACCAAGGCACACCTACTTATGATAACAAGAAGTCAACTGGGTGAGCATGCCACCACATTCTTGAATGAAGTTGCTGAGGAGCCCTTTGGGGAGGGCTAATTTTCTTGTCCTCAATGGAGGCTATTTGGTTTTCCACTTAATTGATGCTTCCAGGCTTGAAAATGATAGGAATAAGCAGGAGTAAAATTTGCGTGTTCATTTGGCCATTGAACCAAGCAACTATTTCTTAATTCCACTGTCAAAAAATGGGGGGGGGGGGTGTTGCATCTGATTTCACACTAGTCTGAAGAGAAAAAAATACCCTTTTATTGAAAAAAAGCCCCTTTCATTTGCCAAAATACAGTGAAGCATGAAGGTTCAATCAGATTGTTTATGTTTTCAAGCTAGAGACTGGTTTGGTTCAATCAAGTCCCCCCACCCTTTGTTTTTGTATATGCAAACAACCACATGTTCAATTCTAGTTGAATACCTGTGAGCACAAACTATTCAGATTTTCAAATGTGAATCAACCTTTGCACAATTCTAGAAAATAGAGACAAGGAAATATCATTTCAAGCAGTAATTATAACACATCCCCACCCTAATGTCCATGAAGAAACTGCCTGCTTCTTTAAGTGTAGACTCACTTCAATAACATCTAACAAATAATTAATATTTATTTATTTATGACTCTTCCCCATCCCCAAAAATCCTCTGAGCAGTTTACAAAATAGAAAGGACTGAATGGGAATCTTTTCCTTCCTTCCTTCCTTCCTTCCTTTTTTCTTTCTTCTTTCTTTTTCTTTCTTTCCTTCCTCTCTCCCTAGTAAGAAAGGTTCATATTAGGCACTTATATTTTAAACTGAGTGGAATGACCTTCACTCAACACTAAGCTAAAGAACACTGTAAGTACTCTTTTAAATGCTATACCTTTCCTCAAAACAAAACAATACCTATTAATTAATCCCAACTGAAAACAGCAGTTTTATTTACTTCTAACCTTATTTGCCTATTGAGGGAGGATGTTGCATATTTTGTTTGTTTATAACTTTACATGCCTCCTTAACAGCTGTCATGCTCAGGTGAGTGATTACTCGACTCCTGCCGGGCAGCATTGGAAAGACGAGGAAGTAATGTTTTAAAAGTCTCTTTCATTTCCTGCAGCATATCAAGCACATAACTGCTGCAGATGAAAACCTAATTTGCTGTAATGAAAGCCACTTTTACCAATCACATCCTGACATGACACTCATTTGAATTCACTTCCTGTCAAGGTGCTGACTTTTCTCTCTCTTTTTTTCTCCCTGAAATGTGTTGGAAAGGTACCATAATTATGGTCGATGACTATGGCTGTGTTCAGAAGCTGGTTACTTGTCCTCTTATATTTTAATATTCTGGAACTAAGCATGGATATTCCAGAATATCCATGGTTTATTTGGGAATATCCAAATATAGTAGAGCAAGTAACCAGTGTCTGGATGCATCTGAAGTATTAGTTCTGGTTGTTTTTGTTTTAAAGAAATTCATGGTTGCATCCATCAAACCTTTTACAATGCAGCCAAACATCTGAGTAAACGTTGCAATTTCTCTTCATTTTTTCATCTCTCCTTTTGCATCCTTACAGTTCTTTTGTCACTTTTCTTTCCTTTCCTTCCCCACAACCTCACTTTACAAGGGTATGAGATTGACAATAACCTTTGTGTCAGTGTGTTTTTCTTTTTTAAAATCACACTGCTAGGATGTAGCAGGGAGTCTATGGCAACTGCCACACAACAACAGAAACAGTGCCCCTGAAATGATACCGGATCCCTTTGTGGTCAAGTGCATCAGTGGTGTTGTGCTCTCTCCATGTCTGCCACTGAAGCTGATAGCAAACATCAAAGCCAGGGAACTTTTGTTCCCCGGTTCAGTGTTTCTACCTGGGGTTGTTTTGCAAATAGGTCAGCCATTATTATGTGTTCCCAGGTATCTTCACAAGGTGCAAAGGGAGGAGAATGAACAGAAGAAATGTCAGTGCTGTTCTTATCATTTTGCTGAGTACTAACAGTGGAGTGCGTACTCTCCAGAGTGTGCCTATGGATCCCTGCAAATTTTACTAGTGAACAAGACCAGAGACGTTTTCGCACGGGGCTGAACGGAACGCGGAAAAGACAGCTGAGGACACGTCATCCGCATTGGCCGCGCGCGGCTTGCGTTCCGACGTGTCCGCAGCTGTCTTTTCCGCGTTCGAAATGTAGAGCACTTCGAAGTGCTCTACACGCGTTCCAACGCGGACGAGCCGCCCGCAGCCGTTCGGGAGAAGAAGCGTTCGCGCTTCTTCTGTCTCCCGAACGGCTGCCGGCGCGCCTCCGACGCCGCGCGGCTTTGACAATCAGCTGTTTGTCAAACAGCTGATTGTCGATCTGCCTCCGCGGCTGTCATCGCGCCCCTTGCCGGCGTTTGCCGGCTAAGCCAGCTTCGGGCGCTTTGAGCATTCGCACCCAGACGCTCCGGAACGCGTTTACACGCGTTCTGGCGCGTCTGTGTGTGAACGGGGAAAGCGCCCGAAGCTGGCTTAAGCTTTCCGCCTGAACGCGTTCCGTTTCGAACGCGATTCAGTGCGGAAATGCCTCAGGATGATACTTTGGAGCCTATTTAGAGGGGTTTGCCCCTTATCTTGAACCACTGTGTGTTAACCCTTTTCTTATAGTGTATTAAGGCATGTGTGGAAAGTGTCTTTGCTTTTGTTTGCTTTTGTTCTAAAGGCTTTTGTATGTAGGAGAGTTCAAAAAGTAATTTTGCTTCTTTGAAATATGACCGCCTCGATCAGTCAAGTTAATGACATCCATGACTTTTGGATGCACCCAAGTCTGAGCACAGCTAGATTTCAACAACTCATCAGAAAACCATCAGAGCATGTGTGGGGTTGAAAAACACCCCTGTTGAAATCCATTTATGGTAATGAACTGTGTCTGCTCAGATATTTGCTTGTTTTATGTTGTTTTTCAGGTTTGTTCTCTGGACTATAAACTTAGGATTAACAAGTATAGAACAACCAGTATTTTAGAACAGCTGGGATAGAAATATTTTCCTTCAAAGAATGCAAAGCCATGCACTAGTCTTGTAGAATTTTCAGTTGTACAGAAATAAGCAATTCTAAACAAGCACTTGTGAGGGCTGGAACAGGCCAGTTGGAACTGCTCTAACTTTATCATTCTAAATGGGAGCAGAATGAGGTAATCCACACTTGGACTACCAGTCCTGGAAGAGGCCCCATGCTGCTCTTTGCTGATATGAAGCTCATGTAAGCTTTGGAAGACCGCAGTGGCTGAAACAACTAGTCCTAAGGGGACTCACTCTTTGGCAGTGTAATTCGGTGTGCTACTGAAACGGACCCCCCTGCTAAATTGGCCCATGGAGGCATGCACCCTTTTGCATGCCTTCCTGAGCCAGTCTAACAGCATTCCAGTCAGGAAGCCATTTTGAATGCCTAGACTGGGCTATGTTGCATCCAAAGTGGATGCAGCATGCTAACAGGCCTCTCTAGCCTGCACCAAAATGAAAGAGAGAGGCCCAGAAGTGGACTGTGTCTTCCACTGTGATGGGAAACTTGTTAAGTGTGGAAAAGACCAGAGGTATTGGATTCCTGTCAAAATCATCTCCATGATTTCTAAATGTATAGAGCAGCACTTATAAATTTCATGCTAATCTTTCTCTCTCTCTCTCTGTGTGTGTGTGTGTCAGAGTAGAAAGGAGAGGGAATTCTTATGGATGTGTGATTTATGAGTGGCTGCCATAACTCAGGTACAATCAAGAAACTAAGCAGATGCTCCTGAATTTGATGAATAATAGAAATAGTGTCATCAGCATATTGATGAACCTGTACTCTAAGCTGATGACTGATCTCTTCCACTAGCTATATATATACATATATTAAAGTGAATCCTCCCATCTAATAAATACGTTTTCTCCAGACGTCTTTCATGTACTCAGTCCCAAAAAGATAGCAGCTGTCTATGTTCTGGTAGAAAAGAGGACTTGGGAATAAAAACAAAAAAAAGCCTGTAGTTGAAACTCATTCTTTGCAATGTTCACTTGCATGACTTGCATCTTTGGAGGAATCCATACATCTATTTTCTCCTCAGAAGAAAAGTGAAGCATGAAAATGATGGAGATGTGGTTCTGAACGCACATTCACATAAACATAGACTTATGCCACTTCATGTAACAAGCCTCCAAGAGTCAAGATACATCTTTTTAGGATTATCTCTGGATAGTAAACTGAAATTTTTGTCAGGGAGAGGTAATTTATTTGCAAGGGAAAGACACTTTTTAATTGTATGGTTGCAAATAAACGAGAGGGTTTTGTTGTCGTTGTTGTTCTGTTTAGTCAATTCATTTAGATTTGAATGAAAATAAGGCTGCTTCCACACAGCAAATAAAACCTGATCTCCGGCACCCGGATTTATTCAAACCGGCTCCCAGGGTGCCCGGTAGATCCGGTTTAATGGGGTAGCTCCGCATCTAAGAGATGCGGAGCTACCCCGGGCCCAGGCCTCCGCACACGCGGCAAAGATCTGGATTGGAGGCGGGCGCCACTGCGGCTTGCCCTCACCCCAGAAGCGGTGGATCGTTGCTTCTGGAGCCAGGGCGAGCTTGCCTAAAGCCCACCCTAGCCCACCCTGGGGGGAGCATGGCGAATCCCCTCCTTACCTTGTCAGCATCGGCCTGTTTCTGAGGGTTGGTGCCCAGGATGCAGTGCGCCTGTGTCCTGCGTGTCTCCTGAGTGGCTGGGGCTGCTACTGGCAGCCCTTGCCCTCAGGAGGCATTCTTCAGAGAATGTGCACAGGCTTTGAAGTTTTCAGTTTTGTGCATCTCCCATGGGTGCTCCCCCCCCCCCGAGCCTCCTCTAGACCCCATTGCACAATTGTGGTGGAAACAGGCTCCGTATAATCCGGATTTGATGGCTGAAGACCCCATTGTAGACCCCTTTAATGGGGTCTACAGGAAATCCGGATTATGGGTCCTGAAGGACCCATATGATCCAGATTTCCCTAGAACAAATGTGGCTCTAATGGGGTCTGTAGTGGAAATGCGATCTTCCTGCTCTGAGCCAGATGGGTCCTTAATGGGTACTTAGTGCTAGTGGAAAAACACCCAAAGGTTCTGTAATAAAAGTCCTGCTTTCTAACTTATTCATAAATTATCTAGGTCAATTCCACACTAGTAAACATACTGGACCAACAAGTAAGCAGAAGCTTCCCTTTTGCAAGACCACCCTTAGAACACATCAGCATGTGGAAAGAAGGCTTTTAGTAGCTTATTGGCTTAGTTATTACCAATTATGGAGCAGAATGTTGAATAATTTGGAATCCCAAAAATAAACCCAAAATCACACCCCAAGGGAATTTAGCAAGATCTTTGCAAAGGCTTTAACAACAAAAAATACCCATAAACAGAGACATCAGGCATAAAACAGATTAGAAATCAATATTTAATAATGTAGCAAAACCATCTCTAAAAAACAGTTCATTTGTACATTCAAAAGAGCAAAAGATAGACATATAAACACCCAAATATTCCAAAAATGAATTACCATTTTCTGCTAAGATGTCTTAGAGATGTGCACAAATATTTATTTTTATTTGATTCATATCAAATTGAAAATTTGTACTTGTTCAAATAGATCCACATTGAATGTGGCAGAATTCATATTTGATACAAATGTTTAATCATATATGAATCCATACGAATAGCATATGAATCCCATACAGATCCCGTATGAATCCCATATGAAGCTTCATATGAATCTATCAACACATTTGATTTGAATTTGAACGTCAATCTCCGAATGTGCCAACATTTGTTTCAAATTCATATGTCCGAATCTGGACGAATTCATAGAAATTTTGAATGTTATGGATATTCATGCGCATCCCTAAGGTGTCTTTGTGCAATAAACTTAGTCCACCCAATTTCATTGAGACAACAATCCAGCAAAACCTCCAAAAATGCCATAAAAATTAATTTTTATGACTAAAAACATGAAAATAAAGCTCAAATAAAACAATTTTTAAAATGTAAAAGAAAGACATAAAGGTCAGAAAAATATAGAAAATTAGTCATAAAGCTAGAAATCACAAAATTTAGCCAAAAAAAAAATTGGGGGGGGGAGGAGGTCACAAGCAGATCTCACCCATCCTTCTTCTTCTTCTTCTTAGCATGTCTTCAACTCTCTCAGTATTCCAAATAAAAAATAAAAGCTGCAGAGATATAGCAAAAAACACATCCATTTCAGGAACAAAAATAATTTTTAAAAAGGAATGAGCAACTTATCCCAGTCCTTGCAGAGCAGGAGATTCAGACTTCATCTTTGGAGAAAAAAAGAGAATGTCTCAATTACTCTCATCAGAGAGAAGGAAGGGGGGATACCAACTCATGCCATTGCAAGAGTGAAAGAAGACACAAAAATACCCATAGCTGCTTCTACCTTCTACCTAGTCCTATACACAATCTAACAAAGAAATTTGTGACATCAGAATTAGACTGTCCTTAAAGGTGTGTCTCACCAAACCCAATGTATTCCTGTCTAACCCCAAAACCTCTGTGGATGTGACCACATAAGTAAAGTTTAACCCAGATTCCTATTAACACTTCCTAATAAAAGCAAGCAAAAAGGTAAGACAAAATAACATTGGGTGTTTTTCCACTGTCACTAAAATGGGTTCGTAATGGCATTTTTGTACCCATTAATGGGTACCTAATGGGTACTTCTAGTGACAGTGGAAAAACATCCATTGTCTAACAATTCATTTTAATTTTTGATTTGAATCTGCACATATGATTGTCAACAACATTCATATATGCACGTACGCATCTTCACCACATCCGAACGTATCTGTACGCATCCTTACATGTCCATATGCATCCTGTAGTTATCCCGTATGCAACCTGAGGCATTTCCGCACTGCATCGCGTTCGAAACGGAACGCGTTCAGGCGGAAAGCTTAAGCCAGCTCCGGGCGCTTTCCCCGTTCACACACAGACGCGCCAGAACGCGTGTAAACGCGTTCCGGAGCGTCTGGGTGCGAATGCTCAAAGCGCCCGAAGCTGGCTTAGCCGGCAAACGCCGGCAAGGGGCGCGCAGACAGCCGCGGAGGCAGATCGACAATCAGCTGTTTGACAAACAGCTGATTGTCAAAGCCGCGCGGCGTCGGAGGCGCGCCGCAGCCGTTCGGGAGATAGAAGCAGGCGCGAATGCTTCTCCTCCCGAACGGCTGCGGGCGGCTCGTCCGCGTTGGAACGCGTGTAGAGCAGTTTAAAGTGCTCTACATTTCGAACGCGGAAAAGACAGCTGCGGACACGTCGGAACGCAAGCCGCGCGCGGCCAATGCGGATGACGTGTCCACAGCTGTCTTTTCCGCGTTCCGTTCAGCCCCGTGCGAAAACGTCTCTATTTTCATCTGTAAAGATCTGTACAAATGCATACAGATGAAGGAAAGATGCGGATCTTCAAGTATGTACTGTGTATGAATGTGTACACCTACAAATGTCTGGATAACTAGTTGATTTGAATGTTTACATTTGAATTTCGGGACATTCTACTGAGTTCAAATGTTGAAATTTGGCACATCAGATCGGACTTTGAATGCCTACGAATATTCGTGCACATTCTTAGTCAGGAGCACAGCACAAGTTGTTGTGGCCATTGCTGTGGTGATCTGAATCACCTGTGACAAATGTTCACACCTTGGTTGGCCATGGGTAATTTGGAGATGGTGTCAGTGTGGACACCCAGCCACTGTCACCAAATGTAACTTCAGTGGACTATCATCCCCCTGATGTTAAGTGCAAAAAAGCACAGAGATATCTCAAACTGGTTTAAACACAAGCTGGTTTAACTGGTTTAAATTTGATCAGAAAACGGTGCTTCTCATCAGTGTGCTTCAGAACCTCTAAGTAATATATCTACACTCAGGGAAATTTTCAATTCATAAGAGTTTTGGAGTTCAGGCTGATTTTCTGCCCCCTCAAATGCTGCCAGATGAGGATTCACTGTTCCCTGTTATTCCTGTTGCTCTGAAAAAAAAAAATCTCAGTTTCCTCTGAAACCAACAAATAGAAGTGAAGGTGGGATAGAGGAAGTGATCTTTTATGATGTCTCCCTCTTTTTCTCCTTTTCACCTTTCAAACTACATGTTTTAAATGTTGCATAGACTTTGAACTGAGGTAAAAAGCTGTGAGATTGCAACTTTTCCCTTGGGACACCAGCATGGCTCCCTTGTTTAGCTCAAATCTGAAAGCCAGAATTTGAATTGGCTGAAGATTATTTCAAATGTCCTCTACAGTCCCTCCCTCTCCCTCTATGATGAATTATAAGTTGAAATAAAAATGTGTTCTTTTCCTTCATGTTCAAAACCACAGTTTTCTCCTGTAATAGATAAAGCATGTTATTGTTAACATAGAAAGAATGCAAAAGCCCACAGCAGTCTTTTCATTCCCTTCAATGGATATTTGATTGACTCTGTGCCGTAGGAATTCCAATGAACCTAAATATACATTTACTAAATATGTGAAAATAATATGCTCTAAAAGGTTTAACAAAATGATTTTTGGACAGTATGGAAAGGGCAAACCGAAGGAACCATTTCAGCTGCCAGATTTGCTCTTTCTGCTACATTTCTTATATTTTTGAAGTGGTAGCTTAGAAAATGTCAAGTCTAATCTCTTACAAAATAGCAAAGAACACTGTCCCTTTCATAGAGCCGTAGATATTACTGAAAAAAAGGGGGCGCTAAGGTCATACAGTGTAATTACATTAAAGAGCCCATAGAAGATTTGGTTTAATGCGAAACCTCTCTTAATTTTGTTCCATCGAGCTTGTCTTCAAATGTCAGCCTGTTGATGGACATACAGCCAAACTGAGATGCTTTGGATCTGCAAGACAAAGGAAATTGTCAAAGACCTAAAAAGTGACATGAGGGCAATTTATTAGTCAATTTAGGAAAGATCTCCTCAAGCAGAATAAATAACGGGACATTTTATTCTAAGAACTCGAACTAATAATCTTCCCTTGTTATAGAGATAAGACAGCTGAAATGCATCGGAGCTTGTAGTGTCTTAATTAACAGCTGTAGAAATAGCTAAGACCTGGAGAATAATAGGTCTGCTTGGATTTTATAACAATTGACCTGTGCTAGGGATGCAATAAACAGATGTTCAACCAGTTCCAGGGGACTGTAGGACACTTGATTTCTCAACCCCTGTTGTTGTTTAAAAACCTTACACAATTCCCTAGAAAAGAGCTGCATCCAGCAAGGGAGGTAGATCACCTTTTTTAGGTAGTACCACAGGAAGTACAGTTGTCATTTTAGTCCCCTCAATGGGCGAGAAAGGTGGCACACATCAACACTCATCATCATACATATATGTGATCTCACCTGCTGCCCCACATATGCATGGGGACAACAGTGCAATAGCATGTCTCAGTGCATGGGGACAACAGTGCAATAGCATGTCTCAGTGCATGGGGACAACAGTGCAATAGCATGTCTCAGTGCATGGGGACAACAGTGCAATAGCATGTCTCAGTGCATGGGGACAACAGTGCAATAGCATGTCTCAGTGCATGGGGACAACAGTGCAATAGCATGTCTCAGTGCATGGGGACAACAGTGCAATAGCATGTCTCAGTGCATGGGGACAACAGTGCAATAGCATGTCTCAGCATGCATGTGTGATGCTGCCACCTGCGAAGTCACACACATTTGCAGTGCTGCACACCCACATGCACTACAGTCAGCATTAGAGATGTGCAGAAATGGGTTTTTGGCATCCAATTTGTAGTGAATCAAATGTTAGAAAATTCGTATTCATTTGAATAGATCCTCTTTGAATGTGGTTGGATTCTATTTGATATGAATGTATTCGTACAAATTCATATGAGAATCTGATAGGAGTGCATATGGATCCTATACAAATGCATACATATCAGATACATATCCTATACCAATGCATACATGTCGGATATGTATTGGATGTATATCTTCTACGAACACATAGAATCAATATGTACCTGTGACTCATGCGAGCCAGTCTGGTCTAGTGGTTAGGGAGCCAGACTCTTATCTGGGAACACCGGGTTTGATTCCACCCTCCCCCAGGAAGCCAGCTGGGTGACCTTGGGCCAGTCACAGCTCTCTTCTGAGCTCTCACAGCCCCACCTACCTCACAGGGTGTCTGTTGTGGGGAGAAGAATAGAAAAGCTTTGTCAGCCACTTTGAGTCCCCTGAAATGGGTGAGAAAAGCAGGATAGAAAAGCCAACTCTTCTTCTCCTTCTTCTTTTACCTGATATGTATCCACAGTTTAACAGATATACAAATTATTCATACAAGTGTTCCAAAACATTTGTATTTGTAGGAATGTTAATCTATGAATGTGGTAATATTTGATTCGCGTACAAATGTCAAAATTCATACAAATGTGTATGAACAACAAATGTTATGAATACTCATGCATATCCCTATTCAACATCATAAAATGGATGCCAGGCCATGCTGCACAAAAGCTCAGTTTTCTCCCTGGATGTGACTCCCTACCGAGGAATCATATAAAGCTTTCAATGAGAACTGTGGCTGTGGGTTAAAGTCTCTTACAATCCCCTGCCTCTACAGCCATTTGCCAAAGGAACATGGTGAAAGTTTAGTGTGTTGAATGGTGGAGAAATAGTCTGCAGAAAAAAGCAAAACTGTTGTAATGTACTCAAGGAGACTATGGGCTGTTTTTCCACGGTCACTTAGTACCCATTTTAGCACCCATTAAGGACTCATTTGGGTGAGAGCCGTTTCCACCATGTTTCCCTTAGGGACACATTTCTTTCCACCGTGCCTCGGGAAATCTGGATCATATGGGTACTTTTTGGCCTTTAATCCAGATTTTCTGTAGACCCCATTAATGGGGTCTACAAGGGAACCTGTTTCCACATTAGTTTCGCAATGGGGTCTAGAGGAGGCTAGGGGGAGGGGGCACCCTTGGGTGGGGAGTCCCAAAACCTATGCTTCGAAGTCATTTCGAAGTTGCTTTGAAGTCACTCTGAAGTCACTTTGAAGTTTACTCTGAAGGCTGTCATAGACTTCAAGAATGCTCCAGAGCTATTTTGCACAGACTTTGAAGTGACTTCGAAATGACTTCGAAGTGACTTCGGAGCCGCTTCAGAGATTGCACCTCCTGTCCCTCCAAACACCTGGGGTGACAGGCAGACCCCTTGTGGGTAGATCCGGATTTCCAAATGGGTACTCCAGTGTGTCCACAGCAGGGAGGCTAGCACCCATTGCTATTGGGTGCTAGACCACCCATGGAAAAACATTGGGTACTTCCCTTAATCCAGATCTAGTAGATCCAGATTAAGAGAAGTACCCATTCCCTAGATCTGGATCTTCTTAGATCCGGATTAAAGGAGTGTGGTGGG
Source organism: Aspidoscelis tigris stejnegeri (assembly GCA_023333525.1). Lineage (NCBI taxonomy): Eukaryota > Metazoa > Chordata > Lepidosauria > Squamata > Teiidae > Aspidoscelis > Aspidoscelis tigris. Next base: position 12,352,530 of record JALMGA010000006.1, on the reverse strand, counting down.
AAAACACCCTTTCCCATCTCAAGATCAGAGAGTGTGAGCTAGTTCAGAATGTCCTGAAAAGTCTTACCATGAAGGATTGAAACAGAAAAGCTGTGCCCCACTCTGCACTTACCTGCTGTAAGTCAGGATCATGGAGTCCAGAATAGCTAGGCCAACTGATCCTGATCATGGGTACCCACTCAATAGCCTCAAGGCCCAAGTAAGCTTGTAGGCTGCACTCATGCTGCTGGGGACTTGAAACAAAGGTGCTTAGCCCCAGGGCCTCTGGAGTAGGGATATGCATGATTTTTTTTCCATGTTTGCTAGGCATTGAAGTGAATGTGAAGGAATTCCATTTGTTTGAACAGAGCCATTTCACATGTGATGGGATTAAAATCTGATGCAAATGTTCTTCAAATGCTATTTGAATCCAAGCCACCAGTCACACCTATAAACCCCTTCCAAATTCCCACCAAATCTATTTTGAATCCTCTCCGAATATTTTGGATCAGCTCTGAATCCACTTTGAATCCTCTCTGGATCCACTGCAGACAAGACTGGGCAGCTGTGTTGCCACCTCCCCACATTCGCGGAGAGAACAAAGCATTGAACAAATGCACAAAAGCATTCATTTCACATTTGAATGTCAATCTTCGCATATAGCCAACGTTTGATTTGAATGCAAATGTGCCAATTCATACGAATTCTGAATTTTGAATGTGATGATTGTTTGTTCACATCCTTACTCTGGAGTGTGCGTCTTGGCAGTGGACGATGGCATGCTGCTGGAAAGTGTTCCCTCATTAATCCAAAACATGGGAGGCATGAGGCATTTTCGCATTACATCCGGAACGGATGTAGAGCACGTGGCCTAAGTAACTTCAGGACGCTTTCAGCATTCACACACAGGAACGCAGGAATGCGTGTAAACGCGTTCCTGCGCGCCAGTGTGCGAATGCTAAAAGCGTTCGGAAATGACTTAGCCGGGAAAGGCCGGCCAGGGGTGGGGATACGGCCCATAAGGTTGCCTCCCATTGGGTGTGAGCACCCAAGGGGCAGGCAGTGCTGTCAGGTCACTTGCCCCACTTCGTGACAGCTGTACGGGGCTTGATCGAGCCCTGTGTAGCTGGCACAAACATACCGAGGCACCCGGGCACCCATCATGGGGCCCGGGGCAAGCTCCCTATGGGACAGGACCCCTTCAGAGATCGGAGCACGTGGCTCAGTTCTCCGAAGGCTTCCCTCCGACCCCAATCGCGCCCTGTCCCATCTACCAGCGTCAGCGCACCTGGACAATCACCAGCCCAGCAAGGCTGGTGATCAACGCGGTCCTCGCCAGCTGTGAGGCCGATTTTTGGCTGATGCTGGTGTGTGTGTGTGTGCCCACGGCTGTCAGGGAGGGAAGCGTGTGCAAACGCTTCCCTCCCCACACAGCCTGGGATGCTTGGAACGCGCATGGACGGATGCAGAGCACTTTAAAGTGCTCTGCATCTGGAACACACAGAAGACATCCCGGAACAGGCTGGGACGGAAACCCAGCTGCGGCAATGCAAATGCCGCGTTTCGGGCTGTCTTCCACACATTCCAAAAGCCCATGTGCGAAAAGGCCTATGATGTCTACTTGCATCTTACATTATTGGTCAGGGACAATTTCACACTTCCCTTCCTATCCTGTGGATGGGAAAGGTGCACGATGAACCAACCCTGACTAGTGCTCACACTTGTGGGTCCCAGCCGATGACAGCCCACACCATGTGGAATACTGTGTCCAGTTCTGGTCACCCCAGTTTAAAAAAGACACTGACAAGCTGGAGCAGGTTCAAAGGAGAGCTACCAAGATGGTGAACGGTCTGCAAACCATGTCCTATGAGGAACGGCTTAAGGAACTAGGAATGTTTAGTCTAACAAAAAGAAGACTGAGAGGAGACATGATAGCTGTCTACAAATACCTCAAGGGTTGTCACAAGGCAGAGGGATCAGCCCTGTTCTCACTCTCTCAAGGAAGGACTAGAAACAATGGGGTGAAACTGCAGGGGAAAAGATTTAGTTTAGATGTTAGGAAAAAATTTCTAACAGTAAGAGTGATCAACCAGTGGAACAGGCTGCCACGGGAGGTGGTTGGTTCCCCTTCGATGGAGGTCTTCAAGCAGAGACTGGACAGCCATCTGTCTGAGATGGTTTAGGAGATCCTGCCTTGAGCAGGGGGTTGGACTCGATGACCCAGGAGGTCCCCTCCAACTCTACCATTCTATGATTCTATGTGTGATTGAGCACTTACCTGTGTTCAATTGTCACCATCTTGAGTGTGGTGCCCTGCATGACTCTGCATGTAATGCTGACACTGTGTGCAGTCGCAGTTGCATCAGGGAGTTATGTAAGCTGCCAGCATGTTTGCACAGCAGCTCCAATGACCTCCCCACCCAGCAGAGGTGTGGATGGTCACCAACTGGATGCTGTCAGGTAAGTTCTGGTTGCATGGAAAAATTGGTGTGCTTGTGGTGCACAATTTCATACACCACAGCTAGTTCATGATAGGTGAACATCTGGGAAGGCAGGGGGTGATTGTAGGCTCTAAGCTTGCCCAGATGTTCACCTACCATGAACTATGGGCCAAACTGTGAATCAGCCCCATGTTCATGACGATCTGCTGGGCCTACCAGTGATCCTGGTGAAGCCACACCAGTGGGTGATAGCACCTCCTAACTGTGTACTACACAAAGCCTTAATTCACATTAAGGGTCCATAAAGCAAGGGCCTGTATATGAATTCAAATGAGATGTTCCTAATTTTGACTGGATTCCATGGTAATAAGTTACAATGAAGTTGGGTGGGATGGAAATAATCACTTTAGGGACAGGCTAGCTGAGATAACTCAATCAAAGCCACATCACAAAATGTTCCTATTTGATTGCCATCCTTAACTAGGGTAATGTTGCTTTTTCTTCACAAGAAGAGGCAGAAAAAATTCCCCCACACTGATCTTTCTGAAAATGCAATTAACTTTAGAGGCACAGAGAGCCCTAAGGCACAGAAGTTATTTTTACTATTTCTCAGGTTGTTTTCTTGTAGTATGGATATAGGTATTATTGCATTCAGTCTAATGCTATACGTATATTACTTTTCGAAGTGAGAAGAAGAGCTAATTTTGACAACTATTCTGCCTTAGTTTTAAATTTGCTGGTGCTTTCCCTCCATTCTGGCTTCCTACATTTGCAAATGGCGCAGCAGCAGCCCAGACTCTAGTTCAGCTTATGGAATAAGCTGAGAGGAGGATCTTGAATTAAGAAGAGATACGTTATAACCAGATTTCAGTGGACAGCTTGCACTACTCACACACACGCATGCACACATGCGCACATGTATGCACAGAAACACACACGTGAACACACATCCAGACAAAGTAGAAAATAACAAACGTATCAATGAATCCCAGTGAAAACTGAAGGGGACTATATCAAATTAAGTCAGACCTTAGTAAAAATCAGGGCTTATGTCGCTAATTATTCCTTCATGTAAAGATAAAAATCAAATAAAGTACCCCAGCAGAGAAATCTGGGATGTTAGGAAGGAGGAATGTGTCATATTTCCCAGGGAGCAAAACTAGATAGATAGATGCAGCTATTTCATTTCTGAATGACTCTTATCATTCTGTTGTAGCTAGGCTTTCCTTATTGTTCTTTTTCTTTGAAAGTATGTACTTGTATTTTCTCACTGATTAAAACAGTGTGAGCACATTTTTTCCCTTTTAAATGTATCTAGGATTAAAATATGTCACACTGAATGAAACTTAGAGAACCTCCTGGAATTTAACTATAATGAGGAGATTTTTTGTTTTGGTTCTTAGAAGTAGGTGCCCAAATTCCATGCTAGCAAAACCATGTTGCCAAGGTACTGTTTTAAAAGTTAGACTGACAGGAATTTGGTTGTGCATGTGTGTTTATTTAAGCCATCATATACTTATCTTTGGATAAATCTTAAGTTCTGGGTAATCAATGAGACTAGGTGAAACATGTCTACAGATCAGAATTAAATGTGTTAAATTACTTCACTGATCTCATTCAGTGTTAAAAAAGCATTTTATCACTACTATCGGTTTTAAAAATTGGAAAACAGAAAAACCTGAAAACCATAAGTTTGTGAGATTCACATGGTCTGTAGCATGACAGGAGAAGCAGAAAGAACTTGAAATGAAACAAAAAAAATGTTTGCTTGGTGATTTAACAGAAGAATTTTTAAAAAGTTTCTTTGATCCTCCCAAAGGAGATGGGATTTCTAAATATTCCCATCTAAATTCTGAACTGATAGGAAGGGTAATTATGCAAGTTACATGATTTACTGCTTCACAAGCACACAGTCAGAGCTACTGAAGCAAAATATGGAAGAGGGGGTAGAGAACTGAACTGAAATATCCAATTACCAAGGAATACACAAATCCATGTCAGAGGCATTGCTCTTGTAGATTGCCCAATGGGACTATTCTGGAACAAATTTAATAGTCAGTATCTCATTTTCCCTTCTTCTTTCCCTGTTACCTCCAATCTCTGCTGACAGTAGTTTTGATAATGCCTGAAACAACAAGAAGTCCTTGGCACTTAAATAAATTATTGAAGCCATTTTTGCTTTGGTTAACTCCCAGTGGGTAATGTCAGTAAAGGACCATGAATCCAACAGTATTAGGCTTTTGAACTTTTCCTCTGATTCTGGGATTTTTGCTTCACCACTCTTTAAACAATTCACTACAAGGAAAAGGATTATATGTCGACTTCATATATTCCCCCAAAAGTCAAAGGAACAAAAGATAAGAGAGTCATGTTTTGTTCAAGGAGAACTTAGAATTCAGTAGATCTTTGGTTGTTTATAATGAACTTTTCTCTTTCTTTTCCCACCACAAACCAAGGATGCATCTTCCCAGGTGAGGCCAATTAGCAGAATGATGACATAAATACAAATATAAAATTGGTATATTAATTAAGTGAAGCATCAGCTATAATTTCTAGCATTATTGGTTATGGATTAAATTAAATCACTCAAACAGACAAAAATAAAGTTTTCAAAAAAGAATAAAAAGTGTTTCTTGGAATAGAAGTAGTATAGAACTAGATAACCCTTCATGTATTACTCACATTAGAGTGCCTTCAATGACAATGCCTTTTTGATGGCAATCCTCAAGGCTGTAGAGAAGCTACCCTATAACTACCACTGCTTTACACATTACTGCTGCCCTAGAGAAACAATAATAGGTTTACCTCATTGAAACTGGCGGATTGGAAGGCAAGGCAACTAGCAGAAATAGAATACATAAAACCAGTGGTAGGTGAAACAAGGAGGCTCAGCTACACCAACTTGGGAATCCAATAGGTATCCTGTATCACAGCATTTATTTATTTGTGTATAACATTTGCATTTTGCTGTTCACTGGGAGTTCTAATGATGAGCCACAACATATGATAAAACATATCAGTCATTTCAAAAATGACCTCTACTTTCATTGAATGCCATCAAAGAAACAGAGTTTGGTAAGAATACACTAAAAACAAACAGATTACAAATATAACTACTTGTATATATAAAAGAAAATACAAAAATTATTCAAAGTAAGGAGATACTGAACTAAGAAATTATGAGATCATGATAGAGCTCCTGACTTTAAAATTAACAACTAAAAAAAATGTAGTGGTTACAAAAATAACTGTAATGTTGGTATCTTCCAAGGGATAATATTTATATTATCTATATTTATATTGAGTATGCCTAGAAGATGTTTGTTCAAAGGATGATTAATTTCTCCCAGGATCCTATTTGAAAGGCCATCTTAGAAGAGCATGTTCTAGCTATTCCAATTCCTCTTACAGAAATAATGGGCCTTCCTGTATGGATCCTTAATATTTATTTTATTTATTTATTATTTACATTTCTATCCCACCCCATACCCTAAGGTCTCTGGGTGGGCAACAACCTTAAAACAGATTAAAACAAAGTATACATTAAAGACTTTTAAAAAGGATTCAACAAATATAAAACGATACACAATATGTTTAAAATAATAGTGTCTGTACTGGGGGGAAACATAAGCAGCTCAGCCAAAGGCCAGGGTAAAGAGGTACATCTTCACCGCCTTCCTAAATATATATAAGGAAGGGGTATGACACACCTCAAGGAGAAGGCTATTCCACAGTCTGGGGGCCATCACAGAGAAGGCTCTCTCCCAGGTGCCCACCAACCGTCTCTACTCAGAAGAGGCTTCAGTTCCATGTAGTATACCTCTAGGCCAGTGGTTCTCAACCTGTGGGTCGCGACCCCATTGGGGGTCGCGCACCCATTTCGGCGGGGTCGCCAAAGCCTGCGCAGGCCCCCCTGCGTCCCCCCCACCATGCCGCCGCCGTGCCGCCGCTGGTTTGAGGAGAGATCAGCGGCGCCAGGGGGCAATGGTGGTGAAGGGCGCCGGACCCGCACCGACTGGTGCCTCGCCGCCAGCGCCCTTCGCCCGCTAAAATCCGGCGTTGCCAGCCCCCCAAGGAGGAGTTCCGGGTCGGGGGGAGCAAACACGATGCCAGCAGCCCTGCCCCCACCCCGCCCCCACCCCGCCCCCCGCCCTGGCTCCAGCCCCGCCCCGCCCCGCCCCACCCCTGGCCCCGCCCCTGGGGTCGCGGAGGCTTTGGGAACCTCATTTTGGGGTCATGGCACTACAAAGGTTGAGAGCCACTGCTCTAGGCCTTAAAATCCTCTTCTCAGATTACTACGTAATTTGAACTATAGTCTGTGTTGCTGTTCCATGCATTTGCAAATGTAGGAAGCTAGATGAAGGGAAAGTACTTTATCACCCCATGGTTGGGATCCCTGGGTCAGGCCATTCTAGACCTACTGATCCCAAGCTAGGACAAATAGGTGCAGAAAGGACCAATGTCTATAGCTGAGTAGAGTCCTTTCAAAAATGCCTGTTAGTATATGAGCATTCATATGAACTACATTAGGACATTTGTTCTGGCTTTTGTAAACCTGTGTCATAGACCCTTTTTGTACAAGGACTTAGATTCTAATTAGAGACCCTCTGATCCAGATCAGGGACCTTCTTATCAGTGCGTTATTCTGGATCAAGGAAGCCCTGCCCACAGTTAGCATGAGAGGGAGCTAGATCCAGATCAAGAAGCCCTTGATCTGAAACTAGTGTAGACTCCATTTATCAAGCCTACAATACAGCCTAAGGGCCTTAATCTAGATCACAGAGGTATGAAGATGGCCCACCTCCATGATCCAGAATTCCTGGATGTTGTTTTTAGGATAGCACACCATAGCACAGCACCAAAAATCACCCCCTCCATGCCCTACAGCTAGGACCAGTCATTCCTAGCAGCTGGGAGGGGGACTGCAAAGCTCACATCACATGAGGGTCACAACTTCAGGAGGATTGATCCAGATTAGCACTGAATGTGCAGATGGGGCTCATCCAGCCCTTACCTCCCTTCGATCATTGGTAGATCTGGATCTACTGTGCCCTCATTGTGTTCAATGTGGTCAATGATACTTTAAGTATTGATAAATACTAGTCCAGTTGAAGAATTGGTATTAGAAATGAAACTATGCATGGAGATACCCAACACACATTGGCTGATGATAGATACATTAAACTTAGAGTTTGTCTGGAACTAATACTTAAGGTATAAACAAATCAGAAGTTTTTCTTTAGTGTTTCATACTGCACACGTTGCCATGCCCTGAGGGACCTAGCTCCAAGAATGGGGTGGGAATGAGGCAAAACACTGCAAAGTGTATTGTACCAATATTGTTGGAACCCCATCCTGTCTCTGTTTGGAGCAGACGAATGAAAGTTTCCCAGATCCAAAATTGCTAACTCACAGGAATTCATCAGTGCAACTGGAAATGAGTCATCTCCAGGGCCCAGCAAAATAGTGTCATGTTTCATGGATGGAGTCATCACCCCCTATCTGGATGGCAACAACTGGAGTGGGACACGGGCTGGGAAGTCACAAGAGTCCGCTTCTGTGCCTTCTTCAGTGTGGTTTTTGCACCGGGGAAGACCCATAGAGCCACGGTCATTCCCAGGCTGGCTTTGCCAATCACACAGTTTTGTGGATGCGTCATTCCCTAGCTCAGGTAGCACACCAACAAACAACACAGAAGCAGCCATAGACCCTAAGCCAGGTACTAACTGTAGAAATCTATCCTGCTCTATTTAACAGACATTGCCTTTTTATGATGTTGTACTGACTATTGAGATTCCTTGGCAAAGGACTATCATTTTGTGATAGGACATTGACAAGGTGTAAGGCAGCTTTTGCAGTATCTGCTGAGAATATATTATTTAGATTTCCTCTGGGGCATGGCACTCAAAATGAACAATAGAGATTTGTCCACATCTCCCAAGTCATTCAAAACTATATCAGATTGGCATATGCAGGAGAAGCCTGCAATAATGAAGTATAAAAGCCAAACAGAATGCAGAAGCAGTCAAATGATTTGTAGCCTGTCAGTACAAAGCATATCAGTAGCTAGAGGAAACACATTTACTCTTCAGCAAGGTGTGTCAAAATAGCATGGAAAATTCAAGACAGTATTATCTCTAAAGTGAGAAATTAGGTGTTGGGGCCAACGTTCTACAAAGCTATGTACAACTGTAGGAAAATAGCCTGTGTAGTTCACTCATCAGTCAAAGTGACTGTAGGTAAGGCCCAGCCAACAAGGACAAATAGATCAAATCTAAATATAATAATTGTGCTGCATGCAGTGACATTTATGAAATGGTTCATATCTGCAGAGCTGCAGGCAGATGAAAGTTGTGTCACGTGACACAATCAATCAATGGTACTTTGTTCCAGTAAGGTAATTCTTGGGAATTCGTGATATCTTTGAAATTGGGAGAGAGAGAAAAAGACTCAGTGCCATTTCATTTATTATATTTAGGTCAAATTCTGTCTCTCTCTTTTTCTTTTTAAACTCAGATATATCTGTCCATTTTCAAAGTACAATGTTTTATTCATTTATTTTATTAGATTTTTTTTTTACTGTCTTTTCTCATAGTAGGACTTAGGGCATAATATAGGTCCTTTCTGCACTGGTCTTATCCCAAGTTATATCTCAGAATAAGGATCTATCATACCATCCAACAGGTTACAACATTAAAAACCAAATGGAAAATGGAAATACAGTGCCTGAAAGAGAGGAGGAGAAACTTATCTTAGCTAAAGGGCAGAACAAATAGGTGCATTATCAGTACTCTCATGAATATGTGAAGAGAAAGTGCCTGACCTGCATCAAGGAGAAGATTATTCCAATAATCTGGGGACATCACTAAGAAAGCCCTGTCTGGGACCCTACCTGGAATCTGCCATAGTCTGCAGTAGTGTGTGAGTGGTGAGTTCCTATTCTATGATATAATCCAAAATAAGGTCTGAAGTAGGGGTGTGCACAAATGCTTTTTTTTGTATTCGAGTTTGAGTCAAATAGAATATTCAAATATTTGACTCAATTTGAATTGTAAGAATCCAGATTTTTGAAAATCCAGTTCAAATCCAAATTATTCATATCTGTACTTTCAAAAATATGATTTGAACTTGAAAATATGAGTGTCAACAACATTCATATCCGATTTTTGGATTTGCACACATCCTGTTTTCATCCTGCATTATAAGCACAAATGTGCATTATATTTATATGTGATATGTGTGAATCTGTTCATTTGAATTGATCAAAAATTTATATGGGATTTCTGAAATCCAAATTTTTTTCGAATGTGTAGATTCAGATTAGAAAATCCAATTAGAATTCGAATGCCAGTATTCAACAGATTCGAATCGGATTTTCAAATTTTTGAATATCTGTGCAGGTGAGTAGGAAATACTGGAGGCTCCATCCACTGTTCATATGCTCCATCTACACTGGACATAGCAAAATCTAGATCAAGGGGTCCCTGATCTGGATTGCCAATAGTCCTCAACATTGAAGATTAATGCTGTACCAGAATTACCGGTGGTGCCCCTGAAATGGGCTTTCTGAGAATTCTGAGGCTAGAAATATTCATTTCTAGCTCTTTGGAGTTTTCAGAAGCAAGAATCAAAGCTCATACAGGCTTCAAGGGCAGTGTAAGGGCAGGGCTGGATCAGAACCTTCACAGACACAGCGATGTTTCAGACCACTTCTTGCTTCAGTCAGAATCACTAGAGTTCACTGGTCCATCTCCATTGGTTTGGATGAAAGATCCTCAGTCAATTTACATTCACCCTCATACTATTTGCTTCCCCCTTCCCCATTTAGCTGGTTCCCCCTTTCCCTTCTGATGCAAACAAACTTGTAATAAAGCAATATTTTCCTAGACTAACAGCTAAGTAATTTCTCTTTCACAACTCCTGTAGTCTAAAGGTTTTGCTCTTAACTATAGTTGAGTTTGAAGCCCAAAAGAGCTGTAGGTTCTAAAGGCTTTATTCAGTATCAGTATGCATACACACACACTACATCCACAAGTACACTGTGGTTGTACACAATATATATACTTTACATATCATGTAATGTATGGATGGATAGGCAGAACAGACACTATGTTCCTGTGAAGAAAAATAAAGTTATTAAAAAACACACTAAAGTTGAGTTGCCTGTGTTCTCACTGCACCTATAATCCATCTTTGTTAGTCTAGAATAGCAGTTCTCAGCCTTCCTAATGCCACGACCCTGTAGCAATTGCACATTTGCCCAGGTTTCCTCCACCAGCTTCTCTAGCCTTAGGGTAAAAGGATTCTCCTTGTGTCCAGAAGCTTGCAGTATACACCCAGCACAGCAGGTTGCTGGACGTAGCCTGAAGGCTTAATGGAGGATGGCCACATGCTGCACGCAGAGTACGGCCTGTTCTCTTCCTGCCTGCCACAGGATATGACATCAGAAGGACTTCTGACCTGCCCAGCTGATGGACTCCACCTATCACCTACTTGGATTTTCTCTTGAGGTCACTTCCTTCCCCGCCTTCTGGTGGGGGATATAAAAAGCTTGGCACAGAAATAAACTCTCTCTTTTCCAGCCCATCTTGTCTCCCGCCTAACTTCTTTCTCCTGTGCTCTCTGTCTTTAAATCACCATAAGAGCACATGGTGATCCCTTATAGCCTGCCGGTGGCTAATAAGGGATTTACTTTCGTAACACCCGGTGATCGTACCAGTCTACTGGTACCACGATCGTTGCAGCCCATTGGGGTTGTAACCACGTATCGCTGTGGTCTCAGGACTGCAGCCACGATCGAGGTAGTCAGAAACTACCTCCCCCAGGTTTCCCAGAGCCAAGGATTCAGGTTGCTTATCCGGAAAGCGACAACTGGCGCCCAACTCGGGGCTTCGAACCAACGAACAGCATCTTGAGGATCGAAGGGGCGGAAATACCAGTGAGAAAGTCCACATCTGAGCCAGCAGAGAGGTGGTGTGGCAGCTGCATCCCGTGGAAGGAACAACACGGAAATTCCCCGCAGATCGGTGCAGTAAAAATCTTTTTTTCTATATCTTCTCTTTCTTCTAATCGTTCCATTGCAAATGGGAAACCAGAAAAGTAAAACTACCTGTCTTCAGCAAAATATAAACTCGCTGTTGCTAAGACATGAAATGAATATACCCTTATCTGTCCAGATTAAGCTAGCCAAGGCTATTGCAAAACGATGGCCAGAAATGCCTCAGAAAAACTTAGACCTCGCCACATGGGAAGTTTTAGAACACCAGTTCCGGACACATCCTTCCCAAAAACCGGAAATAATGCCAGCCTTGCAACTGTGCGGAATTGCCTTATTAGAAGCACATGCTAAGCAAAGAGAGAAAATTGGCCACTCTCTTCCTGATGCCCTGCATACACCTATCTCTCCAGCACTCTCTAGCAGCAATTTAAAACTCCATCTAAGTCTCTGATGGAAGTTCAATTTATGGAACTCTCTGATCTGTTGGCTATCAGATTTCTCCTAGTTTTATTATGCTGTTACATGTTAACCTTGTCTGTCATATCTCCCACAGCATCCAGGAACCTTCTACTCTCTCTCCTTTGTCCTTCTACACATGACATTCACACAACCATATAGAGATGGTTTTGTCTAACTTATTTGTACAGTTTTAAATTTTATGTAGTTAGAATTAGTTCAAGCCGGCTTGTAGGTAGTTAAGATATATAGATATTATAGACATTTATAAGTTTCCTTTCATTGGTGGCCACCAAACGTATTGTGTGTGTGTACATGTGTGTGAGGCGCGCATATTGAGTGCAATTTTTGTTCCTTATTACATTCATTGTCTTCATTTGTTGCTATGGTCATTGTTTTGATGTGTCATTACTGTAATTATGTTAATATGCCATACACCTTATTGTCATATGTAAACATTTTCAAATTTTATATAAAACAGAAAGATGGTATGTAGCAATTGCACATTTGCCCAGGTTTCCTCCACCAGCTTCTCTAGCCTTAGGGTAAAAGGATTCTCCTTGTGTCCAGAAGCTTGCAGTATACACCCAGCACAGCAGGGTGCTGGACGTAGCCTGAAGGCTTAATGGAGGATGGCCACATGCTGCACGCAGAGTACAGCCTGTTCTCTTCCTGCCTGCCACAGGATATGACCTCAGAAGGACTTCTGACCTGCCCAGCTGATGGACTCCACCTATCACCTACTTGGATTTTCTCTTGAGGTCACTTCCTTCCCCGCCTTCTGGTGGGGGATATAAAAAGCTTGGCACAGAAATAAACTCTCTCTTTTCCAGCCCATCTTGTCTCCCGCCTAACTTCTTTCTCCTGTGCTCTCTGTCTTTAAATCACCATAAGAGCACATGGTGATCCCTTATAGCCTGCCGGTGGCTAATAAGGGATTTACTTTCGTAACACCCGGTGATCGTACCAGTCTACTGGTACCACGATCGTTGCAGCCCATTTGGGTTGTAACCACGTATCGCTGTGGTCTCAGGACTGCAGCCACGATCGAGGTAGTCAGAAACTACCTCCCCCAGGTTTCCCAGAGCCAAGGATTCAGGTTGCTTATCCAGAAAGCGACACGACCCTTTAACGGAGTTCCTCATGTTGTGGAGACCCTAACCACGGGGATAGAGCTGCTGGGAAGTGGGAGGGAAGGGTGGCAGGAGACTTGTCATGATCCCTCTGAAAGGGTAGTTCGACCCCCAAAGGGGTCCTGACACCCAGGTTGAGAACCACTGGTCTAGAAGGTTCATGAGTGGGAATTAAGGTAGATCATCATATGAACCATCCCTAAGCCTCCTCAGAGATTTGCTTTGTTTTTTCCTATATGTAGGGCTGTATTCAGGAACAACAAAAAGGGCCCCCAAAAGACAGTGTGTTGTAGGGATGTGCACAAATGAATCAAATGTTGCAAAATTTGTATTCATTCGAATAGATCCCCTCTGAATGTGGTAGGATTCTATTTGATAAGCATGTATTCATACAAATTTGTATGAATATCTGATACAAATGCATACATATCAGATACGTATCCTATACTAACACAGATACGTATGCGTTAATATGGGATGCGTATCAGATACATATCATATACAAACTCATACATATCGATACATATCCAATACATATCCCCAGTTTAACGAATGTCCGAACTATTCATACGAATGTCCAGAAACATTTGTTCTTATACAAATGTTAATGTACGAGTGTCATAACATTCTTTGTGTACAAATGTCTGAATTCATATGAACTCATAAGAAGAATATTACGGATATTCCTGCACATCCCTAATGTGTAGCCCCTAAGTTTCAAGGCCTTCTAAAATCCATCTTTTCTAGTACATGATGTTCACAAGAGAGGAAGGAGCAGGCTGGTATGTGGACAATTCCACTAGAAACCTTCTGTAAGCCACCTCAAAGATCTTATTTATTATCTGATGATAATCTAATTCTGTCACTTGCATGTATCAGTCCTTCTACAAATGTTTTACCAGTGTGATTTCAGAAAGAATAATGTATATTGATATAAAAAATGCCCTACACCTGCAGTAAACATAGGGGGAAATGAATGTCCAATTTGAAACTACACTACATATAAGGTGAACTCTGATATGCGTACCCGAGGGGCTACCTCAACCCTCACTTACTAGAAGCTTAATCATGTTTCAGTGGTGCATGCACTAGTAAGCATCAACTTTGTATTTACTGATATCATGTTCCTCCACTATAATTGCATTTGAGTGTTCAATTATCCCTGTTGTTACCTATAATGGTGACAGATCTGATGCAACACCTGCAAATCTAGCCAAGGCAAAACAAAAGTGTTAAGGTTCTAGGAGGAATTTTTGAAACTGTTGGTTGAAGTTGCTTAGTTAAATTACTGATGTGCCAAACTCTCCCAAACACATATATAGTGAATGTTTTCATTTGGCTATGTATAGAGTGCACTGTTTTGAGACTGAATAATGAAAACACTAAGAAAGGATCCACCAGACTTTCCTCTTAGACCGTGGCCTTTTCTGCATTTGCCTCAGTTAATCTGCATTAGCTAGATCCAGATCAGAAGCATTGGTATTGAACAGACTTTAGCAAATGTGTACTAAAGACCAAATGCTAGCACAGATGTAGGGGTGTTTCCGCACTGGCCCTTAAAAACCCCATTAGGGACCCATTATGGACCCATGCAGGACGGATCCTAAAAGATCCTTCCACACAGGAGACCCCATTAGGACCGGATGAGGGAGACCTCTTCGGCACAACGACCTCCCAATTCCGGCTCTAACAGGGTTGTTACCCAGGGAGGTGAATTTGGATTAATTTGGATTAATTAAAACCGAGAAGTACCCCAAACTCTGTATCCCGGGGTGGGTGGGTAGTGAGATCTTTTGACAAGGCTTTAAAAATGAAAAATAGCCGAAATTGGACATATTAGACACACCTAAAACAATGGAAATCATTTATTTTGAGAGAAAATGGGGGGGAATAATTGTTAGGGTGCAGAAAAGAAAAACTGAAATTGGGGTAGAGCTATTTCATTGCACATAGCTCATATGATGTACAAAATCAGACAAAAAGAACACAAATGTGTGCAAAAGTTAACAATTATCTTGCTAGCATTTCATATTATGCAGCAAAACTGAAAAAATGCACTAAAATGCAGCAAACTCGCAAAAATGACTCAAAAAGAAAACTGTTTTAAAATAAAACTTATTTAGCTTAAAACTAAGAAAACCAGCAAAAAGAAAAAGAAAAAAATGAGGAAAACCCCTAATTTATGGAAAAGAATCCTAACTCCACATAAAAATTAAGAAAACATGGAGATATTCAGAAAATATCAGAGTATCAGCTTCAGAAGCATTCTTCCAAAATTGAAAAACAAGACAAATGCCACTTTAATAGGAATGCTTCTAATTCAGGAGCAAATCTGATTTAAAGTCTTTAAAACTGGTAAACTGCAAAAAGAATTCAAAAAATTAAGACTCAAAATGATTAAAAAGAGCCTCAAGTTCTTTAACACAATTTAAAAGTAATGAAAAAGAACTGATTGCATCTTTGCAAGCCTTGCTGCAACTGAAAAGGAAAAACAAGCAGAATTAAAATGGTTTAAAAATTCAGCTTCTCACTCTCTGGTCCTGCCCATTTAGTAAAAAGTAGCAGGCTAAGAAAAACTTTTCCCCTGCAAAGCCATTCTTAAGGAAAAGAAATAAGGGGGGGGGAGATAGAGAAAGGACAGACACTTAGCGTTATCTTACCAACCCCATGAGCAAAGCAAAAAGAGAAAAAAGGACAGAAGCTAAACATCCCAGCCATTTTAAAAGATATCCCTGGAGGTTTAACTTTTCCAAAGCATGTTACTTCAGATTGGACAAACCCTCAATAGGAAATGATTCAAGAAATGCATAGATTTCTGGGAAGAAGAAAACCCAAGCAATGGAGCTTACAAAGCACATGATCTTTGCTTTTCCACTCAAAAACAAGTCAGAGAAGGAAATCTGCTAGACAGATAACCATCTCATTAACAGAGCTATGTCAGCTAAATAGCGAACTTTTCTTATACAAACTGGAGAGCCAGTTTGTAACTCATTAGCATTGACACAGACAGATTCTCAACCAATCCTTGGAAATCTTAGCATCTTGACTATATAAATATATATAACTCCTTTTAACTTTTAAACATGAAAAATAATCACCAAAGTTTGAAATTAAAAATAATGTAGACAACATGTATATTTCAAACTCAGAAACTCCACCTGTTGTGGTAAAACCTGAGCCTGTAAAATTCCATTGTTCCTGGCATGTTCTTATCAAAAAGCCAGAGATAGCATCTTCTTGCTGACTTAAGATGTAAATATTATTATTATTAGTTTATTTCTCAGCATTTTACAGATGTACTCAGCACTTTACAGATGCGAAACAAAATATATATATTTATATAAAAATATAAATATAAAAACCTGCCGAGGGCGTACAATCTAAAAAACAATAATAGTAACAATAGTAGCAGATAGCAATTAACAAGAAGAACAAATAAGTAAAAAATACAAAAAGGATAAAACAACAATAGGCAGTATCTCGTTAAAAGATCATCTACAGAGAGCCTGGAAATGCTTCCCTAAAGGGCGTGGTCTTCAATTCAGATTTAAAGGATGATAAAGAGGAGATGGCACGCAAAGGGGGAGCCAATAGGTTCCAAAAATAAGGGGAAGCAAAAGAAAAAGGACGAATCCTAGATGGAGCAGTATTAAGCCGGGGCTGAAATAAAAGACCTTGGCTACTGGAACGAAGGGTTCGAGAAGGAGTATGAGAGTGGAGGAGATTAGAGAGGTAAGAAGGCGCCAGTCCATGGAGGGCTTTGAAGGTTAAGAGGAGCAACTTATAACGAATCAGGAGAGGGAACGGGAGCCAGTGAAGAGATAGAAATAGGGGAGAGATGTGGTCAAAACGATGTGCAAGCATAATGATGAGAGAAAGGGATACACATAGTTTGGAGGAAATTATTTAGTACAAGTCAACATTAGAGATGATTTTTACTAAGGCTGATTTTGTGTCATTGACCAATGAAGACTTTTTTTCCTACTCCAATTAAGAAATTCCTATTTTTCATATAAAATTATGATGGTTAATTAAGGGATTAATGTCAGTATGGTCAGTGATGACCAATTATTTTGGGACAGAATCCTAGCTAATGCTGCACATGGAATATAATTTCATATTGTACAAACTCAAATATTTTGCCCACATAGTATTCATTAGAAAGCAGCTGGGAAAGATTAAAGACAAAAGGAGAAGGGAGCAGCAAAGGATAAGATGGATAGATAATGTCACAGAAGCAATGAACAGGACCTTGGGCAGATTAAAGGAGACGGTGGAGGACATATGGACCTTTCACTCCATGATGTTGTGAAGAACTGGACATACCTGAACAGCTAAACAGAATATGAGCAGCGTTAAAAAAACCTTTACATCTAGCAATGAAGTTTTACACTCATTCAAAAATCTTTTGCTCCTTGAAGTTAGAGAACCTTTTAATCTCCTTTATAATACTGTATTTTTTTCCTTTCCCAAAGGTCATATTCTTAGTCTAAGTGATTCATACACAGAATAGAATCTTTAAAAATGCATATACGACACACAAAAAGAAAGAGAAGACATCTTGGTCACTGTTATTTTGTAAGTTTTAATGTGTCACTTTAAAAGCACATTCTATCCTATACAGGACAATATTAACCTTTATATCAACTATTTTTACTCTTTGCCTCAAAACATAATGAAAGATAAAGAAGATACAGCTCTGTTCCTGTGTAGATCTCTGTAAACCAACTACGATTGGTACGTCAACTGAAACCTTTCCTGGACAGAGATGACCTGGCCACAGTTATCCACGCTCTGGTAACTTTCAGGTTGGACTATTATAACGCGCTCTACATAGGGCTGCCCTTGAAGACAGTTCGGAAGTTGCAGCTGGTGCAAAACGCAGCCGCCAGAGTGCTGACAGGATCATCTAGCCGGACACATATTACGCCGGTTCTAAAAGAACTGCACTGGCTGCCAATTCACTACCGAGCCCAATTCAAGGTGCTAACTCTGACTTATAAGGCCCTAAATGACTTGGGCCCCAGATATCTAAAGGAGAGCCTTCTCCCATATCGACCTGCCCGCGTTCTAAGATCTGGAGGAGAGGCTCTTCTGGTTATCCCCCCGCCTTCAGTAGTTAGGCGGGTGGGCACCTGGGAGAGGGCCTTCTCGGTGGTGGCCCCCAGATTGTGGAATGGTCTTCCCTCGGAGGTACGTCAGGCCCCTTCTATGTCCACATTCAGGAAGGCGGTGAAGACGTACCTCTTCATCCAGGCTTTTGGCTAAATGTCCCCTCCGCCTCCCCCCATTGCACACTCTACTGTCTTTTAAACTGTTTTTTTTTTAATCAATATTATTATTATGCTGGTTTTTAAAAATTTTGTATTGGTTTTAGCATTGTTCTATACAGTTTTGATATGTGTATATTTTATATGTTGGTAGCCGCCCAGAGACCCTAGGGTATGGGGCAGGATATAAATATAAATATAAATAAATAAATAATCTATCCATTCATCTATCAGCTGCCTACCTACCAGTGGCGGCTGGTGGGCTTCCGGGTTGGGTGTTCACAATCCTAAGTCCCAGGGGGGCGTAGCCAGGGGTGTCACTGGGCAGAGCCAGGGAGGTCGCTGGGCAGAGCCAGGGGTCAGAAAGTCTCAGAAACAGATAAAAATAAAGGAAAAAAAATCCTTACCTTGAATTCGAAGGTTTTACTTCTGTGAAGTATGGAAAGTTGTCGTCCTTCTATCTTATCTTCTCACCATGCCCTGAAAAATAATAATAAAAAATTCTTAATGAAATAAAAAAGGAAACAGACAAAGCTTGGTAACAGTAAAAATATTCCTACCTGAATTCCAAGGCCTTGTCCAGTGACATCACCTCACCAGTGTAGAGTGTGGCCTCCGCCGCCCCTTACAGCCACCCCTAACCTCCATACATCCTCCTCTGTGGTCAGTGGAACAGGGGCTGAAAAATGAAGGAGAGAGAAACCTGTCAGCAAAAAAGAAGGGAAACTGAGGCAAAGAATGTTTGGTAATAGAATAAAGACTCCTACCTGGATTCCATGGCCTTGTTCAATGCTATCACCTCACCTGTGTACCTACCATCATCTATATATTCATTTTATTTCTTTTTTATTAGCCCCATTTAATGTTGAAGCACAGAATTTCTTCATTCCTAGATCTCTAGTCTTGAACTGAAGTCAGACTAATTCGCAATAGAAAAATCTCCATAGCAACAAATCTATGTGATAATCACAGGCTCATAACTTCAATGCACAAGCTATCACAAAGTGACGTCATGAAAATAAAAGTCGTTTGCTTCTGTCCTTCACACAAAGAATTTTTGCACTACTTTCTTCTAAACTCATGAAGAACTTGGCACTGGAGAAGGACAGAACACCGTCTTTGTATATCTTAAATATTTAGACACATCTCTGGCTCATTTTGGTATTCATTATCAGGATAAACGTAATTATTTCACATAAATTGACTTTTCTTTATTCTTTCAATCAAAATTTAATTTTGAACAAATTCTAATGCCATCTCTGTTGCACTCAGTAGTGCCGCCACCTAGGTTAAGTTCTCAGTGTTATACAGGCTGCTCTTCTGCATGTTTCAGATAGTCAAGTAGGCTCTAAACCCAATTAAAGGCCCTTTTGCATGGCACTTCATCTAGATTAAGGACCCATGCAATATAGACATAGGCTTCCAGATCTGCATTACTAGTAGATCTAATCTGAGCTAGTAGGTGATCAGGGGTGTTTTTCCACTGTCACTAAAAGTACCCATTAAGTACCCATTAATGGGTACAAAAATGCCATTAACGGGTACTTAATGGGTATTTCTAGTGACAGTGGAAAAACACCCCTGGATTACTTGTAGACCTGTTTAATTATGTCTGCCTGTGAACCAGCATGTTCTTCCATGTTCCGGACTACTGGGGGCTGTGTTTCAATGGTATGCCATACTGCATCACTAAGGCTAGGAAATTTTACTCCTAGTCCCTGGAGGCATGGGAGTATAGTTACAAAGTTTGCATGAGCATTGAAGCTGTGGCACAGACTGATCTGGATCAGCACCATCAATGCAAATGATACTGATCCTGCCCATGGTCCCTGACTGAAAGCAGATAAATGCAGAAAGGGCCAAAGTCCACAGAGTAAATTTGTCCTAATCGTTCGGATCACTGAGTGCTACTGAATCAAGGCAAATGCTGCATCTGTACAGCATGCCCAGCTGTCATGAAGGGCTGAAAAATTAACCACACTCACCAGATGCTGGTATCCCCCAGTATGATTTGGGGACAGCCCCTGTGATATCATGAGCTCATCAACAGAGGTCCTTCCCTCATGGCGTATTGACGATAGGGAAATGTGTGTACTTGGCCATATTCTTGCTTCTTTTCAATCCATGGGCTAGTACTGTCCGTCAGACGCATTGCAGTGACAACCCATGTGATTGTTAATGTGGTAACAACTAAGAATGTGCACAAATGTTCTAAACATTAGTTTAGATGTTAGGAAAAAATTTCTAACAGTAAGAGTGATCAACCAGTGGAACAGGCTACCACGGGAGGTGGTTGGTTCCCCTTCGATGGAGGTCTTCAAGCAGAGACTGGACGGCCATCTGTCTGAGATGGTTTAGGAGATCCTGCCTTGAGCAGGGGGTTGGACTCGATGACCCAGGAGGTCCCCTCCAACTCTACCATTCTATGAAATTTGATCGAATTTGATTGAATGTGGACATTCAAACTCAAATAGAATGTCTAAAAATTCAAATCTAAACATTTGAATGAGTTTTGAATGTTCCAAAACATTCTTTTGAATGATTTTGAGTGTACCTATATATTACATACATATCTGTACGAATGTCAGATTTATCTGTATGCATTTGTGCTGATAGTACAGGACAAAAACAGGATGCATATGGGATAAAACAGGATGCGTACAGATATGTATAACACATACGGATGTTGTCAACATTTGTGTCTTCAGATTCGAATCTAACATTTAAATGAATAGATTTGAATGTATTCAATTCAAATTG
Organism: Aspidoscelis tigris stejnegeri; assembly: GCA_023333525.1. Taxonomy (NCBI): domain Eukaryota; kingdom Metazoa; phylum Chordata; class Lepidosauria; order Squamata; family Teiidae; genus Aspidoscelis; species Aspidoscelis tigris. The sequence continues at coordinate 12,331,493 of JALMGA010000006.1, read as the reverse complement.
GATTTTGTTGCATTTGGGTTCTAAACATTAGAATCAAATAGAATGTTTGGATATTCAAATTCTCATACTTGACTCAAATTCAAATGCAAAAAATACATTCATGCATCCTAATAACAACATGTCCTATTCTCCTCTCAGAATGGAACAGAGTACCAATACCTCTCAACAATCTTCCCAAATCATACTGGAGTTTACACCTCAAAATCCACAGTAGACACAGTCTGTCCTGTTGCAAAGATTTTCCCTTCTTAAACTTACCAATTACAGGCAAATTTAGGGTTTTTCCACATTTGACGCCGGGAAATGGATTAACAAAATCCGTTTCCGGGCAATCCAGCCTCCCAAGGATCTGTCTCAAGTAGAGACGGATCGTCGGAGGCCGTGCGCGTCCGCACACTTGTGGGGAGGCTGGATCCGCAAGGCTGGATCACCTGGGTGCTGTGCGGAAGGCAATCTGGGGGAAGGAATGAAAAGTTCCCGGGCCTCTTGTTCTCTTTTGTGAGCTTTCTCCTCCCTGGCTTAGCATTAGGAAGGAGAGGAAAAAGTAAATGAATACTATGGTGGACCAGGTTCTCACCTGAACAGCCTGAAGAGATATTGGCATGTTTGGAGGCTGTTCCCTTAGTGCTCTGAGATCCTAATGCTGAATTCAGAGGCAGCTTCTGCACCTCCGTCTTGGCCTGAATCATGTGATTTGGGCCAAGACTGAAGTGGGGGATCGTGGCTCATACCAGAGGCCATCCTGTCTGGCAGAGCACCATCCTGATCTAACTTCAGAAGTTTGGAATAAAAGTTGCAGGATGAGTGGATTACTGCAGTGTGCTGAAAACAGGCCATTTCTAGGACCTCGGTGAAATGTTACTGAACTTTGCACTCTGATTGCAGCGGTTCACCCTGCTAATTACAGTCTCTAGTTAGCATGTTCCTGCATGCCACTTTTGCGCTGGAGAGCAGGAGAGTGACCTCTTAGATCTTGCTGTAGGGTACAGTCTCCACATTTTCTAGTGGTAGCTAACATGATCCACAGGAACTATGTTGAAGCTGCCACACTGTTTGAAACTGGTCTCATTTTTGCACTTACCTTTGGAAATGCAAATTTAAAAGATCTGGATCTTGGAGACGGGGTCCTTCCTTGAATCTGACCCTGAATGACCCAGATCTTGGCAAGGACCCCATACATCCACATGGGCCCTCTAACACCTGATTGCAATGGGTGCTAAGTGAGGCACCATGTGGATGCTGTAGCACCCATTCCAGTGCTCCACTTGGCTGGAGCTGGAAGGGCCACTGATGGCACAGCGCGATTAGCCAGCACTGCTGTCAATCGCGGAATACTCCTACTGAGAGAGGATGACTTTGTAGCTGCTTATGCAGCAACCATGAAGCCTGTGCTTGATTTTGTAGACAGCTGCAGAGGCCATGCAGACCTCCATGGCTGTGAATGTGTGGGGTGGTGGAGTCGGCACCACCTGTGCACGCAGCTCCACTTCTGCTAGGCCTGTCCCTGAACATCAACTGGTGAGTCATGAAGAATGGTATCCTCTAATTTGCTCTTCATGGCTGAAGACCAGATTGTGGACACCATTAAAGGTAAATCCAGATTTAAGGACCTATTAAATCCTGATTTCTCCAGCACTCATGGGGCAGGACCTTCAGGATGGAACCCTAATTTGATCCTAAAGGGCTCTTGCAAGGGGACAGTGTATGCCTGATCAGTACCGAATGGGTTCCAAATGGGGTCTTAATGGGGTCTCCAGTGCTTGTGCAAAAGCAGCCTGGGTCTACTCACCCAACAGCACCCCTTGTCATGTCGCAGGCCGGTCAGACAACAGGCAAACACTTGCGCAGCTACTCAGTCCCAAGGGTTCCAGGCGTACTCATGGTCAGTTCCTGTCCAGGGTCTAGGAGTCCAGAAGTCAGCAAAGGTCAGGCAGTCCAAGGGTCAGCAGGTCACAAGGAGTCCAGGATTTCAAGCTCAGGAAATACAAGGCTGCTAAGACGTTGTCTGCAGCAACTTGAGGCAAGGTGAGCTTGTTCTTATATAGAGGAGTCAGAGCCACGCCCACGGTGCACCTGGGCTAATCACTCTGATCTCTGTCTCACCTGCTTCTGCTGCCTAAGCAGGCGATGAGAGAACCTTCAATTAGGCTCACTGCTAGTGGATTGATCACCAGAGCTGTCTGGCTGCTCACCTGGGTCCAGCCTTAGCGCTTCCATGCCTGCAATGCCCTGCTGTGGCTGCTCTTCATCCCGTGGTCGCATTGCAGGCATATCCTCCTCTTCTGATGAGGCCAAACAGGGCATGACACCCCTGCACAAATAAAAGATGAGGCTCACATAAGCACAAGATCACCCAACAGGGCTGGAGTTGCATTCTTCAGCCTAAGTTACAATACCCTTATGCCCCTGTTTTCCTCTGTATTGATCATTCTGTTTAATGAGACCCTTTTTAACTGACGTATAGCTTCTAATCTTTATCACAAACACTTCGTGCTACAATGTTATGTCGAATATCCTATTTATGTGCATATTCTCTTTTAAAAACTTACCCTGTGCTGAGGATGTTGCTATAGTGATTTTAGGGTCCTGTAAAGTAAGTATAAGTCATGGTGGATGGCATTTCTACTTGCAATACAATCTTAAATATATTCAAAGATGGGCATATAAACCTTCTTGAAAATGTTGAAATAGCCAAAATGATGCATTTCCACACAATACCAATGTTGCAAGCATTCCATAATCTGTCTTCCATGCTATATGTCCTTAGATTCTTAGAGTATTTGCTAAGGGAGATGGAAAGAGATCAAAGCATTAAGAAACTTAACTAAAGATCCCTCTTAAAAGGATACTTGATATAAGACTACATAGAGTACATGATTGAAGAAAGCAGATGGGAAAAGATGAGAGTGATGTGACAAGAAAGAAGGGGGGGCGAGAAACAGTTGCACTTGAAGAGGAGATAGGAGAAAGAAGATGAATTCTGATAAGCCAAAAATCTGTATCTTTGTATTAGCAGCATCCAGGTTAGAAGATTGAAGGATTCATTTCTATCTGCATATCCTACTTCCTGTTGAGTTAGTCACCAGGAAGTCATTAGGCAAGGTGTATTTCCACAGGGGCACTGTAGACCCCACTAAGCACCTGATAGGTACACATATGGCACACATATGGTACGAACCTTCTGCACTGTAAGCCCATCAGTCAGGTCCACAAGTAATCCAAGGGGTTTTCTTCATGGACACATAGTTTTTTATGCTAATACAGTCGCATCTGTACATACATATCTGTACGAATATCATACATATCTGTATGCATTTGTGTTTATAATACAGAATGAAAGCGGGATGCATACAGGATAAAATGGGATGCATACAAAATGCATATAGATACGCATAACACATGCAAATCTTATCAACATTCACATTTTTGAATACAAATTTTGTCAACATTTGTACCTTCAAATTCGTATCTAACATTCAGACAAAAAGATTTGAATGTGTTGTATTCGAATCGTTTTTTGTTGCTTTCGGATTTTAAACATTCAAATTGAATCAAATGTTTTGACATCCAATTCGACTCAAATTTGAATGCAAAAAAAAAAAAGCATTTGTGTTCATCTCTAATGCACATTGCAACTAAAACAAAGTCCTGTACACTAATGGGATCACAGCTGACTGTGATTGATCAGGGAATAAATATGGAAATAATGGCAGGCAGTGTTAGCACAGTGTACATCTGCTGATCATTTGTGATACTCGTATTTTGCAAGTGCTATGGACAGATTAGTCCTTTGCTTATTAGATATGTTGACATGGCATGTTGCTATTTCTTAGTTTTCTAAAGTTTAGGATACATGCTGTGGATGGTATAACAGTGCTTTCTTTTCTGTTCACAGTAGATGTTTTTATCTCAATGTTGTTGCTAAGGGGCCACAGCATTAACAAGCTGCTTCTGCAGAGTTTCTTACAGGATAACATTTTAAGGTGCTTTTAGCACTTAATATAAGCAACGGGGCTGCATTTCGTTATTCTGTTATATTTTTATTCTTAAAAAAAACATACATCTCATAATATTTAGACGTTCAATTTGCTGACTAAAGCAAGAGGCCTGATGTTATTATAAAGTGCCTCCTCAAATTAGCTCTTAATAGAGTATTTAACATTTTGTGGAGACAAACAACCAGGAATAATTTCCCCCTTTTTTCCTGAAGGAAGGAGAGTAGAGGTTGTTTTAAATGCTTGCAGTTAAGATTACTCCCTGACAATATTTTCATTTCATTAATATCTATCTGCTAATTGTAATCACTGCACGCTCTTGAGGAAGCCAACTTGCAGATCTCAGATCTTTTAAGCATATTACATTGTTCTCAAAAGGTACAATTGAGCAAGGAATGAATCAGTTTGTCATCTTGAAATTTGCAGAAGAAATGTATCAAAATAGAAGGGGCCTCATAGATCTGCAAGTGAATGGTCCATGCTGTCTGCATTAGAAAGATGATGATGCCGAAGAAAGATGCCTTGTTCAGTAGTGCTGTTAAACTTTATATATATATAACTTTATTATTTCTTTAAAACATTTTACAATGATAAAGAGTGTTAAATATGAACAAGGAAACAACTCAAATAACTTCAAACACAATAACCACTAATAACCAGGGTTGTAGAAATATGAACATATTAAATGAGACCATATCTAGTCTGAAAATGCACTGGCAGCAGTAGAAATAGTTCAGTATTCATTGGCATATAAGTACATGCAATTTTAATTTACTTCAACATGAATTTTATGGTTTCTCTAGACAGAGCAGTTCTTTTAATCCGGTCTACCAGAAAGACTAATGCTCCATTCTGGAACAAGGAAGGCATGCAAAAAGGCACGTCTCCCATGTTCTGGGATACCAGGGAACACATTTAAGTGGTATTAAGCTTATTGCCAAAATTCATCCCGCCGAGGCACTGAGTCTAGGAATCCCCCCCCCCCCCTTGAAGACATGGGAGTGAGGTTGTGTTCACATGAGTTATGAGGCCATGGCACAAGCTGGTCTGGACCAGCATGATTATGCAGATGGCACTAACCCCACCTATGTGGTTCTTCCAGAACCACTGATTCTGAACATGTGACTTTCTGTGCAAAAAAACTTATTGTGTTTCTCCAGAAAATCAAATATATGTGGCACTAATTAGTTCAATTTAGCAAAGATTTTGTATGCGTCTGGGGTTTTTTCCGCATTTTCCGGCAAGAAATGGATTTAAGAAAATCTATTTTCCAGCGATCCAGCCTCCCGAGGATCTGTCTGAAATAGAGATGGATCCAAGGAGGCCCCGCACATCCACACACATGTGGGGAAGATAGATCAGGCCAACCAGATTCCCTGAGTGCTGTGAGGAGGCCGCAGCACCCATTCCAAAGGGGATCCGTCCTCTCGCGCTGTCGCCGCCACCACTGGAGCTGTGGGACTGGAGCATGCAGCTGCCAGTCACCGCACATTTCCGGCAGTGTGAGGTGCATGGGGGAAGGGTGGAGGGAGGCAGACCAGCCTGCTTCCACCCTTCCCAAGATGGCGGCCACCAGCAAATCCTGCCCCTCGCCTCTCCATGTGGAGAAGCATCCTGCTTCCAACTGGATTGAGGTGAAGGGCTGGATGGAAGACCTAATTTTCGAGGTCTTCCTGGAGGCCAGATCCTTTGGCGACAAGACCCCATTAAGAATGGGTCTCGTGTGCCAGAGTGCAGAAGTGGCCACCGCAAAGAGTGTTCTGTATGTGTTTTTAAATATGTTTTTACAGCCAGTGCAGAAGCACCCTAGGGTACTTGCAAACTGGTTTCTTGAATTACGGAAGGGGGAAATTATTATGCCCCATCTCTTAACTTTCTTTCTTTCTTTCTTTCTTTCTTTCTTTCTTCTTCTTCATTCTGTTGTGTACATCTATGCGTGAATTATAATTTTATTTTTGGCATGTCCCTATGAAGAGCTAAAAATCTAAAAGCATTTTAAAAGATAACATATGTAAACAAGAATAAAACAAGAGAAGAAGGAAAATCATATTCAGCACTTTGAATGCTTTGGAAAACCAGTGGCATTTTCTGCAAAATAAAATGCAATACAAAAATCCCCGTGGCCATTATTCTCAATCGCTAGTGGTCACGCATGGGATGGAAAATGGTGTAATCCAAGATTTACACAGCTGTAGCTTCTCAGCTCCCGGTTCAACTGTGCATGTTTCTTCTCTTTTGTTGGGGGGGGGGGGGGAGAGAGGGATCACTGTAAACAAACATTATTCACTTTCTAAAATTTTCCTTGAAACCAGTCCTTCATATGTTCATTTCTTAACCTTTCAGTGATATGCAGTGATTTTGAAGGCAAGAATGTCATCTTAGCTCATGTTCAAAGCCTTCTGGCTACACATTTTCCCCCGAAGCTGAGAAATGAGCTCCAACTTTCTGAAAATGGCTATGCCATTATGAGCACTTTTATGCCTTCCTATGGTCTTATTTTAATAATTGAGCATTATCGTTTATTTATAAACCCAAGGTCAAATACATTAAAAGAACCAAACACACACATAAAAAATAGAAGATGTGAAACAAATCAGGCAGTAGAAACAGAAGCATTAATAACCAAAGCAGGAACATTTTTAAAAAATAAGATAAAATGCATATGCAACTAAAAATTTAGCATACACACACACACACACACACAAAAAAAAACAAAACACTAACCACAAAGTTAATGTTAATTTTCATAAATGTATATGTACAGTGGTACCTTGACATACAAGTGCCCTGACATACAAGTGTTTTGAGATACAAGCCGCCGAGCGAGTGATATTTTGCTTTGTGATGAGAGCAAGATTTGAGATACAAGTATGTGAATACAGTACAGTACATAACAAAAACAACTGAGGTGGTGTTTTGGGAGCTGGAATGGATTAATGGGAAAATTGCTTTGAGATACGAGCGATTTGACATAAGAGCAAGGTTACAGAACGAATTAAACTCGTATGTCAAGGTACCACTGTACTCATATATTTTACAAGCATTTTATACCGAAATACGTCTGCACTGTGTGTTATCTGGGGACTAAATATCAGGGTACTGTGTTTTTCTTTGTAATGACTGTTTACTTAAAACTAAAAAAGAACAGCCTTAAGTTTGTTTTTCTTTCTTCCTCAGTTTCTACACCAATTTATAGGACATTAACTTGAGATTGAGAAGTTCCATTGTTTCCTGACAATTACAGAAGGATAAGCTATTGAATCACAGTTCTGTCACCAATCATCTATTCATATTGTTCCCAAATATAGGAAGGCATACACCTGGATGGTGCCCAGGTACTGTACTGCCCTCAGCTCTCCTTCAGGGTAGATTTGAAGGCCTACCCTACTCTAAACGTATCTGTCCATGTGGTCTCAACCAAGTGGAAGATACAGTTCACACACTACTATATTGTCTTTTCTACCAGGAGGCTCACACAATTATTATGGCTCCCATCATGTCCCATACTCAACTATAGAGGAAGACAACTGTCAGAAGCACCTATTCCAAGACAACCACAACACTTGGACTGTGGCGAAGTTCTGCCTAATTTCAGTCAAACTGAGAACAAATGAAACTGCAGACATTAGATAGGGCCATAGGAAAATAGGAATCATTGTATTTTAAATTCTGAAAGGAAAAAAATAATAATGTATTTTTATTCATAAATATATATCAATTTATATTTATACAGGGGTGTATCATATACAACAGTGTGAAACAGTGTGAAAATGTATTTGCCCCCTTTTTGATTTCTTCTGTTTGCATATTTGCCACATTTTATTGTTTCAAATCTCCAAATAGATTTTAGTATCCGATGGTCAGACATTATCCTTCAGGATTTTCTAGTTGAGAGCAGAATTTATGGTTCTGTTAAATGTGGCAAATTGACAGATCCTGAAGTAACAAAGTGCACTACCCCACCACCATGTTTGGCTGTTTTTCTGTTCTTGTTATTGAATTCTGATTACGATAATACAGTGGGACCCATGTCTTTTGAAAAGTTTCATCTTTGGGTGTTTTTCCGCTGTCACTAGAAGTGCCATTTTGTACCCATTAATGGGTACTTAATGGGTACTTTTAGTGACAGTGGAAAAACACCCTTTGATTCAGGCCACAGAACATTATCCTAAAAGGCTTAGTGTGGAGGGGGGAGGTTTGTCACCAAGATGTTTGTTTGTTTTCATCAAATGTGAAACTAGCATTTATGTTCTTCTTTGTTATAAGTGTCATTGTTTTGTTTTTGTTTTTCTGCAATTCTCATAGTACACCATTTTTACCAGCTGGCTTTCTAATGATGGGATCATGAACCTTATCTGAACCAAGTGAGTCCTGCAGTTTCTTTCATGTTGGTCTGTGTTCTTTTCTGACTTCATAGATAAAGCGTCAATGAGCTCTTGGAGAAATGTTTGTATGCCACACGCTAGATATATGACTTTTGTTTGAAGTTTGAAAAGTTCATATCAAACTGAACTGTTTGAAGTAGTTCAAACTGAACTGAGCCAGCTTCTTTTCTATTGGTTTAATTGGAACCATTCATGCTTGAAGTTAGTTTAGCCTTTAAAGGAGGCTTTTCTGTGTAAAAATAGTTTTTAAAATGTTTGAACATGTTAGAAAAGGCTAAAAATGAACCAAATCAGTAGATGTTTGATTCAATTTTAACTGAACACATAAAAATGCCCATGCCCATCTCTTCTAGGCATCACTGTTCCAAGTCTTCTTGATTTGAAGGAGATCCAGATCCTTAGAACTGGCATTGTCGCCTTTGCCAGACTGATGTATTTCAGTAACTTTCCACAAATGGAAATAGTCCACTGTTTGCTCCTCTTATTTTGGATCATTTTCAATTATTGTGATCTGAGAAAGTTGAGTAGCTTTCTAAAAGGATCTGCCCAAGTACTAGTTTCCTTGATTCCTGTTGATCAAAACTAATTAAAGCTACCCAAGAGGCATTGCTGGGTGAGTCCAGGCAGTGAGGAATGTCCCATGGCAGAAGTGGAAAGTGCCAATAGCACTTATGAAAGCTGTATGATATATCCTCTCCTGAAAAGAAAACCTCACTGGAATTAGATATATTAAATATTTGCCAATGAACTGCTAATATCCCCTTTTTAGACAAGATGCTAGAGAGAGTAGTGCCTATCCAACAGCAGGCATGCTTGGGGGAAACAGGCCATTTCTGGCCCACTGAAAATACCATCTGTTCTTAGGACAGTGAAGATGTGTTTAGACACAGCCAAAAAAAGGGGGGGATGTGTTAAGAGGCTCTGAGGTAGCTTAGATAAGGTTCCAAAATGGCATTGCGCAATCTGTCGAACATCCTCTAATGAACACTTTGTGTTAGAAAAGTTGGATTATAGAAGACTTGGAAACTCAAGGGTCACACACTGTCTCTCTGGGGTGCATCTGAAGTGTACCTTTTGTTATGTCTGAACATGGCCTGAAAGCAAGTTGCACACATGGCCACCATATACCTACTGTTACCAGGACCCTCAGAACTTGCTCTGAAGAAAGGATGTCTTGGAGGTTACCAGTGCTCAAATGTCCTTGGTAGGGGTGTGCACAAATGCAATTTTCGGATTCAATTAGAATTAAATATTCAAATGTTTGAATTTGAATGAATAGTGGAAAAAAACAAATGTATTCAAATTCAAACCGATTCATATAGATATTCAATTTGTATTTGAAGATGCAAATGTCAATAACATTTGTATGTATCCATATGCATCCATACGCATCCTGTTTTTTATCCCGTATGCATCCCATTTTCATCCCATATGTATCCATACAAATGCATATAGATATGAAAAAGCTACATATGTATTTGTATGTAATGCATACTGTAGTAATCTCTAGACCGCACAGTTTTCCCCTTAGCTTCCTTTTCATGCAGCCCTCCATTTTACAAGCCTCAGAGTAAAAGGAGCCAGAGATTTTCCTTTCCATAGACTTGTAGTATATGTTTGACGCCACCAGGGTGCTGAATTCTTTCCACTCCATGCAGCTGCCCTTAGGCAATAATGGAGTTTCTCAGCCATGTGGTGAGAAAAAGGACAACTGCCCTTCTCTTCCTGCTGACCGGAGGATGTGACATCACCAGGACCTCTGATTTACAAAGCACCAGCTTTCATCCAATCACCTCCCCAGATGCTGCATTGTTGTCATTTCCCCAAGCCCCTTTCTTTGACTGTATAAAAATCTCTGGCACAGATTAAACAGGTCTTTTTTCCACCTGTATCTCTGTCTCCAGCCTCTCATTTTCCCCTTGCCCATTTTTCTTGCCTAATTGGGTCAACCAGCCATGTGGTTGACTCCCAGGACCCAGGCTGGTCGAGATCCCAGATAATATCTGTCATAACACCCAGTGAAAGGCAGCAGTTTTCCAGCTGTTGCACCTCTGCCTCTCAGAACTGATTCAGGTCACGTGATCCAGACTGTGACAATATATGAATCTTTATACCTATGAATGTTCGAATAATTCATATGAATGATTCAAAACATTCAAATTGATTTGAATGTTAAAAAGATGAATGTAGAGACATTCATTTTGAATTTGAATGTGCGAATCTGAACAAATTCTAATGAATTTTGGGTATTTCAAATATTCTTGCACGTCTTTAGTCCTTGGAGTCACACTATGTAACGGGCATCTTCAGGATGTGAATGCCACACTTCTCAGAAACCCACTTGTAATACAGTGTATGGAGACTTCACTGTGAATGTAACCTTCTACTGGGAAGTAGACTGAGAACTAGATCATATCAGACTTGTTTTAAAGACTTCTAATTTTATGAGTATCTGTGAATATATAAACATGAAAATTGTAGATAATGTGAAACCTTTAGCATTCCAAAGCAGAGGATAGATGGATAGATGATGATGATGATGATGATGAAGATAGATAGATAGATAGATAGATAGATAGATAGATAGATAGATAGATAGATAGATAGATAGATAGATAGATAGATAGATAGATAGATAGATAGATAGATAGATAGATAGATAGATAGATAGATAGATATAGCTGCATATGGATGTGTATGGAGGCGTACAGATACATACAGGGTGTGTACAGATGCATATAATCAAATATACATCCGTACATATCGAGTATTTGAACCATAATGTATGAATACACTTATATTGAATTGAATGTCCAGACATTCAGAATTGTGCATTTGTACAAATACTTGTTGGGACATTCAATTCATTATGAATCAAATGCTGAAAATCTCATTTTTGTGCACATCACTATATATGTTAAATAGAGAGAGAGAGAATGAGAGATCCTATAATAAGATGATTTTTGAAAATATTGGAGTTATTCTTTCAAACTTTTTGAATTATGCTTTCTGATTCTGCTCCTTCAGCCCATTCCTCTTTCTGTTTGCTGGGAGGAGTGCACTCTGAGTTCTTTTTTTATATGTTTGTACAGTTTACAGAAGCAGTTTTAAGGAGTGAAAAGAAAAGAAAAGAAAGTTAGAAAGCATCAGTTTGCTTACCCTGAGTGCAGTCTGGCAAGTGCTACACCCACCCAAGCCAACCAGAAATGAGCTAGGCCTGCGTGCAAACAATGCTGGAGGCATTAAGCCCTTTGAATCTCTCATCATCTGGGACCAGGATGGCAACGACCCTGTGCACAAAGAGCTGTGCCGCTCAACTGAACCCAATCTTACTCAGGATTCTGGATGGAAAATAAATAGGAAGAAGGAAAGCAAATGTCACATCAGAGAACACAGCAATGTTTGAAACAAACATAGAGGAACTATTTTATTTTCATTTTTCTTCTTCTTATTATTATTATTTCTGAATCGTTTCAGCGGCCATGTGAACAGAATGTTCCTAGGCGTATACTATATTTATTTACCTCTTGAGTTTCCCCCTTGGTAAAGGCAGCCACTAGGAAAAATGGTATCCATAAGTGGGGGGGAAAAATAGTGCAAAATAACAGCCATTTATTTATATAGGGAAAAGGCATTTTCACAGATATGATGGCATTTCCCTGAACCACTAGTAATACAAGAGGGGCAAATGCTGTGAGACCACAGTACCAGTGTTCTATGGTTTCTCCCTACAGGGCAGACATGCAACACTGGGGATTGGGTGTGTGTGTGCACAAATGCAATTTTCGGGATTTGATTTGAATCAAATCAATTCAGATGCTTAAAATTCAAATATATTCACATTCGATTCAAATCAAATACATTTGAATCTATTCATACAAATTTGCAATTCGTATTTGAAGATACAAATGTTGACAACATTCAAATGTGTCCATACGCCTCTGTATGCAACCGTGTGCATTGGCACACATTCATACGCGTCCATTTTTTATCCCATATGCATCTTGTTTTCATCCTGTATGTATCCATACAAATACGTACAGATACAAATAAGATGCATACAGATACATATGTAATGTGTACATTTCCGTACACATACAAATGTCCGAATAATACATGCAAATGATTCAAAAGATTCAAAAATTTATTTGAATGTTAAATTCAAACGTACAGACATTTGATTCGAATTCAAATGTCTGAATCTGATTGAATTCAATCGAATTTTGAATGTTTTGAATATTCGTGCCCATCCCTACCAGGGATGCAGATTTGCAACAGATTCAACCACCTACTCCCAAGATAAGCAGGAGGGGGATAAATCCTGCTCAGTCCCCCTGGTGGCACTTTGAGTGCCCAGATGAGAAATTTTCCATTAACCTTTTAGCCTAGTTCACAATGATTTGCAGCATGAAAACAGCAGTCCCTCAAGACTGCTATTCACACCAAGGATCAAAATACGTTCTTCATAGTAAAGTGGGAGAGAATAATAATAAAATGAACAGAATGGACAATGAGCTTTGGTTTCTATGTGCAAAGGCTCTGGCTAGTGCCATTGCTCATCCATGCTGTTTTCTTGCTCAAGGGCTGCCATGCCTGTTTGCATTCCCCATAAACCCTGTGTTTCCCTTAGTCTCAGCATAGCTAAACTACGGGAACGGTTATCTCAGGATGTTCCTGAGATCAGATCAGTAGATCCAGATTCATTGGTCCTACTGATACTGATCATGGGGAAGTGAAATTAGATCAGTCCATGCCATCTGTACTGATGATGCTGATCTGGTCCAAGCCTCCTTGAGGCTGTGAAGCTTGCATGAACTTCACAGCCACTTCCTCATGACCCAAATGGCTAGGAGGGAAAGCTCCAAACTTTGGGGCTTGGGGAAGGATGCTTCTGTGCAGTGCACTATGGGTCTTTCCACACTGGCTGCTGAAAAAATGAATCTAAGAAGATCTGTTTTTCAGTGAGCTGTTCTCCCAGGCATCTGTCCCTAATAGGGATGGATTCTCGGAGGCCCTGAACATCTGCACAAGTGCATGGAAGACGGATCTGGCAGGAGAGATCATTTGGGTGCTGTGAGGATGCCACAGCACCCATTTGAAAAGTCTGCCAGATTCCCGCACCACTGATGCTGTCCCCGGAGCAGCGGGACTGCAGCATGCAGCTGCCAGTCACCACATGTTTCTGGCGGCACACAGCATGCGGGAGAGGGTGGAAGGAGGCAAACCAGCCTGTTTCCACCCTCCCCAACATGGTGGCAACTGGGAAATCCGTCCCTTCACCTGGCCATGTGTGGAAGTGTCCTGCTTCCACACGGATCCAGGTGAAGGAACAGATTGAAAACCTAATTTTTTAGGTCTTCAATTTAATCTGGTTTTCTGTGGCAAGACCCGTTTTAGAAACGGATCTTGCTCACCGAAATGCGGAAGTGGCTGCTTGGTCTCCAAAAGGTTTTCAGTGTGGAAGCCTCCAAGGTAAGTGTCGGTGTTAACTGGGTGGTTAAACCAGTTTAACCACCCAGTGCAAAAACACCCTATGATGTGCCACTGAATGCCAGCCTTTGGGAACACCAGACCACAGAAGGGCATACCATCTGCATGCCTCCATGATTAAGTCCCTCAGTCTGGTGGCAGTCTCAATTTATTGGGTCTACAAGAGATCCAGATTAAGGGCCTCTTAAGCCAGATCTGACTCCATCTTGCTCAGGAGGAGCCAGACTAACAGAAGGCTGGATTTTCTTTATCCACATTACTGTAACATGCCCAGAATGTGGACTACAGACCCTTTGGACTGGATCTAAAGGTAAGTGCAGAGACAGCCTCAGAAATAGTACCACCAGAGGGACCTTGAAGAAGGCTAAGAGTGTAGGAAGGATTTTCTATCAGCCTATTTGAAAAACTCTCTGCAATCCTGCATTCTTTGACATCTGTTATGGACAGTAAATAGAGAGACATACTATGAATCAATTCTTGCCTTGTTGTTGACTCTCTCTGGGGCCTAGGTAGTGAATCTGATATTATGATACACTTTGAAAAAAATAAAGCACTCACTGTGTAGTAGAATATGTGCAGCTTATTGTCCTGTTCCTTCTTTGTATACACATTTGTGAGAAATGATGGTTTTTAAAATGTACATTTTGGTTCTAGAGTATTGCAGAAACAGGGAATTGTCTTCCCTCCTCTCTATGAGTGGATGTTTGCTTTGGCTTATTAAACCATAAATTAACTTTACTGTATTCAGAATCTGAAATAGATATCTATATTATTGTTCTCAAAATATGTAAAATAATTTAAATTGTACTGAATAATTTAAAGGCACAAAAGAAAATAATCTAAGATGTCTTGGTGGCTGACAATTCTAATATTTATATTGTAGTTTACAATATTCATAGTGCACTTATATTATTTCTAAATTATAGATTTATTTTGAACTGGAGATTTCCACAAGGAATAATATGCTGTTCAGCTGAGTACATAAGACTGGACATTGCAGAAACACCACAGTGAAGAAGTAAATCTGTTAACAGTCTCAGCCTGTTACTTTTAGTTCAGCTTTGACAACATTTGACCTACTTTGTTGGTGTCTAGACCAAGAATGATGTAAGGAATTCTTCCACCACTTGAAAGGGCTGGTGGAAGACAGATGTTCAAAATACAGAAATGCTGCACTATGAATGAACAGTTGTGGCAAGGAGAGAATCCACCCTCACTGTTATAACTTGGGAAGAAGAGATTATTTCATTTCCATTGATGGAGGAGGTCTTGAAAAGAAGTACAGCATGTTTAAGCAGAATCAAACACTGGAAGTAAATTGATAGTACATAATTTAGGGGGAAAATATGAAAAAGATGGCATAAATATTAGTAAACCAAGTGAAAAATGACAATGAAATTCTGTAATTTTCTACCTGGAATAACATATGTACACTTATCTCAAGCTTATCTCAGGCTGCTAAGGGTGGGGAGATTTATATTACACTACCACTTATTTATCTATCTGCTTGCAAATAATAAACAGTTGGTGTTATATTACACTAGTGTTTATTTTGGCTGTAAGCCTTTGAAGCGGGATGCCTGGGCAAGGGGGAGGAGTCTGGTTCATATACAGACACCAGCCCATTGGCAGGCAGTAAGACTGTACGGCTCCACTACACCTGCCTCACCTGCGTTACTCTGTCAATACGAGCTCACGAGGGGAGAGTGGGATTGAGTTGTCACTGCCTAATCCCACAACAAATAGAAATGTGGTGACACAAGACACAATTCAAGGCACATTATGGTAAGTGGAGACACAGCCTTTGTAAACCTCACATACAGTAGGTGATGACCTGAACAAAGTTGCAAAACTAAAATAATGTTTGGGACAGGCTCAGCCATCTCCTGAATGTCTATCCAGTCATTGACATCAATTATCATTAGAACTAGCTCATGGATTTGGAGAGTAGTAGTTATTTTGCTACCGTAAAGAGATCATAATAAAAAGGTTAGAGGAAAAAGCCCAGGCTTTCTGCACTTGGCCCTATTCTGGAATACATTGCAGAATGAGGACCTGTTATCTGTATGCTAGTGAAGACTATGGACAGCTCCAGGTGAGACCTGTCATACGGTGTTTTTCCACTGTCACTAAAAGTACCCATTAAGTACCCATTAATGGGTATGAAATTGCATTTTTGTACCCATTAATGGGTACTTCTAGTGACAGTGGAAAAACACCCGTTGTCTGCATTAGTTTTCAGCCAGCAGACTGCTATCCTGAGATATATTCCAGATTAAGGCCATGTGTGGAAAAGTATCAGGTAGCAGCTGGCAACTGGGGTAGCACTGCCCTCCCCCTGGTCCCTCTTCACTGCCATTCCACCCTGCTGCCCCTGCTTCAGGTTGACCATCATGTTTTCTGAGCTCTTCTTTCAACAAAGACCTGATTGCTAAAGAAACAAAGAAAAGGCCATTCTCTCCTTAGTGGGACAGGATTTGTTGTTGTCGTTGTTCCAAAAAAAAAGAGGGGGAGGGGGAAGGATTACTCCCCATGATAGTGGAAAGGTTCACCTAAACCATTCCATTCTTCTGCAGCAGGTAAAATCAAGCTGCTCTACTTTTGTAGTCTCCAAATATGTTAAAAATATCAGCAAGACTGCTAGAGAGCCTTGCTTGCAACTGTCCAGATTAGGCCTCACTCTACCGCACACTGACCCAGTTCAAGTCATTAAAAAGTCTTCTAAAAATGATTCTGATTCATCATGTGCATGGATGTTTTTTTTCTTATGATTCAAATCAAGTCAAAACAAATCAAATGCAAGAAAATTCACATTTGTTCGAATAGATTCCCTTTTAATGTGGTAGGATTCAATTCAATACAAATGTTAGATGCAAATCCCTTATGTATCCCATAAGTATCTGCTTTGAACACATCAAATCTGCCCTGAATTCACTTTGAATCTGCTCTGAGTCCACTTTGAATCCACTCTGGATCCATCTGCAGATGCGGCTGGGGTAGCCACTTTCCCACCTTCCAGGTTCATGAATGTAATGAAGCTTTGTATAAGTGTTCTGAAGCATTCAATTCAGATCTGAATGCCAGCTTTCAAATGTGCCAAGATTTGATTTGAATCCAAATGTCCAAATTTGACTGAATTCATACAAATAGCGAATAATGTGAATAATGTGAATATTCGTGAACATCCCTAGTCCCAAGTTATGGACCACAACTGCTCACCTAATGCTGGATAAATGCCTCTTCCCAAGTTCAGGATTTCAAACAAAAGGTTTCAGGGCTTATTTCTTATAGTGGGAGAAACAAGTTTCCCTATATATATTAAATTGTGATATATATTAAATTGTGAGTATTGGATGGGGGAAGGGAAGGGAATAACCTCATAGCTAATTATGTCACAAAAAGAGTGACCTAAATCCTATGTGCATCTATCCTTTTATGAGATGCAAGAAAAACAAATACTTCATAAAGAATGGTGACCCCGTCTCTAGTTTATGTCTGGTTCACAAATATTTCTCTTAAACCATATCCACACTACACATTGGCATTTGATTTAACAAGGTACTTTCTCTTGCTCATAAAACAAAACCATGTAATCTTGTAGCTGTCCCATCA
This sequence comes from Aspidoscelis tigris stejnegeri, assembly GCA_023333525.1. Classification (NCBI taxonomy): domain Eukaryota; kingdom Metazoa; phylum Chordata; class Lepidosauria; order Squamata; family Teiidae; genus Aspidoscelis; species Aspidoscelis tigris. Next base: position 12,314,011 of record JALMGA010000006.1, on the reverse strand, counting down.
TTCAAAGCTGGGCTACCAATTCTTTTACTTTTTGCCACCCTGCATATGAAGCTGCTATAAAGGTAGAGGGCATGATTAAATGGTAGCTCTAATAAAGTAACTTTGCCCAAGGTAAAACATATCTAATATATATAAAATTTAGTACATCAAAACATTATTCATTTTTAGGGACTATGTTTACTTAAACTTGTCTCCTCTTTTTTACTCTTTTGTTTTAAAAATGGTTTTAAGCAATAAAACACTATTTTATAATAAACTTCACTTCAGTTGCTCACTATAGTAAAATGTCCAGAGCAATATGTAATTATCATCCTCAGGGGGCAATAAATAGAGATGTGTCAAACAATTTAGAGTTCAACCGAATTCAAACTGAAGCAGGCGAATTGATCCAGTTCAAATGGCGCCAAACCACCAACCCATTCAAAAGCAACCAATGTGAATTTAACTGAACTAGGGACCTTTCCGCACTGGCTCTTAAAATGCATTTAGAGCCAGATGTGGGAAGGATTAAGATGCGGCTTCCACATAGGGAACCCAATTAGGGACCCTTTGATGAAGCCGTGTCTGCATTTTGGCGGGCAAGACCGGTTTCTTAAACCAGTTTTGCCTCCGAAATCCAGCCCTGATGTAAGACCTAAAAAATTAGGTCTTACATCTGGCTTTTCCCCTCAAACCATTTCGGAAGCAAATGCTTCCACACACAGCAGGGAAAAAGCTGGATTCCTGGTGCCTGCCATCTTGGGGAGGGCAGAAGCAGGCTGGTTTGCCTGCTTCTGCCCTCCCTGGCACACCATCATGGCTCAATGACAGGCAGGGGTGGAGGTTGCGTCCCTGCCAGGCAAAGGCAATCTTATGCCTTCACCTGGCAGGGATCCCCAATCACTGGAGAGGAGGGGAGGCTGATGGGAAGATGCCTCAATTTTCCCCACCACCACTGCCACCACCACCGGCATCACCTCCAGGGGCAGGGGATCGTGCAGCGGCAGAGTTGCCTCTGCCACTGCGAGATTTCCCCTGCCCCTGGAGGTGGTGGCCCGTTCTCAGCTGTCAGAGAGGGAAAGCCAGGCTTTCCCTCTTTGACAGCTCAGCTCTCCCCCACCCTCCTGAATTGGCTCACTTGGAGCCAGGCATCGGGAGGCCATGAGGTGCTTCTCAGGCAAGGGGACCTCACGGCCTAAGCCACCCCACCTCACCCGGGGTAACGGTTGCGCTCTCTGCATCTTACCTTGTCGCTGCCGGTCTGATTCTGGCAGTGGGAGGCCTGGTGTGCACTGGATGTGTGTGTGTCACGACCTCCCATTGGCCAGCCACCCTCCTGAGGGCAGCTGGCCAATGGGAGGCTGTGGCGCAGGCACGCTCAGTGCACACCGGGCCTCTCGCTGCCAGAATTGGTCCAGCAGCAACAAGGTAAGACACGGATAGCACATGAGTGACCCTGGGTGAGGTGAGGGTTTTTAGGCCACAGGGTTGAGACAGACCCCGGGGAAGGCACCCCATGGACTCCAGATCCCTGGCTCCAAGCGAGCCAATCTGGGAGGCTGGGGGGGAGGGCCTCCAGAGGCAAGATCTCCAATCCGGTCTTGCTGCCGCCGCCTCATACATGTGCAGACGCATGGGGCTTCTGAGCATCTCTCCCTATTTGGGACAGATCCTCAGAAAAAAATGGTTCACCAGAAAATGGATCTTTATAGATCCATTTTCCAGTGGTACGTACGGAAAGGCCCTAGGAAATGTTCATCCAGATGGATGTAACCAGCTAATCCAATTTGAACCAGTCTGGTTTGGTTGTTTGATAAACCTTTCCATTAAAAAAAAAAAAAAAGATTAATGAGCTTGTCCTCAAAATCCAGGGGAAAATAACATGCACTTCTAACCTTATGTTTCAGTAAACTTGCAACCAGAAGTTAAATAAACAAAATGTCCCTCTCCCTTAAGCTCTGTCAGGTAGCAGTTGTGAGTTCAATATGGTGCCACTCAGATAATGTTGCACTGGAACTCTCATCTCCCTGAGCAGCAAAATCAAACTAATGGGAACTGAAACGTTAATATGGAAGATACCAGATTGTCTAACCATGCTCAGTGTAAACAAGCTTATCATAATAGCTTTAGCCTGAATTAGTTTTCACTCTCAAAATAAATAAGAGCTATCACTATTGCTATTGCATCAAAATGAGGATCTTTTAGCTTATGGGCTTTTGGCTGCCAGACCCTGGACACAGAAACTCAGTCTATGTTCTCTGGGTTTGGATGATATGTAGCCACAACAGAACCTCTTAATAAAGCAAGACTGAGAACTCAAGTCAACTAAAGGGATATGAATTTTGGCATTTCAGATGTTGATAGTTATTGGGGAGGGGGAAATGGCTGTGATAAACAAGAGGATACAAAAGTTTATAAGGAAACTTTGAATAAAGTCTGAAGGGAATTAAAATATATCTGGGGGGGGGAATCTTCAAAAATTCTGCAAGGGTTTGCTTTAATGCCAGCTGTCAGTAGACAGCATGAAGGCAAGTAACTTCCCCTTTTTCCACACACAGTCAAAGATCCAGATCTTCAAGATCTGGATCTTTGAGATGGGTCCTCCTGGAGATCCAGATCTTGAAGTTTGTGTACATCTTGAATCAGGTCCACATAAAATATGGATTTAAGGGCCTGAAGGACCCATTAAATCCAAATTTCCCCTGCCCTCACTGGGACAGGGCCTTCCAGATGGGGCCTTCAATGGGCTCCAGGTGGGGACAGGGCCTTTCCAACTGGTAACAATCAGGTACCAATTGGTTTCCTAATGGGGTCTTAGAAGGGTTCTAAGCCTTAATGGAAAAAGGCCCACTATTAGCCTTTAGTAACGGAAACTGGAAAATGTGCCTTTCCATTTGGACATACTAGTACACCAAAATTGCCTGAAATGTAAGCCTGACGGTGAGCTTAGTTAGCCAGTTTGGTCCAGTGGTTAAGGAGCTTATCTATCACTAACCCTGGCTCAAGGATTGTATAATCTGTTTAGAGACCAAACTCATTTGAAGTTTTGTTGCATTCTTTAAGAAGTAGTAGCATCAAGTCTAGTTTAAGTAAAACTTTAGGCAGAACTGGGCAGGAATTTCTTATCTGTTTATGAAGAACTGTGCTGCTATGGCCTTCTCTCAAACACTGCTACTAAAAATGGTTTCAATTTTGCACCAGTGATCAGTAATTATTTCTGCCTTCTTTTGTTCTTGAACCCTTCATTATATTCAAACTCCCACTGTTATTAAGCAAATCACTTCCATTAAGGTTACTTTCCTAAAATACTTTAGATCACACATTTTCACATCTCTTTTTTTTCTTTCCAAAGAATGTTTATTAAACATTACCTTTTTTGCTAATTAGCACACTGACAACTTGAGTATTTATTAAAATTGGTGTAATGACTTCTGAAAATTGTTAGGTGACTAAATATATGAGGAAATGTGCTAAATTCTTTCTTTGCTTTTCAGCAATATCATCAAACACAGGAAGGAGCATTTGCCTAGTGTTAGAGTTCATACCATTAAAAAGTGTAACAAGAATTCACACTTTTTTTAAAAAAAACTATATCAAACGTACTAGTGACCATCCCAAGGTTCTCTCTAGTGAGTAATTAAAAAGCCATTATTATGCTATACTTATTGTGATAGTTTCATCTTTAACCATGAATCAGGGGGCAGGCCTGATTATTGAACTGCTAAGTTGCTGAATATTGGGACGGGTGAATGAGTAAGCGATTGGAGAGAAGTGACCGTTGGAAGTGACCGTTGGAGTGGGGAGTTGGGAGCTGGAAGGAGAAGAGAGAGGAGAAAGGATGGAAAAGTAGTGATGGGATGTTGCGGTCCTTAGTACTGTAAACAGTAACCTTCCATTAAATTCGACAAGAAAAGCAACCCTCCGAGCATCCTGAGTTTTATTTTTCTCTCCACTGGAAGAATCTCACCATTGGGAAAAATCTAAAATAAAAGAAGCCACGATGGCAGATATCTCAAAGCCATCACACTTATTGTAAACATTTCTTTTCATTAATAATTTGAATTTTATAACAGTTATAATATTAATGCATACAGGTGGAAGTGCAAGTAAGTACAGGTGTTTGCTCTTTAAGTGCTCATATGGTACAAGATCAAAATTATGGAAGTGGCACACCTTGGGTGTTTTTCCACTTAGCACTAAAGGACCCATTGTCTTATACAGATTTGATATGTGTGTGTTTTAAAATGTTGTGAGCTGCCCAGAGACCCACGGGTATGGGGTGGGATATAAATATAAATATAAACAAATATAAATAAATACATAAAATAATGGGTGCTCTAGTGCTAAGTGGAAAAACACTCTGTGGCACCATTTCTAGAAAACTGACAAACTAGCTTTTAATTACGGATGTGCATGTTTTGTTTTGTTTTGTTTGCATTCAAATTTGATTCAAATCAAATGTCAAAACATTCAATTCAATTTGAATGTTTAGAATCCAAATTCAACAAAATCCAATTTGAATCAAACACATTTGAATCTATTGGTTCAAATGTTAGATTTGAATCTGAAGATGCAAACGTCACAGACGCTGACGACATTCATATGTGTCATAGGTATCTGTACGCATTTTGTATGCAAATGCATACAGATATGTATGAGATGCATACAGATGCTATATGTACATTCATATCTGTAAATTCCTATCTGTACATACGTATCTGTACATTCAAATGTTTTGAACCATTTGAATGAATGTTTTGGAACATTTGAAATTTGTTCAAATGTTTAAATCGGAATGTGTAGACATTCTATTTGAATTGAGATGTCCACATTTGATCGAATTTGATCAAATTTCAAATGTTTATTGTTTAATATAGTTTTTAGCAAACAGGGGGTGTTCAAAGTGTTCATTTTTAAACTAAACATCTCTGATATTTAACCAGAAATGTTCAGTGTTGAATTGAACATTATGTGCATTTGATGAGCTGTTAAAAAAGTTCAAAGTGCCTGTGCTTTATTTAAAAATAAAAATAACACCTGACTCTTCTAATGCACCAGGGCCATTTTGATACAAGCAGACTAGATACAGAATTTCCTCTGTGAATATGGTATCTCTCTGGGTTGGAACAACTGTTGTTCTAATGGTTTGGGTGCATTTATGCTTTGCTTTTCTAATGATAAGCCATTGAACTGTCAGAAAAATGGACTTCTCTGAATCTAGACAAGAGCTCCAAAGCCATCCATAACAAAAGGCCATCTCTGCTCATTGCTTGGTGTTTTCTCTCTATATCTTGCTTGTAGGTTTTTATTGTTATAGTCAAAGAGTGTCCTTTTTTCACGCTCTCTGGAAAAAACAATCTCATTTGAAATTGTGAAAGTATCATTTTCATTTGATAGAAAAGGAGCTTCATTTACAGCAAGAAAAATATTGAAACCCAGAACTTGAACCACCTAATTGCAAAAGGTAACATAGTAGGGGCTATCTAGGGGCAAATTTGTACTTAACCTTTCTTAGGAACTCCAAGTATGCTCTCAAATGAAGCATCCACCTTACCAGAAGCAGCTCCACGCATGCCAGAGTTGTCCTTGTGCCCCAATGCTGCATCCATACCTCTTCTAGTGGAAGAGAGTAGCATGGAGCATATGCCCAATCACCACAGCAATGGCACTATGCATGTGCATTTACACTGTTGTCATGGCAATGCAAACACTTAGCCGGCACATAGGTAAGCACTGGCTAAGTTTCAAGTGGCTTGGGCACTTCAAAGTGTGAGTGCCCAAACCATTCCACAACTTCGCTTCTTTGGGACATTTTGCCAGGTATGTTGAAATGTGAAAAGGCCCAGTGAAGCCCTGGAAATAGATATCTTGCTTAGTGGCAAATCTGATGCAAGAGTCTATTTTCTGCAAATTTGCACAGTTCCAAGGCAGTTTGTTTTCTTGTGAGTAAAACCAGACAATCTTTGACAATACTAATAACCAAACCTGTTCACCATAATGAATATTGACAGAAGTACCAAGTCCATCTTCATACAAGTAGTCAAGATACAGAGTGTGGCTTTTCAATCTCACTTCTGCCTTGATATAATTTCCTTGTGAGGAACATTATCCTTCAGAGAAACTATTCTTGCCTTTTCACAGGACAGTTTGCTCTCTTAACAGAGCTGCCAGAGAGGAATGCATGGAAATTGATGTTGTTTTCATGACTGGCTTTCCATGAGCAATCAAGAGTCTAGACTAAGTGATGGAAAAGTTGAGCCCTCTGAATCCGGAGAGAAGTTCTATAGTTCACAAAGCCATCCAAACTGCCCACTCCATTCACCAATGAGAACAGATTGCAGATGACATGAGGTACACTAACTCTGGGCAAATATCCTGTCTAAATCAGTGCCAAATCCAGCAATATATGAAACATTTTACCTGAAATCAGAAACAGTTCCAGCTTGGGTGAAGTGGAAGCAGGAGCTTTTCTCAGAGCACACGGCGAGAGATAGAAACAGGAAGTTTTTCTCAGAGCACACTGCGTGAGATAGAAACAGGAAGTTTTTCTCAGAGCACACGGCGTGAGATAGAAACAGGAAGTTTTTCTCAGAGCACATGGCGTGAGATAGAAACAGGAAGTTTTTCTTAGAGCACACGGCGTGAGATAGAAACAGGAAGTTTTTCTTAGAGCACACGGCGTGTGGTAGAAGCTTTCTCAGACCAATCAGAGCAGCGGACCAATAGGAATTAGCCACACCCTCAGGGAGGAGGAGTTACTCTGCTCAGCAGGGCTTAAATAGAAGCTCAAGTGGGAGGAGTTAGTCAGTTCCAGCTTGGGTGAAGTGGAAGCAGGAGCTTTTCTCAGAGCACACGGCGAGAGATAGAAACAGGAAGTTTTTCTCAGAGCACACGGCGTGAGATAGAAACAGGAACTTTTTCTCAGAGCACACGGCGTGAGATAGAAACAGGAAGTTTTTCTCAGAGCACACGGCGTGAGATAGAAACAGGAAGTTTTTCTTAAAGCACACGGCATGTGATAGAAACAGGAAGTTTTTCTTAGAGCACACGGCGTGTGGTAGAAGCTTTCTCAGACCAATCAGAGCAGCGGACCAATAGGAATTAGCCACACCCTCAGGGAGGAGGAGTTACTCTGCTCAGCAGGGCTTAAAAAAACACCAAAAAAACAAAAAAATTTAAAAAAGGTACAGTGGGATAAAAAAATTCATTCATACCTTAGCACCACATCTTTAAAATCCTTACCCTAAAAGCAATATGGAAGGCGAGAACACCTGTATTGTCACGTGCAATGTATGCGGCATGTTTATGACCCTACCACAACAGATGCCACATTTTACCTGCCACAAATGCAAGCTTGTGGCTCTCCTGGAGGAAAGGGTTAAAAGTCTAGAAGAGAGAGTCAAGACACTGAAGCAGATTAGAGAAGAAGAGAACTTCCTCGACAGCATGGAGGAAACACTTCAAAATGAAGGGATAGAAGAACATCCTTCTGTAGTTGCAGAAACTGAGTTATGGAAGCATGTGACCCAAAGGAGCAGGAAGAACAGGAGACATTCGGAACCCTTGCAATTAAACAACCAGTTCCAGATACTCAGTCAGGAGAACAACACATCTGAAGAGTCGACGACAAGGTCCACAAATATTACTCCAATAGGCACTGAGAAATCTCTGGAATGGAGAGGAAGAAATGGTAATGCAAAGAAAAAGAGGAGAGTAGTGGTCATGGGAGATTCACTTTTAAGAGGAACAGAGGCAACTATCTGCAGACCTGACAGAAACTCACGAGAGGTGTGCTGTCTCCCAGGGGCCCGGATCAAAGATGTAACTGATAGCATATCGAGGCTATTCAGACCTACAGACTACTACCCATTATTACTCATACATGTGGGCACAAATGATACGGCAAAAAAGCACTTTGAAAACATCTACAGAGACTTTGAAGACCTTGGCAGAAAAGTAAAGGAACTGGGAGCACAAGTAGTCTTTTCATCTATCCTTCCGGTGGATGGTCACGATAAAAGTAGAAGGGATAGGATTCTTGAGGTGAACAAGTGGCTACGTCAGTGGTGCCGGCAGCAAGGATTTGGATTTCTGAACCATGGAGAAAACTACCTATACGACGGACTCCTTGCAAGAGATGGGTTGCACCTTACAGGGACAGGAAAGAATGTATTCGGGAAGCGCCTTGCTTCGGTTATTAGGAGAGCTTTAAACTAAAACAAAAGGGGAAGGGTAACAAAAAGTCAAGTAAAAATACTCAGTCAATCAAACCAGGCGATATTCTTACTCCCAGAAATAGTACCAATGAACAAACGCATAAATTTTGTAAGGAAAACAGAGGAGGCAAGCTCGCAATAGATAGCAATTACAAACTAAAATGCCTCTACACCAATGCCCAAAGCATGAGAAATAAAAAAGGGGAGCTGGAGATCCTGACCCAGGTAGATAAATATGATGTCATAGGTATTACGGAAACCTGGTGGGATAACACACATGAATGGAACACAAACATTGAAGGCTACAACTTGTTTCTGCGAAACAGACTTAACAAAAGAGGAGGGGGTGTTGCGCTGTATGTTAAAAAAGAAATTGTCTCCTCAGAGGTTCACGTTTCAGAGAGTGGAAGCTCAGTAGAATCGGTATGGGTAAGAATTCAAGGAGAGAGCAACAGAAAGGATACCATTGTAGGAGTCTATTACAGGCCCCCTGGACAAACAGAAGATATGGATGACCTCTTCCTAGACCAGATGGCTAAACTTTCACGAAAGCATGACATAGTGATTATGGGAGACTTTAACTACCCAGACATTTGTTGGGAATCTCGCTCAGGAAAAAGTCACAAGTCTAATAAGTTCTTATCCTCTCTCGCTGACAATTTCATGTACCAAAAGGTGGTGGAGGAAACAAGAGGATTGGCTATCCTTGATCTAATTCTTACCAACAGAGAGGAAATGGTGGAGGATATCAGAGTTTCTGGGGCATTAGGAGGCAGCGATCATGTTATCCTTGAATTCTGGATAATAAGGGAAGGAAAGCATGAGAGGACTCAGACTTCAAAGTTGGACTTCAGAAGGGCGGATTTTGATGGACTCCGGAGGAGGTTAGGAGGGATCAAATGGTTAAATGTACTAAAGGATAGAAATGTCCAAGAAGGATGGGATATTTTGAGAAATGCAATATTAGAAGCGCAATCATTAACAATTCCTCAAAGAAGGAAGAATGGAAAACATCTAAAGAGACCAGGGTGGATAAACCTAGAACTTAAAAACTTGATAAAAAAGAAAAAAGAAATGTTTAAGAAATGGAAGGAGGGATACATATCTAAGGAGGAATATAATGAAATCAGTACAATCTGCAGGGCAAGTATAAGAAAAGCTAAAGCTAAAAATGAACTGAGGCTTGCAAGAGAGACTAAAAACAATAATAAAAAAGGTTTTTGGGGATATTTCAACAGCAAAAGAAAAGTCAAAGAGGTTTTGGGAAGTCTGCAGGGAGAGAATGGAGAAGTGATCGAAAGTGATCTTGAGAAGGCAGAGATTCTGAACTCCTATTTTGCATCTGTTTTTTCCAAGAGGGATAATGTACATGCAACAGTCCTTCACTGTACTGATGAAGGACTAGGAGAATCAAGACACAAAATCAACACTGAGAGAGTAAGGGAACGCTTAGCTAACTTAAACGAATTTAAGTCCCCGGGTCCAGATGGATTACATCCTAGGGTACTGAAGGAATTAGCAGAGGTAATTGCTGAACCACTTGCTGTAATCATTGAGAAGTCATGGAGAACAGGAGAAGTCCCTGACGATTGGAGAAGGGCAAACGTTGTTCCTATCTTCAAAAAAGGGAAGAAGGTAGACCCAGGGAACTACAGGCCTGTTAGCCTGACTTCAATACCAGGAAAGATTCTCGAACAAATTATTAAACAACACATATGTCAACATTTGGATAGGAATTCAATAATTAACAGTAGTCAACATGGGTTTGTATCAAACAAGTCGTGTCAGACTAACTTGATTTCATTTTATGACAAAATCACTGAATGGGTTGATCAAGGAAATGCAGTAGACATAGTATTTCTTGATTTCAGCAAAGCATTTGACAAAGTATCTCATGCGATCCTCATTGAAAAATTGATCAAATATGGGTTTGACAAGGCAACTATAAGGTGGGTTCAAAACTGGCTTAGTAATCGTACTCAAAGAGTGGCTTTAAATGGCTGCACATCCAAATGGAAGGAAGTGTCAAGTGGAGTACCACAAGGTTCTGTCCTGGGCCCAGTTATGTTTAATGTTTTTATAAACGATCTGGACGAGGGAGTTGAAGGGAAACTGATCAAATTTGCTGATGACACAAAGCTAGGGGGGATTGCAAACACCAGAGAAGAGAGAGAGAGGATTCAAAAAGATTTAGAGAAACTCGAACAATGGGCCGCAACTAATAAAATGGTATTTAACAAAGAAAAATGCAAGGTTCTGCACCTGGGCAAGAAAAATGAAAAAAGCACATATACAATGGGAGGAATTCGGCTGAGCAGCAGCACATGTGAAAAAGACTTGGGTGTCCTGGTAGATCATCAACTGAACATGAGTCAACAGTGCGAGGCAGCTGCAAAAAAGGCAAACGCAATCCTGGGGTGTATTAGGAGAAGCATAGAGTCCAGATCACGTGAAGTTATTATCCCCCTCTACTCTACTTTGGTCAGACCTCATCTGGAGTACTGTGTCCAGTTCTGGTCACCCCAGTTTAAAAAAGACACTGACAAGCTGGAGCAGGTTCAAAGGAGAGCTACCAAGATGGTGAACGGTCTGCAAACCATGTCCTATGAGGAACGGCTTAAGGAACTAGAAATGTTTAGTCTAACAAAAAGAAGACTGAGAGGAGACATGATAGCTGTCTACAAATACCTCAAGGGTTGTCACAAGGCAGAGGGATCAGCCCTGTTCTCACTCTCTCAAGGAAGGACTAGAAACAATGGGGTGAAACTGCAGGGGAAAAGATTTAGTTTAGATGTTAGGGAAAAATTTCTAACAGTAAGAGTGATCAACCAGTGGAACAGGCTGCCACGGGAGGTGGTTGGTTCCCCTTCGATGGAGGTCTTCAAGCAGAGACTGGACGGCCATCTGTCTGAGATGGTTTAGGAGATCCTGCCTTGAGCAGGGGGTTGGACTCGATGACCCAGGAGGTCCCCTCCAACTCTACCATTCTATGATTCTATGATTCTATGATTCTACATCCATGATAGAGCATCAACATCCTTGACTCAAGCCATCATCCCTACATTTTCCTTGGACCTGATCCTCAGTATCAGCTATAACATAGGCAGCAGATTATGTTCAGCTCAGGTAAGGTTAAGACCAGACACTTTATGAGCATATGTAATTTTTTTCCCTGTGTTCTTTGTTGCTTATGGGTGTGGGCTGAAATCATACTATCCTCAAGGTTGTTTTTTTTTTTTCCTTTCGAGGCATTTTCTAAACAGCAAAGAGAATAAACTTCAGCAATGGGCAAGTTATGAAAGAAGAACTTTGAGTGGTATGATCAATTACTTCAGGAGTGGGCATAAATCTTCTTGTGTTTTCCCAGGATACACATACCAATTCTAGAGGCTCCAGTCAAAATTTGGTCCTATTGGCATACTTCACAGTTTGATTTTGTCACTACTTTGATTTAGAGCCTCCAAAATTGGCATGTGAATCCTAGAGTGTGGCAGGAAATTCCACAGAGAGTAGCAACATGTTTGGAAGTTGCTCTGAATTGTTGACGTTTGGGGGGGGGACTGGGGGGGGGAATCAGACCCCTGTGCCACAAGAACAAGTATGATAAACAATTAAAAAAAATAAAGGCTGCATCTGAATTCCACAAAGCTTTCTTGGTATCACCAAGACCCACATTCAATTTTGTGTTTCTCCAGCTCAACGTTTCCCCACTTGCTCTCCTGCACTGTCTCCTATCTAGAACAGTTCCTTGAACTTTCAAAGTGAACTTCAAACCTCTTTGCAACATTGAAAATTTTAATGGGAGTTGGTTTGAACAAAACTGAACTAAACCGGGGGGTGGGGGTTGTGTGAATCTCTATTCATTTCTTAATTTAGCAATTTTATCCAGATGTCCAGGACTGAATTTTTGACTAGCATGCAATATACTTCAGCTCTTCTATTATCTATTTTCATTCAAAACTGAACATAGAAGACAGCATTTTTTTAAAAAAAAAGTCTATTTTCCATTTGTAGGTTTTCTTTAAACATGAAATCTTAAGCATAAATGGTAAAATCAAATGAATACATAGGAAAGCATCTCCACTGTAATATATGATATTCACTTGATGCTAGAATACTCTGTGTTAAAAGTGTAAAATTGGCAATATCTGTGCTACAATCTAATTTTGTAGACCCTGAAAATTTATAGTTGAAAACTTCATTTGCAGTAATACATTCAATTCATCCATATTTAATTTATACTCATTGATAGTTCTGCTAGAACTTATATATTTTAAGAACACATGAAGTCAGGGCTAATAACATTTTATTTACTAAATAAATTGATAGTGCTCTGTTCATGTTTAATTTTGTTGCTCTTTCTCTCTTTGTGTGTGTTTAATAAACTCTGTAGTCTAGATCCTATATTTCTCATCCATTAAAGTAAGATGCAGAGGGAAAAGGCTGTATTATCAATCAACACCTTCTTCTGTCTGCAACCATCACACCATATCTGAAAGTATTGCCAAGGGTTTCTCCATTTCCCAGAAGCAGATTTACAGGGATCTCCAGAGGGAATGGATAAGGATTGTAAATTTAAGTGCTGTTCTGTGAATAGAAAAAGCAAAGATCCAGACCAATGAAATGAATTTTCACTAAGAAAAAATGTATTTCCTTCTATTAGTAGTATTGTTAACATATTGTATTATGCTTTTTTTTCTTTTTCTTTTTAACACTGTTAAAAATTCTTACCAACAGAGAGGAAATGGTTGAGGATATCAGAGTTTCTGGGGCATTAGGAGGCAGCGATCATGTTATCCTTGAATTCTGGATAATAAGGGAAGGAAAGCATGAGAGGACTCAGACTTCAAAGTTGGACTTCAGAAGGGCGGATTTTGATGGACTCCGGAGGAGGTTAGGAGGGATCAAATGGTTAAATGTACTAAAGGATAGAAATGTCCAAGAAGGATGGGATATTTTGAGAAATGCAATATTAGAAGCGCAATCATTAACAATTCCTCAAAGAAGGAAGAATGGAAAACATCTAAAGAGACCAGGGTGGATAAACCTAGAACTTAAAAACTTGATAAAAAAGAAAAAAGAAATGTTTAAGAAATGGAAGGAGGGATACATATCTAAGGAGGAATATAATGAAATCAGTACAATCTGCAGGGCAAGTATCAGAAAAGCTAAAGCTAAAAATGAACTGAGGCTTGCAAGAGAGGCTAAAAACAATAAAAAAGGGTTTTGGGGATATGTCAACAGCAAAAGAAAAGTCAAAGAGGTTTTGGGAAGTCTGCAGGGAGAGAATGGAGAAGTGATCGAAAGTGATCTTGAGAAGGCAGAGATTCTGAACTCCTATTTTGCATCTGTTTTTTCCAAGAGGGATAATGGACATGCAACAGTCCTTCACTGTACTGATGAAGGACTAGGAGAATCAAGACACAAAATCAACACTGAGAGAGTAAGGGAACGCTTAGCTAACTTAAACAAATTTAAGTCCCCGGGTCCAGATGGATTACATCCTAGGGTACTGAAGGAATTAGCAGAGGTAATTGCTGAACCACTTGCTGTAATCTTTGAGAAGTCATGGAGAACAGGAGAAGTCCCAGACGATTGGAGAAGGGCAAACGTTGTTCCTATCTTCAAAAAAGGGAAGAAGGCAGACCCAGGGAACTACAGGCCTGTTAGCCTGACTTCAATACCAGGAAAGATTCTCGAACAAATTATTAAACAACACATATGTCAACATTTGGATAGGAATTCAATAATTAACAGTAGTTAACATGGGTTTGTATCAAACAAGTCGTGTCAGACTAACTTGATTTCATTTTATGACAAAATCACTGAATGGGTTGATCAAGGAAATGCAGTAGACATAGTATTTCTTGATTTCAGCAAAGCATTTGACAAAGTATCTCATGCGATCCTCATTGAAAAATTGATCAAATATGGGTTTGACAAGGCAACTATAAGGTGGGTTCAAAACTGGCTTAGTAATCGTACTCAAAGAGTGGCTTTAAATGGCTGCACATCCAAATGGAAGGAAGTGTCAAGTGGAGTACCACAAGGTTCTGTCCTGGGCCCAGTTATGTTTAATATTTTTATAAACGATCTGGACAAGGGAGTTGAAGGGAAACTGATCAAATTTGCTGATGACACAAAGCTAGGGGGGATTGCAAACACCAGAGAAGAGAGAGAGAGGATTCAAAAAGATTTAGAGAAGCTCGAACAATGGGCTGCAACTAATAAAATGGTATTTAACAAAGAAAAATGCAAGGTTCTGCACCTGGGCAAGAAAAATGAAAAAAGCACATATACAATGGGAGGAATTCGGCTGAGCAGCAGCACATGTGAAAAAGACTTGGGTGTCCTGGTAGATCATCAACTGAACATGAGTCAACAGTGTGAGGCAGCTGCAAAAAAGGCAAACGCAATCCTGGGGTGTATTAGGAGAAGCATAGAGTCCAGATCACGTGAAGTTATTATCCCCCTCTACTCTACCTTGGTCAGACCTCATCTGGAGTACTGTGTCCAGTTCTGGTCACCCCAGTTTAAAAAAGACACTGACAAGCTGGAGCAGGTTCAAAGGAGAGCTACCAAGATGGTGAACGGTCTGCAAACCATGTCCTATGACGAACGGCTTAAGGAACTAGGAATGTTTAGTCTACCAAAAAGAAGACCGAGAGGAGACATGATAGCTGTCTACAAATACCTCAAGGGTTGTCACAAGGCAGAGGGATCAGCCCTGTTCTCACTCTCTCAAGGAACGACTAGAAACAATGGGGTGAAACTGCAGGGGAAAAGATTTAGTTTAGATGTTAGGAAAAAATTTCTAACAGTAAGAGTGATCAACCAGTGGAACAGGCTGCCACGGGAGGTGGTTGGTTCCCCTTTGATGGAAGTCGTCAAGCAGAGACTGGACAGCCATCTGTCTGAGATGGTTTAGGAGATCCTGCCTTGAGCAGGGGGTTGGACTCGATGACCCAGGAGGTCCCCTCCAACTCTACCATTCTATGATTCTATGAAAAAACAGTGTTAACAGTTGGGTAGCATATAAATCAATTTAATTTTTTACTAACAATTTTTCTTCAACTTTTGAGTTGCACTATGAAAAAAGAAACTGTTCATATAATAATAATAATAATAATAATAATAATAATAATAATAATAATAATAATAATAATAATAATAATAATAAAAAAAAAGAGTTGGCTTTTCCACCCTGCTTTTCTCACCCATTTAAGGGGACTCAAAGTGGCTGATAAAGTTTTCTATTCTTCTCCCCACAACAGACACCTTGTGAGGTAGGTGGGCATGTGAGAGCTCAGAAGAGAGCTGTGACTAGCCCAAGGTCACCCAGCTGGCCTTGTGGGGGAGGGTGGAATCAAACCCAGCATTTCCAGATAAGAGTCCAGCTCTCTAACCACTAGACCAAACTGGGAAAGTCCACCCCCTTGTGACCATTTATATTTGACAAGTGTACACATCATTGATTATTCATTTGTTCGTTCATTGTCATAATAATGAGTGAATCCATATTTATATCCCTCAGGTGGGTTACAATAATTAAACAGAACAAATAAATTAAATGAAAAGCAGTTAAAAACAATAGAAATGAGGGCTATCATGACTATTAAGTTCAACAGCCACCAAATGTTTCCCTTTATGTCACCTGTTTCAGATTTAGGAGTCATATTTATGTAAAGGATGATCCAATCAAGATGACAAATACTTTGTATATTATTGCTGCACATAGATCAAGGTTCTTCAATTTGAAAACAAATGTAAACAACAGGAACAATGTCCCCACAGAAATAAATGGTTGATCATAATATAACATGTGACAATCTGTCATAAAACTCAAATGACTTCCTAGGCAGCCAGGGACAAGACTGAAGGCCAATATCTAAGCAGAAGTAAAAATGACCATATACCACTGGTGCTTCTAAAGTTATACATTAAATGAATTTTCCTAATGAAATCATGAAAATATGCAAGCAAATCTGCATTCTTACTAGCGGTGTGCACAAATATTTGAAGGCATTTGAAATTTAAAGATTTGAACAAATTTTGATTTTCAGATCTATTCGTTTGAATTATCCAGATATTCACATGTGTATGGGTTCATATATGCTGCATACTTGCAGATTCACATCTTTCCTGCATCAATACACATTTGCACAGATCCGGATGGGACAAAAATGGGTTGCATATGGGATAACTATGGGATGCAAACAGATGTGTACGAACATGTATGGATGTGTATGGATGTGGGAAAGATGTGTATTGGCATCTATGAGTGTTGTCGACATTCATAAGTGCAAATTCAAATAGAAAATTTGAACAAATAGTTTCGAATTTGCTTAATTTGAATCAAATTTGGTTTAATTTGAATTTTAAAGATTCAAATTGAATCAAATTTTCAGGTATTCAAACGGAATCGAATC
This sequence comes from Aspidoscelis tigris stejnegeri, assembly GCA_023333525.1. NCBI lineage: Eukaryota > Metazoa > Chordata > Lepidosauria > Squamata > Teiidae > Aspidoscelis > Aspidoscelis tigris. The sequence goes on along the minus strand of JALMGA010000006.1, from coordinate 12,297,387 downwards.
CCAAAAATTGCATTTGTGCCCACCCCTAATTCTTACTTGGGTGTGCTATCAGAAGAAGAAAAATTTTATTTGAAATTGCTAACATCTGTTTACTTAAATTATAAGGATTCTGACATTGCTATTACGAGTCTTCCGATTTCACTCTTAAACAATTCTAAGCCCTTTTAATTCTGGATTATTGTTCTAACCCACTTGTTCATGTCATTCCTTTCCTGTTCTAGGGAAAGGCAAGCTTTGTCACTGCAATGTCATCATTTGAGTGAAAAGCTGATGTTTCCACAAGAGCAAACGCAAGGAGAACTTGCACTTCTGTGTCACTGACTCATGTTATCTGTCTACTCAGGCTGACAAAAAATCTAGCTGTGGAAGATTTCCTCCTTTTCAGGGGGAGGGCAGGTAGTTGGTCTGAGTTTTACTTTTTTCTTTTGGCTTTGGTCTATAAGCACAAACTTCAGAGAGAGAGAGATAATTAGTCCATTGCAACAAATCCAACAGGAAGTATACGGCTCTATAAAGTCCAACAAATTTAAACAAAGTTTATGATGAGCCACTTTGTTACATGCAGGAAGGGATCTGTTATCTAGGACCCTCCTCATTTGACCTGCAAATCTATTCATGGAAATTTGTATGAATTTGAAACTGGCAAATATTTTTTCACCCATACCTACTCCTGCTTCTGGGAGAATAATTTATCTTAGATCACCTTCAGTTCCAAAACTGTGGGCAAAGAAGCACTGTGCTCAACAGAATGCCACAGATCCTTCAAACACACACAACTCTCTTCATTTTCTAATTTCTTTTCTAGATAGCCCTTTCCTATTTGGGAGATTCAGAGGCTTACTGTGCTCCGTTTTTAAGATGGATTGGAGCAGTTTACATGAGGGATGTGAACAAAGCCAATTTCCCCCATTTGATTTGAATATTCTGTCAGGCATTTAAGGGTTAAATGCAAGTCAGACACAAAAATCCCATTGTATTAAGCACCAGGGCAACTAACTTAACAACCAACAGATGGGTTAATCTGCTACACCTGTGTTACTAAGAAGCTGAGTCAATGTATATATGCCTTGTATAACCTTTGCTTCTTGCTTCGTGCCTCTACCTGTACCCTTCACTTCATGCTTCTATATTATGATTTCTGTATATAAGTTCTACCTGTAAATAAAGATAAGCCTCCTCTGTTGGATGACAACCTGAGGCCTTTTCGCACAGGCCTTTCCGGTACGCGTGGAAGACAGCTCCGGACGAGGCATTCGCATTGCCCGAGCGGGGCTTGCGCTGCCTCGTGTCCGGAGCTGTCTCTCGCACGTTCCAAATGTAGAGCACTTTGAAGTGCTCTACATGCGTTCGGGCGCGGACGAACTGCCCGCAGGTGTTCGGGAGGAGAAGGATTCGCGCTTGCTTCTCGCTCCCGAACAGCCGCGGGCCCGCCTCCCCCGCCGGCGCAGGTTTGGCAATCAGCTGATTGCCGATCTGCCTCCGCAGCTGTCTCCGCGCCCCTGGCCGGCCTTTGCCAGCCAAGACAGTTCCGGGCGCTTTTACCGTTCACACACAGGCGCGCCGGAATGCGTTCCGGCGTGCCTGTGTGTGAACGGTGAAAGCGCCCGGAGCTGTCTTAAGCTTCCCGCCTGAACGCGTTCCGTTTGGAACGCGTTGCAGTGCGAAAATCCCTCTGGTCTCTTAACTGGCTATACCCAGGAATTGCTGTGCTATCTCCAGCCCTAAAGCTGCACTTCAGCTTCACAGGTGAACATCCATTGAATGTTTGCATGCAAAAGGAACCCCCAAACTTCCCTTCCCACTTTGCCCCCCCCCCCCCACACTCACCTTATGCTGCTGCTGCCACCACTGCACATTCCTCCTAGGCTCAGGTAGGTCTCCCAGAGGTGCACACACATTTCTCACATCTGGGAAATGCCACAATTTTTGGATGGAAGAAGGTGTGTCTGCATTTCCAGAAAGCCTACTTAGGCCTTGGAGGAACAAGCAAACAACAGCAGAGGCCCAAACCTGGTCTCCCATCCCCTAGGCCATGCCCCATTACTTTTGACAGTGGTGGCCATGGTCTCAGCCACTATTCAGGCACTTCTCTGAGGCTCAAGCAGGCCTTCTGGAGGTGTGCACACAGTGGAGGTCACGGTGGCCATGAGTGCATACAAGGTGGCCAAAGGTAAGAGAGTGTGGCCTGGGGGTACAAGAGAATGGGGGACATGAGGATGGGGTGGGGACATTGGCCTCAATCAATGCTTCCACAAAGATTTGACGAAGGCCAGATCCATTTGATTTGCTGGTAAATGGGACCTACAAATGTAGGCTCCTTTCAGATTTGCCCATGAATATTGAAATCCATACAAGTCCATACATATTTTGAATGGCACAAGTATCTGTGTACATCCTTAGTTTACAGTGCAAGAATATCACACTGAAAAGGGAGATTTAAAGAGGGAAACAGCATACTTCCATTTATGGGTTTTGTTTTGTTTTGTTTTCTGTATAAAAGCATATTCCTTACCTTCACCAGCTTATTTTTTCTTCTTGTGACCCTAATACAGACCTGTAGAGATTGGTGTGGGAATTTCAGGGTAGAATAATGTGATTCCTTTTTTTGTTTCCCCATTGTGCCAACCAGTCATGTGTAGTGACATGTTATTTCAGGAGCTAACATTTTGGAGGGGTGTCTTTTACTTTTGTCCAAGAGTGCTCTAAGATCTATGATTTTGCACAGTAGCACCTGAGAAAACTTGCAGTGTTACTTTTAACCACACAAGAAAAGAGATGACCTGGAGAACATTTTTGTAATAGCAGGATTTTTTGCAAGAAGCAGACATGCATTGGTGCACTCCTCTGGAGAAGGACAAGGACATTTTGTGTGCAGAACCAAAGCTGGGAGATAGATTGCACAAATCAATCATTCACAGTGGCCATGAGAAATTTAGAATAAGGAAAGTGTCAACCTTTGAACCTGTTCACACTTACCTGCTACTGAGCAGTGACTCATGTACTAGTGAAGTGTGTTTGCATTCCACCGCTACTATTCCTGCATTGGGAAACCCTCCCAGGACGAATTTAGCTGGGGACAACTAAAAGAACAGTAGACAGCTTAACCAAGAGAGGCTATATGCTTCGATTTTCATCTCCATCTCCATTTTTATTTGTCTACTGCCTTTCCAAAAGAAAATTGTGCCCAAAATGGTTTACAACAAACAGAAAAAAACAATGCAAATACAATCAACACATCAAATACAGAAAGTAAATACAGCAAGGAAGGAAATCAATTTCAATAACTAAAAGATCAAATATACATCATAAACAATGTACAAAATTCCAATAATAAGTTATGTAATCTAAAATAGGGATGTACACGAATGATTTGTCCAAATTTCCAAGATTCGTGGACAGATTGAATAGGGCCCTATTCAAAAGGCTCTATCCATCCACGAGTCGGATAATCCAGTATCTGTAGAAGCTATGGTTGAAGCTTCTAAGGATGCTGGATTCCCTGGAACCTACCCCCCTGGTCCAGCCTATGCCAAACCTCCCCCCGGGGGCCCCTTACCTGCTCTGGCAGCACCCCGGGCTTCTTTCTGGGCTCTCTGGAACCGCAAACAGGCTTTCTGGAAGATAATACAGGCCTTCCGGTTAACCAGAAGGTCAGTATTTAGCTCCTGGAAAGTCTGTTTGCGGTTCTGGAAAGCCTGGAAAGAGGACTGGGGTGCCACTGTAGCACTCCTGCCCACCTCCCCAGAGACCACTTACCTGGGGTGACACTCTGGTTGTGTCCGGACCTCTTCCGGGAGAGAATAGAGTACCCCATGTGGGGGGTATTCAGCCGGAGCTGAATTTTTCCATATTCTGTTCAACTCAAATAGAATGTGGAAAATGGCTCTGTGCACATCCATACTCTAAAAAACCACAATACACATTATCAAATAAAAAATTAACCATAAGACCAATTGACCAAGACAACTCAAACAGGTCAAGTAGAAACTGAAGTGAAATTGTAGTTTATCCTGGAAAGCAATGTTTTCATCCTCTCCTGGGTGTTGTGCTGCAAATGGGTGGTGCAATTGTAGCTTGCATAGCCACAACGTTCAGATAACCATGGCAGATGTTTCCATGGAATTCCAGTCGATTCTGGACTGTTCATCTGCAGTTTGAGTGCTGCTGGTCTGGTACAGGGGTTATCCAGTACTTGAAGTGCAGATGGGTGCTGCCATGTAGGGATATGCATGGATACTCAAAAACTTGAATATTCGATTCAAATACTACAAATTTTGACATTCAGACTCAAATTTTTGAATGATCCAAATGTGTAGATTCATATCTGTCATATATGAATCTGCCTGAAAATTATCCATATCTTTCACTTAAAATATGAGATTAAAACGGGACGCATGTGGATTTTTCCGGCATGCACACAGATACATACAACACATACAAATGTTGTTGACATTTGTATCTTTAAATACGAATCTAACATTCAAAAGTATGGATTCGAATGTCAAAAATACATTGGTGCACATCCGTACTGTCATGCTGGGTCTTTACCTAAATGGTATGGTAAGCAAACAGCCCCTTTGTTTCAGATCTTGTTTTGGTATGTTAACTCCTTTTCAAGTGGATTCAAGCAGTGCTGTAATCACAAAAAGCTGCTCAAGTTTCCCTAAGTTTTCCTTCCAGCCTCCAAGCCCCTTGTTGACCAAGAAGACAAGCCTTAAGACTAACAACTAATTTTCTGTCCCATAAGCTTGCAGTACACACTCGGCACCAGCAGGGTGCTGGACTCTTAGCCTTGGGGCATAATGGATCCCCAGCCGCATGTTCCCCATAGAGAACAACCCTTCTCTTCCTGTTCGAGGATCCTCCCCACCTCCCACCACAGGATGTGACACCAGAAAGACTTCTGACCTGCTCACCTGACACGGCTCCAACTATCACCTCCCTGGATTGTTCCTTTACATCATTCCCACCACAGCTGCACTGACTGCTGTATTTAAGCCCGGTAAAATTAAACTCTCTCTTTTTCCAGCTCATCCTGTTTCCTGCCTGACTTCTTTCTCCTGTGCTGTCTGTCTTTATCTCACCATAGGAGCAAATGGTGATCTCTTATAGCATGCCGGTGGCGAATAAGGGATTTACTTCTGCAACACCCGGTGGTTCGTACCAGTAACCACTGGTACCCAGTATCGTTACAGCCCTTGGGTTGTAACCAAGCATTGCTGTGGTTTTCAGAACTGCAGCCAAGACCGAGGTAGCCATAGGCTGTCTCCAATCAGGTTTCCCAGAGCCAAGATTTCAGGTTGCAGAGTGCAACGACAACAAAGCAGATTTTTGTTTTGACGGGTAAGATAAAGATTCTATGGAGCAAGCTTCTTAAGTAGCTCTTCTTTCCTCCATCATGCCCAAATTCTCAGGTAAGAACTTGTCCCTTTGTTTTGTAGATATCTAGATTTGCCCTTTAATTTGACACACATGTTCTTGTCAACTAGCACCACAGTTTTCTGGTTGCTTGTGAGCCAGTTTGGTCTAGTGGTTAGGAAGCTGGACTCTTATTTGGGAATACTGGGCTTGATTCTGCACTCCTCTACTAAGCCATCTGGGTGAACTTGGGCTAGTCACAGCCCTATTTTGAGCTCTCACAGCTACCTGACAGAATGTTCTGTTGCGGGGAGAACAGAAAGCTTTGGGTGTTTCCGCACATGCTGTCGAGAAACGAATTAAAGAAAATCCATTCCTCAGCAACATGTCCTCCAGAGAACCCCGAGGGACAGATCTGAGGAAGGATCCGAGGAGGCCTCACCACGTTCACACACAAGCAGAGAGAATGGATCGGGCCAGCTGGATCACCTGGACACTGTGCACAAGCTGCAGCACCCATGGCCGAAGACAGCTGGCCTCCTGGGACACCGACATCACTCCTGGAGCCACGAAGTTGGAGCAGTCAGCTGCCAGTCACTGCGTTTTTCCAGTGGTGTGCGGCATTCAGGGGAGGCAGAAGGAGGCAAACCTGCCTGCTTCTGCCCTCCCCAAGATGGCGGCCGCAGGGACATCCATCCCTTTGCCTATCCATGTGCGGAAGTGTCCTGCTTCCGATCAGATCATGGCGAAGGGTTGGATTGAAGACCTAATTTTTTAGGTCTTCGTTTAGATCCAGTTTTCGGTGTCAAGACCCAATTTAGAGACGGATCTCGCGCACCGAAATGCGGAAGCAGCTACCTGGAATGGTCCCTGAAGAGGTCTGCAATGTGGAAGATAAATACCCAAGGGTTTAAAATGTGTTCTATATGGGTCGTTAAACCAGTTTCCATGGCCACTGCGGAAACTCCTTTTGTTAGCCACTTTGAGTCCCCTTAAATGGGCGAGAAAAGTAGGGTAGAAAAGCCAATTCTTCTTCTTCTTCTTCTTCTTCTTCTTCTTCTTCTTCTTCTTCTTCTTCTTCTTCTTCTTCTTCTTCTTCTTCTTCTTCTTCTTTCAGCACCCAGTAAGAATGCCAGTATTTTGATATTACCATGTAAGATTACTAGTAACATCCAATCATTACTTAAAAATACATTTTAAAAGATCAACAGCTTGGGAATTTTAAAACAGAGTTTTACAAAAGCTGAATAGATGGTAAAGCTCTGTGAGAGTTTGATGTGCAGTTTGAATTTACACTGACAGCTATCACCCTTAGAAAATGTGCGGCAGTGTGAGATCATTTTCCATTTCCATTTCGTAGCAGCTTGGTATTTTACATGTATGAGCTAACCTTGGCAACCTTGAGAAATATTTCCAGTCTCTTATTTAGGCTTGTGTGAACAGGTGTTCAAAATATTTTCAGAAGTATGCAAAGAAGTTCAGGATTTCAAGGTGAAGCACTTGGCAACACTGAAAATTGCTGTTAGACTTGAACCAAATTAAACCTTAAGTGGTTTTTGGTTTGGTTTGAAGCTTTTTGAAAAAAACTTTTACAGAACTTTGAACTTGTTCAGAGAAAAAAAATCATTTAAAAAGCCCGTTAAAGGGCAAACTAACAGCATATATGAATGGTTCAACTCAAACCATTCATGGCTGAAGAACTCCCAGTATGGTTCAGTTCAAACTGACCCCCAACAAACTATGGAGTGAAAACCATTTCAGCCGCTCAATTCAAATTCAGTAGGTTTTTATTGGAACTGATTTAGCAAATCTTTACTTGCCAATCGTGCTCTAATCTTGGCACACAATGGCTATTAAGAAAAAGATGAGTGCCACAAAATCAATGTGGAAATTCCCCTGTTTCTTACTGGCATGAATACCACCTTCCACCTTCCCACTTTTCTGTCTTCTCCAAATGACTATGCATATGCAACCATAAATCAAATATAGTGTTCCTTCATAAGTAATAGATTTTGGCAATGCTTGATTGTCTGCATGTGTGTGGGGGTTCTGAAGGTCATTTAATTCTAATTTTGACTTAACTGGAGGTTTATAACCACAGAAAGGATTATGGTAAATTAGATCTATGCTGACATTGCATGTGCAGGATGCAGTGATATGAGCATCCATGTATTTGGATGGCATGAAATATCCAGAAGTGCGTGATTGCCACCACTGGGCATGTGTGACCATCTTTTTTGGTCCCCAAACATGAAAGGTGGCCACAGCCAGGCTGGTGGCTTCATTTAGAAGGTAAGTTATTGTGCCATTCTAGAAAAACCCATGATCAGAGCCCAAAAGTCTTATCTTAATAAGTCATGGAACATCAGAACTGAGGGCTTTTCACACTATATCCGAAACGGATGTAGTGCACGTGGGCTAAGTAACTTCGGGACGCTTTAGCCATTCACACACAGGCACGCAGGAACGTGTTTACACACATTCCTGCATGCCTGTGTGTGAATGGCTAAAGCATCCCGAAGTTATTTAGCTGGGAAAGGCCAGCTAGGGGCGGGGATGCATCCCACAAGGCTGCCTGCCATTGGGTGCTGCTTGTCCAATGACGGACCACTGCATGTCCATGTGGTGCACGTTCCCATCGGTCCCAGGTCATTCCAACCCGAGGCAGCAACGAGGTAGGTCCTGCACGTGGCTGCAGCGCGTCCCCAGGCACTGCGGTGGGTGGGTGGTGGGTCGTCTGCGGGGCCTAGGCGCCTTCATCCAGGCACCTATGTCCTGCAGAGGTTTGCGATGGGTTGGGGGGGTAGTTTTGGCTGACCGGAACAAGGTGCTCTGGTTGCCCAAGGGGTCCCTCAGCCACTGCCCCTTAGGCAGCTGGTCCTGGGGTGGGTGGTGGGTGGGTGGGGAGGAGGCTCTGATCCAGGTGCCTAAGCCCTGCACCGGAGCAGGAGGAAGGCACCCCCACCCCTCCCAGCCCGCAATCTGGCTGGGAGAAGGAGCCCCTGTACTCCTGCTTCCCCTTTGAAAGCAGAGTAAAGGCTTCTCCCGGCCAGATTGAGGGGGGAGGGGTGGGGGACTGCCTCCCTCCTGCTCCTGGTAGGCACTGGGGGTGCCCACCTGGAGCAGGGTGAGGGTACCCCCTCACCCCTTCCAGCCCCTGATCTGGAACAGGAGTAAAAGCATCTCCCGTCCCAAAGGAGGGGAGGCTCTGTGGGGCTTAGGCACCTCCATCAGGTGGCTAAGCCCCACAGAGTCACCTCCCCGGCACCGGCACCCCCCACCCCAGGGCCGGGGACGTGTTGCAGCCGCATGCAGGACCTACCTCATTGGCGCCTCAGGTTGCAATGACCTGGGGCTGACAGGAACACGCACCACGTGGGTGTGTTCCTGTGTGTGAATGGGTAAAGTATCCTGAAGTTACTTAGGCCATGTGCACTACATCCATTCCAGATGTAGCGCGAAAAGGCCTCTGTTCCCTATAAGGAGCTCTCCTTCAAGCTAGCCTAGGTTTGCCAAAACTTACAGCCCTCCTCATCTTCTGTCCTTCCCTCTTAGATTCCCTCTACCATTCAGTGTGATTAATTCTCCTAACAGTAGTATCAGGCTCAAGGCAATGTTGTTTGCCATGCTGGACCCTGCTCTGCTCTGGGTCCAAGTGGAATGGTCCATCCACACACCTGCCTGTCAGTGGGTGTGCGCTACGATCTTCCCCTACTCAAGAGGCAAGACCTCCCTTCCACCTTCTTCCCTCTACCCCAAGAGAAAGAGGCCTAGAAGACACGAGGGTGTAGCACACCCTCCCTTATCCCCCTACTCCTAAAACCGCAAGACGAGAGTCGACAGGAATGCCGGGCTGCTGCTTTTAAAGTCCGTGATCCTGCTGTTCCCATTGGTCTATTTTTGGTGGGATTGCGAGGCTCCTGTCGCTGCTCCGCCTCCACTGTCACTCAGGCTGCCGAAAAGCCTACAAAATGGCCCTGTGGCTTCAGCCTGCCTCTTTGAACGTTCCAGTTTGTTATTTTAATTGTTGGTAACATTTCATGGTAGTGCACTATAAGCCTTTTGCAAAGTGAAAAGAGAGTTAAACCTTTCTCTGCTCACACAGAACTGTTTCATAATCTACTCTGAAGGTCAAATAACTTAAATCACAACCGAACACATCAAAATGACCACAATATTAGATGAGTAAAGTGTTTTTTTATGAGCATAAGTGGGTTAACTTTCTCTGCACCTTACACATGGTCTAATATACAGCTCTGCTATTTTTCTTTGCAAGTTTCATCAGTTTGATTTTGCAGCATGACCCACAGTTCATTTTTCAACTGAGAGGCACATTTTGACTTCCTGTGAAGAATGGTCTTGGTTCATGAACTTCACAGGATCAGTCCAGAGTTCACCAGCTCAGTAAACAGTTGGCTGCTCTTTTATTAAGAATTATAGTCAACCTTATCATCTCTGGTTTTTTTTTTACTGATTTATTCAATTGTCTTTATGTTGAATGGCTATGATTTTTGTGTTTAATCTACTAAAGCATTTATTTAAGCTTTCTCTACAGTATTAAAACTCCAGAGGTTTATATATAACTTTGCTCATGCTTACTTGCATCTGTATGGGTGCATGAGTTTGCTAAAAGGCTGTGTGCTTACATATCACCAAAAACTAATCATACGTTTATAGTCTCAAAAATAGAACAAGAAAAAGAAAACAAATAAATGTGGTTAACCCAATGTGTTAAAAAAAGTATTCTAAGCACACGAGCAATGGGAAAGGTGGTTTTACGTCTTCTCACTAATGAGAGTGATGAAGCACAGGAATGGTGTCTAGTGTCTTGTGGGAATGTGCAGAAGCCAGAGGCTTTTCCGCACTGCAACGCGTTCCAAACGGAACGCGTTCAGGCGGGAAGCTTAAGACAGCTCCGGGCGCTTTCACCGTTCACACACAGGCGCGCCGGAACGCATTCCGGCGCGCCTGTGTGTGAATGGTAAAAGCGCCCGGAACTATCTTGGCTGGCAAAGGCTGGCCAGGGGCGCGGAGACAGCTGCAGAGGCAGATCGGCAATCAGCTGATTGTCAAACAGCTGATTGCCAAACCTGCGCCGGCGGGGGAGGCGGGCCCGTGGCTGTTCGGGAGCGAGAAGCAAGCGCGAATCCTTCTCCTCCCGAACACCTGCGGGCAGTTCGTCCACGCCCGAACGCATGTAGAGCACTTCAAAGTGCTCTACATTTGGAACGCGCGAGAGACAGCTCCGGATACGTCGGATCGCAAGCCCCGCGGCGGCAATGCGTTTGCCGCGTTCCGGGCTGTCTCCCGCGCGTTCCGAACAGCCCCGTGCGAAAACGTCTCAGATCTGGCCACCTCAGCTTGCACTGAGTCAAGCCATGGCATAATTCAAGCCACTTTGGGCGGCTCAGGCACCTGACCAGCTGGTTTGCCATACTTGAGTTAGCACAATGTCCAGAATTTTTTGCCAGATCCTTGCATACGGTTTTACACATTCTTCTGAAGAGTGGTTGGCAGCTGTGCATATTTTAATGGCTATTTTTAATACGGAGACGGAAATCAAGAACATTGAGTTTGTACTCAGGTTCCTCCACACTTTGGTGGCGATGAGTGACTGACAGTAGGATGGGATGAGTGTCATCTCTGAATAAAACTAGCCTTGTTCATGCTGGAAAAAGTCCTGGAGGGAAAACAGGTAGTAATTTGTTCTCAAGACTAGGGGTGTGCACAGATATTTGAAAATCCAAATATTTGATTCCAATCTGACAAATGTCAACATTTGAACTCGAATTGGATTTTTGAAAATCCGAATTTACACATTCGATTAGATTCCGGATTTTTGAAAATCTGATATAGATCTTTGAATAATTCAAATGCATAGATTCATATCTATTGTATGCAAATCTGCACAAAAATTATACACATTACTATATTTAATACGGGATCAAAACGGGATCAAAACGGGTTGCATACAGATTAAAAACGTGATAAATACAAATTTGCACAAATTCGTATTTTGGATACGCATCTTATTGACATTTGTATATCCGGATACAAACTGAATATGGGAATGTACAGAACTGGATAATCCAGATCTTAATTAGATTTTAGGAAATCCTAGATTTTTGAAATTTGACTTGAATTTAATTTTTGAACGTTCAATTCAAATCGGTTTCGGATGCGAAAAATACATTCGTGCACATCCCTACTTAAGACTGCCTGAGGAAAGATCCCCTGATGCCCCTTTCCACTCTTCAATGCAAAACATCACAAGGAAATAGTTTTTGCAGCCCAGAATTTCATAGGCCACTATATGTGTGAATAATATCCAAAACTACTTAGGGTGTCTCCAGACACAATGAAAGCTGTGGAGGGATTTTGCAGCTTTGACCGCTTGCACTATCCCTACAGCTACCCCCCCCCCCCAAAGTAAAAAGCTACTGATTAATCACCAGCTTTTTACTCTAGAGTTTCTGGGGGTTTCTGCTGGGATAATACAGGCAATCAAAGCTTCCTGTCTGTCCGACAGGAAGCAGCTGCAAATTTCCTCTGCAGCTTCCCATTGTCCCATCTGTCTGACGGACAGCAGCTTCAGAGGGAATTCACGGTTTCTCTTGTGTCCGGAGGCACTTTTTGTAGGCAGAAAGTGCTGTCCATATTGGAAAGATAAGGAAAACGAGTTCTGGAGAAGAAAATAAAATGCCCTAGTGAAAGAATGGCTAAAAAATATGAATAGCAGCACTCCACAATTCACAGTGCAACAGGATGATGCATATATCACAGCATTACACTGTTGCAGTGCTTATGGCAAATTATATAATTTTAAGAGAGGGGGAAAATCAGCGATTGTCCTTAAGGAATGCACTATTAAAAGTAAGCCATTTGTCAATAATGCAGCATATTATGTTTCTTTCACCACAAAGAGGAGGCACCATTTGGGTTTGCTGCCTTAGGCACCTTAAGATTTGGGACTGTCTCTGAAGCCATTTAAGCTACATTGCATATTGACATTTTAACATAGTAGAAGAAAGGCTTGATTTTGTTCTTTTCCCTGAAGAATAAGCAGAATACATAATAAGCATTTGCTGAACTGTGTACAATCGATTTACTTTGAGAACAAATACATTTGTAACTCACTTGTGGCTTTGTCTCAAGTAGAATTATGAAGTGTTCCTATTATTGGGGAAACATATGGGATTTTACAGACAGTTAGTCACTACAACATATAGCACAGTAAAATATAACTCAGGATATTTAGACACGCTGCTCTGAATGGGGTTAAGGGGCAGATTTTCATGGTCATAACTATGCGTTCTTATGTTAAAGTCATTTCTCTCTCTTTTTTTTTTTTAGGCAGGAAAAAAGAATAACCTTCAGACTGCATAGATGTGCATCCACAAAATAGTCTTTTTTCTTAAAGTATATGCAAGATGTGGTCAGCAAGCCATGAAATAAACATTCCTTATGAAACACGTGTGTGTGTGTGTGTTTGTGTTGGGGATGTGTATGAATATTTGTAACATTTGTTATTCATATGAATTTGTACAATTTTGGACATTTGTACACTGAATGTTACGACATCTGTACATTAACATTCACACGAATACAGGTGCTTGACAGGTGTCTGGAGGCAGTAATGGGCTGGATGAGGGCCGATAAATTGAAGCTGAATCCAGACAAGACAGAGGTGCTGTGTGACAGAGGGTCTCGGGTCTGGGTAGTTGGGAGATACCCTGTACTCAATGGGGTGGTTATGCCCTGGAAGGGACAAGTGCGTAATTTGGGGGTACTCCTGGACTCTGCGCTGACACTTAAAGCTCAGGTGGAGGCCGTGGCCAGGAGCGCCTACTCTCATCTACGGCTGGTACGTCAGCTTAAGCCTTTTCTGGATAGAGATGACCTGGCCACAGTTATCCATGCTCTGGTAACCTCTAGACTGGACTATTGCAATGCACTCTACATGGGGCTGCCCTTGAAGACAGTCCGGAAGTGCAAAACACAGCAGCCAGAGTGCTGAGTGGAACAGCTAGCTGGACACATATCATGCCGGTTCTTAAAGAACTGCATTGGCTGCCAATTCGATACCGGGCCCAGTTCAAGGTGTTAACTCTGACTTATAAGGCCCTAAATGACTTGGGTCCCAAATATCTAAAGGAACGCCTTCTCTCATACCAACCTGCCCGTGCCTTGAGGTCTGAAGATGAGGCCCTCCTGGTTGTCCCACCACCTTCGGTAGTGAGGTTGGTGGGCACCCAGGAGAGAGCATTTTCAGCAGTGGCCCCCAGACTGTGGAATGGTCTCCCCCTTGAGGTGTGTCATGCCCCTTCCTTGTTATCATTTAGGAAGGCTGTAAAAACATACCTTTTTGTCTTGGCATTTGGCTGAGGAGATACATTCTCCCCTCAGTTATAGTTCTTATGAATACACTATGGAGCACACGGCTTATATCAGAATTTTTAACCAAGTACCTTGTTTTAATTGTGTTTTTAATATGTTTTAATCTGTATTTTGTTCTTAATATGTTTTTAAATATGTTGTTTGATCCGTTGTTACCCACCCAGAGACCTTCGGGTATGGGGTGGGATAGAAATGGAAATAAATAAATAAATAAATAAATAAATAAATAAATAAATAAATAAATAAATAAATAAATAAATAAATAAATAAAATTATTTGGAACATTTGTACAAATAGTTTGGACATTTGTTAAACTGGAGATATGTATCAGATACGTATATGCGTCCATATAGGATACGTGTCTGATACGTATGCATTGGTATTGGATACACATCTGATATGTATGTGTTCATATAGGATCCATATCCAGGATACATACCCAGGATACGTATGCATTTGTATTGGATATCCATACGAATTCATACAAATACATTTGTATCGAATAAAATCCTACCACATTTGAAGGGGATCTATTGGAACAAACACAAATTTTCTAACATTCAATTCACTACAAACTGAATGCAAAAAAAAAAAAACCATTTGTGCACATCCCTAGTTTGTGTGCGCATGTGTTATAGTATTATGCAAGAATAAAATTTGTGTATTTGGTTCACCATCAAATCAAACACCTATTTGTTTGATTCAGTGGTTAATTCTTGAGTCTAATAAATCTTTGTTTGTGTTATGATTTCAAACTTGCTTGAAAACACAAACTAAACTTCTCCCATTTGAAAAAAAGAAGTAATCATATGTTCAGTTTGATGCAAACAACTGCAAACACAAACTGTTAGTAAAAATTATTGAATATTAACTGAATTTTGCATAGCACAAGTGTCTCAGCAAATCCAGATGTCAAATTCATGTTCACTAGCCTTTTCTTCACAGGCCCTTAATGTGGATGAAGATTCTGTGTAACACAAATCTAGGCCTCCGGATGGATCTAGACTCCCCCAACTGGTACAACTCTGTCTGCTTTTAGATAGAGACTGATCTATATTTCAATATAATAAAAGCTTTAAAAAATGAAAACAGAAAGAGAAGTCTCCTCCCCACATCAATCTATCTGGAAGCCCCCACAGCTTCCCTAAGGCAAAGGATCCATTGATTTGATATGCAAGGGGACATTTAGAGTTTTGTTGTAGGGATGTAGATGAATATTTGTGCTATTCAGAATTTGTACTAATTTGAACGAATTCCAACAGTGGTGGACAAACTGAATAGGCCCTACATTTGTCCACAAATCAAATTATCCAGTATTTGTCGAAGCTTCAGTTGAAGCTTCAGTGAAGACTGGATGCTCCTGCAACCTCCCATCCCTCTTGTGGTCTCTGGGTCTCCTCACAGCCTCCCATCCCCCCACTTGCCTTTCATCAGCAGCCTGGCACCTTCCTCCTAGGCTTTCCAGTTCTGCACACACAGTTCCCACCACTTTGCATGATCCCTGGATGAGGAGCTGCGCACACAGAACTGAAATGGGCCAGATACACCACCACAGCCTCCCATTTCATTCCAATGATCTTCCTTAACTTTGCAGAGGATGTGGTGGTGTCTCCGGGCCCATTTCAGTGCTCTTCAGAGACAGAATCAGCACTTTTGTTTCTGTGGGTACAGCTCCCCATCAAAGAATCATACAATCCATTTTCCCTAGCCTAGAATGTTTATGGGGGGAGAGGCAGACTGGTGTGAATCTCTAAAGATACCTCAGTGAGTCAGTTTGGTCTAGTGGTTAGGGAGCTGGACTCTTACCTGGGAATACCGGGTTTGATTCTGCCCTCTCCCATGAAGCCAGCTGGGTGACCTTGGACTGGTCACAGCTCTCTTCTGAGCTCTCACAGCCCCACCCACCTCACAGGGTGTTCTCTTGTGGGGAGAAGAATAGAAAAGCTTTGTCAACTGCATTGAGTCCCCTTAAATGGGTGAGAAAAGTGGGGTAGGAAAGTGAACTCTTCTTCTTCTCAAAGCTGTTTTGTTGTCACTGAAGCTATTTGTACCCCGTTACAAATAAATGAGGGAAATTAATATGTATAATATTTTTACTATATTTTAAACTAAGGTTCCCGCCGACCCAAATTAAGAAATATATCTATTATGAACAGTACAAATTGCCAAAACATACTGCATTTGTCTGAATAACTGTGAAATCTTGTGTGTGTGTAAATGTATTTAGATCTTGTCTTAATTAAATCATATCAAAGAAGAAAATTGTTTAATGTATGAATGTATCTGAATTATTGGATAAGTGTCCACCAGCTATGAGTGTGAAGGTTGTGTCAGCATTTCCATTAATAAAGCTGTATTTTCAAAAGATTGTAGATTTCACCAGCAGGAAACTAAATTCAAAGTTTTAGTAAAAGAGCAAATATATTTTCCAAGTTGTGAATGTAAGAGAAGCCTTGCTGGACCAGGCCACAGCCCATCTAGTCCAGCATCCCGTCGCACACAGTGGCCCACCAAATGCCCATGGGCATCTCAAGCAGAGACAAGGACAAACCTTCTCCTGCTCTCGAGTCCCAGCAGATGGCCCCAGAAGCGCCCCATTTCCTCCCCCCCCCTCAGCCTGAAAATCAGTTCATCCACTTATAAACTCTGTGATGGTGGAGGAAGACAACTTGAACTGTCACTGGAATTGGCATACCCATAAACTGCAAGGTAATTTGAGTCTAAATGGATGGTCTGTGGAGGAGATATAAAGGATATACAACCTCTTCTGTAAAATGAATGCATGACAACAATAATGAAGCAGATTAAAAGAAAACCAAACCTAGACCTTTTCTGTTCTGGGCCTTATTCTGGATTATATACTGGAATAGGGACCTGCCATCTGCATAATGGTGCAGGATACAGTAGGAGCTGCAAAAAAGGGTGGGAAATATTTCCTGGGGTCTTTGCAAGCATTGGCTGCTAGGTGAAAAGAGCAAGAGAAATTCCCAGGGACTTTGCAAGACTGAGTGACAAGAGGGAGGAGCTACCCCAGTAAGCACCAAATCCAGCCAATCAGAAAACCAGGAGCTCACCATATTTAACCCAGTGATCCAGGGCCATTTTGAGACCATTTTAAGGCTACATCTACAAGCATTTAAAAAGTGCTTAGAGGAGGTTGCATGTGGGAGCTAGTTTTCCTGCTTCTGGAGCCAGGGTGAGCCTCCTTAAAGCCCACCTAGCCCACCCTGGGGGGAGCACGGCCAATCCCCTCCTTACCTTGTCAGCGTCACCCCGATTCTGAGCGTTGGCACCCAGGATGCAGCGCGCCTGCGTCCTGCGCTCCTCCTGGGTGGCCGGGGCTGCTACTGGCAGCCCTTGCCCTCAGGAGGCATTTTGCGCAGACGCGCCATCTAGTCAAGGGCAGCACGCCTGCTGGGTATGTGTTGCCAGAATTTCTTTCAACTCAATTTATATAAAGTTATGTTTGTACTGTTAAGTACAGGTTATTGCTCTTATCATGATACATATCTTTTATTTTGGTTCTTCCTGAGGTTGAATGGTACCAATTTCTATTTATAACTTGAACACATATATATTAGAGTCAGAAATGTTTTGTGATTATTTCCTTCCCAAACAATGTTGGGAATTTACCCTGAAATTTTCTGCTTTACAGATGATTGTCTACCACTGTGGTACAGGCATTCTTTCCTCCATTTGCTTATGGTCCATATTGCTGCATGGAGACTTGAAATAAACAATTGATAGGTGGATGATATCTCCATTTCCCTCTGTTGGTGGAATGCAGCATTGAAAATAGTCATTAACTTTAGGAATGCAAATTTCCTATTTATTTAATTGTTTTTATTTTTGTAATTTTGCTTTGGGACAGCAAAGTACCTAAAAGCACCAAATACACTGGAACTCATAAATTGGCATTTTGTTAGTTTCCCATATTTTATTTCTGGAAATAAAGGGAGATGTTATTGTATTCCAGAACACCCTCATAATTTCCCTAGCTGAGCACTGAAGTAGAAAATTAGGAAATCTTGTCTGCTGTTACTGATTTTTTTTTCATGGAAGAGCACCTGATAGATAACTTGCTTAACTATTTTAAACAAGTTTCATCTATGCCTTTGCTCCTGAAGATGAAATTCTTCTAAAGCCTTTCAAGTGCACTCTGTGTGTGTGTGTGTGTGTGTGTGAATTTTTGCTTCAGCACTCAGGTAGGGGAATTACAGGTGTGTTCTGGGATATACTAACACCATTCTTTGGGCCAATAAAATTGACCCATATGAAACAACTGATGCTTTTGAATATTCTACTGAATTCTTTACAACGCACAGTCATTTCATGTAATGGCATTGCTTAGAAGACAAACTAGCATATAAAACACTCCCTGAAGGACAGAAAATTAGAAAACCATTGTTCTAAATCATTATTTTTGACATTCAGCAGTCAGTTTTTTGCATCATGCATGCTGAAGCCACTTTCCAAAAAAAACTAAAAATTCAAAAATGTGAATTGCAGACTAAGGAACCTCATGAATAACTCATAAATACTGAATTTGCATTTTTCATTAGTGAGGCTGTTCTCTGCTAAACTCTGTTATTCATTTGTATATGCCATGGAAATTCATTGTTTTCTGCTGTTCATTTGGAAAATAAAGAAGCATGTCCATCCTTAGCCTTATGTATTCCATTGTCACTGGAAAGAGTCTTTGAATGCCATGAAAGTGTCATTCACCTTTTTTTTTATGCATTAGAGCATTACAGTTTTTACAGGCACAGACACTGTTACACAAATAACAAGTTGTTGATTATTCTTACAGCTTTAGTAGAATACTCAACATAGGATTCACTCAGTTTAATTAACGATTGCAAACAATAGCTCCTCTGTGTTGTTTCCCAGCTCTGAAGGTGCTTTATTTTTCCATAAGCAACTGAATATTCAGGAAGACAAATGAAGAATGTTATGCCTTCACTTTAGAACTAAGGCTTCACATTATTTTTGGGTTGATAGAAATCATATATTTCATGATTGTATGTAGGCTTTCACAGCCAGATTCAATCTCATTTGAAGCAGTTTGGGGGCTTAAGGTTCAGTGTCCTTCGCTAACCGTTAAAGAGGCAGCCATGGTAGTGACAGCAGTTTTAAATAAAATCTGCAAGTCACATCCCGGATGTAGCTCTCTAGGCGTTACTATAATCTCATTCTCATTGGATAATATTTTTTTTAATAAAAGGTATTAGCTTGTGAAAATTAAAACACATCAACAATTCTAAGAACCATAAGACAAAACGTCACTATGATCAGTTTTGTTTTATTCTCTAAGTCTTTTCATTTTTTTTAAAAAAAATATATATATCCCTATCTAAATATCTCTTAGTGGTCCCAAAATAAAAGCAAAACAGACCAATTCTGAATTCCCAAATGCCAGAATCTATTAGACGTTTAATGTACTAAAAGCTGAAAATAAAATACAGTAACAAAGAGTAATTAAAAACTAATGACTTTACGTGATTTAAATTGCTTGTGTTGTATACTCAATTGAGCTTTTGCAAAAGAAACAGATGCAAGTTTAGATGAATAAACAAACAAGGTGGACTAAATGCATACATATTAAACAAATAAACTACAACAATAAATTAATCAACGAACATGTGGACAAACAGAAACCTTGTCAATTGGTGTTCAAAACAGCACTTCCGGATCTGCACACACAGCTCTCCATCCGGGGATTGAAATCCCTGGCTGGAGAGTTACATGTGCAGAACCAAAATGGGTCTGAAGACGCCACCGTGGCCTCCGTAAAGGTAAGGAAGCATGGTGGAGTAAAATGGGAGTTGCAGTCACGTCATCTGCTGTCATTTTAGCACTCTTCAGGAGCTGAAACAGCACTTCCCCAGATCGAGAGCCACGAGCGCAGAACCAGAAATGCTATTTCAGGCAGTTCTGAGTGGTGAGCAGGGGCGGCAGCAGGTGATGGGGGGCAGCGCAGGAAGGGATGAGTGAGAAGTCACTTCTTTTCATTCACAAATATTCAAATATTTATGCACAAAGCCAACCTCCCCACACATTTTTGGTGGAGGGGATTCAGCCAAAGCCAAATATTCCCACGTCCAATTTTCATCAGACTGAATATGAGAAATTGGCTTCATACACATCCCTAATTCCAACTGAACCAGTTGCACTTGAACTGAACCATCCCCTGTTAAAAAGGGATTGATTCAATTTCAACCAAATCAGGGGATTTTGATCAAATACGATCCAGTTAAATGGTTTAAATCGAACATTTTTAAAATAAAACCATCTAGCCCTTTTGTTATATCTGAGAATTGTGAAAGTTCTGAGGCAGGGTCAGAACTGCACAATTGCACAATTATCAGTTGTACACACCCACAAAAGCGAAAGAAAGAAAATTTGTGAACCTGTTTGACTTCAATCTATAACCAAGTCAGCATATTTGGCCTGATTGTACTGTAGATCAGGCCAAACTCATCTTGAATTTTGTCTTTGTGCACGTCTCTACAGAGAGTTCAGTATGCAATGAGTCCCCGAAGACAGACATTTTGAAAATTACTGCAATAGCCAAATGCACAATGTTCACTGCAAGCTCGTTTTAATTAACTATTGCTTGAATAGCATCATACATAAAAATTAAGCTGATAAAGTAATGGACTTTTTCATAGATCCTTTCCATTTAATTTACATTCGGTAGCTGGGAACAAAATCCTCCCAAGTTAAATTTGATTAAGTTAGGCAGAAAGTGCCTCCGAGTAAATAGATATCTGAAATTGGAGAATGCACTTTGTCTAATTGTATTAATGAACTACACTGATGAGGTTTGTTTAGTACCAAAAGCCCCTTGTGACCTTTTGATTTAGTGTAAAGTGGAACACTTCTTATATCAGACTCCTTTTTTATAGCATTCTCATTATGTTCAGTAAAATCAAACACTTATATAGCATTTGGCCACATTGAGAGAATAATGAAACTGTTAAAAGATTTTTAAATTAGTTGGAGTGGCAATGAAAAACAACACATGAGACATTTTCTTTTCTTTTTTCAATGCTATATGATAGGTCTAAAATGTAATTTAACCTGTCTTCTTTTCTAGAAACATATGACCTAGATTTCTAATATCAATTTCTTTTTATTCTAACCTGCTAAATACTATGCAGTGTGTATAAAAACGTGAAGCTTTCCCCTCCTCCTGCTTAATTAGCACAATTAGACACCAGCGGCACTCAGGATATTGTAACTATATTTTACCAAACAATAGAGTTTTAAACAATAAGCGAATAAACAATGTAAGCTAGGTTTAGTGCCCACTTTTGCTAACACAACATTAAAATGTGAATTAAAATAATTCACAAGAGTTTTCTTGGGAAAAAATGTTATGGTTTAAAGAGGGACAAGTTTCTATAGGATAAGGGGTCTTATCCTATACACATTCTCACCAGGGATGTGCACGAATTGGGGGGGGGGTTGCATTGAATTGGTATCAAATTGACTGTGTAAGAAAATTTGTATTTGTTTGAATAGATCCCATTCAAATGTGGTAGGATTGTATTCAATACGGATGTATTTGTACAAATTTGTACAAATATCTGATACAAATGCATACATATCCGATAGGTTTCCATATACTTACCTGATTTGTATCCAATATGTATTCTTTATGTATCCCACAACATATCTGCTCTGAATACATCAAATCCGCCCTGGAATCCACATTGAATCCACTCTCAATCCATGTTAAATGCACTCTGAGTGCATTGCTGATGTGACTGGCGCAGCTGCTTTCCTACCTCCTGATTTCACAGATGTTCCAAAACATTCGTACAAACATGAATGCCAATGTACCAATGTTGTAACATTCGATTCACATACGAATGTCCAAATTTGTATGAATCCGTATGAACATTGAATGTTATGAATATCTGTGTACATCCCTAATTCACACATTGCATAAGTGTCCTAAGTATCTGTCATATATACACAACCTGTTTATTCTTGGCTGATCATTCAGTTACTTTGCCTTCTTACATATGTGAAGGTATAGAAGTAGCACAGATTATGGCTGTATCTGCATCAGTCCTGATGGTAGTTTCTTGTCCACAGTCTAATAAACTTCTGTTCTTAAGTGCCACCAAGCCAATGTCAGTCCTCCAGGATGTCAGTGCCATCTTTTGACACTAGATGAATTGTTCTGCATTAAAACTAATGTTTATTATTCTGTTTTTAATCTGTTGTTTAATTCATTGTTACCTGCCCAGAGACCTTCAGATATGGGGTGGGACAGAAATGTAAATAAATAAATAAAATAAATTATTGGGTTTCATTTTCTATGAAGATTGGTGAGCTAATAGTGAGATGTCCATAGCATTTCAATTTCTATTTTATATACTACCTAAGACAAAGACTATATACTACCTAAGACTATCTAATATTCAACTTCCCACACTTTGATCCATCTGCACAGGGCTGGTGGTCTATGGTTCACACTGTAGATTGCTTTATTGGAATGCACAGCCTCCCAGTAGAACTCCAGGTCTACATGGACATGGCACTGGATAGTGATACAGCACTGGACATGGCACTGGATAGTGATACAGCATGGATAGTGATAGTGATAGTGATACAGCATGGCACTGGATAGTGATACAGCATGAAAATAGGACTGCTTGAAAGTGACCTAGAAATTTTTCTTCAGATATTAACAGATCCAGCACTCAGCAAGTGCTGGGTCTGTTAATATCTGCAGCAAGTGCCTGGACCAGGACACAGGAAGTGACATTTCACTGGGCTTCCAGATGTTGCACCAGAAACACACCATATTGGGCCAGACTGTTTGCAATGAGAATAGCCTTGAATACAAACCACTGTCTGTCCCACCGATTATGGACTAGATCACACAATTTGGTCCAAGATTAGATCTGCACAACATGGGATAATGAGCGCCATGCAGTTTTTTCTTATGATCATAACAAGTATTCATTCATTTATGATGGATGGATGGATTGAATGATTGTATCATAGACAATGATAATGACAATAACATTTCACATCCTATGAAATGTTTGAAATTCTAAAAATTGTGAAGACAGAATGAGAGACTGATTTATTTTTTAACCTGGAAAAGACGAAGGGGAGATATAATAGCACTCTTCAACCACCAGAAATGAAGGACATCACAGAGAATAATACCCCAAGCCATTTCCAGGATTGCACATTTTGAAATATGCACAAACAAGATTACATTATGGGAAAACTGTATTTTTTCAAGGGCAATCATGTTTTTACCAACTATAGCAAAAACACAGCTATATTATACAAAAAAAGTTTGTGTGCCATTATTCTCTCACTCAATTGCATGCAAAGGAACTGTCATTCTTTTCTTTTTTTATTTAGCCTCCTGCTATTTGATTTTTTTCCTTGTCTTTCACACACATCTTTTGCTTTGTGTACACTAGAAAAAGGATCTCTTCAAGACTGTGCCAACATCTCATCTGTTCATCTCTGTGGTCACCAACTATTTTTCCTCTACAGAACCGTTTCATTCAAGATGTCTACGATAAGTAAATATGCACACTTTGTCGTTCACTCAAACCCAGCTTTGTCCTTTTAAAAAGACATTTGACCAGAACATAGCTCTCTTTTCACTTAAATCACTATGTAATTCTTTAATGTTCATCTTGCCACATTTTTATGTCTTTTACAGAATACAGCTTCAGTAGCAGCAAAGAGGCACAGGGTTTTTCTCACTGATCCAATTAGGATGGCCCATCATGTTCTGGGCTGATATATTTGCAGACCATGGTGCTGCCTCCATACTGGAGAAGCCCAGAGCATGCAAGGCCTTCCCGATCATCTCTAGCCATGGAGTAGTAAAAGCTTCAGGAAATAAATGCATTATTTCACAGTTAAGTATTACCATAACTAAGAATGTGGACGAATATCTGAAACATTCAAAATTTGATAGAATTCAATCAAATTTGGACAATCAAATTCAAATCAAATGTCTATACATTCAAACAAATTCAAATATTATGAATCATCCGTATGAATTATATGTATGGACACGTATGCATTACACATGTATCCGTACACATTCTATTCATATCCATACACATTTGTATGGATACGTACAGGACGAAAACAGGATGCATACGGGATAAAAACGGGTTGTGTACAAATGTGTATGGGTACAGACACATGCGGCTGTTGTCAACATTTGTAACTTCAAATACAAATTGAATATTTGTATGAATACATACAAATGTATTTGAATCAATTCAAATTTGAATACATTCACTTTTTCTCTATTCCTTCGAATTTGAATATTCAGATATTCAATTCAAATTGAATCCAAAAATTGCACTTGTGCACACCCCTATCCAAAACACACATTTTTGCACATTTTTGTAAAAATATGACAACTAAAAATCTAAATTGTCCATAAAAATCTTCTTTCTTCTTCTTCTTCCTTCTTCATGACCATAATACAATTAGAGTTTTTGCCATAATTTATTTAAACAAGAAATGCCAAAGTTTGTAAGTAAAACTAAATACAAAGGAAAGAGAGGACATACATTCACAGCCTGTAAACCAAGATAGCTGAATAATCTGATGGGCACAGACTCAGCTGTGGTCCTCTCCGCCTCAAACAGATTAGACATGCTTCTACAAGTTGATTTGTGATTTTTCCCCCCTACACTCTGAAAACAGTCTGCTCAATAACCATCGAATATGACACTTCACTTCATGACAGAGTTAAAAATGTAGCTTCTGCAGTTTTGCCGCTGTCCCTAGATGTCTAGAAAAATAAGTGGAGTCATGTCATCAGTCAGATGAGGAATTTCAAAAAAAAAAAAAAAGATTGGACTGCCAAGCTCTTTTTAAGAAAGGAGTATCAGAATTAAATCAGGTAGGCTGTTTCATGGTGCTGATTATGGCTGAATATTAAGGCTACATCAACTGAAACTGTTTGACTCATCAATCTATCCGCTGCTGCCTGCTGCTGAAGTGAATATCACCCTGTCAATGGGTTTGTCGTTAACATTCAGCAGGAAGACTTGCTTCCTTTTTCAGCTCAGCAAGAGCGCTATTATGGTGTTTGTGGATGACTTCAATGCTAAAAGTCCCCTTTTCTGGTGATGTCAAACTTCCTGGCAACCTGTCTCATCAAACAAAAGTGAGTTCTGACTGTGTTTGTGCTCTGAGTCCTGTACACCCTGTTCTATATTTTGATCCAAATTCTCTCATGTTTTGTTGCACCCTGTTAAATATCTAATGAGTATATTCCTAACATTATGTCATCACTTCTCATTTTGAAAGTTATTATTCGCTTCCTAAGCTTTGCTTTAGTATGAGGATCCTTCTGCAGGACAAATATTTTCCTAACAAAGAGGCAAATCTTACGGCACAGTTGGATGGGCACCAGTGTTTACCTTTCCATGGCACGACTCAAAAGCTGTTAAATAAAAGATTCCTTTTCACATTTGTCTCTGTGCATGCTGTCATGTGGAGGAGATTAAAGAACAGGACTGATAAAGTGTGAGACTTCTACAAAGTGTTATGTGGAAGCTTAAGATAGCTATCTGAGCTTAAGAGAAGCGAGGAATGAATAATATATACTCGTAGCAATTTTTTGGAATGCTTTCCTTTAAAAAAGTTTTATAATTTGGATTGCAGCATCCATGAGGATCTTTTTCTCCAGATTTTGTCAATACTTCCACTATAGTTGTTTCCTGTAATTTGAATCTACCCTCTTTTGTTAAACTGATCCATGATATAGTGCTGAAGTTTACTAAAGCAGAGAGATGTGTACAAAATATTCATCAGGTTTGCAATTTGTTTGAATTCATATGAATTCAAACATATACATTTGAATTGAATATTGGCTACATTCAAAGACTGACATTCGAACGCAAAGCAGACGCTTTTGTTCATTTGTTCAAAGGTCTGTTATATTCACAAAGGTGAGGAGGCAGCAAAGCATCTCCCCGGTCACATCTGCAACAGATTCAGATTCTATCAATTTAGTGTGGGCTAAATTAAGCCTAATAGGCATTCAAATAAAACTTAGACCTTTTTGCATTTACCTGAAAGGCATGGTATACTGTATTAATACTATATAATCAGGTAAGGCAGTTGCAGTGGCTGCCACCCACATCATGCATAAGCCTCATAAATGGCCAACATCTATCATGCACCTGCATATTGCCATGGTGATTTAGATGCTGTGCATTCGTTTCATACACAAATATTCTTTTGAATATTCCTGCACAAATATGAAGCCCCTTACATTCATGGGCATGGGATTCACCCAAAGCTGAATGGCTTAGAGCACACCCGTACTATGGAGGATAGTAACACTTAACCTATCTGCATCACAGAGATGACACATCACTACTCCTACTTCTCACGGCATCTCTTGAAGGTGATTTTAAAAATTATTTTAATTTTATTTTGTACAGAGATGGACAAAAGGAGTGCCACAACTCTCTCCACCTCTTATAATACCTCTTGTTGCAGTAATGTGTCTAGAGAGTGTAGACCGATATCTACGCTGATGTCTACTGGATAGTTTAGCATCCTGCTGTGGTCAATACTGTCTTGTCTTGTTTGGATCTGTATTTCAGAAACCCTTGTTAAGTAGATCCATGTCTAGTAGATATGGATCTACTACCACCCTATTGTGTCCGTACCCGCAAGGGAAGGACGAAATTAGATCCGGATTTGAGGTGGGTGCTGTGCAGAAGCACAGCACCCACCTCAATCCATGCTCCAAAGGCCCTCCCCCTGCCCTCCATGATTGGCTCCCCTGGAGCCAAGCATGGCAAGCAGGGGGCCTCCTATCTTGGGACTCCCCCTCACCCCAGAAGCCACAAATCGCGGCTTCTGGAGCCAGGGAGGCTTCACTTACACCCCCCTACCCACCCCAGGGCTAGCACGCACAATCCTCTCCTTACCTTCAGGCAGCCAGGACAGGGCTGTGCGCCTGCACAGAGGGCCTCCTGAAGCCAGGCACAGCCCGGGCCAATCGGGAGGCGCACTGCATGCTCGCAAAGCGCGCCCGGCCCTGGCAGCCAGAATCGGCCTGGCTGCCTGAAGATAAGGAGGAGTGGGATGGGGGGGTAGGTGAAGGCCCCTGGCTCGAGGAGGAGCCCCGAGATAGGATGCCCCCAACTCACCATGCTTGGCTCCAGAGGAACCAAGCATGGAAGGCGGTCAGAGGGCCCACTTAAGGACACTTCTGCAGTGCGGACACATCCTAAATGGATGTGTCTTAACTGCAGAAGTACCCATTAAGTACACATTAAGACTATCTCCAAGGTAGTTTTCCCTTAATAGGTATTAAGGGCCTCCTAACACCCATTAGAGACCCATTGCGTGAGAGCCAATGCGGACACATGGGTCTCTAGTGGGTGTTGTAGTGTGGACGTGGTTTTTAAAATCCATCCTGAATGGGTATTTAATGGGTATTTAGTGTCCAATGTGGAAGAACCCTTTGTTTTCATGAGTAAAAATGATGCAGACTGAAATGGAGCTAAATCCCAATAACACACTGTGAGCAGAATGCATTGATGAAAATTCAGAGAAGAAAAAAGAAGGAAGAGTGAATGTCCTGGCGACAAGTAGGTTTGAGTTGGGCAACACACAAGCCTCTATAAAGAGCAAACAATAGTTTATTTGACATGACTTATTAACAAAACAAATGTGTCCTGGTCAGGTTTGATAGTATAATTGCATCTTTCTAGCATATCAACTTGTTTTATGCATGGATCCAAGGATTCAAGTAAAGTTTGTTGTATTAACAAAATGGCATTGCTATGTGTTGAATAAATATTGCAAATTGAGAACCCCCTGCATTTCAGGGTTAAATTGCTTCATCCTTCTAGTCAGTCTGGCAAGTCTGAATCCCTATAGTCTTGCTCTTAGCATTGACCTAACTCCTCCAACTGCTGCCAGATGGATGCATAATGTTTTTCCTTGAGGACTGGGAAATAATCTGAGGCTGTGGGTCCATGCATGGGGTGAGGATGCATTCTGAGAGAAAATTGCCTCCCTCACCATGCATATTGAAGAAGGTTCCTGAGAGATTTTTTTTTTAAAAAAATGCTTCCCTCCCCCGGTTTCAACTGCAGTTGGATGCTATTCTTCCTTGGGATCACTGTTCCCAGAAGAACCTGCAACTGGAAGTGGCCTCTGTGTTCAAGCACTGCAGGCCCATGGATCAGTTTCGGCTTATTTCACTTTGGCAAAGTGTCTTGTCAGTGTGTAAAAATGAGATCTGAGTCCCTTCCTCAGAAATGACCATTAGGTACCTTTGAAGGGTCCTAGCAGCTCCTCCCAGATGCTTCAGTGGGAGGAGTAAAATGGAGTCATGAACATGAAATGGAGATACAGCACAATGTCCTTTCTCCCACCTGTTTCCTCATGTGTTGCATCCATTTAGAACACAAGCCTGGGGATAGGGACTACTATAATATGGTTAATTCACTTTGATTTAATGTGGCACATAAAGCTACTGAACTGTACCATACTTGGCAAAGCTGAAGGCACAGAAGGATACCATAGAGCTTTTCGCATGAGGGCCTGAAGAACTCATGTAGGACGCCTTGGGATGGAGCATAAGTGTAGCTGGGCCAGGGGTTCTGTTCGGAGTGGCCCCATCCCATCCCAGGGCACCAACTCGCGTTCTGGGTGTAGAGCACAAAATTACTGGCTGTCCTGGATTGTCCCACACCTGTTCTGGAGGGAGAGCATTCACTCTCTCTCTCCGGAACAGCTGCGGGCCCTGCCCCCAGCTGCTGCTATGGGTAGATTTGGCTCAAGCTGTCAGCGCTTCAGAATGGAGGCATTGACAGCATGTGGGTGCGGTGTACCACATGGAGTGGCACTTCACCCCAGCCAGCTGTGTAACCACTATGACAAGGTAAGTGGTCGAGCAGATGTGGGAGGGCGCCACCTCCCTGAGTGCCGCTGGGCACCTCGGGGGGGGGGGGCTGGCAGCCAAGGCAGCCCAATCCGGGCTGTCCCAGCTGCCAGTGCACCAGGATGGATCTTCAGCCTCCACGGGCTCTAGGTGATCAGATTGGGTCACCTACAGCCTGCAGGACCCACACACACACCCCAGGCTGGGGTCTAGTGGGGATATGCGCACATGCATGCACACAACTTACCTCTTTGTCACTGGGTACGAAGGTAATCAGAGCTGGTGGCGCACACAGACACACAATGATGCCTACCAGGCTCACTACTTGGAACCAGCAATGAAGAAGTAAGTCACGTGCGTCCTCACAAAGGCCCGTGCCAGTAGGGGGGTCCCTGTGGGCTGTAGATGACCCAATAGAGTCACCTAGGGCCCATGGAAACCAGGGAAGGGACGGGCCAGCCTGCCCACAGGTCAAATTTGACCCAGTGGTGGCAGGCCTGGGAGGAGCGTCCTGCCCCCATGCCAGCCTTTTTGGGCTAATCCACGCAGGGACGGATTCCTCTTCCTCGCCTAGGCAGGTAGGAATGTGAATTGGGAATGTGTCCCCACATGGCCTAGCCTTAGTCCACTACAGCTGTTCAGCTGTAGTGCAAAAAGGCTTCATATTTGAACATTAAACATAGGATCATGTATAAGGCTATAGTGAACCTGTGGATGGGACAAAAGAACGTTAGACTTTTGAGTTCACTTTTCTTTCTTTCCCCACTCAACTTGTTCTTAAGGGTTTTACAAAGCAGCTTGTCTTTGTTAACCAACCAAAGAATCAGTCACCTACAGACAAACTAAGCTTTTTGAACAGTATTAGAGAAAATGCTTACTTTTTAGTTAAAACTTACAGTATTCAATAAAATACAAATTGTGATATCAATCCAGCTTAGTCTATTGGGTACAGCTGCCATCAGGAATAAGAACCAAAATCAGTTGGGGAAGTCTTTGTGCAATGTAATACTGGAGTGTTTGCATACTTATTATCCCACTGTATATATGTTGATGAGTTAACTACTGGGCTACCTGGTGCAATAAACATTGGTATATATCATCCATCGGTCCTGTCCTTTCCTAGCCCTACCTTCCATTCCGCCACAGCTCAGAATTCCTTATTGTTCTTGTTTTTCAAGGTTGTGACCATTTCTGAATGTTTGTTCCTTCCACACCTGCTCCCTGGCCTATTCCAGAAGAGGAAAACCTATAATTGTCCCTGCCTTTTGGAAACAAACAAATCCCACCTTGTCCCTGAAACTTCTGTGGCATTTGTATTTCACCCCTCACTGAAAGATCCCATACTGGCTTTCAACACTATTGTTCTATGATCTATGATTAGGGATGTGCATGAACAATCTTACTATTCGTTATTCATACAAATTTGCATGAATTTGAACATTTATAAACACATTGAATATGCAGACATTAGTACACTCACTCATATGAAAAAGAACGTTTCAGACATTTGAATGAATAGTTCAGACATTTGTTTAATGGTACAGATACGTATACATACCATGCATATCTGCATGTATCCCATACATATCTGTACTGATTTGTACAGATCCATACGGGATGAATACAGTATATGTACGGGATGCAAACAGATGTGTATGGAGGCATACAGGTACATATAGGGTGTGTTCAGATGCATATCATCAAATACACATCCGTACATATTGAGTATTCGAACAATTATGTACGAATACATTTATACTGAATTGAATTTCCAGACATTCAGAATTGTGCATTTGTACAAATACTTGTTGGGATATTCAATTCATTATGAATCAAATGCTGAAAAATCACATTTTTGTGCACATCACTATACATGATATTTATTTATTTATTTATTTATTTATTTATTTATTTATTTATTTATTTATTTATTTTTCAATTTCTCTCCTGCCCCATACCTAAAGGTCTCTGGGCAGGTAACAACAGATTAAACAACATATTAAAAACAAGATACAAATTAAAATAAGATACACAGTTAAAAACTCCTTTAAAATTCAACAGATTTAAGCCGTGCACTCAATAGTGCATTAATAATAACTGTAACCAGAGGGGAGAGTGAATCACCTTAGCCAAAGGCCAAGGCAAAGATGTATGTCTTTACAGCCTTCCTAAATGAAAATAAGGAAAGGGCATGGTGCACCTCAAGGAGGAGACCATTCCACAGTCTGGGGGCCATCACCAAAAAGGCTCTCTCCTGGGTACCCATCAGCCTCACTACCAAATGTGATGGGTCAAGCAGGAGGGCCTCTTCCTTAGTTCTTAATGCACAAGCAGGTCAGTATGGGAGAAGGCGTTCCTTTAGATATTTGGGGCCCAAGTCATTTAGGGCCTTATAAGTCAGAGAATTGGGCCTGGTAGTGAATTGGCAGGCAAGGCAATTCTTTTAGAACAGGCATGATATGTGTCCGACTAGAAGTTCCGGTCAGCACTCTGGCAGCTGCATTTTGCACTAGTTGCAACTTCTAAACCATCTTTGAGGGCAGCCCCATGTAGAGTGCATTGCAATAGTCCAATGTAGAGGTTACCAGATCATGGATAACTGTGGCCAGGTCATCTCTATCCAGATAGATAGATAGATAACATTAAAACATATTTAAAATGTATCCCCCCTTCTTACCCAAGCATCCTCCCTGGCAGGACAGCACCCAGGCCTGGGTGAAAAGGTATGTCTGTCCCTAACCCCATACCTCTAAGGGAGGAGGTACTACAAGAAGCTCCTCTTCCCAGACATCTCAATACATGGGCAGATTTATATGAGAGAAGGGACTCCCAGGGCCCAAGCCATTTAAGACTTTGTATATTAGCATCCACACCTTGAATTGGGTCTTGTTCCCTTTCATCTGTTTGCTTCTTGCTCTCTTCTTTCCTACCCTCCTGCTCCCTGAATCCATGTCAGGTAAGCGTAGTTCAATACCCTCTTATCTTTAAGAAGGGGAAAATAGCTAAGTTAAGTGCTAGTTAAGAGTGGTGTTGTGGTTTCGTTTTATTCATCTAATCTGGACACGACCTATGTTTTATACAGTTTTATGTTTTTTTTAATCTTTTTGTTATTGTTGTGACCCAACCTGAGGTGAAGGGTGCAATATAAATACTCAGATAAATAAATAAATACATTCAGAGGCAGACACATTATGAATTCAAACTATGGGGTAAAGAATTAATATAATGTGAATAAATAAGCCTCTAATGTGTATGAACTAAAGCCAGCTGAACTTGTGAATACTGATGAAGCAGACATTGTCTAATTATTCTCTTGCTAAGTAGAAACAATGAGACAAGATGTAATTCATTTTCAAAATACTGATTCGCATGTATTTGCAGAGTGTTTCTTTAGCTCACTGAAATTATGATTTCAGATTTGCACTCAGTAATTAAAGCCACAATTGTTTACAAGTTCTTTAACAAAAAACTTGACAAAAAACATACCTTTCAAAAATAGATACAAAGTGGGTAATCATAATCATAAAATGGGACTTTGTTTAGTGTAAGATTTTCCCCCTACTTTCCATGATTTTAGGTCAATATTAACAAAATTAATTTATTTAAATTGGTCACTCAAGCAACCAATATTTCTTGATAAGCATGTTTCCATGGGTGGAATGTAGGACTAGATAGGGAAATCTGGGCATAAACATCTGGGATCTAGAACTGAGATAGTATTTTAGAAGAATTTAATTATTGGTCAAGTTAGGTCTAGGACTTTGACAGGATCAGGAACATGTTCAGTACTTTTCAGACTCTCTTAGGGTCTTTCGTACTAGCTGCAGAAACCGTTTTAAACCCCCCCCCCAAGCCAGACTAAGAACACTTACCTTAAGTGGCTTCCACATTTGAGTCCTCTTCTGTGACCCTTTGCGGAGGCCGCTACTGTATTTCGATGTGCAAGACCGAAGTTTAAAACCGGTTTTGCCGCCGAAATCTGGATTAAATTTAAGACCTGAAAAATCATCCGTCTCTTCACCTGGATGTGTGCAGAAGGAGGACTCTTCCATGCATGGCCAGGCAAAGGGACGGATTCCCTCCACCCACCATGTTGGGAAGGGCGGAAGCAGGAGTGCCTGCTTCCAAAGCCCTTCCCCCACACACCGGGCACCGCCGGAAACATGCAGTGACTGGTAGCTGCATGCTCCAGTCCCACAGCTCCAGGGGCGGCATTGTAGGACTTTTGGAATGGGTGCTGATACATCTGCACAGCACCCACTCCATCCATCCTTCAGAATCCAGCCTCCCCTCACATGTGTAGATGCGTGAGGGCCCTTCAGATCTGTCACTATTTGTGATGGATCAGGGGAAGGACGGATTTCCGAAAAACGGATCTTTTTAGGTACCTTTTGGAGGCCCTTTTTGCTTACTGGGCCTTATTTTGACTTCTATTTACTAGATACTTGTCATCTTCATGCTGGTCAGTCTATGACAGAATTGGGATATTCACTAATATTCATAACATTCAAAATTAAGCCAAATTTGGACATTTGAACTCAAATTGAATGTTATGATATTTGTATGCTAACATTCGAAGGAACACAAACATTTCCAGACATTTGTGTGAATAGTTCGGACATTCATTAAACTGGGGAAACATATTGAATATGTATTTATTTGTATCAGATGCATATCCATTCATATTAGATACATACCCGTTTGTGTCAGATACATATTTATTCATATCAGTTATGTATTTGTTCATATTAGATATATGTCTATTCATATCAGATACGTATTCATTTGTATCCAATATATATCAAATGTTTGTACGAATACATATGAATAGATCTGTATCAAATAGTATTTTACCACATTCAAATACAATCTGTTTGTATGAATACAAATTTTCAAACATTTGATTAGTTTCAAATTGAATGCCAAAAAAAACATTCGTGACAGAATCTGCTCAGGGCCTACCATAGTCTGCACTAACATGTGGATGGCAGGACTCCTGAATAAGACCCAAGCAGAAGGGACATTAGATATTTAAAACATAAGACACTCAAAAAAGGAACCTCAATATAGCTTTTACTGTGCTCTCTTTGTCTAGGTAATCTACCTGCAGAGAAACTGCTACACTGTTACTAGTAAAAACTGTTTAACCTGCTGAAGTAAAAGCCAACCAAATGCAAAATGTGTTGATACACATCAAATGCCAAATTATCAAACCGTTGTTGCTTTGGCTGTGCAAAAAGACCATTAAGTTTGTATCTTTGCTATTTAAAAGTGTTTAAGTCACAGCCTGCAACAGTGCCATCTGCATGACAATGCTTGTCCAGATCATTCCTCGCGTCAGCCATGAAGCTGCTGACACACAGGCTGTGTCCACACCTAAGTTTTAATCCAGTTTGAGACCACGTTCCAAGTGAGAGAACACATCAGCAAGAGTACTAACCATTTTCTGTCCTCTTTATCTAATTCAACGGTGGCTTTTCCATGTTAGAGAATGCTGAAAGAAAACAGCTTGATACTTTGCTGATGTATTCTCTAACTCTGAAAGTGGACTGAAGCTGGATTAAAATTTAAGTGTGAACGCAGCCACAATGAGCTTCACATGCAATATTTCACATTCACAATGCAAATGGCAAAGCTGGAGAAAGAACGAATGTAGGCTTTGAACTGATATCTATGGTTTATGCTGAGGCTTTCTTGTTTTGTCCAAGGGGAGATTCTTTGACTCAGAAGACAACCCATGTTCATTCTAGCTGGAAAAGAGCAATCATAGCAACAGGAATATGGAAAGTTTCACTAATGGCAAAGGACTGTCTTCCTTTTCTGCTGCCATTATTTCAGAATCACCTTTAATATTTTAGCTTAGAGCAATCTGTCAGTCTGATTAACTCACTGACAGGCCATCTTTCAATTTCACCTCCTCTTCTTTCTAGGATGATATGTGTGGGATGGTTTGGAAATGGAAACATCGTCATGAAGAGCTTAAAGAGAAACATGTGCAGAAAAATAGAAAGAAGTGCATGCAAACAAAATGGACTAAGCAAATGATGTGATGTGACAAACAGAACCAATGGCACACACAGTTAAAACTTCTAGCGACACAATTAATGCTATGGTTGGGGCCAGAAATATGGTAATTGTCTCGTCCGTCGCTTTTCATTTCTTCAAAGTCATTTTTAGATAAAGATTTTTTAAAACAACAGTGGTTCAGTTTGGTTTGCAGCAAACTGAAACATATTGGGCTGGGTGCCAAAAACATATTGGGCTGGGTGCCAAAATGGGACCAAGAACAGTTTTTTTCTGTGGATTTTAACAGGATAGTCCCCATAAAGTCTGGGAATAAAAAAATAAATAAATGAGATCCGACACTCACAAAAACGGACTGGATTGACATTTAATCTTGTATGGGGACTCACCCATAATCTAAAACTAGAAAGACTATTATACTACAAACTTTCAAAATAATTTAAATTAGTTTCACCCTTTATAATCTATTTCAGATTCACATTATGACAGTCATAGTTCATTGAGCTAATTGATGTTTTAGTAGGAAAACCCAAAGTTTCTGTTCAAAACCTGACTTAAGACATACATTCATTTGTGTGATCTTACATCATCAACTAACCTCTCTATTTGAAATGGCACCCCAGCTGTGCAGCTTTTTTTTTTTAATAGCTAACATATTTATGCATTATAAATTCAACTCTCCCTTTCTGTAAACATTTAAACCGGTACTGTTTGTGTATCTTCATATACTTTGTGAATAAATACTGTTATATCATTTTATTTAATGTGTTTTTCCCCATTAGGGACCACTATTGAACAGAGAGAGGTTGAGAGTCCCGCTTGTTTTGAAATATCTTTGGTAGTCACAAATACAGACAAATGGATTTATATTTATTTGTATTTTTATCCTACACTATACCTGTAAAAACAAATTTAAAAATAACCCACTAAAAACCTTCAATGCCTGATAGGGATGCACATGAATATTCAAAACATTCAAAATTTGATTGAAATCATTTGAATTTTGACATTTGAATTCAAATTGACTTTCTATGAATTCAAATTTAAACATTTGAGTGAATTTTGAATTTTTGGATCTATTTGTTTGAATTATTCAGACATTTGTATGTGTACGGGTATGTACACAATGCATATTTGCATATACGCATCTTTCCCACATCTGTACACATTTGTACAGATCTGTACGGGATGAAAATGGGTTGCATGTGGGATAAATATAGGATGCACATGGATGTGTGTGGGATGGGTAACAATGCATATGGACATATACGAATGTTGTTAAAATTTGTAAGTGCAAATTTGAATTTAAAAAATTGAATGAATATTTTCAAATTTTCTTAAATCAAATTGAATTTGGGTAGATTCAAATTTTAAAGATTAAAATTGAATTTTCAGCTATTCAAATCAAATTGAATCTTGAAAATTGCATTCATGCACACCCCTAGTGCCTGATGGTGGGGAGGGCAAGCTGTTTCATCAGCCAAAGCCCATGATAAATAAATGTACCTTTACCAGTCTTCTAAATGTATATAGTGAAGCTGCCAACCTATGTGTCAGAGGGTAGACTATTCCATAGTCTGGAATTGTTCAAAGTAACCAACACTTTAGCTACTGAAGATGGTGATAAAAGTAGCAGAGTCTCAGTAGGCAGAACCTAAGGCATGAGTAGATCAATATGAGAGAAAGCCTTTTTTTAGATATTCACGGCTCAAACTGTTTAGGGCCTCATAGATCAAAGTCAAGACCTTGATTTGTGTTTTGTAGTGAATTAATAGCTAGAGCAGCTCCTTTAAGACTGGTGTGATGTGCGCCCAATCAACAATACTGGGCTTCAGTCTCACTGCTTCATTCTGTACTGGCTGCAGCTTCCTAACTGTCTTCAAGGCAACTTCACATAAGGATGTTTTATCCTGATGTTTCTCTCTAGATAACAGATGGATGGATGGATGGATGGATGGATGGATGGATGGATGGATGGATGGATGGATGGGATGGATGGATGGATGGATGGATGGATGGGCTGACACAGATTAGACAGACAGACAGATAGATAGATAGATAGATAGATAGATAGATAGATAGATAGATAGATAGATAGATAGATAGATAGATAGATAGATAGATAGATAGATAGATAGATAGATAGATATGTTCCAGGGATTTATTTTTATATTCAGGAATTTATCATTTAGGAGGTTGGAAAAGAAAGTAGAATTTCCAGGAAATTTTAAGAGTTTTAATCTAACCTCCAGGAATTTGGAATTGGTTGCTACTGATTTGGTGGTTGCTATTTCTCCTGATGCTTTTGTGCAGGCTCCGCAAGATAAAAAAGATTTATTCGCAGTGAAGTCTTTGTCCATCTTTCTCTCACCCTCTTTTACTGGTTAATATTTCTGTTAGGCATACTTCCCCAGAATAAAAGTGTCTGGAGACACATACACAAACCTTTTATATGGTTAGCACAATGGTAGATACCATGTGCTTAAAAGATGAGATATTAGAAAACCATGTGACTCAGTCATCATCATTGTCATTGTCATCATCTGTATTTTTCAAAGTAGGCAAGATAACACGTTGAATCATTGCATTCATTGCATATCAGATTAAGTAAAGCACGTTTTAGTTAGATTTGAAGCAAACTTGCCTGTGTCACCCTTGCCTACACCAACTAGACATGAGTAATCACAGATTGTATATAAAAAAGGAATGGTGGGAGGTATAGGAGACGCTTTGGAGGGCAGCAGATCCATTACCTCATAGTTGAGGCCTAGTAGCAAAGAGGATGCTGCTGGAGTGACTACAGAAGTGCTTCTCACAATAGCAAAAAATGTATGGTGATTGTGCAAGAGGTCCATAGGAGGATCTCAATGTGCACCACAGATCTAGGACCCTGCATATGACTCAGGCTTCAGTTTCAGCCCACTTTGTTTATCTCACACACAGAGAGAAGCAATTTCCCCTGACATGTACCCCAAGAGTAGTTGTAAAGGATTTTAGGAAAGATCACACAGGCCCTATCTGCACTGGACCTTATTCTGGAATATATCTCAGAATAGGGTTCAGACTATGGCATGTGAACAGCTTTGGGATTAGAAGCATTTGCCTATGAACCCTATTGTCAGCTAAGAGGTAACTTAAGCACCCTTGTGGATGCATCCAGAAACACCATTCAGTATAGTAAATTGAGATGCCATCTCCAACTCCATGCTAAGTCCTAACAATGCCAGTGCAGTACCAGGACTTCATTAATCTGTTCATTTTCCAGCTCAGTATTTGCCACCATCTGCTATCAATGCTCCTCTACATTCGCAGAGAACAAAGAGGCCCAGCTGTACGAAAGCTTAAGTGGATACAAATCTGACATCATAAATGAAAATGTTTAAAAGCCAGTGGGGAAGACATTTCAACCTCTCTCAGGACAGTCTGTAATGGACTTCCAGTGCACCAGCTGGGGACACAGAAAAACACATCAAAGGAAGACTGCAACGTAAAACAAATGAAAAACAAGAAGAGGTTCAGTATTGATCACTTATGGATTAGGGATGCGCATGAATGATTTTCTGGCATTTGATTTGAAATTAATAAAATGTTCAAAAATCCATATTCATACAAATAGATCACATTCAAATGTGGTAAAATTCTATTCAATATGAATCTATTTGTATGTATTCATGGGATGGACATTCAAGACCCTCACTCTCAACTCAGCATTCCACTTTCACTTCCTAGAAAAATCCACCTCTGCATTCAGCTGGGCTATGACTTCCTCCTGGAAGCTAAAAAGTGGAGAGGGGACATTGCTTATGATATATATTTCGATAGCCGTGTCTTCACGGCAACCTTATATCGCTTTCGCTAAACCTAGATAACAGAACTGGATGCAAACGCGAATTTGCCTGT
Source organism: Aspidoscelis tigris stejnegeri (assembly GCA_023333525.1). Classification (NCBI taxonomy): domain Eukaryota; kingdom Metazoa; phylum Chordata; class Lepidosauria; order Squamata; family Teiidae; genus Aspidoscelis; species Aspidoscelis tigris. The sequence continues at coordinate 12,258,782 of JALMGA010000006.1, read as the reverse complement.
TCCCATTACTTTCAGCTTAATCGCGTTCAGTCTGGATTCTGAGGACGTATGTGACTCAAGAGGGGACTCCAGTGGCTACCTTTTAAAAGCCGCTTTTCGGGGCTGCCCTGTCCTCTTCCTCCTGGTGTGAACGTACCACTAATAACAGACTCCTTCACGGAGTCTAGCCGGGTGGCTGCCTTGCCTGGATGGAGGAAAAATGGCAACAGGCAGGCAGCGATTCTTTTCCCTCCTCTCCCGATTGCTCAGGGCACGCAGCAGCGGCGGCAAGTCAAGCCCCTTTCTAAACATTCATACATCTCTACAAACGGCAGTTGCTTTTCTTTTCCCTTTTTAGAAGGTCAGCACTTTCAATAGCAAGATGGTTATCAGGTATGAATTGCTTGTTTGCTACAGTGGATTGCTTGATTGCTATTCGGGCTGCTGCTGCTTTTACAGCTTGCTTTGGAAGCAAGCTATTGGGGGAAGGAAACTCTCATCCCTTAACACGGAAGGGTTCCTACAGTAAAAAATGTAAAACGTTTCAAGCACACGAACTGGAGTGAGACCTGTTGAAATGAGGATTAACATTTACAAAACATTTTGGGGTGATTTAACACGCAGAAATCGTGTTAAGCCAAACTGCCGTCTGGACTCCGAGGATTCAAACATTTTGAATCCGAGATAAGGTTGCCGTGAAGACACGGCCGATGTCGCATTTACCAAGATTGATTTTTTACTTCTTGTTGTATTGATTTGTTGTGTTTGTAGATGAATTGATTATTTATTGTGATTGATTTTTTACTTGTTGTATTGATTTGTTGTATTCTTTTTCTTTTCTTTTTTCTGTTTGTTGTAAACTGCCTTGGGCAAAATTTTCTTTTGGAAAGGCAGTATACAAACACAAATGAAACTGGAAAAGGAACTAATCATACAAGTCTTGATTGTTAAATTCTGAGTTTACACACAGAAGCTATGTTTTTTTTAAAAAAAAATCAGTATAGATAGAAATATATGGTAAAATTATATAGTACACTTGACTGGGAGCTGTGGTCTAGTGGTTAAGGAGCTTGAGTCTTGTCTGGGAGTACTGGATTTGATTCCACACCCCTCCACCAAGCCAGCTGGGTGACCTTGCGCTACTCACAGCTCTCTTCTGGACTCTCACAGTCTCACCTACCTCACAAGGTGTTCTGTTGTGAGGAGAAGAATAGAAAGCTTTGTCAGCCACTTTGGGTGTTTCCGCACTACCTGCGGAAACCGGATTACCCCCCCCCCCCCCCCGTAAGTAAGATTAAAGACATTTACCTTAAACGGCTTCTGCATTGAAGTCCTCTTCTGTGACCCTTTGCAGAGGCAGCTTCTGCATTTCGACATGCAAGACCAGTTTTTAAAACCGGTTTTGCTGCCAAAATACGGATTAAATTGAAGACCCGGAAAATCAGGTCTTCAATCCAACACTTTGCCTGCATGTGTGCAGAAGCAGGATACGTCCGCACATGGCCAGGCAAAGGGATGGATTCCCTCCGGCCACCATGTTGGGAAGGGCAGAAGCAGGACTGCCTGCTTCTGAAGCCTTTCCCCCGTGCACCGGGCACTGCCAGAAACACACGTTGACTGGCAGCTCCATGCTCCTGTCCCGCGGCTCTGGGAGTGACATCAGCAGTACACAAGCTGGAGGACTTTTGAAATGGGTGCCAATGCAGCCACACAGCACCCACTCCATCCGTCTTCCTGAATCCGTTCTCTCTGTGCATGTGCAGACACACTGGAGTCCCTCAGATCCGTCAGTATTTGTGACAGATCTTTGGGAGGACAGATTGCCGAAAAGGAGATCTTTTTAGATCCACCTTTCTGTGGCAAATGTGGAAACACCCTTTGAGTCACCTTAAAGGGTGAGAAAAGAGTGCTAAAAAGCCAACTCTTCTTCAGTCACTCTTGCATGCAGCATTTGTAGCTACATCTGGGTGCAGATGCTATGTGGGGGTGTTGCATGCAGCATTGTAATCACCATGGCAACAGCTAGGCATGTGACAGCCATTGTTGTAGTCATTGCTATAGTAATTTGGATGGTCTGGGATGGGCCATCCACACCACAGGTGCCTGGATGTAACTTGGGGTCAGTGCTGGCATTCACAGTGTTAATTCCAGTCACCATCCCTGGACTTAACTTTAGTGGGATGGTATTGTTTTACCATCCTTCAAAATGTGAACAGGCCCAAAGGAATCACATCTTCTTTCTTTCTTTCTTTCTTTCTTTCTTTCTTTCTTTCTTTCTTTCTTTCTTTCTTTCTTTCTTTCTTTCTTTCTTTCTTTCTCAGGAACACAAGAATGAAAAATATCAGCATCCCACTCAGTATTTCTGCAACATCAGTAACCTCAAAAGTGGTAATCTAGGAACACAACCAATAGGAGCACCTGAAATGGTTTTTGTGTGACTTTTATTTGACCCCAAACAGCTATCACAAATTAGTACTTAAATAGATAATTTAAAAACAACCACCCAGTCTCGGCTGTGTATTTCTATTCATTTTGAAGCTGAATGGACAAAGACATTTCATCAGCTTTCACCTGACAACTTTGGCAAAGCAGTGTCTTATACTGCCTTCATGGTGATGCAAGAATGATTCTCAAATTCTCAGCATTTGGTGGCCAGAAATGCCTTAATTTTAGTATCTGCAAGACCTCTTTACCCTGAGTCACTGAGTTCTGCACAAAGATCTCCTTAACATGACAGTGAGACTGGTTTACTTCCAGCAGATATCTATAAACATAGCTCTCCTGTCCATGACATCTCAAATAAACTGGAGAGCAGCCAATCTAATTCTCCCCATCTCTATTTCTCTTCCAGTTGAGCAGCCTGAGGAAAGCTGGGATATTTGAAGTGGCTGATCAACTTTTGCCTCTTAGGAAGCTTATAGACCATTGTACTGATCTGCTTTATTTTTGCTGAGCTCTAGGATACATAGGAAATAATGTTGCACTAGTTACTACCCTAACAATCCAGATTTCCTCCCTCCTATAGAAAAAAAAATGGCTTTTGGAAAGTGTTTCAGAGTGCATGTGAGCACATTTGCACATGCATACACAACTCTGTGCGCATGCAAACACACTCACTTGTATACAAACATGCAAAATTGGAAGTGAGTATGGAGAGAACACATTTTATCCACTAATAAACTAATGGCTTTAGGGTGAAAAAATAAACACAGACAGTCAAGCATGAATGCATTATTTTCATGAAATTATTCCTCTGTTTGGGTCATTTACATTTCAGTTTTTCATTTTGTTTTTGTCAAAGGCAGTTTCCTCCTAAGGATATATATTACATGAGAACCAAGTAAGTTTAAAAACAAAACAAAACAGAATTAATGATAGAACAAAATATCCCAGTTGGGTTTGTGAAGAAGTGGTGATTTGGGGCCTATTCACACTTGGCTTTATTCTGGAATATATCCTGGAATAGGGACTTGCTGTCCATATGCTAGTGCTGGCTTCAGCAGGCCCAAAGTGAGGTCTGCTAGAGTCTGCATTAGCATGTGGATCACAGACCCCTATCCTGAGATATACTCCAGAATAAGGCCAAGTGCGAATAGGCCCCAGAAATGGCAACCACCCCCCCACAAAAAAAATTCACTCTTTTTACCATAGCTTCTTCATTCACCACTTTTTTAGTTAAAGATTTGGCAAAGGCCAGATACATTCACTCCGTGAATTTGAAGCTGACAAATATTTCTTGCTTATCTCTGCTAGCTAAACATGGAAACATGACTATAAAAACATGGGGCCTGTCCACACTTGGCCTTTTTCTGGTGTATATCTCAGGATAGGGGTGTGTGGCCCACCTACTAATGCAGACTCCGGTAGGCCTCACCTGGGCCCTGCTGTAACTTGCATTAGCATGTGGACAGTGGGCCCCTATTCCAGGATACATTCCAGAATAAAGCCAAGTGGCAAATAGGCCCATGGTCAGAATCTGTCCTAGCTGATTACCCTCAGAGTGCTCAGAGTGCAATGAGTTCTCTCAGGTGCAGGATCATCCAGACCTTGCACCCTGGAAGGACTTCTTCTCTGGGTAGATATGTGACTGGCGGGTTATCTCATAGTGATCCCGTGGTGACCTTAAGGTTCCATGCACAACATATTTCTTTACATAAAGGAAATAAATCCTAAGTTTTACAGTCTTCCTTGTTTGCGTTTCGGAGAGTACTAGTGGGAACCACTTATACTCAGCTTTTGACAAGTATAAAAGGTCAGGCTTACAGTGGAAATCTGATCAGTAGAATGGTTTTCATTGGTAGCATTCCTAAATATAACAGCACATGTTTTGTTGAGATACTCCAACCAACAATATCCACTATACTGACTGTACCTAGTTAAATTTTGTATTATCCATCCGTCCGTCCATCCGTCCGTCCGTCCGTCCGTCCGTCCATCCATCCATCCATCCATCCATCCATCCATCCATCCATCCATCCATCCATCCATCCATCCATCCAGTTAGTACCTTGAATTGGACCCAGTAGCAAATTGGCAGCCAGTGCAACCCTTTTAAGACTGGTGTGATGTGTGTCTGGCCACCTGCTCCTGTCAGCAGTCTAGCAGCTGCATTCTGCACCAGCTGCAGCTGCCGAGCCATCTTAAGGGGCAGCCCAATGTAGAGCACATTATGTTAGGGGATTGTTCCTGTGGAAAGTTTTGAATTCTTCATTGTAAATTACTTTGGGGGAACATTTGTACCTATATCTAGTACATATATATGTCTATACCTATGTCTATATCTACAGATTATTGGCTCATTTCTGTACACCATCACATTCCTGGCCTCCACTGATGACATCCACTCCCCTCTGATCAGATCAAGAACCAAGGGTTCCCTTATCTTTTTGTCCCCTGAAACAAAATGGTCTCCATCAGTTGTATTTGCAGCCTTTCCAATCACATCCACAGTTTACTCAATCACGTCCATGATGTCTTTATCTTTCCATTTCCATTCATTCATGTGACCCATGCTGGACTGCTGCTACCAGTCAAACAATCCCTGAGTGAGCTCACATGTCTGCTTTCCTGGTCTACTATGCATTCAGAATTGGTCATGGGTTGTTCCAGCAGGCCAATGCGCTGTTGTATATTGTGGAGTGATGATGAAAGATTGATCATCCTGTCTGATGGGATGATCAGGGGCCTTTCTGCACTTGGCCTTATTCTGAAATATGTCCCAGAATAGGGACCTGCTATCTGTATGCTAATGCAAACTATGGAAGGACCCAGGGGAGGCCTACTATAGTCTGCATTATCTTGTGGCCAGAAGACAACTATGCTGAGTTATGTACCAGAATAAGGCCCATATGTAGAAAGGGCCTAGGACTGTACAATCCATTCACAGTTTAGGACATGTCTGGAAGCACCCAGATTGAGGGCACCGTAGACACATTTCAGTAGGGTGCAAATGCACTTGGGAGAGGTCATGAGTCAAAGGAAACTATAAGGGGACACTGGCAATGTAATGGGGAGTGTGACAAATCAGTTGTAAATTGTGAAACCTGCTCAGAGAACTGGTCCAGAGGCTAATCTGTGGACACAGTTCAGCTTGTTGTGCACCAAACCACATACACACAAAGGTTTGCACACATTCCAATTATAATTATTTTTAGCTTCTGAGTCTACCTTGTCAGGGCTGTTTTGACAATAAAATTGAAGATAGGAGAATTGTGTGTGCCATTTTGGGCTCTCTGAGGGGAAAAAAACAAACAAAATCCCATGAATACGGGGGAAAATAACAAAATAGAAACTCCCTCTTTCTTTCATGATATATGTTGAGAATTTCCCACAGCTAACTTCTTTTTTATATGGAGTTCTAATAATCATTTAAGACCCTATGCAGAGCCAGATTAATGCTCTTTGCTGCCCTAGGGCATAGTTTGATTAGCTGCCCTCATCTCACTGAAATGCTTTAACCTAATTAGCCTTTAAGAGTCAATCAATATTATTGTGTTCTGGCAGGGATTGGGGAGCTAATAAAATGATTAGACATTAATCAATGTATATTAATCATACTAAACTATTGTTAGGTATAAGGCACAAGATATGCATCACAGTATATCAAATCTCAGAGATAAATGCAGCCTGCCTTTGAAAAGAACACACTAATTTAAATGTTTCATTCCATAATCTAAAATATTACCATGGAAATCTCTGACAGCTTCCATTCCGTTCCCACCTGGAAAGATCTAAGCAACTTGGGTTCTTAAGTATTATAGTTTGAAATTGAATTAAATTAAACTAAATTTGGGTCCAAAGATTGTCTGCTTTAGTGCAAGAGTAAACTGAGCTTAAATGGAAGGAGAATAGCCTTTAAAAAAAAAATGAAGGAAATCACATTAAATCAGAGATATCCAACCCAGAAATTTCATGGGTTCTCTGTCATTAAAGGTAATCCAGCAGGTTGTTTTCCCCACAAGGGACTTACCTACTTCTCATTTCCCCTAAAGGGCTTGGTTTGAACCAGATTACAGAGGGATTATCTCCCTTTCTGTGATGGTTGAAGGAGTCACAGAACTCTTAGCCTTTCATACCGCTCTTGTTCCCATCCTTCATATGAACTGTACTTACAATGATCTTCATGTTAAATCAGACATTAAAATTGCAATTAAAACTTGAAATTTTTAAATGGAAGAAATGATTAACCAAAACTGTTAGTAAAATCTGTTTTGCACCATTCCCAGGTCACGGGACCATGACAAGATCTGAGCGGATATCTTAGGCTATGCCAAAGGAGGCCTGAGGCCACACTGACCACATGTCACTGCAAGTGTTGCAACTCATATTACTACATTCAAATGGTACCTGACCCATTCTTGGGAGGAAAATCCACTCTCTTCTGGATTCTTCTATTATGTGAGTCATCAAAACTGCCCTATTTCTTTTACTCCAACCTGGAGGCATTCATGGGTCAGGATCCATGGGCCAAGAGGATGCCCCTCACCTGAGTCCTGGGGGCTAAAGCAAGATCTCCAGCCCAGAAACAGAATCCTCCCACATGTTCCCATGTACTCATGTGCCTACGAGGATCTTACCATTGTGTGACTTTTTTTTCCCCCTGAATATTTGTTCTTAGAGAACCCGGCCTCGTGACTGGCCACATTCCATCCATGTGTACTAGGGGTGTTGTACGAATGCATTTTTGACATTCAATTTGTAATGAATTGAATATTTGAAAATCTGTATTCATACCAATAGATCACATTCGAATGTGGTAAAATTCTATTCGATACAAATCTATTTGTATATACTCGTACAAATATTCAATATGTATCTGTTAGGAATCTGATACAAGTAAATAAGCATCTGATACTAATGAATACACATCAGATACAAATGAATAAGTATCCGATACGTATCTATAAAATATTGTGCTCTGAAAACATCAAATCTGACCTGAACCCACTTTTAATCTGCTGTTGATCCATGCTGAATGCAATCTGGATCCATTGCAGATGTGACTAATGTGTACTACTTGAATTTTAATAAGGTTGCATTATATGTTTCAAACTATCTCCCACTACATTCTTTCTATTCCAGAAAAGTATAGATGGGATTTATAGTCAATATTCCCAACTACCATTTGTGGTATTTTATTTATTTGTTCTATCATATTTTTAGCCCAACCTACCACCCAAAAAAGTTTGTCGGATGTAGACCAGAACATTAACTTGGATGTTTCCAAGTACTCAGTAGTCACTTTTCCTGTATTTTATCCTCACAAGAAACCTATGAGCTAAGGTAGGCTAGGAGGCTGACTGAGGTCACCCAGGGACCCTTCACAGCAGAAATAAAATCCTATGCTAACATGACCCTTTGGAAAGTGGTAAGCAGTGTCTGTGGCTGTGTTCATACCTGGCAGGTGAGGTGACTCTTTCTCTGGTGGAGGGGGTGTTGCCTTCACAATGAACCTTTGAAAAAGGTTTGTAGGGAAGCCACACAGCCCCCGCATCATGGGGAGATTCATTCACACAAAGGCACTTACCTCCCCATTCACATTGCCTTTGTGTATATCCCTCGAATCCACCTATTTCTCTCCATTTCCTCCCACAATTACTCTTCAATTACACATTTAAGGGTGCTTCCAGACAAGCAAGTTTAAATGTGGAACTTATCTTTCTCCTTACTGAGGAGCATCATAAAACTTGTCTGTCAGGTTTAAAGCACTTCCACAGAACTGCAAAGACTGCAAAGATGATTTCTTGGTTTGCTACCCATCCCACTCCTTTCCGCCCCCCCCCCTCATTTTCAATTGTAAGGATGGAGACCTTTTCACACTTTACTGCAGTGGGATATTCTCCCACTTCAGTTATATTTGCATAATGAGTGCTGACACTGTCACCAAGTCACCTAGTGGCCCTTGCAGTGTGGACGATCTGTCCCAGATCATCCACATTGCCATAGCAATGGCTGTGGTAATTTGCACAACAGCCGTCACCTCACCCTGCCCCCATGCAGCATCTTCCATAGACATAAGTTCAAATGCTGCTTCTGGGAGTATACTGGGAGCATCCTAGACACTCCTGGTGAAGCTGTGAAACAGTTTTACTGTTCCACAGCTTTGGAAGACTGGGACAACCTTGTATGCTGTGGGCCACTCTGGGATGGCGGTAGCACCACAGTGAGCAGATATAGCATTCCAGAACATGTGGGGCCATCCCAACTTCCTAAATGCAAAAAAGCCATAACTCTAAGTTTCTTAGATAAGTCAGTTCGTTTGTTACTATGGTCCAAATAGGCCATGAATAACCTGACCATGCCAAAAGAGCCTGGAACCTTTCTGTCCCACGCCTTATTACAGAATAGCGACCTGCTAGCTGCTTGCTATTCCACACTATGTCAGGCTCTGGCTTGCTATAATAAAAGTGAGATTTATGGTTGATTTGATTTTAGGGAAATTTTGCCACATTTTTTCTTCCATATTTACTGATAGCAACTCATTTCCCTGGCAGTACGAATTTCCTAGCAAGACAAGCCTTAATAATAATTTTATTGTTTCACTATAATTTGGCACAAAGCACAACACGCTTGGGGGAAGGCATATCTGCAACAGGTGCTGTAGTGCCCACATGGAGTTGGAACACCATACACAATAGCAAATATTATGACCAGCATTGCCGAGAAGGAATGGAAATGTGTCTGGAAGTCTACTGGAATTCAGTTCCTCGACAGGCTTTTTTATTATTATTAGATTTTAATCAATTGCATTCATACAACATACCAGAAACATAACAGAATCAAAGAGATGCATGTATCACCCTCATTCAGTTCTTTCCCCTCCACCCCCAATAACCCTTCTTGAGTTTAGGTGGTAAATCATGACAACACAAGGACCAAATTGCAGAATATATAATATACTGTAAACCCTTTCAGGAAATATTACTTTCAGAAAATTCTAATCGATTTAACTCTGGTACTGCTTCTAGCAATGGGAATCATGTATCTGTATACTCCTATCCATACCTGCCATTTTATTATTATGTGCTATTATTAATTCATCATCATGGCCTAGACTAACTTATACTAGAGATGTGCACAAATGTGTTTTGAGGCATTTGATTCATAATGAATCAAAAGTTAGGAAAATCCATATTCGTACAAATAGATCCCCCTTCGAATGTGGTAAGATTCAATTCAATATGAATTTATTCATACGAATATGCGATATGTATCCAATATGAACAAATACGTAGCCAATATGTATCTGATATGAACAAATAAATATCCAATGCGAACAAATTCGATATGAACAAATACATATCCGATACATATCTGTAATGTATCTGTGCTCTGAAAGTGTCAAATCCCACCTGAATCCACTTTTAATCCACTCTTAACCCATGTCAAATGCAATCTGAATCCATTGCGGATGTGACTGGTGCTCCGTTTTTCCACACCCCCAGTTTAATGAACGCCCGAACTATTCATACAAATGTCAAAACTATTTGTACAAATGCCTGGAACATTTGTATTTGTGCAAATGTTACTGTATGAATATCGTTATATTTGATTCATGTACGAATGTCCGAATAACAAATGTTATGAATATTTGTGCACATCCCAAACTTATAAAAGTTTCATCTCTGTAATTTTTCACCAGTCTTCCAATTCCTTGAGATTCCAAGCATCATCTACTTATTCCACTATATTTGGATATTCTGGAATAAAGCATGGATATTCCTGGGTGTTTTCTGGGGACAACGCTAGCAAAGCAAAGCCACGTAACAAGACTATTTTCATTTTGATTCTTTATCCTGTTGTCACTGACTTATTTAGATCTTCTTGTACTAACTTCAAACCAAACAGCCAATTTGGCTTAGTGCATATGTCTAGTGCATATTCCACCACCTAGAAACCACTTTCAAGTCACTTTTATTTACTGTGTGTGGATACAGCCATGGATGTGTGTACCAGCCCTCCCTTCCAAACAAGAGAAGCAGCAGAATTTGTGGAGGTCCTGGGAATCAGCTGGGGATGGCCTAGAAGTCAAAGCAGAGATATAAAAGCGCAAAAAAAAAAAAAAGGTGAAAAAGAGTAACTGAAGTGAAGTAAAAGTCCAGAAAGGCCTTGTTTGACCTCTCTCAAGCACCAGTCAAAATTACAGTTGTATAGAAGAGCAATAGCTTTATTATTAGACAAATTGTAATAAAAAGGTGAAAGGCATTTATGTTTTAATATTGATATTTTTTACTGAATTTTGCTTTGTCATAAGACACTTTTTCAAAATCCATTAGAGTTAAAAATAGTAGGCATCATTCAATTTCCTTTCCTTCCTGTGTGCCTCAAGGGAAGCAGATCAAAAAGCATACCCACAATAATGCAACTTCTGCTTTTAATGGAAAAGCTGATAATTTCTTTTTTCCTTTACAGCTTTCTTTTCTTTTCACTTTTCTTTTCACTTTTCTTCTGCTGAAATCAGAAGACTGCAGATCCTCATATTACTGACTTGAGTTAAAGGCTGTTGGTTATTCTCATCTTCCTTTACCTTTGTGTACTTCACTGAAAGTTAAGTAAAGCCCTGTTCACACTTCCCTCAGTGGAATTGTGCAAAAATTCCATTCCAGTGAGATGAAGATGAAGTGCAGAGGGAGTCATCCACACTTCAAGGGCTGGTGAAGTCCTAAACCGGACCATCAGAACTTGAAGTGCAGATGATCAGGCCTTGGTAGGCTGATAACCCTAGCAATGACCACAGCACCATATGGCGCATACTTGAACCTTGCCATGACAATGAGGATGCAGCACATAACTGTGCAGCTGAATCTACACATCCATGCCCACTTAGCATCACACCCAGAAGAGAGCAGCATCTTTGGATGGGGCTTTCCAGGGAATTGACAAAACTATTCCACCTGGTAAGTGCGAACAGAGCCTAATTCTTCACAGTTATTTCTGCCTTTATATCACTTGTGACTGATTCCAGTTTTTTTTCTTCAAAAGATTTATTATGGTACATTTATTTTGATTTCTGTTTATTGGGATTTGAAATTCTATTTGTTACCTTTTTTATTCTGTAGTTGTTGATGCTTTTTAATTAGGCTGAGACCTTTTGATGAAGGATGAAATTTACTGTTATACATAGATACATAGATACAAAGATACATGCATACATGCATACATACATACATGCATACATACATACATACAAAAAAATCAAAAAGATAATTAAACTAATTAAATGTTCATGTTTGGGGTTTCTACTGGTATTTATTTATTGACTATAACTAGTAAGAACATTTGAAAAGAACTGTAAAAATGTTCATTTTTCCATTAGTAATTAAAAAGCTTAATTAGGAAGATCACAACAAGGACATGGAGAATCTATTATATACCCTAAAGTGGAACATAATTGGTTTTACTGGATTGTAGCACTCACAATCTATATGGAAGTCATTAAACAGGTTCAATTTTGAATAGCTAGTGTCCTTTTGAAATGTGCTTTCAGAATGAACAGAGCTCATGACACATTCCTCGGCCCACTATGACTGGAATAAGTAATAACTGAATTGAGCAATGAAATCTTTGTTGAGCTCATCTTTAAGATAACCATCACTCTCTGTGTTGTGGTCAAACTATGACTAAAAGAGCAAGAATAGTCATTATTCATCGATTCATCATCTATGTATGTCTTCCCATGCAGATCTGTGCACAGATCAGGGATGCATTAGGTATGAAGCAATAGTAGGGTGTTTTCCCACTGTCACTAGAAGTACCCATTAATGGGTACTTAATGGGTACTTCTAGTGACAGTGGAAAAACACCTGTAGAGTGTGGCTCAGGGCAACGGTGTGGAAAAGACAGCATTTTTGAGGTGGGGGCAGCTTTTAAATTACCATAATTCCTACAGTTCTACCAGGCATTCTTCCAAAGCTACGAAGCTGACAGTTCTTCCAGGAATTTCTGAATGAGATACCTGATTAGCAGTTGGAAGCAAATATAGGGAAAATCAATCTGCATGAGATGAGGAGTAAGAGGAGATGCAGGTGAGTCAGAGACAAAACAGCCAGCAGTTCTGAGCAGTTTCATGCAGATTAACAGATGAATCATCACCATATAGTTGTGCTTTATCTTAGTCTGCATCTAGAGATAGTCACATGTGGACACTAGGGGCCTATTCGCACTTGGCTTTATTCTGGAATATATCCTGAAATAGGGGCATTTTGTTCACATGCTAGTGCAGGCTACAGCAGCTCCCAGGTGAGGCCTGACAGAGCCTGCATTAGGATATACTGACCACAGGCCGCTATCCTGAGATATACTCCAGAAAAAGGCCTAGTGTGAATAGGCCCTAGTGTTTCCATCTCACCTCTAACCCACATTAAAGAGGTTTTAATGTGAATTAGAAGCTCTAATGTATGGATGCTACCACCTCTAAGCTGCTTTTGAGCCAATTCATTTGTCTGGATCTGGATCTAGTCTTCATTGAGTCTGGTGGCCCAAAAGGATACCACAGCAAATTGTGGAAGAGTGGATAGTAACACACCGTAAAACTATACAGCTTTTGCTTTCTTCCCCACTCCCCCAAAAAACCATGGTTGTGACTCTGGAATTAAAACATTAAACCAGCCTGCATAAAAAAATATGTAGATCACACAAAGTACTGCAAAGTACTTTGTACTTTGCTCCAGATCCTACCCCTATTTAGAACCATGTAGGATAAAGCTGCTGCATTTTTTATTTCTACTGCTGCATTTACTACTGCTGCTGCTACTACTGCTTTTGTTATTATTCAATAAGTTATTTATTTATTTAAAGACAAATAAAGGGCAATCCAATTGTTAACTCTCTGTTTTAAATTTCAATTATATATTTTAATGATTTAAGCACAACAGAATAATGCAGTAAAAATATATTTTAAAAAGAAAAGAAAAAAAACCCAATATGGAGTTGTCAACAAAAAATGGGAAAAAAACCCACTCTGTATTAAATAAAATCCATTACACTCTGCAACATGTCTAATTATATAAAATATGTGAATGTAATATAATGTTTAAAACACAAAAGAAAGATGTGAAAACAATGGTAAGTAATTCATCAACAATTTTCATTTTTCCATTGAGTAAAGGGCAATTGAGAATTCAGTTAATTATACTTTTATTCCCTCTGCCTTATTGAAATTCTGCAGAATAAACATCTTGAGTAATTACATTCCTGCTTTCTTGGCATTGCCAAAGGGGAGGGGGGGAAGAGTACCTGCAAATTTCATTCTTAGGATACAATAGCTGCAATCCTGAGCAAAGGTACTGCTGATTGAATTCCAGGCCCCCACATGTCTGAAGGCTGGGAGTGATAGTTTTACTTATTCCCAGCCACTGATTTATGAATAGGTGGCTGTGGTCTGTCCCTGCAAACCAGTCTGATACCAAAAGAACACTTTAAGCTGCGAGTAAAGGACATCAGTGCCCAAAATGATATTGCAAACCTTTGCAACATAAAATCATTAAAATGGTTGGCACGCACGAAATCTATTTTCCAAATTGGAGAATACCTGGTTTATAAGATGCCCCACCAGTTGAGACAGCAACTCACTTATGCACAATTTGAATTGACTGACTCCATGATGAAGTATGGTAGATACCTTCAGATACCTTATGAAGAAAGACTGTGCATCTCTGGGGCAACAGAGGTTGAAAACCTCTCACACATTTTGTTACTTGCCCCTTGTACTCTCAATTAAGAACAGCATGTCTGGATCCCCTTTTGCAAAATATGGCATTTTGGAATGCAGAGCAAAAAGTGAACTCCCTTTTGCAAGGAGAGAATGCTTAGGCAACGTATAAGGTAGCTTTGTACTTGGTTAAGGCAGCCCGGCTCAGGAAAGTTTAAACGTGAGTCTAATGGAGTGCCTTGTAAGGGTGATGAGGATATGTAACTATAACATATGTACAGACCTGGTTTTACTCTTGTTTATACTGATTTTATTCTTCTATGGTCTTATCTTTGTATACTTGATACTTGATATGGTCAAGCGACTAATCAATAAAGTTTATTCATTCATTCACTTATTCCGGGCCACTGATTTATGAATAGGTATTTCAGGTATTTCATTTATGCATTTGGCTCTGAAAGGAAAGATAGCAGTGTCCTTCATAATAACATTTTAGCACTTGGTCACTCTTGCAAGTAAAAGATAGTATGTGTTGGTGTCACATGAGGTGCAGTTTTAAACATACATAAAACAGGGATATCTCCAGTTACCACAGCTGTATTTTCCTGGTAGATTTTTTAAAAACTGCACAGATACCAAATGATTAAAATGTACTTTATGAATGACATTTTGTGAATGGTAATACTGATCCCTCTCCCACTGCTTCCTCATGGTTTGCATGACCTTTGTATTAAGTTATGTTTCAGCTCTGCTTATGTCCAGTTACTTCAGTTGTCTTTAGGGCCCAGAATAAGGCCAAGAGCGGAAGCAGCCTGGGGGTATGCCAGAATGCAATTTTTGACATTTGGTTATTAATGAATCAAATATTCAAAAAATCTGAATTCATACAAATAAAGAGAAATGAATTTTGGGACATTTGAACCAATACAAATACATCTGTATCTATTCATTTGAACATATGATACAAATTTTGCATCAGTACACATCCCATATGCATCTCATAAGCATACGGAGATGTGTATGGATACATGCACATCACATATGAATGCCCAAATTATTCATACAAATAACTTGAAATATTCACATTTGTACAAATACTAAAATATGAATATCTGGACATTCAATTTGTATACAAATGTTCCAATTTTTGTACATTCTCCCCAGAAAGTATTCCACCTCCATTTCCCAATTGCATCTTTAAATACGCACCTAACATTTGAACGTACAGATTCAAATAGGATTTTTTTGACATTCAGATCTTAAACATTTGAATCGAATCAAATGTTTTGACATAAGATTCAACTCGAATTCAAATGCAAAAAAATACATCTGTGCACACCCCTAACTCCTACAAGATTAGCTTATATGAAACCAAATTTATCTCCAAATTGTTGGCATGGATGCGGGCAAAGAGATATTTATATACGTATGTGGTGGGAGTATCCAAGAACAAAGGGATTTCGGCAACAGGTTAATATAGAAATGGACAAGATTATTAATAGCCAGGCTATTAATAAAGAAATGTGTACTACACAACAAATAAATATGGCTAATTGTACTGAAAACAACAAATATTTTATGAAACAACCAATGAGGGCTACCCAAATGGTATTAGGAAAGGGGTGTACCATTAATCTCCTTTAATGGTGTCTTCAATCCGGTCTTCTGCAAGGAACACCGGATTGGAGGCTGAACTTCTGCACGGGTACCAGCACAACAGCGTCCAGGCTCAGGCTCAGAGACCACCATTTTCAGCAGGGTGACTCTGGCTCTGCCGCACCACTCACAGCTACGTAGGCCAACATGTCCTTTGTAGCTGTATACGAAGCTGAGCACAAGCCTTGTAACAACTACATAGACAGCTACATAGCCATGTCTCTCTGCCACGCCCACTGTAACTGGAAATGACCCCTGACTGATGACTATGCAGACCAATCACACTGCCCCAGTGGTGGACCTTCCAGCTGGGGCCTAGTTGGAGCCTCAGGATGGGTGCTATGGCATCTGCCCAGCAGCCCTGTTTAGCTCTCTTTGCTGTTGGTTGCTAGATGGCTCATGCAGATGCATGGGGCCCTCACCAAGATGTGAATCTTCAAGGACTGGGTTCAATGAGGACCGGATGTCAAAGATCCAGATCTTCTAAATCAATATTAATGGAGGTATGAGCAAAAGCAGCCCTAGTGCTTTAATCCTCTCACAGTTTGTTATTTTGTTCTGTTTTGTTTTAAATTCTTGAGTCAATGCATAATATTGTATAACATTATAGATAATTCCATGAGAGAATACGACTGCAGAATGTGTGATTTTAGTCATCTAGCATTAATCATCAACACTGCTTCTATGGAATATCTCTTGCTGAGCTGGCCTTTATTATTATTATTATCTTGAAAGTAACTAAATTGTTTCAACTACATAGACAATCATTGTCTCTTTACCTCCTCAGCAATAAAGAAGTCAAGGTCATTGCAGGTTGTACCCAGAAAAATAAAATAAGGAAACAATAAAGAAAAATGAATGGAAACAGCTTTTGAAGGTTACACTTCCAGATATTAGTCTCTTTTTCAATTATGCCATGAGTTGATAATTCCCCTGTTTCTGTTATTTTTTTCTGTGGAAACATAATGGCTCCTTAGAGTCAGAGGAGTAGAACTTTGGTTGTGTGCATTATGGTTTATAACGGAGCCAGACAGAATACAAATCAGCACTATGCCTGCTCCCACACATTTCATTCAGCTGACTGTGACATTCCTGTCATCCAAGCTGGAATCCCTTCTGGACAGATCTGTCAATCATACAAACCCCCACACAGAGCTTAGTGATGGGGACAGATGTTCCATTGGAAATTATGAGACCACTATCAAGCCCACTCTTTCTCTCTCCCTCTGTCTTTTTAAAATGTAATGGGCTTTGACTCTCCCTCACACATAACACGAAAAGGTAAAAAGCTTGTTTATTAACGGAGTATCGCTATTTACCTGGAATAGAAGCCTTCTGCTAAAGGTTTTACTTTTTATTTCACATAAATCCATGACTCCTTATCTTTGCACAGTTTGCCTCCAAATTGTCTATTTTCAGAGTTTAAAATAAATGAGAAGAAGCATAGTGGAAATTTGACTATCACCATGAAAGGGCTGGCTATCCTAAAAAAATATATATAGAAGTAGCATTTATATGAAAAAGCATGCTTTAGCAAGATTTGCACAGCCAAATGTGACTATGCCAGCACATTACTGCACCCAGACAGTTCCAAATCAATTCCCAAGGTCAGAATCCGCTCTTGGGAGTGTTTCTTTTGCAGACTAGGAGTAGGGTGGTGGTGGTGGAATACTGTGAAAAAGAAGCATGAAACTGGTTCACTCCTGCTGCCAAGTCAATACTGCAGCCAATCTTGATGTGGAGGAGCAAGAAAGAGGCAGCTTCACTTATTTCCATATCAAGATCAGGGGAGACTCCAGTTTGGTCTAGTGGTTAGGGAGCTGGAGTCTTGTCTGGGAATACCGGGTTCAGTTCCACCCTTCCCCATGAAGCCAGCTGGGTGCCCCTGGGCTAGTCGCAGCTCTCTACAGCCCCACCTACCTCACAGGGTGTTCTGTTGTCAGGAGAAGAATAGAAAAGCTTTGTCAGCCATGTTGAGTCCCCGTAAATGGGTGAAAAAAGTGGGGTAGAAAAGCCAACTCGTCTTCCTCTCTGCCCACCAAAATTGCACCTGGGGATTCCCTGTCTGACTTTTGTCAATCTAAATCATAGCATGTGTGACGGTTTCTGGGTACAGGCTGCAAACTGTTTTGCTTTCTGGTCTTGCAGGCTTCTAGCAAGCTGCAATAGCCAGCCTCTTTGCAAACAGCCTTTTGCAAGCCCCGGGTTTTTGGCTGCAGAAAGGGCGGGAAATCTTGCCCGGGCCCTGCTGCAATGATTGGCTACAGCTGATTTTTGGAGGGAAAAGATGTCTGGGGATCTGGGTGCTGGAGGGGCTAGAGGAGGAGTTCCCACCAATCAGGGGTGAGGGACAGGAGTTTCTCTTAGGACTCTCCAGCAGCATTTTATTCCAGCAGCTTTCCCCAGGAAGTCTAAGACAATCAGGGCCACAGAAAAAAGGTATAAAGGAACACAAATTACTGCAGACTAGGTCTTCGTGTTGGGACCGTTGCTGAAGGGAGCAGAAGAGCTGAATCCTGAAGGAGCCAGACCAGTAGTTGACCAGGTGTCTTTTGACTGGGAGATCTTGGAGGAAGACTTCGCAGGCAGCAGGACGGACTGGGCCTTGTGATCATCCAGAGCTGCGTTCTAGGACACTGGCTAGGCTTGGGGCTGAAGCAGAGCTGGTCAGGAGGGTGGAACGTGGAGAGGTTTTACTTTAATGGTGAACTATTTTCCTTTGGAGGAAGTGGGGCTGACAGGCTGGGAAGCTGGTAACCTTAAGAGACTCATATAAATAAAAACCAACAAATACCTGAACCTTATTTTCCTTTCTAGTATTGCTTGTGTATAATAATAAACCTGTTTATTGTTCAGACCGCTTGCTACCTGTGTCTGTGTTTTACACTGTAGGACTCACTCGGCCGTTGCACGAACTCAGCACCCTAAAGGCGCCTAGCAACTCTTAGAAGTGCGGGCACTGACTGGATTGCTGGGGATTGTGACAGCATGGAAATACATAAGTCCAAAATTCAAGTTGTTTAATCCAGCTTTAGCCTACCTTCAGAGCAAGAGAACACATTTTGTTTCCACATTATCTATCCAAAAGGTGAACTTTCTGAGACAGCTTCCAGATTAGCAGGTTAAATCTACAGTTATATAAAAATATGCATCTTACTTGCTAGGAAACAATGACTCCTTGTCTCCACTCCAAACGAAAGTCCGCAGCTTCTTCCTCGGTGCCTGCAAAACTTCCATGGTGTGCCCGGTGAGGTGTACATCACATGGAAAGAGGCAGCCAAAGGGAGCTGAGCTGAAGGCTTAGCTTTCATTGGCTGTTTCTCGCTGCCCTGTCAGGACAGCAGGAAACTTCAATTTTATCTTATACTGTGGTGCAAGTGTTGATCATTCCACAGTAGGTAAATTCTCAGTAGTGGTGTGTGGTGCTCGCGAGGATCCCTCACCCAAAATTAAGTTATTTTGGTTAAATTACAAAGTGTGGCGGAAACTATTTGTCTATACTGTTAAAAGTGTCATCAAAGTGGATTATTTAGAAATGGTTAGTTGGTAAAGGGAGGGGCTATTCCAGCTCTCCAGGAGAGAGGGTGAAATAGAATCCTGGAGGAGCATCAACCAATCAGTGTGAAGCTAGTCAGCCAGGCCCATATTTAAGGGAGCTTGAAGGAGTTGTTAGTGTTCTCTGCCTGGGGTTAAGTGACCAGAGGGGGTTAACGAAGGAGGGAAACGGGCTGTAAGCTGTCCTGAGGGAAGCTGGGAATAGAGTCCTGAGTCATTAGTGAATATACGGTGTTTAGAAAGTAAAAGAATTGAAATGGTTATACTTTACTTATGCTGCTGGCATTAATCTGAATAGGATTGGAGTCCTTGGGCTGAGTGAGAAAGCTGGGACAGTTCAGTCAGAAGGGTGAATGGACCTGTGATTGACATAGTGAACTTACCTGTTTATTATTAAGAAAGCTGTACACAATAAACTTGTTTTCTTGTTATTTAAAAGAAGCTTCAACTGAGTACTCTGTTTTCAAAGTGAGCCAAGTTAGGTTGGAGTTCTGAACAGATACTGTAACCCACTGCTAGTGAGGCTGAGTGTGGGAGGAGCTCAGACAGTGAGTCTAGCTGTTTTGCTACATTTATATAAAGCCTTAAGGATCTGAGAGTGCAGATTCTTTTAAAAGGGAAGTTCTGACTTTGAATCATTATTTTAGGATATAAATACACGCTACCACACTACCAAAGTCAAGATATATATAAAATCGCTACCTGACCAAGAGGTGGCCTTTCACATGGTGGCATAATGCACCGCAGCTGCGCAGGATCGTTCATCAGGTGTGACGCCCACACTTCAGCTACACATTTCAATGTGCAGCTTTCCTAAGTCTGGATACAACCTGAGTTATTTAACACCAAAAGAAAACACCTTGTAACTTTGCTGATGTATTCTCTCACTCTGAAAGAGGACTGAAGCCGGATTAAACCTGAAACGTGACCAACAGCCATATTTGCAGATATTCACATCGGAATGAAATTTTGTGGGGTTTTTTTTTTTCCAAAACAAACCAGTCTCCCACTTACAAAAATGAACAATTTGATTTGAAGATTTGTATTTTGCTGTGCTTTTGGTTGTGAAAAGGGCTTCTTTTTTTCAATAGAAAAATAAACGTGTTTTTTTTCTTTTTGAACAAGTGTGAAGATGAAAGTGAAAAACCAGTTTTTGGTTTTGATGAGCAGAGACGAGGCAGCAGGCAAAATGTACACTGAAGCTTTAAGAGAACTCCTCCTATTCCATCACTGCTGTTAATTTGGGTGGGAAAGAGTGCTACAGTTTCATATTCCCAAGTTGGAAAGTAGAGCAGGGTATTGATACAAAATAGGTATATGTGTAAAACTTCTTAGAACATAGTCCTGAAAAAGTTGGAGTAAGTCCAAAAATAATACATTTCTTGGTTGCTGGCAATGTCACTTATTTCTTGGTTACCCAACCAACAATTTCAAACAGCTAAAATATATTGTGGAAAGCCTGCGGAAGTGATGTCCTTCAAAGAACTTAGGTGTCTATTCCTTAAGAATCATTTGTAGTCAGGTTCTTATGGGCTGAAAGGTAAAATCAAGAAACCTCTACATTATGTGTAATGATTTGCACCAAATACATAGTCTGCTCTTTCTTGTGAAGAAGCATTCCCTCTGACAAAAACCTCCCAATGAAAGGAAGAGAAAGCACATACTGAATTTGGTTTCCTAGCTGTATTAAGGTTATTGAGTTTCGAAGGTATTTTCTCTCAATATAAACCCTTCTTTGCACATTTTCTAATAAACAGTTCTACCGTGTGTAATAGAGACGGTAGGCACCAATTTATTTTCTAAGCAGCTGAAACTATTATAGAACCAAAGCGTTTTAGACTATATCTGGAAGGAACTGAATTTACATGCTTTCATTTCTAGAATGGTTTTCTCACTTTGAAATGGAAACAGTTTCCTAACTTAAAGTAGGTAATTACACACTCCATTAAACAAGTAATTAACAGATTACAATTTAGAGGGGGGAAAAAGAGAGAAAAACCTTTGGAAATGAGCAATTCAGATGCTGAACAGGCAGCGAACGGTTATAATTAGCATAATACTTTTTGAAATGGATTAAGAGCTGCACAATAAAAGTGAAGAAAACTAGTCTGTTTCCTACACAAAGATCATACTCAACAAATAGGTATATGAAAGGTCTTTAATTTGGTGGGGGTAGAAATAGTCATAATGGCTTTGCTACTGACTTGGTATCACAGAGATCAGAACACATAGAAAACTAATGTATCAGTATTTCATGTCAAATAAAGTGAGAAATACTAAATATTATCTAATGGGGGCATCTCTGGAAAAATAACTGTCACACTAGCATATAAGACAAACCTATAATTTGGCAAGGAACATTTAGGGAAGATTATCGTTTTTAAAAAATAAGACACGGGCAGGGGGGAGGTGGGAAATGCATTGTTTTTGGAAGTGATTCATTTAATCCAACTGTGCATTTGTGATGGATATGTTTCTGTGTTCTCGCTGTAAATTATATTTTCTATTTACCATTTCCAGGGTACTGGAGTAGCTGATATTTGGGGGCAGAGTATCCAAATTTTATAGCAAGATCATCACAGTCCCTTTGAACAGCTTGCTCCAAATGTCTACTAATTTTATGCAAATTTGTTCTCCAAAATATACGTTGCACTTTTCACTAGAAAGATCAAAATTAAACAGGGCAAACAAACAAGCATACCATCGCCCAACCATCTACTTAGATTTTAGTGATGTGCACGAATATTTGTACGCATTTGAAAACAGGTAAACAAGTAAACATGTTTCATGGAGTTGCCCCTTCTTATTTGTTTATTAGATGGATTTAAGTTGATTTCCAGTAAATGCTTTTTGCATTGCAAGCAAACAAGAGATCTCTCAAGATTCTGAGGTAAAAGTAAATATTAAGCAAAATGTTTCATTTTAATCAGCAGCTTTTGTTTGGTTGATGGCGTAAATGAAGTACTGAAATTGGGCTGAGGAGACATTACACAATTACATTTTTTAGAATATAAAAAAGGGAAGTTTTAATCTAGGAAAAAGTTAAGAGGAGGAGGAGAAGCTACCAGGAGTATGGTGTGGGGTCAGAGAAGAGAAGATGAAGACTTCTGCACTGCTAGGTGATTTCTGGACAGTTTATATGAATCTTTGGGAATTTTTCTTGCTGTTGTGAGTTTTTCTTGCTGGGAAGTAAATTACTTAGGAAATCAGAGTTTCTATTCTGTGTAAATTCTACTTTGCCTTAATAATTGGTTGGAACCTGTGCCGATTCCCTATGTCATTTAAAGGTGTTTTAAACTATTTTATTTTTGAATTGTTCTAATGCCATTCTTAATAAATGAAACATGGTTTAGAAACCCAGATGGTTGTTTCACCTCCCGGGTGGATCAACTGCCAGTTGCTTGTCTGTTAAACCAAGCCAAGAAGAAGAGAAAGAGTTGGCTTTTCTACCCTGCTTTTCTCATCCATTTAATGGGACTCAAAGTGTCTGACAAAGCTTCTGTTCTTCTTGCCACAACAGAAACCCTGTGAGGTGGGTGGGGCTGTAAGAACTCAGAGGAGAGCTGTGACTAGCCCAAGGCCACCCAGCTGGCTTTGTGGAAGAGTGCGGAATCGAACCCAGTACTTGTGGGTTCTCATACCACTTCCAGAGAGTGATACTCTCAGGATGGACACTCCATCCATTCCACCAGTGGAGGAATTCAATAGAGAGTGTTGGCTAACGACATACCTAGAATTACAAACAAAAGAAAATGAGGTATACAGCCTGGCCTAGCCCCCCTGCCAAGGAGGTCATAGAAGACTAATCGTCTTAACTTATTTGAATTTAGCTCTGATTGCATGTTAGAAGTTATAGTGAGATCCTATGAGGATTACAATGTCCAGATACTGTTGGCTTCAGGTCTTACGATGAGGGTTTTTCAGATCCACGGTGAAATAAGTCAGGTATGCAGTGGTCTTTCCAGCCATTGAGACTTTTGGCTCGTTGTGGCTGTGGTATTTTGGTATGCCAGCATTCTTTGGTTGCAGAAGGAGCTGTTGTATTTGATTCTTCACTAAGAGGAGACGCTGCAGTGTTATCTGTAGAGGTTGCTCCTGGGTTCAGCAGACTCCAGATGTGCTCTACCTCCTCTAAGGTGTCAGCTTTATGTTGGAACCTGTTTTTACCAAAAATTGCCAAGAAACAGGGGAACCCCCATCTGTACTTGGCCCCTTGTTTCTGCAAGTTAAGAGTAATAGGGCAGAATCCCCTTCTTTTATCTAAAACTTCTTGGGCCAGATCCTGGTAGACTGCAATCTGTTTGCCCTTGTGGGCTACTTGCCGATGTCATGGCTTGCATAACCCTGCATTTGGTACTGAAGGATTCAAAGGCTATGATCAAGTCTCTGGGTGGTTTATCAGGAGGGGGTTTGGAGTGTAAGCTGCGGTGTGCTCTTGCTATTTTCAATTTTTGGATTTGAAGTTCAGGGTATAGAGTGGCCCACCATTCAATCAAAAAGTTGATTATTTTACCTTGTTCACAACCTTCACACAACCCGCAAAGGCGTATGTTGTTCTTGTGGGATTTACACTGAAGTTCAAGGACTTGTTTACGTAGTCTAATGACCTCCCCCACCATATCATCCACATTAATCTGAACTTCTGTTGCTCTGTCAAAAGCCATTTATAGTTGATGTTAAATTATGAGTACATTTCAGCCATTTCTTCCTTTATTGCTGCTTTTATTTGGGCTATGAGCTCAGGGGTTTAATAGTTGTTCCACCCACCTCCTCCCTGTGCTGCAAATTCTCCTGGGCCTCCTCAAGCCTTTGGGACGGCACCCTATCCTGCCACACCACCATCTTTGCTTGCTGCACTTTCTGCTGGACTGCCTTCTTCCTCTGCCTCATTTTTGTTGTTGTTGTTGTTTGGCTGCCCATTTTGCCTCTTTTTTGTTTCACGGGGGTGAGGGGAGGCTCCCCTAGCCCTATGGAATTTTAGGGGACCCTCTGTGGCATTTTTAGCTCTTTACGAGCGCGTTTTTGGCAGGGGGGGACAGACGGCATGGTCCTAGTTGTGTTCTCGTTGCACGCACATGCGCTCCTCCTGATGTATACTATCTGACCAAAAGATTCCCAGTGAATTTTGTATTTTCCCTCCGTTCTTCTCCCTCCCTCCTTCCCTCTGCCTAAATCCATCCTTGGTCTCATCTGGTTGCAAAACATTCAATTTGATTATTGTTACACAATTTTAAAACTTAAAATTCTGATGACAGAAGCAGGTCACAAGTTTTTACAGAAGAATGAACCAAGTAGTGACTCAAGTGCTGGAAACCATGTTTCTAATGAGCAGCCTCAGGTTAGGAAAATTGTGCCAGACAGCATTTTAAATCTAGAAATAAATAGTACTTTCACAAGTACTATCCGCAGTTCCTTTATTACATATAAGATGGGGAAGTAAAATTCTCGTTCTTTGCTTAAAACGTTTACAATGAATGTCAAGATTTTCCCCAAATTCGGGAATGGGAAGCCTCTAGATGTTGTGATTCTAATGCCCAGCAACTCAAGACAGTATGAATAATGATCAGAAAAGATGGTCACTATGGCCAAGTTACATACAGAGGGTCAGACTTTCTTGGGCGCTGGACAACAAAAATTTGCAAACATAATGGAGTAAAATTAATAATGATGATAATGATGGTGATCAGTCAATATATTAGGAAATTGTTGCCCCACTGGTAACATATTTAGCTGTTGAAGCAAAAATGATAAAGGCAGCATTCCAACACACTAACTGACATTGTAGTGACAGAAGAGTGACACTGTCAAACACATTCATTCATCTCTGCCCAAGAGCTGTGCTGATGGGAAATACCAGTGGAGTGAATTTGCAGGATAGTCAGCTCTCTATGTACTCTGCCAGTTTGTTTACAATGGGTAATGTGTGTTACAGTGTTGGTTGTGGCCTTCAGGTGAAAGCAGAAAATAAATGCATAGAATAATTAATTATCCTATGAGCCAGTTTGGTTTAGTGGTTAGAGAGCCACTCATATGTGGGAATACCCAGTTTGAGTCTACACACTTCCACAAAGCCAGCTGGGTGGCCTTGGGCTAGTCACAGCTCTCTTTCTGAGCTCACACAGTCCCATCCACCTCACAGGATGTTCTGTTGTAGGGAGAAGAATAAAACACTTTTTCAGCCACTTGAGTCTCCTCAAATGGGTGAGAAAAGCAGGGTAGAAAAGCCAACTCTTCTTCTATGTTCCTTGCTTCTTAACTAACTAACTAACTAACTAACTAACTAACTAACTAACTAACTAACTAACTAACTAACTAACTAACTAACAATCAATAAGCCAGGAAAGTGTGATTCTTGCCCATGTATGCACCTTCCTGTTATGTCCAGTGACTGACCAATCATGAAGCTGATTGATCATATGAGCAGGACCATTGGATGCTCACATTTCTTTACTTCCTTTCTCTATCAGCTGATCAATCGTATGACAGGAATGCTGTGTCTTCACTTTTTCTTAACTAACTCCCTCCTTCACTTTCTAGCGCCATGTTTATCAATCTTAAAGTTAGTATTTTGACTCTGCAAAGCAGGGAGAGGGAGTTGGGCAAGGAGGATCTTACTTTTTACCTCTGTAAAATTTTGGGGTGAGTGGAATAGAGGTGGGTCTGGGCATAGAATCAACCCAATCTCCACACGACAATAGCAATGACGAAAGTAACCTTGAACCAGAAGGTGAAAATGTAATGCACTGAAGCACTTTCTGACAGGAAAAAATAAAACAGCATCACACCTCTCTTTCTATATTGTATTTGAGCAACC
This sequence comes from Aspidoscelis tigris stejnegeri, assembly GCA_023333525.1. Taxonomy (NCBI): domain Eukaryota; kingdom Metazoa; phylum Chordata; class Lepidosauria; order Squamata; family Teiidae; genus Aspidoscelis; species Aspidoscelis tigris. The sequence continues at coordinate 12,232,629 of JALMGA010000006.1, read as the reverse complement.
CCTTTTTATATCCAAATAATTTACTGAAGTTGCTTTTATATAGTGAGAGCTCAAAGACAAGGAAGATGGGCTTTTCTACCTCACTTTTCTCACTCATTTAAGGGGTCTCAAAGTGGTTGACAAAGCTTTTTATTCTTTCCACAAGAGAGAAGACAGGCGGGACTGTAAGAGTTAGAAGAGAGCTGTGACTAGCCCAAGGTCACCCAGCTGGCTTCATGGGGGAGGGCAGAATTGAACCCGGTATTCCCAGATAAGAGTCTGGCTCCCTAACCATTAGACCAAACTGGCTCACAGGGATATAATAAAGCAAAGAAAGAAAGATATAGAGAAGTTGATTTCTTACTATGGGCTGAATTATTAAAATAATATGACTTCAGTGGGCTTTATCTGACCCTATGATCAGAGACAGTAAATTGTGGTCCTCTAGATGCTATTGACTTCTTGTTACCATCATTCCTTGCGATTGGCAATGGTGGCTAATGATGATGGGCACCGAAACCTGACATTAGCCAACTCTGCTATAAAGTAAAATATACTCAATACGTGGGATTTGCAACAATGGTCTTGGCTTCATACAAATCATACCCACCCAGCTGTTATTGTCTGTCTTAGACATATATTTGCAACATCGATGTCAGATTTTAATGCAGAGAACCGAAGGATGGGGGGGCATCAATAAAAGTCTTTACTACCATCTAAGTGATTTGTGGATTTCAGTTCCATTCATTTAGTATAATGGAGGCATCTTTGATGATCTAAGCCATTGGTTTCTGCATCCTTTTCCCATTTGTCAGGAGAAAACTTGCTGAGAGCAGCTGGACAGATATTTGCAAAAGTTCAGCCGCTCAATGTATACGTCTCACAGGATCTGCAAAATGACGATCATACACATTTTAATGGAGGAAAATCATGAAATGTTAACATATTTCGAATATTGTTAGCAATGCTGAGAATTACTCTGACAGCTTTCATTACAGTCTCTTCTCCTTTTAATTTCTTTAAATATTTCTCCTCTAAAGAAATGCATTGAGCTATGTTATAATTAACTCAGCTGCCAAAAGATATTACATATCATCAGATGCTCACCGGCCTAAGGTACTCAAAGAGTGGCAGTAGCATTGTTCTGTGTTTAATCAGGTCAAAGTGGTGGCAACTCTAATTACAGTTATTGTCAAGACACTACTTAATGCCCATAACAATAAACTTTGTCATATGTCAGCCCCTGCCTCTTTTCTCAGAGTTTCCTATTTGTCGAGAAGGTCAACTTTAAATCTTCGTGCTATTGACTATCTTCTGGGGTAGAAATGATTCCTCTTACATTTTAGTCTGATTAATGGATACAGTTCACAGGACATTTGCAAAAAAGAAAAGAGAGAGGAAGGAAGGACGGGCAGATGGACAGACGGAAAGAGTGATAGGGAAGGCATAGTTTATGTGGAAAAACTGGTGGCGAGACTCTGGAGTCCCTCCAAAGCGATTGGCAAAGGCCTTCAGGGTCTCGCCGCTGGTCTCTCCAAAGAGATCAGCACAGAGTTCGGAGGTGCTCCAAGGGACTCTGGAGCAGCTTTGAAGTCTCTGCCATTCTCTTCGGAGGAACTTCAGAAGGAATTCTTTGTGGTTTGCGCTAATAGTGCATGGACCGTGCTGACAGCTTTGGAGCCTCTCCGAAGTCTGTGGTGATCACTTCGGAGGGACTTCAGAGTCATTTCAGAATGATTTCAAAATTACTCCAAAATCACTCCAAAGCTGGGACTTTGGAGATCGCACCCCCCTGACCCCCTCCGGATTCCCCACATGGGTGCAAAGTTATTTCCACGGCAGGGAGATTAGCACCCATTGCTAATAGGTGCTACACCTCCAGTGGAAACACATTGGGTGCTTCCCTTAATCTGGATCTACTAGATCTGGATAAAGGAATATACCCATTCCTTAGATCTGGATTGTCTTAGATCTGAATTAAGGGAGGTCAGTGGAAATAAACCCATGGTTACAGGTCCCTATTTTAAGATATTTCCTAGAATAAGGTCTAGTGCAGAAAGGTTCTAAGGGCCTTTCCAATTTGCCTGGGATGGCAGAACTGTTCCAACATCAACTGTCCCAGTCCAGGATTTGGGGCTTCTACGTGCCACTGCCCTGTCCTTTGCAGAAAATGCTGGAGATTTTTCCATTGTTTCTTACACATGGTTCAAAGATAACTTTGAATCCCCAATGTGGAAATATTTCAGCCCCACCTTTGTGCACCAGATGTGATGTTGAAGTGAGTGAGGCATGAGCCAATTGCAAGGAGGAGTGGATGGCACTTTCAGCAGTAATATACTTCACCTGGACTGGAACAGGGAAGGTACATCACCATTTCTGATGGTGCTGGATCAGAACAACAGCATTCCAGCTCTCACAGTGCAGATGGAAATAAGATGTTCCACTCTACAGACGTAACTGCTATCATTGTTCCCTGTAGGATGTGTGTAGAGAATGATTTAGTAACTTCAGTTCTACTCTCCAGTGTAGAATTAATTATAGCAAATTGTGAATTATGTGTACTGTATCAATTGTAAAAAAAAAAGAAAGAAGAAAAGATTCTATCAGATGAATCATATTAGAAAATGGGAATGACCTCCATGCAATGTCAGCTTTGAAGGAGTCTATTGTTGTGCTAATATGTTGTTGCATTCTCTACTTCTGGTTCTTGACCTAAGAGATCTAAGATATGATATTAGGATAACAAGAATAACATTTGTTTGAACGAAAGCCTTTTAACCATGTCTAGCATGCTTTCTTGGGGTGGGGGTTGATGTTGTTCCTATGGTTTCTATTGTTGACTGTAAACTACTCTTGTAAATGCATATTTGCTCCCATTGTAAAACTTGATGGCCTAACTGCCTTCCTGGGTTAATGAACTTTGATGTTCCTTCCCGTAATTACTATTCTGAGCAACAAAATTGTTTACAGACTGATGCCTTACTTACCATGTTGTACAGCCAGTAATTAAATTTAATGTGCTGCAACAAAATCAGCACACTAGAATGTTAACCTTAAATCACCTTTTAAATTATTAAAGAAGCTATTTTGTTTTGTCCTTGGCTGACAATTAAGAAACCAAATATTTTTTTTTTCACCACTAATAAGAATGCCAAGTGACTTTGATCTGCAAATGGATTTAAAAGACTATCTCCTTGGAAACACAACTTGGTACTGAGAGAAGAAGAATCCACATGATTTGAATCTGCAACTATGGCAGGATCCACACACTGTCTTGATTAGCACTTTGAATGCATCGTGAGTTTGCAGTGCCTGCCTGACACTGGGTACTTCTAGTAACAGTGGAAAAACACCCAGAATCCCATCAATTTGCAGGAAGCTCTTCTCTACAGTGTTGGGACAAGCACTATTATGATGCTTCACTAGCAAAACTCTTTTGAAAATTGCCTCTGCAAACTGCTTTCTCCTGGCAGTCACAGTTGCTCAATGGACGCCACAGCTTGTCTCCACATTAAGAATAGTGCTACAATTTAGGGATGTGCATGAATATTTGCAACATTCAAAATTTGATCAAATTCGTTCGAATTTGGACATTTGAATTTGAATTGAATGTCCATACATTAGTATGTTAACATTCGAACAAATTTGGAATGTTTTGAATCATTCGTACAAATTATTCAGACATTTGTATGAATATGGATATGTACGTTTCACATACGTATCCGTACACATCTTATCTGTATCCATATGCATTTGTACAGATACTTACGGGACAGAAACAGAATGCATGCGGGATAAAACCGGGATGAGTACAGATGTGTACGGATGCATACAGACACATACGAATGTTGTTGACATTCTTATCTTCAAATACAAATTGAACATTCATACAAATAGATTCAAACGTATTCAAATTGAATCTAATGTAAATACATTTTTTTGTTTTTTAAAATTATTTTTGACTTTGTGTTATTTTACATATTTTACGAAACATTTCTTACCAATTGTAACACAAAACACAATTTTTACAGTTTCTCTCCCCCCCCAAGTGAAATTAAATTAATACAATTCAGTTTTAATTCAACCCAGACTCATAAGAACATCATCTTAACATCATCTATCAATTTGTTATTTCAGTCTTGTCTTGTGTTATATAGATATAACTTTTCCCAAGACGTTTCAGCAGAAATGTTTATATTCATACCCATACATTTCAGTCTCTTTTGTCTATATACATCGTATCTAAACTGATCAACAATGTAATAATGCCACATTTCCAATTTATATTTATCTGCTGATTTCCATGATACAGCTATAGTTGCCAATACTGCCCTAAACAATTGACTCAACATATATCTTTTATTTTCTTGTATGTTTTGTTCTCTGTAGATCTGTAACAAAGCTGTTTCTGGGTACATATTAATATTCAATTCCATTATGTCATTAATCTCATCAAAAATTCTATTCCAGAGAGGGATAATCTTAGGGCACATCCACCACATATGGTGGAACGTGCCCTTCATACCACATCCCCTCCAGCAATTAGATCACAGATTATTAATCGTATAAGCCAGCTGTGTAGGGGTCTTATACCACTCTGTTACTAGTTTCATAAGTAATTCTCTTACTCACAAGTGCTTTACCCTTGCTGTTTCACCAAACTTCCTTTTCATTTCTTCTGTTGTCACATCGATATCAAGTTGCCAAGACCCAGTGGTGCTCTCAAATTTAGTTCCTCCATCATCAGTTACTATTTTATAGATCTTTGTGCATGTACCCTTTTTACTTATCTTCCACTCTTCTATTATTTTTTCCATTTCTGATATTGGTTTTCTCATTTTTTCTTTAAGTTTATTTTTAACAATAAAATATTTTATGATGTAATTTTTTATCCAATTTTCCTTCCCTAGAATATCTTTTAATTGCCTATCACTCAGTATTTCATTATTGACTGTAAATAGGTCCTCAACTATCTCTATTTCCTTTTGTTTCATCTTTTCCAATAGTTGTCTGTCCAGAACTATATTATCCTCATTTATATATTTAATTGTTGTATATCTTGAGATGTGTCCTGCTGACTTTGTTTTTATTGGTCCATTGATTTCTGCAATTCTTTCCCTAGTCCATCTGTGGAAGATTATTGACTTATTTTCTAAGCCGTTCATTTCTTTTTTCTAATTTTGCCCATTTTAACATATCATTGTACTCCAGATCCAATAATTTTGCAATTTGAAATGCAACATAATAATACTCCAAAGACGGTATCAACCACCCGCCATTTTCTTTACTGGAATATAATATTGTTTCACATATTCTACTTTTCTTATCAAATACCCATTTTACTATAGAGTCCCATTTCCTTATTGTTTTTAATTCAATCCATTCTGGCAATAATTGAAACAGTTACATAAATTTAGGAAATATTTCAGTCCTTTTTTTCCAATCCTTAATTTGTTTATTTACCTTACTCCATACTTGTTTATAATTAGTTACCCCTATTTTTTTCATATTTTTAGTCAAGTAGATACCCAAATATTTCATTTTACCTACACCTGATTTTAACCCTATAGATATTCTATTCCTTTTTTGTGTATCAGGTAGTGTGTTCATATACATAATTTCTGATTTTAAAATATTTATCTTTAATCCAGACATTTTTTTCAAATTTCCTAATTTTTTCCATGACACTTTTAACCATCTCTTCTGAATGTTCAGACACCACAACTGCATCATCGGCAAATAAGTTTAACCTAGGTTCTTCATTTTTAAACATTCAAATTGATTTGAATTTTTGGATATTTGATTCAAATCAAATCAAATGCTGAATATTGCATTCGTGCACACCCCTACTACAATTTTAGCGCTATCTTTAATGTGAATTGGGAGGAGCTATGCTTGTAGTGAAGATATACAAAATTTAGCTCAAGTTAAAAAAAAAAATTGATAGACTAGTTTGTGTTGGCAGATATCCACATCAGAATGAACACATGGTTAGGGATGTGCACAAATCTTCTAAACATTCAGAATTTGATGTGGACATTCAAATTCAAATAGAATGTCCACACATTCAAATTTAAACATTTGAATGAATTTTGAATGTTCTGAAACATTTGTTTGAACGATTCAAAAATTTGAATGTACAGATTTATAGGTATTACATAGGTATCTGTACAAATCTCACATTTGTACACATTTGCGTTGGTAGTACTGGATGAAAACAGGATGCATACGAGGATAAAATGGGATGCGTACGAAATGCATACAGATATGTATAATACATACTAACATTGTTGATATTCATATCTTCAGATTCGAATCTAACATTCGAATGTATTTGATTCGAATCAGATTCTGTTGCATTCAGATTCTAAACATTTGAATCAAATCAAATGTTTGGATATTCTATTTGAATTTGAATGCAAAAAAACAACATTCATGCACATCCCTATACACGGTTGTTCACATATTCAAAACCCCAATCCAATCAAACTAACCTGCTGCTTGCAGACACAAACAATTTGATCAATCATTCATGTTTTGCTGTATTCTTGCTCCTCAAAAGGGATTCTTTCAATGGAAATATTGTATTTTTTCTTTTCAAATCAATGAAAAATCAAATGCAAGCCTTTTTTTTAGTAAACTATTTAGCAGTGAAACAAATGTGTGTTCACTTTGATAGTATCAAAAGCCTCTGATGGATCAAGGAGAACCAATAGGGCAGCACAGCCCCTGTCCCTCACCTGATAAAGGTCATCCATGAGGGCAACCAAGGCATTTTCAGTGCCAACCCCTTGCCTGAACCCAGATTGAAATGGGTCTAGATAATCTGTTTCATCCAAACATGCCTGGTGTTGTATAGCCACCACCTTCTCCAAGACCTTCCCTAAAAAGGGGATATTGGCTAGTGGGTGGTAGTTGTTCAATAAATCTGCTTGCAACACTTTTGTTACATATGTTTATGTTGCTTCTCCAGCTGAATACCTAAGATTTTGGAGTAGTAGTAGTAGTAGTAGTAGTAGTAGTAGTAGTAGTAGTAGTAGTCATTAGAATTGGTAGTATGAAGGTGCTACTATTACCACCCCACATCTAGTTTACAATAAAGGCCTGATAATGCATTTTTAAGTGTATTTTTGGCTTTTAATGTGGGTTAAGGCATTAGCATGTGGACACTATAGTTGTTTCCACACTGGGGGTGAATTGCAGTCTAGGTGCAACCACTCCAACTGGAATTTTCCCTAGCTCACTGGAAACATATATCCCTTACTAGAACAAACTAGTTTGTTCTTAGGATCTTCAGGTAACTTCAGGAGTGAGGAGGTTGTAGAGAGATGTCCTCATGCCACAATGTGTAATAATGTTATCAAATAGTTTTATATAGTATTACGCATTTGAGAGGGGGCTTGGATTCATGCCAGCTCCCCAAAAGGCTAATAAAACTTAGTCAGGCGGACTGTCTTTCGGGGAGCTGTAACAGGCTGGAGAAAGCCCTAACAACTAAAAATGGATGGTGGTACCCATGATGACAACTACCCCCCCCCCCTCTGAAGATCTTTAAAATGATAAAAAGAATGAAGGGGGGGGAGTGCCCAAGCTCCAAGGGTCAAGAAATACATACCTCTAAATGAATGTTGTTAAATAGTTTGGTATACAAATCATAGGCAACAGATAGTCATAGAACCTAGGCCCTTTTTGAACTTACCAGGTCTTGCTCCACACCACACCACACCAGCTTCAAGGCTTCACCCCCTTCACATCTGAGCACTAGCAATGAAAGTTCCAGCCTCAGGATCTCTGAAGGTTGCTTTTTGGTAGCACACTGTGGCATGTTGTTTGAAAAGCATCTCACATTAGTCCTAGTGCCCACAGGGCCACCAGTCCACTGGTAAACCCAATTAATAAGGTCTATCAAGGATCCAGATAAAGGCCTCCCTTAATTTGGATAACTCTTTCTCATGCAGTGTAGAAAGGCCCATTGGCTTAGGATTCATTTTCTGAATACAGCTAGATTACATGTAAGCATTTAATTAAGATCTTTCAGGGAGTCAGTTCTTGGATATAACCTTGCAAAAATCATTTATATAAATCTTTATCTGGTAACCATTTAGTTATAAAATGTATAAGTATTAATTAATGATAGATGCTATATCTGGGAAGCATCCTGTTCACACGGGTTTAGACAGGTTATGTATGATAGGAGAGGCTGCACTTTTCCAGTGGTAGGGCTGAGAAGCTTTGTAGTAACAACATGCTATCTCACTCCTATCACTTCTTCTGGTGGCCAAATCATTACAGCTTGAGATCTATCATTCCCTGGCTTCAGTATTTCTACCTAGGAATTTTTTGCTAAACCAAGAAATTCAAGCAGAAAGAACAGAAGTAGTAAGAGTTCAAAGGAGAAAATATTTATTCTAATAAAAACTTCCAGCCTAAAAACAACAATAAATATTGTGACAGGATCTGCTTTCATCAACCTGGGTCCGAGCAAGTGGATTGAGTGTAGCTGGTAAGTATCAATGAAGTAAGTATGAGTACTTATTCCTTCATATATTTTGTTTGCTCCAGAAATCCTTCTCCCAGCAGCCTAGTTTGACCTCCAGAGAGCATTCACAGTGAGAGATCCACTTATTTTTGCCAATCACAATGGCTCTTTCTTTTGCACTACTCACGAAGAAGAAGAAGAAGAAGAAGAAGAAGAAGAAGAAGAAGAAGAAGAAGAAGAAGAGTTGGTTTTTCCACCCTGCTTTTCTCACCCATTTAAGGAGACTCAAAGAGGCTAACAAAGCTTTCTGTTCTCCCTACAACAGAACACCCTGAGTTGTAGGTGGGACTGTGAGAGCTTAGAATAGAACTGGAACTAGCCCAGGTCACCCAGCTTGCTTCATGGAGGAGTGTGGAATCAAACCCAGTATTCCCAGTATTCAGACCAAATAAGGGTCTGGGTCCCTAACCAATAGACCAACCTGTCTCACTAAGGGACTTTGAGCCAGTAACTGCCTGACAACCACCCAAGTTCAAAGAGTTGTGGTTTGGATAAAATGGAAGAAGGCAATGGAAGAACCCTGAGCATTTAGTTCATCTAACTGAAAAGTTTCTCTAGTCACCAGTTCAGGATCTCTAGAACTTGAGGACAACATTCTGAACACAGGTGAGAGCAGCATGTCATCTTGACATAACATCTCCTGAACATATCAGCTACACAGGTATGAAGCTTAGAATCAGTCTTGGACATTCTCATTCCCAGTATGATATATGTAAATGTTATTACTATACTCTATATTTCTGTGCACCCCCCAGAAATGGTCTGTGTCATTTTCCAAAGCAGAGGGAAGATTTATTGACACATTCATGTCCTATCTGTGCTATCCAGGAATGAGAACAGAAAAATAATGGATGCAGATTGAAATGAATCTTGTAGCTGCCAGGCATAATGGATGCAGAATTAAAATGGTGTAGAGCTGCCAAGAAGGCCTATTTTTGGACCTAGGAACAAGAACAAAGAGATGTAATGTTGATCATATCATCTGTAGCACTAAACCACCACCTGTGCCTGCTGTGGTCAGTTTTCCACACCAGATGTTTCAGAGACAGTGTCCAAGGCACACAAATCAATAAAAGAGCAGTCATTGGATATTTTCACAAGAGTCACATACAGAATTGTTTATTTTAGGACTATCTCATAGCCATGTCAGTAAGGTTACATTAGTACTAATTTAACAGTGCTCTCTCTCTCTCTCTCTGTGTGTGTGTGTTAAGGATGTGAATGAATATTCGTAGGCATTCAAAATCCTATCACATGTGCTGAATTTCAACATTCGAACTCGAATAAATGCCCTGAAATTCAAATGTAAACTTTTGAATCAGTTTCAAATTTTGGATCTATTTGTTCGAATTATCTGGACATTTGTACGTGTACGTGTTCGTACATGATGCATACTTGAAAATCCGCATCTTTCCCATATCCGTACGTATGTGTACAGATCTGTATGGGACAAAAACGGGTTGCATACAGGACGTGTACAGATCCGTACAGATGTGTATGGATACGGGGAAGATGTGTACGTGTGCAAATGTTGTTGACATTTGTATGTGCAGATTCAAATCAAATATTCAAACAAATGGATTCAAATTTGGTAAATACAAACTGAATCTTGCTAAATTCGAATTTAAAAGATTCAAATCAGATACGGTTTTCAGGAATATGATTTGATTCAAACAGAATGTCAAAAAATATATATTGTGCACATCTCTGCTCTGTGTTTGTATCAAAAGACATTTGAGTAGTCTGTGATCCCAATCTACCAGCCCCCAGGTGCATAATGAACAATTCATTTACACAAAACACAAATCAGTACTAATCTCCGAATGTGTGAGCGTGCACTGTGAACAGTCATTTGCCACCACAATCAAAGTAAAATTGTATTGGAAACACAAAAATAAATACATGCAATCCAAATCCTGGCATGATTGAACACATCCAATTGTCACCATGAAATATCTCTGCTGACTGATCAATGGGGAAAGGTATTAATTTCAGTACTTCTTGTATACTCTCTTGGGGGGGGGGTCACTAGAAATTATTCTGTGAGCACCAATGATCCTTTTGGTGAAGTGTTTTGACATTTAGCTTACTTTGATTATCCGTTTGATTTCTGTCTGTCATAAGCTAACTAGGAACCCTTGAAATGCACTCAGCTGCACAGCCTAATTAATACTTCTAGACTATTTGCTTCTAGGATAGGAGTCTTAAGAGTTTCCTTCCCTAACTAGCATCCAATCCCTGATGTCACTTTGAGGCAGGGGACAGGCCCTCAGAGGCACATTGACCTCAGAGTAGTCAATGTGCCTACCAATAAAATCAGGCTACACTAAGCTCTGCTGGAACCTTTCCACCACAATCACTGTTATAGTAAGGAACTTTCTGCATTTACAGTGGCTTGCTTGGAGCTAGTGGGTCTGTACTAGCAAGTCCATTGGTCCAGAACACAGCATGATGTGGGGTGTTTTTCCACCGCATCAGTTAGATCCGGATCTAAGAAGATCTGGATCTAAGGAATGGATACATTCCTTAATCTGGATCTAGTAGATCTGGATTAAGGGAAACACCCAATGTGTTTCTACAGGAGGTGTCACACCCATTAGCAATGGGTGCTACCCCCATGCCATGGAAACACCTTTGCACCCATGTGGAGAATCTGGATTGACCACCAAAGCGTTGGTCCATCACCCCAGGTGTCTCTGGGGACGGGGGGGGGGGGTGATCTCTAAAGTCCCAGCTTTGGAGTGATTTTGGAGGCATTTCAAAATCATTTCGAAATCATTTCGAAATGACTCCGAAGTCCCTCCAAAGAGATCGGCAGAGACCTCGAAGCCACTCCAGAGTCCTTTTGGAGCGCCTCCAAAGTCTGTGCCGATCTCTTTGGAGTGACCGGCGGTGAGACCCCGAAGGCCTTTGCTAATGATTGGCAGAGACTTTGGAGTTTCACCGCCGGTCACTCCAAAAATATCAGCACAGACTTTGGAGGCACTCCGAAAGGACTCCGGAGCGACTTCAAAGTCTCTGCTGACCTCTTCGGAGGGACTTCAGAGACACTTTGGAGTGATTTTGAAATGACTCTGAAATGACTCCAAAGCTGGGACTTCGTGCCCCCCCATGGGTGCATCCCCTCCCCCTAGCCTCCTCTAGACCCCATTGCCTATTTCCTATGGAAACAGACTCCCTTTAATTTGGATTTTCTGGCAGAAGACCCCATTGTAGACCCCATTAATGGGATCTACAGAAAATCCAGATTAAAGGGCAGAAAGTACCCATTTGATCCGGATATCCCCCATGGCAGTGGAAACAATCAGGTCCCAAATGGGTGCCGTGGTGGAAATGGGGTCATCCAGCTCACGCTCCAATGGGTCCTTAATGGGTGCAAAAATGGGTACTTTTTGACAGTGGAAAAACACCCCCAGTCTCACACAAGCTTCAGGGTTGATCTCTAAGTGCTCCAATGGCCTGGTGGGGGGACATTTCAGTGGTATGCTTCAGTGCACCACTGAAATGGATCTCCTACCTCCTGAACATTTCTGAACCAGTGCTTGCTGGTCTCCTAGCAGCACTGTTTAAACAGCTCTATAAGTGATCCAGATCAAAGGGCTGAATGGTGTTGCATTGTATATGAAGTAGACCAGTGATGGGTGGTCCTCACAGTTTCACACTAACATGTGGGTTAATGAGACCCAAAGTAAGGGATCTTAGTACCAAATTAAGATAAGCGTGGAAAGATTTTGCAATCATTATCATTTTTAAAGCATTTAATCTGTCATAGATTCTTTGGATAAGATATCATTACTGATCTTGTATTAATTTCAATATTTGAATAAATTATAAAACTGTGTACACACTCTCTCTCATCAAACACACATACACAAATATCAAATATCAGATGACAGATGCTAATTTTTAATATTTGCCAAGTCCTGAGTTTTTAATGACATATGTGTCTGAACTGGCAAGAAAAATATGGTTGGAGTTTTTGTTTCATCTTCTCAGCTAAACAATTTTATTACATTATCTAAAACTTGCAAGAGTGACTGGTCACCTATTTGCAACGTTATTAGCAAAGTATTAGCACTCCTCTCCATCCTTGGAACTTCAAAGATACACCAGTTAAGTTTTATCATTCACTATTTTCACCACACTTTTTAAAAAGGAATTTTTAAAATTTTGAATTACAGGTTCTGTAAGATTTTAAGCAGGACAGCTACTTGTTTTCCAATGAAATGTGAAAATGAGAAAATGTGAGCATAATAGTAACCTATGCCTTATTTTTTACTTAACCAAATGCATTGTTATATTTCAGTATATCACTTAGCTAATGTCATGGATGTATAAGAACTAAGGATGTACGTGAATCTTCTAAACATTCAAAATTCGATCGAATTCAATGGAATGTGGGCATTCAAATTCGAATAGAATGTCTACACATTCTAATTTAAACATTTGAACAAATTTCAAACATCTCAAAACATTTGAAAGTACAGATACATATGTATCTCATACATATTTGTATGAATCTCATAATTATCTGTACACATTAACACTGACAGTACAGGACAAAAACAGGATGCATATGGGCATAAAATGGGATGCGTACAAAATACATACAGATATGTATGACACATATGAATGTTGTCGACATTCGTATCTTCAAATATGAATATAGTTGACATTCTTATCTTCAGATTCAAATCTAACATTCAAACGAAATGTGTTTGATTTGAATCAGATTTTGTTGTGTTCGGATTCTAAACAAATTAAATTGAATGTGTGAATATTTGATTCGTTTGAATGTGTGGATATTTGATTCAATTTGAATTAGAATGCAAACAACAACAACATTTGTGCACATCCCTAATAAGATCAACCGATTGACTCATTGCTATCACTAGTTCTGTGTTTCTTTGTCCATAAAGTATCCATGTTCTGGAATTTAAGTAACTGATTAATTAAATAAAGCATTAATTAACAATGTTTTTCTTCCAAAGAGCTGGAGGCAATAAACAATATTACCCTTTCCATTTCATCCTCACAATAGTCCTACCCTCTAAATTAGTTTGAGAGGTAGTGATTATTCTAAGTCCACCCAGTGAGTTTTCACAGTCAGTTGGGAAATTGAATCCTGACCTCCAGATCCCATAGCTACATCTACACCAAAAATATGGCATTATCATTCATATATATTTAATGTTTATGAACAAACATAACTTCCTAATTTTAGGGGGCCAGGACTGGCATTTTGTCTTTCCTTTTACACATCATTCTAGGAACTCTAGTAGTGTATTTGATTTTATTTGTGTGCAAATAGGTAAAACTTTATTATTTTCTGAGATCTCAATACTCATAAGAGAGGACAATGATCACTAACCCATTTCTGTATTTTTATATGGGGAAACTGACCTCAGGCATTGCACCCTCTCTGACAGACAGGTGGTTCAACATATGGAACTTAAGCATATTCATTGAATTGAACTGGGTGCCTTGTAAGGGTGATGGGAAAAATTAATGATGTTATTTTTTATTTTGTTCTTATTTTTATCCTTATACGTTTTGTATGATTTTGTCTTTTATAAACTTGATATGGTCAAAATGACTAATAAAGTTCCAATGAGCAATATTTAATGTTTATAAATCACCCGGATCATAAATTAATTATCTGTAATTATTTAAGAAAAATTATGTAAACCAGTTTATTTTTTAAAAATCAGGTTTTTTAATTAAAAAAACTGTGATCATTGTTATCAAAATCCACTGATCAATATTATCATCTACTTAAGTTATATTTCCGCATCCATAATCTCAGCTGCTTTTTCTTTGCAGTTTAATTCCTTCAAATCCTGAAGCAGCTTAACTTTTCACCAAATATGCTCTTAAGACCCCTGGGTCCTTAGCTTTTCTAAGAGTCATTATGCTGAATTTTCTGCAGACAATTGAAGAAATCCCATCAGGAGGGAAACTATGTAAGTTTAACCTTGGGAGATGTAGGGGGACCTGTCTGTATCTGAACTGTGGATTGATGTTCATGATAGGGTGTTTAAAAATCTTGCTTTTAAAATTGAAAAATGAACTGTTATCTGGGCCTGTGCCCCTCCAAGTCCAGGTCAAAAGGTGTCAGATTCATGTTTAGTTGCTATTTAAATATTGAGATGGAAGAGCATTCAGTTGCAATATAGAATTCAATTAAGATTCTTGTGGCATTTTGTGATGGATGCAACATTTACTCCTTTTTGTTTTTTTAGTCTATCTAATAGTTACAATTATTTTTCAGTCTGGTTTCTTTGGGCCTGGTCACACTTAAGGAACCCCTAAGGTTAGTTCTCAAAGATTTAAAACAAAAGAGATGAAACCCTCTATAGTTACCTTTTGGTTAAGGTAATGGAACTAAAGACAACCAACAGGTGATTTCCACTATCATTTTCCTTTAAAAAGGTCATGAATCAGGATGACAAAGAGATAGACCCTTCTCAGTGGTGATCCCCAGACTATGGAAGAATGTTCCCATGAACTGTGCCAGGCATGTTCTTTATATACATTTAGAAGATTAGCAATATTCACCCTATTCACCCTGGTCTTTGGCTGTGTGAACAGCTTCCCTTTTTCCCTTTCTGGCACTATTATTGTTTTTAGTGGGTTATTTTAATTTGTCTTTACGGCTGTAACCTGCCCTGAGACTCTTGGGATAAAAATGCAAATATAAGCAAACAAGCAAACAAATAAATAAATAATGCTTGTCTGCATGCACATTAATAATAGTGTTATACGTGTAGCAATATCGTTAGTTCACTGGCATGGTCTCTATACACTGACACTGCCCCTAATTAGAACATAGCTGTGGAATCATCAGCTGCAATCTGAACAGCTCATGAGACCCAGAAAGAACCCAGTGGGCCATTTGCTATGTTTGATGAGGCTTCCAAAGATATGTCAGAATGCAGAATCTGTCAGGAGCAAGGTTGTGCGGATCCTTTCCCCTTAGGCTTCCATAAGGGGGCTGTCTAGACCCTGCCAAAGTGCCTTAACAAGGAAAATTCAGAATGAATTTGCTCCAGTTAATTGTTTTCATTTTGTTCCCAATGATGCCTCCATTCTGGAAAACTTACATGCGTGTTAGTCCCATGAATAAATCCCTTCCTCCCAGTTCCAGCAAAACCTGGTCTTATGTTAAAATTAATGGATGACTTAAATCCTGCCTTGATTCTCAGTTCAGAGTCTTAGGCTCTGCTTGCATTTACCTTTACCCTGATCAAGAGTTTACAAAGTCAGATTCTGGGCCTCATTTATCTACACAGGTTAGTGTGGCTCTATGAGGCCTTGTTCCCCCACTGGTATGCTGCTATGTTCTGTCTGCAGTAAGTGGAGCAAGATCCAGATCATGGAGGTCTTTACTGGGATCACCAGCAGATCCTATTAAATGTGTTTACCAACAGACCAGCAGATCCTGGTGTGGTGTTCACACCAGGGCTCAGTGGCAGAGTAGCAGCTTGGAGGGCTTTTTGAGCTCCATGATTGACAGCCGGGGCAGAGCATCAGAGGAAACCATGCCAGCCCGCCAAAAATGGACCAATAGAAGCTGCCAAATCATGGACTATAAAAGGAGGCAGCTCGTCGTCGTCTCTTGTCTCTCGTCTAGGTTAAAAGGGAGATCAAGGAATGTTGCTCAGGGTGCGTGAGTGCGAGCAGGCCTCTCCACTCAGAGCTAGAGTGGGGAAGAGCTCAGATAAGCAGGGAAAGGACTGCTGCCAGGCATTCTTTATTATTTTGAGATATTCTCTTGGAGTGAGAGGAAAAGGCCCAAGGGAAAGGGGCTGAATCCTATTGGGGCTTACAGATGAGCCTGATAGAGATTGCTGGCATGTAAACAAACTTTGTTGATGGGAGGTGAGAGTTTATTATTGCAACATCTTTCTTTTCAAGCAGCCACAAGACATTTAAATCAAATTTCAAACTTGCTTCTTTATTTTATCCTTTTGTAACAATAAACTTTAAATGTTTGTTTTACATCTGAGTCAGTCTGCTGCTTTAAGGGAGTCTGAGACCTCAGACATATAAAGCAAGATGCAAGTGGCAGGGAACTTTTGGGACAAGGCCCTACCAGAGCTGGCAGGTGACTGTGGTGCTCAGCAGCTCACTTCTTGCTTGTGTTGCTCTGTGGAGGATGAGGAGGGGAGAGTTGGACTGAGTCCAGGAGACAGGAAGTGTGTAGAACATAAATGATCCATATCTGTGATTAGTGGGTGATTCATTTCAGTGGCACAACAAAGTACACTGCCAAAATGCATTTCCTGGAGGCTCCAAGGCTAGAAACATTTGGTCCTAGCCATCAAGCTTTTAGCACCTGCCCACAAAACCTGTTTATGTTTACACGCCTGGGCAGAGGGTGGTCTAGATCAATGTTGTCATGTGGGCAGTGCTGTTCCAGACCACACCTTTCTGTGGTCCAAGCCAGCAGGGCTAGCTGCTCCAGACTCACTGATTCAAATAATGGGCCTTTCACGGCAGAAAAGCTCTCATTTTTCCCATGTGCACACAAATAGGAAAATTACAAATAAAAAAGCTTCCTTTTCAACATTAAGTGCATTGTTTTCATGAAGTTGCAAGCAGAAAATTCATGTTCAGGATCCTATTATTGTGGAAGAATCAATTCAAACAGAAATGTAGTCCTTTGATCCTTAAATGGGCCTCAGTAAACACGGGACTAGGGATGTGCATGAATGTTTTTTGGCATTCAATTTGAAACGAGTCAAATGTTTGAAAATCCACATTCATACAAATAGATTGCATTCAAATGTGGTAAAATTCTATTTCATACAAATCTATTGGTATGTACTCATATGAACATTTGATACATATTGGATATGAATGAATACATATCTATATGAATAAATACATATCAGATATGTATCTGATATGAATGAATATGTATCCGATACATACTCGATATGTATCCATAAAATATCCACACTCTGATAATGTCAAATCCGACATGAATCCACTTTTAATACGCTGTGATCCATGTCAAATACAATCTGGATCCATTGCGGATGTGACTGGCGCTCCATTTTTTCCATTTGTACGAATGTTCAGAAACATTTGTATTCATTCAAATGTTAACGTTCAAATATGGTAACATTTGATTCAAGTTCAAATTTCTGAATTTGGCCAAATTCAATAGAATTTAGAATGCTGCAAATATTCATGCACATCCCTACAAGGGACCCCACTGTGTTCATTTCGGGTGCTTCTGCACAGGGGCTAAAAAACCTGGATCTCCGGCACCCGGATTTATTAAAACCGGCTCCCCGGGGAACCAGTTTTAATAGCTCTGTGTGCACCGCAGATCTGGTTTTGCGGGGTAGATCCGGATCTAAGAGATCCGGATGTACCCCGCGCCCCTGCCTCCACACATGTGGCACTGATCCGGATTGGAGACCGGTGCTGTGCGGACGCACGGGACCCGTCTCCGAACCGGATCGGAGGGCCCTCCTCTGGCCCACCACAATTGGCACTGCGCTCCGGAGCGCTCTGCGCAGGCGCGCTGCCAGGACTTGCGCACTGGCCAATCAGGCGGCATGCAGGATGCAGGTGCGATGCATCAGGCATGCCTGCTTTCAGTTTTGAGGCAACGGCGTCCAGGTAAGGAGGGAATCTACTGCGCTCCCCCAAGGGTGGGCTAGGGCGGGCTTTAGGGAAGCTCACCCTGGCTCCAGAAGTGGCGATCCGCTGCTTCTGGGGCGAGGGTGAGCCTAAAGGTAGGAGCCCCCCAGCTCGCCATGCTTGGCTCTGGGGAGCCAATCATGGTGAGCCAGGGGAGGGTTGTTTCTTAGTACACTTGCGCTGTGTGGCTGCATCCGAAACAGATGCAGATTCACAGCACAAGACCACTAAAAATGTGGTGGCCAAGAAACACCCATTAAGCATGGATTAAGCATGGATAGGTGCGGACGCACCTACATGAAGTGTGCTTAATTGCCCCTTCTAATCCGGATGCAGCGGAACCAAAGCGGTTTTGCCGCTGAAATCCGGATTAGAAACGGGCACGCTGTGCAGACACGCCTCACTGGAAGTGTCTTAAACAGCAGCCCGTGTGCGGAGGCGCACTTTCAGATCCATGCTTAATGGGTGTTAAAGGGCCTGTGAGGAAACACCCTTCTTTTCAGCTAGACACCAAGACAATTCTAAACAACTGTCTGATATTTTCCAAATCATCCCTGAGTAATTTCCTTTATCTCATCGCATCATGCATGGGGAATTGTAGTCCCAGTGCAGTTCTTTCAATTTGCCATTTTAGTTGGTTTAGGCACTTTAAAGTGGAGAGGCAAAGGCTATCAGAAAGAACTCAATTCAGTTATAACTTCCAACAGTACTAATCTAGAATATCTCCTGTGACTTGCCAGTAAGACTGAGAAAACTATGACTGTAGTCCTTTCTCTCTCTCTCTCTCTCTGTGTCTCTGTGTGAAGCAAACAAATGAAAGAAACGCACAGTCATACAGAAAGATGCTGCTATATGTCATGTCAAACAATGTGCAATCAATTGAAACTGAGAAAGTTTCACACATGGAAACCAGGAAATTTCCTCTTACAATAACTTTCAATTGGGGTCACTCAATAGAAGCTGCTCCTAATTTTTAGCTCCTTCAAAGCTTGTCCTAGTAAATTTCTAGGCTCTGGGGATATTTTAGCAACCAAGATAAAGGTTACTAACCATGGGGAATGAGCTTCTACAGGGACTGTATTATTCTTACAAATGTCTTTTTTGATATTGCCAAGTTTGGTAGAGTGCTCAAGGGATTTTGAAACAATATAAAAAATGATGAAGCTAGACATGAAAAATCATATACACAAAATGCTACGGATTTGTAAACATTAAGCAAATGTTGCATGCTTAGTATGGAACATGCTTGAAATAACAATAGTTCTTTTCTAAAGCCTGATGCTGGTATTAATATGCAGTTTGGTTTTGATATTTAAAAAAAAACAGAAAAGAAACATTTTCAAAAATTTAATGCGTGTCATGTTTGATGATTCAGTATCCTACCACCATCATCATCAGAACGGAATGGGGTGTTTCCACACTTACCTCCTGAAAGCCGGATTAAAGAAATCTGTTTTTCTGAAATCCGCCTCTGGGAAGATCCATCTGAAATAGGGACGGATCCAAATGAAACCCCATGCTTCCACACTTGCGTGGGAAGCACGGACACTGAGGCACACATCATGTGTTTGCTGTGCAGACGCTGCAGCACCGATTTCCAGAAGCATCTCGCCTCCCTGAGGACCCACCGCCCCAGGAGCCATGTGACTGCAGCATTCATCAGTTAGTCACTGCTCAATTTTTCCTCTGTGTGGCTGTGTCAGGGACAGACTGCCCACCAATCAGCAGCATGCCAGGGATCCAATGGCTGCTGTGGTGATGCTGCCTCACTCAACATGGTGACTTCCTGTCCCACCCACATCCGTTCCCTCTCCTGTCTTCCTCTGATGCTGAATTTCCACATAGGAAGGGATTGAAGACCTAATTTTTCAGGTCTTCCTGGAAACTGGATTTAGTGGCGCCTAGACCCCATTAGCGGCAGAGCTCGCACGAGGCTGTGCAGAAGCAGCATCCTCGAAGGGGGCCTAATCTGCCCCACTGTGCAGAAGGTACCTTGCACATGTGTCCCATATCTGTACTTATTGTGTGCTTAATGGGGTTTTAGTGCGGAAGCACGCAAGAACATAAGAGAAAACCCACTAGATCATCGTACATCAAATCCAGTGCCCCACCAATTGCTTCTGGGCATTCTTGAGGCAGAAGATGAAGGTTAAACCTTCACCTTCTCTAAACACCTTGTAAATGGCCTTTAAGAACATAAGAGAAATTCTGCTTGGATCAGGCTACAAACCATTCATTTGAAAATCCTATCTTACACATCGGTCTACCAATTGCTTCTGGGCATCCTCCAACAGAACATGAAGGCACAACCTTCACCTGCTCTTGACTACCTAGGCATCCATTCTAGTAGCCACTGATAGACCTGTCTTCCATGAATTTGTCTAACCCTTTCTTAAAGGTATCCAGGCTGGTTGCTGTCACCACCTCTTCTGGCTGTAAATTCCATCATTATTATCTGTTAGTTTGTGGTACAAAGGATGGACAAATGGGTTCATTCCACATATTCCAACAATATGATAGTAGTATATATCCATAGTTGGTACTATGAGTTCATGTTATGTACTTTGATGTGTCTGTTTCATTTTGTTATTTGAAGACTTGAATTGTATTATTTTATAGTACTTTCCTTATGTTTTTTAGATAAAAAATACTTTTAAAAAAAGTTTTAATATTGTTGCTTGGAAACCCACAGGTTTCTAGTAGTGGCTTACTAATAAATAAAAATAAGCATTCTATATATCTTAGGCAGGATTAATGTGCTATAAAAAGGGTGCTATGAACAAAAGACAATCGGATTCACTCTCTTCTCACCCTGCTACCATCATGCAAATGGACTATGGCATCTCTTCTGACCTGCTTGTTTCATGATCCATATTTCCCTGTTTTGTAGAAAATGGCAACTTTTTTACACCTTTGGGAATATGCAGAAAGTTAGAAGCCAGGAAATCAGGACAGCTGACCACCAGAGATGAAGCACTTGATCCAACTCTTGACGTTTAGGAAGACCCTAAACTTACCCTCGCTCTTCCAATGCACTGCTGCTGCTACCACAATGTTTGCATCTACCATATATTCCGGCATATAGGACAACTGGGTTTATAAGACCACCCCGACTTTTCCAGTTAAAATATAGAGTTTGGGATATACTCGCCATATAAGAAGACGACACCCAGCATATAAGACGGCCCCCAACTTTTGAGAAGATTTTCCTGGGTTGAAAAGTAGTCTTATATGTCAGAATATACTGTACCTACCATTACTTTCTTGTGACTGAAAGGGAACCTTCCAGAAACACTGAAAACAAAGGGGGAAGGTACCTGATTGTTAAATAAATCTGAGAGACTACTACTAACTCACTCCAGTATGTCCTGGCTGTCCTAATGTGGACAGGTCTTGTAGTAGGTGTGATGACTGCTGGGTTTAGTTAAGTTAGTTAGAGTTAGAAATTGATTTTTGTTAGCTGTGAATTTATGGAATAGGGGCGTGGCTTGTAGGAGTCTATTGGGAGGGGTAAGCTGGTTCCAAGAAAGAGCCAATAAGAGGTCAACAATGGAGGAGAAAGTGTTTAAAAGGTCAAATGACAAGAAAAGGGATTCTTTTGGTTGGGGAATAAATTTGCTTAGGGTGAGGGCTGGAAAAGAAATGGTCTAGGAGTGAACCCAGAGTAGATCTGAGTAGCTTAGTCCTTATAGCTTAGTTAGGAAGTTAGGAAGAAAATGTAGGAGTCAGTTTTATTCTGTTTACCAAAGATCGAGTGCCTCTAATTGAAGTGCAACCAATAAAACATTTTTCCTGTGTTCAAGATACAAGCGCCTGAGTATTGAGTCATTAGAGGCAGTAGTCCTCATCTCACTGTCACAGCTAACACTATTATCCTTTACTGCTTAAAAAGACAAGCGGAAAGGAGGGGTCTGCCATGTCTAAGCACCCGACAACACTGAGTGTCTGAAGGGGCTGGTTGTTGAGGCACGAGGCGCGACTATTAGCACAGCATGATGCACTCTGTTTGCACCTTTTGTGGACGAAAACAGTGTGGAACCAGGTGGTGCAGCTGTTGTGGCTGCCATGTTGCCTGGTTACCACAGCAATGGTGCCATCCATGTCTGGTGATCCCACCTATTGCACTTACCTAGCATTAAGGAAGCCCTGGATAAGAGTGGAATGGATCTAGCATCCCGAATTGTGGACACCAGATTCATTCCTCATCTTCACTACCCTGGAACACTTTCGTAGGGAAGTGAATGTGCGAAAAGTCTTTAAACCAATGTCAAATTCTGTGGATTTTCTTTAACGAAATGCAAGTTATTGCCTATTTATGGGGTGAATTGCCCAAAAATAAATCCATAAAAATTATCAAAGCTTTCAGTTAACATTTCATGGGTTTTTCTTTTTTCTTTTTTCTTATTCTCTACTACAACCTTTCATATCAACAACTAAGGAAATATAATTTTAAAATTTTTTGAAATCTTCTAAGATATTCCAGTCTTCTAAAATAGATGCTATTTTTTTTTTAAAGAAAATTATCCCAAGACCAGCAACGGGCCAATAAGCAAGCCTGTTTGTCGTCTCTTAATCTCATGGAATTCTTCTTGTACAATGCATTAGATGTCTATGCAACAGGTAGAAACCTTGGCTGCAATAAATCATTTTTACAGTGTTGGGATGGGCCCAGAGGGGCAATATGAGTTCATTTCATTTTTCAGAGTTCCATTGCTTCTCCGGCCTCAGTTTAACTGTGTGTGATTGATTGGACTGCCCAATTGATCTCAGTCTGATCACATAGTCTTGGGCTGTCTGTGGTCCACAAAGAATGCATGTGACCAGAAAATGCTCCTGTTTGATGGCAAAAGTGCACAGTATTTGGAAGCGACAATTCAGTACAGGTTCACATAGAGTTTCTGCCAACACTGAGCACAGAAATGAATATTTTATCTAAAACAGGTAGATAGAGCAGAAGCTTAGATATACGTACTCCCCCCCCCCCATTTTTTTACATTTGCTTGTCTGGCAGAAGCTATTCTTTATATTTAGTGTTTGCATTACATAATCTGAATGCTAGCTATTTTATCTTTTGAGTAGCTTGAGGCTATGTTCACAAGTACAAAAGAAGTATCTCAGAGGCATATGTAGTGTGTGGCCCTTGTGTTCTCCTTCCACTCTAATCCACCTTTTCTAACCAAGAATGCTCAAGGTCCCCTCCAGACTAGTGGCATATATCCACAGTTGTAGGGAAAATCCCCAGCTTACCTGCTGTGAAGTGAAGTCCAGGGGCTTATTCGCACTTGGCTTTATTCTGGAATATATCCTGGAATAGGGATTTGCTGTCCATATGCTAGTGCAGGCTTCAGCAGGACCAAAGTGAGATCTGCTAGAGTCTGCATTAGCATGTGGACGACAGACCCCTATCCTGAGATATACTCCAGAAAAAGGCCAAGTGCGAATAGGCCCCTGATGGCCTCACTAAAGTAGCCTCCCCGTAGCTTCCTCATTGAAAACTGTGAGAGTCTGTGTCGGTGTGCACATCACATGGGATGAGGCAACCAATCAGAACTGAGCTTCCCTCACAGGTCACCATCCTGTCCGTACTGGCAGGAACATTTAAATTTTCTTAATACTGCACAGGGAATGCTATTATTTCAGCATTAAGTAAATTTGCAGGAGCAAATACTGTAATATGAAGTATTGGTCATCGTGTGTCATAGCTCAATCTTAGCTGTGCATTCCGATGCTCAGTATTAAGTCTGGATGTTCCCCACGAGAAGAGGAGGGGTAGGCTGGTAGGGGAATGACCCAACTTTGGAACCATCTCTAAACTGTCTTCCCAAGAGCCATATTTTTCTTACTGCATGTGAACAAGCCTGAGGCATCCTTAAATATTTTCAGAATTATCACCATTAGGAGCCTTAAAAAGAACGTGGAGGAGGAGGAGGAAAACCCTCCAGGTTATTTTAATTGCACTTTTTGATCTTGCTTGTATGTTTTTGCTTCTGTTTTTGATCCAAATGTAGTGACTGTTTATCCAACATGCTTAACTTCCAAAGCGTATTCCAGACCCGCTTATCCAGATCACATAGAGCTTGGGCCAAATAAGTGTCATTTGAACTGATGGTGCTCATCCAGCCCACACCTCCCTGCAGCTCCAAAATTCACATGAGTTTCACATGCTTCACATGCCTCCAAAGGCTAAGAATGAAATTTCCTAGCCTTGGTACTTTTTGGTGGTGCACTATGGTGGTGTGTATGACTTACTAATGTGTTTAGTGATACTGAATAAGTGTTCCATAATATATGCACAGTAAAAGCACAACAGTTGTTGTTAAAAATCACCTTGAGAAGTTTGTACAATCTCTATAACTTTTATTTGAAGAGTGGAGGCTTCCATGGCCAATTTTCATGTTGTCTGCATGCCTCCTGTGTTCCACTTGTGAATCCAATTAAATGGGTCTACAAGAGATCTGGATTAAAGGCCTCCTTAAAGCTAGACCAGCAGGTGTGGTTGATGTATGTATGAAGAGGCCTGTGATATGGATTAAGAGGTTCTTTAATCTAGATTACCAGTAAGTGCAGGAAGGGCCCTTGTAGGACATCACATGGAAAATTTTTTGCAGATTATAAGCTGGCAAGTTTAGATTGCATCCTATATTTTGGCACTTCCTGGATACTTCACTGGAGTAACACAGACTGCCTTTGAAAACTGGCTAATTGTGTACTTAGTTGGCAAATGGTTTCTGACTTCTTGTCACCACTGTGTTGCAATGACAAAAGGAAGTGTCTGAGTAGTTCTTGTGGTCTGTCTTGCAACCTGAAACTCCATTCAAACTTGAGTGGCCTATCTACTCTTTGATCTTTAAATGAACCAG
Source organism: Aspidoscelis tigris stejnegeri (assembly GCA_023333525.1). NCBI lineage: Eukaryota > Metazoa > Chordata > Lepidosauria > Squamata > Teiidae > Aspidoscelis > Aspidoscelis tigris. The sequence continues at coordinate 12,207,594 of JALMGA010000006.1, read as the reverse complement.
AGCCTAATCCAAGCAATATTCACTTGATTCAATTAGATCCTGCCCCCAGCCCTATTGCAGTGTGTTAATAATTTTGTTTGCTTATTTCTTTCCTTACATACCCTGAGCTTTGTGAAGAGAAGGGTGGGTTAAGTGTTAATCTGTAGAGAACATCAAATTATATTACTTGGTAATTCAGCAGCTTTGTTGACAATTAAGCATGCCATCAGTTTTATGGGACGGTGTGTATGACTTACTAATGTGTTTAGTGATACAGAATAAGTGTTCCATAATATATGCACAGTAAAAGCACAACAGTTGTTGTTAAAACTCACCTTGAGAAGTTCGTACAATCTCTATAACTTTTATTTGAAGAGTGGAGGCTTCCATGGCCAATTTTCATCTTACTTGTCACAGTTGGAGGGTTGTTATCCCATGTTCCATAGTTCTGCTCTGAACGCAAGCTTTCATGTATGGTTATGATATCCATCTTTGGAGGAAATGACTGCTGGAAAAGTCAAATGCATCAGCTGCATCGGTCTCCTCTAGCAGTGACATCCTCTAAAGCTGGAGAATGTAGACATATCCAAACACCTGTGTTCAAAGCAAAACTACAGAACATAGCATAACAAGCAACAAATTGTGACAAGTGAATTATTTTATTGTTTTTATCAATTATTTTCTTTAAGAATATGAAAAAATGCCCTAAAACAACAAAAATCCCTGTCTTTTATTTCTGTGTATATTTTTGTTTCCAGCTTATAAGAACTCGTCTCTAGAGCATCAATTTACAACAGCATATCTGAAGTCTTTTCAATCCAGAACCAAAGTACAAATGTGCCTTTGAGGCTTTGGCAATATATGATACACTGTCTACATTAAGGAGGCCTTTTAACATTGAAAATAGTTTTTTCTAGCTGGCATCTTATGGATGGAAAAGTGATAAAAAAGAAAGAAAAGATTTCCTTACCAGGACAACTGCTGAAGAGATTGAAACTGATATCTCACTTGTGCTTAATGGTGTATAATACAGCTATTTCTTATTATATACTCCAGCTAAGTATGAACCATATGTTCATACTGTGCTTGTTGAAAACCATATGTAAGGAACAATTGATTTTAATATATAGTTAGGGGTTAAGGGAACAATGACCCAAAGTCTTAAAACTGCTAACCTGGGACTTTCTCAATTCCTATTGACTAAAATGGGGAATTGGTGTCTCTTAATACAAGAGGAAAGAGGAAAGTCAACAGGGAACCATATCACAACTATCTCAACCTGATGGAGGTAGTTCAATAATATAAAATACTATTTCTTGATGATTTTTTAAAAAGTGGAAGGCAAAACTGTAAGAATGGATTTTAATCAAAACGCAAAACAGAATGCAGATAAAGAAGACTCTATTTCTATTATTTAGTAGAGGCACCTGAATCAGGTCCTCAGGGCAGCTAGTGTCCATTGAGAATAATGGAATCTTGTTTCACTAAAGCTAACCTTAGTGAAAGATCTGAAATGTTCTACCTGGCTTCCTGTAAATGTCTAATCTTGATGAATATTTGGAAAAGTTTTATGACTATTCTCCTTCAAACCATACACACTGAATATTTTGTTGGCATATATTATCAAGCTCTGTTACTGTCATCTAATGAAAGTAATAGATTTTGGCCAGGTTGTCTAAGCAGACAATTCCAGGATGGTCAACATCAAGGTAGGACTATTTGGATTTTGCATGCTGAAACAGCCTTGTTCTGTTTCAGCAACAAAGAAATTGTGAATGGCTGGAACAGATTGCCATTTCAGGGTCTGTGCACCACATTCAGATGTTCAGGGTAATACTGGAATTGAAAATGACTGCACAGTCATTGTGAGCCAGTTTGGTTTAGTGGTTAGGGAGCCAGACTCTTAACTGTGAATGCCAGGTTTGATTCAGCCCTCCCCCATGAAGCCTGTTGGGTGACTTTGGGCTACTCACAGCTCTCTTCTGAGCTCTCACAGCCCCACCTACCTCACAGGGTGTTCTGTTGTGGGGAGAAGAATAGAAGCATTGTCAGCTACTTTGGGTCTAGCGTGAAAAGCAGAAAAGCCAACTCTTCTTCTTCTTCTTCTTCTTCTTTTTTTTTGCACATACCTACTAGACCTCGATTCTAGTAGGTGGTTTTTTTTAATTTAATAGGATTAAAACCATACAGATCAGATAGTACAAGTATCATAAAAACAAAAGCATATATAGATATAATTCAATAATTAACCCTATTCCATAAAGTGGGTAAGGGAATCATCGAAGTCGGACGAGTAGAGGCATTAACAAAAAAAGGTTGCCAGACCGTGAGATAACTTAAGTCCTGTGAGTAACCTTGCATTTCTTTATACATAGTAGCTTCTTCTTCTTCTTCTTCTTCAGGCAGTCTACACCCTTTGCCACACAGCATCTGGGAGAGGTTTGAAGACACTATTTCTGGGCTATTTCTCATGCCTGTACACAATTGTGCATGGAGTGGGTGCCCAGGTGCAGATGTTCCTTCTAAAGTGGCTCACCTGGAAGAACGGAGGTCAGGAGGGTTCTATAGCTGACCCTTATTTTGGTAAAGCCACTACACCATAGTTGCCTTTGTAGTAATCCCATTAAACTCAAGTAGATTGTAAGTAAAGAATTATAGAATGGTATTAATGTAATCTTTAATTAATAAAGTTCAAGACAATGAAATGTTGTTTAGCTTTCTTGGCAACGAAATCAAAGTGATTTGAATTGCTTCACACAAGACTTTTCTTCTCCTTCTCCTTCCTCCTGACTTAGTCTACAATCCTGGGAATTTTTAGTAGTTTCTCATCCAGATTTTGACCTGGCCCAACCCTGTTTATCTTTTCAAAATCAGCCAACAAGTGATAAGATTGCCTGGGATTATCTGATCTTGGCTTGATTTTATCAATGGAATTCATCAGAAAGTTTGCTTGTTTTCAGTGGGTTCTCAGAAAGAGAAAAATGAACAGCTCCCTCAATTCAGTGAAACACAAACTTCATGAGTACGTAATAAGAGAAAAGTCACTGAGGCAGAAATTATTCTGAGGTCAAAAGCATTATGCTTCCAATGGTGGTGGTAGTGGGGTAGGGGATATCATGGTTTTGCTTTGACTCAGTAAATTTTCTGATCTCCTATTCAAGATTGTAGGATAGAGACTTCCCATGCAAGCAGATGGCTTACTGTGCAATTCAATATATTCCCTGAAGAACCATGCCTGTTTTATATATTCAGATTTTGTAACATTTGCAAAGCAAGAATGCTCCTTTCTGGTTCTTATTCACCAGCAGGAAAGACTTTACCTGTTGCCGTCCAAGAGGCAATTCAGATGTTTAAGTGCACCTGCAGGGATTGATTAAGTGCCAAGCAGTGTGGATAGATTTTTAGAACGGGCTTGAGCTACTCACAAGGCTCATTGACTGCTGGATAATGTCCTTACTCTTTCATAGATTTTCAGGCTATTATGATAATCTAGTTTGACCTTTTGAACAACACAGGCAAGCTGCATTCTCCTCTGTGATTCACAAAACAAGCCCATAGCTAGAGCTAAACCAAACAGTCACAGTGACATTCCTCTCCATCAATATTGATTGATTCAAATGGCCCACAAAAGATACAAAGTCTACAAGGATTTTGTGAGCTTCTTATCAGCACTACAGTCAAATAATCAGTTGGAACAAGCATTTTGCAACCTTTGGGAACTCTTTTTAAGTAAGGAGAACTTGAACAGGCAAAGGAAAGAAACAGGAAATAAAACCTGTATGCCTTGACTAGAAGCAATGGGTTGATGGGGAATTAACTATAGACTAAGGACTTCAGAAAGATTATTGATTTTTGGATCAGGCTCTGAAAGTATTCGGCAACTTGATTTGAGCTAAATTTGTGATGACTGTGGGACTACTCACACTTACGAGATGGAAGAGTTCCAGATATTTCCTGGTCAGGCATGCCCACATTCCATTGTTGCCACAGCCCCTCCCCAGTAGGATAACCTCTCCCTGGACCCACCCCGCTGTGGATTGCTAAAAAGCAGACCACAGTCTGATTAGGAAGCATCTGTATCTCTCCTGGGGAAGTGGTTGCATACCCTCTTGCAGCTGTGGTGACTAGGTGTGGCAGCACAATTGCAGATGCACAGTCATGCTCAGCATCCAGTTGGCCATGACTATATCCAAACCTGTGCCAGATGTTACCTCAAACCGTCTGGCCTGGTGCTTAATATGGGGCTTTTCTAGCACTTGAAGAGCAAATGACTTTATTCGGAAATATGTTGTGTGTAGGTGTAAGCTGGAACAGTGCATCAGTACAGAAGAATGTCCCACCTTGAAATAAAAATGAGTGAAGATATCATTGATGATCATATGTTACCCAAATCACTTTCTCTGCACCTTGGTGATATTTCTTCAGGCTTTTTTCTTTTTTTTAAGAACAAAAATCATACAGCAGTTTGGATCATGGGTTGTGGTCCACCAGAGTACCCATCAATGTTTTCTAAGTAACTTGTCAAGTGGTCTGGGTTAAGCTGAAATCCATTCTCTGCAGAACCTTCTTTACCTGGTGGTACAATACAACTAAATATAGACAACAAAAAGAGATATTTTTTTGAAAAGTAATTTCAGACATAAAATATGGCAGAAATTTATACTGTACAATATTAATCAAAGCAAATACAGAATGATCCAGGGGCAAGGATAACACAAACAAACAAAACACTGCCTGACAAATAGTGAATATATTAAATATAAACATGAAAATGGGAGTTATAAATTGGGAACTGATAAATATACTATTTGGAATTCTAGAGGGCATAGTAAATTTGGAATGAATCAGATGACATTTACTGGCATTTTACATATATTTGCACATGCATTTATTTGTTCATATCTAATGAGTCCAAGTGACTTCTCTTCATTTACACCAGAGATGAACAAGAATTTTATTTTATTTTATTTTGGTATTGTTGTTGTTCATTAAGTAAACTCAGAGAGCCTGCAGAAATGCTGTAATCATTCAGCTATCATATCTCAATCTAAAGGGCAGCTTAAAAAAAAATCCTCTTGACTTGATAGTTCCATTGTACGTAATGGCATTTTTGTACCCATTAATGGGTACTTAATGGATACTTCTAGTGACAGTGGAAAAACACCCATAAATAATATCTGTTGGAATCAAGCACCCTCGGGAAATGGCAGGGAAATGGTCAGTGTTTTTATTCTGATACTAAAGAAATTATTCAATAATGAAAAAAAAAAACCATTCCACAAATCCTTATAGCTGAGAAGTCCTTAAACTGAGAAAAAAAAAAAGCACTATGCAGAAAACCAAGTTGTTTCAGTATTAAAAAAAAAAATCAAAGAAGCGATAGCCATTTCTGCACTGGGCCTTATTACAGATTATAACCTGGAATAAGGACTTGCAATATGCATGCTAGTGCAGACTACAGCAGGCTCTGACTAATGCAGATTCTAACAGGTCTCACTTGGGGCCTGCTGTAACCTGCGCTTGCATGTGGACAGCAGAGCCCTATTATAGAATACATTCCAGAGTAAAGCCAGTGCAAACAGGCCCTTAAAGAGTAAGATTCCCAAAGCAAACAAGCAGTAACTTGTATCACTTGGGGTCTGTTCTTATTTAAGATTTAAAGAGCTTTGAATTCATTTTCAGAACTGAGTGTTCCCAGTTCTGAAAATGAAGTCTTGCTGTGGGATGTAGAAATAATCCTCACTTTTTATCAATGGGAATACAAGTAGGTTTTTGGGGGACCCATGACCCAGTGAGAAGCCATGATTTCCCCTACCTTCCTCCCCTATCCCAGGCTGTCTGCCATTATCTGCCAAGGGGAAAAAACACTGACTGATCTTCCTTCCAGCATTGTCTCCATTTATCACTGAGACCCTCGAACCGGTTCTGCCCTTGGCTGCAGAAACCAGCTGCCACCACCCATGGGCAGCAGCAGAAGGGTGTCAAGGCCACAAACCAAGGAGGACAGCCACAGCACACTACTGAGGGGCAGGTGGTGGTGGCAGCAAATTTCTCCTGGAGGAGGGTCCTGGATTGGGAGCAGAGGCCAGCCACAGCCAGAGCTGCTGGCTTCCCTTGAGGCCCATCTAATTGCACCGCATGGAGAATGCCGGGTTGGTCTGGCATTTTGGGGAGGGGGAGACAGAGGAAAAAACAAAATGGTTGGGCTGCCCTTTAAGCTTGGCTGACAGCAGTTTCAAGTTTGATTCACCCTTGCAAAGATCTGGTGGCGGCAGCAGCAGCAGCACCTCTGGGGAGCGGTGAGTTTGTGGGGAAGAAGGAAGCTGCAATTTCTCCACTGTCTTCTTTCCTTCTCCCACCCCATTCAAGAGTGTAAGAGAGAGACGAGGAAAATGCAGTATCGCTGCCCCCAGTTTATGAGATAAATCTGTGATGCCCTTTAAGCTTGGCGGTCAGCAGTTTCAAGTTTGATCCACCCTCATGCAGTCCTGATCTGCCGCTCTTGCGCAAAGGGAAAATGATCTTCTACTGCCTTTTTAACATGAGAAGTGGCTGCAGTGAGCAAAGCTCCATGATCTCTGGGAGCAGGTTTATATGGGGGGGGGGGCGCGCTTTAATTGCCTGCCCAAAAGAAGTCAGGCTCTGTTACTGTCATCTAATGAAAGTAATAGATTTTGGCCAGGTTGTCTAAGCAGACAATTCCGGGATGGTCAACATCAAGGTAGGGCTATTTGGATTTTGCATGCTGAAACAGCCCTGTTCTGTTTCAGCAGCAAAGAAATTGCGAAGGGCTGGAACAGATTGCCATTTCAGGGTCTGTGCACCACATTCAGATGTGCAGGGTAATACTGGAACTGAAAATGACTGCACAGTCACTGTGAGCCAGTTTGGTTTAGTGGTTAGGGAGCCAGACTCTTGACTGGGAATGCCAGGTTTGATTCAGCCCTCCCCCATGAAGCCTGTTGGGTGACTTTGGGCTACTCACAGCTCTCTTCTGAGCTCTCACAGCCCCACCTACTTCACAGGGTGTTCTGTTGTGGGGAGAAGAATAGAAGCATTGTCAGCTACTTTGGGTCTAGCCTGAAAAGCAGAAAAGCCAACTCTCTTCCTCTTCTTCTTCTTCAACAAAAGATTGGCTGAGTTTCCTAGACCAAATAAACAAGTTGCAATAATCAAACCCATTGTTCAGTTTGGGCACCCATGTTAGTAAATTATCTGGCAGCTATCCTTGCCCAAGACTGGAACAATATTAGTCCAATTGATATCTTCCTATTACAGGTTGAAAGCCATAGAGTTTTTGGCAGGAAGCAGGCAGACTTAAACAAAGTCAGCAGACTAAGCTCTCTCTCTCTCTCTCTCTGTATATCACACTGCACACATTGTCTATTACTAAAATGGATTCTGATCTCAGTGCAAGTCCCACACTTTCTGACTGTCACTTGCACCTTCCAATCCACTTTCTTACACTTGTGCTGTACGTGTCTAGCTGGCTGGCCAATCGGAGGCCACGTGGCGCCACCTGAGCCAGGTCATTCGGACCCAGCACAGGCAGCAGGTAGGTGCACACACGCATACTCCAGGTGGGTGGGTGGGTTCCTGGGTGGGTTCCTGCCAGCTATAGGGGACCCAGTTCGGTCCCCTATGATATGCAGGAACTGGGGGAAGGCCCCTGACAGGTCTGCCTGCCGCTGGGTGATCTCACCCAATGGCAGGCAGGCCTGGGAGCAGCATCCCAGCCCTGTCCGGCTTTCCAGGCTGGGACATTCTGGGACCGTTTCCTCATTCTCACGTAGGCAGGTAGGAACGTGTGTAAATGCATTTCTACCGGCCTACATGCAGATGGGGAAACCGTCTCAGACTGTCTTAATCAAACTGCATTACAGCTGCTCGTTTGTAATGCAAAAAGGCCTCAGGAGTATCCCCGTCAAGGACAGGATATCTCCCAACTTCACGGACCCAAGACCCTGTGACACACAGCACCTCCATCTTAGACGTTTTCGCATTACTCCCGTTCCATTTGGAACGGGAGTAGGACGGGAAGCTTAAGACAGCTCCCGGCGCTTTCCCCTTTCACACACAGACGCGCCAGAACGCGTGTAAACGCGTTCCGGAGCGTCTGTGTGCGAATGCTCAAAGCGCCGGGAGCTGTCTTAGCCGGCAAAGGCCGGCCAGGGGCGCGGAGACAGCCGCGGAGGCAGATCGACAATCAGCTGATTGTCAAACAGCTGATTGTCGAAGCCGCGCCGGCGTCGGAGGCGGCCGCAGCTGTTCGGGAGACAGAAGCAGGCGCGAATGCTTCTCCTCCCGAACGCCTGCGGGCGGCTCGTCCGCGTTCGAACGCATGTAGAGCACTTTAAAGTGCTCTACATTTCGAACGCGAGAAAGACAGCTGCGGACACGTCGGAGCGCAAGCCGCGCTCGGGCAATGCGGATGCCGTGTCCGCAGCTGTCTCCCACGCGTCCCGTTCAGCCCCATGCAAAAACGTCTCCGGTCTGGATTCAGCTTCAAGCTTTATCTTTTAGACTAAAAAGATAAAAGGTAAAGGTGCCAATCATATGAAATATGGCATTAAAGTGGTGAGGGTGATTGAAATGGGGATAGAATCTTCTAAGCTCCCAGGAAAAAGTTGAAATATTTTGGTTTTGAAATGTAACAAGTTTATTCAATATTCACATAGGAACACAAACATACAAGAACAGTGAAAGTTCATAAAAGATATAACAAGGAAAGAATAAGATGGCTTACAGTTAGATAGCACATCGCCCTCAAGGCAAAAAAATATATTAAATTGAGGCTCTGGAAAAGGTGAAGACTAGAAATAGCCAGAATAAAGCATCTACAGAAAGGCTATTTAGCATTTCTGCTTTATTTGAGGTGGAATACCCCTTAGGAGATCCTTGGGAGCTGGATACAATATAATGGCTGCAGGAAAGAAAGGAAACATATATCCACTAAGAGATAAGAGCTTAAAATACTGTAAGTTTAATGGAATTGAACATTGATAAATTACTGGCAGGATTTCAAAGTCTAGAAAGGAATGTTGAATATGGAATGGACTTGGAAAACAGAGAAAGCCCTTGGGAAAAAAAATTCCAAATTTAACTTAGACTGATAACATTATTAGCCATCAGAAAAGAAGAAATTTAATTGTAAGAAGTATTAAAGAAAATGTGGAACAAAAAGGCTTGATCAGTTTTTATAGAACAGCGGGATCCTATGCACAATGGCATGCAAGTGAAAGAAGGCCCCATTCTGCACTGGACCTTATCCTGGATCATATCCTGAAATACGGGTCTTCTGGAGTAAGCACCAACAATGCGGATGGCAAGTCCCTATTGTGGGATAAAATCTGAAAGAAGGCCCAGCACAGAAAGGGCTGAGAAGAGACTGAAAGAGGTCAAATAAGAATTAGAAAAAAGCCAAGAGAGGGCAAACCACTGATAAATATTACTGTTTTATTCATTAGAGCGAGAAAGAGTGACCAAGTATGGGACATATTGTGGAAAATACCCAGATTGAATTATGGTGGAACATCAGTGATGGTTTATCACGATTTAGCAATGGCAATATTATAAAAGTTTGGTGTATTGGTTAGGGAGCCGGACTCTTATCTGGGAATACCAGGTTTGATTTCCATCTCTTCCATGAAGCCAGCTGAGTAACCTTGGCCTAGTCACAGCTCTTTTCTGAGCTTTCACAGTCCCACCTACCTCACATGGTGTCAGTTGTGGGGAGAAGAAGGTTTGACAGCTGCTTTGAGTCCCCTTGAAAGGGTGAGAAAAGCGGTGTAGAAAAGCCAACTCTTCTTCTTCTTCTTCTTCTTCTACATTATGGACAATCACGGAGGAATTGGCAGGAGCTGGCCTCTGGTATACCTGAGTTTAGGGATATGCACGGATATTTGAAAACCCTGAAGTCCAATTCGAATCCATTGAATGCTGACATGTTAATTCGAATTGGATTTTTGAAAATCCAAATTTACGCATTCAAATGAATTTTGGATTTTTGAATGATTCGAATGAGTAGATCCATATCTATCGTATACTAATGTGTGCAAAAATCATATGTATTTGCGCATATAATGTGGGATGAAAATGGGAAAAATACGGATTTGCGCAAATTCATATCACAGATACAAATCTTATCAACATTCATATATCTGGATCTGAATCAGATTTTCAAAAAGTTATATTTTTGAAATTCAAATTGAAGAATATTTAATTCAACTTGGATTTGAATGCAAAAAATACATTCGTGCACACCCCTGAGTTTATATTCAGTTTTTGAAGGAAAACTATTAAAGTAAGGAATCTAGTAGAAGAAGGGGGAAATTAGCTTAAACAAGCAGAAGGGAGAAAAAAACTAATGGAAAAAACAAGCCTGAAGGATACTCAGCAGAGTAAGGGGAATGGTGATGACATGAGAAAAGAAAGGAAGAAACTGAGCGTGAATTTGCACTATGGGTGTTTTTCCACTGTCACTAGAAGTACCCATTAAGTACCCATTAATGGGTACAAAAATGCCATTTTGTACCCATTAATGGGTACTTAATGGGTACTGTTAGTGACAGTGGAAAAACACCCTATGTCTCCAACAACTAGGAGGCATAGCTCTAGCATTCTAAATATAGCATTCTAAACTTACTTACAGCGCAAATGGCTGTCTGGACAGCAGCTATTGTTCAGCCACAGTGATGGTGCCAGCAAGCCTGTACAGCACCCTCACAGCGCAACCTGATGATACAGGACATTATTGCACACATGGCACTCATGTGCTCCTCTTGTATGTCTTCCAGCAGGAAGACATGTGGATTGGAACTTGCTGGGACCTTGCAGTCCAGGAGCCGTCTAAGTGTGGTGCTGTTTTAGTTTCACCATGGCTGCTTTCTCACTTGGCTTCCTGTCGGTTGGATAGGAAGAGTGCATTACTGACTAACATTTACTAGCACTCACACTTTACAGCTGAAAGAGAGGCTTATCTTTTAAAAGTATTTTATAGGTTTTACTATGACCTAGTACAAAATCTCATATTTAATTATCATAATTCTGTATATCCAACCTGGATGCCAATCATAATATGCCAGTCATAACTTCATTCACAACCTAGAGGTTATGTGCCTTGGCAAAGCACTGCATTGCCTTGGCATACTACAGAAAGTGAGGGATTCTGGGAACCCTAGAATCAGGGGGCACTATATGAAGCTGATGGGTAGTAGAGTCAGATCAGACAAGGGAAAGTATTTCTTCACTCAAAGGGTCATCGGTTTATGGAATATGCTGTCGGACGAGGTGGTAACAGCTACCAGCCTATATGGCTTTAAGGAAGGGTTAGTCAAGTTTATGGACAACAGATGTATCAATGTACATCTTTCAGGTTGCGGGGGGGACGGACAAGTAAGAAACTTCTAAGGCCATTTGCTGGGATTCGAGAGCAGGAGAAGGTTTGCCCTTGTCTCTGCCTGAGATGCCCATAGACAACTGGTGGGCCACTGTGTGCGACAGAATGCTGGACTAGATGGGCTGTGGCCTGATCCAGCAGGGCTCCTCTTATGTTCTTACATTCTCAAGCACATGGCTGCAAGTTCAAAGCTGGCAAACAAATGCTCCCTGGCTTTTTATGTAAGTTTTGTCATGAGCGAGGGGAACCATGTGGAATGTGCCCCGACTTCCACAGCCAGGACCTGCCTTACATGAGAGAAATGCATATTTTTTTTAAAAAAAAGTCTGTTCATATAAATTGAAATGCCAGAATTAATTGTGGGTCAGTGTGCATTTGGCAGCGAATGCTTCTTATTTAGGTTACAGTTCCGATGCGAGGCCCGTTGAATTGTCTAATAGATCTGAATTAACGTAGTGTTTTGTGTCGTGATGCCTGTTGCAAATGAGCTGCTACTTGTATCTTTAACAATCTCCCCTTTCAGATTAGGATTGTCAGAAACACCTGCTTGGCAAGCACACGAGTTTTTAATGTTCTATAAGCTCATGGGTCTCTCAGACAAGCCTCATTAAAGATAATGGAGAACTGGAATGTGGAAAAATAAATAAGGCCAGGGATAAATAATGACATTCTGTTACTCCAAAATAGTCAATGACAAATATCTCAAAACAACAATGCAAATTGCTTCATTTCTGTGTGTCTCTCTCCTGCATACCCTTCATGCAAGCTGAACTTATCTCCTTTTGCTGCTCTTAAGAAGACAGGTTGATGTAACATACTCTGAAAGCAATCAGGTTGAAAACCACTAATTTAAATAAATGGACCTATAGTGGGGACTTGGGGACCAGGGTTGAAAACCAGGGACATATTCACACTTAGGCCTCTAGTATGCTGTTAGGAGAACTCTGGTACGTGTATATCAGAGCTGTCCTAACTGCATATCAAAGGCCTAAGTGTGAATGTGTCCCAGATGTCACTGCAAAGTCAAGTCAAGTCAAAGCAAAAACAGAACAAAACAAAATGTCTAAATCTTGTGGTTCTAGAAGGTTAACAATATTGTACCACTAAAAGTTATGGCTCATTAACTTCCAAAAACAAAGGGAGGATAAAAAAGAGAGATTGATTGAGTTAGGGAATCAAATCATTCACACGTTTAAAGTCATTCAGAGCAATCCACTTTTATTTATGTTTTTCTTTTTCAAGTACTGCGATAATGGGATTGCATTTGGTATCACTCTATAAATGACATCAATTTCAGATGGAAGCGTCAAAGAATGCAAAAGAATACAGAATGGATATGACACCGCATGCCAAGACATTATTGTCTGATTTGCTAGCAAGACAGACACAGGTAGCTACAGCACAGCAAAGGAGTTCCATTATTTTCAGTAGCACCTTGAGGATAGATGCTGAAACATCTGTGAAAGCTCCCACTGGCGAAGCAATGATCATTGTCTTCTCTCTTCATTGCTCCCTCCAGCCAGAAATCAACTTTTCTTCTTCCTTAATCAGAACAATAATGACATCTGCAGGTGCTTGTAGTATCTTTTTGGCTTTCTGATTTCTCTTCAGGGACTGTGACCAAAAAGGCTTGCTGCTCAGTAGGGTACATCATAAACCAAAGCCCCTGGTGGTGCCAATGAAATTATTAAAATGAGACCTCTCTGAGGTGAACATTTAAAATAGGGATTAGAATATGCTTGTGCTCTGGGTAACATGCTCTTCTTCCTAGTGCCTACAAGCTTAATCTATTGCAGTTATAATTGCAACTGGCTATAGTATCAACTATCCCTATTTAGCTTTCTGACTTCCTCTTCCCCCCAAAGAAATAGACATCAGGACACAAAACACTATGTTTATTCAGGTCTATTACATAGTTCCAAGACCCTTCCTCCCAAAGACATTGCATGTACATAATGCAAATTTGCTACCAAATTGTAAGTTCCCATCAAAATGTAGGAAAGTTTCAGCCTCCCAAATGTATTACATCTGCATGGTACTGTTGTGGTGCCATGAAAGTTCCCCAAATGTGCAGCGTCTGCGAGTCATGAAACCCTTATGCTACCATAGGCGCACTTGGTTTGTGCACCATCTGGACAAGCTTAGGCCAATTCACACTTGGCCCTGTAGTACATGATGGGGTAACATCTGATAAGGAGCATCTGCACTTTCAGGAGGCATCTCTGATCCAGAAACACCTCATGCCTTGCCAGATGTTACCCTATCATCTACTAGCAGTGGTGCATGAAATTATGCACCACACACTATCACAACTGTAATCTTAACATTACCTGTGATGTCTAGTGTCATGACCATCTGCACCATTTCTGGTGCTAGGGACCATGTGAGGTTCGTGCAAATGCACTGGCACCTCCAGATGACCCCAAATGTGACTGTGCATGTGTGAAGTACAGTTGTGCCACATTGTAAAAACAAGATGGTGGCACTCAGACATGCACCTGGACACAGGTAAGTCTCCAGTGTATGCAGGGTTTAGTCTGGCATGTACTAGTGTTCCCATGTGCAGAAACACCCCTGCACAAATCCTTTCATAATGACTCCCTAGAAGGCTTTGTGGCAGAGCAGTAGGAAGAACACTGAAAATACTTTCTGACACTCTATCCAACTCCCAGGTACTGTTGCTCATGCATGCTCATGCAGACTCATCATGTGGGCTTTTGGGGGACACATAGTGCAGCCCTGTTTTCAGGAAATCTACTGTAGAAATGGCTGATTTCCACATATATTTTTAGGGTTCCCAAAAATGTCTCCAGCTAGTGTACGAAGGTTGCCCACCTATGTTACTTCCATAGACAGAATAGTGGAAGCGCTCTTCTCTGTAAACTTCCTGAAGAAAGCATCTGGATCCAGCCACAGACCTGGCTTTATTTCTTTTAAACAGGATGAAAATTTCAGTTGTGTGTGTTTATACGACCCAATACTTTTAATGGGTACACTGATATTGGCTTGTCTTCCATCCTCTTAAGTCATTATTTCTTCCATACAACCTGCTCCCCATTATGAATCCACAGATATAATTACAATCAAAATTAATAGAGCAGAGAAGTTTCAGACAGACCAATAGCCAGATGGATGGGCTGATAGAGACACAAATATATTTCCTGAGATTTTTAACATCTCCACTCCCACATACACCTTTTAATCCTTTTCTTCAGCTATTGGACATGATACTGAAAAATTCCTCAATAGTCCTCTGCCAATTGCAATTACACCTGGAAACCTTCATTTGACACCATCAAACAGTTTTGAACTACTGCACACTGAAACACAGCTAATTACAGTCAAAGGAAAACTTCCAGAGTCTTCCACCACTCCATTTCCCAAAGAGAAGTACTCTAAAGGCCTTCTCTGTAATTCACCCTCCTCAAACAAGACGTCTTTCCAAAAACTTTCACCTGCAATCAACCAGGCCTATCCTTATCTTGCATCCAACCATTTTCTTTCCACATTATCTAACTCAAGGGTGAATTTTCTGAGTTAAGAAATGCTAAAAGAAAGCAGCTTGATACTTTGCTGTTGCATTCTCTCACTCTGAAAGTGGACCAAAACTGGATTAAAACTTAAGGTGTGACCACAGCCAGGGAGTACTGATGTCTTTTTTGGGACAGCCCACAGGATGTAGAATGACCTGGTTTCTGGAGTCCACCAGGATGACTTGGTTTCTGGAGTGCCACTAGATGAAGCCATTTTAGTCTTGTGCTTAGAGCATCAGATTCTTATCTAGAGATCTCTCAGTTCAAGTCTACACTCCTACATGAAACGAGCTAAGTGACCTTGGGCCAATCACAGCTCTCTTTCTGAGCTCTCATAGCAGTGCGGAATCAGACCAGGTATTCCCAGGTAAGAATGAAAGGGGAAGACACACTTCAGAAAGGAAGTCATTCTACAACCTGGGGCTCCCACAGAGAAGGTGCTTTCATGTGCCCTTGAACCTTTAACTGTTGAAAGACAGATTTATTTATTTTATTTATTTATTTCCATTTCTATCCCGTCCCATACCCAAAGGGAGGGAGGGAGGGAGGGAGGGAGGGAGGGAGGGAGGGAGGGAGGGATGGATGGATGGATGGACCACAATCATAGCTATCCAAAGAAGAAAAATTTATTTTGCACATTAAGTAAATTGACTTTATTTGTAGTCCTTTGAATAATATCCAGAATATTGTTCTATATTTTTGTTATTTCGATTTAATACTAGATTTTGCAGCATTTTTCCATTTGTCTATTTTAGCCCTTTAAGTTGCTCTGAACACAGTAAACCATTAGAAACCATTAAGCATTGGCCCATAAAGAGTTATTCCAATGTTTAAAAAATAATTTTAGAATTAAATAAATGAGGAATGCATATACTAAGCCAAAGCATATATTTACACATGATTAGCATAAAAATGAAAAAGAACAAACATGTGAACATATGTGCAACTTACATATACTAGAAACAGGCAGATCTATTCACACCTAACCATCATGCAGCCATATCGACATATCCAAGTAGCAAATGTTTTGGACAGTGTTCAAATGAAAACTAATCTCTGTTAAGTAAAACTAATTATTGGATTAGGATCAAACTATTCTTATGTCAAAAACAAAGTAAAATGTGACATATATGCCTATACTATATGTGAAATGCTTAAAGTATATATATGGGACAGATCTTGCAAAACAAATTAATAAAGCTACTCAAGTAGATAACATTTGTATTAACATAGGAAAGGGGTGATTGGGAAATATATTTTAATCTGTGATGTGTTGGAGATTATGAAATTCTGTGAAAATATATTTTCCCAAACTGTGGGTCGGGACCCACCTCTAGGAAATTTAACCGTATTTGAAATAACTTTTTTGCTGTAATTATTTAATTAAGTAATAAAAAAAATGTATTAAAACTTTGTTATTTAAAAAGTCCTTTATTCATATTGGTAACGGTTAAATTTCCTAGAGGTGGGTCCCGAGTTGGTAAACTTATATTAGATGGGTCGTAGCCCAGACAACTTTGGGAACCACTGTATTAGAGAGTAGGTATCTGGGATGTACCTGAGACGTATCCAATATGTATCCCATAATATATCCACTCTCAAAGTGTCAGATCTGCCCTGAATCAATTTTAAATCAGCTCTCAATCCATGTCGAATGCAATCTAGATCCATTGCAGATGTGACTGCTGCAGCCGCTTTCCCACCTTCCTGGTTCACAAATATTCTGAAGCTTCATACAAATGTTCCAAAGCATTTGTATTCGTACGAATGTCAATGTACAAAGGTCGTAACATTTAATTCATATATGAATGTCCAAATTTGTACAAATATCAAATCTTATGAACATTTGTGCACGCCCCTACTCTGTATATATATATTTGCTATCTATGTAGGCCAGTTGCTGAGTTTCTACTGTGAAAAGTGAAACATTGTTTGTAAGAAGGGGAATGTCATGCTTCCTTCTACAAATATGTCATCATGTTTACAAGTATATGTTAAACTAGTGGTTCTCGGCCTGTGGGTCATGACCCCTTTGGGGGTCAATCTACTCTCCCACAGGGGTCGTTATGAAGTAGCAACGAGGGTTAGGGTTAGGTTGGGGGTCACCACAACATGAGGAACTGTATTAAAGGGCTGCGGCATTAGGAAGGTTGAGAACCACTGTGTTAAACAGTTCTGAAAGTGTTGGGACTAGTTTGGAATCAGGAAGATGAGTACACCACTCCCTTTCCCCATTTTTTTATAATGTCCAAGCATATATTTCCACTTTCATCCTCTTGCTGCTGTTGTCTATCACTTTTTCCCTCGGAAAACAGTGGCAGTTGTAGAGAATATTGACCTGGTTTCTGAACAGTAGATAAGGTTCTCAATCAATAGCATTGTTACCCTCAATGGAAAAGATTCCAAATGTTCTTGACAATGGGACAGAAATTGCAGCCAATGTCAATATCTGCACTGTGGTGCTCAACTATGCTATTGGTGTGTTAGGCACAGGTTGGCCATAATACAGCACATGCCATGAACAACCACAGCTTCCCCTGGCATTCAGTGGCTGCAAATCCCCCATATCTGGCCAATTCCCAGGCTGAGAATCCATACTTAGGAGTACTGCAAAAGGAAACATCAAAATTGATGGCTGGGGAGTCAGATAGACTAGCAACATTTCAATAACTCTGGAAAAGGGCCCACTTCGAAGATCATTTCTGGGGTCAGGAAGTGAAATGCCCCCAGCCTTCCATTTCCACATTGGAGAACTTTAAACCAAATTTGAAGGCTGGCTATTTGAACTGGCTATTTTTAGGATGACTGCCAGCCCACTCCACTCCACTCCACCCAGCACTACAACATTCCTGGTATTTGAACACCTTTTTCTGGGGCAAATTTTATCTTCCATGTACCTACCATAGATGAGCATGTAGCCAAAGGAAGTAGCAAAAGTGTCCATCTAGAGATAATTGAACAATGTGACATGACTTTTCGACCTTCCATGGAGGCAAAAATTATTTTTAAAAATTAAAGGGGGAGGGCTTCTGCAACTGACAATTAAAATAATTAAACCTTCTACCCCAGAAATTAAACTTTTTAAAAAAGAAATATCATTCACAAGAACTAAAGAAAATTCATCTACTGCCTTTCAAGCTACAGCCAGCCTAGAACTCTAATAGCCAACTAAGAAAATATTTATGGGTTTTTTTTAGAAGCAATATTTGTGTAAATATGTTTTGGTTTCCAGGGGAATATTATTATTTTTTATGAGGGATGGTATGTTGATTGCCCTTAATGTAAAACTCAGAGACATCCTAGATGATAGTCTTGTGGGACTTTCATCCCAAAGTCTACATGTATAAATACCTCAGGATGCTCATATTTTTGTTTACCTAAGACTAAAATCAGAGAAACAGCAGTTTAAATATTGAACGAGTTGTTATTCATGACACTCATTATCTGCCCTTTGAGATGACCAAATAAACCTCAGTGGAAATTGGGCAGATAATTAGCAGATGACTGCACTAATGGAAGGAAAAACAAAACCAGGTACACTGCACAGAACCTGGTTTTCCAGAGAAAAAAAATTGCATAGCACTAATGGATGACTTAGGACAATTCCGGACCATCAGAAATACTAGTATTTTCCTTTCTGATGTCCAAGGAATGTCTCATATGAATTTTTGGTCACCTGGGAACATGTGGGAAAATGGCTATTAGTCACTCAAATTAGGCCCAAGATGTGGATGGGAAGACCAATGGGTTTAAAGACTTTCTTATTTTCCTGATACCTGAGGCTATAATGTCATTTGAATGATCAGAAACCTGCTTTATAAACAATCATTTGTAAAGGATTGCCAACCATGACCAAGCTTGCTAAAAATTCTATTCAACTTGTTTATAAGATACACACAGCAGTTATTAAAATGATCAGTGACCAAAGACGTTCACCTTGGTGTTCTGGAAAGCCTTCATTAAGTTAGGAATTGAGTCAGGACTGTCTTCAGCCATCATATAGAGACTGATAGACAAACAGAGAAAATATATCAGAGTCTTGAGCAGTATATATGGTGTTTAAATGTTCAGCAGAACGACTGAGTTGGATTGCTAACAAACGCTGAATTTGCTTACTGGATTTTCACTATTTCATGTGGTATATGGATAAGAGGTAAACTTTCTGACTACTCTGGTTCATAAGGAACCTAAACCCATATTTGTGAAGACTTGGGGTGTTTTTCCATTGTGCTCCTTTAATCCGGATCTAAGAAGATCCGGATCTAAGGAATGGGTACATTCCTTAATCTGGATCTAGTAGATCTGGATTAAGGGAAGCACCCAATGTGTTTCCACGGGAGGTGTGGTGCTAACACCCCTGCTGTGGAAACAGCTTAGCACCCATGTGGGGAATCTGGATAGACCCCCAAGGGGTTGGTCCATTACCCCAGGTGTTTCAGGGGGCACGGCTTGCAATCTTCAAAGCCACTTTGAATTGACTTCGAAGTCTGTGCAAAATAGCTCTGGAGTGCCTTTGAAGTCTGTGCTGATCTTTGGAGTGAACTTCAAAATGACTTTGGAGTCACTTCAGAGTCACTTTGGAGTCACTTCGGAGTCACTTCGAAGTAATTCCAAAGTTCACTCCGAAGATCAGCACAGACTTCAAAGGCAACCCAGAGCTATTTTGCACAGACTTTGAAATGACTTTGAAATGACTTCAAAGTGGCTTTGAAATGACTTTGAAGTGGCTTTGAGTTGGCTTCGAAGTGACTTCAGAGCCTAGGTTTAGGGGGGGGGCAATGGGTGCATCCCCTCTCCCTAGCCTCCTTTGGACCCCATTGCCTATTTCCAGTGGAAACAGGCTCCCTTTAATCCGGATTTTCTGGCAGAAGACCCTATTGTAGACCCCATTAATTATTGTAATCCCATTAATGGGGTCTACACAAAATCTGGATTAAAAGCCAAAATGTACCAATTAGATCTGGATTTCCCCCACGGCAGTGGAAACAATCAGGTCCCAAATGGGTGACGTGGTGGAAATGGGATCATCTGGCTCACACCCAAATGGGTCCTAAATGGGTGCCAAAATGGGTACTTTTTGACAGTGGAAAAACACCCATAGACTGAAAACATTAAAAAAATGCTTGGCTTCAAGTCCTAGACTTTGACAAAAAAAGACTCATAAGAAATATGCAAACTGCAAACATGACAAAGGATGGGACTTCAAGTAAGGTGTCAAGGTATATCTGTCAACAAAATTCATGAAGCGTCACCGGCCATTTAAGAAACTGACTTATAAGTATATTGACTTTTCAGTTAAAGTGGGTAATTAACATAGTGGCTGTAGAACTGGATTTACCTACACATTACAAGCTGCTTTCCTTACAGTTTTTGAAACAAGCTGTTATTTCCTCTTAATGACTACAGAAAGCTGCACCATCCACCCATCATCGTCTATGATCAACAGCATTATAAGATGGCAAAAATCTTGATCTTTTAAATCTGGCATTTTGGGATGTGCATGAAAATTTGTAACATTCAAAATTCGGCCAAATTTGGTGGAATTCAGACATTCAAACTTGAATCAAATGTTATGATATTCATATGCTAACATTCAAATGACATTCCGGACATTCATACAAATAGTTCAGACATTCATTAAAATGGGGAAATGTATCAGATACTTATTTATTTGTATCAGATATGTATCCGTTTGTATCAGACATTTATCTATTTGTATCACATACATCTCTGTTTGTATCATCTAGGCTGGTAACTGTTACCACCTCTTCCAGTAGCAAATTCCATAAACCGATGACCCTCTGAGTAAAGAAACACTTCCCCTTGTCTGATCCGACTCTCTTACCCATCAGGTTCATAGATGACCCCTGGTTCTAGTGTTGTGTGATAGAGAAAATAAATTTTCTTGTCCATCTTTCTGTACTGTGCATGATTTTATATACTTCAATCAGGTCCCCTCTTAAATGCTGTCTTTCCAGACTGTAGAGGCCTAGATGTTGCAGCCTGGTTTCATAAGGGAGGTATTCCAGCCCCTTAATCATTCTGGTTGCCCTTTTCTGCACTTTTTCCAGTTCCACAGTATCCTTTTTGAGGTGTGGTGACCAGACACAATATTCCAAATGTGGGCTCACCATAGATTTATAGAGAGGCAAAATGACAGTTGCTAACTTGTTTTCTATTCCCTTCCTAATTATTGCCAGCACTGAATTAGCTTTTTTTTGCTGCTGTCGCACACTGGATTGACACCTTCATTGCACTTTCAACCAGAATCCCAAGATTCCTTTCTTGGTGTGTTGCAAAAAGCTCAGACCCCATCAGTTTATAGACATAATTTGGATTTTTGACCCCGATGTGCATTACTTTGCACTTATTAAGATTAAAGCACAATTGCCTCTTGGTTGCCCACTCACCCAATCCCAAGAGATCCCTGTGGAGCTCTTGGCAATCTCTTTTGGTTTTTTTCTACCCTAAATAATTTAGTATCATCAGCAAACTTTGCTATTTTACTATGTACCCCTTCTTCTAGATCATTGATAAATAAATTATAAAGCATTGGTCCCAACACTGAGGGACCCCACTTTTTACCTCTTTCCACCCTGAGAATTGGCCATTTATTATGACTCTTTGCTTCCTACCCTTGAGCCAGTCACAAATCCAGGATAGAACCTGTCCTTTTATTCCATGGCTGATGAGTTTACTCAGTAGCCTTAGATGTGGGACTTCATCAAAAGCCTTCTGAAAGTCCAGATAGACATTGTCTACTGGTTCACCTTTATCCACATGACAGCAGCAGCAGCAGATGCACAACCAAAGCTAAGGTGTCGACAGGAGGTTGTTTGGGGTGTGTGTGTGGTAATCCAGCCTTGGCCAAATCTTAGAACAAAGCTTTGACAAATGCCAGATAGATCAGATTTGTGGATGAATAGGGCCTAAAAATATAACCCCCTTTCAATTCAGCCATGAATGTCAGAATTTGTATGAATTCATACAAATTTGAAATGGCATGAATATTTTTTCACATCTCTTGTTTTGGGGGCAAGAGTTGGTGTTCTTAATGTATGTATAGAAGTTTCCTGAATCAGAAGTCTCTTCACATTGGGCCACAGGGATCAATTTTATTTTTCTAATATGTTGTGAACATCATTTTAGGCACATTCTTTCCAACAATATCATAGTTCTCATAGAGAGGTATTCTACCTTCCCTTCCCTTTCTTATATTAATCCTGCCTGTCCCTTTTAATTTTGCTGTCTTGCAGAATGTATGACAAGCACATTGACTTCTCTCCAGATTAAGGCTAACATACTGTAAAGGTTTGTTTATCCAAGCCTTTTTTTCAAAAGAGAGTGACCTAAAAGAACAAGGGCTTTAATTCTACTCTGTAGCATCATTAATGGGTCAATTTATAGGCATGGAAGGGAAGGGATTGCTGACAAATCTTTGGAGGAATCAGATCTGTTTAGACTAGTGCTTGAGGAGTCCAGTATATATGTGACACAGAAGTAAAAGATGCTATTTGATTTGTGGCTAATGCCCTGCTTCAGAGACAGTGGGTAGGCACATAAATAAAGACAGATCATTATTGCAATGCACCAAGGGAACAGAATGGAAATGGCAGAGGCAAGGAATTAACCATCCTAAAGGCCGAGAGCGTACGTGCCAAATGCTTTAATAAATTCTTTTTACAGCCTGAGCTGCTTTCCCCTCTAAACATAATTGCTTTAAATTGGTTCTAGGGGCCACCTTTCTTTGCAATGCATGACACTGAGATTTAGATTGCTCTTCCTCTTGTTGTTCATGATAAATCAGATTGCATAAATAGAGTTGTCACCCACATTTGCCTACAGTGAAATTCAAAGAGAATCGGGAGGCAGCCACTTCTCAGATGAAACAGGCAAGATGACTTAAGACACAAAAAGAGCTTAGTCAACAGTATCAGAATTTGAGGGGAGTGAACTGATTAACGTAGCTTCAGATTTTCAGCTAAAGGGAAGTGTGGATTTTTCTCCTTGAGTACAAGGAAAGCTGACTTTTGATACAGCTGATGTTTGTGTGTGTCTGTGTACATGTGTGTGTGTGTGTGTGTGTGTGTGTGTGTGTGTGTGTGTAGGAAATGCTTAGTGAGCCACAGAGGGGATGCTACTGTTTTCATTCATGTATGTATGTATGTATGTATGTATGTATGTATGTATGTATGTATGTATGTATGTATGTATGTATGTATGTATGTATGTATGTATGTATTTATTTATTTTTAAAAAGCTATTTTTGTTTGTTTTCATAAATTCAGGGAACAGGAGAGAACAAGCTTCCTGAAGCTTCAAACCACAGATTAAATCAATAGCTGGTGAATCATCCATAAATATAAGTCCAGGAGAACTGCAATGCTGGTTGTAGTCCAAAAGAGCAACATCTTAAACAGCATTTATTCCTTCTCTATAGAGATGGTTTATGCATGCACGCTGAGAGATGCATAGGATGACCTCTTCTCATAGTTCCTAGTTTGTTTGGGGGACAAAAATACACACACTTGCTTACACTTGCTTACAGAAGCTCTTGAAGCTCTAAGTCATTCTGAGCTACGGGTAGTAGGGATGCCTGAATATTTGTAACATTCATTATTTTACAAATTTGGACATTCGTGCACAAATTGAATGTTACAACATTTGTAGATTTTCATTCGTATGAATGCAAATGTTTTGGATCATTCATATGAACAGTTTGGATATTTGTTGAAGTGGGGAGGTGGGAAAGTGGCTGCACCAGTCACATCTGCAATGGATCTAGATAGCATTCGACATGGGTTGAGAGCAGATTAAAAATGGGTTCTGGCTGGATTTGACACTTTCAGAGTGCATATGTTACAAAATATGTATCAGGTACTGTAGTAACCTCTAGGCTGCACAGCTTTCTCCCTGCTTTCCTTTTCTTCAGCTCTCCATTTTACAAGCCTCAGAATAAAATGAGCAAGAATTTTCCTGTCCATAGACTTACAGTATATGCATGTCACTGTACAGGTGCTGAACCTCCCTTTTCACTTCTTGCAAATGCCTGCAGGCAATAACACATGTACAAATACCCTCACAATGGGCCAATTTACACTTGGCCAAGTAGTCAATGCATGGGGCATCACAACATGAAGGAGTTGTTTCTTTAAGAGAAATGGGTATGTGCATATTTTTTTTTCTTGTTAGCTTTGTATTGAAGCAAATGTGAAGGAAATTCTTGTTCATGCATATAGAGCTACTTCAAATATAGTCAGATTTGAATTCCCTGTAAATGATCCTTGAATGCTATTTGAATCTGCTTCAAATCCCTGGATTCCTGAATCTTCTTAATCTTCTCCAAATCCCCCCGAATCTGCTCCAAATCTTTTTTCAGTCTGCTACAGATGTGACTAGGCAGTTGCTTTCCTGCCTCCCCACCTTTGCAAATATAAAAAAACCCTTTCAAACAAATGCACAAAAGCATTCACTTTGTATTTGAATGTTGATCTTTAAATGTAGCTAATATTTGTATGAATTGCAAACTTGACAAATATTCAAGAACATCTCTATAAACAGGAGCAGATGGCATGAAGCTAACAAGGACATATATCAATTGTTTGCTGAATTCCTCTGTTAAATTTGCTGAATTCCTCTATTATTATTATTATTATCATTATCATCACCAAAGCTGGTAGATGTTCATGGCTGCTTTGGTACGCTGTCCATGACTGGATCCATCCCAAATACCTAGAATAATCAGAGGTATCAATGCTGCATTATGATTATGATTAACAGAATGTGATAACACAGCTGCCAGTTCTTTAGCTAGTATTGGAGATGATGCAATGTATCAATATAAAATGTTTGCAGAACTAACCATTGTGGCCTTTTGCAGTTAACCAGTGGAGATTTTGTGCTGCCTCCTCTTCCTCTTCTTTCTCCTTTGTTGTTGTTGTTGCAGCCTAAATAAAAAGTACTTGCATGGCAGAATTTTTAAAAATTGCAGTAAAATTAAAGTTTAAAAGGTTTCTCACTTCATTTTTTGTTATAACTGAGAAATTTAGAACAGAGGGATATATTAGAATCAATACCCAATAGTAAGGTTTTAAGAAGACCTTACTATTTATGAATTTTCAGACAATATAGGGATTAGGGATGTTATTTGGATGAATTTGGACATTATTATATGAATAGAATATCCAGACATTCGAATTTCCAAATTTGAATGAATACAAATATTTTGAGTTATCCGTATGAATAATTCTGACATTTGTATCTGTACCGGGTATATACGCATCTCATACGCACCTGCACACATTCCATAGACATCACTAGCCATCGATACGGGACAAAAACAAGATGCATAATATATATATGAAGGCCCTTTCTGTACTGAATCTTATTCTGCATTTTCCCTTGAAATAGAACCTGCCATACGCATGCTGGTGCAGACTACAGCAGGTCCTGCCAGGGGCCTGTGGAAGGGCTGTGGAAGGCATGTCACTATTCCAGGATATAATTTGGAATAAGGTCCAGTGCAGAAAGGGGCAACGATTAAGAAGAATCGAATCTATATTACAATAATGAAAAGACTGTCCTTTTCCCAACCCCAATTCTTGACATGACTTTGCATTCAGGAAACGATTGTAGTTAATCTACATTTGTTTATACTCAGCCACAAGGAAGTATATTTTAATTAATGCATAGAAAACCTCTCTGGCAAGAGTCTAATGAACTTTAATTTAATTAATTGACTGTTGAAAGCCTAATACATTTAGTTGTCTGCATTTCAAGTGCTGTTCTTATATTCCATGACCTCTGCTGTATCCTTTAATACACGATATTGTATACTGATAAATATGTGATCGATTTCATCTAAAATTGGCCATATTTTGAAACAAACCTTTTAGTAAAGAAACGTATATTTCTTGGAATTATTCCTCCTCCTCCTCCTCATTCTCCTCCACTGTCATCATTTTCTTCCTAGTCAAAAGAACAAAGGGAAAAAAAGAATTTTCATTTTTCATTACAAATAAAACTGATTGTGAAACATCAGTATTCATCTTTGAGATTATTGCACACATCTTTAACACCTGAAAATCATTCGAAGTATATATCAAGAACAGAGAATAAATAGATTTTAAGTTATAATTTAGTACTTTCTTTCTTCTTCCTCTCCATTAAGTAAAATTATACTTAGGAATCATGCCTGACATTGCTTGGAAATCTCCAAATGACAAAGAAATTGAAGAGCTTCTTTCACATAGCATGATTAATTGGTGACAATTATTGCCAAGGATATAGTGCTGGGCATAACTTTTAGGAAAGATTAAGCAAACTCATGAAGAAAGAAGAAGAGGGAGAGAGAGATGGCTTTTCTAGTCCAATTTTCTCACCCATTTAAGGGGACTACAAGTGGCTGACAAAGCTTTCTATTCTTCTCCTCACAACAGAAAACCCTGTGAGGTAGGTGGGGCTTTGAGAGCTCAGAAGAGAGCTGTGACTAGCCCAAGGTCACCCAGCTGGCTTTGTGGGGTAAGGCAGAATCAAACTCGGTATTCACAGATCAAATTCCGACTCCCTAACCACTAGACCAAACAACGAGGGATTACTATAAAACATATAGTATTTTCACATGCCTGGGGGCTGCAAATGCCTTCATACCTTCCCTGATCACTGCCAGAAACAGAATAGTCAGACAAACAGATGTTTCATTTGAACCACAGGGATACAAGTGTTTTTTTTTTTTTTGCTTGTTTGTTTCTGCATTTCTTTCATGGGCTGCACCAACCACCTGAAAGTTATTTCTTCACAAAAATGATTTAACTGACAAAGAGCAGTGAACAATAGGAATACTCAAAATATTTCCTAATCCCCCATTATTTTCCTCATTTTTCTGTATAGTGTATACAGCTAACTGTAGTACTGTGTTGAGTTCTAATCCCAAGAATAAAATAGAGATCCCTGTACAGCAATACAGAAGTGGTTTGCCATATTTTTTTCAAATACACCCATTTCCATTTTCCATTTCCTTTTTTATTTGTATACTGCCTTTGAAAAAAATTTTTTGCCCAAGGCGGTTTACAACAAACAGAAAAAATACAAAGAATACAACAAGTTAATACAAGTAAAAAAACCAATCGCAATAAATAAGAGATCAAAGCACATATCATAAACAATAATGTCCCCCTCCCCCCACCCTTCTCTAGCTCCCAGGAGGAAGGCATGACCCAGTTGGACGGAAAGGTGGATTAAGCATCCATTTTTCTTCATACCCGCCTCTAGAAAGTGAGTTCAGGGCAGGACAACACCAAGTCGGAAGTGAGCATCTCTTCCCTCTTTTTATCTTCTCGGAGGGGGCATAGTACAGCTGGAACAAGAGCAGAGCAGGAAAATGCCAAGTTGTTTCCCTCAAATTGTTTCCATCCATATACTAACCAGGTTGAACTATTATTGGTTTATAAAACCAAAGATGCTAGGCTAGAGACAGAAACAATATTCTATACAGAGTAGAATAAAGTATTTCTTCCCTCGTATTAGGAAAGGCTATTACTTCAGTGAATGAAGCTATATATTTTGGAGACAATTGATTCCAGGTTACTAATAAGTAGTAATAGGGAAAGGTCATCAGGAATTTTGGAATGAAATAATTGGAAAAGGTCTTCAGGAATTTTGGAATGAAGTGTTATCAGTATGCAGATAACATCTGACTCTATGCCACCATTACATCTGAATCTTCAAAGACTACAGAGGCAGTGAAGAGCTGGATGAGGGCTAATGAACTAAAACTAAATCCTGATAAGATAGAAAATTTGTGGGTGCATGGTTTTCATGTCTGAGTATTTGGTAGGTGTGTCCACAAATGCAATTTTCAACATTTGATTC
This sequence comes from Aspidoscelis tigris stejnegeri, assembly GCA_023333525.1. Lineage (NCBI taxonomy): Eukaryota > Metazoa > Chordata > Lepidosauria > Squamata > Teiidae > Aspidoscelis > Aspidoscelis tigris. Next base: position 12,179,814 of record JALMGA010000006.1, on the reverse strand, counting down.
AATTTGAATTGAAGATTCAAATGTCCGAATTTGTGTGAATAGAGAAAACACAAATGTATTAAAATTAAAACTGTTTGGAATACATTCATATCTATTCATATGAATATTTTATACGCATTTGTTTATATGAATATCAACAACATTCATATGTGTCTGTACACATCTGTGCGCATCCAGTTTTATCCCATACACATTCGTACAAATGCATATGGATACAAATACGATGCATACGGATACGTATATAATGCATATGCATCCATACACATACAAGTATCTGAATTATTACAAATGATTCAAAATATTAGTATTCATTCAAATATTTAAAAAAAAACAAATGTTCAAATTCAGCCAAATTTGATTGAATAACAAATACTTTAAATATTATTTCACATCCCTAGTATTTGGAAATTTGCATGTTCTAAATGGAGTTACACTTACCTGTTGGATGTTCAAGTGATCTTTGTGACTAGGAGTGCCTGTTATCAGCTTTGGCTGATGTACTAACTGCACCCATAACTGGAGAAAGAGATCCTAGGCAATGTTGACTATGCACTGATAACATCACATTAATATTATTGTAATGCACTTGTGTAGGGCTGCTCTTGTATAAACTGTGTGGCCAGGTTGTTGAGTGGGACACCTTGCTGTGCACAAATTGTACTTCTGCTTCAACAGTTGCATTGGTTGCCTGTTAGCTACCAGGCCAGATTCAGGCTTTTATCTTTGTCGTACAAGGCCCTTAACATCTTGGGATCAGTTTACTTGGTTCTGCTGCAGGTACTACAAATTACCAAATGTCATCTTATGAACTACCTACCATCAGGCCTTCTCTGTGGTGGCACCCACCCTCTGATGTTCATAGGGCACCTGCACTCCTGGTCTTTAGGTCCCAACAAAAGACCTTTTTATCCAGGGTTTCAAAATGGCTTGTTTGTGTCTTCATTTTTTTTTCATTTTTCATTTTTTAAAATTATTTTTAACATATAACAACAAACATCAAAAACCCATAACATAAACCAAATATACACTTCTGAGGAATGCATAGTCCATACAGTTCAATCAAGATTTATCCAGTACAGTCTAGAATGGGAAATCTGGAAAAAGCATTAACATTTTTTATTTCAAAAATGGTACTGAGAAAGAGGAAGATCGATTTGTGCCTGTTTCTTCATTTGTTTCTCCCATACCTGATTTTAATTATGTTTTTGATTATGTCTTTTAAATTTAACAAAACTGTTTTACTGTCCACTAGAAATATGTAAATGGCTATACTCTGAGACAGAAGAATCTGGTGTTTCTGTATGTTGATTCTGAATTCTTTTCTTTTTTTAAAATGACATTTCACCCACAAATACAGTCTGAGAGCAGTCATGGAGAAAGCTGCACTTTTCACAAAACTGCTACTTCTGCAATTGAGCTAAGAGGCTCAGAAAGGACTTCTATGAACTTTCAGACTAATAGATAACATGCCTTCTGCCTAGTCCATATGATTTACTTAGAAAACTTTACAAATAAAGGTGTAAGGCCTTATATCTAGAGACGTGCCAAACTGGTTTTGGTTCAAACCAAACTGGGTGGCTTGACTCAGTTCAATCAAAACCAAATAACACTCCATCCCCCAAATTCAAAACAAGTCTGTTCAAGCTGAACTAAACCCAGAGATGTTCATTCAATGAGTTGAAAGGCTTGATTCAGCCCTCACTGGTTTGAGTTTGGCCACAATTTTTCTTAAAAATAGAACTTTTCTTCCCATGATTTGTAAATCCACTTATCACTTAAAATTATTATATATTTAAAAAAAGTTTGAATTTGTTCTAGGTTCAAACTTCAACTTGGTGGCGCCTGTTCAACCCAGTTTATTTATTTATTTACATTTCTATCCCTCCCCATACCCAAAGATCTCTGGGCAGGTAACAACCATCAAAACAACAGATTAAGAACAGAATATACATTAAAAGCCCTTTAAAAATTCAACAAATCTAAAACAATACACAACATGTTTAAAGTGATGGTATCTATACTGGGAGGGGAAATTGAATTCAAACTGAAATAAATAGGTTATGTTCAACATTCAGGAGGCACCTCAGCACATAGACTTTGCGTTTATTTCATGAAAAAGGAAGAAAAAGTAAAATTCTTGTTTTGTGGGCCTCAAACACAATCTGACAGTTTTTGTATGTGTGTGCTTATGTGCCGCAAAGCAGCATTGACAACTGAATTTTGTAAAGAAGAATGTACAAGTGGCATTCAAATAAACAAAAGATATATGCCTTTATCTTTGAAATAACTTTCAACCTGCCTGTGTGACATTATTCACCCTTGAATCTAGGTAAATCTAAAGTAAAATGCTTGTGGGCAACCAATGACTCGATAAGTAATAGTAGGTGTTTTGCTAAATGCAGGAAGACAGCAGCCATGTTGATTCTCCTTCTCTCCGAGAGTTAATGATCCCCTTGAACCAAAAAAGACAACAATGTAATATGACAAAACAAGGTACAGTAATAATAATAGCTGTTGTGTGCTATTCATTTGGAGGCTTAAGGGGATCTGTTCTTGTTTATTTTAATACAGAATGTACTAGAATGTATCTAAATAAGAAAAAGGAAATTAAAGAAATTGGAAACATCTTCCTAGTGCCACTTGTAAGTTTGGTTTCAACTTTAGTCTGGAGAGAAACAAGCAAACAAAATAACTGAATAATTGTTGAAATCAATGAGATCCATAAGCCCTTTTTTCTTTGAGTCTTATTCTGGATTATATCTCAGGCTAGTGAGCATCTATCTGCATGCTCATGCAGACTGTGATAGGACTCAGTATAAGAATAAGACCCAACACGAAAAGGATCTTGAAAAGTTAAATGCATCAAATTCACAGATTTGGAAACTATAAATAATTGGGAGGATGACAAAATGCAATAAAAATGCAGTCTAATTTGTTTTGCTTGCTTCCTTCAACAACTCATTATAATAAATGCATAACATAGAGAAACAACTTTGCTTTCCCTAAATTTGTTATAGCCATCGAGATAAATTTGCAATGATTCTCAGAATCATAAGCCCTTTCTGCACTTACCAGCTGTTGACCCAGATAGGTAGATCAAGAATAACTGGGACTACTGATCCAGATCACATAGAGCCATGGGCCAGATAAGTGCCATCTGCACTGATGGTACCAATGTGCCTTAATGCACACTGCAGCTGTGAAACATGCATGTACTTTGCAGCTGCACCACACACACACACACACACACACACACACACATGCTTTTGAAGGCTAGGAATGGAAATTCTTAACCCTGTAGCTTTGGGCGAGGAGGTGTTTCAGCAACCCCTGGCAGTCCCAGAACATGAAGAGATACCATATGCATTCCTCCCTTATTCTGATTTAGGGGTCCTACTGATTAAACAGTACTACTAGATATGTGGATTAAGGGCCTCTTAATCCAGATCCTGTCCTGTTTAGTGCAGACAGAGCAGGAATGAAAGGGGTGTGACCACTTTGATCCACAGAATGTGAAAGCAAAAAAGGCCATCAAATAACACCTGGGCTCCTGCCAGCCAGCCCATTCCCCTCCAGCAACTTAAAAGAACTGGGGAAGAGGAGAAGGATGCCGCTCTCCATCTGGGCTCCTGCCTGCCAGCCCTTCCTCCCCCCCCCCCCGCAGCCCATTTAGGAGTAACAGAGGACAAGAAGCATGCTCTGCCTGATGGGGTTTTCCCCCTTCTGGCACTAAATATGATTAGCATGGAAAGGCATTGTGTATGAGTGTGCGCGCACGTAATTTTAGATAGTACCGCTCTAATATTCCTCTCATTGTTTAATATTGTTTTAAATTTTGGGTGTGTCTGTGTGTGTGTGGGTGTATGACTAGCCAGCCTCCAGGCAATACTTTTTTCTTAACTATTATATATGTTTTATTTGTTATAGTATGCTATATATTGTTTACTTACGTAAATTGTCGTTGGGAACAATTGTCTTGACTTAAGTTGTTGATTATATTTGCTTTTTTTAAATATAATGGCTGTATTTTGCTTTGTATTTGGTTTCCATTTGTTGTGAACCGCCCTGGGCAAGAGTTTGTTTTGGAAAGGTGGTATATAAATAAAAATGGAAATGGAAACACAAGGAAGGGTTTACACAGAAGCTACCGTGCCTCATGGCCATGCACAAAGATATTACAGGAGGTAGCGGGAAAGAACTGAATCTCCCCTTCCTTCATGCATGTAGACATGAGGGATTTTTGCATTACTCCTGTTCCGTTTGGAACGGGAGTAGGACGGGAAGCCTAAGACAGCTCACGAGGCTTTGAGCATTCACACAGAGGGGCGCGAATGTGCGAATGCTCAGAGGGACCCGTGTGCGAATGCTCAAAGCGTCGTGAGCTGTCTTAGCCGGCAAACGACGGCAAGGGGCGGGGAGACAGCTGAGGAGGCTCCCGCAGCCGGCGCTGGCTGAAAACAGCTGATTGTCAAAGCTGCGCCGGCAGGGGAGGCAAGCCCACGGCTGTTAGGGAGAGAGAAGCATGCGCGAACGCTTCTCCTCCCGAATGCCTGCGGGCAGTTCGTGCGCGCCCGAATGCATGTAGAGCAGTTTAAAGTGCTCTACATTTGGAACGCGTGGAAGACAGCTCCGGACATGCCGGGACGCAAACTCGGCTGCAGCAAAGCGAATGCTGCGCCCGAAGCTGTCTCCCGCGTGTTCCAAACCCCCGTGTGTGAAAACGTCTATGATTACCTCAGCAGCAGTTACTGATTGTACTGTAGACCAGGCAGAAGCTCTTTCCCCACTTTGTGCTAGTTCCTAAGTTTACTAGCACCTAAGCAAAAAGACCTATTTTTGAAGTTCCTGCAGAAGTATATCTGCTGGATAGTGTAAGGATTCACAAAAAAAGTTTGTGAACCAGCATGATATGAAATAGACATCCCACCTAACCCTGAGTTCCAAAAACAACTAGGAATTTTAGCAGCACAGAAATTTGCCACAACCCAAGGGGAAAGCAACATCTGTGACAATAGCCAACAGAGATGGTAGTGCAGCGTATAAGTGGATGGTGCTACAAGAGCTGCTGAATGCATCTCTTAGTCATTGATGTTATAACATATATTGCAGGAAAGAGAGTTCTGCCCTTATTCCTCAATGGAGTAGTTCATGCTTAATATAGCAACGAGCATTTGTTCCCTCCCTGCTAAAACTTGAAGTGAAGTGAGACATAGATGAAAGGATTACTTGTTTGTGGTCTTCAGGCAGTGCTCAGCTTGACCTGGCCGGCAGTGCTTTTAAGACTCGAGTCTGTAACAAGCGTGCTACTGTATTGATTTTATCATCCCCTTCCTTTAGCTTAATGGATAATGGTTTTATAGATTAACTCCTACTAAAAATAATCCTTTCCATATGCTTGGGAGGTACATAAAAGGAATAAATGAAGCAGACAATAAATTGTAGAATACATGCCATCATTATGTATTGTTTAAATGCAGCCCATCCAGACTGGAGTGCAATGAATGCTGTGTGAGCCTTGAGGGTCGTATTATAGCTAATTCTAAATGGCTTAAGGTTTGACCCAACAATTCAGGTTCTGAGTCATCGATGCAGGGACTTCAAAAGTTGAAATTCCAGGCAAAAGTGAGGGAGGGAGGTTTTCTACCCAGAGATGTCAGTCTTGGGAGTTTTCAGAAGTTGAATTTCCAGACAAAAGGAAGGGAGGGCTTTCTATAAGTTTTGTCACTATAGTCTTTCTTCCTATTTGAAAAAAAAAAATGATTTTCATTTTTTTCTTTCTGTCTTTGATGCACAATATTATAGTGACTGGCAGGCTGGCCCAAGAACCAGTCTACAGGCCTGCATGCTGATTTGGTCTAACAGAGGGCACAGGACCTCCTACTATGCTTCATCTGTGGTGCCCATGCCTATTTAATGTGTTTATGTTGACTCTAATGTATTTAAATGTATTTATTGCAAAATATTGCCTAGGTAATATGCTCAGTTAGCGAGGTCAGGTAAGCAGCAGGGCTTAGTTATTCTAATTAATATAAGGGAAGAGGGAAAGAATATCCTGGGAGCAGCCAATCAGGACGATGGCTCATGCCAGGCGGGATGTATTTAAGTCACCTGCCAAGGGAAAGAAAGATCCTTTGCTGGGAAGATTTGGGGGTGGGAGGTTTCAGGTTATACTGATCTACACCCCAAGGAAAACTTACATTGATCCATACTTCTTGGGCTGTGGTAAACCAGGAAGGGATGACTAGTATAGTCTAGGGCATTTGGCATTAAGGAACTAGGAGTGTGTGTGTGTGTGGTCTTTCTGTGAACATTGATATACTTTGCAAATAATTTGTTTTACTTTACCTTTGGAAACCATTGCAACAATAAAGCTTGAGACTTCTGGTTTTTTTTACAAAGAAGAGTATTGCCTACAGTGATTTATTAGAAAGCTAAAGAGAACAGTACTTTAGAAGGGCTACTATAGCTTTAAGAAGCAAGGAAAGAGGGAGCCAGAGAAAGTGAACTGCAGGGAGGCCAGTTAGAAACGCTTACCACTTGCTTCAATAGAGAAAGGAGAAGGAGGGTGGTGTGCTCCCTTGCATGATGCTGGGAAGGCATGACCAGCACTGTTCTTTTCACTACCAAATCTAAATAAATTCAGTCCTTTTAACAGGAGGAAGGGGCACTGAAATAAACCACCTTGGGCTGGGAGAATGGGACGCCACATCATCCAATATCCAATATTGCATCTTGGTCTGGTCTAGCATTTGGCCTCTTTTTTGAGGACTTACAATGTACTAAGGGTAGGGATGGGCACAAATATTCATCACATTCAAAATTCATATGGATTGTTTAAATTTGGACTTTCAACTTTGAATTGAATGTTGGTACATTTGAAGATTGACATTCAAATATAAATACACTCATATGAAGCTTCGTTACATTCGTGAACCTGGAGAGTTGGGAAAGTGGCTGCCCCAGTCACATCTGCAACTGATCCAGAATGGATCCAGAGTGGATTAAACATGGATTGAGAGTGGATTTGATGTGTTCAGAGCAGATATGTAGGAGGCATGGAGGGGATACATAGGGATTCATAGGCAATTTTTATTGAACATTTGTATTGAATTTGAATCCTACCACATTTGAAATTAATCTATTTAAATGAACACAAATTTATTTGATTTGATACAAATCAAACATGAAAAAACATTTTGTGGACATCCCTAACTAGGGGTTATATACTGAAATGTGTATAGCACAAATGGGGAATTCTTAAGTGAGAATCTTTGGCTTTTTCTGCATTTACTTAATCTGGATTAGTGAATCTTATTAACTAACATACATACATAAACTTCATTACATATTTACAAAACAACAAAATGAAAAAAATCTTCCCTCCTCCCCTTATGATATTCAAGTTGGTCTCAGACTTATCAAAATGTTAATCCTTCTCCTCACTTACCGTTGGATCTCATCTGAATCCTTTGGAGACTTTTATTAAAATTCACCTTGATGTCAATATATTGAAAGTATTGAGCTTCTGAGGTTCTATTTTTCAAATATATTGCTCACTGTTGCTATCATGTAGCTTTTGATTCTATCATTTTAGGAACATTTCCCTTGGAAGCAATGAACAACATTTTCTCTTTGTTCACATTTATGTAGTAATTAAGTCTCTGACTGCATATTCTGCTGTCTATTTGTAGCTAACCACACCCAGGGATACACCAGACTGCAGGTTATCATGCCTCTTGGACTTCAAATCAATCAACCACCTGGTTTAAATTGAACTGATTCAAAATGAACCAATTTGGCAAATCTATAACTGGCAAAAAATAGTGGCCAACTACATCACGTTATTGGAGCTGCAAAAGAAACAGGCTATATTACTTGGTATAATGGAGGTGGAATACACAATGTGTACATTCTGGAAAGAGAGGGGAGAAAGGAGAGTTTGAGACAAGCTTACAGCTATGGTCACAGTAACTATTCCAGAAGTGGTGCAAACAATTTTATTGGCTCAAAGTACTTCAGGAATATTATACATAGCTGCATCCTCAGACATAACTATCCTCTCTTCTTTTAGAGACTCTCCACATGCCAGTCATAATAAACCTAACAATAGGGAATATTGTTCAACCAACAATTCCATATTTTTAGCCATTTTAAAGACACTGTCCTGCTCAGACTGGGGTAGATTACATGATGAGTTAAAAGACAGTGTCTCATAGAGATGTGGACAAATGCTTTTTTGACATTCTATTCACATCAAATCAAATACCTGAAAATCCAATTTGATTAGAATCTTTTAAATTCAAATTTAACGAGGTTCGATTCGTATTTATCAAATTTGAATCTATTCATTTGAATTTTTGATTCGAATCCGCATCTTCCCCACGTCCATACACATCTGAACAAATTCATACTTGTCCATATGCATCCTGTAGTTATCCTGTATGGAACCCATTTTCATCCTGTACAGATCTGCACAAATGCGTACAGATTTTCAAGTATGCATTGTGTACAAACCCATACAAATACGAATGTTCAGATAATTCAAACAAATAGATCTGAAGTTCAAAATTTGATTTGAATGTTTGCATCTGAATTTTTGAACATCCTATTCGAGTTCGAATGTCAAAATTCAGCACATTCGACCAGATTTCAAATGCCTACGAATATTCATGCACAACCCTAGTTTGTCAACAATTTGTTACTATATTTTGGATACTTTGTCTAAATGGAGTTCATTCAAACCTACTATCATATGATGAGATGGTCTTTGCTTGCCATCCAGATTGCTGATGCAAGAAAAGTAAAAGGACTTCATCTCATTTAATCTGTTAAAATATATCTGTCTCCAGGAGTGAGTCAGTTTGCAGGGAAACGGTACAAAGTTCTGGCAGGAAGCAATTCTTTAATAGTTCACAACAACAAAAGACTTCCATCAAATCACAAGCCTTGGCTGTGCCAGTCACTCACTGTCTTCTATTTGAATGAAAACTCATTTTAGACTAATTTGATGTAAAACGGTCTCCCTAGGAAATGCACGTTTTCACTCAGAGAACTCGGCAGTCTCATTTAGTTGCCTACGCACACTAATCTGATTGTAATCATGTTACTTATCTTTTAATTTTGCATGTGGCAGATGCACATCAGACTAGGCGTTCAGGTGGGACTCTTGCCGATAAAATTGATTTCACTGCATTTAAACATTTCAGAACTGAATATGCAGGAACAAATTTCAGCACACAAAATAGGAAATAATTTTAGGAGGGTAAGGCAACCGGGGCTGAACATTTTTATACATGTACAAGACGAAAATATTAAGCCGTTTATTATTGTGAATTGCATACTGCAAGTTTGAAAACATGTACACTCCTTTGTAAATTGACTACTAATCAGGTCAATTCAGGGAGAGAGAAGAATAATGATCATAGTTGCACTACTGCATATGGCCTTCCCTATAAGTGTTGCTAGTTGAATTAAACTAATATAAAGTGAAGACAAACGTGAAATTTAAAGTATGACTCCCCCCTCCCAATTTTTTGGCACATGGTGGTACAGTAAAAGTCCTGCCTTGCTGTGTTGGCCTGGATAGAACTAGTTACATGGGTATTCAGAACTCCACGTTGAACTGGTGATTAGCAAGGGATGGAGTTTCTTGCTTCTTGCACATTAATTCTGCTGCATCTGCATGCAGAATTTGTATAAGATATATTTACGATAACATTTGAATAAAGCAGTGTGATCGAGGGATTTGAAGCCACAAAACTGATGAAAATTCACCCTGTACCTGCACAAGTGAAAAAGTGGCTTGAAAATGGTTTAGAGGTGGTAGCCTGTGGACAATAATGTTTCCATCTCACCTTTAATCTACATGAGAGTTCTGGCTTGGGTGAAGTGAAAGCAGGAGCTTTTCTCAGAGCACACGGCGAGAGATAGAAACAGGAAGTTTTTCTTAGAGCACACGGCGAGAGATAGAAACAGGAAGTTTTTCTCAGAGCACACGGCGAGAGATAGAAACAGGAAGTTTTTCTCAGAGCACACGGCGAGAGATAGAAACAGGAAGTTTTTCTCAGAGCACACGGCGAGAGATAGAAACAGGAAGTTTTTCTTAGAGCACACGGCGAGAGATAGAAACAGGAAGTTTTTCTCAGAGCACACGGCGTGAGATAGAAACAGGAAGTTTTTCTCAGAGCACACGGCGAGAGATAGAAACAGGAAGTTTTTCTTAGAGCACACGGCAAGAGATAGAAACAGGAAGTTTTTCTCAGAGCACACGGCGTGAGGTAGAAGCTTTCTCAGACCAATCAGAGCAGCGGACCAATAGGAATTAGCCACAACCTCAGGGAGGAGGAGTTACTCTGCTCAGCAGGGCTTAAATAGAAACGGCCCAAGCGCCTAACGGCGCGCGAAATTTAAAAAAAAAACCAAACCCCCCCCCAAAAAAACAAAAAAACACACAAAAAAACACACAAAAACACACAAAAAAATAAAAAAAAGGTACAGTGGGATAAAAAAAAATTCATTCATACCTTAGCATCACATCTTTAAAATCCTTACCCTAAAAGCAATATGGAAGGCGAGAACACCTGTATTGTCACATGCAATGTATGCGGCATGTTTATGACCCTACCACAACAGATGCCATGTTTTACCTGCCACAAATGCAAGCTTGTGGCTCTCCTGGAGGAAAGGGTTAAAAGTCTAGAAGAGAGAGTCAAGACACTGAAGCAGATTAGAGAAGAAGAGAACTTCCTCGACAGCATGGAGGAAACACTTCAAAATGAAGGGATAGAAGAACATCCTTCTGTAGTTGCAGAAACTGAGTTATGGAAGCATGTGACCCAAAGGAGCAGGAAGCACAGGACACATGCGGAACCCTTGCAATTAAACAACCAGTTCCAGATACTCAGTCAGGAGAACAACACATCTGAAGAGTCGACGACAAGGTCCACAAATATTACTCCAATAGGCACTGAGAAATCTCTGGAATGGAGAGGAAGAAATGGTAATGCAAAGAAAAAGAGGAGAGTAGTGGTCATGGGAGATTCACTTTTAAGAGGAACAGAGGCAACTATCTGCAGACCTGACAGAAATTCACGAGAGGTGTGCTGTCTCCCAGGGGCCCGGATCAAAGATGTAACTGATAGCATATCGAGGCTATTCAGACCTACAGACTACTACCCATTATTACTCATACATGTGGGCACAAATGATACGGCAAAAAAGCACTTTGAAAACATCTACAGAGACTTTGAAGACCTTGGCAGAAAAGTAAAGGAACTGGGAGCACAAGTAGTCTTTTCATCTATCCTTCCGGTGGATGGTCACGATAAAAGTAGAAGGGATAGGATTCTTGAGGTGAACAAGTGGCTACGTCGGTGGTGCCGGCAGCAAGGATTTGGATTTCTGAACCATGGAGAAAACTACCTATATGACGGACTCCTTGCAAGAGATGGGTTGCACCTTACAGGGACAGGAAAGAATGTATTCGGGAAGCGCCTTGCTTCGGTTATTAGGAGAGCTTTAAACTAAAACAAAAGGGGAAGGGTAACAAAAAGTCAAGCAAAAATACTCAGTCAATCAAACCAGGCGATATTCTTACTCCCAGAAATAGTACCAATGAACAAACGCATAAATTTTGTAAGGAAAACAGAGGAGGCAAGCTCGCAATAGATATCAATTACAAACTAAAATGCCTCTACACCAATGCCCAAAGCATGAGAAATAAAAAAGGGGAGCTGGAGATCCTGACCCAGGTAGATAAATATGATGTCATAGGTATTACGGAAACCTGGTGGGATAACACACATGAATAGAACACAAACATTGAAGGCTACAACTTGTTTCTGCGAAACAGACTTAACAAAAGAGGAGGGGGTGTTGCGCTGTATGTTAAAAAAGAAATTGTCTCCTCAGAGGTTCAAGTTTCAGAGAGTGGAAGCTCAGTAGAATCGGTATGGGTAAGAATTCAAGGAGAGAGCAACAGAAAGGATACCATTGTAGGAGTCTATTACAGGCCCCCTGGACAAACAGAAGATATGGATGACCTCTTCCTAGACCAGATGGCTAAACTTTCACGAAAGCATGACATAGTGATTATGGGAGACTTTAACTACCCAGACATTTGTTGGGAATCTCACTCAGGAAAAAGTCACAAGTCTAATAAGTTCTTATCCTCTCTCGCTGACAATTTCATGTACCAAAAGGTGGTGGAGGAAACAAGAGGATTGGCTATCCTTGATCTAATTCTTACCAACAGAGAGGAAATGGTTGAGGATATCAGAGTTTCTGGGGCATTAGGAGGCAGCGATCATGTTATCCTTGAATTCTGGATAATAAGGGAAGGAAAGCATGAGAGGACTCAGACTTCAAAGTTGGACTTCAGAAGGGCGGATTTTGATGGACTCCGGAGGAGGTTAGGAGGGATCAAATGGTTAAATGTACTAAAGGATAGAAATGTCCAAGAAGGATGGGATATTTTGAGAAATGCAATATTAGAAGCGCAATCATTAACAATTCCTCAAAGAAGGAAGAATGGAAAACATCTAAAGAGACCAGGGTGGATAAACCTAGAACTTAAAAACTTGATAAAAAAGAAAAAAGAAATGTTTAAGAAATGGAAGGAGGGATACATATCTAAGGAGGAATATAATGAAATCAGTACAATCTGCAGGGCAAGTATCAGAAAAGCTAAAGCTAAAAATGAACTGAGGCTTGCAAGAGAGACTAAAAACAATAATAAAAAAGGGTTTTGGGGATATGTCAACAGCAAAAGAAAAGTCAAAGAGGTTTTGGGAAGTCTGCAGGGAGAGAATGGAGAAGTGATCGAAAGTGATCTTGAGAAGGCAGAGATTCTGAACTCCTATTTTGCATCTGTTTTTTCCAAGAGGGATAATGGACATGCAACAGTCCTTCACTGTACTGATGAAGGACTAGGAGAATCAAGACACAAAATCAACACTGAGAGAGTAAGGGAACGCTTAGCTAACTTAAACGAATTTAAGTCCCCGGGTCCAGATGGATTACATCCTAGGGTACTGAAGGAATTAGCAGAGGTAATTGCTGAACCACTTGCTGTAATCTTTGAGAAGTCATGGAGAACAGGAGAAGTCCCAGACGATTGGAGAAGGGCAAACGTTGTTCCTATCTTCAAAAAAGGGAAGAAGGTAGACCCAGGGAACTACAGGCCTGTTAGCCTGACTTCAATACCGGGAAAGATTCTCGAACAAATTATTAAACAACACATATGTCAGCATTTGGATAGGAATTCAATAATTAACAGTAGTCAACATGGGTTTGTATCAAACAAGTCGTGTCAGACCAACTTGATTTCATTTTATGACAAAATCACTGAATGGGTTGATCAAGGAAATGCAGTAGACATAGTATTTCTTGATTTCAGCAAAGCATTTGACAAAGTATCTCATGCGATCCTCATTGAAAAATTGATCAAATATGGGTTTGACAAGGCAACTATAAGGTGGGTTCAAAACTGGCTTAGTAATCGTACTCAAAGAGTGGCTTTAAATGGCTGCACATCCAAATGGAAGGAAGTGTCAAGTGGAGTACCACAAGGTTCTGTCCTGGGCCCAGTTATGTTTAATGTTTTTATAAACGATCTGGACGAGGGAGTTGAAGGGAAACTGATCAAATTTGCTGATGACACAAAGCTAGGGGGAATTGCAAACACCAGAGAAGAGAGAGAGCGGATTCAAAAAGATTTAGAGAAACTCGAACAATGGGCTGCAACTAATAAAATGCAAGGTTCTGCACCTGGGCAAGAAAAATGAAAAAAGCACATATACAATGGGAGGAATTCGGCTGAGCAGCAGCACATGTGAAAAAGACTTGGGTGTCCTGGTAGATCATCAACTGAACATGAGTCAACAGTGCGAGGCAGCTGCAAAAAAAGCAAACGCAATCCTGGGGTGTATTAGGAGAAGCATAGAGTCCAGATCACGTGAAGTTATTATCCCCCTCTACTCTACCTTGGTCAGACACTGAAGAACAAACAAGCCTGGAGTACAGTTCTGGTCACCCCAGTTTAAAAAAGACACTGACAAGCTGGAGCAGGTTCAAAGGAGAGCTACCAAGATGGTGAATGGTCTGCAAACCATGTCCTATGAGGAACGGCTTAAGGAACTAGGAATGTTTAGTCTAACAAAAAGAGGAGTCATGATAGCTGTCTACAAATACCTCAAGGGTTGTCACAAGGCAGAGGGATCAGCCCTGTTCTCACTCTCTCAAGGAAGGACTAGAAACAATGGGGTGAAACTGCAGGGGAAAAGATTTAGTTTAGATGTTAGGAAAAAATTTCTAACAGTAAGAGTGATCAACCAGTGGAACAGGCTGCCACGGGAGGTGGTTGGTTCCCTTTCGATGGAGGTCTTCAAGCAGAGACTGGACAGCCATCTGTCTGAGATGGTTTAGGAGATCCTGCCTTGAGCAGGGGGTTGGACTCGATGACCCAGGAGGTCCCCTCCAACTCTACCATTCTATGATTCTATGATTCTATGATTCTATGAAAGGCCTTTCAAGTTATATTTTCTGCCATGTGGCTTTTTTTTCCGGTTGAAAAGTTTCTTGCTGGTGGTACATGACTCTAAGGGCCTGTCAGTACTTGGCTAAAAGGAACACTCTAGAAACACTTCTATATTAGAAGGATTCACTAGAAAAGAACCTGATGGTAGAAATAACTGAAGGCAAAAAGAGAAGGGGACAACAAAGGAAGTGAAGTTATGGAGACATTGAACATCACCTTGGACAAACTCCAGGAGACACTGAAGAACAAACAAGCCTGGAGTACAGTTGTCCATGGGGCAATGGAGAGTCAGATATGGCTGAACAACTAAACATCAACAATAGCTAAATACCTTTCAAGAAGTGTGTCTTTGCTCAAATCAAGTGACTAAACCTTTTTGGCTAGATGCCTGCCTTAACTATCCTTGACTGGTTGATAGTAGAGAGGTTGCAGAGGTAAGCAGACGCCAAATTGATTTTAGCTTTTGGGGCTTATCTCTGCATTATATAATGGTCATACAACTAAGGAAAGGCAAATGTCATTGCCATCTGCTTACTGTACTGTACATGCCCCCCTCATTCGGAGGCTGGACGGCGACGAGGTAAGTCCTCCATCATGTGCGCGCGTCCTACCAGGGCCCTGGGGGGGGGAATCATCTTCGCGGTGAAGGTGCCTCGGAGTAGGCACCTACACAGCGAAGATCGGCCCGATCGGGCTCGGAGGGTGGTTGGGGGTGGCGGATTCGGGGACTGGGGGGGGACTGATCTGCGGGGCGCCCGCGCCCCGCAGACGGCTGCGATGGGGGCGGGGGGGGGACCCTTGGGGGACCGGAGCGATGCGCTCCGGTCGACCAAGGCGTTCCTCGGCCCCAGCCAGCCCGACATCGGCCTCCTGCCACCCCGAAAAGGGGCTACAGGAAGCTGATGCTGGTGGCTTCCCGGCTTCGGCAGCCCCATTGGGGCTGCCGGACCCGGGAAGGAGCCACGTCCCGGCGGCTGTCGGAGATGACAGACGGGACCCACCGAATCGGGGTTCCCCTGTCCCATCTGCCAGGGTCACTGACCCTGGCAGATGGGAAAGGGGAACCCCAATTCAGTGGGTCCCGTCTACTGGCCTCGCCGCGCCGGCGCGATCGCCGGCCCGGCAAGTCTGGCCCTGGGGGCGTGCCGACGGCTGTCAGGGAGAGAAGTGTGTGCGAACGCTTCTCTCCCGGAACGCGCCGGGGTGGCTCGTCCGCGTTGGAACGGATGCAGAGCACTTTAAAGTGCTCTGCATCTGGAACGCGTGGAAGACAGCTCCGGACATCCCGGAACGGAAACCCGGCTGCAGCAATGTGTATGCTGCGTCCGAAGCTGTCTTCCACACGTTCGAAATTCGTGTGTGCGAAAAGGCCTCTGGTCTGTACACACAATAAGAGTAAGCATCTCTGATGCAACTTAGACATGACTTAGCAATGGTTCACAGGTAGCATCATTTACATGGCAGTCTGATCCTTCTCATGAAAATTATAAGAAACACAAAGTGAATTAAAAATGGGATGACAACATGAATGCCACACATTTCTCGCTCCAAGACATGTTAGAGCTACCTTTTTATTACTTGTGAATGCAGCTGATATTTAAGAGACTTTTGCCTACAATTCTGCAGTTCTCAAGAGGCTCCTTTTTGACAAGGATTGTTTTTCTTTGTGTGTATATTTCCATGTGCAAGCAAGTACATAGTTGCACAAACACACACACAGATGGAGAGAAAAAAAAGAGATGCACACATTTTATATAAGTTAAAATGTCATGAGTCCATGCTTTTGTTTTTGTTTTGGCACGGTGACATTTAGGTACCAGCCCAAAAGCAATTTAGCTGGCTCTTGGATATACAGACCAACATTTAATCAATCTAAGGAAACACACTGGCCTACAGCTTTGCTTTTAAAATGAAAAAAACAACAAAATCTCTTTCACTCCATGCACTGTGATCTAGGGATGTGCACAAATGTTGCTGGTTTTTTTGCATTCAAATTCAAATCAAATCGAATACCCAAACATTTGATTTGAATGTTTAGAATCCGAATGCAACAAAATCCAATTCGAATCAAATACATTAGTATCTATTCATTAGAATGTTAGATTCGAATCTGAAGATACAAATGTCGACAACATTCATATGTGTTATACATAACTGTATGCATTTTGTACACATCTCGTTTTATCCCGCATGCATCCCGTTTTTCTCTGTACTATCAGCACAAATGTGTACAAATACGTATGTACATTCGAATGTTTCAGAACATCTGAAATTCATTTGAATGTTTAAATTCAAATGCGTAGACATTCTATTCAAATTTAAATGTCCACATTCAATCGAACTTGATTGGATTCTGAATGTTTAGAACATTTGTGCACATGCCTACTGTGATCTATTGTTACACTTCTGGATAATTTGACGTCCATCAGCATGAGTTCTTGGGGCTTCTTTGCATTTAAGATCAGAGATGGAGGCCTCATCTCTTGCATTGTGAATGTTAGCCCCAGCCCAAACCTACCTAGAACTTATCTTACAGCTGTCAAAGTGTGAACTCTCCTGCCTGGGAGCACCCACCTTACCACAACGGGCCATGTGCACCAGGCTGTTATTATGGTGATCAGGCAACACAGTGCATGATTGCACAGCTGTAGCCGCACCACACCAGCCCCATGCACCCTTTGCATGGGAATAGGTGTGAAGGCTGAATCTGGGGTGTTCTCAGTATAGCTATGGAGCAGTTTTTACTGCTACATGGCTATCAAAGATGGGAACATTCAGGCATGCTGGGAGCTTCTCTGGAACAGAAGCAGCTCAACACAATGTGAACACTCTGTGCCAGAGCATTGTTAACTGTTGTCATCTTGCAAGTGTTAAGAGGCCCTTTGATTCTGAGCTGTTTAATGATAGAAAAAAACTAAATGCGGTGAAACTTTAAAAGGAAGGAAGGAAGGAAGGAAGGAAGGAAGGAAGGAAGGAAGGAAGGAAGGAAGGAAGGAAGGAAGGAAGGAGTTTAAGGCTTATCTATTAGTGTGCAGAGTGGAAGTAGAATCAAATTATTTTTCAATAGTTGGCAAGATGATTACAAGATGAGGTATTTTACTTATCTGGGCAGATCCACTGCAACTCGATTGTGCATAATCTGTTCTTTGAGTTGGCTTTTTACAGGCAACATAGCAAAAAATCTATGGTACCATCTCACCACAAGTGTCAGTGCTATAACTGGAGGCTGTAACTGGCCCAAATTGCTTGATCCAAGCCAAAAATGGAATGGGTTGTGGAAAAGCCCACCAGCAGCTGCCTGCAGTGATGTGGTCCTATCCTGTCCTTCTTCAGAGGCTAGGGAATGTCCCTATCTTTGATAGCTGTAGAGTAGTAAAAACTGTGTCACCTGATCACTGTAGTAACAGCCTGGTGCACATGGCCTGTTGTGGTAAGATGGATGCTCCCAGATGGTAGGGCTCACACTTTGACAGCTGGAAGATAAGTTCTAGGTAGGTTTGGGGAGGGGCACCACAAAGAGACCTCTTCCAGGGTCATTTCTAGAGCCAAATGACACCAGGCTCGATGTGGGTCACAACAGCTATCTTTACGGAAGATGACTGGAAAGGTCCAAGGCCCAGGAATATGATTGGGACCAAGTGGTTGCCCATTGAGTCACTCCTAAGTGTTGTTTCCATACCCCAGAGCAGCATCCATCATAATGTGGCCAGTGTCTCCCAGGGATCACTCTGGGAAGTGAACACTACAATCTATGTGGCAGCTAGCACGGTCCATATGGACCATGAAAAAGCTGCCTTAGAAAGTGATTTGAAAAGAAAAGTAATGGTAGACTTGCAATGAACAGACTCAAAGGAATCTTCCATGGAGTTTTACCAGGCATTTTCACTTCAGCTGTTTCACTTCATTTATTTCTGATAGCCAGTGAAGGGCAAGAAATTATTTTTAAAACTTGTTTTCACTTTGCTGGCTATCAGTTGTGGGCGTGAAGGGATTCTTCAATAAGTTAAGTTGATGTGGAAAATATTCCTTCACTGGCAAGGTCTTAATGGGTCTGGAACTTCCTCCAGAGCTTAATTTGCTTATTAGATTAGTCATTTTTGTTTTGTTTTCACTCCATCATAATATTGTACTGTTGTAACAGCAGAAGTTTTGAGCACGAATAATTGTGTACCCAGTTCATCTGCATTTAGTTAGGGTAACAATTCAACACTTGTCATTAGGTGGTTCAGATGGAAGGATATAGGATTTATATGACCTGTAATGAAATCAGAGTATTAATGAACCCAATAAGAATCTGCATTTACAGCTTCCCAAAATGTTATTCATTGTCTCTGTTAAAATCAGTACAATCTCTTCCTTGAGGACTTTATAATATATCATAGATAGTCCATCTGGTCCCAGCGCTTTTACTGTCCTTGTTTTTCTTATAACTTCTAGTTCTCTTGCTGAGTATTAATGAACCCAATAAGAATCTGCATTTACATAATTTGTGGTTACCTATGTTTAGCAGCAATGTGAAAACGTAAGGGAACAGAAAGAGTACGTTTATTTCTCTTTTTCCTCAATACAGGTGCCTTTTAATGTTCTGGGACCAGTGTCATGCCTGCTCTCTAAGAATGAATAATGACCTGTTAACTGTAACAACACAGAGCTTACTATTTGATCCTGACAATTGATTTAATGATGTTTCTGTGCACCATAATTGTGTCAGAGCAATTAGAAGACTAAAACAGTGTGGATTATGTGAGCGTTGCTTTCTCCAAAGCTTTGTCACCATCTGAAGCCAGAGGAAATCAGCAAGAACTGTGTGCTTTTGTGTAAAATAGAGCACAAAAAATATAATTGATGCAGTGGTGCAGCATAATTAGGCTGATTTAAATTGAGCTAGTAGCTAGAAACTGCAGAGGAGACAAACATTGACAAGAGCTTGAACGATGGGATGAAAGGGCTTACCTACTGTTGCAGTCCTGGAAAGCATGCAATTCCAAACCTGCCATTCTGTCCTACATCCAGGCATAGAATGACAATTCAACCACTTTTTTCCCCTCTACTGTCTTTTAAACTTAAAATCCAGCATGCACGTCCCACTGAATTATATAACAACTGAACATCAGGATGGTCTTAGTCACACCACTTGGTAACAGAGCGGGGCGCTTGTTCTTGTCTGAATGTTACTTTCCTAGCCAAACAACTTGTGGATGCTACTGAGAGCTTGTATTAGGAGTAGGTATTTTTCATATACTGTAAGCTTCATAGTAATCCCATCGGACATGGGATTACTCAATTGTCCTTCATCAATTCTGATTACAGGGTGCATTTTCTCTGCACCAGGTGTAACCCTTGAAGATCATCTCCTTCAAAATAAAAAGATAGAACCTCCATGTTTGTTTGTTTTTCTCAAAGATCCATAACTCTGACTATCAGACTATTGAAGATCTCAGTTTTGACTGGTAAGGTAGTCTGTCCGTAATCAAAGAAGTGTATTTGACAGATTAACTATAGCTACAGGATGGAAGGATAAGTCTAAATGAACTAGGGAAAATTAATATAGGCTGCATCCCCATAAGACTTATTTGCCTCTCTACTGTCCCTCTATTCAAGCGGACTTTAAAAGTGCCATGCAAATCAGGAATAAGCGTCCGCATGAGGCTCAGCAAAATGTGCATTTTTAACACACCTTCCGTCCCCATGGGAGCTGTGTTTTCTTTCCGCGTATCTTTTTCTCCCCGCCCCTGCTCTTGTTGATAGGGTACCAGTGGGAATGGGGAGGGACTGCGCTCGGCACGGCCACAACCAGGAAGACAACCCCTGACAAGTCCAAAGGAAAAATAGCCATCGGTTCTCTGTTCATCTCCCAGATCTTCCGCCCCCTGAAATGGCTTCTCGTGCCGGCAAAGGCAGTGGCTGCAGCTAGTGGCTGCGCAATTGCTCATTCATTCCCACCACTTTCCCCTGTTATCACTGTCAAAATCCACCCCGTACAGTAGCAATAATCTACCCACAGCTATTGCAACAATGTTGCAATTCTACACGATTCTGGCTCTTTAGTTCTGAGCTTTAGAAAGGGAAGCTGCTTGTGTTGTTACTGTGTGTGTAGGTGGCAATCCCCGTCCCTTTTGCCATGGAGCGTCCCCTAAGTAAATGTTGCGAGGAAAACCCGCCACTCCCCAAAAGAGCGCTGAAAGTCTTATTTAAAGGCCACTTTTTTTGTTGCGGGTTTTCTTTGTTTTGTAGCGCTGGAAGCTCATTAAAAACCCTGGCATGGGGGCGCTCAGAGGCAAAAGAAGATTTTTAGTAGAATTTAAATTGCTTGGGGATGCACCCATAGTCATATTGATATATACAAATTTGATCTTTTGGGGGAGCTTTCCCTAGCATACAGAGTCAAAAGCCCAAAATCAAAAGTGAATGAAATTTGGCAGAAAATGCTGACAGCAGTTGAACATAATGTTGTCCCAAGACTATGGAAGGAAAGAATTGAGAAGATACACAACTTGTACTAACAAAGATGATGGACATTAGATCTGTCGTGGAGGAAGGGGAGAGTGGGGTTTAGTAATGAGAATGAAAATTTGGATTTAAGATAAAACCAATTGTTTTGTGATTCAAATGCTTTTTGCATTTGCTATAAAGACTCAATAAAAACTTTTGTTTCTAAAGTGTGTCTACAGAAATGGACAGATGAGTGAAATACTGAGATATGGATACCCATGCTGTGAGGGTGGAGATGAGTTATGGATTCCCATGAAGAGAAAAGTTTAGATTCCCATGCTTCTCCCTTCAACTTGCTTTGCCAAAAAAGGAGGATCAGGTTTGTTTGTTTTAACAAATAGAAGATAGATTGATAAATAGTGCACATATGTATTTTCTTGTTTATGCATGTTGTGTTCTCAGCTTGCCTCTGGCAGAGGGACAGGGCTTTGCAGGAAGAACATACCAAGAAAAAGAAATATATCATGGCTTTGCAGAAACTGATCTCTCCTTTCAAGTGTATAAAGTGTATGTATATATAATGCATATGATGATGATGATATCATTATTTCTGTGACCCATTGGAGCCTCCTTTTCTTAAGATGTTCTTTCCTCAGCACCATAGTACATCAGTGGAGGATAATCCAGCCATAGGATATCAGAGGGAAATTTCAAACCTGAAAATATGCAGAGCTCTGGACATGTTTCAGTGTCTGGTGAAATGACCTGTAGACCTGCAGAAAAGGGAGACTCCAGACAGGGACAAAAGCATCAAAGTATGTTCACTGCTTCTGTCCCCCAAAGTAGGAATATAGCTCCCCCATCCCAGGGAAGTAAAAAGATGCTGGATAACCAGCATCTTTTTACTGTGTGCTTATCAGTACTTCATGTGCTCTTACCGCCAGTGATGGAGCTTCCTGTCTGGCAAACTGGAAGCAGCTTCACTGGAAATTTGAAGCTTCATACATATAGTATGGAGGACAGGAAGCAGCTCTGCCTTAAATGCAATGTTTCTAATCTTCCAGTTTGCTGGGTGGAAAGCAGGGTTCTTTTAAAGCCATTTGCTGGGATTTGAGAGCAGGAAAAGGTTTGTCCCTATGAGCATTTGGTGGGCCACCATGTGCGATGGGACACTGGACTAGGTGGGCTGTGGCCTGATCCAGCAGGGCTCCTCTTATGTTCTTATGACTGGAAAGACATTTGTGTTCAAAGTGGAGCACGGGGTGCGTCTGGAAGCACCCAAAGAGGGAGGAGGTGAGGGAAAAGTGTGTCACCTCTGTGAATAAAAATGGATGTGATGCTATCATGGAGAAACTGATGGAAATGTTAGGTGTAGAATTGATACATTGTGAATCAATCAATCATAAATCATGTACAGTAGAGCCTTCTATAAAGCAAGGGTTCAATTCCAAGGAAAAGGTGCTTAATAAGAGATATTATGAAAACAAACTTCAGTGTAAAGTGGGGGGTGGGTAAGAGAACTTCAGCAAAAACCTCCACGGACCTAAAATTGTGGTAGAAATGTGCAAACGCCTTTAATTTAGAATAAATCCAAGCTGAAGCAGGGGATTTGATAAGTTTGATACCAAATCACACCTTGCAAGCTGTAAATGTAGATGTTTAGTGAGATGTCTTATAGGGAGCTAACTTTTTATCAAGACAGCAAGCAAAGTTTTCCATATGTAAGGAAAGGTGCTTCAATAGATTATCTAAGTTCCAGGTCATTGAGTGCTTTACAAATGTACCTATATACCTGGAAGTGGCTCTGTGGGACCATCACACAGAGTGAGGCGTTTATACACACATACACACAAACATACACACACTGGGGACCTTTTTTACACTTGTTTGTCTGGGACACTCTCACACCCTCTGGGAGACTCCATCTGCACACCTCAGTGCCACCTTCTTCCCAGGGCAGCCTGGATTATGAGAGAGAGACCACAATCCTCATCAGCTGTGGAGAAGTAAAAACTTCACAGCTTGACTGGGAACGTCAAGTGCAAAGCTGTGAGGAGGCAGGGCAGCACAGCTGTGGTTGCATAATGTGTCATGTTGGCCATGGCCACAGCCAGGCACACGGTGGAAGATGCCATTGTTGTGGTGATTTGGACCATCCAGGAAGGATTGTCCACACCTCAAGTGGCAATGGGTAAATTGGGAACAGGGATAGGGATGCTGGCCACCATGGCTGAAATTAATGTCAGTGGGACTGCCTCCAGACTTGCAGAATAAATCCACAGTTAAATGTAAGAATGCAGAATACTTACTGCACAGGAACAACTGGCCATCCCAACTAGAAAGGTAGCTCCATAGCTTCCCCTAATGGAACTGTGAGAGTTAAAGAGGCACATGCCATCATGCCGGTTGAGACAGCCAATCAGATTTGAACTGCTCTTCCTACTCCCATCTTGATCTTCTCATTGTTCTGCCTTCACTGAGAGTGTGACAGTTTTTGGTGCAGGCTGCAGCCTTGGGCTTGTTTCCTGGGCTTTTGCAGTAAGATGATTGACAGGTGGGGCGGAGCATCATTAGAAACTGCCAAAAGGCACCAATGGGAGCAGCCAGATCTTGGGGTATTTAAGTCAACAACCCAGCATTCTCAGAGTCTCATGTCATGCAGTTTCCGCAAGAGAGGGATCACAGAGGGTTTGGCTTAACTCTCCAAACTTCTAGGCCTGCAACTCTAGGACCAGAGGGAAGGGGATAGAAAGGGGTCTTGCCTCTGGGGCAGAGGAAGACTGGGACGGGTGCCAGCCCTAGGCTGGGTGCATAGAAGGAGCTGTTTGCTGGGAGCCAGAGCAGAACAGGGGACCTTGCAGCAGATTAATATTGCCATGAGGTGGATTCCATTTGTTTAGGGATATTCTTCACACTGAATGGTAGTGGGAATCCATTCAGGGGCAGGAAGAGTGAGTGAAGCTGGAAGCAGGGTTTATTTATATTGTTTGCTTTCAGTGGAAATTCTTGCTGAGAATTGAACTTTATTTTATTTACTGCAACTATTCTTTCAAGCAACTCAAGGACTATTGGACTTGTCTTTATTTCACTTCTACTATTTATTTATTTATATTAATAAACATTTTATGTGCTGCTTTAGGGGAGGCTTGGCATACAAGTAATTAAAGCAGGACACCTGTGGGGAGTATAGTCCAGTTCATATACTGGCACCCCCATTGTGGGCAGTTGGGTCATGGTGCTTGGCAGCCACTTCCTTTCTGCAAAGCTCTGTGGAGGGCGAGACAGGAGGGGTTGGGCTGAGTTGCCACAGAGGGAAACTAGGATTTTGTTTATACTGCGCAACGAGTGTCCTATTACCCGCATTAAGGTAAGTGTGCAGTCCCAATCAGATAATGTGATGCCATGATGATCCATCGATCATTGTGTGCGATGCCTCGATTGTGACTGTGCATTCCGCTGCACAGTATAAATGTTTCTGGATACAGCCTGGGATTAAATTGTAATACAGAGAGTAATACAGAGGCCCAGCACACCACCAGAGCTGTCCCTCCCACCACCCATGTGCCCCCTTACTTTTGGGGCATGCTCTGGTGGCATCCTGGGCCTCTTTCCAGGCTCTCTGGAGAGCAAAACAGGCTTTCTGGAGCCTGGAAAGGCACTTCTGGTCTGCACACACAAACCCGGAAGTGCCTTAGAAGGAGGTACAGCAGTGTCGAGAACAGGTAAGTGGGGAAGAGGCAGGAATAGTGGGCTGGGGGAGGTTTATTCATCTTTAGAATATTTGTGCACGAATAAAAATATCCCCCTATACATGGGGGGTGGGGTTTGGCCAAAGCTTAATTTTCCCACATTTGGTTTGTGCAGAACCAAATGTGGGAAATGGGCTTCGTGCATACCCCTACCCACCAAGTGCCCATGGGCATCTCAGCAGAGACAAGAGAATGCCATTTCCTGCTTTCAAATCCCATCAAATGGCCTTGGAAGCATCCTACTTGTCCCCACAGCCTGAAAGACGTACTTAGGCATCCATCCTAGTAGTCACTGGTACATGGGAATGGTGGTGTGACTGAAGATTCCAAATCACCATGGCAACATCCAGGCACATGCAGGATGTTGCTGCAGAGGTTGCCATGGTGATCTAGCCTGCCCTGCTCTGGCCATCCACACTTCATGTGCTGCTGACATGGTAAGTTGCTGCCGTACTTCTACCTTACCTGACTGGTATGATATTATTACACCATACCAATCAGGTAAATGCAAAAAGGCACGTAGTGTAGGAATTAAGCTCTATCTAATTTCCATTCTGAATCTGTGCTACAAGCTATTCTGTGTGGAGTTGAAAATGCTATTGCTCAAGTGTTGTTGAAGGGTGCAAGCCTTCACCAGCATGTTAAGTTTCCACTAGATTGAAAAAAAAAAACACCTGGCACGTTTATTTCAGAGTAAGAGTGTTATGCAGATAATGGCTCTTGTGTGATTCCTTCTAGAAAGCAGCAGGCTACAAGCACTAGAGCAAGCAGGATTTCGCTGAAAGAACCGCTGACGTGCAGCAAACCTTTTCAAGTCAGGAGCCAGCTCTTCAGTCCGAATGCTTGTTGGCAAACTGCTGAATTGCAGGAGATTTTCAGCTCATTATTGGAGTGATTTTGACACTGTTGTCCACGCTGCTGTAGCCCGTTCTCTGAAAACTCAGCAGTCACCAAATCCATAATGGCAGCCAAAGCAGAGAGCCTTAAAAACAAAACGAAATGAAAAATGTTCTGCTACTTGCAACCTACTCCTCAGTTTTGCCTTTCAGGCATGACAAGTTCACTTGCTAAGTAAAATCCGAATGAATACAGCATTAGAATAAACTACTGACGGCTTTTAGAGTGTGAAATCATTATTGTACAAAGCAAGTCCAAGTTCAGAAAGCACTGAAACTAGCACTTCAAACACTGTGACAATTCTCCGCTTACAGAGAGCACCCAAGTGAACTACAAGAGGCAATAACACCTTGTCGTTTAAGGAAGACTTCTGGAGTGAAACGTAAGCAGGATTCTCATGACCATGTAATGGGATCATGTGAACAAAGGGCCTGAGAATCTGAACATTCCTTCACTTATCAATAAGATATTCCAGGATAAGCTCTTTCAGAGAGGTTTTAATGCCAAAGTAGGAGAAAGCACTCTCACAGCACCTTCTCCAGGTTTGTTTCACACCTTTGAAGTTTCTGTAGTGAGGAGTGAAAGGGAACATGCAACCAGCTTCTGCTTTAATTGACAGAACACTTGAATGCAAGAACTCCAGCCCTCAAAGTGCCTGAATCACCATGATATGACCCCTGTCCTGAGCTACAGAAGAAAGTAGTCCAAACATGAACCATGGCCTGGTCCACTACCCAGTACAGAAAGCCCCAAGATAAACAATCAAACAACCAAACAAAAAGTTCAGTAGTGATATGCACATATGAGATTTGTTTTTTTCATTTTATCATTAAAGTAACAATCAGCCATCAAACCATTTAACTGGAAAAAAATGTTTGCATTCAATTTTGCACTTTTTTTTCATGGGCACAAAGCACAAATGTTCAATATACAGTAATTGTTCATGTTTGAAAGAGGGACATTGGTTTGATTCAGTCAGCTTTTTGGGTGCAAATATCCAGAAATGAGAACTATTCAAATGAATTTTCAACTAAGAATTGAATTTTGCATATCTCTAATGTTTAGCTGTTTCCTAAATATGTACACTGTAGGAGCCTGCTTGAGGGAGGGCAGCCCATCCAAAACCCTTGCAAAGCATTATAGGAACCAGAATGTAACTTATCCTGGGCTTAAATGTATTGCAGACCTTTCAGATTTCAGGGTTAGCAGTTGACTTAAATTAGTCCTGCCCTGTTGCCAATTTTTATTTTTTTTATTTTTAATGATTGCACTACTGCATTATTTTATTTATTATTTAGAAAATGTATATCCCACCCTTCGCTGAATGGTCCAGGGCAGGTTACAATGAAATTAAAACATATTGAATAGTGAAACATAATTAAATGTATAACCCCCTTTGTCCAACCCCACCCTCCCTCCCTCCCTGACAGCACCCTGAGGAAGCTGTTTAAGAAGCAAAAGCCTAGGTAAAAAGATTTGATTTCACCGGGCATCAAAAACTATACAGTGAAGGTGCCTGGAGAGCATCAAGAGGGAGGCTGTTCCAGAGTCTAGGGGCCACAACAGAAAAGGCCCTCCTGAAATCCCTATGCCTAGTACCTCTGAAAGGGAAGGGACTACAAGAAGGCCCTCTCCCTGAGATCTCAGTGCCTGGGCAGGTCTATATGGGAGAAGGCACTCTTTCAGATACCTAGGGCCAAAGCCATTTAGGGCTTTATACGTCAATGTCAACACCCTGAATTGGGCTTGGTAACAAATAGGTAACCAGTGCAGATCCTTTAAGATCAGTGTGATGTGAGTCTGGCCAGAAACTCCGGTCGGGAGTTGAGTTGCTGCATTCTGCACCAGTTCCAACTTCTGAACTGTTTTCAAGAATAGCCCCACATAGAGCACATTACAACAATCTTATCTGGTCTTAAAGCACATTACAATAGTCTACAGTAATCTGGTCATGAAGCACATTACAGTAGTCTAATCTGGCACATTGGTCTTAAAGGGTCTGCACTGGTTTCCTATTTGCTACCAAGCCCAATTCAAGGTCTTGACACGAACATTTAAAGCCCTAAAAGGCTTGGGTCCTGGGTATCTGAAGGAGTGCCTTCTCCCATATAGACCAGCCAGTTCACTGAGATCTCAAGCACAGCACCCACCTCAAATCCGTATCTAAGTCGTCCTTCCACTGCGTGTGCGGAAGGATGGGGGTGGGTAGATCCATATGCAATAGATACGGATCTACCCTCATAGATCCGGATCTACCCTGCATCCAGATGTATTCTAAACTGGATTTACTAAATCTGAGGCCTTTTCGCACAGGCCTCTCCGGTACGCGTGGAAGACAGCTCCGGACGAGGCATTCGCATTGCCCGAGCGGGGCTTGCGCCGCCTCGTGTCCGGAGCTGTCTTCCACGCGTTCCAGATGCAGAGCACTTTAAAGTGCTCTGCATCCGTTCCAACACGTACGAGCCGCCCCGGCGCATTCCGGGAGAGAAGCGTTCACACGCTTCTCTCCCTGACAGCCGTCGGCATGCCCCCAGGGCCCGACTTGCCGGGCCGGCGATCGCGCCGGCGCGGCGAAGCCGGTAGACGGGACCCACAGAATTGGGGTTCCCCTTTCCCATCTGCCTGGGTCAGTGACCCTGGCAGATGGGACAGGGGAACCCCGATTCGGTGCGTCCCGTCTGTCGCCTCCGACGGCCGCCGGGACGTGGCTCCTTCCCGGGTCCGGCAGCCCCAATGGGGCTGCCAAAGCCGACGAGCCACCAGCATCGGCGTCCTGTCGCCCCTTTCTGGGGTGGCAGGAGGTCGATGTTGGGCTGGCTGGGGGCGAGGAACGCCTTGGTCGACCGGAGCGCATTGCTCCGGTCCCCCAAGGGTCCCTCCCGCCCCCA
Source organism: Aspidoscelis tigris stejnegeri (assembly GCA_023333525.1). NCBI lineage: Eukaryota > Metazoa > Chordata > Lepidosauria > Squamata > Teiidae > Aspidoscelis > Aspidoscelis tigris. Next base: position 12,151,312 of record JALMGA010000006.1, on the reverse strand, counting down.
TCGCGGCCGTCTGCGAGGCGCCTCCAGCCCGCAGATGAGTCCCCCGCCCCCCCAGTCCCCAAAACCCCCACCCCAACCACCCTCCGGCCCGGATCGGGCCCATCTTCGCTCTGTGGGTGCCTACATCGAGGCACCCACAGGGCGAAGATGTTTCCCCCCCTCCCCCAGGGCCCTGGGAGGACGCGCGCAGGATGGATCACCTACCTCGTGGCCGTCCAGCGTCCGACTGAGGGTGGCATTGTGGGATCGCGCAGGACGCAGCCCACCTAGGCCCCCTATTGGACAAGCAGCGTTCTGGCGCGCTTGTGTGTGAACAGTAAAAGCGCCCGGAAGTGTCTTAAGCTTCCCGCCTGCACGCGTTCCACACGGAACGCGTTGCAGTGCGAAAATCCCTCTGGATGAGGTAGATCTGGATTTAAATAGGTAAGTGCAGAAGCAGCCTAACTAACTAACTAACTAAATGTTGTACCTGCAGCAAGAGCATTTCTATTATTGCATGTATAAGTTAAGTATAATTATCTTATAGAATCATGGCATGTTTATTTGTTTTTCTTGTAGCAAGATCTAACCGCTAGAATGTCAAAGACAACCACCCACGTACTTTATTAGAATTTTTTGTTTCTACAACATGGTTTTGCAGTATACAGTCTTCTTTTCCAGCTATTTAAAACACCTGAATTTAAACCAAATTAAAGCCATTTATGAAATTGCAAAGGGATTTCTATATATCTTTTTCTCCCTAATAAGCACTGCCTGCTATAACCTTTTAAAACTAAATCTTCAGGGTGGTTTTTTTTTTCTCTCTTTCTTCTTTGCATGAAGGAAGCAGTGATGTGCTTATCATTCCAATTGACTTACTCTGTCATATATTTAGAGCACATAAATGAATATTGATTTTATTATTACTACATGAACAGCTGCATCAGCATTTTGGGAGCTTTTGCATTTGAGGGTTCAAAAATTGACCAGTGTAGCAGTTCAGAATGAAATGTTCAGCACCTAGAAGAAGGCATTTGCCATATAATGGAAACAGGAGGAGGAATGGATGATGGAGATATACACCAGTGGAAGCCTCACCTTTGGTCTCAAATCATACTTAGATACATCCAAGATAAAATACAGTTTAGGGAGACTAGAGACTCCTGTCAGTATCTTCTCTATCCTCTCTTGAACTTTCCAGCTTCATTTTGAAATATGCTTCTGCTATCCGATATATACAACTGCCTTCCTTTCCTTTTTCAAACAAGAACTCTCCCCAACCCATCTCAATAGGATGATTTATTTTTCTTAGTGTGATACCCATATATAGACTAGCAGCTATGTGCATATTCTGTTTGACTGGACTGGCATAGCCATTCCTGAGGCAGCAGATGACTAACAGCCCAGAGCTGTGATACACATGTGGTTCTGTCCAAGTGGTCAATATTCTGAATGGGCAGTGCTGCAGTATGCCTTTGTTCATATCAGGAAAAATAAGGAAGGAGGAGGAGGAGTTGGCTTTTCTACCTCACTTTTCCTCACCTATTTAAGGGGACTCAAAGCGGCTTACAAAGCCTTCTGTTCTTCTCCCCACAATAGAACGCCCTGTGAAGTAGGTGGGGCTGTGAGAGCTCAGAAGAGAGCTGTGACTACCCCAGGGTCACCCAGCTGGCTTCATGGGGGAGGGCAGAATTGAACCTGGTATTCCCAGATAAGAATCCGGCTCCCTAACCACTAGAGCAAACTGGCTCATAAGTGTCAAACACGCAAATTGAAATCTTGAGAAAGATTCATAGCAGGGGGAAAAAAATAGACTTTTAATGTCTTTGTACTCAAGAGTTACTTTGAAATTTCCTTCACGGTCAGCTAGCACAGCAGGATCATGTGCAACTATAAGCAGCTTCATTCTGGCACCTTATGTGTTGGCCTTGCTCAAAATAGCATGTTTTGCTTGGTTGCTTGCATTTGCATGGTTTCTGCAGGGCAGAATCCTCACTTCATTAGATAACTTTGAGGTAGAACATGGTCTCTCAGCCTGAATGAGTCAGCTATACAATGGATTACAGTGACACATTCTATACCTCTGACAGAACATTCCTAGCTTCTAAGTCCCTATGGAGAACTGTCATTCATGTACAAATACCTCCTCACCCAAAAGCATACCCAGCTTGTTGACAAGAGTCTTAACTTTTCCTCTGCCTACGCTTGCCTGAGATTTTTTGTTAACATTACAGCAGTGTTCTTGATAGCCGCCATTTGTATATCTCTTCCAAGTGATAAGTGCTTTACATTAGAATGTGTGCAAACTATATTTTTCTAGTTTAGTTTGGTTTGAGCCAAACCGTAAACACTGCACACAAATTCAAATTGAGCTTCAGTTCAAATGTTCAACACCTAGGGATGTGCGTGAATGAGTTTGTTTGCATTTGATTCATAAAGAATCAAATGTAAGAAAATTCATATTCATTCAAATTGATCCCCTTTGAACGTGGTAGGATTCTATTTGATATGGATGTATTCTTATGAATTCCTACAAATATCCGATATGAACACATACGTATCCGATACGTATCCAGTAACATATAAAATCCACCCTGAATCCACTTGGAATCCACTCTTAAACCATTTTGAATGCACTCTAGATCCATTGCAGATGTGACTGGCACTATTTCATGAATGATCTGAAACATTCGTACAAACGTTCTGAGCTCACTACCTCCTGTGGCAACCTATTCCAATTTTTCTAATATCTAATCCCTCTGCCCTTGAGACACTTGAAAACCACGGTCTCTTCTCAGTCTTCTCTCCTGCAGGCTAAACATTCATTGATCCCTGAACCGTTCCCCGTAGGACATGGTTCCCAGACCAATAACCGTTTTGGTAGCCCTCCTTTGAGCTTCCTCTGTTTTGTCAGTGTCTTTTTTAAAGGCATTGGTAAGCAATCCTCTGTATTTGAAAGTTATATTTTCCCACTTCCCAGGAAATCCTCACTCTCTGAATGATCCCCCCTTGTATCTTACAGTGCTCTTTGCTTACATAATATGCTTGCTGATCCCATGCAAAATAAATAAATAAATAAATAAATACAGAGCATGATATTTCATTGTATGAAGTAGAATTAGAGTTGTACCTGCACTTGGCATTTCTGCACCTCGATATTGAATTGAAAAGCAATATCAGAACCAAGAACCAAAACAAAGGGAGGGAGAAAAGAAAAGAAGGAAGACTATGGATAAAGAGTGCATTCGATTTGCTTTTACAATAGCAACTAGGAGTGTGCACAAATGCAGTGTTATTTGAATCAAATATTCAAATTCAAACAAATAGATTAAAAAGGAATGTATTCAAATTTGAATTGATTCAAATACATTCGTACCTATTTGTTCGAATATTTGATTTGTATTTGAAGATATGGTACTCTCAATTAAGAACAGCATGCCTGGATCCCCTTTTGCAAAATATGACATTTTGGAATGCAGAGCAAAAAGTGAACTACCTTTTGCAGGGAGAGAATGCTCAGGCAACATATAAGGTAGCTTTGTACTTGCTTAAGGCAGCCCGGCTCAGGAAACTTTTCATTGAGTCTAAGGGAGTGCCTTGTAAGGGTGATGAGGATATGTAACTTGAAAATATGTACAGACCTGATTTTACTCTTGTTTATACTGATTTTATTCTTCTATGGTTTTATCTTTGAATACTTGATACTTGATATGGTCAAACGACTAATCAATAAAGTTTATTCATTCATTCATTCATATTTGAAGATATGAATGTCCACAACATTCGTATATGTCCGTATGCATATGTATGCACCCGTACGCATCCCATTTTTATCCCATATGTATCCATACAAATGCTTAAGGATATGAATAAGATGCGTATAGATACATATGTAATGCATATGTATCCGTACACATACAAACATCCGAATAATTCATATGGGTGATCTGAAACATTCAAATGAATTTGAATGTTAAAAACGAATGTATAGACATTCAATTTGAATTCAGATGTCCAAATTTGAATGAATTTGATCAAATTTTGAATGTTTAGAATATTCTGGCAGATCCCTAATAGCAACTTTGTACTGATCCCAAATAGATTTAGATATATCTATTAAGTACAGAAAACAAAGTTTAATAACATTTTAGAAACAGATTGTTTACAGGTGGCTAAAATTCTGCTAAAGAATCACAACATAAGATTATACAACTAGTGCTTGGAATAAACCCAAGGAATCTTTGCAAGCGGCTTTGATATCCATAGGTAAAATGGCATGCTGTAGACTAGGAAAACATGACAAAAAACACCCACAGCCTTTCAAAAAGCTACTAAATACATTTGAATGCTCTAGATATCAGTCGCTGTTAACATGCTTCAGAACTTGTGTTAAATTTCGCTGCACTTAGATCCTTTGAACTAAATTGATGCCACTGCTTCTGGGCAGCTGCGTATTTCTGTTTCTTGTTGGGAAGAAAACAAGGAATACAAGACTTAGAGTTATTACTGCCATGTGCCTGTCCATTCCTTGCTGTGTTAATCCGCCCTAGCCTCTGTTGTTTCTTCACCACAGGAAATGCTTTTTACAGTCTTTAAGTGCTGTTGAGTGCAAAAGGGTAAATAGCTTTGGAGTGACTTTTAAGAGAATGAGAGACAGAATGTCATGCACCAAACAAGGAAGCTTCTGTTGGAGCTGAAGAGAAGAAGCCGTCAACATTTGTCAAAGAGAGATTGCTTTCTTCTGTCCACCGGGATAACACAACTCTCAATAATACACCAGGGTGCCCAAAGAGTACGCATTAATAAGTAACACAATTATAAATTATACAGCATGCTTCTTGTAATAAGACACAGTTTCAGAGACTTATCAGGGCATCTTAAGTTTCAGGCATGATTTGACTAACAGTAAACAGATGTCAAGAAATCATTAGAAACTATATTGCAGTTGTAACAGGTATGCAAAAAGGGATCATTCTGGAGAAATATATGTTCCCCATTAAAAATGTGCACAAATGTGGGTTTGTTTGTTTGTTTGTTTGTTTGGCATTCTATTCTAATTGAATCGAATACCTGAAAATCTGATTCTATTTGAATCTTCTACATTTGAATTTATCAAGATTTGATTTGAATTTACCAAATTCAAATCTATTCGTTTGAATTTTTGGTTCGAATCTGCACATACGAATGTCAACAATACTCGTATGTGCACGTACCCATCTTCCCCATATGCATACACTTTTGTATGCATCTGTACACGTCTATATGTATTTTGTAGTTGTCCCGTATGCAACCCATTTCCATCCCGTATGGATTCGTACAAATGGGTACGCATGTGTGAAAGATGTGAATCTTCAAGTATGCATCTTGTATGAATCCGTACACTATGAAGCCATAGTGTGATCCAGGAAGATGTCTCAAGGACCTGAATGTCTGGATAATTCAAATGAATGGATCTGAAATTCAAAATTCAATTTGAATGTTTACATTCAAGTTTTGGGACATTCTGTTTGAGTTCGAATGTCAAAATTCGGCACATTCAATCAGATTTTGAATGCCTATGAATATTTGTGCACATCCCTATCCCCCATACAATTATTATGCGGACTTTCGTTTTGAGCAGGAGGAGGAGAAGGAAAGAAAAGAAGAATCATCTTGTTCAAAAAATGCAGGCACAGAAATCACTGTTCAACCCTTTCAAATCACAATTCAGTCTTTTATAGGAACTGTGTTTTGGGTGCATCTAGCAGATCAATGTTTAAGCACCACTGATTTAAATCTTTCACAAGCTGTTTCTGCATTTACCATTATAAGTAGGCTGTGTTTCCACTAACGTTTTAAAAATGATTTGAAAATTGTCCCTATTACAGTTTGGGTTCCCGTGTTTTCCGAGGAGTAAATCACTAAAAACCACAATTAAAAAACACCTGAAAATACAGGTGTTTTTTTCCCATTTTTGCTGCTAAAATGCTTTATCTTTATTCCTTTGGGAATGGTACCGCAGTATTGGGGGCAGATGCGTCATGAAATGGGTGGGGTTTCACCCTGCACTACAGCCCCTTGCCAGATTTAAAGTTCTCAAGCCTTTTTCCCTGGCAGACCACTTCACAGTTTCATTTTCAGCCATTTCACACTGATAACAAGTAACAACTCACCCACTTCACTTCACAATGATAACAAAGTTGCATTTCCCAACCATGCTTCCCCTCACTTTTTCCTTTTTCACCTGGGTTGGCTCTTTCCTGCATGGGTGAGTGGAAGAAAGGTGCAATCAAGGAGAAAGTGAGGGGAAGGCTTAGGGAGGTGATTTTGTGTAACATCGTAAGATGGGGCATTGGAGGATGGGGCTCTGGAAGTGATCCCCATGGTCGTGCTTGCTGGAAGGTTTGACTTTGCTATGGAAAAGCAAATGGCAAAGGCAAATGACAGAAGCAAAAGCAGGAGGGGAGAGAGAATTGGGATTCCCCTCCGTATTTAACCATGTCATCATGGGATCAGACCCAATCAGGAGAAAGGGGTGGGCACCCCAGCTGGCAAAGGGTAGGGAGAAAAAGATTTGCTTTCCCCAATGCATTTTTGAGGTGTTTTCTGTGGGAACAGCAGAATTGGGGTTGACTGTGATTTAAAGTCAAGGAAGTGGGATCAGCCAGAATGCGCCTTTGCATCGGGTTTTGTGGTTTTGTTTTTAAAAACTAAGGTGGGAACACAGCCATAGTGTGATCCAGGAAGATGTCTCAAGGACCTGATTTCCACAGATTATTTTGCCATGGTATATGCCCTACTCCCTTGGTATGTTCCACCTGTAAGAAATGAAGCATAGAGTAGGATAGGATGCCCATATGATGTTCTATCCTGCTACAGAACATGGTCTGAACATGTGTATTATGTGGGGAAATTAGCCTACTCTGGCCACAAACTGATCTGGAAATGATAGCATTTAAATTGGAATGTTTTTTGTTAAAATCAAGTGAGGAGCAAGCAAGATAAATCTCAGAAATGGTTTTATTAAGAGAGCATCAGCATATATATATGTATGTATGTATGTATGTATGTATGTATGTATGTATGTATGTATGTATGTATGTATGTATGTATGTATGTATGTATGTATGTATGTATGTATGTATGTATGTATGTATGTATGTATATTAATGGCAATTAGGTGGGAACTGTGCAGAGCACAGTCAAATGTATCAAAATACAAGCAGAAGGGAATCCCAACAGAGGTGGAAGCACAAGGCTTCACCAAATAAGGAGTGTTAGCTCAGCACACTGAAAAAGTATCAATGAAAAAAATTGAGGCAAATTTGGGTGACTCATAGTGAAAGGACAGAGAAGAAAGCAAAATAAACTTTTATCCTAATAAAATCCTAAGCTAACAGGAGCAGCAGTTCTTACCCTCATTGATGTGAAGAGGACATGGGATCCATGCTTTTGTAGAGGGTGAAACTGAAGTGGGAGGAGTGCGATGGATCCAGGGTATAGGCTACAGAGGGCAGGAAAATTTCTTAGGCACTTTGCAAACCCCTTTGCAAACTGCTTAAGAAAGCTTTTGGTGCAAACAGCAAAAAGGGTGGGAAACATTGCCCAGGCCCTTTTGCATTGATTGGCTGCAGGCGAAATTGGAGGGAAAACCTTCCCAGGGGCTAGAAGACTTGAGTGACAGCCAGGAGGAGTTTCCTTCAGTATCCAATAGCAACAGCCAATCAGAGTGCTAGGGTTTGTTTGCTATTTAAAGCAGAAACCAGATCTGTATTGGTCTTTCTCTGGGCAAGATTTGAAGGGGATTGATCATTGGGGGTCTTTCTCTGAGGGAAATTTGCTAGGGACTGACAGGGCTGGGGGTTACAGCCAAGCAAGGGAGGACTGGGCCTTGAAACACCCAGGGGAACATTACATTTCCTTGGTAAGGTTTGATCTCAGGCAGACCTTAGACGTTTTCGCACACGGGGTTTGGAACGCGCGGGAGACAGCTTCGGGTGCAGCATTCGCTTTGCTGCGGCCAAGTTTGCGTCCCGGCATGTCCGGAGCTGTCTTTCACGCGTTCCAAATGTAGAGCACTTTAAACTGCTCTACATGCGTTTGGGCGCGCACGAACTGCCCGCAGGCATTCGGGAGGAGAAGCGTTTGTGCATGCTTCTCTCTCCTAACAGCCGCGGGCTTGCCTCCCCTGCCGGCGCAGCTTTGACAATCAGCTGTTTTCAGCCAGCGCCAGCTGCGGGAGCCTCCTCAGCTGTCTCCCCGCCCCTTGCCATTGTTTGCCGGCTAAGACAGCTCACGACGCTTTGAGCATTCACACACGGGCCCTCAGGAATGCGTTTACACGCATCCCTGCACCCCTCTGTGTGAATGCTCAAAGCGTCTGAGCTGTCTTAGGTTTCCCGTCCTACTCCCGTTCCAAACGGAACGGGAGTAATGCGAAAATCCCTCTGGTCAGTGGGAAAAAGTGGAGAAGTTTGACTTTTTTTCCTTTGTGGGAGGAACACAGTTATTAAAGGAAGTCTGGGTTATTGAGAGACTTATGGAACTATAACTAACAATACTTGAACTTTATCTTCATCTTCATTATTACCTAATAGCTTGTTATCAATAATAAACCTGCTTTGGTTTACTTTTTAAGTGCTTGTTACCAGTTTACTGAACTTAGGCTGTAGTACTCACTCGGTCATTGCATGTTCCCAGCAACCTACTGGTGCCTGGCTACTCTTAGGAGGGCAGGCATTGGCGGGACTCTTTACTTTGTTTTGGTACAGAAAACTCTAGACAGAGGGCAACTGTCATGATGAGGTTATTCCTTTTGCCTTAGCCAGTCTTCGGAAATGCAGATGTAATTAGCTGCTTGCACCTTGAGACAGGCTGTCTTGACTTTTAAACATCCTAGGGACTCTCTAACATCCTACCTTTTTTGTTGTTAATGGCCCTAGTCTATAAGTGCTTATTATGTTCATTATGTTGGAGCCAACCCATGCTGACTCTCAAGCTGTCATGAGCTTTAGGAGCTGGTGTGTTGTTTGCCCCAATCTAGATGATCTTACTTTGTCTCTGGAACAATTGTCTCAGCTTGGAATACATTGCCTAATCCAGATGGGGCATACCACTCTGATTTGTTATAGTTCTGGTAAGTATGGAAATAGCCTTTCTCTGTGATATCATAGACCCTTGTATGTAAAGTCTCATGGATCATAAAGGAAATAGAACTGATGACAATGTTTGTTAATGATGTCATGGACTTTGAAGCTTCATCCTCATAGGTACCACAAGGTACTTACGAGATGGCCCAGGAATGGGGCATCCAAACATCTGGACACAGCTAGGGTTGTCAATTTGCATGTATCTCCTGGGCTTCTCTATCCAGCCCAGGGGTTGTCTTACCTGCAAGGCTGTTATGATGATTCTTGAGGCAGCTGGTTGCCCTATAGGCACTTCCTCCTTCTTTGTGTGGAAGGCCAGAGGGGATAGGAAGTGCCCTAGAGGAAGAACTAAAAACTGGCATTTCCATATCCCCCAGGAACCACTTGTCATGAGTTGCTCCCTCACCAGACTGCATTCCATCCACTTTGAGGTGCAGACTGGCAATGAAGAAGAAGCAAAAGATGGTTGAAAGAAGTAAAAAAGAGAGCACTGAATATGAAAAAAAAACCATTAAAACGGTTTTGTTTGACATCTTGTAACACTGGCAATTGTGGTTACATTAGAAGAAATTGTATCTTAGGGTATTTTTTTTTCTTTTAAAAAATGTTAAGTATTTATTTAGTTCCCACATTTTTACATTAATGAAGTGGTTCACTCAACAGCAAAACTGAAGATGCCAGAAGAGAGCATAATGAAGTATCCTGAAGTACATCATGACCTATAGCATCTCTTGGACCACTTTTGTTAAGCACAAAAATTACCTAGAGATATACCAGGAGAGTTCATCACTACAAAACACATTACATGGAATTAAAAATAATTTTTAAATAATAAGAGTGTAAAATATCCATTGAAGGGTGCACTGATTGGCACACAAACTCCTTTTATTTGAGGAGGAGGAGGAGGAGGGGAAACATTGGGGCAATAACTCTGGCTCTTTCTGCACTTTACCTTATTCTCTACACTAGTGCATAGTAAGAAAGGCAGGTTCTGCTGTACTGGGCACTAGCATGTGGATGGCAGGTTTCCTATTACAGGATATAATTTGGAATGACGCCTAGTGAAGATAGAGCCTCCATTTGACCAGAAACAAATCTGCAGAATTACATTCAAACTTTCAGCTTCAGCAGACAGTCTAGACAATTTAAAATAGAAAAAGAAAAAAGCTTCTTGGTCTAGTGGTTAAGGAGCCAGACTGTTATCTGGGAATACCAGGTTTGATTCTACCCTCCTCCATGAAGCCAGTTGGGTGACCTTGGGCTAGCCGCAGCTCTCTTCTGAGTTCTCACAGCCCCACCTACCTCACCATGTGTCCGGTGTGGGGCGAAGAACAGAAAGCTTTGTCAGCCACTTTGAGTTCCCTGAAATGGGTGAGAAAAGTGAGGAAGAAAAGCCAACTCTTCTTCTTTTCATACACCAACATTAAGGAACTTTTTTCTGGGCCACCAGGGTCTTCTTCTTCTTCTTCTAATATAGTTCATAAAATTTTATAACGTTCTGGAAGAGGTAATAAAGAATGTCTCCCTCTCTCTCTCTCTCTCAAAAAAATAATAATCAAATTTTGTTTGATTTTTTACTGTCACAACCACCCGAATATATATTCCTTATTATCAGGATTGCACCAAGGTTGTGACACTTGGGCAGTCCTGACTGATTTTGGGCTAGATTACCAGAAAATTAAATCGGTGTATGTTAGACTGGGAAATTAAACCACATCCGAGAATAAGATAATGACAAACTATTTACACTTGATGCTGTTGTCAAGAAACCCTTACAAATACTTGTGTACTGTCAGCATGAACTGTGCCTATCATGTGAGTAGCATATATTTCGTGGATTAATTGCATCCTATTAACAAGTAATCACTTTCTTCAAAGCAACATAAAGAGGGGTGGAAATGATTTCCTCTCCCATAAAAAGATGATGGTGAGGAAATCTTCTTTCTTCTGAGAGAAGGCATTTGAGAATTTATTAAAATGCTTACTCAAGACTTCTTGGTAGTTTGTGTTGTATGCCTCCACATGGACAACTTGTTCAATTTCCATAGGCACTAAAAAAGAAGTCCTTTTCAGTTTATATCAGTAGTTCTTCCCCATGTCACTCTAAACACACGCTCTAACTACGCGTAGCACACTGCTGTAAGTGTAACTCTGGATGTGCATGAATATTCATAGGCATTTGAAATCTGATCGAATGTGCTGAATTTTGACATTCAAACTTGAACAGAATGTCCTGAAATTCGGATTTCGGATCTATTCATCAGAATTATCTGGACATTCGTACGTGTACAGGTTTGTACACGATGCATACTTGAAGATCTACATCTTTGCAGCATCTGTACACATTTGTACAGATCCATATGGGATGAAAACGGGTTGCATACTGGATAACCACGGGATTCATATGGACGTGTATGGGATTCGTACAGATGTGTAGGGATGTGGCACATACACATATTGTGCAGATTTGAATTAAAAAAAATTAAACAAATAGATTTGAATTTGGTAAATACAAATCGAATCTTGTTAAATTTGAATTTAAAATATTTGAATTGGATTGGATTTTGGGGTATTTGATTCAAATAGAGTGTCAAAAAAAATTTGTGCACATCCCTAGTTGTAACTATTGCCAGCAAAAAACCAGGTGAAGGAAGACAGTGGGAAACTGAGAAGCCATTTTAGAGCACTGAATACTTCCCCTAAAGTGTAGTTTTTACGTTTCATGAAATCCAATACTGCAAATATCCTGCCTAGTCACACATTGTCTCACATTGTACATGAGAAGACTTTCCCTGTAGAAAATGAGCTTGTTTTTAACAGTGAACAACACATGACTTTAGAAAGTCAATCACAGCCTCACCAGGAAGGATGTGATAAAACCTCTTATCCAAAGACTGGCAACTTGTTTGTGGGAAAAGTATTGAAAAGAGATCTGTTATGTGTTGACTGAAGAAGCTCCAGAGCCTAAACTGTTATGTGTATGTTGAGATTGTTCTTGACAGTATTGTTTCTTTCTCTGCATGACAGTGCAGGCCTATTTGCTGCCAATAAATTCCTTGTTTTCTCCAGCTAAAGAAAGAGCAGGTATTGGGTTGCTCAAGGTCAGAATGGGGAGGTGAGAATGTGCTTCAGGTGTGGGATTCACTTGAAGACACTGGGGGAGTTGTCATGGCGTGTAGGCAGAGCTGGAGTAACAGACATTTATATCACACATAAAAGGGATTCATTGGAGTCATATCTTTGCAACTCAGGACCCAGAAGTAGCTGAGTAAAGAACTACCATTTGGAGTGAATGTGATCTCTGAAACTAGCATCTGATAAACAGGACTTTCAGTTTGATTCCATTCAGTTCCTTGAAGACCAACTTGCCTTTCTTATAGCGCCTGCCCAGAACTTTGCAGGGTGTAGCTATCATTTGTGAAATCCATTCCAAATCACGGAGAACTAGCCTGACATCTGAACTACAACCTCAGACACAGATAATCTCACTGCTTTGCTATTCTGGGGATGAAATCACTTTGCTGGAAAGGGAAGAAACAAGATAAATTTTTGAAGGAATATCCTTCACGCTGTTCTTTCTCCAGCAGGACATCTGCAGCTGAAGAATATCAGATTGCAGAACTGAAATCACATTTACAAGAAGGAGTACCTCTGTGTAGTTGATTCCATGGCTTCCTGTGTTGGTTGAAAATCATTTCGCTTCCTATTCTTCCCTTCACACACACGCTACTGCAAAGTATTTCCTTGAAGAAAGCAAGAAAAATGCCTGCTGCATTTCCAGAACTCCCACTGCTCACAGGTTTTTTTTTCATCAGGAAAAATGCTTATTTAATATCCATTTAATTATTTTTTTCTGTACTATCTCCCACCAATGATATAATCACAAAGCAGTTTTAAACATTATCAAAAGCGGCTAAAACTATCACTGTCATTTAAAAAACATTATCCAGCACCATCTCCCCATATCTGTATTTTCCCTAAGCTTGAACCATATTTGTTTCCCTGATGCCTTGTTCATCATTCCATTTATTTTAACAATGTGGATCTGTATGTATATGTGAGACTTGGACTTTTTTGTTTTAGTTTTGAGTTTAAAGATTCTCTTTTGTGACTATACCTCCGGATATGTGCCAGAGCATATGTGATAAAAGTATTCAAAGTTCAACATCCAGGAATGTCAACACTTGGTTGGAAAGACATCAGAATGACCTTAGTTGAGCCATGGTATAGAAGAGTAATTCTAATCCTTTATCTCTGTTCATATTCACTAACAAAACAAAAATCAATCAGTCAATAAAAATATCTTGAATTTATATAATCTGTGTTCACATTTATTATACCCCTGGGGGATCACTGGAATTTTCAATATTTTGTTGTTTTTCTGTTCCTTGGCTTCACTTTAGGATAACTGGGAGTGCGTTCCCATACGAGATTAAATGTGAATTCAATCTATTTTCAGGATCGTCTGATCCTTTTTTTTTTTTTTTAATTCCTGGACTTTATGAGGACTATCTTGCTTAAATCCACAGGGAAAAAAATACTCAGAAAAACTGTTATCGATTCTGTTTTGGAGCCCAGCCTGCTTTTTACCCCCCCTCCTTTTGGAACACTACTGGACTATCCAAGGAGGAGATCAGCCTTTTGGACTGCCCCCCTCCATGCTTCTGGCCAATCCCTGCCATGGATGGGTGGGATTTCACATCTGGGAAGATCTCCCCACTCTCCTTGCCATGCCTACAATGCTAGAGCCCCAATAAAAAAAACAGGCTTGGATTTCCCCTGAATGCCACTGTAAATATGTGAAATACATAAAATTATAGCTATTCACAATCACAGAGGGAAATCACTTCCATTAAAAAGCAACAACCATATAGCTATGTATAAATCATAGCATCCCCTTCTCTTTCTCCTCAGAAGAAAGTTCCATTATCAAGATATTGCCTCTCCCCCCACCCTCTCCCTCCATTTTAAAAGCAAGCTTTCCTCCCAGCAGCTCTCTTTAAGGGGACTGGTGGGAGCTGCAGCCCATCAGCCAGCCAGCCAGCCAGCCAGCCCCTGATAATGCAGCAGTAAGGGGGGGGAGGGAGATAGAGAGAGAGGAGGGGGGCTAAGCAGCTGATTCAAAGCAGAGAAGGAGGGGAATCCCCTCTTCTCTCTTTGAACCTGTGCAGGAGCCATGAGGCTCCGACTGGAAAGGGAGAGATTGCTTTGCACTGTCTGTCTGTTCCTTCACTCTTCTGCTTGTGCACAAAGATGCTGCCTTCCCAGTAACATGAATGGAGGGGGTGTCCAATTTGAAAGGAAGAGTGAATGCTTTTCCCTGTGTCTGTTCTTTTGCTCAGCTGATTCTGAGCAGAGTAGGCTTAACGGGTTGGACAAGGGGCTAAGATTAAAAAGTCCTGTTTCTCCATACTGGGGATTTGTGTGGTATATATATTCAAATTCAGCCCATGTTGTCCTCAAGCAAATGGGGACATCTAGAATGTGCACTTGGTCTTGAATCCAGATTAAAATAGTCCAATCCAGATTTAAAAAGTGGTGACATAGCCTGGCTGTACCTGCACACAGTGAAAAAGAAAACACGGCTTGGAGGCAGCTTAGAAGTTGTTGTATCTGCATACTAATTTATCTAATCTCTCTAAAGGCCACATTTAAAGGTCTTTAGAGGTTTAGAGGAGTGATAGGAAGATTTAGGCAACATTTATACTGTAGAATGAGGCACTGGAGTGAGCCTTGGTGTAAAAATGACACCAGATCATGCTTCAACAAGAAAGACTAGGCATTGCTCACAAAGCCTGGTTTATGGGGCCCAGGCTCCTGGAAATGGTCCTGGAAATAGACTACTTCATGGCATTCAATGAAAAAGTCATAGGCTCCGAATTTGGTCTGGTCTGGTTCAGGCCTCAGGCCACCACTCCAGACATGGTACAGATTACTTAAATCTAGACCAAGAGGGCCTCTGGACATTGTGCATCCGTGTACCATGCAGAAGTAGCCTTTAGACCTTTCTGCATTTCACAGGCCTCCCTTGTGCTATGAAAGGACTTCTATGCTGGCCCTGGCAACTCATCCCAAGGTGGGACACTGGATTACACATGGCCTGTCTGCATCTCATCCCAGCTTCACAGGCTGGGAATAAAAATTCCAAGTTTTCAAATTTGCCAGCTGAGGCTTTGTCAACTGGTGATAGAAGGTTCATTATTAGGGAAGCGCAAGAATCTTCATAGCATTCATTATTCATACGAATTTGTACAAATCCAGACATTTGTACACAAATATGAACATTATGACATTCACACATTAACATTCATGTTACTACAAATGCTTTGGAACATTTGTATGAATAGTTCATACATTCATTAAACTAGGGATACGTATTGGATACGTATCCAAGATCTGTATGCATTCATATTGGATATTCATACAAATTTGTACAAGTACATTTGTATTGAATAAAATCCTACCACATTCAAATGAATACAAATTTTCTAACATTTGATTAGTTAGAAATCAAATGCCTAAAAACCCATTTGTGCACATCCCTGTTTGTGATAGTAGCAAAAAACACCCCTGAGCCCAGATTCGTTACGGCTGATATCAGTTTCCTTTGAGTTTTCATCTTATTCTGTTCTGCCACAATTACTGCCAAAAAGTAGAGAGCCAGATTACTGGAAGAAACAAGAATTAAAGTATTGAGAACTAATGGGATACAAAGGTTAATATCAAGGTCATTTTAAAAAAAATCAAAACACCATTAATGAAAAAAATAATGTTTTTGAGCAGTCTAACAGAATTGAGGGACTTTTTTCTGGAGGCTGCAGAGTATTTAATATAGCAGAGATTATTCCACACTCATTTCTATGGAAATAAAGTGATGTTTTTATTTGTTTGCTTATTTGTTTTAATGATAGATCAACTTTGGGGGTGAATGATAACTTTGTTTTGTTTTCAGCACTGAATGTTAAGCATCAGTTGCCAGAAGCTCTGCAATAGCAATATGGGCAATTAGAACACATGCTGACATTTCAATTTGGACTGACAGTGTTTTCAGAGTCAGAAATACCACAGTTATTAAAGGTAATTATTAATTCCAGTTGCCTAAAACCCTGCAACTAATGTTTATAAATATATGATATTGATAAACAAATATGACATTCAGGAATGCACAAAATGAGAACCTGGACTGTGCCATTTTGCCTAAATAATGCAAGGTTGCCATGACTCTTTTTCTTCTTTATCTGCTGGTGCTGAAACAACAACAACAACAACAACAACAACAACAACAACAACAACAACAACAACAACAACAATAATAATAATAATAATAATAATAATAATAATAATAATAATAATAATAATAATAATGAAGAAGAAGTTGATGAAACAATCAACCATATACTCAGCTGCTGCAAGAAGTTCGCACGAACTGATTACAAGCAGAGACACAATGCTGTAGCACAAATGATCCACTGGAACCTGTGCCAAAAGTATCATCTGCCAGTGGCAAAGAACTGGTGGGACCACAAGCCAGAAAAAGTTGTTGAAAATGAACAGGCAAAGCTACTTTGGGACTTCAGGCTTCAGACTGACCGAACTTTGCAACATAACACTCCAACATTATGATCATCGAGAAAAAGAAGGTGTGGATCATTGACATCCACAGGGGACAGCAGAATCAAGGAGAAACAGTTGGAGAAGCTCACCATATATGAAGACTTGAAAATTGAACTTCAGCGACTCTGGCGAAAACCAGTGAAAGTGGTCCCAGTCATCCTTGGCACACTGGCCGCAGTGCCAAAAGAACTCAGTGGGCACCGAAAAACCATTGGCATTGACAAAATATCCATCTGCCAACTACAAAAAGCCACTTTGCTGGGATCTGCTCACACAATTCGCTGACCCATCACATAGTCCTAGGTGCTTGGGAAGTGCCCGACTAGTGATATAATATGAAATGCAGCATAGTTATCTCATTTGCTGTCTGTAACTGTTGTTTTTATAATAATAAAAATACACAAAGCAAGAAATTTGTATAATGAAAGTCTATGAAAAAGTGCAACACCAAACAGCAACTGGCTGGTACTCTGTGTCTCAACAATGTTTGAACTTCTGATAGGAATATTAAAGAGTGCAAGATCACTTGTGTGGTTTGTGTGAATTTGATGCCGGCAGAACTGAAACTGATGGAAAACAACAGGCACAAAGGATCAGTGACTAATAGATAAAAAATTGCTTTAGAGAACAACACATGGAGAAACATGTTACATAATTACTAAAAGGTGTTTGACTCATTGCCACATAATTGGATTTTAAAATGTTTAGAAATGACAAGAGTTAGTGATAATGATCAAATGTTTATTAAGAAGACAATGATCATGTGGAAGACTGAGCTCGCTGTGAATGGTGAGGAGATGGGATAGGTTGACATCCAAAAAGGGATATTTGAAAGTGACTCAGGCTACATCCCCACTTACCAAAAAAGGAAGTCCTTAGACGTTTTCGCACGGGGCTGAACGGAACGCGGAAAAGACAGCTGAGGACACGTCATCCGCATTGGCCGCGCGCGGCTTGCGTTCCGACGTGTCCGCAGCTGTCTTTTCCGCGTTCGAAATGTAGAGCACTTCGAAGTGCTCTACACGCGTTCCAACGCGGACGAGCCGCCCACAGCCGTTCGGGAGAAGAAGCGTTCGCGCCGCTTCTGTCTCCCGAACGCCTGCCGGCTCGCCTCCGACGCCGCGCGGCTTTGACAATCAGCTGTTTGTCAAACAGCTGATTGTCGATCTGCCTCCGCGGCTGTCATCGCGCCCCTTGCCGGCATTTGCCGGCTAAGCCAGCTTCGGGCGCTTTGAGCATTCGCACCCAGACGCTCCGGAACGCGTTTACACGCGTTCTGGCGCGTCTGTGTGTGAACGGGGAAAGCGCCCGAAGCTGGCTTAAGCTTTCCGCCTGAACGCGTTCCGTTTCGAACGCGATTCAGTGCGGAAATGCCTCTTGTCATCTTTAGAAGATGTTCACTGCCACACTGTCTCCATTTGTTTGGGGGCAGCAGGCACTGAAGAAGAGGAGTAGGAGTAGGAGGAGTTGGCTTTTATATCTCACTTTTCTCACCCATTTAAGGGGACTCAAAGTGATTGACAAACCTTCTGTTCTTCTTCTGACAACAGACATCCTGTGAAGCAGGTGGGGCTGTTAGAACTTAGAGTGCCCATGACTAGCCCAAGGTCATTCAGATGCTTTTTTGTGGGAATGTAGAATCCAACTGGGAGACTGCCAGAAAAGTCCAACACTCTAACCACAAGACCAAGCTGGCTGAAGGAAACCTTGTATGACGTTTTGTGGCACAATTACTCCTAAACAGAATGAGAAGTGCACTAGTGGTGGGGCTTTTGTCCCCTATGCCATCAGCAGAACCACTTCCCTCTGAAGGGGAGACACAACCTGTGTCATCATACCGCTCATTCTATCTATGTTACTGCTTTAGGAGAAGACAGACCAAGGATAGCAGAATCCCAAGACTCGTACCTTCGTCTAGTGGTTAGGGAGTCGGATTCTTTATCTGGGAATACCAGGTTCAATTCCACACTCCTCCCTGAAGCCAACTGGGTGTCCTTGAGCTAGTCACAGCTCCCTTATGAGCTCTCATAACCTCACCTAGCTCACACAGTGTTCTGTTGCAGGGAGAAGAACAGAAAGCTTTGTCAGACGCTTTGGGTCCCCTTAAATGGGTAAGAAAAGTCAACTTTGCTACTACTTCTTCTCCTCCTCTCTATGGATGATTTGAAACAGTATGGAAAATCAGCATCTCAAGTACAATTGCTGAAAAAGTCTGAATATATAGTAATATTACAATGGAATTAGGCTTACACAAACATGCATCGCTGGCCATTTACCAAATAAAACTGGTGAACACATACATAAGAAATTAAGCTGCCAAAAGGAAAACACATTAAGAAATTGGTTCCAGAAGAAAGTTAGAAGTACTTAGGCATCATAAGCAGACAACATCAAGCATAGGTTCATATTAGGGTCAGCAGAGAAATATCTCCAAAGAGCTAAAACAACCAACCAAGACTCCTAAGATTCAAACTGAATGTGGGCTGTGCCACTAAGGCTCTCAATGCCTGGGTTACACCTGTCCTTATATATACAATGTCAGATGCATACAGTCAGAAACAGAGAGATTGCAGAGAGACTAAATGAATTTTTTGCTTCCGTATTCACGGAGGAAGACAGAAGACACATGCCAGTAGCTGAGCCTGTGTTTTCTGAAGAGTTAAACTGTACAGAAATAACCAAGGAAGAGGTCCTGGCATGTCTTAATAAACTAAATGTTAACAAGTCACCGGGACCAGATGGTATTCATCCAAGAGTCCTTAAGGAACTCAAATGCGAAATTGCCGACCTTCTAGCAAAAATATATAATCTTTCCCTAACATCAGGCTCCGTACCTGAGGACTGGAGGGTAGCAAATGTAACACCAATATTCAAAAAAGGATCCAGGGGTGATCCAGGCAACTACAGACCAGTTAGCTTAACGTCAGTTCCGTGTAAGGTGATGGAAACCATTATTAAAGACAAAATTAGTGTGCATATGGAGCAGCAGGCATTGCTGAACAAAAGCCAGCATGGCTTCTGCAAAGGTAAATCATGCCTCACAAATTTGTTGGAATTCTTTGAGAGTGTCAATAAACACGTGGATAAAGGTGAACCAGTAGACATTGTCTATCTGGACTTTCAGAAGGCTTTTGACAAAGTCCCACATCAAAGGCTACTGAGTAAACTCACCAGCCATGGAATAAAAGGACAGGTTCTGTCCTGGATTTGTGACTGGCTTAAGGGCAGAAAGCAGAGAGTAGTAGTAAACGGCAATTTCTCAGGGTGGAAAGAAGTTAAAAGTGGGGTTCCTCAAGGCTCAGTACTGGGACCAATGCTTTTTAATTTATTCATCAATGATCTAGAAAAAGGGGTACATAGTAAAATAGCAAAGTTTGCTGATGATACTAAATTATTTAGGGTAGTAAAATCTGAAAGAGATTGCCAAGAGCTCCAGAGGGATCTCTTAGCATTGGGTGAGTGGGCAACCAAGTGGCAAATGTGCTTTAATCTTAACAAGTGCAAAGTAATGCACATTGGGGCCAAGAATCCAAATTACGTCTATAAACTGATGGGGTCTGAGCTTTCTGCAACACGCCAGGAAAGGGATCTCGGGGTTTTGGTGGACAGTTCAATGAAGGTGTCAACCCAGTGTGCGGCAGCAGCAAAAAAAGCAAATTCAATGCTGGGAATAATTAGGAAGGGAATAGAAAATAAGTCAGCAAGTGTCATTTTGCCCCTTTATAAATCTATAGTGAGGCCACATTTGGAATACTGTGTACAATTCTGGTCACCACACCTCAAAAAGGATATTGTGGAACTAGAGAAGGTGCAGAGAAGGGCAACCAGAATGATTAAGGGTCTGGAACACCTCCCTTACGAAACCAGGCTGCAACGTCTAGGCCTCTTCAGTCTGGAGAGACGGCGTTTGAGAGGGGACCTGATTGAAGTATATAAAATTATGCACGGCATAGAAAAGGTGGATAGAGAAAATTTCTTTTCTCTATCGCACAACACTAGAACCAGGGGGCACTCTATGAAGCTGATGGGTAGGAGCGTAAGGTCTGACAGGGGGAAGTATTTCTTCACACAGAGGGTCATCGGCCTATGGAATGTGCTGCCAGAAGAGGTGGTGACAGCTACCAGTCTCGATGGCTTTAAGGTAGGGTTAGACAAATTTATGGATGACAGATGTATCAATGGCTACTAGAACGAATGCCTAGGTGCATCTTTCAGGCTGAGGGGGGGGGAGGAAATGGGGCGCTTCTAGGGCCATCTGCTGGGACTCGAGAGCAGGAGAAGGTTTGTCCTTGTCTCTGCTTGAGATGCCCATGAGCATTTGGTGGGCCACTGTGTGCGACAGGATGCTGGACTAGATGGGCTGTGGCCTGATCCAGCAAGGCTTCTCTTATGTTCTTATGTTCTTATGTAGAGCTGTGCTGAACTGGCTCTATAACTGGTTCTGTATGAACTAGGAAAGCTCAAGTGGTTTTCCCATGGACTAAGCCCAAATAAAAATTCACAGGATGGTTTGGAAGCAGACTAAGCTGATGGATATTCTAACCAAACGGCTTATTTGGTTTCACTCCCCCCCTCCCTGGCCTCCCTTGATCACACCCTGGCCTCTTGCCAAGTGTGACCACCTCTCTCTGAACATGACCCAGCCTCTTGACATAGTCCTGGTTTTCCAGTGGTCATAACTAGGGGAGTTTCTCCACTTGCCTTCCTGTCTGCTGGACAGGAAGTGTGGATAAGAGACTAACATGTACTAGCATTTGCACAAAGGAACACTAGTACATGTGCCTGGACACTTACCACTGTCTTATTGCGGCACCCTGCATGACTGCCTGTGTGCTATCCTTATAGTGATGAAGATTCTCTGCGCACATGCAGTTGTGTCAGGGATCATCTGAGGTACCAGATAACCCCTTGCACTGGAAAAGGTAAGCTTTGGGTTGGGAGCAGGGGTGTGCACGAATGCAATTTTTGGGATTCAATTTGATCTGAATCAAATATCCAAAAATTCAATTTGATTCAAATCTTTAAAATTCGAGTTTAACCAAATTCAATTAGAATTAAGAAAATTCAAATCTATTTGTTCAAATTTTCAATTTGAATTTGCACTTACAAATGTCAACAACATTCATATGTGCCTGTACGCATCATTTATGTGTACAAGCCCATATATTAAAGACATTAGGTAGGGACTTAATTGTCAGTGGCATTCTGAGCTGGCTAAAAGAGATTGAAGTTCATATATTCATTTGAAATATGCCACCATATATTTTAGAAAGGTTATCTACTAACTGCACAAAACAATCATTTATATTAAATTTATCTAAGATTTCACTTCCGAACAACAGTACTTTCTCTGAACCTTATGGAATCCATCTCTTCTCTATACCGCAAAAGATAACCCAGGTTTGGTTCTAAGAAAGAAAAGCAATATTCCAATAGCTTTTGCCAGCAACTTTATCTATACAAAATTTCTCATGAGTTTTTATGCTGTGATCAGAATCCATCACATTTAAATTTCATCCAAAAGATTTTTCCCCCTTTGCGCACGCATCTTCATTTCCATATCCCTTTGCTCAAATTTATTATTTAGCTCTGACTGGATTATTGAATCATGTGAAGTTTTGTCGTTTGTCGTTTGTTTTGTTTATGTTTGCATATAAAGGTATTTACACTATTTATGGTTCACCCAACTTACCTCAATTTTAGTACCATACTTTCCCCCCTAAATATCAAAATTAGAATAAATATGAATAATCCTCAATTAAATATTAATGATAAAAAATCCTTTGAAATACAAGAAAAAAAGTTAGGTTCTCATAAGAAAATCAAGGGTGTTCTGTGAAATAATCCATAATGGTGCTAGGAAATATCTATCATTCCTATTCTAATCAATTATTATTTCTGTTGTTTACAGAAAAGTAGCATTTCCTCCCTCCCTCCCTTTGTTCTTTCTTTTCTTGTTTAAAAATACATTTTGTTTAATTATCAAGGAGGAAATGAAATTTCAAAGTCACTATTATTTATTTTTAGGTCAACCATGGCAGGACTTACATAGCACACCAATTACAGCACAGAAAAACCAAAGTGGCATCGAGATCACATCCCCACATACATGAGATCTTATTCTACCACAGAAGGGCAGAAAGTTACATTAGAGACATGTATGTATGTATGTATGTATGTATGTATGTATGTATGTATGTATGTATGTATGTATGTATGTATGTATGTATGTATGTATGTATGTATGTATGCATGTATGCATGCATGTATGCATGTATGTATGCATGTATGTATGCATGTATGTATATCTTGCCCTATACCCATAGGTCTCAAGGCAGGTTACAAGTTTTAAAACGACAGATTAAAACAATCATTCATGCAGAGCATTAAAAATGAATTTGATGGTAATTTCTCCCTTCCATCTTCATATGGACCTACCCAGTGTTCTTTCTGCCTGGTCCTTTGTGGGAAGGTATAGGAAGGCAATTTTCTCTCTGAACATCTTGGCTTGATTCAGTCCCAAGTCCAGGTTTTCTGGCAAGGGATATTTTCACTGGGTGTGCAGATGGATGACACATGGCAGACAGCCATACCATGGTACAGCAGGGAATGTTAGAATACTGCTTTAAAACACTTGGCTCTTGGTGCAGTCTCTGGCATGATTATGATTTTGATGACTCCTCCACTCACTTGCTTCCAGCCAAACTAGGACTCAATGCTGTGTCTCTCTTTGACATGCTCCTACCTTGTTGAAGCTTTGTGGTGGTGACTGGAGATCCCTTAGGTGTCTCATTCTTCCCAACCATCTTTCAATGGCGCCTGAATCCTAATTTGGACACTATGGTTGAAAGCACAGTTCAAGAGACTTCCTTCCCCTAACCACAAGTCAAAGAACCACCATTCACTCTTGCTGGCACTCCGGGGTTGTTTGATCTTAAATGCCCTAGCTGACATTCACAATGTGAGCACCAACCTGTCCCAATTTTACCTAGACTTACCTGGGTCTGGATGAACTGTGAATGCTCTTGTCCAGGGGCAGACATCTTGCTGCAGCAATGACCATGCATGCTGCCATACATGACTGTGCAGATGAAGCCATCCTTCCCCCCCCCCCACAAACTTTGCACAGATAATGCAAAGGCTTTGCAAATGACTGTACCTCTATAACACTTAACAATTGTGTTATTCTGAAGACTTGAACAGTCACATGTACTCAGAGCTGCTATTGGACAGAAGGGACTCCATGTTGTCCAAATGCACTGTGTCAAACTCCAAATCTTCCCATTATTACAAAGACCCATTATTACAAAGAAATGGAATGTTGTAACCTTATCTTTTGTTATTCTGCACATTCTCTTGCTGATATCAAAGAGAAACAGTGATGAGGCTTTCCTCACATTTCACTAACACAAATTTAATTAAATTCATTTATTTCTTTGGCCATAGGCATCACAAATCCAATCAATACAGAGTGTCAGTAAATAAAAAGCAAAATAGGTTAACCTCCATATGATACAGAGGTCAAATGTTGGTATTTTGAAATCATTCATGATAAAAGGAAAGGAAAGAAATCCTGGTTTTGTGTGCTGTAATTTGGTTTTCTGGACCACTACTGTGAAGCAAAACAAACAAACTTTGTCTGATCTTAATCTTGCACATTATCTAGAGAGAAGCTGCAGTTACAATGGTGTTATACCCAAGTCTCTGTAACAAGCCCTATGGGTGTCTATGGGTGTTTTTCCACTGTCACTAGAAGTATCCATTAAGTACCCATTAATTGTAATGGGTACTTTTAGTGACAGTGGAAAAACACCCTGTGAGTGATTCAAATTGCAGTATTTTGATTATTTGGATCTCACAGGAACACTGCTATAGGCAGAATTTTGCTGATTCTTCCAATGGAACAGCAGTACGGTTGGAGACCAATCACATTTCTGGCCCATGACTTTGATCTCAGCCATGATTTCAGCTGTCAAGTCAATTCCAGGCCACCCTGCCCATCTACACAGTGAGCTGGAGTTGACACCCCTGAAAAAGGTGGCCTTGGTCTACTTACAGCTGGCTCAACTTGTCTGATTTTAGATGTTGTTACTCACCCGGAGACCTCCAGGTATAGGGTGGGATAAAAATGTAAATAAAGCAAACAAACAAGCAAAGGACGTCACTGTAGCTGATCCAATTGGGAACAGTGACCACAATGCAATATCCTTCAACTTAAATACAGGGAGTAAGTTCTTAATAAAGTCTAACACAGAGACCTTAAACTTTCACAAGGGAAACTTCCCCAAAATGAGGAAATTAGTGAAAAGGAAATTGAAAGGGAAAGTCAAAAGAGTTAAATCACTTCAAAATGCATGGAGACTACTTAAAAACACAATAACGGAAGTGCAACTAGAATGCATTCCTAAAAGAAGAAAGGGGACTTCTAGGTCCAAGAAGAAACCAATGTGGCTCACAAATGCAGTAGATGAAGTCATTAAAAACAAGAAGAGTTCATTTAGGAAATGGAAGGCTTGTCCAAACGAGGAGAACAGGAGGGAACATAGACACTGGCAACACGAATGCAAGACGGCCATTAGGAAAGCTAAGAAAGATTTTGAGGAGCACATTGCTAAAAACATCAAAAGAAATAACAAGAACTTCTTTAAGTATATCAGAAGTAGGAATCCAACCAGGAGAGCAGTTGGACCACTAGATAGTAAAGGAGAGAAAGGGGTAATTAAAGAAGACACGGAGATTGCAGAGAGACTAAACGAATTTTTTGCTTTCGTATTCATGGAGGAAGACAGAAGACACATGCCAGTAGCTGAGCCTGTGTTTCCTGAAGAGTTAAACTGTACAGAAATAACCAAGGAAGAGGTCCTGGCATGTCTTAATAAACTAAATGTTAACAAGTCACCGGGACCAGATGGTATTCATCCAAGAGTCCTTAAGGAACTCAAATGCGAAATTGCCGACCTTCTAGCAAAAATATATAATCTTTCCCTAACATCAGGCTCCGTACCTGAGGACTGGAGGGTAGCAAATGTAACACCAATATTCAAAAAAGGATCCAGGGGTGATCCAGGCAACTACAGACCAGTTCTGTGTAAGGTGATGGAAACCATTATTAAAGACAAAATTAGTGTGCATATGGAGCACCAGGCATTGCTGAACAAAAACCAGCATGGCTTCTGCAAAGGTAAATCATGCCTCACAAATTTGTTGGAATTCTTTGAGAGTGTCAATAAACACGTGGATAAAGGTGAACCAGTGGACATTGTCTATCTGGACTTTCAGAAGGCTTTTGACAAAGTCCCACATCAAAGGCTACTGAGTAAACTCACCAGCCATGGAATAAAAGGACAGGTTCTGTCCTGGATTTGTGACTGGCTTAAGGGAAGAAAGCAGAGAGTAGTAGTAAACGGCAATTTCTCAGGGTGGAAAGAAGTAAAAAGTGGGGTCCCTCAAGGCTCAGTACTGGGACCAATGCTTTTTAATTTATTCATCAATGATCTAGAAAAAGGGGTACATAATAAAATAGCAAAGTTTGCTGATGATACTAAATTATTTAGGGTAGTAAAATCTGAAAGAGATTGCCAAGAGCTCCAGAGGGATCTCTTAGCATTGGGTGAGTGGGCAACCAAGTGGCAAATGTGCTTTAATCTTAACAAGTGTAAAGTAATGCACATTGGGGCCAAGAATCCAAATTACGTCTATAAACTGATGGGGTCTGAGCTTTCTGCAACACGCCAGGAAAGGGATCTCGGGGTTTTGGTGGACAGTTCAATGAAGGTGTCAATCCAGTGTGCGGCAGCAGCAAAAAAAGCAAATTCAATGCTGGGAATAATTAGGAAGGGAATAGAAAATAAGTCAGCAAGTGTCATTTTGCCCCTTTATAAATCTATAGTGAGGCCACATTTGGAATACTGTGTACAATTCTGGTCACCACACCTCAAAAAGGATATTGTGGAACTAGAGAAGGTGCAGAGAAGGGCAACCAGAATGATTAAGGGTCTGGAACACCTCCCTTACGAAACCAGGCTGCAACGTCTAGGCCTCTTCAGTCTGGAGAGACGGCGTTTGAGAGGGGACCTGATTGAAGTATATAAAATTATGCACGGCATAGAAAAGGTGGATAGAGAAAATTTCTTTTCTCTATCGCACAACACTAGAACCAGGGGGCACTCTATGAAGCTGATGGGTAGGAACGTAAGGTCTGACAGGGGGAAGTATTTCTTCACACAAAGGGTCATCGGCCTATGGAATATGCTGCCAGAAGAGGTGGTGACAGCTACCAGTCTGGATGGCTTTAAGGAAGGGTTAGACAAATTTATGGATGACAGATGTATCAATGGCTACTAGAACGAATGCCTAGGTGCATCTTTCAGGCTGGGGGGGGAGGAAATGGGGTGCTTCTAGGGCCATCTGCTGGGACTCGAGAGCAGGAGAAGTTTTGTCCTTGTCTCTGCTTGAGATGCCCATGAGCATTTGGTGGGCCACTGTGTGCGACAGGATGCTGGACTAGATGGGCTGTGGCCTGATCCAGCAAGGCTTCTCTTATGTTCTTATGTAAACAAACATGGGCTAAGACTTGTTGAGGATTGAAGAAAACACCAGCACGGTGTTTCTTTTGTTACCTTAGAATTAATATTTATTTATTTGAGACATTTTTATGCCACCACTTTCCACTTATAAACAAAGCAAAATATCAAAGGCCATCACTTTAAACCTTCATCAGTCCATCTTCAGATCTAACTGCTCACACCTTTTCATTTCTATGTTTTATTTTTGGACTTCCCACCCTCCATTTGGGCATTCACACTACGACCTGTAGTAAGTAAGCAATTAGGCAACCTCTGGGCAGGTGCACCTGCACTTTCAGGAGGCATTTACAGACTATAAATGCCCCCTGCCTGCCCAGTGTTTGCCTAATTGCATACTAGCTGTGGTGCACAAAATTGTGCACTACAAGGATACCAACCCTCCCCAAACCCAACCAATCCCTTACCTTTAGCATCCAGTGGTGACCATCTGCCCTTTTTCTGGCCAAGTGCACTGGGACCTCAGATAACCCCCTGATGTGGCTGCACTTTTGTGGAGTGTCAGAATCACCATAGCAACAGCACTGGCACATACAGAGTCACGCAAGATCCAGGACCAACATGGATTGGACACACAACCGATCCCAGGTAAGTGACTGATCGCAAATGGGCTAGGCTATTGTGGACCACTAATCAACTTTAGTCTGTAATGCACCTTTCCTGTCTGACAGACAGGAAAGCAAGTATAAGAAACACTTCTGGTGCAGAGTATAGGGCCAAAGGCAAATTGGCCCTAGCATCTGTGATGCCACATGTTTGTCTGATGTATTTATGGTATAATGTTTGTATAGTATTTAAAGCATTTGCTGTCATTGTTGCATCCACAACGTAAAGGAAAGGGAAGCAGGTAAGCAGCAAGCAAAACACTCCTAACATAGCAGAGGGGGGAGTGATCACACACAGACAAAGCCAATCAGAGGCAGCCCGTGCCAGGCTGTGGGTATAAAAGGCACCCTTGCAAGAGGAAAGTTGTTCTATGCGGGTCTTTTGGTGTGGGAAGTTCTTGTGTGAATGAACTGCACCCTGAGGGGGAAAATACCCAGATAGTTCCAGGGATGTTAGGCCTGGGGATGAGCCAGGGAGAATCCTTATATCAGCCTAGGGTTAAATAGGTAGTAGAGTTACTGAGAGTTACTGGTGAAGCTATGCATTTACTGATTTATCTGTTTATTCACAACCATTTGTAAGCAATAAAGAACAATTCTTCTTGATTGGAAAAGAGAACTCTGACTGAAGTATTTATTAACCAGGATACAGGGATTGCCAGAGAAAAGAGATCCTGTTCCTTTAAGTAGTGAAAGCAAGCGGGAGAAATCAGCACTGCGGGTGGTGGTTATAGACACTTCTCTGCTTGAGTGTTTACAGAAACGAGAGAAAATGGTGAGCTCTTTAGCACAGGGATGGAGTGAAACACGGCCAGTGCAGTTTATAAACTGGACAAGCTGAACTGTAATCAGAGGCAGACAGTCAGAGAGGGAGTGGAATCTGCCCTGGCTGAAGGGGTTGCCGCACCATCCTGATTGTATGCTGCGTCATCTCTGAACATAACCTGATCTATATGACCAAAATAATTTTTTTAGACCAGGATACAAGGAAGGATACCTGTTTTAAAAGGTGGTCCAGGCAGACCGTATCCCCATGCAAGCTGTTTGACTCTAATTGGGCTTGTGTTTGATGGGGTGCGGGACTGAGATTGAAGGTTGCCTGTCCCCATGCCATTTCTGATAAAGCAGGCTGGATGTCCCCATGCAAACCTCAACAAACCCCAGCATGGGGGAGCAGCACCATCTCCTCTCTGCCCCCTCTCTCCTGATTGAAAGCTGGATTGATGTCAACCTATCCCTGTGCCACCTGCTACAAATGCCACACACACCTCTTAGCAGCACAGAGAAGCCAGGACTGAACAGCAAAAATAATAATAATAAACTCCAGCTGTTTGAGCAAAGCTGCTACAAGGTTTGGTGGCAGTTGAGCAGTTGGGCAGTTTTGTGCACCTCCACACCACCTGGAAACCATGAGAACAGCCAGCAAGTGGAAAAGGGAGAAAAATCAAGCCATTATCCTGCCTGCCTTGGTGATCGGGAAGGGGTGGTGGTGAAATACTTGTATAAAAGAGTCTTGTGGGGCAGCAAACACCATTCGATCATCCCCTCATTGTTTCAGCTTTAAACATCATTTACTCCGAAAAACTCTCAGTGGCTGTGATCTCCAATGCACAGGGCAGGAACTATGAACACAGGACATGAAAACCCACCTCCCAATGACACGAGCACCAATTTCCTACCCAAATAGCCTGGGATTGTCCCCATGTGCAGGCTCGGCTTGCAAAGCAATGCATGCCGTGACAAGAAGTTTTTTTCCAGTACGAAATTTGGTCCTGGTTTGGGCGATTTGGTCCACAGAAATCGAACGAAATCTAAAATGCATAGGGATGATCCTTCCTGAACCTGATTTTGATTCAGACCAAAATGTGCATGGGGACACACCCACAGTGTATCAAATTGTGCCCCTGAAATTGTACACCTAGGGCTGATACCAGGAACCTCCATTGGAACCTTTGCACCAGGCTCTGTGATTCAGAACAGTATGCGGCTACTTCCAGAACAAGCTGACCAAGGACAGATGGGCTTTTTCCAGGCTAGCTGGACCATTCCAGCTGGGAATCCAGCTGGGAGTGGTTCCAGCTGGAGCAATTTAGCTCCACATGTGTGGAAATAGGTTGTTTCAGCAGTGGGTTGTTTTTTGGTTGTTTTTTCTCTCTCTATTCCTGAAGGCCAATGAAGAAATATGAAATAAATAGATGGCTTTTTTCCAGATAACTAAAAGGTACTTCAAGGTTAATGGAAGAAGACTCTTGTGAATACCTGAAGAATTTACAGAAAGTGAGAAGATTTTCGGTAAGACTAATAAAATGTCTTAGGAGTAGTTTGCCCATCTCAACCTGGATCCCCCATAAAACATTAATGCAATTTGTTAATCAAGCTGTACTGTGCAATAAACCTTGCTCCAATTATTTTCACCTCCTCTCATTCTTTTTAATATTCAGCCTAAACTTACTTGTCTGTGAGTCCAGCCTCTTGAGCATATAACAGTCCCCAAAGTTGCTTCAATCGTACAGTCTAAGCCTTTATGAGAACTGTTTCCCTTGGCACAGAGTATACAGTACCTTATGCTCAATTTGGAGAAGACATTTAGGATTTTGCACAATCCACAAGGATACTATAAATGTAAGGATTTAGGTTTCGAGTTTATGTCTGTTGGAGCTTAATATTGCAATCTGGAAGTCAGTACGTTTATGAAGCATTAAGCATGTTCTACTCACTTCCACAAACAAACAAACAAATACTGTGACTTAGGTCATGTGTATAAAGGGTAGAAATGAAGTTGAGGTTATCGAGGTTTGTTTACTTCCTGCTACTCCTCCTGGTTTGCAAAATTCATTTCATTTTAATAATTTTCCAAGATGCAGTTGAATAAATAAGCTGGAACAGAATGAAGATAAAAGTCTAAATAAACACAAATAAGGTCAGTCCCCCTGCGTCCCACTTAGTACAAACTAAACATAAGAGCTTGATTGAAGCTGCTCATTAAAGCAATGCTGCTGAGCAGGTAAAACCTGAAGGGTTTATGCTAAGTTCATTGGAGCACCATATGGGAAGATTATATTCCATAAGAGACTTTTCAAAATATCTTGATCTCAGCCCTCATGGAGAATCTGGTAGCACTGAGAAATAATTATATGAAGCAAGTATGATCTCAAATGAGGTCTATTAATACATTTAGGCACATTCTAAAATCAACAGTCTTCAACCACAACTGAATTGATCAGAAGAGACTGTAGGTTTGTTTGCACTTCACTCACTGGAATGTTGCAGAGAGAGCCATCCACATTTCAAGTGCTGATGCAGTCCCAAACCAGACCATCAGAACTGGAAGTGTGGATGGCATACAGGATGCATACCGATGTCTACGGATGTGGGGAAGATGGTTATGTGCACATATGAATGTTGTCGACATTCGCAGGTGCAGATTCAAATAAAAAAACTCAAAGGAATACTTTTGAATTTGGTAAATACGAAGAGAATCTTGATTAGAATCGAATTGGGTTTTTGGGTATTCGATTCGATTCGAGTAGAATATTTTTTAAAAAAATTGTGCACATCCCTATTGAACACTGGCCCATCCCAAACTTCACCCAGACCTATCTGGGTCTGGGTGAAGTTTGAACATTCGTATCTGGAACCGTCCGCCTCACCATAGCAATGGCCATGTATACTGGGACACTGTTACAGCTATCAGTGATGTGACGCACAACTGCCCAGGCTCAGCTGCACTCACTCCACCCCCATACAGCCTTTACATAGGAAACAAATAGTGGTGGTCAGGACAGTTCTCAGCTACTCTGAGGTAGAGCATACATTGGAAGAGGGGAAAGCCCTGTTTGCTGTAGTGCGAGCAGGGCCATTGACTCTACAACCAAAGCAAACTCTATTCAAACAGGTACGTTGTTTGGCTCAAACTCAAACCTTTTGAACATTCCTGTTTGATTCAAACAGGTTCAGACCTAAACCACTTCAGCCTATCTCTAATTCAGCCATAATTGTTTCCAGGGTCCAAACTGTAGCCAACTTCTATCTGCACTTGATGTCCATGACATTGATTAGAGTTGTGTTTTGGGCTATGTAAATGTGGCAGTGTAGAAACAGGACTCAGGTGTGGTGTAAAATGTAGACTACGCTCCACCAGGTTGAGTTAGGGCTCTTGCCAGTAGACATTCAGTTTAAAACCAAACTGTCTATTGAGATTAATGCACCAACAGGCAAAGACACATTCTCCAAAAAGAAGACTGTAAAAGGCAAGGGGGATTCTATTGTGCTTATTGTCCCATGCAAACCACATCCATTTAAAGTGACAGTTGCACCAACTGTATGTAGCATTCACCTTTCATCTTCTCCAGTTTGCAGTAAGTCTGTGACATCATTTTTGTCAGATTTGCATGAACTGTGTGCTTTCTATGGTCGCTACCTAAGAGCTTGATTCCTCTAACTGCACGGGTTTGGAGAATGGTGAAAGACTAGAGTTTCCTAGTAAGTATGATACACTGAAAGTATAACTAGATAGATGCTATTGGACTGATTATTGAAGATAAAATATTTTTTAAATGATCTGTTATTTGAATTTTAATTCTTATTTAAAAGTGCAAAACTACTTGGAATAAATTAAGAAAAGGTGTTACAATTGTGTGTTTAGTGCTGGTACTTAAACATATCAATAGTTCTCAACAGCAAACTACTGGATGCAACTTAAGGCAAGCTTTTAACATATTTATGTTGAATCATAGGGCCTTTCTTCACTTGGCCTTATTCTGGATTATTCTTTGGAACAGAGGCCTTCTGTCTACATGCTATGGCAGGACCCTGATGAAGTCTGTCATAATCTGTATTAGCATATGGACAACAGACCCCCAGTCCAAGATATATTCCAGAGTAAAGCCAAGTGCAGAAAGGACCCTATCTTGGTGTCTCTTTCTGTATCAGTGATAGCAACATTGAGGCTGCATCCCCATGGGCTCCATTTACTTCGGGGTGGATTCGGGGCAGCCCCAATGCGAATCGTAGTTCACATTAAGATGTCCCCATGTGTTTGAGGACAGTGCGGGTTCAAACCGAATCTGCCTGTCCCCATGAATACTGTGGTAAACCCCTGCAATGGGGAACTGCAACCTTTTTTATCCACCCCTCTCCCCTCGGTACAAGCATGACACACACACCCTTGCCTGATCACCTGATCTGCATGGCACACGTGGGTAAGGGCTTGATTTAGCACAGGAGTGTCTGACTGCTTCCCTGTACTCAGATGAGCAAGATCAGCTGCCAAACATATTCCTGCTGCTAAGCAGAGGAGCGCACCTCCACTAAAATAATCGAAACACAGCCATGGCTTCAATCAATAAGCTGCTTTCCCTTCTGCAACTCCAAAAACCACACACTGCATCGATAAGAGATGATAACCGGGGGCATAATAGGAAAGGAACCTAGCTTATGGACTGAAGACACGGCTGTTTCAGTTATTTTAGTGGAGGAGCACTCCTTCCAATGACAGCAGGCATACCTCTGTCTGACAGCTGATCTTGCTCAGCTGAGTGCAGGGAAGCTGTCAGGCACTTGGGCGCTAAATCAAGCCCTTACCCATGCTTCCCTTGCAAATCAGGCGATCGGGCAAGGGGGGTATGCTTGTACCCAGAGAGACACTCTCAGGGCATATGAGAGAAAAGAGATCCCCAAGCAGTTGTGATCGCAGCATGCATGGCAGGGACAGCAAAACCCGGCCCACTAATGCTCCAATTGCCAAACTCCTCCTCCAATAAACTGGGAGTGTCTCCATGACTCAAGATAATATGTGCTTGCCTTCCTAATTCGGAGCGATAACAGTTGTAAAGGATGTTTTTTCCACACAGATTTGTGACATTTGTCTCACATGTAGCCTGGATTACAGGCTTTCCATGCGGATGCTCCGAGGTGAACTCAGGTTCGCCTTGGAGCATTTTGATCATGGGGACCCACCCTGAAGGAAATCATGGTGCTGAAAGACCAGAGATGGCATGAATACAAAATTGTGGGGTTCCTTTTGATCTAGAACCAGGCCAAACCTGCTGACCTGACTGTAGATTGAACTCAGTTTGTTGCAGACTGTTCAATGTTTTTAATGTTGTGCAATTCTGCAACTGCACAATTGCACAATTATCTAATTCTGGACAGAAAGTACAGCTCAGTTGGTAGCAGAAGGACCAGATAAAGTCATTTTAGAACAGATTGAACTGAACTGTTTGATTTGATTGTGTTCAATTGACTATTCCCCCCCCCCCTTGCTTCAAATTGCACCTTTGAATAGAGTATGGCTCAGTTTTATTCAAACAACTGAACAGGGTGGAACAGACAGTTCGATTTGAACTGTTCTAAAATGAATCAAATTTGCACATTTCTATGAAAAGCACAGCTATATTATCACATGAGATTTTGTGGCTGTTTCCACAAGGTGTGGGATATCACATGCCATTCTGGGCCAAATCAAGTAAAGTGTTCCATGTTCACATGCATTGCCACTCATAATGCACACTAGAGAACAGTGAAGGAGATAATGAGCCCCTTCAGCCAAGATCCAACAATGTAACTGTCTTTCAATATACCTTCACAATGTAAGTGAACCCAACTTTTTTCTTCATAACCAACAAGTAAGGGGATATTCAGAAATTAATAATAATGGATGATGATGATGATGGTGGTAATAATAATAATACAAAATCCAGGATAGTGATCTTTTTTTGCTGTGTATAACTACTGTTTTTACATCATCATCATCATCATCATATAGAAATTTCCCATTCTATCATGTGTAGGTAATTCCCTATTGTGGTTAACAGTCTGAAGCTTATGTTTTGTTTTCTTCTCCCATTTTGCTTCAGCTTCAAAAGAAAGCATAAAAGTGTCATGTACACTTATGTACAGGCTATAGAAAAAGGATCCATAAATT
Source organism: Aspidoscelis tigris stejnegeri (assembly GCA_023333525.1). Taxonomy (NCBI): domain Eukaryota; kingdom Metazoa; phylum Chordata; class Lepidosauria; order Squamata; family Teiidae; genus Aspidoscelis; species Aspidoscelis tigris. The sequence goes on along the minus strand of JALMGA010000006.1, from coordinate 12,116,478 downwards.
TACCACTTTGGAGAGTTTTTCACATTCAGCTTCCAAAGAGTTTGCAAAGTCATGAAACTAAATTCTTGGAAGTAGGATGATGGGTTATGGCATAAAAAGGATAGAGATTTTTTGTCTGCATTAGTTTCAAGATTTTTTTTTTCTTATTTTCTTTGGTTGCTTTGGAGACATCATACAGTATCCAAAGGCAAAAAGTGGTAGCTAGTAGCTACTGAAATAAATAAATAAATAAAGAGGGAAGGAAAGAAGGACAGAAAAGTTATGATTTTTGTACTTCGCCTGGAGACAATTCCAGGTGTAGTACAGAAATACACTGTAAGCACTGTGATCTACCTAGAACAGCCCTAAGCATACCTCTCCACAGGTTGTCCTGTACCTTGGGGAACAGCCCAGGAGGAATGGGAATGGGATGCTTTCAGGCCTTTCAACCCAGCTCCCACCCTCATCTAATCACAGCAAGGATGAGTGGGATGCCCAGGGTCAGAACACAAGTGCCCTGGAATGTGGCCACTTACATGTTTGCTGCTCCTGGGGTAAGAATAGGCATGCTTTTGTACCCAGTGCATGAATGACCATGCCCAATCTGGATATTAACCAATCTGGAACCACCTTCCCAAATCATTTCAGCATGCATGTGAACTGGTGCTTAGAATTAGATACTTTCAAGACATGAGATAACGGTTGCAATTTGATTGGGGACTGGAGGCAAATTGGTAGCACCTGCAGTCCACAGTTTCCACACGCATCATGAGGACAGCCTGTTATCTAAATCCACCATTCAACAGACAGGAGAGTCGACATTATAAGCTGAGGGTGGGAACGAAAAAACCAGACCTTGCTGCTGATTTAAAAAACCTGCTTTAAACCCAGATTAAAATACCCAATGGAAACCTGGCCTTTGACCCTGTTCAGCTTTAGATTGGAACTGTAGAGTTGTCTCACCAGCTAATTTGTGTCTGTTTAACAAAAGAAACAGATGACCAAAGGCTGTGTCCCCATGCAAGCAATTTGGTGTGGGACTGGTTTGCCTCTGACTGGGTGCAGGACTGAAACCGAATCTTGCCCATTCCTATGCTATTACTGCTAACATGAACTGTATATGAATACAGCCATCCCCATGCAAACCATGCTAGTGCAAACCCTGCCTGCAATCAAAGCAGCAAAACTTTCCCTTTCACTCACTCCCTTTGAGCTGAAGTTGGAGAGCTTAAATTAAAAGCTGGCACTTATTTTTTTTTTCCAAATCTAATTACTTTCTCCTTTCTCACCTCTCACTTTTGACATTACTGGGAACTGTGCGCTCAAGCAGATCAGAAAAGGAGTGAGCACAGCACGATCAAAGATGAGCTGCTTTTTGCAAGGCCTTTTTGTTTATAAAATGTATCTTTCTGAACCAATCATCAGAAAAGATACAAATGTTTCTGGCAAAAAGGTTTTAAAGGCAAACTGCATCAAACAGTTCTCCCCCCTTTTCCCCCTTTTCGACCAAGGCTCTAGCATTGCAAGCATGGCAGGGGAGGGGGGAACTTTGCATCTGTGAAATTCCACCCACAGCAGGCTGCCATTGGCCAGAATACTAGACCTCCACCCCAAATAGCCTGTTACTGTCCCAATTTGTGGGGGGGAGTGGACCTGGCTCCAAAAAGGGGGCTGAGTCCTATTTTCATCAGTACTTTTTTCCTCCAGATTTCTGCAGGATAGTCCTCATATAATCCGGGAATGAGAAACTGAATGGGGATGCCTGGATGCCGAATTCAGATTAATTACATAAGTAATGGATTTGGATACCACATTCAGATTTAAATGCCTATGGGGACGCACCCATAGTTTATCCAACATTGATAATTTCATGGGAGTTGTATCTCAGTGACAAAGCAACTACCTAAATAGGGCTACACATTCAGTGTGCATTATCTCGCTGAAGGTATATTTGGCAAACCATTTCAGTGCCTGTACCAAGGAAACTGTATGGATGTATTCATATAGCCACATTATAAAACTAGCTAAAATTTCCATTCTGATATGATTATACCTCTGGGTTAAAGGGTGGATTATATACTGTATTGGGGAATGTGTAAAGAGGTGATGCATCTGCCTGATTTTGTTGGTTTTGAGCTTTGAAGCAAATATTGAGTTAAAATTAACAAGACAACAGAATGAACATAGTTCAAAATAATATTGCTATATTTCTATTATCGCTATATTGTTGAAATCCAGGTATCAACGCCAACTCATAATGAAGCAAGAAATTACACTTGCTCATGAACTCACCAGTTCTGAAGACATGCTGGGAAAATATGGGCATTAATGTTGTTCCATAATTCCTACAGTGTAACCCCTACATGACAGCTTCAGTCTCCATGTGCATGCACAGAAACCCCTTGAATTACTACAACATGCTAAGAGGAGTCACAACTAGAGGTGTGCAAAATGAAATTTTCATTCAGAAATTTGATCAAATAGTATGTGTTTGCAGATATTTGCATAGAAACAATCTTGCAGGGTTTTGGGTATCCCAAAAAATGATTGAATAGGACTAGTTTCACACTTGCAAAACCAAATTTGATTGAACGTTCATGTTTTTTCTGTAGTTTTGGCCATGAAAGGAGAAAAATTGGGGGAGATGTTCTTTTTCAAAACAGTGTGAAATTGAATGTGAACAAACTTTTTTTTATTAGACCGGTTGACAGCAAAATAAACAAACAGGTGTTTAATTTGATGGCAAGTGGGCATACAAGTTTTGTTTATTCATATCCTTATCCACAAGATGAGGAGACCTGATATTCTTTGCTTGTGCATTGACAATTTAATGCCTTTATTGTTCCATAAGGTGGTCTGATAATAACATCTGGGGCATATGACCCAAGTATCTTGAGATGTTAACCAAACAGTTAAACGCTGCTATAAAGCCTATAGGTTGCTGTTGTAAACCGCATATGCAAATAGTAGAGATAGGCTGATGGTTGGAGGACTGGGTTAACAGTTGAACTAAGCCTTTTTTGGACAGAGATGACTTGGCCACAGTTATCCATGCTCTGGTAACCTCTAGGTTAGCCTATTGTAATGCATTCTACATGGGGCTCCCCTTAAAGACGGTTCAGAAGTTGCAGCTAGTGCAAAATGCAGGTTCTAGGGTGCTGACCAGGAATCATGCTGCATTTGCTGACAATTTACTTCCGAGTCCAATTCAAGGTGTTAACCCTGACTTATAAGGCCCTAAATAACTTGGGCCCCAAACATCTAAAGGAACGCCTTCTCCCATAGCAACCTGCCTGTGCCTTAAGATATGAAGGGGAGGTCCTCCTGGTTGTCCCACCGCCTTCAGCAGTGATGCGGGTCGGCACCCAGGAGGGGGCCTTCTCCGTAAGGTCCCCCAGGTTATGGAATAGTCTCCTCCTTCAGGTGCATCAGGCTCCTTCTCTGTTTATGTTCAGGAAGGCAGTGAAGACGCACCTCTTTGCTCAGGCCTTTGGCTAAATGTTAGTGATGTTTCCCCTGCTACAAACACTACTGTTTTATTTGAGATTGTTTTGTTTTAAATGTGCTGGATTTTAAATGTTGTGGTGGTTTTTACTGTTTCAATATATATTGTTTGTTCGATATGCTAGATTCTAAAGGTTGTTACCTGCCCTGAGACCCTTGACAAGATAGAAATATAAATAATAAATAAATAATAAACAAATATAGGACAGGTCTGAATTTGATCCCAACTGCAGGATCTTTGAACAAACTTGCTGAACCATCTCATTTAAGTTCAAATAGATGAAATTCATCACTTTTTTTTTTGCCTTTTTATAGGCTTTTTCATATATTTTTTCCCCTTTTTGGGGGGCCAGAAATGGGATCAAACTGGCTGAAACAGGTTCAAATTCAACCCTGCCAGTTCAAAGGGAAAGTTCAAACTAGATAATAAATGTTAAATTCTTGCACATTTATAAGACATAGTAAAAGTAAACAACCATACACTAATGCACTTACCTGTCCATGGTCAAGACCAGTGGGCCTAGTTCATTTGTGCTTGCTGATTCAAACCACAGAAAGTCATGGTGTGAACCAGAACCATTTGCATGATAGTACTGGTCTGGATCAATCCCCACCCCGGCCTTGAAGCTCCTGTAAGCTTTGGCATTAGGTTCCAATTGTTCCTAGGGATGGGGAAAATAGCTCCTAACCTTGGAAACTTTTGGAGATGCATTAGGGCCAAGCAAGAATGTTCTATTTGAGTCAATTTAAATACTTTATATTCCGGCATATAAGACGACAGGGCGTATAAGACGACCCCGAACTTTTCCAGTTAAAATATAGAGTTTGGGATATACTCGCCATATAAGAAGACAACACTTGGCGTATAAGATGACCCCCGACTTTTGAGAAGATTTTCCTGGGTTAAAAAGTAGTCTTATACGCCAGAATATACAGTACTCAAAAATTCAATTAAATTCAAATTACTTAAATTCAAATTTAATAAAATTTGATTCAAATTCAGTAAATTCAAACCTATTTGAGGTTTTTGTTTCAAATTTGCACTTACAAATGTCGACAACTTCTGTAGATGCCCGTATGCATCTTCCTGGCATCTGTACACATCCGTACATGTCTCTACACAAGCATATGCATCCCGTAGTTATCCCGTATTTTTGTCCTGTACAGATCTGTACAAATGCGCACGGATGCAGGAAAGGTGTGGACCTTCAATACACATTGTGTACAAGCCTGTACACGTACAAATGTCTGGATAATTTGAACAAATAGACACGAAATGTTTAAATTTGAATTTTGGGACATTCTATTCAAATTCAAACGTTGAAATCTGGTACATTCAGTCGATGCCTATGAATATTTGTGAACATCCCTGTGGCATGCTTTGGTACACCACTGAATGTATCCCTCACTAATCTTGAACATAGGGCATGTGCCCTCTGCATACGACTGTGTTCTGGACCAAGGCCTGACAGCTCACCAATAGAAAATTTGATTGGGATTGTACTGTCTAATACAGGTGGACCATACCAGTGGAGATGGCTACTTACAGATTCAGTCTAATGTTTGGATTGATGAGGCCCAGAAATGGATTATGGGGGTTTGTAATCAGGATTATGGGTAAGTACAAAAAAGGGCTTAAGGTGCTTGTGATACATTTCTTTTGCTGCATGTGAACACAGTATGTATGTAATAATAGTAGTGGATTAACAAATACGATTGGATTAATTGAACAATATATTGAAAGGCCTTTGGCATTTCGAAATTGCTATATAGATGTTACCTATCAATGACGTGATGTTCTCTATGTAAATGACTGAAGGTTGTCTCTGTGTATTTCATATGGTAGCATGTATAAGTCTTTTTCATAGAAGAAGTTGAGAGAAACAGACCAACACATTTGAGGGTAGGAAGTGACCAACAATGAAAGTGGGGAAGTTAGTGAAGATGGGGGCAAACACCTCTCAGTTAGAACAAATCCAGACCCGCTTTTTAAGACGAATGCTAGGTATCAACAATACCATACCAGCCCCTGCTGTTAGAGCAGAACCTGGCATTCAAGCTATCCAATGCTCCATTGATATCAAAATATTTAACTTTTGGATGCGCTTAGTCTCTTTGCCGGGAAATAGGTTATCAAGAATGTGCTTGGAGGAACAATATAGGAATGAGACCACCAATACATGGGTCCATAAAGTACACAGTGAAATTTCTCGCTGTGGTCTGTCCCTGCAAACACTAGGGCATACTAGTTTGATAGCAAAAGAACGCTTTAAGCAGCAAGTAAAGGACATCAGTGCCCAAAATGATATTGCAAACCTCTGCAACATAAAATCATTAAAATGGTTGGCACGTACAAAATCTATTTTCCGAATTGAAAAATACCTGGTTTATAAGATGCCCTATCCGTTGAGACAGCAATTCACTTATGCACGATTTGAATTGACTGACTGCATGATGAAGTATGGTAGATACCTTCAGATACCTTATCAAGATAGACTGTGCATCTGTGGGGCAACAGAGGTTGAAAACCTCTTACACATTTTGTTTACTTGCCCCTTGTACTCTCAATTAAGAACAGCATGCCTGGATCCCCTTTTGCAAAATATGACATTTTGGAATGCAGAGCAAAAAGTGAACTACCTTTTGCAGGGAGAGAATGCTCAGGCAACATATAAGGTAGCTTTGTACTTGCTTAAGGCAGCCCGGCTCAGGAAACTTTTCATTGAGACTAATGGAGTGCCTTGTAAGGGTGACGAGGATTTGCAACTATAACATATGTACAGACCTGATTTTACTCTTGTTTATACTGATTTTATTCTTCTATGGTTTTATCTTTGTATACTTGATACTTGATATGGTCAAGCGACTAAACAATAAAGTTTATTCATTCATTAGTGAAGATGGGGGCAGGGGGAATGACACATAAGTTATAATGATGTCCAGAGATAAAAGCAAATCATCCTTGTTTTTTTCTATTACTGTAGAAGGCAAAGGACTGAAAATTAAATGGGCCTTCTGCTGATCACCCTCCAGAGGACAGTGATTTTATAAAAAAAATGAAAAGAGGGAAATGATCTCTTTAGGTTCATATATTATTATTATTATTATTATTATTATTATTATTATTATTATTATTATTATTATTATTATTATTATTATTATTATTATTATTATTATTATTATTATTATTATTCTCAAGGCCAGAGAATCGTATAGTCATGAAGTGCTACGCTCCCAGGGCAGTTTATAATGGGATTAAAACATATCAAATGGTAAAACAAATTAAAAATATAACCCCCTTCCTCCCATCCCCACCCTCCTTCCCAATCCTATTCTCCCTCCGTAGATGTTTTCACCAAGTGCCGAAAAATATGCAATGTAGGTGCCTGGCGAACCTCAAGAGGGAGGCTGTTCCAGAGTCAAGGGCCCACAAAAGAAAAGGCCCTCCTGCAAGTCTCCATGCCTCATATCTCTGAAAGAGAGGGAAGATGGCCATCTCCTTGAGATCTTGGTGCCCAAGCAAGGTCTATATGGGAGAAGGCACTCCTTCAGATACCCAAGGCCCAAGTCATTTAGGGCTTTATATGTTAGGGTCAACACGTTGAATTGGACTTGGTAGTGAATAGGTAACTAGTGCAGATATTTTAAGACCCATGTGATGTGTCCAGCCGGAGACTACCATCAGCAGTCGAGCTGCTGCTTTCTGCACTAGTTCCAATTTCCCAGCCATTTTCAGGGGTAGCCCCACGTAGAACACATAACAGTAGTCTAATCTGGAGGTTACCAGGGAGTGGATCACCGTGGCCATATTATCCTGATCCAGGTAAGGCTTAAGCTGGCAGACCAGATGAAGAAAATGGTAGGTACCCCTGGCAGTCGCTGCTATTTTGGACTCAAATGACAGTGATGAAACCAGCAGCACCTCCAGGTCATGCACCTGCTTTTTTGGAAGTAAAACAGCCCCACTAAGAATTGGCTAACCCTTAATTTCCTGGACATGGGACCCGGTGACACACAGTACTTCTACCTTGTCTGAATTCAGTTTCAATTTATTTGTCCGCATCCAGCCCATTACTTTTTCCAGGTAGCCATTGAGGACCTCAACTGCCTCTCTTGACTCCTGATGACCTCTGCCAGTAGCTTCATATAGACATCAAAAAAGCAGAGGAAACAAGACTGACCTCTGGGGAATGCCACAAGAAAGTTCCCAGGGCATCAAACTGAAGTCACCCATTCCTACTTTCTGGGACCTGCCCTGGAGATAGGAAGAGAAACACTGTAAAACAGAGCCACCCAGTCCAAGTCCCTGAAGCCGTTCCAGTAGGATACCATAGTCAATGGTATCAAAAGCCGCTGAGAGATCAAGCAGAACCAACAGGGTAGCATAGCCCCTGTCCCTCTCCCAGTAAAGGTCATCCATCAGGGTGACCCACCTAAACCTCAGTTGAAATGGGTCTAGATAATCTGTTTTAGCCAAACATACCTGCAGTTGTTTAGCCACCACCTTTTCCAAGACCTTACCCAAAATGGGGATATTGGTTACTGGACAATAGTTGTTTAATACCTCTGGATCCAGGGAGATCTTCTTAAGGAGGGGGCATACAACAGCTTCCTAAAGAACTTCTGGCACCTTGCCCTCCTGCAAAGAGGCATTTAGCACTTCCTGGATCCATCCACCAATACCCACATGGCTATTTTATTAGTCATGAGTCTAGAGGATTAATTCAATTAATTTCAAATGAGGACATGTTCTGGAATAATAAATATGATCAAGATTTATGGAAGCCTATATTTTACACTATACAAATTCCATAAGCAAACGATTAACCTATGAGGGAACAGGAAATGCTTTGAACAAAACTGTTAAACAATGCAAGCATTATTATTAGTAGTAGTAACAGTACTACTAGTGGTTGTCATCGTCATGTAATGCCTTACCTACAAATCCCTTCCATTTTCTTCTGTGTTCCTCAGACAAAGCACACAAATGGGTGACCATTTGAACATGTTATATTTTAATTTGAAGAAACAAAAAAAATGACAAGCAATTATTTACATAAAACTGTACAAAAGCAAATTAAATTATGCAAAATCTTTCATAAATAGAGGTGGACTAGCGTTGAATACATTTTTGTCATTTTTTTTAGCATAGTTGCGTGCATAGTGACTCATAATAAACAATGATACGTTGTTCTCTGCTTCACTATCAACATCCAGGTTGCAGAACAATAGTCAATGATTATTATTACAAACAGATCGTAACCACACCGAATGCAAGTGCTTCAAAATTCAGGAAAAGAAATGTCTGAAAGTGTACCCCAGGTAGCTGGAATATGATGTCTCCGTCTTCTGAGTGCCATGCTGTTCTGGCGGTTGCCCAGCTTAAATGTTGGGAATAGGTTTATCTCTACCTCTTTTCTTTCACACAATCAACTTTTTTCAGTTGTTGAGCATATGCAAAACTGTCCCATTCTTCAGTTCCTCCAGTTCTGTTCTGGTCTCTTAGGAATGACTGTGCATGTATCATTGTTTTGCCTCTATCTTCCTTTCCATTTTCCTACTTACTTGTTTTCTTACATGACAACTTCCCAGGGTAGTCTTTCAGTTAAGCACTTCCAATTTTTTATTTGAGTTCTTCCCCCACAGAAAAATAGCATCTACCTTGTTTTCTGAAACTCAGGTAGCAGGCCAGTCAGAAATTAAATTGAACAAAATATTAGCACATCTGGAGGTTGAATGAGCATTAGAGTTTAGGCGGAAGTTAATACAGACATTTTCATAAAACGCTACATAAATGTGTTGGATCTAAAAACGTGTTCAATGTAAAATACATGCACAGTTCCTTTCAGTTACTGGTCAAATTAAAATCAAAATAACATTTAGAAACTTGGATCATAAAATAAAAACCAAAGACTGCAAAATATTTTAAAGTAACAGGAAATCACTTTCTCTCATCACATCTTATTCCAGGGTGACGCTGCACCAGAAATGCAGAAGGGAGGATGCTAATATGTTGGGTGGTCTGATATACAAGCAAGTGCAGACTCACTCTTTAATATAGCAATTGTTCTGTCCCAAACACCCACATTCTTGGTTTTAATAGTGAAGTATACTGAAGACTGGTCCATTATCTGAGTTTGGTAGAAGGCAGTTTTTTTCTTCTTTAAATATATCATCTTTCATTTCTCAGAAAATAAACACGGTTAAATATACAGGTTCAAAAAGGTGGGAATAGCCCAATAATTTTTAGTGTCCAACCCCAACCACTGTCTTTACCATAACAACAGGTATAAAAGGCACAGTTGCATATTTTGCATTCACTCTAATTTTTTTTAATTTTATTGAACTTTTTTCTTTTTTTCTTTTTTTTTACAAAAGCACTCTATATATGGAGTGTCACCAGATTTAACTATTTTCAAATGAAAAGAAAAAAGAAAAACACACAAAAATATATTTGTGTCTCATGCTGGGTCATAAGAAGCAATTGACTATGTTTTGATGGCTAGGTTTTACTAGAATTACTGCAAATACATACAAGTACACTGTATTTTTTGTTATCCTTTTGTGCCCATCTTAGTTCTTTTTTAAAAATAGAACAGGTAATTTCCTCAATCACTTAGTTTGTCTTATCTAGAACACAAAAGTAGGTGTGATTTCTGACTTTATCTGACCTGTGATGTCCTACTAGAAAATGTTAAAAAAAATAATTTATTCATAAAAACAGACAAACAAAAGACTTGTGTTGAGGTTGTCAAGTATGTATTCATTATTCAAGATTGTATGTTAGAAACAGTTCTGTTGATCTTTAGAATGCCATGTGGGTTTTTTTTTTTTGTTGAAAAGCTGCAAGAAATGTGTAAGCTTACACAAATACATGTGCAAGCTTTGATGTGCATATCTTGAGAATCACTTTATCCTTAGCTTATATTTAAAGAGTATGTAATACAGTAACTGACCTTGCCAGTTATCTAATATGTCTTTTGTTTTTGATTTAAGAAATAATGCATTAGGATGATTAATCACTCCTGATCTTCCTTTAACATTTCCCCTTTTGTACTATTTGCTCGTGTGCAACTGCTACAAACTAATTTTAATGCAAAATGTTAAAAAGTGAGGAAAATGCATAATAAAAGGACACTTTGCTATAAACAGCTGAAAAGACAAAAGTTGTGATGAGTTCATACCGATCAATCAGCCCATAGTTCAGGCTATTTAATATTATCTTCTAAGTAATTTTTAAAGCAAGTAACTACCCAAGCTATCTTGTCACTACAATCTACTAGAACCATCTGTCATGCTTTTATGCCAAGTTAAGCAACAAGAGGGACTTGTTTCTCTTTACACTCCCTTCTCAAGCTGTGCCCACCGCATCAACCGATTGTCAGTTTCATTTGAATGTCCAAGCTCAGTCATCATTTATTACTACATCAATATAGAACTAACTCAGATTCTATACACTCTGTAACTTCTTATTGCACGAAATATATCTGGTCCATTTTCCCATTCACTTTATATAGTGCAAAGTATGAGAACTTGTCACAGCCCAGAGCTCTTCACTGATCAGGTCTGGATTATTTGCAACTTGTCACAAACAAAACTGTTTTGCCCAGAGTACATTGGCGGGTGACATTAGTCAAGACTACCGGCCATCTTGAGTCTCAATATTGGTTTTGTATTGCACAGGACTCAGCTTAAATGCACTTGTGTTTTACAAAAACCTGCATAATACCTTTGCCAAAAGCAAGTGGTTAACATGGAACACTGAACACTCAGGCTTCAGTATCCATTCCCAACAATGTTGTAATACTTGACTTGAAGCATGCTCTTCCCTCTGCCTTCATTTAATTCTTCTTTCAGATTTTCCCCACAATTTGTTCTGGAGTTCATCAACACAGTTTCCTGGATGGATCTGAAACTTTCTAAGGAACGTACACTCTGGAATTAGAGGACCACGTTAATATAGATTGCAATGTACCTTGCTGTTACCAACACAAGTTATCAATTCCTTTGGGTATTCAATTAAATTCCATGTTGAAAACAGCTACATCATCTGGACTTGTGGCCTTGATTGCTGTGCAAAAAATGTGTGAAAAAATATGCTCATGTGTCTGTGCATGTCTGTGTCATATTTTCTAAGTCAAGACCAACACAGTATAAGCAATTCCCTCATGCACAGTGTGATCTTTGGCCTTTTAGTTTCTATGGTCATCCAAGGTAAGTGTTGGTCAAAAAAAGACACCAGTAGAGCAGTTTTTCCTTAGTATGCCATGGTATATATATGTATAGATATATGTACCATTTTCATTTTATGACTGAATTTAGAATGCCAGAGGGGAGGGAGGCAGAGGAGGGAGGGGGAGGAAAAGGGCTTCAAGATTATGTAAGCAGAGCAAGAATAGTAGCTATTTCTATGGATAAAACCAAACCCACAGTTCATGATTATAGGGAATATATCATATTTTGAACTCTAGGCTGATTTCGCCCCCTGCTCTTTCCAGCCACAGGACAGTATTAAAGCTGCGATCTTCAAAAAAAAGTGCTTTTCAAAAAAGTTATCCCTTCATGGATTTACTTTTGTATAGTTTCTGAAGGCATAGCTCTGATGGAAACCAGCCGTATTTTGAATGCATCCTGGGAATATGACTGTATGCATTAACATATGTATACAATGTTTTCCCCCATAAGTTGTTCTTGCAAACATGCTGGATGGCCATCAGATGAGAAGCAGAGTGGCTTAAACAATGCTTCAGCAGTGGGGGAAGGAGGGAAGGGACAACAGTTTATGTGGTCCTTTTTCTATTTCAAACTTGGTACCTCGAAAGGAATTCACAACCATAAATCTAGGAAAATAAAGATTGGGAGGCAGGGAATTAGGCATGCAGGAACAACAATGGTTTCTACATTGTACAGCAAAGTCAGGCAAACAGTATACGCAAATGCCTGGCATGGAGGCAGAAGTGGCAAGCCAAGCTTTTGTCTCTTTGGTAGCCCCCTCTTATTCAATCAATTTTCCTTGATTTTTTTTTAAGTTAAATTGTTTTGATTAATAGGTTTTTGCATTTTATCATCCCCTTCGAATACATGAGAGAATTGTACTGTTGCTTCTTCATGGCCTAAAGGTAAACTTCTCTTCGAGTTAAAGTATTGACAGGAGATGGCTTGTATTCCCCTGTCTGTGTGAGGGGAATATCCTCTGGGTTGGCTTCTTCATTTTTGCTGAAACTAGCTGCACTGAAGGTCTCATAGGATGAGGTCAACTTTTTGTTAAGGAGGTTTCTGTTGCGATCACCCATCAGGGAGGCTTCTCCATTGGCCAGCTTCTCCTGACTGCCTCTTTCATCGACAGGCATGAAAGTGGAGAGTTTGGGCTGGCTTTTCTGCTTCCTTTCAGGTGATGTGCGAACAGGCATCCAACAGGAGTCCGAATGACCGTACTCGTCACATTCCCTAGTGCACTTCCCAGTCAAGGCTACATCTGGTAAAGGTCTTGAATCTGCAAACAAACAAACAAACAAACAAAAATAAGAAGGGGTCTTAGGATTCAGCTCTATACTGTGGTCCCTCAGAACAAAACTGGACAAATCTCCCCCAACCCCCTGCTGGCGCCATTAGCATTCCCAGAGGCTAATGGACCAGTCAGTAATAGCACAAAATTTCATGTGATTTCCCATGATTCCTGGAAAAAACTCATGCTATTTCCTGGGAATCATAGGAAATTCCACATGATGTCCTTGGAATCATGGGAAACTTCAAACAATTTTCCAGCATTTCAAATATTCACAGTTGACATATGGGTGCTCATCTGTCTGTCTGTCTGTCTGTCATCTATCTATCTATCTATCTATCTATCTATCTATCGTCTATCTATCTATCGTCTATCTATCATCTATCTATCTATCTATATATCATCTATCTATCATCACCTAGATAGATAGACAAACAGACAGATATAGATACTCTTATATTACTTAGAGTATTTTAGATAATAAAGCACCTACATATCCAAATCTCATCACTTATAGAATATCTGGATCTTTTATCTGGATCTAAGATGAGTCCAGAAAAGGTCTTAGATCTCTAATGCAGTAGTCTCAAAAGTAAAGATTAGGGTTCAGTTTACATGCTGCAGGTAGTTCAAAGAGTCTTTGGCTTTAGCTGGCAACTTTTCACCCACATTCTGATCTCCCCTATGTAGCACTGATGTTTGGGACCAGTGAGGGCTATAAATTTCTTTTTTTTCTGCATCTATCTGAAACCCACAAATATTTTAGGATATATTTTTACAGAAAAACTATAGAACTGTATAAATATAGAAGCTAAATAATTCTCTGTATATTAAACGGAGAAATATTACCACAGGAAACCCTTTAAATCTATGAGGACTTATTTTTAATATGAGGCTTTATCTTGTGAAGACTAATGAATCTCCCACACCCCTGTTTTCCAATACAGTTGTCTCTCATCTTAGACAAATTAACATCCCCACCACTCTTTTGCAAACAGGCTGGAATTGAGCTGGGTGATGCAATGGGTTCTAACTTCTTCTTTTTTTTTAAGTTATAGAATGTTTTAATGATTAGTCCATTAGACCCTATCAAAAATAAAAGTATACATATACCAAAATACACACAAATCTAACAAAAGGCCTAGTTCTAACTTGAACCAGTTCCACCCCCAGTTTGAGCAAAAAGGGGGCCAGCCCAACAAATCAAACTACCCATTTCAATCATAACATGTTTGTGTTTCTCAAAACGTTTCAGGTTCATGGGCATTTCAACTCATGAGAATCAAAACTATAATACTGGTTAAATGCAAGGGAAAAATTTAAGAAACCACTGGTACAAGCATGACAAATACAGCAATAACTTTCACAAGCAAGAGAAACATAATACCATCATCTATGCGATTAAAAGTGCAAAAATCATTTCACGATTGCTAACTGTATATTAGCCATTAAAACAGACACCAACAAGAAATGGTCAGGAGCACTGAAACAACAGCTTTGTGAGGTAATGCTCTGCATTTGCAACATGTTTGTGTAAGCATATGAGTATAGATGTGATGTCTGATTTGGTGTTTTGTGAATGTAAAGCCACTGTGAGATTAGATCCTGATTCTAAGGCATCCCTATATTGTTTCATTTATCTGAGGATTTATGAATTTATTTAGATATTCTTTAGTCTTGCCAAAAATAATATAAATAGTGACACTGTAAGAAAGTTATGAGTGAAGTGTTGCATTGATTAAGAATTTAATTTTATTTCACTGTCTATGAATGGCCTCCTAACCCAGTAATTGGGAATTAGATGATACATAATATTCTCTATTGCTTGATGAAAGAACTTTGCAAGACATGTAAAAGAGGAACCAATTTTAGCACTTTTTTCTGTCGATATAACTCCTCCTTCATCAAATAATCTCCTTGCAGAGCATTCCCATGCCTCTGGAACAGAGTTAAGAGATGACAGGACTGCAGAGAAGATACCCACCAAATCTCCATTATGTAGTAAAGGTGTCTTTTCTGGTCCCTGAGTGTGGCTAGTCTCCATCGGTCCATGGAGGAGAGTGTTCTGAGTGTTCCCTTATTCTGAGGAGAGTGGCTAGGACCCTGGTGGCCCAGAAAAAAGTTCCTTAAGGTTGGTGTATAAAAAGAAGAAGAAGAGTTGGATTTTCTACCCCACTTTTCTCATCCGTTTAAGGGGACTCAAAGCAGCTGACAAACCTTCTGTTCTTCTCCCCACAACAGAACACCCTGTGAAGTAGGTGGGACTGTGAGAGCTCAGAAGAGAGCTCAGAGGAGACTAGCCCAAGGTCACCCAGCTGGTTTCATGGGGGAGGGAAGAACCAAACCCGTTATTCTCAGATAAAAGTCTGCCTCCCTAGCCACTAGGCCAAATTCTAGGTCTAAGAGCGTATCTAATAAGGATGTTGTCTAAGCTTGCTACCTCATAGCCTGACACATCACATTGCCTCACATGGCTCCTCAGAACAGGCTATGGTGGCTCAAAGCATGGAGACCAAAACTGTATTCTGCACAAGCACAAACATATATACGTTGAAACACAGCCTTGCCTAAAGATAATGGACCTAGAAAGGCACCCTGGCCAGCCCTGGTTAGGCTATGATCAGGCCACAACAACTGAAAGGTGAAATGCCTAAACACCTTTGGCAGTTTCTGTGGAACCACAGCCAGATAATAATCTGAAATGACATCCTTTTTTGTTCTTTTGATACTAACCATTTTAATAAAACATTGTAATATAACATTATATGGTACCAAAATAAGTGCTTTAACAGAAGTCACAATTTTCTTTCACACTTGAAATGCATGTCTCTTCTAAGAGTTCCTTTTGTGATTGATTATATTTCTATTAGAGTTGTGCTCAACTGGTTCTTGTCAAATTTAGTTCATAGCAAAGACGATGTGTTTGAAGTGTTTGTTTTTGAACCAAGCATTCCCTGTGTTTGAATGAAAGTGTTTGATGTCAAATTGAACACTAGGTGTCTTCGACAAGCTGCCCAGAAAAAAAAGTTTAAAAATCCATGTGCTTTAAAAAAGAAAAATAAAAAAATAGCACCAGACCATATTGATACGTGTGGCCTTGTTGCAGAAATGCAGCTACAAACATGCTGTAGCTTTATAATTTCTCTGCTAAGAAACCATCTCTCTGTGGGAACTTCTGTTGGTCACACAGTTTGGGTGAGTTTATTTTTCTGATGGGCAAATCTGTCAGATAAGCTATTGGAATGGCTAGCAGAAAAATGGGCTCCTCTGAAGAAGAAGAGTTGGCTTTTCTACCCCACTTTTCTCACCCATTTAAGAGGACTCAAAGCAGCTGACAAAGTTTTCTATTCTTTTTCTCACAACAGAACACCCTGTGAGGTAGGTGGGGCTGTGAAAGCTCACAAGGGAGCTGTGACTAGCCCAAGGTTACCCAGCTGGTTTCATGGGGGAGGTCAGAATCGAACCTGGTATTCCCAGATAAGAGTCCAGCTCCCTAAGCACTAGACCAAATTGAAGCCAGATAAAAGACCCAAAGCCATCTATAGCACCTGGCTGGATCATTTAAAAAGACAATGTCTGCACCACATGGTGCCTTGTTGCTTCATCTTAGTTGGTCATATTATTGGCAAAGGTTGTCTGTTTTATCTCCCAGAAAAACAATCTGTCTTTGAAATGTGAAGATGTTATTTTGCAGAAAATAAACTCTTTTTCTCAAATTTTGCAGCCAGAAAGATATTGGGCTCCAAGGCTTGAAATCAACCAATTTCAAATGGAAACAAAGTTAGCCAATCAGTGAAGCACTGGATTTAAACATTTTTTCTTATGGGAAATCTAAAGCAAAATGCTCATTTTCTGCAAGATGGAAAAGGCGGATTGTTTACCTGGGAGGATAAAACAAAATAATACAACCAAGCCTGTTCACCATAACCAAGAAGGACAGAAAACACAAAGTCCATATTGATACTAAATACCCTGGATTAGGGATGTGCACAAATGATTTTTTTTGCATTCAAATTTGAGTCGAATTGAATGTCAAAACATTCAGTTTGAATGTTTAGAATCTGAATGCAACAAAATCTGATTTGAATTCAGTACATTCTAATCTATTTGTTTGAATATTAGATTAGAATCTGAAGATATGTCAACAACATTTGTGTGTGTTATACCTATCTGTACGCATTTTGTACCCATCCCGTTTTATCCCATATGCATCCGGTTTTCATCCCATACTATCAGCACAAATGTGTACAGACACGTCTGATATTCATACAGATACGTATGCAATACATATGTATCTGTACATTTGAATGTTTCAAATCATTCAGACATGTTTTGGAACATTCAAATTCATTCGAATGTTTTAATTTGAATGTGAAGACATTCTATTTGAATTCAAATGTCCATATTCTATTGAATTTGATTGAATGTTGAATGTTTAGAATATTCATGCACATCCCTACCCTGGATTGGCCGAAGACTTGATAGGAAACTCCACAGATCTGTCCACCACAGCTCAAATTCTACAGAACTTCGTCCCTGTTCCCCCCCCCTTGCCTTCCCCCATGGTTTTCCATGTAGAATCATTCATCAGACATTCAAACCAAGATTCAAACTGAACCAAAAAAAAAAAGTTTCTATGTAGCATTTATGTAGTATTAAACTTATTAAAGTATGTATGTTTGACAGATTAATGATTTAATCCCAACAACCCTAATCACAGGACTCTCAAACTGGAAGAGGTCAAATATAATCCATGGTTCCTCAGCACAACAGATGTTCTCATACTTAGGTATTTCTTCAGTGGAAGCTATGCAGTGTTTAAACAGTTAAACAAGCTGTCATCCTCCCTTAAAAAGGATATTCCCAAAGGGAACAGAGAGTGGGGCCTTGTGTGGCTGGAGTTCTATAATAAACTGCTGGTGCAAGATCCCAGGCTGCAGCTTAACTTTTGTCAGCAAAGCAGCAGTATAACTAAACTCAGCCCCCAAACTTCTTATGGGAAGTAAAAGCAGAAAATAGCTTAAAAGCTCTCAGGAAGACCTCAGACATTTGTTTCAGCTTGGAAAAATCTGGGCCTCTGAACTATAGAGTTTCTCTGAATTTTCATATGAAACTGGCAGCCATTGTGAGAACAGAGGCCAGAACTAGATGGGTCTAATTCAGGACTTTAGTTTTTATGTTTCTCAAATCCCCACTAGGAGAATGCTAATGATCTGGAATGGTTATTGCCTGAAAGTAGCTGAACACTGAGGGTGTACATGCATGCAATTTTCTGGATTCAATTCAACTTGAATCAAATACTTGAAAATTCAATTTGATTTGAATGTTTAAAATTCAAATTTAACCAAATTTGATTTGAATTTTGTTTGAATTTTTATTTGAATTTGCACTTACAAATGTCAACATCATTCTTAGATGCCAGTACACATCTTCCCTGGGTCTATATAGGGCAGTGATGGCAAACCTTTTGAGCTCAGTGTGTCAAAATTCGCATGAAAACCTAACTTAACTCGGGTGCTGTGTCACATCTAGAAATATCCATAATTTTGTGATATTTGTAGCTCTAGTAAAAGTTATATTTTTGATAAATGTTTTTATCAAAAGCAAAAACAAATAATTATTTACATTAGTGACTTTTGTTGATGAATTTTGTTTGCTAAATCTTCAATTGAAAGTTGGTATTTCGTACACTTCAAGACCAAGCAAGCACTACACGCCCAGGTGCCAGGGTGACCAGGTGTGTCACCCAAAAAGGGCTTGGCGTGTCACCTGTGACACACGTGTCATAGGTTGGCCATCACTGATATAGGGTGTTTTTCCACTGTCAGTAGAAGTACCCATTAAGTACCCATTAATGATTACTTAATGGGTACTTCTAGTGACAGTGGAAAAACACCCATATATCTGTCTGTATCCATACACATCCATATACAACCAGTAGTTATCCCGTCTGCAACCTGTTTTCATCCCGTACGGATCCGTACAAATGTGTACAGATGTAGGGAAGATGCAAATCTCAAGTATGCACCGTGTATGAACGCATACACATACGAACGTCTAAATAATTTGAACAAATAGATCTGAAATTCAAAATTCGAATGAAATCTTTAAATTTAAATTTAAGGACATTTGATTCAAATTTGAATGTCGAAATTTGGTCAATTCGGTTGAATTTTGAATGCATGCAAATATTTGTGCACACCCTACTGGACCCACTCTTAGGTGGCACAATGTAAGAAAGATAAAATGATAACACTTGCAAGGGCATCAACAAAACCCACTCAGCAGCAAACAATGATGAACAAAACTGAACAAACAGACTGGCTGACTTCTAAATCAGCTCTGGTTTTAAAGTGTGTCTCTAGCAAACAAAGCACACCACAAGCCTTGTAAAGTCTTGCTGAATACACCAACATCGTGTATGGTTTTTGTGTGTGCTGAGTGAAAGGTCTGTAATTGTATTCAAAATGCAAGATTTGTTGATAGCAACAGGAATGTTCACGAATATTCATAACTTTTGTTATTCAGACAAATTTGGACATTAGAACTCAAATCGAATGATACAATATTGGTATGCTAATATTTATTCAAATGTTTCCAGACATTTGTGTGAATAGTTTGAACATTTGTTAGACTGGGAGTGTGGAAAAACGAGGCACCAGTCATATCTGCAATGGATCCAGATTGCATTCAACATGGATCGACAGTGTATTAAAAGTGGATTCAGGTTGGATTTGATGTTTTCAGAGCACAGATACATTATGGATACATATCGGATACGTATTTGTTCTTATCAGATATGTATTTGTTCATATCAGATACGTACCAAATGTTAGTACGAAAACACATGAATAAATTCGTATCAAATAGAATTTTACCACATTTGAACTGAATCTATTCGCACGAATACGGATTTTCAAACATTCGATTCGTTACAAATCAAATGCCCAAAAAACATCTGTGCACATCCCTATATAGTGATGGTGATAGTGGTTGTGTGGCTATGAGAGAAAGAACAGACCGATGGAAAAGCACAGACTGTACAGTTGGTGAGTGGATCATGATGATCCTCCAACCAAGCATGTGAACAGATGCCATGGGCCTTTTGTCACTTGGCCCTTCAGGGTAGTTGGACCCGCTGTAACATGGATCATTCACACAGCGCAGATACGTTTCTGCCCTGGAGTGATTCCCATGTGTGCATGGCCATCCGCATCTGTGGTAGCTATGGAGCAGTAAAAACTACTCCACAGCTATATGGTCCTGCATGCAGCCTTCATCTTGCTTCTGTGCGGAGGCTGGGTAGGGTGTGGCAGCTCCAGTTGTGAGGTCATATATTGTGTCACCTGATCACTAATGTATATGGACATTGGTGAGGGCACTCCTGAATGGGACTATTTGCCTTTCTCCCAGACCCTGGTTGGTCTAGACGTTTGGGATGGACCAGCACTCACAATGCAAACTCCGACCTCTGTCCCTTATTTTGACTTCTGTGGAACACTGCTCCCCAGAAGTGTGAAAGGTTAACTGTGAAGTTAAGTGTGAAAAGCCCCAATGAGAGAAAAACTGAAATATCTAATGCAGCTGTAACCGCATTCACTAGCCAGACCTAATCCCAACTCTCCCATCCTCCCTATTTTCCCCTCTCAGAATGGACTTTTACAATAGGATGTCATGAGATATTAAATGAACAATTAATTTCCAGTGAAGAGCAAGAGCAGAACAAAACAACAAAATGAAGTTTTTTATCTAGACATACGGAGTGTAACACCGTCAGCTACTTTACTTCTATCTGTGTCTAGCTCACATGGGCCACACTGCATGCCAATGACATGCCCTTCAGTAGACTCGGGCACATAGTGTGTATGTGTGGGTGGGTCAATCCACCTCAGCTGCAGAAGTGTTAATTTCCAGGAACTCCCAGAACATTTTGCAGGGATTTTGTTGATGTGGGAATCCATGCCAGTGGCAATGGTAGAAGTAACCCACAGTGGTTGGCAAAGGAGTGGAAAACTCTCTACTCTTTATCTCTCTCTCTCTCTCTCCCTTCCTTCCTTCCTTCCTTCCTTCCTTCCTTCCTTCCTTCCTTCCTTCCTTCCTTTATCTCACTGAGAATACAAGCTTAGGGGACCAGGGAACGAACACACACACACACACAAGCTTCATCCTTTAGAATGGGATTAAGGTGAGCCATAAGGGCCATACTGTCTAGACCACTCAATCCATGCCACATTTGTCACATGGATGGCCATCCACTATGAGCCATACTATGCTTTACCTCCCATTTAATTTGAGAAAACTACCTATTAAGAAAACATTTCAATTAACACTCTTAATAGCTTGTTCCCTTTGTTTGTGTGTTTGTTTTTCTTTCATTCATTAATTTGTTTATTTATTTTCTGTACATAGTCTAAGGGAAGATTAGGACACATTGGTTTCAACTCTACACTTATTTACTGCTGTTGCTTTTGGGGGAGTGTCATGGCACAATCTGGGTTTCCAAGGGCTTTTGAACATATTTTCACTGAGACTCTGACAGCTTTGTTCTTCTTTTCCAGTGATGGATAACAGATATATTGGCATTTGTCAGTCCATCCACTCTTGAACATCAGTGCCTGGAGAGTGGCATATAACATGCGGTGAATGTAACAAGAAAGCACTGCTGCTCATCGTGGTAAACCTAGAATTATTCTCAGACTTCCCAAAGGTAAAAAGCAGGGATAATGATTTATTACCTGGGCACACATGATGCTCTTTGCTTTTTAAGCAGGCAAATCCTCTTAGCATTTTTTTCCCAAAGAACAAGGCAGAACACTTCCTGGCCATCACTCCCTCTCTTAATAAGCTCTGTGATAAGAGTCTATAATTCTCCCCCCCCCCACCACCACAATATAATGACCATTTAGGAAGCCTGGTTTATTATGGTTACTTATTACTGGAATTAGTACCAACAGGAGAAATGTTTTAAGTATCTCCTGGGAGTATTCCCAATGACTCCACATAAATTATCTTATGCTAATATTTCAAGGCCAAAGGATCATGCATGAGGACTTTCCAGCTACTCCTTTCTGCAACATTTCATGTCCCCTATAAATCTGCCCTTTGAGGACCCCTAGAGTGCCATTAATTTGGAAGAAGGAAATACGCTGTTTGCAGTTGGTGAGAAAAGTGATTCTCTAGCAATTCTCTCTTTTAGGATGTCATTTGGCTTATCACTGATCCCTTAAACTAGTCTGCTACCTCAGGCAATGACAACTACTATGACAACTGAAGATTGACAGGTTACAAGGAACATGCCTAAAACACAAGAATACTGAGTAAATTTTGGAAATACAGCCTATACCCACAAAACAGAACTGCTGTAATGAGGATATTGACTATAAACAAGCTTGCTACTGTCAACCTTTACACAACACTGCCTGGGTCTAGCACAAAATTACCTTTGAACAAGATACTAGCAGATGCTAGTGCAGCAATACAAACCATCCTAAGTACCACCATAAATGAAATAAGTCTGTGATGAGGGAAATTCTGAGCTATTTTGGGCAGAATCACCAAGAAAGCAGGCACGTAGCAAGTGGACCAGAGCAGATCAGAGCAAAACCAAGCTGAGCAGGGATGAGTTGATCTTCTTGTGATATCACAGCAGTAGTTTGAGATGACAGCACTATGGTCTGTTCCTAGTATGGATTTTTATGCACATCTAGATCCTGGGCTGTCTCTACCAATAGATCATGTCCAAGGGACTGGACCACAAAATGATACAATTCAAATCTATTACGAGCTTTAAGGGGGAAACATATGAGGGACAGGGACAGCTGATTTCATGCTTGTGTTAGTGTTGCCCAAATAAGGTGCTTCCTACTGTCCAGTAGATGTGACTTCTTCAGATTTTGTACCTCTGGGAATACAAAATGAGTTGTGCCTGCAGATCTGTGCAAACACTAAATGTGATTGTGGGGGCCATAGGTGGTATCCACATAGACTAAGCCAATCAAGTTTGGGACAACTTCCCAATCAAAATCTCATTATCTCTACTGGCATTCCTCATAGTAATCTTCCTGGCAATTACTGTTTAATAAAGATTGGTCTAGATTGCCAAGTAGCTTTTAATATTGTGTGTGTGTGTGTGTGTGTGTGTGTGTTCATAGGATCCATTAATTGCCATCAAGCCAATCTGAAGAGATTATCTTTCTGAGCTAACTCTGTTCTTATTTACAAGATAAGAGTGAGATAATTGAGTGAGATACAATTATCTTCCATTTGGTTTGATGTTGGTGGTTCTAGCTTACATTTTCCTCCACGCTGAGACCCAGGACATTCTCCTGTTGTCCCAGTGCTGGGCAGTTGACCACCTGAGTGACCAGGGCCTAGGCCATTCTGCCAAATGGGTGCTATTAATCAGGTGGAGCTATGTGCTTGGATGACAGAAGAGAAGGAAGTCACAGGGATCTTACTTCAGTGTTAGTGGGTAGGGTGAGATATGGTGATGGGGGACAGAGGAGAAAGGTCCAGATATGGAGCATTAGACATATTGAGGCTGTCACTCTTTCTACTTTACTTCCCAACATTCAGAATATGAGGATGCCTGTCAACAGGATGACTAGCTCGATGATGCTGTTGTTAAATGCCAGATCAGTTCAAAATATCTCATCATGACTGTGACTTGATCATGGATGAAGAGGCTGACCTGGCATGTACAAGAGAAAACTTGGGTGGGTGAACTGAGAGGATATATCTAGTGCACAGGATATATCTAGTGTAGCACCAGACCAGGCTTGGAAGCAGGTTGGGGTAGTTTTCATAGCCCAAAGAACATTGTCCCCCCTCATGCCAGATGCCCTTTCTATTCTATGACTAGGGTTGAGGGATTGTTCCTGGTGATAGACAGATCATAACCAGACAGAAGCACAACCAAGACAAAGCTGTTCAGATACACATGGAATCAGACTCCACAGTTTGAAGTAATATAATCTGGCCCTATTATATTTGATCAGTGTCAATTATTGTAGTCAGAGGAAGTGGACAATCTTCTTGCCTTGTTTCCTTAAACCCTGTCCTTCGTGGTAAATAAAAGCTAGTCAAGGGAATATGGCTGGGTAGGTCCAAGGAGGGTGGGTGCGTTCTAATTTATAAATGTTTTAAGTGTTTCCTATATATTTTATCTTTTTTATTGTTGTCATCCAAAGTTGAGGTTCAAGCCCTAACATCATGTTTTCAACCATCAAAATAACTTAAAGTGCCTGAACAAACTTCAGGAACTTAGATACATATGAACTATATAATCCTAAACAGGATTAATGAAAATCTGTGTAAGAAGATTCAGAAATGAAAATATCCATCAGCCAAAATCACAAATGTTTGCTTGAATAACTCAGTAATGAATTCCAAGTAGATGTGCCAGAAAAGGAACAATGAATGCTGGTTAATGGCAACTTATTCCACCAGTATATAGTACTTGAGTAGTACCATTCTGCTTGTTTCATCATTGAAGGAAGCTCTTCTGCCTGTTTGTGTTGCTCTTTTGGTTCCCTAGCAACCACTTATAATAGTTCTTAACCACTTCCAGAGTGCATCACCATATGTACAGATAAAGATGAGCAGAAAGCTTTTAAGGCTTGTGAAACAAAGTGGTTGGCATGAAGGGTTTCAAACAAAATGGGTATAACTGTGGCTGAGCTATTACCCTACACATACCCTACACATAGGATGCAGATATTGAGGGCACTAGGATGTCCTATGTGTTAAATAACTATACATATTTGTCCCACTCTAAATTTGGGTCCTGTTATTATCTTCTCCAACACTGTGGTACCAGTTCTATTAATTGTGAATAGAGGGAGAGAAAGTGATAAAATCCAAGCTACTTGAGAATAAAGAGGAACCTTCCCTTTCTTTTTAAGCTTCCTGTCTTGTATAGTAATTTCACACATCAGAGAGAAGACTATGTCTTTTCACACAGCAAAGGATTTATATGACTCTGTATTTCACTCTTATCAGTACAGCTAAAGAGGAGGAGGGAATTACAGATTGCAGGGTGGTGACTATCTTGTACATGTGGGGTTGCTTCAGATCCCGCCAACACCAAGCAACATGCTTGTGTTTTTGGTATAGATTGCATCTCAAAAGACAGAACTCTGATATACTGGAATAGGGAAGGCATACACCTCCAAAGTCGCGCTTTTATATTTCTGGTCATTAAATTATAGCCACATTTTTGGCTGACACCTGCCAATTGGACAGACTCCTCTTGCTGTACTGATATCAGGGCCAAGCAAAAAAAAAAGAAAAAAAAAGCCTGCTAGGAGAACAGTGCTTCCAGAATCACCTGGATGTCTGCCCCCAAACCCTCCCATGGGCCAATCAACGAGGGATGCACACAAATTCATATGAATTCATACAAATGTCATCATTCACAGGCAAATCAAAATGTTTCTGGGCTTCTTTAAAGCTTCATAGAAGCTTTGATTAAGGCTGGACATCCCTACCCTCATTTCCCCATGCTCCTGTCCCCCTGGGCTGAACCCCCTTGGTCAGAGTAGTGGCCACCATGACCTCCATCAGCATTTGAACACTCCTCCTAAGCCGAAGTAGGCCTTCCCAGATGTGGCAATTCCCAGATGTGGGACAGCCTCAGAGAAGCACGCAAATGGTTGTGGATGCCCACCCCTCGCCTCCTGCCCCTCTTATCTTTGACTGAGCAACTTTGCCCGTGACTGCCATGATCTCCACTGCCATTTGTGTGCTGTCCAAGGCCTAAGTAGTTCTTCTGAAATTGCTACAATTCTCAATGTGAGAGGTGTATGCACACTTCCAGAAGGCCAACTTGGACCTAGAAGAAGAATGCCATGGCAGTGGAGGTCATGGCCAGGGATGTGTACAAATATTCAAAACATATGAAATTTGATCATATTCATTCGAATTCAGACATTCGAATTCAAATTGAATGTCTATACGTTCGAATTCAAATGGATTTTTGAATCTTTCGCATTGTTCACAAATTATTCAGACATTTGTATATGTAAGGATATGTACGCGTTACATACATATCCATACGCGTCTTATTCAGATCCATAAACATTTGTACAGATACATACTAGACGAAAATGGGAATCGATTCAAATCTCAGATATTCAATTTGAATTGAATCAAATCCTAAAAATTGCATTCGTCCAGCAGCAGGTGAGTGGAGGGGGTGGTGCGGGATGTGAAGGGAGGCTTGGGGCTTCCCTTTGTGTGCATTTGACTGATGTTTTGCGCACGGAGCCAGAGCCTCCCACATTTGCAAGGGGACTGCATCAAATTGAATGGGGGAAATTGGCTTTGTGCACATCCCTACAATCAACTAACCTGCTACAGCAGTAGCATTCTGAAAACCATCTGATATGGAACTATTATTTGTTGGACAGACCAGAGTAAAAATAGAACACTGACTTCTTGGGTCATATCCAGTCAATGCTAAACCATGACCGATGGAAACCTTAGTGTGCATAACTCTTGTTTCAGAGCTGGGAAGTTTTGGGGAATTTGAAACCACCAGCAGTTAACTTCTTCTATGGTGGAACTAGACCCTCCATCAGAGAAAACCAACAGTAGAAACCAAAGGTTCTCCCTCCATCTTGGGAGATAAGAGATCCAAACCAGTCTTGTCTATCACTCAGGCATATTCTACATACAGCTGCTGATGCATCTGCTAATGCCAGATGTCTCATGTTCCATCAATAAGTCTGCCTATGAGAGGTCACTAATGCACTATAATATTCAGGTCTAAAAATGTTTGAAAAGAACCATTTATAAATGGACAATGAGAAATACATTATTGAAGAATTTAGAAGGAAGCTTATATTTAAATGTGACACCCAAGGACCTTTTCTTTGTAACGAACACTAAGACAACATAGATTCTGCAGATATGTTCACCCTTGAATTAATGCACTTAAAAACAAAACCAAAAAAAAACCCACTTTCCATTGTTCATGTTCCTAATTCAATTTTGAATTCTTAATGATGCTTAGGATTAGATTTCATGCAATCTACCCATCCAAACTAGTTCAATCTTCTAGGTAATTAAATCTACCCCTTTTGATTACTAGTTCTAATTGAAGCAGTGAAAATCACTGTAGTTACGCAGTGTAGCTTACTTTTAGCTCCATGATGGGAGTTTGTGTTTCACTTTCAACAAAATGGGAATTTATCAATTTGATTAAATAAATAGTATGTTATCTAGTCCATCTATTCAACAAAATCTGATTTAAAATTGTTGTAAGGCTTTTCAGTGAAACTCTTGATTAAAATATTCCTGCATTTAATAATAGTGTATATTGCAATATCAGTGTTTATTCTGCTTTAAATGAAATTGTTTCTCCCAGGTCTTAGGAGTTTCATTCTTATGCATAGGATGTGACAACTCTTCTTTCTTTCTTTTCTTTTTTTCTGATGAAGAGACTTCAATGGATACCACATTGTTAAGACGGAGCGCTTATGGATAGGAGGTATAGCTCTGTTCATCCATGTTAGTATATCATCAAGAAAATCTAACATTCTGATATTTGTTATGACTAGGAGTGTGCACTAATGCAATTTTCAGACTCAATTCGATTAGAATCAAATATTTGAATGTTTGAATTCGTACAAATAGAGAAAAATGAATGTATTCAAATTTGAACCAATTTAAATACATTCATATCTATTCGTATGAATATTCAACTCATATTTGAAGATATGAATGTCGACAACAACTGTACGTGTCCGCGTGCATACATATGCCTCTGTTCGCATCCCGTTTTTATCCCATACGTATCAATACAAATGCATATGTATTTGTATTGATGCGTATGGATACATATGCAATGTGTATGTATCTGTACACATACAAAAGTCTGAATAATTTGTAGGAATGATTCAAAACATTTGAACTCATTCGAATGTCAAAAAACAAATGCATAGATATTCAATTCAAATTCAAAAGTCCATATTTGAACACATTTGATTAAATTTTGAATGTTTCAAATATTCTTACACATCTCTAGTTATGACATAAAAAACAAAAAAAAATAAATATCAGCAATTTAAAAAATGATTTTACTTCTATACTAATTTGAAAATAAAAAAAATGTTTGCCGTCCATATCAAGAATTTAACAATGCATTTGAATTGTACTAGAAATCTGACCACTGAAGGACAATTTGGAAAGTAAGCTGGCAAACATGCAGTTCATCATAAAGCTCCCATATTCTTATAACTGGGAGCATTTACATATAACTTGTCCCATGTAGGCCCTGATGTGTAGACTTCTTACATCTAGTGAATTAGCAGTGCTAACTAGAAACCTACCCTCAGTCTTTGATTTTCATTTCATTCTGTTATTCTTTGAAAATCTTCACATGCTTTGAGTTTGTTTTGTCTTTTGAAAAATTCCTGGCCTTTGACTCTGCAAAGATGTTTGGACACAGGTATTTTGCAGTTCTATGTTTCTTCAGCAATTGCCTCATTATAGGCCTCTGTAAGCTTCTAATTAGCACCAGCACTCAAAACCTTTAGACATTTCTGCCACCAAGGTAAAGGAATAAAATTTGCTGATGGCACACAAAAAGTTGAGAAGGTTTCTTCAGAAATGCATTGGGAAGGTGCTATGATTATCATCTCATAAATAGGACATATAGGGTGTTTCCACACTTACCTCCTGAAAGCCAGATTAAGGAAATCCGTTTTTCTGAAATCTGTCTCTGGGAAGGTCTGTCTGAAATAGAGACAGATCCAAATGAGGCCCCACACTTCCACACTCATGTGGGAAGCACGGATACTGAGGCACACATCAGGTGTTTGCTGTGCAGACACTGCAGCACCAATTTCCAGAAGCATCTGGCCTCCCTGAGGCCCCGCTGCCCCAGGAGCCATGTGACTGGAGCATTCAGCTGTCAGTCATTGCTCAATTCCCCCTGTGCATGGGCGTGTCAGGGACAGAATCCCCACCAATCAGCGGGATGCCTGAGATCCCATGGCCGCCGTGGTACTGCTGCCTTACTCAACACGGCAACTTCCTGATGCCTCACTCAACATGGTGACTTCCTGTCCAACCAAATCCATTCCCTCTCCTGTCTGTGTGCAGAAGCATCCTCCTCTGATGCAGAATTTCCATGCAGGAATGGATTGAAGACCTAATTTTTCAGGTCTTCCTGAAAACCGGATTTAATGGTGCTTAGACCCCATTAGCAACAGATCCTGTATGAGGCTGTGCAGAAGCGGCATCCTCAAAGGGGTCCTAATATGTCCTGCTGTGTGGAAGATACCTTGCACATGTGTCCCATATCTGTCCTTGTGTGCTTAAAGGGGTTTTAGTGGCCAGTGTAGAAACAGCCCTAACCTCCATTTTGAAGTAAGGAGCTGCTCTTTGAAGCAGTGCTCTGAAGCTCCTCCGTTGAAGGTATAAAACAGTGCCCTGAAAAAATGGTGCTTCCAATGGAAACAGGGCTTGGGAATAGGGGTCGTGCAATCACCACCAGGTATCTGCTGTTTCCATATGTGAACATGTGGAAGTAAAGTTGCTTTATCCAGGAACCTCTGAAGGTAAGTGAGACATGGCCTAAATCAGAGAAACCCAACCACCTTATTTTCCTGTTGGAACTGGGATCAGATTTCTTCTACATCATAAGTCCTTTTTCAGGGCATATTTATAGGCTTTTCCATGTGGGACATTGTCCCATAATAAGCAGGAGTCTACAGGACTTGCTTCTGTAAACTAATGTGGATTATGGAACACACTTCCTCTCCACAGGATGGAGCATAAAACAGACTAGGTTACTCAACACTGGGGTCTACTGGTGAATACCATGCCTTCATGGTTAGGTATACCACAGAGGACGTATTTCAGTAGGACAACCAGGTGGGTCAGCAAAATGAACTCTGAAAGTGAGGAATTTTAATTCTTAGCCTTCAGAGCATTTGGAAGCCCTAGTGGCAGCTCTGACCCTGGCACAGGAATTGGCATGGGACAGGTTGCCGCACTGTGGAACAGCCTTGTTTTGCATCAAAAGCAACACATCCTAGCTTGGAGTGGTTGTGTATTGCAGGACAGGGTGGCCTTCTCTGTCTTATCCTGTCTCAAGATTTAAGTGTGAATCAACCCAATAATTCACTCTTGCTTGAGATCCAACAGTAAGATCCTTTAAAATAGTAGGAAAATACAATTTTTCCAATTTTTTTAAAACAGTAGGAAAAATAACTTGGCCCCAGGAGCAGAATAGGGACCGGTGTAATACATAGAACATTGACAGAATTCCTTAACCCATTTTGGGCTTATCTCTGTCTTCAATGTGGGAACTCTAAAGGGACGCCTTCTCCCATACTGACCTGCCCGTGCCCTAAGACCTGCAGGAGAGGCCCTTCTGGTTGTCCCACCGCCTTCAGTAGTGAGGCTGGTGGGCACCTGGGAGAGGACCTTCTCAGTAATGGCCCCCAGGCTGTGGAATAGTCTCCCCCTTAAGGTGCATTGGGCTCCTTCTCTATTTATGTTCAGGAAGGCAGTGAAGACACACCTCTTTGCTCAGGCCTTTGGATAAATGTCAGTCATGTTTCCCCCACTGTAAACACCACTGTTTTAACTGATATTGTTTTGTTTTTAACATGTTGGATTTTAGACACTGTGATGGTTTTTATTGTTTTAATATATATTGTTTTGTTTGGTATGGTGGATTTTAACGTTGTTACCCACCCTGATACTTTTGGATATAGAGCGGGATAGAAATATAAATAATAAATAAATAAATGAACTCTCTTTCACAGTCTTCAGCATCTAGCAAAGTATCTTGTAGGGAAAAACAAAACATGTTTTAAGCATACCACTAGTAGGGATGTGCATGGATATTCATAACATTTGTTATTCATATGAATCCATATGAATTTGGATATTTGTACACAAATCGAATGTTACGACATTCTAACATTTGTAGAAATACAAATGTTTTGGACATTCATATGAATAGTTCAGACATCTGTTAAACTGGGGATTCGTATCGGATATGTATTGATACGTATGCATTCATATAGGATACGGATCCAATACATATGCATCAGTATAAGATATGTATCTGATATGTATGCATTTGTATAGGATCTGTATGCAGGAAATGTATCCAGGATACATATGTATTTGTATCAGATATTCATACGAATTTCTACAAATACAGTCATATTGAATAGAATCCTACCACATTTGAAGGGGATCTATTTGAATGAATGCTAATTTTCTAACATTTGAGTCATTACGAATCCAATGCCAAAAAATCCATTCATACGCATCCCTAGTCACCTTGAAGTTGCACAGTTTCCTTGAAGGTCAGATACTTATCTTCAAGATACCACAGGATTCCTGATAAATAATCTCTTATTAAACATTCTTGCATCTGTTGGTCTCCCGCTACCCCACTTTTCTTCATGCCCTAAATCATATACACTGCATGATTTCTATGGGCCCGCCTTTCACATCAGCACACCTTAGATTAGCTGGCACAAGCAATTTTTTTTCACTGGCGCTGCTGAGCAACCCAGTTTTAGAGCCTGCACTTAATAGTCTTATAGCTCAAAGGAGTCCCTTTTAGATAGTTATGTGTATTAATTCAGCTGTAAACAACCCAATAAACATTTGTCTCCATGTTCCTCTGAGGGTACCATGTGTCTATGTTCCTTATTCTCTGGATGAGAGGAAGTAAGCCAAAGCACTCAGTTTCTCAATTCAAAGAGGGGAAGAAATTAAGAAATGCTTCGGTACAAGCACAATGTTGTTTGCTTATTTCTGTAACTTCATTTAACACATGCTCTTCACACCAAGGTCCAAGGGCAAGTAACAGAATAAAAATATAAAAAATACACAAAGCCAAGCAGTGACGATTGATGAAATGGAACAAGAAGGGCAAATAGGAGAGGGATGGACCAGCATCCAGGTGTTAGCTTTTATTATGTCAAGTGACGTTTGACCTGCCACAAATCAAAGTACACTTTGGTGTGCTCATAGATGAGGTCCCAATTATTATTCTGCCCTGGTTGTTTTGGCAAGTCACGGGCAAGTTCTAGGCTCCTCTACTAATAATTGAAATATAATAACAATTAAAATATTTAATAGTGTAAAACAGATGCAGGGTACAAATATGGAGAAGGAACTCTTAGTGATTAAGGGTAGAGTAGAATGGTGTACCTTAATTGAAGACTGAAAAAATGACAGCACTAGCTGTGTCCGCACAATTGGATGAAAAGAGATAATAAAAGAGTGAAAGACTTAAGTAAATAATGCAACCTCCCCTTTTAAACTAAACATTTTTTAACAAACTTGTTTATATAGAGCAAAAAGAAGGGAAAGAGGGAGGAAAGATTGAATAGTAAATTTCACAAAGGTTCTAGGTTAATTCCCTGGTATTGTCTTTTAAAACAAACAAAAACTATGAAAGGCTTACTAGAAAACTGTATTTGATGGGGAATGTCCCTGTCTAAATACTCCTGGCCTTATCTTAGGATGGCACACAAAAATGGAGTCTTGTTTACCTGTTTTTGTGCTTGTTGGATAGTGGTACAATATCTAGATATGAATAATCACCACTCCTAAAGCAGCTATATTTGACAACCAGAGACGTTTTCGCACGGGGGAAAATGGAACGCGAAAAAGCCAGCTGTGGACACGTCATCCGCATTGGCCGCGCGCGCCTTGCGTCCCGACGTGTCCGCAGCTGGCTTTTTCGCGTTCGAAATGTAGAGCACTTCGAAGTGCTCTACACGCGTTCCAACGCGGACGAGCCGCCCGCAGGCGTTCGGGAGAAGAAGCGTTCGCGCCGCTTCTGTCTCCCGATCGCCTGCCGGTTCGCCTCCGACGCCGCGCGGCTTTGACAATCAGCTGTTTTTCAAACAGCTGATTGTCGATCTGCCTCCGCGGCCGCCGGCGCGCCCCTGGCCGGCGTTTGCCGGCTAAGCCAGCTTCGGGCGCTTTGACCATTCGCACCCAGACGCTCCGGAACGCGTTTACACGCGTTCCAGAGCGTCTGTGTGTGAACGGGGAAAGCGCCCGAAGCTGGCTTAAGCTTTCCGCCTGAACGCGTTCGGTTTCGAACGCGATTCAGTGCGGAAATGCCTCAGGTATCTGTTTCCAGAAAGTGCAACTGACACAGTTCAAAAGCTGCAGATTACAGCTTTCATAAAATGCAATGTGGCCCTGCACTCTGCCACCTTTTTTAGGCAACTGGTTGTGATGCTGAGATCATCTCTGAGTAAACAGGATGTATATCCCTAGTGTAAATGGGACCCACAGCAGGCAAGGTATATATGGTGTCCTAGGGCTTTGCTTGGCTCTACTCAATCTGCTCGGCTGTGCTCCCTCACAACACTGGGAGAGTGTGGATCCACCATCCCCAAGCACCTGCTCTGTCTTCTGTTGTATTTTCACCAGTTAAGTACACTGACCTGGCCTACTGTCACCTAGCTGCTGCTGGCCCACATCTCGGAACACAGGAAATGGCTCACAGGAAAACAACCCTTGTGTTCCCCAGACAGGGGGAGGGAATCCCTGGACATGATGTTTGCATGTTTTCATGTGTATGAAGCATGCTGGTGCTTGTAAATTAACTACCATTGTAGCACTCCTCTTACACCAATACTCAGGGACACTTTGTTAAGAGTTCTCCAAGGTGGAGCCCAGCGCAACTCCTGCTTGTGTCAGAGAAGGAAGCTTATGCTTTTTTGAATAGATTGTTATATTGAAAGGGATTGTTATAAGTTCTAACAGAAATTGTGACACTGTTACCTAAATATTCAACTGTCTCCTACAATTATTTTGGTTAATGAAAATAATGCAATAGTAAGAGTTAATGACAATGTTCAAATCCCTCAAAAAAAAGGGACAAGATACTGAATTCTTCCAGGTGTGTTTCTTAACAATGTCCAAGATAAGAATAGTAGAGCCATGCACAAATGTTTTTTTGACATTCTATTCAATTTGAATCTATTTGTTCAAATTTTTTATTCAAATCTGCCCATGCGAATGTCAGCATTGGTATGTGAACATACACATTCTCCCCACATCTGTACACATCCATGCACATCCGTATGCATCCTGTAGTTATCCCATATGTAACCCAGTTCCCCCCATATGGATCCGTACAAATGTGTATGGATGTGGGAAGGATGCGGATCTTCAAGTACGCATCGTGTACAAACCTGTACACGTATGAATGTCCAAATAACTTGAATGAATAGATCCGGAATTCAATTTGAATGTTTACATTCAAATATCAGGACATTCTATTCAGATTTGAATGTCAAAATTTGGCACATTTGATCGGATTTCAAATGCCTCCGAATATCCGTGTACATCCCTAAAGAATAGTGCCTTTTCCACACTTACCAGTATGCTACTTTTGTGGAAGGCCTAGACCACTTCTGCATACTCTATTCTACATTTTGGAGTGGAAGAGAGAGCCCCTGTCATCTGCTTAGGCTGCTTTGTCTGCACTGTTACCTAGATTGGGATATCAATAGACATATTTTAACAGGCCTACAAGCAGTCCAAGGGTCCATAAAATGGAACATGTAGAAGGATATGCATCTCCCTGTTCTAGTTTATAGGGGGACCCATTGCAGTGCTGCACCAATTTGCACCACTGAAATGAGATTCCCTGGGACTAAGACTCTAGGAGCTTTAGTTCCTAGTCACCAGGGAACCAGGAAGCTGGTTCCAAAGGTCACATGATCTTCAGAGCAGCATGGGGGTTGTTGCATGGGGGCTGTCACTGAGTGTGGTTGGCTTGTTTTGGAACAACAGGCCCATTCCTGCACAAGAATTGTTCTAGCCTGGCCTGGTCCTGCTGGTCTGGTCCAGCCAAGTAAGTGCGGAAATGACCTAGAACAACATCTGCCCCACCCTTCAAATTTGTTTGTAATCATGTGATTTTTGCAAAAATGATTTCCTTTCTATTTTCCATAATTTTCTGAAAACCAATATGCAAATGAACACGACAGTCTATATCCATGTGCATGTTTATGCAATTTATGAAAATTCACCAGCTTCACCAAATAAAATAAAATAATAATAAAAAATGACATACAAATATAATAGCCATATGCACTAGCTTCAGTTACCTAAAACTGCAATTTACTTCACATTCCCTGCATCTCATGCCCTAGGTTCTCTTCAAGACCATAGTTCTTCTGCAACACATCCTGGAATTACAATCCTTGCCATAGTTCATCTGACAATCACATTAAAAGTTAGCTTACGTTTCATCTTTAATTTATGACAATACCATAATATATGGTTTTCATACTATTCATGGTTCTCAGGACTCTGAAAACACACACACACTAAGACTGCTCTGGAATAAACCTCTTATTTCATTCCCTCCATCACTGGTTTTGAATGGCATGTCACAGGACTTTGTATGGAAGCTCACGGGCATGAACATCCTTATTCTTCTTGGGTTGTGGGTAGGGGGGAAACTATTGCATTAAGAGGTCTCTATCTAGGGCACTAGTGTTTCACATTGTATTATGAACAGATAAATATACAGCTGGAAAAAAAAACCCTAAATGACTATGAACTGGGTAGTAAGAAACATCTTGATAAGAAGCATCTGTTTTTGTTATTGCATGATATATTGCAGTTTGGCTTACAAGCTCTTTTTAAAAGCACAATGGAACATGTAAAATCTATTTAGTACAAGATATACTACAAGGAATACAGAATTAGGAGATTCAAACTATTGCAACTAGAGCCTGTACATTCCAGCGCTCTTGGAAATCCATGTTTCTTAATTGCAGCAATATAGTACATAGCACCCAGCTAATACCATGGCATTATACTGACAAGCCAATACACTATTAAAAAGCTTAAAACATATTTGAAAGCATAGGCAACTTCCTTCCTTGCACCTCAGGCAAAACACAGTTAAACGGCAACTGAACATATCTCAAGAAGCATTTCCTGCCCCCAAGGCTTGGACTGCTGTCATTTTGAATGTGGCATTATCACGTACGGCAGAGATAGTGCATGCCAGCTCTAAAGCAGTCTTGCTGAATAAAGCCAAACATAAATCTGTTACCGGGGATGTATAAACTGCACTTGGTTTCTTCTTGAAAATGTAAGAAATAGAATAGGATAGGAAAATATTTCTGGAATTGGGTGAAAGAAAGTGGGTAAAATATGCCACATCTGTCTGCATTTGAATGCACCTATCTTTGGTTATTCAAAAGTGATGATATAATGTCAGGGATCTGATACAATACTGGGGAAGAATCTAAAAGGATCTAAGAACCAATGGCTTTTGTTCACTTCCCTCTTGCAATCTAGAATAATAATGCACACTGGGACAAAGAACCCCAATTACACTATAAACTGATGCCTGAGCTTTCTGTGACAGTCTGGGGAAGAAATCTTGAGCTTCCAGTGAATAGCTCAATGAAGAGGTCAACTCAGTGGGCAACATTAGTGAAAGAAGCAAATTCAGTGCTAGGGATAACTAAGGAATTAGGAAGGGAATAGAAAATAAGTCAGCAAACATCACAGTTGGAATATTGTGTACAATTCTGGTCACACCTCAGAATTTGATAAAATGCAGAAAAAGGTCATCAGAATGATCAAAGGGCTGGAACACCTCCCATATGAAATCAGACTCTAGGATTCTTCAATCTTTTAAGATTTAAGAGGTGAGATGACTGAATTATACATATTTTCCACAAATAAATATAATGCAAAAGGTGGGAAAGGTGGGCAGAGAAACAAATCTTTTCTCTATCACACAACGCTAGAACTAGAAGACAGTCTTTGGAGCTGATGGGCAGAAGTGCTGGGACAGTCAAAGGAAGCATATTGCACCCAGACATGGTGACAGGAAAGGGCTTAAATTCCTCGTTTGTATAGTGGTAAGTATCCCCGCCTGTCACGCGGGAGACCGGGGTTCGATTCCCCGACGGGGAGCCAAAAAAAAAAAAGGAAAGGGCTTAAATAGTTTTAAGAAAGGCCTAGACAAATTCATGGAGGAAAGATCTATCAATGACTATTAGATTTTTAATACCTAGACACACCGTCCAAGTTGGAGAGACAGGCAAGATGCCTCTACAGGCCTTTTTCACGAAGTCGGATGCCTTTTTCAGATGCCTTTGTCATCCTGCTTAGAATACTCAGAAGCAATTTGTAGGCCACCATGTGAGATAAGGATACTAGGCTAGGAGTGCTATGTCCTAGGGATGTGCACGAATATTCAGAATATTAGTTATTCGGATGAATGTGGATATTTGTATACAAATCAAATGTCCAGACATTCATACTTTAGTATTTGTATGAATATAAATATTTTGAGTTATTCATATGAACGATTAAGACATTCATATGTGTATGGATACGTACACATCTTGTGCATATCCGTACGCATCTTGAGAAAAGACAGATGCCTCTTCTAGAAGGAGATGAAACTTTAGTAGTTCTAGTCCTGGAACATCTATTTATTAAAAGAAAAGAGATTGCATAATAATATAAACAGGCTGCTAAACAACTTATGTCAAGTTATTTTTTCCCCATACAATTCACATGGGAATTGCAGAATATCACTATTTTAGATGGTATTTTAGCAAAGAAATTCCAGACACTGCAACATATGAAAAGTACAGAGAGTTTTTGTTTTTGTATTTAAAATTGTATATGTGAATAACCAAGCACAGATTTATCTTGTTCACGTAAGATGGCATTTTGTCCAGTTTGGTTTGAACATCTGTTGTTTTTTGTTTTGCCTGTTTGGAAGCAAATCTCAGCTAGTATTCTCCAGGATTACCAAACCAAAGCACACTCTTGTAAATGTGACAGTCAGAAAAACTTAAAAGATCTAGAGACAGTGAACCACCAAAAGAGTTTTGCCAAACTTCTCATCAGCAGTTATCATTATCTGTTGTAGGAGAGGTTAGCTTGGTTCTGTCTGAAAACTGGATATGCAAAGTATCACCATGCACAAGCAAGTTTGACTTCAACAAAAGGTAGTC
The DNA here is from genome assembly GCA_023333525.1 of Aspidoscelis tigris stejnegeri. NCBI lineage: Eukaryota > Metazoa > Chordata > Lepidosauria > Squamata > Teiidae > Aspidoscelis > Aspidoscelis tigris. The sequence goes on along the minus strand of JALMGA010000006.1, from coordinate 12,078,486 downwards.
AGATTTAAACAATCCAAGGCGGGATGGGGGGGGGAGGAACTGGGGCGCTTCTAAGGCCATCTGCTGGGACTCAAGAGCAGGAGAAGGTTTGTCCTTGTCTCTGCTTGAGATGACCATGAGCATTTGGTGGGCCACCATGTGCGATAGGATGCTGGACTAGATGGGCTGTGGCCTGATCCTGCAAGGCTTCTCTTATGTTCTTATGTTCTTAGATTGCTATTGGCCCAGAACAAGGGCATTAGTATTAGGACAGCCGGTTCTAGCCCAGCTCCTGTGCTTCCTCCTAAGCTTGTTGTCAAAAGCACTGCCTACTAGAAAGGAAAGTTCCTGGTCTTTGGCATTTCTATGGGATCCATTTTAATGGTGCACTTTATTTATTAGTTATATCTCTATCCCGCCCTATGGCTGAAGGTCTCAGGGCAGGTAACAACCTTTAAAACAGCAAATTACAAATTGATATATATTAAAAAAACAATAAAACACATAAAAACACTTTTTAAAAATTCAACATATTTAAAAAGCTATCCTAAATATTAAAATAATACAGTAGTATCTATAGTGTGTGTGAAAGCATAATCACCTTAGCCTAGCCAAAGGCCAGGGCAAAGAGATATATAGGGAAGGGGCATGACACACCTCGAGGGTGAGACTATTGCATAACCTAGGGGCCATTACCGAAAAGGCCCTTTCCCGGGTGCCCACCCGTTTCACAACTGAAGGTGGTGGGACAACCAGGAGGGCCTCACCTCCTGATCTTAAAGTGTGAGCAGGACAGTATGGGAGAAAGTGTTCCTTTAGATATTTGGAGCCCAAGTCATTTAGGGCCTTGTAAGTCAGAGTTAACAACTTGAATTGGATTCGGTAGTTAATTGGCATCCCATGCAACCCTTTTAAAGCCAGCATGATGTGCATCCAGCTAGCTGTTCTGTCACTGTGTCCACCATGGTATATTGCACCACAAAAGCCATGCAGTATGGGGGTTGGACCGCTCCAGTTGAACCTTCTCCTCTGAAGCAGTTTCCACCTAGAGTGGTCCAGCTGTCCTGGAACAAGGCCACCTGTACATGGACAGTCCTGTTTTGGAGCAGGCACTATTCTGTTCTAAAGTTTGTGCAGGCTTTGTAGCCTACTATGAGGGTTCCAACAACCAGGAACCAAACTACCTGATTTCAGAAGCCCGGGAACAATTTGCTATGCTGCAAAAATAGACCCTCTGATATAGCAGAACAAGGAGGTGTGTGCCATTTCATACGCTTTCCTTTTTCATTCTAGTGGTCCCTGAACAGCTGGTAGACTTTTTTAAAAAAATGCCTGTTGGTATCCCAGCCTATGTGGCAGTTTGGGCTGCCTAGACCAGTCTGTGCTCTGGAACATAGCTGGGAACAGCGGTCTTTCCTGTTCAGAGTGCAGAAAAGAGGCCCAGAAGTGGACTAGACCTCACATTGAACCATCTAAAAGTAATTGCAGAATAGCCTCAAGAATTTATAAAGTCAAAAAACCTTGAATCATACTGAATACATAACCAGATCTAGATCAAAATCAGAAGTCAAATGTGTTTAATAAATAATAAAGCCAAGTTGTATCATATGCTTGGATCAAGAAGCTCCATAGTCCACATTCTGGGCCTCTTATTTACAGAGTAAGGCCTCACCCCAGCTGGTCAGTTTCCATCTGCACTAGACGAAGCAAGATCCAGATTAAGAGGCCCTTAATACAAGGCCCTTTCTGCATTTACCTTGGTTAATCTATATTAGTGAGATCCGTATTAGGCAGATCCGTATTAGTTAGATTAGGATCAACCACAGACAGACATCTGCACTGAATGTGCTAAAGAGTGCCAGCAAGAATGAACACCCCATTTATCTGGTCTACCACTAATCCAGATTAGTGAATTCTGATCCAGATCTACTCTAATCCCACACAGACAATATGTTCCTAGCAGCTTCTTGATCCAGATTAACAAGTAAGTGCAGAAAGGGCCCAGGTCTCTGGTGGACCTATATAATGTGGGCCACCAGATGGACCAGGGTCTTGTTCTGGAACATGAAAGTTGTGTAGATAGCACCCATTCATGTTCTAGGAGTACCAAAGTGTCCTGAAAAGTGCTCCCACAGACTGAGGTACTGGGGTGGCTCCAAAACTCTCATGAGCTTTGCAGTCATAGTGATCCAGGCCACATCTTTCTGCAGTCCAGATCAGTGCGCCTGGTTGTTATAGACCAATTGATCCATATATAGACCCAGTAAGTGCAGAAAGGGCCAACGTTAACTGGGAAAGTTCCAAACAAGATTTTGTAATTACAAATATGTGGCCATATTTCAAACATGATATAAGCTATTTTGAAACCCTGATATCTTCATTTTCACAGAGATTAATAAAAATTAGGGATATGCATGAATTTTTTTGACATTCTATTCAAATAGAATAGAATACCCGAAAATCCAATTTGATTCAAACATTTTAAATCTGAATTTAACAAGATTTGATTCAAATGTATCATATTTGAATCTATTTATTTGAATTTTTTATTCGAATCTGTCAGGATTGCTTTAAGTAAAATGTGCTTTCAGAAATCCACTCTCTTTAGGACCTTAACATTTTCTTGTTAACTAGCCTTATTTCAGCCTCAGCTGAAATGTTAATTGCGTTCACCTGCACAATGTAGTGGTGTGTGTATAATTTGGGCTATGTTTCCTTTGAGTCTTTGTTACAGTACGATAGAGCTGCTTTCGTGATACTTTGATGAATGTATACTGTAACCGTGGCTGAATCGCTGTATCTATGTTGAAGTTGTCTGTAACCTGCCTGTAAGCTGTTTGTAAGTTGTAGGCTGTTAACTGTTGTTTATTTCATGCTTTCATGCACCCATTCCTTTTCTGCATTTGTAGTGCTTACTCCCACTCACCAGAAATTAAAGCACCTTCCTTTTTGGAATGAATACAAGTCTCTCTCTTCCTTGCAAGTGATTCCAGGAGCAAGCTTCGCTGTGCAGTTGCTTTATGCTACTCTGCTAAAACTTTCTACTAGTATCTCTGACTTTATCTTATCAGAGATCTAAAAATCTTAACAGGTTATGGGCCCAGGGAGATAAGAATCTAATCTAGATAAACATCTCTGGGATCCTTGAATGAAGAGCCTGTGTTTTCCTGAAGTTGCTGTTTGAGTTCCGGGAAGCTGTGAGAAGACTTTGCTGTGTCTTTGAAGCAAATTGCAGTCCGTTCCCTGTGCCTGAGGTGAGTCAGCCAGGATGACTGATCAAAGCAGCTCAATGGCTATTTTTGGGTCCTTCCAGAAGCTCACAGACCAAAATTATTTTTCCTGGGCACCCACTATGGAGTCAATTTTGATAAGAGAGAACTTATGGGAGTTCGTAGCAAATGACCTTCCTCAAGCACCCACAGATGAGCAGACGCTGAGAGAGATGAAAGCAAGAGCTACAATATTCTTGGGGCTTGATCCGTCTGTCCGTACAATTGTAAAAGACGTTGCTACAGCTAAAGGCGTTTGGGACACTCTCAAGGCTACGTATAGAAGAAGAACGGCTGGTTCAAAGCTAATTATAATGCAACAAATATATGCTATGAGACTTAAGCCGGGGGATGACCTGTATCAACATGTCAATAAATTAAGGCTTCTCCTTTCTGAGGCACAAGACCGCGGGTTTGAGCTCGACCAAGCTCATCAGTCCTGTATCCTTCTTTCCAGTTTATCAGAAGATTACAAGGGCCTCGTTGATAGTCATGCATCTATGAGTGATGACCAATTAACTTTTACTACTGTGGCACAGCGTATTTTGGAATATGGCCAAGCACGAATTATTACCCAGCCGGCAGTTTCTGTTGCTCCAAGGCCAGAGATAAAGGTAGAAGCCACTTCTTTAGCTATAAAATGCCACTTTTGCCACCGTAAAGGGCATATTCAACGTGACTGTATTAAAAGAAAACAATATCAGCAACAAAGTCGAAGACCTCAAGGTAAACAATTTTTCCCTTCCACTTCCAAGCCTCGGCCAATAGACCAGCAGAGGGATGAATCTTATGCCTCAGCTTTGCTGACTCTGTCTACGGACCGTTCTGACCCTTTCCCAGGCACAAGCAAGTGGATAATAGATAGCGGAGCAAATTGGAGTTGCACTAATGATAAGCATCTTCTCACCGACATTGAGGAGATTCCCCCTGTCAGCATCACTATGCCGGATGGCCAAGAATTTACTGCTACAAGAATTGGAAATGCTTTCATTCCTGCATTACAAGAAACTGTTCAAGATGTTTTGTTTGTGGACAATTTTGACTTTTCTTTATTATCTGTAAGTGATTTGACAAACCAAGGCTTCGTTTGTTGTTTCTCAGATAATAAGTGTACACTGTCTAAATGTGGCCAGGATGTTGCTGTTGCACATATGCAAAATGGTTTGTTTGTCTTAAATGCTGTTGAGCCTAACTCTGAAAGCAGCCTAGCTCTCAATACAGTCATAAATAGCTGTCCTGCTGACTGTCTATGTAAATTGCATGTGAAATTTGGCCACACTGATCCAGAAAGTATTAAGAAGTTAGCACAGATTCTTAAGTTTTCTTTTTCTGTCTGTAAAAAGAAGCCACTGTGCCGTCTCTGTGCTCAGAGCTGTAACTCAGCTATGCCTACTGATTTAGTTGAAGCAAGACAAGCAGCTTGTTCCTTTGACCTAGTGCATGTAGAGATTTATGGTCCAAATGAACGTTCCCAAGGTCAAGCAAGATTTGCAATACTTCTAATTGATGATAAAAGTAATTATAGCTTCATTTATTTTGTAAAGGATCCATCTCAAACCGTGTCTATTTTGAGAGATTTCTTTGGCCATGTAAAAAGCCGATATCAGAGCACTGTAAACTGTTTACAGTTTGATACCAGAAGTATTCTTTCTCGAGATGTGAAAATGTTTTTGCATTCTTCTGGTGTGTCTTATTGTGTTACGCCCACGGGTCAACAAGGTGTAGGAACCTATGTTGCGTCCCAGTTGTTTAGGACTGTAAATATTCTGTTATCTGAAAGTAACTTAAGAAATGATTTTTGGGGCGAGGCGTTAGCCTATAGTTCATTTACATTTAATAGGAGTTTCTGTTTTCGTACACAGAACATACCTGTAGTATCTCTGCGTAATGAGAGACCTAATTTAGATTATCTACAACCTTTTGGCTGTTATGCCACAATTGAAGTGGATTCGGCAGTAAATAGCCGTGAGCCTACTCTAAAGCAAATTGTGGGGTATCACACAGATTCTAAGAGCTATCGTTTTACTACAGAATTTGGCAAAATACTAATTACAAGTCGTGTAAAGTTTCACACGCCAGTAACTTTGATAAAGTCTCCTGATCCCTGTGTTGTCTATGTACCCAGTTTCACTGAGGAAGGGACTACAGAAGGTAGTCAAACAATTGCACAGTCTCCAAGCCCTTCCATTGATCCTAAATGGTTAAAGTATAGGAGTTCAACTGAATCTACTTTTTCTTCAGATGATGATTCTGCTACTGAGGAATACTTACCTACAGATTATTCAAGTGTGGAAAGCCCAAATATTTCTGCTTTGCCTGAAGCTTGTTTGCCTCGACGTTCTTCAAGAGCAACGAAAGGTGTTAAGCCAGACCGTTTCATTATAAATTTCTTTGTGGCAGCCATAAAACAGAGGCGTAAATCTATCAGGTCTATTGCTAAGCAAAGCAATATGAGGGCATCTTTTTCTAAAGTTAAGCAAATCAAATATGTTTCTTTGCCTGTGCAAAATAAGAAGTATCTATTAAGTTATAACACTGAGTGGAATGTTGCCAACCCTAATTTGCAAAGTTTTTTCAAGACTGCTGCTAAGTCGTCAAGGCATTTTGTTACTTAGATAAAAACTCTGTTTGGATTTCTTCAGCACATTGAAAGGGATGTCAGGATTGCTTTAAGTAAAATGTGCTTTCAGAAATCCACTCTCTTTAGGACCTTAACATTTTCTTGTTAACTAGCCTTATTTCAGCCTCAGCTGAAATGTTAATTGCGTTCACCTGCACAATGTAGTGGTGTGTGTATAATTTGGGCTATGTTTCCTTTGAGTCTTTGTTACAGTACGATAGAGCTGCTTTCGTGATACTTTGATGAATGTATACTGTAACCGTGGCTGAATCGCTGTATCTATGTTGAAGTTGTCTGTAACCTGCCTGTAAGCTGTTTGTAAGTTGTAGGCTGTTAACTGTTGTTTATTTCATGCTTTCATGCACCCATTCCTTTTCTGCATTTGTAGTGCTTACTCCCACTCACCAGAAATTAAAGCACCTTCCTTTTTGGAATGAATACAAGTCTCTCTCTTCCTTGCAAGTGATTCCAGGAGCAAGCTTCGCTGTGCAGTTGCTTTATGCTACTCTGCTAAAACTTTCTACTAGTATCTCTGACTTTATCTTATCAGAGATCTAAAAATCTTAACAGAATCTGCACATACAAATGTCGACAGCATTCATATGTGCACATACGCATCTTCCCCACATCCGTACATATCCGTACGCATCTGTATGCATCCCATAGTTATCTCATACGCAACCTGTTTTTGTCCTGTTCGGATCTGTAGAAATGCGTACAGATGCTTGATAAATGTGGATCTTCAAGTATGCATTGTGTATAAACCCATACACATGAATGTCCGGATAATTTGAACGAATAGATCCAAAGTTTTAAATTCAATTTACATTCAAATTTCAGGACATTCTATTTGAGTTTGAATGCCAAAATTTAGCACATTCAATCGGATTTTGAATGCCTATGAATTTTCATGCACATCTCTAATAAACATCTCTATAGTACCAGAATGTAGTAGACATACAGAGTTTGTGAAAGGAAACTTGATTTAGCTTTCTCCTATGGCTGTGTTCGAACATAACAAAAGGGTACCCTCAGAGAGTGTCTTACCCTTGTGTTCCCCAACTTTCTCTAATATACCTTTTCTATTGTCAGGGAAGTTAGGAGAGGAGGGAATGTTCAGGAGAGAGTCAAGAACAAACACATCTTGTGCAGGGAGGTTGGTGGTGCTGATTAATTCTGCAGTTTTGATGAAGTTTTGATTCACAGAAGATCAAAGCACAATTTGGTGCCATCAGGAGTGTAAATTACTGCCTTGGTCCTGCTTCTCCCTGTTGGTATCCCAAACTCATATACATCTGACTAATTACTGCTGGACACAGAATGCTGAACTAAATTATTTCAGACCTTTCCAAAAAATACATAAGATTATCATTTAATTGTTAAATCTAAGATTCTTTCTGCTCTGTGTGGGACTATCTGGTCCCATGGAGAGCTCACTGGACCAGTATAAGAAAATGTGCACAAACTTAATTTTTTCTCTGTTGGGTTTGAGTGAAAGCAATACTCCTTGGTTCAGTTCAAATTTGAACTTCCCTTTCAAGCAGATAGCATGTTTGGTTCAAATTCAAGCCTGTTTCAGCCAGCTTGACCTTGTTCCTGGAGGAAAAAGGCACGCCTTTTAAAAGGGCAAAACACTGTGAATTCAAACCATTCAAGCTCTAACTCAGTGGCTTGACTGGTTTGTATGAACACCCTTTGGCTCAGTTCAAATTTAAACCTTCCCCTTAAATGACAGGTTGTTTTGAAATGGTCAGCCCAGAAATGAGTTCAAAAATGAACCAGTGTGGCACATTTCTACACTGAGCCACTTTTAGCCCTCCATATTATATATCACCTGTCCTGGTCCAGCTTTGACAAGTCTGTAACAGGGGAGGTGCTTTGTTAAGAAATAATATATATAAAACGAATAAAGTACATATTTGCAAGCATAGTAATATACATATTATCATGAATTTCACCTAATGTTAGCTCAAAGCCTGTCTACTGTATGTCTTGCTTCACCAACTTACTAGAATCCATCAGTTCCTACTGGATTGAGAAAAAAATATTATTTATATTTAGATATACTGTTATCATCCTTACAATACAAAATGTAAATGTTATTAATCTCACAACACTAAAGAAGTTTCCATACTTTATCAGTAAACTGGTATATGAAGGGGTCTTGAGGCTATCTTGGTATGGTCCATGGTAGGCCACATCCATGGTAGACCAAAATGGCCACATCCATGGTAGACCAAAATGGCCACCTTGTCTATTATACTGGTAGGCCTGTATTAAAAGGCTTACTGTTGTTCTAGCCAGCAGTAAATAAGGTCATGGAAAATTATGAGAGGAACATGTCTCTCCAGTCCAGTTTACTGGGAGGTGCAATTTTGTGGCATGAGATCTTCCACCAAAATGGTCCCCTGCAGGCTCCAAGATCAGGAGCTTTTGTTTCTAGAAATCAGAGCCTCAGGCCCAGTGCAAACACCCTTGGTCTGAGATATGTGGACTGCTCCAGCTTGTGGACACCCCCCCCAACCCATCAACAGAGTGGTCCACTGAAGGGAAGTGGAGAAGCAACCTAAAACTATGAGGACTCAACAAGTTTGAAATCTGATCAGTAAAGATTTTGTTATTCTCTTATAACTTAGAGACATTTTGAACTCTTTGGTGGAACAGGGCACAAAGATTCCCAGTCCCCTCCCTCCGAATGCACACAGCAGCTAAGCCCAAACGATCTTGAATAAAGAATCATAAAACATATGAAATATCTCTTAATGTGTCTTAAAATGCAGGAAAAAAAGTTAGGAAACCTCTTCATGCCCTGCATGTTAACGATCTTCTAAATAATGCATAGCACAGGAGGAAGTGTATGCAATACTTGAAGATAGAAGACAAATATCTTGAGACTTCTTGTCTTTTTAAGTAACTGTCAAGAAAAAAAGTTACTTTGCTGAATGAAAAGTAGCAATAACCTCAGGGATTTATTTAGCCTTCGTGCCATGTTAAGATGCTTCATTTAGTTATGTGAAATCCTGCTGAGTTCTTCTTCTTCTTCTTTTTAAAGAGGCTTAATTATCTGTCCATGATATACCTGTGTATCTCAGAAATACACAACGGGATTAGTCTGAGCTAGAAACTTGAAGCTTATCAGGGTTGGGAGGTGGTGGAGCTCTATGATGAAATGGAAAGTCATGTTGGAAGTAATTTATTCATGCCTTGGAAGTTATTTTATGCTGTACTCAGAAACCAGAGCTGTAACGAATCTGCTCCAGAAAATTCTCATCAAAATTATTTTATCAAAACTTCCCAGGTGGTGTGGATAAGAAAAGGATCTTCAACTTCATCTAGACATTTTGCTTTAGACAAAAAAAAAAAAAAAAAAATACTATATCAACTCAAGTGAAGAATATGGATGATCACAATGAACTGCCAGTTGCCTTGTGGTTCATAAGTACTTCCTTTCAGACATTAGAACAATAACAAAGAAGTTAAGTGCCATTATTTATGGTAGGAGGTGTTAAAAGATTAAGTTCACCTATTGTGAATGGCTTATGTGCATAATATTGCTGTACATGTGTGCAGTACAAAGAGGATGGCATCCATTATCCTATATTATTATTGAATTTCTAGAGGCTTGCCTGGAAAAATATAGAGAAATCATATTTATGAAAGGCAGAAAACAGAAGGGAAAAAAATTATATGTACCCACTGACATTCCATTAAAGGTAAAACAAAGTATAGAGGCAGAGCTTTTAAGCGTTTGACCTCTAGGATTCGTTTATTTATTTATTTTTTAAAAAACACTTTGTTGTGGAAGTCTGTTCTGTAGCAGAAGATAATATCACTTTTTGAGAACACACGAGTTTGGTTTTTTCTCTATTTTAATGCTTATTTTCCGCCCTCCTTATCATTAAATCTGAGAAGAAGAAGAAGAAGAAGAAGAAGAAGAAGAAGAAGAAGAGTGTTGGCTTTCTTACCCTGCTTTTCTCACCCGTTTAAGGGGACTAAAAACAGCTGACAAAGCTTTTCTATTCTTCTCCCCACAACAGACACCCTGTGAGGTAGGTGGGGCTGTGAGAGCTCAGAAGATAGCTGGGACTACCACAAGGGGCCTGTCCCCAAGGAATAAAAAGTCTGCCAAGACTCTCCTTTTGCCTCTGAGCGTCCCCAAGCCAGGGTTTTTAACGAGGTTCCAGCGCTACAAAACGTGGAAATCGCGCGACAAAATACATGCACTTTAAACAACTCTTCCAGCGCTCTTTCTGTAAGTTGCGGGTTTTCCTCGCTACATTTACCTTGAGGATGCTCCATGGCAAAAGGGGCGGGGATTGCCGCCTGCACACACAGCAGAAACACAAAAGCAGCTTCACTTTCTAAAGCTCAGAACTAAAGAGCCAGAATCACGCAGAATTGCAACATTGTTGCAATCGCTGCGAGGTGTGAAATGGGTGGATTATTGCTAGGGGTGGATTTTAAAGCGATAACAGGGAAAGTGATGAGTGAATGAGCGATCGTGCGCTGGACAGGGTGGATTTTTGAAAGCACTAACAGGGAAAGTAGTGAGAGTGAATGTTTTCCAGCACCAGAAGCCATTTAAGGGGGGGAGAGGCAGAGAGCCGATCGCTGTTTTTCCTTTGGACTTGTAAACGCTCGTGCGCTGGGCAGGGTGGATTTTTGAAAGCAAAAACAGGGAAAGTGGTGAGAGTGAATGTTTTCCAGCACGAGAAGCCATTTAAGGGGGGGAGAGATCTGGGAGACAAACAGAGAGGCGATTGCTGTTTCTCCTTTGCACTTGATCGGATTGTCTTCCTGGTTGTGGCCACACCGAGCGCAGTCCCTCCCCATTCCCGCTGGCACCCTATGAACAAGAGCAGGGGCGGGGAGAAAAAGATGCGCGCAAAGAAAACAGGGATCCTATGGGGACGGAAGGTGCGTTAAAAACACGCATTTTCCTGAGCCTCATGCGGACGCTTATTCTTGATTTGCATGGGACTTTTAAAGTCCACTTCAGTAGAGTGACAGTAGAGTGACAGTGGAGAAGTAAATAAGTCTTTTGGGGACTCAGCCAAGGTCACCCAGCTGGCTTCATGGGGAAGGGTGGAATTGAACCTGGTATTCCCAGATAAGAGTCCGGCTCCCTAACGACTGACCAAACTGGCTCACTATGGTATATGACATAGACATACTGTCTGAAGAATGTTTGTAAATAATAGCTGTGCCTGAATGGTAACAAACATTCACATGGGTGGTCCTAGCACTTCAATCCCCTACTGGACTCTGATTCACTCCAACTGAAAGGGACCCCCTGCCTAAAGAGACCTGCCTGAATTCATTTGTGCCTTATTATGAGAACTGGTCATAAAGTTGCTAAACATATTTTTGCCAAGATAAGAGATGTAACACTACCAAGAATGGTGTATAAAGTTAATGGTTGATAATTAGGCAACATCTGGGCAAGGTCATCTGCACTTGCAGAATGCGTTTACAGCATAGAAATGTCCCCAGCTTGCCCAGAAGTTGCCTAATTATCAACTAGCTGCAGAGCATGAAATTATGCTCTGCAAGCTTACCAACCCTTACCCCAAATTACCTGATCATGTCCAGCTAGGGACCATCCGCACCTTTGCTTGACGGGTACGTTCAACGGATCTGTATGCAAGCACGCTGGCAGCTCTGAAGACCTCCTGACATGATTGCAACTGCGCAGAGCAGCAGCGTCATCATGGCGACGGTGCTGATGCACGCACAGTCACAGAGGGCACCGCACACAAAGAAGAGTCCCCATGGCAATGGAGGACAGGGCAGGTTCAAGGCAAACCTGCCCATCTCCATGAAAACTGCGGTAAATCCCTGCATCGGGATGCCATGGTTTTCTCCACCACCCCCTTGCGTGAGTGCTTAATCACCCAGGTAGGGGCTTGATTTACCCGAAACAATTGCTTGACAACTTCCCTGCAGTCAGCTGAGCAACTGTCAGGCGGGTATAGGGGAGAGTGCCGAGAGAGCTCCAGTAAGTTGTTTAAAACAGATGCAAAAGCTTTTCTATTTTTCTCCCCACAACAGAACACCCTGTGTGGTAAGTGAGGCTGTGAGAGATCAGAAGAGAGCTGTGATGAGCCCAAGGTCACCCAGCTGGCTTCATGGAGGGGTGTAGAATCAAACCCAGTATTCCCAGATAAGAGTCCGGCTCCTTAACCACTAGATCAAACTGGCTCATTTGGAAGGGACCTCTAGAGTCATCAAGTCCAACCCCCTGCTCAATGCAGGATTTCCTAAGCTATCCCAGACAGATGTAGGGCCAACCTCTGCTTGAAGACCTCCAGTGAAGAAGAGCTAACCACCTCTCATGGCAACCTATTCCTTTGTCTGATTGCCCTCAATGTCAGGAAGTTTTCCCTAATATCTAATCTGCACTGACTCCCTTGAAGTTTCATCCAATTGTTTCTTGTCCTCCCATCTTGTGTAAGTGAGAATAGGGACAATCCCTCTGCACTGTGACAGCCCTTCAAATACTTGACCACTGTGATCATCTATGCTTTGATACAGAATAAGCCCCAGCTCCTAAAGGGCCTATGACTGTATATTTATATAACAATTAACTTTGTTCTCTGCTTTGATGATGCACTTTACATGGTAACGTGAGACTTCTTAAAAACTGTGTTTTCAGAACTGCATTACTTCTGTTCATTTTCAAATCTTTTGCCCCAGAAACTCAGGACACCTGAGGCTGGATGTAATTTTACAAAACATTTCCCCATGCAGGTCTATCTCCCTTCAGTGCCCAGCCAAGTTTTCAGGTATGCATCACAGTTGAATGGGCAACAACTATTACATATTGTTTCGCACAGAAACAGGAGCATGTTTAATGTTTCCTCTTTCTCTCTGTGGCAGGTTCTAGGCAGCAAGAGCAAGGGCAGAAATGACAGGGAAGGAACAAGGTCAGCAGTGACAAGAAAAAGTAAATCAGTGTCTTTTATGGGCTTAAATCCAGTCAAGAAAGAAGGGAAAGAAAGGAATGTTAGGATACAGAGGCCTACATCCAAACTATACCCACCCTTAATCTGGATTACAGTCGTGTGCAAAAAAGTCTTAAAAGTCAAAGACTGAATAGTCCATTACATTTTTTTTTCAAAAGTATCTATTCCAGTTTTGCAAGGATAAAAAACATAGTCTGGATTTTATTTAGACTTGCATGAAGTAGGTCTCAGGTTCAGTCTCTGCTTTCATATCAAACAAAAGTAATAACTCATTTGGCTATCTCCAGACAAAACAAAATGGAAGCTTTAGAAGTGCTTCAGAGGTTATGAGCGTGGTCCTCATGTTCCCAGCCCTCCCCTATTCCAACTTTTCTAGCCCAGAATGTTTATGGAGAGGGGCAGACTGGTGTGTGACCAATCCCACCTCAAAGCAGTTTCTAAGGTGACTCAAAGATGCTCTTGTTTACTGTGTCTGATCACAGCCTTTATCTTTCCAAGCAAAGTATGTGGATATGTCTGTACATTCACCAAGGGTGTTTTTCCACTGGCAGAAAGTACCCATTTTTGCACTCATTAAGGACCCATTTGGGTGTGAGCCAGATGACTCCATTTCCACCACAGCACCCATTTGGGAACTGATTGTTTCTACTGCCGCTGGGGAAATCCAGATCAAATGGGTACCTTTCTGCCTTTAATCCGGATTTTCTGTAGACCCCATTAATGGGGCCTACAATGGGGACTTCAGCTGGAAAATATAGATTAAAGGGAGGCAATGGGGTCTAGAGGAGGCTAGGGGGAGGGGATGCATCCATGGGGAGGAGCCCCAAAATCCCAGCTTCAAAGTCACTCGGAAGAGATCAGGAAAGACTTTGGAGAGGCTCTGGAGCTGTCAGTGTGGTCCGTTCGCTTTTAGCGCAGACTGCACGGACTTCCCTCCGAAGTCCCTCCGAAGCGATCGGCAAAGACTTTGGAGTCTTGCTGCTGGTCTCTCTGAAGAGATCAGTGCAGACCTCAGAGATGTTCCGAAGTCTGCGCTGATCTCTTCAAAGGGACTTCGGAGAGTGTACCCCCCTGTTCCCTTGGGGGTCAATTCGGATTCCCCAGATGGGTGCAAAGGTGTTTCCACAGCAGGGAGGTTAGCACCCATTGCCTTTGGAGGGAATTTGGAGCCTTTGCTAACCTCCAAAGGCCAACTTCGGAGGGACTTCAGAGGGACTTCAGATATTGCAGCCCTGTCCCCCCAAAACACCTGGGGTGACAGGCAGACCCTTTGTGGGTCAATCTGGATTTGCAAATGGGTGCTCCAGTGTTTCCACAGCAGGGAGGCTAGCACCCATTGCTATTGGGTGCTAGATCACCCATGGAAACACATTGGGTGCTTCCCTTAATCCGGATCTACTAGATCCAGATTAAGGAATTTCCTCATTCCTTAGATCCGGATCTTCTTAGATCCGGATCTAAGGAGCGCGGTGGAAAATCACCCCAAGATGTCTAGGGCCTTTTCTGCATTGAAGAGCTGCATCAAAGACCAGATCAGTAGGTCTAGTCTGGATTTCCTGGTTTTACTGACCTGGATCACAGAGATGTGCTAGCCAGATCAGTGCACTGTGGGCTTTTATCGATTAGAAAATCCATATCGGATCTTTGAAAATCCAAAATTCATTTGAATGTGTAAATTTGGATTTTTGAAAATCCGATTCGAATTTGAATGTCGGTATCCAATTCCGACTTTTGAATATCCGTGACATTCCTAATATAAAAACTGGTTTTAATGCATCAAAACAAATTTCACTTTCAGAAAAAGGATCATGTATCAGTACACCTAATTTACAGATCTGTCAAACAAGGTTTGAAATTCAGAGTATACTTACAACCTGCTTGGAATCTGCTCAGAATCCACTCAGAAACTATTCCAGAGGTGACTGGTGAGCGACTTTGCCACTTCCTAATTTTTACAAATGTAATGAAGCTTCAAACAAATGTACAAAAGCTTTCACTTTGCATGTGAATGTCAATCCTTGAATACAGCCGATATTTGATTCAAATGCAAAGCTTGCCCAAAATACACAAACATAACTCGGTATACTTTTCATGTGTCACAATTCTTTTAATGTACGATTTGCAGTGAGTGACTCTAAAAAAATCTCAAGCAGGAAGAAGACTGTTACATATTTGTCCCATTTCAGGATTTTATCATATAATCTTTTAATATGAAATTATAAGTGCTTCCCGACGGGAAGAAAGCTGTGAATTCTGTTTGCAGCTGCTTCTAATCTAAGAGACTGGACAACGGGGACCTGTGAAGAGAATTCACAGCCGCTTTTTTTCAGACAGTCAGGAAGCTCAGAAGCCATGAATACCCTTCACAGCCACTTCCTGTTGGTCTGAAAGGAAGCTATGATCTGCAATATCCCTGCAGCATCCCCAAATTTAAAAGCTGCTGTTTAATCAGCCGCTTTTTGCTTTGGTGGGGTGGGATGCGGAGAAGGTGTGGAGGATACTTAACCGCTTATCTGTGCATCTGGAGGCAGCCTAATTCTATTGAGTGCACATCTTTAATTTTTCCTTAATAGCAGTCAACTCCCATAACTAGTCAGATCGTTTTCAAATTATGGTAGAAGATTTGGTCAAATTCATAAACTTGAAAAATAAATTCATCACCATGCTTCTGAATTCAAAGTCACTTGCGGAAGGGAAAGCCTGATGGTTTCTGATATAAAATATGTAAAGTTGGATCCAAAGATATTACATAATATATTACATCTTATTTTTAACTGATAATATAAAGTAGTAGTAGAAGAAGAGTTGGCTTTTCTACCCTGCTTTTCTCACCATTTTAAGGGGACTCAAAGCAGCTGACAAAGCTTTTCTATTCTCCACACAACAAAAAACCCTGTGAGGTAGGTGGGGCTGTGAGAGCTCAGAGAAAAACTGTGACTAGCCCAAGGTCACCCAGCTGGCTTCATGGGGGAGGGTGGACTTGAATCCGGTATTCCCAGATACGAGTCTGGCTCCCTAATCACTACACCAAACTGGCTCAAAGTAGACTTTAAATTTTGGATGAACTTTAGAATGATAATATACTAATTAGGTTCCAACAAACAAAAATACCCATGGATTTATATTTTACACTGTCACCTGCTCTAAATGCAATAGAGTAAAACATAAAAACAAAGAAAAACCTCAGATGGCCTATAACAACTTATTTATTTTATAGATTTTCCATTATTCTCCATGAATATCCAACTTCTTAAGCTTCTTATCACAATTTTTCTTCATTGTCACAATATTATCGTTAATTTCTAAAGGTGCTATTTATAATCAAATCATATTGCCTTTGGACTGCATGAATCATTTTCATTGTATAGATTAAGACCAAGCACGCAAGACTCTTAACAAACATACAGCATTTTAGAGCTATCTTCCCACATACACCTCTGCAGGAGACGTAGTTCAGTGTAACAAATTTTACTCCCCTCACCACAGAAATGCTATGACACATTTCTAATTTTTCTCTCTCTCCTGTGTGCAACATCCACAAAAAAAACTGAACTGGAAAAGTCATTGATCTATCCCAGTTTTACTGAAACTATTTTTAATGCAACAACCAAATTAGACTTGAAGAATCTCCTCTTGACTGTTCTTTTCCCCTCAGCAGAGAATGTAAGGACAACGGTCCACATGTGATGTTCTCAAGGCATCTTACCATTCAAATTCCAAATGCACCTAGAGGTTTTCTGTATTTTAATATAATTTAACTTTTCCTCTTCCATTTTGAAAGCAAACACACATTCCAGAAGCATCTCTCATATTATCTACTATTAAGGATTTTGTAAACTTCTCTTCCTACAATATAATAAAAAACCAATTTAATTGCCTTAGCACACAGTTAGGCTACAATTCAACACTGATCCCAACCTTTTAGAAATTTTTATCAATGGTCTTAAGCAGACCTAAAGTGTGTAGCTTTTGCCATTAATGGGTACAAAAATGCTATTACATACCCATTAATGGGTACTCAATAGGTACTTCTAGTGACAGTGGAAAAACACCCTCAGTCACTCTTCCTGGAGAAAGTGGAACATTCCTAGTGAACATCTTATCATACTCATGGTTTTGAAACTCTCTTGTCTGTTGTTTTACACAATAAAAGAAGCTAATATCAGTATACTTAAGAAAAATATCACTTGGATTATCTGCTATGCAGATACCTTTATTCTTCAAATTACACATGATATAAAAGAATCGTTGGTAGTAAAAATGAATATAAAATGGCAATTGTATTCCCACACACGTGCTGATTAAAAGAAAAGAAAAAAAATGTAAAAATAGGATTCCCTAAAATTAAATATGACCTAAGCAACCATAAAGAAAAGAACAAGAAATGCTTTAAACGGTTATGACAGGCAACAAACCTGGCCATTATTCAAATATTTTAGCTGCTAGCTTTCTGTAAAATAGAGATGTGCACACAAAAATGTGTGCTTGTTTTGCCATCAAAGCAAAAATCCATTTGTCCATTTTATCAACAAAAAGTATAATTGAAAAACCAGATTTGCACTTGTTTTCATGTATTTTTTTTTTTTTTTTTGCACAGAAAAATACCATTTTCCCCATTGAAAGACCCTTCTTCATCGGCAAAATCACATCAAATGCCTGAATGTTTGATCAAATATTTTGTCTTTGCAAACAGGAAGTTGCTTGAATTTGATCAAAATTTTGAAACCCCTCCAAAAAAATGACAGTTCATTTCAAAATGCATTTCTGTGAATATGAAATATTCAATCAAATTTGCAAAAATGAATTGAATTTTGCACATATCTACCGTAAAACATTCTTCTTTATAATCACCCTGAACTACTTTTGGTACCCTATGCAGTTACCTTTCAGAAATAAAAGCATATCTAGAAAATATGGATTGGTTCAATTCTAGAAGATCTACCAAGCAGAGTCAAAGTTGCTGAAAATGCTTGCTTTGCATTTTATACTAGTCAAATTAGGAGAAGCTTCCATACTGGAAATGTTCTCAGACACCTGCATTTTTTGGTTTTGGAATCTAGGACATCCTGAGATATGTATCAGCTGATTAAGCAAATTGTTCAAAATGAACAGATGAGCTATTCTCAAGGGTGATATTTAGCAATGTGAAGATGCAATTGCCCCAGTTTCAGACCACATGCAGTTATTTCTGAGAAGCACATTTATTTCTGGCCAACTAATTTATTTTACCCATAGAATGGTTGATCTAAAGCCCAGATCATCAATGCATGGCTTAGAGCTGACCCTATAAAAGCTTTTTGCCCCCAAGACCGAGGCATTTATATTAAATTTTAAATCAATTTCCCTCATCAATACAGGACATATATTGCCATCACTCAAATGCAGCAGGCTACATTATATTTCTGTGTGACACAGATTATGATATTGTTTTGTAGTGCTCAGCAACTTATGGATTAGGGGGGAAACACAGTAAATGAAAAATACATTTCACAAACCACCCAATTCCCAGTGTTTTCAGTAAGGGAAGAATCAGTATGAACTAAGTAGCCTCACCTATAGGGATGGGCAAAATAAAAGTTCATCAGTTTCGAATTCATACAAGGATTTGCAGGTGAATCGAAAGTGGCCTACATTCATAAGCCCCCCCCCCTTCACCTGCAAATCAGATGTATTCAGCTTTCATAGAAGCTTTGACAAAGGCCAGATCTGCTCACCCCCAGGCTCGCATCCCCACAACAGATCTGACCAGATACAAAACACAACAAAATATGTACAGAAAGGCCTTATATCCTCCCTTTCACCAAAGGTCCAAGGAAGGTCACTTTAACTCTTGCAGATTCAAAGACAAAATTTAACTTAGTTTCAAGTTGATCAACTATATTATCAATGCAGATTCTGGGACATTAACAAAGATATTAGTTAACCCCTCTCCCATTAGGTAAATATTGTTTAGAAAACTATCTCTTTGTTCAATTCCAGATTAATGATATTAAGTCTAGTATCAACCCACTTCTACTGGAATACTCAAACTTCTTAGATAAAGTCTTTTAACATAAATTTAAGGTGACACTTGATTATGGATTTGTCAATTTGATCACCAAGACTGACAATGTGTTTCAAATTTGTTACTTCTATAATTTCCAAGTAACATGTATTTATGAGATTAGCAGTAGGCAAACAGGACTATCAGTCACACAGAAACACATTGCACATACTTGAAAGTTCAACAAAACACTATACTATTAGTGATGGCATGCTAATGGTGCTAATAGAGAATTTCAAAAAAAGTTGTGCTTTACTTTAAAAAAACCCAGCAAGCTTTGTATATTCTCACTGGAAAATTTACAACACTCCTTTACTGTATGTGAACAAGTTTTCCACCAGAAATCTGGAAATTCCCTCCTCCCCCTCACTGGGAAATAGTTACACTATCACCTCTGTCACCTCTGCTACTGCCTTCTGTTACTCCGAAGTAAAATAAATCAGAGATATTTTATGGGATTCCAAAAAGGCACATGTTTTGAGCAAAGCTATAGCCATTTTAGTGATGCTTTTCAGCATATAAATTGGGATGTTCTCAATGCAAGCACACTTCTTAAATATTTGATGCCTCTGGATGCAAGTTCCAGTTAGTGAGAACTTTATGGAGGTTTGGGAATGTAGGCCTAATTCTGACTTTCTACAATTTTCTGGTCAAAATGTCCTCCATGTGACAAGTATTTATTAATTTCTATAAAAAGGAGGGTAGATATCACTGTTCAAGTATAGGCTTGGCAGGAGTTAGTTGTCATATTCAGAATCTCCAATGTCTCTTTGGACTATGCTAGGCATCTGGAAAACTACATGCCTGATCTGTATTGTCCACACATCACAACATACCAAAAGAGGGTGCAGAACACAGCAATTGAACCACATGAATGCAATTTTCAACATTTGAATTGATTGAAATTTGTACGAATAGAGAAAAAATGAATATATTAAAATTTGAACTGATTAAAATGCATTCATATCTATTCATATGAATATTCGATTTGTATTTGATGATACAAATGTCAACAACGTTCGTATGTGTCCGTATGAATCCATACACATCACATTTTTATCCCGTATGCATCCCATTTTCATCCCATATGTATCCATACAAACACGTATGGATATGAATAAGATGCATGCAGATACGTATGCTATGCATACTGGGGGGGGTGGGGTGCGATTTGCCCATTTCGGCTAAAGTAAAAAGCAAAAGTTGCTAAGCTGAAGTTACTAGGCCGGTGATGGCCAACCTATGACACACGTGTCACAGGTGACACACCAAGCCCTTTTGGGTGACACACCTGGTCACCCTGGCCCCTGGGCATGTAGTGCTTGCTTGTTCTTGAAGTGTACAAAATACCAACTTTCAATTGAATATTAGCAAATGAAATTCAGCAACAAAAGTCACTAATGTAAAGAATTATTTGTTTTTGCCTTTAATAAAATATTACTAGAGCTACAAAATTCACAAAATTATGGATATTTCTAGATGTGACACAGCACCCAAGTTAAGCTAGGTTTCTTGCTAATTTTGACACACTGAGCTCAAAAGGTTCACCATCACTGTACTAGGCCAAAGGATAAATTCCTAGGTCGCAGCAACTTTGCCATATCTCTCTCAAAGAAGGTCTCAAGAAGTCATAACATCTGCAGTACATGTAAACAATGTACATCACCCAAGGATTGTGACATGAGCTGTCCACATGCATGAGCAAAGCCCCAGAAACAGGCTTCTATTGGTTCCTGAGCTTCCTCACCATAACACCATATATGCCACTTCCTATATAGCACCATCCTTGCATTAGGTTGTTCAATCTGGTTGTATCCAGATTGCCCCCCCCCCCTTACAGTTATGATCATCTTGTAGTGTTTTTCCACTGTGTAACCTTCTGCTGTGTGAAAGGGTATAAAGAGCCCTGACTCTTAACAATAAACACAAACCTGCTTTGAACATGAACCTGCTTTGAACATGAACCTGCTTGCTAGCTTGCTTGCTTTCACTTCACAACCATCTAGCATCAGTTCTAGATCATTACTACAGCGTACGTATCCGTACACCTAATAGTTCGCACAAATGATTCAAAACATTCAAATCCATTCAAATGTTTAAAAAAACAAATGTATAGATATTTTATTTGAATTCGAATGTCCAAATTAAAATGAATTTGATTGAATTTCAAATGTTCTGAATATTTTTGCACATCCCTACTCACTGGCAGCCCTTTCCCAGAAGGACAATCCAACCCCAGAAGTCCTCTGTTTCCAGTGAGAAAACTGCTCTGTAAATATTGCACAGTCCAGGTTCTCCAAGAAGAATGAGAGCTGAATGTCCAACTTTACAGTAATTTCTGGAGTCTGGCAAAATAACCCTGCACAGAGACCTCAACTCTGTTGAAATTTTACTCCCCAATCTCAAAGTTAGTGCATGCTGAGGCGCATCGCTAGAGTGGATAGCCATCTTCTCTGCTGCTAGGTCAGAGAAAGCACTCTAGTCTAAGACCAATCTATTCCACACCAATATGCAACATGAAATTGCATAAATGGCATGAAAGCAGCCCAGCTTCTCTGCAAGTCAGACCTCTTGCTTCATATCATGAGTTACAAGCTTCATCAAGCTTCTTTTCTTCTCCAACTTTCTTCTCCAAGTCATGTTCTGCTTCGACATGCAAGACTGCCTCATTTTATCAGTACATCCTAATAAATACTGTGCTAACCAGCAGAACTACATACATAAATTTATTCAAGGTTCTTAGTTTTCTAATCTTAGTTTTCTGCTTCTAATTAATAATTTAAACAGGAATATGTACATTTCTTTTCAGTTGATAAAGTGTAAGATATGTTTTAGTTGTGTGTGCAATGTAAAACACATTTTGACCATCTTTCAAATGTTGGATATTTGTTTACAAAATAGGGAAGTGCAAGAAGATTCAAAAATCCGATTCGAATCCATCAAATGTCAATATTTGAATTTGAATTGGATTTTTGAAAATCCGAATATATACATTCGGACAAATTTCTAAATAGATCGGTATCTATCGTATATGAATGTGTGGGAAAATTATAAGTATTTGCACATATAATGCAGCATGAAATGGATTTCTGAAAGTCTGGATCTGGATAATCCAGATCCAAATCTGATTTTCGAAAATCTGGGTTTTTGAAATTTGAAGTGAATCTAATTTTCAAATATTCAATTCAACTTGAATCCGAATGCAAAAAAATACATTTGTGCACACCCCTATTACAAAAGAGACTTGATTTGACTTTGAAAGTTTGTCCAATAACTCATCACATTTTTATTTTTTATAGGATTAAGCTCTTATTTCATCTGTACAGTTTTCCCCATGTTTAAAGACTCTGTTTTATCCTGAATAAAAATGCAATTAGGGTAGCCCCCAAGTGAATTTGAGGTTCAGTTTGACTTACCGAATCCTGAAGCCTCTGAATGTGTGTCCCTTACCCAGACAGGAAATGATTATCCGAGAGCAATTTTTTTGGGGTGTGTGTGTGTGTGGATTGGTCAGGAAGCTACGCAGGCTGTTGTAGCCAATCCCAGACTGAAATTGGTTGCTACAGATGGGGCAGCCAATTAGAGCCAGAAAAGCATGGTCAATCTCTGGTGAGCACTTGTCAGCACAGAAGGCAAAAAGGAAGAAGAGAAATGATGTAGGCAGGTTTTTAGGCAGTTGTTTCAACATAGGGGATTTTTTTTTTTAATGCATCTGTAGATGGGTTGATCTTCGGTAAATGGGCAACCAGAAAAAAAGCCCTGTCTGGTCACATCCTAAGTTTCAGATTTCTCTCTCACCTATCTCTTTCTAAAGGTATTTGAACACTCATTTGATTTATTTTGTTTTATTCTGAGTACTTTTACGGCATCCATCATCTTCTAAGTAAGTTGCGGCAATGCCAAATAAATGAAACTGAAATTCTAAAGATGTGCCAAATATAGTCCTGGGATGTGGAAGCAAAGGCCTTTCCGCATTTGCTGCTGGAAAACGGATCTATAAAAATCTGTTTTCCAGCAAAGTGTTTTTTTTTTCGAGAATCTGTCCCAAGTAGGGACAGATTCTCGAGGCCAAACACGTCTGCACACGTGCGAGGCAGCAGCAGCAGGGACAGATCGGGTAACGGATTGGGGTGGGTGCTCTGCAGATGCACCAGTGTCTACTCCAATCCGGCCTCCGAAGGGCCTGCCCTGTCAAAGAGGGAGAGCTCGATCCTCCTCCCTACTTCCTTGATTGGCTGCATTGGAGCGAGTACAAGGCCAGCAGCCGGCTTCTCCGGCTTCCCCCTTGCAAGAGATCGTGATCGCATGACCCTGGGTGGGGTGGGATAGGCTGGAAGTTCCCCTTGCCCAAAAAGGCGCGATCGCACCTTCTCGGGCAAAGGGGAACCCGGGGTAGCCAGCTGCCGGCCTCCTCATGGTGGCTCTGATGTAGCCAGTCACGGAGGCCTGGAGGAGGGCCCAGCCATCAAACAGGGAGAGCATGTGCTCTCCTTCCTTGACAGCTGGGCGTGCGCCGGCAATCCAGCTTTTCCCCTGCCATTGCAGAAGCGTTTGCTTCCGAAACATTTTCAGGGGAAAAGCCAGATGTAAGACCTAATTTTTCAGGTCTTACATCTGGGTAGGATTTCAGCGGCAAAACCGGTTTAAGAAACCAGTGTTGCACGCTGAAATGTGGATGTGGCATCCTCAAAGGGGCTCCAATCTTGCCTCCAATGCGGAAGCCGCATCTTAATCCCTCCCCGAACAGGCTCTAATTCCATTTTTAGAGCCTGTATGGAAAGGGTAAAAATCTCAGGATATTACTATTGCAGGAAAAAAAGAAGTCGAAACCTGCCTGGTCTTTCTTTCTGCACCCCTCTCATTTAAATATCCATTGCACAAGTCCAGAAGAACATAGTGTCCAAACACAAGGGTAGAACTAGGTCAGTTTTGGTATTTTAACTGTTGGAAGTATCATGGAAGAAAGTTCCAGAAAGGGCTCAGGCTTGTCCCAGGATATTGCCCTGGAGGAGACAGTAAGAGGGAAATGCAGGACTGAAACAAGGTTCTTTTGGACTGTTCTTTTGGACTACTTTCCCCATCAGTTTGAATCTAAAAGGACTCATACACTCTAAAGCCTATAGACCAGTGGTTCTCAACCTGGGGGTCGGGACCCCTTTGGGGGTCAAACTACCCTTTCAGAGGGGTCGCAACAAGTCTCCCGCCACCCTTCCCTCCCACCTCCCAGCTGCTCCTCCTCCATGGTTGGGGGTCTCCACAACATAAGGAACTCCTTTAAGGGGTCACGGCGTTAGGAAGGTTGAGAACCACTGCTAGACACACCCAGCCGATGAGACTTATGGATGTCCAAAGTGGGTAGAAAGGCTGAAGCAAAACTTTAAAAAAGTGTAAAGTAAGAATTACACTGCTTCCTATTTTGAACCTCAATTCTACATAGATTAATACGACACATTTTATAAATGTCACTTTAGGTATCAACACTTGGACTGTCTTTGGAACATGCAGCAACTGTACTCCGGCCAAACGATTTTCCAGTAACACTAAAATGAAATAAAACCGTATTCTTTAAAGTAATGAGCTGTGGACTGCAGCCATAGCTATCCTGATAATAAACACAGTTTTACAGAACCAGTTGGCATGCTTCACACTGCATTATGTGAAAAGTTCAAGAACCAGTATAACCTAACACTTTCTTAACTTCAAAGTCAAATGGGAAAGTTAGGAATTATGACTTCAGCTGAACAATTTAATCTTTCTGACTCAAAGAGAATATTACTCTTTCCATTACCATGTAAGGAGATTAGAAGCCTCCTTTGTGCTGTTTTAAACTTAGAAGCCTATGCACAGCTGGATATGCCTAGCCAAACACAGACACAAACCAAAAATCTGTAAGAAATCCTGAGCACATAGTAAAAATAGTATGGTTCATTGCAAAATTTGACTGGGGATTTCTAGAACTTTCCACTGGAGTCCATCAAATGTGAATGTATGATTCTGCTCCCCACCCAAAAAAAGAAGGTATGTTTAAGAATCGCTGACTTCAATGGAAAGCTAAACATGTTCAAGTGCGGAGACAATCAAATTAACACATGCTATAATCATATAACCAAAAATTATCTTCTATTGATACCTGCCCATGAACACTGACCATGGGCCTGGACTGAACAAAGAATAATCAGAAGTATTACAACACCTTTAAGAAGTAGGACTTTCCCCCCCATGTCTATATTAGAACTGCCTTTGATAAACCAGGTTGGGATTTTTCTTTTTAATGGGAAGCAATATTCAAATGTTTAAATAAACTAATATGTTTAAATTTTCTGGGAAAGGTAAGAGTCATGCAGCAGGCAGGACACAACAACAGGGATGCACAAATGAAATTTGCATGTTTCATTTCACTGTTGAGACAAACATCGATTTGTTTGTTTTACTACCTAACCATTTAATTGGTAGGCGGGAAATTTGGGTGTTTTCCACTGCCAAAATGTACCCATTTTTGCACCCATTGAGGACCCATTTGGGTGTGAGCTGGATGATCCCATTTCCACCATGGCACCCATTTGGGACCCGATTGTTTCCACTGCTGTGGGGAAATCCGGATCATATGGGTACTTTCTGCCCTTTAATCCAGATTTTCTGTAGACCCCATTAATGGGGTCTACAATGAGGTCTTCTGCCAGAAAATCTGAATTAAAGGGAACCTGTTTCCACTGGAAACAGGCAATGGGGTCGAGAGGTGGCTAGGGGGAGGGAATGCACCCATGGAGGGGGGAGCCCTGAAGTCCCAACTTCAGAGTGATGTTGGGGTCATTTCAAAATCATTCTGAAATGACTCCAAAGTCCCTCCAAAGCGATCACCATGGATTTTGGAGAGGCTCTGGAGATGTCAGCGTGGTACGTTCGCTATTAGCGCAGACCGCGGGACTTCCCTCTGAAGTCCCTCTGAAGCGATTGGCAGAGACTTCTGGGTCTTGCTGCTGGTCTCTCCAAAGAGATCAGTACAGACTTCGGAGGTGCTCCGAAGGTACTCTGGAGGGGCTTCGAAGTCTGTGCCGATCTCTTCGGAGGGACTTCGGAGGAAAGTCCGCGTGGTCTGCGCTAATAGTGCATGGACCACACTGACAGCTCTGGAGCCTCTCCAAAGTCCATGGTGATCACTTCGGAGGGACTTCAGAGTCACTTCGGAATGATTTCAGAATGATTTCAAAATGACCCCGAAATCAATCCGAAGCTTGGACTTTGGAGATTGCACCCCCCCTGTCCCCAGAGACACCCGGGGTGATGGACCAACGCCTTGGGGGTTGATCCGGATTCCCCACATGGGTGCAAAGTTGTTTCCATGGCAGGGGGGTTAGCACCCATTAGGAATGGGTGGAATGGGTGATTCCCGTGGAAACACATTGGGTACTTCCCTTAATCCAGATATACTAGATCTGCATTAAGGTATGTGCCCATTCCTTAGATCCGGATCTTCTTAGATCCGGATCTAAGGGCTGTGGTGGAAAAACACCCTTTGTTTGCCTTCAGTGAATCACACAAGCAGCAATGGTGGTATGTCTCTTCTATTAGGCTGCATCCCCAAAATACTTATTTGCCTCTCTAGTCTCCCTCTACTGTCACTCTATTCAAGCAGACTTTAAAAGTGCCCTGCACTTCTGGAATAAGCGTCTGCATGAGGCTCAGGAAAACATGTGATTAAAATGCACCTTCCATCCCCACGGAAGCGTGTTTTCTGTGCCTGCATTTCTTTCTCCCCACCCCCTCTCTTGTTCAAAGGAAAAATAGCCATCGGTTCTCTGTTTGTCTCCCAGATCTCCGTCCCTCGAAATGGCTTCCCGTGCAGACTGCAGCCATCGGCCGGGCGATGGTTTTGCTCATTCACTCTTAGGACTTTCACAGATCACTGTCTAAATCCACCTGGTAGAGCAGCGGTGACTTTAAATACACCCACTTCATGCCTGATAACAATGTTGCAATTCTTCACAATTCTGGCTCTTTGGAAGTTCTGGGCTTTAGAGAGGGAAGGAGGGAAACTGCAGCAGATGTGTGAGTGCTTTATGGCAGTGGTTCTCAACCTGGGGTCGGGACCCCTTTGGGGGTCGAACTACCCTTTCAGAGGGGTCGCGATGAGTCTCCCACTGCCCTTCCCTCCCACCTCCCAGCTGCTCCGACCCCATGGTTGGGGGTCTCCACAACATGAGGAACTCCATTAAGGGGTCGCAGCATTAGGAAGGTTGAGAACCACTGCTTTATGGCTTTATGGCTGTGTGTGCAGGCAGCAATCCCCGCCCCTTTTGCCCCGAAGCATCCCCAAGGTAAATGCTGTGAGGAAAACCCGCAACTTCCAAAAAGAGCAATGAAAGTCTTTTTAAAGGGCATGTATTTTGTCACGGGTTTTCCTGCTTTTGTAGCGCTGGAAGCTAGTTAAAAACCCTGGTATGAGGGCACTCAGAGGCAAAAGAAGAGTTTTACCACACTTTAAATTGCTTGGGGACGCAGCCTCAGTCAGAGTAATACAGAAGCCTGCCTCTTAAAAAAAGGGTCAGTTTATTAAGAAACTGGCAAATTCAAGATAGAAGAAGTCCACTGGATACACATACGTTTAGCAGGTCCTTTGCCAAAGCTATACCTACATAGAGATATATCCTGATGCAAAACAGGTGTAATCAAAAAGGGTGTGTGACTTAAAGAAACATACAACAAACGTATGCATATATCACAAACAGTGTCACACTACAGTGTGGTGAAGATAGAGTGTATATTCCTATTCCACCTCTAGATTGCTTTAATGAACAACACTTACATAGGAGGACACAGGATTGTGCGTGGGTCATCCCACTTGGCTAGTGCATACAGGATACCATAAGAAAACAGGCTCATATGGAGTCCGCGCTTTGAGGCTCACTTCCAGCACCATATCAGTGTTGCATACATTCAAAGTTAACAAAGGTTCATCTCATAACTGATCAATCTGCCACAGTTCCTACACTAGAAACAAAGCAGATAATGTGTACACATGAATGAACTGATGATCTATATAAGTTTTCAATACAAGCTAAATAAATGCATGGCTGTAAACCATGCTTGATTCAAAACCTGGAGTTATCCAAAAATATTTCACTCTAATCCCAAAGTGGAATGCTCACTCATGTTCTAATGCCCTGACAGGTGCTGTTTCCATGTCAACTGAACATAAAAGATTTAGCAGAGATTCTACAGTGGTTCTCACATTTCTTTAGCCTTGGATTGCTTTTTACTAAACAAACATTAGGCATAAATACCAATCTGAAGGAGGAGAGGCAATCTAAAGAAATAATCAGCAGAATTAAGGCATGGCAGGCAATAGATATGTGCATGTCTTCAGTTTCGCTGCAGCGAGACACTGAACAGGGTCACTTTTGATGCTTGAGAAGCTATGGAATTCATGGTGTTGCCTTAGGTCAGATGTTTGTTGCCACTTGAACCAACAGGACCTTGTCAGGACTATTCAAACTGACACCTGTGAACTCGTTAGGAGGAAAGAAGAACTGAGTACACCAAGCTCTCTATTTATTCTATAGTTTACTCTCTAGGTGAAAGCAATCCAAATCAGCCCAATTTGGTTACAGCTGAAATGAGCTGCCTTCTAAACATATAAAGTTAGGAACTGGGCTAGACCAGTATGAACCCTTCAAAATTACATTCAGCATACTGGGTACTTTAAGAGATCATGATTGGTTGGGTTAACAGATCTTAAGAATCAGTGACATCCTAGCTATCAGAGCTCCTAAAACCACTGTTGATGAAAACACATTTCAGGGAAATCAAAGGGATGTTTCCTCCTTCTGTGAACCACCACTGCTCAGGAGTTTATAGACAGAACATGAAACATGAAATTAGTTTGCAGTTAGTAAGAACAGATAATAAGAAAGCAATGGTGCTGAATCATATGTCCATCACATCACTGAAAAAATAGATTACTCACAAAATACTCACTGAAATTCCTACTAAGCTTGTCCAACATTGTAACTGAAAATGGTATCATAAAAATGCCCCCCCCCCCAAATGTGCGTGCACTTTTGAGCTTTTTGGTCAATTGTAAATGTTAAAGTACTACACATGATAATTATTTTTGGTAGCTATTAAACAAAATTGTGTCATTAATAGCACAGTTTTATGCTATTAATGAAAGAAAGCCTTTGAGACCAATTGACTTCCTCTCACATAAATATTCTAAGACAGAAGCATATCCTTGTGTTTTCTTTGGAGCCTTAAAAACAAGAACAAAAAAACTGATGTTATTATAATGCATTTGAATTATCTGTGCTTCAATTATTCCCAGGCAACCAGGTGTTTCGCTTCTTAGAAACATTCAGATGTGGCATTTCCTGATGGGATAATGTGTCATGGGAATCCATGTTATTAGAGAAATTTTCCATCCTTAGTTGTTTTCTGTCCTTTGTTTCATCCTTGTCCTCTGGACATATAAAGAGGAATCTGATCATCCAATTAGTATCGTGTCAAATTAACAAGTGGCTGTTATAATTTGTGATAAGAATTTTTCACAATGGAACATTGTTGTACAGTAGCATATTAACATGCATTATCCTGCACCATAATGGCAATTTCCTCTTTCCACAAGTATTCTTTTGACAGCAGCTTTTTCTACGTTCTTCCATCTCCCCCTTTATGTTGGCAGATTTCTATTTGAGCTGGCACGCATCAATCAATTTAACTGTTCAGCTAACATGACAGACACCAAGAAGAAGAATTGGGAGAGCTCCTAGGATATGGTCATTACTGTTATTCAAATAATGGCAAGTTCCAGCTACACAATGGAAAGAGATTTTTGCTCACTGTACTGACAGTCACTGCAGTGGCAGCATGGTGTTTGCTACTCTGCTGCTGCTCACAGCAAAAATGTTGTAGCTTTGATGCATCTAAGCAGGGATGTTTTGCTGAATGCAGAAATAACTGCAGAAATTGGGCACTTTTCCATAGTTTAAAAAAACACAAGAGTGGTACACTGGCTAGTCTCTACAGTGTTTACTGAAATTATTATTGTTGTTGTTGTTGACATAAAACAACAATAGCACACAGCAAACAAGATATTTATGCTGGGTTTGGTAGTTGTTATCACTAGTCAGGCCCTTCCCAAGCGCCTAGGACCGAGTGATGTACTGACAAATTATATGAGCAGATCCCAGCAAAGTGGCTTTCTGTAGCTGGCAGATGGATATTTTGTTGATGCCAATGCTTTTCAAATGCTCACTACGATCTTTCGGCACTGCCCCTAGTGTGCTGAGAACCACTGGGGCCACCTTTGCTGGATTATGCCAGAGTCACTGTGGTCCTGTTTTCAAGTTTTAAGAGATTATGCAATCACTGCACATTCAGAAGCAAACTCCTAAGAACAGAGAGCAAAAATACTGCCTACAATGCTACTTAGTGTCTCATCAACTTGTTGGCATGAGTATAGCAATATTAGTTATTATAAACATGTGGTGATCATGTGAATATGTACAACATTCCTAGTCCTTAATACAAGAAGAAATCCTATCTCCAGCATTGCCTTTTGCATAGTATTAAAGATCTTTCCACATCCACTTTTAATAAATAGGGAATTCATTATTTATTTATTGCAACAACAAAAAAAGAGAAATACCATGTGGATGAATTTATATATGTCATAGATAAATAGAAGTTTTGTACACATAAATAACTTATTCATTATAGAAGCTCATTTTTGTTGTTTGAAGTTATTCACTGTCTGAGATAATTGACTTTTATATTTTTTGATAAAATTTATTTACTGGATTATTATTTTGTAAAACAGTCTTACGAATTCTATGTAACTATAATGATTAATGATAGTTACTAAAAAAGAGTAAAAAATAAATGCTGTGAATGTTCTTCCTTATATTCTCTTTATATAGGTCCTGATAAATTAACTCGTGCTAAGTGGCTACTTTAAATGGCCTAAGATGCTCAGAGTTTTCTACTGGATATCTCTGAAATTCACACATGACCATCTTATTTGTTCTCATTATGGTTCCATCATTTACCCCTTTCTTTAAAGCAAGGCATTTTCTTCAAGAAGAATTAAAATATAGAATAAAAAAAATATGACAAGAAAAAAGACAGAGAGTCAATGATCACAAAATGTTTTTATTTTACACAAAGGGCTTTTCTGCACTTGTTCCAGACCAGTGACTCTGGAACAGCATTGCATGGTAGGGTCTGAACAGCACCATCTTCCTGATGGTGCTGATCCATACCAGTCCTCAGGCTCCAAAGTGCTAAGGATGAAAGTTCCTTGTCTTGCAACCCTGAGAAGGGGGGAACCCATTTTGGAAACATGCCTCCATGCTCCAAACTAGACTGTGCTGGTCTGCAAGTAGATCTTGATACCAGCAATCCAGATCAAGGGCCCCTTGATCTGAATCACACCCTGTCATACGCAGACAGAGTATACTAGGAATGGACAGAGCATCACTGATCCACAATAATTTGTGGTCCAGTGAGGCCCTGAAGGGGAATCTTAATATGGAACAAAAATATATAGAGAAAGGTCCAGAGACAGCTTTCCCACTTTTCCAAAGAACCAATATTAAAGGGTAAATGTCAACAGCTGCAGTGGAAAAATGTACAAACAAAGTAAGACTTTCTTCATTAGCCTCGGTAAAGCTTTCCCTACCCTGCCTGTAAATACTTTGGGAGTAGTACCAACTTTCACCTTTTTTAAAAAATGGCTGAAATTAATCTTACTACTATGTGCACTATTTCCACATTTTTTTTCCAGTAAGAAAAAAAGAATTAAAATGATCTTAGTGGTTTTCATGCTCTATGCCACAAGGCATAGATTATAATATAGTATATACACATAGATACAAGGTGCTAGATCATTGAGAGAGTTTAAGCTTGTGAAAACATAGAATCATTTTCATTTATAATTCACAACAATCTCTATGAACACTAGCTTAAGAAAACTCTTCTTCTTCTCCACTGCCATGGAGATGGCAGTTCAAAACTCAGTACATAATTAAATACATATGATGGATTTTACTGAATGGTTAATGCATGTAAAATTTCCTTTGACAATTCAAATTTATACTCACTTTAGTTCTTATAAATCTTGCAGGAGTATAATTGACTTAACATTTC
The DNA here is from genome assembly GCA_023333525.1 of Aspidoscelis tigris stejnegeri. Lineage (NCBI taxonomy): Eukaryota > Metazoa > Chordata > Lepidosauria > Squamata > Teiidae > Aspidoscelis > Aspidoscelis tigris. The sequence goes on along the minus strand of JALMGA010000006.1, from coordinate 12,046,467 downwards.
CTCCAATACAGCTAATACATTACTTTCATTTCTATCTGGATTTTCATACAAATGAGAATTAGGCATGCAGAAAAGGAATTAGTGCTACCTGATTGTCAATGCTGAAAGATCTGGGGAAGCGACCAGAATATGCGTCTTTCAGACATTCATCTGTAACCATTTACAAAGGTACACGATGACTTAAGAGCCTGATTTATTACTGCAGGAACAGTATAGTAACTGAAATTAATTTTACCATTCCAAACGCTGCTGATAGCAGGCAATGCAAAGGGATCAATTTATGTTAGCAAACTCCCCCTTTGACAATTAGACACCAAATTGCCCAGATTTTTTTTTTCCAAGTATATTCGAGATTGCTGCTGAACAGAAAGGGAAAATGAGAGGAGTGGCTGCAGTCTTCTTTTTGTTGCTGTTTAGACAGATTCTTTTACTATTTTTGACAACCAAAAATGAAATTGATGCAAATGTATTAAGCACTAATTATGGAACTAGCATGTAATAGGAAATAAAAGAGATGACAACAAGTATCTCCATGTAGAGTAATAAATGCATCTTTTAATGGCTATTATCATAATAAGAGTTGCCTGCACAACCGCTTTACTACATGTTAATCCAAAAGAGTGTAGATCAGCATATAGCTGAAGCCAGTGGAAGGACTATCCAAATTGTTTTTCATCTTCAGGACCACTGTGTAGTTTCCAGCATAAACAGAGTTAAATAAAGTTAATTAGAGATAAAACATGGGGTGTTTTTCCATTGTCACTTGAAGTGCCCATTAAGTACCCATTAAGTACCTATTAATGGGTACTTAATGGGTACTTCTAGTGACAGTGGAAAAACATCCATGAATAACATTTTGTATGAAACAAAAATATCCTCAACCATATGTAATTTTAAATTGGCATACTTCAACAGAAAAGTTGATGTCTGAGGTGAGATCTGATATTTTCAAACAAGGACTCATAAAACACTGGAAGTAGCTAACTTGCTTTAGAAATATGTTGTATTTTGTGGTCTTACGTGTTGGCTGGCATGGCAAATAAAATCCACTTAGCACCACAAGTGGTTCTTCTGGAGAGATTATGGTGAAGAGCACATGTTCAGACCCATTGGGTGGGAGATTACTAGTTTAGATCTGCCACCCGCTGCTGGACTTTCCACACCTTTAACTGGAGAACCTACCTCCATCTCTGACTTCTTCACCAGGTTTGGTCTTTCCTGGATCGGAATAGCTTGGCCAAAGTGATCCACACTGTGGAAACGTCTAGGTTGGAGTACTGTAACGCACTCTATATGTGTCTTCTCTTGAAAAAAGTCTAGAAGCTGGAAAAAGCCTTTAGATTTTATTCAGGTTTTATATGCCTATGTGACTCAGTAGTTATTTCACATATCCAAAAATGACACTATAACCTATAAGATACAATATATTTCTACAATACTACATGAAGGAAAATGAAACTCCCCCCCCCCCATTGATCAGGTAGAGTTTCCTCCTGTGCATATGATTCTGTATCAAGAATCAGCTTGCATCTCTAGGTGATGTCTGGATGCAACCTAACTTAAAGCACTTGCATAAAGGATATACGGTAAATGCAGATGTATTTCAAAATAATATGATATAAATACAGGGGTCTTTCTGCACTTTCCTCTATTAGATATTAGAACTCTTGGTGAGGCTGTTCAGGGCCTCTTCCGGTACACTCCATTTGCACAGGACAGAGCATAATCTACATGGGGGTGTTGATCTGGATTACTAGACATCCCTGATACTGAGGACTACTGGCATACCAACTTGGGCTGGTCCACCTCATGGAATCATACAGAAGGCACACTTCCATTTCCTGGAATACTAGTGGACCCATTTCAGCAGTGCACCAAAGCGTTTTGCCGAAATGGGTTCCCTGGAGGCTCTGAGTAGGAACTTTCATTTCTAGCATTTCAGAGCCCCTGGAACACAGCCTCGTGTGAGATTCTGGACCAGTTTGAAAATTGTTCTGCATCAGTGCATTTCTAGTATAGTCCCAGGAGAATCACACACATTTAGAAATGTCTGTAGGCAGCTCCAGTTTTGAATTCTGTTTTTAATGTGCATTTGTTTTAATTACTTTTAATTTTATTTTGAATTTTTGCAAGCTACTTTGAAATGTTTAATATGAAGGACCAGTATAAAAGTATTTTAAAAAATACTGGTGCCATGTGAACACAGCCAAAGAAAGCTGGAAAGGATAGTTACAAGTCATTAACAGTGTGGCTTGCCCAAAATGTGTACAGAGAAACATTACTTATTCGTAAACCTGCTTTTTGCTGCTTCACTTATTTCAGGGTTCCTTAGGATGAATGACATCTTTCTCTGTTTTTTGACATAGACATTCAAGAGATCCAAACAAAAATTTAGCATGGATCTTCATTATACAACTATTGCATTAAAAACTATTTAGAAATACTGAAGCTTTGAGGTCTTGGGCACCACCAACTTACTAAACTATGAATTAGGGATGTACACGGTATTTGTTTTTTTGTATTGGATTCATATTGAATCAAATGTAAGAAAATTCATATTCATTGAAATAGATCCCCTTCGAATGTGGTAAGATTTGAATTCAAAATGAATGTTCAGTACGAATTCAATATGAATGTTCAGTATGAATCATGTACGAATTCCATACATATCCACCACTTATGTCAGCTGAATGTGTCAAACCTGCCCTGAATCCACTTTGAATCTACTCTCAGTCCGCTTCAAATCCACTCTGTATCTGTTGCAGATGTGACTGGCACAGCTGCTTTCCCACCTCCCCAGGTTCACAAATGTAACAAATATTTGTATGAATGTTCCAAAGCATTCAATTTGAATTTGAATGTCCGGATATGCCAACATTTGATTCAAATTCAAATGTCCGAATTAGGTCAAATTCATATGAATTTTGAATGTTACAAATATTTGTTCACATCCCCATTAGGAACAGCTAAAAAGCCAAAGCCTGGGATTTTAGTGAAGAATCTAGAATTCCTGAGACATCATCAATGTCAGGCCGGTGTTAAAGGTGATTCCACTGGTTCGAGGAATTTTTCATGTGTCCTGTGCTACCACATGCCACTAGTAGATATAGCATCTTTCGCTAAAATTAATGTGACTCTAAAACTATTTTTAGCATGCTTGTAGATCAATCCAGATAAAACACTGTTCAATCTGGTGTGCAGGAATGGATGGTGATGGTTATGAGTATGATAATCATAATAATGATGTTTTCAGTTTTGTCCAAATTCAATAGTCTCTTTTCCACCACTGCTTCTGCCATTTTCCTCACCGAAAGAAAATAAATGCACAGTGACTTTTCTGCATAGTTTACACCGGTCCATCTTAACAAGCGCAAGACAAGAAATCCCTCTAAAGACCATTAAGAATGTGATTTGGAGGAAGGTGACAGTCTACACAAAACCCCTAAACCTTATGCAACTGGAGAGTTTCAATTTAAATTTAGTTTCCCCATGGGCCAACTGTCCTTCTTCAAGTCCTTTATCCCTTTATCTCATACCTAGTTCTTTCCAAATGTGTTTGTTCTGATCTGACAGCTGTGCATCCCATGCCAAAGGCAAGCTGGGGTTGCTACTGTTAATGAGCTGAGCTGATAAGCCAACTTGCCCCAAATCCATTAATTCTCTTTCTTTTCCCTCAACAAGGCTTTGAAGCATCAGAGATCTCCTAGGTCATCACAGCCAACTGTGAAACTACAAAACCTATCTAGCTGGGGTGTAGCAGCAGCAGGATGCCACAAATCCATTACCTTGCCTTCTTGCCAACTCTTTCTCTCTCACACATAAAAAAAACGTCCTGGAAATTCTGATCAATATTAACATATTGCAGGCAATATAACTAAGTAGTTCCCTGCACTAGAGAATGCAGTGACAAAGGAGATGCCAAAATGCAGTATATGCCGCATGGTTTTAAAGGATTTAAAGGACTGCTTATATGAAATGCAGAACCATTTAACAAGCATGTCGAACTAAATGATACAGTACATCAAACACTGGTAGCTGCACAACTGAATGTATACATTGCCTAATTATTTTCACAGTGAATTGGAAGTTCAGCTTTATCCATAAGGAAAGCATAAGAAAACACTGATTTGATCTGTAAATGAGAAGACTTAAAAGTTATACAGTACTTCCCGGAATGGATGTAGAAAGATTGTGAGTCTTAGAAATACTACACAATCAACTGAAATTTCACATATATGTTTTATGAAGAAAGTCGGATTATTGTTTCACAGGGAGTGCTGAAGACCAATTGGGACATGTGTCTTCTCAATGCCTCCAGACATTTCCACTTTATCATCCTATTTAGTGATATTCCAGAGTATTCTGCGCCCAAAATTATCACTTGTTGCCCAGGGCAGGGCAACAGCACTGTGGAGATATTTACCAGTCGGTTGGTGTTTCCTGAAATAATCTGAAGTATGTCTTCATTGCCCTGTGTACATGTTCAGCTGACTTTGTTCCCCTGCTTGTATGGTGACCACTCCCAAGATGGCAGGCTGCACAAGTAGACAGGTAAGTTGTGGCATTTGCAGGAGTGAGAGAGAGAGCGGGAAGGCTTGGCGGGCTTTTCGGCAGCTACGTGAGTGTCAGGAGGGGCGTGGCCACCGGAGGAGCTGCATCAGTCAAACTTTTCGACCAATCAGAGATGGCTAAAATTGGGACCATAAAAAGAGCAGTCACAGCAGCCACAAGGGAAGGAGAGAAGAACACAGCCCAGATCGGAGTGTGTGTGACAGTGTCTCCTCTCGGTCGGGAGAGTGCTGTTAAGCAGATAAGAGTGGGAGCCAGGGGGAAGGATTTATAGGGGAAAGCTTCAAGGAACTGGCAGGGATCTGGGTGCTTGCTTGCTTGTTTTCAGCCTGCATTGCTTTGTTGAGAATAAGGAGGGAAAAGACAAGTAGGTCACCACATAAGTGTTCTCACTTTTTGTGTAAAAAATATGCAGGAGTTGATGATCTTGCAATCATGTTATTGTGTGATATCCCCCAAAATCCCAGGGTTCTATTGGATTGTCACAGACACATGTCCTTTTTTGGACAGAGATGACTTGGCCACAGTTAACAATGCTCTGGTAACCTCCAGACTGGACTACTGTAATACACTTTACATGGGTCTGCCCTTGAAGATGGTTTGGAAGCTGCAGCTAGTGCAGAATACAGCAACTAGGTTGCTGACTGGGACAACTGGCTGGACGCACATCACACTGGTCTTAAAAGAGTTGCACTGGCTGCTGATTCGCTACCAAGCCCAATTCAAGGTGTTAACTTTAACTTACAAGGCCCTACATGACTTGGGCCCCAAATATCTGAAGAAATGTTTACTCCCATATCAATCTGCCCATGCCTTAAGATCTGGAGGGGAGAGCCTCCTGGTTGTGCCATCACCCTCAGCAGCAAAGGGGGTGGACACCCAGGAGAGGGCCTCCTCAGTGATGGCCCATAAGCTGTGGAATGGTCTCCCCCTTGAGGTGTGTCGATCACCTTCACTGTACATGTTTGGGAAGGCAGTGAAGACACACCTCTTTGCTCTGGCCTTCAGTTAAATGGGGATACATTTTCCCTTCCCACTTGCATGCACTATTGTTTTAATATATATTCTTATTGTTTTCATATGTTGATTTTAAATGTTGTTACCTACCCTGAAATACAAATAATAAAATAAGATAAATAAGCACAGTCCCAGGATAATCCTGGATTTTGCATCCTGTCTGGGGCAGCCCATATCTATAGATAGTCATGGACTATTTTTAGGTTTTGATATTCTGCTCCTGCCGCTCCCTTTCCCTTCCTCCTTCCCTCTGCTCTGTCTCATAATGAGCATGAATACACAACCATTTTAATCATATTTCTGGACTGACATATGGTATAAGAATAATGATAACATGCCAGTTATTTAATTTAATAGGTGACATTTGATTCAGAGAGACTTAATTTCAGAGATTTTTCTTTATCCCATATAAAATATGAACAGGTAAACAAAAGCTGTTTTCACATTATGCTTTTCACGCTGGCTTGAGCTAGGTAGCCTGGCCCAGTGTGAGACAGGCTACCAAAAACCCACAAAAGCCTGGGGTCTGTCTGGATCCCAGGCTTAACTTTGAAAGCTGGGAACAACCGTTTGGCATTCCAATCCAGGGGTATGTGCTCTCTGCATATTGTCAATGAACTCATATGCCAGAATAGAACAGATATGGACTGCTTTAAAACAGTCCATCTGTAGACTGGGACGCAGTGCCAATCCTTCCCCATAGTTCCATCCTGTGTGAACAGAATGTACTAGTGGAGACGATGGCCTCTGCTAGACTGCTCCATCGTACAGATTGCAGTGGCTTAGCTCCCGAATGGATGAACCACTGACCTAATATTGAAAAGGTTTAAGTTTAGACACAGGTCTTTTTCTGCATTTACCACTCTGGTCCAAGACAGTAGACCCAGACCAAGCAGGTCTACTGATTCAAACCATGAAAAGACATGATCTGGAGTATCAGTATCTGCACATTGGTGCTGCTGTTCAGGACCTTAACCTTGAGTGATTCTGGGCTAGGCTCTGAGTTCTCTGAGTGTGAGGGGGGTGGGACTTCCTGGCTTTAGACCTTCTGGTGGACCCATTTCTAGTGGTTAGGGAGCCAGACTTATCTGCGAATACCGGGTTTGATTCCACTCTCCTCCACGAAGCCAGCTGGGTGACCTTGGGTTTGTCACAGCTCTCTTATGAGCTCTCATAGCCCCACCCACCTCACAGGGTGCTCTGCTGGGGGAGAAGAGTAGAAAACTTTGTCAGCCACTTTGAGTTCCCTTAACTGGGTGAGAAAAGTGGGTAGAAAAGCCAACTCCTACTCCTACTCCTCTTCTTCTTCTTCAGCATGCCACCAAAATTGATTCCTTGGTAGCCCTGAACATGCCAGGCATGCCTTCTGCATGCCTCCAAGTTCTAAACTGGGGGGCCACTGGTCTGCTGGTAGATGTTTAGGTCTACTGGCAATCCTGATAGGATGTCAAACTCTATCAGTAACCATTTCCAGATGGAGCATACCAGAAGTGGGGCAGATCAATGAGGCCTAGAAGTCAAGTATGGATGTTTTTCCACTGTCACTAAGTACCCATTTTAATACCCATTAAGGACCCATTTGGGTGAGAGCCAGATGACCCCATTTCCACCACAGACCCCATTAGGGACACATTTGTTTCCACCACAGCTAGGGAAATCTGGATCATAATGGGTCCTTCAGGACCTATAATCCAGATTTCATGTAGACCCCATTAAAAGAGTCTACAGTGGGGTCTTCATCCTGAAAATCCGGATTGTATGGAGCCTGTTTCCACTACAATCTGGCAATGGGATCTAGAGGAGGCTCGGGGGGGGGGGGGGCACCCATGGGGGTGCCTCAAAGTCAAGACTTCGGAGTCCCTCAGAAGGCAGCTTCAAAATCCCTCAAGTTGCCTCTGGAGATTAGCAAAGGCTCCTTGTGAGAGTAATGAGCTGGGAGCCTTCAGGCATAGAAAGAGGTGCAGATTAATGAGGCTGACTCATCCTATTACCTTTAGGCATGGAAAGAGGGGCAGATTAATGAGGCTGACTCATCTGTGCTCACAAGGAGCTAATTAATATGCACCTCTCTTGCATTGTTCTCTCAAGGGGTTTGTCTTCTGAGCCTGCACTAATCTCTGAAGTTGCCCTTGGAGGAACTTCCAAACCTTTGCTAACCTCCGAAGGCAACTTTGGAGGGACTCCAGAGTTTTTGCTAATCTCAGAAGGCAACTTCGGAGATTGACCCCCTGTCCTCCAAAACACCTGGGGTAACAGGCAGACCCCTTGTGGGTCAATCCGGATTTGCAAATGGGTACTCCGGTGTTTCCACAGCAGGGAGGCTAGCACCCATTGCTATTGGGTGCTAGACCACCCATGGAAACACATTGGGTACTTCCCTTAATCCGGATCTACTATTCCAGATCTCATCCATTCCTTAGATCTTCTTAGATCCAGAGTGCGGTGGAAAAACACCGTGTGAGGGCTTTTAATCAGGATTCAAGGTATGTCATAAGTTTTGTTAACTGATTTCCTAACTTTGCCTTTCAGTTTTACAAACTGCAAATAAGATTAACTGCTTGAGAAACAACTTCCATTAAGAATTCAGATAGCAAGGTTTTCACATCAATTCTATATTTGGCATGTACAGACATTAATCCATTTATCTTGCTTGATCTGGGAAAATCCCATATCATCTTTTTTGAAGCCAAATACTTTTTACATGCATATATTATTTTGCTATAATTTTGGATTCTCATCAGAGCAACTGAAGTACACAGTGAAGTAATATATCTTGTGGTACTTAGCCTGTGAGAAAGAATGACCTACCCATATAAAATCAGCACATAGTTTAAAAACTACGTTTTGGTTATATTATGTTTTTGTTATATGCTAATTTTGTATTGCCACAATAATTTGTACAGGTGTAATCTCTCTTTAGTTGGTCCAGAATGGCACAGCTTCCCTGTGGCTCAGTAGTTTGTGTCTAAAACAAAACAAAAACCAATTTCTTACATTTAACTGAGTGAAGTGTTTCAACTTTCCAACCGAGTTTCACTAATTTTCTGTTTATACTGTGTGTTAGAATAATGTAATTATAGTTGCTTTGTTGATATACCTATTTTGGCATCTACCTTCACAGTTTATTGTTTGCATTGGGAGGAAAAAATGCACAAAATGAAGCAGTTGGGAAAGAAGGAAATAAATAATCTCAGTGACATTGTTGTTCTTAGGAATGCAAGTTAAACTTTGACACATTGAAATTGTCCGATTGAATGCTAAGAATTCAACACGTAGCTTCTTTTCACTATTTTCTGCCCCTGAAAGAAAAAATGAGCATATTGGAGAAAGGTTGGAGTGCTCTTAGTGACTCTGCAGTCTCTCTGCTAATCCTGTTGGAACACTTACAGCATCACAGGATGTGTCCTTTGAATGTCAAGATTAAGAACATAATCCTCTAAAATTTGGCTGGCTTGCAAACTTGTTGTTTGTCTTTTATTCTTCCCAGTTTCTTTCTTTTTTATCCTTCCTCTTCTCACTCTTTCTCATCCTTCCCCACACATTTCTCTAAATGAGATGGGCTTTTACCATGTGTCCATTTTAAATCTTGTGTATGTATTTATATGAACATGCTGAACAATAGTATTTCCAACTATAATGGAAGGAACATTGGCATTTTTGTGCTGTTTTCCAAAGAATTTAAGATAATGCAACTGAAATAGAGGTGAGGGGACAAATATCAACTCATATTAGGGAAGTGCAAAACATGATTTTGAATGTATCAAAGCACTCAAAGCAACCTCAATCCCCTTTCTTGAGAACTAAGTTTATGAGGTGTCTCTTCTTATCTTTCCCAGGCAGTAATCAGAAAAAAAAGTATCTGAGATGACTTAGAAATAGTTTCAAGTCTGCTTTTCCCCCTCCCCAAAAATCTAATGGTCAATTGGAAAAGACTTGGGAAAGTGAGGGATGGATTCTAGTTCTCTGAAGCAGCTTTGAAGCAGCTCTGGGGTGTCCCTTTTGGGGTCCATGGCTCATTAATGCACTAGTCTGCTCTGGACTAGATATGCTAAAGGTCCAATTCAGTAGAACATTTATGTTTTTATAATAGCCATTGATAGCCTGGCTTTTATGATTTGGTCCATGAATTAGCTATTTATTTTCTTGAGTAATACTTATATAATTACTTACTGCTTCAATAAGCCTGTAAAGCCATAATTTGCTCTGTGAGTGTGCACTCTTCACTAACCTTTGAATACTAAGACTTTTAATTATTACTGATAGGCATGATTCAGAAACTCCAAAACACCTCATACTTGCTAGCATCATGGAATACTGGGGTACTTACAGCTGTTTCATTTATTATCCTACCAACATTTGTCTTCTGCTAGATCAGACTTTGGAAGACTTAAGTACAAAGCTTCCCAATGCTATGATCATATTATAGGATGATTTCAATACCAGAATGGGCCTTTAGATGAGGGAACAGCATACCCCCCAGCCCCCCCAAAAGCAGTCACTGTCACTAATTTAGCTGATTTTTTTTCTCTGTTCTTATACTCATTTTATTGTAAACATCTCTGAGACCTTCAGGATAGGGTCAGATACAAATATAAACAAACAAACAGCAAACATCTCGGTTGAATATTTATCCACTCCTTCTTAGCAGATACTTCAAATCTACAGTGTATGGAACTTACTCAAAACAAATAATTAAAGTGGTCTAAGATGGATACTACAGCTCTTGGGAAATTTGTTGAGTACGATCAACAAATCAGGTAATAAAATCAGGTAATGTAGATGCTGACATTGGATCTGTTTCCATTTACCTAGTGAGTTCTGGTGTGCAGCAGGAAGCTTTGGGAACTCACCAGAGTTTGATACAGGCTTCATCAGAGCATCCAATGGTAGAGTGCTAAAAAATAGTTCATATGAGGAACAGCTATGTCATCCTTGGACACTGTATTTCTTCTGGGTGCTCCATGGCTAATGAATGTGGTGGGCTGACTCTGGCTGTACAGTTGTATGCAGCATCAAGATCACCATGACAATGTCTCAACACATGCTGGATGTTGCCATGTTCACACTTTGATGCTGCTGGCTCAGTGGGTTTTTTTTTCAGAGCTCAGTGTGTGTATGGCCTCCACCACATATATCAACCTTGTATGGTATCACTGAAATACACAAAGCTAGTAAGTGTGGACTCATCCATTGTTGTGACTGCTTATGATTCCTTGTGTTGGGAATTAAAGACATTTTTACCTGAGAAGTCTTTTAATAGGAAACACTGCAAGGGATGGGCTATTTGGTTTGACCATGAATGCCATGGAGGAAGAGGCTAAGACACACAATGTGTTATGCCTAGAGGCAACAATTGCTTATAATCCTAATGAAACGCAAAAGGATCCAACAAATTATAGACCTATCATTCTGACACCATAGCTAAACTTTATGCAAAATACCTCCTACACAAGATTGAGACTTGGATGGATAGTAATTATATTTTAGTTGCTACTGGGGGGAGGGGGGAGCAGATTTTCACTGCCTTCATTGATTTGTGTGTGGCTATTGCTTTTAGAGGTATCCTACAGGATACTATATTATAAGTCTAAGAATCCGCATGGGTGGCCACTAGGGAATAACATTCATTATTTGTATGAATTCAGACAAATTCAGACATTCGTACACAAATTGAATGTTACGACATTTGTACATTAACATTTGTACAAATACTAATATTTCAGAACATTTGCATGAATAGTTCAGACATTTGTTAAACTGGGGATAGGTATCAGATGTGTATCAGATACGTATCAGATATGTATGTGTTCATGTTGGATATGTATCGGACACGTATTCGTTTGTATTAGATATTCGTACAAATCCGTAAGAATATATTTGTATCAAACAGAATGCTACCAAATTCAAAGGGGATCTATTTGAATGAATATGAATTTTCTAACATTCAATACGTTATGAATCAAATGCCCCCAAACCCATCTGTCCACATCCCTAGTGGCCACAGATCTCTGACATGGGTAAGATGGAGTTGCATTCTCATACCTGTGCTGTTCAGTAAGCATGTAAATAGAATATATAGACTTTGTAGTTCCTAGATATTCACATGCATAAAGTCCTTGACAGACATGTCAATGGGTCCGTCCAGACTTGTTAATACTGAGCAGCAGAATGCCCGGTCAGTCTGAAGGCATCACACACCACGATCAAGGAATTGTAGTGATGATGCATTACCCCATAGCTGCTGTCCATTTACGCTAACACTGATTTAACAGCATTTGCAGCGCAGTATGAAGAAACTTTGAATCTTCACGCCAGTCCAGATGGAACAGCGAGAAGAGCTGACAAGAACAGGGAGGGCAGCTCAACTCCCATCCCAAGTGATGCGCACACCAACACAAACTCTCTCAGCTTCTGAGGAGGAAGCTACAGGAGGTTGCTCTAGACCAGATGGCGGGATATGGCTTCGCAACAGATAAACTGCGATTTTCCTGTGATTTGCAGGGTACTTCTAAGGCCATTTGCTGGGATTCAAGAGCAGGCAAAGGTTTGTCCTTGTCTCTGCTTGAGATGCCCATGAGCATTTGGTGGGCCACTGTGTGTGACGGGATGCTGGACTAGATGGGCTGTGACCTGATCCAGCAAGGCTCCTGGATCCACTAATCTGGAAGGAGCCCAATATTTTGCTATGTGCAGCTTGTATAATTCTGATGTCACAGACCCATGTTGGGTTCTCAGGAAGTTTGACTTATATTGTTAAGGCACATTTGCTGTTCATAAGTCAAATGTGGGATTTAGAAAGGAGGAAAACTAGTCACGTCTCTTGATGTTGCTACTTTAGAACAAGCCATTTCCTATATTTGTTTAGGTGTGGGTGTGGGTGCTGAATTTGGCTCTTTGTCCTTGAAAAAGAGGAAATGTCTTTTGAGATTTGGTTTGAGCTCATTAGTTGAACTACAGATACCTTGTTCCATTGATCTCTATGCTTAAGGTCTACAGAGTTACATATCCTAATATTAACTTAAGGAGTTGAGGTTTGAGACTATTCTAATGTCTTTTCATTAGAACTAGCTCAATCATGCTTTAAGATGATTTTGGAGGGTTTTAACAATTCTACTTCAGCACCTGCTGTTAGAAGTGAGTTAGGAGTTTTATCTATCCAATGTTGTACGAAAACTTTATTTTTATTTTTATTTTTGGGTTGTGTTTATCATTAGTGTCCAAGAATAGACTCCCAAAGATGTGCTTCAATGAACAACTTAGCCATGAGTCTGATTATCCATGGGTTATTTTCCTACATAATACATTCTTCCAGTGTGGTTTTTTTTCCCTTCAAGATTTTGAAAATATCGGGCATCCAGCTAGAAAGATTTATAAGCAATGTATAAATACTGTAGACATCACTGCAGAAAAATGACTTTGCTATCCTTTCCAACTCCGACTCACTCAAATTGCTGGCTTGAAGTAAAATGCCATACCAGCTTGCAAAATATCTAGTTCTTAATATGCCCCATCATTTACAGAAATATTTTACTTGTGCCCGTGTTGAATTAATTGATTCTAAAGTGAAACATGAGAGATTCCATCATGTGCCCTACGAGGAGAGATTACATGTCTGTGATATGCCAGCTGTTGTAGATCTGTTTCATACTTTAATTGCCAGCTGTATTCCTCAGTAAGGCTAACAAGTTGGAATACCTTTCTTAAAATATTTGACCCACTGGAATGCAGATGAGAAACTGTTTTCTCTTTTGCAGGGAGAGAATGCCCAGGTGAAACACACAGGGAGGTTTCTGTTCCTTGCTAGCTGCACACCCTCAAAAAAGCATATCTAGTGCAGAATGTGGTGATATGTACAAGAGATGGGGACTACTAGTTACATTATTGCATGCGTATTGCATTCCAGTTTTCAATTTCTTTTAAAAAATCATATAATGATTCAAGGAAATTTGATTCAATTTTGTAGTATATTTTGCCATTATCTTTGCTGATAAATAGGTGTGTAAAATCCATTAGATAAATATTATCATAGGTATTATAACTATTATTTGCTTCCACAATTTAATGCTATAATCTGCCCTGTCAGGCAGAATGCCTCTAAAGGCCATTTGCAGGGAGCCAAAAACAGATGTTGAGAGCAAATGAAGGTTTTGTCTTTGCGTCTTTTTGCACTTATGCAATCAGAAAGGCCCCACAAGTTAACATATTCTGCTGCTTTCGTCTTCCCAGAGTTTCAAAAGGCATCTGAGGCTGTCCCAATCCTCTGAAGCTGTGTAGCAGTAATAAAACTGTTCCACAACTTCATCAGTGACATCTAGGATGCTTCTAGTACCAGACACAGCATTCACACCTAGGTCTGTTGTGAATGCAGAATGGGGGTAAGGTGGGGCGAGGCGCGGGAGGGCAGGGCAGGGCAATATTATTACTATTAATTTTTTAAAATATTTGAACAAATACAACTATTTTGAACTATTCATTCAAATAATCCAAACATTTGTATGTGTACGGATACGTATAAATTCAATACATATTTGTACACATCTTATTTGTATACACATCTGTACGGATAAGTACAGGATAAAACGGGAGGTGTACAGATGCTTACGGATACATACAAATGTTGTTGACATTCATATCATCAAATATGTACAGAATATTTATATGAATAGATACAAATGTATTCAAATCAGTTCGAATTTTAATACCTCAGACAACCCCAGAGCACCAGAAGTGGTGTGGATGGTTGCACCGCTGGACACTTAAGGTAGGTTCTAGTAAAAAATGGTTAACATGTGGAGTACTATTTTGTGCTCCACACCTAATGAACGAGTAGTGAACTTCTGGTGAGGGCGGGGACACTTGGAGGCCGTTAACAGCCTATTTCACATGTGAATGCTCTTCACCAGAGGTTCACTACTTCTTCACTAGAGGTCACAGTGTGAATAGGCCTCTTGTTTGGGCTTGGTTTTGCTTTCAGTCAATGGTCATCTGAAGTTAGTATTAAAAGAATGATATTTTGGCTTGAGAAAACAAAACAAAAACCTATTATGATACAGAGTATATATTCCTTTTGCTTTTAGGAATTCTGTGACCAGGGCTGCTTCTAGATGACACAAGTCAATACAGAATCAAAGCAACAATTGCTGCCCCCATCGGATGCAAGGAGTAACACTACGTTTGTCTTGATATCTGTTGAGCAGCTTTTGTAACAAGGACAATTTGGGCTACTAGAAACCAACGAAGGGCCTTTTTGTTGTTTTTCACATGCTTTGCTTGGCTCTGTTAACCAATCAACCTTTGCAAAAGCTAGTTTATAGATGTCAAGCAGAGCTATTACAAGAAACCCAACATAATTGCTCGATTTCTCCTAACAGTGATAATACTTTTTTTCCCCCAGCATGTCAAATCTGCAATATATTGGGAATGCCAGGGAATATGTCTGGCTTTCCCAATATACTGCTAAGAGGATTATGGGTTCTACCACATGTATAGAAGCAGTCCAGCAAACAGAACAAGCTTTCCTCACTTTTGTGTCCTCATGCTGGCAAATATTCATGTTCGAGGTGCATATTTCTTCATAAATAAATTCAGTCTCACTAAAGTTTCTTACTGTGTAGGACATTGGATATTGCAAAAAAGAAAAGAAATAAACAAACTCAAATCTTCCTCCCATTTACACTAAAATCAGGAGAAAGTGATTAAATGGGATAAGAGCATTGCTTCCAGTTCCAGAAATTATAGCACAATCCTTACTGATCTGGGCATTCACTTATGCTGACAAAATGTTGGAGTAAATTGAAGTACAAAAATAATCCCTTTTGAGGAATAATTTTCCCTCAAGAGGTTAACATCTGATATCTGGGACACAAGGTTAATTAATGTAATTTAACATGCATCAAGGGAATCTGCAACACAGGGAAATTAGCAATTGCAAGATCATGACTTGAAGCTGGGCTTCTTTATGGCTTTTCTCTCTCAATGTTAAAGGCAGCAACGATCTAAAAATTCTCATCACCACAGACTAAATATACGATTTCTCTCTCTCTCTCTTTAGAATAGGTGATGCTATGCAAACCTTAATGCAACGGTATACATTTGTTTCCTTTGTTTTAGAAGTTGTGCTACTGCACATTACAATTTGTTAATCTATATTCAAAGCAAAAACTGATTCTTTAGCTCAACTTCCCTCTCCACATGCACATAACATTCCCTTACCACCAGCACCAAATTGCAATATTCTCTCGAAAAAAAGTGGAGCAGATGTTGGAGATGAGTAGGAAACTTCAGAAAGAGAAGGTGTTCACCTGGGTAATAAGAAATTAAAATTGTATGGTTTTCACTTGGGTTATAGAACAGGGATTGTCTCCTCAGAAACTTTGGAAGGACAATTATTATTCTCTCTGTGATTTCAACAATAGAATGAAATTTCTAACCAAGGAAGCATTCCATAAAGCAACACAAATACACACAAGCCCTCTTGTGGTTTGCATCTGGCAACATAACTGTGCTCTTATAAGAATAAGACGACAGGTTAAGTGGAAAGTATGTTGAATGGAATTATTACTCTGGCAGTAGAATACCAAGAGCAGTGCTAATAATCACATTTACCTTAATTTACATAAATTAATTGAGTGCTGAACAAAGAAAGGCAGGTTGGGGGCATTTTGGTTTCAATGGTAAGTAATTTTATAATTTATAATAACTTGAAGATCAATCAAGGATAGGGAGTCCGCAGTCTGCCAACTGTGTTTGGGCTACAGTTTCTCCAACAGACTAATAGTTCCCTGCTTTGCAAGCCAATCCTAGCATTAGATAGCCAGTATTAGTACTAATTTATCATCACAGGATTATGTTGTCTGAAATGCTTGTCTGAGCTAAGATGGTCAGTTGATATTGTACTAAATGGTTGATGGTAGGCGTTTGGAAGCCAAAGACAGCAAGGACAATAATCACCTACACCAATCTGTCTTGAAACCTTCAATCCCCAGAAATGCCACCCCATAAGGACCCCAAAAGGCAAAATGGTGAAGACAGAAGACACTCCCACACAGTGCACATGCACGGTGCAAAGCTGCTTCCATAGCAGAGCAGCTCTGCACATGGAAGATCATCCAGTCGGGGACAGATCGGACTGCAGCAGCCGGCAGTGAACCCCTAGGTGCCCAGCGGCACCCAGGGGTTCAAGCCACCCCCACCCCCATGCACAATGACTTACCTTGTTGGGCCCGGGGTGCTCCTCGCATGGCCTGGGGAGCAATGTGCTGCAGTTTGTGTAGGCATACGTACTCCCAGTAGCTCAGCCCCATGCTCACCTGCCTTGCCAGCATGGGGT
Source organism: Aspidoscelis tigris stejnegeri (assembly GCA_023333525.1). NCBI lineage: Eukaryota > Metazoa > Chordata > Lepidosauria > Squamata > Teiidae > Aspidoscelis > Aspidoscelis tigris. The sequence continues at coordinate 12,029,552 of JALMGA010000006.1, read as the reverse complement.
CGGTCTACTGGAGCGCATACCTGTGCAGAGAGCAGCAGATGGCTCTTGAGGCCAAACGAGGAGCACCCTGGGCCCGGCAAAGTAAGTTAGTTCCATGGGCCTGCCAGCTGTTGAGCCATTTTCAGCCCAATACCAGCAGCAGTGGGTGGGCCCCACAGCTGTTTGGGAGAGAGAGAATTCTCTCCCTCCTGTACAGCTGTGGGATGGCCCAGGACGGCCGGGAACGGGTGCAGAGCATGATTTCATGCTCTACACCCAGAACACGAGTGGGCGCCCTGTGATGGCCTGGGGCAGTTCTGAATGGAACCGCCGGCTCAGCAGAGTGAATGCTCCAACCCTGGGTGTCCTACTCACGATCCAGAGGCCCTTGTGCAAATAGGCCTCTGTATAAAGGACCCCCAGACCACCAAAAAAACAAACAAAACAAAACCAAAGGTAAGTGAAGAAGGTCCTTAAGCCTTCTTACCTTTCTTTTCTATAGCCAAGTCCACTGCCTGCAAAAGCAGGATATGTGTACATCTTTTAAAAAAAGAATTAAAAATAATAATATTGAAGCACCATGCAGCTAACGTAGATATGAAGTTAAAATATTGCACTTCAGAAGCACAATCAGGTATGACCTACAGTACCTTCTGTGGAAACTATTTCAATGTATAACTACATGTAACTACGTTCTTAGGAAATGTCCTTGGATCCTGCCACCCCAAAGAACCTGTAATTCCATTGCAGGACACAAATATATTTTTCCTGGTGCATTTGTTTGCCCCTTTTCTCCTTTAAAAGAAGTTTGGAGCAGATAAGTAATGATCAGAGAAACATCAGTGTACTAGTACAAATCTGTCCTTCTCTTCTGTCTTCAAACCTTCTCATTAGAAACAAACCACCATATTAAACCAAGTTCTTATACACTCTTCTGTGAACTCTTCTGTACAGTTATCCCCATAGTTCACATTTCTTCAAGTAAACTGTTTAAGACAACTAATGTTTATGATTTACAAAACAAAGATTATGGTTGCCAGTTAATATAAACTGGCATTAGGTGGATTTATAAGACCAGATTTTTATTTATACAAACTGCTCTTAAAAGAATAAACTGGGGAAAAATGCTGCCTTAGTACATTGAAAGGAATGAGATTGCTTTCAGAGAAGAAAAGGAATTAATTCTTCCTTGAACTGAAGAAAGATTAATACAATAAAGTGTCCTTTGAAACCCAGTACTGGAACACTCTTCAGTTCAAAATTACATACAAAGGCAATTGCCTTTTCTGTTAGCATAAGGTTAAAAAAAAGAGAGGCAGCTTGGATCCAAGAAAGTGTAATGGGATGAATGAAAACAAGAACCAGCTAGTTCCAACTACCTATGAACTATGTGTGACAACTAAAATAAATGGAATTTTTGGGAGCCCCTTAGAATCTTTAATTTCACAGATCCCAATCAGTTGGACATACAGAGACTGATATAAAAAACTGCATAATTCCTATCGAATTAATGCCTAATTCTAATTTTGGTCCAAATTGCATGGTTAATACCTAATTCCAGTTGTGCTCAGATAAGCAGTTGTTTATCTGATTACTGGCATGTGTTTATCACTTTGAATGAGTTTCCACTATTTAACTTTGAATTTAAGATTTCCAAACTAGTTTTTATTTTAACTTCAACATACAGATTTTATTCAGCTCCAATATTCCTAAATATTTATAGCTTTCTTCCATAGCCAGAGATTTTATGATATTCCTATTTTAGAGTTTTACACCTTCAGTGTCTTCAGCTCTGTGGTTTTTTTTAAATGTGAAACATTGCACATTTATCAAATCTAAACTCCATTTTGATTTCATCATTATATATCCACACAGAACACAGTAGAGATTTGATTCAGTTCCTTGATTTTCTATCAAGTTTTAAATCATCCAGATATCGAGCTATTTCCAGCTATAACATTATAACAATCTTTTGACCAGCAGTGTCAGGGGATCTCATACATCAGGACCAAAGGCATAAGTAAGCCGGTATGGAACCTGGCAAAGAAAGCAAAATGAACTCCTTAGAACAAAGAGACTGAGACCAAAATTAAGCCCTGAAAAGGTTAGTAAATACCAAGATCAGCAGCCAGCCAAATGATCCATGTGGGTCACTTCTTCGGATCTTGTCAAAAAAAGCCAGGCTTGCTCAAAAGTAGGTGCTTCCCTACTTTTGTATGCTTTGCATTTCCTGTTTTTCTTGTTTGGAGAAATTTACAGTAGAACTATAATCTCTCAAATTCAACAACATTGCCTTATCTGAATTTTTATTTTATTTTTTAAAAATCTGTTTTCTTCTTTTTTTATTTTTTCCCAATGTATACATCACAGAATTGCATTACATTACGTTCCAATCCTATACATATACTCTTATGTATATGTGTTGATGAAGATAGTCATCCACTAAAATTAGGAATTGGAAAACATAGTGAGAAAGAAATACAGTCCCTACTATATGTGTGTATATATACATGACAGAGCTTATCTCCACTATTCAAATAGGCACAAGTCCTACACTTAAGGAGCTAATTGACACAAAAAATTGAGAGCAAAAAATTGAATCAATAAAATCAATAACTCTCTCAGATCATGCTCCAGAGCTAGCTGAATTTTCTTCTGTTCTTCAACCATCAAAAACTTTTGAGATTCAGTCCATATTTACTTAAGAACAAACATTTGTCTCAAAATTGCAGTCCAAACTAGAGTACCATTTTGAAATTAACTGTCTTCCTTATCTCTCATAACATTCAGGGATGCAATTAAAGCAGTGACCAGGGGAATCTGTATTTAGAAGTGTCATAGATCAAGAAGCAATAGAATACTGAACTGGATAATCTCACTAACGAGATCAAATTGTTAGAAATGCAGTGCCATATGTCCTCAGGAATATATATAAAACTTGCTATAAAAACTTAAAGAACTAGAGTTAATGGTGTTAACTATATGGCAAAGATACATTTTTATACATAACATGAATTTGAGTATTATGGTATCAAACAGGCAAAAATGCTAGGTAGCCAACAGATTTAAAAGTAACATAATAAATATATCTCCTCATTATATACTAGAGATAACTAATTAATTAGTGAGACCCATTTGGGGCAGGAAGGGGAATGATCCACTCATTCTGTTCTGAACATAATGGACCCAGGGTCATAGGTATATGCCAAAATTATCTGCAAAATTTGAATGTGGGAAAAAAAAAACCTAGACTCAATAGAACAACAAGAACCACTCTCAATTAGTGAAGTTTTACTACTTATAAAGAAATTATGTATAGAAAAGCCTCTTGGACCAGATAGACTTTTACACACCCTTCCAGTATACATTGAGCCACATCTAGTAGACATATTCAGTTTAGTAACGGCAACGTGAAGGAAATCTTTCATAACTTTCTAACTCAAGAAAGGAAAACTGTTACATTAAGACTATAACTTCTAACAAGAATCCTGGTCACCTAAATAAATACATTTATAGGGGAAATAATTATGAAGAAACAATTTGGATTTATCTGGGAAGGATTCAGTGCTTGAACCAATCCATACTGTTTTAAATGCTATCCACCATAGTAATCAGCAAACTAGAAACTTTTCAATTTTGATAAATTTAAAGGCTTTTATTTACTTAATCATTCCACTATTCACACTGGTAATTAAGCCTTAAGCAGAGAGATTGAAATCAAATCCCAAAGTAATTCCATATGAAATTGGGCATGTTACAATAATACTAAACTTATTTGCAGATGATTTATTGGTAATGATGCAAGAACTTCACTGCTCAGTTGAAGTGATGAAATCTGAACTAGCTAGCTTCTCTGAAGAATCAAACCTACAAACAATTTATCCAAAGCATGTTACTCTACAAAGCTCTTCCTCATGAATATCTAGCAGTCCAGTTGAAGCTAATATCAACAAACAAACTTAAAGGTATAAAGATCTTGGGGATACAGAGGATGAATAAACATTGCAACAAAATAAATGGCTATTTTTCCTAAATTCTATTAATTTGTTGGTTTTTGTTTCAGATATTTTCAGTTTATATATCTGACTACGATGAAGAAATGAGATTCTTTTTGGAGGGGGCAATTTTATATTCAAGAAGAAAAAAACCTAGTGTGAGAATGGATTTGCTATATATATCCATGAAAAGAGCTGGTAGTTCAACACAAGTCATGTCTTGAGTTGACAGTATGATACAATCTCAACATCAGATTAAATAATTTGGAAAGCAAGACCTGGTAAAGAATTAACTGAATAAAATTAAAAATCCATTCCTTGATTCCATTCTTATGATTTGGCAAACAGCATAAAATCACTCCTGAGACCTCATTTCTGTCCTCTCTAAACTCGAACGCCAGTAGTATTTTCTTAGACGCTGCAGCACAATCTGCGGTCTAGTCTTTGTGGGAAAGCCCGAAGACACCATTTGAGGAATGCTCTGGTAATCTGGATCTAAGGGCCCGAAGACCCCATTAAGAATGGAATCCAGAAGTGTTCATGAAGACAATGTGTTCCTCCTGAGGTCCTCATGGGGTCTTCCATGTGGAAGTAAAGTGGTGGTTCCATTCCTAGTGGGGTCTTCGAGGCCCTTCAGTATGAAGGAAATATCTAAATAATATGTTTAAAAAACCAAAGTCCTCAAAACAAAATTAAGATAATATTGAAGTACTGCCTTAGAGTATTCATGTCACTCTCTTTCGACCTTGCAACTCAATACATTATAATATGATTGCACAAATCTGGTATGAGTCAGGACAGGAAAACTACTACAAATGCTACTGAAGCTATGTTCCACTCAAATCAGCTTACTAAACTTTTTTTATGGGAAAGCAGAACATAAATCACGTACATGTATTTCGACAAGAAACAAAAACAAAAACTATCATTTTTTTCTCAAGCTCAGTGACATTTTGATGAAATAGTTCCAGAAACGATAAGAGGAAAATCAGTGAAGAGTAGATTGTAAACGCAGATAGAAATTGTTTTTATTGATTTTCATTGGCAGTGAACCTCATAACATGGCATCTCTCTTTTTTTAAGGGAAATAATCAACATACAAAATTATGATAACCTAGGGACACACAAAGAAGCTATTTTCATCTGAGACAGCTGAGCCCACTTATTTTTGGCTTAAGTAAAGCAGGTGGTATAGAAGTGTTCAGTATAACATATTAGTGAAATGCCTAAACTGTTTTTCTGGTTCAGTTCAATTCAAACTGAAACACTCTTAATTCACATTCATGTGACCTGCTATATAAACTTCTTTGTATGGTTCAAAGTTTGACACAGAACTATTTAAGAGAGTCAGGGGGAACAGAATTGGAGGATTGTCTGCAGAAATGGCTAGTGATCAGACAGACAGGCCAAAAGCACCAGCTACAATTATTTTTTTTAGAAAACAAACAAAAAGACTCCGAATAATCTTTTTTTAAAAAGATAGAACTTTTCACCAAGGGAAGACTCACAGTTGCAGCTAGAGATGGGCATGCATATTCAAAACATTTGAAATTTGATCGAATTTGTTCAAATTTGGATATTTGAATTTGAATCAAATGCCTCTAAACTCAAATTTAACATTTAAATAGATTTTCAAATCTTTCAAATCATTTGTATGAATTATTTGGACATTCGTGTGTGTACGAATACGTACTCATTACATCCGTATTTGTACGCATCTTACTCATATCCATATGCATTTGTATGGATACATACGGGATGAAAATGGGATGAATAAAGGATAAAACAGGATGAATTCGGATGCGTACAGATGCGTACGGACACATCTGAATGTTGTTGACATTTGCATCTTCAAATAAGAATAAAAAATTCAAACAAATTGATTCAAATGTATTCAGTTTGAATTGAATGTGATTATATTTGAATTTTAAACATTCAAATCAATTCGAATCTTCGGATATTCAATTCTAATTTAATTTAATCCCAAAAATTGCATTTGTGCACATCCCTAGTTTCAACTAGCAAATTAAGTCTCAGGGATTTTCTTTTTCTTTTAAAAAGCCCAATTCAGGACCCTTTTACTCCTGGAAAGCCACATCCTGTCACCTCTTTTCACAGAAAGTAGGCAAACAGCAAAACAGACCTTTTAAAAAAAGGGAAAAAATGATGGAACAGAGACAGAAGGAACGATACAAAAATTAATAGGAAACCTGAGGTTGAAGAGGTTCACCCTCACCTGCCCCCATGTCAAGCAGTGAAAAATATTCAAGAAAATTCCCCCCGCCTGGACTTTGCTACCCGCTCCTTCCAACCTTTATCCCAACACGAAACAATAAAATAAACTATGCAGCTGCAGGAGCAGCAGAGCAGACAGAAAAATAAGAAAGAAGGAGGGAAGCAAGCAGCAGGGTGTATAAAAGAACCATTTTTTATCCCTACCAATCCTACTCCTAAAGTAACACACACATCCATACACAAACAAATATGAAAGCAAAGTAAAGCAATGGGCGGGTAAGGGAGACAGAAATAGAACCAGAAAGCAAAGCAGTTGGCACAGGACAACGCCAAGCCATACTTAGAGACAGCAAAGGGAACAACCCAGCCAATAGCCTCTCTCGTGGTTATTGTAGCCAACACTGACCAAATGAAAGGCAAAAAGAAGAAGCAAAATGCTATTATATGTCCTTTTATAACTCTCTTGATTTCCAAATGGTGAATGGTCCACCTATTTTCCTAACACCAAAACTTAGCAAAGCCAACCAACAGTCTTTACACAAGCAACAATTCAATCTACAATTATCCAGTCACAGAAAGTACCACAGCAATCAAATGTTTTGAATATTTGTGCACATCCCTAATAGGCACTTGTGCAGAAGTTGCTACACACACACATATCCTGATAAAGTGTTAAGCACTTCATGAATTTGAGCCATTACATGATTAATGACTGCTGAAGGCTCTGAGTTGCTCCAAATACCAACACAACATACACTGAAAGGACAAAAACTGTACTACAAAAAAATATGACATTTAGAATAGTTATGGAAAGGAAGTGCAAGAGAGCTAGAAAGAGAGAGAGCAGATTTTCAGATAGGTCAGGACAGGACAGGAATGGCAAAGAAATTTCTTCAGTTTATACAGTTCACACTTTAAAACAAAATAGCCAGATTAATAAATCCCAGACTGACATGGACAATAGTGTAGTAACCACAAAGCCACACAGCTTTCCTCCTGGTTTCTTTTTCTTCAGCCCTCTATGTTACAAGCCTTGAGTGTAAAAGGAGCAAAAGTTTTCCTTTCCATAGACTTGTAGTACACACTTGGTGCCACCAGGGTGCTGAATTCTTTCCACTCCATGCAGCTGCTCTTAGGCAATAATGGAGTCTCTCAGCCATGTGGAGAGAAAAAGGACAACTTCCATTCTCTTCCTGTTTGAGGATTTTCCCCACCTCTGACCTGAGGGTGTGACATCAGAAGGACCTCTGACCCACCAGGCTCCAGCTATCCTCCAATCACCTCCCCTGGTATTGCTTTGATATCATTTCCCCCACACCACCTTTTCTTGCTGTTTAAAAACCTCTTGCAGAATTAAAACGAGGTCTTTTTCCTGCTGTAACTCCTGTCTACAGCGTCTTCATTTCCCCTTCCCAATTTTCTAATCTAATTGGGTCAGCCATTATTCACTGGTCTCCATGACTCGAGCCAGTCGGGTAGCCTGGGTATACCTATCGTAACACTCAGCAATCAAGAGCAGCAGTCCCAAATGCTGCACTCCTACCTCCCAGGCCAATTCAGGTCACATGATCTGGACTGCAACACAATAAAATCAGCTAGCACTTGGATTTAAATACTTCAATGTTGTGAATGTTGTGATATAAATTATTCTTTTTCTTTTAGTGAAGAAAAACAAATATGTAATTTGTAGGAATTTTTTAAAAAAAAATGTAATGAAATGGAGCTTTAAATGAATTATACAATATAGGTAATGATAAACTATTGTGATTAACTGATAAAAAATATAGATTCACCAATCCATTCTATCGCAAACAACAGAAATACGATCTAAAATCAATGGAAGTACACAGTTAGTGATTTTCTGTTATTATATTTGTATCAGGAGACGGGGTGTCATTGTACCCTGGTGATTTTAACTTGCATTCAGCATGGAATTCCAAAATACCAGGGGGAAAATAAATAAACAGCATGCTTGGCCTGATGTGATGATTGACCCAGTTCAGCATAAGTAAGGGTAAAAGCGATTTGAGCAAAACGTGATTTAATTTGAACCTGAACTACATTTAGGCTGCAATTTCTTCTCAGAAATGTATTATAATAGCAGAGCAGATTATTCTTATGAACACAAATGGCTTTAATAATAAAAAATGGCTTGTATAGCTGTTGTCGTTACCCGCGCAGAAATGGCATGAGCATCCCATGAAAGGGCATGCAATTAAAAATAGTTGTTCTGATTACAAATTCTTATATATGATGGAATGGCAGCATGAAATACTAGATGACCCAAATGTTTTTACATCACAGCACCTGTATACTTGCAAGGCAAGCCACATGCTCAGATCCCCAGCTGGTTATGCTTCTGTAACATGGTTTTGGTTTAGTAAATTTTGGTGACAATGGGACTTTTCACACTTACCTCTCTGATATGGTATAATGCTAGCAGACCTGTCATGTAAGGTAGTAGCACAGCAACAGCCATCCACATATCAAGTCATAGAAAAGCCCCATACCAGGCCAGGAGTACTTGAAGTGTGGATGGACAGGACAGGCAGACTGAATTCCCATGGAAATGTCTGCAGCAACATCTGGCATGCATCTGGGCCTTGTCTTGGTGATGTGGCTACTGTGCATGATTGCATGACTGGAAGAGTGTGCATACACAGCAGGCAGAAACAAGCTAATCACTTCTGGTGAGTGTGTGGACTGCTCTTTATCAGTCTACTCCAGAGATGTGCGTGAATTCTGTTTGGGTCCAATTCAAACCAAATTGAATGTGAGGAGATTTGCATTCATTCGAACGGAACCCCTCCAAATTTGCTAACGTTCAAATTCGATAACGAATGTTTCTTATTTATTTATTTATTTATTTATTTATTTATTTATTTATTTATTTATTTATTTATTTATTTATTTATTTATTTAGCTTTTATCCCGCACCATCTCCACCTTGGTGGACTCTGAGTGGCTAACAAGATTAAAAACACACACTTCATTCTAGTGCTTTAAAACATTACAACAGACGATACCATTTATCTAAAAATTCCTCTAATTTAAGGATCATTTAACCAGGGGCATAAAAACCTTCGTAAGACCACCCCCGTCCAACTGGCTACTATTTTGTCTATTAACCACCCTGACCAAAAGCCTTCCCAAACAGCCAGGTCTTACAGGCTCTCCTAAACGTCATCAAGGATGGAGAGGCCCTAATTTCCTGTGGGAGAGTGTTCCACAGGGTTGGGGCTACACAGGAAAAGGCCCTGGTTCTAGTTTGAACAAGGCGTATCTCCCTTAGATTGGGAGTGGCCAGCTTTGTCTGGCTAGCTGACCTCAGGACTCTCCCAGGGCTATATAAGGGAAGACAATCCCGAAGGTATGTGGGACCAAGGCCACGTATGGCTCTAAAAGTTAACACCAAAACCTTGAATTGGATCCGGTACTCCACCGGCAACCAGTGCAGCCGCCGCAAGACAGGTGTTATATGAGCATCTCTCCTGGATCTCTCCAGGAGGTGGGCAGCTGCATTCTGTACCAGTTTCAGTTTCCGGATCACATTCAAAGGTAGGCCCACATAGAGGGCATTGCAGTAATCCAACCTGGAGGTGACCGTCACATGGATCACTGTGGCTAGATCGGATCTGGATAGATAGGGGGCCAACTGTCTGGCCCGTCTCAGGTGGATAAAGGCCATGCGGGCTGTGTGTGCAACCTGGATCCCCATACTCAGGGCCGGATCCAGGTACACACCCAGACTTCGCACAGAGGGGGATATTCGGAGAACTTCCCCCTCCAAAGATGGCAGGCCGAAATTGCTCCCACCCCCTCCCCGACCCAGCCACATGACCTCTGTCTTCGCCGGGTTCAATTTCAATCGACTACTCTTCAGCCAATTTAAAACAGTCTCCAGACAACTGGCCAGAGCTGATGGGGCAGATGGCAGCTCTCCCTCCATAAACAGTAGGAGCTGGGTATCATCAGCATGTTGATGGCAACTTAGCCCAAAACTCCAGATCAGAGGGCCGAGGGGACGCATAAAGATGTTAAATAGCAGAGGGGACAGCAGGGCTCCCTGGGGCACCCCACATTTTAGCGGGAGCCTAAATAATATTTGAATCCAATTTGAATCCCTGCTGCCAGTCACACCTACAAATCCCTATTAATCTGCTCTGGATCCACTTTGAATCCGCTCTAAATCCCCTTTGAATCCACTCTGGATCCACGGCAGATTTGACTGGGTAGCTACCTTCCCACCTTCCCACGTTCACAAATAAAGCAAACCTTTGAACAAATGTATAGAAATATTCCCTTTGCACTTGAATGTCAATCTTTGAGTGTAGCCAACATTCGATTCAAATTTGGATTCACAGGAATTTGATCAAATTTTGAATGAGGTGAATATTCATGCGCATCCATAGTCCACTCCTGGAGGGCTCTGAGTCAGCCTGAAGTAATTTCTGAAGAATTGCCATGGCTACCTGGTGCCAATGTACTTCTCTCGTGGGCTGACCACCTCTCGCTAGGATGTAAGTATGAATAATACACTACACTAAAATAAAACCAAGCTGAAGCGTTCTTTTCACAATAGGCAGCTGCTGAACTTAATTCCTAAAGGAAAAGGAAAACCAAGATACATTTGGAGCGGTGTCTTGGATAGACAGTAAGGGCGGTTCCGCATTGGCCCTCTGAAATATAGATCTGTTAGATCTGTACTTCAGAAATCCATGTCTAGAAAGATCTGTATCTAGTAGATACGGATCTTCTAACACCCCTTCCATCTGCACCCACAAGGGAATGATGGATGTAGACACAGATTAGGGGTGGATGCTGTGCGGATGCATAGCACCCATCCAACTCTGTGCTCCGAAGGCCCTCCCCCTGGCCTCCATGATCGACTCCTCTGGAGCCAAGCATGGCAAGCCGGGGGCCTCCTATCTTGGGGCTCCCCCTCACCCCAGAAGCTGCGGATCGTGGCTGCTCGGGCCAGGGGGAGCTTCACCTACACCACCCCTACCCACCCTGTGGCGAGCAAGCGCATTCCCCTCCTTACCTGAATGCAGCCAGGTCAATTCTGGCTGCTGGGGGCCTGACGTGCTTTGCACATGCGTGCAGTGTGCCTCCCTATTGGCCAGGCACACACGCATGTGCAGAGGGCCTCCTGAAGCCAGGCACAGGCCTGGTCAATAGGGAGGTGTGCTGTGCGCGCATGCAAAGAACACCGGGCCCTGGCAGCCAGAATCGGCCTGGCTGCATTCAGGTAAGGAGGGAAATGTGCACACTCACCCCGGAGTGGGCAGGGAGGGTGTAGGTGAAGCCCCCCTGGCCCGAGAAGCTGTGATCCGCAGCTTCTGGGGTGAGGGGGAGCCCCGAGATAGGAGGCCCTGGCTTGCCATGCTTGGCTCCAGAGGAAAAGGAAAGAGGATGTGTCTTTACTGCACAAGTACCCATTAAGAGTGTTTTTCCACTGTCAATTGTACCCATTTTTGCACCCATTTTTGTACCTTTTGGCTGTGAGCCGGATTATCCCATTTCCACTATGGCACCCAGTTTGAACCCGAATGTTTCCACTGCTGTGGGGGAAATCCGGATCTTTTTGGCTTTTAATCCGGATTTTCTGTAGACCCCATTAATGGGGTCTACAATGGGGTCTTCTGCCAGAAAAACCAGATTAAAGGGAGCCTGTTTCCATTGGAAACAGGCAATGGGGTCCAAAGGAGGCTAGGGGGAGGGGATGCAGCTTTGACCCCCCCCCCAACATTGGCTTTGAAGTCACTTCGAAGTTGACTTCACATTCACTTCAAAGTGACCTCGAAGTCATTTCGAAATGACTTCGAAGTCACTTCGAAGACTGCACCCCCCGCGCCCCCCCAAACACCTGGGGTAATGGACCGACCCCTTGTGGGTCGATCCGGATTCCCCAGATGGATGCACAGCTGTTTCTACTAGATCCGGATTAAGAAATGTACCCATTCCTTAGATCCAGATCTAAGGGCTGCAGTGAAAAAACACCCTAAGACTACCTCCAAGGTAGTCTTCCCTTAATCTGGATTAAGGGCCTCTTAATCTCCAAGGTAGTCTTCCCTTAACCTGGATTAAGGGCCTCTTAACACCCATTAGAAACATATCTCGCACAAGCCAATGCAGACACATGTATCTCTAATGGGTGTTGTAGTGCGGACGAGGTTTTTCAAATCCGTCCTTAATGGGTGCTTAATGGGTATTTAGTGACCAATGCGGAACCACCCTAAAACAGCAACAACAGTTTTTACAGACATTCCCATGATCCTAGGGCTTTCCTGCACCTACCTTGTCTTGTTCCAGGCTAATGGAACTGGAACAACAAGGCTGCTGGTCCATGACCGGGCTTGATCTGGAACAGCATTGTCTATACAGCATGAACCAGTTTGGTCTAGTGGTTAGGGGCCCAGATTCTTATCTGCTAATACTGGGTTCAATTCCGCCCTCCCCCATGAAGCTAGCTGGGTGACCTTGGGCTAGTCACAGCTCACTTTCCGAGTTCTCACAGCTCCACTTGCCTCACAGGGTGTTCTATTGTGGGTAGAAGAATAGAAAGCTTTGACAGCCACTTTGAGTTCCCTTACATGGGTGAGAAAAGCAGGGTAGAAAACCCAACTGTTCTTCTTTTTCATTTTCAGATTGCCCTTGTACTGCCTTGAAACTTGCATGAAATTTGGACTGGGCTCTGAGGGCTCTGAAGAACTATCAGTGCCTAAGTGGAACTATTTTGGTGGTGTACTTTGACGTGCCACCAAAATGGATTCCCCAGTAGTCAGGAACATGGAGGCATGCTTTTACACACCTCCATGTTCAAGTCAGACCCAGTGAATCAGATCAGGTGTCCTTCTGATCTGGATTATGCTCTGTCTAGTACAGATGGAGAGTACCAGTGGTGGACAGGGTCTCACAGTTCCACAGTAACGTGCAGGCTGATGTTGCCCTGAAGGACTCTTTACTGATCTACAGTCAGCGCAGAAAGCCCCCTGGACTTACTCTTCTTCCTTCCTTCCTTCCTTCCTTCCTTCCTTCCTTCCTGTCTGTCTGTCTGTCTGTCTTGTCTGTCTTAATTTTATAAAATATAGAGAGTACTTTAAAACATTTCTGCTAAACCGGTACATTTTCTCTGAGGTTTCATAAATCCCTAATCTGAAGCACTGCAGCTGATTTCTGAGCTGTAGCAAAATACTTTAACATACTTCACAGCTTTTCCTTTGGCAATATATTCATCTCATGCAGCCAAGATCTTGATCTCAATGTCTTTATGTTGTCTTTATCATATCACAAATTGCTTCTTTGGTATAATAGAGTTTATTCTTTTTCCCCCTTCGTATGTTTGTATAATAAGAATGAAGGTAGAAGGGGAGAATTAACTGAAAAAAAGTACTGATCTAAAATATATTATTCTCTGGATGCTTCACAGCAGATGGATAGAGGTAAATCAGAGAGGCAGAGAAAGAAGGAGGAAAGATGTTATGCACTTCAAAAATATTATTTATTCAGCATTAAGGGCTACTGTATTGCAGATATATTATCTTGTATTTATCCACTCATTTTAATTTCTGTTCTTGTTTACTGAAATACAAAAAGAAAGAAAGAACACAATTCCTATCTTCTACTTCTGCAGACAGCAGAAATCAGTGGAATAAGTAACTTACCCAGCTTTGGTTTAACCTTCAACTGGCAGGGAACAATTTGAAATCTGACTTTACCTGTAGAAGGTTCCTCTATACTATAACTGCTGCTTAACCTCATATATCATCAATTGTGTGGTAAGCACCATAGAGAACACAGAAAACACAGAACCTGCCAAGACAGCTTTCACTTCATGGTGGGTTTGAGTCAGAAGACACAAAAAGGTCAGAAGTGAAGAAAAGGAGGAGGAGGTCCCTTAGATATGAGATTTTCTATATTTAAATCTACAGTATGTAAATGGTTGTTGTTTCAGTGTTTTGAAATAGAAATGAAGTCTTTGCACATATCTTGGCTGCATCCATATCTCCTTCTGGTTTGGGGAGAAGATGTGGCACAATACAGGGTTGACTGAGCCTTGGGTACATAGCCAACCCCCAAAGTGGCAAAGTCAGATATAACCTCATATCCTGGACAGAGAGGTTTTAGGATGGGCCAGGGCATATTTGAACAATACCTGCTTCTACTTAAGCTTCCTCCAAATACACAAGAAATCCCACAAAATGCTTGCAGCATCTGGAAATTTAGCTGATACCTTTTACACAGTATATGGAAGCTTGTTATGGATAAAATTAGCCACAGCTAGTGTGGTGTGCAAATATGGTATTTCCACACTTACTATCATTGGGTTCCTCCCACAAGTCTTTTCTAACTAGAACAGTCCTGTAGATGGAGTTGTCCAACTCTCCTGGAACAAGGAAGTTTGCAGTGGGACAGCTCTTCTAGGACCTCTGTGCTGACTCTGAAGCTTGCAAGAGTTTTTGAACTGTCTCTGAGGACTTCAGAGGTCAGGAATGAAACTTCCTGGCCTTGGAGCCCCAGGTTCATCCATAGAAAGGTGTATTCCAAGATGAGCTCACCATAGTAAAGTGGATCATGGAAGGAGACATGGCACGTTTACACTCATCTGGTAGACATCTTAAAAAGTCTAGGTGCTATTTGGGGCCACCTAGACTGGTCTACACTCCATATCCAATGCAGCAGGGCATACTAGCAGGGAGTGGCGCCTCCCTTCGACTGTACCAAGGTAAAGCAAAGGAGAGTCCTAGACCCTTTCATATACCAAACTAGTGGTAAGTATGGAAGTTCCCCTAGAAGTGGAATAAAGTTATCAGGGTTGGTCATAAACAACTAAGTGAAGAATAAAATAAGACTGGCCTTTTCTGAACTGGGCCATATGATGGATTATATTCTGGAATTGGAGCCTGCCCATCTGCTTGTTGGCAGGCTGCTATTCCAGAATACAATCCAAAATAAAACCCAATGCAGAAAGGACCACTGTCTCCTTGCAGCTTTGTATTCAGCCAGTAGCAGTTGGTATCTACTGAAACAGATGGGTCTTAGGGCCGGGCGTCTTAAAGACAGTATACAGTGGGTCAGAGTGGCAGAACTAATTGGGGGTGGCATGCTGGAAGGCTATAGTAATATTTTAATAAATACAGGAGAATATGCAAATATAAGCTACTTTGGATTGAAATGTAGACTTAGGCCCTTTCCATACATAGCTTGCCACCAAGGCTCCTTGGTCTGAATCATGGCAAGGCATGGACCCTTTCTGCACTTGGCCTTATCGTGGAATTTATCCCAGAACAGGGACCTGCTATCTGCATGCTAGTGCAGACTATGGAAGGTCCCAAGTAAGGCCTGCCATAGTCTGTATTATCTTGCAGCCAGCAGACCGCTATCCGAAAATATATTCCAGAATAAGGTCCAGGGCAGAAAGGGCTATGGTCTGGAACAGCACTACCAGCAATCATTGTAGGCGTCTCCACCATGAACCCAGAAATCAAATGTCTCAGCAAATAAATGGAGACCTGGCCTTAGTTTCCCAATTGGAATTAACTGTTGTGCACGGTTTATTTTAGTTTTGGATTATATTTTGAGATTTTAAATTTATTTCTGTTAATGTTTATGGAATTGTGCTGAAGTGTTAGCTGTTGAAACATCCTTGTCAACATAGGTTGTTCATGATATGAACTAGTAGAAGCTAAAAATAAATATAATTTCAGGGATAATTTTGACACAGTTTTGGCTACAGGTCCTCACTTTAGAAATGCTGATATAATATACAGAATCTAAACTGTGTCAAGCAAAAGATCATTACTGGTAAACTGAAGAATGTAAATTATGGGGGGGGGGGTTTCCACTAGCACTAAGTACCCATAAAGTACCCCATTAGGGACCCATTAAGGACCCATTAGGCACAGAGCAGGAATACCCCACTTCCACTGCAGACCCCATTAGAGCCACATTTGTTTCTACCAGTTCTAGGAAAATCCGGATTATATGGGTCCTTCAGGACCTATAATCCGGATTTCCTGCAGACCCCATGAAAGGGGTCTGCAATGGAGTTTTCAGGCACATGGGTAGATCCAGATTTGCCACATGGGTGCTCAGGTGTTTCCACTGCGGGCAAGCTAGCATC
This sequence comes from Aspidoscelis tigris stejnegeri, assembly GCA_023333525.1. Classification (NCBI taxonomy): domain Eukaryota; kingdom Metazoa; phylum Chordata; class Lepidosauria; order Squamata; family Teiidae; genus Aspidoscelis; species Aspidoscelis tigris. The sequence goes on along the minus strand of JALMGA010000006.1, from coordinate 12,013,217 downwards.
CATTGCTACTGGGTGCTGCACCGCCTGTGGGGATGCATTGGGTACCTCCTTAGATCCAGATCTACTAGATCCGGATTAGTTGAAGGACCCATTCCTTACATCTGGATTAAGGGAGGTAAGTGGGGAAAAAACCCTATGTTTTTCCCCACTCCCACTAATGTACATCTCATTACATATTTGTTTCTCAGTATATTTCTTAATGCTAGAACAACATAGCAGCCCACTCTGTTATACTATAGGTTAACTAAAATCTGGCAGGCTTGAGTAAAAAATCTACATTATGACAATCTTGAGAGTGAGGGCAGGGAGAGCTTTTGAAGTTAAAAATAGGTGACTGCTTGCAAAACTTAGGTGGCAAATGGAAATCAACTCCTGCAACACACAGAGCAAATTCACCTTGTTCCTGCATAATTGAAACATTTAAACGTAAAAGACTGTGACACAATAGATGACATCCAATAAACAGGAAAAGCTTTGAAACAATTTACAAGAGGAGTGTATGGGAGAGAGGCAGAGGGAGGGGAAGAGGGAGAGATGATGCTATGCAGGAGAAAAACAAAACAAAATCCTTTCAAGACAGATAACTCTCAAAGGAAAATAGCTATGTTTAATTTTTACACCACCTGACGCAAACAGATGAAATCAAAGAGATAACAGATGTACTATTAGAATGTAAGCCATGCAATTATTCTTGCAAATTAAAGATGCTAATGCAGATGAAAGGAGGAAAGAAAATTTCCATTTCCTCAACAGTCAGTATTGCATACAGTAGAATAGATTGCAATAGAACAGATAATTGCATCTTCTCTCTATGTATGTATATAAGAATGAATAAATATAAAGCCGGCAACTCTGTCTCAAGCTTCCGCCGTTCTGTCACATTCTGTTGTGGTGACAAAATGGAACCAAGGACGAGGAATGTAGCTGGAAAATGGAAAACAGGCTTGAAGCTTCATAGATAGGCTCCTTAAATACAACCAATATTGCTCTCTGCACTGAAAAAAAAAGTGCTCTATACTTGATCCAATTCCACATAATTATTTTATTTGGCCCTTTCTGCACTAGGACTTATTCTGGATTATATCCAAGACTAGAGACCTGCCATTTGCATGTTAGTGCATTCTATGGCAGGCCCTACCCAGAGACAGCTGTGCAAGGAGGGCTTCTCTTCCCTTCCCTCACAAAGTGACCTATTTTGTGGTAGTTTGAGTGCTATGAACAGAATATGCCTATGGATCCAAAATAGGATTTATACAGCAGGAAGGCAGTAAATGGAAACAAAGTGATGTCTAGGATTAAGAAACACAAGAAAGGGTTTGTTCACATTAAACTCAGTGGGATGGTATAACAGTACCATCACACTTGGCTCCATAGTCAACTGTAGGACAATCTTTGCTAAGGTGCATCTGCACTTGCAGGAGGCATTTACAATCTAGAAATGCCTACTGCCTTACCAGATGTTACTCTATCAGCACCAGGCTCCAAATCAAAGATGGTCGTGCCCTGCCACCCATTGGACACATGTGAAAGCAGCCCTGGTGCAGAGGGAGATATCTACACTTCAAATGCTGGTGCATTCACCAACAAGACCATCAGCACTTAAAGTGTGGATGAACCGCCCTGGGCAGGCTAAATTGCTATGGCAATACCCATGGCAAATCTGGCCTGTGCTGGGATGTTGCCATGGCAATTGGCCAGTGGTGCATGATTGCACAGCCATAGCAGCATTACACTGCCCACTCATAGAGTTCACACCTGAAAGAGGTGTGAATGTTGTGACTAGGAGCTCAGTAACTCCTCTCAGCAAAGCTGTGGACAAGATTTTACTTATCCACAACTACTGAGGATCATCACAGCTGGAGAGACCTCCTGGACAGCTGTGGCAGTGCCCCGTGTGGATGAAGCTCCCCTAGGGTGTCTAGAACTGCTCCAGGAAGGCAAGTGAGAACAAGCTTCACAAACTTCTGAAGTTAACTTACTCCAAATGGCTATAGATTTTCTTTCATCTTAAATACCTTAAAATCAATATTGTTATTGTTGGTCTGCCACAACACAGTTGTCAAGAATATTGAACATGGCAAACTATGGCTCAGGAATATAAAAGTATAGAAGTAAAATGAGACTCCTTGTCTCCATGGATGACTTCAAATTATATAGGAAACAACTGGGATTAAAGGAATAATTGCTAAACAATTATTACATACTAAACAAATAGTATATTTGGTTAAGAAATAATAACAATTCTTGAAATTGAAAAAAAGTGCAATATTATTAGTTAACTGTGAAAAAATGCTGAATCAGAAGAAATAAAACTTGGAGGTAGAAACTGAATTAAAAGTCTTGATAAAGAAGAAAATTGGAAATTTTGCAGTTTGAAGATATGGCAGAAACAAGTGATGATACCTAAGCACCATTTAAATTTTAATGTTTTAACAGCTGGAGTTATAAAGTTTTTTTTTTAACCCCTCCATTTGATCTATCTTCATTTTGATATTTCCTGTGGAAGGCAGTTTATAAATGCTTGGAATAAATAAAACTGAAATAAGTACTGGATTATATACAAAAAAATAGTTTGCAAATTCTTGAAATCAAAATTTTATGGGACAAATATAATCAAAGCTGCATTCATATAATGAGCCACTGGGGCAGCTCATAACTGAAAATGTGCTGTTTTTTTTTTTTTAGAGCAAGGACATAAAAACCTGCCAAGATGGCTGCAGGCCCAGAACAGCTTTTTTCCTCTTCTTCTGGCAGGATAACTTAATATGTAGCTCTAACTGATGTATCTGGAAAGTCCAGCTTGAGATCTGGATGTGAAGCTGGAAGGACAGCTAGAAACCTATCCAATCAGACATGTTGAGGCTAACTCTGTGCTCTAGCCAAAGGATGACTTATTTGAAAAGAGTGTCCTGAATGTGGGAATTCTAACCCTTTGGACAACATATCCCTTCTAGGTCCCTGAGGCAGAAATTCAGTGTAACTAGATCAATGGGGAGGGGAACAGCTAGAACTGCTCCGACTGGAATAGGAGCCATAGGAACCCTTCTAGCAAGGTTCGTTGTGGTGCAGGACCTGTCCTGTAACAGGCAGTCTGAGTGTAGATGACCTTGTCCTGGACCAATGGGACTAATCACATTTGCCAGCACAATGTGGTATAACATCAAAATAGGTCTCACTACTAAACCACTCTTCTGTAAGTCTTCCTGGGCCAATCTAGTGACCCCTGAACCACCTGTAGACTTGTCACAGTATCCTGGTCTAGTGGCCATTTTGATATTATAATTTATATGTAGGATGTGCCAATGTCTTCGTGCATTTGTGTAAAGTGTGAAGGTTTGAGGCTTCATGCATGATGGCAAACAGGCCTACATTCGTAGGCCAGACTTCACAGAAAAAATGAAGCTACCAGTAAAGATGTGCATGGATATTTTTTTTCACATTCTATTTGAATCAAACCGAAAATCTGATTCGATTTGAATCTTTTAAATTCTAATTTAACAAGATTCGATTCAAATTTAGCAAATTCGAATCTATTCATTTGAATTTTTAATTTGAATCTGCACATATGAATGTCCACAACATCTGTATGTGCACGTACACATCTTCCCCATGTCCATACGTGTCCGTACGCAAATGTACACGTCCGTATGCATCCAGTAGTTATCCCGTATGCAATCTGTTTTTGTCCCATACGGATCCATTCAAATGTGTGTGCATGCAGGAAAGATGTGTATCTTCAAGTACACATCATGTACAAACCTGTACACATATGGATAATTCAATCAAATAGATCCAAAATTCAAAATTCGACTTGAATGTTTACATTTTAATTTCAGGACATTCTATTCAAGTTTGAATGTCGAAATTTGGCACATTCAATTGGATTTCAAATGCCTACAAATATTCATGCACATCCCTAGCTACTAGCTCTTCAGCTGAAGCTTTATTATATTCAGTGGCCACTAGCCTCCCACTGGAGTCACTGCTGGAGAGCAGCCATGGTGATCACCAGGCCCAGGAAAAGCACTGGGATCAGCTGCCAGCCTCCCCTGGAGTGTCCAAGGCCAGAAACTTTCATGTTGGACCATCTTAGCTTTCAGAGTCCGTCACTGCAAAATGAGGCAGATGCTCCCTTTTGTCTTACGGTGGAGGAGACCTTGCTTGAAGTTTATCAAAGGTTTTATGTCTAGAGTCTGTCAAAATAATGGGATCAGAACCAGGTGGTTGGCTTCTGCTGTTTGGACCACAACAACCATTTAATGCAGGAATAGCAATAATATCATGTGGCATGGTATGGTGATGTTTCGGCCTGTCCCAGAAGTCCCAGGGAAGTCCAAAAAGTCTAAGATGAAACAGGTACATTGCCTTGCTCTTGAATGGGAAGGCACGCTAACATGTCTGAATACCACTTGCCTTTACAAATGTGCATACTTGTTCTGGAGAAAGGAGAAAATATGAGCTTAAAAAATATTTAAAAGACTGTATCATACAATGCTTGCCTCATTCCCATATCACTGGAACCTAATTAATTTATAAAATATTTACTGCTTGTCAGGAGAGAGGGTAAAAACAGATGAAGGGGGCTGGCCTACAAAGACCGTTGAGGGGCTCATTGCCTTCAGAATGTTGAAGGTCAAAGCAAGCTGGTTGTTAAAGGCTGAAGTAGGCTTAATCTGTCAGCCCAAGACCCCGGAGACAAGCTTTTCCATTCCTTTTTCAGCATGATCAGCATGTAGAAAAGCTATTTCCATGGCCATGCCATCTTTTCACTTGGTTCTCACCATCTTCTCCATCTCCTAATGCGTGGTCTGTCTTCCTGCATTACAACATCTTTTGTCAGGGGGAACAAACTGCTGATGGGATGTATCTGCAGCTGGGAAGTTCAGGATGCACTTGGCTCCATCAATTTCCTTTATAGAGCTGAAGGAATGTGCTTGCTTGATGGGGTTAGCAATCTGACATCTTTTAAGAGCATAGCTGTGATGTTTTATCCTGCCAATGACACGTGCAACGAACGTCTACAGCAGCATGTAAAAAGCCTGAGGCTTCTCTGGCCACTTTTGTTGCATTCACCTTTCATTCCTCATAAAGTAAATGAGTTGGAACTAACAAGTCTGTCCTTGCATTATTGAGCAAGAAGTCTGACAAAGTAATTCCTCCTGATAATCAGAGCAAATTAGTCTTGAAGTCCACTGAATTGGAAGGAATCTTTACAGCATCAGGCTTGAGGACTAGTAATAAATCCATTATTACTATTTTGAATATACACATACTGTACATATATACATACATAAATACATAAACATGCACATTAAGTTTAATAAATATAGTTATACAGAAACATATATTTGGTTATTTTTAGTTGTGACTTTGGGGGCAGGGCCCTTTTATTAAATGTTATCTAGTGAACCGAATATGCGATATATAAGCCTGGATTCAGACATAACAAAATATGCTATATATAAAGCTGCATTCAGACATAACAAAAGGGGCATCTCTGAGAGACAGTGTGTGCTCGTCATCTTCCCTGGCCTTCTCTAATTCACCTTTCTAAGACAGAACGGAGTGTGAATGATCCCACCGCAAAGCTTTTTCTTTCTCCTGTGTCTCATAACAGCCTAACATACCAATACCCAAGACAGACATCACAGCTCCTTGACTGAAATAAGTAAGTAAGTAAGTAAGTAAGTAAGTAAGTAAGTAAGTAAGTAAGTAATTTCAAATAAGCCATGGCAATGTATCTAATGTATTATTACAGCTGTGTTTGGTGCTAGAATCAAGGGGTCACCGGCTTTGACTCAACACTCAGACATGTAATCTTACTAGGTGACAGAGGATCCATCACTGCCTTTTAGGATATGTTCTAGGGATGTACACGAGTATTCAAAAATTCAAAAATCTGATTCGAATCCAACGAATGTTGACATTTGAATTTGAATCGGATTTAATAACATTTGAGTTCAAGTATTCAAACAGATTTTGGATGTTCCAAAACATTCATTTGAATGATTTGAATGATTCAAATGTACCAATATTAAATGCATTTGCCCTTATAATATGGGATATGGGATAAAATGGGATACATACGGAATGCGCACAGATACATATAACAGGTACAAATGTTGTCGACATTTGTATCTTTAAATATGAATCTAACATTCGAACGAATAGATTTGAATGTTACGGATTCAAATCAGATTTTTTGACATTCGGATTTTAAGCATTCAGATCGAATTGAGTGTTTTGACATTCGATTCAACTCAAATTTGAATGTAAAAACAAAACAAAAACCCACCACATTTGTGCATACCCCTACTATGTTCACACATAGAAAAAGAAGTTCAAAAGCATTTTAGATATGGTAGCATGGAGCACTTGCGTTCTCATCCCATCTCTAATCCACCTTTTGTATTCTAAAGTTCATGAGGGGCAGAAGGGCAAACTGGTGTCTGAAGAATTCAACCTTCAAACTGGTCATTGGGGGGTTGGAGGACAGCTGTAAAGTGCAGACAGTGCTGATCCAAACCTCCCCCCACCCCCTGGTCCCTGATGATCCAGATCAGTAGGTCCAGTGGATCAGGATCTACTGGTCCTTACCTGAAAGTGCACAAACAGTCTTTGTTATTTCTTTCACACTGTCAACTGTGTTGTCTGTCAAGCCAAACCCTTTAGTCTTTTAAAGATCCTATACTTGAGTACGATGCCAGACATATATCTAGAATTGTTCTCCTAACAGTAAGAAGGCCTTGCATAAAAATGCACACACACAAACACACCACACACACACCAAAAAAAAAATTGTGTAAAACCAGTTGCTTTTAACAGATGTTCTAAAGTTTTGAGTATAGGTTTTAAAGCCATCAACCTCACAACAGAGACAAGAGATTCAAAATCAATAACTTCAAGAAGTACAGCAAGTAGGGAGTAAATTCCCTCATGATTCAAATTATTCCCTACATACTTACCTATCCTAAGACTGTTCAGACTCTAGGAGTACAACAGCTATCAGGACTACCGAGAAAACATTGGAGCAATTGCTTTTGCCATCATTTTTGCTGTGGCAAAAACTTTAGCAGCACCATTGACTGAATACAGTTGAAATGGCAACAGGACAGGACAGATTGCCCACTTGAGGCCTGCTCCCTGGAATGTTCCTGGCAACTACCCATAACAAGGAAACTCTTTCTGAAAAGCAGCTAGGTGCCCAGAATGTGAAAATCCTAACAAAATATTTAGTTAGAAGTCTAAAAATCCCCAGACTTCCCCTAGACAGGCAGAAGAAGAAGAAGAAGAAGAAGAAGAAGAAGAAGAAGAAGAAGAAGGAGGAGGAGGAGGAGGAGGAGGAGGAGGAGGAGGAGGAGGAGTGTGGTGACTCGGCCAACCTCTCCCTTCCCCGTCCTCTGCAGAGTAACACGAGTTGGAAACGAGCTGCTAAGTGCCCCAGCCAACTGCCAGTTCCCTAAGGGCTTTATCCTAAAGTTCCCTTGCTGGTGTCCTGCTTTATATGCCTAATGTAAAGGCTCCCTTAAAGCAGCAGACTCCCATGTAAAGCACTTGAAGTTTACTGTTACAAAAAAAGAAAGTAAAGAAGCAAGCTTGATGTTTGACTTTAAAGTCTTTAGGTTGCTCAAAAAGAATAACGTTGCTTAATTAAGTTTCCTTCCCTCAGTGAATTGCTCCCACATAACCAACAGTCCCTATCAGGCTCCATTTGAAAGACTAAGTAAGCCACAGCCCCTTTTCACAGGACTCTCCCTCTCAACTCCAAGAGGAGAGTTCAATGATAAACACAGAGCCTGTAGCAGTTCTTAGCCTTCCGTGTGAGCTCTCCTTCCCCTGACACTGAGAGAAGAAGCCTATGCAGCTCCTTGGAGCAATGTTCCGTGATCCCCTTCTAACCCTGACGAGGCACAAGTAAGAGAGAGCCCCCAAGCTACTTTGTCTGCCACTTTTATAGTCCGCAGTCTGGCAGCTCTGATTGGTCCATTTTCGGTGGGCTGCTGTGGCTTCTGATGGTGCTCCGCCCCTCCTGTCAATCATGGAGCACTGAAAGCCTGCCAAACGTCTGCTCTGTTTTCTAGCCTTGGCATGAATGCCACAAAGGCCATGTCTTCACGGCAACCTTATGTCAGATTCAAAATGTTTTCAATCCTCGGAGTCCGCACAGCAGTTTGGCTTAACACGCTTTTCCCGTGTTAAACCACCCCAAAGCGTGGTGAATCTCAATCCTGATTTCAACAGGTCTCACTCCGGATCGTGTGCTTGAAACATTTTACATTTTTTACTGTGTGGACAGTACCATTTTAAGGGATAAGAATCCATGTTTAGGGTTTCCCTCTCCCAATAGCGTGCTTCCAAAGACAGTGATTTCAGTGTTAAAAATCCACCCTTAACAGCAGCACTACACTGTAGCGATGGAACCACTTCAACCTGATAACAATGTTGCAATTTTGCACAATTCCAAAAGTTCTGACTTTAGAAAGGGAAAGGGAGAAAAGCAGCTGAATGTGAATGTTTAAAGCAAAGGGACTTTAGTTGTCACTGCTGCTGTGTGCCCTGAGCAATGGGGAGAGGAGGGGAAAGAATCATGGGCTGGCTGCCCACTGCCATTTTTCCTCCATCCATGGAAGCGGCAGCCACCCAGCCACCCAGTTAGGCTCGGTGAAGGAGTCCCTTATGGGTGCCGCGTCCATGCCAGGAGGAAGAGGACAGGGCAGCCCCGAAAAGCGGCTTTTAAAAAGTAGCCACTTGAGTCTTACCTTGAGTCACGTACCCCACATACGATCCTCAGAATCCAGATCCAATGCGATTAAGTTAAAAGTAATGGGAATAGGCAAATTCACGTTTGCATCCGGTTCTATTATTTCGGTTTAGGGAAAGCGAAACAAGCTTGCTGTGGGGATTCGCCCAAAGAGTTGGCTTTTCTACCCTGCTTTTCTCATCCATTTCAAGGAGACTCAAAGCTGCTGACAAAGCTTTCTGTGAGGCAAGTGGGGCTGGGGGAGCTCAGAAAGAGAGCTGTGACTACCAAATGCTCTGAGACCCACCTCAAGACCTTCTTGTGATATGTAACAAAATGACATAGATGATACCCCCACCCCTAATTTATGCTCAGGCAATCATTAGGTGCTCAATCATTCAGATAAAGGGGGAGGAATAAATAATGGGTGAAAAATATTTATTTAGTTTTGACTGTGAGGCAAAGAAACATGGATCTCACCATCATACTAGGAAGTTTCATCACCACTATTTAGTCGCTTAGATTTAACCATATTTATGGATGTCCTTTTAGATGACTTTGTGTGTTGAACTTTCTTCTTCTTCCTGTCTCCATCAATTTGTGCTGCACAGCTGTTTTTCCATTCTTAATAAATTGATAAAACAGCCAAACAAAAACGGTCAGTACTGCTTATTAAAAGCAGAAACAGTCTATGAAGAGTTTAAACTCCTTTAAATAATCCTTATAGGAATTATATGGTATATGGCTCCACTGTTCTGATGCTTTAAAATACCAACAACAACTAAAAGACTAAAAAAACTAAAAATAATGTAAGCTTTTAAAATGAGCATCTGCAATTGTATCTATTTCTGGGCAGCAATCTTCGTGTAAAGTGAGCAAGCATTCTACTTTATACAGGGCAGTTCCTGTTAGAAAACAAGCTGGATTTGGAAGCACTCCAGTCTAAATACAGTTTTAAAATTAATAAACCTAAGAAAGTACAACAGAGATCTTGATACTGTTCGTTTACTGCAGCCACATAGACAACAAATGCAAGAGTTCAATCAATCTCTCCAGCTATGGCAATTAGTACTCCTATTTTTGACATTATTTAGTTGTTCAGTTATGTCTGACTCTTCATGATCTCAGGGACAATAGCATGCCGGGCCCATCTGTCTTCCACTGTCTCCTGGAGTCCACCAGAACTCATGTTTGTTGCCTCGATAAAATCTCATTCTTTGCTGTCCTCTTTTCCTTTTTGCCTTTAATCTTTCCCAGCATCAGGGTGTTTTCTAGTGATTCCTAGAAATGTGGCCAAAGTACATGAGGTGGTGATCAGACATAGAAAATAAAATATCTGAGGCAGTTTTGAGGCAGCTTAGAGAAAGTTTCAAGGTGGGATGGTTCACACACCAGTCGGGCCTTCTCCCATCTCAAGAACATTCTGGGTGAGAAAACGTGGATTAGAGAATGCTTGGGCCACATGGGCCTCTCTGAGCTGCCTCTGAGACACCCCTTTTGTTATGTCTGAACACAGCCAGACTTTCTTTTTTTAATATTTTATGGATGACAGATGTATCAATGGCAACTAGAATGAATGCGTAGGTACTGTACATCTTTCAGGCTGGGGTGGGGGACAAGCAGGATACTTCTAAGGCCATTTGCTGGGATTCGAGAACAGGAAAAGATTTGTCCTTGTCTCTGCATGAGATGCCCATGAGCATTTGGTGGGCCACTGTGTGCGATGGGATGCTGGACTGGATGGGCTCTGGCCTGATCCAGCAGGGCTTCTCTTATGTTCTTATGTTCTAATATTAATCCTTCTAGTGGGCAATTAAGATTGATTTCCTATAGTATTGATTTATTTGATGATGATGATTTTGCAGTCCAAGAAATCATTAAAATTTTCCACAGCACCACAATTCAAAAGCATCAATTCTTCAGCCCCCAGTCTTCCTTGTTGTCCATTCCCCCCAATCATATGTTGCTACTGGAAATATCGTGGCTTTGAGTATACAGACCTTTGCTGTCAAGGTTTGCCCTGCCTTTCCTCCCAAGTATTCCTACTAGTTAACTTCAAAATCATCATGTACAGCTCTTGGGCAATAACCCATCCCTTGAAATTTTGGACAGAGATTTTCCCCTTTTATAATGTGGAATTGGCCAATCTATGCCTAATTTTCATATGAATTAGATACTGTTGCATTCATTGTTAGTGCCGCGGTCACCAAGTACACATACGAGCTATTAAGCACATTTGTTTATGTCCTATCTGCTGCTGATCTCTGGAGGGCTCTGAACTATTTCTGGGGGCACCATTATGTAGAGAAGCATGGGTTCTTCCAGTCACAGCTCAAAAATATCAAAGCTATGTATCTATCATAAACAAAGTACTTAAGTTTATTTCAGTTTCCAGATTTTCAATGTGAATTCCATTTTTGGGAAGAGTTGGGATCAGGGAAGAGCACACTTTCTTTCTTTCTTTCTTTCTTTTTGTATTTGATTTGTATCAAATTTAACACAAGAAAATTTGTATTTGTTTGAATAGATCCACTTCAAATGTGGTAGGATTTGTATTCAATATGAATGTTCAATCCCATATGAATCTCATACGAATGCATACAAATAGCAGACAAATCCCATATGAAGCTTCATATAAATGTATCAAAACATTCAATTTGAATTCAAATGTCAATCCTCAAATGTGGAAACATTCAATTTAAATTCAAGTGTCTGAATTGACCAAATTTGTATAAATTTCATATGTTATGATTATTCATGCACATCCGTAGTTGGGATAGCTGAATCTGATGGCTACAGGTAATGTATATTAACTTTTCAGACTGAATTTCTCAAATTAACTGACTTCTGAAGTCCAGTGTTGGGATCTTTTTAGATTTACAGCAAAATAGGACCTATAGATTATAGGCTCTTGTTTTTCAAATGAGAAAGAGGTATAGAAAAGACACACTGCTTTGGAAGAGTGATCAGTCAGCTTGTAAAGCAGAACAGCTAGCACTAGCTTTGAGGGCCATTTCCACTCAGTACAGCACTATTCTGGTGCCACTTCTGGGTCACTGGCCAAATGGCACCAGGCTTGGTTTATCAAGCCACATCTACACACTGTCTGTACACAGGCTGTGGTTTGGTATAACATAGCAGAACACTTGTATTTTGCTTAAAGTTTTTGGTTGGAGCACCATTTTGGTTTCCATAGACTGGTCTTATGTGGATGTACTATATACTGGACTGACCTACTGGCCCTTAATGGAAAGGGCCTAGATGTTTTCTCTGTATGAAGCATTTGCTGAAGCTGAAATGGCAAAGTCCAAAGCAACACACCAGGAATGTGACTGCCAAATAATACCCCCAATCAAAAGTTAGTTAGAGTCTGGATCTTGGATGGATGTTTTCTGCAAACACAGAAACAAGAGACCTTTCGGAACAAGAGACCTTTTTCTCTTTGGCTGAGTTTCCACTTGCCCAGCCAGGTGGCTTCTTTAGAGACACGTGGAGGGAGGTGTTTCAACTGCCATTTATCAGGGCAACTCCCTCCCTTTTGTTCCATTTTGGAGTGAAGAGGTGTTCCTTGGAACAGCATTCCAAGGCATCTCCACTGAGGGCCATGGAATTGTGCCTTCAAAAAAAATGCTGCCTCATTGGGGATCTTGCCATGAAATTGGGTGGCATACTCACCACAAAGCACTTTCCGCCAGTGCAAGTGGAGACACAGAGGCATAAGGTACATTACAGGGCATCTCAGCCTGTAAGTGGAAATACATCCTCAGTTGATGGTAAAAATTTCTAAGTGACATCTTAAAGCTTTACTAAACATTGTAATTTGTTAATGTTCTAGACATGCATTCTGAATTTTTGCAAGCTTTCTCAAGACAAATTTGAAAGGAAGAAGAGTTCATAATGAGAGTAAGGTAAAGAACAGTACCCTGTGATGTTAATCCTACTAGGGTGAATTCCCATTACAAGCTTAAAATGGTTTCGAAACAGTTTCGATCCTCGCAGTCCCCACGTCAGGTTGGCTTAACATGCTTTCCGCATGTTAAATCGCCCCAAAGCATTGTAAATGTTAACACTCATTTCAACAGGTCTCGCTCTGATTTGTGCATTTGAAATGTTTTACATTTCTTACTGTGGGAACCGTACCGTTTTAGAGGGATGAGAATGCATGTTTAGGGTTTCCCTCCCCCAATGGCTTGCTTCCAAAGATAGTGATTTCACTGTAAAAATCCACCCCTTACAGCAGCCGCTACACTGTAGCAATCTACCCACTTCACAACTGATAATAATATTGCAATTTTGCGCAATTCTGAAAGTTCTGACCTTTAGAAAGGGAAAAGAAAGGAAAGCGGCTGCAGGTTCAGGGAGATGTGTGAATGTTTTTAAGGCTGTGGTGATGAGCAGGCAAAGGGGACTTGAGCTGCCGCTGCTGCTGTGTAACCTGGGCAATGGGGAGAGGAGGGGAAATAATTGCTGGCTGCCCGTTGCCATTTTTCATCCATCCAGGCAAGCGGCAGCCACCAGCCACCCAGCTAGGCTCTGTGAAGGGGTCTGTTATGGGGGGCGCGTTCATGCCAGGAGGAAGAGGGCAGGGGAGCCCAGAAAAGTGGCTTTTAGAAAGTAGCCACTTGAGTTCCCCCTTGAGTCACATACGGCATGTATGATCCTCAGAATCCGGATCAAATGTGATTAAGTTGAAATAATGGGATCAGGCAAATTCACGTTTGCATCTGGTTCTGTTATTTTGGTTCAGGGAAACCATATTAAGCTTGTAATGGGAATGTGCCTCTCGTCTCCCCTCTTGTGAAGTTGTTCAATATGGGAGAAATGAAAAGAGAAATGAACATAGGCTTTTGCAGGATATACATCATACTGTAATGACCACCATAATAAGCTCAAAGAGTTCAAGGATTGGACAATGCCACTCCCATTGAGCTAGCACCCCATCCCAGTGGGTGCAAAGTGCCAACAGAATTTATTTCCCCACATAACAGGAGGGGGTACTCTAACAGCACTTTTCATCACTCCCATGTGCCATTCTCATTGCCTGAAATGATTACCCCCATGTTGACATCCACAGAATCTATTTTCACACATGTAGGAAAAGGCTAACCTATGAAGGTAATTTTCACATTGAGCTACAAATGCATACTGTAGTAGCAGAACAGCTTGAAGGTTATACTGTTACTTTACCAAACTTAAAGGTTTTTTTTTAATAGCACCTGGCACAGCATCTATTTCCTCCCAGATTTTTATGCAAAGTCTCCCCCTAAAAAATTAAAATAAAACAAATAGGAACATCCCCCACCGTAAATCTAGTTAACACAATTTTAAAGTGTTTTGACCCTGAGAACATATGCAAAGAAGTAAAGAAAAATAGCTTATTCATTAGCATATTTAGGTGAGAAGCTAAATATAGTTTCTTGTTTGAAATTGAGGGGGAAATTATTTGACAAAATGTAAAAGGTAGTTACTAGGCAGACTCAGCTTGTTTGCCACCAATGCCACTCCTTCTTCTTCTTCTTCTTCTTCTTCAAATTTAGAGACTCCTTAATAAAGGCTTGTTGAATAGCCTACAACACTTTAGACTAAGTGACTAGGGTTTGATTTTTCACTTGTCACTTTGAAAAACTGCAAAGTGAGTAATTAGTAATGACTGAATGTTAATAGCTCCAAACAAGAGAAATCTAAACAAAGGGGAGAGGAACACAAAACACACTGTCACAACAGCAGTAACAATTCTGAGTCCTTCTTTAAAGCCCTCCAGACAGCTATGCCATTAGAAAAAGTGTGTGTGACGTTCTAAGGGCCACGCTGCAGCCACGCGCTCATTTTGCGGGCTTTTCAGCATCCTGATTGACAGGACAGTTCGAGCAGCGATGAAACCTGCCAGATTTGACCAATGGGAGCAACCAGATCTCAGACTATTTAAGGCAGCAGCCAGTCGTTCTCAGCATCTCTTGTTGTGTGGCTTGTGCAGGAGAGGGATCAGGAAGAGGGTTTGCAGCACCCTCAGGGCTTCTAGGCCTGCTTCTCTTGGAATAGAGGGATGGGGTAGAAAAGAGGTCTTGCCTCTAAGACAGAGGGAGATCATGGCATGTACTTACGGTCAGGTGAGCATGCAGGAGAACTGTTTACTCTGAATCAGAGTGAAACAGGGGGACTTCGAGGCAGATTGTTATTGCCATGAGGCGAGCTCTACTGTAAAGGTTGATTCATCACACTGAATGGTAGTGGGAATCCACTGCTTAAAACTATTGATCAGGCAGAGTTTAATTAGAGCTTACTTTAGGCTTTTTGCTTTCAGTGAAGCTACTTATTGGGAACTGCAACATTTCTTATTTAACAGCTACTATCTTTTCAAGCAACTCAAGGACATTTGAGCTAACTTTTACTTTGCTTCTACATTCTATTTAATTGTATTAATAAACATTAAGTGTTTGGTTTACATTGGTGTTTATATGCTGCTTTAAAGGGAGTCTGTTTACAGATGGATAAAGCAGGATGCCAGTGGGGCATATGGTCCAGCTGATATACGGACACCCCATTGCTGGCAGTTGGGCCGTGGTGCTTGGCAGCCGCTTCCTTTCTGCACAGCTCTGTGGAGGGCGAGACAGGAGGGGTTGAGCTGAGTTGCCACAGAGTGTTAGCTTTATAGCTAAAACTGCCACCATTTTGTTAGTGGCATAGGAAGTTCATTCATATTTGATGAACTACATGTAAATATATTCTGATAAACAAACAAGCATAAATTTCCTGCAAATCTTGCTGCTGCAAAAGCTGCTGTATCTAAAAGTACCATTCCACTGAACACTATCCTAGGGCCTGCTCGCCTTGCTCCTTGGGCACGGCTGAGGATGCTCCAGGACATTCCATTCACTCTTCCCATTGCCTGCAGCATCCTAGAACATCTGGGAGCATCCTCAAACCTCTGAAGCTGTGGAAAGGTTTTTCCTTCTCCACAGCTTCACCAAGAGCTTCTGTGGAGCTTCTAGTGGACTCCTGGATGCAGTGATTGCACTTTCTTTCAGTGTGAACACTGCTTGTGGGTGGGGTGGCTGGATGTTCACAAAAATGAGCCATATTTTGACAACCATGGCAACAGCCTAGCACACACCAGCCATTGCTGTGGCCACTGCATGGCAATCTGGCTGGGCCAGGACTGACCCATCTGCACTTCAAGACCTACTGGTCAGTTTTGGGATTTCTCCAACCCTTGAAGTGCAGAGGCATCCCAGTTCGCCCCATCCCAACTTTGGTGAGATGTTACTGTCATACCATCCCACTAAGTTACGTGCAAACTGGCCCGTAGTTGACTAAAACTGATGATGTTAAAATGTGAAGAGTACCAACTCAGAATGCCAGTAATTCAGGACTTAAATATGAGGTTGTATGAGTGACTTGATTGATTAGTCAACTGGATCAACTAGTGGTATGGATAAAACAGGTTAAAGGCTGCAGAAGGGGAAAGGTTACAAGGAAGTTGTTACACACACACACACCACCACCATCACCACATGTAATATTCAGACACAATCTGCCTTATTGAGACTTGAGCCCACTGTTCCATGTCTTTCATTAAGAACAGAGCATGACATTATTTCCTTCCTATGTTTTCATGTATCTGCAGCTTGATCTCATTCTATTCTATTGAATTTCTGTCAAGCAGAAATTTCTTTAAAAATGAGGGAAATATCCTATTATACAGGCATAAAAACTTACTTTTGACCTTAACTCAAATCATTTTAAGACATTTTAAAGGAACTGTTGCATTAAATTTCATGCCTCAGTGGCATAGCTGAAAATTAGTATGGTTCAGTTTAAAATGTGAACTAATCAAAGCAATCAATCATCTTTCCATCTGTGTTCTGATTTATGTATTCATTTATTTATTTCAAATGCAGGTTCACAAGGAATCAGGATAGAATGAGCTTATGAAGGATTTGCCCAGCTTTAATGATGAAGAAACCAAGAAGATTAAATCTAGAACATTTTTAAAAATCAAACTAAAAACTCTGAGAAAAAGAAGAGGAGGAGGAGGATGAATGGGAATATAAGACACAGAAAGAATACATTTGTGTTCACAGCAGATGTTAAAAGTAGACACTCTTAAAGATGAATGTCGAACAGGTAGCTAATGTTTGGTTGTTGTGTTTTATTTGTTTTCTTTATTTTGATTCTTTAAAGAAAGAGAAGACTGGAGATGTGTCCAGACTTAGGAAAACTGTGCATCAAATGTGCAGCCTTGTGTCACACCTGATGCCTGAACAGCAAACAAAAGCTGAGCCTGCAGCTTAGCTCTCTTTTGCTTCCCCTTCCCATGTGACACTGCGCGTACCCCAGAAGTATCACAGCCACCAAGGAGGAAGCTGCAGACCTCCATTTGGCCTGGGAACAAGGAGTTGTTGCTTCACAGCAGGTAAGCTGTGTATTTTTATATAATTTAATTCACCAATCTGGAAACTGCCAGGGTGTTTACTAAGGCAAAGAACTTCCATTACCCTAGCTGCTCATCCTGTGGGCCTTTGTGGCAAACTGTTAATAAGGATTGTTTTCATTGTGCCACTTGTTTAGTATTGACTTGTGAATGAAGCTTACATAGCAAAACTGGCAGAAGATCTGCGATGGGTGGAGGCTTCAAATGGAGTCTTGCCACATCTCACCACTACCTGTTGGTACCACTGCACAAGCTGGAAACGTTTCCTTGTCAATATTTGTCACTCCACTACTTACCTGTATCAGTGAACTTTATCTCAAATCTCAAGCAATTAGGTAGATTCCAGATTAGTGGATTAAATCCGCAGTTATTTAAAAATATGCAGCTTACGTGCTGGGAAGCACCAACTCCTTTTCCCTACTCCAAATGGAGGTCCACAACTTCCTCCTCAGCAGCTGTGGGACTTTTACAGGCTCAGCTCTTGTTCACTGTTCTTCCTGTCCTGTCCGGACTGGCAGGAATATTCAAACTTACCTTATACTCTGGTGTGAGTATTGATCATTCTGCAGTACTATTATTATTATTATTATTATTATTATTAATTTCTAAAGCGCTGTAAATGTACTCAGCACTGTACAATATTATATGAATCTTAGACAGGACCCTGCCCTCAGGCTTACAATCTAAAGAGACAAGAAACAAAAGGTCAGTGGTGTGGGAGGGAACAGTGAACAGCAAAAAGCAAGCGCTTGATGTCTTCAGTTCCAATTCTTCTGTCCGTTTCTTATTGCTGGAATTTTTATATTCTCTTTACTTTGAATTTTCTCTTCATTGATGACAAACTGGATGATGGTAGAGACGGTCAGCCGGCATCTACTCAGCCCTGCCTTGCTCGGCCTCAGGACCAGAAGTTTTCTCAACCGATGGATCGGCTGCCATAGTCTCTTTGCCATCTTGTGATGGGAGCAGTTGGAGGAGGGAGGGGCACTGCTGGGAGCAAGATGGCAGAGCCCAGCCTGCTGCTTCTTCTCCACTCCTCTCAGGCAAGATGGTTCCTAGCTTTGTGATGGCAGCTGGAGAAGGGAGGGGCACTGCTGGGAGTAAGATGGCAGAGCAGCCCAGCCTGCTGCCTTTTCTCCACTCCTCTCAGGTAAGATGGATACATAGCCTTGTGATGGCAGTTGGAGGAGGGAGGGGCACTGCTGGAAGCAAGATGGCAGAGCCCAGCCTGCTGCCTCTTCTCCAGTCCTCTCAGTAGGTAAATTTAAAGTAGTGGTGGCATAATGCTCCGCTACTATGCAGGATTGGGCATCAGGTGTGACACCTGCATCTCTGCTGTGCATTCCAATGTGTGGCTTTCCTAAATCTGGACACATCCTTATTCTTAAAGAACTATCTCCTTCCTTCCTATAAACACATTTCACCTAGCAAAGACTGGAAGACAGAAAAACAGAAATATTTCTGTACTCTGTAATGAACTGGCACATTCAAAATGAATGGCATCTCATCAAAAGTATTTCAAAGTTAGGGCACCTCAGCCCTTCTCAAATACGATCAGCCACTTAAAACTTTTGAAATTTGAATGCACCAATCATCTGTGTAAAATGTCAAATTAAGCCCACTGTAGCATTTTAAGAATCAATTCAGCTAAAAATTAATCTGACTTCTGCACAGAGCAAGCTCTGAAAAATTGATTTCCATGGTTTTGCACAGAGCTGATGTCAGACACAATATTTGCTAACTGAGATCTCAAGAAAGTGAAACCTATGAAAGAAACCAAATTGCCACCACCCACCCCTCAATCTATCCCAAGAAAAATCATCCCATCCATAGAATGAGATGCACACCAGCACAATCATTTCCTGTTTCAGTTACTATTTACTCCGATGAAATTGAAAATAGATCATAGGAAAGAAGAAAATTCTTAGGCCAATTACAATGTGTAACTGCTTGCTTTACACTCCTCAGTATTCCTAGGAGAGGAAATTTAGCAAGCATATGGTAGCATCCCCAAATAGGGAACTCAAAGGGTTTTTTCCACTAGCAGGAAGTACCCATTAAGGACCCATCAGGCTCAGAGCAGGAAGACCCCATTTCCACTGCAGACCCCGTTAGAGCCACATTTGTTTCCACCAGTTCTAGGGAAATCCAGATTGAATGGGTCCTTCAGGACCTATAATCAAGATTTTCTGTAGTTCTGCAATGGGGTCTAGGGGGTACTCTGGGGGGTACACCCATGAGGGGGTACCCCCAAAACCCAAAGCTCCAAAGCCTTTGCACAATCTTCAAAGCTGGCTCCAAAGCCAGCTCTGAAGAATAGCACAGGCTCTGTAGAGGACCCCCACATGAGAGCAATGCCAGTCCTACAGACTTTTGTCAAAGGCTCCAGAGAATCTTCAAAGTTTGTGGCAGATCGCTCAGGAGAATCTCTGGAGCTTATGACAAAGCTCCAGAGATTCTCTGGAGCCACTCCAGAGAATCTTTGAAGAATTTCTGGAGTATCTATGGAGAATGCACCCCCTTACCTCCAAAAAAAATGGGGTGAGGGGTGGGCCCCACGTGGGTCAATTCGGGTTCACCACATGGTGCTCCGGCATTTCCACTGCAGGCAACCTAGCACTCATTGCTATTGGGTGTTGCACAGCCCGTGGAGACATGGGTACCTTCCTTAATCCAGATCTACTAGATCCAGATTAGTTGAAGGACCCATTCCTTAGATCTGGATTAAGGGAGGTCAGTGGAAAACCCCCAAAAACCTCCCAAATAGGGAACTCAGAAACTCAAATATTCAATTTGAATCCGACGAAACTTGACATTCGAACTTGAATTGGATTTTCAAAAGTCCAAATCTCGACATTTGGACTCGTATACAAATCTGCTAGAAAATTATCCGTATCTTGTGCTTAAAATACAGGATTAAAACAGTATGCGTAAGGATAGTACGGGATGCATATGGATTTTTCCGGCATGCACACAGATACGTATAACAGGTACAAATGTTGTCGACATTTGTATCTTTAAATATGAATCTAACATTCAAACGTGCAGATTTGAATGTTATGGATTTGAATCGGATTTTAAGACATTCGAATCTTAAATATCTGAATCGAATAATATTTTATGACATTCAAATCTACTCAGATTCGAAGGTCAAAAATATCTTTGTGCATGTCCCTATTCCCAAAGGAGTGGGTGGCAACTTGACTACCATCACTAAAAGCAAAATCATGCCAGAAACCTTTGGGGGGCAAAACAAAACAGGAAGGAGATGTTGCTGTTTACAAATATACATGCTATATTTTAGAGTGGAAAAAAAAAAAACCACTCTTAACCATTTCAACTTAGGTCAAAACTTGCTACTCACTAAGGGTACGCTGACTCATGAACTGCCTTCTTATGACTCTGCATTTGTTTTCTACATCTACCTACCAATCTACCTGACTTATGAAATAACTCTGGTATTGCAACATATATCTGAAGATCACTTGGAATGATGTCTGATTTCATTCATTTCAGTTCCATGATTTGAACTAACATTTTTGTGAAGTCTCTGGAAAGTTCCACATGACGGTGAAAACCACAAAGATTGATCATGAAGTGAACTTGGTGGCATTCAGATGTTGATTACTTATTCCACTATATTGCTGGCGGTAAACCCCCCACAGCTGGGCAGCAGGGATTTGCACAAACTTAAAATGACTGGTTTGATTCAAACTGAATCGTATTACATTGGTGATGATAAGAAATGGCTGCAGAACTCAACCACTTTCCTTGCATTCAGGTTTTTGTTTTTGTTTTGACTATGGTTACCTCCCTGCACATGCTATGCTGTGCTAACTTTGTGCAGCTTTTTCAAGCCTAGCACATGTCTGGAGGAACCTATAAGACCACTAAGGCTGCGGTCACACTTAAGGTTTAATCCAGCTCCAGTCCACTTTCAGAGTGAGAGAACACATCAGCAAAGTGACAGGCTGTTTTCTTTCAGTGTTAAATAACTCAGAAAATTCACCTTTGGGATATAAAACTACCAGTCACTTTGCTGATGTGTTCTCTCGCTCTGAAAGTGGACTGAAGCTGGATTAAACCTTCAGTGTGATCACAGCCATAATAAAGGGGAGAGGGAGAGTGATAAGAAAACTCATGAAAGCTCCTCCTATTACTCAAATGTTATAGTACTCTAGTAGACAGATGTGTGCCCCCTACACCTGGGGGCCCATCCCATGGCACCCTAACACTTTCATTAAGTCATCTACTTTCTCACCTGGCAGAGCTGTTTTCCACGTTTGTACCCCAATCCACCAACCTTCCACCTGGTGGCAGTATCAACTCTCTTTTAAAACACAAACCCACATCCGAAGAATGCTAATATACATTACAACAAATAAAGTTTTATTTTCTTTCAAGCTTTCCCCATGATTTTGACCACAGAATTCACCATCATATGCCACAAAAGCTGTTTCACAAAGTAAGGTTCAGCAGCTGCTGCTTCACTCGCGTAGAAAAAGATGTTTTAACAACTACTAGGGATCCAAAGCATTCACTGAACATCTGAAATTGGGTCTGGCATATAGCTGATCAATGCAGGTTTCTCAGGAAAGGCATTATGTGAGCAGTGCTAAGCACTAGTCTTTGAGCAGCTGCTGCATCAGCTGCTGGTCATATGTAGGCTTTCATGGCCAGATGCAATCTCATTTGCAGCAGTTTTTGGGATGTTGTGCCGTGTTCCAGGTTTCTTCTTCTGAGAATCTAAGCTTCCAGATATAGCTGTAATATCCATCTTCAGAGAATTTTGCCCCAAAATCCTCTGAAGATGGATATCACAGCAATATCTGAAAGCTTTTGTTCTCAGAAGAAACCTGGAACATGGCCTAACAGCCCCAACACTGCTACAAATGAGGCTGATAATCTATGTATGTAAACCTGATAATCTATGGAATCATGCTACCAGAAATTCCTTCGGAAAATTCTTCAATCTATTGTATGTAATATCCAAGAACAGTTCATTGATCCATTCTTTACAGTTTGAGATGTTTGGGGAAAAAAAGACTCCATTTATTCATAGCAAACCCAACTGTGTCCTAATTTCTATAGAATTTTGAGATGACCCCCGACTAGGAATTGACCCAACCATGACAATTCCATTTTTTTTATGACATTTGTATCCCATTTATCCCCCCAAAACATTTTCAACACTGAAGTCACAACTTTGTCACCCTCCATTTTATTTTCTCCACAGCTTCCACAATGAGTGGGGCTTTGTATACAGAAAGACCCTTACCACACTCACAGTTAAACCCGATTAGAAGCCCACAAAGTACTCATCTGGGCCTCATTGGTCCGCATGTCACTGTGGATCTGTGAAGCCTCATCCCAATGGTATACTCCATCTGCATCTGTCTGCCCTCAGGAACTCACTCACAATGTGACTGATTTACCCTGAATGAGGGCATTTCTGGTGTTACAGAAAATTCCCTTGTGCTCTTTCTTTGAAGCCAGGGATTTTTCATTCCCCAGCTTTGAAAAGAAAAAGAAGAAGAAGAAGAGTTGGCTTTTCTACCCCACTTTTCTCACCCATTTAAGGGGATTCAAAGCTTTTCTATTCTTCTCCCCACAGCAGAAACCCTGTGAGGTGGGTGGGACGGTGAGAGCTCAGAAGAGAGCTGTGACTAGCCCAAGGTCACCCAGCTGGCTTCATGGGGGTTCCAAACTGGCGAGGCACATGACAGGAACAGGCACCCCTGCTCTCGAAGTGCTTGCTGCCTCCTATATGTGGATGCTGCTTGAGATTTTGATAAGGAGGCTTTTAAGAACAAAAGTCAGTCCACCACACACTATTCCCTAATATCCTGTTCCTCAGGGCAGAAGCAGCAGGGATTATATCAAGTAGCAAATGAGTAAAGGCTGCCCTCTGTTCATACTCCACCAAGAATTTATTCAAGTGCAATTCCAAAACCTTGGTGGAAATAATCAATATGAAAACTTGCTCACTTAAATGGCTAAGAAAAGTGCCACCACTGGTGGCAAAATAAACAAGCCAGTGCCATCTTCTCTAATTAGCCTTTTAAGGAATAGGAAGCTTTCATGCTCAATGAAACCCACAAGAGGCTATTCAGCTGTTCAGCTAACTGCAGAGCAAAAGCAGTACAGGTGACAGAAAAAATCTTGCGCTCTTCCTCTCATTTCCTCTTTTACTTATTTATTTATTTGGGTACATCTGCATGAGTCTCCCACTGCTTTCTTCCACCCTGGAGTAAACATCATTCAAGCAATTGCTTTGCAGTAGAACTAACTAGTTCACACTCCATTCCCCCCTCTCCCAGGAACCTTAAAACATTTTGATCTGCATACCTTTAATATATGGAATTGAGATGTATGCATACATATACAGAGATACTAACTGAAACTTGTTAGTTTCTACGTATTCTTTTGCCACCCCATTTGTATTAAATATTTAAAGCTTCTGCTTTCACTTTCCCACATTTTAATGAGTTCCTTTCACCTGCACCCTTTGATATGTGCTGTGCATGCATGCAGCTCTAAACAAAGTGGTTCAGATTAGTATTTCTGTTACCACATATTAAATAATACGTGGATAGGTGGCAATGCATATATGGTGGGTAATTTCTCTCTTATTCTCTCTTTCCCCCCCATCTTAAAATTGATACTGATGTTGTGATAATGTTTTATGTTCCCCTCTCCTCTTTCCTCAGATTAATTGAACATTTCTCTGTTGCTCTTTCCCCCTTTATTGAAATCCAGTCATTGCTAATCACTCACAATGCTGTTTCTCAAACTGGCCAGTGAAAAATCCAACTCTAGTCTCGTCAGGGTTAAGTACAATTGATTAGCAGTATTTTGCAGCACAACATTTACACATACAGGGCATCAATAACGGACTTAATTTGAATCAGTATGGATCCATGGGTGTTTTTCCACTGGCAGAAAGTACCCATTTTTGCACCCATTAAGGACCCATTTGGGTGTGAGCCGGATGACCCCATTTCCACCACGGCACCCATTTGGGACACATTTGTTTCCACCGCTGCTGGGGAAATCTGGATCATATGGATACATCTCAGCCTTTAATACAGATTTTCTGTAGACTCCATTAATGGGGTCTACAATGGGGTCTTCAGCCAGAAAATCCAGATTAAAGGGAGCCTGTTTCCACATTAGTTTGGCAATGGGGTCTAGAGGAGGCTAGGGGGAGGAGGCACCCATGGGGGGGAGCCCCAAAACCTAGGCTTTGAAGTCATTTCAAAGTCATTTTGAAGCCATTTTGAAGTTACTTCAAAGTTTGCCTTCAGAGATTATCAAAGGCTCCGAAGGCAAACAAACAAAGAGAACAAAGCAGACTGTTACCTTCAGGCATGGAAAGAGGTACATATTAATGAGGTTGACTCATCCCTGCTCACAGGGAGCTAATTAATATGCAAGTCCTCACAAGGGGTTTGTCTTCGGAGTCTTTGCTAATCTCTGAAGTTGCCTTCGGAGGGACTTCAGAGCCTTTGCTAATCTCCGAAGGCAACTTCAGAGCCTTTGCTAACTTCCAACGGCAACTTCAGAGGGACTTCAGAGGGACTTCAGAGATTGCAGCCCTGTCCCCCAAAACACCTAGGGTGACAGGCAGACCTGTGGGTCAATCCGGATTTGCAAATGGGTGCTTCGGTGTTTCCACAGCAGGGAGGCTAGCACCCATTGCCATTGGGTGCGAGACCACCCATGGAAACACAATGAGTACTTCCCTTAATCCGGATCTAATAGATCCGGATTAAGGGAAGTACCCATTCCTTAGATCTGGATCTTCTTAGATCCAGATTAAAGGAGCACAGTGGAAAAACATCCATACTGAATCAGTTTTCAAAGCTACTTCTGAGTATCATTAAATTCTAGTTTCGAGTCGAGACTGAACAATGCGTGACAAATAACGCGGCCAGTGGAATTTTTAACATGTGTGCAGGGATCATGATTGCTGCACCCTTATTATTCTGAGCAGTGTGTGAATCAGAGGAGGTGGTAGTTAGCCATCATTTGCAGAAGACATCTAGGAAAAAGGAATGAATGTGGGGCGTGTGCAAATGCAATTTTCAACATTCAATTAATAAATTGAATATTCAAAAATCCGAATTTGTACAAATAAAGAAAAACAAATGTTGGAACATTTGAACCAAAAGATACATTCGTACGAATATTCAATATGTATCCAATGATACGAATCTTGTACTCATCCAGATGTGTACGGATACACACAAGATGCTTACGGATACATACACATATGAATGTCCAAATTATTCATACAAATAACTCAAAATGTTTGTGTTCGTACGAATACTAAAGTAAGAATGTCTGGACATTTTATTCATATATGAATGTCCGAATTTGTATGAATTTGTACAACTAACAAATATTTTGAATATTTGTGCCACATCCCAAAATGAATGTGCCTAAGAGTGACTCTTAATAGCCTTTAGTACTGGCTCTCTTCTGCTCCATGTGGAAGTACATGCAATCCTTTGCCTATTCTTCTGCATTTCTCGTGTCTTCATTTAGTCCATATGTGCTAAGCATGAAATTCAGAAAAATCATTCTCTCCGCACTCTATTCAGAAGTGGTCAGAATCATGAATACTGCTGGTCTTTCTCATTCCAGCTAAGTTTCCCATGACTGTGATAAGACACAACAAATACATACATAAATAAAAAAAAATTCTGAGGTCTCTTCGAGGCAGCTAAGGGACAGATTTGAGGTAGAAGTGATTACACATCACTTAGTCTCTCCCCCTTTTTCTGAACAATTTGTGCTAGGAAAGATATAGAAGAGTTGGCTTTTATACCCCACTTTTCTCACCCATTTAATGGGACTCAAAGTGGCTGACAAAGCTTTCCTATTCTTCGCCCCCCAACAGAACACCCTGTGAGATAGGTGGGGCTGTGAGAGCTCTGAAGAGAGTAGTGACTAGCCCAAGGTCACCCAGCTGACTTCATGGGGGAGGGTGGAACAGAGCCCGGTATTCCCAGATAAGAATCCGTCTCCCTAACCACTAGACCAAACTGGCCCAAGATAGATTAGAGACGGCCTGGAAACATGAGAGCTCTGGGATGCCCCTTTTGCTATGTCTGAACACTGCCCAAGACAATGTTCTACAGTATCTGATGAAGATATGCAGGGGTTCTTAAAAGGGCTGAAATGCCATCATGGGGAACTTTGTATAAAAGATAAGGAATTCTGGAGAGTGGGCCATGCCTATTGAAATAAACCACACTTACTTTTGAAAGTCCAAAGAAAGCTCAACTATGACAAGAAATTATTGGTGTAATCATTCTTATTTTGAATGGACAAGAAAATGTAGCAATTCAACAAATGAAATGAACAGTATCTCTGCTAACATATGCTAAAGGTTTCAAGAGGTTGCTTGCTTCATTAATAAATATGTTTTGGTTTTACAAGCTAAAAAGAACCTCACAATTGTTATGTCCTTATTTCAGTCTTGTGAGGATATCAAAGACATTGTGACTCCAAGTCACTCACCCTTGAAACCCTATTTCATATCCTGACCTTTAACTACCATATGCTACTATTACGCCACCAGAGAAGTGCTACCATAAATGGAGTTTTGAGGCCATTTTGATAAGGGTTTTTGAATAATTCAAATATGTAGATTTGTATCTGTTGTATATGAATCTGCATGAAAATTATACACATCTTGTGCTTAAAATACGGGATTAAAACGGGTTGCATTCGGGAATGTTGTCGACATTCGTATCTTTAAATATGAATCTAGGATTTGAATGTTACAGATTCAAATTGGATTGTCAAAAGTACATTTGTGCACATCCCTATCACTCAAGTCTTTGCCACTTAGTTTCCCTGTAGTCCTATGGGGAAGGGAGGAGAGGAAAAGTGAGTTAGATTTTTATACTGTATTTTAATTACAGCTGGACCCCCCCATATCTACTGATTCAGTAACCACATTTTCAATTAACCTTGTATTGGTTCAGCCCCACCTGCCGGGGTGTCATAAGGGAAAAGCATCTAGAACCAGAGGGCCTATTTTGGCCTACATAGACCATCGGAATAGCTGGTGATGCCATCAGAGCCCATCCAAAAATGTAAGGAGTCACACGGTAGGTAGGCATGAGGCATCTGGTGGCATCACACACTTATTCCATTGCTCTCTGGAGGCCGAGATAGGCCTTCCGGAGGCCAAGAAAGCACTTCTGGTTCTGGGGTTGCACAACTCTAGAACCAGAAAACATCGCTAATCCATGGTTTTGGATAACCATGGTACGAGCGGAACGTATCCCCAGTGGATATGGGAGTCTGACTGTATGCTTTAACTCTCATAAATATTATATTTTTACTGCCTTAACCTGTTCTGAGACACTTGAGTGAAGGGTACAATATAAACAAACAAATAAATAAATAAAGCAAATCAGGAGTACAGGAGGATAAATAGTTCTAGAAGGATATGACATTATCAAGATTGGAATTTCCAGCACATCCATCAGGTTGACTTCTTTCCTTCTGTATAAGCTTGCCTTTGAGATTTCTTGATAGGGTCATCCATAATTCACCTTTTTCACAGAAGCAAACATCTATTTCCTAGGATATATATATAGGCTAAAAGCGTACAGGAAAGTCTGCTAGTTTTCTTTCTGCATAAAGCATAAACTGATGACAGAGTCCAAATTGAAAGTTCTTTCAAATGATCTATCTTTTAGAGGGTGGTTTATGTTTTGCTACCCTGGGAGCCCTGAAATTATTCCAACCACTGTGACCTTTGTGGTTTTTGTTTATTCATTTTAACCTGCTTGCATTTCTAATTCAGATTTGAAGGTCAAATAAAATTTCAATAAACAAAATTAAAAAGGAAGCGCTTTCTAGCTCTGTAATGTCACACAGCATATTTCTTACCATGTGCTATTTGACTGATAATGAGATAGACAATGAAGGAGAACCTGATTTAACAAAGGATGTTTCACCATTTCACAATCTAAAAGAAGAGAAAGCTATCTCAGAAAAATAGCCAACAGAGGAAGCTGCTTAACACTTGTTTGAACATGAAGCTGCTCTTGGAAAACCCTCAGATGGGTACATAACACTTAACCAGCACAAAATCATAAGGCAATATGGTTCTGGAAAGGGAAAAGTATGTTCTATCTCAGTTTGCCAAATAAATTTCTCTTCCTAGAGACTGGGAAAAATACCAAGAACAAAATACAACTGTTGTCTCTTCATGTTTAAACTAAAATACAACACACCAGAAATATTATATTATACTTTATTTACATTTGTACCCTATACTATCACTTTATAGCTCCCACAACATCTTATGATATTAAAACATGCAATGCAAACTAAAATGCAGCACTAAAATGTAATAGATACAAATACTGGCGTTCTATAAATAAATTGAAAAGTCAAACTCCAGAAGGAAATTTCAGTGGTTTAAACAATAACAAGTAAACAAGCAACTTGCTTGGCATCCCACTGAAATGTATGCTACAAGATGTGTGCTACTATATATGACCCACTGATTAATGCCAGTCCCCATGGTATCTTCATGTAACTGCTATGGTGTGATAGTGGATTTCCATTGGTCAAAGTGTACATCTGCTCAGGGCTCTTTAGATTATGGCCAATACCATGAATTGGACCTTGTAAACTATAACCAGTCAACACTAGGGGTATGCACAAATATTCAAAGGTAATTTGTCTGAATTTCGACATTCAAATTCAAATCAAATATCCAAAAATTCAAATTTAAAGATTCGAACAAAATTCAAATTTCGAATCTATTCATTCAAATTATCTGGACATTTGTATGGATCCACCCAATGCATACAGATGCAGGAACGATGTCTATCTGGAAGTATGTACTTGCAGATATGCATGTTTTCCAAAACCGGACAAAACCGGACAAAAAGGGGTTGCATATGGGATAACTAAGGGATGTATACGGGCAGGTATGGATGCATACAGATGCGTACAGGATGCATAATGTACGTCCACATACGATGATGTCAATATTCGTGAGTACAAATTCAAATAAAAAAATCAAACAAAGAAATTTGAATTTGGTTAAATTCAAATTTTAACGATGCAAATCAAATTGAATTTTCAGATATTTGAATCAAATCAAATCAAATCCCCAAAATTGCATTTATGCATAACCCTATCCATTGCAGTAGGAATGTGCACAAATGTTTTTTTTTTGTATTTGATTCGTATTGAATTGAATGCAAGAAAAAAATGTATTCATTCGAATAGATCCCCTTTGAATGTGGATTCAAATTCAATATGAATGCTCAATATTAATTCAATTTGAATCCCCACTACAAATCCCATACAAATCTGTTTAAATTAGAATGCCCGAATTTGGCCGAATTCATACAAATTTTGAATGTTACAAATGTTTGTGCACATCCCTACAATGCAGTGCTTGCAATGCAAAAGTGACATGCAACTAGCTTCTGAGCTTACATATCATCTGGCAGCATTCTGCAATCACCATCTTTAAAAGTATTTTCATGTAGAGAGCATATTGCCTCAGCAACAACTTATAATTTAGGGATACACCTGGTTCCTGTATCTGCTTATGTGCAGAAAGGGCCACCCTTTCCACTACTGTGGTTACCCAACACCTGTACTTCAGAACTGCCCATCCAGAAGACTTCTATTCTTGCTTGTGTGAGCCATGGGGCCAGGTAGCAAGTTCTCTAAAAAAAAAAATTGGAACTAATATTCCTAGCCTGTGAGTCATTTTGGTGGTGTACTTTGGTGTGGTAGTCCAGAAGATGGAGGCATGTCTTCCATACATATTCATGTTCCAGATTGGTCTATGCTGAGCTGCTGATAGACTTTGATGTCTACCAGTAATCCAGATCAAGGTTTCAAAGAGTGGAGTCATGCTCCATCCAGCACAAAGAGAGTGCAGTAGCTGTGGCCTATAGTTCCATACTAATATGTAGATTACAGATAAAATGCAGAAAGGCAGTTGAGAGGATGGATATAGTATGTCCCTCTCTTGTAGAAAGGAATATACTAGAGATGCCTAGACAATTTTACTGTTGAAGCCTATGCTCAAATCAGATTGAAATGGACCCAGATAATCTGTTTCATTGTGCTATGACTCTATCAACTATTTTTCCCAATAAAATATTTGCAACAGATTCGACTGCACCGCTGAGTTCAGATAGGCCTTCTGTAGGCAAGATCTGAATGCCAAGAACTTCAGCTGTGCTGACACTTACTATCCTCCATATGGACCTCATGTGGATTATACTTTCCCCCCACTACTGACACCACTATTTTAATATGGAATATATTGTTAGTTATGCTGAATTTTTAAAGTGTTTTAAAGAATATTGTTGCTTTTAATACATAGTTGTTTGTAATTTGTCATTTTAAAGGTTGTTACCCACCCTGCCTGGGACCTTTGGGTATAGGGCGGGATACAAATATAAATAATAAAATAATAATAAATAAAATATCTCCAGGAATATAGCTTTTATAACCCATAGAGGGCAAGGACCAAGCAGGTGCTTTGACACATATCTGCAATAAGGTTCACATCCTTAAATAGCAATAATTTTGTTTTTTTCCCCATAAGTTGCATTCATATTCAAATAATACACAGCTATCTTGATAATCAACTGGAGGAATTCTGACCAGATGAAAGTTATTTCACTACACAAACTATGTTTTAAATTTTCTCTAAGGTGCCTTGAGGCCATTCAGTGACCTTTTAAATAAACTGCAGACACACTTCCTATTATCTCTCCCCCTTTTTTCTCCTCCATTATCCATTACTCAAAGTTCTTGCACTATCTCCCATTTCAGATTTCGGAATGCTGCAAGTTCTGTTCTGCCTTGCCCTGAATGCACAGAGATAGGCAAATAATAAACCATAGCAATGTGTATAGTGCTTCTATTGAGGTCACAGCGGTGATATTATAGGCTCAGCCCCTCCATCCCTGCATGCTCAACTTTGATAAGTCCTCCTGTTTTTGGTGGAGGCAGGTTCTCATAAGTTTCCCTGCACTTCACCCGAACAGGAAAACATGGAGTAACAGGATATTCCACAATGAAAGTCCCTAAAACGACTGTTAAAAAAAATAAAAAATAAATCTGGGGTATCAGGTTCTAATGCTCAGCTACTGCAGAGAATCTTTAAACCTGTCAAACTGGAAATTGTTGTGCATCCCAAACATATTTTTAATCCAAGGTGTGCAGAGGATTCCTGTTTCCTTTCAGGACTCTAAATACAGATGCTAGTGGAGGACTGTCTCAGTCCAAGTTCAAGATTCCTACATTTTAGTCTTATTTCTTCCCAAATTCAACATGCATATTGAAACTGTAAAAATTTTATAATACTATTTTTAAACTAGTTTGGAAGCCTGTTTGTTTGTACATCTTTCAACTTATTAGTCTTCCTGTTTTAGAGAAAATACCACAATCAGTGGTTATTTGTATGGTGTTGTGGGGTTTAGGGATTTCTCTTTGGTATCAATTCTTCAAACAGAAACCAGGTTATATTTCACAACTACCCGTGGTTTCTAGTAGGGATGTGCACAGATATTCATAACATTTGTTATTCGTACAAATTCATACAAATTTAGAAATGTGTACACAAATCAAATATTACAATTTTCATACATTGCTATTTGTATGAATATGAATGTTTCTGGACATTCATATGAATAATTTGGCCATTCATTAAACTGGGGAGGTGGGAAAGCGGCTGTGCCAGTCACATCTGAAATGGATCTAGAGTGCATTCAACATGGATTGAGAGCATATTAAAAGTGGATTCAGGTCATATTTGATGCTTCAGAATGGATTTGTTATGAAATATGTATCACATATGTATCTTGGATACGCATTTGTTTGTATCGGATACAGTACTTGTACAAATTTGTACAAATACATTCTTATTGAATAGAAATTTACCACATTCAAAAGTGTCTATTCATATGAATACAAATTTTTGAGCATTCAATTCATTACAAACCAAATGACAAAAAACAAATTCATGCACATCACTAGTTTCTAGCATAACTATCAACAAATCTGTTGCCTTTATAGAGGCTGTATTTATATTCAGTTAAAAAAAAAATAGCTGTGCCTTAAATCAAATATAGCTTTAATAAATTCACACCAGAATTTGAGGGTGTTTCTACACTAGCTGCGGAAACCGGTTTAAACCCACCCACCCCCTTAGGTAAGATTTAAAGCACTTACCTTAAACGGCTTCTGCACTGCAGACCTGATTGGAGACTCTTTGCAGATGCCACTTCCACATTTTGGCGTGCAAGACCAGTTTTTAAAACTGGTTTTGCCACCAAAATCGGGATTAAACATAAGACCTGAAAAATCAGGTCTTGCATCCGTCTCTTTGCCTGGATGTGTGCAGAAGCAGGACACCATGGGAAGGGATGGATGTCCCTCCGGCTGCCATGTTGGGAAGGGCAGAAGCAGGACTGCCTGCTTCTGAAGCCCCTCCCCTGCGTGCCGGGCCCTGCCAGAAACACATGGTGACTGGCAGCTCACCGCTCCTGTCCCGTGGCTCCAGGAGTGGCGTTGGGAGCGCACAAGCCGGAGGACTTTGGAATGGGTATTGATGCATCTGTACAGTACCCACTCCATCCGTTCTCCGGAATTCGGCCTCCCCGTGTGTGTTCGGATGCGCAAGCACCCTTCAGATCACTCACTATTTGTGACGGATCCTCAGGAGGGCAGATCGCCAAAAAACCTGATCTTTTTAGACCTGTTTTTTGGGAGCCAATGCGGAAGCACCCTGAGTTTGCATGTCAGTTGTCCTGTATTCAAAAATTACTTTTTGTTTGTTTGCTTACTTGCTTGCTTTACACAACACTCTTTGAGCACTTGAAAAGCGTTGCTGCTTCTGATGCAGGTTTGTTTGCTTGTTTTTAAGGTCTACTCATTACATGGATTTACAGATGCCGGAAGAGGGGGATTCTATGGGAAGGTGAGAGTGCTTTGCCTTGTTTTGCACCTTGTTAAGGGAAACATCATTTATGGTGCCACAGATCCCTTGGCAGTCTGAAAGCAGGTGGCAACCAGCAAGTCCAGGTGAATAGAGCATTGGCTGAAAGAAGTGGAACAAAAATAGAGGGGTTCCTGCAGCTTTCCATCCTGCTTAAGGAAGAAAGAGTATAACGCAGCTGCTGAAAGGAATAGTTTAAGCCAGGAAGACAGCAGTCATCAACATTGTAAAGCCTCCTGTGAAGGCATGCAGACGGAACAAGCTCTTCAGTTTTCACTTTTTTGTTATTAACAGCTGCCACCGCTTTTGTATAAGGAGGGCTGCTCAGGATCACATTTCTGCATTCAATTTAGACTTGGCAGCAACCGTTTTGGGGGCAGGAACAAGTCTGAATATTGAAACAGTGGAGGAGAGTTACCAGTGATTGGCAGGTTGTGCTGAGCAATCAACCACAGCAGAGGAGGAAAAAATTCAGACCTGAGTGTAGTTACTGCGGTAGGGGACACAGCTCTGAGTTCCTGGGATCATCTGCAGTTTAAGCACTTTTCCTGGGATCATAGGCAATATATGTTCTTTAACTACCCAGGTCTGCCTTCTTAATGCAATTTTATCCAGAATTCATTCTGAAGAACAAGGTAGACCTGCTTGTGCATAGCCAGGGTCTTAGAGGTGCTAGCATGTGGCATTAGTGTGCCAATCCCAATCCCATCTCATCCTCAGTCCTAATGTTAATTAAGAGTGGCATGAATGCACATAGGTGTGAAATAACCATCTCTGAGCCACCTTTGAGGAGCCAGTTTGGTCTAGTGGTTAGGGAGCTGGACTCTTATCTGGGAATACCGGGTTTGATTCCACCCTCCCCCATGAAGGCAGATGGGTGACCT
Source organism: Aspidoscelis tigris stejnegeri (assembly GCA_023333525.1). Taxonomy (NCBI): domain Eukaryota; kingdom Metazoa; phylum Chordata; class Lepidosauria; order Squamata; family Teiidae; genus Aspidoscelis; species Aspidoscelis tigris. Next base: position 11,979,153 of record JALMGA010000006.1, on the reverse strand, counting down.
TGAGCTAGTCACAGCTCTCTTCTGAGCTCTCAAAGCCCCACCCATCTCACAAGGTGTTCTGTTGAGGGGAGAAGAATAGAAAGCTTTGTCATCCACTTTGAGTCCCTTTAAATGGGTGAAAAAAGCAGGGTAGAAAAGCCAACCCTCCTCCTCCTACTACTGTACATTTACATTACTTGATTAAGACTGGAGAAAAGCTATTAGTTTTGTTTTTCACTGAAGAAACCAGCATTGCAGTGGTGCAAGCATGGTAAGATATATCCCAAAATGCAGTGCAAAAGCTGTCATTATTTCAGACTGTATCTCCATTTCATGACCAAAATGCCTTTCTCAGTCCCTGCAAGGTAGTCTCCATTTCTTTCCCCAACTGAAACTTCTGGGAGGAGTTGATAGCACCTTATAGACTCATCACAAATGCCTCAAAGCTCAGTGCATGAGGAACAACACCTAAGCTACTATGGTGCACACTGGGAAGGCCTCACAGTGTGGTTAAGTAGCCTCAAAAAACTGTTACAGCTTACATGGAGGCCATAAATATATACTGGTATAGATGTTCCTTTTTTTAACATGAGTCACCTGATAGTAATGATGCTGGGATCTTAGCTGACTCTGCACAAAGCCATAGCACCTTCCACTGTGAAAATGGAGATATGGTGTGACACCGATAAACTCTTCTGATTTACTTGGTAAACAAGAGGATTGGGAAAGGTTTTCTTTTGATTGTTTGTTTTAAGTAGCAGATAATGGTAAAATACCTTTTTGAAATGCTTTCGGCATTAGTAAGGAGGCAAAGTCTTCTAACTGTTGTGAAATATACAAATAAAATGGACAACATTGTGATTAGACTTAACCTGATTAGATCATTTTGACTAGACCTATACTTTGCAGAAAAGCCTTGCAGCAACTTGGCTCTGCCATTGTGCAAATAACACTTGAGTCACATCAGAAAAAAGTTATTGGGTGCCTTACGACCAAGAAGCAGCAGTAGGGCTGACTGATCTGTCCTTCATTCATCTTTGAGAAGCAGTTTAAAATGAAATCTGAACTGCTGCAGCCCTTCCAACACTCTTTGAACTCCCCTGCATAAAAACCTGTGCAAGCAATTCAAGAGCAAGATCTAGATAGCCTAGAAAAAGCAAAATCAATGCACTTTTCTTACATGAATGAATGAATGAATTGCACATAGATTAGATTGGTAGAAAGAAAATGAAATGGGTATTATTTATGATTATGATTTTATCTATGGAACTGCACACAGGATTTGCTATGTGCAAGGATTTTTAATTCCAAAATGGGACTCCAAAATAGGATAAAAGAAGAAGAGTTGGCTTTTCTACCCTGCTTTTCTCACCCACTTAAGGGGACTCGAGGTGGCTGACAAAGCTTTCTATTCTTCTCCCCACAAGTGAATACCCTGTGAGGTAGGTAGGGCTGTGAGAGCTCAGAAGAGAGCTGTGACCAGCCCAAGGTCACCCATCAGGCTTCATGGGGGAGGGCGGAATCAAACCCAGTATTCCCAGATAAGAGTCCGGCTCCCTAACCACCAGACCAAACTGGCTCACTCATTCTAAAAGTCACCCCTTCTTATGCCCATTGACTCTACCAAAGTTTTTGATGCACTCTGCAAAGCTCTGTGGTATCCAGATGGTTTAAAACAGGTCTTACACTAAACTTGTTAGGGTGGCAGCAGAGTCATGAGAGTATCCAGCTGTCATTCAGGCTGCCAGAAGCTAGGTTGTTCAGAAATGGTATCTGAGCTTATGTAGACTACTCAGTTCAAGGCATTTTTTACCTTTCTTGTACACAAACTGATGTAATGTGTGTCTAAAGAGAAAGGAGACATGTAAAGTTCATATCCAACCTTTGCTTGCCACCTAGAGACTTGATATTTGTATTTATTTAGCCAGAGATGTACAACTAACTGAACTACAACATATATCAGGGCAAAGGGACCAGTATTGTAGAGCAAAACAAATATAGCCACAAATGGGATGTAAATGCAGGGCTGAGGCTATTTGAGCTGCATCCCTGGGTCATACCTTATAATTTTCAACCTGGAAGAGGGACAAACTTGCTCTTGCAGTCAAGACTGTATTATATATTTATAAGAGAGTATAGATTTAAATAAAAACACAAAATGCTTTTATCTGAAATCAGTAAAAGCATCTTGCAATTCCTCTTGCAGACATAACGCTTCAGTACATCAGTCCTGCTGTCCAACGTATGGCAACACTTTCAAAATTAAGCTCAGCAAGCTTTTGAAAAGAAAATAACTTGGTTTGTAATACTCAGGCCTGGTACAGTAGGAGAAGTTTCAGTTAGAGAGAAAGTATGCCAAACTTCTACATAGTTTTAAGCAACTAACTTTGCATGTCCAAGTGCTCAGTGAACTGGATCTGCTAATCTCTTTTCCAGAATTTCTGTGCCTTATCTGATTGCCAGTTGGCCAAAGACAACTCTCTATGCAACTTGAGCAAAACTGAGCATATGCCGCCAAACGTGTTGGCTGGATGCTCTCAATTTACAAAGGCAAATATGATGTTATAATTATTCTATGTGTGTGACTTGCAATATATTCTAGATGCTAAGTGGAAAAAAAAAACCCACAGTCTAAGGGCAAACAATTTTTTTATCATTGATTTCAATCTGAAATCTCTCTCTCTCTCCCCCCCCCCCCCAAATATTTCCATGGCCACTGAAACAGAGGTAGTTAAATTTAAAACATGAATGCAAATTTGGTCCTTTTTAAAATCAAAAAGCCACCACCACTACATCATACAGAGCAAAATGGAGAACTACACACATTGGTTTATCACTTTGGCTAAACTCCTTTCCCTCTCTACCTATATCTTTAAGTTGTTTATTCACACAGCAGAATGGAATGGTAGTTTCAGATGGGTCTTATCTGTATTGCATCATCTTTTGACCTTATGGGAATATATGCAGGACTTATTTACTTACTCCATCCCCATGACCATGTTGGCAGGATCCAAATGATCCAAAGTGGTGTCATGGAAGTGTTCATGCTCACATTTTCTGCCATAAGCCCTGTTAGTAAAGCTAATAGTGGCAGGGCAGGAAAAAGCACGTGAATGGAAGGAGAAGGAGAAGGAGAAGAAGGAGGAGGAGGAGGAGGAGGAGAGTTGGCTTTTCTACCCTGTTTTTCTCACCCACTCAGTGGGACTCAAAGTAGCGGACAAAGCTTCTGTTCTTTCACAACAGACACCCTGTGAGGTAGATGGGGCTGTGAGAGGTCAGAAGAGGGCTGTGACTAGCCACAGGTTACTCAGCTGGCTTCATGGATGAGTGTGGAATCAAACCCAGTATTCCCAGAGAAGAGTCCTGCTCCCTAACCACAAGACCAAACGGGCACAGTGTTATGTTCTGGCCCTCCCAATGAACTACTGAAGGTGCAGACTTCTATTTCCTTTAAGGTTATAAACATAGGTTTACTTTGGAAAACATAGAAAGTGGCCATCCCCCCCTCCCCTTCATAAACAGGCTTAGCCAGAAATGTCAAAGGCATGGAACTAAAAGTCTCCAGCTCTGATATTTTTGCAGCTGGAAGCTGCGAGGAGGAACATGTGATTGGCACATTTCATGCTCTAAGGATGAAACAAAATTCTGCCCTTGCAATGGCAACGACCACTGTCATGCAGAGTCCACTTTACTACAATGGATTGGCCCAACAAAGTGCTGTTGGCCAGGTTCATGAAGCTAGCTCTAAAAAGAGCTTATTACGTCAGTACATAATGCACTATATACTACTGTAGCTTGCGATGATATAGTTGGCATGTGCTACAAAGGAAATTTCATTTGCTCTGTCAACCATTGAATGCTTTCATTCAAACATAGGTATGTAAATATAGAGCATGCTCCCATAAGGTCCCACCTGCACTAAATTAAGCAACTATGCAATCTGTTTCCACAATTGCTTGTTTCTGACCACATTTCTAAGTTGCTTCAGGGATGGTCAGAGATTCATATAATGAAACAGAATGTGGATCCATTAAAAAGAATATGTGGAAATTCTCGTTCAGCCTCATAAGCAGAGCAAATGCATAGAGGAAAACTACCCTCAGGGTTGTGTAAAGTCTGGGACCGTGATGATGGAAGATCAAAAACATTTTTTTTTAATCAAACAAAAAACACCACACTTCAGTTAGATTACAGACCTACTGAACACTTAGAACATCATAGCTGGAAAGCTTCATTGTGGCTTGCAAAGCATAAACACACGGAGCAGAATGATAGGGCAAGCATTTCTGAATACTTCCCAATTATAAGATTTTTGAAAGACAAAGACAAATAAACGTTGAATAAGCAAGGCCCTACCTCCTTTTTTAAGTCTTTTATTTCAGGAAGCTTAAAGCAGAAACTTGGAAATAATCATCTTCTTGAAGTTCAGAGACTGCTTTGAAACTGTATTCTTCAGAGGTAGACCAAACCAGCAAATTGTGTGCAGATGGTATTCAGTGGCTGGACCAGTGTACTGGATTCATGGATCCCTGCACCATTTTGCTGTGCTTCCAGAAGCAGTCCCGGAAGTGAACTCCTTCTGAGAAGCCTACTACACTAGTTGATTTTTTTTTAATTTGTATTTTATTAGAGTATTCCTTTGGAGGCTGGAGATTTTTGTTCAAAGACTCCAAAGTCAAGCTGGGCCGGTTCATCACAGTATAGATAGCCTTTGTCCCAAACTACCCATAACCCCTCTGTTCTTGGATCAGATTTGGCCCATAATCTGCCTTGCAAGGTACAAGTCAAAACATCATGCATGGATCCTGCCCAAGGCCCTTTTTGCATTGGCTCTTATTCTGGTTTATATCTTGGACCAGGGACCTACTGTCTTCATGCTGATGCAGTCAACAGCAGACCCTGCCTGGGGCCTGATGTATTTTGCACTACACTAACATATGGAGGCCAGGTCTTTATTCCTGGATATAATCCAGAATAAGGCCCAGTCCAGAAAGGGCCTTAGAATCTTGTGTGAGCTCAGATATGTTAATTATTTACAGTGGACAGTAATAATTCATCAGAAGGGCTGTGGAGCTATTTTTGCACATTCTTCCCTCTATGGAGATGCAGCTAGTCATAAAACTTATAAAAAAAATTGAAGGAATTTTAAGAAGACAAGTTTACACTTGATAGTTTTGTTTATTTGTATTTTATTTGAGTATTCATAATGGTAGCTCTTATTTAAATAGATCACTCAAAGTTTTGTCTTGTATCTGGAGGGAAAAAAAAAATAACCAATGCTGTTCATAATATCAGAGAGTGGTTGCTGAAGCAGGAACCTAACAGGAGATGCTAAACAAAGATATAAATATAGTTAATGGGGAACTTTGAAGCTTTTAAAAAAATGAACGGGGGAGGGGGGAAGCCTTTATCCATATGTTCTATTAATAATGCCAAATGGCAGGAAATACTTGCGCCAAATAAATGCTCCAGCAAAGACCAATGGTTTTAATGGTCAGAGTAGGAGGCTGTGGAGAGCTGCCAGGAAAATAAAATAACCCACTCATCCCACACACATAGAAGGACGCATCTCGCAATACGAATATGGCACTATGAAATGGTGCCTGCTCGACTCTTAAGAAATTTAATGGAAGCTTTGTAACTGAATAATAGGCACTCAATTTTATTAGAAAAACAGGGGAATCAATGAAGAAAATAATGGGTCCTAACCTTAGATTCTACTATATACTTATATATATAGTTTTTGATAGGTTTATTAGGATTTTTGGCACACTATTACATGTATTTCAATGTGCTGTGCAACATAACAGAAGGAGAAAATATAAACTTAAAAACATACAAGTATAAACAATGAAAACTATCAATTTGTTCATTAATTTGACCTTTCTCCACATGGGCACACCCATGAGCAAATTTTTTTTTCCTTTTACACACCCACCCACCTATAAATGTCTTTGTGCTTATCATATTTTTATCTATAACAAAAGGGGGGTTATATAGGGTTAGCAGCCATTAAAAAGCTAATACCATTCATACCATTATTTCGTCATCAAAGGTCATGAGCAGACACAGCAGAAAACGTAGTAGTAGTAATAGTGGTAGTAGTAATAGTAGTAGTAGTAGTTCCGTTCTTAAGAATAGATCACAGTGGGGCAGCTGTCCTTTTCTGCAAGCATTCCTCAAAGTCCCCTTCTGCCAACTATGCCCTTATTAGTTGGTGCTTGTGCCTACTCCATCGTGGAAACTGCTGACACTCCCTACTGGTTACTATTGCCCCTTGGACTTTTCTCTAAGCTGATCAGCCACTGTGACATTCCTCTAACCTCCAGATGCCAGTTGATTGTAACTGCCCCCTCAACACAATTTCTCACAATACACAATTTCGTTGGAATGTGATTTTGTGCCATGGATATTTATTTCTGCTCTGAGCCAGTTTGGTCTAGTGGTTAAAGAGCTGGTCTCTTATCTGGGAATAGTGGGTTTGATTCTGCCCTCCTCCATGAACCCAGCTGGGTGACCTTGGGCTAGTCATAGCTCTCTTCTGATCTCTCACAGCCCCACCCACCTAACAGGATGTCTGTTGTGGGGAGAAGAATAGAAAGCTTCGTCAGCCGCTTTGAGTCCCCTTAAACGGGTAAGAAAAGTGACGTAGAAAAGCCAGCTCTTCTTCTTCTTCCTTCATCTGGTCAGTTGGGTATGCCATTCAGAAGCTTTGTTGAATGACTGTGTATACAAACGTATGCAAATATATGTAGCAGCACAAGAACTCGTGCACATACAAACATACCCATATAAATTTGGGAGTGGTTCTTTGTGTGTGTGTGTGTGTGTGTGTGTTTGTGCAGCTCCACAGAACTATGTGTGAAGCTTGTGAGAAGTGTGGTTTGAATAACAAAGGTCTGTTCAAATGCTGTGGAAGTTTGGATAGATGCCTGACAAAGAGTTCACAATGTAATGTACTCACTCCCACACTAGTTACAATAATGGCTGAAGCTGCCTATGATACAGAGCAAGAGGCCAATAAAAGTAAGAAGGAAGGAAGGAAGGAAGGAAAGAAGGAAGGGAGGGAGGGAGGAGGAAGGAAGGTCTCTTCTCACATACCTTACAAAAATGTGGAATAATTCTCTTAATACCTCTCCCTCCTTCCACCCCCATGCTTCCTTCCTATGTGGGCGGAAAGCAACATTGTATTGTTAAAAAAAAGGATTGTTTATTCCAATTATTTCACTAAGTAGTATAACTTTTAAATGCATAACAGCAGACATAAAATTATTCATAAAATGTCCTGAACAAGGGATGATTTCTTCTAGGTCACTCTGACCAAGATTAAATAGAGTTTGAGGGGGTATTCCAGGCAAATTGAATAAATGTTAATTCTACAGTTACTTTACCAAGGCATACTTGACATGCACAGTACTTGTAATGTTTCCATTAGTATCATAAAAACTATTTAAATTAAAAACAGTCAAACTTTGCCAATGTACATTTTCTATTTCTGATTTAAAAGGGGAAAAAAGGAAAGGAAAGGAGGGAGGAGCTCTCAAAGACGGAGAACATCCAAAAAATTTAAATGTATGATTCTCTAGTTTGTAACCATATTGTTAATCCTGTTTGTTTTCACCATGTGATAATGGAAAGGAAATAGTTGCATTCCCCAACTAAACTACATTTTTTTCTGAATCCTGGGTTGTATATCCACTTAATGTACCTCCACTTAGCAACTGAAGGCGTTTCTGCAACTGACCTTATCCTGGAATACATCCCAGGATATATCCTGGAATATATCCAGAATATAACTTATTCTGGAATATATCCCAGAATAGGGGCCTGGTGTCTGCAAGTCCGTATGGATTATGGAAGGCCCTAGGAGAGGCTGCCATATAATGCATTCTTTGAGAGAGAGAAAAAGAGAGAGAGATGAAGTTTTGACTTAGACCCCAAGCTCCAAGGCATTTATGTTTTGTTGCTATATAAGGGCAGTGGAAAAGTGGGGATTAAGTTCACCAGGGAGTATGTAACTCCATGCACATTTGCTAGAGTTTTTCCTATAGATTAGCTAGAATCACACTGACTTCTGAATCAATTGAACATCTAATAAGCAGCTGTAAACATTGAAAATTGTATAATATGCATTCTTGGAGTTTATATTTACATAAGGCTTACCAGTACCTCCCTGGAGATTTAAGCTCTTTAGTCCAACATCTCTTATTTTGGGGTATATATCTGTCAAATGAATGAATGAATGAATGAATAATAAATAAATAAATAAATATTTTCCTTCATGAATCAGACAATTACTAGATTAATGTGGTCGAAATGTGGTTGCTTGTATTCCCCCTCAAAATAGTGCCAAATTACTTTATTACTTTCAGCCAATGTTTGAAAACTACGTACGAGCAATAATTTGCATTTCTATGGTACATCTTAGGGAGCTATAGAAAACAATACTTAAGACGAGTTTGCACATAAACAACATATGTTAGAAGTCAAAATAATATAGTGGAAACTTTCTCTGTTCATTTACAAAGGAGCAGAATGGCTCTCATTCTAGCATTCCATCAATGTCAGTTCTAAAACACATGTTCCACATCTGTAGCTCATACGAGGGATTTTATTTATCTTCCTAATGAGCATTTGAAAATACAGTATTTAAAGATGGAGGAAATACAATGTGCTTGATCTCATATGTTCTCAAAAAGCTACACCAGTCTTATGCTTGTTCACATGTCATGTACAATAGTTTCCAGTGTATGACATCCCATGACTGAGAATTACAGGGAAGTGAAAGAGGGCAAGTCTCCAAATGAAATGTGTGGAGTTGAATCAGAAAGATGGACCCATACTCTACTTTTTGTGGCCCTATCCCATGGGCTTCCAGTATAAATGATCAGATTACATGTTACTTTACTATGCATCTCCCTTATACATGCTAACATACATTATACATCTGAACTTTGCAGATACTTAGGTATAAGGGTGAACACGAACACAATTTTTGGCATTAAATTGGAATCAAATATCCAAAGATTGGAATTGATTCAAATGTTTTAAACTCGAATGTGTTCACATTCGACTAGAATTAAATATATTCAAATCTATCCATATGAATCTTCAATTTGTATTTGAAGATACGAATATCAACAGCTTTCGTAGGTGTCCATGTCCATCCATATGTATCTGTATGCATCCCATATTTATCTTGTATGCATCCTGTTTTCATCCCATACATATCCGTACAAATGCATACGGATACGAATGAGATGCATACGGATATGTATGTAATGCGTGCATATCCGTACACATACGAATGTCCAAATAATTTGTACGAACGATTCAAAAGATTCAAAATTTGTTTGAATTGGATGCGAATTCGAATGTCCAAATTCAAAGGAACTGAATGTTGAATGTTTTGAATATTCCTGCACATCCCTACTTAAGCCCTGTCCCCATGCAATTGAAAGTCTGCTGGAACTCTTCTTTTGCCTCTGAGCGGCCCCATTCCAGGCTTTACAAGGCACTTAGGGAGCTTAGGAAAGTGAGACACCCGCAATAAAATACATGCACTTTAAAGAAGAGTTCCAGCGCTCTTTCGGCGATTCGCGGGTTTTGCTCGCTATATCTGCCTTGAGGACGCTCCGTGGCAAAAGGGGCGGGGATTGCTTGCCTGCACACACAGCCAAAAAGCATTCACACATCTGAGAAATGCAGCAGGTTCGCTTCCTTTCCTTTGTAAAAAGAGCCAGAATTGCTCAGAATTGAAACATTGTTATCAGTGATCTGTGAAAGCCTTAAAAGAGAATGAGCGATCGCGCTGCTGATGCCTGCAGCCGCTGACTTTCCTGGGGCAGAAAGCCTTTTCTTAACAGAGAACTGAGGGAAAGTAAGTGCTGAAAATGAATGAATGAGCGATCATCTGCCTTTGCTAGGGGCGGGAAGCTGTTTCAGGAGACGGAGATCTGCCTATTTTTCCTTTTAACAAGAGAGGGGGCGGGGGGGGGAAGATGCGGGGAAAGGAAACAGGCTTCCTTGGGGACGGAAAGTCCGTTTAGATTGCGGGTACCATGGGGGCGCTTATTCCGGAAGTGGAGGGGACTTTTAAAGTCAGCTATAACAGAGTGACAGCAGAGGAAGCTGAGAGGGGCTAATAAGTCTTTTGGGGATTGGGCCTTAGATAGATTCTGCAGCTGTCTTCCCAAAGATGTGGTGGTTGAACACCTGTGGCTGACTGGTTGCTGGCTTGCTCTTTTGTGTCTCTCCCATTCGTGGTCCTTACCACTTAGTTCTGCCAGAAAACTTGCCAAGGTGTGCGTTATGGAATCCACCTAAAATTCTTCTTATAACTGATTGGTTTAGACACTCAGAGTGCTACATAGCAAACTTTAGATGATCTGATATTTTCTCACTGTTTCTTTTAAAAATGCAAGGTGAGTGACTCTTTCTGCTGTAAGGTCAGTGTAACCAAAAATGCCGTTGTGCTGTTAATTCTTGTTGAAAAGAGATATTTGAATGCCAAAATATGTTAGTTCACATCTTAGCATTGCACCCTACTTAGAAGCTCATAATAACGCATTTTGTTCCTCCAGGTCCATTTCCTCCCCCTTGCAATAAGAAACTCATAATACTAGGCTTACTGCATCCCTTTAGACCAGTGATGGCCAACCTATGACACGCATGTCACAGGTGACACGCCAAGCCCTTTTGGGTGACACACCTGGTCACCCTAGCACCTGGGTGTGTAGTGCTTGCTTGTTCTTGAAGTGTACAAAATACCAACTTTCAACTGAAGATTTAGCAAATGAAATTCAGCAACAAAAGTCACTTATGTAAAGAATTTTTTTTTGCTTTTAATAAAATAAATATATCAAAAATATAACTTTTTACTAGAGCTACAAATATCACAAAATTACGGATATTTCTAGATATGACACAGCACCCGAGTTAAGCTAGGTTTTCTTGTGAATTTTGACACACCGAGCACAAAAGGTTCACCATCACTGCTTTAAACAATCAAGCATGCTGGAAAAAAAACTTGTCAGCCTCAAGCACTACCCCCCCCCCAAAAAAAGAGGGCGAGGGAATGTCCCAAATGGTCTATTAAGCTCTGGAAGTTCTCTCCTTTATTCTCCCATCTAATTATTAGTTCTGGAATTATTGATGGCATTGGCTGATGGATTGTTTACACATAGCCTTCTTATTAGACTACAATTTGGGGGACAGATTAATATTTATTTTGGTCAGGGAGCAGACAAATGAAATAAACATGAAACACTATAAAAACGCATTGATGTTTCAAGGCATTATAAAATACAATGAAAAGTACTAGCTTTTCTTCACCCAGAGGATCATCAGTCTATGGAATCTGCTGCTAGAAGAGCTGGTAACATCAACTCAGTCTAAGTATCTTTAAGAAAGTGTTAGCCAAATTCATGGATGGCAGATGTATAAATGGTTCCTAGAATGGATGCCTAATTGTGTGGATGAAACCACAAAGTAAGCCAATTGTGTAGATTCATTTAATGTTTCTTATTCTATTGTTAAAAGCAGCTATTAGGTGGGATTGTGGTGCTAAGGATAGAAGAAGGGAATTTTCAATTTTCTGCTTATGTTGTAACCCCAGTGGTCTTACTACTGTTGTACCCCCAGTGGTCTTACTACTAGTACAGTGGTCTTACTACTATTATTCTACTCAAGACTCAAGAAACCATGAGATGAAAGTCAGTTTCAGGAAACAATATGCATTTTGCATCTGGGATGATGACATAGGTGGGAAATAGCTGAAATTTGACAGGGCTGAGGGCTTTCCCACCCTCTTTCACAGCAGTGGAGTCTCGAGCTTAGAATTTAAAAGCAGAGGATGAGATTCAATAGGCAAACACAACATTTTAATATGCTAACAGTGTGGAGAAGAGCAGCACATCCCCTTGACAGCACATCCCCAAAAACTGTTCAAATTGCTTCCAGGGCTTTTTAAACAACTGTGGACCAGAAGCATCATAACAGTATCTATTGAAGCATGGTGTGGGTAGAGTATGGCATCCATTCCTATCCTAAGGAATCTGCATGTGGGCTGAGAAGCAACAGTTTGATCTGAAAATGGAACATCATCATGTGGAATGCCAGGCTGGATGAATCAAAAGTCAGAAATAGGTTTCTCAGAAGAAATGTTCCCTATCTCAGATGATACCACTCTGATGGTAAAAAGTGAAGAAGAATTTAGGAGCCTTTTGATTAGGTTGAAAGATGGAAGGACAAAAGCAGGGGCCTTTCTGCACTTAGCTGATTAGGCTGCCATGAACTAGGGCTGGTAAACTTCTGGTAAAGGTGGACTATTCATACTTGTCATGAGGAATGACTCCTCAAAGCATCCATTATTGGCCAGAAGTGCAAATGGTCCTCCTGTTCAACAGGTCGCACCGCTGTGTCCAAAGCTGGAAGTTCCACCTCCCCATTACCATGACTGGCTGTTCCATGGCATGCTCAGACACCATTGTGAGAGGGGCATGTTTGAGCAGAGGGACACATTATGGCTGATCATCTGCAGTGCCCACTACTTGGTTGCTGATGGAATGCCCCTCTCACAACTCAATGACTGGACACTACTCCTGGGGATTGGTGTTTTGGTCACGTCAGAGGTCAGTGATTGATCACAGCCACCAAAGCCACAACACCTGAATGGACAATGCCTCCCCTGTCCACTGACTGCAGGGAACCAGAAGAAGAGCGAAGGATCGAGACACTGGATGCTTCAGGTAAGCTTCTGGTCAACGTTGGTAAAGGTGTGGAGCACAATTTAGTGAACTTCTGGGGTGGCAGGGGAGGCTTGGAGGCTGTAACAGCTTACTCCATGTGTGGATGCTCTTTGCCAGAAGTTCACTACTTGTTGACTACCGGCCTAAGTGTGAATAGGCTTCAGGTTTGAACTTCAGCATTAAAAGAAATAAGATCATGTAATTTGGTCTCATCACTTCCTGGCACTAGAAGCTGTACAAGATCTTATTTTTCTGGGCTCAACGTTCACTGCAGTTGGTAACTGCCATCAAGAAATTAAAAGATGTTTGCTCTTTGGGATGAAAACTATGGCAAACCAGAACAGTATATTAAAAAGCACAGGCACCACCATGACGGCAAAGGTCCATATAGTAGAGGTTATGGTTTTCCCAGTAGTAAGGTTTTCCAGTTGTGGGATTTGGACAAATAAGGGATACTGAACACTGAAGAACTGAGTCTTTTGAACGGAGGTTCTAGAGAAGATTTCTGAGAGTTCCTCGGACTGCAAGATCAAATCAGCCAATACTAAAGTTAGTCAACTCAGAACATTCACTGGAAGGACAAATAGTGATATTGAAGCTTAAACACGTTGACCACATAATGAGAAGGCAGGAGTCATTGGAAAAGGTCAAGATGCTGGTAAAGACTGAAGGCAAATGACAAAGGGGACAATAGAAGATGGGATGGATAAACAGTGCACATGACTTGAGCAGACTCCAGGAGACAGCAGATTACAGAAGGGCCTGGAATGATATGGTCCATGGGGTCACATCTACTACCTTCTCTGCACTGAATGTGCAAAGAAGGGGAAACCATTGTGTAGATACCACGCCTCCATCACTGCACATTCAAGTTGCCATAAAGGTGCCAACTCTAGAGGAAAGTAATGTCTGCCAGCTGCTTTGTTTCTGCTTTTGGCACTAATTGCTTAATTTCTGCAGTCTACAGTGTTGATAGGTTTGTCTGTAGAAGGTTGGGTTGTAGAAATTCTAGAGATGTTTCAGTACCTGGACCTGTGGCAAAGTATGGTTGACAACTGAGTTTCCAGCAGGTTGTTGTATGTGGCACATTATCCTAAGGATCTTAAGTTGTATGTTACCAGTTGTGATTCACCAAAAGCAGGACTGATCCATTGATCTAGGAAGCCTGAATGTGCAGGACCGAGAACTGGGTATTTTTGGCATCAGTTTAGGGACTTTTCAGGAAACCTTCTTCCCTGTCAGTAAAGTTCACACATATCAAAAAGAAGAGAATACTGTCTTTACCCTAAGTGTCACTTGGAAGTCACTGACATCAATACTGGCTGTGTGTGATTCAATCAACTACTTACTTGAAGCAGCGAACTGCAAAGTGTATTGCACCATTAACATTTCCCCCCTCGCTGCTCATTGATTCTGTGACCTCTTGAGAGGTAGCCACATTGGTTGTGAAAAACAATGTATCCGAAGTAAAAACAGTTATTTAAGAAGAGCGTGGAAAGAACTTTACTGGTCCCAAAGGTCTCAAAATGCATTAAGGCTCAGATTTTATGCATTCGGCATCTATCCAGGAAAATATCTGTGCAGACAATGGGGGTCGGGGAGAGAAAATCAACAGAGAAGATCATAGCCAAAAGGAAGACATGGACGGGGTGGGGTGGGGGGGATGCAATGCTTGGGTTCTACACTTTCAACTGCAATCCCATGTGTTTGTTTTCAGGGGGTAGTGCAGAAATGTCTTCCTATTGTATAAAATCCTGCGCCCCACATTGGTTTCATGCAAATACCGTTTCCCAGCATCACTACTCTGTCTCCCTTGGGACACATTTATTACCCTAGCTGTCTACTGCCAGAGACAATTATGTCACTAAACACTACCATTCTATTTGTCTTACTGTGCCAGAAACAAGCTTGAGGGAGATGCTGAAATAACTGTCTTCTAGGCCCTCTCATTTGCAAATTGGCCCTGGATGGCTTAACTGGCTTCAATAGATGCACTCCAAGAAATCCAGGGTGACTGTTAAAAGGCTTTAAAAAAATGTGTGTGTGTGTGTGTTTCTGTTGTGACATGTCAGATTACTGGAATAAATACAGATCAAGCTGCTGTGGAAATTGGAGGAACTTGTGTTTTTTTCCAAAGAATAAAACAAAACAAACAGAAAGGGAGAGCAGATGCCGTTTCTGCACATACTTGTTAACATCTGTACAGGAGTGGTTCCAGATCAAAAGTGTGATAAGGGATCCAGTAGTTCTGGATCAAAAGTGTGCTAAGGGCTCACTGATCTGGATTAGTGGTAGACCCAAAAATGTGGCTTAAATCTGTGCTAGCAATCCCTGACCTGGATCCAGGAAGGGGCATCAGCACATAGAATGGACCTAGGAAGAACGTGAACGTGGTGTTGAGTGACCATCACAGCTAAAATGTGACTGTGAAAATATCAGTACCTCTACAACAGTGGCCCCAAGAATGACAATCAGCACTGAAGGTGTCTTTCATTGCCTTCAAAATCACAGCAATCCTCACACCCAGATGTAATGTTCAATTGACAGAGACATGGTCAATTGCATCAGATGTTGTTGGTGCTGTGGGCCAATGCAGTACCTTGTGGGCAGTTCATACAGAGGCAGTTACATCCACTGATGGCATCTCCACTGCATTACCCTTTAGCACACATTTGCCGTTCTAAAGCCCACTCAATGCAGATGCCTCTGTCTGTGGTTGATCCAAATCTCGCTAATACAGATCTAGGTAATATGGGTTAACTGAGGTAAGTGCAGAAAGGGAGATACTGCCAGCAGTTGTAAAACATCCAGAGAGGCATCACAGAAGCCACTATATGTTGGAATGAAGAAATTTCAGGGCATGCCTACTGCCTACTTCTTTCAAGACTGTGTCCTGAGTGAGGAAAGATAGAGGTCTTAGACTTTTGGCATGATCTGGAGAAGTGCAAAAAGGTATAGGAGCAGTGTGCTCCTGGCAATTGCTTCAGATCATAGGTGGGGAGAAGAGATATCTGTTCAGTCTGTATGTCCTGCCCGATGCAAATATTTGTCTCCCAGTTTGAAGCTACCATCTGGATCTATGATGCAAAGTGCTGGAAATGGCCTCAGAAGTTGGCCTTTTTAACATAGCAAGCAAGCAAGCAAGCAAGCAAGTATGTTTAATGATTAGTCAAGTGACCATATCATAAAAAAGTTTTAAAAGAACAGTACAACAATAAAATTAAAATAAAAAAAAACATATTTTAGTACTAATAAAATGGTTATGTGGTGTCTGGTTAAAAAACAAATTAGATTGTCCTGCTTTGAGCCTTTTATTTGATCCTGTAACAAGGCACATACTCTGGAAGCTTTCACAATGAACAGAGCAAACCCTACTGTGATAAATTTATCAGAACCTCTTAAGAGCTCATGAAATTTATCTTTGGTATTTAGCCACTGGTGAGTCACAAGTAAAGGAGTTAGATAACGATTCTCTAATTGAGTTACTCAAGGCACATTCCAGAAGAAAATGTATTGCATGTACTTTGCAGCATGATCCTGGGAAGCAGTAGGAGAGATAGGTTGTTCCAGGGTTACAGGCACTCCAGACAGAGGCAACAGAATTGAACCAACCCTATAATGCCTTTTGCAGAGCTCCTTTACTGCTCTGGAAAAGAAGCACTCCTGAGAGTGGATTCCACTCTTAGTAACAGACCAGGCACCAGGTGGGGGACATGCATTTATTGCATTGTGACATATGGTCACACATTTTCAGCATTCTTTTGGTAAAAAAGATACCAGTTTCTGCACTCAACTTACTTGGACAGTTTAACTATTCTGTTCCAGCTGAACTTGAACTAAGGTCTGTTTACATCATGAGGGTGGAGACACCATCCGTTCTCGTCCCAGCAGCAATATGGAAGCACCATACAACTGAGGCATCATACCACTGACTCCTTACTCATGACAGAAATTGGCCCAGGCTCCATAACTCCTATATCATGTCTGGTGCAAGGGCAGGGCTGAACAGAACAGTCTTTGAAGGTTGTGTGCCTAACTCTGTGATGGTGTTTCAGAAATGATCTTTGAAACTTCCATAAGCTTTGAAGATGAGGCTGTAGCATTGCACTTGTTCCAGGCAAGAGTGTGGAAGCACCAAAGGCTGGACTGGAAAAAGGTGGCTTCAAATGTTTGTAGTCTTTTTAAGAAGGTCTACAGCTAACCCAGAATAGAAACCTCTTGGGATCTTTGTACTAGGTAGTTGCTTGATCCAATCTCTTGTTTGATTGCTGAAATGGCCTGTGTCCTTTAAACTTGAGTACACTATCTAGAACTTCGTCTCTTAGTAGATTGTAACAAGTTTATTCTATTATTTGTGCAAAAGTTAACAGTAGTATAATATTACTCTCACAGAGGTATAAGACATTGAAAATCAATTTTATAGCCCAAATCCATTAGTGATAGATTGACTCTATTTGGCCTAAAGAGTCACCAGTTGGGTAGAACTGTTATCTACCCACCTCTCCCTAAATATTTGAAATTTATCAGTACAGTGAACATAAGGGCATAAAAGAACAAGAGCTGGATCAGGCCACAGGCATCTAGGCCAGCATCCTGTCTTACAAAGTGACCCACAATCTCAAGCAGAAGACAATGGCAAAACCTTCATCTGCTCCCAACTCCATGCAAAAGGTGTTAAGGGGCATCTGCCTGTCTCTCCAATCAGAAGGTAATACCTAGGCATCTATTCTAGCAGCTATTCATACAAGTGCCATCCACGAACCTATCTAATCCTTTTGTACCACCATTCTGAGTAGATGTTTGGCTGACTTAGAAGCCAAGTCTCTTGGAAAGGCTGAAGAAATAGACTTGAATATCTCTCTGTAATTGTATCAGCAATACATGCTATACTGGGCTGAAGACTTGGTGAAGAGGGTATTCATGAAAACTTCCTGGAAGAGCAGTATGGTTCTATTTAGTTTCTTTGAAATTCTACAGTCAGCAAAGCAAATCCCTCTAAGACGCAGAGCTGTGAAGGAGAGCATGTTTCGTTTCCATAGCCTTGATCTAATTCTTACGACAATTTTCAGCTCTTTGGAGAAATTGAGTTGGGCAAGGTGGAAAGTTAATGAAAAACAGATTTCAGGAAATAACCAATTTCTCTTGGGTTCTTTTTGTTTGTTTGCTTCAGATTCTTGCTTATAAATGCCACAGCAATTTTCTTAGAACTAATCTGCTATTATTGTTAATAATGAGGAGGAAGAGAGGAGGAAGAGGATAATGATAATGCTATTTTCTACAAAAAGAAAAAAAAAGAAGGATGGAAGGGTTCTATTCACTTTTACCTTGCAGTAGAATTGACTAGGATGGGCACAAAACTTTTTCTTTTCTTTTCTTTTTGCAGTTTTGTTAGGCCTGCAACAAACCAAAACCACAGCCATGCATGGACTGTTCTTAATGAACCTTACTCTTGACCCAAACCTACAAATAGGTTTGTGGATTCATGGACTAGTTCTTCGCTTCCCTCCATTGCATTCCCAAACTCTCCGAATGGAAAACAAAAGGTATATCCAGACTTAAGAAAACTGCATCAGAAGTGTGAGCATTACATCTGATGCCCGATACTCTGTAGCAGCACATTATGCCACCGGTCCTTCAAATTTACCTATTGCTGAACAATCAACTCGCTCCACAGTATCAGGCAAATTTGAATGTTCCCACCAGTCCGGACAGGATGGTGAGAACAGTGAACTCCCTTTGGCTGCCCCTTCTCATGTGATGCACACCTCATTGTGTGCAGCACGGAAATATCACAGCTCCCCAAAGAAGAAGCTAAGGGGGCCTGCAGAAATCTGGATGCTGGACTGCCGCTTCACAGCAAGTAAGCTGCAAATTTTTATATAACTGCTGATTTAATCCGCTAATCTGGAAGCTGCCAACGTTGTGGAATGCTTTGAGTGTGCACATCTTGGGATGCAAAAACCATTCAAAATTTAGCCAGTGCTCAAGTATGCACCAGCAAAGTGCAAATCACCTCCATTAAGGAGGTGATCATGGTGCTGTGGCAAATGGCGTCAACATGTATGTGTTCCAGCATGTAACTGAGCCTGTGCTGCTAGTCACGTGCTCCATTTGAATCTCTTCCACCCAGAAGAGGCACGATTTCAGTGTGCCAGGCTCTCCCAGCTCAGCTGCTAGGGTAAATGTAGAGCAGTAAAAACTTTTCTACCGCTATACACTTGGGGAGAACTCTGGCACACAAAGAACCACTTCTAATATAGAAGTGGCTCCGGGTGGTGCAGATGCACTATGTGGGAATGTCCCTGGAGTTCCCCAACACTTCTCATGCAAATCAGCTCAATGTTTCTTTCTGTTAACTTAGAAATCAATGACAAAGATATCCCCTTATGAATGCACGCAACTTGGAAGTGAAAAAATACTGCCACTGATTCCAGTCAAGGGTACCAAACCAGAGCGCTTTGGGGGGAGTTCAGTTAGAATCTCCATGATGAGTTTGATTAGGTAATGAACTGAAGCCTCAGACTTTCTGGAGGTTTCAGTTTGTTCTCAATCCTCATGAACTCCCCAGTTCATGCGAAACAAGTTATAAATAAAACTGGTTTTTCACATCCCTACAGTTGACATTCTTTTTGCCAGCTTCTTAGCCAGTATTATATACAGTTACCCGAGTTGACTCCCTGTATCTTTTCTCTAATTAGCATACTTTATACATTTTGCTCTGGAAATTGATTATATAGTTTGTATTGACCACAGGTAGCTTAAGATTCCTTTCTCCAACATCCCTTAAGGTCTCCAAATACATATTTATGAAACCAAATCCTGGCATTCAGATTCATGCAGAATGCATATGTTCCATTTTGAGCAGTTCTTGTAACAAGTAACTTATACTTTATCCTATTTTGAATTATTTCAGCCAATAGCTCTATCAGTTTTTTAGGCATATAAACAACCAAGTGATCCAGAGCTGGATAACTACTTTAATGCACTCTGTCTCTCAGCCCTGGGTATGTAACATTGGGGCCTACTGGAAAATTGGCGAGTATAATGAAACAGAGATGCGTTCCCTTTCTTCTAATGCATGACATATTTGCATGCAATGTAGGTGTATAGATTTGCAATCTTTTATGTGTTCTGCTTATGCTTCTTAAGGGTCAATATTGCTTTGCTCTTGGTGTTCTCGGGATGCCCAGAATGATGCAGTCCTGTTAGACTTCAAGCAAGAGTACCTGCAACTTGCTTTTGGTACATAACATAGCCCTCTTGATTTTCTTATTGGTGACTAGCACATGGGTAACATAATTAGTCTAGTCGACCTTTCAAGCCCTAATGAAGTACATCACTACATCTGGCAGGGAAGTAAAGAGAGGCAATGCAGAAAGATCAAAACAAACATCAATTAGGCTCCAAACAGACAGAGAGAGACCTGTGTAAGTAAACAAGTACGATTGGTAATGCAGATGATCTATAAAATGGGGTCCTGAGATCAGCCACCAGACAGCCTGGAATGTCCCATGCATAATGGCCAAGAGGTGTGCCTGTTGTTGTTCATATGGGTCCATGGATACCAGAAGAAGGGCAGGTTGCATGTACCCTTTCTTTTTAAAAGCTGATATCTTTAGTTAACCAAAGCTATCCCTTTCATTTTATCAGATAGCGTATGTTTAATTACTTGGCAGTAATAAATATTATTCAATTCAGAGTTCTGCTATGATCAGACTGAGCACAGATTTTTGTAAGGAAAGTCCGATCAATTATGGTTAACCCAAAATATGTTCTACCTGAAACAAGTTCACTTCAGGCCATAGGTTGTGAATGAAGATTATCTACAATGTCTTGAGTTTAAATTACATACTAAAATGAGGTCAATAGAAACATTAGAAAGTTGAAGGAAAGCTGCTAATCAGTTCCTTCTGGAAAAGGAAGAGAAAAGGCCAAGCTCTCACTGTAGCTCTTTCTTGTTACATTAAACTATAGTAAGATACACATGTCTTTGTAGAAATGCCATGTGGGTGTAGAATTTGCAAGTCATCATGCATGGTGAAGTGGGCACACTGAAAGATCTCAGCGTCTGCATGATCCTGCACCATCCAGCATGGAGATTGCTGCAAGTGCTCTTAAGGGTGGGCTATTAAAACAAAAAGAAAAGACACCACAGTGTCAAAAGACAAGTATGTGTTTAAAAGTAATGCATTGCTAATGCAAGATAATATAAAATGTAATTCAGCATTACAAGTTATGGTAAGAGTACAGAATGGAACAGGACACGTTCATGCAGTAAAAGTCCATCAATGGTTATTAGTCACAATGGCTTGATAGCCTTCTCTAGTCAGATATGCTGCGTTGAAGGTAGTCATCTTCATTTCATAGCTTGTGAATTTTATTTGGTTGGCCACAGAATAAATGTGCTATGAAATGCACATTCTAAAATGTACTAGTTCAGTATTTCATTATATGTATATATTACCCTTGTCTAACTGTTGCTTTTCTCTCCCTCCTTTTTTGTTTTGTCTACTTCCAAATGCGAAAATGTAAAATCTCTGGGAACAAACTTCTAGAACATGTTGCTCTCTTAAGGTGCACAATATATAGTAGATGTACATGTATTTGTCTTTCTCTGTGCACCTGTCCAAGAATGATGCTTTACAGAGCTATGCAATCCTACACCTCCAAAATAATTTTATCTCTCATGAAGGTTTTTTAAAAAAATCTTCATACCTACTAACTAATGTGTGTGTGTGTACACATGTGCTTGATATCTCAACTGATCTGAAACTTCATAAAGTCAGACCGTCAACTTTAAGTGATATTCCATTCCACATTTAATGTTTTATGGCTGAATAAATGATTTTACGCTAGTGTCTGCAGAATGTTTCTTCATAGATCTTAATCCCTGCTTTCATTTTCTCCCCCTCCCCTTCTTTTTGCAAAAGCTTGAAGGATTTCAAAGAATCTTTCCAAGGTGACCCTGCATTTAGAGGGAAGGAAAAAAAAATATTTGTGACTGTGTCTTTTTTTTTTTTTAATGATGCCTGGAAATGCCAGGGGCGGCGGGGGGGGGGGGGTTGTCTTAAGCTGCTGAAATGTGAAGAATGTAATCTTCTTTCCCTTTTTGGATGTGCCAGGACACCTCTCCAAGAGACCCCAGGCTGTGCATTATGAATGCATAAAGCTATAAACCCTTCACTCAAAGCACATTTTTGAAACATTAACCTCTCTTCCTCTCAACTATACTGCAACAACATGTGCCCTTTTCAATACAGTGTAGCTTTCACAAACTTGTGCTCGTGCAAATCAATTTACATGCCCTATCCTAAAATTCAAAGGGTGACTTTCTCCTTTCTAACCTTACGCAGCCTTCAAAGTGTAGAACAAAAGCTGTGCGATACAGGATTGTAAGATAACATCCAGTATAGGATGGTACCATAAATCAATCACGAGACCTTCAAAAACTGGTAATAAATATATGATTGTATGTCCTGTCATGTCTTTGTGAAAGCTCAGAAACACATTTTTGGAAGTAAAATCTTATTCATTCATTTATCTAAACATAAGAGCTATGCAATCAATGGCTGGCTTTCACATACCTATCTACAAAAATCTTTAATCAGGTTGTGGATAGAAACTGCTTATTTCACATTTCTTATTTTAATTACTGTTGATGCTGTTTATATTTATTAATTTTCCTGAGACAACAGTACAGGGTGGTATATAAATTATCTAAATAAATTAAAAAATGCAAAGTAGCTGGGGGTGAGGTACAACCAGGAACGTCCCCCCTCCAGGTTTCAAGGCATGGACAGGTCAATATGGGAGGAGACGTTCCTTCAGATATTTGGGGCCCAAGTCATAGGGCCTTATAAGTTAAAGTTAATACCTTGAATTGGGCTCGGTAGCTAATCGGCAGCCAGTGCAACTCTTTTAAGACCGGTGTGATGTGCATCCAGCTAGCTGTCTGCACTAGCTGCAGCTTCTGAACCATCTTCAAGGACAGCCCCAATTAGAGTGCATTACAATAGTCCAATTCACTCTAGGATGCTTCTGTATTTTTATACTTTTTATGGATTACAAACTTCATGACATAGCTTTATTACAAAATCAACCCCCCCAAAAATAAAATAATACAAACCGTGTGTGTGAGCAGGTGTGTGTGTGTGTGAGAGAGAGAGAGAGAGAGAGAGATGGGACTTCAAGCACACAATATCAAGGAACTATATACTTGCTAACACAAATTGTAGCCCTGTGGGGAACTCTGAATGTACTGTGGAAAGATTTCCTATGATGAACACATCACTTCATCCTCCTTTTGTACAGGACAATAGCTGTACCATTTTAGCTCTGCTACTGCTCAGTAACATATTTAGTTTAATGCTCATTCCAGACTGGCATGAAAAGTCAAGGTTTCATTTAAAAAAAAAAATGAGAGCACAGCTGGATGCAAACTCTGAAAGAAAATGAAATTAATGGCTTGATCCTATTCAGGTTTACTCAAAAGCAAGTCAAATTAAATTCAATGAAACGTGTTTTAACTAAGTGCACCCAGTATTACAGCCCAATCCATATATCAAAACCTTTCAGGATTCGCCTGTATAGATTTAGTACAAGCCTGGGATTTTATGATACACTTTTTTGTGATCTGCCAGAACAACAAATACTTCATTCCGTTGCAAAGTGGGATTCCTATCACTCTACTGGGAAACAAACAAAAATACATTTATGCCTAGCTCTCACTGTTCAATGACATATGGGATTTTAAACCTGTCAATGGTAGCTGATGATTGTAGCTGATGGAATATTGCCTGCCCAGATCCCCCAAGCAGCCAGGCCTATGAGAGATATTGATGTATGCAGCCAGACTCAGAAAGGACAAAAAGTTACTGAGGCCATATTCTCGTAAGCTGTTATTTGGATTTAACAAGACTGTAGTACCCTTATATGCCTTTCTTATAGCTAAAGTGAGCCAAGCAAATTTAGAAATATTCCAAAAGCATCACATCTGCACTTGTTAAAACCATTCATACAATCAAATAAATTTTAGGGCTACACATATGATCCATTTGCAATTGTCTGACTCAAGTATGAAAACTGAAATGCTGCCAGCACATGACCTAGGATTTTGGAAGCACATACTCTATGATTCTTTGATAAGCATGAACATCTGGAAGCAGATTATTTGAATTTTCTGCCCTGAATATTCACAATGGTTGTCTTTGTTTTTTTGTTTTTGTTTTTACTCGTCTTGTGAATATTCAGATACCCCACAAAGCCAAAGGTTGGCATATACTTTGGAAAGATCCACTTGAAAGACCTTGGAAAATAGCAGCACTGGCACATGTGTGTTCCTTTTAAAGTGGTTGTATGTTGATCACCCCCTACCCCCCTCAGGTGTCAAAATCAGAGTGGGGTGATTAATCAGATTCAGGGACACTGCTGAAGCTCCCGACCCTCCAGTCTGGCTGACATGAAGCTTCTATGGCATCCCTTCTCAGGTGGACTGGAAGCTGCTGTGACATCCCATCGCATCACAGAGCATGTCAGAGCACAGCCAATATGACCAGAAAGTCCCCAGAAACAGCAGCATCTGATACTATGGATGTTAGGAAGAGCTGTTGGGAGTGCTTTTAGAGTTCTTCGAACCAGTCTGCCACTAAAGTATCATAACAGCACTCATAGTGGCATTGTGATGAAAGAGTGAGGTGCCATGAGGACACAGTTAGAAAGACAGCCTGGAATGCTATTGGCTCGTGCTGTGCTCTTTCTTGTAGCGTTCTAATGGAAATAAGGAACAGCCCCAAGCTGCGTTTGTGTTGTTTCAAAGCGTTTTATTCTAGAAGTTCACTTCTGAAGCTAATTGTAAACTTTAGACTGGATGAGAGGAGATTCCCTTCATCTGCAGCCTGGCTGCTTTATCCTTCTTGCCCTTTTCCCAGCCTTCCTAGTCCTGGTGCTCCTGAAAGCAGAGAGAGTCGTAGGTTTGGGGAGAGGCGTGAAGCTGGCGCCTAGGGAGCTGCCCGATTCCCACCTGTGTCTCGGCGCTCCTTTGCCCAGCAACGAGGCTGCTTGGTAGAGTGAAAGCAGAGCTGACGACCGTGACGCTGCTACCAGTCTGTTTACTGTTGTTAACCGCCCGGATTGGTTTCCCATAGGGCGGTATACAAATAAATATTATTATTATTATTATTATTACAGTGCTCTCCCTCCATTTTGAATGAGCAATGAGAAGGAGGTATTGCATAGAAACTTCAGCTTCACTGCCATTCAAGTCACCATAATAGCACCATGTGGAATCCAACTAAGGGCATTCCTGCATGGATTCCCATCCACTGGACAGAAAAGTATGTGACTGACTAACGTGCACTAGCATTTGCACTTGTGAATGCTAGCACATGTCACACTAAGCCCCACACACCCAGAGACATACCTGTGTCCAGATCCATGTCAGGAGGAGTGGATTCCGCATGGTGCTATTATGGTGACTTAAGTTTCTGTAAGCTCTTGTTTTGATCTGAATGAACATGATCTCATGGGTCATTTTCTTTGTCTAATTAGGTCATTAAAGAAACAGGTAGGACTCAAGGTGTGGCACAGCAATGATGGTGGGAACTCTTTCTTGTAGAGCTTTCTTCTGTTCTGCCATTCAAATGCTGCATAAGGTCCTTATGACAGCATGATGACAGGGCAAATGTGGCCCATGCAGATGCCACACTCATCTAATGCACTGAAGGTACCATGAATGATGTGGAAGATACATTCATGGTGCTGTAAAGACATCATGAGAAGTTTGCTAGAAGTTTATATCGCTCTTTCAAAAGAAAGAATGATATAACTTTGACTCCAGTGCTATAGCTATGCTGGAGCGTGCTGTTGGCAAAAAATGCAATATGGTGCCTTTACCATGAAGACAAAAATCAAAACAAAGGCACATAGTGTACTAACTCAATGTCCCCACAGGGGCTCTGATACACTGAGAAAAAGGAAAACAGGGTCTTCAAGGCATGCAATTAGGCTTTTATACTGTTGAATGATCCAGTTAGGTTTATATCATTTGAAATGTAGTTCATCAAACTGATTTATTTATTGTTAAGGGCAAGATCGCATGCGATTTAAGGTATACAGTTTTAACTTATGTGTTGTTCAAGATGTTTGGGAACCACATGTAGGAGGACATGATTTCAGGTCAATTACAATGTAAGATCATTTAGGCTGAAGAAAGTGACTGCCTGTGCAACTCAATGAAACTCATGGTTGAGTATGGTACGTTTTCTGTCTCTCTCTCGCTCTTTTTCAAAGCAAGTCTGTTCAGACAGGCCTATTCAGATTTTTGTTCAATTTCTTGTTCCCAAGCATCTGGAGATGTCCTTATACATTGTTAAATAGAAATATAGAAATTTGTCTAAGTTTGTTCCTCTATTCACTAGATATTCTAGTAGTGGAATATATTTATTATTATTCTTAAGCGGGGAAAGACTTCCTGATAAATTCTAGTCTGATTTGAGGATCATATTTACTGTTCCTATTAATGTTAGTTATGTTAATAATATTAATCACTTGTAATATGAATGAATTATCCATACTAAGCTCAATATTGTATTCAAATATTGCCTACGGCCATGCCACCCTAAACATGCCGGATCTTATCTGATCTTAGAGGCTAAGCAGGGTCTGGCCCGGTTAGTACTTTGAAGGGAAACAATATTTAAATATTTGTAAGTTTAAGTTTCTGTAGGCTCCAAGTCAGCTATGACTGAAGACAACTACTTTCCTCTACGCCAGTGGTTCTTAACCTTCCTAAAGCCACGACCCCTTAATGGACTTCCTCATGTTGTGGGGACCCCCAACCACAGGGGCGGAGCAGCTGGGAGGTGGGAGGGAAGGGTGGTGGGAGGCTAGTCACAACCCCTCTGAAAGGGTAATCTGACCCTCAAAGGGGTCCTGACCCCCAGGTTGAGAACCACTGCTCTGCGCTATTGTTGCTCTTTGATTAGCTGATCCATAAAAATCTCATGTGGAAGTACTATTAGCATTCTGCACTTGATTTTTTTTTTTAAATGGCTTCAAACAGGTCATTTGGGCTGGGGAAGGAGAAGCCATGGGATCTGTGTCAACAACCATGGCCTTCTCCCATACCAACCTGCCCATCGATAAGATCAAGCAGTGAGGCCCTCCTGGTCATCTCACCACCTTCAGTACTGAGGTTGGTGGGCACCTGGGAGAGAGCCTTTTCAGTGATGGCCCCCAGACTATGGAATAGTCTCCCCCTCGAGGTGTGTCATGCCCCTTCCTTACATATATTTAGGAAGGCATTTGAGATACACCTCTTTACCCTGGCTTTTGGCTGATATGATTATATTTCCCATCCCAGCACAGATACCATCATTTTAAACATGCTGTGTATTGTTTTAGATTTCTTGATTTTTTAAATTTATTTTTAAAGTGCTTTTAATGTATATTCTGTTTTTAAGTTGTTGTTTTAATGGTTGTTACCCACCCAGAGACCTTCGGGTATGAGGCGGGATAGAAATGTAGGGTGTTTTTCCACTGTCACCAAAAGTACCCATTAAGTACTCATAAATGGGTACGTAATGGCATTTTTGTACCCATTAATGGGTATTTAATGGGTACTTCTAGTGACAGTGGAAAAACACTGGTAGATAATAATTAAATAAAATAAATAGCTGATAGATCCCAAAGCCTACAGGCCAGGGGGACTGTTGTAGCATACAACACTTCTGAGGCTGTTTCTAGATAGAACTGGTGAATAGGAGAACTGGTGCTAAGGTCCATGTTGCACGTGGTCTAATCTAGCAGTTTGCATGGAAATAGACTGATCCAGATCATAGCCAGCAACATTCATCTGACCTCTTTAAAGCAGTATCAGTTGGAGAACAATCTGGTGCAATTTTTTCAGTGAGGAATGCGCCAAGCTTCAAACTCATGCAGCTATAGCATTCCAGGAAGACACAGCCTTCCAAGAACCGTTAGACTATGCAACTCTTGAATTTCCCAGAAACAACTGGCCTGGTCCATAAGGACAATATGAAAGTTCCCTTTGTATTTTATAATTTCCCAAGATTTCCGAATAAATAAAAAAATAAAATATGAAGAGCTAATTGTAATGATAGTTGTAGTAGCAGATCTACAGTTACTTCTCTCAAATTTTAAATAAGGGCTTTAACTGACACTGGTTCTTGGAAACTGAGCTAACCCAGATTTGAGAAGGTCATAGAAAGGAGGAGGAGGAGGAGGAGGAGGAGGAGGAGGAGGAGGAGGAGGAGGAGGAGGAGGAGGAGGAGGAGAAGAAGAAGAAGAAGAAGAAGAAGAAGAAGAAGAAGAAGAAGAAGAAGAAGAAGAAGAAGAAGAAGAAGAAGAAGAAGAAGAAGGAAGAACGAAGTGCAATGCCTGCCATGAGGTCGGGACATCTAACCATTATTCCCACCATAGAATCACCAGTGTAACAGCCTCAAACCATATCATGCCACAAGCCAAGTAAATGCATTACAGAAAGGTGCCTGTGGAACAAACAGCTTGTTCACAGCTGCTAGATTTTATATTGAGTTAGACTTCTCACTTGTTTTAGCCACAGGCCATCAGCACAAAAGCTACAGCATAAATCAATCATGAGAAAATAACAAATTGCAAACCAAGTAGCATCACGTAAATTTTGTAAAGTATCAAATACAGTAGTAAACACGCACATTAAGCAAAAGGGCTTAAATGCTTCTCAAGCCCTTCTTTACCATCACTGCAAAAGGCTAAATGAATATTTTATGCATGTTTTGCTGAGAAAGAAACTACATAGATATTTGATTGGCTACAGGAGCAGAGATATGTGACCAAACCTTGTATTTTTAACATTCCATACATCCCTCCATGCCAGCCACTAAGTTACTTCATGCTGCTGGATTTTGTACATATAAAGCAGTGAAACAATCATGTCAAAGCATGACATTGGCACATGTAAAGATTGCCACATCAGAGATGGCAGTGTCATTTAGAAATAAATTTGTCTGTTCATCAACATCCGAGGAGTAGCTAAATCATTTCTATGATTTGCAATAGGAACAAATTTTCTCCATTCAGAAGGAATATAAATGGAAGCAAAGCCTTACATAAACACATAAGTGTTGCTTTACTAGGCAAAATGCTTCAGCTAGGCAAGTCATGCCAACTTTACTTTGTACAGGTTCACAATGACGGTTGGGTAAGCTCTTGTTCACATGCACTGGTATTTTTATCATATCTATTAAGGGATGAACAAAAATAAGGTTTAAGGACTTTTTCCAGACAAACATGAATATGTTTCTTTATGGACAAGAAAATTGCTCATTAAGTACTCTACTTTAGGTGCAGTCATGACCAAGAAAGAAAAAGGACATCTGAATCAGCTTAGGAAAAGCTTAGAGCTGGTATGCAGGTAGGAATGTTTTTTCTGATGAATCTGCCCTTTCCCTCTGTAATGAATAGTCTAGGAGTGGGTTGAAGATGGGATGAGGAGTGCCACATGCTAAGGCCCTTTCTGCACTGCATCTTATTCCAGATTATATCCAGGAAAAGGAACCTGCTATACACTGAACTAGCATAGAGAAAACACCATTTAGTACCCATTAATGGGTACTTAATGGGTACTTCTAGTGACAGTAGAAAAACACCTCAAGTTTCTCTTCCAGGATATAATCCAGAATAAGGCCTAGCACAGAAAGGGTCTAATACACTTGAGCTGCTTTTTGTTACACATATGAATGTGCTGCTGTTTGAGGCATCAACATATGTTGGACTGGTTACTATTCAGTTTTCATTGTTCAAATAAGAGAAATTGCCAGTGACGGCATGGATCTATCCATGAAGCTCTCAAGAAGGATTTGTGGATTGATAATGACATAGGCTATGTTCAGTTTAAGATGATCTTGGAAGCGCTAAACTTTGGCACCAGTGTTTTCATCTCATTCTCATCAAATCTGCAATCCACCTCTAATGCCCTTTGGAACTGTATATTAGAAGGAAGATAAGAACACAGACATGTGTCCATGCCATTTCTAAATCATCTCTGAGCTCCTTTGGATGTTCTTTAAAAACAAGTAGCGTGGAAAACTTTTTAAAAAGGTTAGATAAATTCATGAAGGATAGGCGTATTAAAGGCTACTAGAAATGATGCCTAGGTTCTTCCTCCAGGCTGGAGAGGCAGGCAGGATGCCTCTAAAGGCCATCTGCAGGTAGCTGAGATAAAATGAAGGTTATGTCCCCATCTTCTGCTTCAGAAAGCTTAGAAGCAATTGGTAGGTCACTGTGCAAGACAGGATACCACTCCAGATGGGCCATGACCTGATCCAGCAGGGTCCCTCTTAAGTTCTTCAGAAGAACCTGCATGTGAATGCACCTTTAGTTTGAGGTCGAGGCTGATAATGAGGTTTGTGACCCTCTCTACTCTGTATTTTCATGGAACATAGCCATGGTATATATGGTGGGAGACTTTCTCAATATGTCATGGTGAAGAGCGTACACAGAACTTGGCTCACGTCAAGTGATTCGGTCCAGGCAATGGAGTCCATGCTGGCAACTGTCTACATGATTGGTTGGAACAAAAGTTGCTGTCTGGGGGCATTTTGCCACAAGCTGAGGAAGAGCCTATTTCTGAAGCCATTTCAGGAGCCTAGGGAAACGATACAGGAGTCTGCATGCCACTTTGGCCAGTCCAGCTGTCCCACAGATGGGAACACTTGAGAGACTGCTTGGCAGCTTCAAAATTCTTCACTGTAGCTATAAAATGAGGGAGAAGTTAGGAAATGAAACTCTGCAATTGAGCGACCTTGACTAGAGATACTAGGATTTACTAAAAAATTATTAATGATCATGTATATTTTAATTTGTTTTTATCATCTCTCATTGTAAATAATTTTATATGTTATGTTATTATCTTTTGAGACTTTAGACTGAAATAAATTTGATAGATATTTGCATTTTGAATGCCAGCCCTGTCCCAAACCTACCTGGAACTTACCCTGTACAGGGTTAAGTGTGAACACTGCCATCTCGCACTGTCCACCTTACCATAACAGCCATGAGCACTGGCCTGTTGCTAAGGAAAGTTGGCCAATGCGCCATGCAACTTCGCATCCAAAGGCACAGTTGCCCTGGCCCTGCCCCATATAACTTTCACACAGGTTCTGCCTGGGGTTATCATCAGCACTTTTAGTATAGCTAAAAGGGGATGTCTATGCACTCTGGCTCTGTGGTATGCAGAAGTTCTGTACTGGAACATCCCTTGCTGTCCCTGAGGGCCAAGTCTAAAAGGCCCTCCCCACCACCAGCAGCCCAAGGGCCATATTCAAAGTTGAACAATCTTCAAGAACCAGTTATAGTGCAAATGTTTTCATGAAGACCTATGCAAATATAGAACACTCATTTATATACACAACTTAGCAAAAGAAACAAGAGACAATGCCTAAGGGAGACACCTAAACAAGTCCAACACCTAAACTTCATTAAAAATATTTAAAGTGTTTTTATTTTGTTTTATTTTTTTAAAAAAATATTTTCTTTGCTGTCATTCACCTAGAGAACAACAGTGATATCACTACCACGCCTATATATTTAAGAAACAAATGAAATGTACAAATTGGCTTACTTCAGAATGCATTTGAACATCTTTCCAGTTAAATTGGTAAGCCCCATATGAATTAGTTTTCTACTTCATACTACAATTATATTAATAATATTGTTGCCTTTTCTTATCCAGAACACTTGTGTCTGCTCTTATTATTCCAGTGTGCATGCAAGTATATAGGATTCTTAAAACATTCAATCTTTCCACAGAAAGATCAGTGGTTTGATAAATGAAATCACAAGAATTAAATTTCAGAAATTATTATAATGCAAAGCTTTTGCCTGCAACAGACAGAAAACAAATACTATTGCCTTCTGTAGACAGAAATAGAGTCAGAGGGTGTGTCTCCATTTCTTTGAGACATTGCTCCGTATAGGCAAATGAGGAAGGTGCCCCCACCCATGGGATCCCCCCCCTCTTCATTCTATTTAAGGGGAAGGGGAAAGAACCACCAATTTCATCAGTATCTTCATGCAGGGTGACAAAAAACAGCCCTGCTTTGGAGGCTCCTCTGCGAGTGACTGCATCACTGAACAGCACGCACAATAGCTTCAAAAGTACCCACTACCACTGAAAATGGAGATAGGATGGCAGTGGACATCTTTTGGGAATGAAGAATGGTAACTGGAGATGTGGCCAAAGTCAAAAATTAGGGGGGGGGGGAAGGATACATAATT
The DNA here is from genome assembly GCA_023333525.1 of Aspidoscelis tigris stejnegeri. Taxonomy (NCBI): domain Eukaryota; kingdom Metazoa; phylum Chordata; class Lepidosauria; order Squamata; family Teiidae; genus Aspidoscelis; species Aspidoscelis tigris. The sequence continues at coordinate 11,947,150 of JALMGA010000006.1, read as the reverse complement.
AAATGACTAATTTAAGAAGGCATAAAATACAAAGTTCATGTGTAAAATTATAGCTCTTGCGCATAAACAGATTTGCTTCTTTCTTTTTTTCCTCAATCAAAAAATGTGGAAAATGACTAATTTGTGGACTACAAGGAAATGAAACTTACTATGCTAGAACTGGATGCTAGACAGGATGGAATATTTTTAAAATTCCATATTAAATAAGGAGAAAGGATAGAAATGAATGGAATTTAAAAGAGAGTATCAGAACAAAAGAAATCACCGAAAACTAACTCAAATGACCACATAAAGGTGAAAAGTATTTTTTAAATTAGCACTTAGTTTACAGAAGAAAAACGAGCTGATGTGAGCTGATTTAAAAAATATATTGATAGATAACCAAGTGTTTAGCTCTTTTTTATGCAAATAGCCATAGTGAAACCTTTAACTACTATCTCACATCTATTTCAATGAAAAAACCTAGAGCTTGAATGGAAAAATGAGAATTTCAACCTTAATTTTTTCACCTCAACCTGAATACTTTTCGTTTGCTAGTCATTAAAATTGGTTTCACTCATTCTGATGCCATGCTTACTGCACTAGTATTAAGTATCAGGTTAATCCTGGTGGATTCCACAGCAAAGATGATTAGGAAAAGGATTGAAAGTAAAACAGTTTTATAAAATCTTAATACCAATGTAATGACATGGCCAGATTTTGGGAAACTACAGTTCACTGAGTCTGTTATTTTACTGTTTTCACAAGGATATCATGAAAAGTTGTAGGACAGTAGGAGAAATATGGTGTGTGTGATTTGTTGTTGGTGCTGTTATTCTACCTTAGCAAATTAAAATATGCAGTACAAAGTTAAGAAGACTGCAGTTAACAACAAAGTATAGCAACAAGGAAAACATGAGGAGGAGATCTTTCAAACTAAAGCCGTCAATTTGGTGCCAGTTTGGTCTAGTGGTTAAGGAGCCTGACTCTTATTTGGGAATACCAGGTTCTACTCCGTGCTCCCCCATGAAGCCAGCTGGGTGACCTTCGGCTAGTCACAGCTCTCTTCTGAGCTCTCACAGCCCCACCCATCTCAGAGGGTGTCTGTTGTGGGGAGAAGAATAGAAAAGCTTTGTCAGTCACTTTGAGTCCCCTTAAATGGGTGAGAAAAGTGGGGTAGAAAAGCCAACTCTTCTTCTTCTTCAATGAAGTGGCAAACTTCATTGGAGGATTCAGCATAATCAACAACCCCCTTTTTTCATTTCACTAGACATCCAATCTGCACTCATGTTGCACTAGGTACTATACAGTCCATTGTGTCTTTTATTTAATTTTATTTTGACATTTCTTAACAGGTAAGTCAAACCAAATACAACAAGTAATATGAAATAAAAACAGGAGTACATTAAAATAAATAACAAATAAGTAACAGGTGTGGTAGCAGCAAAAATGCAATTGCACAAGAAATCAAGTCCAATGCTATTAATTAAAGTGTGGTAAGGAATAAAGGAATTTGGCCCAACAGAGGCAAAAAAAAAAAAATCCTGCCAGATGGTAAAGAACTCTAAGTCAGCTGAATAGCCATCCATCCTTCTATATTAACATGTAACATCTAGTTCGGCTATCTGTTATGCCCCTTCTTGTCAGCGCCCTTTCCTCCAAGGATGAAGGGTTAGTCGTGATGCCCAGCCAAGATAAGACAGGCTACCCAGCCAGGCAAGATAAGGAGTGATTGACACAAGCAGCTAATGAAGATGCTGAACCTATACTTCCAAGTGACAGCAGCTCAGGCTTGGATCAGGCCAGGCGATGCCCTTCGCCGACCAGTCTGAGACGTGAGTGTGAATAGCTGCACAAATCAGCTAGAATCCACTCCCATCACCTGTGGCGAAGGAGGCATGACTCTGACCTGCCTATTTAAGGCAGAACATTCTGATAAGCTTTGTTGCAGACAAACACTCGTAAACCTGCAGCTCTGGAAACCCGTGACCTTGCTTCATGATTGATTGCTGACTTTCTGCTAACTTTGACCCCGGAACTCTTTTGACTACACATTTAACTCTCAAGTCCCCAAGGTACTTTGACTTTTGCTGTTACTGGCTACTGTGGTTGACTATGGCTGCTGCTACTCTTCTGTGCAAGCATGTGTGTTTACTCTCTGCACCTTGTTCGCTGGAGACACTGCCAGAGTTTAGCAGTTCAGCCCATTGTGTCTTGAATGTGGAAGTCATCTCTGATGTGGTGATGGAATCCTCCCATATAGTGGGATTAGAGGAATTCCATCTACATGTTGGCATTGCTTCTAAAGGACCAGCTGAGGACTTTATATCTTCCATGTCAACTTTATGATTGTTCAGCATGTTACACAGGCTCTTGGACAAAATACTGGCAATTTTTAAAGGTTATCCATGTTAGGCTGGAAAGCCCATATAAGGAAAATGTAGAGATGTGTGCAGAAAGGTAACTAAGTGTCACAAGTATCGCCAGACTATCACAAGTTGCTGAAGGCTGAATGAAGTAAGGATTGCAACACCTTGTGCAATACAAGGGAAGTGAGTCACCTTCTTGTGATAAAGGAAGTGTATAAAAGTGATCACACACGGCTGTGTGTTGTTGATTGTTCGAGACTGGAGAGGGAGAAAGATGTAACCGCTAATGAATAAACAACCTCTACGGAGAATCTGCCTCAGTCTGTTTGTTTCCACTGTGGGCAGAGAGAGGGGGGCGAAACCTCCTGAAATTTTGGACAGCGCTGACAAAGCTGACAGCCAGCAAAGCTTCGAAGGACAGAGGCTTGTATTTTCCAGCACGAAGAAGCGCATCTGCTAAGATTTATTACCAACGGGGGTACCTGACACCCCAATACCCCCTGACAATCCAAAACTAGGACAACTCCTTTAGTACACACAGCTATCCTTTAACCACTAGTAAGCTGAATTGGAAGTGAAATTCTAACACAGATTCTAATACACCTACAACATACATCTGATGTATTTTGAGAGAAGTTGGTAAAACTACTGAACTTTATTAAACTTAGATTCTGCAACATTAATACTTTTCTAGTTTAAAAAGGGTGTGACATGACAAAATATACTATGCTTTGGCTTTCCTGAGAAGCCTTTAATGTCTGCCAGATGAAACAGCTTTTTGAGGTCTCTTGTTACAGAGGGAACTGACATAGGTGCCATCCTGTAACAGGTTTTCTCCCTTAAGGCACAATTGAGCCTTACAGTATCTGTAAAGAATTTTTCACCCAGGGCTACACAAAGCAATTCTTAACCAGCAAAATGATATTAGATTAATGCACACTAGAGGCAATAAGAGATAAGAAGTGGAAATTTTGACGTGTTAAAAGATCTATATTGTTAATAAGATATGGATAAATATCCTCAGAGGTTTTTTTTAAGAAAAAAAATGGATAATAAAATTTACTTATTGCAGATACGCAACACATTACAAACTTGCCAATCTGCTTAATGCACAGTTATTTTGGTGTTACATGTAAATCAAGGCAATCCTGTTTCTTTTCCAGGAATGCTCACTATCTGGAGACAAGAAGGAACCTTAGAGGAATATTCCAGGGTGAACAGTTTTTAGCACAGGTGCTCAGATTCTTGTAACCAGAGGGCAAACCTCATTGACAATAAGTCTGCCAGAGATTTAGACAAAAAAATGAATCAAAACTGGGGAGAGAGCTAGCAAAAAGAGAAGGATTTGTGTCAAATACCAGTTTGTATATTTCAGAGCATAGTTTTATTTTATGCTTGCTAAAAATGCCACTTTTTGGTCAGAGATTATGATCCCTCGTGCAAATAAACATGTATACCGCAAAAAAAAAAAAAAATCAAGATTTATTCCACCCACAGTGATAGTTTAAAATTATTGTTTCAGTCCAGCAAATACACTTTGGATCTAAAAGACTGGAGCATTAGACCATCTAAGACTATAATGTCGATCTGGCTAGAACTCAAAGATGATGGCCGTTGAAGTAGGAATGATTTGCTTTGATTTTATATTTTAATTACAAATGGATAAAATGCTGACTGCATGATAATGTCACAGCCTTGAAAAGTCAGGCAAATAGAAATAGCCTTCCGATCAGAATGCTATTTCTCTTTGAAACTTTTTTTACTGAACTGAAACATTTGAGACCATTTTTTACATGATTAAATTCCTTGAGAGCAGAGGTTTTTGGTGACCTGTTGTCAACTCTTTTGCATTGTTTAACTGCAAATGAACAAGTTGCAAATGTGGGGCCAAAAGAAAAGCACTTATCTAAATGAAGAAGACAAAGAAGAAGAGGAGGAGTCAAGGCCTAGAAATTCCTAGCCTTTTGATTGTTTGTTTATTTGTTTTAAGGGTGGTTGTGTCTCAACTTACTCATGGAGGTGTCTTCACATGTATAGCAACAAGTAAAAAGTTCACAAAAATGTTCAAATGTGAATGCAAAACTCCCTGCTTTCTACGCTTACCTTGGTTATTGCAGGGCAGGCAGGATGTCTTGACCTGAAATATGCAACCTATCCCACACTGGGAAATTGGAAAAGGATTGAAACATTCACACTGTGAATGGTCCATGCTGCCGCACCCCAAGAATTACCTCTGAAGAACCCTTAGATTTATGGACTTCAGTTTTTTGTGATTATCACTTCCAGTGCATCATTGAAGCAATGCCAAAAAGAGTCCTCCATGGTACAGCAGACCATGAGGGGCATGCAATCTGCACATGCTTCATGGTCTGGGATACTAACAGAGGTTCATTAATGAATCTCTTTGAAAGTACTGGTGGAATGGGAATGGACTCCATATTGCTGCCCTATTTCAATCCATGTCATAGTTCAAAGACAACAGGCCATTCTGAGGAGAGGCTGCATTGGTCCACAATAGTGTGTGGACATCAGGCCTCTAGACTGTTCCATCCAACTTAAGATTTTCCTAGCCTAGTACCAGGATTTCCAGGTCTGGTAGCCTCTGTGCATACCTGATTTGTGGCCGGCACTAGGTTCTCAAAGTCACTAGGTTGGAGTCAAACCCAGGTGTAGATGAGCCTAAAACATTTACCTCCTCACCTCAAGTTAGCATTGGAATGGAATGGGAGGATGTCCGTGTCAAAAGGGAATTATGTTTCAACTTTGGAAGACACGAAACAGTAAAATAAGCACTGCTCTAATAGAATATTTCAGCTGGTTGTTTTGTTTCAGTTACTGACAGTTCATTGGCATCAAATAACCACAGGAAAGAAAGCCTAGCTAGAATCAGAACTTGGATACAAGACTACCTGTATGTGACAAGGTTTCATAATGAAGGATTAGAAACATTAGAAAAGCAATAGTTCAAGTTCCCTAGCTGTTCTTATCCAAGAAATTAGGAATTCCCAGTTCCTGTATTATCTATTCTAAATGTGTGTATGTGAATGTATACATATATGTGTGTGTTCTGACACATATTTTAATATCATCATTAGTTCTATATCTAATTATCTAAAAATCATCTCAATACCTTCATTCTGTGTCAAAGCATTGATACTCAAGATATCTGAATTCTGTGATATCAAATGTCAAGGTGATAAAAATGGTGTTGACTTCCAACTTGTCTCTAGGCTTCCTCATGCATGTTCCTAATTTTAGCGATTATTTTCACAAGGCTGGTTCCAGCTGTCACCTTCATTTCCGCGGACTTCTATTTCCTCCTCATTAGTTAGGCTTTTCCTGTGTTTCTGTCTGTATGAAACCCTAAAATCTGACAGATTAGTTGGAAATATCTTTGTAATCCTTGAATATTAACATACCTACTGAAATGCACGTAAAATAACTGCATATACAGTACTTTACAATAGTTCCTGTAAGACTTCTTCCCTTACAGGAAAAGTTTGAGTCAAAGAGGTTGATCACAAAATAGTAGACTAAATCAGGTGCTATGCTTTATCTGCTTTCTAAAATCATAATGAGATTTACGATCATGAGTCCCTTCATCTAAGTTCTGTCTTTTAATCCAGAAATATCACTGTGGCATTTCCAAATATAATTTATACTGGTGACAGAGGTAGAATCCAAATGGCACCTTCACGGTACCATGAATTTGCCATCAATTTGTACCCACATATCATTGCACTCCATGGACCAGTAGGTTTGCTGGAACAGTGTGGAACCTACACAGCCCTGTACTTATCCAATAAATGGTCCACTTTAGGTATTCCTTACAATACTGTAAAAGTAGAGCAAGAAACAGAGCTAACTTTTGCTTTTCAGCTATGTTACCACTACCATTACCAATGCTGTGAACTTATCCTGATGCCAAATGGTTCCCCAGAAACAAGGACCTTAGGGGTGCTGGACCATTAAAGACAGGGATCTGCTGAAGCATAGATACTTCTAGAACAAAATATTGGACTTTATGGTTGATTCCATCTCTGGAAAATGGACCAGAGAGGCTGGATCCCAATGCCAAACCAGAATCCATCTTGTTCACACGTATCCATATTGAAAACCCAGGCCTTGATTCAAAAAGAAAAGAAAGAAACACTTTAGAAAGTATTCTGTTACTGGTTACAGCGAAGGCAATTATATACACAGGGCTGAATCAGAGGGAGGTCATCTTTGGGAGGAAAGAAAAAATTCAATTGCCTTAGTGAGAGCTGATGTATTCTCTGGGCAGAATCTAATATATATATATATATACTGTTGAGAGCTATTTGACATCCTGGACCGACCCTTTGTTAAAAGAGCACACCTTGATATGCATTAAGAAGATACCTATTAGAAATGCCAGAACACAATAATGAAATTTCAGTTGTGTCCCATCCATTGATTGGCCTGGTTTAAATAAATGTCACCCATTTGCACTCTACTCATGTCTTTGTGTTTTCAGAGATCTGGAAATACAGCTTAAATTACATGTTCAGATATGAAAACCTCCAGTTGGTCAGTTCTGCCAGAGATAAGAAACACCTTATTTGGACATCAGTTTGCAAATATATACCTGCCACACGTTCTCTCAGTCATGTATTTTTTTTCCCCCAATGAGAAATCCACATTGGCTTGTACACACTCATGCCTGGGCTGAGCCAAGTGTCAGGGACAGCCCCAATAACTATATGTGGATAAAAGATCTAGTGCCTGGAAGCTTCACATGGTTCTCTTCACCCCCATGACCTCAATCCACTCTATGGCTGTGTCCCCAAGCAATAAAAAGCCTGCTAAAAAGCTTCTTTTGCCTCTGAGCACCCCCCATGCCCGGCTTTTCTCCAAATTTCTAGAGCCACAAAAGGAGGAAAATCTGCAGGGAAAAAAGTGCACTTTAAAGAAGACTACCAGCTCACTTTTTAGAAGCCACGGGTTTTCCTGGCAGCATTTACCATGGGGACGCTCCATGGCAAAAGGGGCGGGGATTGTTGCCTGCACACACAGCCATAAAACATTCAGACATCTCTCAGAACTGCAGCAGCTTCCCTTCCTTTCCCTTTCTAAAGATCAGAACTTTCAAAGAGCCAGAATTGCAGAGAACTGCAACATTGTTATCAGGTGTGAAGTGGGTGGATTGCTACAGTCACCGCTGCTGTATGGGTTGGATTTTGACAGTGATCAGAGGGAAAGTGATGAGAGTGAATGAGCGAACAATTGCATGGCCGATGGCTGCAGCTGCTGCCTTTGCCAGCATGGGAAGCCATTTCAGGGGCGGCGGAGATCTGGAAGATGAACAGAGAACCGATGGCTATTTTTCCTTTGGACTTGTCAGGGGTTTCTTCCTGGTTGTGGCTGCGCGGAGCACAGTCCCTCCCCATTCACACTGGCACCCTATCAACAAGACAGGGAGCAGGGGGAAAAATGCAGGCAAAGAAAACATGCTTCCATGGGGACAGTAGGTGCATTTTGTTGAGCCTCATGCAGACCATTATTCCAGAATTGAACAGCACTTTTAAAGTCCGCTGGAATAGGGGGACGGTAGAGGGAAATTAGAGGGGCAAATAAGTTGTTTGGGGATGCAGCCTATGATGAGCTCCAGTCGTCTGGATTTCACCAGACCTCAACAAAAACATGAAGATGTGCTTTAAATCTACTGCTTGCTGCCGACAATGCAAACCAATGTTGTCAGACTCCCATCATCACATATGCCTTGGCCAAGATACGGAGCCAACAACTGTAACTTTGTTACCCTGCTGACATAGAGGTGTACTCTTCCTGGGCCCTGCAACTCTGCCTGGAAGTTTTACTAGACTTTGCAGCCATGCTATAGCAGCAAACCAATGATATCAAGTTGTCTTTACCTCTGAGGGTGAGAACTGAGTACTCTTGGATAGACTCGGGTCTTCCTGGGTCAGTTTAGGGTAAATCTAGGCCAGTTATCCCTTCTCCCCCCACCCCCACCCCCCACCCCATGATACCTGCATTGCAAAAGAATTGTCAAATCTTTCCAGATTTGACCCCTGCTGTAACTGGCCCTTTTCACCTAACTTGACTCTGCATGTGGGCAGTAAGTCTTGAAATTATGTCCTCTATCAGGGCTGGTGCATTATTGTGTTTCCATTGCCTTTTGACATTGACAAGAAACTGACTGGTGTCGAATCTGACAGTTTGCCATTTACTTGCCTTTTTAAAAGTTGTCTCTGTATTTTAATAAAGTTTCCTTTGCCTGCTCTTTCATTTTTACAGTGCACTGGCTCAATTTACTATTTTTAAAGCATTTGCTTTAAGATCCTACATTGGACACAGCTAATTTATCCACTAAAACCTGTTAGTTATTGGGTGGCTCCAGCAGAATACTGTGGGTAGTCTTCCTTTGCAGTAAGCTGAACAACTGGTGAAGGGCTCTTTATGAAAATACTGCTACCCATGTCCTTAGAACCCAGTCATCCCTTGGTCACAGAACAAGCCCCTTGAATCAGAGAGAGCTCCTGATCTTGTCTAAAAGAACTGGCAGAGTGCACTATGTTCAGATAGATAACCCAGCCCTGTTTTCACAAACTCAGGAAACAGCCTACTCTGTTCAGATTCTCCCGGAGTCAGTATTTCTCTTGCTTCATCCTTGAGTTTGTTCCTTTCTAACTCTTCTCAATCATTTATACTGTGGTATAATGTTGCCAATGGTAATATATCTAAAGCTAGACAATTCTAAGGAACTATCATGGTATGGAGAGGAACTGCTAATACTGTATAATTAAATTGCTATTAGGTATTTGTCTTGTTTGGGTGAGCACAGGCATGGCTCTGAGGCATCCAACAGTAAGATTTGAAGAAAGCTTCAGCATGTGGATATAGCACTGTTCGTTTTGAATTAGTTAGAAGTGAATTTTTAAACAGAATTGATTACTTATCCTTACAGATTTAAACTAATGTTTATTATTTACTTAACAGTTCACATGGTTTTATATATCCATTATTTTCTTAGTTTTTTATGGCCCTGTCCCCATGTGGGTTTTGGTCTGAATAGAAATCGGATTTGGGAAGGGCCGTTCCCACAAAAAGTCCCCTTACTGGACTTTCCGTGGACCAAATTGCCCAAATCTGGACCAAATTTGGTCTGGGAAAAACCTGTTCTCAGCATTATTTGGTAGCCAAGTCTGCATCAGTTTGGGACTGGAATCTGCACATGGGGACAGTCCCGGACTATTTGGGGAGGAGATTGACCCTGGCATCAAGGGGAGGGGTCATGCCCTGTGCTTGTGGTTCTTGTCCTGTGTGCTGGGGATCACAACTGTTGAGATTTTTTGTAATAAATGGTGATAAAACAGAAACAATGAGAAGGTCAAATGCCCCATGAGTCCCTTTCTGTGATCATTATTCTGCCCCCCCCCCCGATTGCCAAGCCAGGAATTAATAATGTCTCGATTTCAAGGGTGGTTTTGTGCATGAGTGCTTCACTGGCTTACCAGGTGTGCTCATGGTGATGCGGAGGTGCGCACAACCACTAAACTGCCACCAAACCTCGTAGCAGCTTTGGTTAATGAAATGGATCATCATCATCATCATGTAAAAACAGCAGTTACACACAGCAAACGAGATCACTGTGCTGGATTTCGTATTATATCATTAGTCGGGCACTTCCCAAGCACCTAGGACTGTGTGATGTATCGACGAATTATGTGAGCAGACCCCAGTAAATTGGCTTTTTGTAATAATAATAATAGTTATTAATTTATTATTACAGGCATTTCCCTGTAATCGCTACAGCAGGCGGCACAGGGGTGGGGTGACATCAATCTGGCTTCCTATGAGGGGAGAGGGGGTGGAGATGAAATGATGCTGGTTCCTCGTGAAGGGGCTCAGTGCAGTTTGCATGGGGATGGCCGAATTTGCATACAGCCCGTGTTACTAGTAATGGCATGGGGATGGGCACAATGTGAATTTGGCCCTACACATGGGCTAAAGTGACCCCAATTCAGGCCAAAAGACTTGCATGGGAACTCAGCCTATGTTTCTGTACCCCCAAAAGCAAACTGAATGATTGCTCCTGCATTTCAGGTTTTAGACAGTTCCTAAGCCTGCACTTACATATAGACCTGTGCATGTAGTAGAAATGTACACAAAGTCAGGTTCTAAATTTTGGGTTCAATCAAACTAAACCTCACTGGTTTTGGTTCGGCAGAGAACAAGGGCCAGTTTATGAAGAGTACAAGGTTGATTTTTAAAATGGAAATACACTTGGGGGGGACGACCTTTTTAGAATGCAAACCCAAATGGCTCAAATTGAACCAACTTGTTCAACCAAGCAACCCTGTTTCAGTTTGAGTCGAATCAGCCCCCTTTGAACAAACTAGTTAAAATTGAATTATTTGATCTGAAGCAAATTTACACATGTATAATATATAGTGAGTATAAAAATATATTAGAAGAGATGGTTGCTTCACAATTATTACTAGACTCAACATTCTCATCACCTCTACAGTTAGCAAAACACTTTATAACTTCCTGCAAGAAAATATAATTTCTCCTGGTCATAGTAATTGCATGAAGATAAAAGAGGTTTTCAAAGATCTATTGAATTGTCTGATGGCTAAATAAAATAAAATACTTTCAGATCTCAATATGAGTATTTCTTTCCCTTTCCACCTATTTTCTTAATATCACCCTCTCCTATATCACCCTCCTGTTTAGAAAATACAAAGACTGGACTCATCTTCTGTCCATGTTATATTTATTTTAAGAAATAATGGTCTGTAAGAACTATAAGCCCAAGAATACCAAATTATGTACTAAACTAACAGAATGTTAATATTCATGATACAATTTTCCCTTTGTTATGTGCCAGCAGGATGGAATGAAATTTAATCCTTCTATTCACATATTTTATACATTTGTTAATAACATTGTTTCCCTTCCACTGTACATACAGTAATGGTTGATGGAATTACCTTCAGTACTTGCTTTATGGGTCCCTTCCCCAAGATTTATTTCATAGGTTGTATAACATTCTTGGTAGACCTGAGTAAAATCTGCATATGTAAATAAGTGGGAAATAAAAAAAAAGGAAAGATTTGATCATACAGAGAACTGTTGAGCATACTGAAAGTCTGAGTAAGGGTATGATCAAACAGGAATTGTTTTTAACATTAAAAAAATGAAGACAAAAGTCACTGATCCTTCGCCTCAGTGGAACAACAGCTCCTTAGCAACAAGTGTTCACCATTGATAAGCTGCCACTGGCCTGATCAGTTGCTGACTTGCAGTATTTGGCTAGATTTCTCTCCTCGATGCCCTCTTAATGTGACTCGACAAATTAATTGCACTGGGTCTTCAAATATTTCATCTGAAGAAGGGACAATTCTAAGACTTCACACTACGGATGCACATGAATATTTGAAACATTCGAAATTCAATCAAATTTGTTTTAATTTGGACATTCAGATTCAAATTCGAATGTCTATAAATTCAAATTTAAACATTCGGACCAATTTTGAATTTTTGAACCTATTTGTTTGAATCATTTGGACATTCTTATGTGTATGTATACGTATAAAATATGTACTTGCCCATACACATCTTTCATGCATCAGTATGGGACGAAAATGGGATTCATACAGGATGCGTAAGTGATACAAATCGAATCCCGAAAATTGCATTTATGCACACCCATACTTCACACTGAGATAAGATGCATACAGGGATAAAACAAAATTAAAAATTCATCCAGAAGGAATTCCTTACAGTGTGACTGACAGCAGTCCAATAGCCTTTTTGCACTTTGCTTCCTGCCTCTGGGAAGCAAAGGGTGAAATGGCCCAAGTATATATTAAGCATCCATATTTGCATACTAGCCATCCCCAAACCCATCCCAACAGCTCCTGCAAGCTTGGATGGGTGTTTGGGCACTGCCATTTTCACTCACTGGTGCCAATACCAGTGCACATGCTCTCCCAACCCAGAACAGGTGCATAGGCTGCATCTGGGGACTTACTGGTTCTGGCACTGGTGCAAGGTGAGTGCTGGTATGGTACAGATCATGTGGGGAATGCTCCCATGTGGAAGTAGTGTTTTCTGGTAAACAAATGGCTCTTTCAAGCCCAGATGTTCCATCTGGGAGCATTCCCCATGTGAACGACCAGGCCAAGTGCTAACTGGTCCTAAGAATGACTGGGAGGCTAGGTCTGCCAGTAGAAGATAGAACAAAGAATGGCTTAAGAATAACAAAGTTATGAGTTGATGGAAGAGGTAAGAATTCGCAGGGGCACAGTGTGTTTGAGCATATTTGATTATGTCTAGCCAGAATTTGATCGGCAACAGATTAAGGCAGAATTTGCTGTCAAAAATATCTTGATAATTTCTGTGCCGCCTCCCACACCCTACTTCAGTTTTATTATTTTATTTTTCCCAGTTTTCCCTTGCCTCATGTGATGCAATGGAGTCTGACAGCATGCCCGACAGCAACAAGATGAAATTCAATACAGAACATCATAAAAGTCTGTATTTTATATCCTTATCATCATCAAAGCCTATTTATATAATAATTTGGAATGCTATCTGTAACTGTTTTTCTCTCAATAGTTAACACTTTTGTAATTTCTAGATTATAATCCCTACCCCACACTTATTAAATAATGCAGACAAGAATTTTCAAAGGTTTCAAAAAGAGATGGCTAAGTCAGGGAATCCACCTAGTTGGATGATTAAAAGTGATGTTAATCTTGGAATTCGAGTGGGGATTGACTGTCACAATGGTGTTTATGATCTTCATTTTAATACTGAGTAAAATATATTGCTTATAATAATACAGACTAAAAAATGAAAAATGCAGAAGAAATGGCGAGAATTAAAACTACGACATGTTTTCTTCTTCTTTTTAAAAATATATCTGAAGTTCAGGCAGAAAGTTCCAGAAGGTGTATCTTTATATTGACAGTTACTAGACCCTAGTATATTTTTTCAGGAATGTTGTCCTGTAGAAAATGGTAGATTAGTGAATCCATAATGGCCTAAAATATAGTCAAACATACTAACAACTATATTCTCTACTATTTCCTTTTATTTCTCAGTCTTCAAACATTCATCATACTTAAATTGTGACAGACTGATATGTCATAATGAAAAATCAGCAGATGTTAAGAGTCAGAAAACTGCCTTAGTTCGTCCTAAGAACCAAAAGAAAACATAGGTTTGTGGCATGACACATAATGTACAGCTGCCTTAGAACATGACTTTGTTTTTTATACTTTTTTTAACTTGAATTATATGCTGCCCCAGATAGGAATTTGCACAAATTGAAATTTAGCAGTTTATTTTGAACTGAATGAAATTATCCTTGGTTTGAAAAACAAATGAACAAAAAACAGAATGGTTCAGTTTGCACAAGAGCCAATAAAATGATAGCTAACTACCTACGAACCACCTTATGGTTTGCTTGATGTGTTATACCACAGCTTGGTTCAGGTTCCATTTGCACTGTATTTGTGAATCATGCAAACACTACAATTCACTGCAAACTTCAAACCTACTGAATGAAGGAGGAGGAGGAGTTAGCTTTTCTACCCTACTTTTCTCACCCACTTAAGGGGACTTAAAGTGGCTAACAAAGCTTTCTATTCTTCCCCCCACAACAGAACACCCTGTGAGGTCAGTAGGGCTGTGAAAGTTCAGAAGGGAGCTGTGACTAGCCCAAGGTCACCCAGCTGGCTTCGTGGGGGAGGACAGAATTGAACCCAATATTCCCAAATAAGAGAGTCTGGCTCCCTAACGACTAGATCAAAGTAGTTAGCTTGTCAGAGATGCAGTTTGTCACAGATGCAGACTTGTCCAATAACAGCAAAGAATTTGTCCCCTATCCTTACTGCAAGTGAACACACTCTTTGTTATCCCAGTTTTCAGCAGTTTTGGTGCTTTTTTTTCCCCTTTAACATGTGGAATCATTTCTATATAGATTTGTCAGCCACAACAGACCGGTATGTCTCCTTGTGAAATTACTTAATTAGAGCTAGGTTCTAGTTCATTTAAAGAACTAGTAAGTTGTTCATATCAGTCTAGCAGTTCCTCCTAACAAACTCTCTGGCATCCAATGTTACTGTTCTACGTCATATCAATATTCTTGTGCAGTTATGCATTGAAGTGAAGTATCCCAAAGGAGGTAAGAGAAGCATGTTTGCAATTATCATTCTTTTTTTAATGGAAAAAAAATACACTTTTACCAAGGGTTTCTAGGTTTTCCAGAACAGAGTCCTGCTTTGACCACTAGCTTTCTTGTCGCTTCCCCCACAACAAAAAAGTGAAACCTATTATATAACGACTCTCTTTATGCATTGTATTTCTGTTGGCGTGACAGCTAATATATTCCATTTGTGCTATCTGAAGAGTGTAAAGGGCTAGCAATAGGTTTCGTAAGTAGACTAGAAAACTGGGCTCCCTACAGTCACCTAAGTTATGCTATTTATAATCTAAAACATACCACAAAAGGACACATTTTTAAGTGATTCTACCACAAAAGGACATAAAAACATTGAATAAAATGTCAGCACTTGTGACGTGACCTGTGATGTATTAGAAATATTAAAAGAAGATCTAGAGACAAAGGGCTGGTATTTGAATAAACCTGACAATGCTAATTTCACAGCACAACTGGAGCAACCCTCAGCAAAAATTTTAATGATCGGGTTTGACTAGCTATAGACAGAAAGATGAGTCTACAATAGCTCATCTTTATTTGCAAGAACTTCTACCTAATTCCTGACCTATCACCAAATTCCCAGTAAAATATTCTGCACTGTTTATGACTTCAATTAAATTCTGGCAAATGGATGCTTATGTTTCTTTTCTTCCTATCCTTTCTGGTTTAGTCTTACGCTGCAAATTTTGTGTTTAAAAACAGAAAACAAACATAAAAATGTAAACACACATTTGAAGTTCTAATATCTAAACATATTTTACATTTTATGTACTGGCTTGGCTGATCCTCTTCAGTTTAAACTGGGCAAAGAGTGGCTGGTATAAAATTTGGACTGATTATGCCAAACTCCTAGTTACACTCTGGCATGATGTATAAACTGGCCTAAATCAAACCAGTGCACATTTCTAACATTTTAACTAAAGCTGTATATTCCTAAACACATTTCAATTGCTTTAAAATAAGTGACTGAAACAGAATATCCAGGCTCTATAAAAAACACTGGAAAATTGAATTCTTGTTCACATATTTATGTAGTCTCTTGCACTGACTAGACATGTTGAGAATTCTGAGAAAAGGTGCCTCCACATACATGGTACATTGTGACACCCATGTGGAGCTTTCTTTAAACTGCAGCAGCAGCAAAGCATTCTAGCAAAGTAAACAGATGCTCTTGTCTGATGGACAGGAAGCCACTGCGCTGTCCCTTTGCAACTTCCGGTCCTCCCATTTGGCGGAAAGGAAGATGCTGTGAAGAGTGTCACAGCACACCAAGTATCTGGAGGCACTCAAAGTATGTCAGATAGATTTCTTATTAGGAGACCGATCAGAAACTGGCCCTTAATCTGTATTAAGGGCTCATGCCAGTACACAATTAGACCTTCTTATCCACATATTAATGTGGATTGCAGAAGCTCGACCCCCACCCCACCCCCCTCACTGGTCTGGATCCATCTGACTGAGGCAGAGAGAGATCCAGATTAAGGGAGGCCTTATCTGGATCTCTGGTGAAACCATTTTTTCAGGCCTATTAGAAAGACCAGTTGCCTGATTTGGAATACAGGTGGCATGTAGAAGACATCCCTCCCATCTTCTGGTTCTACTGGGACTTCACCCCAGGCCTCAAGGCTAGGAACTTTCATTCATAGTCTTTGAAGACAAGGGAATATGGCCTTCACGCAGGCTTTGAATGCTGATCCAACCTATGCAGTCTCCAATCCAGACTGCAGGCAGGTAATTGGTGAAAGGCCCTTTGTTTCATCTGAGTGAAGTCACAATCTAACATGTGAAATACTATTCCATCCAATAGGAAATGAATAACAACTCATCACATTCAAAATCCTATGGAGTTGAAAACTGTGTTATCCATTACTTAGATGCATAGATGCATACCAAACTATGAATTCAGAGCTCATGAAACCTGTTTTAGATAAAACCTGTTTAGTCGCATGGTTGTCCATTGATGACATACTGTACATAGTTCGTGGTAGTTTTAGAAATATTTTTAATTTTATGCAACAATATGGACACACACACACCTTGTTATAAAAAAAATCTATAGAGGAAATAAAATATAAATAGAGAATCTGCCCTGTAGCCTTTCAGTTTTACTATTTCCCTGCAAAGACCAGGGGAATTAGGTGTTGCCAAATAAAAGCTAGGTTGAACAGTTCAGTGACTGTAATGCTATTTGGCAACTTACTGGTAAATTACTCCATTTTATATTGTTGAGTTTCCAACATAGGTCACCTCAACTGCCATCCCTTATTAGAGAGCCAAAGCATAAAGCATTTGGCAAGAAGATGCATTGTTGAATTATATTCTAACTTTCAGTCAGGTATCACATCCACTTTAAATGTTAGCACTTTTAGGGATGTCATAAGCATGCATTCCATACACAAAATGGAAGAAAACATTCTTTTTTAAAAAAAGGAAAGAAAAAGTTGAGAAATGGAAATAAATAAATAAATAAATACATGCACATAATATTTGTCCTATATCTACACAAGTGGTTTGGTCTAGTGGTTAGGGAGCCGGACTCTTTCTGGGAATGTTGGGTTTGATACCGCCCGCCCTCACAAAACCAGCTGGGTGACCTTGGGCTAGTCACAGCTCTCTTCTGAGCTCTCACAGCCATCCTGTGAGAGGTATCACAGGATGTCTGCTGTGGGAAGAAGAACAGAAGGTTTGTCAGTTGCTTTGAGTCCCCTTAAATGGGTGAGAAAAGTGGGATAGAAAAGCCAACTCTTCTTCTTCTTCATACCGTTCTCATGATTATTAACATTTAGGAAACTCTAGGACTTATGAAGGCAATCTGATCTTTCTAGCACATGATGCAAAATATTATTTCAGCGAACGGGAAGCAGTTTCCCCATATAGAAGAGACACTTTCAAATGAGTTAGAAGCATCATTCTTCAGCTGTGTTGGCAGTGGAGACTGGCAAAGGTGGAGCCTCTTCTCCAACTGCATGTTCCTTTGCAGACAAGCCTAGCAGTTACTGCTGCATGAACTCCAAAGAATCCCACAAACCAGCATGTAGTGGAAGAGAGGCTTCTGCCTGAGCCCCCCCCCCCTCCAAGGCTACTGCTGGGTGAGGTGCAAGTTTACCTGGGATTTGTACTTAGGTGAAAACATCATCACATTCCCTGCATCTTTCAATTATGTATGGAGAATTTTGCACATGCATAATATTTATTCCAAATACACCCTGTTCAATTTTCAGTTATTTTAGCATGCTTGTTGAATTATAACCATTTTATAAAGTTGCTTACTGAGTACAATTAATCTATTTTAAGATGTTTCCAAATTCTTAGAGAAGGTGCGAAATTTCACACACCTCTTATATAGAAGATTCACCATATAGGATCTAACATCAGCTCGCCCAGTGTTTCTTGGCCCTATTCACACTTGGCTGTATTCTGTAATTTAGCTCAGGATAGGAGTCCGTTGTCCTTATGCTATTGCAGACTCCCACAGGATTCCTGCTGTAGTGTGCACTAGCATGTGGGCAATGGCCCCTTATTCCAGGATATATTCCAGAATAAAGCCATGTACAAACAGGCCCTAGAATTTTAGTGTTTCCCGATACAAAGGTCCATTCAGCATTTTGTACAGGAAAGAGGAGAAAGCTTCTAATAGCATCTGTGACCTTTCAAATCTTCCTAGCCATACAGCCTGCATTTTTTTATGCACATACACTAAGGCATTTATTAATATTATTAGGATCCATTTTTTAACTTATTCTTTTCCCCACTGCTTTTTATTTTCTAATGACTATTTTGCTAAACTCACTGTGATTGTAGTAAGCAATAAATTGTCTAACAGGAGCCACAATTCTTCCATAATGAACAGTAATGAGGATGCTGGTATCTTGAATAAATCCCTGTTGGACACGCACGCTAATCCTTCATGCACTAAAAATCTCATGAGATTTTTAAAAGGCTGAATGTTACTACACTCCATTATGGAGTGCTCACACTTGCATGTGTCTTCACTCATGGAGTGTTCACAACTGTATGGAGTATTCACACCTGCCTGCCTGTCTGCCTATCTATTTTAAATCAGACATACATTAAAGCAACAACAGTATATATTTGACTGTATGTAAAATTGACTGTATGTAAAATTGTTTAAAGACTTGGCAGGATATGCACAGTGCCCTTACGGCACCTTAACCGAGTCATGAGGGTGCTGGGTGGTTCACTAGCAGGATGTGGTCTGCATGGCTCTGGATACTTGCATGCTACTGGCAGCTTGGATCAGCATACAGCCAGCTGTGTCCATAAGTGCTCACTAGACTGCAGTAAGAAGTAAGTGGGCATAAGCACTTTGTTTCTTCTGGCGGCAGTCCTGCTGCTGTCACAGTGACACTCCCTGAGGGACCTACTTGGCTTGCATCCAGACACGTTAATACTGTGCAGTGGCGTGCGCAGCCACGATGGGGGAATCACACACGATGATCGATGGATTGTTGTCATGACACATTATCCCATCGCTACTGCACATTTACCTTAATCCTGGATTAAGGACACTTTCTAATGAAGAAAATTAGAATCTTCCCACCAGTCAAGGCAAGACAGCAAGAAGAGACAAATGAGAGCAGGAGGGGAGCTCAACTCTGATTGGCTACCTCATCCCATATGACCGTGCGTGCTGACTCAGCTCTTGCAGTTTCCAAGGAGGAAGCTACAAAGCTGCTTTTTAGTCTGGACAGCGAGTCGTTGTTGCACAGCAGTTAGAGATGTGCACTAATGTATTTTTGATATTTGAATCTGAGTAGATTTGAATATCATAAAATCCAACTCGATTTGGATATTTAAAATCTGAATGTCATAAAATCCTATTTGAATCTGTAACATTCAAATCTGTACATTCGAATGTTAGATTCGTATTTAAAGATACGAATGTCGACAACGTTCATATCTGTTATATGTGTCTGTGCGCATTCCGTAAAAATCTGTATGCATCCAGTATTAACCCTTATGCATCCTGTTTTCATCCCGTATTTTAAGCGCAAGATACGTATAATTTTTGCGCAGATTCATATATGACAGATACAAATCTACACATTCGAATTATTCAAAAATTCATATCAGATTTTCAAAAATCCGTATTCGAGTTCAAATGTGCAAATTCAGATTTTTGAAAATCTGATTCGAGTTTGAATATCGACATTTGTCGGATTTGAATCAAATATTTGGATTTTCAAATATCCGTGCACATCCCTACAGCAGGTAAGTTGCGCTTTTAGCTTTAACTTTGGATTTCTTCTGCCTTGGTCTACTCACTTCTGAGGCCTCAGAGTGATCAAACAAAGGAAATAAAAGGTTCCCAGCTGTGATGTTAGCATGGTTGGAGACAGTAGCTGGGCTGGAGATATCACACCACTGCCTCCACAAGAAGTCAGTTATATATTCTTCTGTATTTGAATATTCAGGAATATCCATGCTTTATTCTGGAATATCCAAATATAGCAAAGCAACTAATGGATATCTGGATGCAGCCTAAGCTGCTGAGGGATTGTTGCTGGATATCTGTACGATTCTGTCATGAGATTGTGAATTTTGATAGTGATATTCTAAAGTTAAGTTTAACAATAACCAAGAGCACTACGCTGCACTCCATGGCATGCTAATAGTATTTTTTCGCCCATTGTGGAACTAGAGATATGTTGAATATAACCACATAGTTATAGTCTTTAGTGGACTCATGTGGAGGCCTTAGCATGATTATTGATCATTAGCTCTACAGTGACTCTGAAAGCTTTCTTGAATCATGCCCTTGGTCCTTTACTCAGTTCTTCCACACTTGACCTCCAGTCATGAGCTTCATAATTAAGAATATACCACCTACCATGCACAGGAAATCAAAGCTGGAATTAGGCTTGCCTATATCTTTGTAATTAGTGAAGCAGAGTCAGATTTAATCAACTTCTGAAAGTGGGATGTCACCACATTAGCATTCCTTTCTCCAACTCATCCTTAGCATCTGTCTGTTGAATGACTAATACTGTGTCTTGGAACCTTAATATTCTTCTCTCTTCAGCCCATACACATATAGGGCAGCTGCAAATATGTAGCAAATGCGGCAATTTAAAATAAATAAATACATGTAATTTTATTTAAAAAAATATTAAAATGCTAGCACTTGCCTTTTTCTTGAATAATACAGCTGAGATTTAGCACATATAATGGAGTGAAGATAATTAAACTGTCTAGCCATTTTTCTGCTGCAAAGGATTAGGTTTGGTTCTGTTGTACTTATGAATCATTAGAAATCAACCATGCAGTGAAGGATATAAAAAGGGATGGGAAGCCTGCAGACAGATAGCATGTTGGCACTTGACGGTCAGGTATGGTATAAATACCATTCCGGACTGGTAAGACTGAAGTATGATGCATGGAGCAAGACAATGCTATTTGCATGTGTGCACTGGACTAGCCCTGTACCTGGCCAACAGTGTGAGCAGGGTAAATGGCCAGACAGATTGCCAAGGCAAAATCCAAACGTGGCTTCACAGCTATAGTGATTTATCCACACGCCCTTGCTTTGCAGCACCCAGAAGTGAGTGTGAAGTCTGGCAACCAGGAGTAATCTAGCCATTCCTAGTCTGCCTGTGTGGACTGTTTTATTGTTGCTGGTTTTTTAGGAGTCCATAGATGGATCATTCTTGGAAGAGCCACGGTAAGTTGACACAGCCATTGGGTGCAGACAGAGTGATCCAGTAAGGCACCTGGATCACCCCATGAGGTAAGTGCAAAATGGCCCAGGGTCTCCTAAAGCTTCCAGTACCTGGAGACTTGGGCTGTGATTGGCCACAGAAAGAGGCAGTTCTGAGATGGCTTAGAGACAGGATGATTCACACTTCTCTCTCCTAAACATTCTGTGCTAGAAAAGGTGGAAATATGAAGGCCACAAACTCCTGTCTCTGAGGTGCCTACAAACTGTCCTTTGGTTATGTCTGAATACAACTTTGGGGAATGCACATAGGCTTTTGTTAGATTGTGCTGGAGGTACCAGCATATGGAGCAGTCCAGCATTGTTGGGCAACAGAATTCTACCTATTGAATTGTAGAGTACAGGCTACTCTACATTTAACAATTTCGTAACCTCTTGTGTCCATGTATAAACTGCTAAAAGAACCACTAACTGAGAGTTCAAAATGTTATGACAAGCAATATGGGAAGTTCAAGAACAAACTGTTGCTTGGAATATCAGGCAGCCTTGTGAAATTCATCTCGGCCACATTTATCTATTTTACATAGGAAGCTGACGGTTTACAACAAGCTATTAGGATAAGAAACAATTTATCCAATGAGAAGCACACAAGTGTCTTCAAAAATCAGCTTTGTTGGCTCCAAACCGTGTACTTGCCAGGCTCTTTGGTCCTTTACAATCTTTCTTGCGTGCAAACAAGCTGCGAAATCTGACCCTTATTTGTTGCCCTAGGTAAACTAGAGCAAATACTGTGTCCCAGATAAATCTCAAGTTACAAAAATATTTCAGTCTGCCCTCTGATCTTACCAGCTGACATCAGAGTACTTTGATATGATTCAGGCATTTGAATTAGTTATAGTTTGAAATGTTATTAATGTCCCCAAACCTGCATACATTTTTTTTGTGCCAATAATAAAGCACAGCTAATGAAGTGTCAAACACTACTAAATCCATCCTTAAAGGGAAAATTGGAGGAATTATTCAAAATATTAATATCCTTAGGACAGAGAAAGAGTAAAGGCTGAAATAAAACATCTGAAAGAAATGATCGCATAGCCTTACTGTGTCTATCAATCTAGCAGTTGAAATGAGATATAATAATTCCCACTAGAATGGCCAAGAATTGTGATGAAAACGAAATTGAATAACATCTGGAGGGCACAGCATAGCATAAGAACATAAGAAAAGAGCTACTGGATCAAGCTGAAAGTCTTATCTACTGTAGCCTTGATATTCATGCAGGGTTCAGCCATATGCATCTTAGGAGTCACACAAAATGAGGAAAGGAGATCAACTTAATTACCAAGAAACACTAGGGGCGCATCCCCATCCCTCTACCTCAGGGTAGTTTGCATTAAGGAGTCCCCATGGCAATTGAGGACAGGGCAGGTTCAAGCCATCCCCATGAAAACCACAGTAAATCCCTGCATCGGGATGACAGTTTTCTCCATTCCCTCCCCCCGCCCTTGCCTAACAGCGCAGTTGCCTAGAAAAGGGCTTGACTTACCCCAAATGAGCACCTGACAGCCTCTCTGCACTCAGCTGAGCAGCTGTCAGACAGGTATAGGGGCTGTCAAGAGCATCGGTACAATAATTAAAACAGCTGCAGAAGAAGAAGAAGCCGTGGCTGTTTTAATTAATTTACCGGAGTTCCGCTCATGCACTTGACAGCCCCTATAACCATCTGAAAGCTGCTCAGCTGAGTGCAGAGATGGTGTCAGGTGCTCGTTTGGGGTAAATCAAGCCCTTACCTAGGCATGCCTGCCCGATCTGGCAAGGGGAGGCAGTTTCAATCGCAGCATTAGTGGCAGGGACAGCAAAACCCTGCCCACTAATGTTGCAATTGATCAGCAATAACTCGGGAGTGTGTCCCCATGCCTCCCTTGATAATCCGTTCTTGCCCCCTAATTTGGGGTGAGAACAGAAGGGCGGGTTGACACCCCCCTTCTTCTAATAGGGTTCTCTAACAGACAAATGTGGAGGACCCTGCCCCAGAGTTTGAAGTTGCCCTGTCTGCATTGCCACTACCTCCCACAAATGTCAAAGTCAGGGAACAAAAAGTTCCCCAAACTTCACCACAATGCAATAAAAGTCAGAAAACAGCTGCAGAAGCAAGCTCCTATATGTTCTCCCTGCTGCTACCACTCCAAATTGTGGCCATGGAGGTAGAACTGGATAGAAAGCACTTTTAGAATAGTCTTTCACACTATGCATGAACATTGTCTCCAAGATGCTTTCCACCCCTCAAGGCTGGTGTACAGGATCGATGGAGGCATTGGAGTACAGATGTCTGCCCTGCAGGACTCTCCG
Source organism: Aspidoscelis tigris stejnegeri (assembly GCA_023333525.1). Taxonomy (NCBI): domain Eukaryota; kingdom Metazoa; phylum Chordata; class Lepidosauria; order Squamata; family Teiidae; genus Aspidoscelis; species Aspidoscelis tigris. The sequence continues at coordinate 11,923,560 of JALMGA010000006.1, read as the reverse complement.
GGTGATCTTTTAATGGCAGTGTGGAAAGAGCCATTAAGCTCACACATTTGTTTCTCAGAAGTAGTTAAGCAGTCACACTTCTTGCTAAGAGTAGAAAAGCTCCTGCAAAATGAACTTTATACAAAACATTTCTTAGTAAATATGGTTGATGACAAATACGTCACTGGGTAGATTTCATATTTCAGAAGCAGAATCTACTCTTCCAAAACTACTCAACAAAAGTTACTTTTGGTCTTTCTATTCCAAAGAAATTGGACTCAACTATTGGCTTTACTTTTTTTTAGATTTGGGGGGATGTTTGTCATGATATCTGGAAATCTTTACTGCATGAAGGCAGTTTATTATTTGCATCTTCCTGTTTTATTTAATTTATATTCTTTGGTTCACTAAGGCAACCTCTAGATGTGAGGAAAATCCTACCAGCACTGTGTTGGGATTGATAGACATCTGCATAGACTTCCCAATGCAATGCCGTTGTAAGAGGCAGAAACTCCATGAGATCACAATGCTCATAGGAAATCCAGGAGTAATGCCAGGTTTTCCAGAATAGATCTGCTTAGCTGCATACCTGCTATGCTTGGGACTTTTAGGAGCAAGGTGGTGCATGTCAAGTCCCTAACAAGGTAATATCATACGTATATTAACAGGTGTGCAAATACTGTAAGTAAATCTATACTGATGATTGCTGTGTGTGTCTTGTGAGCCAAAGCAAGATGTCCCCTGTAATCTGGAGTAGGGTTGTGCACAAATGCATTTTTTGCATTTGAATTCAATTCCTGGATTTTTGAAAATCCGTTTTGAATCGAATGATATGAATGTCGGGAACATTTTTGAAACTGTTTGCATCCTTTTTTTTTTTTTTTTTTTTTGCCTTTGCGTTCTGTTAACATCACGCATTATATGTGCAAATGGACCCGATATTCGGATGCAACATACAATGTCGAACTCATTCAAATAATTTGAAAATCTGTATCAGATTTTTGAAAATCTGGCTTCAAATCCAAATTCGGAAATTCGGATTTTCAAAAATCCACTTCGAATTCGAATGTCGATATTTGTCGAATTCGAATTGAGTTCTTGAATTTTCGAATATCAGTGCACATCCCTAAGGTAAGCGCTCACACTTTGATGGAGGGAGAGGGACAGTTCTTAAGAGTTCTTTGTACAGTTTTACTATTATAGTTCTGATACAAGTGATTATAGTGGAATAGTTTCTCAAAGGGAGTGGTGATGTGAGTTCCCTGTACCCTTTGAGGACTCCCACAGCACATCAACGGTGCAGGAATTTGGATTGGATCTTGCTTACAAACAAGCCTAACCTTTTTTCCCTTTTTTTTTTTTGCCAGGAGACCAGAGCCCTTTCTGCACTGGGTCTTATTTCAGATTATATCTTGGGATAGGGACAGGTTATCCACACATACTGGTGCAGACCATGGCAAGTCCCAGTAAGGACTGCCATAGTTTGCACCAGCATGCAGATAGTTGATCCTTATCCTGAGATATAATATGGAATAAGGCCCAGTGGAGAAAGGGCCCAGGAAACAGGACACAGTTGAAGTATTTGGCTGGCTGCTGAGCTTGAAATAAATTACACATTGAATTCTGTAAATTATATATGTGCACACATACATATACAGGGGTGTATATATATATATACCTGTGTACAGTATGAGAGTTGTATCTTGTTTCCTGTAAATGATACACACAGGCATACAGACATATGCACACATGTATGTCTGTGAGTACAGTATGAGGGTTACATCTTGTTTTCTCTGCTAAGGATCTATTCCATCATAGATCTGTTCCTGTCTGCTGTTTCCCCATAATGTCTCTGAGTTCCGAGAAAGCGAAAACTACAAACACTTTAGTGGACAACTGCAGCCTTAGGTGATACTTTGCAATGTAGCTTCCACCTTTGTAAAAAAAAACCCACACATACATTTGTTTTTCTTTCTCTTCCCTTTCTATAAAGGTGTTGACAACTGAAATGTGTCCAGTGAGTCCTCCTGGAGCTTATGAGTTCTAGCACTTGCCAGAGTGTTCAAGTCCAGGTCCGGCAGCATCATGCTGTTAGAACATACTGCTGAAATAGCAGAAAGAGAGAAGAACTATTTAAGTAGGCAGGGGAACTAGTTCTGATAGAGTAAGTAGAAATCATTATTAGGGTATTAGAATTGAACCTTATCAGTCTCCCTTCCTGTTCTAATTCCTATAGGTCTCAACTTTTTTCTTACCTTCCAAGCCAAACATGTTTTATACTCGTACATTTTTTTTTAAATAGACTTAATTGTAAATCTATTTTTAGCTGAACCTACTTGTCTAATTGCTCAGAATAAAGTGAATGGTTAATTGCTTGACTCTTTACGCCTTAAAATTGTCTACCGGTAGTTACCTGGGTTGTAGACATAAGGAAAGATAAAAATAAAATTCATCGGGAAATAACATTTTTAACAGCATGGCATGTATAATTTTTTAAGAATCTACTTAAAATTTATTTTCCATCCAGTTAATAATTTGCTTGTGTCACATTTTCAAGACAACTCCTTACTTTCCTTATCAATTTCCACTACTAAACCTACTAACAGCTGTGGCAGTGGGTGTCCCCTGGAAGGCTCCCTGGGGGCGGGGGGCACTGTCAAAATCCTGAAACCCTGTTGCCATAGAGCACTCTGGGAAGAGTGCTTATAAAACCTACAGGTAGAGATGCAGATAAAATAGTACAGTTGGTTCCCCATCAAATCGAAGACCCATTTGCTCAGTTTGATAGCAAACTGTTCAATTGAACAAATGGTTCAATTTTTGAACCAAGAAATACTTCCCCACCCCCAGCTGAATGAAGGCCTTTTCAAGGGCAAAAACACCAAATGCAAACTGTTTGATTGGATATTTTGCATTTGCAAGTGAGGGACTGGGTTGGTTCGACTGGAATTTTGGATATTTAGCAACCAAATATTGAGTTCAATGCAAATGTTGATGAACTGGCTAGTTCACTGTGAGCCAAATGAAGCAGTTTGGCACATCTCTACCTACAAGTGCTCTCCCTGGGCTCTTGCTCAGAGACAGAAAATGCAACTCTGAGGACACTCCCCACTCTCAGTTACCACTATCACCCTATGGCAACAAGACTGACTTATGTATCTGCTCTATGCTGGTGCCACGGCACCAAAGAGCTACTTCCAGATCATTTCCCAATGCAGGGAGGGTATGTGTTTTCAGAGCCAAAAACTTAGATCTGGATCTGAGTTACCAGATCCAAAGGCAGTGAGGCATGAAGCACAGGAAATAGGGATATCCCAAATCCCTTCCCAGTGGCAGTACCACTAAGGTATGGATACAGCCTTCTTTTATGTTTAAGAGCATTAAATTAGCTAACAAAATAATAATCACATTAATTTCAACAGCCAGATCAAATGTCTAGGAAAAAGACAACAACTTTGTGGGAATCTGTAGAGATATTGACAAGAGGTACGCCTCGGGGAAAGATGATTATGTGATTATACTGGTACACATACACAATTGCTGCATTTGTCCATCTCATCTGTACAATCTTTACTCATCTATATGTTAGAAGAAGATTGTGCACGTTTCAGCTCAATGCGTATCTTAACTGGGGTTCAAGTATCTGCACCTTTCCATCAGCAAATAACTGAGCAGTTTACACATGCAAACGTGAAAAGTTACATTTCTTTAACCTGAAACTGTGGTTTTTAATAGAAAAAAAGAAAAAATCATAGAAAGAAACCCCAAACCCCATTAAATGAAATCACTACTCTATTTCACCATCTGGGTAGAAACTGAGGTCTTCCATTCCCAGTCGTCTTTATTATTATCATTATTATTACTAAACTGTGTGACATTTGTATGGATTATGAACCAGTTCACATAGACATCCAGGGACAAACCCAGTAAACATAGTACTGAAAGCATGCACATCCTTTACATGAACCAACCATGAAATGGCTGTTTCAAATACATCATTTTAGTTAAAACTGATAATTTTCATGTCACAAGTACTACAACACAACAATACCATTGAAAAACTAAGATGTAGAATATTAGTGCACTATTCCATCCCCAAAGGAAGATATTTCAAGTTAATTAATGACTAAATGTTATAAATATAGTTCAAATAATTGGTATTATTGCTTTTTTTTTAGAACCGCTCTAGATGTATCAAATATTGAATGTTAATGACATATGAATATTAGAAGAGGGATGGAACATGACAGTGCATATGGAAAATGTTAGGTTCTTCTTTGCCTGAGAGAGGTGCTTCAGTTCTGATTTATAGCTGCATGTTTATGCTAGCATTATGCATCAAAGAAAACAAACATGAATATATACATGTAATATATAAAGTGTAAATTTGCTTACTATTTATGTTACTTACTAAGTACTTCATATAGGCTTTTGAACAAACTCAGCCAAAGTCTTAGGCGGAAACCCAACTGAAATGAATGAGTCTGTGCAAGAGACAGAAGCTGCCATTTAGTTCGATGACATTTTCTGCTGAATTATGTTTTACTGTTTTGTACTTAATTGTGTTTTGTGTCTTGAGGAATTTTTAAAGCAAAAGTGCTCAGGAAGGAAGGAAGGAAGGAAGGAAGGAAGGAAGGAAGGAAGGAAGGAAGGAAGGAAGGAAGGAAGGAAGGAAGGATATTCATTTCTAGTCTCATTATTTTGCTAAAATGGGAAGTTTGAACTGATAAACTTTATTTACAAAGAATAGGGGTCATTTGGACATTTGTTCAAACAATAGATCAGATTTGAACCTTGTGCTCACTTCTAAGTGCATTTCAAACATCTGTATTAATTTGTATCTAAAATAATTGTATGTAAATTGTGGATGTATATAATTTTTTAAATGTGTTTTCTCTCAAAATACCCATCTTGATCTTTTTGTTTCATTTTGTTTCCCTAAGGTCTCATTCCCACTGGGACTTTATTGGGTGTCAAAAACGGTTTGAAAACTGTTTGTCCACATTGAAAATTCACTTCCCGCACTTTCAAGTGAGTAAATTGAAAAAAAAATGCATTAAAAAAACACCTGAAAATCTAGGTGTTTTTTTTCCTGTTTTTGCTGATAAAACACTTTTTCTTTATTCCTTTGGGAACGGTACAGCAGTATTGAGGCAGATGCATCATGAAACGGGTGGGGTTTCAGCCTGCACAGAACAGCCCCTTGCCAGATTTAAAGTGCCAAAAAGCTTTCCCCCCCCCCCCGCCCCTTGGCAAAGCACTTCACACAGTTTCATTTTCAGCCACTTCACACTGATAACAAGTAACAATTCACCCACTCCACTTCACACTGATAACAAAGTTTCACTTCCCACGCACACTTCCCTCCCTTCCCTTTCTCCTTTTTCCACAGCCCAAAGCATGCAGCAGCAACAAGAAACTGTGGCATAAGCTGTTCATGACACCTTTTTGTATTATCAGGTGCTGTCCAGGCATCTTTGGCTAAGATTGAGCTTCTATTTATTTCAGAGATGCCCTTCTATGGATCTTTCCTCAGAAAGCCACATCCATACCTAGATTTTTTTTTATTTTCTCCAGAATGATGTGTTTATTGCCTTCATATAAAAGCAAAAGGTGGCGGCAGCAGACAGAATGAGAGACCACTGCCTGCCCGCTCACCCAGATGCCCGGCCACACATGTGCATGCTCAGTTATTGGCGAGGCATGGGGGGGAAGGGATGCGAGGTGGCGAAAGAGAGAGGAGAGTGCAAGTCCCATGCTGGGTTCTCAGGCAGGCAGCTGCCTAGGCTGACAACTGCAGAGCCTTAAGTGAAGCTGAGTGACGGCAGGGGTGAAATGTCAGCCTGTGTATGTGTGTGTGTGTGTGTGTGTGTGTGTGTGTGTGTTTGGGCTTGATCTCTCCCCTTTCCACCCACTCCTCCACTTCCTCTTGTGTGCTTTTGCGCCTGGAAGTGGATGGTGGCTCAATGCATAAACTGATTAGGTAACAACAGAGCACCTTTCCTTGCTGTGTTTCCCTTCCAGTGTGCTTCTGCTGTGGCTTTTGAAGCTGGCCAGCCCTGTCACTACCCAGCCATTATGCCACAATGTATGGAGCTTTAGCTGAAGAAGGTTCCACTTGTCCCCAGCTTCATCAATCAATTTTGACTGGTTCAAATCTCCTTCATAGCGTTCCGCCTCATTTAACCGATCAAGGGGTGGAGGAAAGCAATGAGAGGAGAAGTTTGTAAAAGCTCCAGAATGCCTCCACACACGCACCCTTCGTCTTTGGCTGATGTTTCTGAGATCTGAAAGGTGGCACTATGGGAGAGTGAAGGAGAAAAAAGACAAGGGAAACCTGCAAATAAAATCATAAAGGGAAAGGGACTTTGTGCAAGGAGAAAGGCTTCCTTGTTGACATCGCAGGGGCAGAGAGGGACCTTCCCAAGCATTTATAGCAACTCTGCACCTCAGAGAAAAAGAGGATGAAGGGCAGGATGAACAGGACCAGGGCAGCAAATTGCAGAAAGAAATAGAACTCGGAAGAGTCGAGTTGAGGCTTGGTCAGTTGTGGGCCATTTCCCCTGCTGCTGGTGATCTTATTAGCTATTTTCCTTAGTAACTATTTCCACCCCTTTTCTGGAAGTGAATGCAGCAGCGGGATTTGCTCTGCTTCACATCTGCCTGGGATTCCCCACCCTCCGCCATATCATCGCAGGATCCAATCGAGAGAGAGGGATGGGTGCCCGGGCTGGCAAAGAGGGCGGGGGAGAGAAAATATTCATTTTCCCTGATGCAATTCTGAAGCGTTTTCTGTAAGGACAACAGAACTGAGACAGTGATTTAAAGCCACTGAGGTGGGATCAGCTAGAATGCATGTTTGCATCGGGGTTTTCTTGTTTAAGAAACTCAGGTGGGAACACAGCCTAAGATTAGAATAAATGTTAAATCCAGTTAGCAGTCACATTATAATCCATACATTAAACTAGAACATACAAATCATAGTGTTTTCTTCCAAAATTTGTAAAGACTTACATCTTTTGCTCAAATCTACAATGCCAATGGAATTCAGGTAAGTTTTTTTTAAAAAAAAATCTTAAATCACTTTTCATAATATGAGCATGAGAGTGCTCATGCCCCTGCACATGTTTAAGTGTTTGCCCATGCAAGCACATGTGTGCATGAGAGAGTGGCTGTGTATGTATACGAGATAGGGATGTACACAAATGCATTTTTTGCATTCTAATTCAATTTGAATCAAAATTCAAAAATCCGGATTTTCAAAAATCCAATTTGAATCTGGATTACCTGGATCCCTATTTTTGAAAATCTGATTCAAATCAGATGATATGAATGTCAGGAACATCTTGTTTTTATCGCCTTTGCATTTCATTTGCATCCCATTTGCATCCTGTATTATAAGCGCAAATAGACCCACTATTCAGATGCAATATATGGAGACAAATTCAGTCGAATTATTCAAAAATGCAATTCGAATTCAAATGTCAATATTTGTCAAATTTGAACCAGATATTGGAATTTTTGAATATCCATGCACATCTCTAATATTAGGATATAGTAACTATCTGCTCCTAACAGCATAGTATGTCTTCACCAATAGTATGATAAGGATATTTTCACTAGGAAACCCACTTACATATGAAATTTCTAAGGAAGAAAAATCCATGTTTTTAATGGCTTGGGAAGCTAGGAGGAGGAAGACACAAAGAGAAAAAAAGAGGACCAGTCCAACTGTTCCCAGGGAACACAGGATCCACTTCATACATCCATGCTGCAGCTCCATGGCCCTTAGTGGTGGAGAGCACTCCAATCAGTGTTCCCAGGCTCCAGAAAATACCCTAGAAATTGATTGTTTGTGTCATGCTACAATAAACATCCCAGCCTGTAACTAGGGATTCCTGGAAATAAATGCCTGCCAGGTGTGGGCAGGCAGCCATCATGTGGACAACTGCTGGTATGGTCACCATCACCCTGGCCCAGATGGCTTCTTTGGAACCAGACACACAAGCTTCAGGTTCCAAGTCAACAAAAACTAATAAACTGGAAAAGCTTAGTATTTAATCACCATTTGAAAAGGATGCTTAATAAGAAGCATAGCAGGAAATCTGCAAGTATGAAAAACTCTCGGATTTCCCTGTTTGTTTTCAAACAATGCCAAATCACTCATGCTATTATTTCCTGAAACTAGTTGTATAACTTAGAGATGTGAACAAACTGAAATTGGTTGGGTTGGGTTGAATCAAAAACCTCTCATTTATTTTGGTTTGATCGGGAACCAGATTGAACAAGCTCTTTAAGTTATTAAGTTTCCTTGCTCCATTTTGTCTCCACTTTTCATATGTTTTTAAGAAAATGAGTTTTGCACAATTATGCAACTCTGCTTCTTTATGAGTTCCTCTTGTTCCCCCAACTTGTGAATTTGTGGATCTGCACAATTGCACAAAACTACTCTTTTTAAAAAATAAGGCATAGGAAAATATCTTGAAAAATGGACCATATAGGAGTCAATTTAGAACTGTTCAGATGGAACCATTCAGTTCAACCTGGTTTGATCGAACACCTCTGGTTCAGTTTTAGCCAGCTCAGTCCCCTTTGAACAGGGCTGTTTAGTTCAAACGGAATCAAACCAACTTGTTTTGTTCAAATAATTCTAAATTGAACTTAGTTTGCACATCTTTTCTGTAACTCTTGTTTTGTACCAAGAGGCAAGGAAGCTGGTTAAAATCATTTGAAACAACCATACATTTGCATTAGAAATCTAGGCTGTATCTGCCTGTCTGAAAAAGACCACCTGGAAAAGGTTAAAGGGGTGAAATATCTGCCTGCTGGCGCCCCTATCAGGCCTTCTCCTCAGGCATGCAAACTGTCCTCAGAAGACACTTTCATGTGGAGAGTGAAAAATTATTCTGAGGACATTTGCTGTGCCTCTGGGACAGGTTACCTGAGCTGCCTTCTGCCTGACACCATTAAGGAATCATCAGAATGTGACCAACCTCCTAAGGCTTTTGCTGTCTTTCCTTTTATTGCATTGGACAGAATCTTTGAAACTGGATATTTTTTTCCCCTGAGTATCAAATGGTTGGTTCCTTTCCCACCTGATGCAAATGGCTCACTTCCCACCTCTGAGTCAGAATCTCTGAGCTCCCATCCCTCGGACAGCTTTTACTGTGGCTTCATGGAGTCAATCCTGAATGGATTTTTTTTTTTTTTTGCCACTAACAGATAGGTCTCTGCACACAGTCTTTAAATTGTTCTGGATGATTACCACATACCCAAAAAATCATTTTATATACTTAATCAAATTCTATGTGGCATTTATTTTCAAGATTTTTTTGTGACACTGTTACAAAAGATTAGCTAAGCACTCCAACACTGCAGGTGGGTAGGATGTCACACAGGGCTGGAAATCTATAACTGTGGTGTTGAGCATGCTACTGATGAGTTAGAATCTCATGCATTTCGTATCATAAGCTGCAATCTGTAGAGACTACAGGAAGTAGAGTGTTGAAAGACAATTCAAATTTTCATTTACAATTTAGGTTGAGGCTGGAAGAAACTGTATAAGCACAGATTCACAGGGTAATCCAGAAACAGAAGTGGGTTGATATATTTTTAGTAATATTAATTTCCCTGTGCAGCCACTTCTGTTTTCCATCCTACCTCCTAAAATCTGGACTGATACTGAAAAAGGGGAAGGTGGTACTTGACAATGTTAAGAGAAAGAAATCTGGAAACAAAGAGTCTCTCCTCCCATATACTTTAAATATGTTTTAGGTATATTTTATATTTTTATTGTTGCAACTCATTTTGGGATCTTTGGATGAAGAACAGAGATTCAGCTTGTGATTCTTTTGACTCATCTCTCTAAGCCACAAACCATTTTGACCTCACAACCCAAATCTCTTTGGAGACCATTGCTGGAAGGAAATGTACAATATATTTGCCAGTTGCTGTTGTTTTGCTTATAAGTTGGAACCTAGGACTGAAGACCATGGACAGCTTAAGAGCCTCCGGAGGACCCATTTCAGCAGTGTGCTTTCATGTTCTTCTGAAATGGGTCCCCAGCTTAACGCCAATAAGGGAACAATAATCTTTCCCATCTTCAGCATCAGTGTCATGGGTATCTGAAGAATGGGGAGGCTTTGCTCACACTACAGCTTTCTTACAGATGGCAGATGGAAAAGGAGTAAGACACCTCCCAGATTCATGATGTCATTTCTAGATTGACAGAACTGGGAAGGGACAACTAGTCTCTCCAGGCCTCCAACAAGAGCAGTAAGGCATGTAAGAGTTATTAAGAATCCCCCAATCATCACTGGTTATTCAGCCTTCCAGCAATGGTAGTGACCAAAAGGTCATCACCTCTTCAGTTATTTGACATAGATGCAATGATGAAGACTCTGGGGTTGACTGATCACTAAATCGCTTCTCTCTTGAGACATTTCAGCAGGGGAAAAAAACACATGTGGAAAGCTCAGTAATGTCCACGTGTAACATCCAGAAGACAGGTAAGTCAAAACAGCACTTGACGCTGGCTCCTACGCTGTTGCAAATTTGCCTCTTTTAACTGCACAGGCTTCATTTCTGGTGCACGTTTTGCCTGCCCCATCCCAGACTGTCAATACAGGATGGGATAATGAGACCATTTATTCTAGCAGAACTTCGGGTATTAGGGACAGGCAGAGATGGGGCCACAGCAGCCAAGCACCTGGAGAAACCGTAGCCTCTTTGAGCTACAGCTGCCACAAGCTAGCGCAAATAGGTTTGCCCTAAAAACACACACACAGGGTGCACCTGGACAGGATTAAAAATGTGTGTGGAATGTGCAGCAGCATTTAATTTGACAGACCATGCATTATAACTGGATACTTTGGATTTTTAAAACCCGAGTTTTTAAGGGCTTTCACTGTGGTGTACTCTGTTACACCATGCTTTTCCATACGTTTGGGTGACCTGCATGAAAACGCACCTTCACCCAAGAACATGTGGACCAATCAGGTCTGAGCAGACACATGGAGGGGCTGAGCATGTGAATGGGAGAATCCGGACTCCTACGATGTTTAAAATGCAAAGTATCACCCATAGGTGGGAGTGAACCATTTTCCTTCTGGAAGCACTTTACTTTGGACTACAGGCAGACTGCACATTTTAAAAGTGATGTCTGGATACCCTCGTAGTTACTCCATTTAGCATGGTAGTGGCAGCATCAGATAGACTTACGCAGAGAGAACAGTTTATTAGGCTGCATCTGTGTGCAGTAAAAAGAAAACGTAATTCAAAAGTTATTTAGGAATGGTAGCTGCTACACAGTAGTGTTTCAATACAGCCTCCAATCCATATTAAAGCCCCAAGTGCATTTTCTGGTTTTTAATGGGGATTAGAGGTGGGATGTGAACTCTAGCTGGGCATTTATGCTACATGCTGCCATGTCTATGCTGCTTAAATGAACACTGCAGCTGAAAGCAGGAAGGCACTAGGGAAGGACGAAAAAACCCTTCTGTCTTCCACTTTTTTATATACAAAAATCAATTCTTAACTTCCATTAGAAGAATATATATATAATGCACAGTGTTATACTGGCAGCAAGGAAAGCAGTACAATTAAGTTCTATTTTTACTTTTTCTTTTAACTGAATGCTGCCAATTTCATTGACACACAAACTCATAGGAGACAAAAATGCTGTAGGTGATAGGTGTAACTATTTATTTTCTTAAGTATGCAGAAGAATAAATTAGGCAACAGAAATCTCATGCTTAGAAAATTTCAGTAGGTTTTTGCAGCAGGGAAGAAAAATGGCACATATATATGATCATTTTCCTAGTATTCCAATTGTATAGTGTACTGCTGCAGCATTTGGTATTACTATGTGGACAAATTGAAATACAGTGCTATTAGTGATATTTATATCAAGGCTATCCTGCATGATAAATGAAGCTGCACAAATAAGTCCTAAACCAATTAATACACTGGCATATCCACCATTACCTTTGAATATGCAATTAAAATATTTTTAAATGTCATTTTTGTACAGTACTGCGTTAGGAGACAGGGTGATTATAAATACTTTATCAATTTATTTTTGTACTCTTTTTCTTAAAGTAACTTCTCCAACGTTAGAGATCTTCAAATGCTTGGCATAGTTCTTGTACAGCTCTTGCAGGCTGAAGAGAACAGCAGGTACAGAGTCATCAGGTGATTCTGAGGTTGTCTCTACACTGGTTAGTAGAATCCCCACTCTGGTATGAGCCACAAGTCCTGCTTGCATGTGCACTACCATGCAAAGGGCAGCATGTGCGATCTTGTTGCCAGTGCTTTGGGTCATGAGATCTTTTCAAAGATCTCCCATGCCATGTTGGCAACCTAAGGTCCAGTAGACAAAGTTGTACATTGCAAATGCTGGCAACATTTGAACACCGCCACTGACAAGCCCAGCCAGCCGGTCTGCCAATGTATTGAAGAAGGAGGAGGAGGAGGAGTTGGCTTTTATATTCAACTTTTTTCACCCATTAAAGTGGCTGACAAAGCTTTCTATTCTTCTATTCTTCTTCTGAGCTGTGAGAGCTCAGAAAGAAGCCACCCAACTGGCTTCATGGAGGAGTGTGGAATCAAACCCAAAGACTATGAGATATGAGTCCATCACTCGAACCACAAGACAAAACTGCTTGAAAAGTGGAAGACAGGGGTAGCAGTGTATCAAGCCATCTTGGCATGCAGTTAGAGGTGAATTGTACAGTCACCACTCAAAAATGTAGACCTGAATTAAGTTCTGAGTAAAAAATTTAAATCTGATGTTCCAAGCTTAATCCCACACTATAACTACCTCACTGTCTCAGTTTTTGAATGTAATATCTTCCAATCTGAAGTGCAACTGTTTAATGTTTAAAATAATTATTAACCACATTTCTTAAAAGTAAACCAGAACAACACACAAGTTCAAGAGGAAAGAAACCCACAAAATATAAAATATTGTTCTTTTGTTAGGCATTGGGAGAATAGTTTGACTATGTGTGCCATATATGTGTCAGCAGATGTGATCAATTTTATGGCCTCAACGGAAACTGCATAGCAGCAAGAAATGATGAATGTGTACATATGTTCAAAACAGTGCTTGGTGTTTTTTGTTTATCTGAGACACTGCCATTGTATTTACAAGTAGTGACTTGCAGTTTTAAAGGTGGGAGTTTGTAGGTACAGTCTGGGTGATCACTGTCCACAAATATATGTGCCACCCCTGGGAAGGTCTTCTTTCAGTGCACTTACAAGTACATGCTCCACAGCCAGCAATTGCCTAGCCTTATGAATCTCCCATGCTTAAAACTAAGTTGGGATATTGCTACCCAGGATTTAACTGCAAGAGCAAACACCATCTGCTCTCCTTTGTATATAGGCCTAAATTATGCCATCGTACCAAAAAAAACCCTTACACATAAAAAGATACACATTCGCTTTTGCAAAGGCCCAACTAAATGTCCTACCCTCAAACCTACCGAAGGGTAGATATCAACATATCCCTATTACCCTCAGAACCTGTCCGTGTAAAAATGGTGGCATAGAAACAGTAGAACACATTCTTCTGCTCTGTAATCTCTATAACAATGCCCACCAAGAATTAATAAATCCCAAGCTGAGCCCATATCCAGGAAGATCCAGTTTAGAATACATCAAGTGATACCCATCCTGACTTGACCCTAGCTGATGCAAAATTCCTAGCCATAGTTATAAAAATGCTAGACAATGCATTTTGTTTTAGGAATGTAACAGATTTTTCCATCTTGATCCCTCAGTATAACAACCATTTACAAAAATATTACTGCTTCCCTTCCCTTCCCTTCCCTCCCCTTCCCCCCTCTCCCTCCCTTCCTTTCCCCTCCTTCCTCCTTCCTTCCTTCCTCGATTTATCAGTAATGAGACCTAATTTCTGTGTCCTGTTGAAAATCAATCCTGCAAGTCTTCTTGGATTTTCATATTTGACGTGCAACCTACACACAGAAAGAATTTTGTCCAAGAAACTCTATCTCTGACCAAAAGCTATTGACATTCTAGCACAGGATTTAGAGTCAAATATTTGTCTCCAGGGTGCTAGAAAAAGGTCTATTAATGGAGCATTGTGAATTCAGTAAAGTTAGTCACCTACTACAATTACTGAACCCAATATTAATAGACACATCTGTATCTATGGAGTTCCCTTACAACTGTTTATTAGTACATGCACTAAATTGCAATTTGAGAACATTCATCAATAAATACTAATTAATGATTCTCATGTTATGACCTAGGCTAAAGCATATCAAGCATGATTCCCTTCTAAATTTTAGATTTTGGAGACAAATGAAAGAAGCAGGTTGTTTTATCCATGGATTCTTTGGCTGTGTCTGCAGTCCCATCTTGGGCCCGTTGCAGCAATTTGGCCCATGAATCTGGCCCAAGACTCAAGCAGCAAGTTGCAACATTAGCCAAAGCAGTCCATGTGGAAGCCTCTCTTAGTCCACCTCTGTAGGTAAGGAATTCAAGATTCCAACTTCTGAGGAGGCCAGCTAGTCCTGTTTTACCTGAATGTCCAGAAAGGCTCACCTTAAGAGCAATTTCTAGGATCACAGAGAAATTGTATTGGGATCCATGCACTAGGAAGACCAGACCAGCTAATCACTACCATCCACACATGAGCAGTGGGTTTAGTCCACCACTGGGGAATGTGTGGAAGACTGATTCAAAGAGGTCTGCTCTTGGAGATACCACATTTCTTGAGGGCTGTTAGCACAGTCACAGCCTTGGAAACCTCATAAATCCTACATCCTAAGAGGTAGGTGCTACAAACTACTCCTAAGCAATCCTAACACTGTGCTGTTACAGTGCTGTGAATTCTTCATGAATGTCTAGGGTCCATGTGATGATCCAATAGAATGAAAAGTGTAGAGTCTACCTTAAAGGGCCTTACAGCACATCAAACACTGACAAATTTGAATGAAGAACATGGAGCCAGGATAGTACAATCTTTCTTCTAAAACCTGTAAAGTATCTCTGTGTGCCCTACATTTCCAATGTATCTCACAGACATTGACCACAGAAAAATAACACTGATTCTTCTCAGAGTCCCCCAGTAATGGTATCACTAGACTGTCACTTGGAGCTCTCATAAAGGAAAGTGCTGCATGCAAGGATGTACATGAATGCCTCCCCCTCATTCACTTTACATCAATGCAAATGGGAAGGTACTTCATGTTCATGCGAATGAAATCCCTGTAAATGTGGGAGACATCATTCAAACGTTCAAAGCAAAGCAAGGCCTTCTGGGAAAATAGCCAGTTTGAGGTGGCTGGCTGCTTTCCCCAGGGGCACTGCAGCTCAGGATCTTGGCCACCAGCAGTTATGCCTCTAAAGCTGCTCTGGCTGGAGGTGCCCAGCTGGCTGCTGGGGAAAGAGGCTAACCAGTTGCCCACTTTCCCTAGCAAACCTAGTGGGGAAAGGTTAGCCACGGAGGAAAGTAGCCGCTCAGCTGGCCAGCCACCACTGCCAGCCAAACTTAACAAAGCTTTGGCTGAAAGACTGATAGCTTCATTAACATACAAAACCTGGCCAGTGAAAGTAGGCCAGTTCGCCTTCACACAAAAAGGCACAGACGTTTGCAATTCTTATGAATTTCAAAAGTGCTGGATATTTTTTGCACATGACTAGCTGCAAATGTACTCTTTCAAAGTGGTAACATGCCATCTGTACATTTGTTGCCACATGGGCATCATGGCTGGGGTACTCTAATTTCCCAACTGTGTTGTTGTCTTGCCAAGATTGTTTGGGTCCAAGAAATGGCCAAGGAGTCAAAAACACACTTTACCAAGAACAGCAGATGAAGTAAGTCCACTCAAGAGGTTGTTGCATGGCAATGAAATGGCTACTGGAAAGTGCTCAGGGAATGCAAGATACAGTAGCAGCTGGCTGCATATGGGTCCATGTGGACTCTATCCCTGCCAGCATATTAATGGTAAATGTAAGATCACCATTCACAAGTGCAGACTTGCCTTTACAGCAGTATGTCAATGTTTATTCATAAAGATCACACAGAAAACAGCACCAACAGACACACATATTCCTTAACACCTTCCCAGGTTCTTACCCATGTTAGCAAAGGGTGAGGTCAATCTAATATACTAGTGGTCTTCCATATCGAGGGCAAGTGGTCATCCAAACCAAGGGCCTCCTGATCTGGATTACACTCCCTACTGTGCAGAGGGTGAGACTTCCTATATTCCACATTAATGTTAGGAGATTCTTAGTGCGGTTGCTAGTAAGGAGTAGGGATGTGCACAAATGCTTTGGGGGCATTCAATTTGAAACAAATCAGATGTTCGAAAATCCATATTTGTGCAGATATATCGCATTTGAATGTGGTAAAATTCTATCTGATATGAATCTATTTGTACGTATTCATATGAACATTTGATAAGTATCAGATACGAATGAATATGTATCTGATATGAATGAATACATATCTGATATCAATCCAACACGTATCCATAATATATCCACCCTCTGAAAATGTCAAATCCGACCTGAATCCACTTTTCATATACTGTCAATCAATGTCGAATGCAATCTGGATCCATTGTGCATGTGACTGGCGCTCCATTTTTCCACACTCCCAAACTAACAAAGGCCCGAATTATTTGTACAAATGTTCAGAAACATTCATATTCGTTCAAATGTTAGCATTCAAATATCGTAACATTAATCGAATTCAAATGTTCTAATTTGGCCAAATTCAATCAAATTTTGAATGTCGCGAATAGTATGGAATACTAGCAAGGTCACATTCTTTGCTAGAGTTTGGTTCTTAGACAACTTTGTAAATGTCAGATTTGCAAGTATTAAATTGTTGGCCCTAAGTTAAAATAGGGTTTGGGGGTATCATATCTGCAAAACTGTAGGCCCCAAATCAATAAATTATTCTTTAAAAATACAGATGTAGCTTGCTGCTAATTCTTCTAAGGCCATAGGAGTTACTGATAAAAAACATGCAACTGACTTAAAGCTGCCACAACCTCTCTGAGTTGTGTTAAAATCAAGAAGGCCAGAAAAATCCACTCTCTGAAGTAAACAATCATGGAAAACAAAAGCCCAGATTGTATCAGCATTCAGAAGTGCCAGAAATCAGAAGTGCCAAAATTGGTATTGCCAGAATTTGGAATGGTAAAAGATATTTCAATTCTGCCCTGATCCCCTATGTCCAATTATGTTTATATTGTTGTGTTTCTGTACAATAGCTACTACTACTACTATTGCTACTGCTACTTCTATTACTACTATAGGAAACTGCTAGTCTCAAGTGCTGCAATCACAGACAAGAGTTTCAAAAGCCTGTGTGAAAACTTTGGGACAAATCCAGCCCATTCCCTCATTTTGGGGCAGATGGGCTAAATACTTAGGACACAACCTTACAAGTCAGGTCATTGGCTAATTCATATTTCCTAGTTTTATATACTAGAGTGACTGTCACACTAGTGTCACAAAGATTTCTTCCAGAGGACTGGATCTTGGACTTTCCAAATGCAGAGTGCTTTGATAGTGATCTATGGCATTTACTTTCAGCAGATGGCTCCTCTAGGAGCTACCAGGCTCTTTTATAAAAAGTCCTTGGATCATAAGTGGACATCTATCATGACTGAACACTGAGTCTGTGAACTGAATGCAAACATAAGGGCGTGAGAAATGAGAACTGTAATTATTTATCTGCACATCCAGCTGATGAGGAAAACAAATCTATCTACCCTATTTGGATACTTACACAAACCTATTTCTTTAGTGAACTGAAAATGGGGCTTTGCATAG
This sequence comes from Aspidoscelis tigris stejnegeri, assembly GCA_023333525.1. Taxonomy (NCBI): domain Eukaryota; kingdom Metazoa; phylum Chordata; class Lepidosauria; order Squamata; family Teiidae; genus Aspidoscelis; species Aspidoscelis tigris. Next base: position 11,905,761 of record JALMGA010000006.1, on the reverse strand, counting down.
CATGAAAACAAGAAGTTTGACTAATAATGGCAAACTCATCGCCACTAAAATTAGCTTCCTCATTCATCCAAAGAGTTTTGATGTTCTTCACAACTGGAAGAACATATGCTCCATTCTCACACTTTGCCCATAATGTTTGCAACAGGGACAAGGGCCAGTCCTAAGTGCCCTTTGTCTGAACCGGAACACCAGTATTTCGGACTTCAAAATGAAGACAGCAAGCTCTGTCCATGGCATGGAAAACTCTTGCCCTATATTGTTAAATCAGCCCTAGAATTGTCTTTGTATACATAAGAGGAAGGAAGGAATGGAAGGAAGGAAGGAAGGAAGGAAGGAAGGAAGGAAGGAAGGAAGGAAGGAAGGAAGGAAGGAAGGAAGGAAGGAAGGAAGGAAGGAAGGAAGGAAGGAAATAACTGTAATCTGTCATAAGAGATTTTCTGAAAATCTCTGCTAACCATCACGCTGTCCATGTATTAGGGAGTAGGGACGTGCATAAATGCAATTTTTGACATTTGATGAATAAAGAAAAATGAATGTCTGGACATTCGAACCAATATGAATACATTCGTATCTATTTGTACAAATATTCAATATGGGTCCAATGATATGAATCCCGTATGCATCCATACACACCCCATTTTCATCCCATACAGATACACACAAGATGTGTATAGATCCGTATGTATCTGTACACATATGGATGTCCGAATTATTTGTACAAATAACTCAAAATATTTCTATTTATATGAATACTAAAGTACGGATATCTCTACATCTGATTCATATATGAATGTCCAAATTTGTATGAATTTGCAAAATAACGAATAATACAAATAAACACATCCCTATTAGGGAGTCAACTGCATTCACTCATCATGTGTAGTTATATTGCCCATATGATAATGATAGTAGGTTCAAGCTTATAATTCCACTGATAACAGGTATGTTTGAACAATCAGATGAATATTGTACTACTTTTTTTAGCAGATAAACCTCAAATAATATATAATGTGGCAGAATTCTTTGTGATGGTTAGTAAAACATGTACAGAGTTGATGTTGACAGAATAATCTAATCGTGTTCATGTTGTAATTGTCTTGTTTATATATAACTTTACATCATGTATCTGCATTGATATTTTATTCTTTTATCTTTTACGTTTTCTGATGGTTGATCAAATGAAATTATCCATCTAAGTTGTTATCCTAGGTTCACATGAAAATGAATTCTCATTTTATTCAATTAAACTGATTCCTGAGCAGAGATACATAAGATATAGTGTGTGGTTATAGAGCAGTATGAGTCATGACTTCTTCAAACTACCTAGGTGGCCAAAATTAAGAATACATTTTTGATATATGGCCTTTAGCTATTCTCATGTATGCTAGGGAGATGAAGAACACTGACAGATGAGATTATCACATGCAGCAATCTTCCGAAAAAGCCAAGAGAAACGTAGATAATTTAGAACAATGGATGTTCGTTTTCTTTGAACTTTATCACAAAGGCCACCTCATTAGTTGTTGTTCCAAAAACTTCTCATTTTTTCCTTATATATGAATAATGCAAAGGAATGTCCTCACCAGTAGTGCAGGGATTCTACATCCCTTCCATCCATGTGGCTACCACACATATTTAATAAAAAAGAAATCAAGAAAGTTTAATGATATATAATAGAATATTTAATTGAGGGGAGCAAGGCATACAGCCCAGCTGGCAGAAAGTGCAAATAACTAGCAAGGTAAAAAATTACCTACATCAGAAAAATCTAGTCTGTCACTAAAAGAAGGATTTGGACTTTTACTTAGCCTTTATCCTAGTGAGCAAACATTCCTATGTTCAGTGGTACAGATGTGGTGAAAACAAGTAAGTGAAAAAGAGCATGATTAAACACAGTGTGAATTTGAGATGGGAATGCCACACATTTTATTCTATGTGTCTTCCTTCACCTCAAAACCTTGTAAGGGTCCACACTTCCTCATGCAGAAAACTGTAAGGTCTTGTTCCCACTTAACTTTTAAAATCTGGGTTGGACTTTTTAAATCTGGATTCAGGACAGAGTGCACATTCTGGCATTCCCATTTCCTTGAGGATAACACAGGATGAATGTGACTGGTGTTCCCACTCAAACCACACACACACACACAAAAGAAAAAAAAAAGCACAGAGAAGCAGGACCTTTTAATCTCCACCCCTGTTAATCTCCCCTTTCAGTTTCCCTCTGTGTAAAGTGCAGGCTGTTGACAGCTGTGCAATTTTTGCAACAATATATCGCTTGAGTCTTTAAAACTTCCTGCTGGTGTATCTCTCCTAATCACAAGAATTTCCTTGCTACAATTGAATCTTTTGAGGATGGCTGGTGCTTTCTTTTTTCTTTTTTTCCCTCCTCTTGCAATCGTGTTCAGAGCTGGAGGGAAGGGAAGAGAATTTTCTCACTACAATTGAATCTTTTGAGGATGGCTGGTGCTTTATTTTTTTCTTTCTCCTCTTGCAATCATGTTCAGAGCAGGAGGGAAGGGGAGAGAATTTCTTTGCTACAACTGAAATCTTTTCAGTCGGGCTGGTGCTTTTTTTTTCTCCTCTTGCGATTCAGAGCAGACATGGAGAGGGAAGGGAAGAGACATTTGCAGCTGTGAAATCCCACTCACATCTGGCAGGAATTGGCCAGAAGGATAGATCCCTGCCCCAAACAGTCCCGTAGTGTTCCAAAAGGCAAAAAAAATAATGCAGGCTAGCAGCAAAAATGGGTGCGAGAGCTGTTTTTCTGAGGGTTTTTTTTAGTGCATTTTTTGGTGATTTTCTCCTCAGAAAGTCAAGGAATCAAAATTTAATGAGCACAAAGGATTTCAAAAACATTTCCAAGACATTTTAAAACTTGAGTGGGAACTCAATGTAAGATAGAGGTGACTGAACTTTCTGCCACATTGGTAGGAGCACTTCATAAGCAGAGAGGAGGGAGATCTAGCTAGAGAACAAATATCGCTGGGCAGTGAGCAATGAGGGACATGGAAGGTGGGAAGGCAGCAGCCAAGGAGTATGAGCCAATTTTCAAATCAAAGGAAGAGTAACGCCTGGAAACATGAAGTGAGCTTATTCTTTGAACTGTTGGATTGACTTTAAAAAAAACTAGATAAGGGACTTGTTTTCTAAAAGAGGTAATTAAAAAAACTGTCTGATCTCATCCATGGAAACAAGTCTTTGCAGCGGTAGCTTGTGTTCATGTCCTGCCTCTGACCCATAACAAAGAGCAGAAATAAACTTTAGAAGTGCATTTTCTGCGTTCTAATTGATTAGAGGTAAGATAGGGAAACTAGTCCATTTTGAGACACTTGTTTTTTCTGAGAGTGTAGATACATATCACTGTTGCCATGATATTTGAATATTATTTAGAATCCCTCCTGTCATTACTGTCCAGTTGTCCAATGCACTGCCATAGTTTTCTTCCCTTTCCCAGACACAGCCATTTCTCTTACCTTCTATAATAGGGCTGCTTGGAACTGCAGGTTGTTTGGGAATTCAAGGATAGCTGGACCTGGGTGTATCATGGTTTTTTTTCCCACTTACCATGCCTAATCTGGATCTAAGATGATCTGGATTTAAGGAATGGGTCTTCCTGCTCTGAGCCTAATGGGTCCTTAATGGGTCCCTAAGGGGTCCTTAATGGGTACTTAGTGCTAGTGGAAAAAACCTATAGACCCCTTCCAGACTGGCGGTACAAACCCACAGTAAAGTGAAAAATCACAGCTTACCTGCTGTGAAGTGGTGACAGGGTGTCCAGACTAGAGCAGCCTCCCGTAGTTTCCTCATCGGAAGCTTGTGAAAGCTCAAACTGGCATGCATGGTCACATGGGATGAGGCAGCCAATCAAAGCTGAGCTGCTCTCCCTGTTCTCATTGGCTCTTCCACCTGGCTTGGTGGGAGGATTCGAATTTTATTAATACTGTGCAGGGAGTGCTGTTAAATCAACGTTAAGTAAATTCGCATTAGCATTGGTATAATGCATCACCACTACAATCCAGCGATCGTTGTGTATGATGCCTCCAACATGACTACGCATTCCTCTGTGCAGTATTAACAAGTCTGGATGCATCCATAAAGGTGAAGCACCATGCAGTGCTCCATGAATCTGATGTATTTCTCTTTAAAAGAAACTAAAATTGTAATTTATTTGAACTAATCCTCTGCATTCTGATATTTAAAATGAAATCCACAGCACCATCAAAGGATTTCCCTCCTTGTCTCTCTGTATGCTAAATGAAATGTAACACCAAAAGGAAAGGAAAGGAAGAAGCGACAAGGAGGTTAGAATATATCTTCTTGTTTGCACAATGGCGGTGGGTGGTCTGTGCTACAAATCTGTCTCCTTGTTTGCACGTCCGCCTGCCAAGCACAGATCCTGATGCATCAGGGAATTTCATAGCAGCTGCAGACATGCCAATGATAATTCATTTCCGTAAACGCCCCATTCCTATTGTTTAATGTAGGTGGGTTTCAAAGCTGAAAGCCTTCAGAGTTGTAAAATATATTTCACAGTGAATCAAAGAGCATGTGTCGCCCCTGCTGTTTCCCACTGTGGGTTCTGAACAGTTTTCTATTTTTCTGCTCTATTGTTCAGTCAGCACAAGGCTTCTTCTTTAAACCTGATATGCTGATGTGGTTTTGTTTTCCACCTTTTCACACATTGGCATCTATTAAGGGCTGTCAACAAATTCAAGCCTGTTCAGCTGGTAGGCTGCCTTTAAGAGATCATTCTAAACACTTTAAATACATTTTGTGGGCCACTAAGCCTCAATATAGATTTTTTAAAAAATTCAGACACAGTTTTGTTGTTGTTGTTTAAGATTTTTAACGAGTTCTGAAATGGCCATAGGCAGGATCCTCAATGGTGCTTTGCAGCTACTCACAGGGCACTGGAACTGCATGTCCCTAACTAGGGATTTGCACGAATATTTGAAATATTCATTATTTGTACAAGTTCAGACATTCATATACGAATCAAATGTCCAGACATTCAAATTTGCAAATTTAAACAAATACGAATATTTCAAGTTATTTGTATGAATAATTTGGACATTCGTATCCGTACGGGTACACGTGCATCTTGTATGTACCTGTACGCATCCTGTACACATCTGTAGGCATCCATACTCATCCATATGGGATGAAAACAGGATGCATACGAGATGCATATGTACCTGCAGAGATACGAAGGTATATTCCATAGGGAATAGTCACTCTTGCCATGGTCTTCTCCATGTGGCCCACTGTTCTCAGAGAGGTAAGTAGTATAATAGTAGACCTTGATGAGAAGTTCTGCTGGTGAACTGGACAAGGTATCATTTTTTTGTTCCCTAGCCCTGTGCATGCAGAGCATCCTACTGATGGGTATGGCATGGATCAACATCTCAGTCAGAAAGGGCCTGAGATTCTTCCAAATATCAATTTTAATCTTTGAAGAGTATGTATGTATGGCTCTAGGCACCATCCAAAAATCACACAAACAAGCAATAGTCCAGAGTAAAGCCTTTCAGGAATAATTGTTGGCTACACAGCATGGGGTTGGCCCTATCATTGCATGGCATAGTGACAAGTATATCTGGATATTCCAATAGCATGGAATACCTGATAGTGTGTGATCTACACCGATGTGTATGTATGGCTATCATTTTTGGCCCCCACACAGGAATGGTGGCCACACAGAAGATGGCTGGCAGGTCCCAGCAGCAGTATCCAGACAGATAGGATACTTTGGGGAAGCTCACATTCAGATTAAGGTTTCCCTAAAATTCATTATAGATGTTTTTCACTCCAATACCACTGGACTGTGTTTGGGTTGCCACAGATATATATGGCAATCCCAACGTGGACAAGTCCTAATAACACTATTTATCCCGTCTGGATTCAGCCTTTGGTTCCCTATCCTTGGAAGTCAAAACCCCTGACCATACCAAACTCCAAAGCTTTTTCAGTTATTATCCAAATATACCTTTAAAAACTTGTCCTTCGATCAAAAGCTGCCTGTAAAATGTGCAAGTCCCATGTGTATGTGAAAGAGCACACCTGCACTGCCGTTTTCTTTGTCAGGTGCACTTATTTACTGTGTTCTCGGATTAGCCTTCCCCTTCCTTGCTCCCACCATCTATGCTACAGCTATCGGCCATTCTTCTATCCATTGAGTTATGTATCTCCCCAGAGAAGAAGTGCTGTAAACAGCCAGATATGCAAACATTGTCCCAATTGCAAGCTGAATAATAGGGCAGGTATCAGATTATCATACCAAACTCCTTATGAAGTGCATATGCAGGTAGAAATCTTGCACTTCTTTGTTTTGCACCACTGCAGCAGTTGGGACCTATCACTGGAGCAATGTTGCTCAGTGACTGCTGCCATAGGACACACCTGGCAGCAGCTGTAGTCTACCACTGCATTCCCCTTATACCTCCCCTCTTTTATGTTTACACATATATGCTGTATTTCTTAAAAATACATTTAGGTGCTTAACGGAATAGCAGAACTTGAACCTTTGGAGTTCCAGAACTCTTGGAAGTAGGAATCTGATAACACAGAATAGTTATTTCATCTATACCTATGGCAGCTTCCAGAGTAGCTGATTAAATCCACAGCTGTATAAAAATATGCTGCAAAGTGATGACTCCTTGCCCCCACTCCAAACGGAGGTCCACAGCTTCCTCCTTAGCAGCTGCGAGACTTACGTGGCACGGGCGGTGAGGCATGCATCACATGGGAAGGGGCAGCCAATGGGAGCTGAGCTGCAGGGTCAGCTCTCATTCGCTGTTCTTGTCATCCTGTCTTGACTGCTGGCATCATTCAAATTCACCTTACACTGCAGCTCAAGTGTTGATTGTTCCGCAGTAGGTAAATTCGAAGTATTGGCGGCATAATGTGCTGTCACTATGCAGTATTGGACATCTATGCAGTATTGGATATCTTTTCTCATTGCTACAGGATAACATTCAGAGGAGCGACATTAAGAACCCCCAAACTTAAACATTGCTTATTTTATTTTATTTTCTTGGTTCCTCAAGAGAGTCACCCAGTTAAAAGCAGACCGCTAAAATATGAACTATGTTACTGGGGTGAGGAAAACTATTTGAACCACGAATATTCCATTAACTTATTTACAGGATGATGAGCAAGGTTAAAAGAAATGCAGGAAATAAGTAAATAAATCTGTAGAGCCTGTTGAGCTGGGCAAATATGAATTTACATATTTTGTCTTATCTATAAGACCTCAGGGTATTTTAGAATGAGTGTTATGCATTTGGTTTTCTGAAACTATGTCTGGTAAAGGTACTCCTTTGGGCTGCTGCTGGAGTGATTTCAAAGTCCAGAAAAAGATCGTATGCAATTGATAGAAGGGTCATCAAAATGTCCCATGACCATGATTGCTATGGACACATCTCATTTTAAACGGATTAGATATCGTAGTCCTATATATTACCCAAATACTAGCACAGGTGACATTCTATATTTTAATTGCTTTCTCAGTTATTTCACACAAAGTAGAACAAGACTTCTGTTCTTTTCTATATATAATGTTACAGATCATGAAATCCTGTGAGTAAAACAGAAAATCGGTGGTATGTTCTGCGGAGTAATGCTGCCTGTCAAGATTTGCATTGGCTTGAGAGTCTGAATTAGATACTTTAAAACAAAGAGAGAAGGGGAGGGAAAAAAAGTGCTGATCATGATTTTGTAGTTCATCATTACCGCAAGATAATATGAAAGCTTCTCGGAGCATTAATGGAAAATGGAATTTTATTTGCTGTAAGTCAGAATGAATGTTTGCCAAGGAAACTGAAGTCAGCATCAAAGACAAGACATGCATGCTTAATGTTGAAGAAAAGCATGTTTGTGCCTAATATGCTGGAGAAATTGTTCAAGAGCAGTTCAACCATCTCAGAAGTATGACCGCTGAAAGTCTGCCAAGGTCAGGGAAATCTAGGGTGAACTGCTGAGTAACTGCAGGTCAGGCAAGTTAATGCTATTTAAGAGCCACTTGGCCCGACAGGTTCCCTTTTATCTTACCCCACACCCATTGATTTTAGCCATGGAAAATATACAAGATAGCAATGGAGTTTAATTTCCTTCTTTCTTTATCATTAATGTCCAGCTTCTTGAGTCAGCATTATTAATGGCAAATCCATTTGTGGTGGCAGAAAATATCTCAGACCTTACTATTTGGTGGTTGTGTGATTTATTAATGTAATTTATCAAGGTCCTGAGGAGAAGTTTTAGCCTTTGTCCTAACAGAAGGTACTTGTGGACTTCAGCACTGATAATAATAATGTCCACTCCCAATTTCATCAATCCTGGGTGGATCTGAAGTCAGACCTATAAGTAACTAGGCTTCAAACAGGGCTAATATTACATGTCTTCTCAGATACCCCTTTTAGAAGTGTATGGATTACATTTGCTAAGGCTAAGTGAAGTCGTTAAGGGGCCGTTCACTATCTTTGTTGACACTGAAATATCGACTAAAATTCAGACTCCATATTTCACTGCAGGCAGATTGTATGTTATCTAGGGATGTGCACAAATATTTGTAACATTCAATATTCATACAAATTTGTACGAATTCAGATATTCATCTACGAATCAAACCTTATGATATTCATACAGTAACATTCATATCCATACAAATGTTTTGGAAGATTCGTGAAATGGGGAGGTGGGAAAGCGGTCACACCAATCATATCTGGAATGGATCTAGAGTGCATTCAACATGGATTGACAGTGGATTCAAATTGGATTCAGGGTGGATTTGATGCATTCAGAGCAGATATGTTATATGTATTGCATACGTATTGGATACTCACCTTAAGATCTGGTAGGGAGGCCCTCCTGGCTGTCCCACTGCCCTCAGTAGTGAAACGGGTGGGCACCCGGGAGAGGGCCTTCTCAATAATGGCCCCCAGGCTATGGAATAGTCTCCCCCTTGAGGTGTGCCAGGCTCCTTCTTTGTATATGTTTATAGGAAGGTGGTAAAGACGCACCTCCTTAACTTGGCCTTCAGCTAAATGTGGTTACACTCCCCCCCCAATTTTAGGTAGTACTGTTTTTTAATATATATTTGTTTTGATTTAACATGCTGGTTTTTAAATGTTGTAGATATTACTGTTTTAAGATATATTGTTTTGTCTAATAAACTGAATTTTGTTATCCATCCTGAAACCTACAAGTAAAGGGTGGGATATAAATATAAATAAATATGCATTTGTATCGAATATTCATATAAATCAATTTGTAACAAATAGAATCCTGGGGATCTATTCAAACAAATATGAATTTTCTTATTCGATTCGATACAAATCGAATGCAAAAAACCCACCCATTCATGCACATCCCTAGTGGTATCTTGGACAAATCATGGCAGATAAATTATGACAGATAAAGTTAGACTTCGGAGTTCACTTACACATGATGCAGTTTTGGCTGTCAGTTTTGTTGCCTTCAGGAAAGGCTGAGACTAAATCCTGGAAGTCAGTGGCTATTGTCCTTGGTAGCAGTAGGAGGTAAAATGCTGCTGAGAGGTCAAGAATAGGGCAAACGTTGGGCGTGTATTTTCATGCCTGCTGATGGACTTTCCTGTACAGCTGGTTGGCCACAGCACGAGCAGACTGCTGGACTAGATGGATCATGGGTCAAACCCAGTAGGACATCACTTATATTCTTGTTTATGTGGATGGTCAAACAGTATGGCATTTCAACTTTATTACAGATTCAGATTTTAGACTGGCATCTATAACTCCACAGCCGTACATCTCAGGCTATGAGGACAGATACAGAAAGGGGATTTCTAAAGCTTGCTTCAAGAAACACACACACACACACATACTATTTTGGGCTTTGTTTCATTTTAGAAGATGCATATTTATCAGCATTAGATCAAACAGTAATATTTAAAAGCACTGGTAAAAATCTTCCTTTCTCCTCCTTCTCATACACCAATGCCAAATGGAAGAAAGAGATGATGATGATGATAACAATAATAATAATACATCATGTAACAATATCATATAATAAATTATAATATATAATAGACCGTAGTTCCAAGGCTATAGGAAAATATACGTTAGAAGTTTTACCATGAGATCACAAATTGGTAAGCGGAAATAGCTGGTATTTTTCCCTTCTTAAAAAATACTTCTGTATGTATTACTGTATGCTTACCCAGAACTACACAATCAGGGAAATCTTGGGTCTCTGTCCATATAGACCTGCCCATATATTAAGATTGACAGAGGGGCTCTTCCTAAATACTCCTTCAACTTTGATAGTAAAAGGGGTGCAGCTGAAAGGAGGGCCTTTTCTATAGTGGTCCCTAGTTTGTGAAATAGCTTTCCTTTAAAGGAACCAATGACTGTGCATATTTTGACACTTGGTAAAAGACACAGATCTTTCTTTGTACTATTTTGGGGCTTTGCCTTGTATTTTATTTTATTTTAGCCCTATCAGAAATCAGAAACATCCTTTCTATATTTGATAGCTTTCTGATATGGTTGGCATGACCTGAACTATGCAACATTACAATTTGTTCACCAGCCCGAGAGAGAGAAAGAAAGAGAGCATCTTGATTTCAGCTTCCAAACTCTTCATAAGGAAGCCACAGCTCGAATTTGACTTATTTGCTCAAACAAGATGACAGAGTCCTAGCACTTTGTTGTCATCTGGCATAGTGCTGTACACAGACAGGTGAAGGCCCGGTGGCATGGAGGTCATCTGCACTTTAACAACTGAAAAAGCCCCATCCCAAGTCAGCAGCACTTGAAGTGCAGTTGGCCAGAGCAGGTCAGAGTGGATCAATATGGCAAAAGCTTTGGCAACATACAACATATATCCAGACATTGCCATAGCGGTCTTGACATGATACATGACTAAACAGCCACAGTTGTGCAACCTTGTTCACTACAGCACCACACCCAGGAGAGAATTCAGACACTACCATCTGGGAGGCACCTAGCTTCTCCCAGTCAAGCTAGTTAACTCTAGGGTGCACCCTGGGATGGCATTGCCTAATGAGTGGACCACCACTCTCTAACACATAGGTGTGAAGAGGTCCTCAGGTCCTAGGTCTTAACATACTAGATGTGCACATAAAGTCACTTTGAGGCAAATTGTTCTGATTATTGTTACATCAACAATGAGACATGCATCATATTAATTTCTGAATTGTGAGCTCCCACCATATTTATTCTTTCTTTCTTTCTTTCTTTCTTTCTTTCTTTCTTTCTTTCTTTCTTTCTTTCTTTCTTTCTTTCTTTCTTTCTTTCTTTCTTTCTTTCTTTCTTTCTCTCTCCCTCTCTCTCCCTCCCTCAGTCATAATGAGAATAAATGAAGTCTTGTAGTACCTCTTTAAAAGCTTGAGAAATTTCATCTGGAATAATCATTAGACAAAGAAAAAAATTAGAAGGCATTTATTGTCTTTGTTCACTGATATTCCCCTCATGGCCCCCACTACCCCCATAGTAGAAATGATTCTAGTAGCAGAGCTTGACTGGATACTTTTGATAAAAGGTAAATGTACAGGTAACTGATGGAGCAAAAAGAAAAAAATGTACATTTTCATTGACATCCCTAGGATAATTTGGCTTACCCTTTGATATTAAGTATTTTGAAAATACCATGTGAGGTCAAATGAAGGAAAAGAGAAGTCCAAAGAAGTGATGGGAAGTTTCCTGAAGCATTTTCTAAAAATACATTTTCAATTTTTGCTTGAAAATTTTTGGCTTCCATGGGATGTGGAAGAAAAACCTTACATCTGTGTCGTTGAATCTGGCCACTTATGTAGAGTGTTATTTCTATTCCTTTTTTTTTTTTAGAGAACTTTCTTAACATGCGGAATCATTGTTTCCTTTCACACACACACACATCCTTCAGTGTGCCCATATATTAGGAATCCAGAAGATGGTGAGAAGTTCTCCTTTTCTTTTTCCCTAGTAAACACAACCAATTATTATACTAGTTTGGGATTCTAGACCTTATAATTTCTTGCCCTTTGGTTTTTTAAAATTGCTTTATAGTTTCTGCAAAAGCATTGTTTAGGGCCTTTCATTCTGTGGGAAGGATATCTCTGAGGGAGGATTACCAGCCCTTAGAATTGTACTGCATACACAAGGGTGCCATCACCGTGCAGATATTATGGCCCACAGGGTTTCACATACCTTTTTTTTTAAAATCCAGTTGAGATGCAGCCAAAATGTCCTTTTACTAGTAAGCTCTTCAATTAGTTTTATCTGTACTTGATTACTCTGCCATTTAACGCAACCAAGACTTGTGGGATGCTAATAAACATCCATGCTTTTCTCATCATCAGTCGTTTCTCTGGTGGTGTGCTCATTTGTCCAAGTGCTTAGATTTCAAGGTCTTGTTCATTACCCTGATGGTATCACCAAGTCACACTTATTTAATTTGCTCTGTATCTTTGTTTCCTCCTACTGAAGCTTCGCAAAGTTTATTTACTCATGCATCAGGACACATTTTCAGTTTGACAGAAGATGCTGCCTCAGACTGCTGCCAATGATGACAGTTGGCAAACTTCGGCGGTCCAATCCTTCTCTGCTTGGCTGCTGTTCCTTCATGGCCTTTTAAATACTATAGTTCCTTGCCTTTCTTGGCAGCAGCCTTCGTTTTTAATCTTTGGGCTGGCTGTGACATGCTGAGGATGTAATAGCTTCAGAACCTGCTGAAAATATGCACTGTGCAAATTATTCACAGGCAAACTGAGGTCTATTAATTACCCCTCTAGAGAATCGAACCGTGCGAACTACAACTTGTGGCTTCTAATAAGTAAGGGTGGTGATTTTTACAAGACTTTCCCTCACACCCCCTGGTAATCACAATTGTGTTCCCCTCTTCCCCTTGTGGAGACATGGACTTGCAGGTGTGATCTGTGGATTCCCTCCCTGTTTTGGTGATTTGGGTGTGGTGGGTTACAATTTGACACAATCCTAGTAAGCAGGCCTGGTCATGGATCAGGATGGAGCCATCAGAACTTTGGTCCTGATTTTAAGCCATATAATAAAAATGCAAAACAAAAGGTAGCATTCAAAATTGTTATAATCGTCTGGGTTCAAGGCAGGAGCTGCAATACTGTATATAATTATCAGCAGCGGTGGTAGTGAGATCACTGAATATAGCCAAATATTTAATATGCATAAAACCTGGGTGTCAAAATGTAATATGGATAGGTCTCTTAGAACTGAAAATATTCATTTGTTTATATAAATATCCTGGGCATTAGCCCATACCATGCTATGTTTTGTATTTTTTTTTTTACATCTCTTAATAAAAATAAAATTATATAAAGCAGACTATAACCTTATTGTCTTACCTTCATATCCAAGAAAAACCAATGACAAATATAGCAAAAGGCTGAATAGAACTAGAACGACAAAGACAGATAAGTACAGATTCAATCTCTTGCAGTTTTCAAATGAAGTATATATGTTCAGACATTAAAAAAGGGGTGCCTCCAAGGCATCTCAGAGGAACGGTGGGTGGCCCTTGTGTTAAAAAGCCTTCTCTAACCCACCTTCCCTAGTGCAGAATGTTCATGAGATGGAGGAGAGGAAGACTGATGTGTAAACACTTCCCCCTTTAAGCTACTTGAGCGATTTCCCCCCTCTGTCTGATCACAGCCTAAAAGATCTCAAGAAAGCCTTGGACCTACAGTTTGTAGGCATTTGCAATAGATAGTACTGGGGCAAGATTAGCAACAGTCCCACTCAATATGAGCCAGTTAACATTTAAGCACAGTAATAATTCCTCTGATTAAAGTCAAAAAAAAAATGAGGATTTTGAGAGAAAGATCTTGTAAGCTTTATGATGGACACAACTTTGTGCCGACTGCTTACTTATGTATCACTGATGTGTCATTAAAGGGCAAATGAAAACACTAATCTCATGACGTTGCTTGTCACAAGGATGGCTCTTTTTATTTCTTAGCAACTTTACCAAAGCAAAATAATATTGTACCAATTAAATGTTGAAAGAGTCTTTCTTTCTTTCTTTCTTTCTTTCTTTCTTTCTTTCTTTCTTTCTTTCTTTCTTTCTTTCTTTCTTTCTTTCTTTCTTTCTTTCTTTCTTTCTCTTTTTGTTTTGCAGCTAACAAAGATGCACAGATAGTGTGTCATTGAAACAGAATGTAGAAGAAAGTTCACTGCCAAACCTGTTAAATCTCAAAACCAAAGGGCAGAAGTAATGCTCCTCTGACATTGCAAGTCATTACTAATTATTTCTACATTGTTAACTCAAAGGTTCTTCTTATTCCTCTTTTTACCTCTAGACCTGGAAAACTCAATACAAACTATCTGGGTTTTAAGAAAGTAATAATTATGTACCTACCTACATACCCACCTTTCTATTTTTCATCTACATTAGTCTATATTTCAGGAAGGGCATTTGAAATAACCTATAATATTCTTAAAGGACAACAAGTATGAAGGAGAGAAAGTCAGAGGTGTGGAAAATTCTTATCCAGAATCAATGATCATTGCTGCAGTTCTGTTCAGAATACATAAAAATTGAGTTTGTTGAACTTAGTGCCTCATATATAAAGATGATAGAAATGTCTCAATGTGCTTTACTTCAGATTATCCAAATAATGTGGATTAAATATGTGTTGTTTGGATGAAGCTATAGCTAGATGATATATTAGCCAAACCTGATATGAAAATGCATAAAATAAGATATAGTGCCCAAATAAACAAATTTGTCATAACCAAACAGCTGTTCCTGAGTAAGGGAGAACAATTCCTTAGTTACTGGGAAATGTACTTTAAGGACTGCAGAGTTATACCTTCAGATGGTTTCCATACTTCCACACATGGATTAGACCATGGCCAACTTCTGTGCCTCTTATCTGCACCTTAGAGTGGACCAGTCTTCCTCTTATGCTCTGTCTGCACAGGATAGATTATAAACAGAGCACCCAAAATGGTGTCCTAGGCCAGTCAACAGGCAGACATCTTTTTTTTTTTTTTTGAGGTCTACTGACATCCTAGTGGGTAGCAAACTGGACCACAGAGTCATGTGGTCAGCATGTCTCTGTGATCCATTATACATGGGGAATCCATTTCAGTGTACTACCAAAATGGGCCCTCCAAGAGCTCCATGCATCTCCGGGGAACTTTGGAGCCAGTTCAGGGCCTATCATGTAGAGAGCCTTGTTCCATTCCAGGACGAATCTCTCTCAGCATGGGACAGATTGCTTATTCCAAACTGGAGCACCCCACTCTGGTCTGGAATATTGGGACGGACAGAGTGGAGCTTAAATTTAATATGGCTATCCACATTTCTTCATTAGGAAAAAGGACACTTAGCAATATAATTGCCTGCCTCATTTCTGGGAGTTAAATATCAGGATTTTAATATCATTAATGCAGTGCTTATCATTCTTTGTATTCCAAAATATAAAATGTTTGCTTTGTGAAAACACTAGATAGTCATTTGCTTCTTGGCAGATTGTCTTGCTTGTTTGGATAGATTAAGAAGAAATCTGGTGTGTCATTATTAGGGAATAAGACTAGAAACTGCTCTTAGGATAATATAATGATGCACATAAATGTGTGTATATCTGCATGTGTGTGCACACATGCACACACACATACAGAGCAAGAGAGTGAGAAAGCAAGAAGAAAGAGAAGAGTGCACACCATTCTAATTGATGCATATATTTCACACATTTCTAAGCCAGGCATGGTAGTGGTAAAAAGGTTCCTGACACAAGGATGCAAAGAACATTCAATTATCAACAGCAGTGACTGTGTGCTTAACTTAAAAGAGAAAGAAAGAGGCAGGCTAGTTGCTGGTATGAAAGGCACACTTCAGAAGAGATTAGCTCATTCAGACTACTTGCTTTCATAATGTGTGAACAAAGGGAAAACTCCTCTCTTGAAGTAAAAACGCAGCAAATTACAAAACAAAACATCTCTCTGTTAAACAATTGTTTACCTGGTGCAGCCAGCATAAAAATTGTATTTTGAAAAGAGAACAAGCATAACAAACAACCACTTACAAGGACCGTTTAATTATACAGCTGGAGGGGAAGAACTGTGTGATTCTGCTGCAAACGCATTTGCCTAAATCTGGATTGCATTGTTTACTTTCAGATCTATACCCAGTGCCATTGAATGCGAGACTGGACGGGCAAAAGAGTCATTGCCCTTCAGAACACCTGTGACAGCCTGGTGAAACCACATGCAAATAATGCATCAAGCATGGCTTTTATATTGAAGTTTCTTATTGTACTGCTAATTGAAAAATTTTCCCAGTCTGGAACGGAAATTACATTAAAGCTCTGACTTGTACATGTTGTTGACTTAGGCTGTGTCTCAACTTAATAAAAAAAGGCACTGCATATCCACAAGGGATGTGTACGAATGGTTTATTTTGCATTTGATTTGCATTGAATCAAATATAAGAAAAGTTGTATTCTTTCGAATAGATCCCCTTTGAATGTGGTAGGATTCAATTTGATATGTATTAATGCAAATTCATATGAATATCTGATACGAATGCATATGCATCCATTTTGTATCCCATAACATATCCACTCTGAAAGCGTCAAGTACACCCTGAATCCACCCTCAACCCATGTCGAATGCACTTTGGATCCATTGCAAATGTGGCTGGCACGGCTGCTTTCCAACCTCCACAGGTTCACGAATGTTCTGAAGCATTCGTGCAAATACAGATGTCCTAACCTTAGATTTGTATAGAAATGTATGGATTAATACAAATATCGAACATTACAAATATTATTGCGCATTTCTAATATCTACTTGTAGTTTGGTGTTTTGTGGTACCTCTTAGATTTTGAGAAGGCAGGATTTTCTGCCCTCAGTGGAGGAGCTCCATGAAAACATGTTGAAAGATGTCTCTGCACTCCAAATAGAGGCAAGGGGGTATCGTTTCAAGCAACATTCATGGTGCCTTTCCCCAAGCTGTCTTAAAAAAATTAAAAAATGGAGACCCAGCCTTAAAATCCCATTCATGCAAACCCTGCCTAATTTATAGAACTTTTGCAAATTTAGCATAAAGATTTTTTTGATTTTTTTGATAATTCAAATAACAACTCAAGGTTCATAAATAAATAAATAAAAACAGCAAGGAACCTCCATTCTTTTGGGTACTGCCTTGATCATAAATGATCTCTAGTCATGAGGCTTATGTTCATTTTCAGCTTATCATAGGTCTTTGTTCCTTCTTGAACTACCTTCAGTGTTCCAGGGATGTATGTTAAGTAATCTGTACCCCCCCCCAATCTCTGTCAGAATTGGTGGAATTTGGGGTGACCCTTTTTCCCCTGGTAAACTACCCTGCCATAGTCTGCACCAACAAGCATATATAATCCAGAAAAAGACCCAGTGCAGAAAGAGCCTATGTTAGAATTTACATAGTTTCAAGCAATAATTCAAATAGGAAAAAAATCTGCTTTATTACCAATCTTTCCAACTATTTTTTTGTGGGAAAAGTATAAGGCAGTAAAAAAAAATCCTGCTGAACATATGAAGATCATTAAAAAGAAATCCATTTAGTCCTAGGACCATGACCTTTTGACAGTGCCCCAATCCACTGAATCAGGTTGAAAGCAAAGACCTTCTGTATAAGGTCTTCTCAAAAACCTTCCATATAAAAGTGTAAGTTTTATAAGCAAGCACACATCATAATAAAAATTCTCATCACAAGATGTCTGGATCCAAATACTCATATACTGCAAACAGATCTGGAAGGATGAATCATCTGTTCTATTCTCTTGCATAACAAAGTACTAATTACATACCACAAAACAATCAAGTCATCATGCTAAACAAGCTCATCTACATCACTCCTATCTCAGAATACAGATATAAGCTGATTATCTTAATAGTGATGCCAGTTGGATAAAAGAGAATGAAAGCCAAATAGCACTGAAATTCAGAAGAAATTCTAAAGAAATTGTAAAACACTAGGGAAAATGAAGCAGAGAACTGGAAAATCCTGCTTACAGATGAAGAAATCTTTGGAGGGATGTCTGCTTAAGGACAGTATTAATAACAGACACAAATGGAGAGTCGGATCTGATATGGAATAATGTGGAAGAAATAAAGCAAAAATACAATGGTAATCTCAATGAAAGAACTTTGGATTAAATTGGAACATTTCATTTGATCAAATATGTAAGATTTTACACAGCTCCTGAGTCCAAAAGCTATCAAGTCTACCATTTAGGGTGAGCTCAACTGGCCACACTTTTCCCCACATCTGCACCCTAGTGGGTGAAAAGGAAGACGTCTCTAATTCCTCATCCTCAAACCATATTGTAATCCCAGGAGTGATCTCTTCCCTGGACTAATGTCAAAGAATATGTACTATGTCCTTCATCTGAAGCAAATTCATTTCCCTCCTGCTGTTGTCTTCACATATGCCTTCATAGTAACCAAAGAAAGACCTAGGCTGTATCCAGATTGGGGGGGAGGGGAATCCAGTGTTATAGAAAAAAAGCACAGTTTACCTGATGTGAAACCACAACGTGCTGTCCGGATCCCAGTGGCCTCCCCACAGCTTTCTGCCCATGTGGGAGGGGGCAGCCAATGGGAGCTGAGCTGCAGGCTCAGTTCTCATTTGCTGTTCTTGGTGTCCTGTCCAGACTGGTGGGAATCTTTGAATTTACCTGATACTGCAGAGCGAGTGCTCATCATTCTACAGTAGGTAAATTCGAAGCAGTGGTGGCATAATGTGGAACTCTATGAAACTGATGCTCTACCTTTCCCCAAAAACTGCAAGGGCTTTTTACCTTCAGTGTCAACATAATGCAAGATTCTACCAGAGATCAGGGCTTTTCTACACTTACTTTTGGACTGAACAGCAAGGTATCCAGAGATCTCCCTTCCACATCCTGATGCAGTTTATGGGATGCACCACCCACTTCTAAACCATTCTCTCTGCACTGGATGGAGCATAGCTCAGTCTAGGGCCATTTCCCTATAGGTACTACATTCCGGACTGGATTTGGACTGGGGAACCAGCGTTCCCGTTAAATTCACCAGTTGTCCAAATCTCAGAAGGGGCATTTTCCCTGGATTTTCTGCAGAAACCTCTGTAGAAATCCGGGGGGGGGGGGAACCACCTGGTGAAATGAGGTATTTCCAATCCAGTCCGGATTTTAGTCCCAGCGAAAGCCAGCAGCCGGGGTGAGCAAGTAAAGCAAGCGAGCGAGCGAGCAGGATAGGGGCGCAGGTGTTAGGCTGGAAAGCCCATATAAAGAAAATGTAGAGATGTGTGCAGAAAGGTAACTAAGTGTCACAAGAATCACCAGACTATCACCAGACTGTTGAAGGCTGAATGAAGTAAGGATTGCAACACCTTGTGTAATACAAAGGATGTGAGTCACCTTCTTGTGATAAAGGAAGTGTATAAAAGTGATCACACACGGCTGTGTGTTGTTGATTGATTGCTGGAGAGGGAGAGGGATGCAACTGCTAAGATGTAACCGCTACGAATAAACAAAGCCTCTACGGAGAATCTGTCTCAGTTTGTTTGCTTCGGCTGTGGGCACAGCAAGGGGGGCGAACCTCCTGAAATATTGGACAGTGACGAAGAGCTGACAGCCAGCAAGCCGAGAGGGAGAGACTTGTATTTTCCACCACGGACGTGCAACTCTGCGAAGATTTATTACCAACGGGGGAACCTGACACACCACTACCCCCTGACAGCAGGGAAGGATTGCAGCAGCAGTGGGCAGTTGTTGCAGGATCAGAGGAGGCCTGGGTGAGCAAGTGAGCAAGCGTCTGACGATGGTGGAAGTCGGGGCAGCGGTGGCTCCTGTCCTCAAAAACCACCTTGCCATGCCATTTGCAGGTGTGCTTGTGTGCACCTACGGGTTTGGTTTGGGAACAGCCCGATGTGCACTCAGTGCTGTTCCTGGTTTCCAACCCTGACCTGCATCAGAACGCCAGATTACTCCAGACCAGAGTAATCCGACCTCAACATAGGTGGGAATGTGCCCTAGGTGGCAAAAATAGTCATCTATCTGTAGGTCTACTAGTGTTCCACAAACCAGTAGAATGAAAAAGGGAAGTATGCAGAAAAACGCATGCCTCGTTGTTCTGATTGAGCAAGGGGATTCATTTTGGCAGCACAACTAATTGGGTCCCTCAGGGATATAAGGCTAGGAACTTTTGTTCCTCATCACTGGAGCCCTTGTAGCAGGCTCTGTAGCTTGTACAAGCTTTGGATGTGGGATGGCATGGGGAGCTGTCCCAGAACAGGCCATCCAAATGCAGACAGCTTTGCACTGGTAATTCCAGTTGGAGTAGGCCAGCCCTGACAAATGTCCTTTCCTCCATAAACACCAATGTTCTTTGCTCAGTGCATTACAACAGTACATTGTATGCAGGTCAGGACTTCTGCATTGCATTTTTCTCCGTACATCTGGCATTTCATTATTCATTAAAATGCTTGTATGTGTACAGGCACACAAATATGCACCAAGCTTCTATTTCAAACCTTAACATATAGCTTCAGGGAGTATTTATTGTTTTCCGGTTCCCTGCCAAATTGGTATGGCAGTCAGTAGCTTTTGATAAAGTAGAACAGATTAGTCCTAAGCTAAACCTGGGAGACAAAATTGTTTTTTTTTTCAAACATAAAGGGCTTGGCAGTAAATTGACTGCAACATGTGTACATTTGGATGTATCATGTATGATCAACTTATAAAGCCCTTTCTTATTTTATTTTATTTTTATTTTTAAAAATGACTTCCTAACATGGTCAGGAGTGAGACTGAACACTTAACTCTCTTCCAGTCTTACACAGCAAACCTGTCCCACTTCCAACACTGTCAAATGTTAAAGATAAAATCTGTAAGTTGATAGCACTGGGGTACTTCTGAACTTACTTGAGTTGCTATAGAGCTTCTCGATCAGGGAATTTTAGCTCCTGCAGTTGCAGTGTAGGGAATACTTGACAAAATTCTTCTCTCTGTTTAACTCTTATTGATATTACAGCCCCCCCCCCAAACGTTAGGGATGTGCACAATGTTCTAAAAATTTGAAATTCGATTGAATTTGTTCAAATGTGGACACTAAGCTACAAGAATGAATAAATAAAATGTCTTCACATTCAAATTTAGACATTTGAATGAATTTTGAATGACCCGAAACATTTGTTTGAATCATTTGAATGAATATCACATGTATCTGTACGCACTGGTGCTTATAATAAAATGGGATGCATACGAAATGCATACAGATACATATAACATATATGAATGTTGTCAACACTGGTATCTTCAAATTCGTATCTAGCATTCAAACAAATAGATATGAATGTATCGGATTCAAATCGGTTTTTGTTGCATCTGGATTTTAAACATTCGAATCAAATCAAATGTTTTGACATTCAATTCGACCTGAATTTGAATGCAAACAAAAAATCACTTGTGCGCAACCCAACCCGACGTGGGTTCCTCAAGCTACTATTTGAACTACCTAAAGGCCGAAAATAGGTGTGCTAGTTCCTGCACACTCTTCTAAGTCCATCTGATTTTAAAGATAAATAAACCCATGAGAATTAACTATGAAATGATTGCTTAAAACTGCATCCAAAGGCGCTTTCTGAGGAGTGTGATAGGACTCTTTTCTGTGTTTACAAGCTGGAAAAAGACAACGTACTTGAGTGTGAGTAATTTGATTACCCAGTACTTGATAACTTGTGGACCGGTTTGAATTAGAAGTGTTTGAAGTGAAAATGATGATATATCAATGTGCCGTCTTTGATGGCTTAGTCACCAGTGCTTTGTTTCACACATGTCAGACATCACAGCCAATGAATGAAGGGCAACACATGTGTTCATTAAAAGCTGATTCATTATTTCAGGCTTGCTTCTTGTCACCTGCTTCAACAAAACTGTCTTCTAATCACCTGATTACAGAACAAAACAGATGGGTGTAAGAAGAGAAATCTGGGAGAAAATTAGAAGAAGTTGTTTGTGCGGATAATGGATTATAAACCAGCCACTTCATCATTACCGTTCTGCAAACCTAATTTTTGGAGCTTCTAACAAACTTTCCTTCTTTTCTGCTCCAGAATGGGCATTTGTGCTTCCCAATGTGGTTTATTTCACCTTCTTTCTCCACTAAGCTGCAAGAATGAATAATTAAAAATTTAAGTTGAATTCTAAAGAGAATACCCCATATTTATAGTTGTGTCAGCATTATGCCATAATGTTCCTCTAGAAAGATTAATATTATGCTACTGAAGATGCTGATTTATCATTGATTAATGGTTCACTTGCCATTCTAATTAAAGAATCATTTTCTTTTGTTGCTACAATTAATTCTGTTTCACCCACACAAGAACTCTATTTTAGCCTGAAAAATAAATGCATCTCCATACCAATTGACAAACTGGGCAAAAGTGACCTGTGGGACAAGAAAGCCCTTTTCTGGAAAGCAGCTGCAGACTGGTGGTTTATCAGACCCAGTGCAAACTACCATGCAGTTCTATAAATCAAGCTAACAAGCTCAAGCAGCTATGTAAGCTGTACTGAAGTGAGTGTTCATTGAACACAAAGAAAAAAAGAGCAAGGCCAAGGTCACAGCTTTTCATCCTAGCCTACTTTGTGGGTCCCTAGTGCTATGCTTTTGGCTGAAGGTCTGAAAGGAGAGTGCATACAAGCATTTCCCAATGGAAATTAAACATACTGGTGTTCCTAGTAGCTGAGAGCAAATAAGAAAAGTCATAATCTGGCTAAAAATAATAAAATACTCTACCTCTAATACCACGATTTGGGGCTGTCTCTTATGTTAGGATGCCTCCAGACACGCTTAAAGTTTTGCAGTCTATGAGTGGTGCCACCAAAGCACATAACCGGAAATGGGACGACCAATTGTACCGAGCAACAGTGCAGCAGCAGATAAATTGTAAAGTAAAAGGTGCTGATTAATCAACTTTTTGTGAAGATTTTCTGTTGTGTCTTAAGCTGGCACCGTTCAGTAAGTGAATGCACACACACACACACACACACTCGGGCCTGGAAAATGGCAGCAAGCAGCTGGATTGGGTTTCAGAGTTCTCGGAGGAGAAAGTGTTAACACTTGGTCAAGATGGCAAGGTCAAATTTTCCAGAGGGTCTTCATAGTCATAAACCAGTCAGAGGTTCAGGAGCACAGAAAATAAAGGAGCCGAGGTTGCAAGAAAAGATCTGTTGTCCGCAACAGTGTTTGGTGGATTTGGGTGAGCTTAAGTAGGGCTGGGCAAGTCTCACACACTCCAACACAGCTGTTTGGCATGCAGACACTCACTTTGAGTGACAGTAAAGCCTACCTTGGCTTGGCAGGGATGACCAACAACCTCTTCATCCTCGGAGGAAAAGGCACTGATGACCCTGTTGCTGTGGAAGATTGATAGTCCTGTCTGAATGAGGCGAAGAGGCTGTGAAGCAGCTACAGAGTTGCTACACAGATTCTAGTTGTCTTGTCTGTCCTACGGGAAGTGGCAGTGCAGCAGGTGCGAAGATATAAGCATGTCTGGAGGCACCCCTATCCTCTTCCATTGAAATCAATGGAGGTAACCTCAAAATGACATTACATTTCTTAATGGGAAACAGGCATATGAGTTGTATCTTACTTTTAAATAAATTCTTCCCTTTCTGTCTCCTTAACCCTTGCTTGTTTCAAATCAGTGCAAGGCATGCTGCTTGGTCAACTTCAATTAAACCAGTGGCCTGTGCAAAATCTTACACAAATGTAAGGTTGGGATTGTTCTCCACATCTGCTGTGGTGCAGCAAGAGGCACCTTGGCTCTTGCCATCTGCAGCTAACCTTAGAAACAATCCCCACTGTCCAAAATAGGAGGATTTTTTGTTGTTTCAAATCACTTTGAATTCTTAGCGGAGCAACACATTTTATTTTTTAGTAAGGATGCTTGTTTCTCATTGGAAGCTGGAAAAAAGTCTAAAATTCCTAAATATGTATAAACTAAAAAACAAAACAAAACACCTCTCAATCCTTCAGTGCAGTGAGTTAGGCGGTATCAGCATAGGCATTAAGAATGTCCCCTGGGAGCCTAGGTTCTGTCATCAAGGTCTGTCCATTCCTGGGGAATGCCTAAGCTGAGCCTAGCGCCCAATGCTGTAGGGCAGTATAGTAGACTTTTGGTGAAGTTTGTGCTGCATAATTTGCCTTCTTCTCATGTGAAAGCATAGAAGGAAAAAGGCTGACTTGCCAATTGTCCTTGGGTGCATCCACACTCCTCAATACTGCACATCAGAATGCATAGCCAAGATCAAGCCATCACACATGACGGCCCATACTTTGCAGTGACATCGTATTATAGCGGCATTAATGCAAATTTACTTAACGCTGATATATCAGCGTTCCCTGCACAGTTTTTAGAAAATTTGAAATTCTCCCCCTTCAATTTGAATAAATCAAAGGGGGGAAATGTGTTTTTTGCACATCCCTGGCTCCTCTAAGCCATTTTACACTGCTTTTCTTCTTGTGTGAGCACAGCCAAAGGTTGCATCCATGTGATAGATAAAAGGGCTGACTCTTGGGTTGGAGGCAGAGATCCCATCATTAGGTTAAAGAGTGCATTTGATCCAGCATAACTGACAGAATCCTTGTGCTGATTCTACATTAGAGTTTTCCAGACTTCATGCCAGACACGTGAGTAAAAATGGCTCCCTCCAGACTAGTGGAATAAAATCTGCAGTTGGAGGAAAATTTGCAGCTTACCTACTGCAAAGTGACATTCCACTGTCCAGACTACAGCAGCCTCCCGTATTTTTCTCTTTGGAAGCTGCAAGAGTTTGCATTGGTCACATGGGATGGGGCAGCCAATGAGAGTTGAGCTGCCTTCCCAGTTCCCATTGGCTGTTCTTGCCATCCTGTCCGTCCTGGTGGGAAATGTTCCATTTCCTGTTGAGTCCTCCTGTGGAGCTGAGCCTTCACATACAAACATTCATTGAATGTTCACGGAAAGGGAACCCACCCCCCATCCTCTCTCACACATCCCAGCAGGCCTCACCTCATCTCAACTTTTGTGGCCACTGCTGCTGCCTCCACCATTGCGCCCTTCTCAGAGGCACAACCCAGGCCTCCAAGTGGTGTACATACAGCTGGAGTGGTAAGCCTGTTTAAGAACTGGTGTGATATTTCCCATGATTCCCAAATGGGGCCAGCCACTCCAGCTGCACATGAACCTCCAGGTGGCCTGGAGAGAGCTAGGGATGTGCACAAATGTATTTTTGACATTTGAATCCAAGCAGATTCAAATGTCATAAAATCCTATTCAGTTCGGATATTTAAGATCCAAATGTCATAAAATCCAGTTTGAATCCATAACATTCGAATCTGTACATTTGAATGTTAGATTCGTATTTAAAGATATGAATGTTGACGACATTTGAATATGTTATACGTATCTGTAGACGTTCCATAAAATCCATATGGATCCTGTATTACCCCTATATGCATCCCATTTTAATCCCGTACTTTAAGCACAAGATACGTATCATTTTTGCACAGATTCAAATACAACAGATACAAATCTACACATTTGAATCATTCAAAAATCCATATCAGATTTTTGAAAATCTGATTCGAGTCTGAATGTCAACATTCAAGGGATTCAAATAGAATACTCAAAGTTTCTTGCATGTCCTTAGAATGAGCCTCCGAGGAGGGTGCAGTGGCAGAGGTGGTGGCAGCCAGGTTTCAAGTAAGAGGGGGCAAGCATGGGGGACACAAGCTGTGGGGTGGGCAGACCCAACCAGGTCAAATACATTCACTTTGCCCACAAAGTGGGGCTATGAATGTAAGTCCCCTTTGATTCACCTGGGAATTCAAAGCTTACAGATGTACTTGGCAGATCTCTAGTGGAAGCATCTGCATACTAATGCCTCTAATCCACAATAAAGATGGGATGGAAACACCAAATCAGTTTTGAAATGCTTGTAAATAGTTCATTTTCAGTCCCTATCACTTCGGTAGATCTTTCATTCACCTCTTCATCATTCACGTGCAATAGTCCTCCCTCTCTCAATCTCTCTCTACTGAGGGGCAATCCAGTCAGTAGGCAAAGTGCTTCCACATGACACCATCAACACTCCAGAGTAGAATAACACTTCACTGGAATTAACTAGATGTATACTGCTAAAAAGCAGTCCCCAGCTTAACCCAGAGAGGCCAACTCTTCTTCTCTTCTGGGTTCAGAAGTGAAGCTGTATAAAGATTTTTGGACTTTTATATTGATATATTTTCATATACAAGAATTCCTAAAACTTAACTGTATATACTGTGTTCTTGTGTTTTGTGAAATGTTATACTTTCTTTTGTGTTTGGCCATGGTGATCCACCATACATTAAATGCTTCTGGTCTGGTTTGGGGCTTTCCCAGCCTTTGAAGTGAAGATGGTTGCTGCTGAGCTGGATCCTCAACTGACAGGTGTGGTATTATTATACCATACCAGTCAGGTATGTGCAAACAGCACCACCTCTTTCTTTCTCTCTTTCTCTCATGGACCATTACCTTCCTTTCAAAACACACACCTTAATGCATTTTAAAGCACACTTTTATTGTGTGTTTTTGGATGTGTAAGATGTATGGCAACCATTTGGAGGTGCAAAATCTGGTCAATAACCCACACATTAGTCCAGAAATATTAGTCCATCTAGCTTATAACATAATTTACAAAGACTGAATTCCCCAAGCACCTCTAGATTCAGGTCTCAGAAGGCTGTGAGAGAACATTATCTTGGTAAATTCTGAAGAATCTCAAGCCATTCTGGACAGCTGTACTAAGATCAAACACACTGTTAAAACATTATTGCTGCTCTGTGCTGAATGATCGGAGTATGTTAACAACAATTTTAATTGCCTTGGAGGATTGCTAAGGCTGGACTATGTTCGTGCTGAGATGCCACCACCTGGAGCAAAATGCTGGGAAGAGGGAAGGGGTAGCAGATGCTATTTATGGATGCTTTTTTTTTTTTTTTTTGAAATGCATACAAGCATGGACAATTTCCAAGCAGCGCACAAGTACGCTTGTGACCTATTTACTAAACTTGAGCACAATTAATAGAAATCCCTATTGTGACTGGTCACAGATGTGATTAGGAAGACAAGCCTCAACAAGTCCCGAAAATGCCCAGCTCACTAAAGATGAATGCAGTTTAAGGCTCCTGGGGAAAAAGTAACAACAGGCTTTGAACCAACTGAAAGAATACGGAGGATGAAATTGTGCTGCAGCAGTACAAACACCAAATATGGCTATGTTGATGTTTCCTGTGCAAAAAAGAAAGAGAAGCTAGACAGCAGGGCAGAGGCAAGGAATTACAGTGAAATCCATTCATATGCATACTTGTAACCTAGTAGAACTTGGAGCAGAGATTTAAACTAAATAATTTCAGCACATATTCTTCATGGGTACTTCATAGTGTACATTCATGCTGGCAGGCTTCCCTCCAGGTAACTGGATGCTTTAAGGCAGGACTTTCCAATCAACTTATTTGAGCCTGTGGGCACATTTGAAATTCTCAGCACATGGACTCAAATCTCTTAGGTGCTTCTCTTTCCCTAACGGTAAGTGGTGAAGTTTTGAAGGTGCTAGAAAAAGGTTCAAGAGATATCATGGTGCCTTCAGGTGCAATACCGGTGGGCCCCATATTAGGATTTCCCATACCTTGAGAATAAACTGTTGGCCAACTATTTGCGCACTCAAAAGCAACAGAAATGTGTAACATCTGTGACATGGAAGCTTCTCCTATATGGTTCATCAAATGACTCCTTAACAGTCCTGCACAGACATTTCTTACTCCACAGCATGCTTGTCCTTTTGGTGGTTATTAATATTGCTCTACCATTGCATATGTCATGTGTAGGATGGAAATAATAACACTATGGAGACTCAAACCAGAAACCAGTGGGGATTCATCAAAGAGATGTTCTACAAAAGCCACATTGCACTTGCACTATGAAATTCCAAATATGTTTGTTTTAAAAATACACATGCACCAGCTGTCATGCGACTATTGTTACTGTGACAGTCACTGTGTTCTATCAGACGTATTAGGATGAGGAACTTCAGACAAGGGGAAGGGATATTCATCTCTAGGGTTGTGGTCACACCTTCACTTTAAACCTTCTTCAGTCCATCTTCAGGCCTGGCTGCTCACACCTTTTCATTTCTGTTTTATCTGTGGATTTTCTACCGTCCATTTCGACTTTCCTGAATGGAAATTCCACGAATAAACAGAAATGAAAAGATTTGAGCACTCAGACCTGACGATAGGCTGAAGAAAGTTTAAAGTGAAAGTGTGACCATGGCTTAGGCTTCTGTGTTCCTATACCATACTTTCCCTCTGGCAGCCATACCCCCATGTTCCTTCAGGACCTTTAACCTGCTTGAAATAGGATGCTTCTCACAATATATGGTGGACCGGCATGTATGGGTACCACTGCCTGCCAAATGGTAGGAACGTAATGGAAAACACCTTAAAGTGGTGTCCCACTGGAATGCTTTTTATCCGTGTCTCCCAGAAAACACGTTGTCACCTGGTGCGGTCCAAAATGCCCACAATGATGTTGTCTAAGAGCCTTATCAGCCAATTTTGCCTTATCAACATGCAACACCAGAAAAGACTAATTGCTTGTAGTAAATTCCAATCTAGTGCAGATTCAGCACTCTTACCATTTATTTCTCTGTAATAGAGAAATTAATCTTGTGAGAACAGTTTTCCTGTCTGTATTCTTGGTAACAAGGAATCTCCCAAATGCCTACAGCAAACCAGCAAACGATGATAAAAGATTACTCTATTTATTTACTAACCCACAACTGATAACATAGTTTGAGACAGCCCAGACTCATTTATCTACAAAGTTCAGGTTATTCTATTTAGCCAACTTATGATTTTTTTCCCCATTTACAGTTTATGCCAAGAAAAATAACAGCAGAAAGTAATAACAATATCTACTTATTATAAAGAAAAATGTACAGATACAGACACGAAGAGACATATAAAGTACAGGATCATAATTTAAACTAACAATGCTTCCATTGCCATACTGGACTATGAGATAAAAAGGTTCTATCATTATATATCACATGGTCTCTTGAGTTCTGCAAGGACATGGCTGCACCTGAGATTTTGCGGTGAACTGTGTAGTTGTTTTATGGCTGTATGCTGTGATCTGCAGCTACACAAATTACCATATGACCATCAGTCAGACATTTAACATAGCTACTGATCCAGTACAGCGGGGAGGGGGTGCCATGGTTGTATCCCAAGTGTCTGTTCCCACTAGGACTTTTTTGAGTGTTCAAGATGGTTTCAGAACACTCTGTCCGGACTCAAAAGTACCATTTAGCATTAAAAAGAGGAGTAATTGGTGGGAAAAAAAAACCACCCCTTCAAACAACTCTTGCTCCTGTTTTCTTTTATGAAATGTTTTATTTTCTCAGCAGGGCATTCCCACTTGGCTCAGAGTGTTTTGAAACTGTGGAATTAATGCCCACCTGCCTGCCCGCCCGCCCACCCACCCGCTGCAGCCTTGGTTGCCCAGCTGCTTGCCTGCCCACCCGGCTGCCTGCTTCCCGCTGAGCAGCCGTGGTGCTCCCGAGGTCTAGGGAGGAGAAACACCAGGCGGCAGGCAAGCGAGCGAGCTCTGCCCTCTTTCCCCCCCCCCCTTTCGGCCTCTGCTGCTGCTGCTTCTGCACCACTGCCATGCTCCGTTTTAAAGTGGAATTAGCAAAAACGAATGGGAATGTGTATAATGTGCATTCGCATGTGTTTTGTCAATTCCTCTTTAACTGAGCTAAGTGGGATCATGGCCCAAGAGCGAAAAAAGAATCCACATTCTTGCTTCTCTGTTCTTCTCACAGGATGGGTGCATCAAGGATACACATACATATAACCCTAGGCATAATGGGTATATTTATGTCATACTGAGAAAGAAATCTGACCACAACCTTCACCCACCCAACCATCCATTTGCATAAGAGATAGTCAAGAGAATAAATACAGCTTTCAGTTATGTATAGAAGGTAGAACAGTGATGTTTGGGAAGGCTTAGCATGCTCTAGGGCTCTGCTGGCCAAAATATTATGCAGAATGAATCAGTGTCACTGAGAATAAAAGCCACATCCAGACGTCAGTTACTTATTCTGCTATATTTGACTATTCTGCAATAAAGCATGGATATTCCAGGATATCAGTGCTTTATTCTAGAATACCAAAATATGACCAAAGACTGGTCATATTGTCACTGTTTTCTGTCAGGTACATTAACAGTTGTAACAAGTAGAATTCCCCTCCCTCTTCTACATCATTCTAGATTTTCAAGGTCACTGCAAAAGACTTCCCTTGTTTTCTCATTGATATTGTTCTTTCTAATTCACATTTACAATTTCTCTGTGACAAGTCATGTTGAACACTGCCAATACTGAGTGAACAACATGGCTGTTTTGATTTGCCTCTTCCAGTTACTCAGCCCATTTCAGATGGATGACAAGTATTACTATTTATTTATTTGATTTATAGCCCATCCCACTGCCAAAAGGCCTTGAGGTGGCTTACTTCCCCAAGACAAGCAATTAAATCTAACATATTAAAGAGCAAACATCGAGGACAGGAAAAGACCCCTTGGAAGACAAAGATTTTCAAGGTTCTCTGAGCGTGCATTCCTATATAAGACTAAATGCAAATCCAGTCCATTTTTGGGATCGTCTGATTGCTTTTTTAAAAAAAATATATTCCTGGACGTTATAAGGACTTTACTGCTAAAACCCACAGGAAAAAAAAGCCCTCAGAAAAACTGTTCTCGGTCCCATTTTGGATCCCAGTCCACTTTTGGGAATGCTACCAGACTATCGCAGGAGGAGACCAGCCTTTTGGACTGCCCCCCCCCCCCCGCATATGCTTCTGGCCAACACCTGCTGTGGATGGGTGGGATTCACATCTGGGAAGGCCTGCCCCCTCCCCTTGCCATGGCTGCTTTGAACACACAGCAATTATGAGAGATGAAAGGAAAACTTTTAAAAAACACCGGCCTCTATTTGCCAGAGATACATTTGTAGCAAGGATTGCAGAGCAGGGAAAAACTTTAAGAAAACACCAGCCTCCATTTATAGAGGGGTGGGAAACTGAAAGGGAGAGTAACTGCTTTGTGATTGCCCTGTGTCTGTTCTGTTGCTCAGCTGATTTTGAGTGGAGCAGGCTTACATGGGTTATCTGGGTATAAAGGGTCATATGTGGATGTCTGAAGAAGAAGGAGAAGGAGGAGGAGAAGAATTGGCTTTTCTACCCCACTTTTCTCATCCATTTAATGGGACTCAAAGTGGCTGACAAAGCTTTTCTATTCTTCTCCCCACATCAGAACACCCTGCGAGGTAGGTGGGGCTGTGAGAGCTCAGAAGAGAGCTGTGACTAGCCCAGTGTCACCCAGCTGGCTTCATGGGGGAGGGCGGAATCGAACCTGGTATTTCCAGACCAGAGTCTGGCTCCCTAACCATTAGACCAAACTGCAGTAAGGCCACAGCATGTCCTGGCAAACCCAAAGTCTCCAACGAGTGCTGTGCTACTGATATGGGCTGAAGAAAGCCATTTGACTTTGGACACAGTCTAGATGCAGCCATAATGAAAAGACAAATGTAAACTAGCCCTGAA
Source organism: Aspidoscelis tigris stejnegeri (assembly GCA_023333525.1). Lineage (NCBI taxonomy): Eukaryota > Metazoa > Chordata > Lepidosauria > Squamata > Teiidae > Aspidoscelis > Aspidoscelis tigris. Next base: position 11,874,088 of record JALMGA010000006.1, on the reverse strand, counting down.
AACAGTAATTGTCCAATGCCCTGAATGTCATCAACTAAGCCCTTAAAGCTATAAGAAAAGTGTCAACATAGTTTATGTGCCCAGTCAGCCTGATACTGGCTCGTTCACCACATATCTGGACTTTTAATCAATCTAGCAACTAATGCCACCCAGCTAGAAGAACCAAAGCTGAATGTGTTTTTACTTAAAATGTAATCAAACCGCGTTGCTTATCCACTTGCACGCAGGAAAGTTTGGTCACTTATTAGATCTTGCAAACTAGCATTTCCAACGATAAAGACAAAACAAAGTGTCTGGAGCTGCCACATTTGCTAATCACACAACAACATTCCTTCAGTTGCTATTTCAGTGGAATTTCACACCATAAAGCAAACTCTGATGTTGTACTGAAAAGCTGCAGCTGTGGGAGGACCACCAACAAAGAGGATAAACACACCACAGATAGAAATAATCTCTCATATGGTCAGCCTCTCACTTTACTCCCCAAATGGTATAATAAGAATGTGTTAATCAGAAGAAAAATTGCCAGGTATGCGTTCTGTTAGCAACAATGTTCTAACAGCTAGGGAAGGAACTGCCACCTACAGAGTTTAAACTTGTTTAGAAAGGTAGGTGTGCACAGATGCATGTGTGTGTGTTTTATGTGCAAAAGTTGTTTTGGCAATTCATGAACATATTAATGTCATTTTCCTTGGGCTGCAAAAGGAGCATAACATCCTTTTTACGGTGCTTATATTTGCTGACAGCAACAAAAAGTATTACCCTCCGGAGTAAAACCAATTAACCTTCTTTAATGCAATCTGCTATAATATGGCTGGTGTCTTTAGAGAGATAATTCCAAAATATAACACAATGATACCTATTGCAAATTTTTTACAGGGTTTCAGAGAATCTTATTTGTAAAAATGCTGCATAAGGATTTTCTGCTATGGATGTTTGTGGTCTTTTATGGCTGTTTGGAGATTTCGAAAACACAACAAAACTGCGTAAACGTGGAGAAACAATTAGATTAAAAAAGGAAGAAGTCTTTTACTTCGGAGGAGGAAAACAAAAGTTGAAAAATACCCCAGAACTAGATGCTTTAGATACAATATTGTCTTATACCTTGTTTACATGCAGGTTTTAGATATGACTCATTTTGATTTCTCTTCCTTTGCTGATGCAATAATGCAGATTGCTCAGTAAAAGAACAAGTGGCCCTGCAGGGCTCTTTAGGGTTGATGTGCTCTTTAGATATAAGAGGAGGAAGGAGAGGGAAATAAAAACAAACAGGTTAAGACAAGCAGTAGATAAAACCAGCATGGCCACAATTGTCAGAAATGAATCAACTATCATCATAAGGAATTTACTGTGAAATCAGGTCCAGCAGACTGGAATGATGGAAGTCCTGAATCACTAATTCTTTCTTCTGATCCTTCCTTCCTTTTTTTTCTGTACAGGTTTTTCATGAAGTCCTTAGGACTAGGGATGTGCACAAAGGGTTTTTTTTTGCATTCTAATTCAAGTCAAATTGAATGTCAAAACATTCAATTTGAATGTTTAGAATCCAAATGCAAAAAAAAAAAAATTGAATCCAATACATTCAAATCTATTTGTTCAAATGTTACATTCAAATTTGTAGATACGAATGTCAATGACATTCATATGGGTTACACATATCTGTATGCATTTTGTACACATCCCATTTTGTTCTGTATTATAAGCAAAACATTCAAATCATTTGAATCATTCAAACGAATGTTTTGGAACATTTGAATAATTCGAACAAATGATTTGGAACATTTGAAATTCGTTTGAATGTTTAAATTTGAATGTGAAGACATTCCATTCAGACTTGAATGTCCACATTCGAACGAATTTGATAGAATTTCAAATGTTTAGGGCATTTTTGCACATCCCTACTTAGGATTGTGTTCTTTGTTCCTTAACTGCACTGGGCAAAATGAATATCCTCCCCTCTTCCTAACACTACCAGACTTCAACTCTGATCTATAGCCCACATTTTGTTACAGTTATTATAGTGATATGACAAGATTTAAGGCTTTTTCGCACACGGGGTTTTCGAACGCGTGCAAGACAGCCCGGGACGTGGCATTCGCATTGCCGCAGCAGGGCTTGCGCTCCGACATGTCCGGAGCTGTCTTGCACGCGTTCGAGATGTAGAGCACTTTAAAGTGCTCTACATCCGTTCCGGCGCGGACAAAGCGCCCGCAGCCGTTCGGGGAGAGAAGCATTTGCTCATGTTTCTCTCTCCCTGACAGCCGCGGGCTCCCCTCCCCCGCCGGCGCTGGCTGAAAATCAGCTGATTGCCTGCCTTGCCGGCTGCGGGAGCCTCGGCAGCCGTCGCCCCGCCCCTTGCTGGCGTTTGCCGGCTAAGGCACTTCAGAATGCTTTGAGCATTCGCACACAGGCGCGCCAGAATGCGTTTGCACGCGTTCCTGCGCTCCTATGTGTGAATGCTGAAAGCGTCCTGAAGTGTCTTAGGCTTCCCGTCCTACACCCGTTCCAAATGGAATGAGTGTAATGCGAAAATGCCTTTAGACTGGTTCAGCATATCCAGCGCTGGAAGCCACTGGCGCTTTCCCTTTTTGTGCTGGAACCCGACACTCTCAGCCATGGAAGAGCGGTAGGATTGCTGGCTTCCAGCACCAAAAAAGAGAGGCACACCATCTGCACACGTTGTGGCTCCCAACCTCAGAGAGTTCGAAGAAGAATGGTTTTCTACTACTTTTACATTTCCATGCTACATTTAGCTCTGGACAGGAAATTATGCCTGAAGACAGCCATTTTCTCTGCAGCACTAAATCGTATTGGGCATAAATCACACCTTTTAAGTCATCTCCATCCTTACAAGCATTTTACATGGCCGCAGCAGAGGTTAAGGAGGGGAAATTCCATGCTCCAAATTTATTGTCGTTTACATAAAGGTGTCCTGTGAGGGAACAGTCCAAGACTTGAGGGCAGACTGCAGGCTTGACAATTTGGATGCAGCCTCAGTTTATAAATCCCCAGAAATGGTCATATCAAACCTTATGCTATTAACAAGGTTGTAACAGATGCCATGTTTTAAGTTGCTAAATGTTTATTGTTTCATTTCCACTTGGTCAGACAGCCATCTCTGAAAAGCATTCCTGTGAGTATAGCTTCAAATTAATTAGTCTTTTCCTCATACAGACTGTTCATGCTTCTTTGAAGCCCATAGATAGCTAATATCTTTTTAAATGGAATATATAGCCCTAATACATCTAACAAAAAACAGAATATGAGAACCTAATCTTTGCTAAAGCCTATTTTAATTAACAAGTTAATCATTATTCAGTTTTTAATCACTTTTAGGTTCAATTTGAACACCATCAGACCTCAGATTGAATAGAGTGTGTTAGCTAGGTTCATTTGAACACCCCTTTTGTTTGAATTTGAACTCTTGTTTTTGAACAGGAAGGACGTTTGGCTTGAACTTCAACCTTTCAGGCACCTCAGTTTGATTCAAACAGCTTCACTCCTTGAACCAGTTCAGTTCACATCTACTTTCTTTCACAAACGCCAGTGATACACAGCCAAAGGTCTTCTGATCTTATTTGCATTGTTGCTAATTCACACGCAAAAATTATGCACAGAATGGATGAACTTTTGCACAACCTCAAGGATCATGTTCAGTCTCTGTAGGACAATTTCATATAATATCTTTCCAAAATAGCAGTGGATGTTCCATTTAACAATTTATTAAGAACAAGGGCCAGAAGCCTTGGACAAATGCCTAGCCTATAAAGGTCAGATCTACCACATAGTCACTTATTCAACTGTACAGATAAAAGAATGGGTTGTAACTGCATAAACATTTAAATATAAAGAGCCCTCAAATGCAATTAAGGCCTGAATAAATGTTGTAACATATTTATCTTAAAATACTCAACTAATCTAATTTTTAATGGAGGAAAATGTTCTCCGTAAATGCATTTTCCCCCTAAAAATGAATACAATTATGTAAATGTATTCTACTTATGTAGAAAACAATCAAGACACGTTTGTGTGGGAGACAAAAGCTAAACATCATCCAGTTTTAGCAGGTTCTGCCTTTGGCTTAGTCTAAAGGTTGGTTATTTATTCAGCTATATCTGAATATACCAGAAAAAAAGCATAGATATTCTAGAATATCCATGTTTTATTCCAGAATATTCTATAGAGGAACAAGTAACCAATTTTTGGATGCAGCATTTGTGGGGTGTTTCCAGACATGTAGCAAACTCAGTGTTTCATATCAATGCAGTAAACTCTTCTATATGTCCATTTTCCACCAGTCCCTTATAGAAAAATAAAGGGAGATTTAAAGATGGTCAATAACACTGATCCCTTTACAATTCCAAAAAGATTTTAGCAAACAATAACGATAAGAATTTGAGATTTTGTCAGGTTTCTGTTTTTTGCAGTTTTCTTCTTGTATTGACTTCCAGACTTATTTATATGGGGTGAAGGATACACTAGAATACAGATAGGCAAATCCTGCAACTTTACTACTGCTTCCTTACTAGGTGTTCTTATAAATTTAATCTCATAAATTTGTGAACCAAATATACGCACATAAATTATATATTTTGTACTTGGGTGCTAAGCCCAGTTATACAAACTGGACCTGTGCAGCAGAGTTTATTAACAGAACAATATGAAATGTGATTTTAAAATTCACTTAGCTTTAATAATATAAAATATATTTTAAAAGCACCAAATAATAACGTTAAATAAAATTCTCAAACACAGATTTAAAGGGGATAAAGAGAGTAACAGTATGTTATATAAACTCTTTACAAACAACAATTAATGGATTGTTGGAAAATTGGAGGAACAAAGGTGGGATTATTAAATTATAAATATAATATATAATTGAACTAAAAAAACTATAGCACATAAATTTTGGAAGAAAGTAGAGTTAAAAATAAATGAACTATTAAAATTAGCATAGTTACTCACACTACCTTTGTTCTAGGGTAGAAATATGGGTTCAAATGATTAATTCAAACATGGTTTTGATATGTAAAGTTTATTTTTGTTTTTAGATAGAGAACATTAATATAGAAAAAATGATGAAAAATGGAAGGACTTATTATTATTCATCAACCAACCTGAAGCACCTCTAGGTTTTAAAGAAGAGATAACAAACTTGAAATGACTGTCATCAATCAAAATCTAAAACAGGGACTTCTGCTTGCACAGGGTATAAGTATGTGTGTATGTATATACAGTGTAAGAAGCATGTGTCTTTGGCTACCTTCTGCCTTCACCCTTCTCTGTCCTCCCATCCAATTCTTCAAAAATCCCATCTAGTAGTATCCCACTGACCTGCTCACTACTTCTTACCATGTCTTGAATTCTGACAACCACCACCTATTCCTTTTTCAGTTTCATCCTTCATTTCTTCCTGAGATTTAGTTCCACTTCCATAATGATCAAGGGACTATTTAGAATATTGCTGCTCCAACCAATCTAGCAGGTCAAACTATCAATCTGATGTTTGTATCAGAGAGCTTGGACTGTGGTCTATTGATAGGTAGACCTATTACTAGTCCACTGTCATGGACAGACTGCTTTCTGTTGAAATTACAACTATTAGTGACTGTCCCTGACTGTACGGGTTGGAGACCTACAATATTTATATGGTACATCCTCAGTGACTTATGGAATCACCTTGGTTCCTGACTACTTGAGTACACTTCTGAGGTGACATCAGTGCTTCTAGACAGTACCAAAGCCCTGATAGCACTCTGGAATCAGAAGATGTGCATGGTTCTTGATGTGATATCACAAGTATCTGGTGGAGCCCTTAGGGCACCTTGGTTTATGACTGATCTGCTGGGGATTAATTAGAAAGTACAAGTACCATAGATCCCAAACAGTGCACATCTCACCAGCCACTGTCAAGGACACATTATCATGTCTTTCGTGTGACAATGAAAACATATGTATTATTTCACCTCCACTACTTCATCATGTTGTTACCATCTTGTTGAACCATTTCAGCTAGAGAGAAGGTTCTTTTCTTCCTCAAGGGGAAGAATCCCTCTTCTTCATACCAGGACAGTTGTGATAAACTCGATAGGTACTTTAAGTACACTTTTTTTTTTTAGATCTGACCAGAATTGGACAGTGCTCATGGAAATGAAAGTATGGCAGCAGCCCCTACATCTTTCTTTCTTTCTTTCTTTCTTTCTTTCTTTCTTTCTTTCTTTCTTTCTTTCTTTCTTTCTTTCTTTCTTTCTTTCTTTCTTTCTTTCTATCACCTCAATATTTCAGACAGATGATATGTACAAGAACCTTGGAGGAGTGTGGCTTTTCTTTTGATCTTTGCTCTGCATGGCTAATAAGAGCTAGCAGTATGTGTATGGGGGGGAGGTTGCATTCCCATTCAAAATTTAATGAGATTTGAGACCATTTTGAGTCCTCACCGTCTCCAAATTTTAAGGATTAATGGTCCCAAAACACAGATAATCTATATTCAGATCAAAAGAGGTCTCACTTTATTTAGCAAATGGGATGCAAGCACTTTTTTTGGGGGGGAGGGAACCATGCTTTAGGGGCATTCTCCTGACCCAGTGAGAATCCATGATTTCTCCTGCCCCAGCCCCTCTTCCTAGGCTGTCCACCATTACACGCTAAGAATATCGCCCTGGCTGAAAGGGAGGTGGGGGGGGGAGGTGAAGAATGACGAGTCTGCACTAGCTATGAAGAGATACATGTATCAGGAGTGAGGTGTAACATTGTATTGGGAATTGATGTGTCTGATTTTACAAAGAGATCAATGATAGTCAAAGACACAAAGCTTCTGGCTCTTGTGAAAAAGCCTGTCTGCTATCCCCTCCCCTTGCCTCTCTCCTGCTATTTCACACTGCTCTGATTTATCAGTCTCATGCAAAAACACCAATATAGGAAGGAGAAGTGATCTTTAATCTTCTACTGCCTTGTTAACACGAGAGAAGCTGTGCTACAGTGGGTGGCCAAGCAGTGAACAAAAGCTGCTGCCAAAGGACTCAATGATCTCTGGAAGCAGGTTTATATAGAGGGCAGGGTTTGAATTGCCCACCATGACGAAGTCAGGGTATGACAGTGTCCAATTTGCTGACTGCATAAGGAGGGGATTCTGCTGAGGGGAGGAGAGAGGGAAGGGAGTTCCTCCCCTGCTGGGCACTGGAGAATGGAGACTAGGGTCTGCATTATAAGCCAGCAGTGGGAATGCAAAAAAAAAAAAAAAAAATCTTGCTGCTGATTTTTTTGTTTAAAAAACCCTGATTTAAAGCCAGATTAAATTGCCTAGTGGGAACCTGGCCACAGAGAGAGGACAGAGAGAGAATGAGCAGGCCCAGTGAATTATATTTCATTTTTGGCCAATATTATTGAGAAGGTGAGAGTGGTGCAAATGGAAGCACACATGAAAGAAGCAGAGTATCTCAACAATTTTCAGTCTAGCTTTAGGCCTGGTCGCAAGAATGACACTGCCCTGGTCACTCTAATGGATGGCCAGTAGTAGAAAGAGCTGGGAGAGAGCAATTTTGTTAATGGTCCTAAAACTCTTAGAAGTTTTTGAATATTTTTTGCCTGTATTTATTTAAAATATTTGTATACTGCTTCCTATTAAGAATATAATCTTCAAACAGTTTACAGAACTTTAAGAATAAAAGCAGATAAAACAATCATTTGAATGAAAATGTCATCGAAATCAAGGTAATTAAGAACAAGCAATCAAAACATGAACTCTGGGAAAACCTGGATAAAGATATAGGTGTTCAGTTGATGCCTTGCAGCTAGAAATGTAGGTAAACTATGAACACTAGAAAGCCTCTGGCACTAAAGATGGACCCTCTGTGATACACAGCAACTCCTCTGATTTTGGACCAGATCACTTGATCCAGGCAAAGACTGGATCTGGACAGAACAGGATTATGTGAGACACTTACAGTCCATCTTGCTGAAGAGGATACTGCAGTACATCTTGCTGATGAGAAGACATAGGGTCTTCTCAAGTGTGCCTTTTCACATTATCTCAATTAAACTCACTAGGTACCTACATGATTATATTCTGATGCTCCATGAAAACTCATTTGTACATTTGGACTTTTGAGAATTGATTGGCCTTGTTTGCTATTGTATTATTTGCTTAGTTTTGTCTTGCTTTTATTTATTTATGTTATTATTTATTATTTGTATTTCTATCCTGCCCTATATCCAAAACAAAACTATATTAATACTGTAATATTTGCAGCAATATTTAAAATCCAGCATGTTAGAACCAAACAAATATATATTAAAAACAGTACTACCTAAAAGTGTTTGTGGGGGGGTTGTAACCACATTTAGCTGAAGGCCAGGGTAAAGAGGTGTGTCTTACTGCCTTCCTGAACATATACAGAGAAGGAGCTTGACACACCTCAAGGGGGAGACTATTCCATAGCCTGGGGGCGGGGAGCATTACTTAGAAAGCCCTCATCCAGGTGCCCACCCATTTCACTGCTGAGGGTGGTGGGACAACCAGGAGGGCCTCTCCACCAGATCTTAAGGCACGGGCAGGTCAGTATGAAAGAAGGCATTCCTTTAGATATTTGGGGCCCAAGGCATTTAGGGCCTTATTAGTAAGAGTTAATACCTGAATTGGGCTCAGTATTGAATTGGCAGCCAATGCAACCCTTCTAGGACATTTGATTTTAATTTATTTTTGTCTGTCATAATTTCAAGTTTGTATGTTTTTAATTTGTACGCTGTCCTGAAAACTACTGTGAGAGGTAGTACATTTCTTGTCTTAAACAAAATAAAACAAAAAGAGTAGAAATTAGAAAGACAGGCAATATGTCACCAAAATATTTTGTTAAATTTACATAAAACACAGGGGCTGAGTCCTGACAAGTAATAATTAATGAAATTATAAGTAAGAAGGCAAAATTCCCCATCCATTTTATGAGCTATTCTGCTGGAATCTGAACTATTGTGTAACCATCACAGGGTCTTCAATTCCAGTGATAGCAAGTAAAAACATTCAAACCTCAAAGTAATCCATGGATGTATAATTATTAGGAAGCTGCAAAGACTAAAAATGGAAACATTAAATACTCTGAGTAAAATAGTGGTTGAGGCTCAACTCTAGTTAAAGGAATATTGTTATATGTCTGGCCTTCCAATTACTTGGCCTTATTATTCACCTTAAAAATAAGTATGAAACTGGGGCAGGACAAGTTATCTCTAGTGTAAGGAAGAAATGTAAATACTTGATTTTATTTGCTGCTCACAGATTTGGGAAATTCCAAGCAAGGAGATATTACTTTGATCCAAAGCTCATTTATGTGTTCTCATACTTATAAGGCCCTCCAGGATATCCATGAATACTCACTCACTTTAATAACATAATCAACGGGTTCCCTGCTTTTTAATCAAATAAAAGTTTTCGGTTTCGTGTTTCTTTTTCTTCCTTTTTTCTTTAGAAGTTGTAATTCCAGACACATAACCAACCTTTACATTAGTACTCAGTGGAATGTGGAACGAACAGGAGTCAAAATACCTGGATTAGCTTTGAATTCCATAGAGCTTAATACCCACAGAAATCATGAATGCCAGACTTCGTACATTGAACTGGTTCTGTCTGGATAAAAGGACACCTGGTTTGCACATGAGTCTCCAGAAGCACTGTTCTGGGTCTCTCTCTCTCTTTCTCTCTCATGCAAACTGTGTTCTCTTTTTAGCACAGGAAATGAGAATCTGTAAGCTTACCAAGACCCCCGAAGTAAACTTACAAGACCTGAAATAATTATTTCAACCAATTCATCTCTTTGACGTTACATTATTGGCCTACAGAAATACATTTCCTCAAGTTTTCTTTATATGTATACGTATTAATTCTATGAGTCTCCATATAATTTCTGAAGCACTAGAATCCCAAGGCAAATGAGCCACAGGCCTGTTCACACTTATCAGTTGGAATGGTTCTATTTATTCCTTGGTCAAGCCTGTCTTGCTTCCTTGCTGCTGACCCAGAGAGAGACAAGTCTTCCTTAGAGCACCCCAGCTGTGGACTGGAACCCAAAACTTGACCAGGAAAGGCTAGCTGTCCACTGGGCAACAGCACAGCAAGTGGCTTGTAGTGAATGGGCAGAGTGCCACAGCTGTGGTATACAACATCCACATGGCCATGGCAACATCTAAGCACATGGCAGACATTGCCTCAGGCATTACCATGGTGATCTGCCCTGCCCTGGCCATTCACATTTCAAGTGTGGACTGACCTGGTCTAGTGCTTTTCTAGCACTCAGGGTGCAGATGGTATTTTTATACCATAGCAATCAGGTAAGTGTGAAAAGGCCCAACTTTTCTTTAATGTTACTGAAGATTCCTATTTAAAGACCACAGCGATATCAAAGATATACTTTTAGAATAAAATACCCTTTGTGATAAGTACAGCACATTCATAATCTGGTGCTATCATTTTCACTTGCTTCTCAGCTGTGACCTTTCAGGAGTCATATAAAGCCTATGGCTACCATCCAATAAGATCTCTCCCCCCCCACCACCACACCACCACCTATCTCTTCATACCCTATTTCAAAAGAATGAAACCTTCTTGTAGAATTCCCCGACATTTTAGCAAAGAGCTTTGCAGAATATTGCACTCCACAAAGCTAGAGTCAATTTCTACATTGCCTTAAGACTATAATGAGACAGTCATGCCAAAATCTGAAAAAAGGAAAGAACAATATATTATATGTCTTTCCTTCCATTCAATTTATGGGCCTGTGTACTTTGCAACTTCCAAACTATTGTGACAGATTCACATTTTAGGACATTTAATTGGTGGACAATTGTATAATATGATTCGAGAAAAGCTAGTGAGGACAAGGAATGATCTAGTGACATATTGATGATGGGATAGATGATGTAGATATCTAACATTGATACATAAATGAATAATAAACAAATATCCATCCTGGCCACGCACCCCCAAAGAATATCACACTGCTAACCTGTTCCTACCCTGAGTGCAACAGATTCAAAATCAGCAGTGATAGATAAGGTGGAAACTGTTGAACCTGCTGACTTATGGTGGAAAAATCTCCACCAGGTCTGAATTGTTCTATAAAATGTTTAAATTAAAATGCCTTCTCTTTAATTAATCATGTAACTGAGTAATTTCAGAGTATAATTAAATACAGTATTTGAAATCTTAACAATTAAGAATGAAGGTTTTTTCCCATACTCAGTAGACAAAACCATGGTCCTGTCTAGTCTTTTGCCAATTACACAATAATGCAGAATAGCATACTTCTAGAAGGCTTCTAGTACACATTGGGTGTTTTCCACTAGCAGGGAGCACCCATTTGGCACCTGACAGGTACCTGATTGGTACCAATCAGTAAGACCATGTTCCCACACAAGAACCCATTCAGATCCCATCCATTCACAGGAGTATAAGGGAAGAAGGCCCTAAAAATTTGGACTTCCTGTGGACCCCTTTAAAGGGGTGTTCAATCCAGTCTTCAGCATTGAAGACCAGTTCAGAAGCCACACGTTCACACTGTGATCAGGAAAATGGGTTCCAAGGGCTGGCTTTGATTGATGTCTATGGTGACCAATTGTGCCGCAGCGCCTTCACGCCTTCCACTTCAGGCAAAACGGATACTCCAGAAGGGTGCTCCGGCATTCCCACTATGACCCTGTCTAGCACCCATTGCCATTGAGCACTAGACTGCCAGTGGAGAAGCACTGGGTCCTTGCAAAGATCTGGATCTTCAAGGACCAGATTCATTGAGGACCACATTTCAAAGATCCAGATCTTCTAAGATCCAGATTAAGGGAGGTAAGTGGGAAAAAAAACCCCTCTGTCCACACATTACAAAGTGTAGGCCACTTGTCTACTGGTAGACTTCTTTTCTGAGGTCTACTGGCATACTCGGGGTGGTATACTGAACCAGAGAGACATGTAGATGGCAGGGCTTTGTAGTCCATTATACCGTGGGACAACCATTTTGGCAGCACAAGGAAGCACAACACTGGAAGCTCCAAAGTTCAAGAAACTTTCATTCCTGGACTTTGGTGAATTTGGACATTGCCAAGTTGGCTCCAGAGCCAATCAGGGGGCTGGGGTGTCTGAGGCTGACACAGAACAGACCATTTCAATTTGGACAACCTTGTTCTGCATCAGGAGTAATTTGCCCAGTTTGGGATGGCTTCTTCCAATTGCATTGAAATAGCCAAGATAAGAGTGAATATGGCCATTTTTAAAAAATATATAAATCTATTTCATGAAAAAAGAAAAAAGAAAGAAAGATTTTAAATACAGCAAAGAAGCAGAGGAGGGGAAAGCTCATTCAAATGTCAAATGTAACATTTACATACTGGCAAAAGTGCATTCCCTCTTGTTCTGTCATTATCTACAGGGCAATGCCAACAAGAATTACTGGAGGCAGATGACATCCTGCTGTTGAAAAATGAAATCTAGATAGTGACAGCAGAAAACTAATTTTGCTATGGCAGTTTTCATCACAATGTCACCCACTTTCTGGAGGGCTCAAGTTAAACTTGTATGCAAACAGGGGAGAATCTATTGGCGTTACTCCAGTTCCGATCAAATTAGTTATACTTGGCTTTAATGTCAAATAAAGAGGATCATTCTGATCCTTAATAAGAAAAGCACCCATTAGGCTGAATGAAGCTAGAATGACTATCTGGTCATCCAAGTGGGAAGCAACTCAAAATTAATTTCTTTCCCTTCTCATAGCATGGGGCCAGAGTTAAACCTTCATAGGGAACATGTTTGAGAACTAAGTGTTGATTTCTAAAGCTTTATCCTTAAGTAACTTTGAATTTCCCAGGTTTTTATTTTATTTTTGGATAAGTAGTATGTTCAAGAAAAAAAAGAAGAAGCATTTTCTAGCTTGAGGCATAACAAAGAGGACATGGAATTCATCTCTGAAAGACTTGAAAAGAAACTAAATTAGCCTTCAAGTGTGAACAAAATATCTTTGCTTGAGATAGGCAATTACAACAGAGCAGACCAATTGCTCAGGAGGACAAGTCTGGCTGTTCTACTGTCTGATTAATTACCTTCTTCTCATTATGCTTATACCCTGAGGCACTATGTTGATGGACTGTGTATATTGACTGAACTGATGAATTGTTACTCTGCCTATATAAAATCCTCAAATTCAGAAATCAGAGCTAAACTACACCTAAGTTTTAATCCACAATGAAACCATCTTCGGAATGAAAGGATCAGCAAAACAACTAGTGATTTTCTTCTCTGTTACCTAGTCTAAAAGGGAATCTTCTAGGATAAATAATTTGAAAGGAAAAGTCACATTGTTGATGTGTTTTCTCACTCTGAATATGGATTAACAATTTAAGTGTAACTGGAACCTCACAGAATAAGAATTCTGAAACTTTGTGTTCTCAAGTAAATTGCCATATCCAACCACGTGCTTTTATTATTTTATTTTATTATTTTATGGAGGATGTACTTTCTGAAACCCAACAATGGTAATATTTTTAAATCTCCTTACCCATTCAAAAGTATGTCTACTTGTTAAGCTCAGGGGTGGTGGACAGCATTTGCCTTATGAGTCCTGTCCTGTCCTCCTACCCTGGTCCTGGTCCTGTCCTGTCATGCAGTTCACCTAGATCTACCAGGATCTGTTTGAAGTGTGAATGACCCCATGAATGCTGGACCATTGCTACAGTTCTGGGCAACATGGTATATGAATGTGCAGTCACGGCCACCCCACCCTGCCCCCGCAGTCTTCACATGGAGGTAATGTGAAAGCTGTGTGCAGGGCTTTACCAGGAATACCCCTCAAAGTATGCCTGTGGAACAGTTTTCACTGCTTCACATCTAACAAAGGTGGGGACACCCAGGCAAGCTTGAGGCTGCTGCAGGACGCAAGTGGCTCTATGGGGTGCATGCCCTCTGCGCTGGAGTGTCCCCAGTGTAGATCTTGATTGTTCTTTTGTACTGTTAAGAGTCATCTCATCTGTGACAGATGTGACTGTACAATTTCTTGCACATTCTCTTGCTGTTTTGTGAATTATGATAACATAAACTGGTGTCACAGCAAAATATTAGGCTTCATCCTAGAGCCAAAAATCACTATTACTACTAATTCTATCTCCAGCTGGCCAGAAGGATTGTGGGATCTACAGAACCCCGCCCCCCCTGCAATTGGCTCTTGTCAGCCTAGCAGACACGGAAGGCAATTGTGGGTTCAGTTCTCCTTACCCGGATGTCTCCTGGGAGTTCCCAAAATGAAGTTGAATTGTATAACCAGAAAACCAACCAAGTACCTATCTCACTTCCTTAATTACTTTATCTGTGTGGCTGACTGGCTTCCAGTTATATTATTCAATTTTATTTTAGAAGCTCCCAGCAGCGTAATAGCTATCAGAAACCAAGTATTGTTGTGGTATTTCTCATAATAATGATATATTGAGTTATCCATTGACTAACGCAGGACTCTTTTGGGAATGCCACAATTGTATCTGGCATTCCCAATATAATACTGGGAGAATCACAGGTTTTAGTCTACGGGTTTTTTTAGTTCAAGTTCAAGACTGTTTGGACTATTTGGGGGGACCATTTTTAATCTGGATTGAGTTCTTTTCAATTAATTTGAATATAGCTGTCCCCATGCAGCTTTTTTAGTCCTGGTTTTGGGACTATTTTAAATGGCTTCTAAATTACCCCCACTCCTGCAAATCCTGCCTGCAGTAAAGGCAGCAAAACAGCAGTTTTAAAAAAAAAATTCTAGACACAAATACTTTGTTTCACACATCTCCCTTTTGAGATTACCAGCAAAAGGGCATTCATACAGATCTGCAAGACATCAAACCCAGTGCGATACAATTTTTGGGACTATTTTTAAAGGCTAAAAACAGGGCTTTTAAATCCCCTCCCGTGCAAACCCTGTCTGCAATAAAAGAAGCAAACATGAAGGGAAATTATTAATTGCTTTCTGTTTCACACCTCTCCCTTTGAGATTTCAAAGTATTTCAAGTATTTAAAAGCAAAGCTTCTCCCATGTATCTTTTGAAAAAGACACATTTCCAGTGAAAATGTTTTAAAAGCCCCTTTAAATGAAAGACAAATAAAGCCCCTTCTCCCCCCCCTTTCTGCCTTTTTTGTACCATATGGAGCTTTTGTGAGCATGGCAAGGGAGGGGGGAGCTTTACATCTGTTAAAAACAACAACAACAACAACAACTGGCTACCATTGGCCAGAAAGCTGGACCTCCACCCCCAATAGCTCGGTATCGTCCCCATGTGGGGAAAAATAAGTGGACTTGGCTCCAAAAAGGGGACTCAGTCCTGTTTTCATCAGGACTTTTTTTCCTCCTGATTTAGGCAGGATAATCCTCATAAAATCCAGGAATAAGGAATTGCATGGGGGTACTGGGTGCTGAATTCAGACTCTATTTGTATTAATTAAAGTAGTCGTGGGGACGCTCCTTCCCGAATTTGAATAGAATTCAGATTAAAGTGCCCATGGGAATGCAGCCTATGCCTGGAAACATCCTAAGCTATCTCTTTCTTGAAGTATACAGACTTCCTCATGAAATAAATATATACCCCCCTCTCTATTTTTTTTCTAAACATGCTAGAGCAACAGCCTCATCACTTTATTCAGATTTTCTTTAAACCTTCCAACAACAGTAGTAGAAATTAGCTAACCTGGCCATTCAGTACATTTCTACTGTAGTGGGATGTTTCTCTAATGGTACAGTGCAGATGGAGGAGGAAGCAAAGAGCATTCCTTCCCTTGCATGTTGAATGACTGTTGAAATATGAGGGCTGTGTGCACTTGGCCATATTTTGGAATATATCTCAAGATAGAGGTCTGTTGCTCACATGATAATAGAGACTCTGCCTGGCCTCAGTGTAGTCCTGCTATAGCCTGCACTAGCATATGGACAGCAGGCCCTTATTCCAGGATATACTCCAGAATAATTCGCATGAGAACAGGCCCCAAGATTCCGATTATATGCAGATTTAGTCAAAAGTAAATCCATTCCCTTGCCCCAAAGCTGGGGGGTTAAATATTTGGGGGTGCTGCTGCCATCCTGAAGTGTGGGATACTGACTTCAGTGTGAGATTTTCCTGCCCTGAAGTGATCTTGCCCTGTTCATTGGCCTTGCAACGGCTATTTAGCTGCTGCAGACTGAATGAAGGAGGACACAGGTTCCTACACAGAATGGTCTGCTGTCGTGGAGGAAAATATAACACTGAGGGGCAACAGTCATGAAAACCTCTTCCTCTAGTGGCTGATCTACAACACAGCCAGTTTGGATGAAGATTTTTCCTCAGTGGAACATACTTATGTCTATCTATAAGACACAGTCGGGGTATTTCCAGACTTGGGGATACCGCACATTCTGATGTGCAGTCGGTGCGTGGGTGTCACACCTGATGGCCGATACTTCATAGTGGCGGCACATTATGCCACCGCTACTGCAACTTTACCTGTTGCAGAATGATCAACACTCGCTCCACAGTATCAGGCAAATTTGAAGTTTCCTGCCATCCTGATGCATGCAGATGGCAGGTCCCTATTCTGTGATATAATCCAGAATAAGGCACAGTGCAGAAAGAGCCATGCATTTGCTCTTCTCTTCTCTCACCTTTCTTGTCCCTCATAATGTTCAAGACCCTTGCCTATGATGGTTCCTCATCTCTTTGATCTTCACTATCTGACCTGGTGTCTGATTCCCACTTCATATCCAAACTTAATGGGACAAGCAAGAACCAGAGACAAAGCATAGGCTTTACAGAAAATCCAAGTTTCAAAATTTGACATCTCTAGGTTGGGGAGGTGAAATAATACTTCTTGAAACCCTGAAAACTGTTCAGTCAATATGGATCTGGAATTATGGTTATACCAAAGCAGTAGCTTGTGCTCAGTGACTAACAAAAGAAGGAAGGAAGGAAGGAAGGAAGGAAGGAAGGAAGGAAGGAAGGAAGGAAGGAAGGAAGGAAGGAAGGAAGGAAGGAAGGAAGGAAGGAAGGAAGGAAAATACCCCACTATTTAATGAAAATGAACCACCACCACCCAGTTGATTCAAACTGTGGGTCTTGGAACCAGGTTGTAAAAGCTTCTCTCTATAATTGAATAGTCTTGTCTCATTTCCCCCCCAAAAAATGGCACCACTGTGCCTTCTTCTTTGTGAAATGAATGGCACAATCATAACCTAGAATGGCATACTCTAGTAAAGGGGAAAATGTAGCAACCACTTTCAAACCTAGTACTGTGAAAATGTAGCCTTTCTTCCCGCACTGTTACAAAATGAAGGGATAAAAATAAAAATAAAAAAGTTGATTTTATTATACTGTACTTATTTTTCCAAATACCAAACTTTCTAAAAGAAAGAGAAACAAAATACTTTAATGAATATTCGGAATCTATATAAAGTTTCAAACAAGTCCAAAACATTTTTTTTTACTCTTATACAAATGTCATCTATAAAAGCATTGTTTCTTTTTATCCTGACATTCAATACCCTATGTGTTTGACAATGCAATCAATATAACCAATTTCAAAAGATTTCAGAGCTAGGGAAATAAAATAATTGGGCACCTAATTGTGAGAATGTGTTCAGAACACAAGGGAAATTCTAAAACATTGCTATTATACTTTATTTTAGGCATGAAATGAAAAAATTTGGACATTTCTGAAAAAAATAACTTAGATATGAGAAAATTAAATACAGCGCAGGGGAACACATTGCAATTTGTGCAATGACATAAATTGAAAAATTTTAAGGAAGAAATCCTTGTGTGTGTGTGTGTGTGTGTGTGTGTTTCTTAACATATATAAAACCCAGAAAAATGGAAGAAAAATAATGAAGAGGAATTTCTCTTTTTTAAAGGAACATATCTCTCTTCTGGAATTTAGCCTCATAATTTTAGCTTAAAGTATAAAACAAAGTTTCTAAAAATGGCCTTCTCTGAAAAGTCCCATTGAAATAAGATTGGCATTACAGTCAAAAGATATTTCCAACCAAAGGGCATTGCACAAGTCAACATGCAAATAAAACTGGAAAACTACTAGTCTCTTATGGAACAATTTACTTTGCCTTCCACAGCAAACAGCATATGTTGCACACACACACACTCTTTAGATAGGTGCCTTATTTAATTTCCCCCAAACCCCCGTTTCTTTAGTAAGCATATGTGAGGTAAGCAGAATAAACTGTATTTTGAAAATCATATACATGCAGCTAAGGAAGAGACAACAACCTAGGTGGAATTTAAATTCCTACCTCTGGCTTACTGATGCTAAGCACATTCCATTCCTAATATTGGTAATAACTGGACAAACACATGCCTAAAAAGAAAATAATATTTCTTCTTTAGTGGTTTTTAAGAATTTAAATAAAATCCACCAGCTCTGTTCTGGCATTTTTAGATGTATTTTAACTATGTTAGTGATGCTGTTTAATTTAATTTTAATTTGCATGTTGTTTTACTGTCTTAATAAATCTTATGTGTTAAATATTAGAAGCATGATCCAGCCAAATGCTTAGCACACCAAGTGCTATTGATTTCACAGAAATTGTGCAGATGTTCTCTTCTGGCAACATCCCATTGACTTGAGCCTCAATGTGCTTCCATTTGGCTGGAGCATACTTCATTATTGTGTGTGTTTTCCTCCCACTGACCTCTGAACAAATCTACTTGATGTGGTCTCACTAGTGTAAATCGAGTGTGTGCAGTGTTGTGTTTGCCCCTACCATTTTCCATATGCTCTGCCTCACCAACACTGCCATCCGGCGTAGTCCTTTCGTAGTTGTCCTCTGGGAGTGGAAGGGCACCCAGCCTCGGCCCTGAAGAACTCTTACTGCTTGGTGTTTCTGACTCCTCCAGACCGCTGTCATAGCAACTCTGTAATGACCCTTGATGGGGGTCCTGAGGCTGACTCACAACTGAAAACGTCACTCTACGAAATGGCTGCAAAAGAAAAGATTCTGAATGTCACTTGAAAGGCAGGTCCTTTAAAAATAATAAGTAAAATAAAACCATTCTTAACAAAAAGAATATCACACAAGCCATAATTGAGTCTAAAAGCTGAGCAAACTACCTATCTACAAGCAGTGGCATAATCTCTAAAATATTCAGGATCGGTGTAACGTACATAACCTACACATAATGTAGACAATGTTTTATCCAAGTACTTTAAATGTTTCAGAACCAGAGAGAAGAAGCTGTAAATGGTATGCTAATATTTCAAATGTGGCTACATACATCAGCTCTACCTAGGGCTTTGGGTAGACCTCTCAATGGAGATGTGACATTTTCCATGTGTTTGGGATTTAAACATTTGGAGGGCTAGTAGCCAAGACTGTAAATTACTTTGACTGAGGGCAGTGCTTGCAAAGTAATGTGTAGCATAAGAAAGATCCATATGTAGTGTTAGGTTTGTGAAGACCCATTCTCACACACAAATCATCACTTCTGCATCCACATGGTCCCCAGAAGGGACAGACCACGATGCAGAAGGTTTGGTCCTACTGCTGGAAACAGTGTGGTGACATCCAATTACTATTTGCACTAGTGTGGTGCCCAGAAAGTTTCAAGAGAAACCGTCCATGTACTTGCATTGTTTTCCTGCTGGCCAGTTATCTAACAGAAAATGGCTAACTTCCACCCATGTTGATGGAACACAAGAGAACCAGCTGACATGGAAGTAGAGAACGGTAAGTACCCTCTATATGGTGGAAACAGAATGACTATGAATGGTTCTGCAGTGGCTGGTATACCTGTCCAGCAAGTAGAAGCCTCCTATTTTCACATCGGTCCAATCTAAGGGAGGCCCCAAAGGGTCACCAGAATGTAGAAGGAAGACACCTAGTATACTTTGCTGGTCTACTATGCTGGCCAGTGCAGAATCATCCTCTGCAGCTATCCTAACAGTATCTTCTTGGGCTAACTGCTGTCAGAGTTAGCTGCAGAGTCTGGATGATTGGGAGCTGGTGAATTCAGAGCTCCTGAGTAGGTACACATTTCTCCCATTTGGATGGTGCCTAAACACTGGACACACATCGGACAAACATTGCTTTCATCCACAAATTCCAGACCATTGAGAAAGGACTCAACAAGGATAATGGTTTTCTCTCACATTATGAATATTTCAACACTAGCTGACTATTTGACTCATTCACTCAGCTACAACTCCTTCCTCCAGGCTATCCCCCACACCCGAGGATTTACTTCTGAAGTTCCCCACCTAGTTAATCCCCTCCACCACATTTACATGTCCTTTGCCATATCCTACATTCAGTTTCCTGTAAGTCTGCTCCTGACATTGGGCCCCCTAGCATCTGAAGTAGACGTGTCTACGAAAGCTCATGCCACCAACCCTTCTCCTGTTAGTCTCCAAATGCTACTAACTACCTTGCATTGCTTTTCCAAGGCATTTAATTAGCACTGACATAATTACGGCTTCCAAAATAATACACCCTTTTATCTTATGAGTCACAGAGATGAGTCGTATTCCACTCCATTATCGTAGGTTAATGCTGATGAAGTTGGCAAACAGACCTAGAATAATATTTAAAAAAAAAAAATGATGGGACAGAACTCACCACTAGGATGATATTTTTAGCCACAGCGCTGTAGTGTGTACAAAATCTTTGTCTCATACGTTTGCTTACTCTGAGATACAGCTGGAAGATTGGAAGGTTTTCTTATGGGCTCATGGAAGGTTGTTATATGTGATATAAACCGTAGGTGCATCCTGAAATTAAATACCTTGGAAAAGCAATGTGTGTCCAATGTCACCGCATCTTAGAATTGTGCATCTATCTTTACTTAATGGTGCATCTGAGAGAAAGATTGTCACGGAAAATTTTAGCACAAAAGCTTCATGCTGCCCGGCATAAAGGTCTTCAAAGGAAAGACCAAAACGATGTAAGATTTTATAGTGTTCATAAAAGTTACAGTATAGTGTGGCTGCCAGTAACACTCTCTCACACATGGGTATTTTAAAAAATCAATGTCTGTGGTTTTGAAAGCTAGACGGTGGAAAAGATGTAGCAGGAAGTAAGAGGGAGAGGAAAAGAAAATGGTTCAGGCGCTCCACATCTATGTCATAAAATTTAATGCTGGGAGATTGGGTGTTTTGCCAGCTAACTTAATAAAGCCTTCAAACGTCTGCTGCCTCATCTGATACCACGGGGACTGAAATCCATTGATTATTATTATAGATCTCTGTCCATTCAAAATGTCAAGACAGCCCCAAAGAAATAATTGACATTGTAAAAGTTTATTTATTGACTTCTGACACCCAAGGGTATTCATAGACATGGGAGGGGACAGGAAAAACTGGGACAATAAAACCACTCAGCATTTAGTAAGCATCAGAAGAAATTAAGGAATGTGTAGGTGTTATTTTCAGACATCCACATTAACATGTCTTTTGATGTTGTGCATTTGAACAAATAGTTTATAGTTTTTTCAGTCAATTATACTTCACAGGAAGAACATTCCTACCAATACAAAACTGCCATGCAATCTTGGGGTGTTTCCGTATTGACTGCGGGAACCATTTTAAACCCCGCGTAGAACACATTTAAAACACTTACCGGAAGGTGCATTAACACTGTAGACCTGTTTGGAGAGCCCACATCCACATTTCAGTGTGCAAGACCGGTTTTTAAAACTGGTTTTGCCACCAAAATCCAGATGAAATGTAAGACCTGAAAAAATCAGGTCTTATATCTATCTCTTTGCCTGGATGTGTGCAGAAACGGGACACTTCTGCACATGGCCAGGGGAAGAGACGGATTCCCTCCGCCCACCGTTTTGGGAAGGGTGGAAGCAGGACTGCCTGGTTCCGAAGCCCTTCGCCCGCACGCCATGTGCCACCGGAAGCACACAGTGACTGGCAACTTGACGCTCCAGTGCCGTGACTCTGGGGGCAGCGTCGGTGGCATGCGAGCCGGAAGACATTTGGAATGATTGCTGGTGCATCCACATAGCACCCACTCCAATCTGTCCTCTGGAATCCACCCTCCCCGCATGTGTGCGGGGTTCCCTCCGATCCGTCACAAATAGTGACAGATCAGGGGGAGGACAAATTGCCAAAAACCAGACCTTTTTAGATCCATTTTTCAGCGCCCAATGTGGAAACACCCTAGGAAAACAGCATGGGTACTGCAAAAATTACAAAGAAGACCCCCACCTTTAGATGTCCTTATAAATTTACTTTGTTAGGAAGTAGTCAGATTAAGAGATGAAAATTCTTCCATAAATATCCCTCTCGATTTCTAGAATAGGATTTTAAATTGAGCCAATTTGCACGTGGTCTGGTAGTTCATTGTGGGGAACGCTCCCAGATAAAGAGTGTCTGCACTTGAAGGAACCATTTCTTTACCAGAAACAGCTGCTTCCGTGTGGGAGTATTCCCACATGCACTATACACAGGGGTGTGCAAAAATGCAATTTTTGGGATTGGATTCAATTTGAATAAAATACCCCAAAAATTCAATTCAATTTTAATGTTTAAAGTTCAAATTTAACCAAATTCAATTCAAATTAAGCAAATTCAATTCTATTCGTCTGAATTTTTCATTCAAATTTGCACTTATGAATGTCGACAACACTTGTAGGTGCCTGTACGCATCTTCCCTAGGTCCACACACATCCGTACGCATCCATACACGTCTATATGCATCCCGTAGTTATCCTGTATGCAACCTGTTTTAATCCAGTAAGCATCTGTAGAAATGCACACCGATGCAGGAAATATGCAGATCTTCAAGTACGCATTGAGTACAAACCTGTGCACATACAAACGTCTGAATAATTCAAACAAATATATCTGAAATTCGAATAGAATCTTTAAATTCTAATTTAAGGACATCCCATTCAAATTTGAACATCAAAATTCCATCAATTTGATCGAATTTGGGATGCATTTGAATATTCATGCAGATGCCTAAGTACACACGATGCAGGGTTACCTGTACCACATGTGCACTAATGCTTCAGCCAGTAAGACTCTAGGTGCCCCATTCACACCTCTTCCTGTTTAGAACAGGTGCAGGAGGATCATGTGATGGGTGGTGCACACATAATGATGTGCCACAGTGCCCCAGTAATGGCACCATGCAGGCATGCTGACACTGGTACCAGGGGTTGAACACGGCAGTACCTAGACAGGCTGGACAGACAAAAAAGTTTAGGGTTCCTCTAGACACCCTTAATACTTCACAGCTGCTGCACTGCCAACAGTCACGCTCAGTCATTCACAACAACAGCACAGCAGCAGGGAAACTGAGGTAAAAAAAATTCTGATTAACCAGCAGCCTTTTCTTCACAGTTTCCCTCACATGCTGTGCTGATACTGTGGAGTATCATTCATCCTGTCTGGACAACAGGAATAAGCTCTGCAGTAGCTCCGCTCTCCCTGTGCAGTTTCTGTTCTTCCTGCCTCATGATGGGAAATGGCTGCGCAGGCACTCTGAAGTGTTAGGGTGCCCAGAGGAATATGCAGATGCTTAGAGCATTCCAGTGGACGCATGGTGTGAAAGGGCCCTTATTTTAAGCATGAACCCTCCCAAAATCATTTTGTTCTTCTGCCCTTTCTCCAGAAGTGATGGTTGCAATAATATTTACTATTGTGCAATTTAAATATCCAGTGTTATTAGCCCTGGGAGGGGGTGAAATGTTGCTCAACATAATTGCTAGGCTTCAAAAAAAAAAAGGATGTTCAACTAAACTACATTGTTTTAGTAGCTTTTGTTTTGTTAAGGCACGAGTAATTTTTTTTTAAGTTGCTAAGCACCCACCCACTTCTCTCTCTCTTTTTCCATGCTTTGCTAGCATCCAGACATTCCAATCAGGAATACTAATACAAGGAGCCAGCAGATGGAGGCAATTAATAGCTATTAAGGGAAACTTGGCTTGTTGCCAGATTTCCAGCAAAACTGATATTATCAGATTTTTGATCAATTAACCCAGAGCTATATTGTGAATGCCACAGATATAATCCTGAGGGGATCACAGATTTTAACACACGTCGGGAAGCACCACTAGCCTACTTCACAGCCTACTTCAGTTAGAAGAAATAGAATTTTACCTCCTGTAAGACCAAACAAATACAGATGCAGAACATAAAGACATTAGAGGAGCCCTCTGGTTCAGTCCACAAACCACCTAGTCCAACATCCTGTCTCACACAGTGGCCCACCAATTGCCACTGAGTATTCCAAAGCAGAAGGCAAATTTTGTGTGTGTGAGAGTGGAGACCACAACTGTAAGTTTGTGCCAGAATACTAGCAAATGGTCTTTAGTAGAGATGTGCACAAATGTTCTAAACATTCAAAATTCAATTGAATTCAATCAAATGTGGACATTCAAACTCAAATGAATGCCTACACATTCGAACTTAAGCATTTGAACAAATTTGTTCGAATGATTCAAAACATTCGAATGTACAGATACCTATGTACAGATACGAATGTACACATACATATCTGTATATTCAAAATTTGTCCAAATGTTTAAATGTATGTATGTATGTACAGATACGAATGTACAGATATGGATCTACACATATGTATCTGTATGCATCTCATACTTATCTGTACACATTTGTGTACAAAATGTGTACAGATACGTATAGCACGTACGAATGTTGTCAGCATTCGTATCTTCAAATTCAAATCTAACATTTGAATGAATAGATTTGAATATATTTGATTTGAATCGGATTTTATTGCATCTGGATTCTAAACATTTGAATCAAACTGAATGTTTTGACATTCGATTTGAATTGAATTCGAATGCAAATAAATAAATAAATTCATGCACATCCCTAGTCTTCAGAGGCATCCATTCTAGTAGCTATTACTACTCCATGAATTATACTCTGGTTTCTCTTCAGATCGTGTACTCCATGAATTAAAGCCATATAGGCTGGCCGCTGTTATCACCTTTTCCAGTAGTAGATTTTTTCACAGGGTGAAAATATACTTCCCACTGTTAGGTTCCTAACTCTCTGACTCATCATCTTCATAAATAAATAAATATCAAAGTGTTCCTGCATTGCCTGGATTAGGGACAAGTGCTTTGCTGTGACATGTGCTTCACTATACCGTTTCAAGTATGGGATGCATCAAAAAGAGGCTATTTCCTCCTAAAAATGAGTATACAAAATATGTAAACAAATATGTT
Source organism: Aspidoscelis tigris stejnegeri (assembly GCA_023333525.1). NCBI lineage: Eukaryota > Metazoa > Chordata > Lepidosauria > Squamata > Teiidae > Aspidoscelis > Aspidoscelis tigris. Next base: position 11,848,900 of record JALMGA010000006.1, on the reverse strand, counting down.
TCCTTCTAAAGGTTTATTTCATAATTTCAAGGTGGGAGGATTCAGGCTGCTAGATAGAGGCATACGAAGGGGGAAGCTGACCGAAATAGGGCAGGATATGTCTGTGCAGGTATGGAAGGCAAAAAGAGGAGGAGGAGGAGGAGGAGGAAGAGGAAGAGAAGCATTGGCTTTTCTATCCTGCTTTTCTCACCCATTTAAGGGACTCAAAGCAGCTGACAAAGCTTTTCTATTCTTCTCCCCACAACAGACATCCTGTGAGATAGGTGGGGCTGTGACAGCTCAGAAGAGAGCGGCAGCTTGTTCCCAAATATGTAGAGGAAAAACATACTGCAACCTTCTCAATGGGAATAATGCTGCCCTACTACTACTCAGTTCTACTAAATCAACATCTGCATGGATTCTGGTCTAATTTTTGTTGTTGTTGTTGTTCTCCATGGAACATCAGACCCATGGAGAAAGAAATCAGAAGAGAATTTTGGCAGCAATATAAGAAAATAGGATAAGCTCTGTCTCAATACAAAGAAAAGACCATTAGTTTTGCCCTTTTTTGGTATTAGTTTCTGCTGCTAGCTGAGCTGAGCTATCTGTGTAAAATAAATCTTTCAACCATAGTCACACACTTCAATGAAATACAGATTGCATACATTCACTGAAGTTTGTTTCCTATTTGAATTCAGTTGCATTTTTCCCCTAGAGTTCTGCTTCTGCAACTATATATATATACCATGTATATTGGCCTAAACTCAAAAGTGTTTTCGACCCTTTCTGTCCTTGGAATTTTTCAAATATAAATCACAGGAAAAAAGGCCTTTCCATCCACATGCTAATGCAGACTATGACAGACCTGCCTCCTGTTACACTTTGTCCACGCAAGATTAAGAAGCACAAACCAAGGCACCCCAGCCCCTTATGTTTGTAGGTCTCATGTATGTAGTCCAGGACCAGTATCCAGACCACAAATGGCATGCCCCCATGGTCTGGTAAACCGCCAGAAGTTGATTCAGCCCCAAAACCACTAGCATGGAAACTGCTCCAGAAACTCTTTGGAGACCCTGATCAGGGATGGTGCAGTATGGCTGTCCAAATGCTGATGGCCCTCTTCCTATGCTGCAGCAACTTTCCCAACATGGGATGGCTCATTTGTTCTAGGACAGGGCATCCCACCCTATCTTGGACCAGTAAGAGTAAATGCAGAAAGGATCAGAGGGCATTCTATGAAAATGATGGGTAGGAGAGTTGGATCAGACAAGGAGAAGTATTTCTTCATCCAGAGGGTCATTCGTCTATGGAATTTGCTGCCAGAAGCAGTGGTAGCAGCTACCAGCCTAGATAGCTTTAAGGAAGGGTTGGACACATTTATGGATGACAGATGTATCAATGGCTATTAGAGTGAATGCCTGAGTACATCTTTCAGGCTGGTGGGGACAGGCAGGATGCTTCAAGGGCCATTTGCTGGGATTCGAGAGCAGGAGAAGGTTTGTCTTTGTCACTGCTTCAGATGCTCATGGGCAATTGGTGAGCCATTGTGTGCAACAGGATGCTGGACTAGATGGGCTGTGGCCTGGAGCCTTTTTGCACAGGGGTTTTTTGAATGCATGGAGGGCACGTCGGGATGCAGCATTCGCTCTTGCGGGCAGCGGGATCCATTCCAGGCTGCCCGCAAGCGTCCCGACGTGCCCTCCATGCGTTCGAGTTTCAGAGCACTAAAAAGTGCTCTGAAACCGTCTCGGCGCGTTCCGACCCGTTCCAGAGAGAAAGCATTTGCATGCTCTCTCCCTGTGACAGGTCGGCCCCTCCCCCGGGCTGCTCCCATTGGCTCCTATGGACACAGTGTGGGCAGCCGGCTGCCTTCTGTCCCTGGGTTCCTGTTCACTCCTGAACCCCAGATTGGGCTCCGGGGGTGAGCAGGAACCCCAGCCAAAAGCCCCCTACCCATCTCCAGGGTCTTACCTTCTCCTGCAGGCTCCATTCTGTGTAGAAAGGCCGGGCCGTTCTGAGTACGCTCGAGGGGGCGGGCCCTCATTGGCTGGGCACCCGCCTAGCTTCTATTGCCCATCTGAGCATGTGCAGGTGTTCAGCCAATGAGGGGCAGCCCCCTCGAGCGTGCTCAGAACAGCTCGGCCTTTCTACACAGAATGGAGCCTGCAGGAAAAGGTAAGACCCTTGGGATGGGTAGGGGGCTTTTGGCTGGGGTTCCTGCCCACCCCCGGAGCCCGATCTGGGGTTCCAGAGTGAGCAGGAACCCAGGGACAGAAGGCAGCCGGCTGCCCACACTGGGTCCATAGGAGCCAATGGGAGCAGCCCGGGGGAGGGTCTTCCCCCCGAATGGGTTGAGAACACTTTCCCGTTCGCACTGGCAGGTAAGAGAACTGCTCTCAAAGCGTTCCTTACCTGCCCTTGTGTGAACGGGAAAGTGTTCTCAACCCATTCGGGGGGAAGCATTCCGAGGCGTCTTCACCTTAGTGCGAAAACGCCTCTGATCCAGCAGGGCTCCTTTTATGTTTTTATAACCTTGGAAAAGGTAGCTTGTTCTCAGCCCATCTCCAGTCCATCTCTACTGCACTTCAGAAGTACATTTTCTGGCAAGTGAACCATCCCTGAGCTTTCTTTGAGAGAATTTTTTTTTAACTATATGTGAATGTAGCCCTACTTATCTGCTGGATTACAGAGAGGGGGGTATTGTTTTGTTTTAAAAATAAATAAAAAATTCCTGCCCAACTCTAAGGGCAACTCTTCTATAATACAAAACAGGGAGCTGCCAGTTTCATGTGGAATGATAGCAAATGTCTTTGCCAATTGTATTGCTTGCTATTTCCGTGGAGACACATAACACTTTAAAGAATAATACAGTACTAGTGCAGAGTCAGAAGTCCCAGATCCCCAATACCTTCTATACATAATTTGACAGGAGAGTAGGAAGGGAAGTGTAGAATAAATTCAACCAAATGAGCTTATACTCTGCTTAGCAAACAACAAGGAGAGGCAAAGGACTCTGAAGAAGCATTTGAAGAAGAAAGCTGGGACTCTGCAGGTGTGTTGGTGTACCTGGGACACAAACAGCAAGCAAAGTAGAAGGGAAAGGACTTTGAATGCATACCAGACATTTGCAGTTATTTGTTATTGTTGGGTATATTAAAGTGACTGGCACAATCAAATGGAACTTCCACAATTCAAGGAAAACATAACGTGGTATTAAAGCACATCCTCTGGGGGCATACAAAGATATTGGATGGGTTTCTGGCTTTTCAGAAGAGAGTGATCAGAAGGGGTAGTATATGACACAATGCGGCTCAAGGCACCGAACAGCCACAATCAATCCAGAGTGTGATCAATGTTTTGAAAAATCTGCAGTCTGGGAGTCACAATTGGCTGCAGTTTGCTTCCACCAAAGAAAACAGAGAGCACAGCAGATAAGTAAGAAAGAAAATTAATTTCCAAAATCTCTCTAAAATGAAGACAAAGGGACACCAGTTAAGTCTATGCAGAGCAAGTACAAAAGCTGGTGCGTTTTGTCAACGGGGATTTAAAACGTAGTCTCAAATGAATGCCCCTCTCTCTGAATGATTTTCCACGGGAATATCTTGAGGTCTGCATCATTAACCACCTGTTCTCTGCACGGGTGAATTCTGATCTCCTTCAGGCTACATTTGCATGGTTCATTTTGGGCAATGTAATATCTGACTGCAGTGGCTCTGGTCCTATGCATATCAGTCTCTAACACAATGTAACATGCCCAACAAAACTATAGAAAATGTCGGAAAGAATACAGCATCAACATTTTTCCAAGCATAGCTGCTAATGTGGGAGCAAGAAACGAGATAGCTGTCATGTTAGTAGCAATTGTACAAATGGTAGACTAGGATATTGTAAATTAGTGCTCCAGAAATGCATAACCCAAGCCAGCAATGTGGCACTACCCCTCACCCCACCATGCTCATGGGCAGCATTAATAGGCTTCATCCAGACATTCATTTATTTCACCATATTTGGATATTCTGAAATAAAACACAGATATTCAGGAATATCTATGCTTTATTCCAGAACATCTAAATATAGAACCTTCTTTCAGCTTGGAAACAGGTGAAAGAATTGGATGGATCAGGGATCCATCCCAAACTTACCCAACACTTCACTACATGCCTGGAAGAGGTGCAAAAGCTGTCTGCCAGGCATTCTAGTTGTGTACTAGATGCAGCTAGCATAGCTGTGAAGCACTTCTTAGTGCCCCATAGCTATCTGGGGAGGGGATGGTCTGGCGCACACATGGCTCCATGTGGTGGGGGATGCTCCGTGTGGGAACACCCCTTAATTTTCTCCATGGACTGAGTACAAAAAAACCCTAAGGAATCAATGTTTGGATTCAGACTCTAGAAACACAAATTTCACGTTTGGAGAAGAGAGGAATATCTCTTAGGCAATTTCAAGTAAACCAGCAACTTATGTATCAAAATTAATGGGGCAGTAAGGAAGGGCAATAAGTTAACTGTTACCTTGCCTTTCATCTGCCATTGTCCCAACGTGTGTGGTAGGGGACAGGAGAGCAAAAGCGAAACTGAACAGAGCTGGCAAATAAGAGTAGTTAACTCCTCATTTGCATCAGTGGTAATCCTGGTCAATAGCAGGGGTGTGCACGAATGCAGTTTTCGGGATTCGATTAGAATCGAATATCCAAAAATTCAATTTGATTTGAATGTTTTAAAGTTGAATTTACCCACATTCGATTTGAATGAAGCAGATTTGGACCTATTCATTCAAATGTTTGATTCAAATTTGCACTCACAAATGTTGACAAGATTCACATCGTTACACATCTGGTACGCATCTGTATGCATCTGTACACACCTGTATGCATCCCGTATTTATCCCATATGCAAGCCATTTTCATCCCGGACGGATCCGTATAAATGCATATGGATGCGGGAAAGCTCCACACGTACAAGTACACATTGTGTACCTATGTACAAATGTCTGAATAATTCAAACGAATAGATTCAAAGATTCAAAATCTGTCTGAATGTTTAAATTCAAATTTATAGACATTTTATTTGAATGTGAATGTCAAAATTCAAACAAATTAGATCAAATTTCAAATATTTGTGCACATCCCCAGTCAATAGTGTTAAATATACAATATATTTGATAAAAGATGTATGAGGAAAAGCGGGTGGGGGAGGGAATAACCAGCCTTTTCTTTCTTATATCCTGTTTGCTTCCTTGTCCTTCTAACAGTACTATTATAGTTGTTGAGCTCAGGCTTCACTGTGTATATACATTACACTTTAAAGCTGCCAATGGGGCATTTATGGCAGCAACAACCAAAATTTGTATAGTTCTCTCCTCTGAAAAGCCAATTGCCTGTTGCTATTCCAGTTTCTAAAAAAATATAGCAGGGTATTTCTGTTTTGGTTCTGTTTCATTATATATCTTGTACTTTTACTACTTAATGTTTTGGATTTTATTACTATAAGTCACTTGGTGGACCTATTGAGCAAGAAGGCAAGATGTACATAACAATCCTTTCTGAGCCAGTTTGGTCTAGTGGTTAGGGAGCCAGACTCTTCTCTGGGAATACCGGGTTTGATTCTGCACTCTGTCATGAAGCCAGCTGGGTGACCTTGGGCTAGGCACAGCTCTCTCCTGAGCTCTCACAGCCCCACCTACTTCACAGGGTGTCTCTTGTGAGGAGAAGAATAGAAGCTTTGTCAGCTGTTTTGAGTCCCCTTAAATGGGTGAGAAAAGCGGGGTAGAAAAGCCAACTCTTCTTCTTCTTCTACCTGTCTTCTTCCTGCTGCAAATCCCAATAGTAGTCCAAACTATTCACAAAATCATGATCTTCTCAAGTTGTGAAATTGAGTTGGCCCCTCATTCAATATCCGTCCCAAAAGTGACCTGCTTAAAACAGATTATGCCTCAAATCTACACAAACATATTGAGGTAGAGCGAAAACTGATGAGATTCTAGTGTATTCCTTCCAGTTGATTATTCACAGTGCCCTTGTCAAAAATAATAGAGAACTGCAAAAAGAGAACAAAGGGCTGCTATAAACCAGAGTGAGGATCTCTTTCCAGCCAGCCTGACCTACTTTGAAGAAGAGCCAAGTCTCAAGCAAATCTCAGTCCAGGTCTCCTTCCCAGCATACTTGGCAAAAGGGAACTATCCGTGAGAACAAAGAAACCCAGATGTTTTTTAAAGCCATGTCTGTATTATGTAGGATATTAGAATAGGAGAGAAAACTTTATTATAGTCAGAGATACTTGTGTCAAGTAATATACTTTACTCCTGAAACAGTTGATATTATCCATTCTTTTTTTCTATGAAACAAATGTCAAATGATTTTTATTTTTATTTTTCTTCCTTTTTGAAGGGAGAGAGAAAAATAAAAGCTTAGCTGCAATAAAGAAAGAAGGGGAAATTCTGGACACTGTGGTGACCTCACGTACATGCAAAATAATAATCCTAATAGTAAATGTATTTATCTTTCCTTCCATCCTCCATTAAAAGGATTTTGGGTTTTCTAACTCTTCTTCTTTCCTGGACAGAGTAAGAAATTACTTGACCCAAAATTAACACACATAATGCTCAGCTCTTTAAAGCTGTTCCCCAGAATTTAAATGAGTAGGACAGTAATACTAGCAAGAGGCTTTCCAGTGAATGATGTGCATGTTAATTGCTATTTCGCAGCTTTTATTAGCGTCCTAGAATGACTGAAGATCTGGAAAATCTGTTCTGCATTTTTTTTAAAGGAGAAGAGATTCATAGTCTAATGTGTTATACAGTACACTTCTCATGCTTCATAGACTAAGTTTGTGGTTAAAGAAACAGATCTCACTGTTAATATGTTTGCTATCTGAGCTACTGCAGATAAGTTCTGCCATGTTGGTGGAGTTATACATGCCACCTTAACTGTTCATATCATAAAGCAGCCATGTGAACATTCAGAGTGAAAACTACAACTCCAGGTCTAGGGTGGAGTTACACATATATTTATCATGTTTCCTCTTTCTGCTGTAGTACTGTGTTTCTATTTGCTAAACTCTGTAAAAACATCTTAAAAGGATTAGAAATGTAATAGAACTTCCTGGGGGAAAGTGCATGATGCATGTTTTTGTACAAAAAGAAGTTTGCAAATGCATAATGCACATGAGGATTGCTGGGAATGGAATCATGGTGTTGACTAGGGATATGCACAAATATTCAAAGACATTCGAAAATTGATCGAATTTGTCCAAATTTTGACATTCAAATTTGAATCAAGTGTCCATAAATGTGAATTTAAACATTCAAATGGATTTCAGATTTTTGAATCTATTCGTTCAAATTATTGGGACAATTGTATGTGTACAGGTTCGTACACAATGTGTACACTTATGCATCATTCCTCCACCTGTACTCATTTGTACGGATCCGGACAGGATGAAAACAGTTTGCATACAGGATAAATATGGGATGCATACGGATGTGTCTGGATGCATATGGATGCATACGAGATGCACAATGATGTGTACAGGCACATACAAATGTTGTCAACATTCCTAAGTGCAAATTAGTATAGAAAATTTAGACAAATAGATTTGAATTTGCTAAATTCAAATTGAATTTGGGTAAATTCAAATTTTAAAGATTCAAATCGAATCAAATTTTTAGATATTCGATTTGAATTGAATCAAATCCTGAAAACTGCATTTGTGCACGCTCCTAGAGTTGACCACAGTTATGAACCACTGCCAGCCCCTAGGTTAATATGCACTGCAGTTTCAGTCCTTCCAGTTTATTGCCTAGCCTGTTATCTCTGAAGTGCAAGAAGTTCTGTGTATTCAGGGGAGTTATGAATTAGGGATGTGCACTTTTTTTTTCTTTTTGTATTCAAATCTGAGTCAAATCGAATGTCAGAACATTTGATTCAAATGTTTAAAATCCAAATGCATTCAAAAGTTTAAAATCTGAAAGATACGATGTTGACAACATTTGTATGTGTTATACGTATCTGTAAACATTTTGTATGCATCTCGTTCTATCCCGTATGCATCCTGTTTCTGTTCTGTATTATAAGCGCAAATGTGTACAGATAGGTATGATATTCGTACAGATATGTATGTAAGACATACATATCTGTACATTCGAATGACTTGAATCATCTGAACAAAATTCGTTTGAATGTTTAAATTTGAAGACATTCTATTCAAATTTGAATGTCCACATTTGATTGAATTCAATCGAATTTTGAATGTTTTGAACATCGTGCATATCCCTAGTGTGAATGTTCCCTGCCAAATATCTCCTCCCTAAATTCATTATGACTAGGACTGGGATGTAATACCTTAGTTTATTCAATATGTAACTCTTTCTTTATCCTGTGTGCTACTGTTGGGACCTTCTGGTGGAGGGTGGGATACAAATAAATGAATAAGTAAATAAATATGGAAACCTGTATCTACCTCAGAGATTTAGAATCCTCTTTGTCCCATGGAATAAAGATTATTTTGAACAAGAAAGGTATCTCTGTTGAAGCAGAACCTGGGAAAGCTCACAGGTTGTTAAGACCTTTTTAGCTATTCATAGCCCTGAGATGATAATGTCTTCTGGGGCTCCTAACACATCAGAAAGAAGTACAGCTTCAGTTAAAGTACATTACAATAATTTAAACATTAGGATACCAGTGCAAAGATAATAGTGGTGAGCCTCTCTCTGCCAGGTATGGGAGCAGCTGGTACACCAGTCAAAGCTGGTAGTAAGCACTTCCAGACGACTTCCATTAGACCTCCAATGGCAATGATGATTGTATCCTCAATCCCAAACTATGTACCTGTTTCTTCTGAGGGAATACAACCCCATCTAGAATAGGAAAATTCCCTAGGGTCCACAGACTCACAAACTCTCTGTCTTGTTGGGATTCAGCTTTAGATTATTGGCTCTCATTCAGCCCATCGCGGCATCTTTCAGACCTGGTGGATCACAGATTGTGGAATCATCCCCCATGGTCCTGTCATGATTGTTGTATGGCTTTATGAGACTTATTACAATTCAACATATAGGCCTTAAGCCTAGGTCACACTGACTCATAAAGAATGCTAATTGCCCTTCTGCAATTAAGGAGGAAGACAAGATGCAACTGGAATTATGGCTCTAAAGCAGTGGTGCTCACTAGGTTACTAAAGCAGATTGCAGTTTTTGACAGTTTCACCATTCTATTGTAAAATAAAATACATGCAGTTGGAATGCAGCATTACACTTCACTCCTTTGCCATTAGTTTTTCATTACTGTTGAACTATAAATACTGTAGATGGGACCTCTACAATAAGTTAAGGGAGAAGTAATTTCCATTGCTCTTTGAAAATGTTCATGCATAAATATCCAGAGTATGAAAATGCATACTTTATAAAATCACAATTTCCAAGAATCTGAATAACTACATTTTGCATTAATGTACATTGATAGATGATAGATGATGGTAGGTAGGTAGGTAGGTAGGTAGGTAGATGATAGATAGATAGATAGATAGATAGATAGATAGATAGATAGATAGATAGATAGATAGATAGATAATATCCTCTTGTCTCAAATGTAAACACACTGACTTGAGCAACATTTGGAGTACACCAGAAGTGTGCTAGAACCATGGTCTCCTGATGCCATTACTGTCAAGGGTTAAAGGCTATCTACAATTCTTGACAATTGCACCATGGAAGACCACAGTCCCAGCACCTGGCCTGTTTTACAACTGGAAACACTTAAAGTAGCCTTACAGGCAGCATTAGCAGAAATGACCCGAGCGCCACAGTGGAGTCTAGTTACATTCACCCAAGTTCTGGAAGATTTGACCAGTTCCAGAACTGTGGCAAAATGTTTCTGGCCTGGGAAGCAGTCTGCGGTAGTCCAGTCATCAAGTGGATGATTACCAGTTTGCTACAGATCACTCATTGTATTCCTGGACCAGAAGTTTTTTTCATGTGTGTGTGCCTGAACAAGGAGACTTGTCTGCAGCATGGTTCACATGGCAAAGCACCCCAAGACTCTTTCTTCTTTAATCAGTTGCTTTTTGTTTTCTCCAAAATAAAAAGAAAAACAACAAACACACAACCTCTTCATGGATTATTGCCTTGTCATGACAGAAGTGTTTGTGTAGCTCAGTGAAGCAATGAGTTATGACATGCAGGGCCATCCAAGACAAACAGGCTACAGTGCAGAGTTCTGACAAAAAGTGGTTCTCTGGAAAAAGAAATGGCAAACCACTCCAGAGTAACCAGAATATTATACAAGTTTGCCCTTGGAGTACAAAAGGAAGCAGGGCAGAGAGTAATAGAGATTTGTCAAGAAAACTTGCTAGTTATTGAAAACTCTCTTCTGCAACAGCTCAGAACACATGAGTATCACCATATGGTCAGTACTAAATCAGTTTAATTATAAATTTTGCATACAATGATGGAAAATTCTATACAGTCAGCAAAGAAGGAAGGAAGGAAAGAAGGGAGGGAGGGGGGAAGGGAGGAAGGGGTTGGCTTTTCCACCTTGCTTTTCTCACCCATTTAAGGAGACTCAAAGCAGCTGTCAAAGCTATAGTTTTCCTGTGAGGTAGATGGGGCTGTGAGAGCTCAGAAGAGAGCTCTGACTAGCCCAAGATCACCCAGGCTTGGAGTGCAGAATCAAACCTGGTATTCCCAGATAAGAGTCTGGCTCCCTAACCACTAAACTGGCTCTAGTGAAAGGAAGGAAGGAAGGAAGGAAGGAAGGAAGGAAAAAAAGATTAGGAGCTGACTGTGGCTCAGATCATGAGCTTATTACTGGAAAATTCAAGCTTAGATTGAAGAAAGTAGAGAAACTCATTAGACCATACATGTATGGCCTAATTAATATCCCTTATGAGTATGCTTTGCGGCTAATGAGCAGGTGTCCTATGAACACAGGTGGACTAGATAGAACAGTATTGGAGCATAGCACACAAAGTGGAGCAAGAAAACAAGGTCCTTTATCATTTTGGCATCTCTGAACAAGACACCTTTCCTCTTTCCATCCTTACACATCTCTGGCTTGGAGATAAATAGGCTCAGAATTTAAATTCAACTCCTTTTGTCTCTTTATCACAATTATATATTTGGTGTTTATCACATTGAGCACAGTGGGACTTATACATGGGCAGATATGATGGAGTGACAGAAATATATCTGTATGACAGAGAAGGGGCAGTGCTCCCTGATGTCCCTCAGTGCTCCCTGATGTATTGTATTTATTCATATTCTAATTAGCTGTGAATGCTTAAAGACTCTATTTTGTGTTATTTTATGGACAATGCTTGTTTGCTGTAGTTTGGAGGGTGCAGCTTCTTTAGAATGATCTTCTGGTTTTCAGTGGAAGTCACAGGAAGTGATGGATGGATCATGTCATGGGAACAACAAATCTAGGCTTGGGCAAATTCAAAGAGACAGCAGAGGACATAGAGGCTGGCATGTTGTGGTCCTTGGGGTCAAGAAGTGTCAGATACGACTTAATGACCGAACAATATACAATGTTATAAAAGCACAAGGAATTCTGTGTTTTGCATTTCAGATACACTGCCATCCTTTCCTCTCTAACTAATCTTAATTGATAGCAGCTTGCTGAATGACTCACAAGCAAAATATTAATGAACCATTTCTACTTCTCAAGACGAAGATCAGCCCACACAACCCTTTCCTCCACCCACAAGTCTCACATTTCTACTACAGTCAGATTTCATTTATTGTGCTTGGTATATAATTGACAAATTAGGCTGCCATTATTCTGCACTCAAGGAGGAAGACTGTTCTTACTCTTGAAAGTACAACAGGAAGTAGGATGATAAACATGTTAGCATTAAGAAAGAAACAGAAAAGAAAATCTTCATTTCACCCATAATAAAGGACAGATCAACAAACACTGAAGCAACAATTATGCCACAGGATACCAACAGGTATCATACACTGCCTGATATTTATTCTTATTTTTATTTTCCTGATTCCTTTCCTATCTTTCAATCCCAATATAATGAGGCCCTAAAATATGATATCACTTTTCACATAATGAAAGTTACACCTCATATTTCTCAAACTTGATTTTTCTGAAGTTTCCATGCTTGAAGGTTTATTACAACACTTCACTGAAAACCTTAAGGGAAACCATAGGATATAAAACTTCTGTAGGTTTTTTAAAAAGATTTTTAGGTGCATCTAGTAACTCAAGTATTCTCTAATCCTCAAGTTTATGGGCTTTTTCAAAAGTTTCATAACACCCACAGGCTGTTTACTCTCTCTTTTTTTTCATTTTTAAGGTCTTATTCTGTCTGCCCTTGCCATTTTTGCAGCATTGTTCCCATCACTTTCAGGTTTAAATACAGTTCAGTTTAGTTTAACTACTACTCAGTGACAGTCTTTCTAGAAGTGTTAGTAGAATAGTAGTAAGATAGTAGATAATGCACATTCCAGGATGAGTACATTCTGTGTGTCCATAATGGAGTGCGGAGATGCCTATTTTCAGTGGCACTTTGATGCAGGGTACAAAATTGCTGGAATAAGTGATGATGTGATCTATCTTAAGTTTGTGAAGCTTATTTATTAAGGAAATATGGTATAACCATTACTAGAATTGATGATGGTGGTGGTGACTTAAATAGTAGTAGGCCGAACAAAGTAGACTATAGTCAAGTTAAAATTCTATATAAAATAAAATCTAATACTGAAGTATCATCACTTTACACCTTAAGTCTTAAAATGAGTGGTTCCCCAATACAGAGTATGTGGTTTACAACATTCCTATAATTATAGTTAAGTACAGTTGGATCCCTGTATCTACTGATTTGGTAACCACGTTTTCAATTAACCATGGTTACCGGATCAGCCCCCCAACTCCCATGGGCACCATAAGGGGAAGGCACCCAGAACTGGAAGCCCTATTTTGGTTCCAGAAGGCCTATTTTGGCCTCTGTAGAACATTGTAATATGCACATGACACCAGTGGAGCCCATCCCAAAATGTAAGGGGCTGCTTGGGAGGCAGGTGGGAGGCATCCGGTGGTGTTGCACACCTGTTGCAACATTCTCCACAGGCCAAAATAGGCCTTCCAGAGGCCGGAAAAGCAATTCTGGTTCCAGGATTGCACGACTCCAGAACTGGAAGACCTGTTTGCAATTATCCACTGTTTTAGGTAACCACGGTAGTAGCCAGAACATTTCCCCAGCGGATACAGGGGTCCAACTGTAATTACATCCTTCTCTTTTTCTCATTCCAGAAACTGAGTAGCTGAATGTTTGTAAAAACCTGATTATCCAAGGAGGAAATAGTGCATAACAATTGTTGCCACACTTGCAAAAAAGACTCCATTTCCATAATGTTTTGCAAATAATTTGATTGGGAAATCAGGAATTTTATTGTCACAGATTCCCAAAATCTGGCATACCATTGATGAATGTCCAACATTTTTATCAAGTAGATCATACTGGACCTTTTTGCTATCCAATCAGAATGTGAGACACTAATAGGTATGTGCACAAAATTAATTAATTAATATTGCATATTTGCTTTGCTGTTGAAGCTAAAACCATTACTTCACTTCACTGCTGAATTGTTTAATTGTAAAAAACTGTTTTTATTTTGCATTTAGCTTTGTGCTTTTTCACAAAGAAAACAGATATTTTAACTGAAAAACCTTTTTTCATGATCAAAAACACACTGAAACACAAGTGCTCAGCTGAATTGTTCATATTCACAAGCAGGAGACTGGTTTATTTTAAATGAAGGTTTGGATACGCAAAAAAAGTTGTGATGTGAATATCTGTGCCTTCCGCCTGCTACAGACTTGTATTAGCATCTTAAATGTGTATACCAGCTTTTAAGTAAGAGAATGGTAACAGACACAGAGAGAAAAAAAAACAGGATGGAAGAAGCAGGAAGCAAATATACAATCATCCTTCTATAATACCACTAATAGACTCTCAAAGAATAAAGTTGGGTAAAATATTTTCTATACTATAGTTCTGTTTAAGTTTAGGGTCAGTACCCATTGATTATTTAAAAAATGCACAAAGCATATGCTGCCATCAGCAATTTCCCACAAGCAGAAAGGTCTTTTTTCTAATGCAGAGCAGCAAACTGATAGCAACACTCTAAAATACCATAACAACAAGCAACCTTAGAATGACTTGTTTTATTTAAGTGCCCTGTAATTAAGTTTACATTGATTTTGCACTGCACTTGCATTGCTATGGATAAGCTTTCTCTTGCTTATTTATACTGACTGGATCTATTTTTCTCTGGTAGATTAGTATTCATATTACTTGAACTCACTGAGGAAATGTATAGATGGGTCAATAAGTCACTTAACATTATTACAACACCAAAAAAGGGCATGCCCAACACATTCAGAGGCACAAGGCATTATCTCTCATTTCCAAAGACTGTATGCCCAAATATATAAAATCTGTTGGATCACACACAGTAAAACTAACAATTAATTAGATGCATAGTGATTTATTCTGACTGGGTTTATAATCCCTTAAATCAGACACTATAATTTTCCAAGTGAATTTGATAGAAACACAAAGGAGAAAAAAGTATAAAAAGTAGTCACATCTGACGGCAATTAACAAACCCTTGGTGATCGAGAGAAAGGGTATTTTGTTTTAGATTTTTGAAAAGTTTTGCTCAATTTGAAAAGGTGTTGAGTTAATTTTTTTATAGCCTATATTAGCATAAGTTAATACATTGAGTCACTGTATTATTTTCTATGGTTTTAATATAACTGGTTAAATGGTTTCAGTACAACTGTTTGATGAAGCCCACCTTACTGCATGAACCAGGAGATGTAACTTTTGTGATACAGACAAATTTCACTGTGAAGACAGGCAGATAGGCATAAAATGCCTATTATAATATAAAACCTATTAGGGATGTGCACAAATATTCATAACATTCATAGTTCCATACAAATTTGCATGAATTTGGGCATTTGTACACAAATTGAATGTTACGACATTCATAAGTTAACATTTGTATCAATACAAATGTTTTAGAACATATGTACAAATAGTGCAGACATTCGTTAAAATAGGAATATGTATCGGATACGTATCTGTTCGTATAGGCTACGTATCCATTTGTATCGGATACTTATCCATTTGTTTCAGATACATATCTGTTTGTATTGGATACATATCTGTTTGTATCAAATACATATCTGCTAATATTGGATATGTATCTGTTCGTATCAGATACATATCTGCTGGTACTGGATATGTATCTGTTCGTATCGGATACGTATCCATACATATAGGATACGTACTGGATATGTATCAGTTCGTAACAGATATTCATACAACTACCAACAGAACTATGAAAACAAAGAAGAGGCCTAGGGACAGCAGCCACCTCAACGGTAACGACATAACTTCAACTACTGATCCAACTTCAACTACTGACGCAGATGCCCAGAAAACCCTAAACCACAAGATGGCAGAGACTACAGCAGCCAATCCACCAGTTGAATTTTTTTCTCTGCATAAAGGTAAAATTAAATTAAAGCAACAATCAATTCTTTTACAATTTGATTCCCCCCCCCCCCCGCCGGTTTTGTAAGATGGTCTTCCTACCACCAAATAGTCTTTCTTTCCTTGTTAAGATAGATTATTAATCACATTTATAAATGAAACGGGTCTCTCATCTAAAAAGAAAGCATGGTTAATCATGTCCTTATGGGTGTGTGTGAATCTGCTCCCTTTTAAGTACACCCATGCTAACCCTTCCACGGAATCATGAACCACTGCTTTTTCTCACCATTTGGACCAAAACAGGTAGAAATATTTAATCATTAAGTACAATAAGGAATATAAAAGGGTTATGTACCAAAATGGTAAGTTGGAACTCTTCTCATCAAAAAGTAATGCCAACAGAACCATAACTACAAACAAACAGTTTTGCATCTCCTCATACAAAGAGTGTTAGCAATTTAGACTGTATTCTTGCATAGGCACATGTAGAATATCTCAAACGTAGCTGGTTAAAATTCATGCTAATTTAAGTTGGGGGACTTTGTAAAAAAAAAAAAGGCAATAAAGGAGGACAGGAGTTATATTCTACATCATATAAAAATCCCACACATGATTTATGAGGTACTTTCTTTTACGCATCTGTTGAAGGATGAAATTCACATTATAGTTCAAAGATTAATCATTTCATGTCCATAAAAGTCTTCCAGCAAACATTTCTGTCAATCAAATGTTTATAGACATATTAGCTATAAACACATTATCAACTTTGCTCATGAACAGATCGGGGGGGGGAGGAGGACTTTAAAACAAGTTCGTAAACTTTAATGTGTACATCCCTCGGTGCTTTTGCAGAAATACTGGCTGGCAAATTTCAAGGTTGCAGTGAAAAGAAAGACAGCGCTTTGATGGATTTCCTGGAGCAAACTTACATGAGTACTGTGTGATTGATTCACACTGCCTTTCTTAAAGAGAAGATCCGATTACTTCTAATGGGTTCATTTCAAACATCAGGATTTTTTTTTCTTTCAAAGTATCAGGAGGATCATTTTGTTGTTGTTGTTGTTGTAGATTTGCTTGACTCCATACTCAGAGTCACCAGAAAATTCTGGATTTATCCCCACGAGAGGATAGTTTGGTTATCCACACTCAGTACTAGCTTTTTTTTTGGGGGGGGGGGGTCACTTATTCACTGTAAACATACAAACAGATACACAAACAAATAAACAAAGAGCAACTTGTTACATTACAAAGAATAGATTTTGGACATTTCTGCACTTAGCGGTCATTAATCCCTGAGTCAGTGGGTTCAGAATAGCCCATTGATGGCACTAACCTGGATTAACTCACACTGTGGCTGCAAAGCTGATGTAAGATTCAGCCATGGCCCAGAAGGCTAAAAACAAGAGTTCCTAGCCTCAAGGTCTGTAAGGGGTGCTTTTTGGTGGGATCTTGATTAAATGGTAGTCCAGAGAACTTCATTAAGGGCATCTTTAATCCAGATCAGACTACGGTATCATGCACAATATAGAAAAGGTAGACAGAGAAAATTTCTTTTATCTATCACACAACACTAGAACCAGGGGCACTCTATGAAGCTGATGGGTAGGAGAGTCACATCAGACAAGGGGAAGTATTCCTTCACGCAGAGGTTCATTGGTTTATGGAATTTGCTGCAGGAGGAGGTGGTGGCAGCTACCAGCCTGGATGGCTTTAAGGAAGGGTTAGACAAGTTTATGGACAACAGATGTATCAATGGCTACCAGAATGGATGCCTAAGTACATATTTCAAGCTGGGGAGGGGGGACAAGCAGGATGCTTCTAAGGCTATTTTCTGGGATTTGAGACCAAGAGAAGGTTAGCCTTTGTCTCTGCTTGAGATGCCCAAGGGCAATTGGTGGGCCACTGTGTATGACATAATGCTGGACTAAATGGGCTGTGGCCTGATCCAGCAGGGCTCCTCTTATGTTCTTATGAGATGCATCTAATGCAGATGGATTGGATCAGTGGGCAATGGGGTTGCCTTGATCCATATTAACATGCAGGTATGAAGGCCCGGAATGTATACTATATGAACCCTTAATCTGGATTAAGGGTCACTCTGAATGGCCCCTTAATTTTCTTGATATTCTTTATAAGTTTTTGATCTATTAAAGGGTATCATTAGAAAACTGCGACTTAGGCTACATTCATACACAGTACAAACAAAAAAAATATCTAAGGGCCTTAGAGATGGCATGGAGATGGTGTGCATATGGGATTGTCCACATACAAGTCTGACCCTCCACCTCATGAACATTCGAGGCTAAAAACTAAGCAGAAATGGTATGATAACATGAAGGCTACCCACTGCTGTCTCTAAGATTCTTTTGAGTCACTTATTTGGCTACAAAGTTTTAAATATATTGTGAGTAGATTGGAGACATTGTCATATCTAAAATGCATTGGTTACCTTCTTGTTTTTTGTTTTTTTTTTTTGCAATTTCTGAATGCAAGTAATGCACAACTATGTAGTATAATTTTAGGACACTAACAAGAGAAAAAGTCCTGCTGAAATAAGGTTAATATCATATATAATTTACCTACAGAAATTATTAGAATACAAAACTTTACCTTCCAAATTGCATACATTTCATTAATACTGGCAAGGGTTAAGAAAATGTTTCTATAACAGCCATTTAATATAGTTATGAGCCAGATGCTAAAGAACTTTAAGTAGAATAAAGTGGAAAAAATAAGAAATTATTATGGTCATTTATAAAAACTGAATTGCTAAAACTCCAGTTCTTTACTTTCACCTGTATATACCCATTCATCACTTATCTGGATACCAGGCATGACTTGAAAGGGTTTCTACAGCAGTGAGGAAATAAAGATAAGAACAGACAATGCCCTTTCTGCACTTGGCCTTATTCTGAAATATATCTCACAACAGGGATCTGCTATCTTCATGCTGGTACAGACTATGGAATGCCCCAAGTGAGGCCTGTAGTCTGAAGTAGCTTGTGGCCAGCAGACTGCTATCATGAGATATATTCCAGAATAAGACCAAGAGCTTTCATTGCCAAGGCAATTATTGGAAACATCTTTTTCACAGTTCTAGGAGAGGAACAGAAAGCTTCAGACTGGGGCCTCACCCCTGCTCCAGTCCACAAGTTATATCTCTGTGCAAAGTGATGGCCTTACCCTTTTCATTTGAATGGAATTTTAACCTTCTTACATTGAATTTGTGTGTGGTGCTTCTGAATGTGGTGGGCTGCTCTGTCCCAAAACAAAGAACTTGACTCAAGCTAGGGCAGGTTGTGTGTAGAACAGAACTACTCATATCTGGATGGCCCATTTTGATCCAGTCTTTGCCACTACCTCTGGAGACCCCTCAGAGACAGTGGCACAACTCTAAAGGCCAGGAATGAAAGGTGGCTGGTTTTGAGGCAGATCTTTTTCAGAGGTACTGCTGAAAAGGAACCCCCATAGTATATTGGCCATTATCCAGTATACTTGCCCAGTGACACTTGTAGACCTTTTTAAAGGTATTCACAAGTAGGCTAGGATGCCATTTATCTTTGCAGCACAGAAGACAATTCCAAATTTAAGTCTCTACGTAATGCAAATTTAACTGAACAACAGTTCACTATGATAAGATTGTGAACCCTAACTCATTAAAATATGTGCGGAAAAGGCAAGCTCTAACTTTTATGCCTCAGTTATGAGTATATATCCTACTTTCCTATTCCTTTGCTACAAAAAAAAATGTGTTTTGGCCCTTAACAAATGGAGCAGAGTGTGTACTTTTTTGAAGCCAGCTGGCATCAGCTAAAGTTTCTGGTCAGTGCCCTCCAAAATAATTTAAAAGCATTGCAACATGAACTTGCCATAAGGGGTTCCATATTGCAAGATCTGGGATTCATTGCGGATCTCCAACTTGGATGCTTTTGTTTCTGCCACTAAGCCATCTGGCTAACAATATTTTTCAGTCTTGTTATTACTTTTCTGTCTTCTTTTCTTCTGGACAAATATTTGTATTTGAAGTTTTTTTTTCTTTTATTCTCTTTATAAAAATATCATAGGTGTGGAATGGATTGGCTTTTGTTTGTTTTTAATTATCGTTTGATAAAGTGTAGGATGATAATAATTCTGAAAGGGTTTCTACAGCAGTGAGGAAATAAAGTTAAGGACAGACAATGCAATTTAAATTCATATGAAAGAAAAAGACTTACTGATTTCAAATAGATTTCCATCTTAAAGAAAACCGATATCCAATATCTAGGTTATTACCCATGAAAAAAAAAAGTACATAATGTTCATAAGGTGGACTCTTTCAACTGTTTCCTTGAATAAATATAGATTCTATGCATTCCATACTAAGCAGCTTCTAGACACATTTGCATTCCAGGTACACCACTAGTTTAGTGCATAGTCTCTGTACTTTATTCATCAATGTTCCAAATGCCTTTGAGATGTTCAGCAGATAGAAGGTCAATATACCCATGCTTACAATTATTCAGGGAATAGTGGCAATCTTTTATGAGTCTCAGTATTCAAAAGAAATGGGATCATGAGCAGATTTCCATCTGTTATTTATCTTCTTTAAAATTGGAGCAAGAGCATATGTAAACATCTGGGCGGTGACAGCATTATAAATGTGCAGAATTAACACTGGCCTGATCCCTCTAGTATTGTAGGCAATCATAGAAATGCTTCCCTGCCCCCCCCCACCTGGTTTGGCAGACAAGGGGTCTATGCCAAACACATACATTATCCACATAATGTGATTTCTCTTTTGTTCATCATGTTCTTTCCAAGCATAAAGAATCTAAAGCAACCGACTTTGCTTAGGTTCTGTTGATTTCATCTCCATGCTTAACTCTTGGTGAGTAAGACGTGCTTAGCTTCAGCAAAGTAAAATCCAAATTTTAATCTCTTTTAAATTTACATAATAACCTTAATATCCTTGCCTTTTGGATTCAAGGTTACTAAGCATATCTAACAGCCCTGTGCAGAGAATCAAATCCAGACTGTCATCCTGATTATTGTATAGCAGTAATATTTTACAAAATTCCATTGTCATAATGATGTTGATGGCGGGTCGTTGGGTAGGGTTGATAATTGACAGATATCCAAAGAGGTTTTAAAAATCGTGTAGGAAATTCACCTTATTCACAATGAGTGTCATAACTCAATTGTTTGGCAGCACATGTTTTTTACCTGAAGTGTCTTAGATTCAGTCTCAAGCATCTCCAATTAGATTTGGAGGAGGAAAGCTTGTCCTTTCTGCATTGCACCTTATTTCAGATTATTAGGGATGTACATGAATATTCGTAACATTCATTATTTGTCCAGATTTGGGCACTAGTATACAAATCAAATGTTATAACGTATGTACATTGACATTCATACAAATACGAATGATTCAGAACATTCATGAAACAGGGTGAGAAAGCGGCTGCACCAATCACATCTGCAATGGATCCAGGGTGAATTCAACATGGTATGAGAGTGGATTCAAAGTGGATTCAGGTCGGATTTGATGCTTTCAGAGCAGATATGTTACAGGATACGTAGCAGATACATTGTGGATATGTATGTGCTTGTACTGGACATTCATACAAATTTGTACAAATGCATTCGCATCAAATAGAATCCTACCACATTCAAAGGGGATCTACTCAAACAAATATTAATTTTCTTACATTTGATTTGATACAAATGAAATGCAAAAAAAAAAAACCCATTCATGCACATCCCTACAGATTAGATCTCAGAATAGGAATTTGCATGTTTGTGCAGACTATGGCAGGCCCAGAAAGAGCCCATATTTCACATATCTGAGAGTGAAAGCATTTTAGCCAAGGCCAGTGTTGACGAACCTAATGCCTGACAGTTATTTTGGGCAATTGCTCCCACTAACCCCATCCAAGACAAGACTGAAATAATGATAACACGGGTTTCATAACAAGACAAGACATAATGAAAAGCAACATTAGGACATACTGTAGCCTTTTAAAAGAGGATTATAAACAGATTTCTAGCTGTTAAGATCCTCATTCAATTAAAAGCTCCAGAAGGAAACATTGCACAAACGTGCTGCTAACAAGGGTGTGGGATTTTCTTAAGTTCAAAACTGTGGATGTATGCAGAATCAGAGCACAGGAAGGTGGAAAAGGACAAGGCAAAATCTGTGGCCTCCCTTTGATCTACTCATACTAGGGATCAAACTACAGGTCAAGAAGATGAAAACTAGGTTTTAAGTCAAAATATCATTCTTTCCCAATTGTCCTGCAATCCTAACTTACAGACCACTTGCTGACATGAGGTCATAAATACCTGACTGACTTAGGGTTTTTTTTTCCCCCTGTAGCTGCTTCATCTGAAGTCTCTAATATTGATTTTGAGAACAAATCATTTAACATTGTTGGCAATGATTAGACACATTTATATGCAAGTAGACAATTCTTGAGACAAGTCCTAAATCAGCTTATCTGAAATCTAACCTCAGGGAATTTAGCACCATCCACACAACACAAATTTGCTGAGCTTCAGTCATCTGGGTATAAAGTGTCATATGTGGATGTCTCCCATCCTAAAGGAGGAGGAGGAGGAGGAGGAGGAGGAGGAGAATTGGCTTTTCTACCCTACTTTTCTCATCCATTTAATGGGACTTAAAGCAGCTGACAAAGGTTTTCTATTCTTCTCCTCACAACAGAACACCCTGTGAGGAGGGTGGGGCTGTGAGAGCTCAAAAGAGAGCTGTGACTAGCCCAAGGCCACTGAGCTGGCTCCATGGGGGAGGGCAGAATAGAATCAGGAATTACCTTTCCTTATACCAAAGGAACTACTCTGGGGTTATTTAAATTGTCTGTTGATTCCGCCATGTCAACATTTGCCCAGAATATTAGACCAAATACTGAGTACACGTCTTGACTTCCAGTCAGGCAGTCAGAGACTCTGGCCCCCTCCAGAATAGTGGAATAAATCAGCTTACCTGCTGCGGAGTGATGTCCCACCATCCGGACTACATAAGCCTCCCGTAGCTTCCTTATCAGAAGCTCTGAGAGTTTGCGTTTCTACGCTCGCCACGTGGGATGAGGCAGCCAATGGGAGCTGAGCTGCCCTCCCTGTTCTTTTCGGCTCTTCTCGCCGTTCCATCTGGACTGGTGGAAAGATTTGTATTTTCTTAATACAGAGCAGGGAATGCTGTTGTATCAGCATTAAGTAAATTCACAGTAGCATTATTATAATGTGACACCACTATGAAGTATCGGCCATCGTGTGTGATGGCTTAATTTTGGCAGAATTATAAAGTCTGGATACACCCTTCACCTGGATGTACCCTTTAGATCAGTAGTAAATGTAGGTGACAGAAGATTTCTTACTGTTGGGTCTTTAATATCACTAAGCCAGCTGCAAGCTAAATAAATGTAGTTATAAAAAACAATCCCAAATAAAGAGCACTACCCAGAAGAGCACTACTACATTCAGCAGGATCTTCTCAGATATCTTAACAAACTCACTGCTTTATTTTGGGAAAGGCAATCTAGACCCATGTTGTTTGCTACCTTAGGGCCTCTCTGCATTGGGCAAAAGATGAGACCAATGGCCATTTTAATCCTTTTTATTCCACAAGCTAGTGTGAGATGGCAGAGGCCCCATCCTCAATCATGTTTTGTCTAGATTGGATGAAGTGTGTGATCTAGTACAAAATAGGACATACAAAATGGCACCCTAGCCCAGTATACGTTTAGTCTCCATCATCAAGGACGACAACCAGCCCAGGGCCATTATATCCGACCACAAAGAAATGTGTGTAGTTCTACCCCATGGCCCGGTATATCAAGGGGAAACTATTTCAGCAGTGCTCCAGGAAGTACCACCAGAAGTGAGTTTGACTTGAAAATGTCTAGGCCATTGTTCCAGTGTCTCTCCAGCAGCAGTGTTAAGGACTGGAGTGGAACAGGACTTCCAAATGTATGTCCCTGTTCCACTCATGTGGCAATATCTACCATCTTGGGATGTGTTTCTTGTTCTGGGATGGTAAGTCTCAACCAGTATCAGAACAGAGAAGGCAAGAGTGGAATTGCCCTTGAATCTGGGCCAGTAGCTGTTTGACAGCCCTCACAATTGCTTAAACACCAATTATATATGTGAGGGACAGGAACCCTACTCAACCCACCGGCCACTGTATTTTGTACTAGCTGTAGCTTCTGGAGCAGGTGCAAGAGTAATCCCATACAAAGAATATTTCAGTAATCCAAACATGAAGTTACCAGGGCATGGACAACAGTGGCCATTTCCCATTCAGGCTTCCACTATCCAGGAAAGATAGTAACTGATATATCAGCTAATGCTGCTAACAGGAACTTCTTAAACCTGAGCCTCCAAATGACAATGATGGTTCCAGACGTACCCCCAGACTGCAAATCTGCTCTTACTGAAGGACTGAAATCACATCTAAAACAGACAAAGTGCTTAGCTCCTGAAACTGGGAACTTCCTATCCTTGTTAGAAATCAAGCCCAATTAATTGGGCTTAGCCAATCTATCACTACATTCAGACACTGGTTCAGGTTCCCTGATTAAGAGGCTAAAGAGAAATGGATGTGATCATCATCTACATATTGGTGACCTATCATTCCAAAATGTCTGATGACAAATCTCAGCAGTTCCATATATATATTGACTAACACTGGTGACAAATTGTGACCCTGAAGCACTTCACAGCCTAACTGCCAACACACAGAGACAGTCACCCACCACAACTTTCTATTATCATTCCTGCAATTTAATAGACAACATGTGATTTCAGAAATTTCAGGATACGTAGAATATACATGATCATCTCTATGCGTCATCCCATTTGAACTATCCCAACACCTATAATGAAAATAATTGAGCAGTCCAGGAACTACCTCACACTGTAATTTCCATATTTATCCCCAAGCCAATAACTATGGTGCTCAAAACTAGGTCAGACATCAGGAGGATCACTTTATATAGGAAAGCTGGAAGCTGAGATAGTATGACACACATAGTTGTTTAGAGAAGATAGGTTAGTGACTGGGTAGTAGTTATGTATGATGTCCAAGTCCATGGATAGACAGGAAGACAACCAAATTGGCATGAATCAAACTATATCTATGATGCAAGCTTCATCTTGCACCTTCAATATTCTGGTAAGTTCAATAATGAAAAAAATGCCAAACTGCAAACTGTAAATTGAGTGCTGTGGCCATAAATAGTGATAGTTTCATTCATATAGATATGGATATAGACATACACACACAAACACGCATACACACTGATAGTCTGTCCCTCCGTCCCTCCCTCTCTCTCACACACACACAACTAAGGATGTGCACAATTTTTTTGCATTCAAATTCGAATCAAATCCAATATCCAAACATTTGATTTGATTTGAGTGTTTAGAATCCGAATGCAACAAAATCCAATTTGAATTGAATACATTTGAATCTATTCATTTGAATATTAGGTTTGAATCTGAAGATACGAATGTCAACAATATTCATATTTGAAGATACGAATGTCAACAATATTCGTATGTGTTATACGTATCTGTATGCATTTTTTACAAATCCCATTTTATCATCGTATGCATCCCGTTTTCGTCCTGTACTGTCCGCACAAATACACACATATATGTACATTCAAATGTTTTGAATAATTCAAATGAATGTTTTGGAACATTCGAAATGTGTTAGAATGTTTAAATTTGACTGTGAAGACATTCTATTCAAATTTCTAGTCTTTAGCTCTTTCACACACTTACATGGTGAGTCAAGGTGACTAACGGTACACCAGGTGCAAGAAGTGAGTCTTGTTGCTTCTTAAATTGAAATAATAGCATTATGACTTGTAAGTCAGATGGCAATAGTTTTACCTTTGGTGCTAGCTAGTTCAACAATAATGGGATCAAAAGATGTGAACTGTAACTGAATCATAAAATAAAGGTTTTGCTAATTATTCACTTGTTCATTCACCTGTGCTTACTCTGACCCTGAATCACAATATTCTAGTAATTCTGAAACAGTCTTGATGTCAAACACTCTGAAGTCATCTTCTTCCCTTACTGTGTCACTGGCTATTAGAAGAAAGATATCAGACTGGACCAGTTGCAATAATTTGTATAGAAGTGGCAAAAGTGGTGATCTCTGAATGTTCTTGGACTGCAATGAAAGTCAACAAGCCGGAATGGCTCAAGGGTCACAGATGTTACAATTGAGTCCAGTACCACCATGAGATTGAGAAAGGGCAATGCTGTCCCAAGTGCCTACAATTTTGTTTTCACGTTTCTGTGAATTTGTTTCATTCTCCTCACAGCAATAGTTCATAGAAGACTTAAGAAACTGAAGCTAAGTCCAGACAATATATAGGTGCTATGTGTCACAGTGTCTCAAGTCCATAAAGCTGGGAGAAGTCCTGTTCTTTATGAGGTTGCAATGCCCTGTAAAGGAAAGGTGTGAAATCTGGAAGTGGTCCTCGACTCTGCAATGGCACTTGAAGCTCAGGTGGAAACCATGGCCACAAGTGCCTATTTTCAATTAAAGCTGGTTTGCCAGCTAAGGCCTTTCAGGAGGAGATGACTTGGCCACAATTGTTTGTGTTCTAGCAACTTCCATACTGGACTACTGTAAAGTGCTCTATATGGAGCTGCCCCTGAAGACAGTTCAGAAGCTGCAGCTGGTGCAGATGCAACTACTAGACTGCTGATAGGAACAGCTGGCTGGATGTACATCACATTAGTCTTAAAAGAGATGCACCTTTTAAGTTAGATTTCTTTTTTCTATTCCACTTTAAATTTCACAGCCTATAGTCATCCATATAACTACAGTGCAATTCAGCACTCCCAGAATTCAGATGTTTCTATATTAACCTCATCTGTCTTTTCAGCACAGCTAGCAGAAACTGTATTACTGTTTTAAAAAGGAATCCCATTCAGAATTCTGTCAAAGGCATTTCCTCCATCAAGGACTGGAAAAAACTGTTCCTCTGTCCGGTCTCCTCCCTGTATATGATGACACACTTTTTTATCCCCACTTTAACTGAGGCCTTTTCTATGTTGTGGAGCAGTAGATCTGGATTTACCAGATCTACTGATCCAGATTTCAGGGAGCTGTGGGCTGGATCCGTGCCATCTACACTGATGGTACTAACTCAGTTCAGGTCTCCCCAAAGCTGTGAACCTTGTGCAAGCTTCATAGCCACCCTTGTCCCATGGCTAGGAGTGAAAGTTTGTAGCCTTGAGGATGAGGAGTAATTTTTGGCTGTGTGCTACGGTGCACCACTGAATCATGGTATTCCGAGATCAAGGAGGTGTGCCATCTTCATGCCTCCATGATCCAGAATACAGCTACATTTTGGGTAATACAAATGATTTTTTTTAATGGGAAAAAAGTTGTAAAAACATTCAAATGTGAGTGTGAAAATCTTTTTTTTAATATTTATTTATTTATTAATTTAATTTAATTTATATTTCTATCCTGCCCTATACCCAAAGGTCACAAATCAATGATGAACCAAATTTTTGGAAGGTTTTTTTTTTTTATGTACATCCTTACAGCAAAACAGGTTAAAAGCACTTTTGAGATGGTAGCAAGTGACCCTCATGTTCTGATCTTATCTTTAACCACCTTTTCTAGTCTGAACATTATTGAGAGAAGTGAGGGGCAGAGTAGTGGATGAACCATCTCTAAGCCATTTCAGAGAGGCTTTTTAAAAAAAGTTTGAACTTCATGGGTTGTGTTCATGTATAGCAGTGAAGGAGCTCAATTAAAACAATGGTGTCTGCAAGTGGAAAGTGAAAGTGTGTTCCCATTTAACTGAAGGTCAGAGCAAACAAAGAGATCCGTCTTCACCGCACTCCAGAACATGTACAGTGAGGGAGCTTGACACACCTCAAGGAGGAGTCTATTCCATAGCCTGGGGACCATCACAGAGAAGGACCTTCCCAGGTGCCCACCCGTTTCACTGGTGAGGGTGATGGGAAAACCCGGAGGGCCTCCCCTCCAGATAAAGGCACAGGCAGGTCAATATGTTGTAACACACCCTGAGACCTTTAGGTATAAGGTGGGATAAAAATTCAAATAAATAATAAAATATTAATATTAATATTATTAATTATTAATATTAATAATAAAATATTATTATTACTTGCTTTTATTGGCATCAGTGGATCTGGAATAGCCTGGCCCACTGATTGGACTATAGGAAGATGTGGCTTGGATCAGTGCTGTCTACAGCAATGGTGCTGGGCCAGATCAGCCCATATTGTGGCCACACCTCCAAGCTGGGCTACTGTTATCAGTGCGTGATAAAACACCTATTTGGATTTACTGATTATTATTTTAAGATCACATATTCAACAGCCACAATGTTGCGGTGCCTCAAGGACTTGACTAAAAAGCAATCTTATGTATGGATATCTTTTCAACAATGATTTGCAATTTGAATTAATTTAACTGGAACCCACATTTTCCTTTCATTTTTCACAACAGAGTTTCCTTTGTTCTCCCCCTATCCACTGGTAGCATGATTATAATCAACAGTAGAACTGGCAATGATAGTGGATGCACAATTCCTTGAAATCTGTGTGTGTGTGTGTGTGTGTGTGTGTGTGTGTAATTTTGTTTCCATTCCAAGACAGAGTTTTGAAGCAATGCGAAGTTCTGAAACAGAAATCTTTTTAACCAAACATATTAAGTGGAACAAGAACATACCAATTTACATTGTAAGATGTTGTAAGTCTTACAGCAAGCCAAGAAAGAAAGCAAAAGCAAAATGACCCTCATTTGCCAACTCTAAAACAATGTAGTCTTTTCTATGTGGCAACTGCTTGAAAGACAACTGTTACAGGGGATATAATAGCAAAAACAACTGCTAGTACTTAAGCTAAGGAGATTAGTGCAATGAAGAATCTATTGGCCCACATAGCAGATGCAAAACTATGGAGGAGTAATGCTAACCCTGTCAGTTCTGGTAAAAGAGACAAAACAATACTTTTCTGGAGGATGGCACGAAACAAAACACAAAGAACATTAAGAACAGTAAAAATATTTGAACTGATTTCCCTTCTGCCACTGAAAATTGGTGGATGGGGATAAAAACTTAAAAGAGAATTGCCATTGGTATGTAACAACAGGTTCATCTCTCTCTGGGCTTTACTGAAGTACAAATATTTAGAAAAAGTTCCAGATATCAATTTAACACTGACGGCAGGAAAAAAAATCAAGAAAAAATGTGAGTGAAGTTGCTAAAACCATTTTTAATGTTGCTGACTAGGGCTGTGCACGAATGCAATTTTTGAATATTCAAATGTCCAAATTTCCTACAAATAGAGAAAAAATGAATGTATTAAAA
Organism: Aspidoscelis tigris stejnegeri; assembly: GCA_023333525.1. Taxonomy (NCBI): domain Eukaryota; kingdom Metazoa; phylum Chordata; class Lepidosauria; order Squamata; family Teiidae; genus Aspidoscelis; species Aspidoscelis tigris. The sequence continues at coordinate 11,820,042 of JALMGA010000006.1, read as the reverse complement.
TTTGAACCAATTCAAATACATGTGTATTTACGCATACAAATATTCAATTCATATTTGGTGATACAATTGTTGACAACATTTGTATGTGTCCGTACACATCTGTATGCATCTGTATGCATTTGTACCTATCCCATATACATCCCATTTTCATCCCATACTTTTCTGTACAAATGCATATGGATACGAATAAGACGTGTATGGATATGTATGTAATGCGTACGGATGTGAGGGGTTTCATATTTGTGCATGAATATTCAGAAAAATATTAAAGCATGAAATGAAGTGAAACTCCCCCATTCCCACCACCCCTCCCTTCTCACCCCCCCCCACTCACCTCCATCGCTGCTGCCGCTGCTACACGCCATCATCTAAGGCACTTCTGAATCTGTGCATGCAGCTCTCCATCCGGAGATCATGATCCCTGAATGAAGAGTTGTGTGCACAAACTTGGAAGTGCCATTTCAGCCTCCAGGGAGTACCAAAATAGGCCCGGGGACACCACCATGGCCTCCTGAAAGTTAATAGGGCACATCAGAGGAGGGTAGGAACATGCAATGACATCCCTGGCACCTATTTTGGTGCTTCCCAGAGGCCAAAGAGGCTCTTCCGGTTCTGTGCACAGAGTGTCAGCTGCACACACAGAACTGGAAGGCCTAGGATGAATGAGCAGCAGTGGTGGCCCAAGTTAAGTGGGGACTGGCAGGCCATGAGGGGGGAGACCCAGGGGGCATCCGGTATCCACCAAAGCTTTGACTGAAGCTTCACCAAACACCAGACAATCCAGTTCGTGGACAAATGGGGCCCACAAATGTAGGACCTATTCGATTCAGCTATGAATCTACGAATTCATACATATTCATACAATTCCGGATGTGACAAATATTTGTGCAGATCCCTGCAAGGGATGCCAGGAGTATGGAGGGCTGTCTACTGTGGTATGTGGAAGATCCTGGGAACTAGGCAAAAGAGATGTCTGTATTATCATGCAAAAACAAATACACAAATACGTACTCATGAACCTGTCATTGGAAAGACAGACATGGGGTGATATTCATATTCAGTTCCTGATGGATAACTGGAAAAAGTAGCAAGTACCCACACAAAGGCACACAACTGGATGTGTAGCAGCATTTATTGCTCACAAGGACAATGCATGCAGTAAGCAACTGAACACGTGGATATAATGTTTGAATACATGTTAACATTTAAGCAAATACAAAATTCAGATAGAAGATAAATATGGATTATATATCCGGACTCCTTTCAAGTTTGGGTATCCCTTGTACATCTCTGTAATTATTCATCTCTGTAATTGTGATGAAATACTGATGACTAAAGAGTTATTATGGGCAGATTTTAAAATAAACAAATCCTCCTGGCTTGGGAAGAAAATTCTAGTTGATATGTACCAAGTACCAAAATTATATTGCTTTTGATGCCTAGTTAAAATATACTCTTAACCCAGATTTTTCACGTTTAGCTCCCACCAAATGTTGTCCTGCAAAAATGGGGTGGAGTGCATTTTAACTGTGTTTTATAATGTGTTTGCTTTTATTGCTTTCATGTTTTTATATTAAATATTTCCTTGTGTATTTTGTTCTACTTTGATACCTCGAAGTGAAGGGTGGGGCATAAATGTTTGAAAATACATACTTGCTAAATAATTGTCACAAAACAGATATTTCATCACACTTTTTCAGGCATGGTAGTATGCTCAGGAATATTGCAATGTTCACTGTTTTCCAATAGTCTTCATTTTAAAATATATTTAAAATACATTTAAATATATATTAGCGCTTTTAATTTTTAAATACTTAGCCTGTGGTTTTAGCTTTATTCAGATTTCTCTTGTGCCAGGCTGGCTAGGGATAATCTTCAGTATAAAACAGTTATTTTGATTTATTGGATTTACGCTAAAATTAATTGTCTCTTAAGCAGATAACAAATATTCTATGTATTACAATATTTGCATTTCATGAACTGGTTCTACTGGGGAAATTAGCTTCCATTTCACATAACTGGGATATGAAAGTAAATGGAACTGGTTTAACGTACCAGCTACTTGGCATGGATTCAGAAGGAAGAAGGAGTTTAATTGAATCCATGCCAAGTAGCTGGTACGTTAAACCAGTTCCATTTACTTTCATATCCCAGTTACGTGAAATGGAAACTAAATCAACTTTATGAAGCACAGTTGAAGGAAATACAGGAATGTTAGTCCAGCACTAGGAACAGAGGTTTTCAGAGGCAGAGAGAGGAGGTCTATAATTAGCCATTTACTCATGCTAGCTGATGTTTTCATGGAGCCTTTCTCACAAATCTTCTAAGATACGTGGATACACATGTTAATGTGGAGCAATGAAGCCACACCTTCTTCTGGTCCACTCTGTTTCCATGAGACAAAATCAGATATGGATTAAGGAGGCCCTTAATCTAAATCTAATCTAGACCCATTTAATGGGGTCAAAATCCATATCAAGGGCTTTATTATGGATCATGAAAGGCAGGCAGGTGACATGTCTCCATGATCTGAAACTACTAGGGGGCAAGTTTCATCTGCATGCCATAGCACACACCGTAGCACCACCCCCAACCTCTGAGGTTAGGAACTGTCATTCCTAGCATTTGGAGGTGTGGGGGTGTGGCTACAAAGCTCACACAAGCTCCGTAACCATGGGGAGTCATGGACCAGATCAGTTACCTCACTAGAAACAGCGGTGACCCAGCCCACACCTCCACACCTCTAGATCTAACCAAGGTAACTGCAGAAAAGGCTATGGTTCCATTGACACAGCAACATTCTTATTATATGCTGCAACTATCAACACACACTTACAACCCTGTGATTCTGCACATTCAAATATACTTGTGTTTACTGGCACCAAGCTTTTTTATTTCAGTATGAAAAAAATACACTTCAGTATATTGTTTGTTTGAATGATAAAATCAAATTTGGAAATCAGATAAATCCATCCAGGAGTTCCCATTAGCCAATGGTGTGGTGGTAAATAAATTGATTTGATCAAATGGTGCTACAAGTACTTTTAAAAGGGATTAGTTTATGCAAGTCAAACAGTAAAATCCAGTGACATGAACCCATGTGTATTACGGATGTGCACAAATGGTTTTTTTTATTCAAATTTGATGCAAAACATTCAATTTAATTCAGATGTTTAGAATCTGAAGGCAACAAAATCCGATTTGAATAGAATACATTCAAATCTATTATTTCGAATGTTAAATACGAATGTTGTCAACATCTGTGCCTTCAGATATGAATGTTGTGAACATTCGTATCCCCAAAGATAAGATGTTGACAACATTTGTATGTGTGATATGTATCTGTACGCATTTTGTATTCAAATGCGTACAGATACATATGAGATGCTTACAGAAACATTCATATACATTTGAATGTACACACATATCTGTACATTCATGTACATTCCAATCTACATACATATCTACATTCAAATGCTTCAAATCATTTGAACGAATGCTTTGGAATGTTCAAAATTCATTTGAATGTTTAAATTTGAATGTGAAGACATTCTAATTGAGTTCAAATGTCCACATTCGATCAAATTCAATCAAATTTCAAATGTTTAGAACATTTGGGCACATTCCTAATGTGTATGTGTGTGTCTATGCAGACACAGACAGACACTTTTTAAAAAATGTGGAAATTTCAAAGTTCTTCATTGGTGGCTATGACTTAGTGCATAAACTGTGGTTGTATTTTGTTTACAATTTGGTTATCTCACAAATGAAGAGCACTCTCTTGTTATCTAAATAGCCAGCTTGAACTTTCTTTTCTTGATGTTTATGTCCTATGGTGTGTTTGTTGCCCACGGCATTCAGAAGCAGCCAATTTTGAAGCCTAGCTGGTTTTTGCAGTAAATAAACCAGATGCACTCCCAGGATATCAAAGTATTTGGCACTAGCTGATTGTTTTGAAGGGCATTTGACAATCTGAGATTTCCACTGTCATGATCTTGTATTTTACAAATAAAACTCAAATCTTAACTAGTAAAAAATAAATTAATATACAGTCTACCCTGATGTTCCTCATTCTTCTTCCTATCTGATTTTGCACAAAGGAAAAGAGAAATAAAGAAATCCTTCAGTAAGGTTTTAAATACTGTTAAACTACGAGACATTTACGAAAGCTCATGCCACCAACCCTTCTCCTGTTAGTCTTCAAGTGCTACTAACTACCTTGCTATACTTTTCAAATTAGACTAAACACAGCTATTTCTCTGATATTGACCACCGTGGAAAACACCAAAATTAGCCAAATGGAGTGGAAATCCATCAACCTCTCCAAGACCCTTGCCTGCATCTGAAAAAGTAGGCGTGTCTATGAAAGCTCATGCCACCAACCCTTCTCCTGTTAGTCTCCAAGTGCTCCTAACTACCTTGCTGGACTTTTCAAATTAGACTAACACGGCTATTTCTCTGATATTTTAAAGCTAATGCTTTAGTAATGCTAATCATTACTTTATACAAACACTCTCTTGCTGTGATTGTTTTATAAAGATGCAGTTCTGACTATTGACTGTATCCACTTTAATATATACATTTTATATATACAGTATATCTTATTTATTTATATATTTATTTGTATTTCTATCCCGCCCTATACCCGAAGGTCTCAGGACAGGTTACAATATTATATTAATCTTAGACAGGTCCCTCCCTTCAGGCTTACAATCTAAAGAGACAAGAAACAAAAGGAAAATGGTGTGGGAGTTAGATGGGAGTTTCATTGATTAAAATAAACCCCCTTGTGTGGGCGAGAGAGAGAATGTTTGATACATAGGCAAGAACGGGGGGGGGAGCAGTGAAATCTACAGATGTTTCAGATAGTATCTATAAAATCCACCATTAAAAATTTTGAGGATTCAGAAACACATCTATCCAACATGAACCAAAAATCCCACTTATGTCCAAGAACACTATTTGCTTCCAACCCAAATATGTGAACATTATCTTTATAAAATGACATGAGAAGATGCAAACTAGCAGACAGAATGATACTAACTTAAATTGAAATGCCAAAGGAATTCTCTCTCTCTCTCTCTCTCTCTCTCTCTCTCTCTCTGTGTGTGTAAAATAAAAAGGAAACCACCCAAATAGAAAGTGTTGTTATTGTTGTTACAGATGATTTAAGTTGAAGTGTCAAGCAACTAGAAGCTTATTTTTCTAGCTCCTTTAAACACCCGTTTTAACAAGCCTATGAGTAGTTGATCTGAGAACAGTTGTCTTCACTTTTCGGCTCACCCCAAAGCCTTTTATATGAACACAAAGAGACAGACCCACACCCTGTTTAAGTGCTGCTAATCTGTCTCTGAAGGAAGCTGCACTCCTGTTCTACCTTTGTTCCTTTACCCTTAGATCTTCATTCTGGAGCTGGTGCCAAACCAAAGAGGCAAGATGTAATTACATAGTAGGATCCACTCTGTATTTTCCCAATTATTGATGCTGTACCTCTAAACCTTAAAAAGAAAGGGGGGAGAGGGAGAATGATGGGAAAGTTCTGACTAGTACTTTAGCAACTTTCTTTAGGACACACCCGCACTAATACTCTGTGCCAAATATTTTACTTCACATAGGAAAGAGCGGCTGGGACTCCCTGCTAATTAAAATGTTCATCTGCTGGAGGACTTCAAAACAAACATACTACTTGGAAGCAAACTTCTTTACTCTCAGTGGAAATTACTTAACATACACAATGCATTTTTTAAAATTAAAAAAAAAGCCATGTAGCATTTTAGATGCAAAGGTAAGTTAGCATAAGGTGGTGATGAAAGACACCAACCACTACAAATTAGGCAAGTCTAAGCACAATGAAACCCTCCACAGAGATGTCAGCAAAGTTCATAGGGCCAGGGTACATGCTTATGAGTCCTCCTGGAGACTTAAGTGTTGATGCAAAAGGGTGCTTCCGCACAGGCCCGTTAAAACACATTAACAACACATACAGGACACATATAAGACTTACCTTCCACACAGGAAGCCAGATCTGGGACTCTTCATGGTGGCCGTTTCCACACTCCAGCGCGTAAGACCCGTTCTTAAGGGGGTCTTGCCACCGAAAGATCCAGCCTCTGGGAAAACCTTGAAAATTAGGTCTTCCATACGGCCCCTTGCCTTGATCGTTCGGAAGTAGGATGCTTCCGGACACGGAGAGGTGAGGGGTCAGATGTGCCTGTGGCCGCCATCTTGGGAAGGGCAGAAGCAGGCCGGTTTGCCTTCCACCCACCTCCCTGCACCACGTGCTGGTGGAAATGCACAGTGACTGGCAGCTGCATGCTCCAGTCCCATGGCTCCAGGGGCAGCGTCAGTGGCATGGGAGTCCGGATGCCCTTTGGAATGGGTGCTGCGGCTTCTGCACAGCACCCAGGGGATCTGGCCGGCCGAATCCCTCCTCCCCATGCATGTGTGGATGTGGGAGGCCCCCGAAGATCCATCCCTATTTCGGACGGATCACTGGGAGGATGGATCACCAGGAAAGGGATTTATTAAAATCTGATTCTAGGCAGCAGGTGCAGAAGCACCCAAAGAAAGAGAGGCTGTGTTTCACATGCAATAAGTAAAAGCACCTGAAATGTTTCTCAAATAGGGATTTACATGATTTTTTTTTCATCCATTCACTTCACATCAAAGGGAACGGGCGGGAAACGCTCATGCATGCAAATAGGGCCACAATGAAAGGAAATGAAAACCCTTGTGCCACCTCTTGAGCTCTGTTCACATGCATGAAATGGTTAACAGTTAGGATTGTTCACACGCCAGTTTGCTCCTCCCACCATGAACACTCTAGGCTAGAAAAGGAGCCCCACATTCAGTCTCTAAGCTGCTTTTGAGCCACTCAGTTTGCTGTGTGTGGACACATTTGAAGAGGCCTTTCAGGATTTTATTTGTTCTATTTTTTTACTGCACACAAATGGGAGGTAATGGGAAGAAGGAGGAGGAGGAGGAGGAGGAGGAGGGTTGGCTTTTATACTCAGCTTTTCTCACCCATTTAAGGGGACTCTAAGCAGCTGACAAAGCTTCTGTTCTTCTCCCCACAACAAAACACCATGTGAGGTAGGTAGAGCTGTGAGAGCTCAGAAAGAGAGCTGTGAGTAGCCCAAGGTCACCCAGCTGGCTTCATGGAGAACTGTGGAATCAAACCCAGTATTCCCAGATAAGAGTCCGGCTCCCTAGCCACTAGACCAAACTGGCTCACTTCCAAATTGGAAGTGTGATATAGTGTCGTGTCCTGAGTCAGCCAGGTCTGAGAAGCAAACACACACATGCACAGCAAATCAAGCAGAAGTACCAAAAAGCCAAAGTTTAAATTTCTTTCATGGAACAAGATTCAAACATAGTCAAAATGGTCTGGCTTCCAAGTTGCCAAAGAGTCTGTGGTGTCAGGTATGAGTCCGAGAATAAATGAGCAAAAAGGCTGGAGTTGCAGGAGGAAGAAACATTTTGTCTGCAACAAGGACTGCAGGCAAGAGGCGCATTTAAGTAGGTGAGAGAGAATCACAGTCCCAGCGTCGCAAGTGTTTGGCTTGCAAATGCGCTGATCTTCTCAGCTGTTGCTGCTGTCTTCTCAGAATGCTCAAGGAAAGGAGTCCGAGCTCTCTCCATCTTGGGCAATAGGATCAGTGCTCACATTGGGGACTGGCACCTTGCCTACCTTGCCCTGACGGTCAGGGATGTTGGGCAGTTCTTGGTTGTCCCATCATTGTCAGAAGAGGAAGAGCTGAGAGGGCAAGGCACAAAAGATAGGCTGCAACCAGGGTGTTTTTGCACTTCCCTTCCCACCCATTGGATGGGAAAGGAGTGCTAACTGAGCAATGTTGGCTAGCGTTCGCACTCATAGTATTAGTCAAATTTGGCCACCCCCGTCCACTTACCTGATTCGATTGAGGGGTCAGGCAAAAGGTGCTACCATTTTGACTGTGGCACCCTCTGTGACCGTGTGTGCATCAGTGCCATTGCCATGATGATGCTGACACTCTGCACACGGGCAGTCAGGAGCACTTGCATGGCACCTCAGATGAACCTAGACCACCAGAAGAGGTGTAAATGGTTGTGCCCCTAGATGCTTCAGGTAAGCTTTTTGTGCTCCATACCTAATCAACAATTAGTGAACTTCAGGGAAGGCAAGGTGTGCTTGGAGTCTGTAGCAGCCTCCTTGAAGTACAGGTGCCCTTCAATCGAACCTGGTATTCCCAGATAAGTGTTTGGCTCCCTAACCACTAGACCAAAGGCCTAGTTGAGCCTCTGAGGAGCATGTGATGACGGCTGCAGCAGCAAAAGATGAGTGGGGCATGAGGCGTCTTGCAAAGGAAGGAAAAATAATGTTTGCATGTGAAGGTAAAGCCCCTACATTCATACACTGGGGGGTTGCATGAAGCCAAACATTCCCTCCCTTCGATTTGAACCAAATTGAAGGGGTGGGGATGAACTCTGTGCTCATCCTTACTGAGTGCCATCTTGTAGTGGCCAAAAAAAAAAGGTCTTTCTCTGGAGATGAGCCTTATCATCTGGCATGCTCTGTTCTGTGACATTTGTAAGGTACCCACTCGTATATATTTTAGGTTCCTACTGCAGATATGTTTCTTCATTGTTATTTAAATATTTTTGTGCAAAGTATCAAAGGATAAAGATCTAAAGATGTCTGATACTAAAGCTCTCTGGGTTACATAACCTTATTTTTCACCACTCGCTTCACATTATAGATGTAGAGTTCAATTTGTCTAGGAAACTAGAAACAAAAAATGTGCTTTAGCTTGTACACAATATTTTATTTTACCACTCTTGCTCTGAAGAGAAAAAAAAATGTTTTCTTTTGTTTTTTTAAGAAAACAGGAGTTCCCACTCCTGTCAGAATTCTCATAGCCGTAGAGATTCCCTAAACTGCATTGCTCAAAATACAATTCACTTTTGAAAATCTTGTTTTATTTATAGTTTCGTAGACTGCTGCCGATGTAATACTGCTTTCTTTACACATTACTACTGAAGATGCATGCATTCTCATTCTCATTAGCTTCCATGGCATTCTGAAAGAATGATATCAGACTATTAGAACTCGATACGTTTGGAGTACAGTTGTTTCTCTATATTCATGAGATTTCTTTTATTTGTGAGTGAGTGTTTGCAAACAGGAGTGGAAAGAGAAGGAGAAGAAGATTCACATATTTGTGAGTATAATGCTGCAGAGCAGCTGATTTTCAGAGCTGAAGGAAGCAAGGGAAATAGAAATCAGCAGGTCCTCCATTATACATTAGTTCTGAGATCTGCAGCATTTTGTTTTTCTGGAATTTTACCCTAACTGATGATATAATAACGTTTTTATTAATTCCATGATGAATTCACTGGATACACTTCAACAGAACTAACATATACATGGAATCTTACGGTAACCCACCAGAAGCCCCCTTAGACCGCACCAGCGTGTGGAAGGGAGGCTTCTAATACGCTTGCTAGTCCAGTATACCATCAAGCAGAGAAGTATAGCATCATTTCCCACCTATTGGAACCTGAACTTATCCCCTTTGGACTCATGGACCAGATTTTGACAGTTAAGTCCAGAAAGGCTACAAATAAATATCTTGTATCTACTGATTGGGCTGGATCCCAAAAACAGGTGAGTTTCACTCGTGTAAAAGTAGCTGTAGGTTAAATTCTCATGAAATACCTGGGATTCATTGGCTGCAGCACAGGTACCAAATGACTATTACTTAAAGATTAAACAAGATCCAGAAAACCTTGTTTTACAACTAATTATTAAATGTGTTGTAGAATATAATGGTTTTCTCCTTAGGGAGAAAGGTGTTGGCTTCTGTTTCGATTGCTTTTCAGGTTAGACAATGCATTTGTCACACAATGCTTACCATAACAAGTTTGAAGAAAATAAACTAAATGGGTTTCTCCTCTCAAAAAGAAAGAAAGACTAAAGCCATAGATAAAATGCTTTCTACTTGTCACTTGTCACCACTGGGTCACTAGAGCAAAACAAATTCCTTAGCTTTCAAAAACTCTGCCAGTATGATATACTTTTACATTTCACTTTGGCCATGCCTAAATATTGTGCCCAAAGTAGGCGACTTAGACTTCCCTCACTTTGAACCCTCATCAAGCCCACTCCGTCATTCTGGGATAGCAAGAAGACTTCAGAGTGGAATTTTCTGCTTTGAGAATACGATCAGATTTATTTGCCTCACAGCTGACATTTAGTATATGGGTTCTGTCTGCAATGTATGGAGACAGTAACCGTATAAAAGGCCACCCAAGGTGGACAGAACACACCCAAGACAGTTTCTCCCTCCGATCAATTTCCAGTAGCTCTGATGTTCATGCAGTAGAGATGGGGCAAACTGGTTCAGTTGCTTTCTGGTTCACAGTAAACCAGTTAATTTGCAGATATTTGCACTAAACTGAACATGTGATTGCTCAAATATCCCAAAATTTGACTGAACCAAACCACTCCCTCACTTGTGAATGTGAACTATTTGATTCAATAGTTCACATTTATTGTGATGTTCCAAACAATGGATGGCTCTTTGAACTCAGAAAATGGCCCCAGAGATGGAATGCGGTCTACCTATGGGTGTTTCCCCACTTTCACTAGAAGTACCCATTAAGTACCCATTAATGGGTACAAAAATGCCATTTCGTACCCATTAATGGGTACTTAATGGGTACTTTTAGTGACAGTGGAAAAAAACCCTATGGTGCATTCAGACAAGGACTATCAGAGTTCTTCTTAATTCTCTGTCTGTACAGTAGACCATGGAATGCTTATAAAGAGATGTTTGTTGGTTGAGTGTGGAACTCATATGGGCACTGCACTTAACCAGTGCATATACAGTACCATGAGGCAGCAGAGTCATGTGGACACTTCATCCTCATTGTTCATTCACAGCACCAAAATAACACTATCCAGGGACATATCCATGCAGTTTTGAAAAACACAAAAGTGATTTATCACAACTGCTTGTCTCATCCTAGGAAAATAGTGAGAACTGAACATGTCGTCACATGTTTTCCAGACTGTAGTTCACATGAATTTTGGGGGCAGACTCTGAGGAGCTCCAAAGGGCTATGAATGAACATCCCTAGACTTGGAGTCTCTAGGGAACCATTTTGGAAGCTTTTCTATACCTCCAAAATGGATACCCCAATAATGCAGAAAATGGAGGCATGCCTTCTTCATGCCTCCTTATTCCAGACCAGAGACCACTAGTATGCCATTAGACCTCAATATTAAGATATACCAGTGATCCAGGTCAAGGGCTCCTAACCTGAGCATGCCGGTGGTGGACACATCCTCACTGATACACACTAATGGGCAGACTGATAAATCACTGAAGAGGACCACAAGGATCCTATTCTGAACAAAGGTATATGTAAAAGGCCTATAAATCATCCATCAGTTTAATAAGCAAAACCTTCAGGTGATAAAGTAAAGTTCAGATAAATTGTTGGAGTACTTTCATGACATTTTCTATTATTTATATATCCACAATACATATCAAGAATATCTAAATTCAGAAGCAAACTTGCTGATGTCAGCAGCTCTGCAACAAATCATTTCAAAGTACTACAGGCAGAAATCTATCCTGAATTATTATCATATTGCCTTTTCTCTTCAAAGTTAATTAAACCCAGGAATCACAATGGATTTAGATACAGTATATTAAGTTTTCGTTGAGCATAATTAGCTTCCTTCAGACTACAACATTTGATTAATTTCTTTTTATACTTTACACCTCACTGTCCATTCTTACAGAGTCTCTGAGCACATCTACACATTGGTGGTCCGGATAATTTTTTTGTTCATTTGTTAGCACTAATTTAAGTTTCTCAAGTACTGCAATTAACTTTGAAAGTAGGGATGTGCGCATATATTCAAAACATTCAAAATGTGATCAGTTCGATCGAATTCAAATATTTGAATTGAATGTCTATACATTTAAATTTAACATTCAAATGAATTTTGGAATCTTTGGAATCATTTGTATGAATTATTTGGACTTTCATATGTCTATGGATACTTATGCATTACATACGTATCCATATGCACCTTATTCATATCTGTACGCATTTGTATGGATAAAACAGGATGCATACAGAATAAAAACGGGATGCGTACGGATGCCTATGGACACATCCAAATGTTGTTGGCATTCATACCTTCAAGTACAAATTGAAAATTCATATGAATTTGGATTTTCATGTTGGATTAAGTCTGAAGGCCATCTGCTGTCTATTCTTTCAGTACCTCCTTATATTGATAACTCAGTAATGTTTAAAATATGTACCATAGACTTTCTCAATGCCTGAATAGAATATCTAATTATTGTATTTAAACTGGGAGAAACAGCTGATTATTATTCTATCACCATGATAACTTCCTTCCTTCCTTCCTTCCTTCCTTCCTTCCTTCCTTCCTTCCTTCCTTCCTTCCTTCCTTCCTTCCTTCCTTCCTTGTTGATATACTGTTTTTAGCTGCAGTCCCAAAACAGATGCAGGGCTATTAGCAATCTAGAACAATCTCAGAAACCCCTTGATAATGCCCCATGTATGAGTCTGTTTGGAGACAGGCAAACAATGTATACCCACCTGAGGCCATTCCAAAGAAGGTACAAATTGTTGACTTAGAAAGCATTATGTGAACAAAAAAGCAATTGCTAGAAGCTCCCACTGAGGATTTCATAAGTAAACACACCAGCAGCCATCTCTGGAGTTTTCTTTTAATGTTCAACTGTTTATACAGCACTATTAATATCTTAAGGGACAGCCCTTTTCATTCTGTGGAATTCAAAGTGGCACTCACTGATACCACTAGCTTATTATGAGGTGTGTTGGAGGGGGCTGTTTTTGTTTCTAAATGTTGCATGCTACAACTGATGTGCTGCAGCTACCATTAAGGCACCTTTAAAAATCAATCCATGAGAAGCTTTTAAGGGAGTGAGAAGAATGGAAGGGGTTGGTATAAATGGAAATGCTGACAGGACTCTTCACTTGTTCCAAGTGCTGTTGTGCTGAAAGATGTGTTCAAGCTTTCAGGGACACCTTTAAGAAAAAAAAAGACCCGAACTAATATATTTATATCTCACCATACCATGTGGTCATATTTATCATCTAAGTACCTTTCCAAATCCATTTTATCTTACTTCCTTTTAGTAGCATGACCCTTTCCCCCTATGAATGCAAGAAATGGGAGGAAACATGTTAAAAGGTCAAGAAGAAATTCTTACAAGTAGAGTGAGATCTGGTAGTCTCATGTCAGAACTAATTGTTGTCTTCAAGGTAAAGGGATCCTACTTATTGGAAATTCCATGTTCATTGTTCTGTGACTTCATTTGATGATTCTGTGCTGCCTGATATAAAATCCAATTCAAATCCATAACATTCAAATCTGTACGTTCAATTCATATTAAAAGACACAGATGTTGACAACATTCGTATCTGTTATATGTATCTGTGAACATGCTGGAAAAATCCATATGCATCTCGTATTATCCTGTGTGCATCCTGTTTTAATCCCATATTTTAAGCGCAAAATACAGATAATTTTTGGGCATATTTGTATACAACAGATATGAATCCACATATTCAAATCATTCAAAAATCCATATCGGATTTTCAAAAATCCAATTCAAGTTTGAATGTCAGAATTTGTTGGATTCAAATAAAATATTCAAGTTTTTGAATATTTGTGCACAACCCTATAATATAAGCAATGCTAAATGACCAGCTAGAATATCTGCTTTCCCTGTCTTGGGCTGCTGTTATCTAGAGAGCACTTGTTGAGAACTGCACCAAGAACCAGGTGTTTATAAGTAACAAAAGTTGCTGAATCTTCTGGGTTGGTTTACACCCTATTTTGCATAATCTGATAAAATAGAAAGCCACAATGTGGCAGTAAAACTGCAATGCAAACAGAAATTATCATGGCTATGGATATCTCCAAGTAAAACTGGAAGACACTATGGCCCTTCCTGCACTTATCTGCCAGCCGTCCTGATCAATTAACCCAGACGACTGATCCAGATTGCAGGAAGACATGAAACATGAAAAAGAGACTTCGTAAGGAGTCCACAAGTTCATGGTGTTAAGGTAGAAATTAAGGTGTGCTAAAACAATGTGTACAACATGGAAGACTAATGTATTCCATACTTGGGTGCTCTCAGTGATGGAGAAGTGATGTGAATATGGTGTGAATGTGCATGATAAAATATCCCTGATAACCTTTTCATAAGCATACAGACAGAGATTATACATACACAGTTCCTTGCAGAAGCCAACCTATAGTGCATAAGAACATATTCAAGTGTTTTGTGCTCTTACAATAAAAAATGTGTTTCAAGGGAAAAGCAAAAACAGTCCACATAACATACTTCCAGAATTTTTAATGCAAGAAGTTCTGCTTGAATTTTATGCAGTTTTAAAGAAAGAAGCCACAGAAATGAGGTCTTTTTTAAAATATATATATATATAACACAAGAATCTTCTGAACTCTCTTGTTCTGCAGAAATGACCTTATTGGGGGTCACTACCCATAGATTTATGACTGAAGTCTATTGACATCAGGTTTGTGCACCATGAACATGCCAATAGAATTTTATTTCCCTTGCTAGAGAAGTAGTTTATGTGTTGTGAGGATTCACCTTGTATAATAAAATGTGTTCTTCCTGTATTCCCAGAGGCCACACAAAGTAGAGTAATTCCTCTCCTTGAAAATAAAAGAAAATCCTTCATTCTTTCCTTTTATTTTAATTCACTCTTCTACTTGGAGCTAGTCATCTTTTGACTGTTAATTTTCAGAAATTAGCACATGTTTGTTTGTTTTTCTCCCCATTGCTCTTTACAGAATAATGTAAACTCTTTAGTTTAGTTTAGGGTTTCTAACTGTATTACAATTCTCCCGTAAAAGGAAAGAAGACACAAAACAAAAGGACAAAAGAAACACCTTGGATTCACTGTAATTGATCCTGGCTATATGCTCAGAACCTGTGGAAGTGAACGGCGATTTGCCCCTTGAACCTGATGTGTAATAAGTACAGAAAATCAAACTTTGGGTTGATAGGAACTTCTCCACTCCACATCAGTCTGAAGTCCAATTTGGCCAGAGAAAACGGGAGTATTCCCATTCTCTTCTGAAGCTGTTCCAAGTATAATTGGGATCAGAGGTAGTGAATCCCTGATTCCATCCAATGAAGGTCCACCATCAATGAGTGTCATAGTCATGCAACATCTGGTGGGCCACAGTTGGATCCCACTGACTTATAACTATTTTAGTTTTGACATGGTCTTATCTTTGCAGTTCAAAGTTTAACAGATTATCTGAACCAATTTCAATCTTCCTCCTGGCCTAATCATCCTTGTTAAGAGAAGAGCAAGGAAACACAACTCTTTTGGATATTCTTGGCAGCTTCATTCTTTACTACAACATATTTCTAAACTGTACGATTCACATTCATCATTGTGTCATCCCGTGGCATACTATACCATACAGCTACACTACCAAAAGTAGTGTACCAAAAATTACAAAAGTAATTTCTGTTCCTATACAGATCTCCCTAGGGATTAAGATCAGCTAGGAAGTCCCAGCTGACAGTATAATAAAATCCAATGGTTTCCAGGGGTTGGTTAATGCCATGTGAGAGAGCCATCTTAATTATAGCACCTAGGCTGCAGAACACTCTACCCCCAGAGGTGTGTCACATACTACTCCCTGACATTATCTGGTAAGTATGAAGATCAACCACACCATAACATGTCCCCCCCCCCTCCTATGCATTAGCCTATGCAGGGAAAGCTGGAGGTAGTTGAACTGCTTAGTATTATGCAAGAGGACTTAAAGAATAAGCTAGAAATCTATAATTAACTAGAATCTGTAATCTAAACTATAATCTAGAATCTAGAATTTCTTGATTGTTCCATACCACATGAAGAAATAATGATAAAGAGGAAGATTGAAAGTTTCAGTCACGATCAGAAGATATCAGTTCTCCCTCCTCTGGAAAACATAAGGATTTTGAATCTACACAGAACACCAACATACCTTCAGAATAATCCTTTTTTGTTTGTGTCAAAGCTGAAGCTTCAAATATAGTGAGGTTATGGATTTAAGGAGCCAGTTGTACCCAGAAAAGAGGTTCCATCTTTAGGATTTTATCTTCATTATTAAACCATTATACAGACTCCTCCCACAGGTTCCAAGATGCCCATAGATCACAGGATTGTATCCTAAATATATATGTAGACGAAATGATATACGGACAGGTGAGACAGCTTCTTTAACATTTCCCCCTTTTTATTTCATTACTGAATAGTGTCAGGTCCCACAGAGGCAGATAAGATTACTTCACAGGATAGATTTATCTTACATGTTGGACTTAGTCTGAAGACCATCTGCTGTCTATTCTTTCAGTACCTCCTTATATTGATAACTCAGTAATGCTTAAAATATGTACAATAGGCTTTCTCATCGCTTGAATGGAACATCTAATTATTGTACTTAAACTGGGAGAAACAGCTGATTATTATTATATCACCATGATAATGCTGATCATAATAATAATTCCTTTTAGACTTTGTTTCAAACACAGATTTTTATTTTGAGACTTAGGCTTTACTATGCAGGAGTTTGAAATTATTGGTGTTTAATAGGAGTGTGTGCAAATGCAATTTTCAGCATTAGATTCATAACAAATCAAATGTTCAAACATTCGTATTTGTACGAATGTGCAATTTCAAATGTTCGGACATTCGATTTGATATAAATGCAGTCATACACATTAGTTTGAATCTTCAATATGTATGGATGCGTATCCGATGATATGCATCCTGTATGCATCAGTACGCATCCCATATGCATTAGTACATATCCATTTGGATGTGTAAGGGGTGTGTATGGATATGCACAGGATGTGTATGTATCCCTACCATCATACAAATGTCCAAACTATTCATTCAAATGTCCTAAAAATTTGCATTCAAATGAATACTAAAGTATGAATGTCTATTTATTTGATTTGTATACAAATGTCCAAATTCATGCAAATTTGTACGAATAATGAACATCATGAATATTCATGTGCATCCCTAGTGTTTAGCTCTTTGAACTCAAAATTTGATAGTTTTTCAGTTCACTAACAGAAATACTACAGTACATATATAGACCTAAGTCATTCTGAAAGCAACTCCAGCTCTGAAGTAGCCATCATCTCACCAAGTACAGACAATGGCAACTTTAGTTCATCAGGAGTACTTGGAGTTCTGTGCTATTCTTTGTGACAGGGACATGCCAAGCCAATTCCGCAAGAACAGTTGTACAGAACTGGGGGAGTTTTCTGAATTAATTTTGGACTGAACCCCTTGAAAAATTCAGGGCTCAATATGAAATTGATCAGCTTAAAAATGATCAAAATTCCCTCCCTTCCCTGATGACACTCTGACAACTCCAAGTCATGCCTCATCATCACTTCCATTGGGTTTCTTAAATACTTATCTGATCTCCATAGGTCTGTACTGGTCTAGTGACACTGGGCATGTGCTCTACAAAAGATTGTACTGCCAGTGGTCTTATTCTGTGAGGTTGACTTGGCCTTGTGGAATGTAGAAAGCCTTGCAAGTGAGACTTATGTACATCTACTTACTGCAAATGCCTTGATAACAATTTCTCAGTTCAAGGCCTTGCTAAGCTTTCGGTGAGGACTTGAAGTTCTCCAGAAGGTGTTGTAGACTTCAAAAAAGAACTCCAGGCACCAGAGTCTTTCCAGACATAACTGACTGGTGCAAGGCTTGTGAAAAACAGATAAGTGTCCTAAGGATTTAATGCAGCAAATGGCAAAATGTAGCCTGGAGCACATTTTGTGGTTTCACAAACAATACATCAAATGGGCTGATCAATTTGTTCAAATTCAATCTAGAATCAGGTGGCCTGTTTTTAGATCAAACCAAACTCAATAAGGTTTGGATCAATTCAAAACAAACTTTTGATTTTGCGTCTGTACAAATCTCTAGGGTAGAATGGCTATTATACTGACAGGCTATGCATATGATTATTCAAGTATATATATATATATATAAAGGATATTCACATGTGAATAAATCCATAGCTTGCAGAACTGTATATCAAGTAATTTAAATGGACTAGTTTGTCACAACTGTAACTTTGTAATTATGGGTGACTTTCATTACTGTCACAGTTGACTGAGAAAATGTATCAAGTCAAACAAAATGTTTAAATATGATAGATGACACTAACTTGAAACAGTTCCTTGTGGAGCCAATGAGAAAGTAGCAATTCTTGACATAATTTTAACTGGTGTTCTGAATGTGGATGATACGCGAGTATGCTCATAAATCTTGGAAACATTGCATATAGTGCTAGCCCAGTGCTATCGAATGTAACTATAACTAACTGGAAAGTTGCCCAGAAAATCTCACATGGGCAACACTTAATTTCAAAAGAGGATCTAATTATAAGTAAGTTGAAAGGGGCAGCCAGGAGGGTCACACATCTCCAGTAGACTTTGAGGTTATTTGAAGCCACAATAATAAGAGCTCAGCTAGGACATATTCACTGATTAGGAAAAGGCATGAAAGGACCCAGGAGAATGCTGGGAAAGCTATGAAACTGAGTCAAGTGGGCTAAAAAAAGTAAGAAGGCTTTCTTCTTCTTCTTTTTCTTCAATGCAAGTCTTAGTTAGACAAGGAACAAACATTAATAGAAATTAAAGTAAAACAAAACAAAGCAAACTTCATTGTAAGTGGAGATTGAATAGGAAACATATTGGGGTAAAATAACTGAGAACTACCAAAAACACTGACAGATGGCAAGAAACAATGCAGAATACAAAAGAAGAGATTCCATCATTGCCCCCTGCCATGACCCACAAAACTTCCCCAGGAACCCCAGGAAAGATCTGTTTACTAAGGGTGTTTTTCCACTGCAGCCCTTAGATCTGGATCTAAGAAGATCCAGATCTAAGGAATGGGTACATTTCTTAATCTGGATCTAGTAGATCCAGATTAAGGGAAGCACCCAATGTGTTTCCACAGGAGGTGTAGCACCCATTAGAAATGGGTGCTAACACCCCTGCTGTGGAAACAGCTTTGCACCCATCTGGGGAATCCGGATCAACCCACAAGGGGCTGGTACATTACCCCAGGTGTTTTGGGGGGTGGGGGTGGAGTCTTTGAAGCAACTTTGAAGTGATTTTGAAGTGACTTCGAAGTCAGCTTCGAAGTCACTTCGAAGCGTGAGCTCAACTTTCGAAGTGACTTTGAAGCCAATGTTGGGGGGGGGGTCCCAAAGGTGCATCCCCTCCCCCTAGCCTCCTTTGGACCCCTTTAATCTGGATTTTATGGGAGAAGACCCTATTGTAGACCCCTTTAATGGGGTCTACAGAAAATCCGTATTAAAGGCCAAAATGTACCCATTTGATCTGGATTTCCCCAATGGCAGTGGAAACAATCGGGTCCCAAAGGGGTGCCGTAGTGGAAATGGGGTCATCCAGCTCACACCCAAATGGGTCCTAAATGGGTGCAAAAATGGGTACTTTTGACAGTGGAGAAACACCCTAAGATGTCTGGGAAAGCCCACATGATATTACTTCCACAAGCTCAGCAGGCACCTGCCTTTTCTTTTTTCTTTATGAGGAATATCATAGGGTGTTTTTCCACTGTCACTCGAAGTACCTATTAAGTACTCATTAATGGGTACATAATGGCATTTTTGTACCTGTTAATGGGTACTTAATGGGTACTTCTAGTGACAGTGGAAAAACACCCTCATAGCCCTTTCCAGACACTACCTGATAATGCTGGTAAGCAAAACTATTCTGAAAAATGATTCCACTGCTGGTCTTCTCAGAATAGCTTGCAATGCATCTTCTGAATGTTGGGGCCAACATTGCCCCCATGCTGATGAACGGATGAAGCTCACCAAATTCTCGAGGCAACTCATGCTAACCACCTATTCTCTCCCCATAAAGAGGCCAGAGATTTTAATCCTAAACTTGTTGCAGTTGAATTAATGTTGTAGGAGGGGAAATAAATTGGAAAGTCATCACTACAAATTATCTGTATAACCAGTACTGACTCATAAAGTCACTAGTGACTCATAGAGTATCAGAAAGATAAGGCTGTGCTGTCCCTTTGATCTACTACAAATTATCCAGAAAGATCAAGAGGGGCTTTAGCTGAAGCCCTTCCCTTCCTTTTGGTTCTTATACTTCTAATCTGTTCTATTGCTGTGGATAATCGGAATTTAGATTTGAAGGCTATTTCATATACACAACACATTTAATAAACCGTTTGTAAAGTATTTGTAAGGGAAATCTACCACATTGTATTTCCCATGAGGATTTCCCATTATTAGCATTGCTCACTTCTACTTATTCTGTCCTACCCATGGAATGGAAGTCAGAACAAAATAATCCTTAAAATAAGTGTTGTCTCTAAGCTTGGAACAAATCACTCCATTTTGGAATAGGTTGTTATCATTATAGCTACCATTCAGGTTTTGCTTTTTGGCTTTGATGGTTGGTTCTACTAACTGCGTGCATGCACACACACATGATAAAATAGCAATAGAAACTAACAGCTAGCCAAATCTTAATAGGGTTGAATGTGAGAAGCACACATTGCACCCTACCACTGAACCCATTCTGGGTCCCTAAAACCCTTAATACAGTTCCCCCATTTTCTTCATAGCCAAATAACTGTTTTGGTTCTTCTGACAAACTGGATTGGTTTGAGCCAGTTTGGCCTAATGGTTAGGGAGCCGGACTCTTATCTAGGAATACTGGGTTTGATTCTGCATTCTCCATGAAGCCAGCTGGGTGACCTTGGGCTTGTCACAGCTCTCTTCTGAGCTCTCACAGCCCTACCCACCTCACAGGATGTTCTGTTGTGGGGAGAAGAATAGAAAAGCTTTGTCAGCCACTTTGAGTCCCCTTAAACGGGTCAGCACCACCACCACCACCACCACCACCACCACTACTACATCTTCTACTTCTTCTTCGACTACTACAAGGAGATGTACTACAACTGACATTTGGGGAACCTTGCATTTGCACCCCTTTTCTTTTCATTTAAAAATATAAATGCTGTAAACATTATCTCATCCCTTTCTATTTTATTGCCTCAACAGACTTTTGAGATAATTGTTTCACAAGGAAGTGTCTGACCAAAGTTACACTCAGGAAACTTTTATGATGAGATGGTAATGTGAATCTAGGACCTTGTAGAGGCTAATTTGCTTTTGTGTACCATATTCTTTGCTAAATTTCAGAACTCAATTTTTGCAAAAGTAAAAATAAAACACACACACACACCATAGTATAGTAAAGGTAACGGTACCATCAAATTAAGCTTGATTCCTGGTTACTTCACTGTACAGACATATGCATTAAATTGCTACTTCCTTTTTCTGTGATATTATCTGCATTCACATCATGGTGGTAACAACTGCTTCAAATCAGGAATGTTTGTTCCATCCCCAGGGTGTGCAAGATCCATAGGACACACACCTTAACCCCTCCTGCTCTTCACAGCTGAGGATCCTAGGGGCATCAAAGGTCCACAGCTCTGAGCAGAGTTTGACTTTCACATTTAAAATGCCCCTTAATAGTGGTCTTTTTCCCCAGTGCGGCACTTGCACAGAGTAGGTCAGGGAAGTCAACCTCATTATCACTACGTGTCTTTTTTCCCACTGTTATGGAAGGTCATTGCAGATGCTTCAGACATCTCTGGCATGCATATGTCACTCCCATGAGACCTTGCTCTTTTTAAAAAGGATTTTACTTATACAGTGTAAGAACTTGAAGGGCAAGAAATAAGAAGCTAATTCAGCTTTATGTAGAAGTATAAGAAATTAGACTTTGTCAAGTTATAAACTGTTTTCAGGCTTTCCCTAACACTGCTAGAAATTTAGCCATGTTCTGGGCTACTAGAGTATCTATTCTGGCAGCACACCAAAGCATGCTGCTAAAATGGATTCCCTGGTGGTTGGGATCAGAGCAGGACTGGACCAGTGCTGTCATTAGACCCAGGGGTTCAGACCACAAGCAGGAAGGTGCAGATATGTGCAAAATGTCATGGAAAATGATCTTTGGATTTGTACACAAATGTGTGATGTGAAACAAATGCTGAAAGGAGTTTAGGTAAATTCATAGAATCATAGAAGAGTTGGAAGGGACCTCTAGGCCCATTGAGTCCAACCCCCTGCTCAATGCAAGATTACCTAAACCATACCAGACAGATGTAGGTCCAGCCTCTGCTTGAAGACCTCCAGTGAAGGAGAACTTACTACCTCCCATGGCAACCTATTCCATTGACTGATCACCCTCACTGTCAGGAAGTTTTTCCTAATATCTAATATGTATTGACTCCCTTGAACTTTTATACTGTTCTTTCTAGTCCTCCCATCTTATGCAAGAGATAATAGGGACAATCCCTCTGCACTGTGACAGCCCTTCAGATACTTGAAGACCACAATCATGTCTCCTTTCAGTCTTCTCTTCTGTAGGCTAAACATTCCTAGATTCTGAGAATACATATCTGCTGACATTGTTAAGTATGATCAACTGTCTAGGCTGAGAGCCAATATGTGACTAGATAGCCAGCTGCTAGAAAGGATTTTTTTTTAAAAAAAAACCAAAGGTATTGTTCTCATTTACTGCTTTTGTTTGGTTTCTACAATTTCCTCTTTGAGAGGATATCTATCAAGGCACTTATAATTTAATGTTAGTATGAAAAAAAACTACTGATATTTAATGAAATAGTCTTAAGATTATCTATTTGGAAACAAGTCAAGTGCCCATACCAGTGAATAATGCTTAGGCACCATCACCCCTATGATAATTATGTCCCCTAGATGTTTTAGGAATCTACATGTTCCCACCTCCTAACCATCCCAACCCCTGCCAAAAATCTTTGTTAAATAACTCTGAGGAGGAGTTATCTACCCCACTTTTCTCACCCATTTAAGGGGACCCAAAGCAGATGACAAAGCTTTCTGTTCTTCTCCCCACAACAGAACAGCCTGTGAGGTAGGTGGGGCTGTGAGAACTCAGCAGAGAGCTGTGACTAGCCCAAGGTCACCCAGCTGGCTTTATGGGGGAAGGTGGAATCAAAGAGTCTTGCTCCCTAACTACTAGATGAAACTGCCTCCTTTAGACCAGACCAAACTGTCTAGGGCCTCCTTTAGACCTCACCAAAGTATGGGAATGGGACTCCTGGTATACATGCTGGCCTGGTATACTAGCCAAAGTGGAATCACCTTTTGTGACATACTGGAAATAAGGCTAGAAGTCAGACATGTGTCTGGGAAGCCTATTTAGCCTTTGTGTTAGCTCTGTACCAGCCTATGTGTCTGCACTGGTGATTCCATGGATGGGAATGGCAATGGAGTGTTCTCCCCCCCCCCCCCCGCCAATTTTCCTATTATGTTGCTAACAGAATGAAAGCTTTAGACTGTTCACTCCCCTCGTCAGTCACCAAATCACCATATACAGCCATATAGATGACACTTAAAAGTAAGAAATTACCCTCAGTTTCTCCAAGGGTAATCAACACAATTTAAAATAAAACTTGACAAAAATGACAAAAATGTATAATAAAAATCTAAGCTGATTTAGCAGGCAAAGCAAGAATAATTCCAAGGTCTAATATAAATAAAATGTGTGGTTCCAGCATTATAGGAAGGCTACTTGGTAAATCAATTGAATTTCAGCTTGTAAGTTACAAAACATAATGAAAGGGAAATTCACAACAGTCCTTCCCCATAAATACACTCTGAACAACTTATTCTTTTTCAGGAAAATAAACAGAAGGAGCTATGACAAGTCTAACGAACATTCATCAAATTCATAGTGGGCCATGGTCACACCTTCATTTTAATCCTTCTTCAGTCCATCTTCAGACCACACCGCTCACAGCTTTTTAGTTCAATCTTTTATTTGTGGACTTTCCTCCCTTCAATAGGATTTTCCTGAGCCCTTATTTTTATAGGTCTCAAGCCATTGTAGAGTGTTAATTTGTTTTCATTTTGTGTATGTTGTTGGGGAAGATGACTAAAAGGGGCCAATGCATACAGTACTATAGAGCGTGGATTTGCCTTCCCTTTTGTCAAAACTATGGTTACATGCTGTGAAGTAGGGATGTGAACAAAGTTTTTGGCTGAAGCCCACCCCACAAATGTGGGGAGTTCGGCTTCATTTAATTAAACGAAATGAACCCTCCACTCCTCCCTTCCCACCCACCTCCCACTCACCAGTTACCAACATGTGCTGCTTGGAACCTGCTTGAAATAGCACTTCTAGTTCTGCACACACAGCTTTCCATGGAGCACGCAACCCCAGAAGTGCTGTTTTGGTACCCAAAGAATGCTGAAATGACAGTGGGCAGTGTATCTGCGTTACCCCATACCACTCTGCCAGGCTTCAATACCTTGGAGGCCATGGTGGCATCTTTGGGTAATCCCTAGATGGAGAGCTGTGTGTGCAGACCTGGAAGTGCTGTTTCAGGACCCACAGAGTGCCAAAATGGGCCTGAAAACACCACTGTGGGCCCCATAAATGTAAGGAAGCACAGTAGAGTGGAATGGGGGGCCACAGTTGCATCATCCACCATCATTTTGGTGCTCATCCATCACCGAAATAGCACTTGTGGGTTTGTGCATGCATCACCCTGTCCAGGGGTCACACAATAGGTGTGAGAATTGTGCACACAGGACTGGAAAGGTTACTTGCACCTACAGAGGGAGTATGTGGCTGCAGGAGGGGGATGGGAGGCCACAGGGGAATCCGGCCTTGACAAATGCCACACAAATCCAATTTGCAGACAAATAGGGCCTACAAATACAGGTCCTATTCGATTTGTGCATGAACGTCGCTATTTGTACAAATTCATATGGACAATAAATAGCACTGAATATTCATGCACATCCCTACTGTTGAGTCACAGGACTTCTATCAGCACAGGGGATGTTGTGATGGTGGAGAGGACTCTAAAAGAGTTTCATAAGAGTCTTAGTATGGGAACAGAAAGGTGAGAGCATAGTGACTCGAACTGAGGGTGATTTGAGGAAGCATTATCAACTACTGGGGGTGATTGGAGTTAGTTCACTTTGAGTGTGGATTCTTTTAAAAAGGACTATTTCAGTAGGGTGTGACCATGGCTGTGGCGTTCTAGCTTATTTCTGTTATAATGGGGTAGGCATGTGTTGAACCACAATTCATCAAACACAATCTTTGTTACGAGAGGTAAGAGATTGTCAGTTTCCTTACCTGACAACCCTGGGCTCCCCTTGGCACCTGCAGTGACTCATATGTAGGTGAACCAAACTAAAAAGGTGTCACCATCACTTTTGCAAGAGGTGCAGCCACTATTCTCTTCAGATGCACCTAGACATCTGTTATTTCTTCTGCTATATTTGAATATTTTGTAATAAAGTATGGATTTTCCAGAATATCCATCCTTTATTCTGGAATGTTTAAATACAGCAGAATAGGTAAACAGTGTCTGGATGCAGCCCTTGTACTCAGGGCCACATCACACACACGCATAGGAAGATGCACTCTGAGGACATTCCTTCACAGTGACATCATGCCCAAATGTGATGACTCATGATGCAGAACACGCACAAAGAATGTCATCATGGCAGCAGCTGTGCTTTCAGCCACAGTGAGTTCACTCACTTTTTCACTAGAGCTTGCCTGCACATGAGTCACTGAAAGAATTAAAGAGAACCCAGGTTATGTGTAACAGTCCCAGGCCTCTCATAGTTTGTGTCTGATGGACTGCCGTTTGGTATGTGCCTGCAGTCAAGTTTTTCCTTCTTAAAGCAATGTTGAGTGACAAAGACTTCCATTCTCTTCATGATATTTGGGTCATCAGTTTCTTCCCTGCTGTGATCTGATGAAATTCCTTCTTCTAGCCTTATGATCCATTCCAAGGTCATCCCTCTCTGCCTCTTCCCTTAAACCTCTTGAGGATCTGTGAGATTTTCTGATGCAAAGAGGGACTCAAAACAATTAGACAACCTGCCGTGTGCCAAAACCAGGAGTTTCTAATGTGAAACTGCATTGACAGCCACTGCCAACCCTGTTTCTTCCTTTACACAGACTAATAATCTAGCACAGAGATTAGAGAAACATTAAAACAATCCACTCTTCCTGAACAATGGTTGAGAAATAATTGCAGTCTGCGATCTCTGCTTTAATCACTTGTTCTAATCCTTTCCAATGTGAAAATAGACGCTAATTGCAATGCTCTTCCATTCAATAATATGCACACATGCATACATATTTATCTGTATACAAAGACTATTTCTTTAAAATTAAAAGTCAGACTTATTTGTAATGCACGCAATGCCATTTTAGCTTTAGGAGAATTCAGTGAAAAGATTTCATCTAATATGGTCCTTTAATGCCCGACTCCTTTTCCCAGTGTGCATCTTTGCTTTCAGACTATCTAATTCAACTTCCAACAAAAGGTAATCAGCTGCCCTTAACAAGGCACTCTACAGGAATTACTCCACACCACAGGAAGGCCCTGGTAACAGCACTATTTCAATTATTTCTAGTCCCATGTAATCAAGATGAATGCACAATATCCTTTGGTGCTGTCATCCTCTTCAGATTTTTGTTCATCTTTATCAAGCAATTGCTTCTTTTCCCCCAACTTAGAATGAAACACAGGAGAATTTATAATCAAGGGTCTATATTTAAATGAATAAGCCATTTTTTTTATAAAAAAATCCTTTATCTTTTATATACAGTGAAAACTATTAGAAGATGGTGTTTTACTCTTTAAGTTTCCTATATTTATGTTAGAAAGGCAGCATTTCCTGCTGAGCTGAATAGATGGACTTGATATATCCAAAGAATAAAAGCTCTGAGCAGCTCCAAAGGAACTTTATTTCTGTCCACTACTGAAGCAAGTAAAAAAAAAACAAAAAACCAGGAACAGACAACAATAAAAGCAAGACAGATTAATTAACTTGACTTTATCTGTGATTTAAGCAAACACATCTTACAAGCTAGTGGTGATGCAAGCAACCAGCAAGAAAACTGTTAACGCTTACCCTTTAAATAACAGAGAGGCTACTCAAATCCCATTAGATTGCAGCATCTCTGAACCTTTGCCAGGATACTTGACAAATTGCCACGCAAACTATGAACACAGTTGTATGCAAAAATAAAATCCAGTTTGTTCTAGTTGTACACAGGATGAAATTAAAGCCCATCCTTCCCACATCAGCGCTTGGGAGGAGGAGGAGGAGAAGAAAAAAATCTGAATGAAGCTGTGGTTGCATCTTTATAAATTAAACTCCTTTTTTCCTTGTTTGATGTTTGTCATGGTGGCTCATCTTACAAATCATAGTGTTTTAGTGTTTAAATGATCGGCAGTAGCCCAAGTGCAAAGAAATATTTTGCATCTCCCTAAAATAAACTCCTATTGCTATACTTAGAAACACAGAAAGAACCATTCACAAAAAAATGCCCCAGCACTGACCCTTCCTTTTTCCTATAATTAAAAAAATAGTTGCCATTCATTCCAATGGAGAGGAGGAGTGCTGATTTCTATTTAGAGCACAAGGATTAATGTGTCACCCTTTCAATATTTCTGGCTATTAGCCAGGTTCCCGTATGAATGCCTCTGAAGAATCATAAATAAAAAAAGCTTGTGGTTGAGAATAAGAGTCTGCAGAAATGTAGGTATGTCATGCTTCTATAGGCCTCCTCACAGTACTGTGAACAGTGATAGTAGGTTACAAATGTTGTTTACTACCAAGTTAGTACTACTGCATCACAGACTCAAGGAAAAAAAAATACTGAGATGGAGAGTGAGGCAATGTTCAGCCAAGGTCAAAAATCTTCAAGAACTCACTTCCACGGCATAAGAAGCACATGGTCATGTTGTCCACCCTGCCATGGAGCAAAAGAAAGGCTGAGAGAAGGTGCAGGTGAAGACACTCTCTAAGCGCTCTGGAAGAAGTTCATTCCTGCTGTGCCAGTTTCGATATTTGTAGGATGTCCTTTAGCAGCACAGCAACAGAACAGTCAGTTTTGGCTATAAACCATGCTCCATGACTATAAAATGCCACTTGGCTCACTCCAGTGATCAGCAGTGAAAGGCTGATGTGACAAGAAGTCTGCTGCTTCAGCAACAGGTCACTATCACCTCTGCTGGCCCATCTGGTTAAGGTCAGAGTGACACACCAAAGTGGATACATGGTTATAATGGGAGGTCTAATTTTAATATGCCATATACTGTATACTGACTAGGTGAAATTTTGCTGAAAAGAAGACAAAGAGGTAAAATTCTTAGATGCCCTAAATGGTGGCACACTAGACCGAGTAGCTACATAAGTGCTGACAAGAGAGAAACTCCTCAACTTAATCTTAGCTGTTGCTCAGGACTTGGTGGCAGCTACTACACAATCCATTTGGACCGACACAGCTTCCTCCTGGGACCTACTGGAATAGTTCCCAGCTGAAACACTCCAGCGGTCCTGGAAAAAGGCTATCTGCACTGGAATGGCTGTTCTCCCTTCAAAATGAAAGAACACATCTGCAAAGTGATGGCCCATTTTCTTTCCATGTTATCTAACCTGAAGGTGGATTTTCTGGGTTAAATACTTATAACGTGGATAAAAAAAAACTGCTAATCACTTTGCTAATGCGCACTCTCACTCTGAAGGTCAAATGAACATGGATTAAAACTTATATGTAGCTGAGCACTGAGTCATACTGTATTTTTAAAAATACAAAATGAGGGTTATACAAT
This sequence comes from Aspidoscelis tigris stejnegeri, assembly GCA_023333525.1. NCBI lineage: Eukaryota > Metazoa > Chordata > Lepidosauria > Squamata > Teiidae > Aspidoscelis > Aspidoscelis tigris. The sequence continues at coordinate 11,791,227 of JALMGA010000006.1, read as the reverse complement.
AAGGAGGCAAAAGGGTGAAATACTATTTTGCCTTTCTTAAAACAAGCTATTCTTGAAGTATGCATGGAACAGAGTTTTTCTTTTTCTTTCTTTCTGCTTTTTGTTAGAGGGCAGAGTGGGATTCTTTAATCTCTTAAAATACTTCGCTTTTACTTTACTTTTTGCTCCAAGAAGGGTCAAAACTCAAATCTGAGGAGAAGGTTGGAAACTGAACAACCATTGTCTATGGACAAATTATATTTTGATTTCAGCTGTTATCTGGCCTTTCCATACTCCTATATAACAAAAATATATCTTCTTGATGAACATTTCCTTGGGAGTTCACTGAAGTGTTGCAATATATAATATCAAGGATTCATATGAAATATTTTACATATCTGCAAGCTCTTTTAAATCCAGAATTGCCATTAAATGGACCTCTATTATTTTATACAGTGAAACTATGAAAAGTTACAAAAATAGAGGGAAATGGTAAGGAGAACAGTGCAAACTTGTTTTATCTCCCTTTCTTCTCCAAAGATACAATTTTCAAAACTTTTACTGTGTCTAATGAATGGTTTGAAAGTATTCATTTTTAAATATTCTGACTTATTGTTTCTATAAGAACAGAACAGAATATCTATTTGTCTGTTTCATGGACCTATGAATGAACTGTGGTTGTCTGTTTCATGGACCTATGAATGAACTGTGGTTCAGGGCCACCCAAGATGGGCTACAATGAAAGGATGCTCAGCAGTGGGCGAGTCATCTGGTGATGAAAGGAAAGTCCAGTGTTGCAAAGAACAGGACTGCATAGAAATCTGGAATGTAGAATCTAAATGGACCAAGGTAAGTTGAGTGTAATCAAACATGAGATGGTAAGACTAAACACTGACATCTTGGGAGTTAGTGAACTTAATGGACTAGAACGGGTAAATTTAATTCAGATGACTGTAGACAAGAATCCTTCAAAAATACTGCAGTGGCTCATGTAGTCAGAAAAGCAGTTCTAGGTTACAATCTTAAAAATGACAGACTGATTTCTGTTTCAATCCAGGCAAACCACTCAACATCACAATAATTTGAACTTATGCTCCACAAAGAGGCTGAACTCGATCAGTTCTATAAAGACCTTCAACACCTTCTAGAGCTAACACCAAAAAAGTCACCTGGAAAACTAAAGAAGTCAATCAAAAAATAACTGGAATAGGCACATTTGACATTGGTGTACAAAATGAAGTAGGTCACAGAATAACAGTCTTTTGTAAAGTTAACCTGCACGTCATAGAAAACACTTTTTTTGATTAGCCCAAAAGGCAACTCTGCATATGGACATCACCAGATGGTCAATACAGAAATCAATTCATCCCAAGCTGGGACACATCACACCTAAATGGAACTAAGTAATCTATTCTGGGATGAGCTTTCCACTCCAGCTTCTGCAGTGTCTCCAAAGCCCATACCAGACAAGAAGCCTGAAGGCCAGGGCTAATATATTATGTAAATGTGACAAGAAAATAAATTGGTGGATATTTGATGATATTTGATGATGGAAACCACCAGAATGACACTGAATGGAATATTTCCAAGCTTAGTATATCAGATCAGCAGCTTCTGTGCAGATGGCACACAAGCTGGTGGACCAGTATACCATGACAAAAATAATCCTGGCCAGCAACTTTGGAGACCAGTAACTTTTGATCCTGGCCTCTGTAGTTGGGCTGAGATGGACCACCCACAATATGGACAACTCTTGGCACAGGCCAGCAGCAGCCTGGCCCATCATGCAGAAAGACCTTAAAGGTCCAAGGTTGTAAATTCTTGTCATACCACACTACTGTTAACTTGTAGACATAATGAATCTTGGTAAAAGTGCATTATGCTTGCTGTAAGGCTGCATTCCCATTGAAGTTTTTAGGTAAATTGAATCCATTTTCAGAATTCTTTAAGATTATTACACTTATTGTTATAATCTTAAAGAGATAAGAAGGAAAATATTACATAAATGGTATAGAACTCCAGCACAACTATCACATTTTTATATACAGTGGTACCTCAACATACAAGTGCCCTGACATACAAGTGTTTTGAGATACAAGCCGCCGAGCGAGTGATATTTTGCTTTGAGATGAGAGCAAGATTTGAGATACGAGTATGTAAATACAGTACAGTACATAACAAAAACAACTGAGGTGGTGTTTTGGGAGCTGGAATGGATTAATGGGAAAATTGCTTTGAGATACGAGCGATTTGACATAAGAGCAAGGTTACGGAACGAATTAAACTCGTATGTCAAGGTACCACTGTATGTATGTATAAATATGGATAGTAATTGCTGGCATGGATGTAGATAAAGAGGGTTTTTTTTCCATATGATCTGGGAATGCCCTATAGTATCTGAATTTTGGAAGAAGATAAAGAAATTGTTGAATATACAATTTATAATAACAGGGGTAATGGAAGTATTACATAAGGAGTTAAATAATCTTCCAACTATCCAACTGAAGGAAATAGTAGAAGATTTGTGAACATTTGCCTAAATAATCCTAGTTAGTGGATGGAAGGATAGAACAAAATGCTCTATTAGTAAATGGTACAATTATATAATGTGATAGTGGTAGAAATATTGAATAGTTGCATGAATTATATTAGTAATTATATTAGGGTTAGAATTTGTAAACAAAAATGGATGATAGTTAAAACATATTTAGATAACTGAAGTATGTTTAATTTTCTCAATGTAGTATTATGAATTGTATAGCTTTAGGAATTTTGAATTATGCATTACCTTTGGGCGGAGGTGGGCCTCAAAACAATAGTAAAAAAACTAATAATTTAAAAAATAAAATAAAATAAAGAATTCATTTTCAGAGCTGAGCTTTCCCAAAGGATTAAAGGAACCTGTAGTTTGTGACGATTAAAGGTCCTGAAATGCAGACTATCTATATACGGATAAAACACAGTCTCACAATGGGATTCAGAAATAATCCTCACTTTTTGTGAACGGGAATGTGCATTTTTTTGGTGGGTGGGAAGGGGTGTTCTCTTCAGTTCCCCCTGACCCAAAATCACCTTTTTCTCCTGGCTGTAATGGCTAGAGCAGAGCTGGCAGCGGCAGTTACAATGTTACGAGAGGTACATTTCATTGTAACAGCAGGGAGATTCTGACAATCACAGAGAAGAGGGACTCTTTCTTTGTCTCTCCCCTCCCCTCCCTTCCCACATTGGGAGTGGGGTTTGGATCCCTGCCCCATAAAGTCCTTCCCTAAATCTGCATAAAAATCTATAAACAGGGACATGAAGAAACAGAACTCAATGCTGGTTAATCTGGATTTAAAGCCAGACTAAACTGTGCAGTGGTAATGTAATCCAAGTGTTTCTGGTTCCCTTGAAGACCTATTACTAGGTTTGTTTGTCTTGATTGCATTTCGACAACCTAGCTGCATGATTTTGCATCAAAAGCTAAAATGTACTCCAACAGCAGTTTCTTGGTAGACGAAATTATGTATAGTCATGTAACTGTTCAAGTGGAACATGGCTTCTGTAGCAAATAAAAAAAAGTTAAATAAAACAAAATGAATTATAAACCATTATGTTTCTCCAGGGTAAGAATAATTTAATAGAATTCTGACTATGCACAAGTAGACAAGTTAAAATGAAACTCTTTAAGAGCCAGTAGAAGCAAAAGGGAATCATGCATTCAATCGTTTCCCATTTTTGCTAGTTTTCATTTTCTTTCATTTTAAAAAGAAATATTTAAAGTCAAAAAAACACAGCTATTTCCCCCACAGTATTATTTTATACCAGAAGAAAAATGTTAGCCATTCACAAATGAGTTAAAATGCAATAAAGAGCTCGATGCAAAAGACCATTCTACCTAAAACTAGAGTGAATTCTCATTGGTTACACATTACTATTTGGCATTTCAATAAACAGTATTATGCTAATGAAGCATCTATTGTAATACAAAGGAGACACACTTTGAGTTACAATATACAGCAATACATTTATTATTTCCAAGGATTGCCAAAATTCAAAAATTGAAGATTTTTCTCAAGCACAAAAAGGTTTCATAATTCATTAGTTTGGCCCTTTATATCCATGGTGTAGCACAGTGTACTTGATGACGTTTTAAAATATCGGTACAAAACAAAGAAACAAAACCATCATCTCTAGACAACCAAATAAGTAAATGTGAAGCAGTGGTGACCCATAAATTTAATAGGGTATTAAATCTGGATAGAGACGACCTGGCCACAGTTATCCATTCTCTGGTAACCTCTAGACTGGACTATTGTAATGCACTCTACATGAGGCTGCCCTTGACTACTGCAAAATGCAGCAGCCAGAGTGCTGACTGGTGCAGCTAACCGGATACACATTACACCAGTTTTAAAAGAATTGCACTGGCTGCCAATTCACTACCAGGCCCAATTCAAGGTGTTAACTCTGACTTACAAAGCCCTAAATGACTTGGGCCCCAAATATCTAAAGGAACTCCTTCTCCCATACCGACCTGTCCATGCCTTAAGATTCAATGATGAGGCCCTCCTGGTCATCCCGCCACCTTCAGTACTGAGGTTGGTGGGTACCCAGGAGAGAGCTTTTTCGGTGGTGGACCCGAGACTGTGGAATGGCCTCCCCCTTGAGGAGCACCATGCCCCTTCCTTGTATTTATTTAGGAGGGTGGTAAAGACTTGCAGCCTGTAAAGATTTAGAAGGGCTGTATAGACCTACCTTGCCCTCTGGCTGAGGTTCTATTGTCCCTCCCCAGTTGTAATGACACCCCTGCTCTAGGGAGTGCCCGGTTTTAAATTTGTTGAAGTTTTAAGGTGTTTTTAAATGTGCATCTTCTTTTAATCTGTATTTCATTTTAATCTGTATCTGTTTTAATTTGTATCCTGTTTTAATTTGTTTTAATCTGTTGTTACCCGCACAGAGACCTTTGGGTATGGGGCAGGATAGAAATATAAATAAATAAGCCAAGGTAACAGGGTCAGGAGATCTGAACTAGGATCCCAACTACACCCAAAGGGCCTTACTGCACTTGCTAGTGCTTCACAGAAGGGCCTGACTGGAGAACACAAGAGCCCTCCCCCACTGCTAGTAAGTACACATATGATCTGAATCAGGAGGCCCTTGATCTGGATCTACTGGCAAACTAGTAGTGCCTAATCCAAATCATAGAGGTATGCAGAATGTCCATACCTCCATGTTCTCATTCTCAAGGGGGGGGGGATTTTTGTGCCACACCATATTGTACCACCAAAATGGATACTACAGGGACTCTGAGACCAGGAACTGAAGTTCCCAGCTGTTGGAATTTGCAGAGGCCAGTTCCAAAGCTGACACAAGTTTCAGGCTGGTTCATGAAAATGTTGTTGTTCCACTCCAGAGTGATTTGTCACAGCCTTGGAATGGATTGAGCCAGTTTGCTCTAGTGGTTAGAGAGCCGGACTCTTATCTGGGTTCGATTCCATCCTCCCCCATGAAGCCAGCTGGATGACCTTGGGCTAGTCACAGCTCTCTTCTGAGCTCTCATAGCCCCATCTACCTCACAGGGTGTTCTGTTGTGAGGAGAAGAATAGAAAGCTTTGTCAGCCACCTTAAATGGGTGAGAAAAGTGGGACAGAAAAGACAACTCTTCTTCTTCTTCTTCTTCTTCCTGACCTACTATTCCAAAAAAGAAGAGGTAAATACAGAAGGATCCAAAGAAAAGTTCAGTTCTGGGTCAAACTTGAGTACAGGTTGCTTACAAATACAAACACACAGAGAGAGAAATGAGAGAGGCAGAAATACCCAGGAAGTACCCAGTGTGTTTCCATGTGTGGTCTAGCACCCATTTGCAAATCTGTATTTACCCACAAGGGGTCTACCTGTCACCCCAGGTGTTTTGGGGACAGGGGGTGCAATCTCCAAAGTTGTGTTTGGTGATTTCCTTCCCTGCTTTGGAATCTGGATTATAGGAACCTGTTTCCACTAGAATTGGGTACATCCGGATTTGCAAATGGGTACTCCGGTGTTTCCATAGCGGGCAGGCTAGCACCCATTGCTATTGGGTGCTAGACTACCCATGGAAACACATTGGGTACTTCTACTAGATCCAGATTAAGGGAAGTACCCATTCCTTAGATTCAGATCTTGGGTGTTTTTCCACTGTCACTAGAAGTACCCATTAAGTACCCATTAATGGGTACAAAAATGCCATTACGTACCCATTAATGGGTACTTAATGGGTACTTTTAGTGACAGTGGAAAAACACCCCTTCTTAGATTCGGATTCAAGGAGATCAGCAGAAAAACACCCTTAGTGGAAACAGGCTCCCTATAATCCGGATTTGATGGCTGAAGACGCCATTGTAGACCCCTTTAATGGGGTCTACAGGAAATCCACATTATAGGTCCTGAAGGACCCATATGATCCAGATTTCCCTAGCTGTGGTGGAAACAGATGTGTCTCTAATGGAGTCTGTAGTGGAAATGGGGTCATCCACTCCCAGTCATTCACACTATCACCATTGTCTTGTACTAACTGGGAGCAAACAAAAAATGACCAGCTTCCAGGCCCTCTTCCTGCACATACTGTTATAAGATTACTCTGTAATTTTGAAACTTGGTAGCTTCTATTCCCTGGCTTTGAAGCTTGTAAGGGGTGAGGTGCATATAGGGTGTTTTTCCACCGGATCTAAGGAATGGGTACAATCCTTAATCCAGATCTAGTAGATCCGGATTAAGGGAAGTACCCAATGTGTTTCCATGGGTGGTCTAGCACCCAATAGCAATGGGTGCTAGCCTCCCTGCCGTAGAAACACTGGAGCACCCATTTGGAAATCCGGATCTACCCATGAGGGGTCTTCTTGTCACCCCAGGTGTTTGGGGGGACAGGGGGTGCAATCTCCGAAGGGGCTTCGAAGTCACTTTGAAGGCACTTCGAAGTCACTTCAAAGGCACTTTGAAGTCTGTGCAAAACAGCTCTATTGAAGTCTGTGCTGATCTTTGGAGTGAATTTCGAAGTGACTTCAGAGTCACTTCGAAGTTCACTCTGAAGATCAGCACAGACTTCAAAGACGCTCCGGTGCTATTTTGCAGACTTTGAAGTGACTTCGAAATGACTTTGAAGCTTAGGTTTTGGGGCTCCCCCCCATGGGTGCCCCCTCCCCCTAGCCTCCTCTAGACCCCATTGCCACACAAGTGTGAAAACAGGCTCCCTTTAATCTGGATTTTCTGCCTGAAGACCCCATTGTAGACCTTATTAATGGGGTCTACAGAAAATCCAGATTAAAGGCCAGGAAGTACCCATTTGATCCAGATTTCCCCACCAGCAGTCGAAACAATCGGGTCCCAAATGGGTGCCGTGGTGGAAATGGGATCATCCGGCTCACACCCAAATGGGTCCTTAATGGGTGCAAAAATGGGTACTTTCTGACAGTGGAAAAACACTCATAGTGAAGACATACCTCACCCCCCAATATGGGGACAAAATAAGCACTCTAACCTAACAAGTACTATAGTCCTCTTTTGCTGGTATACAGCATCCGGTCCTTTCCACACATGGCCTTGTTCTTGAACATATCTTAGGATAGGCGTCTGTTGTCCACATACTAATGCAGACTATGGCAGGTCGAACCTGGGGCTTTCTGTTGTCCACAATATCATGCAAACAGGAGGAGCGTATCCCAGGTTATATTCCAGAATAAAGTCAAGTGTGAAAAGGCCCTCTTTTGCTACAAACGAAACCCGAGTCCAAGGACATCTATGGGAGGGTTTCCATTTCCAAGAACATAAGAACATAAGAGGAGCCCTGCTGTATTAGACCACAGCCTACCTAGTATAGCATCCTGTCCCACATAGTGTCCTACCAACTGCTCATTGGCATATCAAGAAGAAGACCTGCTTCTCAAATCACCTGCTCACAAATCTCACCAAAGGGGTTTAGAGGCATACTTCCTGTCCCCCAGCCTGGAAGATGGACTACTTGATCTACAAGCTATTGCTTCCATGCGTGCAAAAAGGGCTGAGTATCAACTTTAAGTATAATTAATATAAATATCTATTAGAAAGTGCAGCTTTTCAAAACTGTTTTGTCCGGTTGGACAACATATAGGTTAGAAAGCACTTTGCATAGGTTCAAATTTCTGTCTTCTTACCACATTATTTTCCATATCCCTTGGTTAACAGAAATGCATCTCTGAGAACTGAAAATAGGTTGCAAAATATGCATGATGTGTTTACTCTGAGTTCAGTGGGAATTGCTCTCAAGTGTGTACCCAAGGTTATAGCTAAATTATAGCTCAAATTTTATCACCTCAACTCCAGTGTTGCTGCTGCTCAGCCCTTTCTTGTTTTTTAGTCTTTCACATTAGTTCTCAGTATAAGATTGATAAAATTAACAATATGCACTTTGATATTGCTTGCACAATTTTGGAGGATTGTGGGGATGAGGGTGACAGAACTGTTGAGTATTTCACACGCCTTTGTGGTATACACAGGTTTTGTGCTTTGTTCTGAAGCTGAAAAAAAAATAATAATTATAACATTCCATCAAAACAGCAAATACTTTGCTGATCTAACAGAACTTTGGAATTTTCTGAGTATTCCACTTATAGAAAGCAAAGTTGGCTTATCAGAGGATTCAGGAATCTTCCAGTTGGGAATAGCATTAGAGCATGTTGAGTGCTGCCTACCTAACTGAATTCTGAAAGAATTCGTTGACATAAGAACATAAGATGAGCTTTGATGGATCCAGCTACAGCCCATCTCATCCAGTATCTTGTCTTTCACAGAGTGGTTCATCAATTACATCTGGCATTGTCATTCAGAATTAAAAGGCAAGATTTTCATTAGTTCTCAGTTCCCTGCATTCTGCCTGTCTTGCAAACCTCGAGGCAGTACTTAGTAGAGATGCCTGAAACTGGTTTGTTTGGTTCATGGTTCACAGCAAACCCAATAGTTTGTGGATGTTTACACTGAATCAAATATGTGTACGTTTAAATACCAAAGAAAAGGACAGACGGACGGACAGACGGACGGACGAAAGAAAGAAAGAAAAAGAAAGAAAGAAAAAGACTGAACCAAAGACCCTACTTACAACTGCAAAGTATGTAAATGAACAGTTTATGTTCTCTGAGTTTTTGCCTTTGGAAAGGGCTTTTCGAAATGAAAAAGGGCATTTCTTGTTTCTGAACCAATTCAAAAATTGAACAGAAACAATTCCTTGTTCAATTAAATAGTTGAAAAAAACCAGTCAAACCAAACTAAACAAGCTAAGAACTGATGACTCTTTGGATGAAATGATAGTAGTAGTAGTAGTAGTAGTAGTAGTAGTAGTAGTAGTAGTAGTAGTAGTAGTAGTAGTAGTAGTAGTAGTAGTAGTAGTAGTAGTACCACCACCAAGCCCAATTCAAGGTGTTAACTTTAACTTTTAAGGCCCTAAATGACTTGGGACCCAAATATCTGAAGGAACGCCTCCTCCCGTATCAACCTGCCTGTGTCTTAAGATTAGGAGGGGAGGCCCTCCTGGTTGTCCGACCACCCTCGGAAGCAAAAGGGATGGGCACCTGGGAGAGGGCCTTCTCAGTGATGGCCACTAGGCTAAAACCATAAGAAAAAGCTAGGGAGGGCAAAGAAACTGCAGAAGAGACAGAAAACTCACTGCTGCTGTTCTGTATTCTAACACACCAGTTCTGTCTAGTATTAGGAGCACGGTCACCTTTCAGTTTGTAACCTATTCCACATCTCTAATTTATGTATCAAGCCTTAAACTAAAACAAGAGCAAAAAGAAAATACTACCACCTACTTAATTAAAGTTTAGGTGTATGTGTGAAAGGCATATGTAGGCAAAATGATTATTATTTTCAACCTTCATAGTAAGTACAGTATTAGCTTGCTTTACTTCAAAAGCTCCCAGAGAATTTGTAAGTATTCCCAAAACATTTAAATTTTCTTTAAAGTTATATGCAAATTTTTCCCTGCAATTTGTTTTCTGAATTTTGCTTTGGGCAAAACTCACTGGAAAGTATGATCGTTGTAAATGGAAATTAATGCCCCTCTTGCACACCTGCTGTTATTCTTCTTCAAAAGGAGTGCAGTTATTTGAACTAGCTTTGATCCTTTACCGATGTTTAGGGTTGTTTCTAAGGGATGGCAAATGAAGTGACCACTGCAAGCCCTAAATTCTGGGTTCTCAAAAAAAAAAAAATCACAGTGTTACAATTATTGGGAACCCCATATACTGCCATTCATCTCAGGCCTTACAACTGTCTATAGATAACCTATTTATCCTGGATTACATTTACTGGAGTATAACTGCCATTTTACATAACAAAGAGGTTCAAATATTTTCAAATGGCAAAGAAGTTTTAATTTATGAAAATTTTGGTAGTACTACAGTCAAGAATGTAACTCCAAAATGCACTCTGCTTCCCAGAAGCTTTAGAAAGCTTCATGCCAAATGACATGGAAGTTCATTGATCTTCCCCACAGTGACTGTAATTTACATAGTAGCATTTCTGACTACAGGACAAGATATAATTGCTTCTTCTGAAAACCTACTGTTCTATTCCAAGATGCCTGCAGGTGAACCAAATGGATGGAAAAGAACAAAAGCCATATGGTTTAACTGGGATGGAAATTAGCACAACACGTTTTCTGGAGAAAATTTCAAAACAGAGGGCACATCTTGCTTAAATTATGGATGTTTCAAGGATGAATAATAATAATAATGGTGGTGGTGGTGATGATAGTTTTGCATCATTTGCTCATACCTAAATAATGTATTGAACTCTATAACTGATTGGTAAAGCAGATTTGGTGATTTAGCTGACCAGCACACTATTCCAAGGTTACGGTGAAATCAAAGAGGCTCAAGATAATTCTAACTATCCAGAAAGTATTTTTACATATAATTTTTTTTGCTGTTTATGATTGGAAGAGGTGGAAAACAAAAACTCTATGTGCTGTACTGATTGTGGAACAGGGAAACAAACAGACAAAGCAACAATATAGCACAACCACCAGATCACTAGTTGGAGTTGGTCTTCGTAGCACATTGAGGATGTTATGATGTATTGGTGTATAGTACGTGCAGGTCTGAGCAAGTATGGGTTTTGTGCAATTGACTGGTGTTGATTTCATCAACCTTGATTTGTTTCAGCTGCTGACCAAGGTCTTTGGGGATGGCAGCCAGTACACTGATCACCACTGGTACCACAAATGTAAGTTTGTGCCAGAATCTCTGCACTTCAATCTTCAGGTCTTCATATTTGGCTGTTTTCTCTTGTTGCTTCTCATTGACTCTACTATCACCAGGCATTGAAATATCAATGCATCACATCGTTTTCTTCTCAACCATGGTCAGATCAGGTGTGTTATGTGGTAAGACTTTGAATACAAAAGTCCCATAATATTTTAATCTGCTCATTTTTACCACTTTTTCAGGCTTGTGATACCTCCAGTTTTTGCATTGTCTGAAGGTCATTTTTGCAAAGATTCCAGCGGATCATCTTGGCCACTGTGTTGTCTTTGTTTATAATCAACCTGCACAATCTTTGTGCAGCAGCTGTGTATATGGCCAAGGCTTTCATCTATTGTCACTTTCTAGTACTAAACCACACTAGGTAGAATCTTCAAAGCTATAGAACTTTAATTCCCAACTTAGAAGACTTCAGGAATGGGAGGTTCCAGTTGTTTGGAAACTGCTATGATTGAAGACTTTCCAACTGTGTCAGTTGGGCAAAATCATATCCAATGCTTGGTATTTTGTTCATAACTGCCATGGTCTGATTGATATCTGAACATAAGAAACCTTCTTCTTATATCAGTCTCAGAGCAGGTTTTTCTACAGAACTACGGCTAATGCCTATTCCCTACTCTCTTCTCTTCTGGAACAAGCAGTCAAGAAATGCAGGTTTAATCACAGTTTTTTAATTGTTTCTATACCAATGTTGCTCTTTTTAATGTTTCCGCTAGTTCTGGTGTATCTAATTGTACTTGATTTGTTTTACACTGCTTTCCTGTGGTTTACAGCAGGGTACTATTTTTGTTTAAGTGCAACCACAATTCAAAGAAAATAAAATAAGAAAATCATGCTAATCCTAATTGGAACTATATAAGGAAAGTTCTTCACTTCCCTACATAGCTGGAAATTCTAGAAAAATGTGCTTTGGGGTTCAATTTCTCTGGGATGAGTGAGAACTAGAGGTGATTTTGCAATATTTGCTTTAATTTAAAACTTACAAAAAGGTAGGGATGTGCACAAATGGGTGGGTTTTTTTGCATTTGAATTCAAGTTGATTCAAATGTCAAAACATTTGATTTGATTCAAATGTTTAAAATTCAAATGCAACAAAACCCGATTTGAATCCGATACATTTGAATCTATTCGTTCAAATGTGAGATACGAACTTGAAGATATGGATGTTGAAAACATTTGTATATGTTATATGTACCTGTATGCATTTTGTATGCATCCCATTTTATCCCGTATGCATCCCATTTTCAATCCATATGATATTCATACAGATAAGTATGATATTCACATAGATCCATGTGTAATACATATGTATCTGTACATTCAAATGATCTGAATCTTTCAAATGAATGTTTTGGAACACTGGAAATGTGTTTGAATGTCTAAATTTGAATGTGAAGACATTCTATTCAAATTCAAATGTCCACATTTGATCGAATTTCAAATGTTTAAAACATTCATGCACATCCCTACAAAAAGGTTTATTAGGAGCAGGCAGGTGCCTTAAAAAAAATTAAGAGAAGCCATACTACTTCCTTGCAAGTAGAAGCACAAGATGTAGTTTGTTTCTTTTCTAGACATAATTCTATGGTGGTTCGTTTTGGTTACCTTCTTCCCTTTTGAAAAATACATCTGCTAGCATATTGTAAGTTCTATGAATCTTTTAATCATTCTTCTGTCAATCACTGCAGTGGGTGGCAATGTGGATAATGACCAGAGCATACTAAACTCCTGGTATAATCTTCCACCACTTTGGTATAATGCAGAGCTGATTAAAAGCAAGCAATCTTGGGCATCAGATCATAACAATGAGATGAAGAATTAATGCACCTTCCTTGACCCACACTACCAGATTCATGCACACAGCTTTATGCACCATTTGCAAGCAATCAGTAAAGTACACAATGCATAGTACATTTAACAACACAAACAGTGCAGCCATAAGACCTCACCATTACAGATAAACTGTTGTTGACAGGTCTATTTCTAGTCTTTAAGAATGGACATTATTTCATAAAGTTAGTGATTGTTCATTCCCAAAATCATAGCAGAAGCCAATCTGGGTTCCTTAGAAAAAGAACAAGGTATGTGCTATGTATATTACTTGCACCATACAAGCACTTGTAGCCAAAGTTGAAATAATTGCCATGCTTATCTTTGTGCTCCACAGCTGTCAGTAAGAAGGTGGTATAACGGATTGTAATAATTTTGCACAGGGTAAGGATAGTCCTTGCAGAAAATGTTTAATTCTAGATGACAACTCCTGCCGAGGCAGTAAAGGGCACATTCTAATAAGGAAACTGCAGAGAGGAACTGGTGATGACTTGCTCACTAAAAGAAAAAAAAAGAGGAAAAATTCTAGCTAGCTCAGCACATAGACTGCAGGGAATAGAACCATTAGAGCAACATGTCAGGCTATGAAAAATACCAATAGATAGAAACATCATACCAGAGGAAATGAAAACACACATACTGGAGTTGCAGTTGGAAACATTTTAGCAGCAGAACATTCAGCAGCAAGTGTTAGTTCCCAGATATATGAAAGGGCGTGGGTGTGTACACCAAAATCCCTTTCAGGCAACTGCTTTCCCTTACTTTCCACTAAACTACCAATCATGTGGAGGCAAAGAAGTCTTGAATCATTCCAGAAGAGACACCTTCAATGTGTTGATTGAAGTCCCTCAACAGGGGGCACTTTTCACTAGCACTAGCAGAGAAACAGTTGGTCAGCAGGTTGAATGGTACATAGACAGCAATCCTGTTCTGTCTCTCAGTCCCAACACAAGGAACAACCCCGCATCTCCAGTCACAGAGTAAAAAAAAAAAGCATTTGCTTTACAGATTATGACAACTCACCAACCCCATCCAAAATACCCTGGTGGACAAATCTGACTGTATGCCAGGCCTCCCAGGTCTCCATAACATAGAAGGCCAGTGCTATTCTCCACAATCACATCAGGAATAAGAGATGGTTTACTTTGAACTGACCTGGGATTAACAACAACATCATCACACTAGAGGGAAGGTTGATAGGCATAACTATTTTCTGAAAGTTAAGAGTCCCTATTATATCTAACATTTAGGAATGTGTACAAATATTCATAACATTCAAAATTTGGGCCAATTCAAGACTTTCAAACTCAAATTGAATGTTACAATCTTTGTATGCTAACATTCAAATATGAATGTTTCTGGACATTCGTATGAATAGTTTGGACATTCGTTAATCTGGGGAAAGATATCAAATACGTATTTGTCTGTATCAGATACGTATCTGTATCAGATACGTATCTATTCATATCAGATACATATTCACTTCCCTTAATCACACACCAAGGCACAAAACTAACTCTGGTTAGCTTGCTCTGGCAAAATGACCTGGGTTCTGCCCAGGTGGTCAACTGTCCAGCACTGGGACTACAGGAGAACCTCTTGACTCTCATCCAGAAGGTACATGTGAACTTGAGACAACCAGAGAGAGTTGAGCCTCTCACACTGCACTCCTTTCCTTTCCTTATCTCCTGTTACTCAGTGGTAGCAGTAAAGGATCAGAACCTGCCAGTGGGCATCTAAGCAGGTTCTAACAGGGTGTGAGGAATTGTTTAGATATTTCATAAATGTTTCATCTGTCTCCAGGAAGGTCATAAATGAAAGGACAGTACTTTACCATTGCTTTAGGGAAACACCAATGTCCTTAGGATATCATTAGGCATTAACCTAATTCCCAAATCACATCTCAGACTTATTTGCATGCCTGACAATCAGAGGATAAGTCTGTCATGGCTCTGAAGCCTACAAGGTTACAAACGAACATTGATACACAGAGAAGCAACAAAAGTAGCAAACATAACTGAATTACAGCCCAATAGCTGGGAAAGCAGAGACAGAAGTGAAGTTTTCTAGGACACAGAAATGTAGGTGCCACAGGAGGAGGAAGAGGAGAAGGAGAAGGGGAAGGAGAAGAACCCGGTATTCCCAGATAAGAGTCCGGCTCCCTAACCACTAGACCAAACTGGAATGAGGATTTAGGACTACATTTTTCTACCCACTCTGTTTTCTATTACATTTGTATCACATTCTTCTTCATTTAATCACCACCACTTTTTTCCCCTTCTTCCTAGTAATGGACAATAAATGCTCTTACCAGCTGTGTTCAAGAAAGAGCCAGAATACACACAAAAGGAACGTCTTCTCCCATATCAACCTGCCCATGCCTGGGAGGCCCTCCTGGTTGTTCCACCACCCTAGGTAGTAAAGGGGGTGGGCACCCAGGAGAGGGCCTCCTCAGTGATGGCCTCCAGGCTATGGAATAGTCTCTCTCTTGAGGTGTGTCAGGCTCCTTCACTGTATAAATTTAGGAAGGTGGTGAAGACACACCTCTTTACCCCAGCCTTTGGTTAAATGGGAATATACAATCTCTTCCCCCTTTACAGACACTGTTACTCTTTCCATATATACTGTTCTATTATATGTCTGATTAAGTGTTATTACCTGCCCTGAGAACTTCGGGTATAGGATGGGATAGAAATACAAACAAACAAACAAAAAGTCACCACCGTGATGCTGCTGGAAATAATTTCCTTGTGGCAAATGCTTTGTCCTTGCACACAGTGGCTATAAGAATTTACAATTGAGTGTTCAGTGACCTCATTTCAGGTTTTTGCACCCTTCTGACAGTTTTCCTGCACAAGGTATTGTTAAACCAGTTTCTCCCAGTAAAAATTGCAACTGTGTTGGAATACACATCACCAGGCCTGAAAGGCCATTCACCCTGCAAAGTACCAGCTGCCTTGTAATCACATAATGTAATCATAACAAGTAAAGTTCCTGAACTGGGACTCCATGCAACACAGAAGAACAGTCGTGATAAGGGTAGGTCTGATGTGCTCACATGGAGTATCTGGAGTTCTATGATCAGCACATGTATAACTGTTTTCCTTTGTTCTTCTGACAGCAAAAGAGAACCAATGTAGAAGAAGTAGTAGTGTACCTGTATTCATATATTAGTGGTTAAGTTGTTAACCTGTATACTTTTTAAGTACTCATGCATTTAACCAGTATATCCATGCATTTATTCAGTACATATTCTGCAACCATAAAGCAATAAAACCTTCCTTTTGAAATGCAACCAAGTCTCTATTTGTGCATGTGAACTCCAAGCTCATATGCTATCCGCTGTACATTTGCCACGTGCAAGCTGTTACCTTTCCAAGTTCCAACAGGTATTCCAATGTAGTATGCCTGGGCTGAGCCACTAGACAATAAACACTTCCCTAACATTCCAGGATCAACTGAAGCTTCAGCCATGAATTTTGAGGCACAGTAAATAACCCAACAAAGCCAACAGATAAACTTCCTTTACTGAAAGAGATATTAGATCACACACCTGCTGAGCTGCAGCACTTATCTGGATGGCAGGTCAGTGACACAGACATTTAACTTTCCTTGCAAGACCATAGAGAGGATCAAGACATGAACACATGCACACCGCTTTGAGATTGCTGAGTAAGCCAGACATACACCTGCATGGCTGCCCGCATTTTCACACAGAGAAATACTGTACAATGCCTGCATCCTCCACTACAAACATGGCAGGGATACCCCCGCCCGTTCCTCATTGTCTTTGTTTTACTTTGCAATGCCCTGATCAATGCTGAATTCAACCCAAGTCCCAGTTTGTTCCATAGTATTTACTTGCCAGAAGTGTCTTTAGGACTGCAGATTCAATGCATATACTTTCCTCACAATCAGTTTCATGATGTATAGGAAAGAAACGCAATAATTAACAGCTCATATTAATAATCTCTCAAACTAAAACATAAAAAAAGGTCAGAATAACAATTGTGATTTACCAGGAACTGGCACCAGAAAGTCACAATAAGCTTCTGCATGCTAAACAGGAACAGTTACAATGCATGTAAGCAGCTTATATTACCTTTGAGCAGAGAGAGACTTCCTCTAAGAAACTAGGAAAGGTTTTTAGGGCTTAGAATTTTCAGAAAAAGCTTATACTAGGCTTGCACCTGGCAACATTTATACCACACAGGTGTAGTCTTTTAGACATGCAGCCATTACAAACGAACTACAAAATGGCTTTCAGCAGCCCAACAAAGGTAGCAATCTTTGAAGCAAGGTACATATTTCAATGCATGTGTGTGTGTGAGAACTAGGGTTTTTGTTTTTGTTGTTGTTGTTGTTTTTTCTTGCAGTATGGCAAACAGCATCTCTGAGTAATGCAAAGCTGTTGCTCAGGACAGGCAGTGCAATTTCCATTATCTCTAAGAATGCAAAACAAGATTTAGAAGCAAGCTCACTTGTATGAGATGTCATACTGAAAAGCAAAATTACTACTGCTTAATACTGCATGACAGCAGAAATTGCTTTATAGTATAACCCCATTTCATTGTGCATAACTGTTACGCATCCTTAAGGTTTTCCATTGTAGCTGTTTTGGCTCAAGCGATGCCATTATTTGGCATGGACAGTCAGAAAAGTATGTTAACCTGATCACTGGACTTGGGAATTAGAAGATTTTAACATTTATGCTTCAGCTATAGCCTGGCCTTTGTGTTTGTAGTCTTAAAGGGTCTCCTGAGCATTCTTCCAGTAAGGCCTGAATTGATCAAGGTCTCACTTTAGGCTTTCTACTGTTTAAAATGCCTAGGAGAGGAGAATAATACTACACAAAAACGTGCTCAGTTTTTTATAGGCACAGCTGTGTGTAGTGGTGGTCCGGTCTAGCCTTAATACCACAATGGTTAACCAGTTGCTTACCCTCAGAATGTGTCCTATAAAGTGCCTTATTCTCTCTACATCTGGTCCTCTTTAACAGCAAACCTTCAGACAGTGAAAGGAATGAGAATGAAGTCACCAGTCCAAGAGGAAACAGGGGACTGACAAAAGCCTACAAGATTCTGATAGAGATCCTAACTGTGACATGATCCTTCCACCCTGAGAAATTCAATCCTCTGGCACAGAAAGGGCAATTGCCACTCGGCTACTTCCTAGACGAGCATTTGTGACAGCACCAGGCACCCACAGGACTATTCTGCCCAGAGTCTACTTTCTGTTAAGCGCTGATAACCAGAGAGAAAAACAGAGGGTGTGATCACCCAGAACGTTTTGGGAGCATTTATTTCCAAAGGATCGTCCAATTTGTGATTGCAAGAGAGGGAAAAACAGAACAAAACCTTGTCTAGCAAGCCCTCTGTAACAACGGCCTGTCATTCATTGTGTGTATCTGGCCAAATTTTTATGGATCTGATTGCCTGGTGGCAGCAGCAGGCCGGGATTGCTTCAGGAGCTTCAAAGCCACCCCACTCCATCCATCACAAACTGAGATTTGCCCCATGAGTGGGGGAAATCCCATCTGCAAAAGGGACACACAAAAAGAGCTATTGGGACAGGGTAAGCCAATTCCTTTAATTTTTCTTTTTGTATGTCTCAGGGATCTCAAAATTATCCCAAGAAGCACCCTAAAATGCCTGTCTGGACACACCCGGAAAATGTGTTATCTGAAATGCAGCCTGTGCCCTGATCTGTAACGTCTGGGACTTTGGATATATCTGGAGACACTAGTTAAACAGGATTCTTGAGGCAAAAGAAGGAACAGTACAGCCAAGGGAAAATAAGGAATCAGAGAGAAGAAAGCATGCAGTTTTTTCCTTTGATAACAATTTTATTAGAAGTTATAAAGGCAATCATACTGTGGGTGCATTAGCAAAGACGTGTAATGACATTTTAATCCAATTGTCTCTAAACATGAGAAAAGGGATGGACATTATTGTAGTAAACTTTAGTCTGAGTGAAATTAACAAAAATTAAAGTCATGGGCTGCAGAAAATAAAGGAAGTATGGTGATAATGTAGTATAATTTTCTTCTTACTTTTTCTTTCTTTTCTTTCTCTATATTTATTCATTTATACCCCTTTTTTCCACGTGCAGTAAAAGATCTGGATCTTCAAGATCTGGATCCTGGAGATGGGGTCCTCCAGGAAGACCCAGTGCATCCCACAGGCCTTCTAGCTTACCGAATTGGAATAGGTGCTGTACAGGGTGCCATAGGGATACCAAAGATCCCTTTTCCAGCTCCGTTTGACAGAAGCCAGAAGTGGGCAGGACAGAGAGGCAACACTTCGTAGCTGCCTACGCAGCAGCTACGAAGCCTGTGCTTCATGGTGGCACTGCTGGATCGGAGCCTGAAGATCCCACTGTGGACACGTTTAAACAGGTTGACATGAAATCTGGATTTAAGAGCCTGAAGGACCCAGGAAATCTGGATTTCCTCTGCCCTTGTGGGGACAGGGCCTTGTGGATGGGGCCTTCCATGGGGTCCCACAGGTAGCTGGCCAATCAGAGCCGGTGGTGCACACAGACGCACAATGCTGTCGGCTGGGCCTGCACCATCAAACCCGGCAATGAAGAGGTAAGTGGTGTGCATGCGTGCATGTCCCTGGGTATGACTGTGCCCGGGGTGGTGCCTGGGGGGGGGGGGGTTCCTACAGACTCTAGGGGACATGATTGCATCACACAGAGCCTGCAGGAACTGGGGAAGGGACCACCCCTGGGTTGAACCTGACCCAGGGCCCGCAGCTGTTCCAGAGGGAGCATGCAAATGCTTTCCCTCTCAAACAGCTGTGGGATGTCCCGGGATGGCTGGGAACGGGTATAGAGCACGATTTCATGCTCTACACCCAGAACATGTGTAGGATGTCCTAGGACGGGCTGGGGTGGTTCCGAACGGAACCGCCGGCCCAGCAGAGTGAATGCTCCGTCCCAGGGAATCCTACGCACTTTCCGGAGGCCCTCGTACGAATACACTCTACCTGGATACCAGTAAGTGCAGAAAGGGCCAAAGCCTGAAATTTCAGATGCCAAGAAGCAAAAGAAGTTAGGCCAAGATAGGCAGCTGTCATATGGATAGCTGTTGGTAAGGTCCCCACTATTTTGACCAAATTGCTTAATTCCAGTCAAAAGTGTGGCTTGTGTTCCATGCAAATGTGTGGATTCGGTAAGCAGCCTAGAGACTCATAGATCATCCACTTCTGCTAGAATATATTAACTGAATATATATTAAATCTAGAAAGCAACACAGTCATTTCTTCAAAAGTGTCGGAGGACCACAAATGCCATGCCAACACCCAGGCTTTGTTCATATAGTGCTGCTAATCTATCAGACTGGTTATGTATCGCCTTCCTCCAATCTCTCTTCTTTCACACACTCTGCCTCTCTGCACCCTCATCCCCCTCTTCTTTCCTCTCCAGAACTCCAACGTTTTTGAAATACCAGTTCCTCTTATCAACATCTCATGAACTCCTTTGATGTTATTTTTGTTTAAATCATCAGTTTATCTGTTTCTTAATTTACCAATTAATGCAGCCTGAACATTGAGAAATCGTTTGCAAGCTTCCAAAATGATGCCTTTGGGACACACTTTTCATCTTGCTGGTGGTTTCACTTCCTGTATATCAGTACGCAGCAATTATCACAGTGGGATGTCCCTTGGCACCCAAAAAAATTAAAACCCTCAGCTTTCTCTTGCCATAAGTCTAAGACCATTACCGTGTATACGCCAACTTCAAATTGCTGCATGACCATTAATGGAAATCATTGGTCATAAAAGATTAATTTCATTACATTAAAAAGAAAGAAAGCCCAGTGCAGGAACTGCATTAAGAAGAAGCAGGAAGCAAACTTCACTTTCCCCCAAAAAAATAAAATCAGTCATGCACTAATCTAACAGTAAGATTTTTTTTTAAAAAAAGAAAACAACCCACATTTAGTTCAATATTAAGTAATTAGCTATAAGGCAGTCCTAGTTATCAAGCCATTTCAAAACTAAAGCTTTTTATCTTGAAAACACACGTTATTAAAAGTGCATTCATAGAAGAGCAAACAGGGAGTGTTGATGTCTATGTGGCTGCCATCAAGGGATACAAAAATTAGATATTTTTATGTGCTGTATGATTTTGGCATGTATTCATTCATTAATATATTCTCCATTAATTTATAGCTTAGTAAGTATTTGAAAATTGTATCCTTGAAGGGGTTTTCTGTTTAAGCTATGCATTTTTACAGTGTTTTTTTTTAAAAATATCCTGTTACTAGACCAGTAACACACATAACACTTTGTGAGTTTGTTCCCACTCAAGGAATAAAACGCTATTTACAATGCTATTTACAACACTATTTAAAGTGCTTTAAAATGAAGCAAATGAGCATCTGGCAATCACAATCAACCCCGAATTGTACCCCCACACTTCAAACACTTCCAAAAAACAGATTGGGGGAAGCAATTCTTTCCCCTCCTCACCCTTTTCCCACCCCTCTCTCCCCATTGGCTTTGATCCCATGATGTGGGGAATCCCAGCCCCCTCCATCCTGCTTTTGCTGCCCCTGTTTGATTCCACAGAATCAAAACCATTCTGAATCAAAAGGGAGAGGAAAAGGAAAAAGTCTCCATTTGTCAAGCCAAGCCAAACATTTCCAGAAATACTGCAACATATTGCAGGTGGGGGGGTAGAGAAAGAGAAAAGAAAAAGAAGCCCTTCCACTCTGCTCCCAAAATGCAGCATATTGCAGGAAGAATTATTTTTTAAAAAATTCAACTCGGTCCCCTAGCCATCCTTTCTTTTTTTAAAAAAAGGCAATAGCAATAAAAGGTCATTCAAGCACTAAAAGATCTTACACTCTCTCTCTCTCCCACACACACACACAGAGCAATGCAAAAGTGAAACTTGAAAGGAAGAATCTTCTCTTCTGATCTCGTGTATGTGCATGTGTGATCGCATCTGTCTAGAAGAGGCACAGCAACCTCCCAAATAAGCCCGGCTTGCTTGTGCTTTTGGAGATGCATGGGCACAAACACATGCAGAGAGAGAGCTGTCTCTAGTGTCTTTCCTCCCAATCAATCTCTTTCTCTCTCTCTCTATCACACACACACACACACACTACTGCTGCCTTGTTGGCGGAAAGGGAAGAACAGCTTTGTTGCCTCCTATCTTTTGCTTTTCAGAGAACCAAAAAATGCTGGCCATGCGGTAACATTGTTATCAGTATACGTGGGTGGGAATGAAAGTGTGAAGTATTATTGAGTGAATTGCTACTTTGTTATCACTGAAGTGGCTAGGTAAAAATCTGGCAATGGGCTGTCCTGCTGGGAGAAACCCCACCCATTTCATGACAGATTTGCCTTGATAATGTTGTAGCATTCCCACAGCAATAAGGAAGAAGCATTTTAAAAGCAAAAACGGAAAAAAAATACCTTAAAAACAGGTGTTTATTCCATGTTTTAGCCACATAATCCTCAAAATACCCCTGAAACTGATTGGGAAGGGGATGAAGAGGATCCAAACTGTTTTTAAACTGCTTTAAAGTGTCAATGGGAACACAGCCTGTGAAAATGAGAGCTCTGTTTCTCTGTTATAGGGATGTGCACAAACCTATTTGCAGTGATTTAGTTCAAACCAAACAAAACCACAAGAGCGTTGAACTGGTTCATTTTGAACTGGTTCGGGTTGTTTTGGTGGTTTGTCAAAACAGTTGTTTATTCCTCTAAACATTGGAAAAGGTCTAAAATATACCAGAAACATTGCCAAACCAGTTCTGTTTTGGAATGCATTGGCATGAACCTGGGGGTTTATAAACTGCATTTCAAATTTGAATCAAAACCTCAAACTGTCATGGGATTCAGTTTGAATTCAAACTATATGAGCCCCCTCCCCCCCCTGGTTTGTGTTGGACTAGTCTGGGAAAAAAAATCATATCTGTACTGTATTGTGCAAGATAAACGGAAACTGAAGGGTAAATATGCTCTGATCCATTAATTAGCCTGAAAAGTGACAACAAGGAAGAATAGAAGAAGAAGAAATGAAATTCTGCAATATCACCTGTATTTATTAAGTGTTTGTCTCTGCATTCAGATCTCTGGTTAAAATGTAACCAAGGAATCAAACCGTGGATACAAAATCTACAATGGGCAAGAAATTTACAGTAATTCTTATGTGCAAATTAAGGGCATAATTCATACAAATCTGTGTTCAACCACTGCATGGATAGCCTGATTCTGCCCTTATTCCCTTGGAGAAATTTACCTAGTCCTGTCCTGGGCTGTGATCACACCCATAGGTCAAGATGGCTTCTAGCTGTATTCTCCCTGCCTTGGTCAGATTCTTTCTTTCTTTCTTTCTTTCTTTTTTGCAGGGATCATCCTGGGAGCAGGCTGTCCCTCCTCAAGCTGGCTTCTCGGGAGTCCACTTTTACAGAGGACTCAAGCCATCTTGGAGAGCCAGCCCATTTTCACTTCCCCTGTGAGAGCACAGAACCAGGCTACAGGGGCTGAAGCACCCTGGGAGGGGTAGACGCAGCCATCATTCCCACTCAATGCAATCCCTCTTCCTTGCATCCCTTTCCACTTCTGTCACCGTTCCTAGGATGGCCCCCTCTCCCATCCTGCCCCTTTGTTACAACTGCAAGCTTGCAGACTAGCTTCAGTTCAGTTTCTTAATAGGAAGACCTAGATCAACCAGGTGTGCTCATGGCCCTAGTCCAAGCTCAGCAGATTATGTCCACATTATGAGACCTCAGTGCCAGACAGCAATGTGGAGGTACCCTCCCTGTTCAACTCAAATAAAGCATACTTCTGCTACAGTTGCCACACACATCTATCAGTCCCTGTCCCTGTCACAATGGCATATCTGGTGTGAAATGGCACAGCTGTGCCATTACCATGTTGGAAGATCATCTTCAAAACATGAATAAGGAATGATGGAAAATGTTGCAGTCTTATGCATGCTTTGAAGAGGGAAATGTGGTGTTTTTTTTCTAGTTCCAGACCAGGTGTAGAAGTGTTGATGCCTAGATTGGAATAGATGGCACTAATGCACTATTTATTTATTTATTTGCATTTTTATCCTGCCCTATATACGGAGATCTCCAGTCGGGTAACAACACGAGCAACCTTTTCAGTCTGGGACCTTAATCTCTGGACCAGAACCATGAAAGTCCCATGTAGAAGAAGCAAACTGGAAAGCAGCTTGTTCAAGTATACCAGGCAAGTGTTTTCTAATACTGTATACCCTCTGATATTTCCTCTCCTTTTTAAAAAAATCTTTTTATTAGTTTTTTATTACAATTGCTTTAAACCCCCCTCCCCCCCTCCCCCCGGGTAATATATAATTCCAATTTTTTTATACATTGAAAAGGCTACACAATTCATAATACTACATCGAGAAAATTAAACGTAACTTCATTTTCTCACTTTCACTCCTAAGCTTATTATCTAAATATATTTTAACTATCATCCATTTTTGTTTACATATTCTAACCCTATCCAAATTACTTATATTATTCATACGACTATTCGATATTTCTACTGCTATCACATTAATTAAATAATTATAATTATATTTCCTCTCCTCTAATATAGCATCAATGACATAAAAATGTCCCTTTTCACATATGGTACAAAAAAAAAAAAGCAATGGATACTTGGGTGCATTTAATTTAGATTACATAATGTTGATATCCCACTCACGGTACTCCTGTCGACATGACAGCATCAGTTGCTGGGTCTACATCATCTCATGAAATTGATGTGACTCTGGTATCACAATATCTTGACAAGTGTTTTTTGAGACATGGTACAGGTACAAGACTGAACACTGCTCAGCTGTGATGCATGGAGTTAGCCACTTTGATGAAAACTGAAAGTGATTAAAAACTAGCTGTTATACACCTACATAACATACATACCCAAGAAGCCATTAAGTGGAGCTAGACCAAACATTACTGTTCGTCCAAATGCTGACAAATGCTGCCAGACTTCAGCTTCTGGATTAATGCAGTTGAAGGGAAACTGATCAAATTTGCTGATGACACAAAGCTAGGGGGGATTGCAAACACCAGAGAAGAGAGAGAGAGGATTCAAAAAGATTTAGAGAAACTCGAACAATGGGCTGCAACTAATAAAATGGTATTTAACAAAGAAAAATGCAAGGTTCTGCACCTGGGCAAGAAAAATGAAAAAAGCACATATACAATGGGAGGAATTCGGCTGAGCAGCAGCGCATGTGAAAAAGACTTGAGTGTCCTGGTAGATCATCAACTGAACATGAGTCAACAGTG
Source organism: Aspidoscelis tigris stejnegeri (assembly GCA_023333525.1). Lineage (NCBI taxonomy): Eukaryota > Metazoa > Chordata > Lepidosauria > Squamata > Teiidae > Aspidoscelis > Aspidoscelis tigris. The sequence continues at coordinate 11,765,874 of JALMGA010000006.1, read as the reverse complement.
CGAGGCAGCTGCAAAAAAGGCAAACGCAATCCTGGGGTGTATTAGGAGAAGCATAGAGTCCAGATCACGTGAAGTTATTATCCCCCTCTATTCTACCTTGGTCAGACCTCATCTGGAGTACTGTGTCCAGTTCCGGTCACCCCAGTTTAAAAGAGACACTGACAAGCTGGAGCAGGTTCAAAGGAGAGCTACCAAGATGGTGAACGGTCTGCAAACCATGTCCTATGAGGAACGGCTTAAGGAACTAGGAATGATTAGTCTATCAAAAAGAAGACTGAGAGGAGACATGATAGCTGTCTACAAATACCTCAAGGGTTGTCACAGGGCAGAGGGATCAGCCCTGTTCTCACTCTCTCAAGGAAGGACTAGAAACAATGGGGTGAAACTGCAGGGGAAAAGATTTAGTTTAGATGTTAGGAAAAAATTTCTAACAGTAAGAGTGATCAACCAGTGGAACAGGCTGCCACGGGAGGTGGTTGGTTCCCCTTTGATGGAGGTCTTCAAGCAGAGACTGGACGGCCATCTGTCTGAGATGGTTTAGGAGATCCTGCCTTGAGCAGGGGGTTGGACTCGATGACCCAGGAGGTCCCCTCCAACTCTACCATTCTATGATTCTATGATTCTATGATTCATATTTGCCTCTAAATCATAGGTCCCTACCTTGTGGCTTAGGAGAAAGTGTGAATCAGGTGTCATCATGGCAATATCTGTCTTTTTTTTTTCTTTACTGACACATGTGAACTAATATACCAACAGAGGTTAAACACCTTCACAATATCACCACTATTTTAAACAGTGTAATGAAATCTGTGTTTGGATTATTTTGATTTCATTTGATTTTTTTAATTATTTTTTTTATAAAACTGGCATTGGTTATGGTTAGACAGTAAGGACACAGTATTTGGCTCTCAGAGCAACTTGCCTGTTGTTTGTTTTTGAATAGTGCATTTTTGTACCCATGCATGGGCCAAAAATGTCCAGTGTTTCCAAGTTAAGCCATCTATTCCTTATCTTCCTGGACATTGCTTTGCAATTCCTTCCTTCCTTCCTTCCTGCCTGCCTTCCTGCCTGCCTTCCTCTCTCTCTTTCTTTCTTTCACTGAACTTTGTAACCCATTTATTTTGAAGGTATCTTCCTTTTTCTTTCCTGAAACTAGTTAACCCTCTAAGGTCAAGTTCCCACTCAGCAATTTAATCTAGTTTTAAACCACAATTTTGTTTTGTTTGTTTGTTTTTAATCAGAAGCATGGTCTGATTTTTTTGCATTTCCACTGTTACCTTATAATATGGTCTCAATCTCCATTCTTCAGTGCCTGGCTGGGGAGAAACCCCCTCCCCGATCTCTTCTCCTTCCCTCATCAAAAGTGGAGTCAGCAATTGGACACTGACATATGCTGACCTCATTGAGGTGGGCAATTCAAACTCCACCCTCTATATAAACCTGCCCTCACATCAGATCACGGAGTTCTTTGGCAGCAGTTTTTGTTCACCTCCCACCACAACCTTGTATCCACCATAGCACAACTTCTTTCTCATGTTAGCAACGCAGTAGAACATTAAATATCACTTTTCCTTTTCTCTTCTTTGTGCTAGATTGGTATAGCAGAGCAGCGTGAAATAGCAGGGAGTGAGGCAAAGGGGGTGGATGGTAGAGGCAATCACGGAAGGAGGGAGGAATCCTATCACATTCAAAGTGGTTCTATTTGTACGAATGCAAATTTTGTTCATCTTTTGCTTTCTGTGAATTGAACATTTTTTTAAAAAAAATCATGCATATTTCTAATACAAACTTTTTTTAAAGAGCAAAAATATAATAAACATGAATGGTTTGATCAACAACATTCCCCGGTTTGGCTTAAATTGAACCAGTTCCTTCAAACAGGGTAGATCAGTTCAAATTAAGCATCTTCAAACATTTCAGTTTGATTTGAACTTTTAAACATAAAGCAAACTTTGCACATCTCTATAAGCTAGTATGCAGGCTGCACAGTTACTCAACATATATTTAGGTTCTGTGCAAACAAGACAAAACACATGTGTTCACACTTCATGCGTTTATGCAGAACTGTGAAGCAGAACTTTTTAAAATGTGAATAAAAAAACCTTTAAAAAAACCAACAACAGCTCATTGTTCTGTGGAAGGGATTTTCTTAAATAATTCTTGTTCATGAAGTATTTTCTCTTTGGGCTTCTCTGTAATAGAGAAATAGAGAAACAAAGAAAGAAGAAGAGAAAGCCTGCTTCATCTTCAGGGTAGAAAAATGTGTTGGAAGGAATGGTATCAGCAAGAGATATGGACACATATTTGAATGCATTCGAAATCTGATTGAGTCAACCAAATTTTGACTTTCAAATTTGAATCGAATGTCCTTAAATTTGAATGTAAAGTTTTGATCCGAATTTCAAATTTTGTATCTATTCTAATTATTTGGACATTCACAAGTGTACGGGTTCATTCATGATGTGTACTTGAAGATTCACATCTTTCCCACATCCATACGCATTCGTATGGATTGATACAGGTTGCATACGGGATAACTACAGGATGTATACGGATGTGTATGGATGCGTATGGACAAGTACAGACCCAGGGAAGATGCATACGGGTATCTACAAATGTTGTTGACATTCGTAGGTGCAAATTTGAATGAAAAATTCAAACAAATAGATTTGAATTTGCTTAATTCGAATTGAATCTGCTTAAATTTGAATTTAAATAATTTGAATCGAATCAAAATTTTGAGTATTTGAATTTTTGAACTGAACTCAATCCTGAAAATTGCATTCGTGTACACCCCTAGTGCCAGCAGAGGATGACATCGGCAAACAGGCATTTGAGAGATATGGCTGTCATGTTACTGCATAATCATTCAAGTAAAGTTTAGCTCAGGGAAGGACAAATGACTCTAAGGCCAATCTGGACAACCTGTTCAAACTGGGGTGCTGCCCTCAGACCTATGTGTCACCTTCATGCCATATGAAACCTGGACTTTCAGGCTGTATACACTGTACACAGTCCAATTCCTGGCTGATTTTTTAAATATTTGATTGATGAAGATGGGCAAGGAATTTGGCCGTTGTTCCAGGTAGTGGCTTAAAATTCTTGTCAGTTTGGCAAAGGCCATCCCATCCTCATGCTGGCAGCTGCACCTGCCATTTCCATATGGATGAACCATCTACAGTAATTGTTTGCAAGACAGACTAAAGAGCTGACTCTAGTTCAGAATTATGTTCCTCTATTCAATAACATTTGTCAAACTTGTTCCTAGTCACTTTTGCCTTAGACAAAAATCTCCCTTTTATAACTGTCAAAAATATCACCTAGAAAATTATAATGGCAAGGGATATAGAGCAAGGGAACATGGAGGGTGGAAATATCCAAATATGTATCATGTATCTTATCCCAGATACATGAAGTATTTATAGCAGCTCCTGCCTCTCCATCTTGGTAGCAAGAAATTGAAACTAAAGAAATACCTGGATTTATCAGACCTCCATTTTTACTACATATTCTAAATCACTCAGCAAGATCAAAAGCCCTTGGTTTAGATGCATGCATGTATCAAATATTGTACAAATAAAAGGATAAACTTATTCCCTTCCTCTCCCAAATTATGATTTTGAGACATCTTCCAATTTTAAAACACATTCTGTTTCATAAAGGTTGGAATTTGTTTGAATCAACTAATTTAATTAAGATAAAAGAAAAGCATTTAAAATGGTTTAGGAAATACTTATTTTCATGGTTTAAAACTACAACTTTCCATTCTGTCCTGATTTTACAAAGAATTCTGTCTTATGACTTAACTTTGACGAAGACTTTAAAAATCTCATGGAAATTCTTAAAGGTCAAGCAGGCCTAATCTACCTAGTACTACTAAAGATCACTGATAAAAGCTCTCATGGTTTATTCAGTATGGCAAATAGATTTAGGGGTGACTTATTCTTTGGAACAATGATCTTCAATAACCTTTCTTATTCATAAATATGTTCCAAAGTGTAGGAAACATTTTTCAAAAGAAAAATTATAGATGATGTCATACTCCAGTATTATTATCCCAAATGGTACCAAATTTCTTTATTTCTTTATTTATATTTCTATCCCATCCCATGCCCAAAAGTTTCTGGGTGGGTTACAATCTTAAAACAGCAGATTAAAACAGAATATACATTAAAACACTTTAAAAATTCAACAACACTAATTTCTCACTCATGTGTTGGCATGGATATATGTTCCATCTGTAGCTGGTAAAAAAGGGGTGGGTTTCTTATTAATAGCTGCAAAATGTATAATAGTGAATAGCTAGAAGGATGAAAATAAATTCACTATCAGTAATTGGTATAACTTAGTATATAACTTTATATGCCCAATAAATTTATTACTTTTCAATTATGTATTATTAATGGTCATATACTCCCCCCAAAATATCATTTATTGAGCTATGTTTACCTTAGAATAAGCTGTTGTGCTATCTACTGCAATTAAAATTTATAGTATACATAGAAATATAAAATATTTTTCTTTTAATCCTTTTTCTGCTTATTAAGAATTTTAATATGTCTACAGTAATTATAAAATAACTACTTGATTTATTTAGGGAGACAGCTTGCTAAATATGGAAATTATATTTATATTTACCCTGTATACATTTACGTATTTTGAATTGGGCTTTTTTTTTTTTGTATTGCACTTTATTACTTGTTTAGCAATTATGTAATTTACCTTTAACACTTTTTATATATCTAGTTGTTTTGTATATTAAACTGTTTTGAATAAAATTGTCTCAAACTGATTCAGTCATGCATGAATAGTTTGCATGCTAACTGAACCATTCTGTTGTTCAGGGGAACCGTTTCAAGTTGAACCCAAAGCGAGGGTGTTGTAATGAACCAAGAAAGCCATTGAGAACCAACGCTGGTTTGCTATAGTTCACTTGGTTCACATGCAAATTAAACCAGTTTGTTGTTTGAACAAAAATAGTTTGAACTGAATCCAAACCAAGGGCAGTTGGCTGGATTTGAATCAAACCACTAAATTTCAGTTCATGCACATTCCTATTTCTGTAAGTTATGTTTAAAAGGTTTTTTCTGTTTTAAGACTATTGTATCAGTTTTCCTCAGACTCATAAATAAATGAAAAACAGTAAATCTCTCTCACACATGGACAAACACACGGAGCAGTGTGTGTGTTTTTTTACATTATATATGTAAAATATAATCCACTTCCAAACATGACATTAAGACAAAATTTCTCCTTATTTATGGAGATTCTTCATCACCTCCCAGTATGCTTCTCTCCATGATTTTTATACCTGAGATGAAGTGAATTTGTTTTTATTTGTAATATTGATAATGTATTTTTCTATGGATCTTCTTTGAGATGGCTATGCAATTGCAAACAATAAACAATAAGAGTTAGAAAAATAACATATTCTGTTATATTTTTCTCTGCCTTTTTCTCAAAGTGTGGCTCCATCCCATTTGGTCATCCCAGCAACCTTACAGGATGGTTCATTCAGTAAGGCTGATTGGGAACTCAGGTGTCTTCAGTGGTGCTCTCACACTGGCATAATCTTGAATCTTGAACGGGTGAAAGCCATCAGAATACTAGATTTTGCATGCTAGCTCTCTATGGACAGGCAGGTTTTTTTGTTGTTGTTGTTTTAAAACATCTTAATTACCTATCAAGTGATACAATCCCTTTTACTTAATATGATCATTGGAATGAGGAGTGGAGCCCAGAAAAAGCATTATTTAAATCAATCTCTCTCCTTCTCCATCTACTCAGTCATGCAATGAACTAATTCAATTCAAATGTTAAATTGGTTCAGCAGACTGGCAAATCAGTTTGTTGTTTTAATAAGGTTTTAAAAGCCCTGTGGAAAGGGCAGAAATACTGCCAAACCCTATCCATTTCAAGGTGACTTGGCATGGGCTGAAGTGGTTTGTGAGCTTCTATTTGAACCTCAATGAGTTCAGTTTGAATTATAACCAAAACCTAGAACCAGCAGAGGGATCAGTTCAAACTTGAGCCATTGAACACCCTTCCCTCCTGTTTATGTCAAACTTATTTTTAAAGAAGGAGCAGTTTGGCACATCGTTACAATTGCTAGGCTGTCAATCCATTTTATGGGATTTGCAAAATTATGGGCAAATTGCATTTTATGTAAAATTTGCAAAAAGAATCCATAAAAATACGGTCAACATAGTCAAATGTCTTTTAAATATCAGCTGAGAGAACTGTTAGGGGAGACTGCATGTGGTGCTCTGTGTGTGTGTGTGTGTGTGTGTAGAGAGAGGTTTTTTTTTTCAAATTCTCAGTTAAACTGCATCTATTTGAACTTCCTCTTTATGAAAATAATCAGACAAGACAACTTTAAAGTGGGCAACTACTCAGATATGTAAAATAGGCAACTACTCAAAGAGTCCTTAGGCCTTTTTGCACTAAGCCAGAATGGCTGTAGTGCACTTAGGCTAGGACACTCTGGGATGCTTTCCCCATTCACATGGAGGCAGGAAAGGAACACATCTACACATGATGCATTGCAACATTTTAAACCAAATATAAACATATTAAAACAATAAATGTGTTTGAAAGGAGGGGGAAGCTATATCCCCATTTAGTGAATGTTATAAATTCAACTCTTCTTAAAAGACATCTGACCATAAATAAAAGTCTCCTGCAAGTTTGTTTGTTTTTACCTGCTGAAAAGTAGGTAAAACTTATAATATAAAAGGCTATTGTGTTTCATTGTACCTCAGCCATATGTCCACACAAACACAGAGTGGACAGTAGAAGAATGTGACTGAATGAGGAGCAAATGTGGTAGAAAGATTCCATTCCCCCTGTCTCCCATATTCATAAAGAAGCAAAGCTGCAGGAAAACTACTGTAGATTTGACAAAGCACAGGGATTTTCCCCCCTGCAAGCACATGTTAAAATTAAGTATTCAGCTTTCTCCTTCCTGAATCCCTCTTGGTAATTTGACTGGCTCATGATTTGCCCCACACCAAGATCTGCCTGACTACCCCATTAGCATTGTAGCTTATGGCTCTTTTCCATGAATCTGCATATCCCATTATTGCAGTTCACAAATCCTCAAAATCATATTCAAAGTTCCTATCCATGCTTAAACATGAAGCGTTTTATAGTCTTCATCTGGGTCACAGATTCATTTGCTAACTTTGCTATCAAATCCCGACTTCTTTTAATAGACCAAAAACTTTGCTAACAGACGCTTTTCCCTTCACATTTTAGTACCCTGTACCCTCAGGGAGAAAAAAGAAATTGAAACAATTTGAATTGTTAACAATCAGGGTTTTTTTTGGAACTGAAGGAAAACACATTTGAGTAAAGTTAACCACTGCCCCCCCAAAAAAATACTTATATCATCCAAGTATAGTACAACTTCTACAGTATTTGCAGCATATATTTCTGTTTCACTCGAACCCTAGGCCCTAAAGCCACACATCACACCGGTTTTAGAAGGACTGCATTGGCTGCCAATTTACTACCGAGCCCAATTTAAGGTGTTAATTCTGACTTATAAGGCCCTAAATGACTTGGGCCCCAAATATCTAAAGGAACGCTTTCTCCCATACCAACCTGCCTGTGCCCTAAGATCTGCAGGAGAAGCCCTCCTGGTGGTCTCACCACCTTTAGTAGCAAGGCTGGTTGGCACCCGGGAGAGGGCCTTCTCAGTAATGAACCCCAGGCTGTGGAATGGTCTCCCCCTTGAGGTGTGTTGGTCTCCTTCTCTGTTTATGTTCAAAAAGACAGTGAAGACGCACCTCTTTGCTTAGACTAAATGTCAGCCATGTTTCCCCCACTGTAAACACCACTCTTCTAATTGATATTGTTTTGTTTTTAACATGTTGGATTTTAGAAGCTGTGATGGTTTTTATTGTTTTATTTTATATTGTTATGTTTGATATGGTGAATTTTAAGGTTGTTACCCACCCAGAGACCTTTGGATATAGGGTGGGATAGAAAATAAATAAATAAATAAATAAATAAATAAATAAATAAATAAATAAATAAATAAATAAATAAATAAATATCTTCCATGTTCTGGACTAATGGGGAAAACAGAGTGCATCCCCAAAATGGTCCCCCACTGAAGCTATAAGGCTAGGGACTATAGTACAGATATGGGAGTGTTTGCACAAGCTTCGAAGCTGTGGTGTGTAATTGTCTGGACCAGCACCATTGTGCAGACAGTGTTGATTGCCTATTCTAGACCCACTGATTCTGATCATTCTGTGCAGAATGGCCCCTACTCAGAGTAATTAATAGCCTGGAATGTATCAGTAGGAATTTTTGCACCTTGTTTCAGCACAGAAACAGGTGAAGAACTGGGATGGGATGAGTGTCTGCACTTCAGAATATCTGATCCATCCTAACTTACCTGGCACTCTACTATGTATTAGGTAAGTATGATCGTAGTTGTACTAACAGCTGCAGCAGTGATCATGCATGCTAGCCATTCCCATAGTGACTGGGTGGCATATCATAGAACTGCAGCTGTGCCACCCAGACGAGATGGATCTCCAGGCTCAGCTACTCAAATAATAGAATTTTTTTAGTTCTCTACTGCTGTCTGGCTGTGGGATGGTCCAGCACACATGGTACCACTTCCAGAGTGGAAATTACTCCACACAGAGCATCTCCCAACATCCCCAGGTGGGCCAAGTGTGAAAATTCCCTAAGGCACCTTCTGCATGGTGTGTATTGGTGCATGCAGTGCAGGGTGGACTTAGCCCAGATTCATTTTGGCCCACATTGAATTGGTCAAGATCAAAGGAGCCATCCATTGCTCAGTCCAGCTCAGAGCTCCCAGACTCTCAATTTGCTACTCAAAGCTGTATTTCCTAGGTGTCTATAGTGGACCACTTCTGGCCCTGTCCCCAGTCTAGAAAAATGGTGCAGGGTTCTTTGCAGGAGTCCACCATTAGCAATGCAGGGTCTCCCCTTGGAGTAGGTTCCAGAGCATTTTTGTGCTGGAATCCAGTTCAGCAGCATTTGATCCCATAGAGAAGATAGCTGGAGTAGTAGTAGTAGTAGTAGTAGTAGTAGTAGTAGTAGTAGTAGTAGTAGTAGTAGTAGTAGTAGTAGTAGTAGTAGAAGAAGAAGAAGAAGAAGAAGAAGAAGAAGAAGAAGAAGAAGAAGAAGAAGAAGAAGAAGAAGAAGATGCATGTAATATCAAAATGTATAAGAGTAATTAAATTATACTATTAAATCCCTCCCAGATTTCCATGAAAATTCTGACCTTAGCATCTAGTCTGATAACAGAAAGAAAAGACCACTGGATCTAAGATTCAGTATGGTCCATCCACCTACCCCAGGGAGGACCTGTGACCTTAACAATTCAGGAATAACTTCTGCATAACACTTGTTCAATGTTTTGTTTTAAATTTGTTCTAACTGGATTTCTGAGCCTATTATAATTTATTTCCCATCAGTATCCTTAATCTGATATGGAAAGATTTACTTTTGACCTGGTGCCCTTGCTTAAGCCCAAGAGCAGGGACAAATGACATTTGCATGGTCTGTACATCCTTCAAGACTTGGAAGAAAAAGTTCCCCATCACTGAAGTTTCCAACCAGGGACAATACCCAAAATACTAGAACTGACTCAAGATGGCTGCTAGTTTCAGTCCTTTGTGCAATAGCAACTGGCAATGAGAAAAGGATTTGGAGAAATGAATTATAACCCAGGAGATGATTCTGCCCTTGTGACTGAGGTGGGATCTGGATGGGTACAGTATCACCACACTCCCAGCATTTGTTTAGCACAGCATGATTTGGCTATGCGGATCCTGCTTCAGTATCAATAACCAACCTTCCTTCCTCCCTCCCCCTCTTTTCTTTTCCTTTCAACACCTGACAGTTCTCATTTTGCTGTATGTCCTCTGCCATCAGCACTGTGACATCCGCTCATTCTTGGGCTTTTCTTTTTTACGTTTAATTAATTAATATATTATTCTATTTAGCAGCCCTGCAATAATTAAGCACAGTCAGATTGTAATCATTGCTGAGTATATTCTATTTTTGAAGAATGGGTTGCTAATATTAGGATCTGCAGCAGCAGCAAAAACAAGAGTCTGGTAATGTGGAAAGAAGGAAAGATAAACAGAGAAAAACACATCACCCCTCATTACTTTCCTATTTAAAATGATCTACAAACAGTTTATTATATCGTCCTCATCGTCATTGCTATTATTACTGTTACTGCACTGTTTTAAAAAATGAGAAAAAATGGAATGAAAATGAGCACAAAGGAAAAGGAATCCAAGATAGAATCAAGACACTGACTCATTAAAACCTTGTTATCTCTGTTTGGAAGAAAAGTGAAACATTTTCTATTAAGGCTTGCCAGGAAGCTTCCATGAAAATCAGCCTCACCCTTTCATGGTGGCCAAGCATATGTTGTCATATATTTCTATTAATATTAGCTCAACCATAGCTTTTATAAAAAGTTATATGTTGTATCTTCCCACCATTATCTGGCCATAAAAGGACTTTACTCTGAAAAATGGGACAGTAGTAACAAACCTGGGTATTAATCAACTCTGCAGGTGAGCATTCAGTGAAAATATGGATATTTTAAAGAGTTCCCACCAATTTGAGATGAGAAATAGATAAAATCAATGTCCCCTTCTCTTCCCTCCTCCTTTCACTGTCAGTCCATTGATAGTGTTGTGATTGAAGCTTTCTGAACTTCTCTCTCCTCTCCTCCAGAATTTCATTCCTTCATATCAATGGTCTCTATTATAATTCTATAAATTTTTGCTTCTAATCCTTTAATGTTCATAGAATCTATACCTTTTTAATTAGACATGCTACCTACAGACATACATACATAACTAACACAGGGGATCTATCTACTCCTAGAAAAGTGGAACTCCATTAATCTTTGCCTAACCTCCTGTAGTACCTCACAAGATATGTCTTAAGCATTCTTAATGTGTCAAGTTCAAATTCCTAATCTGTGATTACCATCCACTCATTGTAGAGATTAATATTAATAATAATGATGATGATGATGATGATGATGATGACGATGATGATGATGTAGCTTCAAAACTAGAGATTAACTTGTTTTAGACAAAAAGGGATTGCATGTTGATCAACTGGTAAGAAATCTATCTGGACTACAATGTACCTTTCTAAGACTGTTCAATTCATTCCTAGGGATGGGTGAAAAAATATCTCTCAGATTAGAATTCACATTCAGATTTGAAGCTCTGATGATCTGTGTGTGAATCAAAAAGGCCCCACATTTGTAGGGCCCCCTTCACACATGAAGCAAATGCATCTGGCCTTTGTAGAAGCTTCTATGCCGCTAGATCTGCCCTCCACCATCTCATGTCCCCTACAGCCACACCGCTTTAGCTTTAAATTCAGTGGTGGGAAATGCCACCACCGCCATCACACCATCCTCAGAGGCTCAACTAGCCTCCCAGGGATGCACACAAAGCTGGAGAGTTCACCCCCATTCTAGAATTGCAGGAAATCCTGCACAATTTTCCAGGAATTGTGGATAATCTTGTGAGAGCTCCTGCCATCCGCAGGAAATACTGTGATGTTCCCCACAATTCATGAATGCGGGGGATGGCCTCTCTAGCTGTTTGTGCATCTTTGTGAGACCTAGTTGAATCTCTGAGGACAGTGCAATGGTGGCAACAGTGGCAAAAGTTGAGGGTGAAGCAGGACATGAAGGAAAGGGATGGGGGTTCCTTTTGCACATGAACATTCATCAAATGTTTGTGCACAAAAGCAAAGCAACCTACATTTGCAAGGGGGGGGGCTTTGCACAAAGCCAAACATTCACCCCCATCGATTTAAATGAAGTTGAAGGGGGGAAATGTGCTTCGTGTACATCCCTACTAATTCCTCCCAAAGTATTTGCAAGTAGTTAAATTAACTTGAGTAACAACTGAGTAACTAACTATGAACAGTTGTTGTGTTTTTTTTTTATTACTAAGATGGACAGTCTTATCGTATATGGATGGAACTAATTTGTATCTACTATATGAAAGGAAACTGATGGTGTAAAAGGCCTAGCTCGGTGGTAGTTCATCAGCTTTGGTTGAAGTCAAACACAATATAGAAAATATTAGAAATATGCTCACAACCATGGGGGTCACCATTCTCGAAATTTTATGGATATTCCAATACACACAATCTATATGTATAGAACTGACAAATATATAGGGGCAACTATATGCTTAATCCTGCAAGACCAGGACCTGAAAAGACAAACTTTAATCAAATTTCCCTGGAAGCAGATCCATTGTTTTCAAAGGAACACGTTTTGGGATTTTTAAAAGTATTAGCATTATATATCAAACTAGAAAAGCTGTAAGGCATCATTAAAGCAGAGAAGAATATGAAAGTGAATGATGAAATTGGTTTATTATAGTGAACTGTGTTGTGATAAATGAGCCAGTTGTCTGACTTTAAAACACAACAGTCTTGCATTTACTATTGAATAGCTCCATTTATCTCCAACAAAAACACAAAACCTTTTGCTGTAGATGTTTTATGACTATAGCTGTTATATATAGCTAAGAAAATGGAGGGGAAGTAAGAGAAATTGTTCTGCTCTTACTTCATTAATCTACAGACTGAATTCTCAGATGTAATATTAAAACTTAACTTTCTTTAACTATGGATAACACAGTAGTTGGTTTCTGCTTTCTGCTTAAATTTAGATTATTTCAAGGTATTATATTTAGACTGATTTTTCTTGATTGAGTTGACCATGATTTCCATCAGGGATATGTGAAAATAAACCTGAAATTTAGAGAGGGATATAGTAGGGATGTGCAATAATGTTTTCTTGACATTCTATTTGAATCAAATAGAATACCTGAAAATTTAATTTGATTTGAATCTGTTAAATTCAAGTTTAACAAGATTTAATTTCTTTTTGCCAAATTCAAATCTATTCGTTTGAATTTTTTATTTGAATTTGCACATACGAATGTCGACAACATTCGTATATGCCCGTATGCATCTTCCCGACATCCGTACACATTCATACACATCCATATGCATCCCGTACTTATCCCGTATGCAAGCCATTTTGTCCCATATGGATCCGTACAAATGCATACGGATGCAAGAAAGATGCGGATCTTCAAGTACTCATTAAGTGCGAACCCATACACATATGAATGTCCAGATAATTTGAATGACTAGATCTGAAGTTTGAAATTAGATTAGAAAGTTTACATTCAAATTTCAGGACATTCTATTTGAGTTCAAATGTCAAAATTCGGCACATTCGATTGACTTTTGAATGCCTACGAATATTTGTCCACATCCCTAGGATACAGAGTCCCTCGCTGGTATGGTAGCCTGTCATCCCCATGGTGAAGCAGACTATAGTTGGGCATGCCTAGGGCCTACCTCAGTCTACAATAGCATGTGGCTAGCAAGCCCATTATCTACAACAGCAATGTGCACACACACACACACAAATCAAATTTGTTTCATTAACAAATTCAACATCCCCAAAATTGGTGAGTTGTGGAATTGTGAAATTAAAAAAAAAAAAGATTTTCACATTCACATCCAAATGCCTTCACAAATTTTTACAACCTTTCCCCCATTAAAAAGTCCTTTTTAGCACCCAAAACATAGCAAAATACAAATATTAGATTGAAATCTTTGTTTTCACAAGCAGGAGCTTTGTTTGCTTCAATCAAATTTTTTGGATGTTCAAAATACCAAATTTTTGGTTTGACATAAATATGAATTCAAAGAATTAGATAGAATTTGTGAATTCAAATGTCATTCTGCATATCCCTAATCTGGAATAAGGTCCAGTGCAGAAAGAGCCTGTGACTGGTGCAGCAGAAATTGGTATCATATGTTTGTTTTCACATCATCATATTCACTGCTACAAGCATTGTTCCATCTATTCAGTGTTCATGTTTTTTTCAGAATCAGAATTGCCCTTCTCTCCCCTCCTGACAACAGCAATAAAATGAGATCTTCCCTACTGAAACTCAAAATTTGTTTTGAGTTAGATTTGTACAGCTATAGTTTCTATTACGTGAACATGCAACAAAAGTTACATTGTGTTCATAACTGTCAATGATATACATTGTTTTCCTATCCATATTAGAAAATTAATTGAGTAGTTGTTGCACTCTTGAGATCGTGTAAGTAAATTTACCTAGAAGTAAGCCTTATTCAAAAGTAAGCTTAATAAACTCAGTTTTGCTCCCAAAGAAGTGGTTATTAGATTCATAACTAAGTACGGTTCCTTACATTTCATTTTACCATTGTACCCGGGGCAGACTAATGCCAACTCAGTACATGCCAGAGCCTTCCCTGGGAGACCTGTCCACATAGAGGACATTGCTGGCTTCACAGGCCTCACATATAGAGTGGACAAACCATGCCGGTGAATATGTCATAGCAGTGGTCTCCAGAATGTTTCTGGGCCAGCAACCACTCCATAAATTGCCATCCAAATGCTTGAGCAGGCTGTATGGTGTGCCGGGCTTAGCACTATTTTTTGTAGACTTTAGAAATGGCCCATTTCCAAGGCTGCTTCCAGAAACAAAGGGCCTTTTTCCCACTAGGGCTTAGAACCCTTCTAAGACCCCATTAGGAACCCAATTAATACCTGATTGGTATCAATCAGGAAGGCCTGTCCTCACTTGGCCCCCATTAAAGGACCCATTTGCAAGGCCCTGCCCCATGAGGGCAGGGAATATCTAGATTTAATGGGCCCTTCAGGCCCTTAAATCTGGATTTCGTGTGGACCTGATTAAAGGTGTCTAAAAGGTGTCTCCAGGAGGGCCCCATCTCAAAGATCTGGACCTTGAAGATCTGGATCTTTGACTGTGCGTGGAAAAAGGAAGAACTTTTTTTTTTTTTTTTGCTAGCCTGCAACTTCGCAGGCCAGGGAACTGAGGCCATTTGGGATAAAATACCTGATTATGACTGGAGATCAAAAACAAAAAGAAAAGAAAAGATTTTTAAATAGCTTGTGCATGTTTCTGGCATTCCTTGTTTCGCCCAGGGAGCTACTTAGCTTCCACCCCAGCCACAGCTACTTTGCAGAAATTTAGTATTTCCCCAGGCATTTACAGGCCTGGCATACTATACCAATATGCATCAGGCTGATAAGGATCCAGCAAAGTGGCAGCTATTCACACATCAAGAGCTAAACTAGTGACATATCTGGCCAGTTGGCTTGTAGTGCAAATAGCCAGAGCAGGGATGGCTGGATTGCGGGGGCAATGTTGGTTGTAAAATCTGGGGCACATTCAGACAAATTTATACTACAGAAGAACAAATTAAAATCTGATTGTCCCATCACCACTCAGCAGTGAAATGGGCAGGCTCCCAGGAGAGGGCCTTCTCAGTAATGGCCCCCAGGCTATGGAATAGTCTCCCCCTTGAGATGTGTCAAGCACCTTCTCTGTCCATGTTCGGGAAGGCAGTAAAGACACACCTCTTGCCCTGGCCTTCGGCTAAATGTGGTTGCATTCCCCACCACACACACTTTTAATTAGCACTGCTTTTAATATGTATTTGGTTTGTTTTAACATCCTGTATTTTAAATGTTGCTGTAGATATTACTGCTTTAATATATATTGTTTTGTTTTAATATGCGGAATCTTTAAGCAGTGTTACCCGCCCTGAGACCTTCGGGTATATGGCAGGATAGAAATACAAATAATAAATAAAATGAATAAATAATATGAATACTAGTTCTGTATTTACAAATGAAACTGTGACATTGATCAGCCTCCCCAATATCTTTAATCACTTTTTGAATCAGAACTCAAAATTCAGGTTTATAACAAGTGAGGATTTTTTTAAAAAGTGAATTCAGTTCCTCTCCATTTTTTGTTTAAAAAGATATACTTTGAATTAATGCTGTTCTGTTCATTCAATTGCTGGTTTTACTAGGGCATCATCCATGAATAGCTATATTCATAGACAGCCTTTGTATATGAAGGATCAACAGCCGTACACCAAGGTGGCTGTGCCCATATGAACTGCATTTGACCCATTAACTGTGTATTTGGGTACAGCTCTTATTTATTTATTTATTTATTTTTAAAGGCCCTGGGAAGAAAAATAATTTTAAAATTAAAAAATGGTCCTAAATTCTATTTTTGTTTAAATTTCTAGCTTATACTTCTGTGCAGTTGAGGCTTTATGTTATATATGAACAAGTCTAATGTCTGAGAAAATGAGCACAAACATATAGCCAGCCTAGGTGTCTATCCATCTCAAGCAGTAATTCAATGTGCATTTCTTTCAGTCTTGTTCTAACGTACCAGACCAACAGAGGCATTTTGTAACTCCAATGTTTGCAACAGTATGGTTTCCCAATCTCTTTAAGGAATGGCCTTGATCTGGTCAGCTGATAAACAAACAAACAAAAGAAAGAAACTTAGAGTAGACAAAACAAACAAGAAGACCGAGAGATGCTGGAGAAACAGGAAGTCACGCAAGGCCAACAAGAAAATGGACTTTATGATAATGGATGAATTAATGCTTTGTGTAATGTTTTTAAGTTGTCAAAGAGGAAATCTTTTAATGCAGAAACGGCCTCGATCTAGTCTGCCCAATGAGGGCTGAGCTGTAAAATGCCAACTGTCTTTGAACATCCAAGAGTAGGTCATAGTCTAGACCTCCAAACTGCTGTTATCTGTTGGTGCTTTAAGATCAAAAAGCAGCCTTAGGCTTAAAAAATGAATCACATAATATTAAACAACTTCTGTTGAGATGCATTAAGCACCTTTTCATGACTTAAATTTTAACACTAGGGATAAGCACAATTTTTGTGTGTGTGTTCACTTTGCATCAAAGTGAATTTGGAGGAAATTCACATTCGTGCAAATAGAACCACTTTGAAAATGGCAGGATTCGAATCTGCTGCAAATGCTCGTTGAATCCGCTTCAGATCTCTGCAACCAGTTGCGCCTCTGAATCCCCTCCAAATCGGCTTTGAACCCACTCTGAATCCACTGCTGATGGGACTTTGCCGCCACCCCATCTTCACAAATATAACAAAGCTGTGAAGGAATGCACAAAAGCATTCATTTCACATTTGAATGTCGGTCTTCAAATGTTGCCAATGTTCAGTTTGAGTGCAAGTGTTTGAATTGGTATGAATTTTTCTGAATTGTGAACTTTGTGAATATTCACACACCACCCCTATAACCATACACATTGCTGATGTGATATACCAGAATCACTATTGAAAAGGAGCTGCTGTAAGACAGAAAGTTATACCATATTGGTCAGAGTACATCAGAGTATATAGGACAACTTTTCACAGAAACAAACAAAAGCCTCTTTAAATTCCTACATTCACAGATATTGCATATGTGCTGCCTATACCCTTACACACAAACAAACATACACAGATTTTATCAAGTACTGAAAAGACATACCTTATGAATAGGACAACTCAGGAGGCTTTATTAACTAAGCCACATTTTCTCAGTACTTCTCCACTTATTTCAACCCAACTAGGCTCCAAGGACAAGAACTAGAAGAGACCAGTTATTGCTTTTTGGTTTTTTACCTCAACCCTAGATAATGACACCCTGCATCCTCTTGAAAGAAAAACATTCAGCTTTCAGTACATGTTATCTTTTGGATTTGTGTAGCCCCAATTCCCCCATCCTCCGCACATAAACCTTATCACTCACACTGTATTTTCTATCTTCTTTAAGCAAAGCAACCCTTGCCCAGACTGAACCATTGTCTAAAAAACAAAAACAAAAACAAAAAAGAGGAAGGAGAACCAACTATAAACAAGCTTAATTTATGCAGCAAGTAGTGTTGAAGATTGTGTGTTGCACTTCCCATTCATTGGAAATAACAGGGGAGATGAGCCAAGTGGAAGCACGCCAGGTGCCTATAAAGATCTGTCCCTTGGAGAGCCAGGGCAGAGAGCTCTGTGAAAGAAGTTCTGACTGGGCACACTGTCAAAGCTCTGCTAACTCCACAAAGAAAGAGATAACACCTCACGGAAAGATGTCGGCATCGTTCCTATTTGCAAAGTTAATTCTGAGTATAAAACCAAGATGTTGGAATCTTTATTTAGCAGAAACTTCTTTTGGGGGACTGTGGTAGGTGGATACGAATCTCAGAAGGTGGTTATCATTATAGTCTTCCTACTGTACTAAGGAATTTCCATGAGTTATTTTGACCAGAGTGTCTCAACAAGCACATGGACACAGATGTGTTTTTGTGTGTATATGTGCACCTACATACACAACATGGTAGGGGTGTATGTTTGTTAATACAGCCTCCAGAGTATTTATTATTTCAGCTAAACCAATGGTGGCAGATTTGGACAGCAACAAAGACAAGATCCTGGAAGGCAGGAAGATCTTTCTTGCTAGTACAGAATATGGCAGGTCCAGTCCACAGCCTGATGTAGTCTACACCATCATACAGACAGCAGTTTCCTATTCTGGGATATAATCTGGAATAAGGCACACTGCACAAAGAGCTTATGGCCATTTTTACACTCACCCCACTATCTCAGATCAGGGCATGGTGCTGGAAAGGGCAGCTGCACAGAGACAGATCATCCTGTCCTATCCCA
This sequence comes from Aspidoscelis tigris stejnegeri, assembly GCA_023333525.1. Taxonomy (NCBI): domain Eukaryota; kingdom Metazoa; phylum Chordata; class Lepidosauria; order Squamata; family Teiidae; genus Aspidoscelis; species Aspidoscelis tigris. Next base: position 11,747,273 of record JALMGA010000006.1, on the reverse strand, counting down.
AACTGTGGGCCCTCAAAGTACTGTGGAACTTACTAAGACTGGGAATGAACATTTTCTAGCTAATGTTCAAAATATCCTAATAATAAGGAAACAATGGACCTCGAGCTGTGGAAGATTTAATCCAACAGCATCTGGATGTGCTGAATTGTTCCAAACCCAATGGAAATCCTATGATTACTCTCTCAAGCAACAAATCTTTGTTTTGCGGTTTAGGAAAGTAGGCAGATTGTTTGTTTATATTCTACCATATACCAAATAGTCTTAGGGCAGGCTACAGCAATTAAGGAAGGAAGGAAGAAAGGAAGAAAGGAAGAAAGGAAGAAAGAAAGAAAGAAAGAAAGAAAGAAAGAACAAGTTCAAAATAAAACTGGAACTAATTTAAAATAAAAAGAACATATTTTTTTAAAAAAATTATAGTATAATTAAATTGTCTCATCTAATTTTCTGCCATTTACCATTCCTTTTATTTCCTTTTATTCTTTTCCTCTTCCTCTACCTCATATCAAAAAAATACCAGAGACAACCGTTTATTATCTAATAAAATTGTCTAAAAAGAAGATATATGAATGGCAAATGAAATGTTGAATATGACACAGAAATTCTCCCTCCGCGACTCCCTCTCTCTCTTTTTAAGTAAAGGAGTATGATCAGCCACAACAAAGAAAAGGATGGATTAGTTCCAGTATACGCCAAAGGGAAAGAGTAGAGATGTGCATAATTTTTTTTTTGTGTGTGTGTTTACTTTGTTTTGCATCGAAACAAATTTTGTGTGAATAAACCCACTCTGAATTGGTTAGGATTTGAATCCACTGTCAATTAGGAGTGTGCACAAAGCCATTTTTACACATTCTAGTTGAGTTGAATAGAATGCGGAAAAATTCAGCTCTGGCTGAATAATCCTCCCCACCGGATGTTGGGGTATTCGAATCCAAGCACAGATATTCTATAGAATATCAGTGCACACAGCAAATCCCCCTATCCCTCCTTTCCCACCCCCTCTCCACTTACCTTACCTCCTCGCTGTTGCCATCCATGGTGCCTTCTCACCACTGCTGCTATCACTGCCATCCTGGGCCCTCAAAAAGGCCCACACTGCCACTGGAGCCTGCTGTCCAGGTAAGGGGCCCGGGAAGGCAGGTGAGTGTACTCTGGTGGCAGCACGGGCCTTTTTTTTTAGGGCTACCAGAAGGCCCGTATTTAGCCCCCAGGACTCTTTTGTGGTTCCACAGGGCCCTGGAAAAGACCCGCAGCAGCACTGGAGCCAAGCAACACCAGAGACTCAGGGCCCATCCGCATGCTAAAAATAATCTGAAAGGATTCTGTGTCCACCTTGGGAGTGTCTGCATACAAAGCCCTAATATGTGGCACATGGGAGTCAATACATATTTTAAAAAAACCCACTTCACAAGTGTTTTGCATGTGGAATAAGGGGCTAACACATATTGCCCTGGTGCCATGAGGATGCTCCCGAAGGGGATGAAAGGGAAAATAACCTCGCTCGCTTGCTCGCTCACTCTGCCGGTAACGTTGCCTCCATTTACGTTGCTGGGAAGGCAACCCGTTTGTGCTGAAGAAGATGAACTGTCAAGCAAATGTGTGCACGTTTGCTTGACAGTTCATCTGCTTTAGTGCAAACTTGTTGCCTTCCCAATAATGCAAATGGAGGTAATGTTACCGGCAGAATGAGTGAGCAAGCAAGCGAGGTTATTTTCCCATTCATCCCCTCCTTGTCCATGGACGGCAGGGGAGGAGAGGATGAATGGGAAAATAACCTCACTTGCTCTGCTGGAGGGCAGATGAGGGGATACTGCAATGCTCCTCTCTCCACAGCTGCCACCACCATTCCAGCCGTTCCATGGGGACAGGCAGTTACGGTTTGGATCCACGTTGCCCTAACCACATGGGGACGCTTTATTCCACGTTATAACACGGATTTTTATCATGCGCATCCAAATCGGATCAGCTGGCTTGCATGCAGATACACCCTCAGTGTGTGACCCTTGTGTTCCCAAGCCTTCTCTGATCGACCTTTTCCAGCACAGAATGCTCATGAGATGGGGAAGGACAGACTGGTGTGTGAACAGTCCCACCTCAGAGCTATTTCAGAGATCCCTCAGATACGGTTTTGGTTGGGTTTGTTTTTGTTTTGTATTTGTTTTTGGCTGTGTATGATCACAGCCTATATATGGTTTACTGAGAAAAATATGAATTTCAGAGCTTCCAAATTATACTTCTGAAAAAGTTACAAATGACACAATACAGCAAAACATTTACCTGAGTTTGCACATCCACAAAATAATTCAAACAGAAGTAAATGCCTTCCTTTTTCATATGCCTCACACAACCACAAGAGTGTCAGATTTTCACTGAAATTTCATTTCGCTAATTTCTCATGGCATATTGAGTTCTTCCAGTCTGTAATTAGCTAGTTGCTACTGAGGCACATTATTCCCACAGAAAATTTATTATATACACAACACCTTACCTGCCTACACTAGGAGCTGTGAAATCGCATTCTCAGTTTCCATAGCAACTTTCTACCACTCACTTGGGCCTATTGATTACTTCAGGGCTGGTGCCCCACAAATACTTACATAAGGAAATAAGTATTTACTGCTTATTTTGTATTCCCCAAAAATATTAGTCTGTGTTTGCATACCTTAAAAGAAAACAAAACCAAAACAGAAGACTTCAAAGGGGGTGCACTGAGACACATCTTTGTGCTCGACATACCTCTAATTCATATTAAAGGCCAGAAATGCACTTTCAAAGTGCAATAGAGACGGATTAGGGATGGGATGAGAACACTAGTATCATGTACTCTCATCTCCAAACCACTTTTTTTTGCCATGTGTAAACACAAAATACGGCTTGACATACAAGAAGATTAAGGATAGTGTCACTGTTGAAGATGGTCTGATAAGTTGCTGATGCTTCTGGCTCTGCTCTTTGCTGGTTTTTAACTAGCTCTTCTATATCTGCCAAATAGCAATCTACATTTTTTATCAACAAAAAAGCTGTGTCTAAAACATTTCAATCATGGGGACAAAAAAAAAAGCTAAGAAATAGGCCAGAAAATTATCTCAAGAGGAAAAACTTCAAACAGCAGAGGACTGACAATTTGTTTCTGTAACAAAAATGTGCATGAACTTAAAATTGGAGATTTGATTTGGATCAAACCAAATCAAACCACAGTAAGTTCAGTTCAATCTAGAACAGGGTTGACATGTTCAACATGTTTAAGATCCACCACAAATAGATTAGCAAAAAGATTTGCTTTGTTACAACAAAAAATTGTGCAAACCTACAATTCTCCAGAGAGAATTGACTCATGGCAGTTTGAACTGAACCTTCAGTTTGATTGTTTTCAGCTAAACTTTGCTGGTTCAGTTTGAACTGAACCAGCACCTTTCAAATGGGTGGCGCATATGAATCGAACAGGGTCAGACTGAATGGTTTGATTCTAACTGTTCTAATGGAGTGATCTGCACAACTCTCAGGGTTGTGCACAATTTCTTTCTCCCTTTTGTTTCGCATCAATGTGGATGTGACAGAAATGAGCAGTTGTGAGCATGGAGCCACTTCAAACATGCTAGGCTTCAAATTCGCTTGGGATGTTTCACTTGGGACAGTGGCACTCCCACTTGGTTCCTGTCACCACCAATTGCAGGCTCTAATCTGCTCCAAATACACTTCAGATCTGCTCCAAATATACTCTGAATATGTTAATTCACTTTCATGCATGTAATGAAGCTTCAGATAAATGCACAGAAGCTTTTGCTTCACATGCAGAAGTCAGTATTCAAATATAGCCAATACTTGATTTCAATGAGAAGTTTCAAATATTCACAATTTATACAGATATATTGCAAGTGAAATTTTATGTCTTGCCTCCATTAATTATTGATAATCAAGACCTTAATTCATCTTTTCTTTTCACTCCTTGTGATCTATCAATAATCACAATTTTTTTAAAAAGTGTAATTGAAACTTTTTCTCCTCTTCCATTATCCAATGCTGCCCTGCCAAATCTCACAGCTCCTGTGCAAAATTCTTCCTTGTAGAATTTCACCTTGGGTAACCACAGCAATTATTGCCTAACATCTGCCAAGATAGTCATAGCCATATTCCAGAAACGAAATGATACTGAGGTAAACATGGACCTCCTAACAGCTGAATTTAGATTATTTATACATTTGCACAAGGAACAACAGTCAGTGCTCAAGAGTTATCTTCTGTAATTTCTAAGACATTATCAATGACAAACAAAACTAAGACAGATTATAAGAATGACACACTGCCTAGGTAGAAGTCAGAACCTAGGATGTATCATTTATAAAACTGATTCAAGTCCAGTCTCCAACTAGAGAAAAGGCAAATAATGCTACAGATTTCCCAAACGTCAATAAATGGGAGTCATGGAAATAGAAAAATTAACATTAATAATTTTTTATCTTTGCTGTTAATATCATTACTTAATTTCCTCGATCTGAGATAAGCCTTCTCCTGACTTTCAGTTTACCAACAATGTTATGTATACTGTTGAAAATGAGATCTTTCCTGACTTCTGTCCTTCCGCTTAGGCTGTTTGCATCTACTAACTCCAAACCTCTGCTAAAGCCAAAAGGTAGCACAACAGCTGCTAATTTTGAACTTGAGCCAAAATATGGGAGTGAAAGTTTCTCTCCTGATCCTCATGATAAAGGCTGTTGTATACTCACACAGTCCAGCAATATTCCTGCACTATTCCAAGCTGATGGCTTAAATGTTTGCAGCCAACCAATTGTTCTTCGGCTCAAGTTCATATACCCATAGTCTTGGTGGCCTAAAGTCTATTTCAGAAGAAGCTAAACACTTTGCAGAATGTCTGAGCTCCTGCATTCATGCCCAGCCCAATGTTCAAGATGAAGGATGTCCACTAATATTCATCACATTCAAAATTTGTGCAAATTCATCCAAATTCAGACATTCAAATGTGAATTGAATGTTGGTATCTTTGAAGATTGACATTTCAATATGAATCAAATGTACTTTTTCTCATGGACAGACACAACCAGTGATGCAAGCAAATTGTTTTCTGAGTTTTCATTTGCTAACTTGAAAATATACATTTTCCTTTCTTTCCCCCCCCCCCTTATTTTACTATTGATATATTACACATATCCTACTTCTGGATTCTATTAACTGTGGGAAGGTGCAGGGAAATGTTTCATCTCCAGTAAAGTTCGTTCTTTCTTTCTTTCTTTCTTTCTTTCTTTCTTTCTTTCTTTCTTTCTTTCTTTCTTTCTTTCTTTCTTTCTTTTTCTTTCTTTCTTTCTTTCTTTCTTTCAATCTGTCTGCCTTTCTACATGTGAATTTAGACTTAGTAAGAGGAGTTGACAAGAACAAGCATTATACTATCCAGCTGAATACAGCTCTGTGCTGTCTTATGTGTTCTTATGGCATGGCAGTCCTGTTAGAAATCTATCAATGCTCTTAAAATGCACTGTTATTGTAGAAGGAAAAGCTGTTACTTCTTTTCAGCAATCAGGAAGGTTCAGCACACACACGTATACGATTGGGGCTCTGTGCCCTTGCCTAATTGTAATTAATGAGTAAATCTTCCATTACTCTTCTTGCATGTCTCCACACAACCCTAAATGAATGAAGAGGATAATCATGTGCCTACATTCTCCTTCACCTCATGTTTCTGGTGGCATGGCTCTTTTGCAAACTGAAGTATATGCAGTGAGGATGTTTTTGTATGTTTCGGGAATTGCAATGTAGAGTCTTGTATTTAGGGTCTTTCATCAGTACATACATTACACAGAAGGACTAGTGAAAGATCAGGGGAGTTCTCAGATACACAAGAAGTGTATATAATTCATATGAACAGAGACTCAGAAATTTTTACTGTTCTCTCAAAACTGATGGAGAAATAGCACTTTGTTTATTATGTGTATTTATTTGTTTGTCCGTGTCAATAATAGGCTTTCCTTTCACCAAAAGATCCAGGGCTCACCAGTTTTTGCTCATGCATTTTACCTTTCAAAAGCCTTATGAGCAAGTAATTTGACCTTTTCAGTAAACCAAAATGAGTAGAATTCACCCTTCTTAATTCATCATTACCTTTCCCATCACTCTATCCAGTAGTGAAGAAAAGCAATACCATTGGGCTGGACTGAGTGTCTGACCCATGATTACAAAGGTGACTGGTGGCCTATTCCAAGGGATGTCTGCAGTGTGGGCAGCCCATCTTGGCCAATTCAGACGCTGCCAGTTAGTGCTGTTCTAACCAATTGCTCAGAAGCAGCCAACTTCCAGCATTGCTTATGAATCCCTGACAAAATGATGCTGGAGGTCTTCATATCTGGTAGACTGGATCAGCCATTCAGTGACATCCACATGTGGAACCTTTTGGAGCAGGCTACGGCAATGTTTTTGTGTTATAGGGTGCTTCAACATCTCATCCCACACAAACAAGGCATTCCATAGGTGGTATAACTTCAATGCAGATGAGACATTCCACTGCAGATGCTAGGTCAGTCAGATAGTTCAGACATTCATTAAACTGGGGATACATGTGTGTTCGTATAGGATATGTATCCAGGACATGTATCCAGGATATGTACACATTAGTATAAAATATGTATCCACGATATGTATGCATTTGTATCGGGTATCTGTACAAATTTGTATGAACACATTTTGTATCAAATAGGGGAATATGAATATGAATTTTCTAACATTTGATTTGTTAGGAATCAAATGCCAAAGCCCCTATTGATGCATATCCCTAATTCATTCACCTTGTGAAGGTTAAGTTTCACAGCACATTCCTAGAGAGTTTAAGTGTCCTTTATGTGTACATTTATGTGTACATTACCAAGATGATTGTGAGAAAAGAGGACAGTGAATGTGATTAGAGTTGTATTGATCTGGTTTAGATACAAACCAATTTGAATCAAACAGAGTATGTTTGAAAAATCTTAGTTTGAACTGAACACCCTTCCTGTTTGAAATCAGAGTTCAAATTTGAGGCAAAGTGCTGTTCAAACAAACATATCAAACACCTTGGGCAAAGATGTTTGAGGGTGTTCAAATCAAACTGAACACCATGTCTCTTTTTTTTGGGGGGGGAGAGGGAGTTCAAATTCAAACCAAGCAGAATCAGAAAAAAAACCCATGCACATCTCTCTAAATGAGACTGAGAACACGATGCATTGTAAGCAGAGTTAGTATTGCCAAGACTTGGAGTGGCTAACTGTGAGCGTCATTAAAAAGCATCAAATGAATAAGAATCAGTTTACTGACTTCCTTTAAAGTAATGAGTGGGAAGTACTCAGATTTACACACTTTTGCAGTTAAAGATCTCACATTGTCTCCAAAATAAGGCACAGGGTTTGCATATGAATTTAAATTTAACCAGCTACATTTGTTCTTCACCCAGACCCGCTCAGAAGAGAAGAATATCTGCCCTCATCCTCCCTTTCCTCTGAGACAGCTGCAAGGAACAAATCAATTGTCAAAATTTCAGCACAATCAACTTTAACCAGAAAGGGGTTAATGCTGCAGAACAGCAGCATTAGCTCCCACACAGATGTCTGTTGGAAATCTATCTGGTTGCCAGGGTAGCACGCTATACTGAGAGTTGCTCTCTTACACTGCACATCTCCTCCCAGGCACATGGAGTTTGATTATAAGGTGTTCAAACAGAGGGACCACTGTAAACCTCAGAGACACATGTCACAAAACTGCCACTCCGCCTGATCCAAGAGAAGCAAGTCTTTACAGCCAGTTTTCATTGCTCTGTGCCATGCCAAGAAATGGCAGCCTGCCTTGAGCTTTCCTGTTTTCAGTCCTTACATGAATACCAATTTAATTAATTTTAACATATCTTTAAGGCATGCGAGTTTTACCTTTCAAAGTAAACAAAGTCTCAACAGTAAAGAAATACTCTCCCCATCCGATCCTAACCCATCCAACCCCAAAAAAAGAACAAGAGGAAAAACAACAACAACAAAAAGAATTAATATGAAAAGAGTGAGGCTGGTTTATTCCATTCACTCTCAATTTAGATGTTAATGAGACTTTTTCTTTCATTGTGCAAAAGCACAGGATGATGATTTAAAGACTAAGACACAAGTTTCTCATCTTTTCAGCTCCATGGTCCCCACCACCACCACCACATTCACAAGCACTTCTTTTTTCTTCCCCCCCTTTACAGTAAAGGGGAAGAAGAACTGTTCCCCACTTATTACATGTTCGTTTCCCATTTCCAACCAGCATTCGTAATCATTCAAGCTTCCCTTTCTTCTCTTCAGCATCCACACCCTAGAGACAGCTAGTAGCCATCACTTTTGTAAAACACACATTCCCAAAGTAACATTTGCTGAAGTAATCCAAACGTAAGAGAATTTGTATGAATAACAGACAGGTTGTGGGAGGGAGTGGTTGTTCTAAGCTCGTTCCCACAAATTCCCTTTTCTCCCTGGAAGCCAATTATCCTTGGTTGTTTTTGATTTCTAAAAATTGGGGTGAGGGAGGAAAGGCAATACTGAATGCATTCTCCAGTTTTGCCAAGCCAAACTCAGTCTCTTTACTTGTGTTATTTGTAGGGCCACACAATGAAAGTTGGGGCTTAAGCCATTCTGATTGCTTCTTCATTCACATGTAAGACCAGCAGTGTGCCTGTATCCAGAATATCTTTGTTACACAGGTGAATATTTTTTGGCCTTCCAAGGAAAGAGAAAAAGATGAAATAAAACAAGTTAACTCCTTTAAAAAGTAGAATGGCACAGAGAGGCCACCCTTGGATACAAAACACAACCCCCCTCCCAGAGTCATGCACTTTAAAATACTAAGTGTCAGACTTGTTTTATTACTTGGTATTTTTGTTTATACCTTACACTTAAGTTGCCCTGAACGAACATCCTCACAAGTATAGCGAAATGGGGAGGAGAAGGTTAGAAAGATTTATTATGTTGCCAGAGCTGTCATGTAAGTTGCAAGCAAGAAATGTTTCTTCATCATAAGAAGTGTAAGGATGTCCTGCTTATTATTTTTTTAAAGGACATCTTTAAAAAGAAGAGTTGGTTTTTCTACCCCCCTGTTCTCACCCATCTATGGTGCCTCAAAGTGTCTAACAAACCTTATTTTCTTCTCCCCACTACAGACACGCTGTGAGGTAGGTGGGCCTGTGACTGCTCAGAAGAGAGCTGTGACTAGCCCAAGGTCACCCAGGTGGCTTCATGGAGGAGAACGGAACCAAACCCAGTATTCCCAGATAAGAGTCTGGCTCCTTAACCACTAGACTAAACTGGATCACCAAAAGAGAAAAGGAAAACTGAAAATATCACATTTGGAAGTTTTGAAAATAGAAGTAACTGATAATCTTAAAGACCCTTCCTGTTCTCACTGTTGATCTGGATTAAGGAGAATCTGCTGTAAATCAAATTGGGCCTACAAGTGAATTAAGGGTCTTATTTCAGATCACTGGAGGTGCACAGGCTGCATGCCTTTATGTTCCAGAACTATCAGGGGGTGCTTTTATGTGGCACACCTTATCATGTTGCTGTAAAGCACACACACAGAGAGACTCCAAGGTTAGGAGCTTATGGTCCTAGGCTTCAGACGCATGGGGTGTGGGGTGGGAGAAGCTGCAATGCTCATGCAAACTTTGCAGCCACAGTGAGACACAGGTCAAATCAGTACCATCAGTGCAGATGGCATCGATATGACCCACATCACCAAATAACCCAGCCAAGTGGACCTCCTTGTAATCTGGATCAATTAATTCAGATTGTCAAAGGCCAAGAGCAGGAAAGACCTTCTGTAAATATTCTTACTGTAGTAGAACAATTTGGGGATATAAAGTTCACATGAAATTGTGAAGAGGCATACTTTTAATCTTCTGTTCATTGTGCTAATAAGGATCTTCACATTTCCCATCATTCCCATAGCCCAACAGCCAGCTAGATGTGAAAAAAAGTGAGCCAATGTGGAAATAGAAAGCATTCACATACAAAGATGGTTTGCTGCTGGAACTGGGGCTTCATCCTCACAGCAAGGGTAAAAAAGGTCTGATGGGATGGACCATGCAGGAGGTTGGGCCATCTTCCTACCACCAGTTTGTGTTTGAAGCAATTCATATCGATGTTTGAATAACAGGAAATCTGATCAAACTTAATCAGTCCCAAAACTTATAAACATGAACAATTCAATTGAACAGTTTGAGTTTTCTTTTTCTTTCTTTCTTTCTTTCTTTCTTTCTTTCTTTCTTTCTTTCTTTCTTTCTTTTGTGGAAAAAAGACTTTAAGACTTTTTCAGTTAAAAAGTTTGTATATTCTGAACAAATTCAAAAATCTAACTTGAACACTTCTTCAAATGGTCCATCACCAAACTAAATAAACAAGTTTTTTGTTTGATTCAAATCAAACATACAACATTTGTACATGTAACTCCCACTTTCTGTCCTTGCAAACTTCAGAGCCAGGGGACAAAATGTCAGCCATTTTTGGTGCATTCCAAAATTGACCTGGGCAACAGGTGTTAAGGGTCAATTGCCTTTGCCACAGTCCATCTGTATGATGGTAGTGTGAACACTGAAGGACAGCAAATGTCTTACAGGGGTTTTTGTTGCTCCTCAAGAGCAGGCTGTAGGCTTTGCTTCTTGGGTCTCATTGGACACCATCATTGCCTTGTGTGGATACAACCTTAGACACAGATTATGAACCAAGAGGACCACCATATCATATATCACTAGTGGGATTCCAAGAATATTTAGCAACAGGGTGACTCCAGCCACTGTCCATTAAATGGATACATGGGAGAGTGGGTTGGGTAAGGCAGCTATTACATCCTCATGTCATCATAGGGTGGGCCTCAAATTTAAAAAAATGGTCAAAAATAGGGATGTGCACAAATGTTTTTTGGGCATTTGATTCAAAACAAATCAAATGTTCAAAAATCCATATTTGTATAAATATGAATTCAAATGTGTCAAAATTCTATTTCATACACATTTATTCATACGTATTCGTACAAACATTCGATATGTATCTGCTACGAACAGATACATATCTGCAAATGAACAGATGCGTATCTGATACATTTCCCCAGCTTAGCGAATGTCCGAACTATCAGTACAAATGTCCAGAAACATTCATATTTGTTCAAATGTTATCATATGAATATGTAACATTTGATTCAAGTTCAAATGTCCAAATTCAGCTGGAATTCAGCCGAATTTTGAATGTTACAAATATTTGTGCACATCTCTAGTAAAAAATATGTGAATTTTAACACTTTTAAGCCTGCCCATCTTGCAAGCTGCTACTGGACACACAATGCAAAGCTAGAAGGAGTCCTTAGCTGATCTTTAATATCTGAAGTAGTATAAGGCAGACCTGGAGTGACTGTGATGATAATGCCAAAATATTGGCTTAAAAAAAAAAACCTCCTTAAAATCATTTCTCACTTATTTACTTTAAAATTCATTTTTGCAGTATAGCTTTAGAAATACCCTCCCTGCTCCAAACTTCTATTTTTATGAGGTCTAGCACTCTATTCAGTAGACCAGATTGTCTCTATTTGTGGTTCCAGCTGCAAAGTTCAAAATTACATGCTTCAGACTTAGCTGAAAGATAACTTTGCTTTTAATCTAGACATGTAATTCAAAACATATTACAGATGGTGCTGTAAACAAATGAAATGGTGCCAAGCTTCTAGATGAGGTGTGAAATTACAAAATTCAGAGGTGCTTTCCTGTTTCTCAAATGCTGTTCACGCATTCCTGATGCTAGCTGTCAAATTAGTACCCCTTTGTTAGCCTTCGTATTTCTGACTATGCATTGATTTAGTAGATACCTAATTAATGACAGAATCTGGTGGCAGAAAGGACAGAGCACTATAGTTCATGAACCACAGAGAAAGTTAGGGTAAGTGGATTGAGGGTAATAATGCTTTCAAATGTGTGCTTTTTAATGACAACCCTACAGTCAATCTGCCTCTGAACCTTTAGAAAAAAATGAAGGCAAACAGGATAAAGCAAGTGGCCTAAAATCAGCATGCCAGATGATTTTGTTGACCACTATGGGAAACAGAATGGCCAAATGTTCAGTCATGTTTGGCCATTCACAAAATGGTTGCTGCGGTGAACAGAGTCAGTCACAGAACTCTTCTTACAATCCATATGTAGGTTCCAAAACCAACTCACAAACTACAGACACAGATGATATAGATATAGATACACACACACACACATATTCCTTTGAACTTAAATCCATTACACAAAATAGTACATTCCAATAAATGATGGGTTTAGGAGGCCACAGTCTGAACATTTTTTTTAAAAAAATGAAAATGTAACAGCATAATATTGCATAATAATCAATTACACAGATGGATATTTTAATGAAATATTTTATTTTACTTTTCATTTCAAAGAATGAAAGATTCAGCGTAGAGCACTATCACTTGTGTTGGCTGAAGTCCTAAATGGAAATACAATATTCAAAATTTTCTTTCTTTTCCTCTCATATCAGTCATGAATAAGCAATGCCAGAAATTACAAAACATCTGTGAATTACATTATCACACTTAAGCATTTTTTTAAAGTGTGAACATAATAATATTACTATTATGATTAACGTTAGTTGTTTTGAAAGGTCTCTGGAAGTTCATCACATTGTCTAACAAAAGCTATTAAAATTAAGTAACTCAATACCTGCTTCATTATAACATTATCAAAATGTAAACAAAGCAGCAATAAAAATTCTCCATCTCCGCTCTGATGGGTTGGTGGCTTTGTTAGGTAAAATCCACTACAAAACATATTAAGAGACATGCCGATATGGTTCATAAAAATGCTATTTTAAAATTATTTTTGTGAACAATATTCATAAAAATTACTTGTGAGCAGGAATGAAGTTCAACCATCTCCATTGTTTCCTGGTGCAATACAGCACTTCGCTCTGCACAGTGTCACTTTCATGCCTTCTTTCCTGACACAAGCATATGAAAGCAATGATTACTTGCCCAATGGGTGAACAGCACGTTTTAACTCTATGAACAGCAGTAGAATACAATCTGAATGTAAAAGTAGAACACAATTTGAAATAGTCTTGGTTATCTTCACCCATCCTGGAAGCTGAAGCGTTAAGAACATAAGAGGAGCCCTGCTGGATCAGGTCATAGCCCATCTAATCCAACATTCTGTCACACACAGTGGCCCATTAATTGCCCATGGGCATCTAAAGCAGAGACAAGGGCAAACTTTCTCCTGCTCTCAAATTCCAGCAAATGGCCTTAAAAGCATCCTGCTTGTCCCCCCAGCCTGAAAGATGTACCTAGGCATTCATTCCAGTAGCCATTGATACATCAGTCATCCATAAATGTGTCTAACCCTTCCTTAAAGCCATCTAGGCTGGTACCTGTTACCATCTCTTCTGGCAGCAAATTCCATAAACTGATGACCCTCTGGGTGAAGAAATACTTGCCCTTTGTGTTTCAGATGAACAAGATGACTGTACATATGCACAAGATGGTTGTACATATCATCTTATCTACAACAAAGAATAATGTAAGAAGTACTTTGGAAGCACACATCAACTATCTCAATTTAAAGACAGATTCAAAAGGATAATACAAGCTCAGTAGCATTATCTTTGCTCATTGTTTCCAGCATTTGTGAGCAAAGATGTACTGATTCTATACAAAAATATGTAGAAATAATGCCATATCCTTGATCAAATTTTCAGTGGAACTTTGTACTGCCATAGAAAATTCAATGCTCAATAAAAAGTAAAGGGTCAAGTGCCAGGTCCATGTGTCTTCTGCTCAAGTGGTCATTGGGATGACTTAATGTCCAAGTGAGTTTCCTCACTCTGAAGGTACCCCAATGGCCATGTCAGCATGACCATCACCTCATCCCCATGTTGATTTGAGACTCAGAATGTCAGTCTTTGAATATGGCTTTTGGCTAACTTTCAAGTCAATTTCCTGTCATTTGATCAGTATTTCCTGTCAGGGAACATGGCTTCTGCAGTCAGGTTACACCTGCAGAATCTTCTGGCAGTGTATGCAGGGGGGGGGGGGTGAGACAGAACCTTGAACATTTGTCTGAAGCTTTATCTCACCCATGCTGAATGCTACAGGTGTTGGCTTCATGGTGCCCTGCAAGGAGCTTAGTTACATTATTTGAATTAGTAGAAAGGCTTAAATTTACATATACATTCTAGTTCCATGAATAACCTGTGCCCTAGGATCACTCTTGTGGTGCAACAGGACCACACCGATGTGGCATCTGCACTACCAGCTCAACCCACAGCATCTTTTAGGTCCTTTATGGATCTTGCATATTACCAGTCTTATATATTTTTTCTCTTTATACACTGAAGGATAATTTTAAGTAACAATAATCTAGGGGAGAGAAAGTTTGCAGATGATCTAAGAGTTAAAAAACTTTTGCTCTCTCTACATATTTTTATAGTTCTATTTATTATTATATTATTACCATTACCATTACCACCACCACCACCACCATTACTTCTCCTACCACTACCATCATCATCATTGTCATCGTCGTCCTTTTAGTAGCAGAACATTTATTATGCTTTTCCAAGCTTGATATTTTCATGATCCTTGACATTGTTTCCTAACAGTGAGTGAAGAGTAGAATCAAGATACTTGCAGGCAGGCAGCCATTTCCAGCAAGCAATGCCATCTGATCTTGATGATAAGCAAAGCCAAACAAAGCCTCATTGGAATTCTGTGCTACAAAGGACCACATCAGTTGGTCTTGGCAATAAATGATTGGGAAATCTGCATTGCTGTCATTAGTCTTGCTGAGCAAGTTCTTCTTCTTTTGTTGCAGTCTAAAATATAGCCATTTAGAAGCAGCAACAGCAGTCCTTTGACAGTGTAATATAATGACAGATCAATAGTCGTAAAGTGAGTGCAGAATTATGATTACACTAATGCACATTACCCTTGTGAGTAATTCACTAATAGGCCTGGGTCTCTGTATCTGCAGCTATTTTCTTCATGTTGATGACTGAAGCCCTCAGTGATTTAAATAACCTTCTGGTTTTTGGTGGGTTTGTTTGGGTTTTGCATCCTGTTCTCCAAGACAATAGGGACACTTTTAATTAAGAAAATAGAACAATAATTCAATCAAAGTTGCCAAACATGCATTGTTTTATAGCCAATGTTGCTTTTTATAAAGCTTGTGGCTTGCTATAAAGATCTGCTGATCTCACAATTGGGGTTGTAAGAAATTAGGTTAGATTTCTTTTTTTGGACAACACAGGAACATCACAACTATGGAGGTGGAAAGATGTGGAGAAGGAGAGCTTAGATGATCCGTGGAGTAAGTAATGTTTCTATGAGGTGTGCACATTCTAGAGAGTGAATAGAAAATAAGGTTCTCCTTCCCCACTAGTTTCATATAATACTAAGTGTCAAAACCAGAGAAAATGAATGGTAGGAATACATCTGCCAGATTCTTCTTCATATCCTACTGAGTTATAGAAACATGAACAGTTGATGGACATCTTCAAATAAGCAGCTTTGTTGTTTATATTAACCGTGTAGACTCTCTGATACAGTTATTTGATGGATTTTTGGCCACAATGAACTTATAAATTAATACAACTGAAATAAATATAATAGCAAAATACCAAGCCTCCAGTTTTCCAGAGTATATGGACCTCAGACTCCCATCAGCACTTATGGGGGACTGAGACTCATTGGAATTACATCAAAATAAGAACAACAGTAATAATAAGATATCTGGAGGATATTTATATAGGGGAAAACTTTGGCTGTCTCCTGATGGCAAGAGGAAAATTCAGGATCTAAAGAAGATCATCCAGTTTCCTCTCATCAGATGGCAGAGTGAACTCATGATGCAAGTCCAGGCCCTACCCTTGTCCGGTTCTGCTCCCGAAACTGGTAGGTACTTCCAGATATTTTGACGGTACAAAAAACCTAGAACTGTGCATGAACATGTTTTGCCTCTCTGCATGAACAGTGGTGTTTTCTTCAAAATGAATCCTGGAAGCATGTGTCCAGACAAGGTAAGTTACATTGCTACTCTGGAAAAACTTGGGATGGCACATGATTTTCCAGGAATAGCAATATGCTAGGATTTCACCCCTATGTTTGGTCTAGTGGTTAAGGAGCTGAACTCTTGTCTGGAAATACCAGGTTTGATTCCGCCCTCCCCCATGAAGAAGAAGAAGAGTTAGCTTCTCTACCTTGCTTTTCTCACCGATTTAAGGAGATGCAAAGCAGATGACAAAGCTTTTCTATTCTTCTCCCCACAACAGAACACCCTGTGAGGTAGGTGGGGCTATGAGAGCTCAGAAGAGGGCTGTAACTAGCCCAAGGTCACCCAGCTGGCTCCATGAGGGAGGGTGGAATTGAACCCGGTATTCCCAGATAAGACTCTGGCTCCTTAACCACTAGACTAAACTGGCTCACCAGCTGGGTGACCTTGGGCTAGTCACAGCTCTCTTCTGAGCTGTTTTTGTTGATCATCACATTTAAGTAATAGGATAGTAATCTTAATAAAAATAAAATATCATATATTATTAGGTGTTATAAAGTTGAGTGACGGGATGTGATATCATCAGTCCATGCTTCCTGGTCAGCTGTATCTCATTTAAAAAATGGTTCAAGAGAAAGAAAACCTCCAAATAAATAAAACAGTCTTCATATGGACCTTCTAAAAATATGTATAATGGGAGAGACAAACAGCTCACCAGCATTCATGTTAATTTCTATAAAGTTTGCATTTGGTAAATATAAAGAGGGTTGTTGTTTTTACTGTTCTCACTCCTAAAGTCCATTAATGCCTTTCTCTTTTGATTTAGAATCTAGGGCTATTCCCTTAAAAAATTCAGCCCTTTTCTCTAATACAGAAGAAGATTGCATTGCCCAATCTTAACACAATGCCGAATAAAATAGCCTTTAATTTAGGTTAAGGTGCTGACTGCTAAAATGGTCTGGCACGGTCACAGGTTGTATAGGATTTGCAAAATCAATAAATGCCTACAAAGAAACAGACATTTATTAGCTGAGATCAAAACGCATCGTGATTGAGGTAATCCTAGGTATACGTTTCTTTTTGGTCTTGCAATAATGTTTCAAAGCTAATCTTTCAGGTTACCATAGGGACTGAGTTCCTTTCTCTCTTAACAGAATAGATTATGATATGCTGAAGTTATTTAGGATATTGCAAGCTCAACACAACTTATTAAATAAAATCATAGCTGAATGAAGGGACTGGCAATAAGCCCAGATGCATCACTTCCAAATCTCCATGATAGAATTTCAAATGCTAAAATTGAGAATCAAAACAATTGTCTATCTAAACCCCATTCATAAAATGTTGCTTTTGTTCAAAATATTGCACAAAGCTCACCACATTATTGTTCATTTTTTCATGGAATCATACATATGGAAAATTTCCGTGTTTGTTTACTTACTTATGTTAAAAAAAATAAAAACACTTTCACATCTAGCTGTCAGATATTGGACACAGAGGAAGTATGAGTTTGGAGCTAAATGACTATTCACTGGTCACATTTAAAGTTGGACCTTTTAATGTGCAATAATGCATCAAGGTTTCAAAGCTGGGACCTATACCAAACAGTTCTCACTTTTCTTCCGGCTCTCAAAACAATTCAAAATCATTTACAGTGTTTTTAGTGTTCCACTGGAATAAGCCTCTGCTTTATGGAACATTCAGTCCAGTCCAAATTACTTCTGAATGTTCCCACCGTAAGAAAAATGGACAACTCTGAGTCCCATTCCCTATGAAAGAGTCATAGGGAACCCGAAGTGTGTGTGGAAAAGGGGAGGCAAGTAAAACAAGATGCCTCCTAACTAACTACAAACCCAGAAAACATTTGGATAGTTGGGTTGTTAAAAAATAAAAATATAAAAAATTGTCACTAGAAACAACAAAGTTTTAGTAAAATAAATAATAATAATTCTTACAAATCATTAGATTACCTGATTATTTTGTGGCTTGCCTAACAGGTAGGAAGCATCTTGCTCTATTAGCCTCCTTATTCTTTCTATAACATAGGTCAAACCCAACCCTACGTTTGACCTATGCTATAGAAAGCCTATTTGCTGCACCAACGGCCATGTGAGCTACAGCGTTGCCATGAACTAAAACTGGTAAACTTCAGGTACAGGTGGAATGTTCACATTTGCTGGGAGGAAAGCTTCCCGAAGGCATCCATAAGTAGCCTGAAATGCAAATGGTACTCCCCATTTACTAGCCCATGCCGATGAGTCCAGGATGGAGGTTCCACCTCTTTGCTGCTGTGACTGGCTACTCGGATGCCGTTGTGAGAGGGACAAATGTCCCTCTCATAATTCTACGATCAATTGCCACTCCCAGGCACAGATGTGTTATCGATCACAGCATGGGTGAGTGATCAATCAGCACCGGCAACACCACTGCTCCTGCCAAACGCAGCGAACTGGAAATAGAGTGAATGGTCACACTGCCAGACACTTCAGGTAAGCTTCTAGTTAACATTGGTAAATGTGTGGAGTATGAAATCATGCTCCACACCTGATCAACAATTAGTGAGCTTCTGGGGAGGGCAGACACGTTTGTAGGCTGTAGCAGCCTAGTCGACGTGTGTATGCTCTTCCCCAGACCTTCATTACTTGTTGACTAGTGGCCTAAGTGTGAACTGGTCCCAGGCCTCAGGTTCACAGCAACTGAAGCAGGTGCTAAGAACCGATAGACTCCATATCAATTTGTAACAAGTACCAATTTTCTGGAAGCAAAGCCTTCCTACTGTTATCATCAGTGCCATGAACACTTAGGAACCATTCTGTGTTATAATTGCAGTGGCCATCCATAAAGGAACAGTGCAACTTACACATACCCCCACAGCCTAATTGCATCTATTCATGGCAATCAACATTTATCCTCTCCACCACAATGACCTACACAAAACAAAAAGGCACACTGTAATGTTCAGTGCACAATGCACAACGGCTTGAATAAAATATTCAGCTGCATCCTGCCTCACTCACTCTTAAGTAATGAAAGTTCACTGGATGTAGGGAAACAGAACCCCAATCGATATTTAAATCTCATTACTAATTACTATTATTTCAGATTTCCTGTCAAGGCACTGGAATAGGCTACGCTGTGCCATCAAAGAAATTGTTCTTCAAGTTTCTCATTTTCATTTGTAACCTCTAGCCCAATCTGTAATAGGAGAGGAACATAGCTCAAAGATAAAGCACATGCTTTGCATGCAGAAAGGTTCAGCCTGCAGCAGCTTCAGCTTTTTAAAAAAGAGAGAGAGAGAAAGAGAGGGAGAGGGAGATTTCACGTAGCAGTGCTTGGAAAGCTACTTTCATTAGAGCAAACAATAGGATATTCAGTAGCCTGACTCAGCAGATGGCTGCTTTACATATTCAGAATCCCCCCTTTTAATTCTTAATTTCTCAGTCGAACATTGCCTCCCCTTTCCTTTTTTCTTCCTCTTGCTTTGGAACAGTAGATATGGACTGAAAGCTTGTATGTTTCCTCCCAGTATTCTAAATAGATACTCTCTTTACCAGTCTCCTGTGATATTTAGACCAGGCATTCTGTAGTCAGTTATAACTGTTTCAAAAGCACGATGGAACCAGTTTGATGAAAACCTAATTTTTCAACATGGTAGAGTTAATTATAGAGAATCACAATTTCTAACCATAGAATGATACGGTCACACAGGCCAAGGAGGAATGAAAGCAAGCTAAAGGAAGCTCAAAAGTACATTATATCTATAACCCTTTAAACTACGGCATCAGGAATTGCATGCTAGCCTAGTGCAGCCAACGGTCCTAATTACAGTGTTCAATTGTGTCCTATTTGAGGAGTGAGAATGAAAAGAAGTTGATGACATGAAACATTGTAACTTATTGGGTTAAACACACTGTACCAATTCACATCAGTACACCAAGTCCTCCCTAGGACATGTCTTAACCACTATTAAGTACACATGCTCATGTCTTCCTAGATCAGCAGATAGACATGAAAAGACAATAACACAGTCCATTCTCTGGGTAAAAGTTCCAGTCAGGTGTTATCTTTGAAAGCCAGAACCATCCAGATCCTTCTCGCCTAATGGTTTCTTCCTTCTTTCCCAAGACCCAAGTTCCATTGAGAAACCAGTTGGGCTAAGCTTCACGCTAGGTTTGGAAATGATATATATAAACATATAATATCAATGTATTTTGTTTTAGTCTTCCCTCCCTCCCTCTTATCTTTCCTCCTTCCTTCTTAAAAACAACAACGTTGTTTCACCCTAGGAGAAATGATGGCTGGCAAACCAGAACAAACTTAGTTCTGATCTGTGATGGATGTCCAAGTATTGTTAAAACAGGAAACACTTGTTTGGCTATCTGTCTCACCAGGAACATTCTGGTAAACAGGTGATGTTCTATTCCTGTAACATAGACACAACTAAAGCATTCACCACTGGAAGTCCCTGAAGCACTTTTCTCAGTTTCCTTTCTCAGAGCATATTTAACTGCTCTGAGGACACCTGACACCTCACCATGTAGACAAACAGTAGCAGCAAGAGTGATATATGCACCTGCCACTTCCAGAACCTTTTTCAGCATGACAGAACAGAAGGTCTTCAGTATTTGGAGCTGACCGCTAAACTGAGCTGTCAACTTCAAAGACACTGAAGGGTGAGATGTGGAGCTTCTGGCTGGCACAAACCCTGCCCTGTGGGTGGGAGGAAACATCCTGCCTTCAATGAATCCTATTCTGCCAAAGTTTGGGGGCTATTTAAAAAAGGTCAAAACTGCTGTGCTGATCCATGGATTCCATTCACTACCAAACAGTTAACACTGAAGGCCTGATTTTATGGAATTTTTTTGAAATACCAAGGCTATATTCAAACATAACAAAAGGGGTGACTCAGAGTAGGGATGTAGGCAAATATTAATATTATTATTGCTCCCAGCAGTGCCCCTCCCTCTTCCAACTGCCATCACAAGGCTGTGAATCCATCTTGCCTGAGAGGAGTGGAGAAATGGCAGCAGGCTGGGCTCTGCCATCTTGCTCCCAGCTACTGAGTGCTACTCATACTGGCAAAATCATTTAAAAAATAATAATCTGCTATAGAAAGTCTTTCCACCAGAGAATTTTCTCTAGCAGGCAGAATTTAGTAGAGTGAGTGGGTGAGGAAGTAATCTTATATAAATTACATTCATAGTTTACCACCGATCCAAAGAGTAAAATTTCCCCTTATGTAAACAAAACATGCCTTCAAAAGGCACCTTGGGCAGAGGAAAAGGTTTATTTTGTACAAATAAACGGTACACATTTCTCGCTCAGATAAGTGGCTAATGCAAAAGTCTAGTATAAGCTGTCCACAGAGCATCCCAGTGGGCGAACTCTCTTTATGTTAGTCCCAGAACAGCCCTTCTGTAGCTTCATGCTAAATAAAGCTTCATATTCTCCGTATCAGCACCTTACTTTACCTGGGGACCACACCATGGGCAATGCTCAATTCGTTTATTTAGACAGATTAGCATATATCATACCAAAGTTTGCTGAAGAGAATAGACTGTGGACTTGCAGCTTATGTTGTATAATTGGGCATAACTTTGGTTGGGCATAAATTTGGTTGTTGAACCATTCAGTATACTTTGTTGCAATAAAATTAACCGTATGTTCTATCAAAATGTATTTCAAGATTCTGAATTACTCATTTATGTATGTGTGCATGTGTGTGTGTATGCATGTGTGTGTGTATGTATGTGTGTGTGTGTATGTATGTATGTGTTTTAATTTACACTTTTGCAAAGTGTACTAGCAGAATCTACTTTAATAGATGATGCAGCAGAATACTCCCTCTATCACCAAGGCAGCTTCCAGATTAGCAGACTGAATCCATAGATATTAAAACATTTGCAGTTTACCTGCTGTGAGGTGAGGACTCCTTGTCCCCACTCCCAACGGAGGTCTGCAGCTTCCCCCTTGGTGGCTGCAATACTTCCATGGTGCACACGGTGAAGTGTGCATCACATGGGAAGGAACAGCCAATGAGAGCTGTTCTTTCGCTGTTCTCGCAGTCCTGTTCAAATACGAATCCCACCACATTGGAACAAACACAATTTTTATTGCATTCAATTGGATACAAATCAAATACACACACACACACAAAAAAAATTCTGTGCACAACCCTAGAGGCAACATCAGTAAAGGAGTAGAACCCAGTAAAAGGGGGCAAGGACGGTGGTTGCATGAACTGCTTCAGACAGCTGACCAAGAGCCCTTTCCAAGCCCTGCCTTTTGAAAAGCTCCAGCAATAAATGCCAGTGACGGAAACAAAGTACTTTTTGTATTCAGCACGTGTACTCCACCAGCAAGCTCTGTCTTATTCCTCTATGGGAAGTGAAGGAGTAATATGATTAAGGTTTTCAGATGTTTTCTGATATGTTCTAACAAAAACAAATGACTTAATTTTAATCCACAGAATGGCACAGGCAAGCTGCAAATGTCATGTGGTTATTTGATTCATTCATCATATCCTGTACTATGAGAGTCGCGTAGTCGTACTTACAGCCCTTTTAATATTTTCCAGACTATCTTTCACATTCAGATTTTCACACACCAAGGAAATAATTATAGTCTAAGAAGAAAAGATGTCTGAATGTCTTATCAGACTTTAAGTCTGTTCAGCAAACTATTTTTCTGCCTTCTTCTAGCAAAATATATTTTTTAAAATGGTCTGTCTCTACAGGGTCAAAGAATACATATATTTTGGTACTAATGCAGAGATAAAGTTACTCATAAGTAGCATACAATAAAATGCTAGATAAAAAATAATTAGCAAGACATAACGAGCTACACAAATGGACACCACAGGTTATGTTAAGTCTATAGGGACTGTGGAAAAAGAGGTTATAGCTAGTCTGAAGATAAAAGGACAAACATTGGAGAGATTAAGGCCTTTATTCACTAGGACTTATTCCATATTATATCCCAAAATGAGAACTTGCCATCCAAATGCTAATGAAGACTGGCAGGCCACAGGCAGGACCTCCCATCATCTGTGCCAGCATGTGGACGGCAGGGCCCTATTCCGGGATATTATCCATAATAAGGCCCAGTGCAGAAAGGCCCTAAGAATACATCCACATGGCCTTGGTTTTGGCCAAAGGAAGGACAGGAGTCTTGGGATCTACTGCTAAGATGGTAGCAGTGGGCAGATGCCCTGTACTTTGTTCCCTTGCAGTTGTAGAACAAAAGAGGCACAGGCAAAAATCAGCATGAGAATCAAGCAGAAGAAGTGGTAGGAGGTGGCAATTTACAGCCTGGAAAAAGCAGCGGATCAGAATTTGCTTGCCAGAAAGTGTCTTTGTGAGTTCTTGCCTTGACTGATCAAAGTGCAAGTTGAAGATGGAGAAGAAAGCTTGCAGAAGAATCTGGAAGACACAGTAATTTATAGCATGGAAAGAAAAGAAGCAGAGCTCTTTTGCCAGAAAGACTCTCTGTCTTACATCAGTCAGAGCATGAGGACCCTTCTGAAAACAGCATCTTGGGCAACTCAAAGAGTTCTTGTGATCTGATTGAACAAGGCAAAAAATCTTCCCAGTAAATGGGCTCTACCTCTGGCTCCCTCCAGCCTGTCAATCATTGCCTCCTCTGGCGGTTTTTGCAAACTCCATCCCTCATCTTCACCTTGGCTGCAGTCTAGGGATGTGTTCAATTTTGTTTTCGTGTTTGATTCAAATAGAATCGAATGCAAGGAAATTTGCATCGGTTCAAATATAACCCCTTTGAATGTGGTAGGATTCAAGTTCAATATGAATGTTATTGGAATGTTATTGGAATCTCTGCTGCTAGTCATGCCTACAAATCCCCTCTCAATCTGCTCTGAACGCGTCAAATGTGCTCTGAAACTACTTCGAATCTGCTCTAAATCTGCTCTGACCCCACTCTAGATCCACTGCAGATGTGACTGGGCAGCTGCTTTCCCACCTCCCCGGGTTCATAAATATAACAAAGCTTCAAACAAATGTATAAAGGCATTTGAGTCACATTCAGATGTCAGTTTTTGAATGCGGTCAACATTCAATTTAGATTCGAATGTTGGAATTCTGTCAAATTCTATCGAATTTTGAATGTGACGAATATTCATGCACATCCCTACTGCAGTCAGAGGAGGCAAGAGCTCATAGGTCGCCCTTTTGGCTGATGAAAATTAATCCAGTAACACGCATCCTTGGCCATAGTTAGTATTACAGAAGCATAGAACCATCAGAATTTTGAAATTGAAAAACTCAGCAACACAGCCAATCTATGCTCCTTCCCTTGCATGTCAGTCTATATGACAATATCAAAGCTAGGATTTGCCTAACTGAAACAGGCTTTTGCTAGTTCACATCAGGTGGTGATGATGAGAGGAAGCAGACAGTCAAGAAGCAGTGGAAGGCAAATAAGAAAGGCTCTTTGGTTAAAGAGGGGAAATGGAGAAAATTCTATCATTCTGCAGTAAATTGTAGAAATCACAGTCTCCTCAAGGCTGATTTTTTACAAAGGGGAAAATGTCTCTTCACTTATTTGGTTTCCCACTGCTTCCATGGCCTCTCCCTATTAGCACGGTAGTGGGAGACAAAAAAGAAAAGTATTATTCCTCGCAAGGCACTTAGCTGTTAAGCATTGTGAAAGTATACGGAGAGGCATTTCTTTAGTAGTTCAGATTCCCTTGCTGAGCAGGCGACTGATAGCAGAGGGAAAACAAAACCATCACCACCATACTAATCATAGGTAGATCTTGTGCATAACAGCACGCTTCAGATGAACGCTACACTCTTATTTTTGCCATTGCCATTGTTTTCAGTAAGACATAGGACTGATTTATTCACCAACAGTTGCCATCACTTAATGGCAATAATATCATATTGCATAAGTATCATACATGGCATGAAGCTCCTAAGTACTGGTACTAGAACAGTGCAGCGGTTCTCAACCTTCCTAATGCCACGACCCCTTAATGCAGTTCCTCGTGTTGTGGGGACCCCAACCATGGGGGTGGGGCAGCTGGGAGGGGGAGGGAGGGGCTTCAGGAGACTCATCATGACCCCTCTGAAAGCGTAGTTCAACCCCAAAAGGGGTCCCAACCCACAGGTTGAGAACCGCTGTTCTAGTGCCAGCATTGGCAACAGTCTTCATCTTCTTAGGTGAGATTCAGTATCCATTCAAATGGATGGTTCTTTCTTCTCTGGCCATGAAAACCACATTAAGAACACAAAAGGGAACATATGTAAGATATATACAAGACTTACCTTCCACACTGGAGGACACATCAGGGACCCTTCCTGGCAGCTGCTTCTGCACAGCAGTGTGCGAGATCTGGGCTTAATGGGTTCTCGCTGCCGAAAAAAATGTTCTCCAGGAAGACCTGGAAAATTAGATCTTCAATCCGTCCCCTCACCTCGATACGTTTGGAAGCGGGACACTTCTGCACACGGAGAGGTGAGGAGACAGATGTGTCAGTGGTCGCTATCTTAGGAGGGGCGGAAGTTCAGCCTCCAGAGCCCCTCCCCCGTGTGCCGCACACCAGCAGAAACGCGCAATGACTGGCCACTGAATGCTTCAGTCCCACGGCTCCAGGGGTGGCGTCGGCGGCGCAGGAGGCTAGCTGCCTTGGGGAATGGATGCTGTGGCCTCCGAACAGCACCTGGAAGATCTAGCCCTCAGGATCCATCCTTCCTGAGTGTGTGCAGACACACGAGGCCTCTTCGGATCCATCCCTATTTTGGACGGATCTTCCAGAGGACGGATCACCGGGAAACAGATTTCCTTTAATCCATTTTTCAGTGGCCAGTGTGGAAACACCCAATATGCTGGACACCAAAGATGGGTTCTTAATCATACAGACAAGCTATGTGTGAAGGCTGCATCTTTACAGATGGAACAAATCAAATACAAGGCATTTCAATCAAGCTGTGTTGCTCATTCTGAATTCAAGTGTATTACAATGGAAGACAATTTCAGCACGATGGGAAGCAAACATGGGAAGGGTAACTAGTAATGCAAGAATATCAGCACTGGAAGGAAGCATATAGTCATTTGGGATTGAAGCACTGCTCTGTACTGTAAGGCACTCTACATGGGGCTGCCCTTGAAGATGTTTCGGAAGTTGCAGCTTGTGCAAAATGCAGCTGCCAGAGTGCTGACCAGAACAACTAGCCGAATGCACATCATGCCGGTCTTAAAAGAGTTGCACTGGCTTTCAATTCACTACCAAGCTCAACTCAAGGTGTTAACTCTGACTTACAAGGCCCTAAATGACTTGGGCCCCAAATATCTAAAGGAACACCTCCCATACTGACCTGCCCGTGCCTTGAGATCTGCAGGTGAGGCCCTCCTGGTTGTCCCACCCCTGTCAATAGTGAGGTGGGTGGGTACCTGGGAAAGGCCCTTTTTTGTAATGGCTCCCAAGTTATGGAATAGTCTCCCCCTTGAGCTGTGCCATGCCCCTTCTCTGAATATATTTAGGAAGGCAGTAAATACGCATCTCTTTGCCCTGGCCTTTGGCTAATGTAGCCATTTTTTCCTCCCTCCCACTGTAGTTTTTTGTTTGTTTGTTGTCTGGTTGTTTGTTTTTAAAATGTTTTTATGGATATTACTGTTTTAACCTGCTGTTTTAGACTTGTAACCCACCCTGAGATATAGGGCGGGATATAAATTTCATTTTGCTGTATTTACTGCTCACTATCAAGGTCTATTAAGATCACCTTTAATTAAATATATATTTTGGATATTTGCTGTCCTTCCCATTTTCTGGCATGTGAGCCAGTTTGGTCTTGTGGTTAGGGAGCTGCCCTCTTATCTGGGAATACCAGCTTTGATTACCCACTCCTCCGGCAAGTCAGATGGTGGCCTGGGGCTAGTCACAACTCTCTTCTGAGCTCTCACAGCCCCACCTACCTCACAGGGTGTTCTGTTGTGGGGAGAAGAATAGAAAGCTTTGTCAGCTGCTGAGTCCCCTTGAATGGTTGAGAAAAGTGGCATAGAAAAGCCAACTCTTTCTCTTCATGTACAAATTTGATGTACTCCACCCAGCTCATTGTCTAATTAATTTATAATACTGTCCCACATGAAATTTCATGATGAATTGTTTTCCTTATTTTGATTTTTGCATAAATGGTTTCTCCCTTTTACTGCTACGAATCTGAAACAATAATGACGTAAATCAGGTGACTGCAGTGGTGTGCAAAAGTATGAGATCAGTCACAGTTATGGCTGGAAAACTTTAAGCAGTAGGCGAGTGGCAAGGAAGTCATGATCTCTTTGTCACTTGTCCCACACAGCCTTCCCTTGACACCCAGTAGCACCAAAGAGAAATGGAGAAGATGTTCTAACATGGCTTGTCCAGCAGTAACGAGGAGAGAAGACGTCTCAAGCTTTTTTCCCCTCTCTGTCTCTGAGCCTTTTTGCACTTATCTGACAGGTTAATGTTGGGACATTCCAGCATGATACATCTGCACTTCATGGAGCAGTTCCTTTACTAGAAACAGCTCCACATATGCTGGAACATCCCCTGCAAATTGAGCTCTGGAACTTTCTAGTGGGTCGGTAGCAAAAACTCTGAAATTTCTTTATGGGACTCTTCAGGACATAGCCTTGAAAAAGGAGAAGGATAAACGTGTTCACTGCTTATAAAGGAAAGGCGGCATATCTTTAAGCAACCTCTTGATTATATTGCACCACCGATGTGCAACAAATATAGATTTAAAGTGTGAAAACCATGCACCTACTTTGACAGACAAGTGCATTAAACACAGTGGAAATCAATAGCAAAGGATGAAAAACTGTAGAAATTAAACGTGTTGATCTTAAGCATAAACATAGTCTATATGCATATGCGTTTATTTATTTATTTTTAAATTTCTGAAGTGTTTTGCAAAAGGAGGGTTAAAAAAATGGAGGTTAAAACAGATAGAACCGTGCAATAAATTAAAAACATATGAAAAGCTGGATGAGTTGGACATGAAAACAGTGATCAACACAGGAAATGCCTAGTCAAAGAGATAAGTCTTCAGAAATGGCCTGAAAGTTGAAACTGTAAACACTTCAGAAATTTCAGTAAGGATATTGTTCCATTATGTAGGTGTTACCACAAAGAAGGTCAACTATGACATTATATATCTTCTGGAAATCACAATAGACCTCTTCAAATGAGGTCAGAGTCTTCCAGACTTACAATGGGGGAGGCATTTTTAAAAAGTATTTTAGTCTAAATTCGTCTAGGAATTTAAAAGCTAATCTGAGGCTATTCGCACTTAGGCCTCTGCTATGCAATTAGGACAGCTCTGGTACAGATACTCTCTACTAGGGATGTGCACAAATGTGGGGTTGTTGTTTTTTACATTCTATTTGAATCGAATCAAATACCCCAAAATCCAATCCAATTCAAATATTTTAAATGCGAATTTAACAAGATTCGATTCATATTTACCAAATTTGAATCTATTTGAACAACATTCGTATGTGCAGGTACACATCTACTCCACATCCATATGCATCTGTACATGTCCATATGCATCCTGAAGTTATCCAGTATGCAACCCGTCTTCATCCCATACGGATCCATAGAAATGCAAATGGATGTGGGAAAGATGCGGATCTCTGGGGGTGTTTTTCCACTGTCACTAGAAGTACCCATTAAGTACCCATTAATGGGTACAAAAATGCCATTACGTACCCATTAATGGGTACTTAATGGGTACTTTTAGTGACAGTGGAAAAACACCCCCAGTGTGCATCGTGTACACCCCCCCCACCCCCGTACACGAATGTCTGAATAATTCGAACGAATAGATTTAAAATATGAAATTCTATTTGGATGTTTACATTCAAAGTTCAAATGTAGAAATTTGGCACATTAAATTGGATTTTGAATGCCTACAAATATCCATGTACTTCCCTGTACAGCACTGTACCATGCAGAGAACTGTGCCAGAGCTGTCCTAATTGCATGCCAGAGCCCTAAGTGTGAATAGGCCTCTGGTCTAGTAGCTAAATGGCTACCTATGCAGGTTGTTGTTTTTTTTAAATGCAGGTATGATACAGGCACAAACTGGAACCATATCCAACATCCTGGCTCCCACATTTCTTACACAGAACAGCACATAGGATATATGTTCTCACCCAACCTGGATATCACCTTCCCACCCATTTGCCCTTTGGGTTTTCATTTCACAGCAAATTAAAATTGAACTGAAGAGGCAAAAATAGTTTCAGGGTTTTATTTATTTATTTGAAAACAAATGCACATCTGTTAACAGGATTTTTACCATAAAATAATTTTAAAAGGTCACCTCATCATACACATAGTGGGTAAATTAATAAAACCTAGTTCTGTTTCATTATTGTTCATCATTCCATGCTTACTACATCACTGCTCCTTCTCCTACTGTTGAGTTCTGTTGTGCTTTGCTCAGCACGGCTGAAATCCTTGACATGTTTCCATACCGAAGTACTTTCAAATGACCCTTCAAGCTTAAACAAACAAACATATACAGAAAACTACAAAGCCATTCAAGGAAAATAAAAGATATGGATTTGTTTTTTGTTTTTAAATTAATTTTACTTATTGATTTTGCTGACAGAAAAGTCAATACTGTAGAATTGTACAGAGTTTGAAGTTTGACAATATATTCCTGATATAATAAAAACCACTGTATCATAGATGCAAATCATTTGAGAATGGTTATCAAAGTGGACAGATCACCAGCTAAAAAAACAAAAGTAAGAAACTTAAGTGACCTAATACAAAAGAAAAGAAATGCATATTGTTCACAACGGTATATGATCAAGCCAAAGTTAAGCACTTTAAAAGTTCCATTGTTTCCAGTGGAAGAAATGAAGCTGGGTCAGACATGCCAAAAAAAATACAAAAAAAAACCACCCTCTGAGGTACCTCTAAAGCAGGTTACAGAAGGTTTTGAGGTGAGATCAATCTAACACTGGTTTTTCTGTCCCTCCACTCCTGAACATTCTCCACCAAAAAAAGGTCAATCAGAGAAGGATTAGGAACTTGAGGGCCACACAAAGTCTCTCTGAAGCATTTCTGTGGCATCTCCTTTGTTACGCCTGATCCCAGCTTTAGTGTGCACTTTTAATCCTTCACACTGAAATCAAAAGGACTCAAAAACTTTGGCAAGACTGTGCCCAGAAAGTGTGATATTGAACACTGTTTATCAGAAAAGGCATATTGTGAAGTCAAGTAACTGTATAGGTACAATTTCTTAATTAATTCAACATAATATTCTCATATAAATATATTAGATATAAACCAGCAATCTGAATAACATAAATTTATGACTCACAGGTAAGCAAATAGTAAAAAGCATAAAACAAGACTCCTGAAACATTCATTAATACGTAAAATACCCCTGCATCTCTCAAGGATGATTACAATGTCTGATCTGAATGAAACAAATATCTGAAAAACGGAATGATCAGCCTCCTTCAATCATCTCCTAAATCAATATTTCTAACCTCCATATGTTTTCATACAGTCTTTACTATCTTGGATTAGTCTTTGAACTGTTACAGCATATTAAAGACTAGAAATGAAAGAGGGTGTCCATATCATGCACATATTCTTTTAAATGAACTGAAACCCTTCCCTTATGCAATGCAATTTCAATTGAGAAAAGGCCTTTTTATTGGGCAAGTACAGCTTTCCTGACTTCATAAATAAGCTGTGACTCATTTATCTTTTTTTTTTTAAGTATATACATTTTGGCAGACTAATACCTGATTTTTTTTATTTTAATAATAAAGAAGCAAACCATTTATTTCATTCTCTTCTCATTCCACTAAGCAAATTGAGAGATGTTAAGTCTCTAATTTCTTCACTAACAGTTCTAAAAGATGGGATTTCTTCTGATTTTTTTCAGAATCAGTTCTGAGGTATAGGTACCATTTTCTTTGTTGATCTAGCACATGCTTAAAGTTTTCTTTCTTTTTCTTTCTTTCTTTCGATTTACCTACATACCTTGCCTTTGTTTTTAACTTCAAATGCTCAAATTCATCTCCCTTCTTTACTGCCTTTTAAGTCACAACCAGCTAAAGCACTTATATTGGGCAAAATTCTTCAGACAGCATTCCAGACATCTCAGAGGCAGAATGAAGGGGAAGATACGTCTTGCCTTCCAACTCATAATCCTACTTGTAAGATGGCTGTTCATCCACAGGCGACCTCTTTCTCTTACGAAAACCTTTCTCACATCCCTTTGGATTTCTTGAACTAGGTTGATAATTCTTCCAAAATATACCATCATCCCAAGAGATAATTTTAATTTCTCATTTGCAGGTATCGCTTTCTATATATATATATATATCTTTTTAATTTTTCTTTTTTCAAAAAATAAGAATGATTCAAAAGTCCATTTAAAAAATAACGAGTTTGTCCACTTTAAATATCTTTTGAGGTCTGCAGTGACCCTGCCTCTTGGGAATCGATTTCTTAGTATGAGATTGTTGAACAGAGGTCACGTCTTTTTTTTTTTTAATGATCCAACGTATTCTAAGAGTTGGAGCTTCATTCATAAATATTTCACTTACGAGCACATACATTCATTTTACACGATTCCTCAATGTGGCCAGGGTGCTGCGTTGTCTGCACTGTATCCACCTATAAAAAATACAAAAATATATGTCTGCTTACCGGGATGTGAGTAGGGTTTAGCTAACCTATTCCTTTCACAATGGATTTTATTTCTTCAGAGTGATTCAACCACACTCTACAATATTTAGAATGCACATAATAGACACAACACTGCATGGAATTTAGCTTGAGAAATAAAACAAAATAAACTAAGTAAAGCATGTAATGGAGGTCTGGTGCCTGCTTAATTGATTTGACTACTTCTTTTATTTTCTCTTTTATTCCCCACACAACCCAATCCCAAAGTGGCTTTATTATTACGAGAGAAGCATAATTCATACATGAACTAATTTGCACATTTAATTGTGGCGTTTGCCATTTGACTGCAGAAAATCGAGAATACAAATCAAAGTCATTTGCAGCAAATCCAGAATGCAAGCCAAAAGCATATCAAACACACCTTAAGTATGTATGCATTTGATGATAAAAATGAGATATTTTGTAGATGTGAAAACAAACTGCTTTGTATCTTCTTTGAATCTGTGTTCACACACATTTTTTTTCCCAGTAGAATCAGGTCCAAATTAAGAGTAATAAGTACAGAAACTACCTAAAACACTTTTGGACTAACTATTTTTTACCCATATACATGTGGGTTCGCTCATGGATTAGAACACTAAGTCAAAAAATGAAGAGCAGCAACACAATCAGAAAAGCGTTCTTAGTGCCTTTTTGAAACAAAACAAAACTTTAACGCTTTGTTCTGTGCAAAGAGCATAAGTTTTCAATCCTTCCAGTAATTCTGCTTGCCAATATTCTTCTTCCCTCCAACACCACATCTAATACATTTAATTGTACTGCTTTGACACACTTGTACAAAACAGTTTTCACCCAGTTTTTAGATTCCATCCAAAGAAGTAGATTGGCGCATGAAAGAAACGTCAAGGCAGTGGGGAAAAAAATCGTGTTTGTTTAACCATCAAACCAATTTGAACAGAATGGGTTTTACTTGCCTGCCTCCAAAAATCTTTTGTTTTTCTTCTTCCTCCTGACACATCTTGTATCTGATCCAACTGGACCAGGGTGGCATTTAAAGGGCTATATGCATATTCTGCTTCTAAAGCTTTGGACAAAAACAATCATTGACTAAGGCTGCATTTATACAAAGCAAGATGGCTTCAATATTGTTTGGAGATGGGATTGTTCACACACTAGTTTGTCCTTCTCCCTGTCATGAAAAGGTAGATTAGCGATAACATGACAACACAAGTGGCAGGCAATTAAGATCTCAAGGAGGAAGCCCAAAGTTTGCATAGCTCAAAATTAGTCTCAATCAGCAGACTCCATCACTTTTTTATCCTATATTACTAAACTAATTATCTTTAATCAAGTCTACCATTTCCTTCTGCTGGTCAAAACTTCTGTTTTTAATGAGAGGTTATATTATTTGTTTTTAAATGTTTAAGCAATAGATAATATCTAATATATTATACACTAATTGAATGATTTTACAATGTGCTATAATAATATATGGCATTCCAATGTACTGTATTATAAGTTTCAAAAAGTCTTATTTGTATTTTCCTTCCTTAAAACAGTTAAATAATCTCTCTCTTCTCTTGTAGGGGCATCTCTCTCTCTTCCCCCTCCTTCTATGGAGCAAGATTGACAAGAGATTTCAAAATATCCTTACATTGAGCTTGTTCTTCAGTTTAAAGGCTGCCTTCAGCCAAGGTGTAAAGCCCAGGATTATTTTGGCAGTATGTTGGGATTGCCACATATGTCCAGGGCTATTCCAGCATAGTCCCAAGGTATAGGAGTGAAATCCTGCAATAACATTACTGGGAGGAAATCAACTCCCAACCTGAGTTTTACAAATTTAGTAAGAGCTCTTGCCTTGTCTAGATGACTGCTTGTGTGACCTGCCATCTTGGAAATGACAACTATGAATGTGCAGCATCAAACCTAATAAAAAATGGCAGTCACGCCCAGTTGTACATTTCTGAGTATTTCATGCTGTTGAAATACCTGGATGTGGGAGCCTCCTCCGTGAGATCTTAATTGACCATGCCCCTGGGGCCTTTGGGTCCCCATGCGCGTGGATGTTTCCTTAATTCATTTGAATGGAATCTTCCTTCTCCATTCAGCAAACAGCTTTAAAATTAGAGAATACATTTTATGGGGGGGGTGCTGGAGGGGGGGAGTTTTTTAGGTCACTATCATCCATAGAACTATACTACTGAACTGCTTAATGAACATGTGACAGATTTTCTAGATCTCTGCGAACGTGCAACATACCAGAGTTTAAGCTACGCAGAAAGATACTTAGCTGTACGATCACAAGGTCAGTGGCAAATACTGACCCCATTCAGACAATTCTTTTTCCATGCTTTTATTTTTCAGCACCAAACTGATACTAGTTTTCTTTATATGTGAATATACGGAAGGCCATGGGAAGTGCACTTCCTACATTCAGTTAACCTCACATAAGAACCCACACAGATATCAGTATGCATGCATATACTGTAGATCCCTTGCTTCCTTTTTTAGAATATCCTAACACTGAAGAAAAAAAATCTGGGCAGACAGTAAGCTGGATACCAAACAAACCCATATACACTTTTACCAAAAGATGCAATTTTATCTCCTTGCCAGTAGTAGTAGTAGCAGCAACAGCAGCAGCAGTAGTATATCTACACCATTCCCAGAATGGCTTTTAACACAACACAAACAAACAAAAATATTTCAGGTTAAAAAAGTGTTCCTCCACACTGGCCAATATACCAATCCAGTACAAGGCTAGACTTTGTCTGGGTTTCTCATTGTGTATAGCATGGAACAGAAGGTGTCCTTCCCCCTGCTAGGCCTCTCAGTCTGGACTGGATGGAGCATAGTCCGACCAGTTGGCTAAAATGGCACCCTACACAGGGATACTAGCACACCTGTTTGAACAGATCTACAGCAGTCCAGGAACCTGTGGAAGA
Organism: Aspidoscelis tigris stejnegeri; assembly: GCA_023333525.1. Taxonomy (NCBI): domain Eukaryota; kingdom Metazoa; phylum Chordata; class Lepidosauria; order Squamata; family Teiidae; genus Aspidoscelis; species Aspidoscelis tigris. The sequence goes on along the minus strand of JALMGA010000006.1, from coordinate 11,712,637 downwards.
GAACAGGAAGGCATGCAGAAGGACATATACCTCCCCCTACTTGCTTTGGGGGGGGGGGTTGAAGGCACACAAAACTGTGCCACTAAAGTGGGTCACCCTAGGGCTCCAAAGCTCACACACGCTTCAGATCAACTCAAAGCCTATCCTGGAATAATCTGGATTTTGTGTGGACCTGATTAAAGATGTCCACTGTGGAGTCTTCAGGCATCTACAAGATCCAGATCTCCAAGAGGAACCCACCTCAAAGATCCGGACTTCTGAAGATTTGGATCTTTAATTGTGCCTGGAAATGGGGGGATGAAATCCAGATTTAAGGGTCTGAAGGGCCCATTAAATCCAGATTTCCCCTGCCCTTGTGGGGACAGGGCTTTGCAGATGGGGCCTTCAATGGGGTCCAGGTGGAGACAGAGCCTTCCTGATTGGTACCAGTCAGGTACTAATAGGGTTCCTAATGGGGTCTTAGAAGGGTTCTAAGCCCTAGTGGAAAAAGGCCTAGGGTCTCTTTGTTATACTCTAGTGTCCAAGAAAGGATCTAGACTTCACATTCTACTGACAACTATAAGTGCAGAAAGGCCCTCAGACTTACAGCTGCCAAGTACTGATAGCAAGAACTGAAAAGACACAGCAGGATTTGAAATTAGGCAGAATTTCATTGCTTGACAGTACAGAATAGACTGTAGAAGTCTCAAAGTTTGTTGTAAACATCATATGTAGTCCTAAGAACAGAACAATCTGCTTGCCCACTTGTGATTTTAAGCATCATTTAGTTATATAAACCTCAGAAATATGTATATTTATGAGAACTAGGAATCCTTAAAATAAATTAGCTAAACTCTTATACAAAACGGGATTCCTGTTAAGATGTGACAGATGTATTTTATTACAACCATATTCTTCAGTCAGAAAAACATCAAACTATAATTTATAATGAGATCTCAAAAAAAAAAGTTGTAGAGCTTTAAAGAGGTTATAAAAAATCTACAAGCCAAATGTTAAAGTAAATGAGAGGAGGGCAATATCAAAGTGTCAGACAAACAAAGCCATAAACATAGCTGATGACACATGAGACCAGAAGCAATTTGTCTTTCTTGGATATGAAGTTTGAATATTCATTTAAAAGAAGTTAAATAAATTAAGATGTCTCTATGGGTTTTTGCTTGTTTGTTTCCAAAATTATAAACAGGTACTAACTACAGAATGCTTTTAATGCATTTCTGACAGAGTAAGTACCATAATAATGTTAATGTCAGGATAAGATACAGACCATGATCAGACAGATTTATCATAATGGCAGGAATGGTCACATATGCACATATTCCTGTCCTCTGTTAAGGAGCTTCATAAAGACATAGGGGATATTCACAGATGTATTTAGGAACACCCCTGAGGCAAATTTGAGACTCAAGGGAGATACAGAAAATATATATATTTTAAAAAACACACACACTTGAACTTTATTTCATCCCAAAGCCTCTAATTACCCTCTTCTTCAACAGACACAAAATAATCATTCTTGGGGTGAGTCCCAGCTGTTTGGATGAGATGGGCTGGGAGGCTACAGAGGCTGCTAGCCAATCCCAGCCCGCAACAACTACTGACCAATCATGACCATGGAAACTCAGGACAGTGATGGTCAATGGTAGCTAGGCAAGGAAGGCAATGATGAGGAAGAACTGTCAGGGAAGAGGCTTTTAGCTTCATATTAAAAAAAAAAAAACTGTCAGTCTTTTTTCATGTCCATAGATGGGCTGATCTCAGAAAATGGACATCCCCAGAAACCATACATAGGAGAGAGTGCTAAATTTCACACCCTTGGAGATTCTCAGCAGCAATTCTTCCCTGCTGTCCTAGGTCAAGCATCACTGGTGTAGCTGATAGGGATCCAACAGATATAGGCAACCATTCAAAATGATGAAGAACCATCTTGTAGCCATAGATATGCAACACAGCCATAAAATATCACACAACAGAATCTGGAAGTGCAGCTGCACTGCGAAGGTGTGGTAGATACCAGGAAGGGCCTAGTGCTTTAAGAGAGGGATGCTCACTTACTCTGGTACTCATGTAATCATGGACATAATATAACCCCAAACTTCTTGTAAAAACAAGAGCAAAACACAGACTGTTCACATTAGAGGTATAATATTGTACACTGGTTTGCAATTCAGGTCCTTCACAGAGTCAACCATTAACCGTGTCATATATATTCAAGAATGAATTGCCTACAAATGTTTTAATAAATATAACACTCAGCTACCTTTCTAAACACAGGAAGCTTAACTAGGCTGAAGCTATGAGCCTTTTTTCACTATGGCCTAGAACCCAATTAGTACCTGATTGGCACCAATTGGGAAGGCCCTATCCCCACCTGGACCCCATTGAAGGCCCCATCTGCAAGGCCCTGTCCCCATGAGGGCAGAGCAAATCTGGATTTAATGGGTCCTTCAGGCCCTTAAATATGGACTTTATGTCGGCCTGATTAAAGGTATCCACAATGGGGTCTTCAGGCTTCCTCAAGATTTGGATCTTCAGGAGGACCCTATCTCAAAGATCTGGATCTTGAAGAGCCGGATCTTTGACAGTGTGTGGAAAAAGGAGGTCAGTTGAATTGCATATAATTTGTTCACCATTCACCAGTGGTGGCTGTTGACTGGGACTATAAGAGAGAGGAAGGTTTTATATTTATTAAAACAAGAGAGGAAGGTTTTACCAGAAACCACACTTGATGCTCTTGCACCTTGTATGGATTTTCCCAGTATCCTAATCCCTAGGTTGCCAGGGCTATGCACTATGACAGATACTTGTATGTTATGAAAGCGGCTAAGACCAGAACGATGAAGATCTCTGTAACAGAAACAACGTACTCAACAGCTTAAATTACTGCAGAATGTCAAAATATGCTACTGTTCCCAGTATGTGGTTTTAATATAGCACCACAATAAACAACATTAAGAGATGGGGGGAATGAAAAGCAAAGAGCAGAATCAATATCTGCAGGAAAATCAGTTCTATACTGTGAGGCACTCAACACCAGAAGAGATGTAAAGAAAAAAATACCAAAGAACAGCTGTTTAGGAGGTGACAGGTAAAAGGAACTGACTACAATAAAGCCAGAAATTACATTTTTACTTTGCTGGATAAAGAGAACAGATCAGAACCTATTAAATTGCTCCTGAGGATTTATGCCAAGAGATGTAGGTTCTACAGACTCAAGGACAAGACTGCCTTTACAGTTTCCTCAATCTCTTTTGCCACACACATCTCAGCATTTATACATCAAGAATGAGGTGTCTTCTAGGCCCTGATCACACAAGTAGTTTAGGATGACCCCAGGTCGTCTTCAGGTTGTGTTACTCACATTATTTTAATTCATTTTCCAAGCCGGCCTACCCCCATTAGATTGTCTTAACTAGAGTCCTTATTTTTAGAGGACTCAGGAGGACTCAGCCTGTCCTGGCATCTCAGGACGTCTTCAATTCCTCAAGCGTGAATGGAGGGATTGGCTTAAGGAGGCTGAACCATGCTTTGGTGAGTGGGGTCCAGTTTTTCCTTCAGCCAATTGGCACACACCTCCGCTTCTCTCTTCAGTTTCTGTATGATTCCTCTATCTAGCATTTTTAAGCAAATTTATTTTTGTTAAAAAAAAAATTGCACAGGGAAGAAAAGCAAATTAAAAAAGGAGCCATGAAGGTGGGGGAGCAGGCTTTAAAAAGAACTACAAACACACTCACTCGCCTCCCTTGAGTGACAGAACAGCATCCAATCAGAAAAGAGATAGATTTGATGCAGGAAAAGGGGAGGAATGCCAAGAGGAGGCTCAGGTTGATCTCAGAGAAAAGTGTGACCGTGTGGCCCAAGGTGGAGATAGTATGAGGACAACCTATAATGATCTAGGTGTGACCAGCACTGGTACAACCTCAGACTGAATTAATGAATAGGCTGCCCTATCTTAGACTGGTGTGACCAGAGCCCTAGGCAGCCAAGAGAAAGGGTCTGGGGTTGGAAGTGCTGGGATCCAGTACAGAAGTAAGAGACGCTCTTATTACGCAGCAGGTACTTCTTGGCGTACAAAATCCTTGTAGTTGTAGGGGGGGAAGAATGTTATACACATTTTCAAGGCGTCTGTCTGTGGTAGTTTAGCATCAAGCTGGAAATGAGCCTGGAAATCTGTCATTTTCAGTCTGTTAGAAATTTCTTCAGTACTTTGCCTCCTTCCTCTGCAACCACACCATATGTTAGAGGAGGAGGAGAAATATGATGTGATTTGCTCTTGGAGTTCCTGCCCTGCAACTAGGATGGTTGTGGGGATGGATTCCACACCTTCAGAGTGTCTTGATGGATGTCCGGCTGTGGGCAAGTTTGTCCACTACGCGTAGGAGACATTCAAGAAACCACTACTATTGGCTGTATGGCTGCAGGAATTCCTTCCTAACCAGCTATGTAGCCAGCCACACCTCCTGCTGCTAGTCTCATTGTACTTTCAGAATTACCATAGAAAGGAGAGGAGGGTTGTCCTAACTAGGGGTGTGCACAAATGCAATTTTGGGATTCAGTTCATTTTGAATAGAATATCTGAATGTTTGAATTTGACAAATAGAGAAAAAAATGGATTCAATTTTGAATACAATTCAAATACATTTGTAACTATTTGTACAAATATTCTATTCGACAACATTCATATGTCCTGTATGTATCCCATTTTTATCCCATATGCATCCAGTTTTTGTCCCATATGTATCCATACAAATACGTACAGATACGAATAAGTTGAGTACGGATGCGTATGTAATGCGTACATATCCATACAACTGCAAATGTCTTAATAATTTGTACGGATAAAGAAACATTTGAATTCATTCGAATGCTTTAAAAAAAGAATGTATAGACATTCAATTTGAATTTGAATGTCTGAATTTGAATGAATTCGATCTAATTTCGAATGATCTGAATATTCTTGCATATTCCTAGTCCTAGCACTTTTCTGCATTTCTTATGAGTAAATACCTAATGTGGCCCCTAAGAAAACAAAACCTACCAAGAAATATAGGAGGACATTAGAGCAAATTCTTTTAATGCAAAGCTGAAAGCAGCACCAGGGTCATAAATGCTTTCAGGAGTTTGTGGAAATATGACATCAGAGACCAATCACTTTGAGAATTCAAATCTCCCCCCACTTTTTTTAAAAAAACTGAATTGCCTAGATACTTCTAAATAATAGGCTTTGAAACACAGTGGGAGGAGAGGGATACCCTCCTCTATTTCTTCCAGATGTTTCTTTTGGCACTCGTTTATGCACTGAAACTTTTCCAGAGTCCTGATATTCAGCACACCTTCCTTTCCAATTGATTTTGAAAGGTACCCTGAGCTCTTGTGTTTTTTTGAGCCATAGTTTTTGCTGGGTACTTAAGACTGGCTCATATGTTTACAGACTAGCATGTGTGGGTCTCAGTTTCTTTGTTCGTTACTCGGTTCTTGAAGGCATCTATTTTGAACTGAGCATTCCTCTTGAGTAGCAGTGCTATGATCTCATTTATGTTCTCTAGGTCCCTCTACATTACCTAATGTAAATAATATGCTGAACATTTTAAAGGCATTTTTCAGCACCGTGAAACAGGATTGCTATTTGTGTTTTGATGTGCTTTTCCACTGGTTCAAACTCTTCCAGAAACAGCTCAAATTTATCTCTGCCAGATTTTCATGTAAAGAGAACTGTGGCTAGAGGTCAGAAATTATCCACAGAGGGGGAGACTCTTGTATGTTATATGTACCTTTCCTTGACGATGCTTAACAAACCTTTTCCTTTTCCTTTCTATTGGCCATCAAATACCAAGTAGTTGACCCTAAGAAAGTTCTATGATTATAATATTTTAAGTACTTACTGAAGAAACATCTGTTCATCCAGCCTTTCCCAGTGTGACTGGCTTTTCCTGTCTACCCACTGCAATTAATTATGCCCTTCAGTTGTTTTTATCTTTTTTCTCATCAACTGCTTAACATTTTCTAATGTGAAGATGTATTAAAATGTTTTAAACAATAAATACAATAAATACTAGCCATGCTTACAATAACAAAATAAATATAATTAGGATCACAGTCTGCAGTTTCATGTCATTCAGTTTGAGGCAGTTTGGTGTAGTGGTTAAGGAGCTGGGCTCTTATCTGAGAATACCAAGTTTGATTCTGCTCTCCTCCATGAAGCCAGATGGGTGACCTCGGGCTAGTCACAGCTCTCTTCTGAGCTCTCACAGCCCCACCTACCTCACAGGGTGTCTGTTGTGGGGTGAAGAATAGAAAGCTTTGTCAGCCGCCTTGAGTCCCCTTAAATGGGTGAGAAAAGCAGGGTAGAAAAGCCATGTTTAGCTCTTCTTCATGTTTAGCTCTGCTGGGACTACAGCTGGTAGTTTATGTCCAACTTGGAGCCCTCAAAGTGATGGTATTATTAACACACTCCAATGTGTTCTGAAAAATCTGTACAAAGGAACTGATCATAGTAACTTAGACTACATCATCTTCTCTGTCACTCCTACTTTGAAATGTGTGGTGATCTCTTCTTATGCTGCTGAGACTGAGAAGGACATCTTAAGGTTTGGGAATGAGTTATGATATCAAAGATGCAAACTCGTGCCCTGACTATTTCAGTTGTCTTGTCATGTTTTACTTGTATGCAGAGAAAGGACCATTTTTGCCACACCCATGGATGCCAATATGTGGGCTACAGGCGATCATCAATGTGATCTCACAGGTAATGGTGAAAAAAAGTTCATCCATATCAAGAAGAATGTGTTGGAGAAGTTCCCCTCCCAAACAGCCATCTAACTGTGGTAAGTAATACCACAATCTTATCTGCCTATTTAAGTGCCAGCAGGTGGAAAGAGGGAAAATGGTGATTGTAGAATGACCTTTCCACTGAAAGGCAGCAGATAAAATGTGGATGTCAATCCGTTTCAATGAAAGGAACATGCTTCTTTCTCTAGGTACATTGTCATCATGTAGATCTGTCTTTGCTAGAGTGGACAGATGAGTTAAAAGAGGCTGAATTCTCCCATTACCATTATGCCCGGGCTTGTGTTTATGCATCTAAAACTATAAATAAATGCAGACTGGTGAATGTTGTGAAGGACACGTTGTTCCAACTAAAGATATACATAACTTTTCTGTTTCTATTAAAGATGACTGCTTGTAGATTATATGTATGCGGAAGGAAGGAAGGAAGGAAGGAAGGAAGGAAGGAAGGAAGGAAGGAAGGAAGGAAGGAAGGAAGGAAGGAAGGAAGGAAGGAAGGAAGGAAGGAAGGAAGGAAGGAAGGAAGATTTTTGCAAAGAAGCATATAATTAAACACAATTATCAGTAGTCAACTTTACAGAAAATATATTTTTAAGTTGTCAGCCTGATATATGCTTCCTGGGAATATACCCATAGATATCAGTGACACTTCTGAGTAAACACAGATGGGGTGACACTGTTAATTAAGCAAAGAAAGCTAAATATGGGTGAAAGTATGGAGTTGAATGGGGCACAACATAGAAGTCCCTCCAAATGAATCATTCCTAGTGTGCAAAATAACAAATTAAGATTAAACATCTCCAACAGATTTTCAGTGTTCAGGGTGATAGATCTGTGAGAAGTTATTTTGATAAGGAAATGAATATGCAACACTTGCATGATAATAGACCTTTAAAAGTGAATAGTAAGGTTGTATTCCCAGGCAGTTTTAAAAAAGCACCGCTGGGAAGGCTTTGAGGAGGCTTCAAGACTGTTTAAAGGTAGGATTGCTCACATGCCAGTCTTCCATTCTCCTTCCCACCTATATTTGGGGCTACAGAAATTAGAAATGGGATGAGAACACTAGTATCACATTACTGTTTCTAACTTGTAAGATTCTTTTGAGATGCTTCTTTTGTGAACATAGCCTTAGGATGTAAATTAGGTCAACAAAATCAGCTAAAACACAAAGCAAACTTGGCAGAATCTGGACTCCTATTGGTTTTTGATATTGAGCTACCACATCATGTCCAAGCTGAAAGGTTTTAAAGGCATATAACCAAAACCCATACTGCTCTGAAAGCAGCAACCTCCAAACTCAGAATTTACGACTAGGTTCCCTCCTCTCCATGTAGTGATGGTCCAGGCTCTGTGTGAGAGACCCTTTACAGACTGGTTGCATGGTGTACACAGGAGTAAATATCACAGAACCATTGAGTTAGTAGATCTCAGAACATGGGCAAGAGGCTGTAGTGTCTACCATTAAGCAGATCCAGCCAGCAGCCAGGGTGCAAAGGAACACTTGGCTGCCCCCCGTTGCCCGGTAAAGTGGTCAGGAAGAGGTGGAAGCTTCACACCAGTTGTGTGTCCCCTTGTCTGAGACATTTGAAATCAAATCCCAGGAGATGGGTGGTAGGAAGAAGTGCTGGATTCAAACACAGTATCACAACCTACCACATACTAATGAGAAGCCTACAGTTACATCCTGGCTGCTTTACAGCTCTAAATGGCTCTTTAGAATGCCAGTGATTTATATACAGCCAGCTCCCTAGCCCCTGTGAAATGAAATAAGAAATGTTACAGGTCTAGACTGTCAAATAAAAAAAAATATGACACAGATGTATCTACTTTCAAAATTAAATTGCATATAATAGTGTTCTGTCTCCTTTCATACCTATTTTAGCGAGGAGCCTAAATAGATAACTATAAACAGCCTGGAATGGTATTTGCTACTGTAATTTGTTGCTGTATAAGGGCTCTAGTGCACATACTCAAGGTCAGAGGAGATTTACAGAGAAGTGTTCTGTTTTGCTTTTCCCCTTGAAAACCCAACTATTCATGGAAGGAGATGCTTGTTGTTGATGCTTAAATGCAAGGAAAATTAAGCAGGTAAGAATCAGCACTAACACGACAAATGACATCAATATTTACAGAATATTGGCCCAAGTGTCTCATATGTTCTGATGGATGTGTGGCTGCCTCCATACAGGTTGTAAAATCTGGAATTATCCTGGGACTATGCTGGGACTGTCATTTGACTCTTCCAGAAGTTAGATCTTCTGAAGAACTATAGAACATGACATAACAATCCAAAAACTGCAACAAGTGAGTGACTATAACGCACTGAGAAAGCCTATATTCTATCACTGACTAGTCATCTGTTTTAATTAGTGCTTGGGCTTTTCTGCACTTACCTTAATTCCAAATTACAGTTCCTTCAGAGTTTCTATTGTACACATGCTGGTGAGGACTCAAGAGTCCTACCTATCACTAGTATTCTCCATCTGGACCAAATGAAATGATGTGGACCACCAGTAATCAGCACTGAGGACTATCAGTGGAATAGTCTGGACCACAGAGCATGCAACAGGCCTATTTTTGCAGCACACCAAAGTATGCCTCTATAATGGTCACCCAAGGATGAGATTTATGGTCCTCAGACCTGGCTCTGAAGCTTGTATGAGTTTCTAGAATAATACATGGGGGCTAAGCAGACACTGTGCAGACAATGCTGTTCCACAAGAACATCAACAGGGTACAAGCATGATTGGGATTGTGGCAAAGTAAGGCCTTTTGAAAAGGAGCCGGTTGTCAACATTTCATCTTATTAAATTATTTGTTTTGAATTTTGATATTTGGTGTGCTCACATGCATCAATGACTAAAATGTACCTACACTGGAACTTAAAATCCTAACTATTCATATACAGTAATCACACATAAGAGCTGACTGTGACTGATTAGGAGAGATAGTTTGGAGTAATGGTAGACATTATGGTGGATACATGTTGTAAAAAAGGTCCATAGCAGGTCAAGTGTAATAAAATAGCATTGAAAACATATTCAAATATTATAATGACCTTATGAAAAATGATGGTGCAACTGCATCTAGAACACCATGAGCAGTTTTGTTCTTTGCATGTGAAAAAAGATATTGCAGATTTGGAAAAGGTTCAGAGAAGGCCTTTCTGCACTTACCCTACCGTAATCCCTATCAATGGATCTAGGTCATGCAAAGTCTTCTGGTTTGGAACACAGCAAGTCTTTGATCTGGAACATCGCAGTCTGCATGGTGACACTGTTGCAGACAAACCTCACACTGGGCCCAAAACTTACACATACTTTGGCGCTGGCTTCTGAGGGTGTTTTCTGCAAGTCTCCATGATCCAGAATGGCCCACATGGGCATGCTGGTGGACCTGTTTAATCAGGTCCATTGGTAATCCCAGGAGTCCCTTGTCAGGATTATGCTCTGTCCGGTCCACAAAGAGTATTCTAGCAGTGGATAGGGCTTGTCTAGTCCACATGAGCATGCAGGCATAAGAGCCCCTGAAGAGACTATTGGGGATCATAATCTGAAATGCAGATAAGTGCAGAAATATACTAATATGAACATGAAGCTAAAAAAAGCTTCTCTATGAGGACATATTATAGACTCCGGAGCTTTTCTGTCTGGAAGGGAGATTACAAAGGTGCATAAAATTTTGCATGTTTTGGACAAAGTGGCTAAGGAGATATTTTTCTCCCTTTCCTAAAATGTTAGAGGGCATAACCTTGGAGGACTTCTTTTGTTACACCTCTCCATCATTGTCCATTACCCTAAGATTAAGACTTCTTCACACTGAACATCTGCCATTTTGATGCCAGACCTTTAAAGTTCAGATATCACTTTTGAATTCTTCACATTCCATCTTTGTTTTTACCACTGTGAACAATTTGCTGTCAATACCCGTCACAAATACGTTAAAAAGCACTAGTTTCAAAACAGAACCTTGGGACCCTATTTGTTACTTATCTCAGCTGTAAAATATCCATTCACTTCTATGTTCTCTATCTCTTAGCCTGTGTTAGGCATGTGAAAAATGACATTCAAATTTACAAACTGATCATTTAAAAAGAAAAAGTGGACATTTATATTGAATCAAAAATCCAAAAATATATTTGCAAAAAATAAACTTGTGAAAATGAATATTCATATTTTGCTGACCTTTGGGTGATAAAAAGTTCTTTTTAATGTGGAAAAAGTTATGAAAACTGCCAATTTTTCTGAATACAAAAATCCATTTTTTAATTTAAAAATTTGACAACAGTCCATTTTTTTTCAAACGTTCTATTTGACAGTGAAACAAATTTGAATTTTATGCATATCCTTAGCCTGTGTATAATGAGTACAATAAATTAGGCATTCAGATGCATTTTTATCATCCATAATTACAGTCATCTAGACCTTTGTTGCTTTTCTGCTCATTATACGATCAAGACAGCTAGTTGCCCCGTAAACTTACTATTAATAAAATGAAAGAGCAAAGAAATCAAAGCAGGTATGTCAGCAAAAATGGGTCTACTTGTTTTGCTGGTAAAGGCTCTTTTAGTATTTATTTTCCTGAACATTTGACTTCCTCTATCACTCAAAGATTCGTAGGGCAACTTTATGGAATGAGAAGATAACATTAAAATATATCTCAACTTCATAATATAGCAGAACCAGGAAAAAATACCGAGAGTGCAAAGCAACAATGTGGCAAAATAAGCAACTTTTTGTCATGATGTAGTGTGACCTGGAAAGGTAAACTACAAAAGAGCAGCAGCAACAGCAGCAGAAAAAGAAGAGTTGGCTCTTCTACCCTGCTTTTCTCACCCATTTAAAGGGATTCAAAGCAACTGACAAAGCTTTCTATTCTTCTCCCCACAACAGACATCCTGTGAGTTAGGCTAGCCCAAGGTCACTCAGCTTGCTTCATGGAGGAGTGAGGAATCAAACCCAGTATGCCCAGATAAGAGTCTGACTCCCTAACCACTAGACCGAACTGCCTCACAGTGAGGATTCCTAATGCACGGAAATTAGCCAAAATAGAGGGTAAAGTCTGCACAGTCTAAAATCTTACTAGCATATTTATCCAGACAAACTGAGAAGGTTGACCATGATCTACTGATTTTATTTTTCATAGTTATGTGAGCTACAGTATATGAGAAATAATTGGCCGAAAGAGCTTACTGTTTGGGATGTACACGAATATTTGAAACATTCAAGATTAAATAGAGTTTGTTCAAATTTGAACATCTGAATTTGAATCAAATGTCTACAAATTTAAATTTAAACATTCAAATGAATTTCAAATTTTCAAATCTATTCGTTGGAATTATTCAGACATTCGCATATGTATGGATACAGGTACTTGCCCATGTGCATCTTTCCAGCATCCGAACACATTTGTAAGGATCCATACAGGATGGAAACAGGATGGATATGGGATAAATACAGGATGTGTACGGGCACATACAAATGTGGTCAACATTCGTATGTGCAAATTTGAATTGAAAATTCAAATGAATAGATTCAAATTGACTCAGTTTGAATCAAATGTGGGTAAAGTAGAATTTTAAAGATTCAAACTGAATTGAATTTTCAGATATCCACTTCAAATCAAATCCTGAAAACTGCATTCGTGCACACCCTGTTTAGTCATAACTGAAGAAAAACTATGGAGAAAGGTAAAGAAATCGTTGGACTACAAAGGTTACAATTTCATCACTAAATTTAGTGGTTTTGTTCCAATTAAAAATAAAGAATGTACTTAATGAACTAGTGAAATAATAACTATTTTGTAAAAAAAAAATGCACTTACTGTTTCTCATGTTTAAGTAAAAAACCAAAAATCTCCCAGTACTATCTTGTTTTCTGAATGAATAAAACCCTGGAGAATTCAACTTGCATTTACACTTGTATAATTGCATGGTACAAACCAACTTTTTAATCCCATTTCTTTAAAGCACCAAGGTATGTTCCCAACCCTGCTTTAGTGACAAATTTAGGGAAAAAAACCCACAGGTTGGTAAACAGAATAATTTTAAAGATAGCAAGAGTTGTGCCTTTCAGGCTTGTTTAGAGAATTTCAAGTTTCCTTTCTCTCACATACTTTTCAAATGCTTGTGGATTTGCAATACAATTTTCATGTCTTTCTCTTTTTCAACTTTTCTAAGCAGAAAAACAATCAAGAACAGAGTAGACAATAAAACCAAGGAGAATTTTAAACCACGTAACATTCAACTGTGTCTTAACAAGATACTTCAACACAAGGGCTTAAGCTAACCAAACATAATACATCCTAAACTTCCTGTGACAAAATTAAGCTGCACAAAATCATTAGAATAGTGAGTTAAGAAGGAGGAGGAGGAGGAGAAGAAAAAGAAGAAAGTTGGCTTTTCTATCCCGCTTTTCTCATCCATTTAAGGGGACTCAAAGCAGCTGACAAAGCTTTATGTTCTTCTCCCCACAACAAACACCCTGTGAGGCAGGTGGGGCTGTGAGAACTCAGAAGAGAGTGTGACTAGCCCAAGGTCACCCGGCTAGCTTCATGGTAGAGGGTAGAATCACACCTGGTATTCCCAGATAAGAGTCCGGTTCCCTAACCACTAGATCAAACTGTTTGTTGTTGTTTTTAATCTTCTGGATACTTTGAGAGAAAATGGAGACAGATGAGGCTTAAGGCTGAAAAGCGGGATTGGGAGGAAGAACTGTCCACACATACTTTATAGTCTGTTACGGCTAGTAAAAATAATGGCCAACCTAGTCCAAAGCAACAGTGTATCAGCTTTAGCTTGAGAGGTCAAGTGTCCTTAAGCTTAATCCTATCTTCAAAAGCAACCTAATACCTAGAGTCCCCACTTGTTAAGTAAAAACTTACAATCTTCAAAAGTTAAATAAGTGTGTCTCCATTAGATGGTGAATATGCTTTTCTCTCTCCCTCCTAGTTATTGTACTTCCATTTCTTGTCCTGCCAAGTTGTTGTTGTTGGGGAGCATTAATGTCCCTAAGTCCTAGGATGTGCACCTTTCGCCAAGACATAAGGAACAATGTCATGCTCAGGGTTAAAATTACTTCTCATACCCAAAACTGCAATCAAAACCTCTCAGCTTGATCTCAACAGCTAAACAAACAATTAAATGCAACGTATGTATTTGATTTACTTGTCAGGATCCTAGATCATTTTATCAGAACGATGGCATACAGATTAAGACTACAGTTTATACGGTTACAATAGCAAAATCATCTCTCCCGTGGACAACAAATAAATTCAGTGTTCAAGTTTCTTTTGCAAGTTTTCAGGTCTTTAATCAAAGAAAAATGCAGTGGTTCTTAACAAAAAGGAAAGGCTTATTTGATATTCTTTTGTCTTTTAAGCATAGTTTGATGTACTGGTTTAATTAAAACTCTGCCAAATTATCATATGGATTTTATGTGCAGGAAAATAATTGCCTTTTTCGTTTTATACAAACATTTTGTTTATGGAAATGGATTTTATGATCCTTAATATGTGATTTTAAGAAAGAAAGGAAAAGAGAAGTCTTAATTATGCTAACTTTAGATGCTTAGAACTACTTCTAAATTAATTCCAGAATGATCACACAGTGTTCGGCTTTCATATAGTTACTTTTCTCAATCAGAAGTTGGCATTGGAATAACTCTTCATAGGGACTGACAATGGTTCCTGCTAATGCTTATTTTTGAAATGCTAAAGTTGTTTAATACATAGAGGGACAAATAAATTAATGTTTGCTTGCTTGCCTTTGGTGCGTGTGTATCTGCATCTGTATGTGTGTGAGAGAGAAAAAGAAAGATGATAGCTAGATAGCTAAATAGATAGCTAGACAGCTAGATAGATGATAGCTAGCTAGCTATAAATAGATAGATAGATAGACAGACAGACAGACAGACAGATGATAGATAGACAGATAGATAGATGATAGACAGAAAGAGAGAGAGAGAGAGAAATATTGCTTCTTCTTGTATCTAAAACATCTTCCACACTTATGCAGATTCCACATGGCACCATGAAGAGCCCCTATGGTCAAAACCAATGCACAGTCCTGAACCCATCAAGCCACTATTCTGCTGCCATGTAAATGTGAGAAGTGTAGAGGCCCTTCTTTCACAGAGCTTGAGAAATAATCCCATGACACTTTCTACTCCCCTCCTTTACTGCCATGCAAGTGGACAGCAGCAGCTACAGTGGCCTACCTTTTTTTATTCTTCTCTTATGGTCATTTAGGGAAACACAGAAAATGGTGTAGTTTCCTAAATGGTCCTGGTTGCGAACTTTAAAGCCACAGCCTGGAGTTGGGGCAGGAGGACAGGAGGATCAGCAGCACACTTTCTGATTCCAAGGCCAAAACAAAGACTCCCAGTCCTAAAAGCAACATACAATGGGTGTCCAGCCCACATTTGCCTCTATTTTGCATATAGAGTATGCTCAAATGCTTATTTTTAGATGCCCCAGGGTGCTTCTGAGGCAGTAGGGACAAAGATAAATGATTTTTTAAACAAGTTTACATATCCCAAAGTCTCTGATACTCTGTCCCTTCCACAGACCCATAGGAATCACTCTGAGTGCAGGACATAGCTGTTTTGGTTGGGCTGGATGGGAGGGGAACCCTAAGTCTATTCCAGCCCTTTAAAGCTTCCATCCAGTGTGGGGCCTGCTAGTGTCAGCCAACAAGAGGAAACCAGGGAAGGCAGTGACGCTGATAGACGAGGAGCAGCAAGACAGCTAGGAGGCTTTGGGGCACATATTTGAAAAACCGCTTGACACAGGTTTCTTTCCTGCATCCACAGTTGGGGAAATCCTGTGTGCGTAAATGTCCCAGAAATGTGCAGTCTGATCACAGCCATAATATGGCCCATTTAACTAGTCAGAAGTTGTATTAATGTGAAACATAAAAGTAGGAATGTGCACAAATGGTTTTTTGACATGCAGTTAGTAACAAATTGAATGTTGGAAATTCCATATTTGTGCAAATAGATCCCCTTCAAATGTAGTAGGATTCTATTCTATACAAATGTATTTGTATGTATTCGTATGAATATCCGATACAAATAAATATGTATAGGATATGTATCGGATATGTATCTGCCACAAATGCATATGTATCTGATACATATCCCATAACAAATCTGCCTGAAAGCGTCAAATTTGACCTGAATCCACTTTTAATCCACTCTCTATCCATGTTGCAAGCAATCTGTATCCATTGCAGATGTGACTGGTGCAGCCACTCTCCTATCTCCTCAGTTTAACCAATGTCTGAACTATTTGTATGAATGTCTGGAAGCATTTGTATTTGTACAAATATCATAACATTCGATTTGGGTACAAATGTCTGAATTTGTGCAAATTTGTATGAATAAGGTGGTCCTCAAAACATGGTCCTCAAAAACAAACATGGTCTTCAAGCTAACAAAGTTCTGTTTGTAAGTGATTAATTTTAAACGGAGCCACACACATGACCTCAGAAGATAAGTACTTGTGTGATGTATTACAAATTTTAAACATCAAGTATTTTATTATATTTAAAGGCCATCACAAAATTAAAATTAAAAACCTTTTTGCACATAACTTCCAGAGATGTTAAGTATAGTGATGGCGGCTGACGTTCACACTGAGAGTCCTGACTCAGCCTGAACTTTGCCCAAGCTTACCTGAATGCTCCCAAAGTGCAAATTGTTCCTTCTAGAAACTTCCACCTTGCTGCAGCAATGGGCATGAGTACCAAGTACTGGGCCTGTGTTATGGCAGATCAGCAAAGAGTCACACAACTGTATAGCCACAGCCGCTATGCCCCACCCCCATGTAGCATAGCAGTGTGAATGCTGGGGGGGGGCTGTACGGACAGTGCACCTGACCACTCTGGGACAGAGCATACACCACAGGGTGCACATGATCCATGCCAGAGTGTGCTGGGCTGTCTTGATCACCACAGGGCAAGCAGACAACAGAATATAAAACACAGTTTGGAATTATTGAGATTTTTCATTTAAACACTGTATTTAGACTGCCTGAGATGTCTCTACATAATTCTATCTTTTTTGCAAAGGAATACTCCTACAAAATTGTACAGAACAATGATGGTTCAGATGACGGCAACTAGCTGATAAGATTCATTCTGAACAGTATGAAGTTTTAATTGTAAAGGAGTTGGATATGAAGATGAATTCGAGCTATCCCACTCAAATGAGTAACGCAATTCATGGATGGCCTGTTTTGCAGTGGGCTCTCCATTTCTACAGACTCTATTCAATGTAGCTTTCAGTTTATTGTACGGAAAACTACAATTTTCAAACTAACGCCAAGCCTAAAATAATTTTTGGCTCTCAGTTTAAAAGTATTGAGGTGGTTCAAATGTTGTGTTACTACATGAGTCCCATTACAAAAGACATACGCCTACACAGAAGTCTGAATATTTGTCAAGAGAGTTCCACTTAGCCATACTGGAACATCTGGTGCTAAATGGCAATTCATTTCCCAATTTCTCACAGTGGCTTCAAAGCATGCAAATGTCTGAAGGAAGGCCAAAGGAAAAAATCTCAGGTCAGGTTTGAACACCTGCAAGGAGCCTCTAGAGTTTGAACAGCTGCAAATTGTGGAGTGAAATTGATGTGAAAGCAGTGGATTTAGTCTGGTCTGCACTTTACCAAAACATAGTTCAGACTGACCAAAGGTGAAACTCCAATTGGTCTTCCAGTTGGTAGAAGCCTGTGACATCTATGTGATTTCTACTTTCCATTGGTTGTTATGAGTTTTATTTTTGTAAGCTACCTTGAATATCTGTGCAGAAAGAAAGTAAATCCATAAGGTAGGAAGTGTTGACTTCAAAATCAGACCATGGGGCCAAGGTATGTGTAGTTTTATGAATGAATGAATTTATTTGTATGCTGACAGACCAGAATCAAAATGTATTAAAAGTATATAAAAATATTTAAAATCAAAATGTGCAAATAAAATAAATGAAGACCAGTCTACAGATGCAAAAGATAATACATAAAAACAGACAAAAACCTTTATGATGAGAGACAATAAAAGCAACTTAAAATATATATGATCAAGAATATTTTTCAATAAATCTTTAATCAAGGCTGCTTAATTGCAAGGTTTTGTTTCCTAACTTCCCCCTCATTTTTATAGCAACAGCCAAGGATTTTGCAGGGTCTTGTCAGGATTGGTATCAATTAACAGCAATTTGATTTATTCTGAATCGAGTCTCCCTGGATATTGGTTCAGCTTGGGACTTCTCAATTCTTGATGGGCAGTGTTATTATGATCCACTAAAGGCATGTTGTTATAGGTTTCTTGAGGAGCAAAAGTTGCACTTTTACCTTTTAGTGTGAAAAGACAGTCTTAAAACTAATTGAATAATAATGAATCAGAATAAAAAAAACAGTGAGAAACAAGATCAAGGTAGTGATGTGTTTTGGGAAGACCCCTTATTTGTCAGATATCTATCTACCACTCGAACACAATTTTCTGGCCTTCAATTATTAATTAATTGTTTGTCAGCAGAGTGCAAGGCAGGGGTGACCAAAATGGCCTCAAGAGAGAGAGTGGTGTTATTATTATTATTAAAGTTTATTTCTTGAGCACTATAAATCTACATAGCACTGTACAAACTACAAATATATAAAAGACAGTACAGTAAAAGGATACAAATAAAGAAAAATTAAAATTACTAGAACAGCAAAATTAAAATAATACATAATACATTGAGTGTTCTCAATGTCTTCTTTGCCACAAAGTATCTGATTCCCCAAACCTTGATGGAGGAAAAGAGATGATCAGATATGTGGTTTTGATGGCATACTTTTGTGTAAACTCCAAAGAATAAAAACAAAAATAAATGTCCACAGGCCAGAAGAGTTTGGTGATCCATGGCTTGTATCTTATCATATTCAGAAAAGAGTACAGCTGGCAATGGAAGTGCGCTTGTTTGGAGACAAATGAAAAATAAATAAATGCCCCTTCTATTTTTAAGCCTGCATGCAAATGAGACTCTGAATTGTGTAACTTTCATTCCAAACAGTACAGCATCTCTTGGAACCTTGTTGCGATCCAAGGTTGTGCTGAACTAGCAATTATAAAAAAAAGAGAGAGAAAGAAAATTATATTCTTTGGTCTTCTGTCTTACAATTATTAAGTCAGCTTTATCATCTGGGTGCTCAGCAGAAGGACTTACGCAATGCAGTGCTTTCTTCGATGAGTGCACACACGGTTTAAATAGATGCAGTTGATTCACTCAATTTGTTTTAAGCCAAAGAATGAAAAAGAATCTTTGACAAAACTGTCATCTTTAAAACACAGTGATATTTCATCCCCTCTGCACTATTTAGATTGCCTGAAACTGAAATGCTTCCAGCAACCACTGTGTCCAATTTTTCAAAACTGTCATTTCCCAGCAAATCTGCCTAAGCAAAATACTTATGCTGTTAGAAAACGGAGGGATGGGGGAGACACCCTTATATTATAGAGCACATTTATTTTTTCATTTGTAGGTCAGAGCATGATCCGAGCCTTCCAAATATCAGAAACATACTACAATAAATTAAAAGCTGACAAAGACAGATTGGTTCAAGTCCATAAATCCCAAATGCCGATGATTACTTTGCAGAGATACACTTTGGCTTATATCCAGCACGTTCTTTCCATATGCAGACATACCTGTCTCACATACTAATCGTGTTAGTTTCTAGAAAAAGATAATGAAAATATGCTTTCATGCAAGAAGATAAAAAAAGGTGAGCATTGGCTTTTGTTGAGGCCACATCACTTGTTCCACTATGCTGTGACGTACACACCACCACATACCGACTCACAAACACTCGTTAATTGTAAGTATAGAAGCAAAAGTGTAAACTCTTGCTCCCAAAGATTTTGCAACCTGCCACATGCATACAAAAGGATTGTAGAAAGAGGTGATCGGGACTAAAGAATTAAAAGTAGGTTATTTCACAGTTAGAGACATTCGCGATGAGTGTGAAGGTCAGCCAGAATGGCTCAGGCAGAGGTGCTCCTGGGGTAATGTTTGACTGTCAGCAGAAATCCCACTTGAATTCATACAAATTGGTTGCAGAAGTAGATTGCATCCAATTTGACTGGAATGGATGGAACTGAGATGTTCTGTACACATTATACACCAACTGGAAAACTGCAAGTGCCATTACACAAACTGAGTCAGGTAGTGAAAAAACAACAACACTGCAGAACAGAAATGTTAAGTAGTTGGGCTAAATGCTTCATGGGGGAAAACAAAAGATTAAAGGATACATTTGAAATGAAAAAGGAAAGAGGTCTTACAAAGTGCTCCTAGAAGAGAGTTTAAAGCATTTAGGGCTACAAGGAAGAAAGAGTGGTACTATGATAATTACTGGAAATCTGGAGAAAAGCAACAGTGAAAAGAAGCAGCATAACCCTTCCTTTTCCTGAAGTCTTTCAATCCAGAATTATCTCATTTTCCAGCTGCCTTCTTATCCATGGGGATAAAGATATGGAATGCTACATTTCTCTCTTCATGTTTATAAGAGGAATGAAAATTATTGGGTCATCCATAACTAGTAAAACTAAACTATGCTAAATTGCCCCAGGACAGAACTACTATGATATAACAAATTCATAGGAAAAATGAAGTTTTTCTGTAAAGAGCAGAGGTCTCCGCAAAAACTGTAGAGGACATCATGAATATGGTGCAGAAACGTTGTTCAAAGCTGGCACAAAGATGATAATACCTTAAGTATGAAAGTTGTAAGACCTTCTTAAGTATGCGTTCCTCTCCTTCAGATTATGGTGCCTTGATACTGATACTCCGTATGTGTTCATGGACTAAGCAGTGTGAAAGAGGAGTTTATTAGAGATTTGGAAACTGGTTTAGCCTCCAACTAGCAATGGTCAGAGGAGTTCAGTACTGAAGTGAACATTGCAAGGTTTACGGGATTTGGTTTGATACTGATGGCTCCGCAGTTCAGTCCTACACAAAGTCATATTCCTGCCTTTCCAAGCATGTAAGAACATAAGAGGAGCCCTGCTGGGCCACAGCCCATCTATTCCAGCATCTTGTCTCACACAGTGGTCCATCAAGTGCTTATGGACATCTCAAGCAGAAGACAAAGGCAAAATCCTCACCTGCTCTTGAATCCCTCCAAATGGCCTTTAGAGGCATCTTGTCTGCCTCATGTTTGCCACTTGGTTGCCCACTCACCCAGTGCCAAGAGATCCCCTTGGAGCTCTTACAATTTTTACTATCCTGAATAATTTATTATCATTAGCAAATTTTGCTATCTTACTACGTACCTCTACTTCTAGATACTTTATGAATCCCAGTATTGAACAGTATCAAACCTCTTTCCACTCTGAAGATCGGCCATTTATTGCTACTCTCTTCTTCCTGTCCTTGAGCTAGTCACCAATCCTTAGGCCAGTTCACACTTGGCCCCTTAGTACATGATAGGCTACATCTGGTAAGAAGCATCTTCACTTGGAGGAGGAGTTGTCAACCCAATAATGCCTCCTGTCTTACCAGATGTTACCCTATTGTCTACTAGTGGTGGTGCATGACATTGGGCACCACATGCATCCCAATCATTACCCAAAGCTTTACGGTCATATCCATTCACACCATTTCCACAACCATTTCCACCATTTCTGGTGCTAGGGGTCATCTGAGGTGCTGCACAAGTGCTCTCGCACCTCAGATGACCTCAAATGTGACTGTGTGTGTGCGGAGCACATGATGTCACATGTGCATTTGTGTCAGACAGCACAAAGAAGATGACAGCAATCAGACATACACCTGGATGTCTCTGGGTTTGTGGGGCTTGGTTTGGTGTGTACTAGCATTCCCAAGTGTGAATGCTAGTATGCATTAGTAGGCAATGCACTTTTCCTGCCCCGCAGATGGGAAGCTAAGTGCAGAAACACCCCAGGACAGAACCTTTCCTCTTATTCCATGGCTGATAGGTTTATTCAGCAGGCTTTGATGAGGGACTTTGTCAAAAGCCTTTTGAAAGTCCATAAAGACAAAGCCAACTGCTTCATCTTTATCCGTTTACCTACTGATGTTCTCAAAAAATTCTAACAAGTTGGTAACACACAAATTACTTTTGCAAAAGCCATGCTCTGCTCATTCCTTCAACAATGCTTGCTGCATCATGTGTACACTAGTTTATTTTTAATGATGGTCTTCATCATGTTACATGGGAGGAATGTTAAGCTAATTTACCTGTAGTTTCCTGGATTACCCCTGGATCCTTTTTTGAAGATGTTGTTATCTTTTCTAGAATGTGTGGGCAAACCTAAGGCATTTCCGCACTGCATCGCGTTCCAAACGGAACGCGTTCAGGTGGAAAGCTTAAGACAGCTCCGGGCGCTTTCCCCGTTCACACACAGACGCGCCAGAACGCGTGTAAACGCGTTCCGGAGCGTCTGTGTGCGAAAGGGGAAAGCGCCCGGAGCTGTCTTAGCCGGCAAACGCCGGCAAGGGGCGCGGAGACAGCCGCGGAGGCAGATCGACAATCAGCTGTTTGACAAACAGCTGATTGTCAAAGCCGCGCGGCGTCGGAGGCGAGCCCGCAGCTGTTCGGGAGACAGAAGCAGGCGCGAACGCTTCTCCTCCCGAACGGCTGCAGGCGGCTCGTCCGCGTTGGAACGCATGTAGAGCACTTTAAAGTGCTCTACATTTCGAACGCGGAAAAGACAGCTGCGGACACGTCGGAACGCAAGCCGCGCGCGGGCAATGCGGATGACGTGTCCGCAGCTGTCTTTTCCACGTTCCGTTCAGCCCCGTGCGAAAACGTCTCTGGACAGTCATTTTTGAGTGATGTTGGCCTGCTGGGAAGACCATGATCCTCCATTTTAAGAGGCCTGCTGGGAATCACATTATTCCTGTCAGTGAAGGCCACTGGGGAGATGAGGCATGAAAAGATGGAAGGCCACAGACATGCTTTTAGTAGGGTACAACACAAGTGGAAAAAACAAAAAACAAAGATGAGGTTGTAGCCATGACTAGAATTGTTGGATGGGTTCACAGAAATTGGGGTCTTTCTGCACTTGGCCTTATTCTGGAATATATCATGGAAGAGGGGCCTTCTGTCCACATGCCAGACTTCTTCCCCAAAATATATTCCAGAATAAGACCAGGTGCAGAAAGGGCCTAGTTCTTTGAGCTGCCAGATTAGGCCTGATGGCTTGAAGTTTTATTAGAATCAGTTCAACCACAGGGCAGTTTGGTTTGGGCACATCTTTGTGGCAGGGGTGTTCAAGTCTGAATTTTTGCAGTTCTGGTCTGAAAACTATTGCAGTTTAGTTCAAACTAGGGATGTGCCACATAGCATTTCACACAGATTTGGAGGTTTCACAGCCTTGTATGAAAAGGTGAATGTCTTTCAAAACTGACCTTCCCATGTGATGTATATTTAAAAAAGGCACATTCATTAAAGTTTCACTGTGTTTGCTGCATTCTTCATATTGTGCAGCCTCTTGTGATGGTAGTGTTTAACAAATGTATTCCAATTTCCTATTGGTTCTTGGCTTGCCTTCTGCTATTGGTGACTGAAGTTTGACTGATAGCTCATGTATCTTATTGGTTGCCTTCTTTACTATTGTTTATCAAATGTTCTATTCACTATTTCGGATTTCCGACAACTTCAGGATGGGAGGGAGAGCTCAAGGAACTGTATAAAAAGAGGGGATGGACCACTTTTTTTCTCAACTTTTCAGTTGGAGTGGGGAGTTCAGTTGTGGCTTGACTTGCTCTTATGCTTCAAGAGTATGAGTTTGGTGGCTCTTGGATTGCTGCCACAGATTTTTCTTTTAACTATTGTTCTGCTAGTGCTAATAACAGTCACTGCCAGCCAAATTAGCTAGTTAGTTAACCAAAGTACATGAAAAGAAAACAAGTCTCGATTGTTTATATTTGGCTGAGATGCAGGAAACGCAGTATCTCCATCTGAACCTCTGATATCACCCATGCCACCACTATATCTTCCTTGGATCTGTTACTACTACTACTACTTAGACTCATCTGTAGTATTACAGCTGTTCATGACAGGTTCTTCTGGACAAAAATAAAAACTAAAAAACACAGAGACCACAAACATTCACAGGGAGGCAATTCACACAAAGGCAAAATTCACTTCAATGCAAAGTGAACAACAAAAAACGTGCACACTCCTAGTTTGAATCAGCTTTGGCACAATGTTGATGCAGAGATATCCCCTGTTCTCCTGAAAATGATTTAGATACTCTCAGGTGAACAGTAGAGCATGAGGGGGGCTCCTACTTATCAAAAACACAAAGAGGAATAATTTCTGATTTGTAAACTTGTAGAAGGAAGGAAGGAAGGAAGGAAGGAAGGAAGGAAGGAAGGAAGGAAGGAAGGAAGGAAGGAAGGGCAGTGTTCTTTCTGTAGATATTAATGGCCAGCACTCAGTTGGCATAAACAGTTTATTTATTTATTTATTTATTTATTTATTTATTTATTTATTTATTTATTTATTTATTTATTTATTTATTTATTTATTTATATTTCTATCCCGCCCTATACCCGAAAGTCTCAGGGCGGGTTACAATATTTTATTAATCTTAGAAAGGTCCCTGCCCTCAGGCTTACAATCTAAAGAGACAAGAAACAAAAGGAAAATGGTGTGGGAGGGAACAGGCAACAGCAAAAAGCAGCACTTGAGCTCTTCAATTCCAGTTTTTCTCTCCGTTTCTTATTGCTGGAATTTTCCTATTAACTTTACTTTGAATTTTCTCTTCATTGATGACAAAACAGATGATGGTGGAGATGGTCAGCCGGCATCTACTCAGCCCCACCCTGCTCGGCCTCAGGACCAGACGTTTTCTCAGCTGGTGAATCGTCTGCCATAGTCTCTTTGCCATCTTCTGATGGGAGCAGTTGGAGGAGGGAGGGACACTGCTGGGAGCAAGATGGCAGAGCCCAGCCTGCTGCCTCTTCTCCACTCCTCTCAGGCAAGATGGTTCTCAGCCTTGTGGTGATGGCAGTTGGAGGAGGGAGAGGCACTTCTGGGAGCAAGATGGGAGAGCCCAGCCTGCTGCCTCTTCTCCACTCCTCTCAGGCGAGATGGTTCATCGCCTTGTGATGGCAGTTGGAGGAGGGAGGGGCACTGCTGGGAGCAAGATGGCAGAGCTCAGCCTGCTGCCTCTTCTCCACTCCTCTCAGGCGAGATGGTTCATCGCCTTGTGATGGCAGTTGGAGGAGGGAGGGGCACTGCTGGGAGCAAGATGGCAGAGCTCAGCCTGCTGCCTCTTCTCCACTCCTCTCAGGTGAGATGGTTCATCGCCTTGTGATGGCAGTTGGAGGAGGGAGGGGCACTGCTGGGAGCAAGATGGCAGAGCCCAGCCTGCTGCCTCTTCTCCAACTCCTCTCAGGTGAGATGGTTCAGTTGTTGTACTTATGGGAGTTTTTAGCATTATCTGCTTCAAAAATGCATCACCTTACCTGCCTCTCCAAATATGTTGTTGGCAAAGTAAGCAGTCTTGTGCTTTATACTTGGGATGTGCAAAATGACATTTGAATTTGCAAATTCAATCTTTTTTAAAAAAAAATTCATGCATACTCACATAGAATTAAAATTCCAGCTGTTCCAAACATCCAAAAATTTGATTGAAGCAAACAAAGCTCTTGTTTGTGAAAATGAACACTTTGATCAAATATTTGCATTCTGATATGTTTTGGGTGATAAAAAAGGACTTTTTGAATAGGGGAAAAAGCTGCAAAAGGTTCACAAAAATCTTTGAATGCAAATGCAAAAATTCTTTTGTTTAATTTCATGATTCAATGACAAAGCAAATTTTTGGATGTTTGATTCCATAGTGAAATGAAAGTGATCCTTTTTTGTTCACATCCCTAGTTGATACAAAGAAATAATGTTGTGTATACCAGGGAAGATGGAAAGATTTAGGGGGGGGGTTCCACTAGCACTAGAGCACCCATTAAGGACCCTAAATGGGTCCTTAATGGGTACTCTAGTGCTAAGTGGAAAAACACCCAAAGTCATCTTCCCTAGCAATCTGATATTCTCCCCCCGCTCCTTTCATTTCTCCCAGCAAGTTAGATGTTGCAGGGCTTCTTGGTTAGCAAAGATAAAATTTTCCTGACTCTGTGCAGATCCCATATCTGTGGAAGTGAGAAGAACCTGGTGGCCAGAATGGTTCTTCCCACTTGCCCAGCAAGATAACAACTACTTCTCTTATTTTAAGAGGCAGAAAGGAACGAAAACCAATGTGTCTGTATATCAGATGGTAGAACCTGGTTCTGTCCATGTGGTGTTTACTTAGTTAAGAAAAAAACTTTCTATTTTCCTAATAAGCTGACACAGACAAAGTGATGGCACTGTGGGTGTAGATGTGGGTAGTAAAAAAAAAGAAAAGAAAGAAAAGAACTATGTGCAGCTCCTTGTGGAGACGTAGGAACAACCTGGTGGCCATGATAATTGGCAGATGGTACTCTGTAGAGCCAGATTCTATATTGGTACTACAGTCCAAATCCAATTTCAGCCTTTTCTCTTCCTGCAGTTCTAAATCTACTGCTAACCCTTCAAATAGATGTTTCCATTTGGTTCAATTAAAAGTGTTTAGAAATACAGAATTCAGGATGGGGTGGGTCTCAACGCCTTTGAGGTAGGTATGTTTACAAAAGCAGCGGGTGTGACACCAACGTCCTTACTACTAATCCCGCACACAGAGCAATTAAAACATTGTGAATTATGCAAATATCATCATTAAAAAATCAATGTAAATATGAATTAGAGTCTCCCAAATAAATAAAGCAAGATTTTATTTGGGAGTAGGTTTTGTTCTGAGGATAAAAGTGGGGATTGGGAAAAGGAAAATTAAAATGGATGGTCTACACCAGCCCCAGTCACAACATTCTCCTATTATTGTTTATCTCTAGCATTCATGTTTTTAAGGGGGGGGGGTCTGACTTTGTTTGTGTGGATCTGTATGTGGGCCCAGCATGCATTTTGATGAGAAACTACTCTTAACTCCACCCATCATTCTCCGCTTGCTTAAAGAAAGCTTCCAAAAGATAATAATGCTAATATTTTATTTAAGGTGACATTTCTTTTTACATCTGGACATCGAAATACTTTTGAATCACACAAAGTCACTTGATCTTACCCTACATACAGTCCTCCATATTTATGCAGAGAAATAAAGTATCTGCTGTTGCTCTGAAAAGAGAGATGTTTGGTTACAGTTAAGTCATTGCTAGTTTTGACACTCAGTTCAAAGCCCAATACTCTGAAGTCCCATTACCACTAACTCTATCACACTTTGCCTCTGCAAAAATCAATGCACCAGAATGTCATGGCACCTTGATGTAGCCTTGCTACACATTTATTAGACAAAGATTTTATATTACTACAGAGGTGGTGTAGATCAAGATTTTTTTAAAAATCAATTTCAAATCATATCCTGGGCAGGAAATTGTCTTAGAAAAATAGCAATGCTTCATTCAAGCTGGAAACCAGTATAAGGACCAATAGAAAGTTAAGAAAAGTTTTAACACTTTGTACAAAGAAAAAATATGACAATGACAAAATGCATTTTGTATGTTATGTAGGCAAGGCATAACATAATGTGTACAAAGTCGGCAGTTACTTCTATATCCACTGTTACAGAAAATCCTTTCTGTTCCTTTCATAAATTCTCATCCATCAAAATATACATGGTCATGCTAGTGGAGAAAAAGAAAAAGAAACTGTGCTCCACATTTAGGAATACAAGAACATTAGAACATAATAGGAGTCCTGCTGGATCAGGCCACCATCCATCTAGTCCAGCATCCTATCTCAAACTGTGGCCCACCAATTGCCCATGAGCATCTCAAGCAGAGACAAACCTTCTCCTGCTCTCAAATTCCAGCAAATGGCCTTAGAAACATCCTGCCTGTCTCCCCAGTCTGAAAGATGTACTTAGGCATCCATTCTAGTAGCCATTGATACATCTGTCATCCATAAATTTGTCTAGCCCTTCCTTAAAGCCATCTAGGCTAGTACCTATTACCACCCCTTCTGGCAGCAAATCTGCACACAAATCAAGTCCATCAGTAAGTCTCTTTTCTGAGGCCTACCAACATACTAGGAGATGATATACCAGATCACCAAATTGTGTGGATGGTGTGCCTCCATGATCCAGTATTCCATGAGAGACCCATCAACACATGTTATCAAAATGCACCCTGGGAGCTTTCGAAGACTTTGGAGGCCCCTTCACTGAAGCTAGTGTGACCTTTGGAATCAGAATTAGCTGGCGTGAACAGGCCATCCCAATGCAAATAGCCTTGTTCCAGGACATAACCAATCCATTCCAGCTTGAGACAGATTGGTTAGTCTATACCAGAGTGTAATGCTCTGGTCTAGAAAATGGAGGGAGGGAGTGGAGTATGAATTTGGCCTTAGACTCTTCTTCCTATTCTTCCAAACACTAAGATTGTTTTTATGAAAATCAAGAGTTGACTGCCACCTTTGGAACAAGTACCCAAAGTCTCTCTATCTGTTTGCATCTCTTCTTACCCAATCTCATTGCAGGATGAGTGCTAACAACCCAAAATAGTTTGTCTACAAAAATTGCTACAGATAGTTCTTTGATTTGATTATATCTTCCCCAATGCACAATAACAAAAACAAAGAAGAATGAACTCATAAGCAGATAACTTTTCTGTGAGGACCTAATCATTTACACCCTTTCTGCACTGGTCCTTTTTCTGGATTATATCCTGGAACAGGGACTGTCATCTGAATTATCATTTATGCTTCTTTTTCTTTTTCTTTTTTTTGCTCAGGGTACAGCTCTATCCTTCCTTCCTTCCTTCCTTCCTTCCTTCCTTCCTTCCTTCCTTCCTTCCTTCCTTCCTTCCTTCCTTCCTTCCTTCCTTCCTTCCTTCCTTCCTAAGAAAAAAATCTGCTAGTCTGCTAGTGAGAACATAAGGCCCTTTCTACACTGGACCTTATTCTGGATTATATTCCCAAACATGCATCTGTATGCTGGTTGTGGCCTGTCATAGTCTGCCACAGCATGCATATGGTAGGCACCTGGGATATAATTTAGAATAAATCCAGTGCAGAAAAGGCCTAAGAGAAGCCCTGCTGGATCAGGCTACTGTCCATCTAGTCCAGCACCTTGTCCCACATAGTGAACCACCATCTGCATTTGGATATTCTCAAAGAGAAAACAAGACCAAAACTGTCACATGTTCTCAACTGCCTGCAGATGGCTTTGTTAGACTGGTGCTTTCCATTGCCTAAAATCAAGATATGCACTATAATATCTCCGAATGCCCCAGGTCTCTGCCTGTCTCAGCCTCCTCCAGAAGAGCTACCTTGACCTGAGGGTATCAAACTTGTTTCTTAAAGGCTAGGAGCTCATTTTGCTGATCACACACCCACAAATTTGTTACTAGTGAACCAGTAATCATACATGCCGTAGTTAGTATATTAGGCAATCCCATGTACTGTGGCACCCTTGCTACCATCATAATTATTAGTCTGTTTATTGAAATGAAAATTAAATGCAAGCAAAATTTGAAGGATAAGGCTTTTTTTTTAAAAAGGCCTCCCACTTAACCTCCTCTGGCAAACTGATTTTAACTCTCTTTGTTCGCTCATTCTCTTAACAAGCTCTTAGATTGCTGGCTTTCATCATATGTGGAGTCTGGCTCAGACTGAGCTTTTTGCAAAAGAATGTGGCTCCACCTTCTAGTTAATACCCTGAGAAAGGAGACAGCTGTGGTTTCAAGTCCACCTCCCCCAGATCATAAGCGCAGGAATTGGCAGCCAAACATATCAAGCAGGGAGAAAACACAGCCTTACGCAAACTGCCAAGGAACAGGAGGCAGGAGTTCAAATGCACAAGTTCACTTGCTAATCCATAGGTCTGACACAAACTTCCCCGCTGCTGGACTCCTGTTGACTCTGCCTCCTTCCATTATTTTGGAGTGACTGAAACTTGTTATAAAGCTAATATGCATTCCACCAATTAGCCCAGAAGTGGAGTGGCTAAAAACCTGGACATCCCCAGGGTCCTGCCTATAGACACTTGTCTCATTCAACTGCAGGCCACTCCACACATCCTGGGATTTGTTTTACCCGCAGAACGTTTTTGGCAGCTCTGGGGACAAATTGCTCAGTATGGAGGGGTACCAGTGGGAAGAAGTATCCTACAGGTCTGATGTCGGGGTGGGGGGGGTGGGGGTGAGGTCTTCATGCCACACCAAAAAAGATACTGACTTTCTTGGCAGCTGTGAAGTTTCCAGCAGAGGCACTTCTGTGCCAATAAGAAATTGTGTATATTATTGCAAGTGTGCATCACTTTAGTGTAAAAGGGGTTAATTTTCTGTGTCTATTAGAGTTGCAGTATGGGAAGTGCTGACTGGTTAACTCCTGTAACAGTTAGCAGATTAAATATGCAGTTATTAAAACATTCACAGCTTACCTTCTGCAAAGCGGGGATCCAGCATCCAGGCTCCAGCAGCCCCCCCACCCCAGCTTCCGAGGACGACGTTGTGGGAGTTTGTGTTGGTGCACATGTCATGTGGGATGAGGCAGCCAATCGCAGTTGAGCTGCCATTTCGCCGGCAATTCTCGCCATCCTGTCTGGACTGGCAGAAAGCTTCAAACTTACTTGATGTTGCAGAACAAGTGTTCTCCAACCAAAATTAAGTCAATTTGCAGTAGTGTAGCTATAATGCGACCATCATGTGTGACAGATCAATCTTGGCTGCACATTCTAATGTGCAGCATCAAGAAGTCAGACTCGAGACGCACCATCTATCACATGCTCGCTCGCTCTCTTGAAGAAAGATGGATTCTAGCATCCCTAGACATGTATATCTGATGTAAATAGGTTAAAAGACTCACAATTTAAGAAGGTGTATGCTTCAAGTCAGTTCTTCAACATGCTGTCTGCTAAAGTAAGTCTTCCGAGTGTGAAAGAAAACAACAGAAATAGCCCAGGAATTCAACCATTTTTGGTTCCATGTGAGAACTCAGACACGAAACCTCTCTTACTACAAGCCTTTAGGGGTGATGTATATGCCTCCCATCACTGGATGCCTTTCATACACAGATGGTGTAACATGTTTGATAACTGTTCCCCTCACTACTAAGTTGGTTTATGCTGCATACTATTCCCATAGGGATGCAAGCTAAATTCTCTTATGCTGCTTTTAAGTTCTGCAATGAAATTGTATGAATTTAGACTTCAGATCTCACTTTTTGTTTCCTCCTTGATTCAAGTACACCTTGAGGGCACAAAAACAATGCTGGTTCTGATCCTGAAAGTTGAGACAACTGTTTGAATCAGAGAGGTGCATGAACTAAAATTTGTTGGTTTCATTCAAAAACAACTCAAGCTTTGTGGACTTAGATTTGATCTAGAACCAAGCAAACTGTCTGATCACTAAAAAGATACAGAACAAAACACAATGAATGTTGAATGGGGTTGAATTGAACCAGTTTGATCAAACTAGATGGTTCTACTCGTTCAACGGAATACCTCCTGGGCTGGTTCAAGCAGAGGGTTGGTTTGGTTTGGTTTGAACTGTGTCAAACCCTCTGGTTAGATTCAAATCAGATCCAACTCAAACTGAATTTATACATCTCTATGAACTACAGTTTGCATTTGTAGAACATTCTACATAACACTTTTTCAGTATTTCCTGAAAAAGTCATCATAAATATTTTTATGTTACACATGGCATCCTAGCGTGAGGACATAGTGACTTTCCAATTAAAAATAAAATAAAATAAATGTTTGGATGAAAACCAGCCAACAACGTAGTGAAGTCCTCCACACAAAGAATAAAGGCAATAAAGTGTATCCCAGCAACTGTTAAACACATGTACCTTCCCTCTGCTCTCTGGTTTTCAGTATACAGAGATCAGTGACTAATAACTGAAAAAAAAAATCCCCCTACAGAAGTGTCTACTTTTAAAGCAATACCATGCCTTCCGTAAAATAAGTGAATAAAAATAAAAATCTCACAGATTCCTCATAATGAAATTGTGGTATTAAAAATTATTTTAATTTCTCTGAATTTACCATCTATCTATTTCCCAGATAAATCCTAAAATACTAATATTAGAAATTCTATTTGTCCATCTTCAGCCAACTATGGATTTATAAACCTTCTCTCATCTTTTTGAGAAAACAAACCAAGCAGAAGTGTTCAACTCTTTTAAACAGTTGTCCAGAGCAGTTACTCAGACCTAGAGTCTTTTCTTTGCACCTGTGTTTTTACGCACTTGAAAATGGTACTTAGGCCCAAACAGGGTGGATTTGATTGAAATCAAACTGATTTAAATCATAATTTAAATTACGATTTAAATCACTAGTCAGTAAAGCTTGATTTAAATCATAGTTTCTACATAAACTAATTGCTACTTTAATATGCAAGTAGATGAAGATTTTTAGAATAACAACTTTTCATATTAGTTTTTTTTTATCCCCAGTTTAATAGGTTAATCATTCATATTTGGACAAAACTTTTCTGTTGTACTTAGGAAGGAGAAAAATAATCATTACCTTAATAATAACAATTTAAATATATTTATTCAACTGAAACAATAACATTACGGCATATGTTAATTTGTTTAAAAAACATCCATGTTTGTTGGCTAATTTGGCTAAGCAATATAATATATATATAAGAAACTTAGACTGTCAGCCCAGCCTACACATGAAAAACTTAAATATTGTCCTCAAAAGGCATTTTATTTTTAAAAACTCCGATTTAAATGTAAAAAAATCCTTTTTTTTTCCCTTTTAAATTGATTTTTATCCACCCTGGGCCCAAATGTGGTAAGTTTCAAAACAGCAGAAAGAAGCCTTGTTTTATTTCTACAGATATGCTGGCGTGGAATTTAAATGGCAACATTTTAATAGGAGAAGGTTCATTAGCCCCCTTTTTCCACACACATTTAAAGATCTGGATCTTCAAGATCTGGATCTTTGAGATGGTGTCCTGGAGATCTGGATCTTGAAGACGCCTGAATACCCCATTGTGGACATTTTTAATCAGGCCCACACAAAATCTGGATTTAAGGGCCTGAAGGACCCATTAAATCAGGATTCCCCGGGCCTAATGGGGACAGGGACTTGCAGATGGGGCCTTCAATGGGGCCCAGATAGGGACAGCGCCTTCTCAATTGGTACCAATCAGGTACCAAATGGGTTCCTAATGGAGTCTTAGAAGGGTTCTAAGATCTAGTTGGAAAAGGCCCTTTCTTTCATTTATCCAAAACAAAGCAAAATAAAATGGCAGGGCTGTTACTTTATTTTCCCTCTAGTAGCCAGGGGAAATATTAGCTTGTGTGGGTAAGCAGAGTAAAGGGTAAGGCAGTGTTTGGAACCTTGTGTTTTCATCTAATGGTGCTCTCATCACTTTGGATCACAGCCAGGCACCAACCACTTATTTGCACTTAGGCCACTAGTCAACAAGGAGTGAACATCTGGGGAAGAGCATAGGCATGTCACCTAGGCTGTTACTGCCTCCAAGCGTGCCCACCCTCCCCAGAAGCTCACTAGTTGTTGATTAGGTGTGGAGCATAAAATCATTCTCCACACCTTTACCAATGTTAACTAAAAGCTTACCTGAATCATCTGGCAAGCACAACCATTTGCTTTATTTCCAGACCGCTGCGGTTGGTGGGTGGAGGAGGTGGCATCTGCGCAGGCGTGGCTGTGTTGCCGGTGCTAATAGATTGCTCACCCATGCTGTGATCGGACCTCCAATCCCCCGAAATGCTGACTGATCACAGAATCGTGAGAGGGGTGTTTGATCACAGGTTAGCTTGTGATCGAACGTGCCTCTCTTGCAACAGCATCTGAATGGCCAAACACAGCAGTGAGGAGGTGGAACTTCCGGCTATGGTCACATTGGCATGGGCTGGTAAGCAGGAGGACCATTCACATTTCTGGCTGATAATGAACACTTTGGGAGAGCTTTCCCCCCCCCCCCGGCAAATGTGAGTGGTCCACCTGTACCTGAAGTTTACTGGCCTTAGTTCATGGCAGCCTTATCAGCTAAGTGCAGAAAGTTCTCACTTCATGCCTGTGCTCTGAGTCTGCTGGCTGTTATTGGAGAATGCAGCAGCTGCAATTCCTGTTCTTACAATGTTCTATCAAGATGAATGAACGATTCTAGCCACACCAGGACAGGAAAGGTGCACTCTAGACTATTTACTAACATTCCCAGCTGTGAATGCTAGAACATGATAGCCTAGCCATCACATGTTTAAAGACTTACCTGGGTCTGGTTGCGCATCCAATCCTCTCCTAGACCATTGTTATGGAGACGCTGATGCTCTGTGCACATGTGGTCATGTCAGAGGTAATCTGGACTACCAGTGTGCTTGTGTGGCTGCTCAGTTGACCCCTTGGACCAGAAAAGGTGCAGATGTTTGCCCCTGGATGCTTTCAGGTAAGTTCCCAGTCACAATAGGTAAATGTGTGCAATTAGTCAACCTTTGGGCAGGCAGGGGGCAATTTGTAGAATGTAAATGCCTCCTACAAGTGCAGATGTACCTGCCCAAAGGTTGACTAATTGCAGACTACAGGATCAAGTGCAGAAACACCTAAGGTCCGGTGAAGAGAACATACGTGCAAAATGAAAAGCAGTTTTTCCATGCACACAATCTAATCTAATCTAAAATTGTTTTTTTTTTTAAGAATCTGGATTAAAAAACAATTAATACTGTAATTTTTGTTTTCTGTAATATTGTAAATAATAGCAGTTCAGAGTTTGGGGTGTATTTCTGAAAAGCATTTGGCAAGACTGTATCTTTGATAAAAACCAAAGGCAAAGAAACATAAAAGGGACGGGCAATCACATTAAGTTGTTGTGTGAGGTAAAGGAAATGGCCTGAGCTACTTGGAACAAATTGGGGAAAGAATATACAATGCGTGCATGGGAAATAGGTCAGAACAGGAGA
Organism: Aspidoscelis tigris stejnegeri; assembly: GCA_023333525.1. NCBI lineage: Eukaryota > Metazoa > Chordata > Lepidosauria > Squamata > Teiidae > Aspidoscelis > Aspidoscelis tigris. Next base: position 11,677,880 of record JALMGA010000006.1, on the reverse strand, counting down.
GCCTGATTTATGCTAACATACGTTGAAGCAGAAGAAGTAATTTGCTTCATTCAGACAATTCATGAAAAAAATGTGCAAAGTGCAACTTTATTCTCTTTTCAAAGTGAAAAAGTCTCCCAGATTTATTTTATATTATTAGGAAACTCATAAGCATCACAAAAGAATGGGAAATAATATCAGTTCATTCCCTGTTTCTACTGAATTCAAATACAGTATAGTGAATTTGGTAAATAAATAGCTAATGATCTTTACTAACTTGCAAAAAATATCTTGGGACTATACACACTTGCCTCAGTGGAATGGTATCATAATAATGTCCCATTTAAAAAAAAATCTTGCAGTTTGGGGTCATGTTGCACAACTTGATAAAGCATCAGAACTACAAAAAAGCTTTAGAGCCTTTCTACTTTTATTTATTTATTTGTTAATTTGTTTGGTTGTATTTCTATCCCATCCTATACCCAAAGGTCTCAGAGTGGGTAACAACATTTAAAATCAGACATATATTAAGACAACAGTATATATTAAAATAGTAACAGTGTCTGAAAAGTGGGAAGATACAGTATATTCCCATTTAACCAAAGGCCTAGCCAAAGAGGTCCGTCTTCACCACCTTCCTAAACATATACAGTGAAGAAGCCTGATGCACCTCAAGGGAGAAATTGTTCCATAGCCTAGGGGCCATCACTGGGAAGGCCCTCTCCTGGTTGCCCCCCCCCTTTTACTACTGAAGATGGTGAGACAACCAGGAGAGCCTCCTCCCCAAATCTTAAGGTACAGGCAGGTTGAAGAAGACATTCCTTTAGCTATTTTGGGCCCAAGTCATTTAGGGCCTTGAAAGTCAAAGATAACACCTTGAATTAATTATCTTGAATGATCCAGAACTCACAATCCAGAGCAAGGCATCTGTTCCAAGGACGAATCAGATTGTTCTGGGCCAGGATAATGCTGACTGCATGATGACAGCTGTTCCATCCCAGCCCTTGCACTGGCTCCACAGCTCCCATGGACTTTGGAGGTGGCCTCTGAAGTCCCAACATTCAAAAATCCCCGTACACTGCCAAGCTACGCTGCCAAAATGGGTCCTCAGTAGACTGAGACGTGGTGACTTGTGATTTCTCCACACGTTCATTAAGCAGACTTTCTCCCATTAGTATGTTGGTAGATCTTGATATTCAGGTCTAAGGGCAATCTGGATCTGGAGCCTCACGATCTGGATCACACCCTGCCTGATACAGATGGAGCAGGGGATGAGGCTTCCCTTATTCTGCACTAACATGGAGAAGAAAGGCCCTAGGAGCCCTTGGAGCCTTTCAGAATCCAGATTAAGTGCAGAAAGGCTCTTATGCAACACTTGGGGCTACCATATGTTGATGTGAAACCAAGGACTATGAGTAAGCATTGATTCCAGATAAAAGCATTTATTTGGAATGCAATATGCAACTCATTATCTCGGTACTGAGATTAACATGTCAACCATATTTATTGCTTATTTTAATTTTAAGAGTATAATTCTATAATTTCATTTTCTTTACTGAATTTTCTAATACTTCATTTAAAAAAAAATCAATTCTATAATGCTGATCCTACATTTTGCCCTCATATACCACCACATCCCAATAGACAGGTAATGAACTAAAAAGAGAGAGAGAGTGAAAGAGAGAAACAACAGAAATGCACCAAAGCATAAATGCACCAAAGCATAAAATAGATTTTCTTTGTATCCTACATACATTTTAGAAATCAATTTCACATTTGCATGGGAGAAAGCTGTGATTTCTAGTTCTCTCTGCTACTTTAGGCTCAAATTTAATGGCATCTGTTAACAATACTACCACACTCTGATGCTAGTGACTTAACAATGAAATATTAGCTCTGTTTCTGTACAGCACTTCCTTTGAAGTGGCTTCCCATGAAAGCATTTGAGAACAAAATCAGAAGGACGGTTGGCTTTTTTGCTCCTCTTTTCTCACCCATTTAAGAAGATTCCAAGTGGCTGACAAAGCTTTTCTGTTCTTCTCCCCACAACAGACACCTTGTGAGGTAGGTGGAGCTGTGAGAGCTCAGAAGAGAGCTGTGACTAGCCCAAGGTCACCCAGATAGTAGCATAACAGATAGTAGACAAATAGTCTAGAATAAAATCAATGTATCCTATTTATAAATGATACATTAAGTATCTCTAGGCAAAGAAATGTGAGAAGAACATTTTATGTCTGGGAGGAGAATAAATATTTGATTTTTTTTTTTTAAGGAAGTAAAACTCAGCATTAATAATGGCAGAAACACAGTTTCATCTTTTTAAACCTAAGCATTAGTTTCTTCTTTTCAAGTTGTCATTGGGTGTTTTGCTACTGTCACTAGAAGTACCCATCAATGGGTACAAAAATTCCATTTAGTACCCATTAACGGGTACTTAATGGGTACTGCTAGTGACAATGGAAAAACACCCATTGTGTTAGCAGTGTTGCCCTCAAGTCTCCACAGAATTCCTGAGATTCCAGAGTCTTGGGGTGATAACTGTTTCTACAACCTTATCAAGCACATTTGAAGAAACTCTGCAAAGTGCCTTCTTTTGTATGTGATGGGACAATGCAAATAAATAAGAAAATAAATAAATCTCTCCTAAATTTAATTGAAAGAAGTCTTCTGAGAAATATCTGGCTAGGACAGAAATGATCACGTCACGCTTGGATTATAAGACCAAGAGCAGAAATTATGTGAGCCAGTTTGGCTTAGTGATTAAGGAGCCAGACTCTTATCTGGAAATACCAGGTTTAATTCTGCCCTCCTCCATGAAGCCAGCTGGGTAATTTTGGGCTTGTCACAGCCCTCTTCTAAGCTCTCACAGCCCCACCTACCTCACAGGGTGTCTGTTGTGGGGAGATGAACAGAAAGCTTTGTCAGCCACTTTGAGTCCCCTTAAATGGGTGAGAAAAGTGGGGTAGAAAAGCCAACTCTTCTTCTTCTTCTTCTTCTTCTTCTTCTTCTTCTTCTTCGATATATGCACAAACCGAAATTTAGTTGTTGAGTTTGAACTGAACCAGCTTCCTTTGGCTTGAGTTTGATTCAAAACTTTTTTTTCTTTTCCCAAAGAAGATAGTTAAGTTTGCACGCAGTCTATAATGAACCACCCTTGATTCACTATGGTTCACTTGGTTATTTAGAGCATCACTTGGTTTCAGTGTGATTTGAACCAGGTTTTTTAAACAATAGGCTGGTTTGGTGCCATGAGAACCTTGCAGACATCCAGTTTGCTTGGCACATCTTCAGTCACTGATATTTTTAAGCTGTTGCTCTGAAAAATTTCCCATTTTCTCCTATAATCCTTTCCATAAATCACATTTCCTTCATAAAAGTTTTAAAAGGAATAGTGAATTTAAAAACAAAACAAACTTACGATCAGAAAACTTTCCATAAATTATTTGAATTGTTTTCAGTTCTTTCACACAACAAATGATGGTGAAACCATCTTCACTATATACAAAAGTATAAGAGCTCCTGAGACTTCAAATATTCACATCAGTCGGGCCTTGAACACCACTCATCACTTGAGATTTCAGTTATTGCTTCTTCTCTCAAGACATTCAGCATTTCCTATGACGTCTCTCCTCAAACCACCAGTGTCTGCTGACAGACGTAGTTTGCCTCAGATGTAAGACTCATGAGAATTAAGACTTTTATTGCCAATTAGAAGCATACAACATTTTTAATTAGCATTTCGTTCAAAACCAATGTTTTAACCTAAGTTCTATAGACTCTGTCAAAGCTCAAAAAACAGACGGAAAGAACAGATTTAATCCTCAGATGTGTTAAAACAAAAAAAAAAGATGTCTGAGAGTTTCAGATCTGTACTGTAATAAAGATAATTTCCATTTATATTCTTTATGCAGTGGCTAAACTAAGGATATATCCTCATTCAGTGAAAAAGAAAAAAGGAAGAAAAAACCAAAGCCCATCTAAGGTACCATAGAAATGGTTTGTAAGTGGGATTGTTCACACGCTGGACTGCCCTACCCGCTCATATGAAAATTCTAGGCCAGAAAAGGTGAATTGGGAATGGGATGAGAATAGCACTGCCATTGACTTCTGAGATTGTTTTTTTGCTACATGCGAACACAGACTGAAAAACAGTCCATGGTCACATCTTCAGTTTATATTTTTTAAATAGTTTTATTAATTATATTTACCATTTACAATTTAATGCACAAATTTACATATATTGAAATAAACTAATAAACAGTACTATTTCAAAACTTGAGTTGTGTTACAGGTAAGATATGAAGTTATATAAATCCTGAATTGGCACTGACTATGGGTGTTTTCCCACTAGCACTAGAGTACCCATTAAGGATCCATTAAGGACCCTCAATGGGTCCTTAATGGGTACTCTTGTGCTAAGTGGAAAAACACCCTATAATTTACATGGGATACATGTATCTTATATGTAAATATTAGTATATAATATTTCTATCATTTCAACAAAAATTTTATGGCATTTTCTGATAATGTTAGTTCCTCCATATTATATGTTAGGAAGTCTAACAACGGTTTCCCAAGTTCTAGAAACACGTATCATTCTTTTCTATTTGTATATTTGCAGTATTGAAAAGTAATGAGCTCTTTTCATTTCCATCCATTTTATTTCTGGACTTTCCATTCAGGAATGGAGGGTGAGAAGTCCACAAACAAAATGCATAAAAGTGTACAAGGTGTGAGCAGTCAGAACTGAGGATGGACTGAAGAAGGCTTAAAGTGAAGATGTGATCATTGCCTTAGATAGTATTAGTTTTTCCTTGTGATGATCATAAAACAACATGTTTACCAACATGAGACGCCTCTTAAAAATAATTATTTTGGTCACAAGCTTGTCTAATCAAACGCAAAGCCACCTTTAAATGTGTTGCAAAAATGGTTAAGGAGATGGTGCTGATACTTGTAAGACTTAATAAACCATTACAGCCATTTTGCGTGAAACAAAGTAAATTAAAGATAACCCAGCAGTATCTATTCATATGTGAAAACTCATCAGTATTTGTCATTGGCCTAAAATCAGCTATAGGCCCTGAGACAAATTGTGTGGTGTATAACTGGATACTTCACTTTGATCATTTCCAATTGCATTTCAGCAAGGAAGGATCAATCACTTCATCCGCATGCCCGACATGGGAATGTGATGTCTGCTGTGGGACCTTTGAATCTTGGTCACATAGTCAATGCTCCCATAGCAGCAAGCAGAATGAACACTGCTGCAAATGGAACTACCCCTTGAAGCAAGGATTTCAAGTGGGCCATTTTTGGTCTTCCAAAGTGGCACTTCTGAGCAGAACCTCTCTATTCATCCCACATGAGAGAAGCAGTGACTTCCTGACCAAAGTGGCTGCAGAGTATTGGAAATTAAGGTAAGGACACTTTGATCAGAGGCTGGGAATGGCTCAGAGGCCATAAGCATTTGCCAACTCTCACTCTCTGGTTGCCTTGAGGAACTCTAGGCCCGTGTTCCCATGATAGGGATACTCCCAGGCAAATGTGAGTTCGCCTCAGGAGAGTCCCCGTGCAAAGCCCTGATTTGGACAAAGTCCCAAAACCAAAGTAAAACAAAACAAAACAAAACAACCCTTTATAACTGTTCTCGCCCCGAATTAGGGGGCAAGAATGGGTTATCCTGGGGGCATGGGGACACTCCCAGGTTACGATCGCAGCATTAGCGGGTGGTGTTTCACTGTCCCCGTTACTAATGCTGTGATCGCCTTACCTGAGCGATTAAGTGCTCAGGCAAGGGGGTGTGGAGAAAACTGCAGTATCCCTATACAGGCATTTACCACAGTTTTCATGGGGATGGATGGGTTCGCCTTGAACCCGCCCTGTCCTCCATTGCCATGGAGACTCCTTAATGTGAATTAAGATTCGCATTAAGGCTGCCCCGAATCCACCCCGAGGCAGTGGCAGCCCCAGGGGGATGCAGCCTAGGTGTCTTTGTGGGTTATACCAAAGTGAAGCTTATAATCATTGGTATTGATAGGCAGGCTAACATTCACAAAATTTTCTCTCACACAACCAGTTAATCTTTCAGCACTAACCTGATGGCCTTTAGGTTTAGGTTCTACTAGGTTCTATTGAGTTAAGTAAATATTACAGTAACATAGTAAACATGATTTGCCTTTACCACCCTCCTTTGGCTTGCACCACCAAATAGAAAATGTAATTAAATTAATGTTGGCTGCACAGGAAGCGTCATATTTTGTACAGACCTCACAGAGGGTCAATTTCAAAACATGTGGAAATTTTAATGCTCTATTTTCATTTTATTTTATGTTGTACTAGCATTGAGTAGCACATTTATTATCAATCCTCCAAGCAGAACACTACAAAATGGCTGTGTTCACACCCAAGTCTTAATCCAGTTTCAGTCCACTTTCAGAGTGAGGCAACACATCAGCCAACTGGTTAGCCATTTTCTTTTAACTTTATCTAAACCAAAGATGCATTTTCTGAGTTAGATAATACCAAAAGAAAACAGCTTTTCACTCTGCTGATGGATTCTCTCAGTCTGAAAGTGGACTGAAGCTGGATTAAAACTTAGGTGTGAACACAGGGAATAACACAATGGGAATATGAACAGAATGCAATGGAAGCACTGTTAAAAGCTTTGCGTTTGATCATGTGAGCAAAATCATACATGGAAATTAATTGTCATTTTAAACAGTTGTCCCAATACGTGGGTCATTGTTGGGTCCAACTATGTATGCTAGAAGGAGAAAAAGAAGGAAGGGAAAGATTCTGAGATATTTTATTTTAACACATGACTTTTATATCCATAAGCAAATTCTATTTGGTCTGTTCCTTCAACAGAAAACCAAAGATTGCAAATGTTAGCAATACAGCAAAGAGTAATATTTTCCTTTCAATACAATATTTTCTTTGGTCTCTAAATGTCCTCAAGGAGAACAGCATTTTAATTTAATAACTTCCATTGATTTGCAGATATTCTATTATAATAGAAGTGAGACAGTGAAAAAAGGCTGTGCAATCAATTTGAATAAAAGTGAAAGAGGTCAATAAAAATAGTCCTATCATAAGCTCACAAACCAAGAATAAATAACCTTTGATAATGAGTGTGATTCAGGAAAATAAACTATTGCAGCCAATTTTCTCTGAAGAAACAAATATATTTTTGTCTTCTGCAAATGTTACTTGCCATTATTTTAACAGATAATCTACTAAAATCTTGATTGCTTTTAGAAATTAATGGGTATTTTCTTTATGGTTTTAGGCTTTCCATTGGGTGAATACAGATTCAAAAGAATATAAAATTTGCAATGGGTACATATACATATATAACCAAAGTATTTATGTTCCATTTTTCACAACATATGCCTGACTGCTTCTGTCTCTCTCTTTTGAATGGATGAGCACTTGGAACTATTTGGAATGCTCATGTTCCATTTCCCCACTCTATAAGTTGCTTCTTGTCCCTTTCTTTTTATCTCTATAAAAAGGCAGTTTTGCAGCAAAAAAAAGAAGCTGGAGCCTAGAAACTTTGTCTTATGTAAAGATGTAGGACTTTAAAAAAAGAAAAAGAATGAAGGCACTTTCTTTTCAATAGCTCTTTCTAGACACTTTGCATCTGCAGAGTAATGTGGATAGAGGAAGACACAAGTTCATTTTGATACATCCATTGGGGCAGTGACTCTACTAGAGGTGTGCAGTTTTTGTGCTGTTTTTTTAACATGTTGGTTTTAAATTCTAATATTGTGTCTTTTGATGTGCTGGATTTTAAAAGTTGTTACCTGCCCTGAGACCTTCGAGTATAGGGCGGGATAGAAATAGAAATAAAATAAAAATAAAATAAAATAAATCAATTCCAATCGAATATCTGAAGATTCAAATTGATTTGAATGTTTAAAATTCGAATGTATTCACATTCGATTTGATTTGAATACATTCAAATCTACCGTATCCATATGAATTTTCAATTTGTATTTGAAGATACAAATGTCGACAACATTTGAATGTGTCCATAAACATCGCTACGCCTCTATACGCATCCCATTTTTATTTCATATGCATCCCATTCTTGTCCCATACGTATCCGTACAATTGCGTATGGATACGAATAAGATGCATACAGATACATATGTAATGCATACATATCCGTACATATACAAATATCAAAATAATTTGTACGAATGATTCAAAAGATTCAAAATTTGTTTGAATGCTCCAATTCCAATGTATAGACATTTGAATTTGAATGTCCGAATTTGAATGAATTTGATTGAATTTTGAATGTTTTGAATATTCTTGTACATCCCTAGACTATACTGCCCAGGTAGAGTAACTCGGATTAGCCCTGAAGGACAGGAGGAACATATCCCCCTTCAGTGCTGACCTGCATGAAAGAAATATGATTGATTTATGGAGATTATGTTTTGTTTTGCTTTGGTTTTATATTGTTTCCCCCCTGCTAGATGGAGATCATTGACAGAAGTTGTGATTTCACCCCCTGATTATCAGTGTGGCAAAGACTCCTGTGAATCCCAGATTTCTTCTTTTCTCTGAATGAGCAAAACTTCAGAAAGGCACTTGTTTCATCTCTTTGTTAGATTGTCATTGTTAGAAGATTAATACTGTCAAGGAATACTGTCAAGTCCTCAATTTCCCTGTTCCCAAGTTGGGTGACAGTCCAGAAATAGAAGGAAAAGGTAACACCCTTGCTTTGATGTTCTTAGTGGATGTGTGTGCTCACCTAGAAATTTAGGGTAGAACCAAAGATCTGCCAGTGCTCATCTGCTCTTTCAACAGACAGCTGACATTGGACATACTGTATTGGACCCATATAAGCAAGCTAATGAAGAAATATATTAATTATTTTACCTTTTTAATTTCATCTTAAACCATGATCTCATTTTTTGCTAAGCTACTTGGTGATTGTATTTGCTACCCTAGAAGGACTACGCTGGATTTATGTTTGTTTGGGTTTTAGAATGCAGAAAGCATAAAAATGATTTATCATTAATACAATATCCACAAAGAGGGGGCATCTAGGAAGATGTGGTCACCAAAATGGTTTGCATTTCCAGTAGGTGTAAGCCTTCACTACTCTCTTTGTTTTGTTTTGTGGCATGTCCCAAGCACTTTTAGCTTTATGCTGCATCCACATTGCCTTCAAATGTCTGGGATACAAGGTGGAAGTATGGTCCCACTGCCAGAATGAATGGCACAGCATCCCAATAACATCTGGCACACCATGAGAGTAAAGATGCAGCTCCCTCAAGCTGTTTCCATGCTGGTTAATTCTTCAGTGAGCTAGTTTAGTCTAGTGGGTGAGGAGCCAGACTCTTATTTGGGAATAACGGATTTGATTCCACCATCCTCCATGAAACCACCTGGGTGACCCTGGACTAGTCACAGCTCTCTTCTGAGCTCTCCCAGCCCCACCTACCTCACAGGGTGTGGGGAGAACAGAAAGCTTTGCCTGCCACTTTGAGTCCCCCTAAATGGGTGAGTAAAGTGGGGTAGAAAAGCCAACTCTTCTTCTCCTTCTGTATACCAAGAATGACCAACTTACAACCATGTTTTAAATCCATTGGAGGATGACATGCTTTAAGACTGTACAGGGAGAAGAGATTTAGCTTCCACAGCTGTTTGACAGTAGTTTCTTGGGGTATAGCGGGAAGATATTCCCAAGGCTTGCTGTGGAGGTTTGTGGGCTGATAAGTAGTTGACAAATGTGGATGTGTGTGTACAACCTCAAAATCAGAAGCCAGGGTTACCCCTACACACGCAGAGCATAGCATAATTTGACAGCTCATGATTAAAATACATAGCTGTTCCATTACATGGCTGAGAAGGAGAAGAAGATTAATCTGCTGGTGCCAGAACTGCCACTCATTATCCAATGAGGCCCGGAATCAATATGTCTTTTACATAGAGATTTTTTTTTTTCCTTATCATTTTTTCACCCGTCCACTCTGAAGATGTTTTTGGTTTTGATCTATAGGAACACAAAGATATACTCATACTTTCTTAAACCATTCTGTAGCACAAACACCCACAGATATTATGAAGTACCTTGTTTTCTAATACCCATATTGTCAGGAATATGAGACACATTCAGATTTATGAGGTTTTATCATTCAAGGTGAGTTCATATTGATGGAGTCTGGGTCACAAATGTACTTTCATATTCTGCTACAATTCAGAAGGCTTTACAATAACAGAATAGACTGGTGTTACTGCACTTGATTGATACACAAAATTGACACTGAGTTGATGAGGAGGATGCGGAGGAAAACAGTATAACATAGGCTCAGGATATTTTTTTCACAACTTAAAGGCAATAAACCAGATGGCCATGCCTAACATACCCATAGCTAGAATACATTTTCATAATAATGTTACCCTTTCCCTAAACACTTCTTTCTCCAATAGAAATTAACACTATCTTTTTTAAAAAAATGTAATCAATTATAGTTAGATATATTTTGGAATTTCCAAATATTTAGACATGAGCATTTGTTCTCTGTCCCCTTCACAGATCATTGTCTTGTTGTGGCAGAAGGGCCCATGCATCTCAATAATACTATGAGCTAAATTGTGCGGGGCCACCAAAGGCCATAACGGAGAGCTAAGACCAAATGTAGTCCACTGGAGAAGGAAATGCTTTCTAGAATCTTCATTGGCATGTGGAAGAGGGAGGCCCAGAGGGTGGCCATGTAGAACACTTGCCCATTCTAAGGGCAAATACAGAAAGGTCCAGTGTTGTCTTCCTTTGATATAAAAGAAGAAAAAGAAAAAGGAGGAGGAGGAGTTGGCTTTCCTACCCCACTTTTCTCACTCATTTATGGGGACTCAAAGTGGCTGACAAAGCTTTCCTATTCTTCTCCCCACAACAGAACACCATGTGAGGTAGGTGGGGCTCTGAGAGCTCAGAACATTTTTTTCCATTAACCATGCTAAAGTAAGCCTTTTACTCTGTGGATCAAAACAGAGTGTGGCAAGTTCTTAAAGAGATGGGAGTTCCAGACCACCTTATTTACCTCCTGAGGAATCTGTATGTGGGTCGAGAAGCAACACTTAGAACGAAACCTAGAAGAACTGATTGATTCAAAATTGAGAAAGGATTGTGACAAGGCTGTATATTATCACCTTATTTATCTGATATGCAAAGTATATAGTGTGAAATGCTGAGCTGGATGGAATAAAAATCTGGAATTAAGATTGCTGGGAGAAATATCAATAACCTTGGATATTCAGACAATACTAATCTGATGGCAGAAAGGTCCGTATAGTCAAAGCTATGATTATTCCTGAAGTAACATGGCTGAAGAGTTGAACCATAAGGAAGGCTGAGTGCCAAATGTTGATGCTAAATAAAATCCAGTTTGGTATGGTGGTTAGGGAGCTGGATGCTTATTTGGGAATACTGGTTTTGATTCTGCCCTCCCCCATGAAGCCACCTGGGCTAACTTGGGCTAGTCACAGCTCTCTTCTGAGCTTTCACAGCCTCAAAGGGTGATCTGTTGTGGGAAGAAGAACATAATGCTTTGTCTCCTTAAATGTGTGAGAAAAGTGGGATAGAAAAGCCAACCCTTCTTCAGAGCTAAAAAAAGTATGATTCCAGTTTTTACTACCATGTTTTCAAATTGCACAGATCTACTGTTAGTGAGTCCCCTTTTTAAGAAGATACTAAGGATAACACAAGATAAGTCTTCAAAATCAGGCTATACATCAGCTAAAATCCAAGAAATCCACTTTAAAGTAATTTATAAAGCATCTTTATCTTAAAAGAACAGTTTTCAATTAAAAAAAATCATGAAAAACATAGACCATACAGAGAATTTATCTAACCGAAAGCTGCTTTGCAGAGGAACAGATTAATGCAATTATCAAATGGGGTAAAAAGTAATTTGATATCATTAAAGGTAAAATGCAGTTAAAACTGGTAGCTCCATAAGAACATGAGATTTTCAGAAAGATATTGTTGTGAAGTTCACACACTAATCAATCTTTGCAAATGTCTTACAACCTTTCCAGAACAGTGTTATCATGTGACCTTCATTTTTTACAGCCATGAAAATACTTTGGTCTTGACAAGATTTATTGTTCCAAACTAATAGTTCCTGCACTGTCTGAGGATCTCATTTATATTAAATGCTTAAATTCTAGGGACATTAATTCATAACTTTTACAAGCTCCAAACACCTCAAATCTGAAACAATTTGAGGCAAACAATACATCAAGTTTTCTATGCAGGAAACAAAATGAAGTAATACATTTCTGTTCACATCACTGCCATAGCCAGACCATGAGAGCTGTCTTTATGATGGACAGGTTAGGCATGCAGAAAGAACTTTCATGGAGCTGACCTCTTTCTGGAGCATCTCAAATGAATCATGATTTACCTTTACAATTGAGAGTTCTACCCTCTTTGTTTGGTTGACATATCTACCAGTATGGATCAATCCTATTTACATAGAAAATAAGATCTGCCAGTCACTATTAAAATTAGACATTCAAAAGCACTACTTTCATCACTACTTTCATGTCAAGCTAGAGCACTAGACAACCATATCTAAAATGAGACTTCCCAAACCATGGTGCCTCAAATGGGATCTGGAGCTGATTATTTGGACTAGATAGATTCAAGCCAGGAATGGGCTACAGAGAACCTGGCAGAAGATTTTATCTTTTGATTAGGCAATTGTCAAAGTCAAGATGAGAGGGGAAATGAATGGCTGGAGCAACCGAAAGCTCAAATATCCAATGTATGCTTCAAGTTTAACTTTGCTACATAAATCTCTCAATGGGAAAACAAACCACCACTGGGCCTTTTTACACTGTTCCAGGTAGATTTGGGGGCTTTTCCTCATTCCAGAGGTTTACCTCTGTGCACACTTCTCCACAAGCTACCCCACACCTTCAGGAATGGTATGGAAGCAGTGGAAATGGGATGCCTCATCCTGACCCAGCTTGTTCTGTCCTCAGTATTCCCTTGCCCATTCAGGTCAAGACCTGGCTGGGGTGTCCAATATTCAAGCAGAAGGCCCATAACATGGTAATTTGCAAGCCAATCACTGCTTGGGCAAGAACAGGAAAGTATTTGCACCCAGCATGTCAATATACTTAGCAGTTCCAGACATTGACCAGCCTGGAAGTCAGACTCTTATCTGGGAATACCAGGCTTGATTCCGCCCTCCCCCATGAAGCCAGCTGGGTGACCTTGGGCTGGTCACAGCTCTCTTCTGAGCTCTCACAGCTGCACCTACCTCATAAGGTGTTCTGTTGTGGGGAGAAGAATAGAAGCTTTGTCAGCCACTTTGAGTCCCCTTAAATGGGTGAGAAAAGAGGGGTAGAAAAGCCAACTCTTCTTCTTCTTCTTAAGCATGAGAGGCTTTGGGGTGAAAAAGCCTGCATGCAGAAACTTGCACCTTGTGTACACAATTATTGATGACAACAAAAGACATAGCATGTAAGTGTCCCCACCTACTTGCACACCACTTCATAAATAACCCCCTTCAGCTTGTTCAAGTGCAGAAGATCTGTAACCAGCAGGGGACAAGGGCACATTAATGTTTCCACAAAACACAAAAGTTTTGATGGGGGGCTGAACCACACAATATATCACAACTCTGTCCAAGAACAGAATCCTAAACAGTTTATAATAGTGTAGGAAGGTCTTTTTTTAGCACCTTAGAGACTAAGAGAGAGAATGAATTTAGGAACATAAGCTTTCATGGACTATGGTTACTTCATCAGATGCATGGAGTGAAGTGCCTAGGGACAGACCTATGTAGGTGAGCTGTGTTAAAAGAAATAAAAAAAATCAAAACTATGATCATGGTAATGAGGAGACAAGTTCACTATAACAATGGTGATTAAGGCTTTCTGAGTAAATAGAAGTGCAAACTTGTGGAAAGTGCTGAAATGTAGACCAGAAAGGAGATGTGAAGAACAATCCAAGGATGTCTTCAAGAGGCTCAGGTGCTAACTAATGTTATAATATCTGCACGTTATAAGAATGTGTTCCATATCATTCATATTGTAGTTATCTTACCAGACCAGTGCTTAATCCTGTTGCCTTCCACCATCTCCAAGGTACGCAAATACTGTTTTATATATCTAATAAAGATATAATAATACGTAGCACCTCTGTTTTCATTGTGATTTAAGCAAACATCAAGCTGTGTTATTCACAGCTGTGGTATTTTATCCCTTGACATGGGTCTCCTTGGAACTTTCATATCTACATTAGCACATTTTAATGAGTATTCCTAACATCAAGAGGTTAAAAAAACCTTTCCAAAGTTCTAACTGTTAAGCTTAATGCATTTTTATTAGATTACTACAAGGGGGAATTTCAGCCCCTAAAGATGTGAACAAGAGCTGCTTTTTTCTTTTTTTGATAAGCCTTTACAATGCCAGATTTTTTTTCCCCTGAAAGTCACCCAACACAGACTGTGCCTGCTGATAACTACTAGCAATACTTTATTTAGTAGCATTTTTAGGCAATTGGAGGGACCTCATGGTATTCTGATCCATGCCAAGCCTCTTAATTTCAAAGTTTAAATTGAAACCATTTGAGTTTTTGTTTTCTATGAAATACAGAAGTGACAAGGTTGTAATTTTCAGTATGTGTGTGCGTAGCTTATCTATTTAAAATATTTATATTTGATTCTTCTAATATATCTTAGTTGAAACACTATAACGGTACCATGAAGGATGTGTCTGTGTGTAAAAGAGAGACAAAGTGAAATAATTGATGATACTTCACCACAGACATTTATGTATAGCACAAGATCTGCAAACCAATTTCTACACAAAAAGATGTCCTTGAGTTCAAATAGATAGTCAAAGAGGAGTCAATTCATCCATTTTAATGGAAGAGTGTCTCACATAAGGAGGTGATATACTTCTTCTTCGCTGTCGTCTTTTTTTTTTTACGGGGGGGGGGGGAATCACTGAGCCCAACCAACCACACAATCTTTAGTATTTAGTTCATATTTTTTGCTCATTTGTGCACCAATATCTTTGTGCACTGGAGCCCACTCTAAAAGAAATCTGCTTTGAATCCATGTATCACATGTTCCCCAATGACAGATCAGGCAAACGCTCATCTGTGAACAGCAGCAAATTGCTAGCCCTGTATATCTAGCTTCTAGAGCCTGGTACTAATGTGAGCTTCTGGAAGCAGCTCCTTCTGGGACATCCAGATAAAACAGACCTGGCCAGCTAGAAGAAACCTATTTGCCTCATCTCGTGGAAACTGGTTTCTATTTCTAGATGAAATGCAATAACCTAGGAGGCCCACTCCTCAGTGCCTTCATGACATCAAGATAATATATGGATGGTACACTGAAGTGACAGATAGTCAACTTGCAGAGTTCTGAATCAAATGAGTTTTTAGACCACAACCAATAGTTATTTATTTTTATTTATTTTATTTAAGAATTTATTTCACCATTTAACAAAATGTACCAGGACAGATGACAATAATAAAAAGATAAAATATGTAAAGTATTAAATTGCATTTAAAATATAACCCTCCCTGGCAGAACAACACCCAAAGAAAGCTAAACAGCAAAGGTCTGAATGAAGGGGCATGTCTTAAATGGGTACCAAAACCCATATAATGTAGGGTGTGGAAATCTCCACAGAAAGGGTTTGAAATTTTAGGGGATAACCAAAAATCATCCAATTAATCTCTATTCCAGATTTATGAATAACGGGAACAGTCCCTTATCACAAAGTTTTTGCAGATTTAGTTTATCATGGCTCACAGTTCCAGGGTCATCAAGCTAAGTTAGTCATTTCCCATCTGTGGCTATATTCACACATGGCAAAACGAGAAGGAGAAGGATTGGCTTTTCCACCCTGCTTTTCTCACCCATTTAAGTGGACTCAAAGTGGCTGACAAAGCTTTTCTATTCTTCTCCCCACAACAGAACACCCTGTGAGGTGGGTGGGGCTGTGAGAGCTCAGAAGAGAGCTGTGACTAGCCCAAGGTCACCCAGCTGGTTTCATGGGGGAGGATGGAATCGAACCCAGTATTCCCAGATAAGAGTCCGGCTCCCAAACCACTAGACCAAACTGGCTAGGAAGGAAGGAAGGAAGGAAGGAAGGAAGGAAGGAAGGAAGGAAGGAAGGAAGGAAGGAAGGAAGGAAGGAAGGAAGGAAGAAGATCAAAAACATAGGTTGTGGCATGCAACACTAGTACTCTAATTTCATCTCCAATCTACCTCTAATATTCTTTGGAAGTACTTAATTAAGTTAGCTTTAATGTGCAATAAGAATGAGATGAGTGCAGGGCATAAAGGCATATGACACTACTACCTATGAGTCACTGAAAGAATGTCTTGCATAAGGAGGTGATATACTTCTGTTGCTGCTGTTTGTTTTTTCTTTTCTTTTCTTTTTTTACTGCAGACCATGAAAGGCATTCCCCCTGTACCGATCAATAGAAAACTGCTAAGTATCTGCCTGAGTGTGCATACAATGGTAATTTGATTATAACCCCAAATTTGTATGCAATTGCTCTGAACTCAAGGACTTTCAAGGAGAACAAAATAAGTTCTGATAAAGAGCATTTAAGGATGGGAAGGTTTCCTATTTTCATAGCTTCTAAGTAGGTCAAGAATGGGAGCTTAGGGCACTCCACATGCTGTTCAAGCTGACCTATAGCTCTTATCATCTCTACTACCGGCTGTGATGTCTGGAGCTGACAAGAGTTGGAAATATTTGGAATGCTAGAAGTTTCTCAGACCTGAGTCATAGAAACATTAGAGTTATTCTAGAGGAGAAAAAAATGAGATACCTTCAGTAAGCCACCACCACCACCACCACCACCCAAAAAAATACAGAAGTACAGAAATGTGTGCATAATGTATTTCACCCACACTTTCATTTGCACTGGAAATCAAGCCGAAACGTGGTGAGGATTGAAATGGTAGCTTTATCTTATGCTGTTAAAGGAAGTGTAGACCATCTGCATGACTGCCAAAATACACAAAGACAGTTATAAAAACAAAGGGATAATTAATCGCTCAGGGCTGGAGCTTCAGCTAGGAATACCTTGGGGCAAACCCCTATAAATCTCAAAATTTCTTGGAGCTGCCTAAAGTTCTATAAGACCCTTTTCTTTCTTGGTCAGTGGACCAGACCAAGAAGTTCCCTAGCACATTCTCTGCACTGGATTAGTGATATCCTGGCTCAGAACTGTTTCAAGCAGTCCCTATCCAAGTTTAGCAGCAGACCTAATTGAAGACCTCTACAGCCATCCCACACTGTCTGTTCTGCTCCAATCATCAGTGGTCTGGAACAAGGATCTTCAAAGATGCTGCTGTCAAAGACTCTTTATGCACTGGATGTGACATTGAGTAACAGGGACCTGGGTTTTCTCACTGGAAGAGATGTGTGGTACCTGAGATAGAGGTGCAGTTATATCCATCCACACTGCTGCTCAGACTGGAATAGATAGTATCCCTACTTTTTCAATGCGCACAGTGATTCTGATCTTACCCTGGTTGGACTGTTCCAGGAAAGATGAATGAAGAAATAAGTGATCAGAATTCAGCACTATCAGTGATATCTCATGGCCTGGGACCACCAGGTGTAGGGGAGGAAATAAAGTTTTACTTGGAAGTTCCCTTAGAGCTTTCCAGAGTGCATTTTAATCATAGTGAGACAAGACACAGTTCACGAGGAGGAAAGAGAAGGTTCTAGTCACAGCCTTGTGTATGCAAGTATGGTGAGTTATATAACATAGTTTCATTTTTGAGATCAATTAGAAGGGGGATCTGAATGGGGGTGGAGAAAAACACCACAAATGAAGTCCTTTTCCTCTGGTGAATAAAGATTGGTATGCTCAAAGTGCGCCACTTTAGGTGGTGGTGTGTTCTCTGCTTACCACCTACTGCCTCTGTCTATCAAGACTGAAACTTCTATGGAGATAACCCCACTCCACTTGTCAAAATCAAAGCCAGGGATTCCCATCAAGACTGCAATCATCAAAGAGAAAATGGCACCATTAGGATGAATCTGCTGAGGAGACAGGGGTTCATGGCACAGACCACCAAGGAATGTGACAATGAATGGGTCTCAGAACTTTTTCTTATGTTTTATCATTTAAGGCACTGTAAAAGTGTCTTATGGCAACATTGCAGCAGGATGAGCGTAGCTCTACGCAGAGGCCACCTTTGTCAAGGTTAATGAATACATCATGAAGGACGGGGTTATATTAACCCTGTCCAATTCTGGTGCATTTATGTGCCATAAAGATGCAGTATGGATCCTGCTTATTTTAAAAAAAGTTCACCTAATCTGGAAGAAACAAATTTCCAAAGATGCTGGAGAAACTATTGCCTTCGGTCTAAGTGGCTTTGGAAATTCATCTGATGTTAACATATAACCTCATTTAAAACATTACTCAATTTTAAACCACAACATGGAAAACTCTGTATGTTTATTATGCATATGGTTGCAGTTAAGTGAATGATTAATTGGTTGCAAAGTGATATGAATTAGGATGTAACAACCTTGCAAAAATATTTTCCATAGGTAATGGACTCTTTCCAAAGAAAGGACAGTTCTACAAATGAGCTTAAATTTCTACTAAACCACTATTTGACATACAGACTTCAAACCACATCAAATAAATATTTAAAAGGCAGGTCTCCATGATCTCTTTTTGCTTCTCTCTTGTGCCAGATTTTAAAAATGCGGGTTGTAATTCGAAATAAAGCATCCCCATGTGGTTTGGGGCAATGTGGATTTAAAACGTACTTTCGGGTGCTTCTGCACAGGCCTTTTAGCACCCATTAGGCACACATTGGGAATCCCGCATCCGCATACGCGTTGCTGTTTTGGACACTTCCGGTGAGGTGCGTCCACACAGCAACACACATTAGGCACACTTTTGGGAGACTGCGTCCGCATATTCAGACCCATTTAGCACACTTCTGGTGAGGCACGTCCGCACCTATCCTTGTCTAAAGTGTACTAAATGGGTGTTAATGGGTGTTTCGCTGTGAAAACGCATCCGTTTA
The DNA here is from genome assembly GCA_023333525.1 of Aspidoscelis tigris stejnegeri. NCBI lineage: Eukaryota > Metazoa > Chordata > Lepidosauria > Squamata > Teiidae > Aspidoscelis > Aspidoscelis tigris. The sequence continues at coordinate 11,658,837 of JALMGA010000006.1, read as the reverse complement.
GGATGCGTCCACACAGCGAAACTATGCCTAGCCAGGGCCCTCCCCCGGCCCATCCCCACTGCACAATTTAGTGCGGCTTTAAATCCACATAAATTTAATCTGCATTGAGCTCCACTTTTCATGTCCCCATGATAGCTTATTATGCAGATTTAGGGAGGCAATCCCAACTTTATGGGGTGGGGATCAGACTCTCCCTGTATAAAGCAGCAAGGCAATGGGAGGGGAGAGATAAAGCCCCAATCACTGTCTCTTTAAAGTATCTACACATAAAGCAGCAAGGGGAGATTAAAAAGAGTCCCTCTTCTCTACGTCGTCAGAATTTCCCTGCTGTTACAATGTAATGTATCTCTCGTAACATTTTAACAGCAGCTGCCAGCTCTGCTACAGCTGGGAGGAAAAGGAGGGAAATAATGGGTGACTGTTGGGTCAGGGAAAACTGAAGAAAGTGGCCCTTCCCACCTCCAAAAAACCCTATGCATTCCCATTCACAAAAATTAGGATTATTTCTAAATCCCGTTGCAAGACTTCTTTTTTATCCAAATATAAGCACTTGGAGGACCTTTAATCCTCAGAAACTGCAGATTCCTCTAATCCTTTGGGAACACCCAGCTCTGAAAACAGTTTCAATTTGCTTAAAAACTTCAATGGAAATGCATCCTAAGTTGTTTTTGTTGTCACTAATAAAACCCCATGTTTGAATGAACTGTTGTATGTTACAAATCTGCCTTCAAAGCAGGAAATTTCTGCAAACATTGTGCAAACTTCTTACGGCTGCTGATACCAAAGGATGCAAAGTGGATGTTATATGCAACTTGAGTTGCTTATTATTATAGAAGGATGGATAATATGAACTACTGGTTCACACTCTACAAATTGAAATTCTTGCAATCAAACCCACAGTCGGTACCAGCTAACAAATCAAAACCAACGGGGAGGAGAGAGAGAGGAAGTGTACAAATTAGTGTGTCACATTTCAGTTTGCTAAACTAGTCTGGAATGGTGAAACTTAAGTCTAACTACACTCCTCCAACCATCAATTTACTCCCTGCATTTTTTTATCCGTAGGTTTTTTAAAAGCACATTTAACCCCATCCCCAATTTAGCTTAATTTTTTTTTTCTTCATTAAAACAGTGTGCTGTTGCATGAAAGAATATACTGGCCATTTGCACACCCTCGGATACATTAGTACAGCATCCAAGGTTATAAAAGATAAATTTCTCACATTAATAATGCATAGAACTCTTATGAGAGATCATGTGTGGTTTTAGCCATTATCTTTTAAAAGTTTTGTGTTGGTTTCTTTTTACTATTTGCTCAGATTGTTTAAAGGCTTACTAAATGAAATGCAGGGAAGCCTTTTAAGAGCTTGGTTTTAATAACTAAGTGAATGTCTACTTCCTAGGCCAAATATAGCTGGTTTTCACAATGATAAATGCATGATGTCATAATCTCTTGCTGCTCACAGCACCCTACTGCCCTCACAGCACCAGCTGTTGTAGAACAGGACCGCAATCAAAAAGTTCAAAATTAATAGCTGTGAAATCTCAAGTACTCATAAGCATGTGTTTTTATCACTTCCTTGCAGTGTAGATTGGGTGTTCTTGTTATTTATTATATGTGACAGCAAACACTTCCTACTCTCTTTAGTGAGGGAGAAATAGTGAAGTCTTGCTTTATCTGGCTGGGATGATGCTGGTTTTCTAACATACACAGCTGCCACACACAAAAGCGTATCACTAGTTCATCTAGATTGGTAATTTGTGTGCAGCCCGACAGGGATTCATCTTGCATCAGGTATTGAACCTGGATCTTCTTGCAGAACATATGATTTGATTCAGGTTCCTCACAGAAGCAATGCAGAGGCATTATCTAGATTGATCAGACATGACAAGAAGAAAGGTGTGGAGGAGAAAGGATTCAGTTCAGTTCAAGTTTGTAAGAACTGATGACTGGATGAAGGAGAAGGACACGTTAAGTGAGTTAGGAAAGAAGCAAGCAGGTTCGGTAAATGACATCCCACTCTTCAAAGAGGGCCAAAAAAAAAAAAAGGATTGAAATTGGTCACTGGTGACTTATGGGTCTCATCTACACCTAGTTTTAATCCAGCTTTAGGCCCTTTTGGCACTGGGCCTTATTCCAGGTTATATCCCAGAATAGGGACCTGCCATCCACATATTGGTGCAGACTGTGGTGAGCAACACTCAGGACTTACTGTAGATTAGCAAGCAGATGACAGGTCCCTAATCCAGGATACAATCGAAGTGAGAGAACACATTGGCAAAGTGATGTAACATTTTATTTTATTTTATTTTGCCTACCACAAAGGAGGATTTTCTGAGCTGGATAATGCCAAAAGAAAACAGCCGATGTGTTTCCACACTCTAAAAGGGGACTGAAGCTGGACTAAACATTAGGGTAGATGGGACCATGATGCAGTGGAAGCAGCAAGTAGGAAGTGAGGCTCCTATTAATCTTCAGCAGTACAAAATATTGTTTGGAGTCTTGGGGCGTTTTTCCACTAAGCACTAAAGGACCCATTAAGGGTCCTTAATGGGTCCTTAATGGGTCCTTAATGGGTACTCTAGTGCTAAGTGAAAAAACACCCTTGGTTTCCCTTGCCTTGGTGCATCCATCCATCATCTCTTCTCTCTTGCCCCACTATTTTTTTTTCTACACAAGTCAACACTAGGGGTGTGCACAAATGCAATTTTTGACATTCAATTCAATTAGAATTGAATATTGGATTGTCCAAATTTGTACGAACAGAGAAAAAATGAATGCATTAAAATTTGAATTGATTTGAATACATTTGTATTTATTTATAGGAATATTCTATACGTATTTGATGATACAAATATTGACAACAGTTGTATGCATCTGTACACATCTGTACGCATTCCATTTTTATCCCATAAGCATCCCATTTTTATCCCAGATACATAAAAAATTCATATGTAGCTGTACGCATCCATTTGCATTCATACACATCCCATTTTTATCCTGTACGCATCCCGTTTTCATCCCATATGTATCCGTACAGATGGGTATGGATGAGAATAAGATGAATATAGATATGTATGTAATGCGTATGGATATGTACACATACGAATGTCTGAATTACTCATACAAAGTATTTGAAATATTTGTATTCGTTCAAATGTCTGGACATACGATTTGAATCTGAATGTCTGAATTTGGCCGAATTTGATCGGATAACAAATATTTCAAATATTCTTGCATATCCTTAGTCACCACTGGGCTAACAAATATCTGCTGCAGAGATAGGATAAGCTAATTTCCACATACACAATTTTGCAGAAAACAATCATTTTTTTTCTGCAAGCTGCTGGTCCTAGTGCATCCAATTGGAGTTGCAATAGGTTTCAAACAAAATGTATGTGAAAAAATTAAAATAGTTCCCTATTTCTTCTATCGATAACCTTCCCTGGTAGTAATCCACCTATCCCAAACATTTTTTCATGTAATGCAGCATCTTCCTATAATCATGTCATTTGGGGAATTATTCTAATCACTGCAATACCAGGTTCCATCCCCATGCAACAGTAATCCAGAAACTTTCCTATCCACAAAATCTTTAGGAGTTTGCTTTCAAATCCATTAATGCATAAATGCCTCACAAACCATTGTATTATCTGATACATGATATAGTACGTCTTAAATAAATATGGATCAGAGGCTGAATACAAATTAAATGGCATAAGGAAATAAAACATTCACAACCGGTTTCCTATGGTTATGGTTTCTAATGAATGGAAGCATCTCAAGGATTTTCCCATATTGTCAGTACCCAGTAGTTAGGAATGAACAAGAATAATTTATGCACTAACTTTCACCACGTGTGTCTGTTCCATGTCCAATCTATGACCACCTTCAGATGAGTGTAAAACCCAGGATTATCCTGGGAATACGTAGGGATTGCTACACATTTCTTTGTAGCCCCAGTACATTGGGATGCTTTCGCACAATATCACTATTGTGGGAAAAAGTACTTCCATCTGGGTTTACCTACTTTAGTGAAAAGACTTAACTGGTCTAGATGCTTGGTCATAGCCATCAGACACGTGCAGGATCAAGACACAATAAAATGGTGGAGCACATATACACACAAGATGTCCATTTTCAGGTATTTAATGCCCAGCTCTATGTGTTGCGACATTTCAGGAGCAAGTATCCAGACCCAGGCAGTGGACACACCTAGGTCTTAATCCAGATTCAGCTCACTTTCAGAGTAAGAGAACACTTCAGCAAAGTGACCAGTCATTTTCTTTCCACATTATCTATCCCAAAGGTGAATTTTCTGAGTTATTTAACACTGAAAGAAAACAGTCTCACTCTCACTCTGAAAGTGGACTGAAGCTGGATTACAATCCAGTTCTGCTAGGATTTCCATTCTAAATGTGATTCTTTCTTTCCATAACCTTTGCTTCACTCATTTTTCTTAATCTATCACAGCTGATCCTTTGTTTCCCTCTCTTTAATCCATAATTTATAATGTCACACCTAGCAATTACAGCATGATCTTTCTTCTGACTTTAATTCCACACCACGCAAAATGGTCTCAAGTGTGTCATTTTGCAGAGCACCAACACTGTGATCACATCCTCACCCCCCACCCCACCCCGCAAATGGTGGGCATTGCCAGGGATGATTTTTTAGTTCACGGATATAATCCTTTTGCCAAAATGAAATGATTTACCTTTCTCTGTAAGAGCTAGTGACAGTCATCTGCCTAATGGGGAAAGCTACATTGATGAAACCATACAAGGCTAAATGTTATGATGACTATCAATCACAACCTTGGAGAATGAAGTCTATCATCTCAGTGTCTTTCCCTTCTCTATTATATTTTTGGGTATCATAGAATTTCATAGAATGTTTAAAAAGTGAGTCAGAATTTTGAAGTAAACATAGGACATTCTTTAAAATTATCTTGGAACTTGCAAAAACCACATGTAATATCAAAAATGGAGCATGCAATTGTATGGCTGTTGTGAGCATAAATATTTATTTGTTTATGATATGGATGACTAGGGATTGAGTTCAAAGCTGACCCTCAGTTTCAGCTGGAAAAAGGCAGAAACCTTTTTCCAATTAGCCATCCAACGAATTTCCTCTATAGATTTCTCCAAGTTCTTGGGAGATTTTCATGAAACATTTAATGCTACAGAATACTGTAAGAAAAACAGAACTGAAGCTACCTCATTGTTTCCTAGAAGAGTGTTTCATGACTGAAGTTTTGCTTTGGAGGATTTTAAAACTAAAGTTGAAATTGATTAATTCAAGAAATGAAAAGTCATCTCAGCTGTGGATCGTGCCCTAATAAACCCGTGGGACAATTACTGAAAATTCCTTTTTGATTCCATCAAACCTAGGCTTAATCTGTAACAAGCCAAAGCATGTTTTTTGTGAAATGAAAGGTAAGATGTGCCAAATAGTCTGTTCCCAAATGGACTAATCTGAAGCATGAACTGATGCTAAAATTCCTACTTATCCATTATTATACTTCTCCCTTCCAGAACAGAATGATTGTTTTTGTAAACATACAGTATGATCATCTGAACTAACAGCAAAAAAGTGAGAGAAATAACATCATGATATTGAAGACAAATTGCTTTTGGGCAAACCATTATCAGATCTTATTTAATTGCATACAGGTGATATCAGATGTAGACACATTTTCCACTTGTAACCAGAAACCCTACAAGACTGAATATTTTGTTAGTTTTGATGAAAAATACCATTCATTTAGCTACCACCAAACTGATAACATGTAAGTGTAATAATAACAAATGTAATAAAGCAAGCTAGATAGCTGGTCATTTTAGAACTTTGGTTATTTTAGAGCAAATACAGAATTAGAAAATGAACAAGATATATTACAAAATGCCAATTAGGCTGTCACCAGTTTCCTGTTAAGTTGAATAAAAATTACTTTGTGAATGACAAAAAAGTCTTTTCCACTGTCAATTACTATAAACCCATCACAAAGTATTAATACCCAGTTCCTAATGCTAAATCTTTCAAATCCTAGGACTTATTTCATTTATTATTTTTCTTTGATAACAGATGGATTTTCTTTTATCCTTAGTAATTTGCATCAATATAGATCATATGAATACGTAAAACCTTTTAGAAACATATGATAGAAAAAAAATCTTTGTCCTTCTTATATTTCTTTAGCATTAATTCACAAGGAAAGTTTGGGTGAATTATAGGAGGCTGGAGTCATAATATTCATGAGAAGCAACCAAAGACTACCGTCTATATTTAGTGCACAGAGTGTTCCAATAAAAACATACTGAACTTCTGAGTCAGTGCCTTAGTGGCCCAGGTTATTCTAGAAGAGAAGCTTGGTAATATGAAGGCTATGTACCATTTAACTTAATCTTGTTCAAGCAGTAAACTTGGGCGTGCCTACCTACCATTTACCTATTCTTAATAAAATATCACACATCCAAAAAAATAATAATCAGGTGTTAAGAACAGAGATCCCAGCTCATAAATAGATCTCCAGAATTTGAACACTGCTGCACATAATTTGTGCGCACACACTCACATGTATCATGCCAAATAACGTTCCAAAGGGAGACGGGACTCCTTTATGATGACCTTCCATCCATTCCCATCTCTGGATCAGTCCAGCAATCTGCCATTTGGACATCTGGCATGGCCCAAGTGATGTGCAGATCTCTGTGGGATTACCAGCTATCACCACGGACAGCTGCCAGCACTGTCTCCATCACTTCTATCCTCCTGGACCAAGAATTTGATCCTGACCAGGAAACATACAGTATGCAGGTGTGAGTATCTTAATTAGATTCCATTCCTGAATAGAACAAACAGCTGGATGTCTTATTAATTGTAAAAAAAAGAGAGAGAGAGAGAGAAGATATACTACTACTTCTTGAATTTTAAATGTGACCAGGATTTACCAAAATGTTGAATATTGGCAAACTAAAAAGAAAGGATAAAAAATGCCTTTTTAATATGCAGGAACTATTGATATATATTAGCAACAGTAGATTGTATCCTCTCACCAAGTAGCCATCAGGTGAGGAAAAAAAGAAAGTCCAAGAAATGCCCTCTGAGGCACCATATAAATGAGCTGGTTAAATTCATCAGACTCTTACCACCTAAGATCAGGGGTTAGGCTCACTGCCTGAGCATCTAGTGGCCTCTGGTTAGATTGAGGTCTTTCATTTTCTAATGCAATTATTTCTACCAAAAATGTGCTTCCACAAATGACTTCAGAATGAAATAAATACTTTCAAACAGAATCCATTATATTTTTCCCTCTTCTTGCTCTCTCGCATAAAGCAATTCTAAAGTAATTAGAGAGTAATGGAGTGTTTGACTTTCTTTCCATGGATTAAGAAAAGAGAAGGATGGATAACATTTCTTGCTGTTGAGGCAAACAACACCCATGTAATTTTAACCAATTAACAACTAGACACATAAAATGAAATCACTGTATGCACAAATTTAGGATTTGTGCCAGTTGCTGCCAAGGAAGAGAAGGTAAAATAAAATAAAATTTAATCTGTTTTGGTTTAAAGGCAGATATAAATTACGGAAGAAAGATACAGTTAAATAAAACAATTTTTTCTGGAAAAATAATTACCTTCAACATCCTCAGTGATATGATAGGGAGAGAGAATGTATTTGTAATAGGTTTTAAGTATGCTTCAGCAAGTGGATTGCAAGCTCTTCGGTTTAATGTTGTTTGTGTCCATAAAACTAAGGTTGATTCCAAGTTCACTGTTTGCTTACCCTCCTGCCCCCCAGGGAGAGGGGGTTAGATGGAATTATTTTCCAAATCTGCACACAGAAGTGTAACTGGATACCATTGGTGTTAACGGCCCAAAGATCTCATACATGCTAACTTTTATTTCAGAAATAACTTTACATAAAACTAATTAATAAATGTTATTAGAGAAGGTGGAAGTTGTTGTAGTTCATTGGTAGAGCAAACTGCCTAGAAAGCAGAGTGTTGCTGGTTCAGAAGTATGCAATGGCAGATGAAAACATTTCTGTGGGCCTTTCTGCACTTGTTAATCTGGATTTAGGAGCTGCTAAAACCACATCGTCTGCATGGGGCTAACGTAGATCCAGATCGAAACTGTGCTAAGTGCTCATTAAATCTGGATTAGTGGTAAACCAGATAAATGTGGTCTACATCCATGCCAGCACTCTCTGATCCAAATCAAGGAAAGGGCATCCACACATAGAATGGACCTAGGAAGAGCATGGGCATGGTATTGAATGATATGCACAATTACAACACAATTGCAAAGATTCATTTGCAGCCTCTCTGCAACAGTGGCTGCAGTGACAACAATGGTGTCTTTGCTGCCTGTGAAGATACCTCACATCTGTGGTGAACGTGTCTTCACATTCCTTTCAAAGGCATCTCATCCCCCTGCTACTTCTCCTACCCAAAAGTAACATTTGATTGATGGGGACCTAACCAATAGTTAGGTGTTGGAGGTCCCTCTGGTCAGTTGCATTACAGTGTGGACAACTTGAATTGTGATATTCAATCTACTGATGTGTAACAGCTTAAGCATCTGTGCTGCATTGCTCTTTAGCACACGTTTGCTATTCTACAGCACACTCACTGAGGATGCCTTGTGCTTGTAGTTGTTCTAGATCTAGTTAATCTGGTTTCATTAATACAGCTTAATCAAGATAAATGCAGAAAGGCCCCCTATCTCTGGGCCTCTATCTCTGCATAGAGGTATCTATGCAGTCAACCAGAAGTTGGCCACATTAAGCAGGCCTCTGTAATTAGCGGTATGCTAAACATCTCACAGTTTTGTTTTATCTAGAAAAATAGTTATGTGCCTGGATTAGGAACAAGTATGGAGATGAAAGATTCTCTTCAACAGAGAATTATTCCAGCTGAAGAACCAAAGTCATGGCAACTAACAGAAGCTAAAAGAATGCAGTGTCCTACTAATGAGATCATGTTTCTACTACCCAGAGGCCAGTTCACACTTTGGCACGTAGTTCACAATAGATGAACATCTGGGCAAGTGCATCTTCACTTGAAGGAGGCACTTACAGCCTACAAGCAGCCCCTGCCCTCCCAGATGTTCTCCTATCGTGAACTAGGATGTGGTGCATGACATTATGCACCACAAGTTCACCAACCCTTATACCTCACGTGACCAGAACTTATCTGACAGCTGGGAAGGTCATTGGAGCTGCCATGCAAGCATGTCTGATGACCCCCTGATGTGACTGTGACTGTGCAGAGTGTCAGCATCACCATAGCAACGGTGTTGAAGCATGCACAGTTGCGCACTCAAGATGGCGGTGCCCTGCAGAGGAGCAGCCTGGCAACTGAACACAGGTGAATGATCAATGATGTGGGTGTGTCCTGTCAGCAACTAGCACTCACAAGTGGGAGTGCTAGTCAACATTGGTTCATCACACACCTTTGCTGTCCACAGGATGGGAAGGGGAGTGCAAAATCACCCTAGGTGAGGCATCTAGGAAAGCAGCCTATAATATTACACATCTATCTATAGTGGCACAAAGTATTTCATGGTAATTGTTCTCCCTCATCAGCAATCATGATTACCATCCAAGACACCATTTTGTGAGAACATGATTTCACAACGCAAAATGAAGATGCCTCTGACTATCACCTCAAAGAATGCCTCCTTGCTCCAAAATAGAGAGAAAGGAGGCTTCCTATTAGGTCGTGATTTATTTTGTTTTTTAAGAATTTATATCCCATCCTTGTGACAACAAGATAAAATATATAGAATATTTCTAGAATATATTTGAAATATTTCCCACATTCCCTCCTTCCTTAGCGGGATTGCACTCAGAAGAAGCTAAACATTAAAGGTCTTGGTGAAGAGGTATGTCTGAACCAGACATGAAAACCCATATAATATAGGCATTCAGCATTATATTAGATTTTTCAAAGGAAGGAAGGAAAAATCAAAGTATTTTCTATGTGTAAGATGTGCTATGGTGATTATGATACTAAGGCCCCATTCCCATTGCAAGCTTAAAACGGTTTTCCTAAACCGAAGTAAAAGAACAGGATGCAAACACAAATTTGCCTGATCCCATTACTATGCCCTTTGGTGAAAGGGGCACTATAAATAAACGTTGTTTATTATTATTATTATTATTATTATTATTATTATTATTATTATTATTATTATTATTATTATTATTATTATTATTATTATTATTATTATTTCAACTTTAATCACGTTCGATACTGATTCTGAAAGGACTTGAAAACTTCATTTGGGAAAACGTATCTTTTTCTCCCCATCCATTGCCAGTCATGGTGCCCACCCCCTCTCTTTGATTGGGGTTCCTCCTGCCACAAAATTTTTGATGTGATAAGGGCGAGGAGTTCCTAGAGTGCTATTGGGGGAGGGAAACCTTAAACACACATTCTCATCCCACTAAAATGGTACCGTTCCCACAGTAAGAAATGTTTAAAATGCAAGAACAGGAGCGAGACCTGTTGAAATGAGTGTTTTATTCACAACACTTTGGGGCAATTTAACATGCAGAAAGCGTGTTAAGCCAACCTGACGTTGGGACTGTGAGGATCAAAACCGTTCCCAAACTGTTTTACGTTTGTAATGGGAACAGGCTGTAACAGAAGTTTTGCAAATACAAGAATGCTATTGGGCATCTCAGAGTTAAAGCCCCTAACAGGCTGACTCCAGACAACCACCTAAAAGACAGAGGCAGGAGGCTCAGGTCCTGCCACAGAGATGAGAGACTCACATTTACACATCTGGGGCTAGGGATGTGCATGAATGTTTGTGTTTTTTCCCATTAATTTGAGGCACATCGAATATCCAAATATTCAATTCAAATCTTTAGAATACGAATCCAGCAAAATCTGATTCGAATAGAATACATTTGAAACTATTTGTTTGAATGTTAGATTCCAGTCTCAAGATATGAATGTCAACAACATTTGTATCTAAAGATAGGAATGTTGACAACATTCGTATGTGTTATACGTATCTGTACACATTTCATACGCATCCCATTTTCATCGTGTACTACAAGCGCAAATGCGTTCAGATACGTATGAGATTCATACAGATACATATGTGATTCATAAGTATCTGTACTTTCAAACATTTCAGATCATTCAAACAAATGTTTTGGAGCATTCGAAATTCGTTTGAATGTTTACATTTGAATGTGAAGACATTCTATTCAAATTCGAATGTCTACATTCAATCAAATATGTAAGAATTGCAAATGTTTGCACGAATGGTTTAGTACACATCCCTACCTGGGGTTTCTTGGCCTCCAATTAGCTGAAGCTGTTATGGAGTGAAAATTCTCCAGCTCTGAAATCCATACCTGACATGGTTTAGATTAGACCAGAAATGATCCCGGAACTTGGTCATTTTCAGCCCAATGAATAAAAGTACCAAATAGAAATCACACTGGTAAGTACTCCTGCTGCAGCCATAACTCCTTATGGGCATAAATGTGGGTGACTGAAGGTATGGATCTATGTACACAGGGCAAATTCTTCACCTGAAAAAGGCCTGCACACTCCATAGGAGGAGGCACCCTTTCTTGACAAAATCCAAAGTTGTCTTCATTTTCTATATCTGGATGCAGCCAACACCCACTAAACATAATGGAAATTCCTACTCCCACTGTATAAACTAACAACACCAATAACATTGCACAAATATTACAGAAACCAAAGGAAAAAAGAGGCAAAAGGCCCTAAGGTGCTATATTACAAAAATGTGACAATAAAGAAGATACTTAAATACACTTTGTTATGCCCAACATGTTTCCAGCAAAGCTTTTTTCAGGGGAATAAAAAGAACTTCTAATAGTATTCTCTTAAATAAAGTAAGTGAATTGGTTCTGTCAGTGTCATTTCACAGTATCACAGACAAGAATGGCCCTTTGTTTATGTTCAGATGGGTACTTCTACTTACTGTTATGCACAATTTTTTATTGCACAAAATTATTACACAAGATAATTATGCATTTAAATGTTATTATGCAAAAATAAGGATATAAGTTTAAACTGTGCCTTTTCCAACTGGGTGAATTAGGTCCTTTCTGCTCTGAGCCTTATTCTGGGCTATATGCTGGCCTGCTATAGTCTACATTAGCACGTGGATGGCAGGTCCTTATTCTAGGATATGAAATAAAGCCTTGTGCATCATAGACATAGGGTGAATCCCCACAGCAAGCTTATTTTGAATTCAAAACATTTTCAATCCTGGCAAACCCCACGTCAGTTTGGCTTAACACGCTTTCTGCATTTTAAATCACCCCAAAGCATTATAAATGTTAATCCTCATTTCAACAGGTCTCATTCTGGATCCTGCGCTTGATACGTGTTACATTTTTTACTGTGGGGACCCTACTGTTTTAAGGGATGAGAATCCATGCTTAGGGTTCCCTCCCCCAATAGCTTGCTTCCAAAGACAGTGATTTCAGTGTAAAAATCCACCCTTAACAGCAGTGCTACACTGTAGCGATGGAACCACTTCACACCTGATTAACAATGTTGCAATTTTGCACAATTCTAAAAGTTCTGACCTTTAGAAAGGGAAAGGAAGGGAGGAAAGCAGCTGAGGTTCTGTGTGAATGTTTAAAGCAAAGGAGCTTTAGTTGCCACTGCTGCTGTGTGCCCTGAGCAATGGGGAGAGGAGGGGAAAGAATTGCTGGCTGGCTGCCCACTGCCATTTTTCCTCCATCCATGGAAGTGGCAGCCACACAGCCACACAGCCGTGAAGGGGTCCCTTATGGGTGGCGCGTCCATGCCAGGAGGAAGAGGGCAGGGCAGCCCCGAAAAGTGGCTTTTAAAAAATAGCCACTTGAGTCTCCCCTTGAGTGACGTTCGCCATGTACGATCCTCAGAATCTGGATCAAACGCGATTAAGTTTAAAGTAATGGGAACAGGCAAATTCGCATTTGCATCCAGTTCTATTATTTTGGTTTATGGAAAGCGAAATAAGCTTGTAATGGGGATGCGGACATTCACTCCTACAGGATTTAGGTGTGCTAGCATGTGGGTGGGACAACTTTAGCTGACCCAGAAATCAGGCTACATCCACCCTATGCAGCCTAGATGGACTCAGAGATTGTCCCAACCATGAGGTTAACGTCTGAGGGAGTGGGAGGTTGTCACATATTTAGTGCATCCATTTTCCCACCCCAGCCTCCCAGGCAGCCCTTTGTCATCCAAAGGCAGCAATTTGGATGGTGCTATTCCAAGTTAGGTTTGCCAAGTGGAGCAAGCGCAGTGTAAAAGCTGTAGAGGAAGAAGAATTTTAAAAATAAGGGAACATTTCAGGTTTGAATATTGGAACAGAAGAACAAAAACGATTGCATCTTTAAGTATCAGCAACCCAACAATGTACAGTGCGTAATTCGAGATATGCCTTGAACTTGACTAAAGATGAATGGTATGGAACAGTATGGAAACTCATGCTAAATGAATATCTTTCAGTGAAACATTTGAGGATGGAAGGAGTTGATAACATTAAACAATTTAGACTGATCTGTAACTTGTGCATTGAGGAACTGAACAGGAGATCTTTCCTAGATTCAGCTGAAAAGATATTTCTAAACAGATGGCTAACATAAGGATGGTGTTTAAGGCCTTAAGATTTTTTTAAAAAAATAGGGTACAGGCAACCAAGTAGGAGGGAATACTTAGACAAGGGTGTTTCTTCCTTTCTTTTGTTTGTATGTTCTTCATGATTTGTATGGTCTGTGGATATGGATATTGTTTAATATTTATTTAAATTAAAAAATATTTTAAAAATAAGGGAACATAATTATTCAAAAAGATTTCAATGGAGGGGAAATGATATTCACAAAAAAATTATTTTTCCTTTTTATTCATAAGGGTTCTGTTCTGCAGATACCTGGTGGAACATGAGTTCCTTTATGGAAAAATGCTTATGGGACACTGAAGATTACTGGAACAATAGGTTCCCAGGAGTATCATGTCCACTTACCAGCAAGCATGGCTGGGAATGAGTGGCCGAAACAACCGTGGCCGAAAGAGCCACAGAGATACTGGAAAAGGAAGGAGTGCCAGGAAGGTGGGGGAAATGTTTCCACTTCCCCTCACTGGAAAAAAAACGCCCAGAGAAGTGCTGTGTCTCTAGACCTAATTCAGAAACATGTGCATCTGTGGCCTTTTCTTCAGAAATGGCCTGCAATTTTCAGATAAGAAGGCAACAACCCAACACTCCTCTTGCCAATAGCAAAAACTCATGCGTACAGGCTTGCTGTGGCCATGGCCATAACTTGCTGAAATAGTCCCTCTTATTAAGAAACACAACTCAAAAAACTGCAGTATATCCTGGAGATCTGTCATTTGGAACAAAAGCAAACAGAAGCACCAGATGATGACATGTTAAAGGTATCACAAAAAGTATCCTCCGTTTTATGTACTCATGCCTTCATCATCACATGTTCTTCACAAAATTAAAAAAAAAAATCAGGTCACTTAGGGTGGGTGCAGGCTGACTCCAGACTTACGAAATAAATCCACAGTTTAAAAGTAAAAACCACAACTTAACTTCTGCGAAGCGATGGCCAACCATCCCGGCTCAAAAGGAAACTCCATAGCTTGCATCGGAAACTGCAAGAGCTGAGTCAGCACATGCTGTCACGCGGGTTGAGGCAACCAGTCAGATTTGCCTTCTTCTCACCATTCTGCCCAGACTGGCAGGAAGATTTGAATCTTCTTTACACTGTGCGAGTGCTGTTAAATCAGCATTAAGGTAAGTACAGAGTAGCTATCAGATAATGAGATCCCAGAACGATGCCACAATCGTCGTGTGTGATTCCCCGATAGTGATAGTGCATTCTGCTGTGCAGTATAAACAAGTCTGGACACAGCCAAAATGTCCTCATTAGACATTTCCAAACCATGAAATCAACCAACCACAGTAAAACAACCCAGAATACACAAATTAAAATACTAAGGGTTAAAAAAAAAAGCAATAGTTTTAAAAAGGAGAGAAAAAATGTATCCTTTACAGCTCTCATTCTTTTTTCCTTCTTATATCGTGGATAAGGAGGATCGATATGTTAAATAGGACAAGTGAATTTATAAGGATGCATCAATGCATATTAAATCCCAGTGTTTATTTCATTAGATGTTTGCAAGTATGTCCCACTATTCAAGGTAGCTACAGAAACAGTTTAATTGCTGGCATCCAGTCAGGATACCAGCAGAGCTGGCAGAATGGGCTAATGCCATGTCAGGTGACTGCTGGTCCATTGGCTCCAAAGCCCTGATTTTAAAAAGTGTGCGATTTCCTGCATTATATTAAAAGTGTTGGTGTCTAACAGTGGGTCCGGCATCTTAATGTGTACTGTGTTGATTCTGCTCCAGAGCTAACATCTGGGAGTTTGCCAAGGATGAACAAAAAGGAGAAGCAGTGTGGTGTGTTTCCGGAAAAGTCATCTAGAGCTGTGCAGACAGAGGTCTGGTGATTTTTTTATTCATTGTTGAGACACAGGGACAGTTTTTTTCCCCCCAATGTTATCTGGAGTGGCCCTCGGAAGAAGAAGAAAATGCTCACTTTGAAATAAAAGTGTATAGATTGTGCCTGCGATATCTTATCAACATTTAATTTACTATTATGATTCCATCCTGCAACAGCTAAATTATCCACCTTTTGATTTCATCAGATTATGGGCACATATAGATATTGTTTTGAGTGAGAAATTTTGTTCCCATTTTTTAGGAACACTGGAAAATGTAGAAGGGAATTTACTGAGATCTACTAAGATGCATTTGTACTGAACCTTTTCGCCCAACCTTCCTGGCTCTTTACATGTTTTTTCTTTTTCCCCTGTAGCTCAGTGGTAGAACAAACTCTTCTTGGAAAGTAAGGGTCGCCAG
The DNA here is from genome assembly GCA_023333525.1 of Aspidoscelis tigris stejnegeri. Lineage (NCBI taxonomy): Eukaryota > Metazoa > Chordata > Lepidosauria > Squamata > Teiidae > Aspidoscelis > Aspidoscelis tigris. The sequence goes on along the minus strand of JALMGA010000006.1, from coordinate 11,642,911 downwards.
TACGATTGCCCCGCTCTCCTCAGGAGCAGGAACTGCAAACCACTTCTGTATCCCTTGCAAAAAGAAAAAGTCTGCATAGTAGAGATGTGTGCATGATCTTAAATTGCTTTTGAATCTTGGATCAAACAGGGTGTCTTTGATAGCCTTCTTTGAAATCCCTTTCTTTAGTTCAACTCTGAACTCTGTTTCTGAACAGGCAGAATGCTCGCTTAGATTCAGACTTTTCAGCACCTCTGTTTGGTTTAAACAGGTTTGAACCCAAACTAGATCGGCACAGCTCTACTGCATACAGATGTCCACAGGGATACCTATGCAGTATACCAGGAATTGGACATGACTCAGTGATACACAATAACAACACTGTTGTAAATCTAGGTACCTTTCTGCACTGGGCCTAATTTGGGATTATATCCTGGAATAGGGACTTGACATCTACATGCTGGTGCAGACTATAGCAGGCCTGAGTAAATAGGATGACTAAATAGCATGCACCAGGTCTCTATTCCAGCATACAATCCCAAATAGGGCCCAGAACAGAAAGGGCTTAGCATAGAGTAAATAAACTTGTATACACCTGCTTGTTTGGATCAAAAATTCATTGTGTAATCTATTGCTTATTTCCTTTGAGAATCTCCCTTTCTGAACACACGAGTTCTACACAGTGATGGACTATGCGAAGAATTTGGGCTTTCATGTTTTATGCTTTATAGTCTTTAGGTAATATATTGTGTCCACTATTTTATAGAAAACAGTCTAACTGGCCCACATAATTAAAGAATGGTCCAACTATTTTGCTAAATAATATAATCCCATGAGTAATGTCCCTGACATGATGTTGCATGTGACAAACACAATCCATACACCACAGTCTCACACGTCAAAGTCCCAAATCTCTTTAACACCAGATAGCTAAGGAGCAAGTAATTTTGTGCAAGGTGTTCTTCAATATATCCAAACTCAACCCTTTAAACTTTGCTGCTATTCCATTTCCCCCTCCTACATTGAATGTGCATTGTTCTAATTGCTGATTATACTAACCAAGATGAAATGGATTTCCATTTTCATGGTTTTGTAATGAATGTCTACTGTAAGTGGATATCCTTGCAATAAACCTTTTTAGTTTACTATAAATTAAATCAAACCCAGTACTTCAAATGCATCTAGGAAAATTAGTCAAGGCAAACGCTGTGACATGTCTGAGGTGACGTGTGGGGGACTGAACTTATCTTGCAGTTCTTCCTTTTATCTTATTTATCATGAAGGAAGATTTTGCCTAGAAAACAAACTTCTTTTGAAGATTGATAGTCCTTTTAATGCTGACTTTAGCTTCCATTAATATCAGTAACTATCCCACTTGCAATTTCCTCCCTCACCTTTGTAATTACCATCCACAGGTAGAATAGCCATTAACTGCATTCTATTCATTCTAATATCCAATATCATTTGTTTGGCAAATGATAAAAAATATAAACTAACTCTACCACATACCAGGCAGCTTTTAGAAAACTGATTATTTTAGCAAAGTTCCCTATTGTAAAACATTGTTCTTCCATATGTTTTCTAAGTAGTAGTAAATGTGTAGTCATTCATAAAAGGCAACAAATGAATAGGCGACAGTTCATTCAGAGCATAGTTGCTTTTGCTTTCACATGGAAGATTGTGTGAGGATATAAGCAAATTAACAGAGAAAAAAGGAAGAAAGCCATTGCTCCAGACAAGAAGAACAGAAGCTGCCATCTGAAAATCCTCACAAAAGAGCCATATTAAGGTGCTGTCTTATATATTTCATTATCCTACTGAATTATAAAGTAAGATGTAGAGATAATGTGTGTACATTTGCTATGGATATTTCTAATAGGATTTTGAAAGTCCAACTTAGAGAGACTGTAAAGCTTGCCCTCTTCTAAAATTTGACATTTTTGGAACACTGAAATAATGAGAACAACAACAACAAAAAAGATGTCAAACACTTTCAGCAAGATCCCCTTCTGGTGTGGGTTTTTCTTTCCAATATCTTGGTAAACAGGTATATTTGAAAGATCAAATTCTTAAATGTGCTGAGTGCAGAGTCAGTCCCATTGAGCAAGTGTATGTTCTTCTGAATTATCCATGTACAGGTCAAGTTAGAAAGTGACAGAAGCCAAAGATAAGAGGATTCCTGCTAAACCAGGCCACATGTTATCTAATCCAGCATCCTCTCTCACCCAGGGGACCAGCAATTGCCTCTGGGAATCCTCAAGCAAAAGATGAAGGCAAAACTTTAACCTGCTTTCACATCCCTGGAAATGACCATTAGAGGCATCCTGCTGGTCTCTCCAGCCTGGAGGAAGTACCTAAGCATCTATTCTAGGAGCTGTTCTGTTGATACATCTGTCCTCCATGCATTTGTCTTAACCCTTTCATAAAGTTGTACTGCTGGTTCCCCCCCTTCACACAAGTGCACACACTGGTAGGAGAAGGAGAAGATAAAATGGTTGAACAAGTTTTTGTATTGGCTAGTGCAAAACGTCCACAGCAGAGACACAAATCTAACCACAAGACTATCTGAACAACCCGGTTTCATTCATAGCATCATAATTCTGATACTTCAGATTCCTACTGACACTTCACTTTAAGGAACATGTGTTTCTCATGCCTCTGTGCTAAAAAATAAGCATCCATTCTAGAAAAAAAATTCCAGATTACATGTTTCTCAAATTCTTTCACTGATTTCTTTACATCATAGATACTTATTTTTCCCCTTGACATGACAGTGTTGCACAAATTTGAATTTCCAATGAACAGTCCAATTGATAGATGTCCTTTCTTTGACCTCCAATAAGTCTGTTGAGAATTGCAATCTAATTCAAGAAGAGCACGCTGCCTCCAACATGATGCCAACTCCTTCTATTGGAGTTATGTTAGTCACAAGCCATAATTTTCATTCATTTCAACCAAACAAAGGTGTGGTTAACTTTCTTTGGATCAAGGCCAGTATATCTACTGTAAAAGAAGCTTATGTGGATGATCCAGCACTTTAGGGTTCGCATGTTTGTTTTTAAAACAATAAAAGAGGGGGACAGAGGAATGGACCAAAACCCACAATCAAAAGAACTTATATGTATACAGTATATTAGACAGCTGTCGTCACCTAGTTAACATTATGCAAGAAGCAGATATTGTAACCACTTCCTGGTTACAATATTGCAGGTGCTGAATCATATTCATTACTCTAATTGTATTAATGGGTTGTGCTCTCATTCATAACATTTCATCATAAGTCCTGTTTGTGCTGCCTTTGTAATCTAGCATCTCTCAAGTGGTTTATTCACGTCCTTGAAACGAATGTTACTCTGAAATGGATGGGTCAAACTAAACAAGCAAAGATCACGTAAAAAATAAAGCAAAGCAAAGCAACCTGGCCCACTGCCTAGAAGGTATTTAGACTTTTCCTGTTCCCATTTTTCAGTTCACACTTGGACCCTTTTATGGGTACTCTAGCGCTAAATGGAAAAACAACCCAATAATACACCTCAGTGTAAGGAACTGCATATTAGAAACAGACCACCAACTTTCCTTCTGTATAGGCAAGCATCAATGCCATCTGGTTAAGCATTTGGGAAGATAGAAAAACTGTGAGTGATAAATCAGTCAGTGTTCAAATGGCACTTGTTAAAGATTGAAAAGTTCACACAGTATTTTTATAACTCCCCACCTGTTAGGCTAACCATGCATAACAGAGGAGAGAAAAGCAAGAAATACCAATGAAAATCAGGTTAGCCAAGCATACTTTAAACAACCCTTATATTCTGCACCACATTTCACAAGTGCCTATTTCAAGGAAATGTGCTCTATTTATAAAAACCCTACATAATTTCTTAAGTCTTACACTTGGAAGCTTTGCATACACCTCCAGGAATCAGGCCACTTAAAACTACAATCACAGCGGTAATAAAGTTAATGGACCAAACATACAGTATCGTATGCAATAGGACTGTAATCACAATATGTTTCAAAATGACCTTCAAGACATACCTACAAAATTCCCAGCATCGTCTTCCAAAATCCCAGTACCCATAGTCTATGGATCTATGTCAAGTGATATCTAAATGAAAAGAGCTCTTTTTTGTTTTCCTAAAACCAGTTCCACGAGAGCCTGTCATATGACTTAAAGCTATTTTCTAAGAAAATATCTATGCAAACAGGATAAAATCAATATCATTTTGGTACAATAAATGCACAATGATGTCATATGTAAAATCTACTTCTACTATTAACACGTAGCAACCTTTATGATCACCATGTAGCAAGCACCAGTCAATATTTGAATAATATAAGACTTATCACAACTATAGAGAGAGGCACACTGCCATTCAGATCAAAATTAAGCAGTATTGGTGCAGCATTTGTGTCTGTGTGTATATATATTTTTTGGGGGGGGAATACATAAAGCAATTCAGACACTGTATCCAAATTTCAGTTGGTATACTCTCATTGAGAAACGGATAATGAAGCATGCCAAAACAATACATAAATGTTCTATCTACAAAATTATATCTATAGGCAACTCAGTATGGGGTCATCAAAATAGTCAATTTGAATAGCTCATGCAAATTGCTTTTCCCAAATTCCAATCTTCTTATTTTCTACAGAGTACAAAAAACAAGCTCAGTAATATAAAGGGCCATGCTAAATAATCAAACATATCCTAGAGTATAAAACCGGCCTTTGAAACAATTCAGCACATTTAGAAAAAAATATGCGTGTTTAGGGGTCAAAGCAGTTAGGGGATCCTAGTTAGGGGATCCACATTTCAACCTACACAGTTTATTTGCATTAATCACCATGCATTCCTCTGTAATGGCATCCTATAATGGAATCTTATACTGCTGGAAATGACACAATATTCGTCCCTGCTTGGCCCTGACAGACTCTTTGTTAAACAGTTTGATCTGCATGCTTTACCTCCCAGCAAGGTAAAAACAGAGAAAATCACTTTAATTCAAAACAAAGCAGAATATCCTATAGGCCAGAATAGGTCATAAAGGATCTCTTCTAAGAAGCATCATGGTCCGTGTTCTTCCCCTTATCCCCTGATTCTGAAGGTGCAGATTCAAAAGCAGTCCCTGGGTTGCAACTAGTTTTTAAATTAAAGCCCTGCATATTTTTGTCAGACCATTTTAATAGTCCATTCAACTTGATTTAACTTGGTGAGAGGTTTCCCAAAGCAAAGAGGGGTATACGTAGAAGCCAGAAAGGGAAAGAACTTGATCAGTTTCAATAAATCTTAGCATCAGTCCAAGCAAATAAGAGACTAACTAATACCCAATTTGTGCCAGTTTCCCTAAAATTCATGCCCTTAACATATTCATTTATAGGTGGATATTTTGTTGCAAGAAAGACGAGCAAGAGGAAAAGCTGTGGTCTTATATTTTACCTGTAACTTGCTGTTCTTCACACTGCCCTAGCCTAGTCAATGATTTAGGTGCAAGAGTGTACCAGATATCAGGGGTCTTGCTTTTGGTTGGGTGTCTACCTCTAGTGGCTCAGAATAGTTCTTTCTCCCAGCAGACATGAAACTGTCTAGGATTTTGACCTGTGACATAAATATGGGGACACTTTTCCCTCTTGATGCTGCCTGTATGTGCAAAGCATCCAAAGTGATTTGTGTTCTTACATCTTACAGTCCTAGTGATGCTTGCAACGGCAGCAGGCAGATGCCCCTGCATTTCATACGCTTCAGCTCTGTGTTTGCAGTTTCCCATGGGGTGGTCTATGGGAAAAGTTTCAGCCATACATGTGTGATTAGATTCCAAGGGACTCCTGGTGCCTGTTTGACCCACATGTAAATGTCATGGCGTGCAAGTGCTGCTTTTTACACAAAAGCGGTGTAATAGTCGGGAAGATGACACCTAAGATCTGCTCATGTTCAGATACCACCTCAGGGTCTGCATCTGGAGACCATGGGTGTATCTTCTTCTCCTGGCTGATCAACGTCCTTGGTTAGCTGCTTGCAATGTCAAGGGAAAGGAATATTGGAATAAAAAGTGTCCTCACCATATTTGCCCCATCACTGCCTGTTGGTACAGTTGCCCAAGGGTCCATAAGCCCTCAGCCATGATGACGAAGGATTGGCATGGAAGGGGTCATGGTCAAGGTTTGTGGTAGTTGTGGATGAACAGATGCTCCAGCTTGCCTTAAGTTCTGGCAGAACCAGGCCAAGACGCTGTCAAAGAAAGTCTGTGGGGTTGCCCAGACTGAAAATATCCTTCCAGGGAGTGTGGCATTCTTGTTGGAGATAAGAAAGGAATTTTAAATCACAGGCTTGTTCACTGTTTCCATTCACATCTAAGCCAATCCAGGCAAGTATAAAGTGTGCTACTTTGTAGTCCAGCTGGTCTACTGCTTTGAAGCCCATGAACATGCTTCTGAGTGCTTGTATACGTTTGCCTCACCCATTTGTCCACAACCACATGTGTCTGTGTACACTTCTGGCTTTGGGCCAGATGGGACATGTGTGACTAAATCAACAAAAATAAAGAGGGTGTGTGGGATATGTGGGTGGTGGGTGGGTGTTGAACTGAGGCCTGGAGACATATCTGGTTTCCTTTCATGCTAATCTCTTCCATCTGACATGCAAATATATAATAAGCCAAAGGCTAATTAACTGAAATCAACAGTTTCTTCCTTACAGCTGAATAGACTCACCTGTCCTGTTTTAGGCCAACATATTTTTTAAAATCCAGTGATATATAGATAGCATTTTTATTTAATATGATTTTAATTCGCCCTCCTTTGACTCCCCGCCCCATCTTCATCACTAGATCTTTTGAAAATGGCATTTACTTGGAATTAATGAATAAAAAAACTTTACAAGATTTCACTGCTTCTTAAATCTCATATTCTGGATTAGGAGTAAGAGGCACCAAATGAGGTTTGCGCAGGACATATCTATGGCCAGTGAATGCGTGCAGCTGGGCAAGACCAACAACGCACTGGACTTGGTGGGTAACAGAATGGAATTGTTTTTGTGCATGGGTGATAGAAAAGTGGGGGGGGGCGAGAAGGATTGGGCTGGGCTAACCAGCTGTACTGCTGAGGGCAGAACAGAATCCCATGGGATCCTTCAACAAGTCTAACTGGAAGAAAATGATCTCCTGGAATCTTGCACATGAAGATCTCTCATTTGAACTGGGAAATTTCCTAGCCACATTTTTAAGAAGTGTGGTGGCCCATTCATGACCGGTCCACTTAAAATTCAGAGGATTGTTAATGGCAGCTCTTCCAAGATGATAGTGATGACTCTCAACTGAAGCCATCACATGAGAGAAAGATGGCAGGAAGCTGTGAACAGAACTGGAAGGACCAGAGAAGCTCTGGACAGGTGTACCTGAAGCCAGGAGGAGAGATCTTGTGTGTATTTGGCGTGTAGGAAGCATAATAGCAGGTGTGGCTGTGAGTGGAGATGGTTTCACTAAGATTAACTGATTCTTTTTTACCTTTCAGCCGTTCATTCATTGGTTAAGTCAGAGCTGTATCTTAATAAAAACAGGCACACCTGTGGGAGTTCTGCTTGCCTCCTAATCTTGCTCTGTGCTTTCCTGAAGGATGTTCCCTTTGCTTGTTTCTTGGCTGAACAAATAAAGCCAACAGATAAACCAATAACTAGGTTCTACTGAGTGAAGCCAGTAGGGCTCTGTTGGGCTGGGCTTAAGGGACTGTAAGGCGGGGGAGGGAAGCAGCTGCTAAGGATGCATTTTAGGGATTGTGAATGGGTAGGCAAAGGGGGCGTGTGCTTCTCCCCCCCCCCCCGCCTCCCACCAGACTTGCCTCCATCCCTCTGGCTTACCTGTTTGCTGTACTTGCTGCTGGCTTGACAGCTGTACTCCGAGCAGTGGTCCGAGCCAATGGAGATATTGTCCCCAGCGCCCACAAAGGTGTTGGCCGGGGGCAGTTCCTGCACGGCCTGGTGCTTTTTCCCAGCGGTGGGCGACTGAGGGTGCAGCTGCACAGTGGGCAAAGGGGAGCTTGATTTGTAATGCCTGGCCAGGTCCGGGCTGCCCGGCCCGCCGTTGACGGAGCGGTAGCGGCTCATGCTGGGGCTGTCCCCGGTGAGCTTCTCGTTGACACCGTCGTAGCGCTGCCCATTGGGCTTGGAGGCCTCCACGGTGACGATGCTGCTGTACAAGGGCTGCTTGCCAGGCTTCTTGCCTTTCTTGTCCTTCCTGGGCTTCTTGGCTTTGTCGTGCTGCTGGGGCGTGAAAAAGTCCTCGTGGTCCTTCTTGCCGGCTTCGTAGCCGCCGTGCTTGCCTTTGGAGCGGCAGTAGCGGGCCATCACCACCACCAGGATGAGCAGGATGACCGTCACGATGCCGGCCACCACGCCGACGACGATGCTGAGCCGCTGCTTGCTCAGCTCGTAGCTGGGGTCGCCGGCGATGTCCTGGGCCAGCGGGGTGTGCAGGCTGCGCGCCACCTGGCCCTCCACCACCGTGGCATTGGCCACGCTCTCGTTGACAAAGATGTGCAGCAGGGCCGTGGTGGACTGGGGCGGCTGCCCGCTGTCGTTGACCTGGATCACCAGGCGGTGGAGGCCGTAGTGCTTGGGGGCCAGCTTGCCCACCAGGGACACCTTCCCGCTGGCCGGGTCGATCTCGAAGAGCTTGAAGGGGTTGCCGCCCACAATGCTGTAGCTCAGCTCGGCGTTCTGGCCCGCGTCCGCATCCTTGGCTTGCACCGTGACCACCTCGGAGCGGAGGCCGCTCGACGGCGGCAGCACCCGGTAGGAGCTGTTGACGGGCACGGCCACCACGGGCGCATTGTCGTTCTCGTCCATGACGAAGAGGGAGACGGTGGCCGTGGCCGAGCGCGCCGGGTCGCCGCCGTCCACCGCCTTCACCCTGAAGGTGTAGCTGGTCTGCAGCTCCCTGTCGAAGGAGACGGTGGAGTAGATGGTGCCCGTGTCGTTCTCGATGGAGAAGATGCCCGGCGCGCCTTGCTCTCGGTCCCCTGGCTGGATGGAGAGACTCAGCTGAGCGTTGCGCCCCTTGTCGGCGTCCATCACCGTCACCATGCCCACGGGGCTGTTTGGTTGCAGGTTCTCCTTGACGTAGAAAGTGAAGACGTCCTGCATGAAGCGAGGGTCGTTGTCGTTGCGGTCGGCCACGCGCACCACCACCGTGGTGGAGCCCTGGAGGGACGGCACCCCCTTGTCCCTGGCCGTCACCTGGAACTCGTAGGTGTCCTTCTGCTCGCGATCCAGCACCGCCTGGACCCGCACGTCGCCGGAGTCCGGGTCGATGGTGAAGAGGCCCCCCGGGGACTCGGGGGACAGCGGGGAGGCCTCCAGGGAATAGGCGATCTCAGCATTCTTGCCACTGTCGGCATCCGTGGCTACCACGGTGGCCACTCTCTCTCCCGGGACGTTGTTCTCCGGGAAGGAGACCTCCAAGACCGCCTGGCTGAAGACGGGCGGGTTGTCGTTAGTGTCCCCCACGCGCACCAGGAGGGAGTTGTTGCTCGACAGGCTGGGGCTGCCGGAGTCCACGGCCACGATGACCACGTTGTAATCCTTCACGGCCTCGTAGTCGAGGGGGGCGGAGGTGTGCAGGAAGTACTTGCGCTTGTTCTGGGGCTCGCCTTCGCCCTCGCTGGCCGGCTTCAGCTGGAAGGGTACGTCCCCCACCACAGTGCAAGTCACCACGCCGTTCTCGCCCTGGTCGCGGTCGGAGACTTGCACCAGGGCGACGGGGGTGTCCACCAGCACATCCTCCACCACGCTGGCCACCCCGTCCCGCAGGGGGATGCGCCCGATCTTGCGGATGTCGATGGTGGGCACGTTGTCGTTCTCGTCGCGGATGTTGAGCACCACCGTGGCCTTGTCCGTCTTGGGCGGCTGCCCACGGTCCCGGGCCATAACGGTGAAGCGCAGCTGGTTCACCTCCTCGCGGTCGATGCGGTGCAGGACGCTGAGCCAGCCGGAGGACTCGTCGAGGCGCAGCAGGCGGCGCACCGACTCCGTGGCCGCGCCGAAGACGTACTCGATCTGCCCGTTCACCCCGACGTCCGAGTCCGCCGCTCTCAGCTGCAGGATCGGCGTGCCGGGGCTGCTGTTCTCCGCCAGGTCCGCCTCGTAGACGCTCTTCTCGAAGCGCGGGCTGTTGTCGTTCACGTCGGTGATGAGCACGCGGAGGATGGCCTGCGAGGAGCGCGCCGGGTCCCCGCCGTCGCGCACCCGCAGGCTCAGCTCGTAGGAGTCGCGCTGCTCCCGGTCCAGCGCCCCTTTGACGATCAGCTGGGGCTGCTTCTCGCCGTCGGGGGTGTCGGCCACCTGCAGCTCAAAGACGCTGCTCCGGGCCGCGCCGTCGGCCTCCTGCCGCCTCTTGCCGGCCCCGGGGTAGAGGGCGCCGTCGGCGGCGGCGGCGGCGGCCGAAGCCGAACCCGCCCCGCCCCGTCGGGCCCCGTCGCCCCCCGCCTCCTGGAGCAGCTCGTAGCGCTCGATGCCGTTGCGGCCAAAGTCCCGGTCGGTGGCGGTGGGCAGCAGGTAGAGCGTGCCCACGGGGCGGTTCTCCTCCACGGTGAGCGTGAGGACGGGCGAGGGGAAGGTGGGGGTGTTGTCGTTGATGTCCAGGATGACCACCCGGCCCTCGAAGAGGTCCACCCAGCTCTGCGAGGGCCCGATCACGGACACCTCGAAGTCCAGGAAGCACTCGTTCTCGTCGAAGATCATCTGGCACTGCGGCAGCTTCTCGCGGTCGATGCGCCGCTCGGTGGTGCTCAGCTCGCCCGTCATGTTGTCGATCTTCAGGTAGTCGGAGCCGGACTCCAGGCTGAACGTCACCTCTCCCGAGCCCGTCACGATGCCCAGGTCCGAAGCCACGTTGCCGATGCGGATGTCGGCCGGACCCTCCTCGGCCAGCCGGTAGCGCAGTACTTGCTTGGCCGCCGCCAGGCTGACCCAGAGCGGAGGCGGCAGCAGGAGCAGGAAGCAGCAGCAGCAGTAGCAGCCTTGCAGGAAGCCCAGCAGCGTCCGCATCTTCCACATCTTTGGGCTGCCCGGCCAAAGCACCCACCGACAGCACCACCAGCGCTCGCCCGCCCGCCCGCCTCTCTGCCCACCCGTGCCAATCAACGCCCCTCGCAGACCGAGGGAGCCCGGGCGACGGCGGATTATACGATCCTTCTGGCTCTTGCAAAAACTTCGGCTCTCATCCTATCTGGTGCAATAGGGGAGGGAGGACCGGCGGGCTGGTTAGCGGCTCCCCCCGCCTTCTTCTCCTCCTCCTTCTCCTCCTCCTTCTCCTCCCTCCTTTCCTTCCTTCCTTCCTTCCTTCCTTCCTTCCTTCCTTCCTTCCTTTCGTAGTCGCTCTATACTCACAGTTCACGGGGCAAGTGTATTTTGCTTTTTTCCCTAAAGCTTCATCTCAACAGAGAGGATCGTGTGGGGGGGTGGGGGGGGTGGAGTTCCGCCTCTTCCTCCTCCTCCTCCAGTTCTCCTCCCCCTCGGATGGCACTGTAATCACTTTGCAAGGTTTGCGAGAAAAAAGCACGAGCCGCAACGGCGGCGGATTCGATCAGACACCTCCCACCCCTCCGTGGCTCGCTTTCTTGCTTTCTTTCCTTTCCTTTCCTTTCTTTCCTTCTTTCTTTACTCCACTCCACCGCTCCAGTTGGGAGTCTTTTCCTTCGCCGGCTTCTCGCTCGATCGCTCGCTCGATCGCTGGCGCCTTCACTCCCCGGCGATCGCCAGTGCGGGATCCGCTCCGTTCGGTCCCCGGCTCTGCATCCACACGCCGAGGACGGTGGTGGTGGGGCGGCGGGGGGGCGGATGGCGGACGAATCGCTTCATTCAGAGGCGCGCTGCTGTGGGGTCCGGCGGAAAGGGAAAGGGAAAAAGGCAAGGCAGCCTCCAAAGCCTCTTAGCGATATGATGCAAAGGCGGCGGCGGCGGCCGGGGGGGGGGGGGAGGTGAATTAAAAATAGCCCCCAAATTCCGAGTAACAAAATGCCCAGGCTCCGGTGATGGGCAGATGTGGGTATTCAGGCGGCGTTGGCGGCGGCGGCTGGGAGGCAGAGCGAGAAAGTGCTTCCCTCAACTCCTTAAAGGATCGCCGTGGCTTCCGAGTCGGAGCCCAAATCCATCTTCAGCGATCGCGCCCGAGATTCTAGTCCTTCTCCGGAGTGTGGAGTTTGCGGGGTGTTTCCCCCCTCCCTTGTTGTTGTTGTTGTTCTTTAAAATAGCAACAACCCCACCAGCAGCAGTCCCGAGCCCACAACTCTGCGCAAGGTCATCAGTCAGAAAAGCCAGCCGGTCCAGGACCCGCCGACGATCGTCAGAAGGCAACACGAAGGGATACAGGCGCGCATCCTCTCCTCCTCCTCCTCCTCCTCCTCCTCCTCTTCCTCCTCCTCGGGCGCACACAGACGACCCAACAGTCCTAAGTTTGGCTTGGCATCCGCAGTCGGCGCGCCTGTGTGCGCCTTACCTGTATCCACACCGCATGGGTAAAGCGAGGCTGCAGCAGCGGGGGAAGCGATTCGCAAATGAGATTGCGGTCTTTCCTAGGCGTCCCAATGCAGGTAACCCCGCGCTGAACTTCAGCTCCTTTCTCCTCTCCCCAGTTTAGAAAGGTTGTCAAGACAGATCGGCGGCGGCTGCCGCTGCCGCCGCTGCTACTGCCGGGCGTGCTCCCAACGCGATCCTTTTCGGGATCCCCCTTTCTCGTTAAAAATACCGGCGAAAAAGGAGGGTGGGTGGGGGTGGGGGTGGAAACAGGGAAGCAGCGCCACCGGATCGCCTTCCCACGTGAGTTATCGCCACCGATGCTAAATTACATCCATTATGGCAGGGATGGGGGAGAGAGAGAGAGAGAGAGAGAGAGAGAAAGGGGGAAAGAATCTTTTTTGTCTTTAAAAATAAATTGCATCTGTCCGAATGATGCGATGGATTCTCTTCTCTCCCCCCCCCCCCCCGCTTGCTTTTGAAATCAAGGCAAAGTCCTGGTTGGCGAATGGCACAGATGACCAGACTGGACAGTTTTTTGGGGGGTTTCTTTCCCCCACCCCCCCGCCGCCTCTGAACAGCGTCGTCACTCCGGGGTGAGATCTGCAATCGTGGTTCTTTGGAAAGCTCCTTCTCTCTCCCTCCCTCCCTCTCTCTCTCTTTCCCTCCACCCCCGGCTCGTCTCGCTCAAGTGCGGCTGGTTGGTGCAGGGAGATCTTTGCTCTTTCCTCCCTCTGACACGCGCGCGCCCGCCCGCGCGCACACACACGCGCGCGCCCTCATGCACACACGCGCGGAGGGGGCGAAGGAGCGAGCGAGGGGGAGGGAAGGGGAAAGGCAGCCGAGCCTCCAAGTTTTGCCCGAAGTGGCTCCAAGCCTCTCTCGGTCTCTCTTCCCTGACGCTGCAGCAGAGCCGCCCGTGCGCTACACACACTGCACACTACTACACACTCCACACGGCGAGCCAGCCGGAGGCGGGCGGGGAGACGGCATGGGGCGGAGTTGCGAACCATCGAGCGAGCGCTGCGCTGCGCTGCGCTCCGGAGCAGCCCGGCAGGCACTCGCTCTCTTGCTGCCGGTGGCGAGAGGCGAGGGGCCCGCTTCGTAGTGGCCCCGTCTGCGCAGGCGAAGCCCCGCCGGTCGGTTACAGCGGGCCGCCTCGTCGTCCTCTAGCGCAGCTCGGCGTTCCTTCCCTCGTCCCTAACACACACACAAGCACACATAGACACACGCGCGCGCGCGCGCAAGGCAACTCCTAGCGAAACAAAAGCCTTCGCCCAAAAAGCCGCTAGTATTCCCCCTGCCCACGAAGAACGGGTGCCCCCCCCTCGCCTTGGGCTCTCGAATATCGTCGCTTCTGCTCTTCCGCACCCCGAAGGGCTTACAAAGAGTTCGGCGGGGGGGGGCACACACGGGTTGTGGGGTCGAGGATGGCGTAGCGTGTGAGGTTCCTAAAGCCAGAAGCGTCACGTCGGGCCGAGAACGCAGGATTCGGTGTGAAGACGGGTGGTGGTGCTGGTCTGGTTTTCCAAAACTTTTATTATTTGTGTTTGTTTTCTTTCTCCCCCACCCCTCGCCTCGGGCGGGGGGGGTATTAGAGAGACAATTAGGCGAGGAAATGTGGCGACCAGGAGATCCAACCTCCGGGGGAGGTGGATAGAGAGGAGGAGGCTTGTGCCTGGGGAGCAGAGGGAGGAAATTCAACCCTCCAGCGCTCCCTAAAGCTCCGGCGACCGGCCGCGTCGGCTTCTCTTCCCTCGCCCCCTCCCCGAGGACGAAGCCCCCGCTGCCTCCTGTTGCCGCAGAGGGACGGAGACGGCCGCGCTCCGAGGGCCTGAGCATCTATACGGAGGCATCATCCGAGCGCCCTCGAAGCGACCGTCGGCGATCAACTTTCGCAGCCGCGCCGGGCGACCCCCGACGCTCGCCCCCTGCCCCTGCCTTGGACTGTCGATCGGCTTCATCGCCCGTGCTGTTCGCCTGCCGCTGCTCCTCGGGTGGGGGGTGGGGGAGAACCGCCTGCTTGTTTTTCCAGGCTGCTGCCGCTACCACCACCGTCACCACCTACGCCCCCCTCTCCCCCCCCCGCAGCAGGGCGACCTCTTCTCCACCCAGGACGCGCGGGGGGGGGGGGTAGGGCCGAGAGACCCCTCCAGGCAGCTGCTGCCTAAAGACGGGGGGGGGAGGGGAGCCGGCCAACCAGCCAGCCGGGGACAGATCGCGGGATGCAGGATGCGGGCGGGGGGTGGGGGAGGCAAATCGTCTCCTCCCGTCTGCTTTGGCCACATTTGCAGGCGAGCTGGAAGCCAGACCGAAGCGATCCCGTATCCTGGCTGCCTCCACTAACCCGGGAGAGGGAGGAGGGCGCGGAGGGACAAGGAATGCCTTAACACCCTCACAGCCCCCCGCCCCCACTTCGGACAAGAGAAGGGGAGGCCCCTTTGGAAGAGGCGCAGAGCCGGGTTGTTATGTCTGCTGCTGCTGCTGCTCCTCGGCGAGAACCTCCCCCCCCCCTTTCGGCGCGACTGGCTGCTGGGGCGGCAGCATCAGCATCCACAGCTGCAGGCGCTCGCCGCGCCCCCCCCCCCCGCCTCGCCTGGTTGGCCCAGGAGCCGCGCGCGCCCCGCCTGCCCGGGACCTCGCCGGAGACCCGGGCTGGCGAGATCTGCAGCATCAGCGAGAAAGCGGCGACTCGGCGCAGGCGCAGTGTGCCTCGCCGCAGTCCCGGTGTGGGGGGGGGGAGAGGGGAGGGGAGGGGGGCGCAGCAGGAGGAGGAGGCGGGGAGATCCACCCGGCGTCTCCTCGCTAGGTTAAGCGGGATTAATTCCAAATCTCCGCTTTATTTGCCAAGCTACCTGACTTCGTAAAACACACACACCAAAAACCTGTCTTCCTCTGCGTCCTCCTTCGCCTGCCCCCCTCCCCGCCAGAGTAGTGCTCGCCACCCCCCCCACCCCACCCCGCTAAGTAGCAGCAGCTCCAGCCATCCCCGGGCATCACGATGCAGCAGCCTGGCCGAGCAAGCGCCGCCGCACTGCATTGCATCGTTTTTCTGGCCTTTCTGCAAAATATCTGGAAGAGCAAAAAAGAAATACAAATAAACAAAGGGCCCCCACCCCTCCCATTGATCTTCCTCCTCCTCCTCCTCCCTGTATTTGAAGGAAATCAAGGAGCCCCCAGCTGGATTTCCGTTTGCCTCCCCACCCCAGCCCTCCCCCCCTCGATCGTTCTCGGCTTCATTTGGCAGCCAGAACGTGGGGGTCCATGACTCGGACTCGCTCCCGTACAAACGCGCCGAAGCTTCCATCGGAAGAAGGAGGGTTGGCTTTGCCGCCCCGCTTTCCTCACCCGTTTGCGGGGGCTCAAAGCGACCGGCAAAGCTTTTCCGTTCTCCTCCCCGCGACAGAACACACGCTGAGAGGCGGGTGGGGCCGCGAGAGAGCTCAGGGAGGGCGCTGTGACTCGCCCGAGGTCACCCAGCTGCCTTCGTGGAGGAGGACGGCATCGAAGCCGGTGTTCCCAGATTAGAGTCCGGCTCCTTAAGCAGAAGCCTCTCCCGAGGAAGCTCCGCTGACAGCGCCAGCAGATCTGAGTTGGCTGCGCTAACGTGGTATTTGTGTGTGTGTGTGTGTGTGTGTTGCTTCGCTTCGCTTGCTTCGTTCGGCGCACTTTTCATTCGCGCTCCGTCTCGCCGCTGTGAAACCTGCGGTCTCATTTGCAGGGAAGACGGAGGGGCCGCGGCTTGGTCCCTCTCCAGACCACTTCCCCCTCCTCCTCCTCCTCCTCCCTTCCCACGGCTACCGGTACCTGGGCGGCCGCTTCAGGACAGCGCCGTCACCTGCCGCCTCCTTCCACCTGCCGCCCCTGAGCGGCTCTCGCCTGCTCCCTCTCCCCACACCCGGCACCCTTTGGCCCACGCATTCCTTTAGGCTACATTGTCGCCCCAAGGACGCCCCTCCCTGACCCCTTTGGAAGGATGCTTCTAGGAAATGCTCCCCCCCCCGGGTCCGGTCTTTCCTAGAAGGCTTCCCCACAGACCCTCTCTTGCAACGTGGGCTTCTGCTTCTCCTCCTCCTCCTCCTCCTCCGCCTACCCGGCCGGAATTCTCTCCATGGGTGGGTTGTCTCCCCCCTCCACCACCCCCACCCCACCCCCTCTTCCGTGTCCCGCATTCTCTCCGCCTCGGCGTGCTCTTCTCACGCGAGGGCTCTGCCTGCAACGTCCATCCTTCCCCTAGCGCAGCAGCAAGAGAGCGTCCTTCACACTGGATTGGCTCGGCTCTCCGAGACCCGCGCGGGGGGAGGGGGCGCGGACACCCTCCCCTCCCGTTCCCCTCGTCCCGCTCCCTGGCGAGGTGGAGGGAGGGGAGGAGGCGGCGTGGGAAATTGGCTCGACGTGCGCTGCATGGTGGATGGGCAGCGGCGCTTTGCTCTTGTGGCACGCGCCAAGGGGATGTAAAGGAGGGAGGGGAGGGGGAGCAGCCCCCCTCCGAGATCTCTTCCCCCTCCCTCTTCCCTTCCACGGCCCCCTCCCCATCTTGTAAAGGAATCCTCCCTCGCTGATCTTCCTTCCCCGCTGGCGACGCCGGGCTCGCCGTGTATGCGTTGCGTGGGTATAAACCGCTCCTCGAATGATTCTTGCAAGATCCACGTGGGTCTCTCTCTCTCTCTCTCTCTTTCCTTAGGCTGTCAGAAAGAGCTTGTATCCGTGGCACGGGATTTGCGCCCACCTGTAACGCCAGTGTGCAAACCGATGCGATCAGCGTTGAGTTCCAGAAGTTCCTGGGGGTGGGGTATGGGGGTGGGGGTGGGGCTTCCCTTCCCTTCCCTGGGAAAGGGAATTCCCTGCCGGGATATTTTGTTTCTACTTGCAATTGTCCAACGCCTTTTCAACCAAGGTTGAGTACTCGACCTGCACATAATGTGCTGTTCAACCCAACCCACAGCTACCACCTTTTCAATATCCTCCTGGATAACAATGCCTGGATTTGATTACTGAATGCGAGACTTGGGGTGTTCTTCCACTTAGCACTAGAGTACCCATTAATGGGTTCTTAATGGGTCCTTAATGGGTACTCTTAATGGGTACTGGGAGAGGAAATTCCACAGTTGAGGTTTCAAAGCCAGGACTTCATGGGTGCTTTTCCACTTAGCCCTAGAGTGCCCATTAATGGGTCCTTAATGGGTACTCTAGGGCTAAGTGGAAAAACACCCTTGAAGTCCTGGCTTTGAAACCTCAACTGTGGAATTTCCTCTCCCTGTCGCCTACCTTGCCTCTTTTGTAAGCTTCTGAGTCATTTCCAAGGCATCTTTTAGACCTAAAACCAGTTGGTTGGAAAACGTGGCACCTGCCATAGCTCAGCACCCCAATTTATGGTGCAAACCGGTTCAGGTCTGTGCGATAAGCTCTCAGGTCTAAATGCATAATACACGCACAGTCAGTGTATATGATTTCCTGTCCTCCCTTCCTGCACTAGATGGAGTGAGATGTCTCTATAAAGAGTTGGTCCCCTTTTTTCAAACCGATCCACCTTGGTGGTTTTTTTTTTTTGTTTTTTTTTTTTACTATCAGCATGAGGGACAGACCCAGAGTGACTTTTAAAAAAAATCCCTGGCACATATCTTTGTAGTTGTGGAGGTGTGCTGACTGCTTCTCTCCCTGCTCTTCCGGTCTTAAGGTTAAACTTCCGTGCCCTCTGGCCAATTACAAGTGTAGATCAGGATTTTCCAAAATGGATTTGTGGGAACGGGGGAGGGGGAGAGATGGGGGGGGGAACGTGATAATATGGGAGACAAGAGGTTAATTTCAGTAGCAACAACGATAATAATCATGATGATGATGATCTGGAATTGTGAGGAGGAAAAGCGAGAAATAGCAAAAACTAGATTTATTGTTTTAAGCGGCTTGACGGTGTAGAATAGAAAAAAAACTGACTCAACACTGCCACCAAGGGGCAAACCGAGGAAATGACCCAAGAATCGGAGTCTAATCTGATGACCTTTTCATTGGCTAAAGGCAGTCTGCTGGGTTTAACGCTACTGTATCTAACCTGGTTTCCAGATAGCAGCCCCCCCACCCATTCCCAAAGCTTCCTCCCCTTAAAATAGATCCAACATCTTGAAACAAGATGCTGTCAGTACATGAAAGTTAGAATTCGTTCTTGTCACCCACCGTCTTCTTAGAACTGATGTTGAAATGCAGCTTCAGTTCATAGAAGGGATGAAGGAAAGAAAACATTTTAATAATAGTAGTATGGGCGCATGAGTTTGAGAAGTTGAAATACTCACAGATTTCTCTTTTGGCCCCTGTTAGTTCCTTGGCTCTCAACCTAAAACGTGAATGAGTGGTACAGTGTTCCAACAGGATGATGATCCGATAGGCAGCGTGATTCTGAATACATCATCACCATCTTCTTAAGATGTCCTCACACAACGGGAACTGTGTCCCAGGGTTTCAATAGGAAAGATCAGAAATGGTTTAAAATTACAGACACCAGCTTAAACATTTTCACTTTGTGTTTGATTTTTATTTTGAAAGCTGAGTACTTGGTTGGATGGACGGACGGACGGACGGACGGACGGATGGATGGAAAATGTAACTTCCTGCGTACAAAAGGTCACTGGGTATATGTAGCTAGAAGATTTACTTAATTAACTAGCATTTATTTGCAAGGCAACATTTGATCTTGTGCCATTAAAAAAAAAAATTAAATGGCTTTTGTTTTGCTTTTGACATCCACAGATGATCAGATTGCTTATTCCAGGTTCTTGTGTGCTGAATATATGTTTATAACTTGTAACAGCCTGGCTGAAGGGTCTCAAAATCTGAGCATACGGAATGATGCTTAATGGTGTGGAGAGCTCTAGACTGCTTCCTTTAAAATATGGATGCAGAAAGTGGATGGCAGAGCTTAGGCAGGCTTGAGAGATGGGGGGATATTCCATGGGTCTAAGAGGCTAGCAGGCAGTAAGTGACATGAATCCAGAGTAACTTTCTGAGCTCAGCCTCTATTGAATAGTTGACATGGAATTGTTTTGGGAAGTATGAGCTGATAGACCTTTCTCCTCCTTAAAGGTTCACCCTCCTTTTAAAATCTCATTCAAAATAACTAATATATTCTTAAAATATGTATGTTAACCTTTTCCCAAACTCAGAAGCTTTGACATGGCCTGGCCCAGCTTCGCAGGGGATGGAACAAAGATTGTTATGGAATAAAAGTCTTGAAACAACACTGAAGGATGAAACAGTTAATTTTTCAGCCTCCAAAAGTCCATACCCTCCATATCTGGGTTTTTATTTATAAATTGACTTTCTATTATTCTTTCATTTTGTTGTCCAAGCCTACATTCTCAGTTATAAGTTCCACAGTTTGAGGGCTTCCTGCATACCCCTTTTTCTTGGATCATAAGTTGTAGAGTATTACAACTGGGGAAAAATTTGTTTTTCTTTTCCAGTGATGGAATAGGCTTGGAATTAGTTAATGCTTTTCCCATTTAAATTAATGGAATAACTGTTTCCGTTATCCACATTTTCTCTATAAGGTTCATTTTTTAAAGGAACTAATTAAGAATTGCTAAGGGGAAAAGAGGCTATGACCAGATGGCTATGATCTGTGGGTCACGCCAGGAGTGAGGGTGTGTGGGTGTGTACCCCTGTGACTGTATCCCCGTTGCCTGCTTTTTGCTGTGTAGACATATGAAGAGTTCTATAAGCTCCAAGTGCTCTGACAATACCCTCCCTTTCTTATGCCCAGATGCCCTTCTGGTGCTCTTCATCAGCACAGTATCAGTTATTGGTTGTATTTGTATCTTCAAAATGTCATGCAATGTATTGAGACAAGGCAATCATGATGGGCTGCTGTGATGGATCCCAGAAAGGGCCTGTTGATTTAGTGGTAGGGGTGTGCACAAAATTCAGTTTTTGACATCCGATTAGTAATGAATCAAATATTCAAAAATCCGAATTCGTATGAATAAAGAAAAAACAAATGTCTGGACATTCAAACTGATACAAATACATCTTTATCTACTTGTTTGAATATTTGAAATGTATCCAATGATATGAACTTTGTACGCATCTATATGCATCTGTACGGATCCCATATGCATCCTGCACGTATCCGTAAACATACAAATGTCTGAATTATTCATACGAATAACTCAAAATATTCATATTTGTATGAATAATGAAGTACAAATGTCTGGACATTCAATTTGTATATGAATGTCTGAAATTCATCCGAATTCATATGAATAACAAATATTTTAAATATTTTGAATATTTAGTGGTGGTCTCCGTTGCTTCCATCTGATTTCAAAATCCGGTTTTCTAAAATGGTTAATACTTATCTCCATAACTCATGCTTCTTTTTGCAAACATAAGTGACATCAGGGCTCTCGGGTTACTGCTGCTGACCTTGGCTTGTTTTGCTTATTCTGAAGTAGTATGCTGCTGTTGGGATGGTGATTCTTACATGTTCTGAATGATAGAAATAAGTTTTTGTTTGTTTGGTTGTAATGCAGCTTACAATAGTTTATCAAATGGAGTTGGTATTCCTAAGCAGAGACAAGCTATTTGCATTTGAACTGTGACAGAAAGTCCTACACAGGAAGGTCTTGATTAAATTTGACCTGCTGGTTCAACACAGTGCTTGATGTTGGACAAAATATACTCTATTTGTCTGAGACACACAAGTTGGGTTACTATGTTCTTTTGGGTGACACACTGCAACGAAACTAGATCCCCTCCACTCCAGTCCTGTACGTACTTATGTTAATTTCTGTTTGTGATGCCCACGGGCTTGGTGTAACTAAGAGGATGCGGAATATTTAGAATTGATGAAAGTGCAGTGAGCACACAACCATCTACACCAGTCAATGTGGGGTCAAAGTGTTTTAAACTGAGAGCTAGAGAGGTAAGTGGAGAGAGATTTCTTCCCAGCAACAGCAGGGAGGGGGGATGGAACTCTCGGGAGGAGCCAACCAATCAGGTAAAGGCTAGCAGAGCCAGAGCTTATATAAGCAAAAACAGAAAAACCATTGGTTGTTCTATGCTTAGGGACCCAGGGAGGGAGGTTAGGTGGATAACGTGTCCAGCAGCTGGGGTAGGCTCCAAGGTAGATCCAGGGGATTCTAAGTAGGATTATCAGGGAAGGAAGGTACACGGTGAAACGTGCCCTGACCTGAAGAACGTAATCATCATAAGGCAGAATCCAAGAGCTTAGGTTTATAAGCTGATGTGATCTCTGGTGGGGTGGCTAAGACTGAGAAAGTCAGATTGTTTGCAGTTGTTCATTGAAATTTACTGTTCTCATCAAACCCATTGTGTACTGAAGACACTAGCATGCACAACACCTCTCTTGAATGTGCCGCCTCTCTTGATCGATATTAAATGGAGAAGTCAGATATCACCCAAATATTGGTGATGCTGTAATCTAATGTGTCTAAATGGGCATCCTAGGACACTCCCAGCCAACCCTTTAAGTAGGACATGGTACATTTACATGCACCCACTCAGCTGGTTCCTGGGTTGCCCTTATTGTCCCAGGAATAGGGGTGTGCACGAATGCAATTTTTGGGATTCAATTCAAATATCCAAAAATTCCATTCGATTTGAATCTTTAAAATTTGAATTTACCCAAATTCAATTTGAATTAAGCAACCCAGGTGACCCTACAACCAGAAGGCCTATTTCAGCTCCCAGAACACATCTTTCAGCCTTCAGAGAGTGCAGAAAGAGGTCCGGGAGGCCAGTGGAACAGTCCTGCCAGCCTCTTGCATGCCCCCTTATCATTTGAGGTGCACTTCACTGGCCTCCAGGGCCTCTTTCCGTGCTGTCTGTAGCCTGGAAAAGGGACTCCCCCTCTGTGCACATACTCAGAAGTCCCTTAGAAGAAGGCGAAGCAGAAGTGGTGGTGAGGAGGATAGGTAAGCGGAGGGACAGGAATAGAGGGGTGGGGTAGGTTGCACTCATTTCATGCATGAATGTTCATTAGAATATCCATGCACAAATACAGAGCCCCCCACATTCTGAATTTTCCCACATTCAATTCATACTGAATCAAATGCAGGAAATGGGATCTGGGCACACCCCTACTATATATTAATTCATTGTTTTGTATCAAAATAAAAAGGAGTATATCTTGCTGCAAATTATGAAAGTAAATATGTCAACAGATGAAATAAATTAGAATTAGTTAGATTTGCTAGCCACTTATCAGACAGTGTGATACCTTCTTTTGAATACTGATCAAAACTAGCATGTGTAACATACTTCTATACTTGGTTTCTCTTCTCACATTGGAGTATACAAATCAGACCATTAATTGTTTGATTGCTTCATCATTTGAGACCTGTGAAATGAAGGAGCAATTCATGTTATTCTGAAGACACTGGTAAGAGCTATAACGCACGTGGATGTGTAAGGGGGGGGATATATTATCTAAATAACAAGAACGGGATCTTCTTTTATTTGGTGTCTCTTGATCTAGATCAGTGTGTCTGGAATAGCCTGGTCCATTAATCCAGATCATGGGCAATCATTGCTGACTTCATCTATAGCACTGATCTGGATCAGCCCATGTCACAGTCACATAGTTCATGTAAGCTCTCAGGCTGTGTCCCCATGTCTTCAAGAACTAGGAACAAAAGTTCCAAGTCTTGGGGCATCAGGGGGTGGAGGTCAGGAGGACACTATGACATGCCATTAAAAGGCACCCCTTGGTAGTCCCAAACATGGAAGACATGCCTTCTTCATGTCTCCTATAATTCAGACCAGGGCTGCACTTCTTTGCAGAAGGGGCCTACAAAGATCTTTAATCTGTATTAAAGATCCATGTAGAAAGGCTCTAGAAGTAAGGAAAGGAGTGGAAGAAATAAGAGAAATGAGAAGCGGAAGATAAAAGGAATTTTATTTAAAAACACTTTGCTGCTTGACAATTATTAAACTAATTAAAATATTATAGAGTCTCAGGAAGGAAAACCATATTTCTGTAGTTTAATGCCCGCAATAATACTGAATGTGACTTTAAAAGTAATTTTTATTTCATAAGTCTAATAGATCTTTTCTCACTGACCTGTTTTATTTTATTTGAAACAGTTTTCATCACGCCCTTCACCAAAGTCCAAGGGCAACAAACAGAATAAAACAAAAGAGAATGCACTGTAAATCTACAAAAAAGACTATAAAATAAATATATTATAGGAAGATAAGATTTTCTGTTGAAGATAAGATTTTCCTTAAACATTGTTTTCTCGTCTATTTTACAAAATACAAAGCATTTCTAGAAAACTTCATTAACATGCAATAAACAATGGGTGTTTTCCCACTGTCACTAGAAGCACCCATTAAGTACCCAGTGGAAAAACACCCAATACTAACATAATATTAAAACCTGATGTTAATTAAACTTAAAACTTAAGTACAAGATAACAAGACTATAATAAACAATAATCACCCATGAGTCCCTGGGTTGCTACAATTACATTAAATTACACTAAATTAAACGACTGAGAATGGAAATGTTTATTTTATTTTGTATCTAAAGTAGATCAGATCAATAGGAAGCCATCCATTCGGAGTGAATTAACAAGTGACAGAACCACCACTAAAAAGGCCCTGTCTCTCAGTTTTGAGATGTTTTGGAGTTTATCAAGATCTTGGAAAATTTTAATAGCACAAGACTACAAAAAGAAAATGAAAAAGCTTTCAAACAAAACAAAATTAACACAGACTAGGCAATTCATATAGGATAGTCAGATGCAACCTAGGACAGTAAAAACAATACCCAGATGCAACCGGGGATAATAAAATAAAAATTAATAATTTCAGGCTTACGATATCTCCATTTACTTCCTACAATAGGGTTGTGCAAAAATGTGTTTTTGGGGTGTTCTACTTGTATAGAAACGAATGCAAGAAAATTATATGTAAACAAGTACAATAAATGAGGAAAAACCATAAATTGAAATGCCTTCCTCTTAAACTATTCTGATGGCCTCACTGCATAGAAACCAAGTTGCCATTAAGGAGAGGAAATCTTCCTTTCACATAATGGAACAAAATCTTTTGAGATTGCTTTGAAAGGAACCTGGAGCTTGTATGTTCTTTAGAGCTGATCCTGATGGCCTCGGAGACCCAGGGGATCCATTTTGGTGGTGCAACAAGGTAGCGATGTGCACAAACGTATTTTTGACATTCAAAGAATGTCATAAAATCTGATTCAATTCAGATATTTAAGATTCAAATGTCTTAAAATCCAATTTGAACCCGTACATTTGAATCCGTACGTTCAAATGTTAGATTCATAATTAAATACGAATATTGACAACATTCCTATCTGTTATATGTATCTGTGTGCATGCCGGAAAAATCCATATGCATCCCAGATTATCTCTTATGCATCCCATTTTAATCCTGTATTTTAAGTGCAAGATTCAGATAGTTTTCGGGCAGATTCATATACAACAGATACGAATCTACACATTCAAATCATTTGAAAATCCATATTGGATTTCTGAAAATCTGTATTAGAGTTCGAATGTTGAAATTCAGAACTTTGAAAATCTGATTCGAGTTTGAATGTTGAGATCTGTTGGATCTGAATCTAATATTTGAGTTTTTGAATTTTTGTGCACATTCTTACAACAAGGTATGCTACCAAAATGGGTTCCCCATGGCCCTAGTGTGTCAGTAGACTTTATTGAGGTCTTCCAAAAGTATGGACCAGAACAGGACTAGGAGGCCTTCTGATCTGGAATACACTTCATCGGAGATAATGTTTTTGAACAGAGGTAAGTGCTGTTTTTCTAATAAACAACAGAGGCTTGAATAATTTGGTGGAAACAAAGCAGCTGTAATGTTTAAGTCTTTAGAAAGTTATTTTTCTGCTCTTGTTTTAATAAGCTTGTAACAATGGGTTAGAAACATTATAACTAGTTTGCACAGAGCCCTTAGTAAATTGAGTCTCCATGCTTATGAAGCAACAAAGTAAGAAAAAGAAAAAGCAGTGTTACTGTTTTGATGTCATTGTTATTTGCTTCAGTTTTATCCTAAAATATTTCTCCAGTTTATCTGCTTGCCATTGCAATTAATAAACCTCAGTTCTTGAACCAGTTTCACTTAGAGTTCCCCCTCATTCCACTCACTGCGAAAGCTGAGAGAAGAAGCCATAACTTCTTCGTTTTCATCCATGTGGTTTGATTTTCCAAGATCAAATTTAGCCTTTAGTGGAATTGCAAAATGAAACCTTTTCAAGCTTTATTCTAAATTGGGAAAAGGGAGAAAATAATTAACTACATTGGTCCAAGGTCTCTGGGTTTAAAAATGTGCAACATGTTTCTGACTGCTGCTGCTGTTGCTACTACTACTCTTCTTCTAATCCCTTTCATCTGCTAGAATGATCTAATAAAAGATATCACCTTTCCTGTTTAGCATAACTTATCCTGATATAAAATATCCTGTTGAACCAAATGGGTGATTAAATTTACTGCTTCATATTCTTCAGTTGCATCTCATGTTTTCTCTGTTGTGAGAAATAAAATCCAAATATGCAATGCTATCTCATTTTCCTGCATTGCCTGGGGTATATCAAGATATACATTTGGATGAAAAGGAGACTATTTACATAGGGCTGTGTTGACATGACAAGACTAATGTGAAATGATAAATGAGAGCTGAAGATAACGGATGCTCAGATAACAGGGATACACTCTTAAGTTTCTCTTCTGTGAGGCAGCAGTCCCTTACAGAAGGGCGTAAAACTGACTGCAAAGTTTGTAACTGTCATGAACTACTGTTCTCAAATACTCTGAATAATAAATAAACTACTGAGAATTGCACTAATTCATCGTAACCAAAATGGCAAGTATTGATGATGTTTACATATCTCTGGATGGAAATACCCATCCATAATGGAGTCTTTTTCAATCCCACTTGAATGTAGTTTTTGAAATGGTAGCAAACACCAGGCTAGTTGTTTACCTAGTTGTCTCACTACAGTCATTGGTTGGCTGTTTATTTATTTGTTTGTTTGTTTGGTTGGTTGGTTCCTTCCTTCCTTCCTAAAACTATTAGCTGATTAAGGTTATTATTATCAATTGTTTGCCCCACAATTAATTAACATATTGCACCTAAAAACAGTTAAATATTAGAAAACCTTTAAAAAATCCAAATATGCAATGCTATCTCAATGCTAAAAATCCAAATATGCAAAAAAACAACCCCTAAAAAAATTACTAAAAAAAAGTATTTGTGAGATTCTGATAGAGGTGAGTAGTATGATTTTTATTTCTGTATTTAGTCTCATAATTTTGCCTTTAATGGAACCACATTATTTTGTTGTTGTTGTTGTTTGCTGAAGTTATTGACCCTGCCAGGCCAACTCTGGATATCCTAAGCCAAACTAAAGTCAGGTCTGAGAAACAGCTCTTTTCCTACCAGTTTGGCATTTCTAAAACGGTCGTTTCTGAATGGAAACAAGTCATAATCAGTAGTTCACCCTGTGCACCATAAATACTGGAGTGCTATTAGAGAAGAAAACCTCAGAGGTTACACACATATGCAAGCATTCCAAATATTTAACATTCAAATAGCTACATGCTTTAATCATGCCAGTGGAAAATGATCCTGCCTTCTAAAATATATGAAGGGAAATAAGTAGTAACTTTTTATACAGATTCATATGTTGGCCTTTAAATTGTATTCAATAATCCTGAGAATTAAGAGCATATTCATCTCTTACTATCTGGGCCAGACAATATTCATGGGCGAAACGAATGCTGGTTTTGGATAGGGAATATTACCTAGTTCAAATAGATTTAAACTGTGAATGTTGTGCGTAATACTAAATTACAATTGATGGAGTAAAATGAAACAATGAAATAACTACAATTTGTTTGCTAGGTATAATAATAATAACAATGGTGGTGGTGGTGATGGACTTATTTGTATGCCATGTGAGATTTAAACAATCATTGCTTTCATCTTTCTATTGTCCTCATAGAAGCGTTTCATCATAACTGTTCAAATTTATTGTTTCATTGCAAGTAGTTCACCATCTTTTCAAAGGGAGTATAAAGAACAGTGGATTAGAAAGGTATTTTGCTTTCTTCATCTTTTTTTATGAAATGGGAAAGTAAGAAATTTAGCATTAGAAATTAAAGGCAAAATAGAATGCAGTCTGGAAAATCTTAAAAGATTTAAACAAGAACAAAACCAGTGTAATCAGCTTATTAAGAAACTACCAGTTACTGAAAAGACTACACTAAAGGCATCTGTCTAACAAGAACAGAAGACTTTGGAGAAATTGACTCCTTCCCCAACAACAACAACAACAAATTTGGAAAAAACGGAAATTATTTGTCTCAACAGATGAGGATTTTAAGAGTCAATAGTTTAAGAGCAACTGCTACCATTCACAAGAAACTTTAGTATATCGTCTATAAGCTTTGTCAGAATGTCAGGGCTGGCTCTTCTGCCTGTCCTTTCAGACATGATCAGGAGCTCTCTCTGATTCAAGTGGTTTGTTCTGCGAAGAAGGAATGACTGGGTACAAAGGGCATGGGCAGCAATATTTATGCCTTTTTTTTTCCTTAAAGAGCCCTTCACCGGTCGTTTGGGTTGCTGCAAAGGAGGACTACCCACAGCATTCTGCTGGAGCCATCCCAGAACCTCAGAACCAAGCCTGTAGGTGGGGCAATCTGATGGGTAGTGTATGAAAGTAGAGAGGAAGCAGTGTTCCCATCTCGCTCCCCTCCATCAGCAAGTGAAGGGAAGACACACAGGGCCATTCCCTCCAGCTTCTGCTGCTTGCCTTCTGCTCCTTTTCCTCACCTGATTCATGAAAAAAAAAAGTTGGCTTTTCTACCCCACTTTTCTCACCCATTTAAGAGGACTCAAAGCGGTTGACAAAGCTTCTATTCTTTTCCCCACAACAGAACACCCTGTGAGGTAGGTGAGGCTGTGAGAGCTCAGAAGAGAGCTGTGACTAACCCAAGGTCACCCAGCTGGCTTCATGGGGGAGGGCAGAATTGAACCTGGTATTCCCAGATAAGAGTCCGGCTCCCTAGCCACTAGACCAAACTGGCTCACAGCAACATGGCTGATCAAGTGTGTGACCTAATCAAACAAAGGAGCCTCCACCTCCCTTGCCTATCTGCAACTTGGGGGGGTACCTGAAGACAGGGCTACTAGGGTAAAGGTCAGAGGAGGGATGGGGCACTGTGACTGGAACACATGGCTGGGTCAAGAGATGGGGATACAAGGAGCTGTGGGAGTGAATGGCAAAGGCAGCAACAGTTACCCCTACTTTGACTCAAGCAACAATAAATTGTTGCTGATTTTGAACAAAGGAAGGCCGCATCCCCATTACAAGCTTAATAAAGTTTCTCTAAACCGAAATAATAGAACCGCATGCAAACACGAATTTGCCTGTTCCCATTACTTTCAGCTTAATCACATTTGATCCAGATTCTGAGGATCCTACGTGGCGTACGTGACTCAAGACGGGACTCAAGTGGCTACTTTCTAAAAGCTGCTTTTGGGGGCTGCCCTGCCCTCTTCCTCCTGGCGTGAATGCGCCACCCATAACGTACCCCTTCACCGAGCCTGGATGGGTGGCTGCCACTTGCCTGGATGGAGGAAAACCGGCAGCGGGCAGCCAGAGATTCTTCCCATTGCCCAGGGCACACAGCAGCAGTGGGAACTCAAGCAAGGGGGCTTTAAACATTCACACATCTCCCAAAACCCGCCCTGCTTTCCTTTCCCCTTTAAAGGTCAGAACTCCAAAGAACTAGAATTGCGCAAAATTGCAACATTGTTATCAGGTGTGAAGTGCCTGGATTGCTGCAGTGTAGCAGCTGCTGTGAAGGTTGGATTTTTACACTGAAATCACTGTCTTTGGAAGCAAGCTATTGGGAGAGGGAAACCCTAAACATGGATTCTCATCCCTTTAAACGGTAGGGTCTCCACAGTAAAAAATGTAACACGTATCAAGCGCACTATCCAGAGTGAGAGCTGTTGAAATGAGGCTTAACATTTACAATGCTTTGGGGCAATTTAACACATGGAAAGCGTGTTAAGCCAAATTGACGTGGGGTCTGCGAGGATTGAAAACGTTTTGAAACCGAAATAAGCTTGTAATGGGGATGTGGCCGACGTGTTTAATGTAGACTCAAATGATGTGTAGACTCAAGTAACTTTGCAAGAGAAACATGTAACACAATGCCCATTGCCCCCTTGCAACATATTAGCTAATTTATTAATCTGTAGTCTTTAGCATTAGTTATTTATTCCACTATATCTGGATATTCCAGAATATCCCAGTATAGTGAAATAAGTAACCAATATCTGGCTGCAGCCTTTGACATGCACTCTCCCAACTTGATGTAACAACTTTC
Source organism: Aspidoscelis tigris stejnegeri (assembly GCA_023333525.1). Taxonomy (NCBI): domain Eukaryota; kingdom Metazoa; phylum Chordata; class Lepidosauria; order Squamata; family Teiidae; genus Aspidoscelis; species Aspidoscelis tigris. The sequence continues at coordinate 11,613,034 of JALMGA010000006.1, read as the reverse complement.
AGCTGTGACGCCAATAAACTTTCCCACTTGGACATTTTCCCACTTGGACAGATAACAAAGCGAAACCCCTTTGCAAAGTAAGAGCTTATGCCAGGCACAACACACTTGACATTCACATCCTGGAGAGGCAGTTGAGTAGTTTGTGCAGTCTCTGGAGACCTTTCCTCTCCTCTTCTTGAGCCAGGAAGGACAGGGTGTTGCTGCTGGTGTTGTTGTGTGTCTCTGCTGCTGACCACACCAGGACAAAGCTCCGGAGATTCTCCAGAGCTGCTCTGGAGAATCTTCAAATAATCTCTGGAGCATCTATGGAGATTGTACCCCCTGTCCCCCTAAAAAACTGGGGTGACAGGCAGGCCACATATGGGTTGATCCAGATTCACTAGATTGGGTCGAATCAGGTACCTCCCTTAATCCAGATCTACTAGATCCAGATTAGTTGAAGGACCCATTCCTTAGATCTGAATTAAGGGAGGTCAGTGGAGCTGGTTTTTTATCACCTTGGATGACTGACCCTCATTGCCAACATCTCTTCTACTAGCCAGTATCTAGAACTTCTCACAACCATTAGGATCTTCTAAGATAATCCACAAGTTCTCCATCTATCCAGATTCTGACACCTGCAGAAGGTAGGTCACCTTGTGGTTTGCGTTCCAATGGGACACGTTTTGTAAAAGGGGTTCCAAACAAGATGTTCTTATTAAAGAATACAGAAGACAAGTAAACAAGATATGTGGAAGATCTTCTACCATTGCTGCACCGCAGACACTATACATGATTATTATATCTGCAGGGGAAAACAGATATTACATTTTGTGTTATTTTTTCATTGATATTTTTATGATTGTTATTGTTAAGGTGAATATAGAGAACTACATATCTTATCGTTTTCTACCTTTCCTTCAAGGGCAGCGCCAACTATGTCATGAAGACAGGCTTAATACTAGTATGGACACTTCTAGCTACTTTCCTATAACACCACTCTGTTGTTCTCCCCTGTGTTTACCAATGTTCAAGTTCAGAGAAACAATCAATCAGAAACAAAGCGTGAGACAGATCTAGCTTAAAGAAGAAATGAAGCAGCCACAATTCCAATGGTGGACAGTTTTCTGATTTATCTTTTGTTCACTTGATTGCAAAGTACAGTATATAATTGTTACATGCATGAAAGCAAACATAAGAGCACATCAAAAACAGTATTTTTAAGAGGGAAAACAAAATTGTGCTACAATAACACCTACTAATTGCTAATCAAAAGCCTATTGTAGTTGTTATGTAATCTTGATTAAGATTCTCAAAAAGATATGATGCAATCATTAGAAAAAAGATCAACAATGAGGGAAATGTAAAAACTGGTGAAGCAGTACAGTTATTTTGTGAAGTTCTGAACATATCAGAAGATACTTTTCTACCAGGAATTCCTGGTAGAAAATTGAAATACTACTGTTAGGAATTAGGGGTGTGCACAAATTTTATTTTATTATTATTTTGCATTTGAATTTGAGTCAAATCAAATGTCAAAACATCCAATTTGATTTGAATGTTTAAAATCCGAATGCAACAAAACCTGATACATTTGAATCTATTCGTTTGAATGTTAGATACAAATTTGAAGATACAAATGTCGACAAGATTCATATATGCTATATGTATCTGTATGCATTTCATATAAGTGCAAATATGAACAGATACGTATATATTTGTACAGATATGTATGTAATACATTCGAATCATTCAAGCTAATGTTTCGGAACATTCAAAATTTGTTTGAATGTCTAAATTTGAATGTGGAGACATTTGATTCGAATTTGAATATCCACATTTGAATAAATTTGATCGGATTTCAAATATTTAGAATATTTGTGCACATCCCTTTTAGAAATGGAGGGTTGCAAAATGCCATCAAAAGTGGCGATTTAGCTTGTTTCCTTTGCAACATTTGAAAGCATGCATCATGGCAATAGAACACCTCAACTTTCTTCTATGTTCCTTTAGGCTTTTCAAGAAGATGAGATGCAGTGTGATGGGATACATTTTAGATGATTGTGACGATGATTTCCTTAATGTGCATCTAATTGTGATTGTAATCAGATCTAGTGTGTCACTGAAGTTGTTGTACCCAAGATACTATGCATGATAGTCTACCACTATTTCTGATCAATGCACTGGATGTGGTAGTTGTATGATACGTGCAAAGTCTGATATTCATGGGATGTTGTATAGTTTTATATCACTTGGGATAAGATAAACATTTTTATTTTACCTGGGCTTGGAACCAGCTGCAGTTGCTAATTTCCTTTCTTTTCCTCTGACCTAGTCAAGATGGTTCTGAGCCTAACATAAGGAGGTCCAATACTCAAGAAGAAGTGGAAGATTATGCAGAAAGAGCATATTCTCTTTCTACATGACAGCCATGCTATTCTTAGTACTATCAAGGGCAAACTATATGAATGAATGATGAAAAAAGATAAGTATGAAACAAAGAAGACGTCTGTGTAAGTGACACGTAGGGTGCAAAGCCTAGCCCGCTTTTAGGCCTCTTTCTTCTGCACTCTAGGATACCCAGGATACAGGTAGAGCTCTTTCAAAAGATCACCTGAGTGTCCAGGCTCTGACAGACCAGCTGTGGGGGCCTTGCAGAAGGTGAAATTGCACCATCAAAAATTGGTCCCAAGGGCTTCAAGAGCAGAAATTTTCCTTCCTGGCTGTTGAAGCTGTCAGAACAGGCTCTGATGCCCATGTGACTCTCAGAGTAGCACAAGGCCAATTGGACAATTTTAACTAGGAACTGCCCCTGTCAGAGTGATTCCATCTGGAGTGATCCAGCCCCTGCAAGTGCTGAGATAGTATTATTGTGCTTTTGGCTAGGAGCTGAAGAGCTTTCAGATAGCACCAGAATTGACTATTGATTGAATCACAATGTACATTATCCCAAAGACTAGAAATTGTAGTGTAGGTACGAACATGGACTTATCTGAAACAAATGAATTATCCTTCTACTCTTCCTGGAAGAAAATGGTTATACTGCAATATGCATCTAGATATTGAATGGTAGCTATAACTCTGCAAACCCATCAGTGTTTTTGTATGCTACACTTCAAGAATATCAGATTGGTCGTATAAAAAAAGCATGATGTGGTTTGTGTGAGAGAAATCCCAAGTCCTGGAAGTGGGGCCAGAGGGTTGAGAATTAGTTGTCTGCTTAGACTGTAATCCCAGTCTAGCGAATACAGATCTTGGCAATAAAGATCTAGTTAATCTGTATTAACTGAGGTAAATGCGCAAAGGGCCTGTGTGATGTTTCCCAATCAGTTTAGAATTGCTACCCAAATTACCTTTGGGGTGTTTCTGCACCTCCTTTTCCATCTGTTGGACAGGAAAGGTGCATGAAAGACAAATGCATACTAGTGTTGACACTAGGGAGTGCTAGTACATGTTAGCCTAGCCCTAATTGACCAGAGACTTACCTGCATCCTGTTATATGTCCAATCCTCCTCAAGGCATGGCCATTTTGCACTGGAAAAGGTGCAGATGGTCACCACTGGATGCATCAGGTAAAGAAGCGGTTGGGATTGGGAAGGGCTGGGTTGTTTGCTTATAATTAGTTAACATCTGGGCAGATGAGGTGTTTGTAGGCTGTAAACGTCTCCTGCAAGTGCAGATGTACCTGCCCAGCTGTCAGCTAATTATGAACTAAGAGGCCAAGAGTGAATTGGCCTCTAATTTGGGCCTCCTCCTAAGCAGCATATGAAAAATACAGCAGTACTGTACTAATTTGCATTAGCTAGATTTATGCTAGCCAAATCTAGATCAACCACAGGCAGAGGCATTTGCATTGAGTGGGCTTTACAACAGCAAATGTGTGCTAAAGAGTGCTAGTACAGATGTAGACCACATTGATCTGATCTGGATCTACTCTTAGCAGCTCCTTGATCTAGAATAACAAGGAAGTGCAGAAAGGGCCCAAGTTTAATACTTACTAATGTGAATTTTCTTTAGATAGTTCAAATGGAACATATATATGCTATTTAAAACACAAACACACATTAGGGCTATTTTTCCTCTGTGCTCCTTTAATCCGGATCTAAGAAGATCCGGATCTAAGTAATGGGTACTTCCCTTAATCTAGATCTAGTAGATCCGTATTAAGGGAAGTACCCAATGTGCTTCCATGGGTGGTCTAGCACCCATTTGCAAATCCGGATCTACCCTCAAGAGGTCTGCCTGTCACTCCAGGTGTTTTCGGGGACAAGGGGTGCAATCTCTTAAGTTGCTTTTGGACATTAGCGCAGGCTCAGAAGGCAACTTCAGAGGGACTTTGGAGCCAGCTTTGGAGGGACTTCAGAGTCTTGAGTTTGGGGCAACCACACATGGGTGCCCCCCTGTGCCTCCTCTAGACTCCATTGCCCAATTCTAGGGTGTTTTTCCACTAGCACTAATTACCCATTATGGACCCATTTGGCTGAGAGCCGGATGATGCCATTTCCACTACAGATCCCATTAGAGACACATCTGTTTCCACCACAGCTAGGGAAATCCGGATCATGTGGGTCCTTCAAGACCTATAATCTGGATTTCCAGTAGACCCCATTAAAGGGATCTACAATGGGGTCTTCAGCCATCAAATCCGGATTATAGGGAGCCTGTTCCACTAGAATTGGGTAGATCCGGATTTGCAAATGGGTGCTCCGGTGTTTCCACAGCAGGTAGGCTAGCACCCATTGCTATTGGGTGCTAGACCATGCATGGAAACACGTTGGGTACTTCTACTAGATCCAGATTAAGGGAAGTACCCATTCCCTAGATCAGGATCTTCTTAGATCCAGATTAAAGGAGCTCAGCAGAAAAACACTCCTAATGGAAACAGGCTCCCTATAATCTGGATTTGATGGCTGAAGACCTCATTGTACAGGAAATCCACATTATAGGTTCTGAAGGACCCATATGATCTGGATTTCCCTAGCTGTGCTGGAAACAGATGTGTGTCTAATGGGGTCTGTAGTGGAAATGGGGTCATCCGGCTCTCAGCCAAATGGGTCCTTAATGTGTGCTATAATGGGTACTTAGTGCCAGTGGAAAAACACCCAGTGTCTGGATTGTCACCATTGGAATAGTAAGAGACTAAAAAATAGCAATTGGAATGGAGACTAAAAATAGTAATTGGAATAGTAAGAGACTAAAAATAGCAACAATAAACAATAGTAATGTTGCACTGTCTGTGAAATCACATTGCGTGGTAAGTGTTCCAGATTTATAACCTGTCACTATTATATTTTTCAGTACAATCTGCTTCCAGAAAGGTGTACAAGATTACGGCATCTGCATTTATGAACTAATATATTCTTATAGTTTCATCTTTTAAAACTCAACTACTGCATGATCTTTCAGTAGGAATCAGAAACAATGGGTTGTGCAGTCTAATTGCTGTATTGTATCATCTGGGGACAAATTACTTTTCGGAGGCAAGAGAACTCTGTAGGAGGAAGAGTTTTAAAATAACTTATAAACAGACTTTTAGAGAAGAGGGTAATATTTGTACCTGTTACTATTCTTTTCCAAAGTGTCTTTTCTATTAAATCCCTACAAGTGTCTAATCTAGGAAATCACCACCACCACCACCACCACCACCCTGTGCCAACTTGGAAAACAAGGTCTCTTTCCAGGCAGGGTCAAACCCCCACAATTATTTCAGAATAGTATTTTATTTCTCAGAAGAGATCCTGATATAGTCCTGGAATACAGACTCAATATCCTGGCTTTAAAGTATTGTGTCATTGTAGGATATGCTAAAATATCAACTTAACTTCTGGTTGTGGGATATACTAAAATGCAGAATATCAACCTAACTTCAAAGTGAAGGAATTCCAAGACGACTTTGTTCTGGAATATCCAAAAACAATGAAATAGGCTTCTGACATCTGGAGGCTGCCAAGTGTATGGATCCTCTTGTATGTTTACCATTTCCTACTGCAGGTCATTCTGGCTGGGTCTCATGGGAACTGAACAAGACTGAGAGGATCACAGCTTAACCAATATAAGCTTTCTTATGTTGGCAGATGGCTGTCTTAAAGAATCAAACAGAGGTCCAGTTTTGTTCCTTAAAATCCTTTATCTGGGAAGGTGGCAAAATTACTCTAGAATGTAATGCATGACAAACATCTATTTTGATTAACTAGATGCCGCCTCAAACTAGCTGCCATATTTCAGTTTTCCACTGTGCACATGGCTTCATAGAGACCTCATATTTATCCATCTTTCCTGTACAGCTTTTGACTAGACAATTCTAAGCAAGCCATTTTCCTCTGCCATTCCTTGAGCCCTTTTAACACTTAATGAATCTTGAATTTATGGTCCCTGCTTTGGCACTTGAATCATATGCTTACACATTAATGGGGCTGGAAAGATACTATTTCCTTTAGTACGTGACTTTGAAAGGAGGGGGAAGGAAGCAAGACAAAAAATAATTTGTTCCATGAAGTAGATATTTCCAGCAGCCGTGGAAGATAAATATCTTGTCTGCTTCTGTACCTGAGAAGCTTGCCAAAAGAAGTGAGTGCCACTACCTGAACAGTTTTCTTCATAATCCTAAATCAGGTAATAATAGCACATTTCATTACAACTGGCAGAGCAGACAAACGAATAGCACTGTCTGCTTTTGCAGCAATGTTATCTATTTCTTCTGGGTCATTATCTTGGGCAAGAGCTGTGCTATTTTATCACTGCAGGTTTTTGGGTTTTTTTTAAGTACTATGAACTTGCCTTGTTCAGAGGTATCAGTGATACTATCAAAGGAAAACATGAATTCTGAGCCTTGATGTTAATTCTTGCCAGTTAATCCATTGTACTTATTTTATTTTGTTTTATTTTGGTATCTGGACTGAAAAACAGGGAAATATGTTTCCAGCAACTTTTAAATGTGAATTTCAGTTTCAGGGAAATGCTGCAAGAGGTCAAATGTGGACTTTAAAAAATTCTTAAGGCATTATCAGTATCAATATTCAGCATTTTTTTAAAGCATATTGCATTCCCTATCCATCCCCGTTTTGTGTCTGTTCCCTGTTTCACTTTAGCCAAAATAGAAATGAAAATAAAAGATGAGTATAACCTAGCACCTTTCTGCATAGACCTTTAATCCATATTAGGAGTCCATGGGTGTATCCAGACATGGGAATATTGCACATTCTGATGCATGGTTGGGGCGTGGGTATCACACCTAATACACGATACTTCACAACAGTGGCACATTATGCTGCCGCTACTTCAAATTTACCTACTGCAGAATGATGAGCACGCGCTTTGCAGGATCAGGTAAATTTGAAGTTCCCTCCCAGTCCAGACAGGATGGCAAGAACAGCAAATGAGAGCTGAGCCTGTAGCTCAGCTCCCATTGGCTGCCCCATCCCATGTGACGTGCACCTCACTGCGGACGCCACGGAAGTCTTGCAGCTGCCAAGGAGGAAGCTGTGGACCTGTGTTTTAGGTGGAGACAATGAGTCGTCACTTTACAGCCAATTAAGCTGCAATTTTTCTACGAACTCTGGATTTTTTTATGCTAGTCTGGAAGGGACCTATGATTGTACACATCTGGGTCACTATATCCACACATTAATGGAGATGACAGAGGTCCCACCCTGGCTTGTCCAGCTTCCTCCCTACAAGGCAGAGTAAGAGCCAGATCTCTGGTGGATCTGTTTAATTGCTGTATACTATTTAATCTATGTGTTCCAAGGTACTGGGAGGTAGGGATGTGCAAGAATGCATTTTTGGGATTTGATTTGATTTGAATCAAATATCCAAAAATTCAATTCGATTTGAATCTTTAAAATTCAAATTTAACCAATTTTGATTCAAATTAAGTGAATTCTAATTTTTTCATTTGAATTTTCAATTTGAATTTGCACTTATGAATGCCAACATTTGTATGTGCCTGTATGCATTGTTACACATTCCATATGCATCCGTAAACATCTGTATGCATCCTGTAGTTATTCTGTATGCAACCCGTTTTTGTCCCCTACGGATCCGTACAAATGTGTATGGATGGGGGAAGGATGCTTACTGTATATGCAAGTACACATCCTGCATGACTCCATACACATGCAAACGTCTGGATAATTCAAACAAATAGATCCAAAATCCAAAATTCATTTGAATTTTTAAATTTGAATGTATGAACATTTGATTCGAATTCAAACGTCAAAATTTGGATGAATTTTTGAATACCTTTGAATATTTGTGCACACCCCTAGTGGGAGGTGCTTTCCAACAGTGTGCCACAGTGCAACATTGAAATGCATACCCCACAGGCCTAAGGCTTTGTGACCACATTGCCTGGGAGATCTGGATCAGTGCCATCAGTGTAAACAGTGCTGATCCAACACGCTGTCCTGCAAGCTAGACCAGTGGGCCAGGCTAATCTGCATCGGCTAATCTGGATCACAGACAGGTAAGTGCAGAAAAGTACATACCTACCTCTCCAGGAAATTTGATTCCTCTGATGGATAACCTTGAAGTGTTTTCAGCTGTTTCTTTTAGGGGAGAATTCTTCTCAGCCTTTTGGCTAAGACCAAATATAGTATTTTTTTCTTATCAATTTTTAATATCTGTTATGCCATCTATTTGAGGACTCCATATTAAATGGATTTTTGGAAATTTATGTAAAAAAAGAAAAAAAGAAATTAGTTTAGGTTTTGTTTTGGCTAATATGTGGATGTCTACATTTTTGTTCTTCTTAAAAGTGTAAAATAAAACATATTTCAGCAGAATGGAGCAGGTTGAAGCATCCAGCGCCATCTTTGGCCACCTTCTGAGATTGTTGCACATGTATCCCAGGAGGAAAAACATCTTCTGGTCCACACCAGATAAAGCTATGGAAGATGTTGAAAGAAAATGAAGCAGGACATTGGTGCAAGAAGTTAAAGAACAGTTGATCAGTTGATGGATAAACGGTGGGAAGGGGAGAGAAAAGAGAAATAACGTGACAAGAAAGAAATATTGATTTATTGATTTAAGAATTTTATCCCACTCTTCACCAAAAAGTTCCTGGGAAGGTCACAATAATGATAATCTTGAAGGAGGAGGAGGAGGCTGACAAAGCTCCACAACACATCGCTCTATCACTCTTTAATCAGTAGATGTCTCCTCCGCACCCACCCAGTCCAAACTGTTTTTAACTGTTATAACTATTTGAAGTACCCAATTGTTGTTTGCAATTTCCTTCCCCTCTCAGCAGGAGAATAACTATTTTGGTTAGTTTTCCAGTGTCCCTGCTTTCCTCCTTATTGCCCATCCTGGGTCCCTATTAGGGAAGTGCACAAATATTCAAAACATTATAAATTCGATCGATTTCATTTGAATTTGAATTGAATGTCTATAAATTCGAATTTAAACATTCAAATGAATTTTGAACTTTTGAATCTATTAGTTTGGATTATCCAGACATTCATATGTGTATGGATATGTACATGATGCGTACTTGTCCTTAAGCATCTTTCCTGCATCTGTACTCATTTGTACGGATCCATACTGGATAAATATGGGATGTGTACGGATGTGTACAGATGCATATGGGCACATACAAACGTTGTCAACATTCATGTGTGCAAATTTGAATTGAAAACTTGCATGAAGAGATTCAAATGTATTCAATTCGAATCAAATGCAAATACATTCAAATTTTAAAGATTTGAATTTTTGGATATTCAATTCGAATCCCAAAAATTGCATTCTTGCACACCCATAGTTCCCATGTCAAAGAATTATGTCTAGCAAAGCATGAAGGACAAACCTTTTCACTCCCTGTGTTTGCAGCCATTCATGAACTGTTCCTTTCTAAGTGTGTGGCCCTAGGAAGCCACCTAGGGGCGTCTAATAGTAATGATGTATCTGAGGATCATCATCCTTCCTGATCCACAGCCTTGCCTGAACTGATTTCCAAGTGTACATGTTTGCCAATGAAACATTCATTTTCTCCACTGATATAACAATGTTTTTTGCATTGTTTTTTAACAAGTTCGCACAAGCAGCTACCATGAATTAAGAGGATTGGAATGGAACAAAAGCCTACACTCTTTTAAAACTTACACCAAGCAGTCCAAGGCCATAGCATCTGGTTCAGGAAAATATAAATTTTAGGGAGGAAGGTTGGAATTATGCAGGTGCTTCTGAGTGGAGTAAGAAATTAATAATTTACAAACCAAAAACTATAAAAACCTAAGAATTCATGGTGAAAAAAAAAAGAGAGAGAGAATTCAATGACATGGATAATTAGGAAAAGAACAGAAAATAAATCTGCAAGCATAATTACGCCTCTTGAAAAATCTGTGAAGAAGTCACAGTTGGAATGCTGTATATAATTCTCAGGAAGGATATCGTGGAAGGAGAAAAAGGACAGAAAAGGACAACCAGAATGATCATGCGGTTAGATCTCTTATCAGAGTAAGCTGCAACTCCTGGGCTGGTCAGCCTTGAAAGATGGTGTTTAATAATTTATAAAATAAATATAAAACAATGCACTGATTGAAAAAGGTGGATAGAGAAAACAACAGCCACCTCTGCCACACAGCACTAGAACCAGGGAACTACTCTAAGAAGCTAAGGGGCACTGATGAGAGGAAGTATTTTCTTAGGAACTTACTACCAGAGGGGGTGGAAGCAATTGGACAAATTCATGCAGGGAAAGTGGTATCAATGGCAGATACCATTGATACCTAAGTATCACTTCCTTAATTAGGATCACACTTTGGCTGTTTATGCACTAGGAATTAAAACCCCTTTAGGAACTCTTTAGGAACCTGATCAGTACCCGATTGGTACCTATCAGGAATGCCCTGTCCCCACACAAGACCCCTTTTGGACCCCATTAGGACCCCATCCTAAAAGGGGTGTCCCCATGAGTGCTGGCAAAATCCAGATTTAATGGGACCTTAAATCCAGATTGACTGCAGACCCCTTTAATGGTGTCCACAATCCAGTCTTCAGCCATGAAGTCTGAATTAGAAGATGCATGTCTGCATGACTTACTGGACTGATGGGGTCCAGAGGTGGTCTCAGCGGTCACCATTTGCAGGCTTCTTAGTTGCTGCATCAACAGCTATGAAGTCATGACTCTCAGCCATGCCCTGATGGACATTGGCACTGGCTAATCACACCACACCACCAGTGGCCCTTCCAGCTCTGGGCAAACAGAGTCCTGGGATGGGTGCCATGGCATCTGCATGGCACCTCTGTTTAGCACCCATTTCCATTGGGTGCTAGTGGGCCTATATGGACACATGAGGTCCCCACTGAGATGTGGATCTTTCTGGACCCAATTCCAAGGACGACACCATCTCAAAGATATGGATGATCTAAAACTGGATTTTAGAAGGTAAGTACAAAAACAGCCTTTGTTTAATATTGTCAGAGAGGGCCAGTGGGATATATGTCCTCACAGATCCACCATCACATGCATATCTGTGAGGCCCAGAAGTGTGCTACACAAAACCCTAATCTGTATTAAGGGCCTGTGCATAAAGGCCCAAAGACAGGCCAAGAAGCTCAATTAAGTTCCAAAGATAGGGGAAGCCCTCCTCCCTGCCTGTGTAATTGCAGTGAGAACATTCCCATTCACCATTCTGATGAGCAGTAAAATGTTATAATTTGGAGACAGGAGAATTGGATTTGTTTGCTGCAGTTTGACTGTTATGGCCATCCTTTAGGATGCAGATAGCACACTGTGGATTTAAGAAAAATGGATGCTTCTCTTAAAGCAAAGGGTGAAGGGTGCTATGTTTGAACGCCATTTCCCCTGTGAGCTGATGCAGCCTGTGTTTCAGTCAGAAAGCAGCATTCTGCAAAATTACATAGAGGCACATTTTTTTTGCAGTGGACTGCTTTGCACATCCCTTTTAAGGGGCAATAAAGGTAATATAAGACATTGATCATTTCTGTTCCATTGATTTCTGGACTTACAGGAAGATACCTAAAGCTTAGGCAGTTCATATATCTCATGAAAAAAGGGTTAAAACTCCATCATGCAATTGACTGGAGGGTTTTACTTCCTTTGTTACATTTCTGATTGAATGTACGAAATGACACAAACTGAAAATCAGGCTAACAGCAGTTGACACATGATGCCTTAGGTTCACTGAAAATTTTGCTGACCCTCCTCTTCATAAAAGTAGGAACGAGAAATTATCTTTGTGAAAAATATGCACCTTTAATGTTTAACATTCCATCCAATACATTTTTCAGCTTTTCTGTAATTGCGCAGAGTAACAAAATAACTGTAAAAATATGCAAGGCAGATGATCCAACAGTGTGGATTAACATATGGTTTGAAATCATGTAGTATCTTTGGAACAATTATATCTCTAAGTAAAGGTATTTATTCCATGCATTGTCACTTCATGTGTTGTCAGGAGTGTTTAATACTTACCCCTTACCAAATTCCTTGCCTTCAGTTGCTTTTTTTTTTCTTGCTGAACAAAATAAAATGAAACAGCTTTAATAAAATATTGCCTTGAACGAATCGGGTTGGAGCTTTTTGCCTCTATTGATTGAAATCTGATCCATGAATTTCATTCAGAGATCATGAGATCTCAGTGTAAAGAGTCCCTACCTCTTCACAAGCTCTCTGTTGTTAGTGGTCACTCCCAAAAAGGACTGGATAATAGGAATGTGCACAAATATTCAAACGCATTTGAAATTTGATTGAATCAATTGAATTTTGACATTTGAATTTGAATTGAATGTCCTTAAATTTGAATTTAAAGTTTTGATTCAAATTTTGGATCTATTTGTTTGAATTATTTGGACATTTGCATGTGTACGAGTTTATTTAAAAGATGCGGATGGAATCGGACATTTGGGTGTTCAATTCGGTTTGAATAGAAGGTCAGAAAAAAAAACATTCATGCACATCTCTGTTAGTTTCACTTTTTCAGGATTCCTGCTTGACTATATCAGTTCCAGCATAAGCAGAAAGAAAAGGACTAAATTTCCTGTTTTATAGAAGCATCTTATAACATTTGCTTTATTTGTTCTCTCTGCAACCATAAGTTGTGATCATTAGTTAATACCTGGACATCTGATAAATTTTAAAGAAATTTGCAGAACAGGAAAGCAAAAATGATTTTGTCTTCTGGCATTCACACTGCACTTAAGATGCCCTCTTTGTATCTTTCCCATCATTGCCAAAACCCTATTTTAAATTTCTCTCCTTTACTTACGTATCTCACACACATCCTATATTCATCCCATTTTCATTCTGTATGTATCCACATGGATGCATACAGGGCGTGTACAGATACACGCAGGATGCATATTTATCCATACCACCATACGAATGTCCAAACTATTCTTTCAAATGTTTGAAGCATTTGTATTTGTACGAATACTAAAGTATGAATGTCCAGACATTCTATTTGTTTACAAATATCTGAATTCACCCAAATAACAAATAGTACAAATATTCGCACACATCCCTACTGTAAGCATGACAAGAAAGTTTCATTGCAGTAGGTGTAAGTTTTAAAGACAATATGGTATAGAGACAAAATAAATATTGAGCAGTTATAATGCAACAAATTGTTGAAAGGGAGGCAGGCACCACCCTGGATGAAGCTCAGGCTTCAATAGAAACCTGGGGTGTGGCGACCTGGATCGACCCCTCCCTTCTTGCCCTCCACAGATGTGCACAGAAAGGAAGTGGCTGGCAGGCACCATGGCCCACCCCTAGTTATGATAGGGCTGTATGCCAACCAGTATCCCCAACCCACGGGCATCCTGCTTTATATGTCTGTAAGACAGATTCCCCCAAAGCAGCAGCATATACTGTTGTAAACCAAACACTCAAAGTTGATAATTACGACAAGTAAAACAAGAAGTAAGGGTTGTAAATAACTTAAATGTTCCAAATTTTTTTGAAAAGATGGTTATTGTCAATAATATAAAATCCTGTTCCCTATAAGGAGCTCTACCGTAAGCTAGCAGAGGTTTGCCAAGCCTTACAGCAAGCCCTTCCAATCCTTAGTCCTTCCCTCTGAGATTCCCTGTACCATTCAGGGAGATAAATACCCCTTAATAATAGAAGTAGGCTCAAGGCAGCATTGTTTGCCATGCTGGACCCTGCTGCATTCTGGCTCCAAGTGAAAGGGTCCATCCACGCGCCCACCTGTCAGTGGGTGTGCGCTGTGATCTTCCCCTACTCAAGAGGCAAGACCTCTCTTCCACCTTCTTCCCTCTACCCCAAGAGAAAGAGGCCTAGAAGACATGAGGGTCTTCTAGGCCTCCCTGATCCCTCTCTGCTAAAGCCACAAGATGAGAGACACTGGGAAGGCTGGGCTGCTGCTTTTTATAGTCCGTGATCCAGCTGTTCCCATTGGTCACTTTTTGGTGGGATTGTGAGGCTCCTCCTGCTGTTCCACCTCCACTGTCACTCAGGCTGCTGAAAAGCCTGCAAAACAGCTGCACAGCTGCAGCCTGTCTCTTTGAATGTTACATGGGGCCTATTCACATTTAGGCCTCTGGTATGTAATTAGGACAGCTCTGGTAGAGAAACCAGAGGTGTCCTAATTGCATACCAGAGGCCTAAGTGCGAATAGGCCCCAGTTCTCTAGCAGAGTGATATTACAGATATTTTAAATGATGAATGTATTCATTATTTCACCCGTGGTTGTTTTCTGAAGTGGGTCAAACACACTGCATGCACACTGCTAAATCTGAAGGATGTGGTAAACCCAACACACACACACATATAAGACAACAAATTAATTTCATATATATATGAGCAAATGCAAGGATGCATAGGTTAGAAACTCAGCTTGAATTGAAAGCCTTATTTTGGAATTTCCTTACTTTCTTAAGCTAAAAGTCAAACCATTAGATCGACATTAATATTTTTTCTCTATTAATATATTTTATGAATGGCAGTTAAAGGGTGAGGGTGAGAAGAGCTCAAAGGGAAAACCTTTAAAACTGCATTTGGAAAGCCTTGGCTGGGAATTAGGCATGGCTGGAAAATTTCCAATAAAACCATTTGCTGATTTGCTTTCTTTGAAATCAGCATATTTATCAGAATGAAAGATGATTTGAAAGGCATGCACTTTGGGGTAAAAGCTAGGAGGCAAAACTTATTATGCGTCACAATGAGAAAGGTCAAGGGATCTTAGACTGACCTTTAATGGCTCTGGTCTGGGCCTTTTCAGGAAGGCAGTGTAGTTTGACCAAAGGACAGGAGAATATTGTAGGTTTGAAAAGAAGCAACACTCAGTTCCAAAATGGAGTACAGATGGAAGCAAAAGGAAAGATAACAATGCAAAGAAGAACAACTTGACACTAGGGACAGGCATGAATATTTATAACATTCAAAATTCAGCCGAATTCAGGTATTTGTATTTGAACTGAATGTTGGCACATTCAAAGACTGACATTCAAATTTGAATGGAATGTTTTGATACATTTGTATGAAGCTTCATATGGGATTCATATGAGATTCATATACTATTTGTATGCATTTGTATGGGATCTGTATGTTATTTGTATGCATTCCTTTGGGACTGAACATTTGTATCAAAATATGAATCCTACCCTATTCGAATAGGGATGTGCATGAATATTTGTAGTATTTGTTATTCATACGGATTTGTACAAATTCAGAAATTTTCACACAAATGAATGTTACAATATTTGTACATTGACATTCGTCTTTTGCACACAGGCAGTCTGTAACTTGAGAGAGGGGAAAAAAGTGTCCTTTTAAATTTCAGGCTTGTCCTTTCACACAAACATAGAGTCATTCTTGCTATATTCAGGCTTTTCCACATTTCATGGTCAGCCTTTAGCTTCATTCCAATTATGCCAATTATAAAGCCAAATTCACAAATCAAAACCCTGTATATTTCAAATTCAGGTTTTGCAGTCAAAACTTATTATAATATATGTGTACCCTAACCCTAATCCCTGTCGTACATTGATATTTTTTAAAAAATAAATAAGTAATGATTTGAAGCAAGGTCTGGGTTAAAATAAATGTTGACAAATCAGAAATAATAGGCCTTTTCGCACTACAGCTGAATGGCTGTAGTGCAGTAAGGCTAGGACATGCAAAGATGGATTCCCCATTCACACCTAGGTTCCCATGTGTCTTTTACCCTGCGTGTCCTAGCCTGAAAAGGTTGGCATGGGGGGTGCCCTTCCCAGGCCTGCTGCCATTGGGCCGTGTTGGCCCAATGGCTGGCAGGCTGGTCCTGGGGTCTCGAGGGCTGTAGCTGACCCAATCCAGTTGGCTGCAGCCTACAGGGACCCCCTGGGCACCCTTACCCACCCAGGGGACCACCCCACCCCAGACGTGCATGCATAATTTACCTGGTCACCACCTGGGACCGGGCTGGCAAGCCCCATGGGCGGGCTTACAAAGTCTGATCGGCAGCACTCTGTGCCTGTGCGCGCCATGTCCTACAATTGGTCAGTGGCGTGTGCCTGTGCAGAACTCCTGGTTTGATCCCAGGCATTCTGTGCAGATGTGCGTCATTGACCAATCACAGTGCACGCAGGTGCAGAATGCCACAGATTGGACTCTGCAAGCCCTGCCCATGGGCCTTGCCAGTCCAGTCATACATGCACCTCTGGGGGGTGTCTTGGGCCCCTGGTTGTGTGGGGTGCCCAGGGGGCCTCTATGGGGTACAGCTACCTCAATTGAGGCACCTGCCTCCCACAGAGGCCAAAGACACCACCAGACTGGTCTCGCCCTACCCTTGAAAGGGGTGTAGTGAGACCGAACCAAGGATGTCCCTGTGTCCTTCCAACTGCTGACGTCCCAATTAGACTGCAGCAGCAAGCAGTGAACCCCTAGGTGCCCACCTGCACCCAGAGGTTCACACCGCCCCCCAAACCTGTGTGATTGCTTACCTTGTTGGCCCTTGGGTCCGATGTCCATGCAGCCTGGCAGAGCAATCTGCCACTCTGTGCGCAGGTGTGCACTCTGATAGCTTGCCCCCATGCTGACCTGACATGCTGAGCAGGTCAGTGTGGAGTCGATCTGTGGGAGCGTACACCTGCACACAGAGTTAAACAATAAATAATATTATATACCGAAGGGCTGAGGAAAAAAATATGGTACATTCATGTACCAAATTAGAACAGGTACTTAAAACAAAGACAGAGTGTGGAAAAAGTATAGAAGGAAGGTCATATAGATTATTATTAAAATAATATCAATACATTCTATGAAATGAAATTAACTTGTGAAAGATGGACTTTAATATTGGCATAAAGGGGCTAAAGAAATAGATCAGGGATATAAGACTGCTAACATACACTAAATTAAAAGAATTACAAGTCAAATTGTTAGGCAGGTGGTATCACACCCCTGTCATTAGCACATATGATGTGAAATCTATTACCAAGTTGTCGGCATGGGTGTGGGAGGCAAGGTACATATATAAAACACACCAGGGGTGGGATTCTGAGAAAATGAAATATTTAATTGTAGCAGAATCAAAGTTTTTTTTGAATACAGGTTAACTGCAAAAAATGTGTTTAAGTCCATTGAAAAATGTCTTACAAATAGACAAAAAATATGATGAAGCAAGCAATAAGGACAGATCAGACAGTTACAGCTAAATGATGGAAAAACACGCATACAGTACTGTTATTTAAAGGAATTTGTGGGGTGTTTTTGTATTTAAGGGAAGATTGATATGTTTAAGGTACACAGTTGAGGTTGATTAGGAAAAGAGGTAGAAGAAAATTATAGATTTTATAGATTTTAGTTTGCAGCTAGGTAGTGGGCGGCTGATCGATAAGAGACCAGATATTTATTTATTGTTATGAGAAACAATAAATAGAAGAAAATCCATTCTAAAGAGTGACAGGGTAAGGTAGGCAGTACTCTCACAAATGTGCTTTCCTGTGTGATTTTTCTTGTTATACGCATGTTTATTTTTGTAATGATTGATGCTGTATTTATTTAGTTTATGCTGGTGTATTAAATATGGAAAAAATTTAATAAAAAAGAGAAACATTGCCACATTAGGACTCTAATCAGTGTAACTAGATATGAATATATTGAATTCCACAAATCTTTCATTCATTGGCAAATTTTACATGAACATCATCCGCCATCTTGTGCATACTGAATGTACTTCCTTGTAATGCCTGAGATGTTATCCGTATGAGGCAATATTAAGAATCCCTCTCAGCAAATAAATAAATGGATATGTAGGTAATATATGACTAGCAGATATGATCATGAATAAGCTGTTGTTGCAAAAGCTAACAAAAAGAAATGTATACAGAGACTATTTTGTTAGATACCAGGGAAAATAAAAATATGTAGAAGTAAATCTTGTCAGTCCATGTAGTTAAGGTAAGTGCAACACTGTATAAAATTTAAAGTTCCTATCTATGTACCTAAAGATCCCTATCCAAAAGGAAAATAGATAAGGAGAGGGCAAGTATCTGAGTGTCACTGATCAAACACATGTTCTTGGACAATTTTGTGACTACGGTACTTGTGTGGGCAAAATAAA
Source organism: Aspidoscelis tigris stejnegeri (assembly GCA_023333525.1). NCBI lineage: Eukaryota > Metazoa > Chordata > Lepidosauria > Squamata > Teiidae > Aspidoscelis > Aspidoscelis tigris. The sequence continues at coordinate 11,594,525 of JALMGA010000006.1, read as the reverse complement.
TAAATAAATAAATAAATAAATAAATAAATAAATAAATAAATAAATAAATAAATAACTTGGAAGAAATGAAGATTAGGGACATTAGGGCATGAACAGTGGTGACTGGCAGACATGAACACAATGGAAATGCTAAGCACACAGTGATTCACCATTGATACTCCTATGATGTGGCAATTAGGCAATTGGATCAAGGGAGAAGAAGAAGAGTTGGGTTTCCTACCCCACTTTTCTCACCTTTTTAAGGCAACTCAAAGTGGCTGACAAAGCTTCTATTCATCTCCCCACAACAGACACCCTGTGAGCTAGGTGGGCCTGTGAGAACTCAGAAGAGACCTCTCACAGAAGGTCACCCAGCTGGCTTCATGGAATTGAACCTGGTATTCCCAGATAAGAGTGCGGCTCCCTAACAACTAGAGCAAACTGGCTCACATGAAGACATGGAAGATCTGTTCAGGTCTTCAGCAGTACCCATTGGCCCTGGAAACAGATAACTCAGTTAATGATGGCCAAGAATAAAGCTGAATATTGCCTACATCCATCACAGCGCATTCCTCATTTTATTTCAGATATTTGTTCACATGGTACTCTTATGGTGTTGTAGATGTCCCATGAGAGTGGAGGGGAGGTGGAGGAGAAATAGCAGGTTTCTTGCTGAAGAAAATGGCCCTGCACATGCAGGGCTGAAAGCGGGGCAAAAAATGGCCACTACACACATATAGGGCCAGTGGACACACGCTTCTGGGCATTTCACACCATTAAAATACATGGAAGACATATCAATCATAACATTCACCCCACAACGTGTGGCTGTGGTCACACTTAGGCTATGATCCCACTTGTGTTCCCTTTTTTTTTTTTGTTAATTCTGTTTTAAAAAGTCGAGCACGGCAGCAGCAGCTGCGGTGGCCAAAAGGGAAGGGGGAAGAGTCCGGCTCTCTAACCACTAGACCAAACTTCACACAATATTTTACAATATTTTCAGTAACTTGAGTTCTATACGTAGAGATTCCTGCACAAACTGATTTTTAGCCTTGAGTTCTGTGCATGAAAAAGGTATAAATATGTTTTCCTAATTTATGCATAATCACAGAATATGTTGGTGAGTAAATATACAGTTTACATATTAATATGCAGCTTTGCAACTCTGATTGGTGAACCGTGATTATCTTCCATTACCATTTTTATCACCTTCCAATGCATGAGATTATAAAGTGTACACAGAGCATCAATACATGTTTACAGTGGTATCCAAACACAACAGATCCTGTTGGCCCTTACCTTATCAGAATGGTTCTGGACTCTCCGCCAGGGGAGGTTTGTCCACACTATGTGCCACCACTGGAGAGAACAGGCAATTTCTCCAGCTGCCCCAATCTTCCATAGCTGTATTAGACAAGTAAAAACATGTGCACAGCTTCACTGGGAGCAGATAGTGAGCTCCCAGACACAGTGTTCACAGACTCTTACAGTTGCACATGGTTTGAAGTGGCAGGGCAGTTGTGGCAATGACCAGGTGCATGGGCCAGACCATCCACACTCAGATTGCTGGTAGTTCAGCTGGGGAGTACACCAGCACTTTAAATGTGGATGGTTCCCTCTGTGCTGGATGCTTCCTTGGGATGGTATAATAAGCAAAGTACAACCAAGCCCATGGTTTCTAACCAATTATAGTTCCATTTTCCTCCCTAGCAAGTGTTAGCACTGGTTTATTGTCTGTCCAGTGATGACTCTGAATCCAACACCTCTTTTACTTGTGAAAGGATAATTAATATAATGTAGGCCTGGCATAAAAATCACTAATGTTCTTGACCCAAGAGAAGGGGAAAGGCAACAAAATATCATCCTAATATTGCTTGGATCATCTCCCTCCTCTGGAGGAGGGAGGGAAGGGAAGGGAAGTCTTCTTGTTGATCTGCTGCTTGATTGCTCAATTAACTATTTGCCTTCCATTAATAAGGTAGTATCTAGATTAGCAGAATAAAATCTGCTGTTGAGGGGGGGGGAGTGCACTTTACCTTCTGCAAAGCCACAAATGCACCATATGGACTTTAGCAGTCTGCCCTCAGCTTTCTCAGAGAAAGCTGCAATTCTTCTGTGTTGCATGTGGTAAGGCAGGCATCACTTGGGACGGTGCAGCCAATGGGAGCTGAGCTGTAGGCTCGGCCCTTGTTGGCTGTTTCAAATTTCCCTGGTACTGCAGAGTGTTCATCGTTCTGTAGTAGCGGCGGCATAATGCACTGCCGCTGTGCAGTATCGAGCATCAGGTGTGATGGCCATGCCCCGACTGCGCATCATAATGTGCAGTATCTGTACGGCTGGACACACCCTAAGACACTACATGCTGTCCCATGGAACATGTTGACTCTAGTCATATCTATAGAGAGGCAAACAGAATGCCCTCTTTTCTCCTAGTCTTCCAGCTGAGTCCCTCATTCTGCAATTGTTGTTACACTAACCCTTCCCTCCCCCCTCCCCCCAGCCACTCCACACATTTAAAATTACACTCTTCTGGAAGATTTTCTTGCATACTGATGATACAAAACTAGTATCTGAGGGCTAAGAAGCTTACTGGAGCTTTACGCCCAGTATGCCTGATTTTGCTTTCGCCGTTTTCCTGTTCAGCCCATTAAAAGCAAGAGGGAAAGGCAAAACACAATTAATTCACTTTCAGCACTTTCAACAACACCAACTGCTGTGAGAGCAACAGCAAACCAAACAACAGAAGTTTCAATTTGTGCTTCTACATTTCTTAGACTCTCTTCCAGCTTCCTTAGTTCTTCAAGTGAGATATGAACTGCGTGATTGCTTCAGCCTGCAGGTATGAAGGCAGTTGCTTTGGAATTCTCAGTGTGTCTCTAAGCTTCTCCTTTAGGAATAGGGTGTTTTAAGCACAAATGTAGCGTGGTTGCGTATTATGAAAGGGATTAAAAATAAGGTTAGGGAGTCTGTGCCAAGAGCAAAGTAGGACTATACAAAAGTGAAACACCTGTAGTACAAAGATCTGTGATCTCATATTACTGCTGGTAGTACCGTCCAAAGTTTGCAGCCTGTTCCCTTGCACTAATGGCTCTAAAGTTGGAAATGGTTATGTAGCCTGTAGCCCTGACAGCAAGAAAAATAAAAATAAAAAGAGAGACATCCAAGATACCAATTCACTTGAGAAAGATCTGGACTACTTGCACTCAGTTTATTACATACATATTTCTCAAGTCAGTGGTGTTGCAGCAACTAATAAACAGGAGAGCAGTAATTACAATCTATATTTAATAGAATCTGCTTGCTTGTGTGGTGTCCTTTTCCATGTCAATTTAGCATACTGTCTAGAGAAACTGGAAAAAAACATACTATCAAATAAAGCACAAAGACCTTTCTGCACATGCACTTAGGCACTTCCTCCACTGATACTATTCTGGATTATATCTTGGAATAGGGACTTGCCATCCACATACTAATGCAGACTGTGACAGGGCCTGTACAGAGTTACTACATCCTGCATTAGCATGGGGTTGGCAGGTCCCTATTTTGAGATATAATCTGGAATAAGGCCCAGTGCAGACAGGTCCTTAGTGTGGTATAAGAAAGGGTCTAGGGTAGGACGTGAAAGAATATTCAAGATATTTGTTATTCGATTGAATTTGGCCAAATTTGGACATTTGAACTCAAATTGAATGTCCAGACATTTGTTTTTTAGTATTCAAATGAATATGAATGTTTCAAATTATTCATACAAATAATTCAGACATTTGTATGTGTACAGATACATATGCATTGCATACGTATCAGTACACAACTTATTTGTATCCATACACATCTGTACAGATATGTATGGGATGAAAACAGGATGCATATAAGATAAAAACAGGATGCGTACGAGATGCGTACAAGATTTGCACCATCAAATACATATTGAATATTAATACAAATAGATATGAATGTATTTGAATCAGTTCGAATTTCAATACATTCGAGGTGTTTTCTAATTGTAAGAATTTGGATATTTGAATATTCAATTTGAATCTAATCAAATGCCAAAAGAAAAAAAATGTGCACATCCCTAGTTTAGGGGGTCTCTCTTCTATATGCTGGTGCAGGATATGGGAGATCTCTCTCTTACTCCCGGAATGCCCTAGTATCCACAAAGGATGGAGCATAGACTGAGCTAGGGTGTCCAAATATCATCGTACTCTGGATTACTTGTAGGTCTTGAGGTGGCGTTCTATAGGAGCACTGAGAATGATATACAACACCATTCCCAAACAAGATGTCTGTGAAAGTACTGTGGTAATTGTACTACCTTGAATATCACATTCAGATAAAAGTAAGCATGTAAGTAAATAAGTAAATATTTAAGTAAGTAAATAAGTAAATAAATAAGGAAGGAAGGAAGGAAGGAAGGAAGGAAGGAAGGAAGGAAGGAAGGAAGGAAGGATGACTAACTGATTGACTGACTAATTGACTTCGTTCTCCCAGCAAACAATTCCTATTGGAATTTCATTGTTTAGGCTCCTCAGATGAATCATCTTGCATCACCATAACTTTCTTCTTTATGTATTTATTAACTGCCATTGCCTTTCACCAATATCCTATATCTTCATCTTATTTTTTACTTTCATAAGTCCTCCATTCCTATTATACATATCCCACATTCTAACATATCCCTCCTGTTTTAATTTTTGTAATGCTTTATCTATAACTTGATCTGCCATCATATTAATACACTTTATCAAATAATTTTTTGAAAGATCAGGTAATTTTTACCATTTTTACATTGCTGATCACTAGAGTTTAATAGACTGCCAGTATTTACCTTTTTTCTATCTATTTTGCTTTGCATAATCAAATCATACATATATTAGAGAATACCTTCTCTATTTTTTTACCCAACCCGTTTCTTCTTTATGATCCTTATATTCCAGCTCAATCATTTTTAATATTTGAAAGACATCAGTATATATTTTCTAACTTCCTGCTTTCCATCCTCCATCTTCCTGGTGTGTCTAGATATTCTGCCTGACCTTCTACTTTTCTTGTTATTGGAGATCCAATCTTAATTTTATTTCACTTAACAGATCACCTTTATATGAACTGCCTCCAGTATAGTCTAAAATAGATACAATGACCAGGTGATTACCATAATCTTAATAGTTAAAATATCCCAATATTTCTTAGGCCATTTTTCAGTCATCTTATTTATCTTTTTCCATGTTTGATTATAATTCCATGGCACCATATTTATAATATTTTTCATAATGTAAACTACCAGGTATTTCATTTTCTTCACTCATTTTAATCCTGTGTTTCTTCCTATTATCTTTTGTCCCGTCCCACCGCAATTCATGTTTATAAGCACCATCTCTGATTTAGCTACATTTATTTTAGGTTCTGATATCATTTCTAATTTAATTGTTACAACATCTACAGAGGTTCTCTGGTCACTAAAAAGGTATTGTCTGCATAAATGCTAATTTTTGTATTCATTTTATCTATTTTACATCCATTTGAATCAATTAAGCATACCACATTTTCAACTGGTGGCCAATTTATTATCTTTTAAATCTTATACTGAAAGAGATAGCCTTACAAATAGTTTCTGTTCAAATTTACAAATGAACTAAAACAATAGTTTAGAACAATGCATATAATACAATACAATACAAATAACCTAGTGGCATATTAGATTGACACTTTATAGATGACTAGCTATGCCAGTATCTGTAAAACGTGAATGGTTCTAATTAATTTCATTGTATTCTTCTCTGGAGAGAACTCACCACACAGGGCAATCAGCAATCAATTTAATAGTTCAATTTATCTACAGTTATATAAGGACCAATTAAACAGAGCAACCAAATGCCTACATTAGGGTCAGCAATACTGGCACATATTTTGTAAAATACCAGGCTAACAAGACACAGCCATGTAAACAACATTAGATTGGTGCTGCTGGTTCATTCATACCAGAGTTTACTCTCTATGTTCACTTAAGTATTTAAAACATCCTTTACAAAAATGTTTTTTAAAATAATCGCATTGTTACCATAACATGGTAATAAAACATATTAACAAAGAGATCTGAGAAAGTGGGGCCATAACATGGAGGAGAGGCAACTTCAAAACCAAAGATCTGAATGGTTCCAGCCTTTTCTCCTATTCCAGGACAGCTGTTATAGTGATTCCAAAGACTGGGTAATCTTTGGGGCCAGCTTCCAGATTCTCCAATGGTTAGGAACTAAGGTTTAAGGCAGAGGTGTCAAACTCAATTTTGCAGAGGGCCGGATTAAAAAAAAAAGTACTGTCAGGGCCAGGGGGCATGGCCGGGGCCGTGACCGGGGGCATGGCTAGGGCACAGAGGAGGGGCTGGGGTGTGGCCGGGGGCGTGACCGGGGGTGTGGCTAGGGCACAGAGGAGGGGCTGGGGTGTGGCCAGGGGTGTGGCCGGGGTGTGGCTAGGGCACAGAGGAGGGTCTGGCTGTCCATGGTGGCGCCCGCGCACTCGGGCAGTGGAGGGTCCCGCCGCACACTCCCTCGCCTCGCCTCGCCTCACCTCCTTCGCGCCCAAGGAGTACAGTGACGGCGGGGGCGGTGGGGGTGTGGTGGTGGGTGGCGGCGGCTGCCGCCGCGGACAGCAACCATAGGCTGTATTAATACAGCCCGCAGGCCGCATCCGGCCCACAGGCCGTATCTTTGACATGCCTGGTTTAAGGTGAATGTCCCAGACTATAATTTCCACAATCATTAGCAGACCAAACATGAATCCTTCCATCTAGAAGCACAGCCTCATGGTGAAGATGCTTTTAAGTGGACCGTGGGATCTGGTTACACATAGGGATGTGTATGAATTTTCATAATATTTGAAATTTGGCCAGATTTGGACATTTGAACTCAAATTGAATGTTATGATATTCGTATGCTAACGTTCAAATGGATACGAATGTTTCCGGACATTTGTACAAATAGTCTGAACTTTCATTAAACTAGAGAAATATATCAGATATGTATCTATTCATATCAGATACATATCTGTTCATAGCAGATACATATTGAATGTTCGTACAAATACATACAAATAGATTCATATCAAGCAGAATTTTAACACATTTGAATGTGTTCTTTTTGTACGAATACAAGTTTTTGAACATTTGATTTGTTTCAGATTGAATGCCCCCAAAACATTCATGCACATCCCTAGTTACACATCTGGCATGATCCAGGAAGACCATGTGGATGGTACAAATTTCCTGATTGTATGCAGTAAAGGTACCTGACATTCATCAGGGAGGAGGCTATTCATAGTCTGTGGGCTACCACTAATAAGGCCCTATCCTTCATATCCATGGGTTTTTGCTTTAACTAGATCCAACAGTTTATTGAACAGTTTAAAATTTGATTTAAAGTAGTTAAGCTTGTTTGACCTGGTTCAAGTTAAAACCGAATTTGCTGTGGCTTGGGTTTATTCCAACTGAACCACTGAATTTAAGTTTGTGTACATCTCCAGTTAGGAACTGAATAATAATAATGGGTGTTTTCCCACTGTCAGAAAGTACCCATTTTTGAACCCATTAAGGACCCATTTGGGTGTGAGCCGGATGATCCCATTTCCACCATGGCACCCATTTGGGACCCAATTGTTTCCACTGCTGTTGGGAAAATCTGGATCAAATGGGTACTTTCTGGCTTTTAATCTGGATTTTCTGTAGACCCCATTAATGGGGTCTACAATGGGGTCTTCAGGCAGAAAATCCAGATTAAAGGGAGCCTGTTTCCATGCTTGTGTGGCAATGGGGTCTAGAGGAGGCTAGGGGGAGGGGCACCCATGGGGGGTGCCCCAAAACCTAAGCTTCAAAGTCATTTCGAAGTCACTTCGAAGCCTGGGCAAAATAGTCTGTGCTGATCTTCAGAGTGAACTTCAAAGCGACTCCAAAGTGACTCCAAAGTGACTCCGAAGTCACTTCGAAGTTCACTCCGAAGATCAGCACAGACTTCAATGGAGCTATTTTGCACAGACTTTGAAGTGACTTTGAAGTGACTTCGGAGCTGCTTTGCAGATTGCACCCCCTGTCCCCCCAAACACCTGGGGTGACAGGCAGACCCCTCGTGGGTACATCTGGATTTCCAAATGGGTGCTCCAGTGTTTCCACAGCAGGGAGGCTATCACCCATTGCTATTGGGTACTAGACCCCCCATGGAAACACATTGGGTACTTCCCTTAATACAGATCTACTAGATCCGGATTAAGGAATGTACCCATTCCTTAGATCCGGATCATCTTAGATCCAGATTAAAGGAGCGCGATGGAAAAACACCCATTAATAATAAAACTTCTGCAAACAAAAATATATTTCACTTGTGATCAAAAACCCCTCTTCATTGGAAGAAACCAAGCTGATTGTCTCTCTGTTCTTCTACATGATATACATAAATTCACTCTGATTTCATATAATTTTTATATAATCATCAGACATTTTATCACTTTAAAAAAGCAAAACAAGCACAACAAACAAACACCTGCCCACTTTAATTTCATTCTTTGTTCAGGATGGTGATTATATTTTCAGTCTGCATGTTTCTCAGAAAGAGTCCTAATCCAACTGTGCTTTGATTTGAAAAATGGTCACTTGTGTTGTGCATCAAAATCAAAATGTGACTTTCTTTGTATAACATGCACTTTGATGACTTGTTTATACATGTGAATATATATTAGATGGTAACATTCGAATTTACCTTATACTGTGGTGCAAGTGTTGCTGATTCCACAGTAGGTAAATTTGCAGTACTGGTATCATCAAATGCTACAGCTACACAGGATTGGGTGCCACCTTGCAGCTGTCTTAAGTCTGGGCACACCCATAGACAGTATGATTATATGTATTTCAGGGAGGAAATAGTCCACTCATTTTCAGTAAGCATATCTAGCATGGGAGTCACAACACATACAATAGCAACCCTGTGTCCCTTAGTTTGGTCTAGTGGTTAGGGAGCCAGCCTCTTATCTGGGAATACCAGGTTCGATTCCGCCCTCCCCCATGAAGCCAGCTGGGTGACCTTGAGCTAGTCACAGCTCTCTTCTGAACTCTCACAGCCCCACCTACCTGTTCTGTTGTGGGGAGAAGAATAGAAAAGCTTTGACAGCTACTTTGAGTCCCCTTAAATGGGTGAGAAAAGTGGGGTAGAAAAGCCAACTCTTCTTCTTCCTTTATAACATTTAGTTGCACCCTAGAATGTGTAAATAACAGAACACTTTTCTTTTACCATCTGTCATGAAATGAAAGGCTGCTTCTACCCAGGGACTTTTCAGTTTATGTTATGATAATCAAATCTGGTGTCCAGTTAGAAAGGAAAAAAGGACCCTCACATTTTATTTTATTTTTTTTCTGAAAAAGATAGTTCAGGTATCATGATGAAAAATCATTGTTTTAACATTGCCAAGTGAAGATGCAGGGGTCATCCTTTCTATCTAACCATTCTGTCTTCAAGGATGGTTCACACTCTTAACTTTCCAATCCACTAAGGTTAAGTTCAGGGACAGGGTGGCCTTATCATCCCAAGTAAAAGGGCACATGTGGTGTGGACAGTCCATCCCAGATCGTCCCAATTGCCATAGCTGTGGCTGGGGTGACGTCTATTGCAAGCTTGGTCTGCCATGGTCGTCACAATGTGACATGTGACTGAGAACATACTGAATGCTCTAAATCAAGCTGTGGAGACATTGTTACTTCTCCGCAGCTACAGAGGCTCAGCGAGATCCAGGATGCTCCAGGATGCTCTGGGATGGAGGTGGCAGCTTGGCATGCAGGTGGAGAATCCTGGAACACCTTGATCAGTGCTGCAAATGTAAGTACGAAGTAAGTTCCATCCTGAAGCCTTCCTGCACTTAGGTGATTAAGCTGCCATGAACGAAGCCTGGTAAAAGTTGGACCATTTGCACTTCTCATAAGGAAAGGTTCCCCAAAGCATCCATTATTTACTAAAAGTGCAAATGATCTTCCAGTTTACCAGCCTGCACCACTGTGTCCGAAGCCGGATGTTCCACCTCCTTGCTGCTGTGATTGGTCATTCTGTGACATACTTGGATGCCATTGCAGAGGAGCATGTTTAAGAAGAGGGATGTATTGTAGCTGATCACGTCAGCACCCATGATTGAATGTGCAGCACCCACTACTCAGTTGCTGATCAAACTCCCCTCTCATGACTTAATTGCCAGATGCCGATCAATCACAGCTGCCAATGCCACCTCCTTCACCCACCAACTGCAGGGAACCAGAAGAAGAGCGAACGGTCATGCCGATGGACATTTTGGTCAATGCTGGTAAAGGTGTGGAGCATAATTTAGTGCTCCACACCTAATCAAAAATTAGTGAGTTTCTAGGGAGGCAGAACATGCTTGGAGGCTTTAACAGCCTACTCAGAGTGTAGGTGTTCTTCACCAGAAGTTCACAAATTGTTGACTACCGGCTAAGTGTGAATAGGCCTCAGGTTTGCAAAGAGTTTGTGAAAACATCAATAATAGTTTGCTTTCTTGTGTATTTGGCCCATATTCTTTTCCTCCCAGTTATTGGAGACTGAGGAAAGATCTGTGCAAGAGTGAATTTGGTGCTTTTAGGACTTGTATATACGTGTTCTAACTATGCAAACGGAAAGTGTGCAGCTCAGGTACACACCAACTCCCAGACATGCTAACATCAATGCCAAGACATTAATATTCTCTAGCGGCAAAGTTTGTGATTGGGAGCATTTAATGGAGTTCAGAAAATGGCACTGGAAGTTTACCACCTCCTGTGATTTACTAGCAGAATGCCAAAAAGGTAAGTTGCCACATCTGCTGCCGTATGTCTGTACAGTGGCAGTGGAAAAGAAGCCATTGCAAAATGTTGTCAAGAGTGCTTTTTTGTCTATGTTCTGCACAAAAATAAACACCAACATTATTTTCTGCCTATCTGTGAGGATAGGAGTTCAATGAATGTGGTATCATGCCATTCATGTACCCTTTGGGCTTCTCCATAATGCCACAAAGGTGCTTTGTGGATAATTTCTTAGGTGGTTTTGACTAGGATCCGATTTGTATAGAAAACTAACAAGGACCCAGACTTTGATTCTTGTAATGTAGGATTTATGCAGGCTTTTCTCCCTCCTTTCCTTTTTAACTCACCAGTTATGCGTAGGTTAGCCTTGGGCCTTTCTTTATCCAGTGCTGGTTTTGAAATAACACTTGTCCAAACGATGAAAAATCTTGCTATAGTATCTATTGTGGTTTTCAGCAGTTTTCAAGTGTTCTGAGTTAAGGACCTCAGAGGACATTGGTTTGAATTATTTTAATAAGTTTAATCTAGTTATTTTCCTTATTTATTTTTAAATATTGAATGTTCTAATCTTAAAATGAAGATTGTAAACTAAAATAAACCAACATTCAAAACATATATAATTGAATTTAATTAGCATTTAATAAAAGTCTTCCCAGCTTAAATATCTTCCTTTTATTATCCTCTGAAAAGTCATTTAAAATGCTGTAGAAATACAATCACCTTTTTCTCTATGTGCTAAACACATAAATACAATTTAAGAATTTACATATGCGGATCGGGTCAAAGCTAGATTCTTTCTCCATAGCTATCACCAAGGCTGATCTCAAAAATGTGTCCGATGTCAGAGACTGTAATGATCATGGAAGCCTTTGACATGGAGAGTTACTATAGAACTCTCTATAGATTCATTGAGAGGTAATATCTATCAACGATACTCTTTATGTCCTCCGAAAGACCTGAGATAAACAAGCAAAGTGCTTTCCTCTTGCTGTTTTTGGACTTGGATCCTTTCTATACTTTTGTCAGGCAAATAATGGGAAGGCCACATTTACACTGTGATGATCTGAAACTGTCCTTGAGGCAGCCAAAGTCATTTCCCATGCTTACCTGCTGTGGGCAGCTTCAAAGCTGTCCACAAGGTGGACATACATAGGCTTTCATGGCCGGATTCGATCTCATTTGAAGCAGTTTGGGGTCTGCTATGCCGCGTTCCAGGTTTCTTCTTCTGAGAACCTAAGCTTTTGGATATAGCTGTGATATCCATCTTCAGAGGTCTTTGCTCTTGGCCTTGACTCTCACTCTTGACTTGTCCAAGAGCAAAGACCTCTGAAGACGGATATCACAGATATACCCCAAAGCTTAGGTTCTTGGAAGAAGAAACCTGGAACACAGCATAGCAGCCCCAAAACTGCTACAAACTGGACATCCACAAGTTGTCCTGCAGCATGGGGAACAATATATCCACAGTACTTTTGGTGTTGCAAGGTGAGGCATACTTCAATTCAGCTTTCAAGGTTTGAAGGTCTGCAACTCAAAATTATCCTTCCCTTGCACATTGGACACTATGTCCCCCCACCCAGTTGTGTCAAATGGTGGGTGGGATGTCTGACTTCAGAATGTCCCATCTAGAACAGAACAGGGACACCTGCCATTTGCATTCCCAGGGTGTCTGGGAAGGGAAGGGTCTATTCCAATGCTCTAAGTGCAAATGGCTCTAACTAGGGAGATGCACAATTTTTTTTTTTGCATTCAAATTTGAGTTGATTTGAATGTCAAAACATTCAATTTAAATGTTTAAAATCTGAATGCAACAAAACCCGATTCAAATCTGATACATTCGAATTTATTCGTTTGAATGTTAGATATGAATTTGAAGATACGAATGTCAACAACATTAATAAGTGTTATACATATCTGTATGCATTTCGTATGGATCCCGTTTTATCCCATATGCATCCCATTTTTGTTCCATATTATAAGCGCAAATGTGTACAGATACATATGATATTCATACAGATATGTATCTAATACATACATGTATCTAATACATACATTCGAATGATTCAAACAAGTGTTTTGGAACATTCAGAATTCATTTGAATGTCTAAGTTCAAATGTGAAGACATTCTATTTGAATTTGAATGTCCATATTCGATTGAATTTTGAATGTTTAGAACATTCATGCACATCCCTGGTTCTAACTGTTCCTTACACTGAATGAAGGTAAGCGTGGATTTGATCCGAGAAGCATTGAATCCCTTACAGTGAAATTTTTTTTGGCAGTTTCCAGGGCAATATTTAAGTTAGGATCTTGGAAAAGGATCTTAAAAAAAAAAAAGCATAAAAAAACAAAAGCAAGATTGGAACACTGCCTGGACTATTCAAATTCAAGCTACAATGGACCACCAGGAGAAGAAGGCAAGCTTCCTCTCCTCATGGTAACTGCTATCAACTTACAATTCTTGAATAAGACAGAGATGCAAAAGTACAGGCTAGTTTCGAGAAAAATAAAAGAGAGCAAGGAGGAAAGGGAAAGAATAAATGTGTGTGTGGGAGACAAGCAAAGGGAACAGAGAGTAAATGTTAAGGATTGTAGACAGCGGATTCGAACTGGAGACAGACAAGGCGTTCATTCCACAAGCAGAAGGCTTAGTTTTATTCAGTAGAAACAGTTTTAGCATGGATAACATAAGGCAGAATGAGCAAAAATATTTACTTAACAGCAGAGTTTATGATATAGTCTTCAACCTTGGTCTATACATGTGGCCAATCAGAACACAGCCCAATTTAGGATTGCATCATTGTACAGCTGCATACTCATATCAACACTGAACATGAAATCTACCTGTTATGATTATTTATGATTACTTGTGAGCCAGTTAGGTCTAGTGGTTAGGGAGCCGGACTCTTATCTGGGAATTCCAGGTTTGATTCCGCCCTCCCCCGTGAAGCCAGCTGGGTGACCTTGGGCTAGTCACAGGTTTCTTCTGAGCTCTCACAGCCCCACCTACAGTACCTCACAGGGTGTTCAGTTGTGGGGAGAAGAATAGAAAAGCTTTGTCAGCCTCTTTGAGTTGGTAGAAAAGCCAACTCTTCTTCTAAAACAGACGTGGCTGGGAAAGGTAGCAACACAAATAGCAATAACCTTGAAGTCTAGCTCATTGTAATTTTCTTTTCTGACCACTTTTAACCCTTGACAGTAAGGAAAACACATTCAGGAGAAGGAGTCAAGAGAAGAAATTTCAGAAGCCGCATGCTTCTGAGAGCAAAACACCCCACAGGGTGTTCTGCTGTGGGAAGAACAAAAAGCTTTGTCAGCCACCTTGAGTCCCCTTAAATGGGTGAGAAAAGCAGGGTAGAAAAGCCAACTCTTCTTCTGTACCTGGACTGGTTGGAGCTGGACTTGGACAGAAGAATTGGTTATTGGATTGGTGAAATGGATTTTGGGAATGGGAGGGATTCAGGTGCAGTGGTGGCTAGCCACATAGTTTTCTGTGCTATTGAGGAAAAAGGAAGATGAGAGAGGACAGGACAGGGGAAATGAATGTCACATGCTCAGGGTAGCTACATGTCAGGAAGTATCTCACTAAGGGCCTTTTTGCATGTACCTCCCTTAATCCGGATTAAGAACATCTGGATCTTTGGTATCCAGTCCTTGTGGACTCCAGTTCTTGAAGTTCCAAAAGGCCATGGAGACCCCATGTATCCGCACGAGCTGCATAACACCTGTTGGCAATTGGTGCTAAACAGGGCCACCATGAATGTGCCACAGTATGCCTCCAGAAGCCTCGATTAGGCCTGAGGTCAGGAGGAAGTTCTGGCCTTCTGGTGCAGCTCAATTGGCCTGTGTGTGTGTCATGCAGGGGTTGCTTCCACTAGGCCTGCCCATGGACCCCATCCATCCAGCAGGCATGTGGAAGCACACTCTGTGATCCAGTCTTTGTGAGGGCAAACGACAAGTTCCTCATGGGGTCCTCATGGGGTCTTCTGTGCAGAAGGTATTGTAAGTCATGATTCCATTCCAAATGGGGTCTTCTTGGGTCCTTAATTATGTATTCATTATAGGCATTTATATAGTGATTTGGGCACAGGAAGGAAAAGAAATTATTTCTTCCATGTTTTTATACATTTTATCTTTTTTTGGTACAAAATTATTTTATCATATGTTCTCATATTCAATGTGGCAGCATCACAGCTATTTATTACATACTTGTTTATTTATGTTTAGTTCCTTCAATAATAATTCCTGGCATTATTTAACTCAATTTTTAAGAACTGGAGTAACGTATCTCCCCAGAAGAATTTGACAGTTTAGACTCCATCACTGTGAAGTCATGAATATTTCACTTTGCATAAATTGACAGTGATTTAAATTTTCCCAGTCACCTTGCTTGAAAGAGATTTTTTTTAATGGTTTAGTTGATATTTTAGTATCACAAACTATTAAATACAGACTAAAATATTTGGCAACTTACATTGACTATTGGCATATTATGAATAAAGTAAACAATTCTATTTCCAATGTGCACCATCATTTGCATACCTAAGTTGGTAAATATACAGGCATTGGTAGTGAAAGATTTTCACTCTTGTCTCTAACTCTTTGCCCGTTAACATAGTTAACACCCTGCTCAAGACCTTCCTGATTTGGAAGTTTCATTCCATTTCCTCTTCCTCTTTTTAAAATGATTGTCTTTCTCCCTCTTTTCTTTTTAAATGAACAAAAAAAATCTGGTAATTGTGTAGTCATGGCAATCATATCATGATGTCAAACAGCTGTTCTAGCTGGGGCCTGATGGGATCTGCAGCCTACAAACATCTGGAAGGCAACAGATTGGCAAAGGCTGTTTCAAACAGTTGCTCCAAAGGATTCATTCATTCATTTGCTATCCGAAAGGCGGTATTGCCTCCTTATTTTGCCTCTCTATATTTTACTTCCTACATTTCAAAGAATGCAAATATTAACTTTTTTCTCTCTTACTTACCTTTTAGGACACTAATCAAGAAGATGTTTTTTGTTCAGTACTTTAAAAAAAAATCTTATCCTTGGTAGGGGTGTGTACCATTTCTTTTTCTGCATTTGAATTCGAGTTGAACTGAATGTCAAAGCATTCAATTCAATTTGAATGTTTAAAATCAAAATGCAACAAAAACCAATTTGAATCTGTTATATTTGAATCTATTCGTTCAAATGTTGGATACGAATTTAAAGATGCAAATATTGACAACATTTGTATGTGTTATACACATCTCTACACTTTTGTTTTGCAATCTGTTCTATCCCGTATACATCCCATTTGTATTATAAGTGCAAATGCATACAGATATATATAATATTTGACAGATACATATGAAATACATACATATCTGTAGATCTGAATGATTCAAATGAATGTTTTGAAACATTCAAAATCTGTTCAAATGTCTAAATTTCACTGTGAAGACATTTGATTCAAATTCGAATGTCCACATTCAAAGGAATTTGATCAAATTTTGAATGTTTTGAATATTTGTGCACATTCCTAATCCTTGGAGTGATTGCTGTTTCTTATACATTTCATCCCTATATTAATCAAATGAACATATCTAAGCAATGACACACCCTCAATGAATGTTCACTAGGAATGTGTAGAAACTTAAATTTAGTGGCTCGGTTCAAATCTAACCAAAACTACCTTTCATTCAGCTCAGTTCAAAATTTTCTTTTTTTTCTTTTTTCCAAACAACATTGTGGCCCAGTTCACACGAAAAGCATAACAAACCATTGGTGAACCACTTTGCTCTTCTTGGTTGGTTAGGCTACCTACTTTTTAGCTACTCAATTCCAACCGTTGTTTATTTTTTTGTTTTAACAACAGTTGTTTGTCAACAGTTTAATTCAGTTTATACATGAGCCATGTAACCTCCACAGTTTGCTGTGAACTACAAACCAACCGAACCAGAATTCATATACCAAGCCACACCGGCAGCAGCCAACAGAGTGTTTTTATTGGTGTAGTAGGGGAGTGTTGAATAGGACCATTTGGCAAGGGCCTCAAATGCCAAACACTCATTTTAGAAATGAATTTTCAGAAATATTGCACATAATGGCGCTTCTCATTTTAAATAGCCTTAAGAATGTTTATCAAAATTTAAATCTCCTACCAGAACCACATCTTTCTGTGAAGCTGTGAAGTATGGCAACATCATGGCAACTAGTTGTTCAGGAGCACACATATGAACATTGATGGAGAACCTCTGTTCTTACTTCATAACAGCATAAGGGCTGCTTAAGCCTGGGTATCTCCCATGTATGCTTGCACTGTGTGCCAACAATTGTCACAGTCCTGTGATATCACCATGACACTAGTATGAAGGTGAGGGCATCACTTCTTTGGCAGTGATATGAAAGCTCGTTCGGCTTGTTGAGACAAGTAAATATCTATAATGGGTCATGGCTGTCTCTGCAATGATAAACAATAGTGTGTGAGAAACTTGCCTTTGGTGATATCACTATAAAAACTGAAGCCAAACCGATATTGGCTATGTTTGCAGTTAGTCTTCTCATGCAGTTAGTCTTCTAATGCACATTGGGACCAAAAATCCAAATTACGTCTATAAACTGATGGGGTCTGAGCTTTCTGCAACACACCAGGAAAGGGATCTCGGGGTTTTGGTGGACAGTTCAATGAAGGTGTCAACCTAGTTCGCGGCAGCAGCGAAAAAAGCAAATTCAATGCTGGGAATAATTAGGAAGGGAATAGAAAATAAGACAGCAAGTGTCATTTTGCCCCTTTATAAATCTATGGTGAGGCCACATTTGGAGTATTGTGTACAATTCTGGTCACCACACCCCAAAAATGATATTGTGGAACTAGAGAAGGTGCAGAAAAAGGCAACCAGCGTGATTAAGGGTCTGGAACACCTCCCTTACGAAATCAGGCTGCAACGTCTAGGCCTCTTCTGCCTGGAGAGATGGCGTTTAAGAGGGGACCTGATTGAATTATATAAAATTATGCATGGTATAGAAAAGGTGGATAGAGAAAACTTCTTTTGTCTATTGCACAACACTAGAACCAGGGGGCACTCTATGAAGCTGATGGGTAGGAGAGTCAGATCTGACAAAGGGAAGTATTTCTTCACCCAGAAGGTCATCAGTTTTTGGAATGTGCTGCCAGAAGAAGTGGTGACAGCTACAAGTCTTGATCGCTTCAAGGTAGGGTTAGACAAATTTATGGATGACAGATGTATCAATGGCTACTAGAATGAATGCCTAGGTGCATCCTTTAGGCTGGGGGTGGGGGCGGAAGCAAGACGCTTCTAATGCCATTTGCTGGGATTCAAGAGCAGGAAAAGGTTTGTCCTTGTATCTGTTTGAGATGCCCATGAGCATTTGGTGGGCCACTGTCTGCGACAGGATGCTGGACTAGATGGGCTGTGGCCTGATCCAGCACGGCCTCTCTTATGTACTTACAGTATGTTTCACCTCCCTTCCCTAATCTGCTAGTGGCATGGACACATGTATGATCCATCATCAAGGGAATCTGGGTGATGCTTTTGTTTGTGATGTTAAAAAAGTAGTTTGAGAGCAGCTTGTACCAGTATTTCCAGTACCACCATCCAGTTTGACAAGAGTTATGAGGACTGTTTGTGTATTTCCTTTTTGTGTTTGCACAGCCTGGTCTACACTATATATTCCTTTTTCTAGACAACCTTTTGTCCCACCGAGACAAAAGGCTAGGTGTTTGGGCAGACCTTCTGGAACACCGAGTGCCACAGAATATAAACGCTATGCCAGAAGAAGAAAGTGAGAATTGTGCAATTGTCACTAGATCATGTGAACATGCTGGCAGAAGAATCAAAGCACAGGAACTGACCTTCCTGTCACCAGCTTGGGAAGGTGAAGACATGACCATTGAGAAACTCTCACTAACTCATTTTCAAATTCTATAACAACTTACTTCACTTTAAAAGTGTTTATTCTTTTAGAGTCCCAGGAAGACAGGCTTGGGTTTTTCTATCTTCCTTTTTCTATACCTAATCTGTATTTTTAATCTGTGATGGGTCCAAATTGGTTCAAATATATCAAATGGAAGCTTCCAGTTGGAGCTGTGTCTGGTTAAACAGAGTCTCCATCTTCCTGGTTCTTTGTTTTCATTAGCAGACAGAATCTGTTGTCTTTATGTTGTACGCACATTCTCTATCTTTGGCATGCATGTTGCACAAACTGTTTGATGTAAACATTTCACTGGAGATTTTATGAGTTTTTCACACGGTTGGAATTTATTTTGCAGGATTTCTTCTATTCTAATACCTCTGGAAGGAAATGAGGTTCAACAAGGGAGGTTTTCACTGCCTTTAAACAAAAATGGACTTCACTTTGTATTTGGTCATTAAAAAATAATTTAATGCCCATATTAGGTTGCCCTGTGTTATGAACTTTCTGCACAGTTTTGAAAAGTGGAAAAAATTAATCCCAACTCTTGGAGACTGGTTGAAAGAATATTTAAGAGCTTCCCCACCCCCCTTTAGATAAGCCATGGCAAGCAATTACTTTTCAGGTTTGCAACATCAGATTGCTTGGGGCCTTCTTAATCCCCTAATGTCTCTAATTAACCATCATAATTTGCTGGTTCATTTGATCATTACAGGAAGACTTCTTGCTTTTCCAGAGGAATATGTAGAGTTGTGCAAACCTGTTCTTTAACTTTGATTCATGAAGTCGTTGCAAATAATTGATGAAACTTTGATCTTACACTTAGCATTTGTTTCCAGATTTGTCAGAAGTGTAGGCAGCAAAGAAAGGCTTAAGCAGCCAGCAACCATAGTTCTAGGAGATGTACTGGCTCAAGCAAGACTAGATGGAAAAGAGGGGAGTGAGATTTCACATTTTAAAGTTGTACAAAAGAAGGGTTGGCAATTTCACTTTGTCAAAAACATTACAGGTGCTGGATCTTTCCCATCTGCCTGTCTTTGTCATCAAAGACAAAGAAAGAAAGATTTTAAAGGAATTTAATTAAAAAATTATTTATTCCATGTTTTATGAAGATACCTTCCTGAGCCATGTACTGTAAGTACTAATTACTGTAAGTACTAAAGCACAAGTTGTTAAGATACCATAAGAAAAATTCATATTTATTATAATTACATGATCTTCTTCTTCTTCTTCTTCTTCTTCTTCTTCTTCTTCTTCTTCTTCTTCTTCTTCTTCTAGGAATTAAAGGCAATCTGCATGGTGTTTCCAGATGGTCTGCCTGTCATCCAAGCACAGAACAAATCCAAGCCTTCAGCAAAAATGTCACAGAATGTGCTTTCAAATAGTGTGAAGCAAGGAGGAGGAGGAGGAGGAGGAAGAGGAGGAGGAGAAATCCTTCTAATCATTTCACTCAAGAATGGTAGGAACTAGTGTGCACTTTTATCACTAACAATGTTATTTTTGGCAGCTCACTAGCATTTGCATTTAAAAGTATTAATGTGAAAGGCAGATAAACTTTTTTCTTTTTTCTTGTTTTTTTCTTTTCTTTACTTTTTTGTGAAGGTGCCATGGAGTTGAAAGATTCCCTAAATACACAGACCAAAGAAAAACATTTATTTTTTTTTTCTACTGAAAAAAAAAGCCACCCCAGATCAAGCCCCATCTACCTTTGATTAGCAATGTTTAAATGTTAAAAATGATTTTGTTTGATCAGTCATTTGACCATTTCAAAATTCCATCAAATAACAATCAAAACAAAGGGAGACAGCTACTGTACAGCCACCAAACAAGTGACTGGTCACGTGATGATCAACTGTTGCAGCAGGGAAAGTGTGATATATCATGCTGCAAGGATATAGCAGAGTATCAACTGTCCGGTCTGAATGACAGGATGCTGTTTCACACAGCATCCACCCTCCCCTCACAGCTTTCCCTCATTTTGTTGGGATGATGGGAAGCAACTGTGCAGGGACTTCAGAGTATTAAGGATGTCTGGAGGGACCTTCTCACTGTTCAGCATAACAGGTACTGAAAAGGATGTTTTAGATTCATCCTCTACAAATGGGTAGTGTATTCAGCAGACCATTTAATTTCAACCCTTGTTGCAAATATATAAATTCAATTAGCATTTTAAAAGGCTTCTCTCTTCAGATGATTTTGCCTGCTACAAAATAATCAGAATGCTTGTTTATCCCCTTCACTTAGCGGTATTATTTCTTTTTCTTTTTCCTTTTAAATGGGAAGCTCAGTAGTAACCTGACAGAATCAGCTACAAATTGAAAGAGACTGCTAACTAAAAATACTCGAAACTCTGAACATTGCATTCAAATACATTCTCTTCAGATTTCAATATCCAGAAATGACTTTCAAACTTCATAACAGCATTTAAATTCTTAAGCCGTTTGCTGTATAAGAAAGTAGCATTATGCGGCCATATGTGTTTTGGGGGTGTCAGTGCCATGATCTTCCCCTTGGGAATCTATGCCTCAGCAATTCATTTTCAAACAGTGTCACAATATGCTACTGACAAGAAAACCCCAGTTCACATGACAATAGAACAATTAATAATATTATTTGAACTGCTAATTGCCTCCTGATTGTTGAGTTTGCAGAATTCAGTGCAAATTTGCATGTGTCTATGTTACATGATCTCTTGACACTTGGTGCTATTTAACTGAGGCTATGACTCCATGTACTGTTGGATGGGTCTACTCTGGGGTTGCATCTCCATTTATGACACCAGCATCTCCATTTATGACCATGCTACACCATTTCCAGGCATGATTCCTGATCAAGGTGCCATGGTGCAGGACATTATTTTGCACTCTCAAGGAAGGTACTACTATATGCCATTAAAACAAGGCACAGATGCATTTGTGCTTACAAATCGAGATATGGAAGCATGTTTCTCAATGATAGATTGCAATCCCCCTCCCCATATGCCCAGAAAGTGGAGACTTTGCCTGAATGTTTTCAGGGAGATTCACATGAAATACATATTTGCTCATATACCAGTACCCCAAACAATATACGAAAAGCACACCACATTGAACACCATTTGGATAAACTCTGGGCCTTTTTGCGCTAGCAGTTCTAGGGAACTCGTGGTATGCCCCAGTTGCTCCACAAGTGCTGGAGTGTGCTTCACTCATATAGGTGTGGAGCACTAAAAAGTGCTCCAGACCTGTACTAGCAGCCGGGCTGGGACAGCCCAACATGGCTCTCTGTCTTCACATCTCTTCCGAGTGAATGGTGTTACCACGTGGTGCAGGCATGGTTGCACACTGTGCCACCTTGTCACTGCGGCAGTGATGCTGTGCATGTCTGTTTGTGTCATTGTTGTGCTGACATGATTGCCTCCAGTACAAAGACAATTCACACCTCATCAGTGCTTAGGGAAGCAGTGGCAAGGTTTGCCAAGGATCTGTTGCCCCAAAGTACAGAGGCTAGATCTATGTCCCATCCTCACTTCCCTGGGATGTTGTCCCAGGGAAGTGAAGGTGCACAAAGGACTTTTGTGATGTTTCTGTACAGTGTCCTGAACCATGCTACCAGGTCTGTGATAAGTGTCCAACATTCAGACCACGTAGGATTTCTTACAGCTCTTGCATGAGGTGTTCTGTGCACTATGCGCAAAAATCTGAGACCTTTGCAACAAGGGAAATTCTATCTGTTTTTATTATTATATCTTACCAAAATAAAATAAAATTAAAATGGGGTCAATATGCAATAATGTGAAAAATCTTTGGTATTTGATAATGCATTCATACATTCTGCTTCTGTTCTTCTATCCGTTATGTCACTAAGCTGCTGGTAGAAAAAGTTGCATGGCTTAAGTAAACAATGCTCCTAGACCTTGAAGTGCATGATATTTATATAAACAGTGCACAGCTAATTGTAATCATCACACACTGTTTTCCTAATTAGCAGGGAAACAGCACACAATCCAGTATGATTGCCACCCAGTGTTTCTATGCAAGACTGGCAATCTTATATGATGCAAAAATATTTCTGACTGCTTTTGTTAGTATCCACCGATGTTACATGTCTGAACCATGTTTGAAGTATTTCATTTATTATAACATGGCATAACACAGAAATAATTATTCATCTCTAGATGACAATGGGATACTCACAGGTTTGTTTGGGTGTTGCATTTCTTTCCTAACCTATTCCAAATACAGTCAAAGTGGGCAACAAATAATAAACAATGATATATGAAGACGTACTGGCAAGACAGTCGGTTACTTAAGTTTTAACCAGATATCAGTTACTTATTCCATGATATTTGGATATTCTGGAATACATTATGGATATTCTAGAATGAAAGTCCACATGCAGTCTTAGAGTCATGAACCATTCCCATGTTCCCACCAGTTGCACTGTAACAATTGCTATTGGATATAAGCTACCACATGATGTAACAGACACTAGATATGTGCAAAATTCAGTTTGCATTCACAAATGTATAGAATATTTCTTGTTTCATCAAAATGAAAATATCTATCTATCATCTATCTATCTGTCTGTCTGTCTGTCTGTTTATTTGTATTTCTATCCTGCCCTATACCTAAAGGTCTCAGGGTGAGTAACAACATTTAAAATCAACATATTAAAACAATGACAGTACATATTAAAGCAATTGTGTCTGCAAGTGGGAAGGGAAAGTATTTAATTTTTCCCATATCCAAACCATGGATCAAAATGAATCAGTCTCCCCCTTGTGTTTTTGGTTATGAAAAGAGGCATTTTTAATGAAAAAAAATTGTACATTTTCAAGAAAAATAAGTGCAAAAAACTAATGTGAAAACCCTTCCTTTTTTGATCGAACAATTTGACAACAAACCCTAACAGCCACTATAACATTTTTCTTGGGTTAATAAGCTACATTTAATAAGCTACATTTAATTTGAATTGGCATGAAAGGTCTATGCAAAATTCTGGATTTAATTTACTTATTCTTATCTGAACTATTTAATTTTGTAAATTGTTGAAACTAAGGTTGTGAAGCAGAATATACATATGTGGTATGCTTGTACATTGTTACTGCTCCTTGCTCAAAAGTGAATTTTGTCAGTGTCATTTGTGCACAAGTTGTACAGACTCTAGTGCAGACTATCAAAATCTTCAGGAATATGTATAGTATATGTCAGTATGATTAAGTAGTTTTTGAGGAAGTTTGAACAGAAGTTTTTGAGGAAGAAAAAATGAATTAGCTGTATGATTGTTTAAGTGCACATTACATTTTAATCTTTATCAGAAAATGTATTCTAATATTTTGCTAATAAGTTACTGAAGTGCACAGGTTCTGGTTGCTTTTTGTGTAGAAGTGAATTATAACCTGGCATTATATGTTACATATTAAATATATGATTTCATTTGTAGCTTTAAAAGAACAAGCAAGCTCTGGATTTTCCCCCCTCTCAGGCTGCGTATCCTTTAATCGATAATCAAACTTTGACAATATTAAAGAAATGAAAAAAATATGGGATAGTTGACCTTTGAACTCATTTTGAACTTCCATGAGTAATTTGAAGAAAACAATTGACTTCAAAAACACTGTGCATAAAATCTATAAAAATAATTCAGCAGTAGATCAATTGTGGTTTTATACTTTATACTGCAGAGAAGACTTATGCTTATGAATGAACCAAGATAACCACAGGTAGAATTTTCCTATTATAAAATACATCAAATATAACAGAAAAAAATTAACACTTTTGAAGCCTGCCTAAACTTTCACCTAATTGTTGTGCATCCAGAGAAAAGTCTGCTCAGGAGCAAGATTCAATGTTAGACATCTCAGCAACTTTAATTAAAATAAAGTGTGTGTGCTTTATTTTACACAAAGTTTGCTTTGTTGGAAGAAATTCTAAATTTTAACCCCAATTATGGCCATTTCTAATTATCTATGTATAAAACTACTAGCAGCTAGAATGGGCAGAAGAGGAGGGGTTGTGTCTGTGTCCATACTAGACCAGTAGACCAGCTTAGAAGCTCTTCTGGAACACTTCATCTGTATTGTCCACTGTTCTCCTAGGAGACCACACCTCCCACTGGAACTTTTGTCCACATGGAGCAGGTGTTGGACTAGATGAAAAGAACATTGTACCCTGTGTCAATGGGAGACCACTTTTAAGCAGTTTGCAAAGCTTTCAAGGTGATATACTGCATCACCCTGGTCTACTAGGGTTTAGGAGCTCAAACACTATTTTGCCAGGCAAGCAAAGTGTGTCTGGATAGTGTGTTGCTTGTGGGCATGTAGTTAAATGACTGTTCCTGGCAACTTTGGAAGCTAGGAACTTTCACTTGATCTGGCCCAGGATCAGCTTAGCATGGTATAGGATATGATTCATGACTTTTGAGATATACTTAAAATATGCACCATGTCATTCTTTGCAATGAGCCATGGTGTTTGATTCTCACATATAGTTACAGGATGAAACAAAACAACTAGATTCTTTCTCTTTTATCATTGCATATAAGACAAGATATCAGCAGGTACCATGTGCAGAACAAGCAACACCTGGTGAAATTTCTTATGCAATGCTACTATTGAAGTAGCAAGAATATTTTATTCCGTTTCATATGATAAACTGAGGTCGCGTCCTCATGCAAGCAATTTGGATCTGATTGGGCATGCATTGGACCGGGTGTGGGACTGGGATCGAACATTGCCCATCCCCATGCCATTCCTGGTAACACGGGCTCGGTGTGGATTCAGCCATCCCCGCCAAACCCAGGCACAGCGGAGCAGCGCCATCTCCTCTCTACCCCCCCTCTCCTCATTGGAAGCCAGATTGACATCACCCCACCCCTGTGTCGCCCGCTGCACATGTTGTGCCCCCCACCCCTTAGCAGCACAGAGATGCCAAGACCAAACTGAAAAAAATATTTTTAAAAAAAACAAAGTTCCTATGAGATTTGGCAGCAGTTGAGCAGTTGAGGAGTTTTGCACACCTCTGCTCCACCCAGGAACCGCAAGAACAAGCTTAAAATGGAGAAAAGTCAAGCCATTATCATGCCCACCGTGGCGATTGAGAAACGGGGGTGGAAAATTTTCCATGTAAAAAAGAGAAAAATCAAGCCATATCCTGCCTGCCTTGCCGATTGGGAAGTGGGGGGTGAATACTTGTATAAAAGAGTCTCTTGGGGCAGCAAAGGCCATTTGACCCCCTCATCATTTTGGCTTTAACACCAAAAGTACACATTTACTTCCCAAAAATCTCAGTGGTTGCAATCTCCAATGCACAGGGCAGGAATGGCAAGCACAGGACATGAAATCCCAACTTCGACTGACACAAGTGCCAATTTCCTCCCCAAATAGCCAGGGACTATCCCCATGCACAGGCTCAGCTCGCAAAGCAATGCGTGCCGAACCCCCAAACTATGTCCAGACCTATTTTTCTGGTACCAGATTTGGTCATGGTTTGGGCAATTTGGTCTGTGGAAATCAGACCAAATCTAAAATACATGAGGACACCCCTTGCCGAACCCAATTTTGATTTGGACCAAAATGTGCATGGGGATGCGTCCTTAGATCTGTAGGTCTAGGAAGCTCACCTCCCATTTAAAGATTTTTTAAATATAGATATACAAAAATAGAGAGTGCAAGAACTTTAACTCTTTGCATATTAACAGTTAATCGAAAAAGGAGACTGAGCAGATAATAAAAAAAAAAACCAAGCAGGGTATATAACAGCTCCACTTTTCACAATATACTTTAATTTTTATCCAAACTAATGAGGGTTAACATTTTATTTGTAAAGCAGTTAAAGTTTAAAGGAAAATAAGAAGATTTGGTTGTCTTTTTCCACTGCTGAAAATTGCCCAGTTATAGTAATAAAATGAAAATGTTAAAACACAAAAGAGACAATTGGAAATTAAAAGACTTTGCCTCCAGGGATACTTCTTCATTTGTATTACAAAGAAAATGAAGAACATAGTTTGAAGAAATGAGGAATAAAAGACAAATTATGCTGTATAGATCACATTTTTAATTGCAAAATCTGATTTACAGACTGCAATAGCAAACGTTCTCCCGTTGTGATTGTTGAGTCATTTCTTGGAGGCATGTGCTGTATTTTATCCCCAAACCCTTCTATATCCACCACTTTTTAATTTCCCTTCATATTGTTTCCCCTCCTTTTAATTTAGCTACCATGCATAAAGTCAGATTAGTAAAGTGATCTAGTTTATGACCAAGATTGCCAACGTTATCTTACTACTTTCCTAATATCTGTGGCTAAATCTTCTTTCCACTGAAGATTTTCCTGTTCTGTGGAGTGAAATTTTTAAAGTAAAGACATGGGGGGAAAAAAATGAAAAAATAAAATTAATACATACCCTCCTGTCAGGAAGCTGGAAGATAAAAGGAATATTTTGAGATAGAAATGTTGGTGTTATACAAAAGCAAGTAGGAATAAAACATCAGGAAACAGAATTAAATTTAAAATGTTAGGGTGCATCCCCATGCAGATTTTTTTAGTCCTCGTTTAGTCCTGTTTGGACTATTTTTTAAGTCCTAATTGGATTATTTTTAACCCAAATAGAGTGCCCGTCAATTAATCCGAATGCAGCTTTTTTAGTCCTGATTTAGTCCTGCTTGGACTATTTTGAGGACTATTTTTAACACACACAAAAGGACTTTTAGGTATCCCCTCCCCCCATGCAAACCCTTCCTGCCATAAAGGCAGCAAAACTCTCACTGAAAAGGCCATTTTTTAAAAAAAATTATAACCACAAAACTTTCTTTTTCACACCTCTCCCTTTTGAGATCACCAGCAAATGTGCACTTAAGCAGATCAGTGAAAGACTGAGCACAGTGTGATAAAATGTATCATTGCAAAGCATTTCAAAGTATTTAAATATACTGAAACAAAAAGAACCAAGTTACCTACCAGTGGAAACAAATACAAATAGAAAAAATCTACCCCCTGCCAAGGAGATGGAGGAAAATAATAAACTAAATTCATCTAAACAGGGCCCAGCAGATCTTAGTCCACTCTGGAAAGAAAATCATCTAGAAATGGACATGCCAGTACCTCCCAATTTCGGAAACAAGAACTGGTCCAAGAAAGAATTCCTGGATTTTCTGTATTTGCATCCAGAGGAATTGGGCACAAACAACACTACAGTTCCTCAACACTCAGGATGTACTTGTCCTTTAAACCCTTCCATTTTAAACAGAAACGGTTGTATAGTCAGAGATAAATGCGATGAGATAGTTTCTCAAGAGTGACTAGCAGGGTCCAACAAACAGAAGGTCCACTTTCTTAACCCCATCACCTTACCTGAGGCCGGGAATGAGACAGGGGCAGCTATTAGAGTTGTGTTGGGGAAAGGGAGGTATGGTGGCAACAGAGGGAACAGATGTTACAAAAGAAGACGGGATCGCTGTCTGAAAGCTATCCCACCTCCAGTTCCCCCTGTTTCCCAGAATGGCTTGGAGAGCGGACCAACCATTCCACAGATCCTCACCTTGCTTCTTTGCAATGCCAGGTCGGTGAAAAATAAGACCCATATCATCCAGGATCTTCTCCTGGATGAGGATGCTGACCTGGCTTGCTTTACAGAGACCTGGCTGGGGGAGGACAGTGCTGCTATATGGGCACAGGCCCTCCCAGCTGGGTACTCTGTCAGTGAGCAGGTGAGGGGAAGTGGGCAGGGGGGTGGAGTGGCTCTGGATACCTGTTCGGAATACATTCCAGTTCGAGTGTATGTACCTTAGCCTGAAGACCAGGGATAGATTGGGAATTTTGCTACTCTACCGGCCACCCGGTTGTCTAGCAGACTCCCTGACCGAGCTGACACAGCTGGTCTCTGAGCTGATCTTGGAGACCCCCAGACTTTTAGTTTTGGGGGACTTCAACATCCCGCTCGAGACCAACTTAACAGGTGCGGCTCGGGAGTTCATGGATACCATGACAAACATGGGCCTATCCCAGCTGGTAAACGGGCCTACACATTGTGCGGGTCATACTCTCGATGCGGTGTTTTGTACCGAACAGGCATATCCGTGGGCGGAGGTGGTAAGCACCTCCGCATTGTCATGGATGGATCATTTCCTGGTCAAGACAGAACTGAGAGCCAATTCCTGCTCCTCTGGGGGTGGCGGGCCCATTCAAATGGTCCGCCCTCGAAGGCTGATGGATCCAATTGGATTCCAGAAAGCCTTAGAGGGTTTAATGGTTGGGAATGCCAGTGATCCTGTCGATGCTCTGGTTAGTACCTGGAACACCGATCTCACCAGGGCTATCGACAGGATCGCTCCCAAGCGCCCTTGCCATCCCGCTCCTAATCGGAGGCCTTGGTTTACGCCAGGGTTGAGGAGGATGAAGCGGTTTGGACAACGGCTAGAGCGCAGGTGGCGGAAGACTCGTCTCTTATCTGACAGAACTCGCCATAGGAACTTTCTTTGTTGCTATCGGGAGGCAATACGTGCAGCTAAGAGAGCTTTCTCCTCTGCACGTATTGCGTCTGCAGAGTCTCGTCCAGCAGAGCTGTTTAAGGTAGTGAGGGAGATGACGCAGGTGCCCCCTGCACCAAATCCCTTACTTAACCCGACTACGGCCTGCTGTGATGAATTCAATAATTTCTTTGCAGACAAAATCTCTCAGATAAGAGCCGACTTAGATGCCACCATTGAAACAGAGTCGATAGATGAGGCGTCCAGTGATCCCGCCGATGTAATTATACTAGATCAGTGGCAATCTGTGAGTACCGAGGACATGGACAAGCTGCTTGGTAAGATGAGGAAGACGAATTGCCCTCTCGACCCTTGCCCATCATGGCTGGCCGTCCGGGGGGGGGGGGGATGCATTGATGAGATTCCTTACGGATATCATCGGTGCATCCTTCAGGGAAGGACACGTTCCATCTTGTTTAAAGGAAGCAGCTGTTAGACCGCTTCTGAAAAAACCTTCCCTGGACCCCCTGGATATGAGAAATTATAGGCCTGTGTCATTGCTGCCATTTCTGAGCAAGGTGGTTGAGAGGGTGGTCGCTCTTCAGCTCCAAGCTGTCTTGGATGAAGCTGATTATCTAGACCCATTTCAAACCGGCTTTAGGACAGGCTTTGGGGTTGAGACTGCCATGGTTGCCTTGACCGACGATCTGCGCATGAGCATTGACAGGGGTAGTGTGACCCTGTTGGTGCTTTTAGACCTCTCAGCGGCTTTCGATACTATAGATCACGGCATCCTCTTGGACCACCTGAGGGGATTAGGTATAGGGGGCACTGCTTTGCAGTGGTTCCGGTCCTTCCTCTCACGTCGGTCCCAGAGGGTGCTGCTCGGGACTGTAGCTCCAGTAAGAGGAACCTCACTTGTGGGGTTTCTCAGGGGGCTATTCTGTCCCCGATGTTATTTAACATCTATATGAAGCCGCTGGGTGAGATAATACGGAGTTATGGTGCTAGGTGCTATCAGTACGCTGATGACACCCAAATCTATTTCTCCATGTCTCGCTCGTTGGCCTCGAATTCCAATGGCATCTCTTCGCTCAATGAATGTCTTCAAGCGGTAATGAGCTGGATGAGGAAAAACAGATTGAAACTGAATCCAGACAAGACGGAGGTGCTCACGGTAGCGGCCCCGAAACCAAGAATTGGATGGGGTCACGCTCTCCTCCAGTGACTGTGTTCGCAGTCTGGGGGTACTCCTTGACTCATCGCTCCTGATGATAAATCAGGTAAATGTGACGGTCAGGAGCGCCTGCTATCAGCTTCGGCTGATACGCCAACTGCACCCTTTCCTGGAAGTAAAGGACCTCGAAAATGTTGTGCACGCACTGGTAACCTCATGCCTGGATTTCTGTAACGCGCTCTACCTGGGGCTGCCCCTGTACTTGGTTCAGAAGCTTCAGCTGGTACAAAATATGGCAGCCAGGCTTGTTTCCGGTACATCTAGGAGGGACCACATTACTCCGGTTCTTAGGTCCTTACACTAGCTGCCTATTAGCTTCCGGACCCGGTACAAGGTGTTGGTTATTACCTTTAAAGCCCTAAATGGCTTGGGTCCAAGCTATCTCAGGGACCGCCTCTTCCCGTACAATCCTCCCCGCGCTCTCCGCTCCTCTGGGAGGAACTTACTGAAGCCTTTAAAATCCAGGCTTGCGGCGACCTCCCAGAGGGCGTTCTCTGCTGTCGCCCCCAAACTCTGGAACAACCTGCCGGATGAGATCCGTCAGTTGACATCACTAGACAGCTTTAAAAAAGCTGTCAAGACGGCTCTCTTCCGGCAGGCCTTTCCAGATTAATTTTCCCCAGATCAACCATCCCGGCTCGGGCTTCCTGACCCCCTCATTCCCCTCGTGGACCCATAATAAATGTTGGTTGAGGAGCTCCGGAGGGATATTAGGGCTGTTAGCCCATTTAATTATGTTTTATATTTTGTTTTATATTTTTGATACTGTATTTTAATTTGTCATATTGTTTAATACTTTTTAAGGGGGGGAGGGACCATAATGTTTTATTCTTATATGATGTTTTTATATTTATTGTTGTCAACCGCCCGGATTGGTTCGCCACAGGGCGGTATACAAATTATTATTATTATTATTATTATTATTATTATTATTATTATTATTATTATTATTATTATTATTATTATTATTATTATTATTATTATTATTATTATTATTATTATTATTATTATTATTATTTCAAGTATTCCCAAATGTATCCTTTCTGATAACAATTAAAAAAGATACAAATGTTTCCAGCGAAACTGTTTTAAAAGGCAAACTGCTCCCCCCCTTTTGCCTTTTAGAACAAGGCTCTAGCAAGGGAGGAGGGGGGCTTTGGCAAGGGAGGAGGGGGGCTTTGAATCTGTAAAAAAAACAACCATCCACATCTGGCTGCCATTGGCCAGAAGGCTAGACCTCCATCCCAAATAGCCTGGTATTGTCCCCATGTGGGGGAAAATAAGCGGACTCGGCTCCAAAAAGGGGACTGAGTCCTGTTTTCCAAAAAGGAGACTGAGTCCTGTTTTCATTAGTACTTTTTTTCTCTGGATTTAGGCCAGATAGTCCTCATAACATCCAAGAATAAGGAATCACAAGTTCAGATAAATTAATTAGTTTTAGGGATGGTCCTTTCCAAATTCAAATAGAATTGAGATTGAAATGCCCATGGGGACATACCCTTGGATGTTTAAATTCCTCTGAATGTAGCCCTAGCAGGAAGAGTGAATGTGTAGGTGGGAGGGACAGTAATATTTTAGATGTATTTTAATGTTTTAGGTTTATTTATTTATTTATTTATTTATTTATTTATTTATTTATTTATTTATTTATTTATTTATTTATTTATTTATTTATTTATATTTCTATCCTGCCCTATACCCGAAGGTCTCAGGGTGGGCAACAACATTTAAAACAACAAATTAAAACCAATTTTAAAACTAATAATATATAAAAAAACATTTAAAAGATTCAGCATATTAAAATACTAAAATAGTATCTGCCAGGCGGGGCGGGGGGGGGGAGACTTTTTAAAATGGTTTTTACCTTGGCTTTATATTAATATATAAAGGACTTTCAGTTGTTTATAGAAGAAGCACACAGAAATGTTTTACTTAATTTAAAACTCAAGATAATTCATTGCATTAAAAAAAGTTAATGTTTTAGGTTTATTTATTTATTTATTTATTTATTTATTTATTTATTTATTTATTTATTTATTTATATTTTACTATTGTAACCCTTTTGGTGAAGACCAGGATATAGTTTTTAAAATAAATAATAAATAAATAAAATAAAGTCAAGTATGAACTGGCTTGATTTGAACCAGGCTGTTTGAATGGTTCTACCAGAACCCCCAGTTCAGTTTGATTCATACTAGCATTCTGAACCTGGGGGTGGTTTGGGTTAAATTCTAAGCAGTTGAACACTGGTTTTAAATTGAACTGATTCGAGTTTGGAACTGGTTTGGCACATCTCTAGTCTGAAGTACATAAAAGTACTTTGTTATGACCACTACAGTGCAACATCTGCAAAAATATGGTGCTGCAATACATTTTGGGAGAAGGTTTAGACTCCATTGTGTGTGCACACTAGCTCACGTGTACACATTCTATCAAGGTGAAATCAATCCATGAAGGAGTGGCTTGAACTCTATGGGCCTTTCCCCACTAGGGCTTAGAATCCTTCTAAGACCCCATTAGGAACCTATTAGTACCTGATTGCTACCAATCAGGAAGGACCTGTCCTTACCTGGACCCCATTGAAGTCCCCATGTGCAAGGCCCTGTCCTCATGAGGGCAGGGGACATTCAGATTTAATGGGTCCTTCAGGCCCTTAAATCTGGATTTTGTGTGGACCTGATTAAATGTGTCCACAATGGGGTCTTCAGGCATCTTCAAGATCCAGATCTCCAGGAAGACCTCATATTAAAGATCTGGATGTTGAAGATCTGGATCTTTGACTGTGTGTGGAAAAGAGGGGTATAAATCACTTGGAAAAAGAGAGATTGATGCCATCTCTCCCTCTCCGGCTTCGGAGAGCCATTGTTGCTAAGCTCTACAATGGCCTGACCTTGAGAATTTCATCTGACATTTGTGCAGGTAAACTGATTTTGACCTGTTAATTATAGCCTCCTGTTTGACTAACCCCAACATATTTATTTCCTGATCACCCCACCCAGTTAAGTTTTCTGGACTCTCCTCCCAATTTTTAACTGTCTCAACAACTGAAATGACAAATTATTCAGAGTGCTGTGAAATCCTGCCGAAAGCATAGTCAACCTGTGTGGAATGTGTGAGTATAACCATATTCTGTCACCAACCTGCACCCTACCTTGAATCCAGATTCAAATTACTGTAATATGAGAAAGTGAACAGGACCCCAAATCAGTATGAATCAACTAGAGTTTAAAATCAACTTTGGGACATCTGTTCGCAAAGTTGGCATGAGAAAAGGTTTGTTCAGATTCTTAACCAGAATCCTTAACTTGTCCAGATGGCTGAACACTTCAAGAAGCAGTATTTCCCAACAGATACCTTATTTTCATTTCACTCCTTTTTGTGTGTGCGGACAAGAAAAATGGCATCGTGGTTTGGCAGCAGCTCCAACTGATAGAAATGGTAAACTGAAACTTAATTAAGGTGTTGAAGTAGTAGCTTGTAGGGGTGTCCATGAATGCAATTTTCAGTATTTGATTTGATTTGAATTTAATACTTGAAAATCTGATTCAATTCGAATCTTTAAAATTCAAATTAAACCAAATTCAATTCAAATTAAGCAAATTTGAATTTATTCTTGAATTTGATTTGAATTTGCACTTACAAATGTCAACAACATTCATATGTGCCTGTACACATTGTTATGCATCCTGAATGCATCCGTACACATCTGTATGCATCCCGTAGTTATCCTGTATGCAACCCATTTTTATCCAGTAGATATCCATACAAATGTGTGCAGGTGCGGAAAATATGTGGATCTGCAAATACACGTCATGTACAAACCTGTACAAATGCAAATGCCCAGATAATTCAAATAAATAGATCCAAAATTCAAAATTTGTTTGAATTTTTAAATTTAAATATATGGACATTTGATTCGAACTCGAATGTCAAAATTCAGATGAATTCAATTGAAGTTCAAATACCTTTGAATATTTGTGCACACTCCTAGTAGCTTGGTAAAATGATTGACCTACCACTGCTCAGTTACCATAAGAATTTTTTAGCCTTAAGCTGAATAACTGATTAACTTATTTTTATTTTTTTTATTTTTATTTTATCTTCTTCATTCAAACAGTGCCTGGTTCTGGTTGTTTTTGTTTGTTTTTGTGTTTGTTTTTCATTCTAAAATTCCATCAGCTGTGAGAAATCCTGAAATCTCAGCTTATTTTTAATGTTATTGTCCTGCTACAATTTGGTTTAATCCCCACAAACTG
The DNA here is from genome assembly GCA_023333525.1 of Aspidoscelis tigris stejnegeri. NCBI lineage: Eukaryota > Metazoa > Chordata > Lepidosauria > Squamata > Teiidae > Aspidoscelis > Aspidoscelis tigris. Next base: position 11,559,872 of record JALMGA010000006.1, on the reverse strand, counting down.
ATACTTTTGACGTAAGAAAGAATGAAACAAAAACTAAATGTGTTTGCCTTCTTTGGAACAATGAAGATAATCTTTAGTAACATCAGCCTGGTTTATTACTTCTCCCTGAGGATTGACCACTGGTTTTAGGATTCAGAGCACGCATTTTCAGAGGAGTTCTTTTGTTCCTGTAACAATGCCCGGATACAAGTGGATGGGTCCTGGGAAGACATGGTAGAGGCCATTATGAAGATGAGATATACACTTAATAACATCAGAAATGTGGCTTTGTTGCTAGAGGAGGGCACTAGTGGAAATCATCCTCAGGCTTTGGTATCTCCAAGCAGGGATAAAATTAATGAACTCGGGAGCTCATGCAACTCTGTCATGTCCCCTCTACTCCATTAATTCAACTCAGATGAGGGAGGGGGGAAATTAAAAAAAAAGTTTTATTTTGTTCTTTGTTTTTTTGCCTTCATTATCAGTTTGCCAGAGAGCCCAGCAGTTAAATATCTTTTATATTCTGCCCTGCATGATTCCTTCATATTAGATACTAAAGCAAATGCCAATATATTTCTATTAATGTGTCTATTATTTTCAATCTTTTGAAATGTCAAATGTAGCTACATTATTGAAAACACACACACACACCACAGCCCACATCCAGTAGTCGAACCAATGTGCTATAATGAACTTTCTTTCAAAATGTAGCCTATATTCCTTCATCTTTTGTAGACTGTACAACCCATAAACCCTCCAGTTTGATCATTTTGGCTAGGTTTAAGTTGAAGAGGGGAAATGTTCAGCTTCATGCAAAGCACCCCCCCCCCAAATGTAATGTTTGTCGACAATGGGAACTCCCATCCTTTCTCTCTCATCCAACCACCTCTCACCTCTCCCCTTTTACCACCACTAGTACCATCATGCCCTTTTCAGAGGCTCAACTCAGGCCTCCCAGAGGTGTGCATGCAGCTGGAGCAGCTGCCCCCCATTGGAAATTGTGGGAAATCTCACACAGTTCCCCAGGAATTGCAAAGAATCACCCGATTCCCCATGATTCCCAGGAAATTCTGAATGGGGTGGCCTCTCCAGCTTTTGAGGGAGAGGACTGGTTTGAGCCACTGAGGGGGGTACAATGGTGACATTGGTAGTGGAGGTGGTGCCTGCCAGATTTGAGGTAAGGGGACACAACTGTCAGAGATGTGAGGTGGTTGGTGGGCAAATCTGGCCACATCAAAGCTTCAACAGAGCCTTGACAAAGACTGGTTGCATCTGCTTCTCATGGAAAGGAAGGCCTACAAATGTCGGTCCCTTTTGATAGCCACACAAAGTGTTGAAACTTCAAATTTCAATATGAATTTTGAAAGGTTCCTCCAGACTTTTCGAGGCATGGAGGAAGGAAGGAAGTGTTTAAAGTTTAAGCTATTGTAATATTTGTTTCACAAAAACTTGAAAAAAATACTCATTTTTTCCCATTCTTTCCAAATCTGTTATTTTAATGGTTGTTGTTACCCACCCAGAGACCATCGAGTATGGGTTGGGATAGAAATGTAAATAAATAAACAAACAAACAAATAAACCCCATGTTACCAAATTATTTGGCTTTAATATGCAGATATGGCTTTAGAAATTACCAGACTGAATAACTAATACATATATAATATTTTGAGCAAATATATAGGGGAAAGAAAAAAAGAGAGTAAAAAAGAATTTTCATCATAACCCATAAACATATAACTAAACTGAAAATTCAGCAGGTAGCAGCTGAAAGTGGGCGAGAGACAAGTACTTGCCCTTTTAAAATGATAGAAGCTGAATAGAAAATTACTTCCGTATCTGCCAAGAAAACTGAACAGGTATGTCTGTGTAGTCACCAGACTTCGCACTGCAATAGGTAATTTAGGTTGTCCCCTAAAAATGATTCTGGCATTGTACCTTGCTGTGTTCCACCAGATGTACTCTGATAACCTCTCTGTGCTGTGGACACATGAACTGGAGGCTTCTGTACCTGACTCTGTAAGCTGTCTCAGTGGTGCTTTTTATTTTTATTTTGTTACTCTTTGTGAATGATATACAAGCACAGAATTAAAGTCAAGAGGATCTTTGCTGGCAGCTAGCCTCTGTTGCACCCTTCAGGCAATACATAAAACCCTCTGCATACTAATAAACCTGATGACTTCATCTTTAATTATTAAGCAAGATCCACACAGTCCACAAGGACTATGGCAGAAGTGTACTCAGACCATACCAACATATTTCCTGGGAAGTGGTGCTTTCCAAGGAACACAGGAACCACACAGGTCTGTGCCTTGCCTACTCCTGAGAGTGGAAACTTATCTGTTACATGGTAAAGGACCTTCTATGTCACTTCTAAACAGTGGCTGCAGTTTGGTCTTGGGGTTAGAGTGGTGATGGCCAACCTATGACACGCGTGTCACAGGTGACACGCCAAGCCCTTTTGGGTGACACACCTGGTCACCCTGGCACCTGAGTGAGTAGTGCTTGCTTGTTCTTGAAGTGTACAAAATACCAACTTTCAATTGAAGATTTAGCAAATGTAAAGAATTATTTGTTCTTGCTTTTAATAAAATACATATATCAAAAATATAACTTTTTTACTAGAGCTACAAATATCACAAAATTATGGATATTTCTAGATGTGACACAGCACCCGAGTTAAGCTACGTTTTCTTGTGAATTTTGAAACACCGAGTTCAAAAGGTTCGCCATCACTGGGTTAGAGTAATGGACTCTTATCTGGAAGTCTCCTGGTTTGATTCTGCACTCCTACACAAAGCCAGCTGGGTGATCTTGGGTTTTCTGAGCTCTCACAGACCCACCACAGGGCGTCTGTTGTGGGGAGAACAGGAAGCTTTGTCAGCCTTTTAAAGAAAGGTGTGGCACAGAGCCAGCTCTTTCTTCTTCTTCTTCTTCTTCTTCTTCTTCTTCTTCTTCTTCTTCTTCTTCTTCTTCTTCTTCTTCTTCTTCTTCTTCTTCTTCTTCTTCTCTTCTTCTGTTGTTGCTGCTGCTGCTCTTCCTCCTCCTCCTCCTCCTCCCTGACAGTCATGTTTGGCTCTTATTCTCTCTGTCTTCAGACAAGGGGTAAAAATACTTTTAAAAGCATTTGCAAAATTTTCAAGCCCCCCCCCAAAAGACTTCATGGATAACGGAAGTCATAACCCAAACTTCACATTATAATATGAACTTGAACGTAAATCCCCCTAACTGCCCTGGGGAGTTTCCTATCTTATTTGTGAGAAGATTGCATAACAAAGCGGTAGTCAAACAGTGACTTAGAGACCATCAGTTGGAACATCTCCCTGAAAACTTCAAGCTGTAGATCTTCCTGTTTGCTTGTAGAGATCACCAGAGCTCCCCTCTGCAAAAAATAGGGCTGACCGGGGATGCTACTGATAAATGTCATCTTCATAATGTTGCCACAACACTGAATATCTTATTGCTTGTCTTCCTGAAGCTAGACATAAACATTATTCTTGTTCTGAGAATATTTTGTAAGCTGTTTGGGGAGCTTCTAAGAGTTATGAAGTGGGATATTATATTTTATTCTGCCACCAGGACAGCAATTCACTGCTAAATTACTTGCTAAATAAATAAATAAATAAATAAATAAATAAATAAATAAATAAATAAATAAATAAATAAATAAATAAAGTAACAGGCCAGCTCAAAGGACACAACAGGTTCCTGGGATCCCTGCTTACATTTTGAAAATCACTGCTATTTGCTGGAATGCAATTAGTGAAATACTAATATTTCTCTCTTTCACCTCCTTTTTAAAATAATGCTTTACATCAACATTCTGGTTAAGTGGGGGGAAAAATCAGGCATGTTGTCTTAATCTTCTGCTGAGCATTCATAGGCACTTGTACCAGAACTGCAATTGTAGTCTTGGGGGTTGGGTTGGGTAAAATAGACGTGACATTTGACGAAATTATCACTCACAACTGGAAATTCTGTCATCAGAATCAACATTAAGGAGAGTATCAAAAAGATAGAATAGAGAATCAGCCATTGCCACCAGTTATAATACATTGATCTTCTCCTTCCCCCTTTTTAAGGGGGTGGTGGTGGGAAGAAGAGAAGATCCAGGAAGTCCAACGAAGAAGAAGAAGAGGAAGAGGAAGAAGAAGAAGAAGAAGAAGAAGAAGAAGAAGAAGAAGAAGAAGAAGAAGAAGAAGAGAGCTGGCTTTTCTACCCGGCATTTTTCACCCATTTAAGGGGACTCAAAGTGGCTGAAAAAGCTTTTCTATTCCTCTCCCCACAACAGACCACCCTGTGAGGTAGGTGGGCCTGAGAGCACTCACCAGAGAGCTGTGTCTTGCCCAAGGTCACCCAGCTGGCTTCATGGGGGAGGGTAGAATCAAACCCAGTATTCCCAGATAAGAGTCCAGCTCCCTAGCCACTCGACCAAACTGGCTGAGATAGCTTACGTGACTCTCGAAAAGTTTTGTTAGCTGTTTCACACAGAGAGCCACTTATATTTCCTAACACAGCAATACTGATATTACAGAACCTGCTATAAAAGAAGCTGGGGCTGGGGCTCCATGCACCATTTTTTTGGCATACAATGAAGCCAAATTGTCATGGGCAACAACATCTGTAGACTATGAGAGCAGTTCAGACTGCTACTTCAGCAGATGGAAAATTGTGCTCAAGACTAGGGAGGTGCACAAATGTTTTGTTTTGTTTTTTCTTATTCAATTGAATTCAAGAAAATTCATATTCATTTGAATAGATCCCCCTCAAATGTGCTAGGATTCGAATCTGATACAAATGCTTGATCTAGGATCTGTAGACAGGATACATATCCAGGATATGTATGCATTTGTATTGACTATTTGTATGAATTTGAAGAGGATCTATTTGGACTAAAACAAGTTTTTTTAACATTCAAAACCCATTCATACACATCCCTAATGGACTGGGTTATGGGCTAGGCCACCACATTTTTTTCTTTACTCCAGGAATAGCTGTAGATCTTAATGTCAAAATCTAAAACTGGTCAGGGCCACTATACTGAACTATGGAAGCACACAGATAGGCAATTTGTTGGGACTCTGGAGGAGGAATAGGTTTGTCCTTGTCTCTGCTTAGGATACCCATGAACGTTTGGTGGGCCACTGTGTGCGACAGGATGCTGAACTGGATGGGCTGTGGCCTGATCCCGCAGGGCTTCTCTTATATTCACATCTCCATGGTCTGATATACCATGGAAGATCCTTTTGGTGGCACTCCTGGAGCCACCACCAGAAGCGGGTCCACCCAAAACCCACCAGGCCAGAAACTTTAAAGGTCAGGAATGAAAGTCCCTGGAATTCAGAGCCTCTGTGCAGCCTTCGAGGGTTTCTTACAGTCAGCAGTTGGGGCTGGAGTGAGGAGGGTTGCTTGAATGCAGACAGCTCTGCCCTGCTGCATAGCAACCTGTTCCAGATTGGAACAAGTTGTGTATTCTGGGTTGTGGCTGCCCACTGTGTCCCAAGTGCAGAAACAGTCAAACAAGCAGAGAAAATGGTAAAACAAATAGTACATTGCTGAAATGCAGTGCACATCTTCACTGAATTCAGTGCCACTAAACAATGACATTGGGTGCTTTGTATAAGTTAGCTATTAGAGCATTTTTGGTGAAGGTGTGGCAGAATGTTCTTCACTTGCTTGCTCACTTGCTTGGTTGCTTGTTAATTTCCATTTCTGAGCCACCTATCCCTGTCCCTCTGCTAGATGGAATAATATGGTATCCATCCATGTGTTCTTATTCTTGCCACACCAGTAGATAAAGTAATCCAGTTTGTTTTTAACTCACACAAAAAGGGTTATTTCAGTACAGGTACCTTGCCAAAAATGTGTTAGTTTTAAACAACATATTTCTCAATCCTGACAAATGGAGAGTTGCTCAGAAGGGAGCTAAAAAATATTAAGGAGCTAGGAAAGTCTGACTTGCCAATAAAAAGCAACATGTGTTAAATAAGCACAGCATGACTAAACAGCAGCTAGGGGGATATATAACATTCTGCAAGTACTTGGAAGCATAAGCAGTAAGGGAGAGAAGGAATTACAGAGCATAATGAAAGACTATATAGTTAGGAATTATGGACTGGAGTTAAAAGAAGGGCTACACCGACATTAAGACACAGCAGCCTGTGAAACATGTATCTCAAGACAGAGTAAAGTGCTACAAAAAGCTGATATTTCAATGGGAATGTAGTTATAGCTTTCAGATAAAGGGCTCAGGTGTCACACATCTCTTAAGTTCAGCAGTCTGACATGTTGGCCAAAGAGAGCATGCTCTTTGGAGAGGTTCCTCGTTTGCTGCTTCGTCAGGCACGTGTCACTGAATACATTTCCCTTTTGTTTTCTTGACATTGTCACTGGCTCACTCAGATGCTAGTGGCTGTCACTGTGACTGTTATGCTTAGCCTGTTACTGGTATTTATAGATTTCGATTAGTGCCCTCTATTGGTCATGTGGCTAACTGTAAAGGAGGATTACCCACTGTATTCTACTGGAGCCATCTGGGAACATGGTCTTTGAAAGAGTTCTTTGTCAGGCACATGTCACTTGACATGGATATGAGAAAATGCCTGGTGACTTGACTGGAGGCTGTTTGCATGGTGGGGTACCTCCCATCATGGTCATGGAGATGCAGGCATAGTTTACCTCTTTTAATGATTGTTTTTTTAAAAAAGACAAAATAAAGTATTGTCATGGATGTCTCTGCTATGATCATCTGATTCCCTCTGCCCCCCGCCCAGGAATTTAGGTCTTCTACTGTTTCTTCGTGGTTGTTCCAATGTATGGTGAGTTATCACATTATCACTGATGCTTCCTTCAAACAGTATGATCCGAGAATTGCTTACCCAGGATATTCAACTAATAGAAAGCCAAAATATGAACAGTCATTGTGTGGAGGTTCCTATGCAACCAAGACAGCAAATTCCATGGAAACATATGTGCAAGAAGTTGCTCAGAAGTTGCTCCTTAGTATCTAGGAGATCTTTAGAATAATCAGGTTCTCATTTTTATGGATAAATTCCTTTGAAGCTCATATTTAAAATATTTAGTTCTAAAATAGAATTGTTTCCAGATATTATAGGTTCACCTGATGGGGGAATAACTTCCTCATGAGTTTTTGATAAAATATAAAAGAACAGAATTCTAGGATTGCAGCCTCAAAAAGTGCCCTCCATATTCCAAAGGTGATTTTTCTAACAAATTATATTTAATTCTTTTGTAGTGCCCTTATGGGAATTCTTAAGGAACTCTGAATATAGACTATTGTCTAATAATGATTGTAATTAATATGATTAAAACCTACAGTGCAACCTTTATCAGTCTCTTTTATAAGCATAATGAGCAGTCAAGACACCTGAGCAATCCAGGTACAGAGATCGCACTTGCTGCTGACATGTGTCAACACAGTGGCAGCTCAAGTTCACAGTATGGCAGGCACCCCTAAAGTACTTTTCTACTGATCTGAGAAAAAGCATTGTAGATGGTACCTGCAAGATTTCCAGCACCCTTCTCAGAATGCCCTACAGTGGTGAGTGCCTATGGTATCTATGCTGCACCTAGGTCTACCAATGAAAATCAATGGCCAGGAGAATATCTTGGGGTCACTCTAGTGTAGGAATGTGCACTAATATTCTGAACATTCAAAATTCAATCAAATTCAATTGAATGTGGACATTCAAATTTGAATAGAATGTCTTCACACTCGAATTTAGACATTAGAATGAATTCTGAAAGTTCCAATCATTTGAATGAATCAATTCAAATGAATTGGAACATTCCAATTGTTCGAATCATTCAAATGTACAAATATGTATGCATTACATATATATCTGGACAAATATCATATGTATCTTTACTCATTTGTGCTTATAATGTGGAATGAAAATGTGATGCATATGGGATAAAACGGGATGCATATGGAATGTGTACAGATATGTATAACACATACGAATGTTGTTGACATTCGTATCTTTAACTACGAATGTTGTCGACATTCGTATCTTCAAATTCGTATCTAACATTTGAACAAATAGATTTAAATATATTGGATTTGAATTTTTGTGTGTGTGGCATTTGATTTAAACATTCAAATCAAATCCAAATGCAAATAATTTTTTGTGCATATCCCTACTGTGGTGGTGCATTATAGTGTACATCTGTACAGCATAAGAGTGCTCTTAGTGCATATCATATACATAATTCTACACATTAGGATCACTCACTACACTGTTAGCATCCTGTAGAGTGCTATACAAGGGGACCAATGGTAAGAGTTCTTTTTAAAAAAATTAGTGTATTTCAAAATAAAATTTTAACAATGCAATAGAATATTAAAAATAGTAACAATTATAACATTAAAATTAGAATTTTGATGAAATGACAGTAATTACATATTACAAATTAGTAAATTATAATACTATAATTAACAATATAACTATAACAAAAATATTTTCAAAGCAACTAACATAATTGAAATTATACATAAACAAAATTTAGAAACAATAAATAATGCAGCAGTCTCAGAACAGTTACACTTTTAAATTTGAAAAATATGATATTACACTAGGGATGTGCACGAACATACAAAAATTAGAAAATCTGATTCGAATGAATATCGATTTTCGAATTCAAATTGGATTTTTGAATAACTGATATGGCTTTTTAATAATTCGACTGAATAGAATGTCATATATTGCATCCGAATATTTGCGATTATAACATGGGATGCACGCAAATTCAAAAATCGGATACAAATGTTTCTGACATTTGTATCCAAATCAGCATTTTCAAAAATCCTATTTGAATTGAATGATATGAATGTTCTCAACGTTTGTGTCATTCGATTCAAATTGGATTTTTGAAATACGGGTTCCAATAATCCAGATTCAAATTGGATTTTCATAAATTTGGATTTTTAATTTTCAAATCAAATATTCAAATATTCAAATATTCAAATTGACTTGAATTTGAATGTAAAAAATACATTTGTGCATATCTCTATATTTGTCACATCGCAGGCCGGTCAGGCAATAGGCAAACACTGGTGCAGCTACTCAGTCCCAAAGGTTCCAGGCATTCTCAAGGTCAGTTCTGGTCCAGGGTCGAGGAATCCAGAGAGTCAACAAGGTTCAGGCAGTCCAAAGAGTCAGCAGGTCACAAGGAGTCCAGGATTTCAAGCTCAGGTAACAAGAGGCTGTTAAGACGTTGTCTGCAGCAACTTGAGGCAAGGTGAGCTAGTTCTTAAATAGAGGAGTCAGAGCCATGCCCATGGTGCAATGAGAGAGGCAGGCAATGAGAGAGTCTTTGATTAGGCTCACTGCTAGTGGACTCATCATCAGTGCTGTCTGGCTGCTCACCTGGACCCAGCCTTAACTCTTCTATACCTGCAATGCCCTGCTGTGGCTGCTCCTCAGCCTGTGGTCGCATTGCAGGCAGGCTTCCTTCCTCCGAGGAGGCTGAACAGGGCATGACAATATTACACTATTCTTAAAAAATGCTGATGGGAATTGATTCAGAGACCTCATTAGCACGTTCTGTTCCTCTGGTGAAAATAGAGGCAACCAACAAAATTTTATGTTTCTCCTCCAGCAACCCCAACATCCTATTTTTCTGGATTGAAATGAAGTCATTGAATTACTGAGCACCTCCACCACACCAAGCTACAGTGCCATAATTTTGTTTGTTTGTTTTGTGCATTATTAATGGAGAGCTGTACCATCTAAACAAAGTTTTTAGGGAAAGCTCTCTTTCAGATTGTGACCTGTTTTGTAGAGCCTTTTTGTAATGTTCCAGTCAGTTCCTTCAATTTCTAACCATCTTTCCCACTGTTCCACAGCCCCACCCCTTTCCATGGTAGCAATGTCCATATTGCAGAGTTCAGGAAAACAGTCAACTCTTGGGTCACTTCTGTGGTCTCTAAGAAGACTGCAGATGGGAAGAAGAAGAAGAAGAAGAAGAAGACGGTGGGTGAATAACACATCAGAGTCATTAGTAGTAATGTTGTGACTTACAAAGCTCACGCAAAGAGCCATCTTGTTTACAATCCAGGTTCTGCCATTGTGTGGAACCTGCCAATGCCATACTGTGTAGGAACAACCCAATTAATGCAAATCAACAGTTTCACAGAAGGCAGATGAAATTACAACAAGCTACCAGGGACTGCATTAAATAAGGAAGCCACATTAGAGAAAACTATATTACACAAAACCATGTTAAGCATGGGATTGCTGAGAATATGCCTCATATTACTATATGTTGAGAAGATGTGCTATTACTACTATACACAATACCAATAAAATAATCATTCTAACATATTTTTGTTTTATCGTCAACGACCAAATACAGCTATTTTAAAATCTCTGAAATCTAGGGCCTTAAATGCCGACCTCACCTCATTAAAAATAAAGACAAAGAGAGAGACAAAAATAACAGGCCAGCAGTGACATCATATAATCTCAATATTTTCATCTGTGCTTTTCTGTTTGGGAGACATCCACCGAATACTAAACATACACACCACCCAATTCAGGTAAATCTTGTTTTGCTTGAAACATAATTGACCAGCAGCTGTGAAAAAGGTTTTTGCTTTTTTAAAAAAAGATTGTTATAGCCAAATGAAGCTTGTGAGATAAGTCTTATGAAGCTTAAAAAGGAATAATTTAGATTTGAAAGAGTGCCAAATAAACTGTTAGAAGCTGAAGATTTCAAAGCTGTCTCAGCAAAATGCAATGCAACAAGGGGTCATTTTCGAATCCAAGTGGAAAAACAATTTACAATTGTTTTTCCATATGTCTTTCCCTTTCAGTTCAAATCAAAATACAAAGGACAAAGAAGAAGAAGAAAACTCTAATGGATTAGATGAAGAATATGTCCCATTCTCTTTCCAATGGTTGCCAGTCACATTCTTTGGGGATATCCACAGTCAATCAAAATAGTGGGCAACAGATTGTGCTGCTATGCAATGAGACACAACAGTGTGTAAAACTCATCAGCTTTTATGTCCAATGTCTCAATTTTGGCTGCCTCCAGACATTGCTTAGTGATTCCACTATTTTTTGTGGATATGCCAGAATAAAGCATGGATATTCTACAACAAAGGCTTTAACATGGATTCCAGCTCTTTGATGTTCTCCATGCTCCATCTGGGATGATAATGTGCTATCTGTCTAGATTTCTGGAATGTGCACTTGAAGTAATGCAAGGAAGACAAAAGGCAGGTTTCAAATGTTATAGGCTGTGTTACACAGAAATTTGAAGTCTTGGATAAAGAGACCAGAGGTTGTTAAAACTTTCCTCTGTGGTATGGATAGGGATGTTCCGGCATATTCCATCCACTGCATGCCACTGCCTTTGTTCCAGAGCACCTAGGAGTAGGGGTGTGCATGAATGTTTGAAACATTCAAAATTAGATCAAATTAATTTGAATTTGGACAATCAAATTTGAATCAAATGTCTATAAATTTGAATATAAACATTCAAACAAATTTCTAAGTTTTGAAACATTTGTACGAATTAGTTGGACATTTGTATATGTACAGATACATACACGATGTATACTTGCCCATATGCATCTTTCCCGCATCCACATGCATTTGTAAGATGTGTATCGAACAAAAATGGGATGCATATGGATAAATATGAATGTTGTTGACCTTTGTATTTGCAAATATGAATCAAAAATTCCCATGGATAGATTCAAACATATTTGAATCAAATGTTAATACATTTGAATTTTAAATATTGAAATGGATTTGAATTTTTGGATATTTGATTAGAATTGAATCAAATCCCAAAAATTGCATTCATGCACATCCCTACCTGGGAATATCCTGGAGTATCCCAATCTTCTGTAATCATGGAGAAGTAAGAATGTATACACAGTCTGAACAGGAAGGGCTAGTACACTCCTGGTTGGCAGTGTTCACACCTACTTCTGTTGCAAAGAAAATGACTGACATCTGGTCTTCCTTTCTGTGGGTCTTTCCAAACTTACCTTCCAAATCGCACAGTATTATTTATTTATTTATTTATGTATGTATGTATGTATGTATGTATGTATGTATGTATGTATGTATGTATGTATGTATGTATGTATGTATGTATGTATGTATGTATGTATGTATGTATGTATGTATGTATGTATGTATGTATGTATGTATGTATTTATTTTTACTTCTATCCCACCCTATACCCGAAGGTCTCAGGGCGGGTTACAATATTACATTAATCTTAGACAGGTCCCTGCCCTCAGGCTTACAATCTAAGGAGTCAAGAAACAAAAGGAAATTGGTGTGGGACAGGGAACAGCAAAAAGCAGGCACTTGAGGTCTTTAGTTCCAATTCTTCTGTTTGTTTCTTATTGCTGGAATTTTCATATTCTCTTTTCTCTGAATTTTCTCTTCATTGATGACTAAATGGGAGGATGGTAGAGATGGTCAGCCAGCATCCACTCATCGCTGCCCCGCTCAGCCTCAGGACCAGACGTTTTCTCAACCGATGGATCGGCAGCCATAGTCTCTTTGCCATCTTGTGAAGGGAGCAGTTGGAGGAGGGAGGGGAACTGCTGGAAGCAAGATGGCAGAGCCCAGCCTGCTGCCTCTTCTCCACTCCTCTCAGGCAAGATGGTTCCTAGCCTTGTGATGATGGCAGTTGGAGGAGGGAGGAGCACAGCTGGGAGCAAGATGGCAGAGCCCAGCCTAGCCCACTTCTGTGTCCCCCTCATCCACACTCTAGTCTGCTAGACTGCTCTTAATGGAAAGCCTGGTCTAGGCAGCTTAAATGTTCACTTAGAATACCAGGGTCCTCTGCTACAAAACAAGGAAACTAATTTTATAGAGGCTTTAATGTCGGTGCATTAAATTGCATCACCAAAATGCATCATTCATCTTGAAAGCTTCAAGGGTGGAGCAGGGCTTGTCCTGGAACAGTCTACTCAAATTCAGGCAGTCTTGTTCTGGGGTAGGTAGACCACTCCAGCACAGAACCCATTCCAGTCAAGGGTAGGGATGTGCGCAAGTGTTGTTGTTGTTTGCATTTGCATTTGCATTTGAGTCAAATCAAATGTCAAAACATTATATTCAATTAGAATTTTTAAAATCCAAGTGCGACAGAACCTGCTTTGAATCTGACACATCTGAATCCATGTATCGCGAGTCCAGCTCTCATAACTGAAATCCACGGGTTCTGGGAAGCAGAGGGGAGCAGCTGAGGGGCTGCTGCAATCCGGACAACAGCTGGAGGGCTGCTGCAATATGGTGGGTGTTACGGTAGATATTTCTGAGCTCCTGACCGGCCCAGGTCTTGGGAATCGACTACATGTAATGGCCAGCCCTGATCAGATTAGAAAATGGGGTAAGGGTAAAATGAAGAGACTGGAGACAGCAGTTGCAGCAGGAAGAAAAAGACCATGTTTTACTGTTACAGCCTTTTAAATACCCCAATTAAAATGGGTATGGAGGAAATGACCTAAGAGGAAGTTCAAAGAGGTGATTGGAGGAAAGCTGCTGTCTTCTGGGTCAGAGGTCCTTCTGATGTCACTTACTGTGGTAGCTGGAAGAGAAGGAAGCTGTCTTTTACTCCACATGTTTGAGAATCCCCCTTATGCAGACTCCATTAAGCTATAGGCAGTTTGCACAGAGGGGAAAGGGTTTCAGCACCTGGACAGCTCTGAGTGAGATGCAGTTTATTCTAAGGCTTGTCTTTTAACCCTTTATATCCTGGGTTTTCCCCTCTTTACTAGCGAGAGGCTTGAGAATAAAGGGGGGGGACTGGAACGGAAGTAAGGGGAAAAGGCTGGGCAGCCTAGTGGTTACTACAGATACAAATTTGAATATACGAATGTCAACAACATTTGTATTTAAAGATACAAATGTTGACAACATTCATATGTGTTATACGTATCTATTCGCATTTTGTACGTATCCCATTTTATTCCATATGCACCCCATTTTCATTCCGTATTATAAGTGCAAATGCGTACAGATACATATGATCATCTTTGGAATTATTCGAATCATTCGATCAAATGTTTTGGAATATTCAAAATTCGTTCAAATGTTTAAATTGGAATGTGAAGACATTGTGTTTGAATTCGAGTATCCACATTTGATCAAATTCTATCGAATTTTGAATGTGTAGAACATTCATGCACATCCTAGTCAAGGGCTGATTCCACACTTGGCTTCCCATCCACTGAATGGGAAAAGTATGTGACAGACTGTGTACTACCATTTTCACTTAGGAACGCTTGTACACGTTACACTAAGCTCTTGTGTCTGGAGACTTACCTGTGCCTGGACGCATGTCTGATTGCCGTCCTAGAGCCCAGCACAACTGTATGTGCACTGGCATGGCAACAATGATGCTCAGTTGCATTTGGGCTCATCTGCGGTGCCACCACTTTTGGGTGGCACCTCAGATGACCCCTTGCACTGGAAATGGTGCGAATGGTCATGGAGCTGGATGGAAAATGTAAGGAATGGTACAGGAATGGTTGGGGTTGGGATGCACGTGGTGCACAATTTTGTGTGCCAACACTAATTGACTGTAAGGTAACATCTGGTAAGGCAGGTGGCATTTCTGGGTTGAAAATGCCTGCTGCAAGTGCAGATGCACCTGCCCAGATGTTACCCGATCGTGAACTAGACGGTCAAGTTCAAATTGGCCTAGGGTGATTCCAATTGGATCAGTCTAGACTCTGCAAGTGTGGAAACGGTTTGTGTCCTGGGCAGAAATGCCAAGTGGGAAAATGAATGTGCCCTAGCTTTGATTGTGTGTACTGCCATCAGAGGGCACACAAACAGAACACCAATTTTGACTCCACACCAATCTTTTAAAAAATACAAATTAAATATATTATAGCCTCTCTCTGTGTGTGTTCATCTTAAATGGAAATGGGGAAAAAATGGAAATTAAATATATTATAGCCTCCCTCTGGAAATTAGGTTCTAATCTGCATGGAATCTATGAAGGGTAGATCATTATATGACTTTAAAAATATCATTTACAAAAATGATTTGCAATACGGTACAGTATGGACCATTTCCTGACTTAGTAGTTTGCTAATTTCTGAACTGAGTTTGGAAAAGTTAATGCTTTAGACTACAATTCCAAATTGCAATAACTGAAAGAAACTTTATCAACTGATACTTTGTTTCATGCTTGCCTTGCCACGGTTGTCCTTTTTTGCCACCTACATAAGTTATATAAACCAAAATCTGAATATAATAACATCTGTAATATTATTCAGTGTTCAGTGTATGTGTGCGTGTGGGGGAAACAGCAGCAGGGATTATACTGCTATTTCTGTTTTGCCCACCAGGCAGAGCACTTTAGGATTTTAGCAATAAACATTTGTTTTGAGATTTTGCCAGAGGCTCTCAATATGAACCATTTCTTTAATCTAACTCAAGTCACAAATGTTCTTTCTATCTAGAAAAACATCTGAATTACTGTTCCATTAAGGTACTAAAGTTAATCCCATGAATATACTTTTACAGCCAATAAATATGCCACATGAGCTCATCATTTCAGAACATTACTGGAAATACTTCCATTTTGATATGGTAATAAAAAAGTGTTTTGTCAATAGAAACAAATATTGCTTCCTCATAAATTCAGCTCCATGCATTATATTGGTGTGTAATAACAAAGGTGTGTTATATTGATTTTGGTCCAGAAGTTCACAAGATTCTCTTCTATGTCTATGGCAAGACTGAAATAAATGATAAGGAAATCTATATACTTGGTGATACCTCTAATCCTGACTTCAATTTCTGATTATACTACAGCATGCTCTGTGCCTTTAAATAAGAATGAGGTGGATGGGACAGAGACAAGAAGTTATTTAGTTATATGTTCTGAGGAGCAGCAAAGTAAGAAGGTGGCCAAGAACAACTAGGAGAAAAAGAATGTCACTTACTCTGAAGTTGCTTGAAATGTAGGTATTAATTTTGAGCTTCTGATTTATTTTATACTTTGACTACAGCTTATTTTTCTCCAAGACCAAACCAAGGTCAATTAGAATGTTAGAAGATGAAAGGTGAGATATAAATTATTGATTGATTGATTGATGATTGATTGATATTTCTATCCTGCCCCATTCCCGTTACAGCCAGTGAGGTAGGTGGGGCTGTGAGAGCTCAGAAGAGAGCTGTGACTAGCCCAAGGTCACCCAGCTGGCTTCATGGAGAAGTGTGGAATCAAACCTGGTATTCCCAGATAAGAGTCTGGCTCCCTAACCACTAGACCAAACTGGCTCACAAGAAGAGATGTGCACAAATGTGTTGAGGTTTTTTGTATTTGATTTGTATCCTTTGTTGATGCTATTTTCTTTGACCTTAGAAAAGCATTTGAAAATGTGTCTCTAGGTATTCTACTAAGGCAACCAATGTAGCCTGGATTGCATTACTACCAGTTAGACTCAGATTTCCTTATTTGTCATTGGTTGGACCTCATCTTGAATACAGTGCTCAGCTCTGGCTGTTTCATTTTAAGAAGGACTCATACAACTTGGAGCTAGTTCAGAGAAAAGTAAGAACAACAAAGTCCTATGAATGTTTGATAAAATTAGCATGAAGCTGACAAAAGTGAAGTGGGTTAAAATAGCCTTCATTAAATATCCAAAATGGACTATAACATAGACAAGACTCATCTTCAGTTTCTGTCATCCAAGGGTTCAGGACAGATAATATCAGAATTAAAAGGGAAATTTGATCAAACTCTTCCCTCATACACACCCAAATATCTGAATTATCTAGGAAAATGATAGGGCCTTCCTCACTGAATGTTTTAAAGCATAGGTTGGACAGCTAGACACAATGGCCAAAACAGTCAGTTTCAACTCTATAACTATGTGATTGTTACTTTTATATGAGTGAACAAATTTGTAGCACTGAGAGAGTCAAAGGGGAAAAAAATAACATAACAAGTATAACAAAGTTATGGAAGAATTAATACAATTGAGAAGACCATGGCTGAAGTAAATGAGAAAGTCAAAAGCTGCTCAGAGAATCAGAAAGGCTCACATTCAAATTATGCAAAACTCTAAGTCAGATTACCAGATGAGAAATACAAATATCCCTATGGGCATTGGATAGTCCTGAAACAGGATGTGCAGTGAGACATTGGCAGGACCACAGAACATGGTGATAACTTGCTCTACCCCAGTCCAGGCTGCAGACCCAGGAAACGTCTGTTCTCCGGGTTCACTGTGTACAGTCAAAACTGTTTTGGGAGGTACATTAAAAGGCCATGGTAGATGATGTTTTTGTCAGCACCCTGAAATAGGGCCAGCAATTTAACCCTATGGAAATAACACAGGTAAGCCTACAATTTCTGGCAGGAGGGTGGTGGAGGAAGAATGGGGAAAAGCTTATGAGTGTGCTTTCTCCTGCTCTGCCATTAAACTTCTATTATAAGTGCTTACAATGGAATACAGAAATGAAGAGATGTGATCCCTGTGTCCTTCAAGCATGCCTATGGTGCCATCATGATGTCATGGAAATCCTGCCATACAAAGCAGAAAAGAAGCATAAAACTATGTGTGAACATTGCCTACCGCTTCAGGTCTCAACTCTGTGATTCTTTTTTAGTGATGGGGTATATCTGACCAAGCACTAAGGAGAATTTTAGAAAAAAAGAATAAAATGTTCATGGTGGATTATTTTACAGAGTAGTTAAAAAAAAACAGTGCACATGAGTTTATGAATTAGCTAAGACACAAATAAAACATCTAATGAAATGCTGAATAGTAACAATAACAGCAATCAGATACCATGTAATTGAACTTTCAGTTTTGGGATGTGATGCTTAATGAACAAGGATCATCAAAGTAAACTGAGTGCTTTATTTCATGGCTTAAGCAAATGGGAATGTTGGAAGCAAGACAATAATCAAAGACTATGAATGAGAACATTAATAATTGAAACCTTACCTGCAATTCATGTAAAATGATGCAAGAGTTCCTAGCCTGAACATGTTAATAAACTTTATTATTACAGCAATGCATTCCTGCTACCAAGACAGAGGTTTTCAGCCACCTGTTTAATTTTTTCCTTTGCTATTAAATGCTGTTCATTCATTTTTTGCTGTGATAAATTGAAATCAGGGTCTTAACTGGTTCCTTTTGACAGATTTTTTCATAATGATTAGCACATTCTTCCTTCTCATAAGCATCCATCCATCCATCCATCCACCCATCCACCCATCCACCCATCCATCCATCCATCCATCCATCCATCCATCCAGATCATCTATCTATCTATCTATCTATCTATCTATCTATCTATCTATCTATCTATCTATCTATCTATCTATCTATCTATCTATCTATCTATCTATCTATCATCTTATAAGATACCTATCTTCTATTGTAAGGGCTTGTTCAGACTTTCCTGTTGTAGAGTGTGAATACTAGATTGTCTAAAAGCTAGGATTGTGATCAACTAAAGTTTACTGTTAGGAAACCACCCAAAAAGGGTTATGATTGTGCCATGCATCATCCAAATTGCCTAATCCTTTTTAGCAACAAAAGCCTAGTGAAAGGCAAGTGAAGGGCAGTTGACCACATGATAAATGGGCCAGTACTTGCTATGTCATAATTTCCTGTTTCCCAACTGACTATCATTTTAACTGTTTTAAGGAATTCTAATATTTTGGGGACCTTAAGTGATAAGTTGGGATAAAATTGATGATGATGATGATAATAAAGTAACAACAACAACAACAAAATGTTTGGTGATGTGTTGTATTGTGTTTCATCACCATCAGCAAGAGTCAAAATTTGGCCGAATTTGAGTGAATAATGAATATTTTGAATATTCCTGCACATCTCTAGCCTGAAGGATCCATTAAATCCAAATTTCCTGTGCCCTTGTGGGGACATGGCCTTGCAGATAGGGCCTTCAATGGAGTCCAGGTGTGGACAGGGCCTTCCCAATTGATACCAATAGAGTTCCTAATGGGGTCTTAGAAGGGTCCTAAGCTCTAGTGGAAAAAGGCCCTGAATCAGAATAAAATAGAGGAATACTTGAGTAAAATGTGAATTAAAAAGTACAACAGGAGAATTTTAAAAGCTACTAGAGGAAAGAAATCCTAATAAAATGTCAGGACTTGAGCAAGTTTTTTTGTTTGTTTTTATTAAAAGTAACATTTTGCCCTTATCTAATATCTGTTTTCAATAATATATTGAACAGGGGTCTAGCTTCTGGCTTTTGAAAAGAATGTCAGATTGTTTTGATTCTGAAGAAGCCTTTAAATAATGGAAAATAAGGTCTTATCACCCTTTATTATTGATTGTTCAAAATAAATTCTTTACTGGAACTTTAGCAGAGTATTTATATTCATAAAGATCAAGAGGAATTTATAAAGAATAAAGCAAATTATGAAATGCAGCATATTAGAGATGAGAAAGAGGAAGACAATTGACAGTCCTTTCTGTACATGAAACTAAGTTTTATAAATTGCATTGGATATTTCATTTTCTTTAATAATGCATATAGTTTTAGACATAAAAAAATTCCTCAAGAGCTCAAAAGCATTTACTACAGTTTTAAAATTGCTATTTAACTTAATAAAATAGATCCTTCCATGTTAAAAACCAAAGGTTAAAAAAAAAGATGTGCAGTATCACCACTTTTATTTTCACAAACTGTACACAATTTAGCAAGTGGATAAAGGAAATATTAAAAGGCAATTTTAATAAACTTTGTTTAATACTAACTCAATTGCCACCGCTGATGCTCTTCTAAACATTAAAGTTATCACTTAAATTTCCAAAAATATGGTAGATCAGCAGGACTTGATTTTACAAGTTTAGAAATGCTATGTTTTGATATAGGGAGCTTCTAGATGCTGGTATAAACCTAACTATGCTTCACGTTTCAACATCTGGGGTACATGGTTGGGCAGAATTCTCACTCACTTCAAAATGGCTGGACTTCAGTGTTGGCTAAAGAGCTTTGAATTAAGGTCCATGGTTCCAAATAGTTTCAATTGGAACTATAAGGAACCAGTAAGGAAAGGGGATAGTTCTAATGCTGTGACATAAGGTGTGATCAGACAAGCTTAAAGAGGAGCTCTCTGTTGAATTTAAGCCTATAATAAGAGGTCCCCCTTCCCCTTGAATTCACTGTTATGAGCAGTGGTCCAGGGTTGCTGGTTTTAAGGAGGATAAATAGTCCAGCCCCTAACTAGGCATTCTTTTAAAAAAATAGGTAAATTGACCCAATGCAACATAAAAACATAAATCAGCAAAGTAAAACACTTTCTGAATAAAAATTATTTGAAAACTGAAAGAACTATATTAACAATAAAAGGAAAAAGTTTTAAAAGGCACCAACATGCCAAATATAACAGGACTCAGAAGACAGCAACAGGATCACAAAACAAACCAATGTGGTGGAGGAATTGCCTCAATAGAGGTCTCCCTCGATCATTGGCAAATGAGGTCCAGATGTCTCTAGCAGCAGCTTCTTATGAATGAAGGGATCAAATAAGGACATATTTGACAGGTTCTACTATATGGAAGAAAAGGGAAAGGGTATAAGGGTGGAAATAATCCTATTTCTACCTTGTCCTAACCTGGGGCCTCTTTGCACTTGGCCTCTTAGTGTACAATTAGTGAACATCTGGGAAGGTGCATTTTCACCTGCAGGAGGCGCTTACAAAATGCAAATGTTCCCTGCCTCCCCAGAGGTTCACTAATCATAGCAGTGGAGCACAAAATCATGTTCCACATGGATCCAAACGCGACTGGGAACAAACCTGTCACATCCAGCCAGTGAGCAATCCCACCTCTGCCAGCTGGGAAGGTCGTTGGAGCTGCCACACAAGCACTCTGGCAGCTCCAATGACCCACTGGTGTGACTGACCTTCCCAGCCGACAGAGGTGCAAATGTTGCTGGCTGGAGGAAACAGGTAAATTTCCAGTCACCAGGAGCATACAGCTCTGACCTTCCAGAGCAGAGGCTGCTATTGCAGCAGGAGTCCCGAGTCCCAGGAGCTTCTTGGATTGGTTTGAGGAAACTGAGAAAAGCGCAACTCTATCGGCAAGTTTACAACAGAAGGGCACAAGTTTAAAGTACAAGCTTTTCTTCGCTGCTGCAGCAGTGCAGAGATGACGTCTGGATGACAGGGACAACAGCAAGCAAGAGAGATGAACAACCTTTCTGCACTGAGTCTTATTCCAGTTTGTGTCCTAGAACGGATAACTGCCATTCGCATGCTGGAACCCCTGTGGTCTGCATTAGGATGAAGATAGCAGGTCCCTTTTCTAATACACAATCCTGAATAAGGCTCAGTGAAGAAAGGTTCACACACATGCATCCACGCTCTCTCTCTCACACACACACACACTTATCTAGGTGCAGAATTCTTTGTGTTTCTTTTTGTTTTATTAAGGTTATTTTCTTAAAGGGTCATAACCTATGCATAACAACTATTTGTCTGGATTAAGATTTTTCTGGCCAAAACTAGGATTCCCCAAGCTGGCTACCCCAAGCTGCTTTGGACAGCTCACAACACAAGTAGGACAGGCTTTAAATTCTATTTTTTTTACTGTGCTCAGAGCTTTCGTATTCTTCTTACAAAACTAACTTTGAGTCCGCCTAATGTCTGTTAAACCATTTTAACAGATGCCTTGTTCAGTCACTTTCCATTTTCACATTCTTAAAAAAAGGAAAGATAATTACCGTTAACTTTGAGGAAAATGTTCTGAGCAGTTAAATAAGGTTCATTGTCAAAAATAACTGTTCAGTGTCTAGAATGATTGCTTTTGGCTTAAAGGATGTATGAATGTTGTTTTGTGTTTGTTCTTTTTTTTTGTTTCTCCCCTCCAAAGGGGCTCTTATGTCTCTGAGGTGAGATTATATTTGTCAGCATTAAGTACCTACACTGCCCTTACTGGGGAGTGGTACTTGTTTAGCAAGGCAGGTTGCCAGTTGGATGGATAAAGTGGGAAACCCCTACTGAGCAAGCTGAGTACCTTACAATATCCTTCCAGCTGGCTGGATGCCCAGGACTACAGTTTACAACATTTCTTTTTATGTCTTTAAAGTAGTTTATTCAAGTTGCAGACAGCACCATGGCAACTACTAGTAGCTGCAGAGCTATATAGGGGAGCCCCCCTCCCCTGAAATCATGCAGATTATTGTTGTCATAGACTTTTATTTAGCATGGAATTTCAATACAGATTTCCAGATTCCAATATACGGGAGATGTAGACACGGAAAATGAAGTCATGGAGATTTTTAAGACCTCTCTTCTGTGGAATGTTTTCACTTTGTTAAGTTTCTCTTAGGCTCTTTCTGCACTGGCTCTAAAAATGCATTTAGAGCCAGATGTGGGAAGGAACCCAGTTAGGGACCCTTTGGGGAAGCCTTGTCCGCATTTCAGCATGCAAGACCGGTTTCTTAAACCGGTTTTGCTGCCAAAATCTGGCCCTGATTTAAGACCTCAAAAATTAGGTCTTACATCCAGTTTTTCCCCTGAAACCATTTCGGAAGCAGAACGCTTCCACAACGACCAGGGAAAGAGCCGGATTCCCATGCTCAGCTGTCAAAGAGGGAGACAGCTATTTGGGACAGATCCTCAAAAATAAAATAAAATAAAATAAAAGGTTCACCAGAAAACGGATCTTTATAGATCCATTTTCCGGCCGCATGTGCGGATGGACCCATGTCCAGATTGACTGTGCCATTGACTTAAACCAATTCTATTCAGGCAGAAATATTTGCCCTTGATCTTATCACTAGAAATGCCTGGATTCATTTTCAGATGTGGAATAGGCAGTTTCATTTAGGATGGGCGCAAATGTTCTTAACATTCAAAATTTGATTGAATTCAATGGAATGTGGACATTGGAATTTGAACAGAATGTCTACACATTCGAATTTAAACATTCAAGTGAATTTTGAATGTTCCCAAACATTCATTCAATTGATTTGAAACATTCAAATGTGCAGATACGAATCTCATACATATCTGTACAGTACACATTTATGCTGATAGTACGGGACAAAAATGGGATCATATGGGATGAAATGAGATTCCTACAAAATGCATACAGATACATATAACCCATACAAATGTTGACATTCATATCATCAAATACAAATGTTGATATTCGTATCTTCAGATTTGAATCTAACATTCAAACAAATAGATTTGAATGTATTGGATTCGAATCAGATTTTGTTGCATTTGGATTCTAAACATTCAAATAGAATCAAATGTTTGGATATTTGATTTGATTCAAATTCGAATGCAAAAACCCACATTTGTGCACATCCCTAGTTTCCTTGCTCCACATTACAGAGGCAAGATCTGCATGCCCAAATAAGATCATGCTTAACGGTCACATGCCAACCTGGATGAACCATTCTGCAAATGGAGCATGGTCCTAGTTTACTTCTGTGGCTACCGTGCAGAAGGATAGCAGTCTTAGGAGCAACTTACAAGCATGCCGGGTTCTTTAAGCAAAGCTCTAAAATGATTCACTTCTTTGGCCATTTCCAGCATTTTCTTTTGAGACTCTGGATGATATCTTTTCTATCAGGGAAGTTTCATTCCCCAACTTTGAAATTGCACAAGCCTGGTTGTGGGGACACTGGCCCTTTCTTCATTTGTATCACAAGACAGGACAAGACCCCAAGTCTTAGAATTAGAACCAGAATCAGCTTAAAACAGGGCCTTAGGAGAACAGAACTAAGTGGCATGTCCTGCTCCAGTCCTTGGTGCTGTCTTGAGAGAGCCCTTGGGAGCAGCGGAGTGTCTAAAGCCATGGAGTGAAAAAATATGGCTGGGTTCTGGACAGATTTACTTCCAGTTGTGTTTTCTGGAGTGCTGCCAAAATGTGTCTCAATAGCATACTAGACTACTGAGATATGCTGTCTACATACAACCATAGTTCAATATTAGGTTTGGGCACCATTTTTGGTCCCTAGACTAGCCCAGGTTTCATCAATGAGGACAAAGCTTGATTGGAGTGGGAAATTTGTTATGACATTTGTACATTAACATTTGCTTCGGAACATTCATACAAATAGTTCGGACATTCGTTAAACTGGGGGTATGTATTGGATACATACTGATACATATGCGTTCGTATAGGATACGTATTTGAAACTTATCCAACATGTATGTGTTGGTACAGGATACATAACCAATATGTATGCATTTGTATAGGATACATATCCAGGACATGTATCCAGGATACTTACGCATTTATATTGCATATTTGTACAAACTCAAAATAACGCATTTATATCGAAAAGAATCCTACCACATTCAAAGGGGATCTATTCAAATGAATACGAATTTTCTAACATTCGACTCATTATGAATTGAATGCCAAAAAAATCTGTTTGTGCACATCCCTACAACTAGCACAAACCAATGTTTTACAAGAGAACCTGATCTTTTGAACAGATTTTGAACTTGAAAATTAAATGTTGAGTAAAAATATATTAGGCGAATGGAAGCAGAATTTGTGATGTGAAAAGGAGAAACAAGAAGTGGAAATTCTGTTCCCAGATTCCTCTGTTGCCTGGAAGGCAATAAAAATGGCACTTTGGGCAGTTTTATGTGAATGATCATTCCGAGTTTCTTGCCTTTAGTAATTTTGTGTCAAAAGGATATGACAAGTGTCAGAAAACAGAATCTCACAGAGGTGATGATAGGATGTGTAATTATTTTTAAAGTCAAGACAAACATTTATCTTCCTGTATAGTTTATATTTGATGGTGTCAGCCTCCACCTCAGTTTGTAAAATATGCTACTTGCTTTTAATTTGAAGCTGGAGAGATTTATTTATTTATTTTCTCGCAGCAGAGACTATTTTACGCCTCACGAATCACAGGCCAGGCACAGATCTCTTGAAGACTTGGTATCTCCACAGAACTTATTATGTTTCCAACTGTCATACAGTGTTTTCAGACTAAAATAGTGCTACATTCCAACATGGTTCCCGGAGTGTGCATACGATTGCAAACATAGGTTTCCATTATTTACATTCTTATCTAGAAGTAAGTCTCTGTGAATTCAGTGAGATATACTTCTGAACTGGCATGCATGCTATTATGCTGTTAGAATTAATCAAATCAGTAGGAGTGTTATATTCCTAGTGCACACGCACTGTCTACCTCTTATCGATTCAACAAATGAAATGGAAAAAATCCAAAACAATCTTCACTTTTAGCTGTTATTGGACAGTAATATGTTGAATGTTCTGCAGAGGAAATCTAGCTTCGTGATTTATAAGTTGATTATTGTCATATATACTCTGAAAATATTCAGAATATTGTGATGAATCTGTGATGAATATTGTGATGAATACTGTGATGAATCTGTGAGTCATTAATACAGGTATACTAGAAACAGGAACCTATCAGCAGATTTTTTTTAAAAAAAAACATGTTTTGATTATTTCAAGGGAGAAGGTAGTTATAGCCACTATACAATAAATACTTGTTCCTCCTCATCTTTTCTTGTCTTCTTTTAGAATAGACATATTGATACTGTTGCTAACCATGGCCATTTTGGCACTTACGTTGTGGGAATGATCCAGCAGTACCAAGCCAGCATGGAGCCACTCTGGCAGCAGAAATTTATTTATTTATTTCCATTTCTATCCCGCCCCATACCCGAAGGTCTCTGAAATGGCTCCAAAGTCCCAGGATTGGCCTTCAACATTTGGAAGTTTGTCCCAGGACAGTGTCCTGTTCTGACCTCACAAATCATGTGATCTCTGTAGACACTTCTGCACTCATAAAACACTTAGAACTGAATTTCCTAGCCTCAGTTCCCTCTGAGGACTCGTTTTGATGACTTACTCTGATGAGCCTCTGGAAAGAGTCCACCTTCTAAATCAGAACAAGAAGGTGTATGCTCTTCTGCACATGTTTCTGTTCCATTCTATGTACTCCTGGAACATTGGTAGACTCGTCAAAGCAGGTCTAGCAATGTCCCAAGATGGACAGACAGTTTGGCTACCTGGACTGGCCCTCATTCAATCCCAGTATGGATGAAGAGGCTCAGGACGCAAGGACACACATCTCTCTTCTGCTCTGATGTGTGACAGAGTCTCAAAGAGTAGGGATGTGCACAGGTATTCATATTATTCATTGTTCATATGAATTCCTATGAGTTTGTATGAATTTGGACATTTGGATTTGAATATTGGCACATTCAAAGGCTGACATATGAATTTAAGTCAAATGCTTTTGGAACATTCATACAAAGATCTGTTACATTTGTGAACCTGGGGCGTGAGAAAAAGGCTGTATCAGCTGCATCTGCAACCGATCCAGAGTGGATTTGAAATGGATTGAGAGTGTATTCAAAGTGCATTCTGTGAGGATTTGATGAGTTCCAAATGGATACAAAGCGGATATGTATGAGATATGTACAGGATTAGTATGGGATTTGTATGGGATTTGTATCTAACATTCATACCAATTTTTTATGGAACTTTTGTATCAAATTGAATACTACCACATTTGAAAGGAATCTATTCGAACAAATATGAGTTTTCTTTCATTTGATTCGATACAAATGGAATGCAAAATAAAAAAAAATATCAAAGAGGGATGGGCCCCACACTATCTTATTTAAATTGCAATTGTGAAAGACCCCGTGATTTAAGCTGTGAAACTCATCAAAGGTTATCATGCAAATCCATGCATCCATTTTTCCTTCCTTCCTTCTCATAATGGTGTAGTAGTACTGAAAAGCAATCTGGGGGGGAGTGTCCCCCCACATTCTTTCCCATCCTGATATTTGTTAGATTGATATGTCATAGCATAACATTATTATAGGATGAGCATGGGATTAACAAGGGATGTCATTGGGAATCCAGGATGATGTCACCTCTGATCATTAACATGCTCACTCCTAAAACTTTTGAGGCATCATCTTCTCCATTTGATCCATCTAAAAAATCACTTAAACAAAGGGAGATGGAGGTCACAAGTATTATACTTACTCTCTGGAACTTGATAGTAAGTCAAACTTACTATCTGAAAATGTTCAGTGCGGATTTAATATAAAAGTTAACTGTTAGCATTTGTTTTGGTTTGTATGTGTACCTTTGCTGTCGTGTTTGCTCGTTAATATGAAATGCAGATTTATGTCCATGACTGAACTGGAAGGACAAGTGTATTGTTAGTCCCCATCACTATTAAATAATTTTCTACCTTCTTTTTGATTATAGGTATTAGAGATGACCTTTTTGACTTCAAAGACTGAAGGTTGTTTCCTGTTCCCCTCCCC
This sequence comes from Aspidoscelis tigris stejnegeri, assembly GCA_023333525.1. Classification (NCBI taxonomy): domain Eukaryota; kingdom Metazoa; phylum Chordata; class Lepidosauria; order Squamata; family Teiidae; genus Aspidoscelis; species Aspidoscelis tigris. Next base: position 11,532,596 of record JALMGA010000006.1, on the reverse strand, counting down.
CTCACAGGTTTTATTTGGATGCTGGCCTTCCTGATAGCAAACACTTCACATTTGTTGACAAAATTATACCTTAGCTGTACTGCAGAAGCCATTCAGTATTACCACTGAATAAAAATAAAAATAAACAAGGAAGTCAATAGTACATAAGATAGTAAGTCCCTCAATAACATTTTTTCATCGTTAGATCTGTGGTTTCTTTAAGATACACCAGACATTCTGGACCACAATTTGGGAGCAGTAATTCCACTTTCATATGGATCTTGAATTCATTATGGTAAAGGCTGTAGAAAAATAAGTTCTATAGTGTATGCAATGTATTTCTTTGTCAACAGCAAAAATTTCAAGCCTTCTTTCAACTCTTGAAGTTATTGACTCCCAAACCCAACTTTGCTTGAGTGAGGGGAATAGATGCTTCATTTCTACATCAATAAACAGCCTTTTCACACAAAGCCTGAACACACCCTGAGGCAAAGTTGTGGAATGTTTGGGTGTCTGCACTTTGGGACACACAAACTTAGGTCCCATCCAGACTAGCGGATTAAATCCGCAGTTTGAAGAAAAACTGCTGCTTACCTGCTGCGATGCCACGTTCCAGCATCCAGATTACAGCAGCCCCCTGTAGCTTCCTTCCCATTAGCTTTGAGAGCTGAGCCCAGCATGCACAGTCACATGGGATGAGGTGTATCTCACGTGGGATGAGGCAGCCAATGGGAGTTGAGCTGCAGTCTCAGCTCTTGTTGGATGCTCTTGCCATCCTGTCCAGACTGGTGGGAAGCTTCAGATTTACTTAATGCTGCAGAGTGAGAGTTCTCCAACCAGCATTAAGTAAATTCCCAGTAGTGGGAGGATACCGCGTTGCCACTATGATCCGAGGATTGTTGTTTACGACATGCCCACAGGGACTGCACATTCTGATGTGCGTTGATTACAAGTCTGGATGCAGCCTTAGTCAGTGCTTAGCTACGGGCCTGCTAAGTGTGGATTGCTACCATTATGGATGTGATCACAGTGGAAGAGGTGAGAATAAAGCAGTGATGCCAATGCACATGTGTGGTGTTATTGCTGCAGAGATCAGGCAATACAGCATGTGACTTTACCTGTGCACCCTGGTAATATGCTCCATTCTCACCTCTTCCACCTGGAAAAGGTGTGACTGGAGCACACCAGGCTATCCATAGCTAACCTGGCGGTGGAACATTCTGGCACATGCAAAACCAGTTCTGATATAGAACCAGCTCCATTCAGTGCAGGTCCATTGTGAAGGACTGTTCCTGGAGTTCCTCAGGAAGAAGAGTTGGCTTTTCTACCCCACTTTTCTCACCCATTTAGGGGGACTCGAAGTGGCCAACAAAGCTTTTCTATTCTTCTCCCCACAACAGAACACCCTGTGAGGTACGTTGGGCTATGAGAGCTCAGAAGAGAACTGTGACTAGCCCAAGGTCACCCAGCTGGCTTCATGAGGGGAGGGCAGAATCAAACCCAGTATTTCCAGGTGAGAGTCTGTCTCCCTAATCACTAGACCAAACTGTAAAGTAAGTACAAATTTGCTATATGTCTCAACCTGAATTTATTCAGATTTCAATATAAATAAATGCACACATATAACTTGGATTATATATACTTATTAACAAATTGTTAGTGCATGCTTAAATAGCAAAAACAAACAAAACAAAATATTGTGCCCATGTGACAACAATCTCTTCAAATTGTCAGCTTGTGCTTTTATGGGATTTTAATGCAGATTTTTTTTTAAAAAAAAAATTTCCCTCAGACACATTTTCAAATTCCAGTTCACATATTTTCAGCAACTGCATAATTTAAAAATAATTTAAAACGACAACACAAAACCCTAAAATAAACTAAACTCTAAACCATCCTTGGTTTGAACACATCTTTCATAGTAAAGTGAAGATGGTGTGCGTTCAAACATGTGCTTTGGGGTGGCCGTGGGACAATTTTGAGAAACTAAGGATAAAGGAAAAGATCAAAAAATGCTTTACCTTGTCCCAAAGCCTTCCAAAGAAGCAAAATAATAATTCTTGAGGCCAGTCACAGCAGTAGGGTCAGATGTAATATGAGGCCCAAGCCAACTCCAATCTGCTAAAGCTATTGTCCAATCAGAGGCTGGAAAAATGGGCCAATGGGAGGCGAACACAAAAGGCCATGAGCAGGAAGAGAGGGAAAATAGGATTTTATGTGTGACATATGTTTCCACCCCCTTGCATCTTTATTTGGAGCAATCCTGTGTACATTGGTGCCCCAAAAGATCACACCTAAGTAGAATTTCCAAGTATATTTCTTGTAGGATTTGCCACAATTAGTGCTTAAAATTTGAACAGCTGAGTAATACCACTTCCTTCTTGGTAGTCCCACATAGAAAAGAAATGCTCGGTTTAGGATTTATTTACATTTTTATCCCACCCTATACCAGGAGGTCTCCGGGCAGGTAACAACATCTAAAGTCAAACATAATTTAAAACAATGGCTTCATATAGATATTAAAAAGCAAGGGAGATAAGACAGACCTCTGAGGAACCCACAAGTGAGTTCCCAGGGTGTCGAGTCAGAATCTGAGTTCGGCCACAGAGATAGGAACTAAACCAATGCCCCACACTGCCTCAGATTCCTAAACTCCATAGCCTTTCCAGAAGGATACCACGTTCAATGGTATCAAAAGCCACTGAGCAGTCCAGAATAACCAACAGGGTAGCACTCCCTGTGTCTCTCTCTTGGAGAAGGTCATCACCCAGAGCGACTAGGTTAGTTTCTGTGCCATAACCAGGCCTGAAGCCAGACTGAAGTGGGTCTAGATATATATATATATATTAAAAACTTGTAATGCTGTTGATCTATTTGTTGCCTTGGGATTTTTAAACTTTAAAAGAAGTAAGAACTGTATCATCCAACTAAGGTTTCAGCAAAAATAATGTTAACTTGCTAAACTAACATATTTATTGTTTCATTTCTAAATTTCAAAGTTTGGGTGAAGAATTAAAGATTTATAAATTTATTTTGTTAGGAAAGAAGGGAGGGAGGGAAGGAAGGAGGGGGGGAAGATGAACATAATTCTGTAACATTTCAGCAAAAACAATTTATCCGCGATGTTGGTTTTAAGCAAACTAGCATACTGAGCTTAAGCTTTAAAGAAATCCTTTAAGAGTATCAAAAATTAAATTAAACATAATTATTACCACAGCTTTTCACAGACCCACATGTTTCTGAATTTAATTATTTTTTACCACCCTCTTCAACAATTTTATTTCAGAAGAAAATAGGAATAAATAAAGCACCTACATCCTACTGCTTTTTTTTTCTTTTCCAAAGTACGTAATTATGTTTGCTGCTACTTGGAAAAGGGTCCATTTGATAAAAATGCAACCATTCTGCTATCTGACCCTGTTCTGGCTTTTTTCTTCTCTCATATCACAGGTGGTGATGCTGAAAAAGTGGTGGGGGTGGGGGGAAAACAACATTTATTTCTAAAACAATGGGGAAGAGAATTTTTTCCTTCTGTTTCAGATAGATGCTAAAACTTAACCTTAGTTATTTCATTAATAAGGCATGCAAAAGAATAGGAAAGTGGAAAACAGAGGACAAAATACATGTACAGTAGTTCTTTCATCTCTCAAGGAGGTACCTGTAAGGTGTTCTTCTGCCTGGACTGAGAAAGGTGTTGTTCTTTACTCCATACCAGAAGGAAAGCTTATCCCTCACTACACAAGTCATAATTCACTACCTGCATGACTGTGGCCCAAGTAAGCGTCAAGCCTTTCACAGTGCTTCAGAAAGAAAAGTTGAGTGATCTGGGGTGTTCCTGAATCCCGTGTGGTAGTGGTAGGCAGGAGTATTTATCTTCGTCTCTGACTGGTTTGATGGGTTCAGCCTTCCTTGGAGAGGGAAAACTAGGTCCTTTTGCTGCTGATGGTGGTGGGACAACCAGGAGGGCCTCCCCTCCTTATCTTAAGACACGGGCAGGTCGATATGGGAGTAGACATTCCTTCAGATATTTTGGCCCCAAGTCATTTAGGGCATTATAAGTTAAAGTTAACACCTTCAATTGGGCTTGGTAGCAAATTGGTAGCCAGTGCAACTCTTTTAAGACCGGCACTTCTAAGGCCATTTGCTGGGATTCTAGAGCAGGAATAGGTTGAGATGCCCATAGGTCTCTGCTTGAGATGCCCATGAGCATTTGGTGGGCCACTGTGTGTGATGGGATGCTGGACTAGATGGGCTGTGGCCTGATCCAGCAGGGCTTCTCTTATGTTCTTATGTAGGTCATGGTGATCCATATTAGGGATGCGCAAAATTCAATTTGCATTCACAAATTCCATTGAATACTTCATATTTGCAGATATTATAATCAAAATGAAAATTCAGGGTTTTTTGAATACCAAACCCTTCAATTGAAATGAACCAGTCTTCTGTTTGTGAAAATGTACAATCTGAACATTCATGTTTTGCTGGGTTTGGGGTTATGAAAAAATAAAGGCTTTTAAAAAATATATTTTTCTTCATGAAAAAGTGTGAAAACAATTGCAAAAAAAAGTTTTTTGAATGCAACCATTTGATAACAAAATAACTAATGGGTTTGGCTTCAATGGCAAAACAAATGCATATCTAATCTATATGATGGTATGTTACACTCCATGTGGGGTTGCCCTTGCAGAAGGTCTTGAAACTGGAACTAGTGGGAAATGCAGCAGCTCAGCTACTGGGTGGACAGTTTACTTACGTTATAAGACAAAGAAGGAAAAGTTTGTCAAATTAATTCCCTATTTTGTCAACCCTCTATTTATCTGAACTTATTTAACCTTTTCTTGATTCTGTTCCTACAGAATCCATCCCAAACCAACACTGGATGACTTCCCCTTTTTGTTTCTCACTCCTGTCCACAACCAGCTGAAACAAAAGGCAGTATCAGGACCAGAAAATTATGACATTGTAATAGAGAGTACAGAATTTCCCTGAACTCCTCATGTAGCAGAATGATTTGATACCGCTTTCTATGGACTGTACAATCTCGGAGTACAGGTGGCATGTTTGAATGCTTTCTAGTCCAGCATCCTGTCACACACAGTGGCCCACCAATTGCCCATGGGCATCTCAAGCAGAGACAAGGGCAAACCTTCTCCTGCTCCCCAATCCCAGCAAATGGCCTTAGAGACATCCTGCTTGTCCCCCAAGCCTAAAAGATGTACTTAGGCATCCATTCTAGTAACCATTGATATATCCCTTATCCATAAATTTGTCCAACCCTTCCTTAAAGCCATCTAGGCTAGTTTCTGTGACGATATTACTAGGTTGTGGAGTAACTTGATGTTGAAATACTTACACACACACACACATTCTCTCAGCAGAGGTATACACCTGTGAGTTATCAATTTATATAACTACAATTTGTTTTGAAAATTAAATTCTAGGGGTACTTCATGGTGTCACTGCTTGATCAATTAATTTCTCAAGGATCTTAATCTATGCTGAGAACCCCCCCTCCCTGCAGTGGCATGATGACCTTTACCTCAGCTAAAACTTTCTTGGCTCATTATGTTCAATTATACACTCTGCAATATCAGGTGATCCAATATATTTGGCACATTAGAACCTGAGATCCTTCAGACCTTGTTGAAGTTAATAGTTTTAAATAAGAATCAGATGTTATATATTTGGATGTACAGTGTGAAGATTATGCAGTTTAGATGGGGGCAGGGAGACAAAGTTCTTTGAGAAATGGTGCATAAAATGGGAGACTTTATTTAGATTTAAATTATATCCCCATGCACTTTTAGGTGGTACAAGAGATTTTATTTTTCTTTCCCTTCCTTTTGAAATAGTTCTTCAGATAGAACACAATATATAAAAGAGTTGTACAGATTTTCTTATCATTTCTCCTGAAAAAAAAAGAATATTTGTTTGTTCAAGTTTTCTTATTATAGATGTTGGTATAGGAATGCAGTACCTAAGATCTAGGGCTACAGCTTTTTTTACATTTTATATCAAAAATCTTGTAATTATCAATTGTGTTATACATACTCTGGAAACTTTAAAACAAACAAATAAATCATTGTAAAAGAGCCATTGAAACAAGCAAAGCATTTAACACTGAGGTCACATTACTTTAATTCCCTTGAGATATTTGGGGAAGCCCTGGGGAATCCAGAAAGAAACCTGTTTCTTCAGCTGGTTATTATTATTATTTTTAAACAATAATCAACAATAATAACAAATCAGTTCTTGCTAATAATGAACAGTGACTTCTGCAAATCAATGGGAGTGGTTAAACAAAGTTGCATTACAATGGATGTACTAAACTCATGTACAGAGACGGAATGCATAGATGTACACATTTTTAAAGGGAGCAATAGACAACCAGAAATAGACTCCTTTCTTACAAAACCAGTAAGAAGGTGAAACCAACCTTCCAGCTTCCAGTTCTCCCAAGTAGATAATCTGAGCTTTTACCAGAAGGGAGGGAGGGCTGGAGGGAGGGTTTCACAAATGCACAATTCAGAGTCAATCAGTGAGATTATACATGCCGGCCAATACAGTAGAACAACAAAGTGGCAATGGGTGCTTTGTAGGGATGCACAAGAATATTCAAAACATTTGAAATTGGATTGAATTCATTCAAATTTGGACACTCGAATTCGAATCAGATATCTATATATTCGTGTTTTAGCATTCAAATGAATTTGAATGTTTCAAATCATTCATATGAATTATTCAGCCATTTGTATGTGTACAGATATGCACACATTACATATGTATCCATACGCATCTTATTTATATCCTTATGCATTTGTATGGATACATATAGGACAAAAACGGGATGCATACAGGATAAAAATGGGATGTGTATGGATGCGTATGGACACAGATTTATTTATTTAATTAATTAATTAATTAATTTCTATCCCGCTCTATACCCGAAGATCTCAGTGTGGGTTACAATATTATATTAATCTTGGACAGGTCCCTGCCCTCAGGCTTACAATCTGAAGAGACAAGAAACAAAAGGAAAATGGTGTGGGAGTGAACAGGGAAACAGCAAAAAGAAAGCACTTGAGGCCTTCAGTTCCAATTCTTCTGTTTGTCTCTTATTGCTGGAATTTTCCTATTCTCTTTACTTTGATTTTTCTCTGATGACAAACCGGATGATGGAAGAAATGGTCAGCTGACATCTACTCAGCCCTGTCCTGCACAGCCTCAGGACCAGACGATTTCTCAACTGGTGGATCGGCTGCAATAGTCTCTTTGCCAGATGAATGTTGTTGAAATTTGCATCATCAAATATGAACTGGATATTCGTATGAATAGATATGAATATATTCGAATCGGTTTGAATTTGAATATATTCACTTTCCTCTATTCGTACAAATTCAAACATTTGAATAATTAATTCAAATCAAATCAAATGTCAAAAATTGCATTCATGTGCACCCCTAGTGCTTTGCCTTTATTTATACTGATCTGCAGTGGATCAAAATATGGTCTGGCACAATCACAGGTGAGATGTGAATAGTTAACTTTGTCCTTCTCTAACTGCTCAACAAGTCCTGTTTTATTCTTTTCCCTGTATCCATTAGACAGATATGTGGGAGTGACAAGCCAATCCTTTTCAGCTCTGAACAAGAAAAGAATAAAGGAAATGTCATGCTGTCTCAGAAAACAAGTTTCTAATTAACACACAAGATTGGAGATGTATTTGCAAGGAGAATTAGCGGGCAGGCAGGTATAGCACTTAATATCTGGAGGTTCTCTACCGACTGAAATTGTGTTAGGCCATTTCCAGATAATGTGCATTATCTGTGATTGTGCTGCTCCAGATCACATCAATTGACCTTCAATGGGCTGAGCTGCCAGTGACTTATGCCAAGGGTTGTTTTCATTGCAGACATGACATCCCAGCCCATCTATAAAGTTTTAGAACAAAATTTCTCAGTCTCAGTAGCTGCTGTCTAGGCCTGCTTTGGGTGGATACCCAGAAAAAGCACATTTCCGTCATGGCCGTTGCATACCAAACTACCTGCCTGTGTGCCATTTTCATATGAGCAGCAGGTACAATCTATCAGCTTTGACCACTGGATGGACTGCTTACAAGTGTTCCACAGCTGAGGTGGGCTGTGATGCCATTTTCCTAGTTGCAGCCTGCTACCAAGAGCCTTGCAGATGAGGTATTCCAAGGACTCCTCTGGTCTGGTCTCTTGACCCTGTGTGCAAAGGGCCCTTGACCATCCCACTGCCTTAAGTTAGGGACGTGTACAATTTTTTTTTCTGTATTTGATTCATATCAAATTGAATGTAAGAAAATTTGTATTCATTTGAATAGATTCCCTTCGAATGTGGTAGGATTTGTATTTGATATGAATGTTCAATCCCATACCAATCCATACGAATGCATACAAATAGCATACAAATCCTGTAAAGGCCGAGGAAAAAAAATCTCAAATCTCAAATACTTATATCCCCACGTTTCTATTTCACTTTCCTGGTGGTCAGTGGGTCACCGCTATTTATCCCACCTCTGCCACCAAATGTAAAGGCCACCTCTCCACCCTTATCTATTTCATATATATATTTATCTTTATTTGGTAGTATGGTAGCGTTGTGTTTACTTGTAAATCAAACTCAGTTATTTCCTTCCAAGAGGCGCACCTTCCATTTCCTTTTCCCAACTCTTTGGCTTGATAATAATGTTGCCTCCTTCTTGGTGCTGCAGCAGACAGCCCTTCCCCCACTCTGCTTAACCAGCAGTGGGTTACAGTATCTGTTAGAATTCCAGCCTGTCTTGGCTCACTTTGAAAACAGAGAACACGAAGCTTCTTTAAAATAACCGGAAAACAAGTTTATTGTTTACAATTCAAGTTTCTTCTTAAAGTTGCACTTTGTTACTTTAAATATCAAACAGTTAGGTCTTTAGCTTCCTCACTAAGCCTAAAGACTCCAATCCTTATCAGATTAATGCCAACAGCATAAATAACTTATAATCATTTCAACTCTTTTACTTGTTAATCACTGTAATTCACTATTAACTCAGGACTCTATTCCCCAGCTTCCCTCAGGACAGCTTAGAGCCCGTTTCTCCCCTAGTTAAACACCCTCCAGGTTTAACGACCAAAGGCAGAGAACCCAAATTATCCCCTCAGGCTCCCTTTTATATGGGCCTGGCTGGCTTGCTTCGCCCTGATTGGCTGAGCTCCTCCAGCATTCTATTTCACCCCTCCCCTTGGAGTGCTCAACTAGCCCCTCCCTTAGGCTACTTACTCTTGACAAAAAACGCTTTGGCGACACTTTTAAACATCTGGACTTACCGTGTTCGCCACACTTTGCATTTTAAACCAAAATAACTTAATTTGGGGGTTGAGGGGTCCTAGCGGTCTCCACAACTCCTATAATCGTGGGGGAAAATAAATAAATAAAAATTTATTTTTATTTATTTATTTTTAAACAACTGCAAAAACTTTAACATACTTTCTCCACTAAATCCCCCTTTGCCCCCTCAGTTAATCAAAAAGTCACTGTTCAGCATTTCCTGCTGCCACCAGTCTGTTGGTCAGTCCTGCTGCATGTTTGTCTCCAGTTCAGCCTGGTGCTGCTTCTGGACAGTCCTGGATCACCCCTGGCTCCATGTGGGTTGACTCCTCCCGCATTTGCTGACTCTGGTCATCTGCTGGTGATCCTTGCTTGGCACACCTTCCTGCAGCTCCAAGCTCACAAAGCTTCTTTCTCACAAGTACTATTCTGTGCATAAGCTGCTCATTGCTTCTTTGGTTGAAGGTCTCTCCATGCTTCTTGATTCTTTCTGGACGTGCAAACAGTTCATTAGGTTTAGCCATTGCTGCATCCTCACAGCTAAGCTCAGTCAGCTTCAGTTCATGGCTCAGACCTGTGTCATTTAGCAGGCTTTCACTAGGTCTGGCATCTGTTGAAACTTCTTCCATGTTTGTTTCCTGTCTGTCCACTCTCATCTTTTCATTACCAGCCAGTTTTGAAACTTCATTTTCTTGTTCCTGTTCCTCTTTTTTGAAGGATTGCTGCTTTCCAGCACCTTGAGTGTCGCTCTTTCCAACCCCTACACAGACTTCATCAGCATAGTCTGGCGAACTGTTGACCCTACAAAGGTCACCTTCAGAAGGCACCACTTCTGATTTTATAACCTTGTCACCAAATTTAAGTTCCTTAGAAGTCACTAAGTCATCTTCATTAAGATCAGACAATGTATTACTCTGTATCTTGTCTGTAACTTCTGGGAGAACTCTGGTTACTGCTTCCACCAAAAGTTCAGCGCTGCTATCCTCGCAAACAGCAGTGCCTTGAGTCAAAAGTCTTTTCTCAGTTGTAACTTGTTTCTCAATACTATCTTGGAATATGGATTCTACTTCATCTCTAAGTTCCCAGGTTTGCTCTAAGTCATAAGCTACCTGCTGTTCTTTCAACTCCTTTGGTTTAATACTAACTTTCACTTGTTCATAATAAATGTTGCCTGTAAGTTTCTGTCTTAGCCAGCTAGCAAGCTCAAGCCTTTCAACCCACAAATCATGTTTAATTTCTCTCAACATCATTTCTGTTTCGTGATTAAACCTTTTTAGGAAAGTAGCTTGTTCTTTTCTTATCTCTAGCAGGGTCTCCGTCTTGTTTTAATGTGTTTATTTGTTTACTTTTAATTTTACAGCAGATTTGCTACTTAACCCTCTTTGTTTACCTCACAAATCTGCCTTTTCCTTTGTGTACTGTGTTGTACACAAGTTAGCAGCTTAGATTAGGTGTTTCTACATATACCTTTAAGCTGTTACCTCGAAACACCTATCGTGGCTGCTTTTTTAACAATATAATCAAGTATGGCTTCTACCATCAATGTCCAGTGGTGTTGCTACCAATCACCCAAAGTTGTATACCTCGCAACGACCACCTGCTGTTTTCAAGTCAATATCCCTACCTTACCCTAGGTGTTTTACCTCAGGATATTAACTTTACTTGAATTTAAAAGCCAAAATTCAACAACTTTTACTTCATGAAGTTCTTCCAAATACTGGATTACTCGAATCTCAGCGCTTGCCACCAAAATGTGATGACCAAAGGAAAAAATCTCATATACAAATCCCATACAAGTCTCATGCAAAGCTTCATACAAATGTATCAAAACATTTAATTCAAATTCAAATGTCAGTCTTCAGAGGTGCCAACATTCGATTCAAATTTGAATGTCTGAATTTGGCCACATTTCGAATGTTATGAAACATCTGTGCACATTCCTTCATTAGGTATCTTATAACTAATTATAGAGCATTTATTTGCTTGTTTGCTGCTTTTTAAAAAAGAAACAGCTTTGATGAGGAGACTGTTATGTATCTTCCCTCAATTGTCAGTTCTCAGTTCTCTGTACTCTATATCAATATTTGTCTTATGTGATAACTATAGCCCTGTGATTTTTCTCCATTAGATTAAATTTTAGATGACTCTGGAAGCCCTACTTTCAATTTTTTTTAGAGTGGCTTTTGAAGAACAATAAAAAGGCAGCACTTTGCACAGCAGGGAAGAACTCTTATATTGGAGCTTTAATTTCATTTCTTGTTTGCATACCTCACTTGGTTACTTTAAATACACAACTGACAGCCACACATAGCTAAATATTTACTGTTCCTTCCAATTTATTGGGTGTATGTCTATTGCAAGAGAGCAAGGTTTAACACATTTTACACAATGCCAGATAGTTATCAATACCTGTAAAAAGCAATGGTTTCCATTAACGCATTATAATAAGCACCATGTCTTGTTTAAAGTGTATGCAGATCTTAATCAATTAGATGTTTTCTTTTGCTAGAATTGCTTGCAGAAGGCACTCACCACCTAATGAGTGTCTATCACAGTGGTTAAGTGCTTGACTTTGGTTTACAAAATGGGGAAATCTTCCCTAACTGTAAATGTCCTACAATTACTTTTCTGTTCAAAACCCGTATTTTCACAGGGTTACATAAGGGTAAGTTTCACACATCCAGGGCCTTTTCACACCTCAACAATCAGGATAGCTTGGCACACTCGGGGATGGAGCATAATGCACGCTGTGGTGCTGTCTCTGTCCCAGAGCAGCTGAGGATCACAGCTCTACTGAGAGTATTTAGGATGCTCCCCATAAGCCCCCAGAGGCAGAGTTCTCATTATTTCTGTATGTGAATATGTGTGTGGTGTGGTGCAGCTGCAGTCGTGGCTGTGGAGGCCTGAGGCATCTTGGTGATCACTATAGCAATATTGCTATGGTGATGCAGATGGGACCATCTGCACTTGGAGGATCTCCAGGTAAGTAGAGGTGAAGTTTAGGATGGCACCAGTGCTTACAATATGAATGCCAGCCACTGTCCCAGAACTTAACTTCAATGGGGCATTGTGTCATGGAAGTAGGAAAAGGCTCTTAATCTGGTGAATGCAGTAATCAGGCTGTGTATAGGTGATGTATAATTTTTTCACCTCCAGTGACAAAATGCACTGGCTTCCATGTGATCCTGTTATGGGTCGTGGACTGGACACATGTCTTTTGGAGAAATTTAGCTCAGTCCAGCCACCAACCCAAGTGAGAGTCCTTAATGCTAGAGGCTTAAAAATAATAAATTGGCAAAGTACGCTGTAAAAACAAGCAGGCAGCAAGACAAAATGTTTTCAATGCAATTTCTTCAACAAAAGAACTCTGCAAAAAGCTTAACAGATCAGGAAAAGTGGCAGCAACCAATCAAAATTAGCTGTCAATCACTAATGGACAAGAGCAGAGGAAAACAAAAGAACAAACAAACAGTCAAAAGACCTTCACTTCAAAAATAGGTAAGGAGAACCAACTAGTTTGTAAGTCCTGATACCAAGAAGAAAGTAAAACAAAAACAAGACCTTTTCTCACTCTTTAAGGGGACTCAAAGGGGCCAACAAACTTCCTATTCTTCTACCTACAATAAGCAGCCTGTGAGGTAGGTGGGGCTGTGAGAGCTTAGAAAGAAAGGTGTAACCAGCCCAAGGTCACCCAGCTGGCTTTGTGTATGAGTGTGGAATCAAACCAGGAGACTACCAGGTAAGAGCCTGACCCTCTAATCACAAGACCAAATTGGCAGAGTTCTTCAATTCAGCAACAGGAGAACAGGGGATTTCAGCTCTTATGATGTACTGGGGGAAGACTATCATACAGAAATTCGGGTAGTTGTGGTGGACTTTTTATAATTGTCTTCCAAGTGGAAAAAGGACAAAGCTATCTAATTGGATGAATAATGGATTGAAATCTTCACTTTTTCTTTTTGTCCATTTGAACCCATTTGTAGGGGTGTGCATGAATGTTTTTTTCTTGCATTCAAATTCAAGCTGAAGCAAATATCAGAAAATTCAATTTGATTCAAATGTCTGAAAATCTGATTTGAATCCTCATTATTTGAATCCGTACACTTGAATGTTAGATTCATATTTAAAGATATGAATGTCGACAACATTCGTATCTCTTATATGTATCTGTGCACATTTTGTATGCCTCCTGTTTTGTCCCGTATGCATCCCATTTTCATCCCGCATTATAAGCGCAAATACGTACATTCAAATCATTCAAATCTTTGACCAAATCTTTCAGAAAATCCAAAATCTGTTTGAATGTCTAGATTTGAATGTTATTAAATCAGATTCGAATTTGAATGTCAATGTTAGTCAGATTCGAATTGGATTTTTGAATTTTTGAATATTCCTGCACATCCTTAAGGTGATGTCATGTTTGTGTAAACTGTTTTCCAAATATTGTTTTTTTCCCTTTCTCTTGAGTAGAAATGACCTGAAGTCTGACCTCCTTTTAGAAAGGTTTGTCAGCCGCTTTGAGTCCCCTTTAAATGGATGAGAAAAGTGAGGTAGAAAAGACAACTCTTCTTCTTCTCCCCACAACAGAACATCCTGTGATAGGTGGGGCTGTGATAGCTCAGAAGAGAGCTCTAACTAGCCTAAGGTCACCCAGCTGGCTTCATCAGAGAGAACAGAATCAAATCTGGTATTTCCAGATAAGAGTCCGGTTCCCTAACCACTAGACCAAACCACTAGACCACTAGACCACCTTTTCTGTGGTGTCCCCCAGACTATGGAATAGCCTCTCTCTTGAGGCTTGCCCGTTGCCTTTATCATACAGTTTTTGTTGCCTGGTTAAAACATACCTGTTCACCTAGATCTTTTATGTTTTTTTCCCTGGAAGTAGTTCTGGTGGGGAGGGAGGGAGGGAGGATGAATGTCTCTAAGGCCCAGGGTGTGGAAGACTAGTCCTACTTGTCCCTATCCTTTGATTCTGAGTCAATAATGTTCTTCATTTGTGACAGTCTCTGCCAGTATCCTAGTGGTATATAGAATTATTTGCACTAAAGATGCCCTTGTGGTAAAACCTAAACTCCTGCTTTTTGTGGTGAGGGGAAGGAGGAATTTTCTCATGACCAACAACAACAAAAGCTTCTGGTATTGGTATGGGCATTGGATAAACTGAGATCTTAAGTCTATGGTCTGGAGTTCATTGTACTGATTTGTTATTATACCTTGAAGTTGGTACAAACCATTTGCAATGGTTGTATTCAGTTGCAAAGATTTCTTTGAATTGCACAAGATTATAATCTGAGAATTTACTAGGATGGCTTCATATTATAAGTCACCGGGTCTGTAGAAAACCCAACCCTCCAAGTTAGTTTTTACACTGCACAATATATTATTAGTTTGGACAGCAGTATTCTGATGAAAAAGAGAATAAAATATTGTAAAAAAAAAAATCAAGAATGTCTATGCTTTCTGTTTCTCACCCTTGTCCTGCCCTATACCCACATGAGCCTTTTGATAACATTATGCTTGTGGTTCCTTTTGAACTCTATCCATCTTACAGTACTATAGCGGTCTGGACACACTTAATTCTTTTCTCCTGAGCAAAAACATCTTCTTCTTTCATGTTGGCTTTGACAATAGCAGTGTGTTGCTTCCCCTAATATTTGACAAGTTGTTTGAACTTCTGAGTGTCTTTCACTATACCTTAAAATAAATCTTATATTCTGGAAACAGATACACATTTTCTGTGCTACTCCAATCTTTCCTGGGTTCTCAGGCATGATGGCACCCAAACTGCATTCTAGATAAAGAGTACAATGGTCTGTTTTGCCATTGCTTCTTGTGACTGTGATATGTTGCTTGCTTGACTGGAGGCATTTTCGCATTACACGCGTTCCAAATGGAACGCGTGTAGAGCGGGAAGCCTAAGGCACTTCAGGACGCTTTGATCATTCACACACAGGAGCACAGGAACGCGTGTAAACGCGTTCCGGCGCGCCTGTGTGCGAATGCTCAAAGCGCCGGGAGCTGTCTTAGCCGGCAAACGCCGGCCAGGGGCGCGGAGACAGCCGCGGAGGCAGATCGGCAATCAGCTGTTTGTCAAACAGCTGATTGTCGAAGCCGCGCCGGCGTCGGAGGCGAGCCCGCAGCTGTTCGGGAGACAGAAGCAGGCGCGAATGCTTCTCCTCCTGAACGCCTGCGGGCGGCTCGTCCGCGTTCGAACGCATGTAGAGCACTTTAAAGTGCTCTACATTTCGAACGCGAGAAAGACAGCTGCGGACACGTCGGAGCGCAAGCCCCACTCGGGCAATGCGGATGCCGTGTCCGCAGCTGTCTCCCACGCGTCCCGTTCAGCCCCGTGCGAAAACGTCTTGGGTCATGACTGCTGTTGTTTCAGGCAAAGGGGCACTGAACTAATGTTCCCCAGTGGTTTCTACCCAGGAACGTCTTGGAGAGTAGAGAAAGTGTCTGTGGAAGCTGATCATTTTCCTGCACTCTCTGACAAAGTGTGGTGCAAAGAAACTGCTGCAGAGCTCTAAGAGAGTTGCCCCCATCAGTTTATAGTTGTAGTGTTCTACGTATGCTAAGAGTGCTGTGGATGTTCCCAGGCCACAAAGTCTTCTGTAGCCTTCACTCTTATGGCACAACAGGCTCACACAGATATGCAGCTCATGCACTTTCACGACAATCCTATGGAGCCTGATTGTTATTTGAAGCTTACGTTCAAGACTTACCTAGACCGTGACATTTCTGAACATATGTTTAAACACACATGATGTCAAAGAAGTCCTTGTATGAAACTAAGGGAGAGTTGCACTTAACCTTCATGGGATAGTGTTCCATGGGATAGTTCAGGGACAGTAGTTGGCATCCACACTGCAAGCACCAGCACTGTCGCCAACCTATCTGGGGACACTGCACTGCAGATGGCTCCTCTGGGACCATCCTCATTGACTTAGCAATGGCTGCAGTGACTTCCACCATGTGCTGTGCCATTGCAATGGCAATCATGGCACAGCCCATGACTGCAGAGCTTCAGCTGTTATTCCCCACCTCCATGCAGCATTCAGACAAGGAAGTAGTGTGAATGCTGCATCTGGGAATGCCCTAGGTAGTAAAGCAGGTAAAAACTCTTACAAAGTTACCAAAGATTGGGATGGATCTGGGCCACTCTCTCTGGGCTAGAGACAGCACCACAATGTGTAGGTGCAGCATTCTAGAGCACGTAGGGCTATCTTGATCTCACAAATGCTACAAGACCCTAAGGCTGCTTCCAGCTGGCAAGAGGAAAATGTGGGATATTTTTAGATCCCACAATTGCCTCTTGCAGTCTCTGCCACATAGCAAGGCAAAACCGCAGGCCAAACATGGTTCCGTCCTTACCTGTCTGGGCACTTGATCGTGTAATGGCATGGAGTGGACATCCAGGTATGTCAGTGGTGCAAAATATTCAGAAATGAGTGATTGCTAGCCCTTGCACATGTGTAGGTATTTTCAGCTCAGTTTTGGCTCCACATATTAATGGTGGTCATTTTCAACATTGTGGTCTCCGGGAGCAAATATTCAGACAAGTAAACCCACATCACCATTCTGGGAAAAGCTGGGTTGGGAGTTCTTTGTCCTGGGCTACGCTGAGATTGCCACACGTATAGGTAGCAATTCCAGTATAGCCCCAAGGTAATTCCATGTTTTAAGACCTGTCTGTATGTGTCCTAAAAGGAAACCTCCAGGATTAACACTCTCTAAAATAATCAGTCAGTAGGTTAGCTATATCTAATGGAAATGTGTATGTGTATGAATTTTCCATATGATAACTATACTTGTAAAATCTGAAGTAAGGTCACAGGTGGTTTGTGGCATTTTGCACAGAATGCCTAAGGAAAGTATCAGTCCTAAGATTGATGGGAAATTGTATAATGTCCTTAAATAGCTTTCCAGGAGCTTAAATTTTTAACATGTAATCACATCTAATAGAAATAATATTTGAAGCCCAACATTTTATTCCAAATGGGGGCCTTTCTGCACTTACCTATATTCTGGAAAATATTCCAGGGAAGAAGAAGAAGAAGAAGAAGAAGAAGAAGAAGAAGAAGAAGAAGAAGAAGAAGAAGAAGAAGAAGAAGAAGAAGAAGAAGAAGAAGAAGAAGAAGAAGAAGAAGAAGAAGAAGAAGAAGAAGAAGAAGAAGACTTGGCTTTTCTACCCCGCTTTTCTCACCTATTTCAGGGGATTCAAAGCGACTGAGAAAGCTTTCTATTGAGGTAGGTGGGGCTGTGAGAGAAGAGAGCTGTGACTAGCCCAGGGTCACCCAGCTGGCTTCGTGGAGGAGGGTGAAATCGAACCTGGTATTTCCAGATGAGAGTCCAGCTCCTTAACCACTAGACCAACCTGGCTCACAAATTGAATCAAATCCCAAAAATTGCATTTGTGCACACCTCTAATAACTATGTGTACCTGATTAGGACATCAGAACAAATATAAAAACAATTGAGCATTTTAAGGTATGGGGAAAGTAAGTGTATCTGTCAAATATTTGAATATTGCAGCCATTTAGATTTTTATACATTTTTTTTAATTGGCTCCGTGAATAGGATTTCCTTGTGGTGAGAGGAACACTAAACAAACTAGTAGTATCCATTAAAGTAGATATGAACATTTTGAAATGTTCAAACCGAGTTAAACTGAAGAAAGATGTGAGCATAGAAAAACATGAAGAAAAATATGTATAGGTTAGTTCCGCATAAGCCCAAAGGGTAAAGATGATGCCTTCTGATAAAATCCATGAAAATGCTAAAGGCCACTGTTAGTGAGTAAGCTGCCAAATGTGAGAAAGGGGCAAAGAATATTGTACAAACACGGCACTGAACAAAAGCCAGACAGGATAACGGTAGTTACAATAATGCATAGAATGATAAGAAAAGTCAAAGTATGAAATAAAATGGACACCTCACAAGAGGCTTTGTTAAATAATAGGATTTCTACAAAGCAAATCCTTTAGAGGCACAGAGGTAGGCAGCAGGACCTTTAAAAAGAAAAGATAATTTATTATGGACAAAAATAGGAAATGCTGGAGTATTTTATAGGCTAGTTTTCAAACCAAAATAGGAAAAATATAATTAAGTAAAATTAATTAATTATCTGCCTAGACCAGATACACCTGAAAGACAGATCTACCAGCAGCCTAAGGGCATGTGGAATGGAACAGAGAGGCAAGAAAAACAGAACACCAGATTGCACTACCAAAATGGCTCCCACAAGTCTCCAAGGGCAGGAATATTTGTTCATGGCCACTGGAACCCTTGGAGTAGGCTCTGAAGTTTGTGCAGGCTTTGGAACAGGCTTGTCCTGGAACAGGCCATCCAAATGTAAATAACCCTGTTCTGAGAGAAGTAGACCATTCCAGTATGGAACCCATTTCAGTCAGAGAGAAGAACAAGAGTCGGCTATTCTACCCCGCTTTTCTATTCTTCTCCACATAACAGAACACCCTGTGAGGTAGGTGGGGCTGGGAGAGCTCAGAAGAGAGCACTGACTAGCCCAAGGTCACCTAGCTGGCTTCATGGGGGAGGGTGGAATTGAACCCGGTATTACCAGATAAGAGTCCGGCTCCCCAACCACTAGACAAAACTGCATCAGAGTGATGCAGCTCCCACAAGGGCAGAAATGGCCTGAGAACATATGAAAATGCCCATCTTTAAAGTGAGAGGCACAGAACAAATCACTTATTGAACAGTTCAACAAATAGGGTCTCACTGAATTCTGCTTTGAACGATTTAAGTGAACAACCAGGGTTTCCATCAGAATATTAAAACCCTCTGTTCAGCACATAACTATTAAGTTTACACTGCCCATAAGTTCCTTACTGTGAAATCTGAGGAAACTCACCTAATATTTGTTTATTTATGAAAGCATTTTTTTTGGGGGGGGGGAGGTCCCTTCTACATACGGAAATCTTCCTAGTTGTCATATCCTGCCATTGTTTTTGTATTTCTAATTGCAATTTTACAATGGCTGATATACCAGACCAGTAAGAGTACCAGAAGTTTCTGTTCCACACTAATGGTGCAGTCTAAGGAAGAACCCCCCCCCCCATGGTACGCTTCATTCACACAGTTTCATTTCCCCACCTCAGAGTATAGACCAAGTTGGAGTAGGAGAGGAAAAATGATAAAAATGTTCCAGAGTACTGGTAGAGCTCTTGAAAGTTATCAACCAGCATATGAAGCATGTACATATGTGATCCAGTACGCCACAAGAGATCCCTCTTGGCAGTGCAACAAGGACAGCCTAATTCCAAGCCATGGATGAATCTGTTCACACCTGGGATGGATTCTTTTGACCAAATCAGAGTGGGACACTCCAATCCAGACTACTATAGATAAGTGCGGAAACAACCTACTGGTAGTTTTAGGGAGATAATCTGCCTGAATTGTTTTTGAAACCTCTGAAATTATATTCAGTGCTGCATTCTTCTTTCTATAATCCTTCCTTAATTTCAATATCAGAGAAATAACTGGGTTAGTCTAATTCAAAAAGTCCAGCAAGGTAGTTAGTAGCAGAGACTAACAGGAGAAGGGTTGGTGGCATGAGCTTTCTTAGACACATCTACTTCTTCAGATCTACATGACTACGAAAGTTCATGCCACCAACCCTTCTCCTATTAGTCTCCAAGTGCTACTAACTACCTTGCTGGACCTTCCTGAATTTGTTTTGCTTAATTTCAGATTTGTACAGGAGGCAAGGACTTTTCCTCATGTATTATTTGATGCGTTAGTAGACAGTTCACAAAAGGCCTGTTCACACTTACTCTTGTACCATATCCAGTCATGTTAACATCGATGCCGATGGAAGACACTCTCACATCAAGCACCAGTAAAGCCCTGAACTGAACCACCAGCACTTGCAGTATGAATGCCCAGGCCTGAGCAGACCAGAATGCCATTACAATAGTCATGGCAGCACCTGTTGCACACCTGGATGTTGACATGGTGACTTGCATGTGATGCACAACTGTTCAGCCACAGCAGGACTGTCATGTCCACTCGCAGTGTTGCACCTGGAAGAGGATGCAAATGCTGCTGTCCTGGAGCTACTCCTGATCCAACTGTGGACAGCATTTCAGCTAAATAGGATTGGGAAGGGCTTGGTGAACTCCAGGACAGCAGTATTAGCAGTGGCATGTAGACACATTTATCCATAGAGTCGATCAACACTTATAGGGCAAGTGTGAAAACAGTCAAAGACAGATACCTACTAAATTGAAATGCCTTATTCATTCTTTCTTTCTGTTAATTTATTTTCTCTATCTCTCTAGCTTTCATACTTCTACTACTTAAGCATCCCCCTACATTGCCCCCCCCTCAGATTTTGAACTATGCAGCCCAGCTTTAGTTGGTGTTGGCCCAATTCACTCTTTCTATTTTAAGTCGCTCTCCAACCCTATTTGCAATGAACTTCAGTAATTCATCTTACAATCTGGCTCTTATTTTAGTTTTCAAAGAAAACCTCCTTTATGAAAACAATCAAGCCTTGTTTCAGATCTCCCCTGGGTATCCCATGAGGTCACTCTACCGTCTAAAGTTGTTATTGCTCTGCTCTTATGAACATGATAAATTTGCTAGTTTCTGGGTCAATTTGACTGACAACTACAACCTTCTCTGGAGAAGAGAAACAGGGCCAGAGAAGGAAAAAGTTGCTTTAACTAGTAATAACACATAATCAATCTAATCCTTCACAATTCAGAATAGGTTATGTCCTGAACCCAGAAACATGTACACAGAAAAGAGATAAATATCCCAAAAGACAGCAACACAGATTGCATGAGAATTGTGATATCCATTTAGTAGCTATGAAATTTATCTCTGTTGCAATAAAATTGAGACAATTTCCTCAATCGTAAAAACCTATTTTAAATGATTTATTCCTTTTATTAGATTTTGCCCTGGGTTTTTCAGTGGATCACTGGACTTCTTCTTCTTCTGTGTGTGTGATCTGCTGAAGTTTTCCAGAAGTGTCCTAAGAGCTCCCTATTTCAGTTCAACTGTGGACTGGTTAAATATAGTCTACATGCATACCTGCAGGTTCAGAAATGGTCCAGGTTCAGCACTTCTACACTACTTCTGGTGTTGCAAGATCAGGGAAATGGGTCCCTGTGGATGTGTTCCTAGTTTGAGTGGTCCAGCAGACCCAGAACAAGACTGGCCATTTTTGAACCACCTGTTCTGTTCTCTTAAGGTTATGTGAGCTTTGGAGTCTTCCGTGATGGCTCTGATAGCCAGGACTGAACCCAACCTAGCAGCCTAGGGGACCCAATTCAGAAGTGTGTGGAAGGGAAGGCCACTGAAAGGTTCCCTGTCATGGGAATATTCTTCTTGAGGAAAGGGCTATAGCTGATGGGAGGAAAACCCATTGATCACAGGACTGTGACCAAGTACAGGGCCGCAAGAGGAGTGTTCGTTTGGTGACAGAGCTGTGATTGAACACTGGTAGCGAGAAGAGGCGGGACTTCTGGCTTCCGATGTGGTGGTGCTGGCTGGAACACAGGAGGAACATTCACATTTCAGACGCATAAAGGATCTTTGGGTAAGCTTTCCTCCAGGGAAATGTGAATGGTCCTCCTGTCCCTGGAGTGTACTGGCCGTAGTGCATGAAGCACTTAAAAGGTAAGTGCAGAAAGGCCTCTGATCAGGTATGGAGACTCAGTTGCCTAGAATGGAACAAATGGCATTACTACAGTAGTAGACCTCTTTAAACAGGTCTGTAGGTAATAGGGACCTTCTTGAGATGGTTCTGGGCTGGAGTGGTCCTAGTCCTATGCAAACTGTACCAGGAAGCCACTTCGTATGGATTACTGACCAAGTGTATAAATAGCCTCAGAATACTGGGATTTTTGCACTTAACTTACCTAAGACAGCCAGCAGAATGCTGTCCCCATCCCAAATTTACCTAGCATTTACCACAGCAGCAGTAGTGCATGGTGGGCCATTGTTATGGCAATGGGTGATGTGATGCACAGTTGTGGCTGTGTCACCCCCATGCATCCTTCATACGGAAGTAGTACAAAGAGCATGTGTAGAGCTTTACTTGGAGCACAGCAATACTCCTAGGCTGAGTCCCCAAAAGACCTATTTGCCTCTCTAGTCTCCATCTACTGCCACTATATTCAAGCGGACTTTAAAAGTGCCCTTCACTTCCAGAATAAGCGTCCGCATGAGGCTCAGCAAAACACACATTAAAAATGCACCTTCCATCCCCACAGAAGCGTGTTTTCCTTCCCCGCATCTTTTTCTCCCCGCCCCCTCTCTTGTTCAAAGGAAAAATAGCCAGATCTCCGTCCCCCGAAATGGCTTCCCGTGCCAGCAAAGGGAGTGATCGCTCGCTCATTCACTCTCAGCACTTACTTTCACTCTGTTCTCTGTTTGAAATGACTTGGCTGCAGCCATCGGCCGTACGATCTTGCGCTCATTTACTCTTAACACTTTCATAGATCACCCACTTCACACCTGATAACAATGTTGCAATTCTGAGCAATTCTGGCTCTCTGAAAGTTCTGACCTTTACAAAGGAAAGGAAAGGAAGCTGCAGCATTTCTGGGAGATGTGTGAATGTTTTATGGCTGTGTGTGCAGGCAGCAATCCCCACCCCTTTTGCCACGGAGCGTCCCCAAGGTAAATGTTGTGAGGAAAACTCGCAACTTCCAGAAAGAGCACTGAAACTCTTCTTTAAAGGGCACATATTTTGTTGCGGGTTTCCCTGCTTTTGTAGCGCTGGAAGCTCATTAAAAACCCTGGCATGGGGGCACTCAGAGGCAAAAGAAGATTTTTAGCAGACTTTAAATTGCTTGGGGACAGACCCTTAGTATAGTTGTAGAGCAGTTTTAACTGCTCCCACAGTTTTAGGTCCATAGCAATTGGCAGCACATGCTCTGAGCCACTTTGAGACTAAAGCAGCTCTGCACTGTGTGGGTGCCCAATGCCAGAGCATCCCCCAAGCTGCTCCCATTGCCAAACTGCAAAAAAGCCCTAAGTAGAAGCCTATTCGCACTTGGCTTTATTCTGGAATATATCCTGGAATAGGGACTTGCTGTCGATATGCTGGCGCAGGCTTCAGCAGGACCAACGTGAGGTCTGCCAGAGTCTGCATTAGCATGAGGACCACAGACCCCTATCCTGAGATATACTCCAGAAAAAGGCCCAGTGCGAATAGGCCCTAGGAATGAGTACTCCAACAACAACAATAAAATAAGAATCAAGCTAGGAAAATGGACATATGTAGAAGCCCAAAAACTTCTACACATAAGATGAGAAGCTAGGAAAACACAAAAATGACCTCGACGACATCAAGGAGAATTGAAGTAGAGGCAGTAAGTTTCAAATACACACACAGAGAGAGAGATTGATTCTGAGCTACTCTGTCAAGTACAGTTGTGCCTCAAGGGTGTACTTCAACCCAGGTGAGCATGATTTGGTATGCTGTTTCCACCTCAAGCTGCCAGCTGGAGTTGTCTGCCTGCTGCTAGCTGAGAACCCCATGTGAAGCCAGCTAAGTTTCTATTAGAACTAGACCCTCTTTCAGGGATGGTCTTTCAGGTGAAGCCCCCTAGGTTCATTATAATAAAGGATAAGATCTGGAACTTTAAAACCTGAGCTCTGTCTTGTTTCTGAACTTACACTTCAGCTGAATATTACATTTTATCACCAGGGATTTAAACTTGTTTTATGTGTTTTTTGAAACAGTTTATGTATATGTTATGTAGAGTTATTGATTTTAAAAAGAAAGCTGCCTGCAGCGATATTTTGAGTTGAAGTGGTAGGAAGCAAACTTTTCCCTTCATATAATATTTTATCCTGAAACGCAAATCTAGTACCATTAATCTCCTGCCCACCCAAAGTTTTGGAGAACAGTGAGACATATGGTTTTCCTAAGCAGGCATTCTGCCACTTCTAAAATGCCAATGTACTCAGTTGCTTTTCACCCTCTTCTCCTGGCTAGAGGGCAAACCTGATGGTTTTCTGAATAACATTCAAAATTAGTACATATAAAAGCAGTACCCTGCCCCCAATAATAATAATAATAAAATCATGCATTAAGGTAGAATATGCTACCTTGGGAATAGTCTTTCAGAAGTGCTCAGCTCCTTCCTTCCTTTTACTCTTATGTCCACAAGTACTTTAATTTGGCATACAATTACAATGGATGTTTGTAAGATTAAACAACTGAATACATGAATGATTAGAGAACAGACTCTTTTATGTCTTACTTACTTTAACCTTTATTCAGCTCAGATATCACAGTCAGAATGACCATCCTTCACACCTATGGTAGTGTTTTAACATTTCCTCTAATCAATACCTTACTGCCCTGAGGTAGGGATAAGGCACATTGACCACAGAGTGGGTTTTTTTTAGTGTGTTTTGATGGGGGTTGCTCCATTGATTTGATTTAAACAGACATTTATTATATATGAGTCAGGTAGGGAGGGTTATCCGTACCTGACCAGTCTTGCTAGCTGTCATAGAGGCTGTAAAAATGCCCTCCGCACAGACGAGTACTGTCACTCATAAGTCTGGCTGTCGTAGGTAAGAGTCTCCCATGATGGCTGGGCCATTCCTGAGCCATGTCTCTATCCAGCTGTTTCCCTCGTGCCCTGATGGAAACACAGTCTTATAATACATTCTACTTTAAGCAATCACTGTCACACAATCAGAAGCAAAGAGCAGGTGCACAGGGAGCTATTCACATTTGAAGTGCTGGTGTACCCACCCACCCCAAACTGGACCACCAGAACTTCAAGTGTGGATGGTCCAGTCTAGACCGCCGTGGTAATAGTTGCAGCGACATCTGCATTGCACCCTGATGATCGCAACATGGTGCATGATTGCACAGCCACAGCTATGGCATCCCAGTTCCTCACAGCTTTTGCACCTGGAAGTTTGGGAATGCCCAGGAGCTCATTAACTACTCCTGGTGAAACTGTGGAAAAGCAGCTGCTACATTTTTTCTTCTCCATGGTTCACAATCATTGGGGTAACTGGTGAATATTCCAGGACTCTCTGGGTTGGTAGAGGCAGTGCAAAGGGCAAAGCGACTTTCCCTAGAGCAGTGCAGCTGTTCCAGGCAGATAAGAGTAAACAGGCCCCATGTTCAGTATAGAATGAGCTACTACTAGTAAACAACCACCATTGCCACCGTAATGTATAGAATTCAAGTATGTCTGTAGTACGGATGTGCACAAATATTCTAAACATTTCAAAATCTGATTAAATTTGTTCAAATGTGGACACTCAAATTTGAATAGATTGTCTTCACATTCAAATTTAAATGTTCCTAAACACTCGTTTGAATCATTTGAATGTAATACATATGTATCTGTACAAATATCATACCTATCTGTACGCATTTGTGCTCATAATATGGAACAAAAACAGGATGCATACAGGATAAATTGGGATGCATATGAAATGCGTACAGATACGTATAACACATATGAATGTTGTCAATATTTGTATCTTTAAATGGCTGTCCAGTCTCACCATGCAAGGAGACCCCTGTGTGTTTCTTGTATTGTAGTGTTTCCAGAAAGCACAGGGTAAAGCCTGTTATTCTCCTGGAACTAGATTGGGAATGCCACA
Source organism: Aspidoscelis tigris stejnegeri (assembly GCA_023333525.1). Taxonomy (NCBI): domain Eukaryota; kingdom Metazoa; phylum Chordata; class Lepidosauria; order Squamata; family Teiidae; genus Aspidoscelis; species Aspidoscelis tigris. The sequence continues at coordinate 11,506,664 of JALMGA010000006.1, read as the reverse complement.
CATATCTGTGGATATAGAGATGATATCCCAAAGCACGGGTATTGTGGATTTCCTGTAATAGCAATTACTTACATTCATCTGCTAAGTCCTCCTATTATTGTTCCTGTTCTAAATACCTGGAAGCTAGCCAGGTGCAGGGAAAAAAAATAAAGTGGAGTAGATGTGCACATGACTAACATCAGGATTGGAGCCAGAACAATAATAGAAGAAGCCAGCAGACAGAGGAAAGAAGTTGGGAATGACAAGAGCTATGAGAAGCAATTGTGGATCTAAAGAAGATCATGCAATTGCTTCTTGCCATCTGGTAGCATTCTTGGTGTGCATTAAATTCTGTATTTCTGAATAATGCAGCACACTGAGATTGTCTTGTCTATAATACATCCCTTCAGTATGTGTTGCTGTTCTTTAGTTGTTTAGCAGTCTCTGATTCTTCATGACCCCATAGACCATAGCATACAAGGTCCATCTGTCCTCTACTGTTTCCTGGAGTTTATACAAGCCAACATTAATTACCTCCACAATATCCATCTCAACCTCTGCTACTCCCTTCTCCTTCCATCTTACGCAGTATCAGAATATTTTCTTGAATCCTGCTTTCTCATTATGTTGTTAAAACTTTTGAGTTTAGGGCCCCTTCCAGATGCATCCAGACTGCAGAAGGCCCCCATAGCTTCCTGCTCAGGGAACTGCAAGACTTCTGTGTGATGTGTGCATTCACATGGGGTGAGGCACACTTCACATGGGATGGGGCAGCCAATGGGAGCTGAGCTGCAGTCTCAGCTATTGTTGGCTCTTCTAGCCGTCCTGTCCAGACTGGCAGGAAGCTTCAAATTTACTTGATGCTGTTCAGCGACACCACTGAGAAGTATCAGCCTTTAGGTGTGACAGCTCAGTTTTGGCTGCCCATTCCAATGCGTTGCATCAAGAAGTCTGGACACAGCCTAAACTTCAGTGGTAGGCTCTCTAGGGTACAAGGTTATTTTTAAAACTAATATTGATTTATTTGCCTCCCTCCCCCTCCAGTTTTCAAAAGTTTTCTCCAATGCCAAAATTTGAAAGTGTAATTTTTTTCAGTCCTCAGCCTTTATTATGGTCCAACTCTCATAGCTGTATGCTACTACTACCATAGCTTTGGTTGTATGGATTTTCAAGTGGGCTCCGGTACTCATTTCTTTCACCGTTATTAAGAGTCATTCCTTTTGACTTTCTGCCAACTGACCAGTAGCATCTGTGTATGTGAGACTATCAATATGTTCCCAGGAATCTAAATTCCAGTTTTTGATTCATTGGGCCCGACATTTCTCATAATGAGTATGTATATTTTATGTATGTATAAGTTAAATATGTAAGTTGACAGTATACACACTTGTGGTGCTTTTTTCTCAGTTGAACCAATCGTTTGATTCATGGTTTATTCAAGAAATGTGTAAGGTGGTCTGGTGCTTCCATCTCCTCAAGAACTTTCCAAAATGTGTTGTGATCCATGCAGCCAAAGGCTTCAGTGTAGTAAAAAAAAACCCACAGAAGTAGATGGTTTTCTAGGATTTCATTGTTTTCTGCATAATCCAGTGAACATTAGCAATTTGATCTCCAGTTCTTCTGCCTCTTCAAGAATCAGCTTGCACTTCTAGTTGTTCTCAGTTCACATACTGCTGACGCTTAGCTTGCAGAATCTTCAGCATAACCTTGCTAATTTGTGAAACGAGTACAATTTTTCAGTACTTTGACATTCTTTGTACTGCAATATAAACTGACCTTTTCCAAACCAGTGGCCACATTTGAGTTTTCCAAATTTGCTGGCATGCTAAGTACAGTTCTTTAAAAGCATCAACATTTCTTTTTTTAAAAAAAGACATCTTTTATTATATATCAAATTGAAATAAAGTTTTTACATTAGAATGGAACATAAAAACATGGATAAGTTGCTTGCAGAGGTTTGGAGGACTACATGCTCCTTGGATACTTTTTATCTTCTTTTGACTGATAGTTAGTAGGAGTGCACAAGAATATTTGAAATATTTGTTATTTGATCAAATTTTGAATGTTTAGAACATTTGTGCACATTCCTAGCTCCCTCTTGGACAATAGCTACAATAGAGCAAAAAGGCATTTGTGTCCTGGGGACATGAACAATGTCTGCCCAAACAAATCCAAGTATTCAAGGGAGTGGCATGGTGGGAGACCATAGGTAAGTACAGAAAGGCCAAAACACACCTTATAAAACTTCTAACCATCAAAGGGTCCAGCATTTCACAGCATATTACATTGTCTACACCAGCAACCAGCCACAGGTTTTACACAAAGGTGACAAATATGCAGAACTAATGTAATGCATTACAAAATGAGCATTAAAAAAAAGCAATAGGACCACAAAAATAATGTGGTTTTCCCAATAGCACTAAGTATCCATTAGGCTCAGAGCAGGAAGACCCCATTTCCACTGCAGACCCCATTAAAACCCAGTTTGTTCAAACCTCTATTAGGGAAATCTGGATCAAATGGGTCCTTCAGGACCTATTATCCGGATTTCCTGTGGACTCCATTAAAGTGGTATACAATCTGATATTCAGGCAACAAATCTGGATTAGATGCATCACCTCCCCCCCCAATAAAATGTGGCATGATGGACATTTCCACATGGGTGTTCCGGCATTCCCACTGCGAGCTTGCCTAGCACCCATTGCTATTGGGTGCCCCACTGCCTGTGGAGTTGCATCAGGTACTTCCTTAGATCTGGATCTTCTAAATCCAGATTAGTTGAAGGACCCAGTTCTTAGATCTGGATCATCTTAGATCTGGATTAAGGGAGATAAGTGGAAAAAAAACCTGTATTAAAAATGACCTGAAGAAAGGGGGAGGCTTGGAGAGAGAAAAACCTATGAGATGTAGAACTTGGTGTGCAATTAATCAAAGAAATCATAACAAAAGGATGAAGTTGTGCTTGACTGATGTGCATACAAATAACAAGACCTGTGAACCATATGCTATAGCTCTTAGAAAATAAATAAAATAAAATACGGAGCATGCATGTAACAATAATCTGTAATGGTACTGCAGAACTGCAAATTGGCTTTTACGGATTAACTGTTCTGAAGATATGATGAGAATGTACAGAAATATCTACTGCAAAACCGAGGGATAATTTTATACATTTGTAACACATAAAATGAGCAATAATTGGCTTTACTATACAGTAGTGTAGGGATAAAGAAGAGACAAAACATAGATTTAGTAAAGCATGACATGCTGAATGTATTTAGTAGAAAGATTGATTTAACTCGATACTATTTGAAGGAACTGTTCAATTTGCATCCTTCACAATCCTTTATCCCTCCCTCCCTTGGTCTTTTCCTTAGCCCTTTCCTTCCAGCCTATGGGAACCAATTAATTGACCCAAACAGCAAATTTAGTTTGTCATGGACTCCAAGATTTACAATAGTTACTTTTTAGAAGTATTGCACTGTCATCCTTGATCTGGCAAAAAATAAACCTACATTGTTATCGTTACTAACATCCTTTACGTAAGACAGAAAAAATGAGAAATATAGGTTCAAGTTTTATCCAGAATTAGAGCTAAGAGAAAACTGATGGCTGAAGGAATAAATCCCTTGATCGTTCCGTTGGGAAGGAATAGGAACTTACAAGTCTTTTGAAAGAAGCCAGGAATAGATTTCTCTGTCTTTCATGCTACATCAAACCTTATTACGTATAAACTAAAAAAAAAGAAAAGTATTTCAGATTCACTGACTAAGGGTATTTAGGAACAATGTGAGGATCAGCCTAAAGTTAGGTGAAATGCACAAATGCAATTTTTGATATTCAGTTTTATTTGAATCAAATATTTGAATGTACAAATTCGAACAAACAAAAAAAATTAATGTATTAAAATTAAAACTGATTTGAATACATTTGTATCTATTTGTATGAATATTCGATTCGTATTTGATGATATGAATGTCGACAACCCCATGTGGGAGCAAGGTTGAGAGGAGTTTACTTAAGGACAGAAATTGTAGCCTAAATCACTGCTGGGGACCTGGAACTGTGAACTTTTCGACACTGGCATGGTAACTCTGTTGGAATGGGGGTGATTCAAGGTTGTGGTCTTGTTCCTATACAAACCCAATCCCTTCAGCTAATGAAATGAGTGGTGGCTTTAGTTAGAATGGAAATGTGCTTCCATCCTTCTCTCTAGGTAACCTGACATTAGATTTATTGACCATGTGGATGATCCTTTTTACACATACTTTCCTCACTGACTGAATCAATGATAGAGTACCTTCTCAGAAGAAAGCAAAGAGGAACCACTTCTAAGAACATAAGACGAGCATTGATGGAACAGGTCACAGCCCATCTGGTTCTGCATCCTGTCTCCCACAGTGGCACACCAATTGCTTATGGGCAATCTCAAGCAGAACTCAAAAATAAAACCTTCACCTGCTTTTAGCTTCCTGCAAATGGCTTTCTGTATTCCTGCCAAGACACTTCAGTGGTGTGTCTATGTAGTTACTATGACACGATCTATATGGATGCCTGGAGTCCAGGTTCACTTGCTTCTGATCAATCCCCAAATCTCTGTAATCAACCATGAGAGTGACCTAGGTCATTTTTGCACATACCTTCCTTAATCTGGATTAAGAAGATCCAGATATTCAGGATCCAGTCCTTGCCAAATTGAGTCCATGGAGTTCTGGATCACCAAGGAAACCCCATGAATCCACATGGAGTGTTTAGCACCCCATGGTAATGGGTGCTAAACAGGGCCACCATGTGGATGCCACAGTATGCCTTCTGAAGCCCTGATTAGGCCCAAGGTTGAAGTTCTGCCCCAGTGGCATGGCACGATTGGCCCACATATACGTCACTCAGGGGTCACTTCTACTAGACCCACCACTGGACTCCACCCAGCCGGCAGATGTGTGGAAGCATGCTTTGTGATCTGGTCTTCCTGGGGGAAGGCCAGATTAAGGACACCATTAAAGGGGTCCTCTGGAAATCGGGAGCTAAGGGCCTGAAGACTCCATTAGGAATGGAATTTGGAGGTGTCCATGTGGACAACCATTCCCCATGGGGTCTTCCATGTGGAAGGTAAATTGTGATTCTGTTTCTAATGGGGTCTTCATAGCCCTTGCAGAAACAACCCTAAACATAAGCTGCAAAGGTTATTCTTGAAGCAGTAGGGGAAGCTGAGACACTCCTTCCCCTTGCCATGTGGTATAATTTTCTTCATCTGTCCATCTGGATGCTGCATCAGAATTGACTTCAACGAAAGATTATCTTCCTCATTACTGGAAGGAAGGAAGGAAGGAAGGAAGGAAGGAAGGAAGGAAGGAAGGAAGGAAGGAAGGAAGGAAGGAAGGAAGGAAGGGGAAGTGACATAACTGTATGGTCCGTATCCTTCCTTCTATTAAGCCAAATGAACTGCAGAAAAATGGATATGCCTGAACTCTGAAATTAAATGCTGATGACATCCAGATCTTTCTTGGTGTGTCATCATTCACTGCTAGTGATTAATAGATACAGTAAAAACTATTAGGGTAATTTTTTGGGGAAATATAGTTGTTTTGAGAATATGGCATAATTTATTTTCTTTCTTGGAATGGATATTAAGTCCATATCTAAATATAAGCGGGAGGTTTGCCATGCTGTAAGCCCTTCTGACAACAAACAGGACCCATAAAACACTCGTATGATGCTGCGCATGTACTCTTCATGCCTTGAGTAAGAAGCCCCTTCTCCATCCAACCACTCTTCTTTTGCACTGCAATAAGAGGAGCCCTGTTGGATCAGGCAACAGCCCATCTAGTCCAGCATCTTGTCCCACAGAGTGGCCCACCAATTGCTTAGGGGCATCGCAAGCAGAAGGCAAAACCTTCACCTGCTCTCAAATCCCATCAAATGGCCCTTAGAGGCATCCTGCCAAAGGTGTCAGTTTTCTGTTTTTTACAGACATAATACTGACTTCTGGGACCATCTCCTGTGTTCATAAAAGAAATCCCTGTGGGAAGAATGAATAAAAATTCCCCAGGTGTAAGTTATAGAGATCAGCAGATCCAAGAGAAAAACAAATATATGCAGCATTATCAACAATCATCCTGAGATGGAAGGACAGTACTAAAAGGACCATAGGGATGTGGTTGAGATATGTAATAGAACAGTTTAGATTTGATTATTATAGACAGATAAGACTGAGAAGATTGGGAATGAAAGTTGGGAGAACAACAGAGGGTCAATGGGATCTCCTTATTTGTTACATTCACAGTAATGGAGCAGAAGACGTGTTGATAGAAGAAATGAGAAGGATTGTTGGAAACAGCCGATAATGAAGAACTGCACAATCAGGGGAGGGGACGGAAAGGAAAAGAATAGAAATATAAGACTTAAATATTTGTGATGTAATGTGGTTTTTAATTTGTAATATTATATGCATTATTTTTTTAAAAAAAATTATCCAGGTGTGATGTTTGCACGATCAGGATTTGTGACAGTGTTTAAACAGCATGCCTGCTTCTGTCACATTGGGTCCTGTACATTGTGTGCAAGTGACATTGTTTGGAGCTGTGTTCTTCACACTATTTCCCAGCAAAAGTATATTACACAAAATTGTGTTTTTATCAGTAGAGAAAACAAAGTTAGGTGCTTGGGGAAAAGGAGAAAAACTAACTCGACCTAGCAGGGTGAAAATAATACAACAATCCATGAAACTGCTAGCATTATTGTTAACTTTCTAGATTTCTTTAATGGCTTCAACAAATCATGGTGTAATTTATGTTGCAAGATTCTTGAGGTAGGATGATATCTGCATTGCTTTTCATTAAAATTAACAGTAAGTATGCTAGGGTGTTTTCCCACTAGAGGTAAAAACCCTTTCAAGAGCCCATTAGGAACCCATTGAAGGCCCCATCTGCAAGGCCCTACCCCTACAAGGGCAAGGCAGATCCAGATTCAATGGGTCCTTCAGGCCCTTAATCCAGACATTTGAATATTCTATTTGAATTGAATCAAATGTCAAAAATTGCATTCATGCACATCTCTAGAGTATGATATTCACACAGATCACTCTTTTTCCACATTGAATGTGTAACAAGGGTGTGTGTCTTACAGATACTGTACCGTCATTGAGAAGAACTTGGCTATTTCAGATCTGAGAATTGTACAATATTTAATTCTGCACCATTTGCTAGTTTGTTAATTTTCCTTAGTAATATCACTGCTAGGAAAGCTGAGCAAATTTTCATTGGTGCACCAATTTCTGTCTGATAAATTCAAAATACCAAAAATAACAAGAGTGGGTCCGATGGAGAGCAGATTTATAGGAGAAGAAGTCAGGATAACTTGCAGAGGTTCAAACAAAATGATTGCTTCATTGCCTTACAAGGGCCTGATTAAGGTGCCATAATTGAGTAGTAGAGATATAGCTATGCTCTATTTTTCATGAACCAACCACATTTTATGAAGAAACTCTGCAAGGGATCCACACTGCAACATCTTAAACCAACTTGTTTGTTTCACCCATAACTTCTGAACTGCTTCCGCAACTAGTTTTTATGTCTGGTATTGATAGGTTTCATTCCGCTTTCCCTGCCAAAGCCAGTTGAAATGAAGGCTTCAGAATGGAGGAGGAGGAAATGACTGATACAGGCATTGACTTATCTACTGCCTCTATTTGGCTTCACAAAGTCATTTGCTGATAGATCACTGCTGTCTTCAATCATGTTGATAGTGGCATTTCTGAAAGATCCACTTATCTACTATCTATTCAACTAAATTAATGGCATTAGTTACAAACCTTCTGGCTGGAAAGTTTGGGGAATATGGTCTTTCTGGAGCATAAAAGGTTTTACCTTACACATGGCAATTTTTCACATATCCACTAAGTATGTTCATTGCATTTTCTCTTTTTGGTGGATGATCATTCATTTGTTTGAAAATCAATAGCTGCCTCATTTCTATTTCAGACTTCTGGTGCTGGTCTTAAGGCTCTCAGTATCCACAGATGAGGGGAACCTTATCAGCAAACCCAGAAATATACAGGCTTCGGAAACCAAGGAGATTTTATGTTAAAATAATTAGTAGTCAATTTCTTTGTGAGAATAATCTGGGAATTAGTAAGTGAATGTGAAATCAATCAGAAGGAGGGAAAATTAATCAGTAAAGTTTCCCTGAAAGGAAGAAATTATTTATAGTTCTTACAGCTTCTGTGAACATTTGAAGGTAAGGAGCAAAAAAGGGGGAAAGAAAGAAAGAAAGATTTTTTTTAATATTTTGTCAGCAGTGTTTTCAGGCTAGAATGCAAGAACATAAGAAAAACCCTGCTGGATCAGGCCACAGGCTATCTAGTCCAGCATCTTGTCCCATACTGTGGCCCACCAGTTGCTTAGGGTCCTCTCAAGCAGAAGACAAGGGCCCCGTCTATATGCAAAGAAAAATCTGTTAAAAAGCTTCTTTTGCCATGGAGCATCTGCATACAGAGCTTTTCTCCGGGCTTCCAGCACTACAAAGGAGGAAAATCCGTGCAATAAAGATCCCCCCCCCCTTTAAACAAGACTACCAGTGCACTTTTTGGTAGTTGCAAGTTTTCCTAGCAACATGGAGTACGCAGATGTTCCATGGCAAAAGAGGTATTAGGGGCAGGGATTGCTGGCCAGTGAGATCATCTCTCTCTCTTACTCGCTTTTTTTGCCTCTCATCCACAGCCAGTATTCAAGATCTATACTAAATGCAAGAAAACAGTAGGCAGGCATTCCAATCACATAAGATACATTGTAATGAATTGCTTCCACCAGCAATTGAAAGTGTTGATAGTGAATGTGCACACAATTGCAAGAGCGCTATCTGCAGCTGCTGCCTTTGCCAGCAGGGGAGACATTTCGGTGGACGTAGATCTTGTGAATAGCATAATGAATTGCTTCCGCAATAGAAAGTTTTATTGCGCTGCAACCCGGGCTGCCTTTGCAGGCAGGGGAGATGGACAGAGAACTTTTGAATACCAATGGCTACTTTTCTTTTTGGAAGTGTCGGGGGTTGTCTTCCTGGTTGTGGCCACACAGATCGCAGTCCCTCCCTGTTCCCACCGGCACCCTATCAACCAGAAAGGGGGCAGGGAGAAAAAAGATGCGGGCAAACAAAACACACTTCCATGGGGACGGTAGGTGGATTTTAAATGTGCATTTTGCTGAACCTCATGGGGATGTTTAATTCGGAATTGAACATGCATTTTTAAAGTCTGCTGCAATAGAGAGACAACAGAGAAACAAAAAAGTACCATGGGGACTCACCCAACGACAAAAAAGATGTGGTCTATGTGGGCAAAATAGGTAATGCTTCACTATATCCATTAGCTTAGACCTTTCATCCATCTTCCTTTTTTCCTTCAATATACTTAAGTTGGGGAGTATATTAACTAATATTACTTTTCCTGCCAGCATGCATAGAATTACAACCTTATGGTGTTTCATTTTTTTTAAAAAAACTTATTTTTTAAAAAAAAACTTATTTTTTTTAAACTTTTTTTGCTGTTCATCTTAGCTGTCACCAGTAGATGTCATTACACGCCATTTCTTTGACCTAGAAATAAGCCCTTCCATGTTAAATCAGAGACTGATTTGCAGAATATTGCAGGACTCTTTGGCTGTTCCGGACTCAGGTTTATTCTGGATTATAGCTGCTTGTGCACTTGCAGTGGCTGGAGCAGTCCCACTTTTCCAGAAGAAAAGGCCATCTACTCTTGGATTACCTGAAAGCTGCCATCATCCTCACCATTTCCCACCAACCTTCACAGCCACTCCTGCTGCCCCAACCACTTTGCCTGCCCAACCCAATAATACTCTGAACTTCACATGAGCTATGGTGCCTGATGCAAAGGTGACAATGATCTCAGACTCCTAAGGGATGCATTTTGGTGGCACTGCCCAAATGTGCCCCACCTGATAACCTGGAACAGAGATGTGAGTGCCATTTCATATGACTATTTGATACAGTCTAGCAATCCTGGACCACTGGTAGGCCTGGAAAAAAATAGTTCTATCAGTGTCCCAGTTTAAGCCATAACTCAATACCTCACTAAGTCTGCACTGCCTTTACTAAGCCTGTTCTTTTCAAATGGCTAGCTATTACAAACTCAAAAGAAAATCTATCATTATTTTAATAATTGTCAGTATATTCCTGTGATATTTGAAGTCTGTTTGGCACTAGTTACTCTTGTTACTCTAGTGAGTGTTGTATTAGCTTGCAGCTGTTATCAGCCACAGAACTGCACTTATTTGGAAACTGGTCCATATGGTCTACTTTAGTGGGTTGCTGTACTTTGAGGCTGCCATTCTAATGAACACTTGGGTAATGTGACTAGAATACAAGTCAGAAATTAGTCTGTGACAAAAACTCCCATTTTCCATGAACATGGTTGAAGTGATCTTGATCATATAAACTTTAAATCGGCATGATTCTAACAATGCTTTTCACCCTGTTTAACCATTTTTAAAACCCATGGAAAGACTTGGCATGCTTTCAGTTGTTTAATTTTTCAATAAAGCAGGGAAAAAAAGCTGAGAACAAAAATGGTTCCCCATAGGGTTTCTATTTGCAGCCTTCTCTTTGTAACCTTTCATCTACACTGTGCATGACAGGATAATCTATTTGCCCATATGAAATAGTAGCACAATGGGAGGTTTAAATAAAATATTCTTGTCAAAAGTCTACACCTGGCCTGGAAACAAGAACCTTCATCTGATGAAGTTTACATCTGCATTTTTAATGTCTTGGTCTGGATCAGTTGCCTGAAACAGGAACTGAAGTTCACACGGCCTTCAAGCTGTGCCACTGAAATGGGTCTCATGGTTATCTGGAAAATGAAAACTGCGTGTTTCCGGCAGCTGTCAGTGCATGAGAGAAGAGCTTCGGAAGCAGGCAGTCCTGTTTCTGCCCTTCCCAACATAGTGGCCAGAAGGAATTCCGTCCCTTCGCCTGGCCATGTACGGAAGCGTCCTGACTCTGCACACATCCAGGCGAAGTGACTGATTGAAGACCTGATTTTTCAGGTCTTCAGTTTAATCTGGATTTTGGCAGCAAAGCCTGTTTTAAAAACCAGTCTTGCATGCTGAAATGCAGAAGCGGCCTCCACAAAGAGTTGCAGAAGAGGACTCCAATGCGGAAGCTGCTTAAGGTAAGTGTCTTTAATCTTACTTACGTGGGGGGGGGGGTTTAATCCAGTTTCCACAGCTAGTGCGGAAGCACCCCAAAATGCAAAAGGAAAGCTGATAGTTTAAATTGTAAACCAACTCAAAGCTAAGTGCAGAAAAGCCCTTGGAGAGAAATGCAGATGCTCATATTCACATCATTGCCTTCCTCGTAATGCCTTGACTTGGCACAACAGTTAGAAACATACGCAATTCAGAGTGACACAAATTACTGAAAAACAGTCTGTATTTCATCTGAAAGATTATAAAATAATTTGAAGCATTATGAGATTCTTCCTCTGACTTTGAATTCCTGTAAGATGGTGTTTTGTTAGGGAAAGAAAGAAAAAAGCAAGTAACTTTGAACTATAAAATTCTGCAACTGTGTTTAATTCCAGCTCCAATGTGCCCTTGAGCTTCACTATCTACATTACTTTGGGGGGGGGGGGGCTTCTAGATATTCTTTAAGATTAATGCTCCAGTGCTTGGCTTGACAATCATGCAGAGTCAATTTCAAGCAGCTTATTATGCGCTCTAACACTTTACACATGGAAATTGCAGCAAGTTGCTGAGTCCTCAGAAGCTTGTCAATGCAGCTAAACATTTGATCTAAGGCAAAAGCTGCCAGGCTGAAGTAATGCTACCCTAGTTTGATATGGAATATAAATAAGAATGCACCTGATCTAAAAATAAGGACAATGACATTAGATTTGCATTGAGCTTCCCATGCATGAATACTACAGTCTTTCTCAAGAAGGAGAGAAGAAAGGAATACTTTGTGTTTTCCATATTTATTAAAAGTTGTAATGTAAGGGCCATATGAGTCAGATGAAGACCCAGCTATGTGATGGCCATCTGCACGTCAAGTGTTAGTAAAGCTCTGTGTCAGGCCAGAAGCATGTGAAAGAACATAAGAACATAAGAACATAAGAGAAGCCTTGCTGGATCAGGCCACAGCCCATCTAGTCCAGCATCCTGTCGCACACAGTGGCCCACCAAATGCTCATGGGCATCTCAAGCAGAGACAAGGACAAACCTTCTCCTGCTCTCGAGTCCCAGCAGATGGCCCTAGAAGCGCCCCATTTCCTCCCCCCCCCCTCAGCCTGAAAGATGCACCTAGGCATTCGTTCTAGTAGCCATTGATACATCTGTCATCCATAAATTTGTCTAACCCTACCTTAAAGCCATCCAGACTGGTAGCTGTCACCACCTCTTCTGGCAGCACATTCCATAGGCCGATGACCCTCTGTGTGAAGAAATACTTCCCCCTGTCAGACCTTACGCTCCTACCCATCAGCTTCATAGAGTGCCCCCTGGTTCTAGTGTTGTGCGATAGAGAAAAGAAATTTTCTCTATCCACCTTTTCTATGCCGTGCATAATTTTATATACTTCAATCAGGTCCCCTCTCAAACGCCGTCTCTCCAGACTGAAGAGGCCTAGACGTTGCAGCCTGGTTTCGTAAGGGAGGTGTTCCAGACCCTTAATCATTCTGGTTGCCCTTCTCTGCACCTTCTCTAGTTCCACAATATCCTTTTTGAGGTGTGGTGACCAGAATTGTACACAGTATTCCAAATGTGGCCTCACTATAGATTTATAAAGGGGCAAAATGACACTTGCTGACTTATTTTCTATTCCCTTCCTAATTATTCCCAGCATTGAATTTGCTTTTTTCGCTGCTGCCGCACACTGGGTTGACACCTTCATTGAACTGTCCACCAAAACCCCGAGATCCCTTTCCTGGCGTGTTGCAGAAAGCTCAGACCCCATCAGTTTATAGACGTAATTTGGATTCTTGGCCCCAATGTGCATTACTTTACACTTGTTAAGATTAAAGCACATTTGCCACTTGGTTGCCCACTCACCCAATGCTAAGAGATCCCTCTGGAGCTCTTGGCAATCTCTTTCAGATTTTACTACCCTAAATAATTTAGTATCATCAGCAAACTTTGCTATTTTACTATGTACCCCTTTTTCTAGATCATTGATGAATAAATTAAAAAGCATTGGTCCCAGTACTGAGCCTTGAGGGACCCCACTTTTTACTTCTTTCCACCCTGAGAAATTGCCGTTTACTACTACTCTCTGCTTTCTGCCCTTAAGCCAGTCACAAATCCAGGACAGAACCTGTCCTTTTATTCCATGGCTGGTGAGTTTACTCAGTAGCCTTTGATGTGGGACTTTGTCAAAAGCCTTCTGAAAGTCCAGATAGACAATGTCTACTGGTTCACCTTTATCCACGTGTTTATTGACACTCTCAAAGAATTCCAACAAATTTGTGAGGCATGATTTACCTTTGCAGAAGCCATGCTGGCTTTTGTTCAGCAATGCCTGCTGCTCCATATGCACACTAATTTTGTCTTTAATAATGGTTTCCATCACCTTACACGGAACTGACGTTAAGCTAACCGGTCTGTAGTTTCCTGGATCACCCCTGGATCCTTTTTTGAATATTGGTGTTACATTTGCTACCCTCCAGTCCTCAGGTACGGAGCCTGATGTTAGGGAAAGATTATATATTTTTGCTAGAAGGTCGGCAATTTCGCATTTGAGTTCCTTAAGGACTCTTGGATGAATACCATCTGGTCCCGGTGACTTGTTAACATTTAGTTTATTAAGACATGCCAGGACCTCTTCCTTGGTTATTTCTGTACAGTTTAACTCTTCAGAAAACACAGGCTCAGCTACTGGCATGTGTCTTCTGTCTTCCTCCGTGAATACGGAAGCAAAAAATTCGTTTAGTCTCTCTGCAATCTCCGTGTCTTCTTTAATTACCCCTTTCTCTCCTTTACTATCTAGTGGTCCAACTGCTCTCCTGGTTGGATTCCTACTTCTGATATACTTAAAGAAGTTCTTGTTATTTCTTTTGATGTTTTTAGCAATGTGCTCCTCAAAATCTTTCTTAGCTTTCCTAATGGCCGTCTTGCATTCGTGTTGCCAGTGTCTATGTTCCCTCCTGTTCTCCTCATTTGGACAAGCCTTCCATTTCCTAAATGAACTCTTCTTGTTTTTAATGACTTCATCTACTGCATTTGTGAGCCACATTGGTTTCTTCTTGGACCTAGAAGTCCCCTTTCTTCTTTTAGGAATGCATTCTAGTTGCACTTCCGTTATTGTGTTTTTAAGTAGTCTCCATGCATTTTGAAGTGATTTAACTCTTTTGACTTTCCCTTTCAATTTCCTTTTCACTAATTTCCTCATTTTGGGGAAGTTTCCCTTGTGAAAGTTTAAGGTCTCTGTGTTAGACTTTATTAAGAACTTACTCCCTGTATTTAAGTTGAAGGTTATTGCATTGTGGTCACTGTTCCCAATTGGATCAGCTACAGTGACGTCCTTTACCAGGTCCTGAGCATTACTTAGGATCAAGTCCAGGACTGCATTTCCCCTGGTTGGTTCCATGACCATTTGTTCCATGGAACAGTCATTTATCAGGTCTAGGAATTTTCTCTCTCTTTCCTGAGTTGAACAGGAGTTCACCCAGTCTATGTGAGGATAATTGAAGTCCCCCATTATAACTACCCTATCTTTATGGGCTACCTCCTTTACCTCCTTCTCCAATTGTTCATCTCCTTCGGACGTATGGTTGGGAGGACGGTAGCATGTCCCTATTGTTAGACTTCCTTTTTGGCTTGGTATTTTTATCCACACTGCTTCTGTGGAAGAGCCAGACTCACTTGGACATTCCAGTTCATAAGATTCTATCTCTTCTTTTATATACAAGGCTACACCACCTCCATGTCGCCCTTCCCTGTCTTTCCTGTACAGTTTGTATCCTGGGATGACTGTATCCCATTGGTTTTCGCTGGTCCACCAGGTTTCAGTTATGCCAATAATATCAATCCTATTTTCCATAACTAAGCTTTCTAGCTCCCCTATTTTGGCTCGAAGGCTCCTGGCGTTTGCATATATACATTTATATTCATTCCTTTTGACCAAGTTCTGCCGTCGAGGAACATGTGAAACTAATCCCGCACTTAGCTCAGCATTTTCTGCATGTTTCCAGCCCTCCTCACTTGAGGGTGCGCTCTCCCGAACCGGATGCTGCCCAGCTCCTGTCGGCTTTCCCCCAGGGATCAGTTTAAAAGCTGCTCTGCAACCTTTTTAATGTTAATCGCCAGCAATCTGGTTCCCTCCTGGTTCAAGTGTAACCCGTCCCTCTTGTACAGGTTTGGCTTGTCCCAAAAAGTTCCCCAGTTCCTTACAAATCTAAACCCCTCCTCGCGACACCACTGCCTCATCCACGCATTGAGGCTCCTGAGCTCTGCCTGTCTAGCTGGCCCTGCACGTGGAACAGGTAGCATTTCTGAGAATGCGACCCTAGAGGTCCTGGACTTTAGTCTTCTACCTAACAACCTAAATTTGGCTTCCAGGACGCTCCGTCTCGCCTTCCCAACATCATTGGTACCGACATGTACCATGACGACTGGCTCCTCCCCAGCACTGTCTACTAACCTATCTAGATGTCGCGTGATGTCCGCAACCTTTGCACCAGGCAGGCAAGTCACCATGCGGTCAACACACCCATCACAAACCCGGCTCTCTATATTCCTGATAATCGAATCTCCCACTACAAGAAGCCCCCCTCCCACTACCCGTGGAGGAGTATCCTCGGTGCAAGAGGACACAGGCACATCCACTGAGGAAGGGGTCCCAACTAAGGGAGCCTGCCCCTCTTCCTCGGCTTGATGTCCTCCCTGCCTGAGGCTTCGACTCTCCGAGGCAGCTGGAGAGCTGCTTGTCATGGAGTGGGATGCTCCTACTGCATCCCTGAAGACCTCACCCTCAGCCCTCCTACTCTCTATCTGCTTCTCCAGGTCCGCTACCTTGGCTACGAGGGAAGAAACATGTTCCCTGAGAGCCCGGAGCTCATTGCACCGAACACATACCCACGACTGCTGCCCCATGGGCAGGTAGTCATACATATGACACTCAGTGCAAAACACTGGGAAGCCCCCCTCCCCCTGCTGGCATTCTACCTTCATTGTATTTAATAGATTTGTGTTATTTATGAAAAATTACCTAAAAAAAAAACTCTAAAACACTTTCTTTAAGATAAACTTTGGTTATGCTATATTATGTTTCGCGCGCCGTTAGGCGCGCGGTCCCCCAAAACTGTCCAAAAACCAGAGGACTTACCTCCCACACTTACCACAGCACAGCAGCAGTTTTCCCAGGTTATTTTGTCAAAATCCCAGTTATTTTCTGGTTAGTTATAGCAGAGAGATCTTCCTCCCACGGAGTTTACTCTCAACTGAAGTTCAAACTGAAACTAAGGCACTCCCACAAGCTCAGGAGTGGCTAGCCCTCTTTGCTAATGCTAATGCTTTGTCCCTTTTGTTATTTTGATGTGATCTCCTAGGAATCTGCCTAGAGTAACCTGAGCTGACCACACCTAAACTGACCTAGGTTTTATTTTAGCTGGCTTCTAAAAGCAGTCCCCCAAAACTGTCCAAAAACCAGAGGACTTACCTCCCACACTTACCACAGCACAGCAGCAGTTTTCCCAGGTTATTTTGTCAAAATCCCAGTTATTTTCTGGTTAGTTATAGCAGAGAGATCTTCCTCCCACGGAGTTTACTCTCAACTGAAGTTCAAACTGAAACTAAGGCACTCCCACAAGCTCAGGAGTGGCTAGCCCTCTTTGCTAATGCTAATGCTTTGTCCCTTTTGTTATTTTGATGTGATCTCCTAGGAATCTGCCTAGAGTAACCTGAGCTGACCACACCTAAACTGACCTAGGTTTTATTTTAGCTGGCTTCTAAAAGCAGTCCCCCAAAACTGTCCAAAAACCAGAGGACTTACCTCCCACACTTACCACAGCACAGCAGCAGTTTTCCCAGGTTATTTTGTCAAAATCCCAGTTATTTTCTGGTTAGTTATAGCAGAGAGATCTTCCTCCCACGGAGTTTACTCTCAACTGAAGTTCAAACTGAAACTAAGGCACTCCCACAAGCTCAGGAGTGGCTAGCCCTCTTTGCTAATGCTAATGCTTTGTCCCTTTTGTTATTTTGATGTGATCTCCTAGGAATCTGCCTAGAGTAACCTGAGCTGACCACACCTAAACTGACCTAGGTTTTATTTTAGCTGGCTTCTAAAAGCAGTCCCCCAAAACTGTCCAAAAACCAGAGGACTTACCTCCCACACTTACCACAGCACAGCAGCAGTTTTCCCAGGTTATTTTGTCAAAATCCCAGTTATTTTCTGGTTAGTTATAGCAGAGAGATCTTCCTCCCACGGAGTTTACTCTCAACTGAAGTTCAAACTGAAACTAAGGCACTCCCACAAGCTCAGGAGTGGCTAGCCCTCTTTGCTAATGCTAATGCTTTGTCCCTTTTGTTATTTTGATGTGATCTCCTAGGAATCTGCCTAGAGTAACCTGAGCTGACCACACCTAAACTGACCTAGGTTTTATTTTAGCTGGCTTCTAAAAGCAGTCCCCCAAAACTGTCCAAAAACCAGAGGACTTACCTCCCACACTTACCACAGCACAGCAGCAGTTTTCCCAGGTTATTTTGTCAAAATCCCAGTTATTTTCTGGTTAGTTATAGCAGAGAGATCTTCCTCCCACGGAGTTTACTCTCAACTGAAGTTCAAACTGAAACTAAGGCACTCCCACAAGCTCAGGAGTGGCTAGCCCTCTTTGCTAATGCTAATGCTTTGTCCCTTTTGTTATTTTGATGTGATCTCCTAGGAATCTGCCTAGAGTAACCTGAGCTGACCACACCTAAACTGACCTAGGTTTTATTTTAGCTGGCTTCTAAAAGCAGTCCCCCAAAACTGTCCAAAAACCAGAGGACTTACCTCCCACACTTACCACAGCACAGCAGCAGTTTTCCCAGGTTATTTTGTCAAAATCCCAGTTATTTTCTGGTTAGTTATAGCAGAGAGATCTTCCTCCCACGGAGTTTACTCTCAACTGAAGTTCAAACTGAAACTAAGGCACTCCCACAAGCTCAGGAGTGGCTAGCCCTCTTTGCTAATGCTAATGCTTTGTCCCTTTTGTTATTTTGATGTGATCTCCTAGGAATCTGCCTAGAGTAACCTGAGCTGACCACACCTAAACTGACCTAGGTTTTATTTTAGCTGGCTTCTAAAAGCAGTCCCCCAAAACTGTCCAAAAACCAGAGGACTTACCTCCCACACTTACCACAGCACAGCAGCAGTTTTCCCAGGTTATTTTGTCAAAATCCCAGTTATTTTCTGGTTAGTTATAGCAGAGAGATCTTCCTCCCACGGAGTTTACTCTCAACTGAAGTTCAAACTGAAACTAAGGCACTCCCACAAGCTCAGGAGTGGCTAGCCCTCTTTGCTAATGCTAATGCTTTGTCCCTTTTGTTATTTTGATGTGATCTCCTAGGAATCTGCCTAGAGTAACCTGAGCTGACCACACCTAAACTGACCTAGGTTTTATTTTAGCTGGCTTCTAAAAGCAGTCCCCCAAAACTGTCCAAAAACCAGAGGACTTACCTCCCACACTTACCACAGCACAGCAGCAGTTTTCCCAGGTTATTTTGTCAAAATCCCAGTTATTTTCTGGTTAGTTATAGCAGAGAGATCTTCCTCCCACGGAGTTTACTCTCAACTGAAGTTCAAACTGAAACTAAGGCACTCCCACAAGCTCAGGAGTGGCTAGCCCTCTTTGCTAATGCTAATGCTTTGTCCCTTTTGTTATTTTGATGTGATCTCCTAGGAATCTGCCTAGAGTAACCTGAGCTGACCACACCTAAACTGACCTAGGTTTTATTTTAGCTGGCTTCTAAAAGCAGTCCCCCAAAACTGTCCAAAAACCAGAGGACTTACCTCCCACACTTACCACAGCACAGCAGCAGTTTTCCCAGGTTATTTTGTCAAAATCCCAGTTATTTTCTGGTTAGTTATAGCAGAGAGATCTTCCTCCCACGGAGTTTACTCTCAACTGAAGTTCAAACTGAAACTAAGGCACTCCCACAAGCTCAGGAGTGGCTAGCCCTCTTTGCTAATGCTAATGCTTTGTCCCTTTTGTTATTTTGATGTGATCTCCTAGGAATCTGCCTAGAGTAACCTGAGCTGACCACACCTAAACTGACCTAGGTTTTATTTTAGCTGGCTTCTAAAAGCAGTCCCCCAAAACTGTCCAAAAACCAGAGGACTTACCTCCCACACTTACCACAGCACAGCAGCAGTTTTCCCAGGTTATTTTGTCAAAATCCCAGTTATTTTCTGGTTAGTTATAGCAGAGAGATCTTCCTCCCACGGAGTTTACTCTCAACTGAAGTTCAAACTGAAACTAAGGCACTCCCACAAGCTCAGGAGTGGCTAGCCCTCTTTGCTAATGCTAATGCTTTGTCCCTTTTGTTATTTTGATGTGATCTCCTAGGAATCTGCCTAGAGTAACCTGAGCTGACCACACCTAAACTGACCTAGGTTTTATTTTAGCTGGCTTCTAAAAGCAGTCCCCCAAAACTGTCCAAAAACCAGAGGACTTACCTCCCACACTTACCACAGCACAGCAGCAGTTTTCCCAGGTTATTTTGTCAAAATCCCAGTTATTTTCTGGTTAGTTATAGCAGAGAGATCTTCCTCCCACGGAGTTTACTCTCAACTGAAGTTCAAACTGAAACTAAGGCACTCCCACAAGCTCAGGAGTGGCTAGCCCTCTTTGCTAATGCTAATGCTTTGTCCCTTTTGTTATTTTGATGTGATCTCCTAGGAATCTGCCTAGAGTAACCTGAGCTGACCACACCTAAACTGACCTAGGTTTTATTTTAGCTGGCTTCTAAAAGCAGTCCCCCAAAACTGTCCAAAAACCAGAGGACTTACCTCCCACACTTACCACAGCACAGCAGCAGTTTTCCCAGGTTATTTTGTCAAAATCCCAGTTATTTTCTGGTTAGTTATAGCAGAGAGATCTTCCTCCCACGGAGTTTACTCTCAACTGAAGTTCAAACTGAAACTAAGGCACTCCCACAAGCTCAGGAGTGGCTAGCCCTCTTTGCTAATGCTAATGCTTTGTCCCTTTTGTTATTTTGATGTGATCTCCTAGGAATCTGCCTAGAGTAACCTGAGCTGACCACACCTAAACTGACCTAGGTTTTATTTTAGCTGGCTTCTAAAAGCAGTCCCCCAAAACTGTCCAAAAACCAGAGGACTTACCTCCCACACTTACCACAGCACAGCAGCAGTTTTCCCAGGTTATTTTGTCAAAATCCCAGTTATTTTCTGGTTAGTTATAGCAGAGAGATCTTCCTCCCACGGAGTTTACTCTCAACTGAAGTTCAAACTGAAACTAAGGCACTCCCACAAGCTCAGGAGTGGCTAGCCCTCTTTGCTAATGCTAATGCTTTGTCCCTTTTGTTATTTTGATGTGATCTCCTAGGAATCTGCCTAGAGTAACCTGAGCTGACCACACCTAAACTGACCTAGGTTTTATTTTAGCTGGCTTCTAAAAGCAGTCCCCCAAAACTGTCCAAAAACCAGAGGACTTACCTCCCACACTTACCACAGCACAGCAGCAGTTTTCCCAGGTTATTTTGTCAAAATCCCAGTTATTTTCTGGTTAGTTATAGCAGAGAGATCTTCCTCCCACGGAGTTTACTCTCAACTGAAGTTCAAACTGAAACTAAGGCACTCCCACAAGCTCAGGAGTGGCTAGCCCTCTTTGCTAATGCTAATGCTTTGTCCCTTTTGTTATTTTGATGTGATCTCCTAGGAATCTGCCTAGAGTAACCTGAGCTGACCACACCTAAACTGACCTAGGTTTTATTTTAGCTGGCTTCTAAAAGCAGTCCCCCAAAACTGTCCAAAAACCAGAGGACTTACCTCCCACACTTACCACAGCACAGCAGCAGTTTTCCCAGGTTATTTTGTCAAAATCCCAGTTATTTTCTGGTTAGTTATAGCAGAGAGATCTTCCTCCCACGGAGTTTACTCTCAACTGAAGTTCAAACTGAAACTAAGGCACTCCCACAAGCTCAGGAGTGGCTAGCCCTCTTTGCTAATGCTAATGCTTTGTCCCTTTTGTTATTTTGATGTGATCTCCTAGGAATCTGCCTAGAGTAACCTGAGCTGACCACACCTAAACTGACCTAGGTTTTATTTTAGCTGGCTTCTAAAAGCAGTCCCCCAAAACTGTCCAAAAACCAGAGGACTTACCTCCCACACTTACCACAGCACAGCAGCAGTTTTCCCAGGTTATTTTGTCAAAATCCCAGTTATTTTCTGGTTAGTTATAGCAGAGAGATCTTCCTCCCACGGAGTTTACTCTCAACTGAAGTTCAAACTGAAACTAAGGCACTCCCACAAGCTCAGGAGTGGCTAGCCCTCTTTGCTAATGCTAATGCTTTGTCCCTTTTGTTATTTTGATGTGATCTCCTAGGAATCTGCCTAGAGTAACCTGAGCTGACCACACCTAAACTGACCTAGGTTTTATTTTAGCTGGCTTCTAAAAGCAGTCCCCCAAAACTGTCCAAAAACCAGAGGACTTACCTCCCACACTTACCACAGCACAGCAGCAGTTTTCCCAGGTTATTTTGTCAAAATCCCAGTTATTTTCTGGTTAGTTATAGCAGAGAGATCTTCCTCCCACGGAGTTTACTCTCAACTGAAGTTCAAACTGAAACTAAGGCACTCCCACAAGCTCAGGAGTGGCTAGCCCTCTTTGCTAATGCTAATGCTTTGTCCCTTTTGTTATTTTGATGTGATCTCCTAGGAATCTGCCTAGAGTAACCTGAGCTGACCACACCTAAACTGACCTAGGTTTTATTTTAGCTGGCTTCTAAAAGCAGTCCCCCAAAACTGTCCAAAAACCAGAGGACTTACCTCCCACACTTACCACAGCACAGCAGCAGTTTTCCCAGGTTATTTTGTCAAAATCCCAGTTATTTTCTGGTTAGTTATAGCAGAGAGATCTTCCTCCCACGGAGTTTACTCTCAACTGAAGTTCAAACTGAAACTAAGGCACTCCCACAAGCTCAGGAGTGGCTAGCCCTCTTTGCTAATGCTAATGCTTTGTCCCTTTTGTTATTTTGATGTGATCTCCTAGGAATCTGCCTAGAGTAACCTGAGCTGACCACACCTAAACTGACCTAGGTTTTATTTTAGCTGGCTTCTAAAAGCAGTCCCCCAAAACTGTCCAAAAACCAGAGGACTTACCTCCCACACTTACCACAGCACAGCAGCAGTTTTCCCAGGTTATTTTGTCAAAATCCCAGTTATTTTCTGGTTAGTTATAGCAGAGAGATCTTCCTCCCACGGAGTTTACTCTCAACTGAAGTTCAAACTGAAACTAAGGCACTCCCACAAGCTCAGGAGTGGCTAGCCCTCTTTGCTAATGCTAATGCTTTGTCCCTTTTGTTATTTTGATGTGATCTCCTAGGAATCTGCCTAGAGTAACCTGAGCTGACCACACCTAAACTGACCTAGGTTTTATTTTAGCTGGCTTCTAAAAGCAGTCCCCCAAAACTGTCCAAAAACCAGAGGACTTACCTCCCACACTTACCACAGCACAGCAGCAGTTTTCCCAGGTTATTTTGTCAAAATCCCAGTTATTTTCTGGTTAGTTATAGCAGAGAGATCTTCCTCCCACGGAGTTTACTCTCAACTGAAGTTCAAACTGAAACTAAGGCACTCCCACAAGCTCAGGAGTGGCTAGCCCTCTTTGCTAATGCTAATGCTTTGTCCCTTTTGTTATTTTGATGTGATCTCCTAGGAATCTGCCTAGAGTAACCTGAGCTGACCACACCTAAACTGACCTAGGTTTTATTTTAGCTGGCTTCTAAAAGCAGTCCCCCAAAACTGTCCAAAAACCAGAGGACTTACCTCCCACACTTACCACAGCACAGCAGCAGTTTTCCCAGGTTATTTTGTCAAAATCCCAGTTATTTTCTGGTTAGTTATAGCAGAGAGATCTTCCTCCCACGGAGTTTACTCTCAACTGAAGTTCAAACTGAAACTAAGGCACTCCCACAAGCTCAGGAGTGGCTAGCCCTCTTTGCTAATGCTAATGCTTTGTCCCTTTTGTTATTTTGATGTGATCTCCTAGGAATCTGCCTAGAGTAACCTGAGCTGACCACACCTAAACTGACCTAGGTTTTATTTTAGCTGGCTTCTAAAAGCAGTCCCCCAAAACTGTCCAAAAACCAGAGGACTTACCTCCCACACTTACCACAGCACAGCAGCAGTTTTCCCAGGTTATTTTGTCAAAATCCCAGTTATTTTCTGGTTAGTTATAGCAGAGAGATCTTCCTCCCACGGAGTTTACTCTCAACTGAAGTTCAAACTGAAACTAAGGCACTCCCACAAGCTCAGGAGTGGCTAGCCCTCTTTGCTAATGCTAATGCTTTGTCCCTTTTGTTATTTTGATGTGATCTCCTAGGAATCTGCCTAGAGTAACCTGAGCTGACCACACCTAAACTGACCTAGGTTTTATTTTAGCTGGCTTCTAAAAGCAGTCCCCCAAAACTGTCCAAAAACCAGAGGACTTACCTCCCACACTTACCACAGCACAGCAGCAGTTTTCCCAGGTTATTTTGTCAAAATCCCAGTTATTTTCTGGTTAGTTATAGCAGAGAGATCTTCCTCCCACGGAGTTTACTCTCAACTGAAGTTCAAACTGAAACTAAGGCACTCCCACAAGCTCAGGAGTGGCTAGCCCTCTTTGCTAATGCTAATGCTTTGTCCCTTTTGTTATTTTGATGTGATCTCCTAGGAATCTGCCTAGAGTAACCTGAGCTGACCACACCTAAACTGACCTAGGTTTTATTTTAGCTGGCTTCTAAAAGCAGTCCCCCAAAACTGTCCAAAAACCAGAGGACTTACCTCCCACACTTACCACAGCACAGCAGCAGTTTTCCCAGGTTATTTTGTCAAAATCCCAGTTATTTTCTGGTTAGTTATAGCAGAGAGATCTTCCTCCCACGGAGTTTACTCTCAACTGAAGTTCAAACTGAAACTAAGGCACTCCCACAAGCTCAGGAGTGGCTAGCCCTCTTTGCTAATGCTAATGCTTTGTCCCTTTTGTTATTTTGATGTGATCTCCTAGGAATCTGCCTAGAGTAACCTGAGCTGACCACACCTAAACTGACCTAGGTTTTATTTTAGCTGGCTTCTAAAAGCAGTCCCCCAAAACTGTCCAAAAACCAGAGGACTTACCTCCCACACTTACCACAGCACAGCAGCAGTTTTCCCAGGTTATTTTGTCAAAATCCCAGTTATTTTCTGGTTAGTTATAGCAGAGAGATCTTCCTCCCACGGAGTTTACTCTCAACTGAAGTTCAAACTGAAACTAAGGCACTCCCACAAGCTCAGGAGTGGCTAGCCCTCTTTGCTAATGCTAATGCTTTGTCCCTTTTGTTATTTTGATGTGATCTCCTAGGAATCTGCCTAGAGTAACCTGAGCTGACCACACCTAAACTGACCTAGGTTTTATTTTAGCTGGCTTCTAAAAGCAGTCCCCCAAAACTGTCCAAAAACCAGAGGACTTACCTCCCACACTTACCACAGCACAGCAGCAGTTTTCCCAGGTTATTTTGTCAAAATCCCAGTTATTTTCTGGTTAGTTATAGCAGAGAGATCTTCCTCCCACGGAGTTTACTCTCAACTGAAGTTCAAACTGAAACTAAGGCACTCCCACAAGCTCAGGAGTGGCTAGCCCTCTTTGCTAATGCTAATGCTTTGTCCCTTTTGTTATTTTGATGTGATCTCCTAGGAATCTGCCTAGAGTAACCTGAGCTGACCACACCTAAACTGACCTAGGTTTTATTTTAGCTGGCTTCTAAAAGCAGTCCCCCAAAACTGTCCAAAAACCAGAGGACTTACCTCCCACACTTACCACAGCACAGCAGCAGTTTTCCCAGGTTATTTTGTCAAAATCCCAGTTATTTTCTGGTTAGTTATAGCAGAGAGATCTTCCTCCCACGGAGTTTACTCTCAACTGAAGTTCAAACTGAAACTAAGGCACTCCCACAAGCTCAGGAGTGGCTAGCCCTCTTTGCTAATGCTAATGCTTTGTCCCTTTTGTTATTTTGATGTGATCTCCTAGGAATCTGCCTAGAGTAACCTGAGCTGACCACACCTAAACTGACCTAGGTTTTATTTTAGCTGGCTTCTAAAAGCAGTCCCCCAAAACTGTCCAAAAACCAGAGGACTTACCTCCCACACTTACCACAGCACAGCAGCAGTTTTCCCAGGTTATTTTGTCAAAATCCCAGTTATTTTCTGGTTAGTTATAGCAGAGAGATCTTCCTCCCACGGAGTTTACTCTCAACTGAAGTTCAAACTGAAACTAAGGCACTCCCACAAGCTCAGGAGTGGCTAGCCCTCTTTGCTAATGCTAATGCTTTGTCCCTTTTGTTATTTTGATGTGATCTCCTAGGAATCTGCCTAGAGTAACCTGAGCTGACCACACCTAAACTGACCTAGGTTTTATTTTAGCTGGCTTCTAAAAGCAGTCCCCCAAAACTGTCCAAAAACCAGAGGACTTACCTCCCACACTTACCACAGCACAGCAGCAGTTTTCCCAGGTTATTTTGTCAAAATCCCAGTTATTTTCTGGTTAGTTATAGCAGAGAGATCTTCCTCCCACGGAGTTTACTCTCAACTGAAGTTCAAACTGAAACTAAGGCACTCCCACAAGCTCAGGAGTGGCTAGCCCTCTTTGCTAATGCTAATGCTTTGTCCCTTTTGTTATTTTGATGTGATCTCCTAGGAATCTGCCTAGAGTAACCTGAGCTGACCACACCTAAACTGACCTAGGTTTTATTTTAGCTGGCTTCTAAAAGCAGTCCCCCAAAACTGTCCAAAAACCAGAGGACTTACCTCCCACACTTACCACAGCACAGCAGCAGTTTTCCCAGGTTATTTTGTCAAAATCCCAGTTATTTTCTGGTTAGTTATAGCAGAGAGATCTTCCTCCCACGGAGTTTACTCTCAACTGAAGTTCAAACTGAAACTAAGGCACTCCCACAAGCTCAGGAGTGGCTAGCCCTCTTTGCTAATGCTAATGCTTTGTCCCTTTTGTTATTTTGATGTGATCTCCTAGGAATCTGCCTAGAGTAACCTGAGCTGACCACACCTAAACTGACCTAGGTTTTATTTTAGCTGGCTTCTAAAAGCAGTCCCCCAAAACTGTCCAAAAACCAGAGGACTTACCTCCCACACTTACCACAGCACAGCAGCAGTTTTCCCAGGTTATTTTGTCAAAATCCCAGTTATTTTCTGGTTAGTTATAGCAGAGAGATCTTCCTCCCACGGAGTTTACTCTCAACTGAAGTTCAAACTGAAACTAAGGCACTCCCACAAGCTCAGGAGTGGCTAGCCCTCTTTGCTAATGCTAATGCTTTGTCCCTTTTGTTATTTTGATGTGATCTCCTAGGAATCTGCCTAGAGTAACCTGAGCTGACCACACCTAAACTGACCTAGGTTTTATTTTAGCTGGCTTCTAAAAGCAGTCCCCCAAAACTGTCCAAAAACCAGAGGACTTACCTCCCACACTTACCACAGCACAGCAGCAGTTTTCCCAGGTTATTTTGTCAAAATCCCAGTTATTTTCTGGTTAGTTATAGCAGAGAGATCTTCCTCCCACGGAGTTTACTCTCAACTGAAGTTCAAACTGAAACTAAGGCACTCCCACAAGCTCAGGAGTGGCTAGCCCTCTTTGCTAATGCTAATGCTTTGTCCCTTTTGTTATTTTGATGTGATCTCCTAGGAATCTGCCTAGAGTAACCTGAGCTGACCACACCTAAACTGACCTAGGTTTTATTTTAGCTGGCTTCTAAAAGCAGTCCCCCAAAACTGTCCAAAAACCAGAGGACTTACCTCCCACACTTACCACAGCACAGCAGCAGTTTTCCCAGGTTATTTTGTCAAAATCCCAGTTATTTTCTGGTTAGTTATAGCAGAGAGATCTTCCTCCCACGGAGTTTACTCTCAACTGAAGTTCAAACTGAAACTAAGGCACTCCCACAAGCTCAGGAGTGGCTAGCCCTCTTTGCTAATGCTAATGCTTTGTCCCTTTTGTTATTTTGATGTGATCTCCTAGGAATCTGCCTAGAGTAACCTGAGCTGACCACACCTAAACTGACCTAGGTTTTATTTTAGCTGGCTTCTAAAAGCAGTCCCCCAAAACTGTCCAAAAACCAGAGGACTTACCTCCCACACTTACCACAGCACAGCAGCAGTTTTCCCAGGTTATTTTGTCAAAATCCCAGTTATTTTCTGGTTAGTTATAGCAGAGAGATCTTCCTCCCACGGAGTTTACTCTCAACTGAAGTTCAAACTGAAACTAAGGCACTCCCACAAGCTCAGGAGTGGCTAGCCCTCTTTGCTAATGCTAATGCTTTGTCCCTTTTGTTATTTTGATGTGATCTCCTAGGAATCTGCCTAGAGTAACCTGAGCTGACCACACCTAAACTGACCTAGGTTTTATTTTAGCTGGCTTCTAAAAGCAGTCCCCCAAAACTGTCCAAAAACCAGAGGACTTACCTCCCACACTTACCACAGCACAGCAGCAGTTTTCCCAGGTTATTTTGTCAAAATCCCAGTTATTTTCTGGTTAGTTATAGCAGAGAGATCTTCCTCCCACGGAGTTTACTCTCAACTGAAGTTCAAACTGAAACTAAGGCACTCCCACAAGCTCAGGAGTGGCTAGCCCTCTTTGCTAATGCTAATGCTTTGTCCCTTTTGTTATTTTGATGTGATCTCCTAGGAATCTGCCTAGAGTAACCTGAGCTGACCACACCTAAACTGACCTAGGTTTTATTTTAGCTGGCTTCTAAAAGCAGTCCCCCAAAACTGTCCAAAAACCAGAGGACTTACCTCCCACACTTACCACAGCACAGCAGCAGTTTTCCCAGGTTATTTTGTCAAAATCCCAGTTATTTTCTGGTTAGTTATAGCAGAGAGATCTTCCTCCCACGGAGTTTACTCTCAACTGAAGTTCAAACTGAAACTAAGGCACTCCCACAAGCTCAGGAGTGGCTAGCCCTCTTTGCTAATGCTAATGCTTTGTCCCTTTTGTTATTTTGATGTGATCTCCTAGGAATCTGCCTAGAGTAACCTGAGCTGACCACACCTAAACTGACCTAGGTTTTATTTTAGCTGGCTTCTAAAAGCAGTCCCCCAAAACTGTCCAAAAACCAGAGGACTTACCTCCCACACTTACCACAGCACAGCAGCAGTTTTCCCAGGTTATTTTGTCAAAATCCCAGTTATTTTCTGGTTAGTTATAGCAGAGAGATCTTCCTCCCACGGAGTTTACTCTCAACTGAAGTTCAAACTGAAACTAAGGCACTCCCACAAGCTCAGGAGTGGCTAGCCCTCTTTGCTAATGCTAATGCTTTGTCCCTTTTGTTATTTTGATGTGATCTCCTAGGAATCTGCCTAGAGTAACCTGAGCTGACCACACCTAAACTGACCTAGGTTTTATTTTAGCTGGCTTCTAAAAGCAGTCCCCCAAAACTGTCCAAAAACCAGAGGACTTACCTCCCACACTTACCACAGCACAGCAGCAGTTTTCCCAGGTTATTTTGTCAAAATCCCAGTTATTTTCTGGTTAGTTATAGCAGAGAGATCTTCCTCCCACGGAGTTTACTCTCAACTGAAGTTCAAACTGAAACTAAGGCACTCCCACAAGCTCAGGAGTGGCTAGCCCTCTTTGCTAATGCTAATGCTTTGTCCCTTTTGTTATTTTGATGTGATCTCCTAGGAATCTGCCTAGAGTAACCTGAGCTGACCACACCTAAACTGACCTAGGTTTTATTTTAGCTGGCTTCTAAAAGCAGTCCCCCAAAACTGTCCAAAAACCAGAGGACTTACCTCCCACACTTACCACAGCACAGCAGCAGTTTTCCCAGGTTATTTTGTCAAAATCCCAGTTATTTTCTGGTTAGTTATAGCAGAGAGATCTTCCTCCCACGGAGTTTACTCTCAACTGAAGTTCAAACTGAAACTAAGGCACTCCCACAAGCTCAGGAGTGGCTAGCCCTCTTTGCTAATGCTAATGCTTTGTCCCTTTTGTTATTTTGATGTGATCTCCTAGGAATCTGCCTAGAGTAACCTGAGCTGACCACACCTAAACTGACCTAGGTTTTATTTTAGCTGGCTTCTAAAAGCAGTCCCCCAAAACTGTCCAAAAACCAGAGGACTTACCTCCCACACTTACCACAGCACAGCAGCAGTTTTCCCAGGTTATTTTGTCAAAATCCCAGTTATTTTCTGGTTAGTTATAGCAGAGAGATCTTCCTCCCACGGAGTTTACTCTCAACTGAAGTTCAAACTGAAACTAAGGCACTCCCACAAGCTCAGGAGTGGCTAGCCCTCTTTGCTAATGCTAATGCTTTGTCCCTTTTGTTATTTTGATGTGATCTCCTAGGAATCTGCCTAGAGTAACCTGAGCTGACCACACCTAAACTGACCTAGGTTTTATTTTAGCTGGCTTCTAAAAGCAGTCCCCCAAAACTGTCCAAAAACCAGAGGACTTACCTCCCACACTTACCACAGCACAGCAGCAGTTTTCCCAGGTTATTTTGTCAAAATCCCAGTTATTTTCTGGTTAGTTATAGCAGAGAGATCTTCCTCCCACGGAGTTTACTCTCAACTGGACAGCCAGGGCAGGGTAGACTGGATTACTTTGACAATGGTCACAGCAATATCTAGTGTGCATCAGGAAGTGGCCATAATGATATGGATGGAATATGGGACTGCACAGCCACAATTCTGCCATCACAGCAATTTATAGTGCCACATCCAAAGAAAGGTATGGATAGTGCTGTCCTGAAGGCACCTAGCCTCTCCCAGTCAAGCTACGGCCTTGACCTTGGGATGCAGATGGACTTGCCTAGTGAGTGGACCACAATTCACTAGATGGTAAGTGTGAACAGGGACTAAATATAATCCAGAATAAAGCCAAGTAGAAAAAAGGATCTTTGATACTTCATACTAGATATATGAACTTAGTCTGTATCAGGAGCGTGAACTATTGCATCTATAGGCACAATGTCCATATGTGCTAATGCGGGAGAAGATAAGGTATGTTTCTACCATTCTAACAGAGTAAATCTTTCAAGATGCTCATGTAATAGGTTCACTGAAATAGAAAAATAACTTTTTTTAAAAAAAACTGCATTATTACACTGTATGTGGAGGAGGAGGAAGGAGACAGAACAGTTACCATTTTCCCGTTGTCAGTTCCTTAAAATTTGGAGAAATGTTTAACTCCCTAGAAGGATGCCCCTGCCGCTTCCAGTGCTGTACACTGTGGCCTTTTCTGCACTGACCTCCGACTGATCTGGATCAGTGAACTAACTAGATCCACAGATCCGGTTCATGTCGAGGCATGGGACAGACCAGGGGCCATCTGGATTGAAATCTCTGGTCTGGTCCATGCCACCTCAGAATGTCTTGAAATGAAGGTGTGGGGCTTGAGGAGGTACTTTTCAGTTGGCCACTATGGAGCATGACTGAAAAGCAGCCCCCTGAGGTTCCAGACCACAGGTAAATAAAAAAAAAATCTGAATTAATATAGCTCTAACTTGCACAGGCTCATATTCTGGGATTAAGAGGTTCCTTAATCCAGATCTATAATGAGTGCAGAGGCTGTTTTTCCACCGCACTCCTCTAATCTGGATCTAAGAAGATCTGGATCTCATGAATGGGTACTTCCCTTAATCTGGATCTAGTAGATCTTGATTAAGGGAAGTACCCAATGTGTTTCCATGGGTGGTCTAGCACCCAATAGCAATAGGTGAGAGCCTCCCTGCTGTGGAAACACCAGAGCGCCCATTTGCAAATCTGGATTGACCCACAAGGGGTCTGCCTGTCACCCCAGGGGTTTTGGGGGACAGGGGATGCAATTTCCGAAGTCCCACCCAAGTCCCTCTGAAGTCCCTCCGAAGGCAACTTCAGAGATTAGTAAAGGCTCCGAAGACAAACCCCTTGAGAGAGCTTGCATATTAATTAGCTCCTTGTGAGCAGGGATGAGTGAGCCTCATTAATACACACCTATTTCCATGCCTGAAGGTAATAGTCCACTTTGTTCTCCCTTTGTTCTCGGAGGTTTGTCTTTGGAGCCTTTGCTAATCTATGAAGGCAAGTTCAAAGTAACTTCAAAATGGCTTTGAAATGACTTTGAAATGACGTTGAAGCCTAGATTTTGGGGCTCCCCCTATGGGTGACCCCTCCCCCTAGCCTCCTCTTGACCCCATTGCCTGTTTCTAGTGGAAACAGGCTCCCTTTAATCTGGATTTTCTGGCAGTAGACCCCATTGTAGACTCCATTAATGGGGTCTACAGAAAATCCAGATTAAAGGCCAGAAAGAACCCATTTAATCTGGATTTCCCCAGCGGCAGTGGAAACAATCGGATCCCAAATTGGTGCCGTGATGGAAACGGGGTCATCTGGCTCACACCCAAATGGGTCCTTAATGGGTGCAAAAATGGGTAATTTCTGCCAGTGGAAAAACACCCAGAAAGGGCATACCTTTGGTTTGCTTTAAGCAAAGTAGTTCTTGGGAAATTGTGTTGGTATAAAAGCTTAAGGATATAGAAAATATATTCTAAGCAGGGACTGTTGACCAATGACAACCATTTCCTGACATCTTTATTGAAGTTACTGGGGAGCTGAAGCTGAAGTAAGCAAAGAAACTGACAGAAATTGCTTCTTGTGAACTTCTGTTCCCAAGTTAACACGAGTCTGAAGAAGAACAATTTCTAATGATGACTACCAAGTATCTCATCAAAACAACAATTCCTTCCTGGGGAGAGAAAAAGTATGAAAACAGGTGTGCGTGTGTGTGGTGTTTTTTCTCCTTTAAAGGGGACAGTCTGGCAAGTGCTGAAGTTAATTAGGCATTCATTTTTGCTCTTCAGAGACTTGAAAGATGCTTTGATTAACTATAGTGGTTATTCTATAATTAGCAGGAAGGGACCCTTTAAACTGTTTTATATAACACACACATATAGTTATGCCATATCTTGTATTTAATTTCCCTACTTTTCTAAGATTTTGATTTATGGATGATTGTGAGCTTGAACTTCTTCAAATTGCTACCAAGAAAAAGCTGCTTACAGTGTCCATAAAAGAACCTCGTAGAAAATTTCTCCTTCAGCTAATCCACCACCATATAAATAATGCCTTCATGATTGGGAACTCTCTGTTCTGAAGAGCTCCTTTAACCAAATGAATTCTGCAGGGACTCTGTGGTATCAGATTAGGGGTGTTTTTCCACTGCGCTCCTTTAATCCGGATCTAACCAGCCAGGAGGGGAGGAACTGCTGCGCGTCGGCCCTGCCACGCCCACCCTCAGACTATGAAAATCTGTGTTTGAGAGGGGAAGAGGAGAACCGGCCTTAGTAGCCGGCTGTCTCACCTGTTTTATAAGGGTTTTTGTCATTATTATTATTATATAATGTATTTTTATAATATGCAATGTATTTTGATTTATGTAAACTACCTTGTCTCTGATTTAAGTTGCTGATTATATTTATCTGTCATGTTTCTTTGATGTTATGATTGTATTTGTATTTGAGTGAACCTGCTATGGGGGGTAGGCGAGAAGTTTCATTGTAGGTTGTTGTCTGTGTATATTTTTATTGATTGTATATGTTTTATTGTCAGGCCCTTTGGAAGAAAGGGCATTAGAAATAAACATTTTATTATTTTATTATTATTAAGAAGATCCAGATCTAAGGAATGGGTACATTCTTTAATCTGGATCTAGCAGATCCGGACTAAGGGAAGTACCCAATGTGGTTCCATGGGTGGTCTAGCACCCAATAGTGCTAGCCTCCCTGCCGTGGAAACACCGGAGTACCCATTTGGAAATCTGGATCTACCCATGAGGGGTCTGCTTGTCACCCCAGGTTTTTGGGAGAACAGGGGGTGCAATCTCCAAAGTGGCTTCGAAGTCATTTCGAAGTCACTTCGAAGTCTGTGCAAAACAGCTCCATTGAAGTCTGTGCTGATCTTCGGAGTGAACTTGGAAGTGACTTCAGAGTGACTTTGGAGTTCACTCTGAAGATCAGCGCATACTTCAAAGACGCTCCAGAGCTATTTTGCACAGACTTCGAAGTGACTTCGAAATGACTTCAAAGCTTAGGTTTTAGGGCTCCCCCCCCATGGGTGCCCCCTCCCCCTAGCATTCTCTAGACCCAATTGCCACACAAGTGTGGAAACAGGCTCCCTTTAATCCAGATTTTCTGCCTGAAGACCCCATTAATGGGGTCTACAGAAAATCTGGATTAAATGCCAGAAAGTACCCCTTTGATCTGGACTTCCCCAGCGGCAGTCGAAACAATCGGGTCCCAAATGGGTGCTGTGGTGGAAATGGGATCATCCGGATCACACCCAAATGGGTCCTTAATGGATGCAAAAATGGGTACTTTCTGACAGTGGAAAAACACCCTATGACACAGTTTATTTATTTGCTGCTTTTTTGGTCAAAAAGGGCTCCAATTGAACAAAATACAATATTGATATATTATTCAAATGATCCAGCAAAATTTTACTTTTACAGTAATATATCAATAACATTTTTAGGCTTAAAATCCGAATGCACATAGTATTAAAAAGGTGTTGCCTCTTCATATATTGCTACCAAATTTGAGAGAGAAAAAAAACATTCTGATGTAGAAAATGGAAGTGAAACTATTAACAATCTGCAAAATAGGAATCAACACTCATCTGAACACACACATAAAGCAAAGGGAAAGGGTGCAGGATGAGGCCTGTTGTCACCATCTTGCTACAATATGCATGCTTATATACGCTGAAAGCCCACTGCTCTGACTGGTGCATTTTGGTGGTTCTAGAGCTACTCTGTCCCATCTGTCAATCAGTCCACTGCAAAAGCCCAGGAAAAAAGTCCACAGCTGCAGCTTGCACCCTGAAAATGTCACACAAACGAAAATGTCACACAAACACATGAAAGGGTGTGTTTGCTAGGTTTGTTAGAAAACCCTTTATTAGGGTCAAATTCAAACTCTGGTTGATTTAAACTCAGATCTTTAAAATTCTCCTGTATGTAGCCATACAGACTATATACAGAGTAAAAAATGGAGTTGCATTTTTAAGTTGAGAAGAAAAGTATTTATTCTAGTGATTTTTAAAAATTTCATTCTGGGATTGAATCCATTTGTGATATCACTCAATATGCCTGGACATGGAAAGCAGAATAATTTTGTTGTATTTATGTTGTTGTTGTTTTTAAATCCTCTTCTGTCTTATAAAACAACTTCTGCTGTTGTTAATGTTGTTTTTCTTCACAGAGATGTTTGATGATGAGAAAAATAAATCTGCTGTCCATCATTCCTGTTGCAGCTACTACTGTATTGTACATATACTTCTCCATTACTAGCCTAAACAAAGAGCCTTTGTACATTTGTTGATTCCTTATTTCCTCCAGATTATTTCCATTTTTTACATGGCAGAAAACCTGCATATAGAAAATTATTCAGTTATTGCCTTGACCCAGAACCCTTGGCTCTATGGAGTATGGAAAAACCTAAAATATTATTAAGGAAAGAGTAGTTAACATCAACATTCAGAATTGCCTAAGCCAAGTAGCAATTCATTTCTCTCATTTATTCAATTCTTGTTGACCCTCAACAGTTAGATACTTGTACACACTTTTGGAAAAATATTTACCAGGGTGCAAACAAATTATCTTTCTTCTACCTTTCTAGAAAGGACTACCCATATTTAGGCTGTGAAGTTTGTAACTTAAGAAGAAACATTAACCTTTTTTTAAAAAAATGTCAATCCTTTTATGATAACATCAGACATTAAGTAAACAAGCTATTGACAAATTGTTTTACAGAACACTCAGTTTGTGAGCCAGTTTGGTATAGTGGTTAGGGAGTTGGACTCTTATCTGGGAATACTGGGTTTCATTCCACCAGGAACAGTATAAACACTCAAACATCTGTACTTTTGAACAAAATGAACAGCATTTTTCTGATGAAAATAGGCTTTATCAATGAAAAAAAAAAAGGCTGCCATAAGGTTTGGGTGCAAATGTGAATGCCGATGTTTGAACAAACAAAGTGATTACATGATAAAATGAAGTTTTGGATGTTTGTTTCAATTGCAAAATGAACATGATTTTTTTGTTGTTGTTGTTCATGCACATCCCTATTACATTCTATCACCTCTAAGCTAAGCTAAGATATTTCTGAGTTCCACCACCCCCCCTCCAATATTATTGGATTCAGCCAAAGTCACTCAATTCATCATCATTACCAGTAGCCCCATGCAGAAAACCAAGTCCTCCTGGGCTGATCGCTTTGACATAAGCTTCATCCATGGAGCACTTATTTAATCTGCATTATTTGGATAATCCCCCCAAAAGTATTGATAATCTAAAATAAAATGTGTCTGGATGTGCTTTACTCCAGACTATCAAAATAATGCAGACTAAGAAAGTACTGTTTGGATGAAGATATAGTGGGAGGAGTAAGTAGCTCAAGTGACTCTGAAAGCAATGTGTGTAAACTGTGGGTAGCAAAAAGAAAAAAAATGCTCAAAGAAAGCAAGCAGAAACTCATGTACTTCAGATATGTGATGTGAACAAGTCCAGCTAGACAATGTCTACTGGTTCACATTTATCCACATGTTTATTGACATGCTATTCCAAAAAGTTTGTGAGGCATGATTTACCTTTGCAGAAGCCATGCTGACTTTTGTTCAACAATGTTGCTCCTCCACGGGCACACTAATTTTATCTTTAATGATGGTTTCCATCACCTTACATGGAACTGATGCTAAACTAACTGATCTGTAATTGCCTGGGTCACCCCTGGGTCCCTTTTTGAAGACTGGTGTTACATTTGCTACCCTCCAATCTTCAGGTACAGAGCCCAATGTTAGGGAAAGATGATATATTTTTGTTAGAAGGTCAGCAATTTTAGATTTGAGTTACTTAAGGACTCTTGCATGAATACCATCTGGTCCCGGTGACTTGTTAACATTTAGTTTATTGACACATGCAAGGACTTCTTTCTTGGTTCTCTCTATCCACTTTAATTCTTCCAAAAATAAAGGCTCAGCCACTGGCACATGTCTTCTGTCTTCCTCCGTGAATATGGAAGCAAAGAATTAATTCAGTCTCTCTACAATCCCTGCATCTTCTGTAATTATCCCTTTTTGTCCCTTACCATCTAATGGTCAAACTGCTTTCCTGGCTGGATTCCTACTTCTGATATACTTATAGACGTTTTTTCTTATTTCTTTTGATGTTTTTAGTAATGTGAACAAGTGAAAAATAGAAAAATGCATTGTGCTTATGAAAGAAGAGAGGAGCAGAAGGGAAAAACAATAGACAAGACAGACGTATAGAATATCTTACTGATTTTACAAAACATTATGGAGGACAAATCAAAATAAAGAGCATTTGTACAAGAGGAGTCAAACATTATTGATGCTGACCTAGGGTGTTTATCCACTGTCAAACATACCCATTTTTGCACCCATTTAGGACCCATTTGGGTGTGAGCTGGATGACCCCATTTCCACTACGGCACCCATTTGGGACCCGATTGTTTCCACTGCCATTGGGAAATCTGGATCTAATGGGTACATTTTGGCCTTTAATCTGGATTTTCTGTAGACCCCATTAAAGGGGTCTACAATGGGGTCTTCTCCCAGAAAATCCAGATTATCCAGAAAATCCACATTCACTTTGAAGTGACTTCAAAGCTGACTTCGAAGTCACTTTGAAATCACTTCGAAGTTGCTTCGAAGTCTGCACCCCCTTGCCCCTCAAAACTCCTGGGGTAATGGACCGACCCTCTGTGGGTCGATCCGGATTCCCCAGATAAGTGCAAAGCTGTTTCCACAGCAGGGGTGTTAGCACCCATTCCTAATGGGTGCTACACCTCCTGTGGAAACACATTGGGTGCTTCCCTTAATCCGGATCTACTATGTACCCATTCCTTAGATCAGGATCTTCTTAGATCCAGATCTAAGGGCTGCAGTGGAAAAACACCCCTAGCTTGTTGAATTTAATTTGGCATTTGTCCGGGTCCTGCAACAGTCACAGATAAATAAAGTTGCCATATTGGAACTCAAAACCTACTTGTTTAATGGCTCAGTAAAAGAAGATATTTTAGCAAGTATAACTTGGAGGTCACATCTGCTGTCATTTCCTCTTTTATACAACTAAAATTTTATTTCTTTTTTTTCCAAGCGGCAACTTTATTCACAGATTAAAATTAGCAAGTGACATTGGTTCCATGAAACTTTAAGAATTCTGCCCAGCAAAAGAAACCTTGAAATCAGATGCCCCAGTTTGAAGTGCAAATCTTTGCCAAAACCTCATGCATCTTTCTTACTCTATCTCTATATTTGCCAAAACTTTATGCATCTTTCTTACTCTATATCTGTCTATCCTTTGTGCCTTTTGCATCTATATAAAGCTCTGATTCCTGATTTTAAGGAATTTGGACAGCATAAGGAAATACACTGGTTTTTCTTTCCTAAATACACTGACCCTAATTTTCCTCATATTTCACTTAAACACTTGAAGTCTCAGGTATATTGCACAATGCTGTGTCTGGCTACTCTGCAATTATTTCTGCCTGTCAGTTGATTAAA
Organism: Aspidoscelis tigris stejnegeri; assembly: GCA_023333525.1. Classification (NCBI taxonomy): domain Eukaryota; kingdom Metazoa; phylum Chordata; class Lepidosauria; order Squamata; family Teiidae; genus Aspidoscelis; species Aspidoscelis tigris. The sequence continues at coordinate 11,468,930 of JALMGA010000006.1, read as the reverse complement.
TGGGGTATGTCTAGAGGAGGGGAATACATTTCTGTTGTGAGGGCCAGAAATAAGGCAGGAATGTGTAATATTTCTCTGGGAAATGTTTTCTGGTGACTGGTACTGAATGCTCATGCGTGTCTAGCCATATAATTACTTGAGGACCTAAAGTGAACTGAGAAAGAAGTTGGGGAGGAGGCGAGAGAAAGATTTAAAATTGATATATCTCCTGAAAAGTCTGCTTCTGGGAAGAACAAATTCACTAGAGATCAGAAAGCTCAGAGTTGATCATTGAGGCCAATTAAATGAATTACTGTAGAAGAATAGAAGATAACTCATGAGTGACATCTAATCTATCCTAATTTAATTGCTCAAAAATGTAATGTGGGTAAAGTTTTTGTGCCTAGTATGTGTTGTGCTAGTACAAAGCATTCAAGGAAGTAAGCTTTTATAGTTGTTTCCATAACATCGAGATCTTGATATTTGTTTCTAATGCATTAATAGATGCAATTTGTGCATGTTTAGAATCAAACTCTCATTAGGAAAATGCTAATATTAGGTGTCCCATACATATATAGTCTTATATATTTATAAGTACCATATTTTCCAGCATATAAGACGACTGGGCATATAAGACGACCCCCAACTTTCCTGTTAAATATAGAGTTTGGGATATACTTGCTGTATAAGAAGATGACACTCGGTGTATAAGACGACCCCTGACTTTTGAGAAAATTTTCCTGGGTTAAAAAGTACTCTTATATGCTAGAAAATACAGTATTTACAATACGTATATTCTAAAATATGAACATGGAATACATGATGAGTTTAGATGTGCATAAGCTGGATCAATATTATCCATTAGAAAATTTGTACATTTGCCACTTGTTTGTATAGCGTAGGGCAGTATTGCATAACAGTGGCACAGTATAAAACCTAAAAAATGCATTGAGGTTGCATCCTCAAAAGACATTTTTGCCTCTCTACTGTCCCTCTACTGTCCCTCTGTTGAAGTGGACTTTAAAAGTGCCATGCAAATCAGGAATAAGCGTCCACATGAGGCTCAGCAAAATGCACATTTTAAACGCACCTTCCATCCCCTTGGGAGCCGTGTTTTCTTTGCGCGCATCTTTTTCTCCCCACCCCTGCTCTTGTTGATAGGGTGCCAGTGGGAATGGGGAGGGACTGTGCTCGGCGCGGCCACAACCAGGAAGACAATCCCTGACAAGTCCAAAGGAAAAATAACCATCGGTTCTTTGTTCGTCTCCCAGATCTTCCGCCCCCCGAAATGGCTTCTCGTGCCGGCAAACATTCACTCTCAACACTTTCCCCTGTTATCGCTGTCAAAATCCACCCTGTCCAGTGCACGATCACTCATTCACTCACCACTTTCCCTGTTATTGCTGTCAAAATCCACCCCTAGCAATAATCCACCCATTTCAGACCTCATAGCAGTTGCAAAAATGTTGCAATTCTGTGTGATTCTGGCTCTTTAGTTCTGAGCTTTAGAAAGGGAAGCTGCTTGTGTTACTGCTGTTTGTGCAGGTGGCAATACCCACCCCTTTTGCCATAGAGCGTCCCCAAGGTAAATGTTGCAAGGAAAACCCACAACTTCCAAAAAGAGCTCTGAAAGTCTTATTTAAAGGGCACTTTTTTGTTGCGCATTTTCCTCGTTTTGTAGCTCTGGAAGTTCATTAAAAACCCTGGCATGGGGGCGCTCAGAGGCAAAAGAAGAGTTTTAGCAGACTTTAAATTGCTTGGGGACAGGGCCTTACAGATATTCTTCAGCGTGAGACACCACTGTCCCATATAAGCTTGTATGCGATAAATATTTGACTAGTAGATTTGTACCCTGCTTAGTTGGAGGAAGAGAAATCATGCTGACAAATGCATATGGAGGTGGGAAAGAAGTGGTTCTTCACATACACATTGTGCACGACCCCATACATATATGAACGTCTGGATAATTAGAATTAATAGATCCAAAGTTCAAAATTCAATTCAAATGTTTACATTCAGATTTTGGGACATTCTATTCAAGTTCAAAGGCCTACAAATATTCCTGCATATCCCTAGTATAATTTCTGTTTCTATTTGTATTTATATACCACCTTTACACACACACTTGCCCAAGGGGATTCACCACAAAGCAAAAATAAATAATAATTAAAGCAAGAATATGCAATTCAACAACTTAAGAATGAAAAGTATATTTTAAGATATACAATAAACTTGTCAGCTATATTATTTACAGTAATGCCTGCAATGGCATATACAACTCCATGCTTGCTCACACCCAAAAGAATTGATTGTAGGACAATTGAAGAATGTGATTATCCTTCACTTTGCATTTAATATGCTCTGAATTGGAGTGCATTTTCCCCCATCTAAACTGAAGCAAATCTTTGTAATAAAGACTTACATTTTGTATTAGAGAAACATGTGTATTGATGCTGTGTACAAAATATGTAAAATGAGTATATTTATGGTCACTACGACCAATTTAAAAATCTTAACAAATATCTAATGATGTGCAGAGTAATAGCATTTTAGATATCCCCCCAAATGGTTTTATATTCTGAGGTTCTTCCAGTTTCTACATCATCATCATCATTGTCATTGTTGTTTCCATTCTTGTTCTAAAACATGTTTCGCCTGTCATTACCCATAAAACACCTGGTTGATAGAAGAAAAACACATTATCAGTTTGAAAGTTGCTGATAAAAGCAAAACAAGGAAAGAAAAGCCTGTAGAACAGATAAGAGAGAATCATGCAGAAAAAGACAAACAAAATGTCAGCATAATGTAAGCATGGTTTCTCATCTTTCATCTTCTACTATCTGAAGAGATTTTGGAAACACATTCTGAGGACAGATCTGACACCAGCACCTGATGAACTTGAGCAGCTATTCTGGTTCTCCATACAGTGGATTCACAATTAATTGCGTTCCTGTCATCATTCTACCTGCTACACCTTATTGCCATTAAGGACTTCTGTCTTATCAGAACAGGGCAGCCACCATTGCAGTGACAACTTTATAATTGGAAGAAAGTTGAGGTTCATGACCACACAATGCAATGCAGATGAAATAGCAGATGTAGCAATCAAGTACTTCCCTTTTCAATCATCATCATTTTGTTAGAAGTATTAGGCTGCATTCTCACATGACTATTTTAATCCAGATTCAGGATCAGGTGCACATTCTGGGTGTCCCCATTTGCTTGAGGATAACATGGGCTGCATTTGAATACTGCAGTTCCCACTCAAACCACTCAAACCCCCAGCACCGAGAAACAGGATCTTTTCATCCCTTTCCAACCCTTGAAAGCCTGTTCCGCTCAGAATCAGCTGAGCTGAACAAAAGAACAGACACAGAGCAATCACTCTCCCTTTCAAATCAGATCCTCCCTCCATTTATGTTAGCGGAAAGGCAGCAGCTTGGCTTGTGGTTTTAAAACTTTTCCTCTCCTCTGCGATTGTTGCCACAAATGTATCTCTTGTAAACTGAGGCTCATGGTTTTAAAACTTTCCCTTTCCTCTGTGAATGTTGCCACAAATGTATCTCTCCTAAATGGAGGCTCCTGGTTTTAAAACATTCCGTCCTCTCTGCAATTGTGTTCAAAGATGCAGGCTTCTTCTTAATCTCCAGTTAGCTTTGCAGGGATGGCAAGGGAAGGGGGCCTCCCAGATGTGAAAACTCATCCATCCATGGCAGGCATTGAGCAGAAGCATATGGAGGGGCAGTCCAAAAGGCTGATCTCCTCTCTGGATAGTCTGGTAGCATCCCCAAAGTGGGGGGAAGCATGTTGGGAGCCAAAATGGGATCAAGAACAGTTTTTCTGAGGACTTTTTTTTCTGTGGATTTTAGCAGGATAGTTATAAAGTCTAGGAGTAAAAAAATTAAATGGGATCAGACGATCCCAAAAACGGACTGGATTCACATTTAATCTTGTATGGGAATGCACCCTCAGATGTAATTGGTCCCCAGAAAAAAGGAAATGACAAACTGAATATAAATAACCATCCTAAGAAGATAGTGCAGAAGATAGAGCAGCAGCTTTCTGAGCATATTCAGAATTATCACATAGTCAGCAAAATGGGGGGGGGATATTGAGTGGTGCAGAACTTAGGAAAAATAATAAATTCTAAGTAATGCAAGACTATATTTTTTTGTAACTTGTCTTTTCTGCACTATCCTGTAATGCCCATTAACTACAAAGTCTACTTCTGGACTTCATTAGTCCACACATTGTGAGCCCTCCTTCACTGTTGATATGTTCCATCTGCATAGGACAGAATGTAATAGGAGCATAATGCCCATCAGGAGGCCCTGGTTACCAGTACATGTATTTAAGCATGCCTACCAGGGAACCAAATGAAATGAAATGAATTTTATTGATTAATCATTTGACCATAACAAGGATACAAATAGGATACAAATAGCATCTCATTTCAGAAGTGCAGAGAGAGCCTTGCCCACCTCCTGCTACCCATTCATCTCGATGGGCCACTATCCAAGCTGCACCTGGACTGCTGCACCAGCAGAGGTATGTAGTCTGCTAAGACCAGGAGCAACCTCCCAAAGGAAGAAGAGCTCAGCTTGCAGTGCCATGTGTGTGGCTATGCTGGTTCTTGTTGACATGGGCTACAGGAAAGGCAGCCACTGTGTGACATCCCTGGGTCCCTCTGGCCCCTCTGAGGTGGTCAGGAGCAGGTGCAGGCACTGGCGGATTTCACCGTCTCCCTGGTAGGCCTTCTTCATGCCTCACGGCAAATGGCGGCGGGACATACATGGATAAAATTAAGAATCAAAATAAAAAATATCATTACTGGGGACAAGCAGGATGCCTCTAAGGCCATTTCCTTGGATTTAAAGACAGGAGAAGGTTTGCCCTGTCTCTGCTTGAGATGCCCATGGGCAGTTGGTGAGCCACTGTGTGTGACAGGATGCTGGACTACTAGATGAGCTGTAGTCTTATCCAGCATAAGGGATGCATATGGATGCAAACGGATGCATACAGATGCATATGGGATATGTAACGATGCATTCTTGACATTCGTAAGTGTGAATTTGGATGGAAAATTCAAACAAACAGATTCCAATTTGCTTAATTCAAATATAATTTGGTTAAATTCAAATTTTAAAGATTTGAATTGAGTCAAATTTTTGGATGTTTGATTTGAATCGAATCCTGAAAATTGCATTCATGCACAACCCTATTCCAGAAGCTGGTTAGCTAGCTCCATTTGCGATTGTGAAACCTATTCATTCTCTTGAGTAACAGCTTCCTTGTTAAAGAAATCTTAGTATGACTCCCTGCCAAATCTAGTAAAGTCCAACACTAATAGCAAAAACTGGAGGTAAATCAGAGCCATGTCTGTGTATCCTCACTTTTCCATTCTTCCATTTCTTGTTAAATAAAAATTCCAGTTATTGCTTTGTTTTGTGTTTTGTATTTTGTTTTGCTGCTACAGTACTTTGAAGATGAAGCACCAAAAGCCTTTTTGGAATCTTGATATTCTTCTTTTTCCTGAGCATCCCATAATTAATGCAAAGATTTCTAAGCTAAGTTGCTGATGGGGGAAATTAGCTTACAGAACCAGGAAAAGGAAGATAAGGAACTTGAGCAATATTATTTGAAAAGTCTAATGCACGTTGTAAAGAAGAAATAAATTTCTTTAACATAAATTGAGGCATGGGAGCTTGTTCTCATCCTGTAGCAAGGTAAAGGAATAACTCTAAAAGTCCCAAGGCATATTCTCCATCAAATTTCTTATATAGCAAAATCAGTTAACGCACACGATTCTTTCATAGACAGCAGGCTTCTCAACTGCTTAATTAGTTATTCAGCTTAATTGTTTAATCCCTTTTGGTAATGCTAATTGCACTTCATTTCTTAATTATGTGATGTGGGTTAGTTTACAATTAGCATGTTCGGTCCCTGTAGAACATTTACTAGTCCTATGTCCCACAGCTTCAACTTCATTTTTGATGTAGTTCTGTAGACTTGTGCTTCATTCTAAGCTTTAAACTACATTATGCAACTCATTAAGTCATGATTTATTGGTAGAGTTTCAATTTCCATTCATATCCTGAGGTTTTGCCATAACATTTGCTATTTAACTCCTATATTGCATATGCAGATGCATTGGTTCTTTGCAGGAAAAAGCATGCCTGGTTCTTTACAGGGAGCAGGACTGCACCCAATTAATCTTAGTCTGTTTCCACCCTTGGTCAGGAGTCTGGACCAAGCAACTGCTTAGCAATTTGCATGGGTCAAATTTTGGCCCAGAACTGGATCAAGAAGTTCCTGTTCTGACTTAACTGTAGACCTGTTTGAAGAGTCTATGGGTGTTTCCGCACTGCCACTAAAACCACATTAAAAACACATATGAGACACATGCAATACTTACCTTCCACACTGGAGGATGGAGGAGGGACCCTTCCAGGCAGCCGCTTCCGCACAGGGGTTCACAAGATTCATTCTTAATGAGTTCTCGCCACTGAAAAATCCATCCTCCATGAAGACCTGGAAAATTAGGTCTTCAGTCTGTCCCCTCGCCTCGATCTTGTTTGGAAGCAGGATGCTTCCACACATGGGAAAGCGAGGGGACAGATATGCTGGTGGCTGCCATCTTGGGAGGGGCGGAAGAAGGCTGGTCTGCCTCCAGAGCCCCTCCCCCATGCACCACGTGCCGGCAGAAACGCGTGGTGACTGGCAACTGAATGTTCCAGTTCTGCATCTCCGGGGGCAGAGTTGGCGGTGCAGGAGGCCAGCTGCCTTTGGAATTGGGTGCTGTGGCCTCTGCACAGCACCCAGAAGATCCTTCTGGCAGGATCCGTCCTCCCCATGCATGTGCAGACACGCAAGGCATCTTCGGATCCGTCCCTATTTTTGATGGATCCTCCGGAGGATGGATCGCTGGGAAACAGATTTTCTTTAATCCATTTTTTACTGGCCAGTGCGGAAACACCTTATGTCTGTATTGACACCAGCTGTTCCAGTCCAGACACTGGCATTTCTGCACCTGGTTCAGAGCAAGAAAAATTCTACAAACCATCTTTCAAGTTTATGCAAAACCCCAACATGGGGGTAGGCATGTTCCATCTGAAGACTGTTTATTTCTGTTCCTCCTTGCCATTGTCTACCAGGCACATTGCATGGGTGATGTGGCATAGACCAATCATGGACTCCTTGGGCATGGAGTCAGTTGTATGGAACAGAACAGCTATATTCTGTATTACTGACAGTATTGGTCAGGTTGAATGGCATCCCTGCCCATGTGCTCTGAATGGAACCTGTTGTATTTTGTCTATAACAGGTTGGAGCAGAACAGTTAAACTGCTCTGAGCAAGGTGAGTATGAAAACAGCCCTTATACTCTAGCACCAGTACAAATAATTAGTTTGTAAACCATTCTGAATTTTTCAATACAAAATTCTATGCAAAGCTTATAAACAAATACAATTCTACATTAGAAACACACACATATAAGCTTCTAAACAGGTCTCCTTTTCGAGATGTCTTCTGTGAACAGTACTTCAAACCCACTGCCTGATCGTGTCTTGATGAAGTAAGACATCCCAGTTATCTTTCAATGTTATAAGTAAGGACTCCTGAAACTTAAGTTCCACACTTAAAGTAACTGAAGACCTCACCAAGGTTTTGCTTCCAGAATATAGGACCTAGAACTTACGACTATGGTTTATAAGTGTTGATAACACTATGTCCCTGAGAGAACTGCTGGCTTTTCCAGAGAATAGACCTATGCAATTCAACAACCCAATTTCTTTTCTATCATGCAACAGGAATATCACTGGCTGTGTTAACATCAGCTGCCTCTGGAAATACACAAGATTCTTTTCGTTTTTGGAGTAATTTGAGAATAACCTCAGTTTATAGGCAAGTTTTAAAAATAGCCCAGATACTGCCATATGTAAGCGTGCACATGTTGTTCCATGAAGACTGTTCTCTAAACAAGGTGTTTTTCTCTGGATAACCACATTCTTCTGCTGATCAGGTACGGTAATTAAATGCTCATCAGTGTAGTAATCGCAAAGGTTTGCATGGGTTTTCTCCTGGCTTCAGCCTGCCATTCATCAAGCCTCAGAGTAAAAGGAATCGCCCTGTCTCTACAAGCGTGCAGTGCACACTCAACACCAGCAGGGGCTGGACTCATAGCCTAAGGGCTTAATGGACGCTAGCCATGTGCTGCCCGCAGAAAACAGCCTTCTCTTCCTGCCTGCCACAGGATGTGACATAGGAGGGGCGTCTGACCTGCTCAGCTGACACAACTTGACCTATCACCTCCTGGGATTTTCTCTTGAGGTCACTTCCTTCCCCGCCTTCTGGTGGGGGATATAAAAAGCTTAGCACAGAAATAAACGCTCTCTTTTCCAGCCCATCTTGTCTCCCGCCTAACTTCTTTCTCCTGTGCTCTCTGTCTTTAAATCACCATAAGAGCACATGGTGATCCCTTATAGCCTGCCGGTGGCTAATAAGGGATTTACTTTCGTAACACCCGGTGATCGTACCAGTCTACTGGTACCACGATCGTTGCAGCCCATTGGGGTTGTAACCACGTATCGCTGTGGTCTCAGGACTGCAGCCACGATCGAGGTAGTCAGAAACTACCTCCCCCAGGTTTCCCAGAGCCAAAGATTCAGGTTGCTTATCCGGAAAGCGACACATCAGTAAAAATCAATATAACCAAAACCTCAATATAATATCATTTTGGGGGTGTTGCAACACAAGATAAATTTACAGTATATTATTCAAGGCTTACAAATCATTTCTAAGTGGATAAAAAAAGAGGTCAGGAGTAGAAAGAAAAAAAATAAAACATTCAAAACAGTAGATTGGTTGCCACTTAAATATAGCACAAGGTCAAATCAAATAAAAAAATTAATATAAAAATAAAATAAAAATCTATTGCAATATTCGATATAAGTATTCTACTAAGTTTAAGACTCTTTCTGCACTGGGCCTTACTCCGGATTATATCTTGGAATAAAGGTCTGCCTTCTGCATCCTAGTGCAGACCACAGCATGTCCAAGTCGGTGTCTGCTGTGGTCCTGCATGCAGATGGCAGGTTCCTATTTTGGGATGTAATCTGAAACAAGATCCATGCAGGCAAAAGAATCTTTCCTCAGGGAGCTGAAAAGAAGACACATAATTTCAGGTAGGGGATATGCATGTTCCTGAACACTCATGGTCAAACAGATGCAACTGTAAGAGTGCAAGATTCACATGGGCCCACACCCATCCCAAGTTGGTGCATTCCATTGCAACTGCTCTACCTTCAGAGTACTCTAGCCACAATTGGTCAAGCATCTCAGCTGAGCTGCCTTTTTGGAGTGGTGTCAATATCCCTGTTTATTCAAATGCAGGAAATGGAAATTTCTTCTGTTTGATTACATTGACCCTGACAGAAACATTGTAGCTGGAGAATTTCCATTCCCTCCATGTGAAGTTTGCATGATCAGGGGCGGCATCTGTTGGGTGAATAACATGCCATAACTTTAAGAAAAGCACTTACACTGCTGACAGCCAGAATCTAGGCTCTGCCATTCTTAGCTTGTGTAGCGGGTGCTGCTTACTCTAGCACAAGGCATTTAACTCTTTATTCACTATTTGGTAGTGCATGAATCTACCGAGCTTTTCTGGCTGGAGCAAGCCCCCATGTTTACCAGGGAAAAACTTTCCCTCACTTCCCCTGAGTAAACAATCAGGCAGGAGGCCCAGAACTATTTTGTTGGTAAGTTTTATTAAAAATTAAAACAAGGACAGACAAATGAAAAGAAACATTGGAGCAAGTATAAAATGTGCAAACTTAGCATTTCAGTAAAATATTCTACATTGGAGGATAGTGTTTTCTATAACAATACAAAGTAAAGCTTACATTAAGTCTTTCTCTGGATAATGTCTTATGTCGGGATAAGACATAAAATCACTGTGGACATGCTCTACATCAGGTAGGAGAGTGTATATCTTTGGCAGGCAAAATGCTCATTTCTTACCCTTGTTCTGGCTCCTCAGGTGCTTGGAATTAACCAATAAGGTGCTAGCTTGAAACACGTGCGACTGATGTTCAAATTAAGGTTTCAAAGTGCTGTTTGAAATGCATGGGCTCTTGGTAAGTTTTGGGAGAATTCCAGCCTGTATTACTAGGCTGTAAAACAGGTTCAATTGATCAGGATGGTTCAAACAATCTACATTGGTGATGGTTATCTAAATGAGACATTTATACCAGATGTTAATACTAGGTGTAAACTTTCTCACAGAATTAAAGGGACTCTGGTCTTTTGAAGTTCTAATATGGATAGAAAACCTCTTTCCCAAGGGAAAAAAAATCTCTTACACACAGAATGGAGTCTTAGGCTGTTTCTAGCTACAAAATGGAGTTAGTTTGGTTCGGTTTCTAAGTGCCATAGCTGCCATCTGCTACAGCTTGTGTGTGAGATATCCCAATTAGCTAATGGTTCTTAAAACCATGTGGTAGCCCACATCTTTTCGCTTTCACTCTAAGCTTTCCAATTCTTCCCCTAGTTCCTGTTGCCAGCACTCAGAGGATGAAGGGGCAGTTGTGATGCCCAGCCAAGCTCAGGCAGACTACCTGCCAGGCAAAATGGGGAATTCTTGACACAGGCAGCTAGTGAGAACACTGAACCTATAGCTCAAGATAATATCAGCTCAGAGTCAAAGAAAGACAGTGGGCAACGCCATTCACCGAGTGTTTTGAGGCATGAGTGTGAACAGCTGCACAGAACAGATAAGCTTTGTTGTAGAGAAACACTGGTAAACCTGCAGCTCTGGAATCTGTGACCTTGCTTCTTGATTGATTACTGACCACTCTGGCCCCCTGATAACTTTGACCCAGGAACTCTTTTGACTATGCATTTAACTCTCAGGCCCCCAAGGAACCTTGACTTGGAATTTTGCTGCTCCTGACTATTACTGCTGCTACTCCTCTGTGCGCATGTGTGTGTTTGTTCTCTGTGCCTCACTAGCTGGAGACATGACACTGTGCACCACTTAAAGGTGCCCCAGTCTGGAAAACATGTGGCTTAGTGGATATGGCCAGCTGCTATTTAATTCCTGTTAAAATATACAGGACTCAAAAACTTTTAAATCCAGTCTGTGCCTTTAATTTATAAGAAACCTGATGAAAAATTATGTACCATTTAATTAGCTCACATGTTCTTAATTTTATCTATTACTTATATACTTTAACAAATTAAAAAATAATAATGGCTTGAACAAACCAGATACAGGTATATTGTAACCATCACCATAATGGTTGCAGTCTTGCTATTCTTAGCATTCTCATTTGGATAAACGACCTTCATGCCTTCAGAAAATCTGGACTATGGCTTTCATTCCTGACACTGGTCAGATTGTCCAGTAAAAGCTTCAGATGGCTGGTCTCCATTCACTTTATTTCCAAAGTTCCCCCATCCCTACAATGGCTAGTTGTTTTATTTGCTGTTTGCAGTTTTTAACTCCATCTTCCCATATTTGTTAGGTTTGTAGGTTCGTAGCTATTGTGAAATGTGTATTGCCTCTGTAATGAAAACTCTAATTACGTACAAGTGGTACTTTAATTACTCCTGAACTACATTGATTTTTTTTTAAAAAAAACTTTATATTTTATTTTTAAAAATTATAAAATAATTTCATAAAAATTATTATAGTAACGGGATAGTCTACATGATTCTTTTCAGTCCATACCACAAAAGCATGCCTGACATCATAGAAGGAATATAGCCTAGAAATGTAATTCAAATGCAAATGATTGTTCATACTAAAGGAGATGACCTTATTCTTGGATGTGGGACTACAGTGTGCAATAATACGCTTGCAATATCTAGTGCTCCATCATGAAAAAAAAAGCAGCAACAAAATCCTCTTAAAGCTTGTGGTTTTTGATATTATTTCCATACAGTCAACATACTTAACAAAAGCTTGAGTTGGACATAATGCATTTTATGGAATCTATTAAGTGGAATCAAGGACAAAGGCTAGAAATAGGTGGAAGCACTGCCAAATAACTTTCTCTATATTGGCACTTGAAAAACAACAACTGCTAAGTGGAAACCTCAACAAGTCCTGCTCTGCTTTTTCTCCTCGCCAGGTTTCCTATTATTTTCATCTTTTTTCATGTATATTATTCATTACATGAGTTTATGAAATAAAGTGTCATATGGACAAGATATGCATTATGCTACTCAGAAGATTGTTTCCCCTAGTACCACTTCATGCTACAAATAGTGTAATCAATGGTAAAAATACTGGGAAGCAAGCCAGAGCATAGAAATGATACAAAAACATGTGAGGAGTGAAAAGGCAGCAAGGATTGAACATCTCCCCCTCAGCTGTGCCCATTTTCACTTTGATTTGTTTTTGTTTACCCAAGAGAGAAGAGCTGCTATTTTTGACCGAGATAGCACTGTATACCATAAACTCATTATGTGATGTACAATCTTTTCCTATCAATTCAAGGTGTCATCTTATCAAAACTCGGCTATGCGCCTAGGGATCCCATCATGTTCTTTCCAATGGCCATTACCATTTTTATTTGCCACCATCAGCATCTCTAAGGCAACCAAATTACAAGGAAGGAAGAAGTTTGTGATTATGGGGTCTCAGGGTCATTAACACAGCCCAAGATCAAAATTTCACATTGGTTCAGCAGCCGCCTGCAAAATATAAATTGGGGGAAGAGTTTAAAAATGAGAGGTAAATCATCAGAGAAGGCAATCACTTTAAAGAAATCTGACATTGTTTTAAAATGTTGTTTTAAAATGCTCTCCAAACATGGAGGAAATAACTAGCTTATTCCATGAACTCTATGAAACTAATTTATCACATGTTGTGTCTTGATGGTGCGTGATATTGGATGTGCAAGGACTTAAACCGGTTGTTTGGTTTGAATAGAACAAAACATCCCTTCAGTTTTATTCAGCTCAAATTCAAACTTTTCTCTTTAAGCACTTTCAAACATCTTTAAATCTTAGATTCAAGACCTTCACTGAGATGACAGTCTCTCACCATAGCGAGACTCTTGCTGCTGTAAGTGGATATGTGACAGCTGAATCCTTGGGGCCTGTTCACACTTAACTGCTAGTGAGTGGCAGTTCACTCACTATGCAAGTGCTTCCACATGTCACTAGCACAGCCACCTTTTCCCCCTGGGTTGACCAAACCCTCCCCAAAACGAACTAGGTGTGAACTGCTAAAAAGTAGTCCACAACTTGACTGGGAGAATTAAGATTTTCATTTTTATTCCTGTGGTTTTTCTTGAGTTTTTAATAAAGAAACCATTTTTTTTAGTTTGTTTTTCTTCTGCCCTTTTTTCCTATGACCCAATTGTAGTTAATTGTGTCAGTATTTTTGACAGTGCATGACACCTTCTATTAGCACTAAGATCCTGCAAATAGTTGAATTGGGAAAGCTGTTTTCCCCACACCAAGAGAATCCATTTCCCCTCTCCTTATCAGCCCCTTCTGTGTCTCAAATGCTTCTGTCTCTTTTAATTAGCAGTGTTGTGGATAAGATCAGTAGGCTGGAACCCAAGAATCCCTTGATTAAAATTCCTGCTCTTCCATAAAAGCTCACTGGGTCATACCAGCCATGGATAAAATAGCCTCACTGTCTTGTGGGTTTGTCAGGAAAAGGAAGGGCTAAGAGAGTAATTCCTAAATGAAATTTGGAGTGGAGCTTCTAAGATAGCTTGATGTATCACAAGCTTTCTCTCCAACAACTTCCACATTGAAATCCACTATAAAACCATATGTTACAGGGCAGGATAAATACATAAACGTGCACATTTTGTTGTCTCCTCACATATGTGTGTTCACATACAACATGAACAGTAACAGGATAAAACAAGGATTGTCCAGAGTGAGAATAGGAAAGAAAAAAAAGGGATAGAGGCAAGTCAGTTCATTCCCAAATCATTCAAGCCTATGTTATGTCCATAAAGAGACTGGGATGAAACCCCCAACAATAATATTCTGTCAGCGAATCCCCACAGCAAGCTTATTTCGCTTTCCCTAAACCGAAATAATAGAATCGGATGCAAAAGCAAATTTGCCTGTTCTCATTACTTTTAACTTAATCATGTTCGATCCAGATTCTGAGGATCGTACGTGGTGTCCGTGACTCAAGGGGGGACTCAAGTGGCTACTTTTTAAAAGCTGCTTTTCGGGGCTGTCCTGCCCTCTTCCTCCTGGCATGGAAGCGCCACCCATAAGGGACCTCTTCACCAAGTCTAACTGGATGGCTGGGTGACTGCTGCTTCCATGGATGGAGGAAAAATGGCAGCGGGCAGCCAGCCAGCGATTCTTTCCCCTCCTCTCCCCATTGCTCAGGGCACACAGCAGCAGCGGCAACTAAAATTGCAACATTGTTATTCCAACCATCAAGGTGTGAAGTGGTTCCATCGCTACAGCGTAGCGATCCCTGTTAAGTGGATTTTTACACTGAAATCACTGTCTTTGGAAGCAAGCTATTGGGAGAGGCAAACCCTAAACATGGATTCTCATCCCTTAAAACGGTACTGTCCACACAGTAAAAAATGTAAAAAGTTTCAAGTGCATGATCCGGAGTGAGACCTGTTGAAATCAGGATTGAGATTCACCACGCTTTGGGGTGGTTTAACATGGGAAAAGCGTGTTAAGCCAAACTGCCGTGTGGACTCCAAAGAGTGAAAACGTTTTGAATCCGAGTTAAGGTTGCCATGAAGACACGGCCTGTGTCTTTTAGTAGCAACTTTAGCTCCAGGCAGGATGGGAGGGAAGGAAGTGAGACACCTTTGATTTTCTTGAACTGGCACCAGTTCTGTATCTACTTTGATTAAAGCAAAGATGTCTTTTCCGGTCACTGTCTCATCTCTCCTCCCTGTGCAAGAGGTCCCCTTGAAATGTGTATTTTCTTTTTCTTTTGTCTGAATCTGGGGAAAAAATTGTAAGGTTTTCCTGGCAGAGCAGAGAAGGAGGTGGTTGTGGAATACATTTGATATCACAGGAAATGCATCACAGGAACCAGATGTTATCACAGGAATGAAATAAAGGAAATGCAAAAATAATAAATGCTTCGTTTTCTAGAATGGGGTCCTTAAATGGCATTGATATTGAGGTGAAAATGGGCTGCAGACAACACATTCCATGGCTGGCATGTTTTTAATGAGCTAATCAAAAATGACCAAAAAAGGCATTTGACATTTAGACTCTGCCAGAGGTCAGGATTAAAATTAATAAAAAGAGCAAAGGAGAAGGAGAAGACCTAGAAGACCAAACTATCAAAGCAATTTTAGATGGCAAATAACTTTTGGTGTAGAGAGTACGATTGGCTAACATTTTTTTTAAGAAGTTCTTCCAGCTCTTAAACTTGATTTTTTTCCCCATTTCTATTTTATATCACATACATTTCACATAACACCACTCTAATGTTTTAATTGACTTCTTATATGTTTACTTTTTAAAACCGCCAAATCTAATTATTTTTAAAAGTTCAGATGAATCAAGTCTGGGTTTGTAGCTAGCTGGGATGAGTTGTTTCTGGCACAGGACAAGGCTGGCCTCTCTGGGGTCACCCATTCCTTGCCAGACCTTGTGCTAGCTGTGAAAGCCTCACAAAATCTCTCTCTCTCTCTCTATGTGATCTCTAAAGCACCACTGAAAAGTGTCTCCCATGCTATCCTAGGCCACAGGGGCATGACATTTGCATGTCAATGCCTACTAGTAAACTGGATTAGAGGTGTTTACACCCTGGCTGTGGAAACCCCATTAAGAACACACTAAAGACAAATACAGAACAGATATAAGACTTACCTTCTGAACTGGAGGCCGGATCTGGGACCCATCGAGGTGGCCGCTTCTGCACACCGCTGCACGAGACCCATTCTTAATGAGGTCTCGCTGCCCAAAGGTCCGGCCTCCAGGAAGACCTGGAAAATCAGGTCTTCAATCCATCCCCTAGCCTTGATCCATTTGGAAGCAGGACACTTCTGCATGTGGAGAGCGAGGGGCCAGATGTGCCAGCGACCGCCATCTTGGGAAGGGTGGAAGCAGGCTGGTCTGCCTCTGAAGCCCCTCCCTCACACGCCACATGTCGGCAGAAACGTGCGGTTACTGGAAGCTGAATGCTTCAGTCCTGTGGCTGCAGGGGCAGTGTCGGTGACATGAGAGGCCAACTGCCTTTTGGAATGGGTGCTGCGGCTTCCGCACAGCACCCAGAGGATCCAGCCCTCAGGATCTGTCCTCCGTGTGACTGTGCAGACACAGGAGGCTGCCTCAGATCCTTATTTCGGATGGATCCTGGGGAGGACAGATCACCAGGAAACAGATTTTCTTTAATCCATTTCTTGGTGGCCAGTGCGGAAACACCCTAGGACACCTGCCTGGTCTATACTTTGTCCTGTGCGGACAGAGTGTGCTAGGAGGTGGTAAGGCTCCTTGTAATTGTCACTAGTATGTAGGAGACACATAGATTCCTTCCTACTGTGGGACTAAAGGCCTATGATGGAGGAGAGGTCCTGAGGTCAATCTCCATATCAAAGGGTATACCTACAGCTGTAAATTGAAAGTGAAAGTATCTGATGACATAACAATTGAGATGCTCTTCCAGAAGGCAAAATATTGCATTTTCTGTGTGAGGGTATCCCCAATGGTGATTGTGTCCTTGATTTGGATATTTTTGGACATTTCAGGATATTTTGTGCTACTTTGAGTGAAAAACGGGATTGCATAAAGTGAAGACACAGAATATGCTATATTTTACACAATTCAGACAGTTATTACAAAAGCTTCTGGAAAGATAAAGGGACTTAGATTTTGAATTCATTTGCTAAATTGTAAATATAATGTAAAGAAAACATAAGAGAAGCCCTGTTGGATCTAGTCCAGAGTCCCATCACACACAGTGGCCCACCAAATGCTCATGTGCATTCAAAGAAATATAACATGAACAGTAACAGGATAAAATGAATACAATAAAACTGTGTGTAAACAGTCCCTTTATCTATATACTTGCCCCAGTCTTATACATGAACAAAATATGGGGTTCTCTCTCAAGAAGGATATTAGGAATGTCACATGCACTGCATTATTATTATTTTTAATTTTTTGTTATTAGAATTTGACACTTCCTACCCTTGGGCCTTTTTGATCTACTTCATTCTGTTTTGTGGGGTGGAAGGAGATTTGGGATGCCTTGCATTATCTCTTCCTCTTCCCAAGTGTGCCTCATGCTCAGCAATGCTTTGACTTCGTTCTTTTAAATATAAGCAAATCTTCATAGCTGTGCATATACAGAGACACAGTTAATCACATTAGCTTAACAATTACAGATTAAGTGATGCTGGAACAGGAAAAGAAGGGCAAAAGCATAGTCACAAAGTATTTCCCAATCGAGGACCAAACGCTTACACCATCCGTACAAAGAGGAAAAGCACCATAACAATGATGTTGGTCATGTGAATGTTCCCTTTCTGAAGTCATTATACGTGTTTTTCCACTACACTAGAAGTACCCATTAAGTACCCATTAATGGGTACTTTTAGAGACAGTGGAAAAACACCCTATGTTTCAGTGCTTCTGTGTTCCCCCTCTGGCATTCTGATTTAAAGTGTTTGTGCCCCCCCCATATGTTCTAGCTTTTGTTTACTCTCTCCCTCCACCCATTTTCTTATCTTCCTTCTCTCTTGCTTTATGGCTTAACATGTGACCTGAAACAATAAGTCTATAGACTCTTTTGCACTTACCTGTCTATGGTCCAAAACAGTGAGTCCGGACGTTAGGCTCACTGGTTTAGAATATAGAAAGTTGTGGCCTGAAACAGTCCCTTCTGCATGATGGCAGTACACCAGATCAGTCTCCTGGTCACCCTCAAAGCCTGCACTAGGGATGTGCACAGATGTTGTTGTTGTTGTTGTTGTTGTTGTTGTTGTTGCATTTGAATTCGAGTCAAATAGAATGTCAAAACACTCTATTCGAATGTTTAAAATCTTAATGCAACAAAAAAACCCATTCAAATCCAATACTTTTGAATCTATTCATTCGAATGTTAAATACAAATTTGAAGATACAAATGTCGACAACATTTGTATGCATTAAACATATCTGTATGCATTTTGTATGCATCCCATTTTATTTTGTATCCATCCCATTTTTGTACCATAATATAAGTGCAAATGCATACAGATACGTATGATATTCTTACAGATACGTACATAATACATATGCATCTGTACATTCGAATGATTTGAATAAATGTTTTGGAACATTCGAATGTTTGAATTCAGATGTGAAGACATTCTATGTCCACATTCAATCGAATTCAACTGAATTTCAAATGTTTAGAACATTTGTGCCCATCCCTAGCCTGCACAAGCTTCAGGCCTGGGTTCCAAGCACTCCAAGGATTAGGAACAAATGTTCATAATCTAGGAACCACTGAGGGACACACTGCAGTAGCATGTTTTGGTGCACCACAGAAATGCACCTGCTGCTAGTCTTGAAAATGGGAGGTGCTCCTTCTGCGTGATTCCCATGTTCTGGCCCAAGGTCCATTGTTCTACTGGTAGACTCATTTCTGTGGGTCTCCTGGTGATACTGCTCAGGGCCTCCCTGATATGAACCTCATCCCAAGATAAGGGTGATGGTGACAAACAATGATGTTATTCTTATTTTGCTTCTTAATTTTATCCTAGTGTGTTTTATATGATTTTATCTTTGTAAACTTGATACTATCTTTGTAAACTTGATATGGTCAAATGACTAATCAATAAAGTTCATTTCATTTCAGGACAAATGTAGGAATAAGAAGAAATCTTTCTTACCCAGAAGTGAATTTCTGTTCCAGTCTTCTATGAGTCTAAAAGAGCGGTGGTTGATCTATCAAACAAGGTATTACCAAAACTGATTGAAATGATAATGTTGAAAAGAGAAACTCAGTTTGACCATGGTGAATATGTATGTGCTAGTGATGGGACAAGGAAAGGGAGATGAATGATGCTGGAGATTCTGTTACCCTGACAGACGCATCTTCCAAATGCTAACAAGAAGCAGTCATGGTGACTGGCAGAGCTTGGAGACTCTTCTGCACAGTCAGCAGAGCAGTGATGGAGAACATGCCTTACAGGTTTAGATTTGAATAGATCTGAAATGAGCAAATGTCTTTTGTCATTTGACTCTACAGGGTATCTGGGACATTTCTCTGTGTTTCCTTTTTCTGGCAATCTGCTGCTGCTGTAAATCCATCACTTCTTTTGTATATATTCATAATTAAAATTTAATGGAATAATTTCAGAAAAGTTGCTTTCTCCCCAGTTTGGTAGCCAGTTATCTTTGGAAAAGAAAGGACAAGAAAGATGGTACCATGACTGAGTTTCATCCACCATAATTTCTTAGGTTTTATGTCTCCCGATAGGCTAAAATTGAGAAATGGGAAATGTTTTTAATAACCAATTCAGATTTTTTCTTGTCTCTGAAGCCAGGGAAGTATGATTTATGGTTTCTTTTTTATTTGATACTCTGTTCTGATGCTGGATTTTAAAGTGTTTTAATGTATATTATTGCTTTTAATACATATTTGTTTGTAATTTGCTTAAAATTGTTACATGCCCTGAGACTTTCGGGTATAGGGTGGGACAGAAAACAAATATAAATAAATAAATAAATGCAGTTTTTTGGATTACATAGCTTATTATTAGAATTTTGTACATTGCTTATTATATATATTTGATGTTTTAGTTTTAGAAACTGATTTCCTGACTTGATGTATTTACTTGCTGTATTGCTCTGATTTGATGATTGTATTTTCAATGTACATTTTATGTTTGTTGTAAACCACGTTGGGAAAAATTTTCTTTTGGAAAGGCGGTATACAAATGAAAATGGACATGGAAACGACAAATGTCAAGAGGATAAACATAAGAATTGGCAAACATTTTTTATTCTTTTGGAAACCCCATGTCTGCTTCAACAATGTAAAGTAAAAGATGCTGTCTTCTTACAGCAAGGAGTTAGTAACATCTTCTGATGCTATTTTGGTAGACTTTTACCATTGCTAAAAAAAGAAAAGAAAAAAAGAAAAAATTAAATGCATGTTAAAAGCATTTCTTTCCAAGAAGATTCCACAGAGACTTTTGCAGGCAACCTGACACACAATTAAATATCATTGTTTGAAGAAATAATTTCACCTGAAGTGAGATTTGCAACTTTTCCTCCCTGAAGTGTGTGCTTTGTGTATGTATGTTTAGTTATGAAACCTATTTCTGATAATACTAAAAAGCAATACCAATATGAAGATTAGATCCCGTACATATTGCTCCTGTAAGCTCAGAAAATAGAAATCAATATATTTCTCCCTGCCTTTACCTTTTAGATACAGTAAAGTTGCTATATAACTGAAATCATTTTAGGATGAGCAAATCTTTATTTCATTACTGCCCAGGAATATATTTTGTGTTATTCCTTCTATCCTTCCCCCAAAAAGTTGAAATCAGCAATAACACCAGGCAGAAAATTTCAACTATTTTATTGTGGCATCAACATTTCTAGATTTATTTTCTAGACAACAAAATTATATTACTGTTTCATATGCTGTTTTTTCTCTCCTTTTATATGAAGAGGTTTTGATCATTGTTGTGAGCCATATCTGCTACACGATGTATAAGATGTATTCTGTAAGCAGATTGTATTAATATTTGCAGTGATAACCTTCCTATATCCTTCTTAACACTGAAATATATGTAGTTTGGGCCTGTGTCCAGACAGGGCCTAAAATTATTCTTATTCTTATTATTTGATTGTATGAGATTGTCATACGTATCTGTGGCATTCCCAAAAAAGCCTTGGGCAAACGGAACACTGGAGAAGGACACGGAAGGCTTGATTATAGCCACTCAAGAACAGGCTATCAGACCAATGTGATAAAAGTCAAAATAGAAAAATCAGCCGTAGACGTCAAGTGCCGATTATGCAAAGAAGATAAAGAAACAATCGACCATGTACTCAGCTGCTGCAAAAAGATCATGCAGGCTGATTATAAACAGTGATGCAACACCATTGCCAAAATGATGTTGGAATCTATGCCACAATTACCATCTTCCAGCAGCACAGAACTGGTGGGATCATAAACCCAAAAAAGTGGTTGAAAAGGCATGAATGGGGCAAAATATTATGGGACTTCAGAAAACAAACTGATAAAGTTTTGGAACATAACACCCCTGACATCACCATTGTTGAAAAGAAGAGGGTGTGACTCGCTGATGTTGCTATACCAGGAGACAGCAGGATTGATGTGAAACACACAGAGAAAATTACAAAATACAAGGACTTAAAGATCAAAGTTCAAGGAATCTCAAATCAAGCCAGTTATAGGAGCATCTTACAAGATGTATGTGACATAGGATAAATCAACCACCTGACATTGGTGGTTCCTAACCTCAAACCCAATGAATGAGAGTTGGGACCAACAATCTACACAAGTACCCGAAAGAAACAAAACCAAAGTGCAAAACGAAAAATGGACAGGGGGGTTCTGCCCTCCAAACCAAAGAAAAAAACAGAAAGAGTGGTTATACCACTCACATTCAATACATATTCACAGAGGGTCCAAGAATCCATCAGGAAAACTGGCACCTACTTGACAATATACCAGGATACACAAACAAACCTATGTTTGCATATAAACGAACCCAAAATATCAAGAACATACTGGTATGGGCAGAATTCTTGCCCCCACCCATGCAGAACAGACCAAATCTTAAAGGTCACTTTATATGCGGACATTGTTCTACCTGCAAGAATAGCAGCAACGTCAAACAGTTTGTGAATCCAGCAGATGGAAGAGTCTATGATATATATAAATTTTTTACATGTGCTAGTAGAAATGTCATATATATCATCGAATGTTCATGTAACTTGTTCTACGTAGGAATGACCACCAGACAAATTAGGACCCGTATAGTGGAGCACAGAAGCTGCATCAAAAATCATAGGCTAGAAGCCCCCATGGTTAAACATTTTCTGGAAAAACATAATTCCTCTGATACTTTCAAATATTGGTGTATAGATGGTATACCTAAAGTTAGTAACATCAAACAGTCGGAATTATTGGAACTCAAATGGATCCATAGATTGAAGTCAGAATCCCCGTTTGGTTTGAATGAAAATGTTAATTGTTTGGTCTGAATTTCTTTGTTTGTCCTTCCTAGCCCTAGTCTTTCCCTATTTTTTGGCACTCTCATTCTTGAGTCTTTGCAGAATCCCTCCCCTCACCTGTGCAGCTGTATAAAAGCAAGTTAACAGGTAGCAGAAGAGCACAGTGAGTTTGATACTTCCACAGAGTCACTATTGTGAGCAGTGTTTATTTTAACAATTTTATTGATTATAGGCCACTGAGGAAGACTTTTGTTGAAACGCGTTTGGCCTCTTTTATATATTTTATATTTTATTTCATTGAGATATTATTATTTTTATAATTTTTATTTATACTAGTGGGGTATTGTTACCCTTTTAGAAATTATTGCTTTTCTGTTTTACAGTTTGATATTCCTTATTACATAGGTGGTTGGGGTAGACATTGTCTTCATTTATTTTACTCTATTGAGGTGCTTCCTTTCTTTGGCAGAACCCCCCTGTCCATTTTTCGCTTTGAGAGTTGGGACCAACACACCTTTTTGCAGTACCCTAGAGATGAAACTGCTCAGGTGCCAAATATTTCCATCCACCTTACCATCTCACTTCCAGTGTAAGTTGTAATGAGGCCATTCCTTCTTTGGTTGTCTAGTTCTGAAGCTAAATGTTTCTTATGTTGGAGAGATCAAGGTGTGAAGAAATTACATATTGCTCACAGATACGGCAAAGTCTCTCCTGTACCATAAAGAAGCAGCAGCATCCAAGGTAAGTAACTGTGACGGATTCATGGAGCAGGCTGCAGAGAGCGGGAATATTTCTCAGGCTCTTTGCAAGCATTTTCTGCAAGCTGTAAAGAGCAGGAGAATTTCCTGGGGACTTTGCAACAATGAGTGACTGGAGGGAGGAGTTTCCTCAGAAAATGGCAAAATCCAGCCAATCAGAGCACCAGGATCTCTCTCTATTTAAGGCAGCGGTCTGGGGCTCTCAGGGTTTCTCGCCTGGCAGATTTTGCAGGGGGTTGATCATTGGGGAGTTTGCTGAACTCTTCGGGCTTCTAAGACTCATGCTCACTGCTTGTGGGGCAGGAGATAGAAGGCAGATCGTGGCTTGCTTTGGAGTAGATCTCGGGGGATACCGTGGAAGGTATAGGAACGCTGTAGGGGGCTACTTGGTTCTGCACTGAGCAAGTTGGACTCCTGGTTTGCAGTTTGCTTATTCTGCTAGGGTTTGAGCTTTATTTTAAGAAGGACTTTCACACTGAACATCTGAAAAGTTCATTCGGATTAAAGGGGAGCTGGAGGCTTGAGTTGTTTATTTTGCTTTCAGGAGTTTAGCTAGGGGGAGCTAAGCTTTATTCTTTTACAGTAACTTATTTCTTTTGATTTTGCAAGGACTATTGTGCAAACCTTACCTTTGCTTCTATTTAATTAATTATTGATTGATTTACTTGCTTGTAAATAATAAACAGTTTTTGGATTACACTGGTGTTTATAGTGCTTCTTCAGGGTGAAGGCTTGGCAGTAAGCCTTTGAAGTGGGATGTCTGGGCAAGGGGGGTATAGTCTAGTTCATATACTGACACCAACCCTTTGGGCAGGCAATGGGGCTGTGGTACTCGATGGCAGCCACTAATCCTAATTGCTACCACTAACCCAAAGAAAGAGGTAGTGGAGTGGAGTCGTCACAGTAACCTTACCCAGGTTGGAACAAGTTACTCTTAACACATTTCAGGGCTGCCTGCCCTTCAGCTTGACCCTTCCCCTGTTATGAAGAACAACCACAGCCTTTAAAGTTCATAGTTGGGGTAGTCTTGACAGTGCATCAACCTTCAGTGCCACTTTTAGTGGTGTTTCTCAGTGTACTTCCAAAAGCGCCCCCCCCCCTTCATGGTATACCAGACCACGGGGGCATGCTGAATGCATATCTTTCTTGCTCCATTACACTCAAGATAATCCAGTTCTGGATTAACTTTGAAAAGATTTATCCGTGGACCAGGATGTGGCATCATATTTCTATATTATCCCAGTCTGCAGCCAAGTCTGTGATCAGACAAAGTAACAAAAAGCCTCTAGGAAGGCTTCAAGGGTTCCTCTAGGAAGGCTACAAGGTGGGATTGTTCACACACACGTCTGCCCCTCCTCTTTTCCTAAACCTACCTCACAGGGTGTCTGTCATGGAAGAAGAACAGAAAGCTTTAATCAGCAGCATTGAGTCCCCTTAAATCACGTTGGTTTTAAAAAGGTTGCATTGCCTGCCAATTCACTACCGGGCCCAATTCAAGGTATTGACTCTGACTTATAAGTCCCTAAATGACTTGGGTCCCAAACATCTAAAGGAAAGCCTTCTCCCATATTGACTTGTCCATGCCTTAAGATCTAGTGGTGAGGTCCTTCTGGTTGTCCCACCACCTTCAGTAGTGAGGCTGGTGGGCACCTGGGAGAGAGCCTTTTCTGTGATGGCCCCTAGACTATGGAATAGTCCCCTTGAGGTGTGTCATGCCCCTTCCTTGTATATATTTAGGAGGGCGGGAAAGACACACCTCTTTACCCTGGCCTTTGGCTGAGGTGATTATATCCCCGCCCCCCAGTACAGACACTATTGTTTTAAATATGGAGTGTACTGTTTTAGATTTGTTGAATTTTTAAAAGCGCTTTTAATGAATATCTTGTTTTAATCTGTTGTTTTAACTATTGTTCCCCGCCCAGTGACCTTTGGGTATGGGGTGGGATAGAAATGTGAAGGAAGGAAGGAAGGAGGTATAAAAAACAACTCATCCTGCTCCACCACCTCCTCCTTTCAATTTCAATTGACACTTCTAGGTCACACAAGGAAGGATTTCAGTTTTTGAAACCCATAACTATTTTTGAGAAAGAAGAGGAGAGGAGACAGTAAACTACAAGCTTAGGAAGTTCTATAGACTTACAAATTCTTACCTTGTGGCGTTTAAGCTGCAGCAGTTGTGAGGGGGGTGGGTGGGTGGGTGGGTGGGTGGGAGCGAGAAGGACACATTGTCCAGTTACTCCTTTGTTAGAATTACCACCCACCAGTAATCCAGTAGTATCGTTCTCCTGTGTGCATATGACCATAGCCTTATAGGCATGAAACTGTTATCACAGCAAACACATATAGCTCTTATATTCACCCTGTAGTGGAACAGCAGCAGCAACTGTTGCTAAACGAGAATTTTGTTTAAACAACTCTATTCCAAAAGGCAGAATCAAATCTTAGGCTTAGGGTAGCAAATATATACATAAACTCTTTCTGGCTGGAGTGATTTGGGACATCAGGGAACTAGGAACTCTGTTATTTCTCTGCTTGCTGTTCATTTGGTCCAAAACATTTTCCTGCTTCTACAGTTTCAAAAGATAAAATTTGGAACACATGGATGGTATTTCAAAACTCGGAGGGGTGGGGATAAGATTTTTACATCTGCTGAGCATTTCCTTCTTTCTAACAAAAGCTTTCATTCGGCTATTAATGCACAGCTAAGCATGTAGTTGCTCCATCTTCAAAATGTGGCATATTTCACACACACATACATGCATCTTTATTCATCATTATCCATACACACTGTTAGTTTAACATAATTATATATATAAAAAACTTCCAAGGAATCTTTTTGCTACCATACAACTTATAAAACAATTTTCTAAAATTAAAACATAAGTGACAGTCTTAATGGTCTAGTTCATAAATTGGTGAACTAAGTGTTCCTATTTAAATAATTTGTCTAAGTACATACAATTTTAAGTGTAATTATCCTCACATGTATGCATTGGTTTGGTTTTTAAGTACAGATAAGATTATCCCATACTCCATTTATTTATTTATTTTAAAAATGGGACTGTATATTTGGAGAAATACCAAATTCTAAATCAAAGGCAATTAGACAATGATACTGCTGAAAGTGAGGCAAATCTGGTGATAGGGGCGTGCAGGAATGCAATTTTTGGGATTTGATTTGATTCAAATACCTGAAAATTCCATTTGATTCAAATCTTTAAAATTTGAATTTAACCAAATTTGATTTGAATTAAGCAAATTTGAATCAATTTGTTTGGATTTTCAATTCGAATTTGCACCTACAAAAGTCAACAACATTCATATGAGCCCATATACATCGTTACACATCCTGTACACAACTATATGCATCCATACACATCCGTATGCATCCTGTTTTTATCCCGTATGCAACTCACTTTCAACCCATACAGATCCGTACAAATGCATACGAATGCGGGATAGATGCGTATCTGCAAGTACACATCATGTACAGACCTGTACACATGCGAATGCCTGGATAATTCAAAGAAATAGATCCAAAATTCAAAATTCGTTCAAATCTTTAAATTCAAATTTAGGGACATTCAATTCAAATTTGAATGTTGAAATTCAGGCACATTTGAGTGAATGTTGAATACCTTTGAATATTTGTGCACACTTCTGTCTGGTGATGCTCCAGCACAGTTTGGTCTAGTCGCTAGGCAGCCAGACTCTTTATCTGGGAATACTGGGTTCAATTCCACCCTCCCCCATGAAGCCAGCTGGGTGGCCTTGGGACAGTCCCATCTCTATTCAGAACTCTCACAGCCCCACCTGCCTCACAGGGTGTCTGTTGTGGGGAGAAGAATAGAAAGCTTTGTCAACCACTTTGAGCCCCCTTAAATGGGTGAGAAAAGCAGGGTAGAAAAGCCAACTCTTCTTCTTCTTCTTCTTCTTCTTCTTCTTCTTGGAGATAACTTCTGTCTCTAAGTATGCCACCCCCAATCTCTATCAGCTGTGGTGTGCTTTTGAGTGTTCCACAGCTGTACCAGGAGCATCTACTAATGCTTCTAGTAAATTCCCACATGGAGTCTTCACACTTACTTCCATGCAAAGCCTTGCATGGCGCAGGGCACTGAAGCTGTGATTGCACAGTCATGCATCATATTGCCTGGTGGCTGCAACAATGCTCTGCCATGACTGAAGCTGTGATTGCACAGTCATGCATCATATTGCCTGGTGGCTGCAACAATGCTCTGCCATGAGTGGCCATTGCTGCAGTGCAAAATTGCTCTCAGGTGGAAGTGATCACACTTCTATTGCACTTGGTTAAGTGCCAGGAAGCTAGTGGGATGAGGCCAGTGTTCACAACATGAATGACAACCTTCATACCGGATCCTAACTTCCCTAGAACAACGTTCCAGGGGCAATGAGCGCAAAAAGGCCTAAGTCTAACCTTCCCATGTAAAAGCACTGCCAAAGCAGAGGAAAATACATAGTAGGAACATTCTAACACACATCACCTCCACATTGATACCAATTCTGCTCCAGTAATAAACTGGAAGCAACTGTGGAGGGAGTAAAATTTGGATAATTTGGATTATTTTTGAAGCCCAAAGAACACCAAATTTAAACTTCCCAGGGGAATCAGTAGCAAGATCTTTCACAGGTTTTAATAACGAGGAATAACCAGAAAACAGAGACAAAACCCATTTTAGACTCAAAAACCAGTTTCTTGTTAAACCAGGGCAAAGAATTTATTAGGAATACAGAAAAGAAGTTGAAATGAATTATCAGAAGCGTTTCTAGAACAGAAATAAGCATGCAACAACTGCAAAACGACTAAAGAAATGAACATTTCCCACTAAGGAATCTTTGTGAATTTAACTGAATTTATCCCTCTTTTATTAAAACAACTGATTCATAGTTATGCAGCAAAAGCTTCCCAAAAACCCCAAAACAAATTGCTTTGCATGAGTAAGATGTTTAAGAAATGAGAGCATAATTCTTCATTAGAGAGAAAAAAAAATTGCAAACGACAGCCAAAAAGGGAATGGAAAACTCCTAACACTAGAAAGAACCCCTAACCAAAAAAAAAAAGGTCTAAAGAAAAATAAGGGAAAGTGAATAGAGGATACCAATCTTCTGTCTCACCAATGATGTCTTCTCCATGTGCAGAAGTTTGAAGTTACAGAGATGCATGACCACAGCAAACTGCATCTCTTTCAGGAACCCGAAAATGACTTAAAAATTGGGAATCCCTTCAGTCTCAGTCAGACTGATCCCCAAAAATCCAAAAAAAAAAAATACATTAAAAATAATCTTTATAATTGCCTTTACAAAACCAGCCAAATCCGGAATGCAAAAGTTTTAAACTGCAGCTCTTGCAGCAAAACTCTGTAGCAGAAAGAAGAAAGGGGGGGGGGGAAATTTCTCCAGGTCTCTTTAGCCTCCCATGATGGCCAGGAGAAGAAGACCTCCCTCCTCTGATGACCAGAAGGAGAAAAACCTTCAAACCATCTCTTCTCTGCCATTTTTATAGCAAAAATTGGAACCAAAAAACTGCTGATGTTCTTCCCTTGTTAATGAATAAAAATGTGTATGTGACTCCAGTCTTAACAACATTTCCAGTCAGTGCATCTCCTGACCTCTCCTTGACACCCTCAGACAAAAAGTGTGAATGGCGAGTAAACTATTGTATCCCTGTTTGATTTGCAAAAGTTTACCTTAAATTAACATTTTAGCACCTCTACTGACTCACTTAATCCCTTCAGCTAGACCCACTCAATGTGTGTAGATATCAGCGACCTTTTACCCAATTCTGTTAGGGTGTAAACAAAGGTGTAAACAGTGAGTCACCTCCAACATCCTGCATTCTAGTACTGGTGAAATGGGCCATTTGCAATTTAGATAGTAATTCCAAATTCTGGTATACTTATTTTACCCAGATCTCTTCCAAAAATCCATTCCATTTTATTCTTTATTATTTTATTAAAATTAGACAAACCAATCTCTGTCCCAGATTCCATGGTTTTATTTCTCCTTCATTATTTAAAAATCTGTTACCCCAAAAAGAGAAAACAAAGACTTTTTAGGTGCTAGGACTCTGTCTTGACTCAATCAAGATTAAATCTCAGGCTGTGTTTCTTGCATACAGACTTTTATCTTTTGCAAACATCCAGCTTGTGACTTGAGAAAACTATGTCCTTTTTTTTAACTCCAGGCTTGTCTTTCTCCCAATATGGCTATTTTAAGGCCTTTCCACGTTTCATGGTCTGCCTTTAGCTTTTAACATTTCTTATGATATCTGCACATCCAAAGTTGATCTGGTAACATATTTCCCTCCTCTGGTTTCCGACATTGTTACCAACAATTTGGAAACCATAAAAACTCATAAAAGTCTTTAGAAAGTATAAAATATATTTTTCATAGAATACCTGGACCAGAGAAAGTATGCCATTCTTTTGTTGATATCACCAGTTGGCAAATCCAAAATGATTATGACCAAGTGTGATATTTAAATACAAAAATCATCACATGGAGATGGATCTTGAAAAAGAAAATTCCTCCAATTATATTTGAAACCATGTTCAAAAAGTTGAACCATTTCCTTTTTATTTCACCAGTACCTGAATGCCGGATTCCATATGAACCATCATTTATCTTTAGGAAAGATAAACATGAAGTCCAGTATTTATTACACTATATTATGTAATAGCTTAAAATGAACCCTGAAAATGAAAATTTCCACAATACTACACTCACCCATCCTCTACATTTATCACATAGGAGAGAAAAGTAAAGATAGAAAGAAAATCATGATTAAGACATATTTGTGGATAGACTGTGTCATGCTTAAAACCATTTAAAACCATGAGCAAATCCCAAGAATGTAAGCATTTCAAATGACCATGATCCCTTCAATAGAAATCATAATGACTCAAAATATGTATCATAAGTATACCCCTCAAAAGTGTACATGTTAGTGACTCCTCCAATAGAAATCACCATAAACCAAAATAAGAATACAAATAGTCAGGATTACAATATCAGAACCATTAATATAAATGGACATAAAGATGCATTGTCTTCAATCTTCAATAGCTTCAGGATGTCTTCTCTGGAAAAGAAATGTAGAGAGATACAGTTCCTTGCTTCTAGAATAAATAAACCCAGTTTATTAATGCAAAGTTCTGGAACTAGCAACTATGTTCTTTTGTGAAGTACCGGCTTCAGACACACAGAAATCCATTGTCCTTTCCATAAACTTTGAAGAAAATTGTTCACATTTCTCAAAGCCTTTCAAACACCGGTCCTTGAAAGAGAAAGAGAATCCTTGGTCCTTGGCCTCAGAATTCCATAAGACTGCATCACCTTCACAAAGAGATGAACTCCAATAGTCGACGAGCATGTCTTTACATCCGGATTTCCTCCTTTGGAAATCTGGAACACTGGAACACTTTCCCAACTCCGGATACTGGAACACTGGAACAAGCTGGAACACTTGAGCTTTTCCGGATACTTCCTCCAACAATTATGGATGCGTGCAAGTATAGGGACCTAAACTCCTATCCTAAAAATGTAAAGAGATTCCTTCTCTTTCCAAAAAAAAAAGAAAAAAAATAATTTCCAAACAGAAGGAAGAGTGGAAAAAAAAATCCCCCTCCTCTGTACACAAAACAACCCTGGCTTTATAAGGGCAAAAAGAAAACTATAAAACTTTACCAAAAATCCAAAACAAAAAAAAATAAAACATGACAAAAACTTAAAAATCAAAATTGACTTTTGCTGCATAAAAAGATTAAAATTAAACCCATAGAGGCATAAGATTTCAGAGTCTTTGGGAAAAAAAAAACTTCCTATACTATGCTAATCCCTGTGCTAGCAAAAGCTCAAAACCCAAGCCTTTCTTGCCTCAAGCAAGGAAAATTTCGCAATAGGTAAAGAGACCTTTTGCCTTTACTGACTCAGAGCTGTAGCTCCTGAGCATACACAGAGTGCAATTCTATTCCTGACTCATAAAACATCCCTTAGCCTTACAAAGCCCCATCTATTACCTATGAAATCCCTATAAAAAAAATAAAGATTCCCAAGAATTAAAAGAAAGATCTCAGAAACATATAGAGAAAAGAAAGGAAAAGAGGAAAAGCCGAAAGGTTGAAAAATGAACTGAATTACATCATAAAGCAAATGGCAGAAGTCCCTAATCCTATTCCATGCCAGAATTCCTAAAGCCATTTCAGATCCCATCCAATTGAAGAAAATGGAAATTCCTTTTCTCAATTGTGGAATAAAATTATTATTCATGGAGGAGGTTGGGGTGGCAGTTCCTCTTCTGGAACTTGCTTTGCCCACATAAGGGAGAGATCATTTCCCTGTGCAAAACAATCCCTAATATCACCACCCCTTCTCAAAGACTCATCTGGAGCTCTTTGAGTATGGGTTCCAATTTCGAATCCATCCTTACTCTTACACTTCCCAATAAATCCAGAAGATTTATTGTGTTCACACCCTAGCACAACATCTTCACATTCCAAAGCAACCTGATTTCCAAACATCAGATCTACATTTTCACTATTTTTCTGAACACATAAATCCACCTTGTCTTTCTCTAAGACCTTTTCTCCCTCTCTAGACTTATGATCATCATCAAGCCTTTGACTAACACTCAGAGTCAGTTGGTAAACCAACCCTACCAGGTAGGCACACATTTGAACCAAGACCACTGAAGGTTCCAATGCAATTTCAGAACTTAAATGGCAATCACCATTGCCAATTCCTGTAACTTGAGGAATAAACTGAATACAAGCATCTCTCACACTTAAAGGAACAATTTCTCTTACAGAATCACACTGAGGCAAAGCCACCTTTGCTTGTTGCCTTTCATCAAAGGCCACATCCTGATCCTGACTATCAGAAACAGAATCCATACACAGAGACTGAAGCATTGGTTTGCAAGCCCAGCAAGAAAGCATTTCTGAATCCACTGATTCCATTATGCTGTCTTGAGCCTGATCTAACCCCTGCTCATTACTACTACTACTTTCATCATGCATTGCACTTCCAAACTCTTTTGTAGGCTTTGAATTAGTGTTCTGAGGTTCCTCTTTTTCACCAAAAAGAGGTTCTTTCAGCTCAACACTAACTAGTTCACCCACAAAATCCTCAATAGGACTGAGTGAATTTTCAAACCCCACAAAGGTATGAGAACCCTTACCAATTGCTAAAGCCACTCCTGCTTCAACTGGCAAAAATTCCTCTTGCAAATCCACACTACACTTTCCTTTTTCTTCTTCAACAATCTGATTCTGTTTCCCAACGGAAGCAACAGGACAACCATTAACTTTGAAAGTACTTTGACTACCACACACAACTTCCAACACTTTCAACACTTTTTGTCTCTCTTTTGCACATTCAATCTCACTAGGAGGACATACTTTTTTATTCCCATGTGGATTCCCATTCGGGGCAAAATTCCCTGGCTCAACTACCCCCCAACAAGACAGATCCTGATTCACAGAAACCAAAGCTTGCAATGGGACATTTGTCCCATCACACCAATGCTGAGCAGGGCACCGTCATTGACCTTGCACAAATAACCCACTTGCAACTGGAACTAAGGACTGAGCACAAGCAGCTCCTGTTCCCTGTATCCAATTCATCCAAGCCTCAAACAAAACATTATCAGGTTTCTTATGAAAATCCTTCATATTAAACCCAGCCTGTTTCAAAGCATTCCAAATCTGATTCCTCAAATTCCGTTCCCGTCTCTGCAACTGCGAGGCTGGCTGCTGAAATTGGGACTGTGGAATTTGCCTTCCCTGTCCAAAACTCTGCTGCTGCCTTCCATTTGCAGATTGAAACCTCCTGGGGGCTGCTTGAGGAGCCACTTGAACAGTATCAATTGGTTCTTTTTGCACCCTCTCCTGAGCAATGTTTCCAAAACCATCCACACAGTTTATCCCTTGGTTTTCAACTGGAGCCATATTACCCTGAATACCAGAGGAAGCTATCTGCGTTCCCCCCTTGTTAACAAAGGCAATGGGCTCAGATTGAGAAGCTGCAGCTTCCTGCATTTTCCCAAAACTATCAAATCCAGCCTGATCCTTGAGCAATTTCAAAGTTGCAAGGGACTCATCTAGCTGTTTCTCCAAAATTTCTTTTTCATCCTGACATTGCCACAATTCTTCACGAGTTTTTCGCAAAGTCTGAGACTTCTCAGTGTCGCTCTTAACAAAATAACTCTTAACAATCTCCAATTCCTGGAGCAAACTAGCTTTTTCAGAACCAAAATTTTGTTTACACAGTTCAAGTTCCTGCAATAACTGATCCTTCTCAGAAACAGCATTTTTCTTAAAAGTCTCAAATTCTTCCACCAACTGATTTTTCTCACAAATAGCACTTTTTTTGAAGGCCTCAGCTTCAGCCTTTAACTCAGCAGCACTTGCTTTTAAAGCTTCAAGCTGCCGGTTCAAATCCTGCTTCTCCTGCCTAAGTTTCTCTACCTGATCAGCCCAATCCTGAGAGCAAACTTTTAACTGCAATTTTAAATCACTTTCCATGTCATCCTTCTGTTGTTTTAACTGTTCCAAATCATGCACCAGATCATCAATGGCATACCAGAATCCCCAAATTGCCACAGAAGATTTTGATTGTTTAAAAAGCTTAAATTTATTCTCCTGTGTATATTTTTCAAACCCCAAAGCCAAATTTTTCTTAATTTCTGAATGCATTCCCCGAAAACATTTTCTTTCCCAGACACATTCTCCTTGTTTGCAAAGCCATCGGGTCAATTTATCCTTCTTAACAAACAAATTTTCTGCCATTTTGCTTTATAACTTGTCAGTTCACCAAAAAGATCAAATTTAAAAGCACAAAAAGCTCTGTTTTATGGCTAATCCTCGCCCATAAGCTGCCCGCGTTGCTCCACCAAAAATTCTGATACCAATTCTGCTCCAGTAATAAACTGGAAGCAACTGTGGAGGGAGTAAAATTTGGATAATTTGGATTATTTTTGAAGCCCAAAGAACACCAAATTTAAACTTCCCAGGGGAATCAGTAGCAAGATCTTTCACAGGTTTTAATAACGAGGAATAACCAGAAAACAGAGACAAAACCCATTTTAGACTCAAAAACCAGTTTCTTGTTAAACCAGGGCAAAGAATTTATTAGGAATACAGAAAAGAAGTTGAAATGAATTATCAGAAGCGTTTCTAGAACAGAAATAAGCATGCAACAACTGCAAAACGACTAAAGAAATGAACATTTCCCACTAAGGAATCTTTGTGAATTTAACTGAATTTATCCCTCTTTTATTAAAACAACTGATTCATAGTTATGCAGCAAAAGCTTCCCAAAAACCCCAAAACAAATTGCTTTGCATGAGTAAGATGTTTAAGAAATGAGAGCATAATTCTTCATTAGAGAGAAAAAAAAATTGCAAACGACAGCCAAAAAGGGAATGGAAAACTCCTAACACTAGAAAGAACCCCTAACCAAAAAAAAAAAGGTCTAAAGAAAAATAAGGGAAAGTGAATAGAGGATACCAATCTTCTGTCTCACCAATGATGTCTTCTCCATGTGCAGAAGTTTGAAGTTACAGAGATGCATGACCACAGCAAACTGCATCTCTTTCAGGAACCCGAAAATGACTTAAAAATTGGGAATCCCTTCAGTCTCAGTCAGACTGATCCCCAAAAATCCAAAAAAAAAAAAATACATTAAAAATAATCTTTATAATTGCCTTTACAAAACCAGCCAAATCCGGAATGCAAAAGTTTTAAACTGCAGCTCTTGCAGCAAAACTCTGTAGCAGAAAGAAGAAAGGGGGGGGGGGAAATTTCTCCAGGTCTCTTTAGCCTCCCATGATGGCCAGGAGAAGAAGACCTCCCTCCTCTGATGACCAGAAGGAGAAAAACCTTCAAACCATCTCTTCTCTGCCATTTTTATAGCAAAAATTGGAACCAAAAAACTGCTGATGTTCTTCCCTTGTTAATGAATAAAAATGTGTATGTGACTCCAGTCTTAACAACATTTCCAGTCAGTGCATCTCCTGACCTCTCCTTGACACCCTCAGACAAAAAGTGTGAATGGCGAGTAAACTATTGTATCCCTGTTTGATTTGCAAAAGTTTACCTTAAATTAACATTTTAGCACCTCTACTGACTCACTTAATCCCTTCAGCTAGACCCACTCAATGTGTGTAGATATCAGCGACCTTTTACCCAATTCTGTTAGGGTGTAAACAAAGGTGTAAACAGTGAGTCACCTCCAACATCCTGCATTCTAGTACTGGTGAAATGGGCCATTTGCAATTTAGATAGTAATTCCAAATTCTGGTATACTTATTTTACCCAGATCTCTTCCAAAAATCCATTCCATTTTATTCTTTATTATTTTATTAAAATTAGACAAACCAATCTCTGTCCCAGATTCCATGGTTTTATTTCTCCTTCATTATTTAAAAATCTGTTACCCCAAAAAGAGAAAACAAAGACTTTTTAGGTGCTAGGACTCTGTCTTGACTCAATCAAGATTAAATCTCAGGCTGTGTTTCTTGCATACAGACTTTTATCTTTTGCAAACATCCAGCTTGTGACTTGAGAAAACTATGTCCTTTTTTTTAACTCCAGGCTTGTCTTTCTCCCAATATGGCTATTTTAAGGCCTTTCCACGTTTCATGGTCTGCCTTTAGCTTTTAACATTTCTTATGATATCTGCACATCCAAAGTTGATCTGGTAACAACATCTTCTTTCTTTCTTTCTTTCTTTCTTTCTTTCTTTCTTTCTTTCTTTCTTTCTTTCTTTCTTTCTTTCTTTCTTTCCTGCACTTTACCTGAAGTTCTCAGGGCTTGTAACAACTTTTAAAACAACAAATTAAGGTCAGGGCAAACAGGTGCATCTATACAGAGAAGGGGCATGACACACTTCAAGGGGGAGTCTATTCCATAACCTGGGGCCATTACCAAGAAGGCCCTTTCCCGGGTGCCCACCTGTTTCACTACTGAGGGCAGTGGGGGGCCTCAGCCCCAGGGGGGGCCCAGCTCCAGATTTTAAGACATGAGCAGTATGGGAGAAAGCATTCCTTTAGATATGTACACATTGTTGCCCCCCTCTATTCATTCATTCATTCATTCATTCATTCATTCCATGCTTGTTTATTAGTTCCTCCTTCTCTTTCTCTTTCCTGCCAAGCACTCAGATTGATACTGCACGTTTAATGAAATTATTTTTTTCATTTAGGAAAATATACTTCCAAGTGCAGGGCCCAAGAAAACCCCCTCAAAAGGGCTGTCCTTGTTCTTTTTAACAGAATATCCCAGAAAGTAAAAATAAGTGAGGAGTTCTTAAATTTGTTGGACTTGTCTATTCCAGGTGAAAAAACCTCTTGGCTAAGATCTATTAATCTTATATATGGGCAGCAATGCATGTCACAGAGGTATAATGGGCATGGCTGTTAAGTTATGCTTTGGTACAGACAACTCAGTAGAAGAATGTATCCCCATAACTTCCTGATACAGTCAAAATCAGTGGTGCTATAGTATCCCTGAATTCTGCTAACAACAAAAAAGTTTGAGGAACACACCCCAGGGGAAGAACAGCTGTTTGTCTGAAGTATACCTTCCCCACCATTGTATTCTTCTCAGTTTCTTCTTTTCAGGAAACAATGCCTGAAGAGGTTCTTCAGACAAGGTGTGTGTGTCTTGTAGTTAAACGTATTGCTAGATTCTATAAAATACTATCTCATGCAGTTAGAAGCCAGTGGTTAGAAGTCAGACATTGTTAAAAGCACCATTTCTTCAAGTACTTTTCTTTGGTGTTAATATATTTATAACTGCATCATTGTGACTCTGGGTTATAGCTAAGATCCACAGGGCAATATCAGATAATACAGGGAGCTTTTATGTGAGCACTTATCATTGTGTGTAATAAAACAATTTGATCCAAAGTGAGTGCGCCCCAAGCAAGCATTCTCATGGCACTAGCACATGAAATTGCATTTCTTCACATTAGTATTTATGGATATGGAAATATAACTATCTTTGAATGTTTTATTATGCTGTTAAGCTGAGTTCTATACCAATTTGGAGACAGATAACATAAAAAAAAGCTGTATACAGGAACAGGAGAACAAAGATATTCAGTCAGAAGAGGTAGGATGGAAGAGGCTACAGGAAAGCTGCTAAAGTCAAAATAAAAAGGAAAAAAATGTCATGGCTAATAGCCACTGAATCAGATTTGCACACAGGTAATTATCTGAAAAAGGTTATGATTCAATCCTGCCCCGGCCCCATTTATAACCCATTTATATGGATGTCAAAATGATTTCCAAGCCTTGCTAGCATTCGGCAATTTCGGTAGAAATAGTTATTCATTTATTTAGAATTATATATCACATTCTCATTAAAAATATTGGACCAAATTGTGCCAATTGCTCCACATACTCACACTTAACAAGGTATAATGTTTCCATTGTTTTTACAGGTTGTCTCAAATGTGAACTTCAGTGAGGGGGATTGCGTACAGGTGTGCAAATCACTGTTCCAAAACATTTGAAATGGCAAAGCAAATTTCACGAGAGGAAGTCCTTGAGGAGTCCTGTACACTCCTGCTCTTCTTTGTCTCTTAAGCCTTCTGCAAGCCTGAGGGACCAGGGCCAGATGGTATAAATTCTGGAACCTCCTATGTAGGGATGTGCGCAAATGTTTTATTTATTTATTTTTGTATCTGATTTGTGTCGAATCGAAAGCAAGAAAATCTGTATTCATTTGAATAGATCGCCTTCGAATGTGGTAGGGTTCATATTAGATAAAAATGTTCAATTCTGAATGAATCCGAAATGCATACGGATCTCACACAAATGCATACAAACAGCATAAGAATCTCATATATGAATCTCATCTGAAGCTTCATACAAATGTATCAGAATATTTGATTTGAATTTGAATGTCAATCTTTGAATGTGTCAACATTCAATTCAAATTCGAATGTCCAAGTTTGGCCACATTTTGAATGTTATGAATATTCATGCACAGCTCTACTCCTATGGCTTTGTCTGGCCTATGTCGGCCTAGTGGTTGGGAGCCGGACTCTTATCTGGGAACAGCAGGTTCAATTCCGCCCTCCCCCATGAAGCCAGCTGGGTGACCTTGGGCTAGTCACAGCTCTCTTCTGAGCTCTCACAGCTCCACCTACCTCATAGGGTGTTCTGTTGTGGGGAGAAGAATAGAAGAGCTTTGTCAGCCGCTTTGAGTCCCCTTAAATGGGTGAAAAAAGCGGGGTAGAAAAGCCAAGTCTTCTTCTTCTTCTATGTCTTCTATAATGTGAAAGGTATGCTAGCACACCTAAATATTTGCTCTCTGATAGACTGTGCATGGATTGAGTGTGGCACCTGCAACTAGTTCCCTCAAGGAAGTAAGAACAATTAGGGTCTTTTTTTCTTTTTTTAAGAATTGCTGGCTTAATTGGGAAGCTTTATTGATAAATTTATTCTTTTAAAGAGTATTTAACATTATCATCAACAAATGATAACAACTTTGAGAAATAAAAGAAAGCCAGAAGGAAAATAGAAAGCTAGAAGGATTGCTCCAGGAAACTAAGAGCCTTTCTACACTCTTAGAGGAACTCCGGGAGAACTCCTGAATGTGTCATCCACATTTCCTGGAATAGTTACTATCCTTAAGTGAATGTGTGGAGGACGGCCACAGTGCATGTAGATGTACAGAAATTCTAACTGTTGTACATCTGCTCTCCCTGCGGCCAGTCATGACTGCATTCACAGGTTTGAATCATTGGCACTTTCACAATGGTTGTGCAATTGCCACCATTATGGCGGCAATTCACACCTCATTAGCGCTTCCTTCAGCACTGGGAAGGTTAGGTATAGACCCAACATCCCAAGGTATAAACGCCAGAACTATCCATTAGAAGTGAAGGTATGAATTTGCCGTCACTCTGACCATATTCAGAAATGCTATTTGAGATTTGTAATTTTATCGATTCTTTTGTGGTTTTTAACTTGCCAGTCTACACAGCAGAAAATGATGTTTCTGAGTATAGTCAGTACTCGTGTTCAGTGTTCTGGCTTCTTCCTGTCTTCCCCATCATACGACACTTCAAGTATATATCTTATGACCTTCTATGATGTTATTTCACATAGAGAATTAGGAAGACTATAACTGAGAATTTGCATGCCTGTAAAAATCCAACATTCAATTTCAAAGTATACTTCTAGGATATAATTTATTTACACTGGTATCTTGCACTATAGCCTAAGGTCTTAGGGCAGTAATTAAGGATGCAATCGGGTAAGACTTTTCATTTACTCTTTTAAGAAAGAGCAACCCTTCTGTGCATGCACACACACACAAAGAAAAAAAACCCCACACAACAACAATCAAACCGTTAAAAGATTAAGCACCCCAAGCCCTACTTCCTTTTTCCACACTGGAGTCTTCATTTATTTCCAAGTCTGGTAGTTCCTTCCTGGCAATGGAGGCTACTTACTGGTCGATCTCCCATCTACCCAGTTGACTGATATTTTATCTGTGCTTGGTCACATTTCCCATATATGTGGTTATGTAGCTTCCTGACTAATCCAGTTAAGAGAAAAAGACCTTTAGTATTATGCAACCCCTTCATAAAGAAGAGACACCCTTTCCCAGACTTTGAGGTAACGAGAATGTGGGGTGGGTGAATTATGATGTCTAAGACTCAAATTCTGCTGCAGGGTGCCTTGTTAAGGCTGTCTGGTTACACCTTAAGACATATAAAAAGAGGAGTGAGGAACAATTAAAGCATACTGAACTGAGAGGAAGACAAAAGGCATAAAGAGAGGTGTCCTTATTAACCATCTGAACATGGAAATTTAATTATTGGTCAAAATGGGTGAGAGGGCAGTTTAGAAAACTTTTAGAACCTCTTAGATACAGTTTTTAGACACAGAGGGTGCTTCCACACAGGCCTGTCAAAACACATTAATAACACATACAGAACACATAGAGCCTTTCTGCACATGCCGCCGGAAAACAGATCTATAAGAGTAACGGGGCGGTGGCGGCAGGCCTGGATTGGAAAGACTGCTGTTTGCAGATGCAACAGCACCCATCCCAATCAGGCCTCCAGAAGCCCTGCCCAGCTGTCAAAGATGGAGAGCGCATGCTCTCCATTTGACAGCTGGGGCTGCCCACCAGCCTTCGCCAATGGCTCCTTTGGGAGCTGCCATGGCATGGCTGGCAGCCAGCTTCCCTGGCTTCCTCTTCGCCCAGGAAGGGCCTCGCGCTTGCACTCGGGTGTTTACCTGGTCGTGGTGCATCGGCTTTTGGCACAGGGAAGTCTGGCTTCCACTGTGCCTGCATGCGCAGCGGCTGTCACGAGGGTGGCTGGCCCCTTCCCACTGGCTTTATTCTTTTGACTTG
This sequence comes from Aspidoscelis tigris stejnegeri, assembly GCA_023333525.1. Lineage (NCBI taxonomy): Eukaryota > Metazoa > Chordata > Lepidosauria > Squamata > Teiidae > Aspidoscelis > Aspidoscelis tigris. Next base: position 11,428,625 of record JALMGA010000006.1, on the reverse strand, counting down.
TTTCTTTTGACTTTGCAAGGACTATTGATCAGAATTACTTTTGCTTCTATTTATTTATTCATTTACTTGCTTGTGTATAATAAACAATTAGTATTGAATTACGCTAGTGTTTATAGTGCTGTTTCAATGTGGGGGCTTGGCAGTAAGCCTTTGAAGTGGGATGCCTGGGCAAGGGGGATATAGTCCAGTTCATATACTGAGACCAGGCCTTTGGCAGGCAGTTGGGCCGTGGTGCTCAACAGCCACTTCCTCGACTGTGTTACTCTGCTACCATAAATCCTAAAGAGAGGGGAGGTTGAGTCAAGTCGCCACAAATACGAAGTGTACAGAGATCACAGGGTCCTGCTCCCACACACTATTTTAAAGATGGAATTATAAGAATTAACAAAGTATTAATCAGATTAATACTATTTAATATATTTTGACTATCCAGCATGGGGGAGGAAGAGTTGGTAGTGGTAAGGAATATATTAATACTATAATAGTCAATATAATTCTTTGCAAGATAACAGTATATTACAAGCTTATATATATATGAATGGGACATACAGGCAGCCTGCTTCCCTCTTACAGGTCTGGAGCAAGCATTTCAACCTGAAGAAGAAGGAGAGTTGGCATTTCTACCCCATTCAAGGGGACTCATAGCAGCTGACAAAGCTTTCTGTTCTCCCCACAACAGACACCCTGTGGCTGGCTCAAGGTCACCCATCTGACTTCATGGAGGAACGTGGAATCCAAGCCAGTATTCCCAGATAAGAGTCTGGCTCCCTAACCACTAGACCAAACTGGTGTAAAAGCACCAAAATACATTGTTGTGTGGATCTTGCCATAGTCACAAAGCTATACCAGGGAAATGCCTCAAGGCTGCATTAACTGGTAGAATCAAGAGTCTATTACTGAGGTTTTAAAGCTTCAATTTACAGAGCAATTCAGTGACTATTCATACTGCTTTGGCAGCACCATTGTATGCAATCACTATATCATCCCATTAGATTCTTCATAACAAAAAGGCAGGTCTAAGTAAAGAGCAGTCATCACATCAGCATTGTGCTGCTTACACCTTTTCATGGTCAGAAGGCATAATGTAGAAAAGAAGGCAGGCAGCTTGCTCGCTTAAACATGCTCAGCAACTCAGTGAAAGGAGGCACACTAACATTCTTGAACATGAAAATGCTACTCAAATGTAATGCAAATGACAGTTGCTCTTTATAAAGCAATCTTGGGATGTAAAAGAAAATTGTGGGCCTGAGTTACCTGAAAGTTATCAAAAGCACATTTCCCCTTCACTTAATATCAAAGAGGAGAATTTGCAGCATGGTGGCATTTCGTCAGAAGCTTTTCAAACCAGAGCCTCAAGCTCTCAAAGAGAGCTGTTTGGATGAATAATCCCCTTTCTAGGAATTCTTTTTAATGAACTTTACATCATTTTTTCTCCTTAAAGAATGTAAATAAGGAATAATCCCTCCCTCCCTCCTGAACAAAATAATAACACCAACAGCTGGAACTGGCGAATAAAATTAGGAAAAGTTTTGTAATGTTAAATAAAGAAGCTGTGAAGATCCCACGAATGGAATTCTCCAGAGACCTGCAATGCTTACCATTCTCTAATCTCTGAAGAGTGAGTGATGGGTCATTTACAACCTGTCAAACGTTCATACTAATGGTACATATTCTGGTTGTGCATAGTTTAAAAAAAAAAATCACATTTATTTGGGCATTCGACATAAGTTAATATATCTGTCGTGCTATCCTTTTTTCCTGACTTTCTTTTAATTATCTGATCAGCACGTGTGTAATCTTTATCAATTAATTACTTAATTTCCTGTTTGTTTTAGAAAACAAACATAAATACAAACAAAAATATACCTCTGTCAGTGAGTTGTGACCTCCCAACTGTGTCAATTCACTTTCCAATTTTGTACCTCCTCTGTGATAAAGGTCTTTCAGTCTCATATACCCCTTGCTATGCAAACTACACATTTGTTCCTTTTCTAGTGTTGTTTCTCTTTTATTTAATTGCATTATCATATTCATCTTAGAAATTCCCTGGCTTGTTTTATTATACCATTTCTTCCATAAAAATAAAGTCACTCTAACCAGTCCATAACACTAAATTCTAGCTGTTTTTTTAAAAAAAGGCTCTGTAATTCTTTTCATTCATTTCCCTTTCCCAAATCTGCTGATTTGAAAAGCATCATAGTAATGTTTTAAACATGAGATTCCCCATCTCCCATCTTCTTGTTTGGCTATCAGTAATAGTGTTTTTTCTCTCTTTTTTTTTACCCATAATTCATTACTGATTTTTTTTTTTAATCCCAGGCACATAGTACTTCAACTTGCATTAGTTCTAGAAGTGTTTGGAATATATACATAATCTTTGGTGTTAATAACATTTTTAGTGGTTTTCTCCTAATCCATACACTCATTTTTTTTCCAACCCACAATTTGTTTGTTAATAGGTTTCCAGAGATGATTGTAATTTGCAATTGCCATTTTAGAAGTATTCATAATTTGGACCCTTAGGTATTTTGTTTTCTTTATTCCTAGTTTCAGCTTCATAACGTCAGCTATTTTTTCCTGTTCTATAAAGAAAGTAGTAAAAACAAAAACATTATTTCTTACTTTTCTATATTTATCATCAATCCTTTTTTCCCCCCCTTAAACCTTTCTATTATTAGTTGTAGTTCCTGTAGCATTCTCAGTGTGTGCTCCAATATTATTAACAAACCATCAGCAAACAAATTTAATTTTATCTGCTCTTCCTAATCCGTATCCCAATATTTCACTGATTTGCCTTATGTCTTCAGGAAGAAGCTCCATACACACCACAAACAATAATAGAAGAAGAAGAAGAGTTGGCTTTTCTGCCCTGCTTTTCTCACTCATTTAAGGGGACTCAAAGTGGCTGACAAAGCTTTTTATTCTTCTCCCCACAACAGACCTGTGAGGTAGGTGGGGCTGTGAGAGCTCAGAAGAGAGCTGTGACTAGCCCAAGATCACCCAGCTGGCTTTACGGGGAGGGTGGAATTGAACCCAGTATTCCCAGATAAGAATCCGGCTCCCTAACTACTAGACCGGTGATGGCCAACCTATGACATGCGTGTCACAGGTGACACGCCAAGCCCTTTTGGGTGACACACACGGTCACCCTGGCACCTGGGCGTGTATTGCTCGCTTGTTCTTGAAGTGTACAAAATACTACGGTAACTTTCAACTGAAGATTCAGCAACAAAAGTCACTAATGTAAAGAATTATTTGTTTCTGCTTTTAATAAAATACTTATATAAAAAATATACCGTTTTTACTAGAGCCACAAATATAACAAAATTATAGATATTTCTAGATGTGACACAGCACCCGAGTTAGGCTAGGTTTTCTTGCGAATTTGACATACCAAGCTTAAAAGGTTCACCATCACTGTACTAGACCAAACTGGTTCATAGAGAAAGGAGACACCTTTGTTTTGTTCCATTCTAGAGTACTTTCCATTAATTTTAAGTCTCATTGAGTTTCCTTGATGCAACTGTCTTATAGTTCGCATTGGAGGCACCTTGGACACATAATGAAGGTGCAGTGCTTGTGTGATCCCTCGTTGTCCATTCAATATGGAGGGAGACGGCACCATCTGCACAGATGCCATGCTCTTCCCTTTCCATGTTGCAGTAAGCACTGCTATGGCACTAGTACTGCAGAGTTGACGACAACAGCTCTGGCCTCTGTCATCACTTGACAATATTCACTGTTCCCTCAGCAGTGTTTGTGTTTGAACTCTCAGGTCTTAATTGGGTTCTTAGTGGCATTGCAAAAGCAGCCTTACACATGAGGCTTTGTACTGAAGATGTTACTAGGTTGCGAAATGCCAGCAATGGGAAAAGTCAGTTTAGAGAAGAACTGACAACCCAGCAAACAGCCCTGAGCAACAGATAGTAGGAAGGCAAGTTTAAATTGTATGCAGAAGTCAGAATGAAGAGCAGCCTATAATAAGAACAACAACAACAAGGACTTAAAGACCAGGGCTCTGCATGCATTACCCGCCAATACATGATGCTGTCTTAGGATCTTGGCAAGATCCTGATGTGTTATGGTGAAAGATCAAAGCCAACATGTTTAGTGTATATGACAACAACAACAACAACAACAATAATAATACATCAGTTGGCCATTTTGCTTCAGCACACTCAAGTATTTTGTGGTAGAAAATGCCATGCTTATGAACACTTACCTGAACCAACAGAGTGCCTGAGGGCATCCATGGTGCCTAAAAGTTCTCCATCCAATGACAAACATCATCCTCACCATGGTGAAATGAGCTGTGGATGACTCCTTGATCTCCTATCTCTGCTCATGAAGGCACCTATGATAAAAGAGGTGCCTCCTTAGGCATTTTCTGTCATCGGCATGGAGCCCATGTAACATTGCATTGTTATCAAGCAGGTTAGATTCTGTGCAGTGGCCAGTGGAAAAATGCCTGAAAGTGTGGATGGTGCTATGGAGAAACAATGATGAATCAAAGTGTAATAAACCATTGCTTCCAATGTTGGTGTTCGAAAAATGTCAAGGGCGATCTTGTAAATGAAAGCAACTGAAATCAGAATCCTATTTTCTCTTCAATTTAGCCTTGAGAACCTAAGTATGTTTTGTTTGCAAAATCCCACATGTAGATTAAACAGGTAACGTCAAAAAGGGTTGGTAGGGAAAGGAAAAAGTTTTCAAAAGATTATCACAGTTATTCCTGCAAAATAATGCCAGTGAATGTAGATGTTAGGCATCTTGCAGTCCAGGCTGTCATTAAAGATTACAAAGGGCTATAGATCACCTTTATCCTGAGGGTATAAACTAGGACAGAGCAATCACTTCAGAAAGATTTGGCAAGGGGAAAGATGCTGGAGTGCAAATTACTCTCCAATCGAGGGAAAGGTCCACTCTTGAAATCAGAGATTATAAGATTTAAGTCAAGATTGATGGCTAAGCTTTACATCTTAGCTCCTTTCCAAACATGGCCCTGATTGATTTTTTTTAAGCTAGTGTAAACTAAGATATCACTCCAAAGCAATTGCTTAAAACAAGGCATTTATTAAACTTCTGGCAGTACTTGAATTAAAGGTCTGATGTTAACAGCAAATACCTCTGTGATCTCTTTCCCGGGATGCTTTTCAATGATTCCCCACCCCCTCTTTAATTGACCAACTATTATCATACAGAACTTAATTGTGCATTTTCATTATCTGTTAATTACTTCTCCGTAGTTGGCTTAACAGAGTTGATCTGGCATACCTCAGAGGTCAGTCAAAAGGCTTATCAAGGCTGACAGACACTTTTTCCAGTGCCAATTGTGGGGCCTGAACCAACTTAGCAAGGTTGTGCAGTGCTTACAACTGGGAAACAATTATTTGCTGATAATGATAAGTATTTGAAAAACTAAAAGAGGAAAATTGATTGTCCATTTCATTTCAACAGCCTCAAGCAATGTCTGGAAGCCCTTTTCCCCAAGACTGTATATATGCTTTAAGCATTTATACTGTCCTTTTTTCTTCTTGTTGTAAAATAGAGATTGTTTTTATACTGTAGGATAGATTTGGTATATTGGGCAACATTTACAGTGATTTCCAGATATCTATGGTTGTATTTTCACAGAGATAGTTGTGTAAATAAGAATGTGCAAGGAAAAAAAGGTTAATTTAACTGTCAAAGAAAAATATTCATTTTGTTGTTGAATTGTTTACTAAAAAAGGTTTTTCACATTCGTTTTTGCACTTTTTCACAAAGAAAAAAGACATTTTTCCCATTTAAAAAGCTCATTTTGTAACTAAAACCACACCAAAACATGAATGTTCAAATGATTCATTTTTGCAAGTGGGACACTGTTCCTTTTGATCGAAGGTTTGGATATGTGAAAACTATCCCCCCCACCCCCGTTTTGATGTGAATACAAAATATTTGATTGAAATTGTAAATGTGAATTCCATTTTGCACATCCCTTTCTGCAAAGTGTCTGTGACTACTTTAGTAGTGAGAGCCATGGAACATCATGCTGATTGTCAAGGATGGCATCCCCAATATGAACTACCGTTGACTTACTTCCATGGGCATGAAGAATTTAAGCAGGAGAATCTCCTTCACTGATGACATGTTGTATATAGTATAAATTTATAAATAGACAGACCCCACAAGCAAGATGTTTTCAATGTAAATAGGTTGTTGTTGTGTTAATAAACCCTTGGCTTCTTTGAAATGTGGTCTCTTTATTTAGTGTTTCCCAGCTTCATGCCTATCAGTCCCAAAAGTCTTGAAGTTAGTGAACTTTGGTGCAAGGCCAGAAATGGCCCAAATAATCAGCCATTTTGGTCCAACATGAAAAGTATGATGAAGGAGAAGGAAGCGCCAAAGGAACAGAAAACCATTCCTAGAATTGTTCAAACTACCATATAGAAAATGTGACTTCCAGTGAAGGTAGAGTTACCAAGGAACTAAACAGAGGTAGGTGCCCCAAGAAATCCTGCTTTCTAGTTATCTCATTTATGGGGCACTGTGGCACCTTTGTAACTGTAGCCTAATGTGTAGAGTAGTGGTATGTGTGTCTGTTTTTGTGTGAATGTTTTTGTGTTACTCAAATTTATGCAGTCAACTCAAGTTATGTTCAAACAAGTTTTCTTGTACTTTTGATTTCCTAAAACAAATGTAATGAGTACTATGAAGAACTTTTACAGGAGGAATCAGAATTTATTTACAGGAAATTTATCTATCAGCATAATGTGATATATTCATCCTTATTAATCCCAGATTTAACCATCAAATTGGCAATTTTCACTAAACATGGCAATAAATGTTTAATGTATTCACCTGTAAATATGTTGCTGTCCCATATTATGCAAATTGCTAATCATATATCTATCTATCCATCCATTGCATTTCTATCCCATCCTATAGCTCTCAATAAAATCACTATTAAAATAGATAAAACAAATTATCTAAAACCGTAATAGTGTCTGCATTGGGATGAGATGCTGTTCCCTCTTCAATAGATGTATAAATACATTTAATGGAGTGTCTGACACACCTTAGAGTGGAGGGTATTCCATAGCCTAGAAAATGCCTTCCCAAGTGTGCAAAGAGGGCCTCACGGTTTTAAATGGTATAAAGAGCAGTACAAATTTTTCCCAACTAGAAGCCTGATCAGCAATCAATATATGTGATGAGATTACCTCCAGCAGCAGTCAAAAGTTAAAGCAGAGTAACTGAACTTTAAAGTAAGTAACTAAAGGTCTCTAACTCAACCAGAAGTTAAACAAGCAGTTAAAATTTTCTAAGTTGCCTCAGGCAGCAGAGAAACAAGCTTGAAAGAAGCCAAAACAGGTGGGGAGAGATGAATAAAATGGTGCAGCAAATTTAATTTGAATGGAAGAGAAGCCTTACTTTCAATCTCAGACAAAGAAAATTGGACTTCCCTTAATTAAACCAAATTAGCTGGGGTTTTCTACAAAGCCCTTCTTCTCTTTTGTAAGACCCAAAAGAATTCTCAAAATTCTGAAATTTTTTTAAATGGAGAAAACAGGTATATAGTCTTGGAAAATGCCAGCACTAACATGGTCAAAGGTACTAGCCCATGCCATTGTGTCTAAAGCCGGAACTTCTGCCTTCTTGCTGCCTCAATTGGCAGAAGAGTGTGTTCAAGCAGAGGGGCGTATTCAGCACGTGTGATCAAACGCCCCTTTCACAACTTTATGACCAGATGCCACTCCCAGGGATCGGTGGTCCAGTCACATCAGAGGTCAACAATAAATCCCATTGTACCTGCTTGGATCCCACTGCACCTACGTCAACCACCCACCAACCACAGTGAACCAGGAGAAGAGCGAACGGTCACACTGCTGGATGCTTCAGGTAAGCTTTTGGTCAACACTGGTAAAGGTGTGGAGCACGATATAGTGCTCCACACTTATTCAGCAATTAGTGAACTTCTGGGGGGACAGGGCACACTTGGAGGCTGTAATTGTCTACTCAGAGTGCAGATGCTCTTCACCAGAAGTTCACTAATTGTTGACTACTAACCTAAGTGCTAATAGGCTTCTGCTCTCTCCCTTATGATTTAAAATTCACTGCAGATATATCTTCAGTACTACATTATTTATTTATTTATTTATTTATTTATTTATTTATTTATTTATTTATTTATTTATTTATTTATTTATTTATTTATTTATTTATTTTATTGTTTACATTTCTATCTCTGGGCAGGTAACAACTGTTAAAGCAACAGATTAAAAACAACATACATTAAAAGCACTTTTAAAAAATTCAACAAATCTAAAACAATACACAGCATGCTTAAAATGATGGTATCTGTTATTACCTTATTAATTGTATGATTCATTTGTTCCAGGAAAACCAAATAAAATATACTAATTGCATTTTTAAAAATGCTTCTAGATTGTTTTTAATATTTCACCTCTGCATCTTGTTGAGGCCTTATGCTTTATTTCATAATGTACACTGTTTTTACAAGAATCTAGCTGGAGTCAGCATGTATGAAAAGAGGAGTAAATTAATGGTCAATTCCAAGAGTGATGATTTTTTGAGTGCCCGTTTTCAAAGAATTGGCCCAACTGTGGATGCAGAAAAAGCATGTCAAACAGTTTTAAAAATAAGTTCCTTAAAACTACCTCCACCTTTAATAATTGCAAGAGCTCTTCACTCATTGGCAACTACTGGCCTGGGTTTCTGTTAGGGGTATGCATGGATGCAATTTTTGGGATTCGATTCAAATAGAATATTCAAAAATTCAATTTGATCTGAATCTTTAAAATTCAAATTTAACCACACTATTCATTTGAATTTTCAATTTGAGTTTGCACCTACGAATGTCAGCAACATTCTTATGTGCTCAATCACATTGTTATGCATCCCATACGCCTCCGTACACAACTGTACACATCCATATGCATCCCGTAGTTATCCTGTATGCAACCCATTTTCATCCCTTATGGATCTGTACAAATATGTATGAATGTGGGAAAGATGTGTATGTACAAGTATGCATCATGTACAACCCTGTCTGGATAATGTGAACGAATAGATCCAAAATTCAAAATTTGTTTGAATTTTTAAATTCAAATTTGTGGAAATTTGATTTGAATTCAAATGTCAAAATTTGGACAAATTCGATCAAATTTCAAATACCTTCGAATATTCATGCACACCTCTGATTTCTGTGCCTCTGATTGATTGGCCCATTGTAGCAGCTCTTTCCAGGCTGGGATTGGTTACAAGGCGCTATCCAGCCCAAACGGTGAGTAGTCCCTAGAGTGATTATTTCCTATCTCGGAAAGAAGTGCAGGATCAGAGGCCTCAGATTCACCCCAGGGTTACTTGTTTACTGTGACTGACTGTACTCAAATGTCATGCTAGCTTATTTATTTATTTATTTATTTCCATTTCTATCCCGCCCCATACCCAAAGGTCTCTAGGTGGGTGACAATGAATCAACCAACATTTTTAAAACATATTAAAAAACAAGATACAATTAAAAACATGTTAAAAACAAGATACAGGTTAAAACAAGGTACCTAGTTAAAAGCTCTAATTTAAGCCCTGCATTTGATGATGTATTAATAATAACTGTAATTAATAATAACTGTAACCGGGGGAAGAATGAATCAACCTTGGCCAAAGGCTAAGGTAAAAAGATATGGCTTTACAGCTTTCCTAAATGATAACAAGGAAGGGGCACTGCACACCCCAGAAGGGAGACCATTCCATAGTCTAGGGGCCACCACTGAAAATGCTCTCTCCTGGGAGCCCACCAACCTCACTGCCAAAGTTGGAGGAACAACTAGGAGGGCATCTTCTTCAGATCTTAAGGCATGGGCTAGTTTCTCTATAAGGTCAAAATCCATAATTTCAAATTGCCACCTTCTAACTTTTTGGCACCCATTGTTAGACATTAGCTCTACATGAAATGTGGAAAGAACCAGAAATACCTTCAGTGGATCATTGGTCAGTTAAACTCTCCAAATTTGCAGAGAGGATAAACTGACAAATTTATTAAAAGAAAGAACAACAGAGAAGTATTTTAAAAGACTAGAGACCCTATATAGAATTTCTACAGGAAGAAGGATTAATAACAGCTGGTTCTGATTGACTTTTTATTTTCTAAGGAACAGTGGAATTGGAAGATACTAGGACAATAAGATAGGATCATGAAAAAATGGAGGCAGTCACCAGTTGCGAAAAATGGACTATTATATGACAATTGGGAAAAAGGGGTGACAATGAACCCTGAAGTTTTATTATTGTAGTATCAAAAATAACTCAAAATTGCATAAAAAAAAGACATCAGCTCTGCACGAATAAGCTTTCAATAGAAATTCTGAATGGAACATTCCTTTAATGTCCTGTATAGGTCATCAGCAAAGATGCTGACTTTTAAAGAAGATTTAAGTGACCTCAATATTACAACTGAAATTATCATGACAGTTATTTCTTTATCAGCTTGCTTATTTACTTTGGTAAGACCAGTGAAGTCTTTTAACAGTAATGAGACTAAAATTTTGCTGCATGTGGAATTAGGAACATATTTGAAGAATAAATACCACAAGAATATTAAGAGGTAGCTGGTTTTTCACTGGGAATAACAGAGAGGAAAGTTTATAGAACATTTTATATTTTATGAATTTCAAGAGAAACATTTCTATAAAACTAGGTAAATTTTGAAGAAATAGTTTGTAGAACAGGCAACAATGAGTTTGGACTGAGCAAAAGAAAAGACAAATGCTATTTACGTTTTTAGGGGTTGTGATTAGGACTTAATTAAGTTGTAATTTCACTTTTCTAAGCTAGAACACATTGAGCATATCAGATTATGGTTTAAGCTGAAGGTATGATTTTCATGGCAAATAAAGTTAAATGTGCAGCTTGCAGATAAAGAATACTGTATATTTTAATATCAAGATGTATTAATTACCCAAAAGTTTCCCCGCAATTGCTCTTATCCACTTATATTCCAATTTCATTTATATAAACTTCACTTGTCCCCACTTCACTGACACTCAATATCAGCTTATAATTGAAATATGAATACAAAATTAGCTTAGAAAATGGAATACACTTTTTGAAAAGAAATAGCTCATGCTTTCAACTAAATATTAATATTAAGAATCAAGTAATTTTGATTATATCATGTGGCATGCAACATGATTTTATTCATACCACTTATCTGAAAATTCTGATGCTTTTAACTTCATTAGTCTCAAGGGAGAATGCAGGCATAATGATTTCTAATCTTATGAATCCTTACTCAGGAGTAACTTGGTGTTTTCAGAACAGTCCAAGAATTAGTAGTTAATTAGCCAAACGTTTCCCAGAAATTACTCTTATCCACTTATGTACCAATCTCATTTATATAAACTGCACTTGTTCCCACTTCAATGACACTTGATATCAGATTCTAATTGAAACATGAATACAAAATTGGTTTTTAAAATGGAATACACTTTTTGAAAAGAAATAGTTCATGCTTTCAGCTAAATATTAAGAATCAAGTAATTTTGATGATTTCATATGCCATGCAACATGATTTTATTCACACCACTCATCTGAAAATTCTGATGCTTTTTAATTCATTAGTTTCAAAATTATTTACAATCATATGCATCTTTATTCAGGACTATGTTATGTTATCAGAACAATGTTAAGCATACTATTAGTGAGCCAGTTTGGTCTAGTGGTTAGGGAGCCTGACTTTTATCTGGGAATATTGGGTTCGATTCCGCCCTCCCCCATGAAGCCAGCTGGGTGACCCTGGGCTAGTCACAGCTGTCTTCTGAGCTCTCACAGCCCCCCTACCTCACAGGGTATTCTGTTGTGGAGAGAAGAATAGAAGGCTTTGTCAGCTGCTTTGAGTCCCCTTAAATGGGTGAGAAAAGTGGGGTAGAAAAGCCAACTCTTCTTCTTCTTCTTCTTCTTCTTCTTCTTCTTCTTCTTCTTCTTCTCCTTCTTCTCCTCTGACATTTAAGGGGCAGTGGAATATAGAAAATACTGGTCTGTGGTGGCTTTCAGGTTATGGAACAGTCTACCAAGTGGCTTATGATAAGGTAAGAAACATTCTGAAAAACAATGGATGAACAAATATTGAATGAATGAATGAAATTTTTCAAAGCCCCTTCCTTACATTAAACTATGGCTTGGAGTGGGCAGGTTTATTTTAAATAGTTTTATATGACGTTTTCATTCATGTTTAAATATTTCAGCAAGCAAGCTCTTTAAATGAAACTTCAACATTTTATACTCTCCTCTGACAGTACACACTGACGGTTTATCTGCCCAAACCAAAATAGCCAATAGACTATAGCCAATAGTACTTATCTAATAAAGTATATTGTAATCTACTGTGGCTCTTAAAAGCAACTTTTAATTATCATAAATTATATGGGAAAGTTCAGCGCCTCAGTTTACAGCCTTCTTACCTTGATATATACTGTATGTATTCATTTAAAACAACCAGGGCACACAATGGTTATTAAGCAATAGAATATAAACAGATGACATTCATTAAGACAGTACTTTACAGTCTAGAAATACATTTATGTTGCTTGTGTGAAATACTCTAACAAACAGTTTATGCATTTGTTCTATACAGGACTTTTCTACTTCTCATCCACTTGCTAATATTGGATAAAGAACAGCCATCCCCTCTTAGCCTACTCTGTCTGCCTATCATGGGGCATAAACCAAGCTAGGGTACCCAAAATGGTGTTCTAGAAATCCACAATGGGCCCTGGGCCTGTATCCTAGACCACAGAGGTCTGTGGACAGCATGCCTTCATAGGCTGAAATACCCTGTGAAATTATTTCAGGTGATGCTCCAGGAAGCACTGCCCAAAGTACCCCAAACGCCCAGTCTTCAAAGGCCTCAGTACCACCTTTTAGCTGATTCAGCTGCTCAAAGCCAGCTGTCACAGCTAGTCCAGCATGGGCCCCACAACACAGATTAACCCATGCTAGGGCTAATCAGTCCAGCATGAGCTGGACTGCCTAGAACAGAATAGTATGGTGCAGGATGGTCCATACTATGTGAAAAGGGATCCAGTGTGTTAGCCATAGGCTGTTTTTGCACTAGCAACAAAGGCCCCATTAGGAACCCATTAGGAACCCAATGGGATCTCTACAGATCTGTTACATGCCATCCACACACAAGACCCCTTAAAGAGCCCATTAGGACCCCATTCTGAACGTGCTGAACCCTCAAGTGCTGGCAAAACCTGGATTTAATGGAGTCTTCAGGCCCTTAAATCCAGATTAATGGTAGACCCCTTTAATGGTGTCTTCCATGGGGCAGCTCCAGCTCTGCCCCACCACTCACACCTAGGTAGGCCCACACATCCTTCATAGCTGTCTACGAAGCTGGGCACAAGCTTTGTAGTGGCTATGTAGGCAGCTACAACGCCATCTCTCTCTGTCACACCCACTGTAACAAACTGACCCCTGATTGTTGGCTAAGCTGTCCACTTGCATTGTGCCACGAGCAGACCTTCCTGCTCAAGCCTAATCGGGCCTAATTGGAGACTCAGGATGGGTGCTATGGCATCCGTATGGCCCTGTTTAGCACCCATTGCCATCAAGGGCCAGACAGGCCCTCACCTTGATCTGGAGCTTCAAGACCTGGATTCAACGAGGACTACATCTCAATGATCTGTATCTTCTAAATCTGGATTTATGGAGGTATGTGCAAAAACAGTCATAGAGGTCAATAGCATGTCAGTACTAATCAGAAATTGTACTGAAAACGCAACTGCCAATATAATAAAGCTGATATACAAATTGGTGAAATGAAAGCACCTGGAATATTAGATATAATTTGTCAATGAATCCTCCAAAAAGATTTAGTAGAATAAGATTCAAAACAGCATGACTGAAATGAACAACGGCAGGGCTAGCCAAAGTGTTGCAAGCATATATTTGAAGGATTGAAACCTTTATGATGTTTGCACAGTTTTCTCTTGTGCAAACTGGTGTTTGAGCTAGGGCAGTACACAAATGCATTTTTTTTTTTGCATTCAAATTTGATTCAATTCAAAGATGCAAAGATTTGAATATTCAATTCAATTCAAAATTCAAGAATCCGGATTTTCAAAAATCTGATTCAAATCAAATGATACAAATATTGGCAACATTCATATCTGATGTTCTAATTCGCCTGCATCCCGTTTTTGTCCCGTGTTATAAGCGCAAATATGTCCAATATTCAGATGCGATATAAACGGATCCATTCAGTCGAATTATTCAAAAATCTGTATCAGATTTTTGGAAATCTGTTCAAATTTTCAAATATCTGTGCTCATCCCTAGTTTGAGCCTGTTCAGAGGGATGTAAAGAGGCCAGCGATGCTAGATGAAGCACCTAGCAAATCTCCAGACTCTCTGCATCACACAAGGATTATTAAGGAACAGATGAGTGCTGTGAAAATCACAACGGAATTCACATCTGTCTACTAGTATGGAGCCTGCCATTTCTTCCTGCTCCATGGGGGCACCTGTGCTACATAATGGAGACACAGCCTGAGAGCAATTAAGAAAGGTAAAAATGCACGTCTGGTCTTCCAAATAGTGACCTTTATTAAAGATTAGGAGAGACAGAAGACATACAATCAATGGAGGACTTGGTGGGATAATTAGCATCAAACACAAGAACTAGCTTAACACATTCAGCAAGAGATGTCAATAGAGCAATCAACAATAGACAAAACCACTTATATGTGAATGAAAGAGGAAGGAAACTGCAACAAAACGTCACTCAAAAAGCAACTAATTTTTATTTGAAATTCACAAAGGTAAATATATCTTTCTCCCTCCACAGCATGGGATATATGACAAAGGGACAGAAGGTGGACGGCTATATTCAACACTACAAACCCATCCCAGAGTTAATGAAGAGCAAAGCAGAGTAAAAAAAAAATCATCACAATAAACTTGTGGTTCTGTGTTGGCTGTGGAAAATAAGAATCAAACTTTTAAGAACAAAGCAAAAGGTTGCCATTACAGTATCAACAGGGCATTTAAGTACCTGATCAGGCACTGTCTTGTAGTAACCAGGGAGGAGGTAACAGCCACCAAAAAAGAGGCTAGGAGAATATCCTGTCCTACCTCTGATAGGACATCAATTGTTCATCTTTTTCCTTGAACAGTCAATTCAGGCAGTTACAGATAGAAATTCAATTGTCCATTGATCAATTTAATTGGCTCTGGCTGTCCCTTTTCCTTCAGTGGAAAAGGCAGTCTGAAGTGCAGAGAGGAGAGCAGAGGAAGAACTAGTGTCTTTCCAATAGATTTATTGATGGTTGTCCCAGTGCATGACAGTCAGTCTTACAAAGACAGGTCAAGAGAATGGTGGAGAGGAGGAAGAAGAAGAAGAGTTGGCTTTTCTACCCCACTTTTCTCACCCATTTCAGGGGACTCAAAGTGGCTGACAAAGCTTTTATATTCTTCTCCCCACAACAGAACACCCTGTGAGGTAGGTGGGGATGTGAGAGCTCAGGAGAGAGCTATGACTAGCCCAAGGTCACCCAGCTGGCTTCATGGGGGAGGGCGGAATCGAACCTGGTATTCCCAGATAAGAGTCTGGCTCCCTAACCACTTCCAAACTGGAAGTGGAGTACTTACTCTCTGAAGCTTATTCTCTTTCTGCTCAAACATATTTAAGGTCCTTCCTGCATAAGCTTCCCTTCTGAACTCTGAGACCATGAGCCAGATAACAGGTCCTGAACAATTAGGGTGGTTCTGATGTGCTGCCATCTTGGAGTGTCAGTGGCTCTCCCCTTGTGACTCTTTTAAGGCCTACATCCAAAGGATGCTGGTAGCTTTTTCACTTGTACTGCAACCAAGGGAAGTTCAGCAGTTTGCTAGACTGGGTCCTCAGCTGCTTCCCAAGCTGTTGCTAATTTCTCTTTGACAATTAGTTGGGTAAGGTTACATGTTGGTGCCCTAAATCCAATGTTGCTGGCCTGGAAGTGCATCTTTGTTTTCATATCTGTAAGGACTAATATCGAAGGATGGGTATCGTAGAGCTGCCAAAACAAAAGGAAGGATGGCCTTGACAAAGCCAGATACAATGTGATGCCGAAGGCGGAGAGAAAGGAGCACTTGGCAGAGCAAAACACTAGGATGCTTCCTTTGCTTCTGTAGGGAGTTAGAGTGGGAACCAAGGATAGGCATGATTAATTGGGAAGCTAAAGGTCACTTGTAGGATGTTCTGTTTGCTCTTCTCACTGTCTCCAACATCTTGAAGCATCCAGGAATGTCTGCAGTCCTCTGAAACCGTGGAAAGGTTTTTAGCCAGTTTGGTCTAGTGGTTAAGGAGCCGGAATCTTATCTGATAATACTGGGTTTGATTCTGCCCTCCCTCATGAAACCAGCTAGGTGACCTTGGGCTAGTCACAGCTCTCTTCTGAACTCCTACCTACCTCACAGGGTGTCCTGTTGTGTGGAAAAGCATAGTAAGCTTTGTCAGCCACTTTGAGTTCCCTTAAATGGGTGAGAAAAGTGGGGTGGAAAAGCCAACTCTTCTTCTTCTATTATCATTTGTGGTGTGTATGGAGCTTCTTCCTGAAGACATAAGACAAATCAGTGAAATATTGGGATACAGATTAGGAAGAGCAGATAAAATTAAATTTGTTTGCTGATGGTTTGTTAATAATATTGAATCATCCACTAAGAATGCTACAGGAACTACAATTAATAATAGAAAGGTTTCTTCTGCTGCTGCTTCTCTCCACAGTTTTATGGGGAGCTCCTGGTGAGCAACCAGACACAGCATTTTCAATCTCTCTTGCTACAAATGCTGCATGTAGCACCACTGCAGCTGTGCAAAGGTGTGCTGTGTCCTGATCACCATGGTAATGACCTTACACATGTCAGGTGGTGTTGTGGCCACTGCCATGATGATTCAGCTGAGCTGTATCAGGTCACAGCCCAGCTAATCCAGCATCCTCTTTCATACAGGGACACAACATTTGCCTCTGGGAAGTCTCAAACACTCTCAACTCCTTGCTGATGGCCTTTAGAGTCATCATTTCAGGATTCTATCATCCTTCCTTTATTCCAGTTTCTTTTTTTCCCCTTTAAAAGTCAGGAGGTGGGTTATTTATTACTTTCCAATTTGCTCAGTTTATAACCAGTGCTTGTGAACAGTGGTATGCACACTCTGGCTATTTCTTCCAGAAAAAAAAAATTAAACCTCTTTGAGTGGGGAAATCGTATCTGTCTTTCATATCTGTCAAAAACAAACCTCTTAGCTGAAGTACTCTGTTCCTGTCAATAGACTTTCACCTCAAGCCTGTTCTCCCAGAATTGTGTCATTGATTGCTGTGTTGTAAAGTTATCACATTTTAGGAGAGAGTATTTCATTTCTATGACCTCAAACTTTCTTTGCATATATGGATCCTCTAAAGCCGTTACAAGAGAGCACTCTCAGGATCAGTTTTATTTCTGAGAACTTGTACCTTTTGACCTAAGATACCATCTTTTTCTTTAAACATTGACTTCATCAACAACTCTTCTTTCCAACGATGCTGGAAGTTTCTGGGCACTTGTGGCAATTCCGTCTTTTAGGCTCTGAGCTGAAGTTTCAGAGGACTTGTTTTCTTCTCAAAGTATACAGAAGATATTTTTCAACCTTTGGAGAAACCTGCAGGTTCTGTAAGCTGTACATAACCTATACAGAATATAGCAATTATTTCAGCACCACAGATAAGTCCTTTAAGCCTTAAGACATTTCTTTTTCTAAAAATGCAGTTATTTAGACTAAGGCTTGGTATAAAATGTTGACTGCTGAAATAATTCTATAACAGAATGGCACATTGCCTTTACACAGCACTGCAATATAGGTCCTATATCTGAGAATGCTACCAAATTTATCTCACTATTGCATTAAGGATGATAAAGCAAGATTTTGAAATTAGATTTTCAGAAAAGCAAAGCTTTCAATAAAAAGTGAGAAGAAACAAAAGTTGATTCACATCTTTATCTGTGAACTCAGGTATAAAAGTAATTAGGTGCAGTTTTGTATATCTTCAATAATTACATAAAATAATCCTACTGGGAACTCCTGGGGAACTCCTGAACACATTTCATGGAGCTGCAATTTTCCTACAGGCAGTGCAGAAGTTCCCCAGAAGTGTGTTGATATAGAATAGTTCTAATTGCTCTGTATTTGTCCTCCACACCACTAGGCACTACAGGGAGAGGTTTGAAGGGAGCCTGTGCCTGTGGAGGGGCGATGGAGCAGTTAGTGCCAGGTTGCCCCATCACCAAGGCAATGGAACCACACAGGCATGTTGCCACTGTTGGCACAGTTCTTCAATCACTGCCATAATGGTGGCCATATTCTCCTCACCAGCATGGAATGAACTACTAGCAAGGGCCATTTCTGCACTTGTCCTTATTTTGGAATATATCCTGGGATAGGGGTCTGTTGTGTGCATGGTAAAGCAGATTCTGGCAGGCTTTGCCTGGGGCCTGTCACAGTCTGCACTAGCATTCAGACAACAGGCTCCTGTTCTGAGATATATTCCAGAATAAGGCCAAGGGCCAAGGTTAGGGAGAAAACCACTGTCCAAAATGGCCCAAAATCTGATAAAGTTTTGTCTATTAAAGATCTATTAAAGATCTGTCTCACATTCCTAATTTAGGCAAATTAATGGGGTGAAAAGATGATAGCTAACCCTATTCTAATGTCTGAAATGGATAATAGGACATCAGAAGATAATAGTCAATTGTACCCTGTCATTAAAAAAAAAATTGAGCCCAAAGAGGCCTTTCCATTGGAAAAAATACATAAACATAGTTTTTTTATATATATTTGGATTCCTTCCTTCCTTCCTTCCTTCCTTCCTTCCTTCCTTCCTTCCTTCCTTCCTTCCTTCCTTCCTGTTATTTCATTAAGGAGAATCATCTTTTTAAAAATTTGAACATCTATAGTAACTGAGATTTGGTTATCTATATTGTGAGAATAGAGTCATAGTAGCATTCTTCAGTCCATCTTCAGGTCTGACCGCTCACATATTTTCATTTCTATTTATTTATTTATATTTATATTTCAATTTATATGCCGCCCCATACCCGAGGGTCTCTAGGCGGCTCACAACATTTAAAACAGATGTATAAGAACAGTATCAAAAATAAAACAAATTTAAAAATACAGTTTTATAAGTACAAAACAGTTAAAAACATCAGCGGTTATCAGTGAGGGGAAGTGTGGGGAACATTTAACCAAAGGCCTGTGTGAATAGGAACGTTTTCACCGCCTTCCTGAATAAGAACAGAGAAGGGGCCTGACGCACCTCAAGGGGGAGACCATTCCACAGCCTGGGGGCCACCACCGAGAAGGCCCTCTCCCGGGTACCCACCCGCCTAACTAAAGAAGGCGGAGGGATCACCAGAAGGGCCTCCCCTCCAGATCTTAGAACACGGGCAGGTCGATATGGGAGAAGGCGCTCCTTTAGATATCTATCCATTTTATTTGTTGACTTTCCATCCTCCAGAGACAGATGAAAAGGTTTGAGCAGTCAGACCTGAAGATGGACTGAAGAAGGCTTAAAGTGAAGGTGTGACCATAACAGACTCAGAATAAGAGATTTTTAATTCTGAAACAAAATATGTGAGGAATTTTAACATTGTTACTAGAAATGTAGATTCATGTGTGTGTTAAAATCCATGTACTCTGTGTTTTCAAAATTAACACCAAGAAAGAAAAAATAATAAGCAAGTCTTAATATAGTAATAGCAGTAATAATTCTATTATTTTTATTACCATTTTGTCGTTGCACCGACTGTAGATACTTATATCTGTTTAATCAAATATATTAACACAGGACATTTCTGCACTCATTTTCTCTCCATAGTCCAAACCTGTAGGTCTAGACAGTCAGGTCCACATGGAAAGTCATGGTCTGGAACAGTGTTGTCTGAATGATGTTGCTAGTCAAGACCAGCTCCCATACCTGCTTCCCTTCCTCAAAACTCCATCAAGATTCAAGGCTGAACTCCAAGCACTCTGAAGTCACCAGGAAACTCATTTCAGTGGAGTGCTTTGGTGCACCTCCAAAATGGTATCCCAGTAGACCAGGGGTGTTTTTCCACTGTCACTAAAAGTACCCATTAAGTACCCATTAATGGGTACGTAATGACATTTCTAGTGACAGTGGAAAAACACCCCAGAAGAGAGAGGTGTGCTTTCTGTATATATCTGTGTTCTGGACTAAGCTGTGCTGGCAGACCTCAATGTCAAGGTCTAACAGTAATCCCAGTTGCTTATGACTTTATCATGCCTTTCTTTATAGGCAGTTTGTGCTATCTTCTTACTGCCACATATTTTGTATCTCGCTGATTTCCCAGCATCTTTGCACAACCAGCATTTTATTTCTTTATGCAATTTTTGGATCCTTGACTTCTGTGCTGCAAATATGAGTTTTTTTCAGTGATCTTTTGAAGCCTCCAGCACATTTTCATGCTATCAACTTCCTGTTGGATGGTATTGAATCACTGGGCATGAAATTGCAATTTTTTTTTTTATCTCATCTGATTTTCAGATGATCCTGTAGGCCAGAAGTCTTTTCTTTTCTTTCCTTTACTCCTTAACTCCCTTTAACAGATCTTCTTGTCTACCTTTGGCATATTCTGCCAATTCTCTTTTTTCTTTGGTCTACTTGAGACCTGTTTTGGTTCCCTGTAAAAAAACAACATGGAAATCAGCCCATTAACTTGCTTCTTCCTCCTTCGTGACTGCTGAATAGTTTGTTAAGAATTAAGGATAGGTGACTCTACAGAAAGTTTCTGCAATGTAGGCTGGCAGAAGATAGACATGTTTGAATGCCAAGCCTTGGAGCTGGCATTTGCTAGCCATGTAGATGCACCCAAAGCAGCTTCCATGAGAATGGAATATGAGCAAAAAGTACATCTGCCTATAAGGAAGTATGAGTGAAACCATAAAACTGTTGGAAAAGACGAGCCCAAAATGTTATGGGACTTTTGAATTCAGGCTGAAACATCTGGCTTACAACGTCTCTGAGATTTCCTGTGGTGGAAGAAACAAATTTGAGTGATAGACATCACAGAACCGGAGAATACAAGAGTAAATACGAAAGAACTGGAAAAGATCTAAACAAATCTAAAAGCCAAAATGGAAAAACTTTGCATATGAACATGCACATACAAACGCACACCCCCTTAAGGACATAAATATATCAATTTCAAGTTACAATCTGCTTAATTACTGGTTAGGAATTAATACCATAAGTCAAACTACTGTTTCCTGATTGCACTGTTTCTTAGTTAAGTTGTTATTGTGTTATGTTTATTTCTGAACATTGTTATACCTATTGTAAGTGTTGTATTTTCACAAAACAATAAAATATTACCAAACAATAGAGAGGGAGAAGTAACTTTGGTGCCAGTAGTGATTGATGTTCTGGTTGTCAAAGATTTTGTAGACCATCTAAGCATAATAGGAAATGGAGGTAGTAGTAGCAGTAGCAGCAGTAGTAGCAGCCGCAGCAGCAGCCACCGCAGCCGCAGCCGCAGCAGCAACAGTAGTAGTAGTAGTAGTAGTAGTAGTAGTAGTAGTAGTAGTAGTAGTAGTAGTAGTAGTAGTAGTAGTGGTGGTGGTGGTGGTGGTGGTGGTGGTGGTGGTGGTGGTGGTGGTGGTGGTGCCAAGCATCTATAGTAAAAGTTTGCGCTACTTGGGACTGCATATATTTTAAGGAGAATCTGTAATAGAGAAAGATCCTATAATGAAGAGTACAATTCAGTCAAGGAAATCTGAGAGACTGTGTATGACTATATAATCATAACAGAGAAGTATGAGATACTGTATATTTGATGAACCAAGATTTTAAAATGAAAAGAAATAAGCAATTCATGAAATCACAGTAATTCCACTTCTGTGATGTATTTTTCAAACTCACAGCATGATTTTATGAATTCTTCCTCAGCAGTAAATTCCACTGTGTTCAGTGAACCTTTTCCCCAAATTAAGCTTACATAGAAATGGGAAACCTGTGTCTGTCTACACAGAACACCCATCATATCTGACCACTGGACATCATGGAAATGGAACATAATGGCACTGTTGGGAAATAAAACCGGAGAGCATCTGGAAGATCCCAAGTTTTTAAATTCCTGAGATAGGAACTCATCATAATTAGCAAAATTATTGTTAATAAAGTGAGAATCCCTATCCTTGCACCTCTGAGAGAGGAGAAACTACTAGAACATTCACCTCCTGAGATCTCAATAGAAGGACAGGCCTATGACACAGTTTGGTGATGGACTGGAAATGACCACGTTTTGATATGATGCTAAATGAGACTGTGCAGAAACCACCTGAGTAATTTACCCCCTTTGTAAGACTGGGCAAAAATATATTTGTCGATTTGTGGGCAGGTGGAAAGGGGTCTACACTCATAGACTCACATTATCCCATGAATCAAACATATCCGGCCTTCACATAAACTTCACAGAGACCTTGACAAAGGTCAGGACTGCCAGTCCCAGCCCCATGTCTCCCCGGCCATGCCCCCTTATCTGAAGATGTCTGCCACTGCTGTGCCCTTCTCAGAGGCTCAGCTAGGCCTTCTGGAGGTGCACGTGCTGCTGGAGAGGTTGACCCCATCTGGGAATCACAGAACATTTCCCACAATTCTAAGGTGGAAGTGGCCTCTCCAGCTGTGTGTGCACCTCTGGGAGGCTTAATTGAACCTCTAAGGAAGGTGCAGTCATGGTGGAAGTGGCAAAAGGTGATGGGGCAAGGTGGGGGCTGAGGGAGGGGAGGGGAGTTCTCCTTTGCTCATGAACATTTTTGTGTACATCTCTACCCCTTTGATGTGTTATTCTACATGCAGTGAAGGAGTGATTTATCATGACCAATGCCTAGGGTGGTTCTGAGGGTAGATTTGTAGCCTTGGAATGGCCAGTAGGCTTGTTAGGGCCTGGAACATTTGCCCACTGGGCACTAGCAGCACCAGCAATTCTTAGAATGAATGCAACTTTGAACTGTGACAGACATTTTGGAAGCTCCTATGTGCTCCGATGTCAAGTTACTGTCAAGGTCTTCTTGTTGCCTTATGTAACTTCCCAAATGCTCTGTACTGTAATTGTTACATGACAGGTACTGAACAGCGATACAAATAACATGTCACAAATTTCTGGAAGACACTAAATAACATTCAGAACAATTGCCTTGTAATTTTCAGGGGTTTAGAGATAACAATATCACAGTTGTTTACAAGTCAGAAAAAGATAGTATGTAATTATTGCCTTTACAAAATATTTATCATCTAATATGATCCTATGCCGTTGCTGAGCTCCCTAGGTATTAAGCATTATTTTCTTGTCAGCATTTTCTAACTGAACTTTTAGTAGCATCCTACATGACTTCTTATTAAGCAAAATGGATATTTGATCAAGCAGGATTGACTCTCTGTATATGTGTGACAGTAAAAAAGAGTTTTGCACTGGGGACCTTACTACTCCTAAGTTTTAAACCACATTCAGTCTACTTTAAAAGTGAGAAAATACATCAACAAAGTGACAAAGGGCGTGTCCCCATGGGAGCCGGTTGCTTCGCTAGTGATGCAATTAATAAAAATCCGTGTTAACTCACAATAAAGAGTCCCCATGTGGTTTGGGGCAACACAGATTAAAAGCGTACTTTCCTGTCCCCATGGAAGCCACTTTTTGTGAGTCTGCATCTTTTTCTCCCCCTCTCCCGCCCGCTGGAGTGATGACAGGCTCCCTTCAGCTGTCAGATCCAGCTCCCTGCATTCACATATTTATCCCACAAGCAAACCAGTGGAGGCTGCATTATTAGGAGGGGGAGAGAGATTCCTTCCCTTCCTTTCTCTTGATTTCTTCCTGGGTTTCCTCTTCTGTCCCCCCCCCCCCGGTAAGCTTCACTCGTGTGTGCGTCTCTACACCTTCCTTCTCTTCCTCATAGCAGCTGTCAAGCAGGGATAGGGACTGCTGTGCACACATAAACAGCTTCGCTAAAATGATTAAAAGCAGCTGCTTTCACAGCTCTTCTCACCATTTTAGCAAGACAGTATCCCCATGCTCCCAGGATAATCCGCAGTTTCCCCCTAAGTTGGATTTACTACTGCTTGAAAGAAGGGTTTTTCTGCCACAGATTTTCCTCCTTCGTGCCTGATGTAGCCCGGAGTAAAGCTGTGCATGTAGACGCTCCAAGGCAAAACAAGCTTAACTTTGGAGTATTTTCGGCATGGAGACGCACCCAAAGAGTATTCCTTTTCTGTTATCTAATCCAGAAATCTCATTTTTGGTTTGACAACGGCAGAAGGAAAACACCGAGTCATTTTGCCAGTGAATTTTCTTGTTCTGCAGGTGGACAGAATGTGGACTAAAACTTAGGCTGTAATCCACGGTGGCCTGTGCGAGCGCCCGGCAGTTTCACTTTCCAGCAAGGGGCTTCTCTTCACTGCTGAGGGAGTGGGGCAGCTTCTGTTCTGATCCGTGCCAGGCCAGGAAGACGGCAGGGAAGGAAGCTGTTGCCGGGGCCAGCTAAATGGCCCGATATGCCCTCTAGGCTGGGTGGCGACGGCAGCAGCTCTTAGCCCACCACATGCCTCCTGGCCACCACCCCAGAGTGCCTAGACCCTGTTGGGTGCAGGAGGGGATGCATGGTGGGACCCATGTGGACTTACCTCTCTTCTCCAGCCAGTCATCCTTATGGAATAAAACTGAAAGAGAAAATGGCGCTGCAAAAGCACCGTATGTATTTGGAAGGAGGGGGCATGATTTTTAGAATTTTAAACTTCCTGATTGGCTGGTTCGCCGAACCCAGAGAAGTTTAGAATTCCACGCTTCCTCCAATTGAGATGCAGAATGCTTTTAGCCATTTTTCTGATTGGCTAGAAAAATTCTTTGCCACGATGCCCAGCGTTCCAGTAAGTGCCTGCCCTCTCTGAGGAGTAGCTTGGCCCTGTTAGGACGCTGGGTTTGTGCAATGGCCAAGTGAATACTACAGTGTGGACACAAAACACTGGTAGCAAGCGTTTCAACAGTAATCAAAAACAAGTTTATTATTATACACAAGCAATACTAAAAAGATAATAAGGATCAGGTAGTTGTTAGTTTAAATTTGCAAGTCTCTTAAAGCTAGGAGCTACCCCTTTCTCTAAAGGAAAATAGTTCCCCTTTTAAAAGACAAACCTCTCCACGTTCCTCTCCCCCTCTGACTTGCTTGGCCACAGCTCAAGCCAAGCC
The DNA here is from genome assembly GCA_023333525.1 of Aspidoscelis tigris stejnegeri. Classification (NCBI taxonomy): domain Eukaryota; kingdom Metazoa; phylum Chordata; class Lepidosauria; order Squamata; family Teiidae; genus Aspidoscelis; species Aspidoscelis tigris. The sequence continues at coordinate 11,403,357 of JALMGA010000006.1, read as the reverse complement.
AGTGTACCAGAACGTGGCCCTAGATGATCACAAGGCCCAGTCCGTCCTTGCTTCTCCGATCATCCAGCCTTGGATAGTTGCTAGCGAAGTCTCCCTCGGAGCCCCAATCTTCCTCGATTGTCCCCTTCAGAATTCGCTCAGCCAACAGCCCAATGGTCAGCTACTGGTTCCAGCTCCCTCAGGATTCAGCTCTTTTCCTTTCAGCTCTTGTCCCAGCATGAAGACATAGTCTGCTGTACTCTGAGTTCATTTATACACACACCCCTGATCCTGATTGGCTATTACCGCAATAAAATGCTGCTGGAGCCTCCTAACAGAGGTTGCTGTCCCTCCAGCCTGATTGGTGGGAACTCCTTCTCTAGCCCCTCCAGCACTCAGATCCCCGGACAGCTTTTCCCTCCAAAACCTTACTCCAGCCAATCACTGCAACAGGGCCCGCACAGGATTTCCCGCTCTTTTTGCAGCCCAAATCCCAGAGTTTGCAACAAACTTTGCAACAAGGCTGGCTATTGCAGCTTTGCAAGAAGCCTGCAAAGCCCAAAAGCAAAACAGTTTGCAGCCTGCACCCAGAAACCGTCACAACCCCTCCCTTCCCCAAAAAAGACAAATGTACCTGGGGCACAACTGTCCCATGGACATTTTTCTCCCAAGGAGGAGTGTAACTTCACATAAATCTATCTAATAAACACACTCTATAAAAGTCCAAAGTCTCTGTAACAGGTTTCCCTTAGCTAACTATATTACAACTAAATAGTGTCCAAAGTCTTTATAGAGGATGCTCCAGCGTTGAGCCGTCCTTGGCGCTGTCCTCAGGTGACGTCCTGTCCCTTTGGTGTTGGGCCTGCGCTGTCCTCCGTGGCTCCTCCTCCTGACCTGGGCAGCAGTCTCTTTGGTCCGTCCGGTCCATCTGGTGCCACTGGTGCAGCGCTGTCCACTGCCATCGGCCTCTCTGGAACCAGGTGCGACATGGCATCCGCCTTCTGGTCCTCTGCCCTTTGGATCACGCTCAGCACACCACTCAGGTGTATCAGGTGTGTCCGCCAATCATATCTGGACACCCCAATGTTTGCTAGGCAAGTCATCACCTCCAGGCCCAGCTTCAATTTAGCCTCCTGCTTCACTAACCCTGTGAATCTGCATGTGAGGCCGTCAGTCGTTGTTGAAATTGGCTTTGGTTTGCCTACATCAGTGAGGTGTGTGAATTCCTTAGCAAGTCCAGGTCTGTCCGCCCAGACTTCCTGGCCCTGCTCTACTAAAAGTTGGATCTGGTGGTATTCTCCTGTCAGACCCTCACCCATTTGCACATCACACACACCCTCTCCCAGGTCATCTGCCCCACGCATAGGCAGGAATACATCATTTTCTCCCTCTGCGATGGCACACAGATCCTGGTTCCCTCTATTGCTAACTTGGGGTCCTTGCACACACTCAGCAATTTGTTTGGGATCTGTTTCACATGGCTGCCAAGGTACATCAGTCTGCTGCTCTATTTCAAATTGACTGGGTTGGCTGACACCGCCATCCTCAGTCAGCGCTGGTGCCTCTGGCTGTTCTTGCACCAGGGCCACCAGTTCACATCCAGGGGTCTGTTCACTCCCTTCACCTTCCAGATGTTCCTCCATCTTGGCACCCACACTGCCTGCTAGCCCCTGACCCTGCTCCGCTTCAATACTGTTGTCTGTATTGTGGGGCACTGTAGCAGTATCCCTTTCAATTTTGTCCATCCCAAGTTGCAAGTTTTCCTTACTGAAATCAGTATAACTAGATTTCTCTGTCGGGAATGGGGAGATTTTCTGACTCAGCCAGCTATCAAGCTCAAACCTTACAACTGACATTTCATGTTTAGCTTCATTCAGTAGCATGTCTACTTCGCAACGAACCTTTTTCCGGAAAGCAGCTATTTCTTTCCTTATCTCTAGCACATCATACTTCCAGTTCCCAGGCTCCATACTAGCTTCCCTGGATTTGTTTCCTGGAACTGCCCCTTGGGCACCCTGCCCTTGGCTAGCTTTTAATTGGAGAATGGCCAGCTCATGAGCTCTAGCTTCCTTCTCCCTAGCCATATCCATTTCCTTTTTACGTTCTGCAATGGCAGCTTTTGCTCTAGCCATATGCAATTCCAATTCCTTTTTTTTCTTCTGCATCTCATAGTCGAGCTTAAGTTTGAGCTCAGTGAGCCCTCTGTCCTGTGCCACTCCTGGCACAGCTTCAGGAGTCCCTGGCCCCGCACCCACACTTGGCTCTGGGGTTGAAACCTCCTGTTCCACCACAGACTCCATAATAGCTTTCTTTGGTTTTGCTCTGGGACCCTTGCCACTAACACGCCTAGCTGGCAGTCCCCCTAGACCCTTTGGAACAGCCTTAGCCCCTCTCCTAGTTAGCATCAAGTGTGGGACTCCCCACCACTTGATCTACCGTGCTGGCTGCTGCTATTTGTAGCCAACACTCAGGGAACGTAATTCCCTCCCTGGTTCCGTACTTTACCCAGGCAGTTTACCTCCGGAACCAGGCTTATTTGGGTGTAGCCACGTGGTTCAGCATCCGGCTGGTGACCGTACTCTTTACCTTAAGCAATTACCTCCGGTCACCAAGCCTACTGACCCCACTTCACTGTGACTAGGCTCACCCAACTGCTAGGGCTCACAGCACAACAGGTCCTTACAAAGTACCCAAAGCCTTTACCTCAGGACCTGTGCCTGCTTACCTGTACCTACTAGCCCTCCCTGATGTCTAGCACACACACACTTCAGGGATGAAGGAGTTCTGACCCACAGGCACTACCGTAGGGCTCTGTGTCCAGACACCAGACTCATTCAAAAAGGAGCCAAACTCTGGCTGCCCTTCTCAATCACACACAGTATTGCTTGCTACTGTAGTATTCTGGCCAAAGCGGACTGAATCAAGATTCGTCCCGAGCTGCCACCAAATTGCCACGATGCCCAGCGTTCCAGTAAGTGCCTGCCCTCTCTGAGGAGTAGCTTGGCCCTGTTAGGACGCTGGGTTTGTGCAATGGCCAAGTGAATACTACAGTGTGGACACAAAACACTGGTAGCAAGCGTTTCAACAGTAAACAAAAACAAGTTTATTATTATACACAAGCAATACTAAAAAGATAATAAGGATCAGGTAGTTGTTAGTTTAAATTTGCAAGTCTCTTAAAGCTAGGAGCTACCCCTTTCTCTAAAGGAAAATAGTTCCCCTTTTAAAAGACAAACCTCTCCACGTTCCTCTCCCCCTCTGACTTGCTTGGCCACAGCTCAAGCCAAGCCAGTGTACCAGAACGTGGCCCTAGATGATCACAAGGCCCAGTCCGTCCTTGCTTCTCCGATCATCCAGCCTTGGATAGTTGCTAGCGAAGTCTCCCTCGGAGCCCCAATCTTCCTCGATTGTCCCCTTCAGAATTCGCTCAGCCAACAGCCCAATGGTCAGCTACTGGTTCCAGCTCCCTCAGGATTCAGCTCTTTTCCTTTCAGCTCTTGTCCCAGCATGAAGACATAGTCTGCTGTACTCTGAGTTCATTTATACACACACCCCTGATCCTGATTGGCTATTACCGCAATAAAATGCTGCTGGAGCCTCCTAACAGAGGTTGCTGTCCCTCCAGCCTGATTGGTGGGAACTCCTTCTCTAGCCCCTCCAGCACTCAGATCCCCGGACAGCTTTTCCCTCCAAAACCTTACTCCAGCCAATCACTGCAACAGGGCCCGCACAGGATTTCCCGCTCTTTTTGCAGCCCAAATCCCAGAGTTTGCAACAAACTTTGCAACAAGGCTGGCTATTGCAGCTTTGCAAGAAGCCTGCAAAGCCCAAAAGCAAAACAGTTTGCAGCCTGCACCCAGAAACCGTCACATTCTTCATCTGTCTATCTTGTTTAAAAAATATATTTTTATTTCCCCAGAGTTAGGGGTGCACCGATCCCAATGCTCTCAATGGCCAGTTGCCACTGGCTGTAATCAGACATAACAACAGCAACAAAAATGTCTGAGGCAGTTCACACACCAGTCTGCCCCTCACCAATAAACATTCTGTGCTAGAGAGGCTGGGTTTCAGAAAGTATGAGTATCACATACTAGGGGTGTGCATGAATGCAATTTTCGACATTCAATTCAAATTGGATATTCAAATGTCCGAATTCATACAAATAGAGAAAAAACGAATGTATTACAATTTGAACCAGTGCAAATACATTCATATCTATTCGTACAAATATTTGATATGTATTTGATGATATGAATGTCAACATTTGTATGTATCCTCACACATCTGTATGCATCCATACACATCCCGTTTTCATCCCGTACACATCCCGTTTTCATCTCATGTGCATCCTGTTGTAGGCAGCCTTTAGAAATATGTGACACAAGCTTTGAATATTTCTGCACTTACCCTAGATCTGGATTAGAAGATAGCACAGTCTCTGGAGCTTCTTTTTGTCTGCAATCTGCTAGTATACTCCATCTTCTTCACCATATAAAGCATAAATCAGATCAAAAGGCTTGTCTGGATTACTGGTGGACCTAAATAAGTCCACTGTTGTACTTGCAAGGAGTAATCTAGGATGTTTCCACACTTACCGCTTGAAATCCAGATTAAGGAAATCCAGATTTCTGAAATTCGTCCCTGGAAGATCTGTCTGAAATAGGGATGGATCCAAATGAGGCCTAATGCATCCGCACTCACGTGGGAAGCACAGATAGTGAGGAATGCATCATGTGTTTGCTGTATGGACGCTGGAGCACCAATATCCAAAGGATCAGGCCTCTCTGTGGCCCTGCCTCCCAAGGTTCCGTGTGATTGTAGCACTCAGCTGTCAATCACTGCTCATTTCTACCGTGCCTGGGCATGTCAGAGACACACTGCCCACCAATCAGCGGCATGCCTGAGATCCCGTGGCTGCCTGGCTACTCTCAACATGGGGACTTCCAGTCACACCCACATGTGTTCCCTGTCCTGTCCCTGTGTGGAAGCATCATCCTTTGGTCCAGAATTTGCAAGTAAGAATGGTTTGAAGATCTAATTTTTCAGGTCTTCCTGAAAATCGGATTTGGCGGCCTCTAGACCCCGTTAGAGATGGATCTCACACAAGGCCTCTTGGGATAGCCTGTTTTCAGATGGCTCAAGCAGAATACGCATGGGTTATCCTCATCCTGCTATTCCAAGAACGACCACTAAGGAGTGCAGCCTCGAATGTATAAATAGAACTGCACCTGCTGCCCCATCTTGACTTTGTCTCAGTCACTTCATCCAGACGAACCACTGAGAACCTGTCTCATCTGTCAAGATGCCTAAGGCTAAATCGAAAAAGAACAGGACTCTGTTAGGTACGGAATTGGGGGCTTTTTGGTTTTATAGTTCTTTATTGAGGTAATGCAAAAACAAATACAAATTGAGATTTAAAAAAAAAACTAGATAATTTTAAGCTAATGTGAACATGATTTTAGCTTTTTTTAAAAAAATAAGTTTGTTCAAAAGCCCACACTTCTATTGTGGTTGACAGGAATGAAACACCTTCATGCTTAATTATCAAGTGGCATAAATTCAAATGCCATTTGTAATTTTTAACAGTAAGTTACCAGCAAGAGTCATTCTGCTAGCACCAACGCTGTCGAACATTGGAAGGAGAATTTTCACAAGTTAATGGCCTGCCCTTTTCTGACAGCACACCAGACTTTTCACACTATTAAGTAACACTTTGCTTCACTCAGCCACTGAACTGTTGACAAGAGCACTTTAGCGATTCTGAACAGCAGAAAACATCAAGTAAATCAAAAGCAAGTTTGGCAGGAGACAGACAAATAAGAAGATGGAAGCAATTCAGAGGCAAAAAAATATGTTCCAAAATTAGTACTACTCTCTCACCTCCAAAACATACTTTCAGCAAGCAGTAGCAAAGCCTCCAGTTTCTTATGCCAAATGTTTTCTAAGTTTGAGATTTGCTTAATAAGTACACATTTTTCACAACAAAAGAAATAAGCAAAAATAATAACTTCACTCATGACTTGTGTGCTTCAATGCCTTTCAGCACCCTTTGGTTCTGTGTGTATTGTTTATTCTCAAAACACAAACACACATCTTTCCTTTCCTCTTCATTTGCTTTAACCTTATTAACTCCCTTTTGCAATTTAATTTCATTTAATACACTGACTTCTATGCTTTTGTTTATCATTGATGTATTTTATTTACTGAATTGACAAAATCACGTACAGTAGTTTGCCTCAGCCAATAGGATTAAATGACACTATGATAGGAAAAAGTAAGGTGGACATTCTACAGAGAACACAATATGTATTTACAGTTAGCACATAAATCTGTCCGATAAATGGATCCCTGACATTAGTAGAAAGTGTCAAGAAATTGGGTATTTAGCTTTCATTCAAATACCTTTTAAATAGAGGCATTTTAAGGTGGCAGGGTGAAACACAGGACATGATCAGATGTCCCGTGACCTGTGGTTAAAATGAGCTTTCAAGCCTGTTGTCTGTACTCCATCCTGGAGATGCAGAGAGGCAAAAGAGAGGAGAGCGAATGATTTTGCATTCTCTGAGCTTTTCAACAGCACTCTTTCCTACAAATGCCAGTTTGGGCATTCATCTGCTGTACTGCAATTCTTTAGAGTATGATAAAAACTTTTTTAAAAAAAAAAACTTTTTAAAAAAATAGCAAAAGAAATAAAGAAATAAAATACATTCAAACATTAAGAAAATAAAAAAGAAGTAAAACAGAAAAAAACAAATGAAAATATTGTTGACTTCCTATCCCCTCATTATATGTAACTTGATATTCATACATCTCTCTTTTTATTACAATAACTTTATTTCTTTTGTTGAATCCAATTTATACTAATCATCAATAAAATCATTTTGATCCTTGCCCAAAAAGTCATTAAGGGGTCCACAGTTTTTTTTTAACTTTTCTTTTTCTTCTTTTTTCAGTCCCTTGCATGATGGGTTAAAACTTTTTTTTAAAAAAAATTCCATTTTCATCCTCTTCCATTTTTGTTGCAGTTTCAGAGCATCTCTAATTATCACTTTCTTATGAGTAGTAGCATTTCTGTCCCCCATCTCTTCCACTTCTCCTTCAAGACTGGTCAGAACGCCAATTGCTATCCCTACAGAATGTCAAAGTCTTTGTTTTGCCTCATTGCATGAGTCATGGCACCTGCGTCTGGACACAGGCTCGTGGTGTCTGGGCACAGGATGGTGGCATTTGGAAATAGAAAGCTGGTGTCCTGACATGCACCTGTGCATTGGGTAAGCTTGTGAACATGTGGGGGGAGGGATGGTGTGTACTAGAATTCACCAATGCAAATGCCTAGTACACATATGGGGAACTTTGACCTTTGCCATCCAAGGATGGATGGTTTGGATCACAGCCCAAGGATGAATTTCCCCCAGTTCGGGTAGTTTAACACAAGGCTATCAATAGTGATCCTGGCTTTCTTCTGCATAACTTATTTGGCTACAAACCATAAAGTGTTGCTGTGATGGCACAAATTCTGAAAAATGACACATAACGAAAAAGAAAGTCACTATTTTAAACATATAGATTACGCTTTTAATCTTACAGAAGAGACATTAAGATATCAGTATCTTGCTTTCAGGCTAGAGGGACAAGCAGGATGCTTCTAAGGCCATTTGCTGGGATTCGAGAGCAGGAGAAGGTTTGCCCTTGTCTCTGCTTGAGATGCCCATGGGCAATTGGTGGGCCACTAAAGTGTGACAGAATGCTGGACTAGATGGGCTGTTGCCTGATCCAGCAGGGCTCCCCTTATGTATTTTCCTCAGATACGCTTCTACATAGAGTCCGTCCTTTTTTCTTGATTTTTCCCTTCACTTTGGGTCTTGATATAAACACAACATTTTTTTAAAAAAAGGAAATTGAAACATAATACATTGCATGAATAGCTATGTGTGGTCACAGTAAATGAAGTGGGATCATGCAATGTCAGGAACATTAACAGAAAAGGTTCTGCTTTCTACAGCAAAAGAAAGATCTGTTTTAGATATCCTATTGAAGAACCCAGCAGTCTGTTAGCTTATTTTACTTTGGCCAGATTTTGGAAAGCAATAATACATTAAATGAGTATTTCTCATTGTGCATTACTGTACACCATTCACACAGCTTTCACAGACTAACAAAATAATAATAGAATGAGTACAAAAGAAATCAGTCAAATGAAACTGAATTAAGTTCATGAAAAAGGGCAGAAAAGGTATTTGCACGCTGTGAGTCTTATATTTTCTAAGTCTTTTCTGGAAATAACAACAACATTAAAAGAATGTAATGGTGCCAGGGAAATATGGAAGGCTGAAGTTAGACTTTCCTGCCCCAGTGAAGTGATGACTTTAAGGCAGAGCAACATACAGTCGCTGAGAGCTTGAGGAGATATATTTGATGAAGGGAGGGGAGAAAACGATACAGTTTCTCCAGGCTGAGCCCAGAAAAAAATGAAGAGTGACAGTGATCAAGTTTTTTTGAGTCTGTATTATAATGCAAATGTGGGAACAATGGGAACGCATATACTATCCCTTTTCCTCTACGATACGGGTTTTTCATGCGATGTTGGAAGATAGATTATGCAAAATACAATTCCTTCTGTGGTACAATATGATTAAATGTGGCAGGAAGAGTGGATTGAAACTCTGAAGTGACGAATTCAGGGAAACACTGGCCCGTTCTGTGCTTACCTCTAAAACGCACCTGGGGCTCTTGTGTTTCCCTTCAGAGATTCATCGGTTTGCAAGTTAATGTGGATCAGAGAGGTTCCACCCACCACTGGTATGTTCTGTTCACACAGGGCAGAACATAATCAAGACTAAGGGATTACTGGTCTGGATTAGTGGTTGTCCTTGACACTAAGGGCTATTGGAGTACACTCTCAGTTTAGTTCAGAACACAGAGATATCCATAGGACACACCATGGGATTGACTTCAGCAGTGCACCAAATAGGTTTGCCACTGTGGGGGCTGATCCAGATCCATGTTGTCATGCCGATGGCATTGGTCCAATCACAGCCTGGGCAGGGCAGCCCAGGCAAGCAAGAAAAGTCCATTGTCCACTGTGTTCTTACTAGCCACCACTGTGATTAACACCAAACCTAGTCTGAACCTGCTATATTAGGATTCAAACTTTCTTCTCCTCTTAGGCAGAAAAATGGGATTTGGGCTTTGCCATGCATTTCTGACCGCTCCAAAACAATTTTCAGTGCAGTTCAGTAGAAAACAACAAGGCTCATGTTCAAAGAAAAGTTGAAAATAATATTATAATGAAACTGTACTTGTGTGTAGGCTCCAATTAACAACCTTTCACCAAACTTTTAAAATAAGTCACTTAAAGGCTGTGGTCACACCTTCACTTTAAACCTTCTTCAGCCCATCTTCAGGTCTGATTACTCACACCTTGTCATCGCTATCTATTGTGAAAGCTTCCAGAGTTCATGCCTTGCGTCAGGATCATGTAAAAGGTTTAGACAAGGACAATCCAATCTGATTTTAACTAGACATTATGTTATCATTTTATTTGTATTAACATTTGGATTTTTATTATTGCACCTGCATAACTTTTTATGATATGGCCAACCAGACTAATCAGTTAGAAATTTGAAATTGATTTTCTGTCCAGTTTATTTGTGGTCTTTCCATTCAGGAAAATCCAAATGGAGGGTGGAACGTCCACAAGTAAAACTGATAGAAATCAAAAGATGTTAGCAATCAGGCCGAAGATAGACTAAACAAGATTTAAAGTGAAAGTCTGAGCATGACTCAGTTTTCCTTACCAGTTTAGGTGGCAATGATATTATGAGTGGGCATGAGCAAGTCAACAGTATAAAGATAAATGTCATTATTTACTTGAGATTTTTTAAAAATAATTTTGTAATAGAGATTAGACAGAGGGGGACACAGACACATGCATGTGTATCAATGCTAATCTATGTGTAAATTTCAAATTAAAGATGTCTACTTAAGGCCCTTTCTGCACTAACCTACATATCCAGATTGAAGGGCCTCTGGTCTAGATCTTGGGTCTCCTGATCTACAGATTAATCCAGATCAACGAGGCCCTACCCCCCCCCCCATTAGTTTGGTTTTGTCTTCACAAGAAGAAGGAGAAAAAACATCTGCCAGTACTGTCTTTGGGCTGTGCTGGGCATGGCTGCCACACCTCCCCCTTCACCAAGACATAAGAACAAATGTCAAGAGGAGGAGGAGGAGTGCTTGCCCCACTCCCTCCCTCAGAGAGACTGGCTGATACAGCAGAAAGGTTTCAGACGGCCCATGGCTGGCAAGATGATATCAAGTTGTGCTGCACCTCCTCCAGGGAGATAAAAAGAGGGAAGAGACTCTCCCAACTTGGCCTTCCATCTGCCCTGCGCTCTCTTCTATGAAGAAAAATGGACACTTAATCCACCTTTCTGTCTCAACTGTACCATGCCTTCCTCTTGGGAGCTGGAGAGGGAGGGGGGGACATTGGTTATGATATGCTTTTGATTTCTTATTTACTGAGATTGTAAGAGAAGCCTTGCTGGATCAGGACACAGCCCATCTAGTCCAGCATCCTGTCGCACACAGTGGCCCACCAAATGCTCATGGGCATCTCAAGCAGAGACAAGGACAAACCTTCTCCTGCTCTCGAGTCCCAGCAGATGGCCCTAGAAGTGCCCCATTTCCTCCCCCCCCCCTCAGCCTGAAAGATGCACCTAGGCATTCGTTCTAGTAGCCATTGATACATCTGTCATCCATAAATTTGTCTAACCCTACCTTAAAGCCATCCAGACTGGTAGCTGTCACCACCTCTTCTGGCAGCACATTCCATAGGCCGATGACCCTCTGTGTGAAGAAATACTTCCCCCTGTCAGACCTTACGCTCCTACCCATCAGCTTCATAGAGTGCCCCCTGGTTCTAGTGTTGTGCGATAGAGAAAAGAAATTTTCTCTATCCACCTTTTCTATGCCGTGCATAATTTTATATACTTCAATCAGGTTTTTTACTTATATTGATTTGTTGCATTCCTTGATGTGATGATTATTTATTGAGATTGATTTTTATTTACTTGTATTGATTTGTTGTATTCCTTGTATTTCTTTTTTCTGTTTGCTGTAAACCGCCTTGAGCAAAATTTTGTTTTTTGGAAAGGCGGTATACAAATAAAAATGGAAATGGAATGGAATAATCCGGATCTGTTCAAGACCTGACAGATCAGGGCCACAATCAGATGGCACACCTCCATGATCCAGAATTACTGGGTGCTGCCATAGCATACCACTAAATGTCACCTTCCCCCCACCCAAGCCCCAAGGCAAGGAACTTTCACGCCTAGCCAGCAGGGAGTTGTGTGACAATGATCCAGCCCTCACCTCCCTGTGAGTGATGTATCGATGAATGATACGAAAAGATCCCAGCAAAGCGGCTTTCTGTAGCTAGCAGATGGATATTTTGTTGATGCCAATGCTTTTCAAGTGCCCACTAAGATCTTTCGGCACTGCCTCCAGTGTGTCAAGAACCACAGGGACCACCTTACCTGGTTTATGCCAGAGTCACTGTAGTTCTATTTTCAAGTCTTCATATCTGGTAAGTTTTTCTGTTTTTCATCAATCCTGCTGTTGCATGGAATAGCAATGTCAATAATAAATACTCTGTCTTTCTCCATGATTGTAATGACTGGCGTGTTATGTTCCAGAGTTCGATCAACCGCAAGTTGGAAGTCCCACAGTAATTTGGCTCATTTGTTTTCAACCACTTTTTCTGCTTTATGGTCCCACCAGTTCTTCTTCTTCTTCTTCTTCTTCTTCTTCTTCTTCTTCTTCTTCTTCTTCTTCTTCTTCTTCTTCTTCTTCTTCTTCTTCTTCTTCTTCTTCTTCTTCTTCTTCTTCTTCTTCTTCTTCTTCTACCGTTGATCTTATATATATAAGATATTGACTGTATTACTAGTTTGCCTAGGATGCTCCCAGAAACTGAGGAATTTATATTTGCAATGCAATATCAGATAAGCATCTTAAAGCACCAAAAGTATACAGTATATGAAAAGTCCCAGCACTAGATGATGGCTTTCTGTACAGATCCTTATTCCAGATTATGTCCTAGGGAGGCCTGTCATAGTCTGTAACAGCATGTAGGCAGTAGATCTCCATTCCAGGATGTAATCCGGAATAAGGCTCTGTGCAGAAAGGGTCAAATGCATGTTGCAACAGAAATCCTTTTATAACTAGTTGCCCTACTCCATTATTTTGTGAAGGCATTAGAAGGCATGATTAGATCGAGACAAAATCCATTAAGTTTTAGCTCAGAATATCAACTTGGTAATCAAGGGTTTACCACATTATAAATATCAGCCAGAGCACTGATTGCAAGTTACATTGGAATCACATATTCAGATAAAACAGGGCAGATATAACATTTATAATCAGCCAATTTAATTGATATAGCATTATCCCTCCCCCACTCTCTTTAGTATGATAGGCAAGAGGAAGTAAAATAAACTAGCAAAGGAATTAAAGGAGCAGATGAAGCTGAAATCAACTGCAATGATCCCTATTGTATTCTTGATAGCAGGAGTAGTATCTAAAGCATTTGAAAGCACCTTAAGGTCCTGAATATTAATCTAAAGAAATCTGTGCATCATGGAAGCAGAAAGCAAATTCTCTTGCCTAAACAGACAATTACAAGAGTATTCCTGAACCAAACATGCACAATAGCAATCAAGAGTATATCCAGTATTCCCAGCCCAGGTGGACTTACATTTCTTGTGGCAAACTTACCACAGGTCCATGAGGTCATGAAGAGTCAGACACAACTTAGCAGATGAACCATTGCAAAAGCAAAGCAGCTACAGTTTAGTGGAACAATGAAGACTAACAGAAAGGAGCAGTTGAAAAAACAAAGGAATAAGTGGAAAAAACTGAAGTTCATTAACTTATTTCCATAGTGCCCATGAGAATGTTGGTAGCTCAAAAATGTAGCAATGGCTTAAAACACACACACTCCACAGGACAGAAGGCTTCATATCTGCAGCACAGGAGGAAATCATTTGCACAACTGCCATTATGACAAAGATTCAAAATTGCATAATGACAGCAAATGCTTCTTGGGCAAAGAAGCTGAAGAAACAGTGGGACACATAATCAGTAGCTGCAAGAAGCTAGCACAAATTGACTGTAAAGTAAGGTATGATGAAGTGGCAACGATGATCCATTGGTACATCAGTAAGTATAATTTACCAGCAAGCAAAACCTGTTGGAACTACAAGATTTTAAAAAGTAATAGAAAGCAAGCAGACCAAAGTACTGTTGGTTTTTGGACTAAGGACCAATAAGCATCTTGTACATGGTATGACTGGAATAATTATGGTTCAGAAGAGCCATGTATAGATTATCAGTTTGGAAATAGTATCATTGAGGAAAATCAGCTAGAAAAATTGATGTCATACAAATTCCTGGATATTGGAATCAAGCATCTACTGCAAAGGAAGATTTCAGCTGAGGCAATAGTAACTGGTTTGCTTCCAAAAGATCAGAGGCCTTTTCGCACAAGGGGCTTTCAAATGCAAGGGGAGCACATTGGGACTCAGCATTAATTCTTGCGGGCGGCAGGATCCATTCCAGGCTGCCCGCAAGCGTCCCAACGTGCCCTCCATGCGTCTGAGTTTCAGAGCACTAAAAAATGCTCTGAAACCGTCTCCGCATTTTCGGCGCGTTCTGAACTGTCTCAGAGAGAAAGCATTCACATGCTCTCTCTCTGTGACAGCTTGGCCCCTCCCCTGGGCTGCTCCCATTGGCTCCTATGGACCCAGTGGGGGCAGCCCGGGTACCTTCTTTCCCTGAGTTCCTGCTCGCTCCTGAACCCCAGATCAGGCTCCAGGGGCGGGCAGGAACTTACACCCCTTACAGCAGCTGCTACACTGTAGCAATCCACCCAGTTCACACCTGATAACAATGGTGCAATTTTGCACAATTCTGAAAGTTCTGACCTTTAGAAAGGGAAAGAAAGGAAAGCAGCTGCAGGTTCTGGGAGATGTGTGAATATTTTTAAGGCTTTGGTGGTGAGCAAGCAAAGGGGGCTTGAGCTGCCGCTTCTGCTGTGTGCCCTGGGCAATGGGGAGAGGATGGGATAGAATCGCTGGCTGCCTGGTGCCGTTTTTCCTCATCCAGGCAAGCAGCAGCCACCCAGCTAGGTTCCCTGAAGGGGTCCCTTATGCCAGGAGGAAGAGGGCAGGGCAGCCCCGAAAAGCAGGTTTTTTTGAAAGTAGCCACTTGAGTCCCCCCTTGAGTTACGTACGCCACGTACGATCCTCAGAAACCAGATCGAACGCGATTAAGTTGAAATAATGGGATCAGGCAAATTAGCGTTTGCATCCGCTTCTATTATTTCGGTTTAGGGAAACCATATTAGGCTTGCAATGGAAATGCAGCCTCAGTCTGGCAAGATCATTGTTGAAAGCTGCCTTCAAACAAGGGCCTATGTACCTTTATATTTAGTTAAACTTCCATAATCTGATATAACTCTTTCCTGATATTTTAAAAATAGGATACTTCTTCTTCAGAAGCACAATGGTACAATATCCTGAGGGTAAACCTGTACTTAGCACTGAATTATCAGGAGGACTTAAGGGCCAAGGTCACTGTCCACATTTTCCACTCCGATTTTATTCAAAAGGCATTATTTTTTATACTACCAACAAAGAAAATAAAATCTTCAGGGAACTGTGGCGAGAAGAAACTGGTTTTTAATTGGAACATTAAGGCGTAAAGCATTCATGTTGGGAAATGTAGAGTTAAAATTCAAGAAATCAAGCTGCAGAAGGCTAAAAGATCATATAAATAATCAGAAAACCAAATGAACTTAATGAATAAAGATTTGACACCTACTAATAATACAGCCTATATGCACAACTTGAATGCCTCAAGAACATTTTTAGAGTCAAGTCACAGCAAGACAGATGCCAAAGAATAGGAAAATGAGATGGGACGTAGGTGGGTAATAAGAGACAGAAATGACAGAACAGCCCAAGGATAAAAAGATAGTGGTTTAGCTGTCACTCAACATTTCCTGTGAGATATTAACGAACTCAGAGTGTTGATCACTTTCTAAGCGGTTTCGGTTTTCCCCCTTTGCCTCAATTAAAATGCCCTGAAAAGAACTGATTCAGTTAAACTATTGTCAGGCAGGGGAACAAAAGTTGCTCACTTGCTGATGTGAAATTTTCAATTACAGGAAAGTAGATTCAAAGTAAATGCTAGGAGGAGGGGAAGAAAATGTTTTACTTTTAGCAACTTCATAACATTGATCTAAACTGGCCCAGGAGCATCTTTCCTCCCTCCCTCCCTCCCTCCCTTCCTTCCAGTTTGGTCTAGTGGTTAAGGAGCCACACTTATATCTGGGAATACCGGGTTTGATTCCGCTCTCCTCCATGAAAACCAGCTGGGTGACCTTGGGCTCGTCACAGTTCTCACAGCCCCACCTACTTCACAGGATGCTCTGTTGTGGGGAGAAGAACAGAAGCTTTGGTAGCCACTTTGAATATCCTTAAAAAGGTGAGAAAAGCAGAGTAGAAAAGCCAACTTCTTGTTGTTGTTCCTCCCTCCCTCCCTCCCTTCCCTCTCCTTCCTTCCTTCCTTCCTTTGAATTCTAATTTAATTTATAAGCTCAGACCCATGAAGATTTAAGTTCATATTTATTTATCTACCCTCTGTCCATTCTCACATCTCAAATAGCAAGCAAGCATCCATTTTTCACTATTCCCATGTAGTATTCATATGAACATTATGTTTAATCATGCATGGCATGCACTCTGTAATATAACTAAAATAAATAGGCTAATTTTTCCATTGACCTAACTACTCTTGTAAAAAAAAAAATTGTGTCACCTATCCCTTAGCACCATGTTCTTTTTTATAAAATGAATTTAGTAGTCACTTATTTAGTGTACATTTAAATGTGTTGTTCATTTATATGATCCTCCTGCTTAATGGATGAGAGAAAATGGAGCCCCTAATAGATGCTGCTTCCTGACTTCTTTAGTATTCACAAACTTTAGGATTTGTGCATTGTTCTGGTGGAATGTAACTGAAGCAACTACTGAAGGATGGCTGCAGTTGAAATGCCAGTGCTTAAGAAGCTCTATTTGGTGAAAAGAAGGAAGGAAGGAAGGAAGGAAGGAAGGAAGGAAGGAAGGAAGGAAGCCATGATAGTACAAATGGTGAATTCCACTCTGAAATATATGATTATAATTTGTGTTATTGGAAACACAAAGAAGGACCAGAACTATCTGGGATTCTTGGGCCAGACTTACTCAATTTTGAGTAAAAAGTCAAGACTATGTAGGAAGACACCCTAGGAAGAATAGTAGGTATGTACACATCTTAGTATTTGTGAAAACATTATCAGAGCAAGCAACTTTGAGCTATTGAAGCTTTCCAACTAGCAGCTTCCAGTTTTATTATTATTATCCTCAAAGGACTCACATAATAAACACAAAGGAAAATATGTATTCTGAATATTGTTTAATTTTCTGAGAGTGAAAGTTAAATTTTTATGCAAGATTTCAATGAAAACTTATTTATTAGTATCATTATTATTTTACCATAGTTAGTGCTATTCACATTTGCATAAACCAGCCCAATGGTTTCACACTATCAATGGCTTGCATTTTTCATTTCATTTAACAATTTCATATATTGTTTTCAGGACAGTTTTGTGAATTAGCACTAGGATATTTGCATTCTGCCATAAATTACAGTCTGCATTGTTAAATGGAGCAAATCAAGCCAAGTAGTTTTTAAACCAGTCATTTCAGTGTTTTTGTTAATCATTTCATTATAAGTCTTTCATTCTACTGGCTGAATGTTTTCTGCTGAGTTTTATGAGGCCACTGATCAATAATGCTTGGTCTGAAATGTTTGTAAAGATTGTTTTGCCTTCAAGAATTAATAAAGGTCATTCCCCCACCCCCCAAAATTACTTCTATGACATTGTTACAGAATAATTAATTGATGTGAAACGTTTCCTAAAGGCAACACTTCTTGTAGAGTAAAAATGTATTTCTTTCCTAGGCAGTTTTTAAAAGAAAAAAGGAAGGAAAGGCCATGTTTTCAATTAAGAAAAAAGCCAAGGGGTCAGTAATAATTGACTTCATCTGTTTTCATTTGCAAAATATAGGCTAGAAATGCCCTCTCTTCTTTAGTAAAAAGAGACTAAGAGAAAAGATGCT
The DNA here is from genome assembly GCA_023333525.1 of Aspidoscelis tigris stejnegeri. Taxonomy (NCBI): domain Eukaryota; kingdom Metazoa; phylum Chordata; class Lepidosauria; order Squamata; family Teiidae; genus Aspidoscelis; species Aspidoscelis tigris. The sequence goes on along the minus strand of JALMGA010000006.1, from coordinate 11,386,153 downwards.
ACAAAATTAAGATAGATTGTAGTCCTACATCACTAGAAATCTACAAATCGATCAAAGTCTGTCTGCCTTTGATTTTTGCTAATTCATTCTGTATTGTAAAAAGTACTTATAGGTCCTAGTTTTGTTCTTTGATTTCCATCAAGTTCTACAGAAACAAAGGATTAGAATTCTGGATAGAAATCTGAAACCTTTCTATGCTGGGTAGTATATTGGACAATGGAGGACACCTTGCTTTCCACAAACTGGTGCAGAATAGCAAAGGTCTTACCTCCTTTTGAAATGCTCAGTCTGGACTGGACAAAGCTATGAAAAGTATGATGTCAAGAAATTCCATCAGGACATCTGATGGCTGCCACCACTGTTCCAGGATGGTCTAAGTCCAGCCCAGGAGGCAGTGTACCATTATCTGTGCAGTGCACAAGCCCCATAAATGTGCCAATGATTTCATCATATGTGCAATCTCTGTCCATGTGCCTGCCTTTTGCCACTTTTCTCAGGGCATGGAAGAAGGATTTAGAGATAGATCCATTTCATTTTACGGCCCTGTCCCCAAGCAATTTAAAGTCTGCTAAAACTCTTATTTTGCCTCTGAGCGCCCCCATGCCAGGGTTTTTAACGAACTTCCAGAGCTACAAAACGAGGAAAACGCGCAACAACAACAAAAAAAGTGCCCTTTAAATAAGACTTTCAGAGCTCTTTTTGGAAGTTGTGGGTTTTCCTTGCAACATTTACCTTGGGGACGCTCTATGGCAAAAGGGGTGGGGATTGGTGCCTGCACACACAGCAATAACACAAGCAGCTTCCCTTTCTAAAGCTCAGAACTAAAGAGCCAGAATCACGCAGAATTGCAACATTGTTGCAATTGCTATGAGGTGTGGAATGGGTGGATTATTGCTAAGGGTGGATTTTGACAGCAATAACAGGGAAAATGGTGAGTGAATGAGCGATCGTGCACTGGACAGGCTGGATTTTGACAGCGATAACAGGGGGAAGTGGTGAGAGTGAATGTTTGCCGGCACGAGAAGCCATTTCAGGGGGTGGAAGATCTGGGAGACCAACAGAGAACCGATGGCTATTTTTCCTTCGGACTTGTCAGGGATTGTCTTCCTGGTTGTGGTCGTGCCGAGCGCAGTCCCTCCCCATTCCCGCTGGCACCCTATCAACAAGAGCGGGGGAGGGGGGAGAAAAAGATGCGCACAAAGAAAACACGGCTCCCATGGGGACGGAAGTTACATTAAAAACACACATTTTGCTGAGCCTCATGTGGACGCTTATTCCTTATTTGCATGGCACTTTTAAAGTCCACTTCAATAGAGGGACAGTAGAGAGGCAAATAAGTATTTTGGGGATGCAGCCTACATGTGAATATATGAGGGAAACAGTGGCACAGCTCCCACACAGGAACATAATCCGATAAGACACATCTGGTTAATTCCAGACAAACAAAGTAGTAAAATCCTATCAACATTATGCTGATCTTGCCAATCAGTACAATGGCAGTCCCAATACTATTCTGGGAAAATCAGAGGATCATCAAGGCTACATCCAGACTCTAGTCCCGGGAGTGTTTTATTCTGGAATATAAACAAAATAATGGAACAAGTAAATGACATCTGGATTCAACTCAAGACCTATATCAACAACACTGATGACTATGGACATTTTTGGCAAATTATGATTTACTCAATATTTGTATGAGAAATATGGGTGATAAACTAAAAACATTTCAAAGGCTATTTTGGAACATATAAGCACAAATGAGACAATCATCTTCTTTTGTTTTACTGTGCATAATGTTAACACTTAACTCTAATAGTTGCTAATGCTGAATACAGTTTTGGTAACCTGAAGTTAATTTAAAAATATCTATGGTTCACAATTACCTAATAGAGATGGTTCAGCAGTTTTGCAGTAATTTTTACAGAGCTGGAGGCCTTTCTGCCCTTAGCTGCACTAGATCCATTTCAGTAAATCCTCTGAATAACAGGTCTGGATTGTGTAGAAGAAGAATAGTTGGATTTTCTACTCCGCTTTTATCACCCATTTAAGGGGACTCAAAGCGGCTGACAAAGCTTTCTGTTCTTCTCCTCACAAGAGAATACATTGTGAGGTGGGTGGGGCTGTGAGAGCTCAGAAGAGAGCTGTGACTAGCCCAAGGTTGCCCAGCTGGCTTCAGGGGGAGGGTGGAATTGAACCCAGTATTCCCAGATAAGTCTTCAGCTCCATAACCACTAGACCAAACTGGCTCACATATTTAAAACAGACAAACAAATAAAAACCAGCGTTCATTATATGCTCCAACACAACTGGAACAGAAATACAACTGAGTGTCCCTTCAAGGAGGAAGGGGGAGACAGTGATTTGGAAAGGTGCAGTATTTTATTTTATTTGCACTAAGCCATACAGAAATGTACAGTCGGGACCCCAAATCCACTGGGGATACATTCCAGCTCCTATCATGGTTACCTGAAATCCTGGAAAATCACAAACAGGCCTCTTGGTTCTGGGCTCATGCAACCCCAGAACCGACAGTGCTTTTCTGGCCTCCGGAGAGTGTAATAATAGGTGTGCAATTTATTTTATTTATTTTATTTATTTATATTTATATTTATATCCCGCCCCATACCCGAGGGTCTCTGGGCGGCTTACAACATTTAAGAACAAGCACATTAAAATTGTAACACACTATAATAAAACCAACGTAAGGTTTAAAATCCAACATGATAATAAGAATAAGAATAAAAACGATATAAAAACAGTTTAAAACAGTAGTCTTTGGAAGGAGGGAAGAATAAAGAGCATTAGCCAAAGGCCTGAGTGAAGAGGTGCGTCTTTACCGCCTTCCTGAACGTAGACAAAGAAGGGGCCTGACGCACCTCCAAGGGGAGACCATTCCACAGCCTGGGGGCCACCACTGAGAAGGCCCTCTCCTGGGTGCCCACCCGCCTAACCGCTGAAGGCGGTGGGATAACCAGGAGGGCCTCTCCTGCAGATCTTAAGGCACGGGCAGGTCGATATGGGAGAAGGCGCTCCTTTAGATATCTGGGGCCCAAGTCAATGCAATGCCACCGAACACCTCCCACATGTCTCTTACATTGTGGGATGGGCTCTGGTGGCCTCATGTGCCTATTCCAATGCTCTATGGAGGCCAAAATAGGTCTTCCGGTTCTGGGTGTTTTTTCCTTATGGCACCTGCCGGGGGTGGGGATGATTTGTGGCTACCGAATCAGTGGACATGGGGGTCCGAGTACACTGCTGACAAAAGCCCACAGATAATGGCAGATTTTCTCATTGTCGAGTTGCCCCTCTTCCTCTTTACACAAGCTGCTACTAACCTGAACCATTCTGATGTTGTTTAGGTGTTTTGCTTCTTTAGCCTCCAGGTTTTGGGGAAACATCATTTTCTAGGAACCAGTCATTGTCCATAGTATTAAGTGCAGTTGACTGCAGGCATATACCAGACAATCACTGGCTGCAAAACCACATGCCATTCCTTGGGTGTGTCTTGCATCAGCACATTGAGCAAAAATGCATACCCCTACAGCCTGCACATCACCAGATCTGACACATGCCTGCAATCACTTTATAACTATGAGCCGTCACTGCTAGAAACCTAGAGTGTTATATATGTTGTTAAAACATTTGAAAATTGTCTAAAACCTTTGAATAAAACATTTTTCAGTTGTTAGCATTAGCAGAAACCTGGCCTGGCACAAGCGCAGCAGGCTGATCTACAGGGTAGCTCCGAGACAAGGGGTGCTTCCGCACTTACCGTGGTAAATCTGGATCTACCTCATCCGGATTTAGTAAATCTGGTTTCCAGTAGATTCGGATTTACTAAATCCGGATGCAGGGTAGATCTGGATTTACAAAGGTAGATCCGTATCTAATAGATACAGATCTACGAACTCCCCGTTCTTCCGCACACGCAGCGGAAGGATGACTTAGATCCAGATTTGAGGTGGGTGCTGGGCGGATGCACAGCACCCGCCTCACATCTGTGCTCCGGAGGCCCTCCCCCGGCCCGCCATGTTTGGCTCTGCCAGAGCCAAGCATGGTGAGCCGCGGAACTCTGCTCTCGTGACTTGCTTTTGCCCCAGAATTGGTGGATCGCCACTTCTGGAGCCAGGGGGAGCTTCTCTGAACCCCACCCTAGCCCACCCGGGGGAGAGTGTGAGCGATCCCTTCCTTACCTCTTCATAGTCGCCCCGATTCTGGCTGCGGGGTCCCAGGAGGCTGTGCGCCTGTGTGCTGAATGCCTCCTGACTGGCCAGGGCAGCTTCTGGCAGCACCTGCCATCAGGAGGCTCTCTGCACAGGCGGGCTGCCCTGGCTACATGTGTGCTCAATGGGTGTTGCTGTGCGGACGCTGATCAGCCAAAGTGTCCTAAAAGGGTGCCACTGTGCGGATGCGGGTTTCCGCATGTGTCCTTAATGGGTATTTAAGGGCATGTGCGGAAGCACCCAAGGAGTCAAGTTGGCAGTTCATCTGGAAGGACGTTTATTGCTTGGTTACAGCATAGGTATAAAAATAAAATATATAATAAAAATACTTAATGGTTAAATGCATGGATATATGAATAAATGCATGATAAGTAATTATAAGACAAGTGAGAGAAAGAAAGAATGGAAGAAGAATGAGAATATAGGTGTGAGTGGAAGAATATGGTTCACAGCACACATGGTCAGATGTCTTCTCATGTCCTATCATGCTGCAGATATTATGAATTCAGACTTAGGCCTCTGGTATGCAATTAGAACAGCTCTGGTACAACTCTGGTAAAGGATATCTGTACCAGAGCTCTCCTAATGGCACACCAGAGGTCTAAGTGTGAATAGGCCCCAGGAGTCAGGCTGACCTTACTCTCAGGAGCTGTGTGTTCCCATAACAAAACTGGACTTGAGCAGCCATAATAAGGAAAACAATAACAGGATCTGTTGACAAACTGTTTCAACAGATTCGGCCTTGACATCTCACAGTGTAGATGTCTGACTGTTAGTACTTCTTTTTTGAATTAGGTAGCAGAGCCCAATGATAATGGGAGTAGTGAAGGAAAAAGAATAAAAGCTTTGGCCCAAGTGAGAGGTCATGGGAAAATTAGCTGAGATCCCTCATTTAGGTCCTTCCTTCCTTCTTTTCTTCCTTCCTTCCTTTCTTCCTTCCTTGGGTTAGCCAACATCTCCATAGCAACTGTTGGTCTTTCTCCTTTTGTCCAGGGTGAGAAGCTCCTCTGTGCTTCCTTGTTCTGGAGAACAGACAGCAATATTGCTTGTAAGCCATTCTTGGACCAAAGTCTGTCCTTACGTCTTTCCTTTGTAGATGCTCATGTGAAATAAAAAATAAAAGAGTAAATTCTTCCTTTTTGTTCCTACATATGTGAAAAAGGTACAACCAGCCTTAATATAGCTTGTTATGTTTAGTTCCATAAACCTGAAGAACTATGTGTTCCCAGTTTTTATCAATAAATTCATTACTCTGTTGTAGTTAATGAGAGCTTACCCCTTGAGTTTAATGGAATCAGGCTTTCACTTTAAAATGCTTTATCTGAGATGTACATCAGAAAGCAGGCATTAGCCACTGTCAATATTACATATAAACCCATTTTGTGTATATTATCAGTGTAATTGGATAAGCAAAAATAGTATCTTGTTCAATGAGCCTTGAAAGGAATTGTGTGTGCAGTTTTTTAAAAGCAAATTATTGTAGCTAATGCATGTTCCAATATATGTTGTCAGCCTTCCCGGAGAGTATGTATACACATATACATTTAAAATAAGAGAGTATATACAGTATTGCCATTAAAACTATTTCATAATTATGGCACATTATGTGTATACAACAGAATCCTGCTCAACTAGTTCTTGTCAAAATTAATTCTTAGCAAACAAGGGAGTTTTGAAGTGTTTGCTGTTGAGCCAAACAAACCTGATGTTTGAATGAAGTGTTCATTCAAAAAGAATGCATGTGAATGCCTGATGAGCTCTCAAAGAAGTTTGAAGGTCCAGTGCCTTTTTAAAAAGATATAACAGTCTGTTGCTCTGCTTAAAAAAAAAAAAAAAGGTGGACTAGTTGCAAAAATGCAGTCTGGAATGTGATGAGTAGCAGTAGCTGCTATACAATCCCTCTGTGAGTTTATATCTTAAAGGGGATTGCTTGCAGTCAGGATGGGCTTATTCTTCACCAAATTTGTCAGACAGGACATTGAACTGATTAAATAAAAATAGAATTCCTCTGAACCCAAGCAAGAGAAAACAACAATACATTTTCACTGGTGAGGAGGAACTATCAGTGTCATGTCTGGAGGGGCAACAGCAGCAAGCGCATGTGCGCAGAGACAGAGAGAGTAAGAACCCAATTCAATTTCCAGAGATCTTGAGGATATAGTGTATGTGTAGTCAAACAGGCCAAGAGTCAGGTTACAGAGACCTGTAAGTTGGGAAGACAGTTGGGAGTCAGGAATCAGAGTTCACACAAGACAGAGGTTGCCAAGAAGATTCTTTGTTTCCAATGAGTGGATTGGGCATTCCTTAAGGAGGACTCGGAGAGTCATGCCTGGACAGCACAGCTGTTTTGCATGGAGGCACGCTGAGGGTGCAGCTGTTCTTGTCTAAGTCTGAGTCTGAGCCCTCCACTTCTGGGGGCACCAAACCCTGGGGCATGCCTCCCTCATTTTGGTTGGCAGGGGGGAGGGCTTTGTCTGAAGAGTTGGAGAGGACATGAGGCATGACAGTCAGGGCTGTTGGTCTCACAGTCTGGGTGAGCTGTTGTATTTTCTTTGTTTTTCCACTTGCTGGAGTGACTGGAATTCCTCTGAACCCAGATAAGAGCACCAAAGCCATAATTTGTGCTTTCATTTTTCTTTCTGTTCAGGGTGAACAAACTGGAAATACGTGTGGCAACCCAGCCTAACCCTTCCTTCCCTGTCCTCCGCAGAGGAACACGAGTTGGAAGCGAGCTGCTAAGTGCCCCAGTCAACTGCCAGTTCCCTAAGGGCTTTATCCTAAAAGTTCCCTTACTACTGTGCTGCTTTATATGCCTAATGTAAAGGCTCCCTTAAAGCAGCAGACTGACTCCCGTGTAAAGCAAAACACTTGAAGTTTATTGTGACAGAAAAATAAAATAAAGAAGCAAGCCTGAAGTTTAGCTTTAAGGTCTTTTGGTTGCTTGAAAAGAGAAATGTTGCTTTGTCAATTTCCCCCCTTCCCTCAGTCAACTGCTTGAACAGAAGCAAACATGAAAGCCTAATAGTCCACAGCCCCTTTTCTTGGGCCTTTCCCTCTCAGCTGCAAGTGGAGAGTCCAACCTTTAGCACACTCAGCGTCTGTAGCAGTTCCTTCCTTCCTGCACAACCTCGCCTTCCCTCTGGCACCAAGAGAAGAGGCACACATAGTGCCTCCCCAATGAAACACGTGCGAGAGAGAAACCCCCTAGCTGCTTCGTCTGCTGCTTTTATAGTCCACAATCTGGCTCTGATTGGTCCATTTTCGGTGGGCTGGCGTGGCTTCTGATGGTGCTGTGCCCCTCCTGTCAATCATGGAGTTCTGAAAGCCCACCAAGCCACTGCTCTGCTGCCTAGCTTTGGCTTGAACACCACAATATGTTTGTTCTTAATTGCTAATGTAGGCAAGCAGACATATTATTGTTTCAGCTTTTTCTTCTGTGCATAGGAAAACATGGAAACTTCAGGAATAGAAATTAAATTGAAGAAAAATTCAATGGGTCAGATCAATTGCCTAAGGGGTTAATGTGGGCCTCCCTGCCACACTTCAGGACCTCATACCATTTTTTGAGACTCCACCTCACACTTTTTTGGCTCCACCTCACAGGATGGTTTTGTCACTAGAATTTTAAAATTGGACTGTGGTTGCTTGGGGGTTCAAAGTAGATAGAGCCATGGTAACAGGCATAACGTTTGGGTGTTGCTGTAAATTTTAAGGAATTTATTGGGGCAAATCTCTTTACCTGCTCTGAAGGGGGGGAAAAACCTGAAGGTTGCATCTACAGCCTTGGCTGGGAGTTTTCTAGAGGCATCTGCACTAATTTGTGGGTCTCCAACTCAAAACATCTGTGGAACGCTCCTGGGCTTGCTCTCTTGCTCTCTTCCATTTTTATCTGCAATGAACTGCTTGATGTTGCTGGATTTTCAAACTGAATATTGAACAGCTTTGAGATATTTGATTTTAACATGTTCAGCACACGTGGTTTAGTTTGAAATGAACTAAATCAAACCGGGGGGGGGGGAGTTCATGCACTTCTCTAACATACAGTAATCCTGAAGTATATTTATGAATGAAGCCTTATGAAATTGACAAGAGTTTAAGTCAGCATATTATGATGTGCCACCTATTCCAAAATGAACATATTTGGTATTAAGCTACCAAGATTTGGCTGTAGATATTCTCCTTCAACTTGTTCAAGTTAACAAGTTCACATGACAATTTCCAGAACTTTGAATAGGTATGAATGTATAAGGTAGATGAATGCAGGCATGTTTGTGTTTCCTTTTTTCTTTCTTTTCCTCTTTCACTAGAAATTATTTAGGAAGTTCATCCCAGCAATAGTTTTTCACTTGCATTGTATTTTATCAACCTCTAAAATCAAACATCGGGTGTTTTTTCACCACGCTCCTTTAATCTGGATCTAAGAAGATCTGGATCTAAGGAATGGGTACATTCCTTAATCCGGATCTAGTAGATCCAGATTAAGGGAAGTACCCAAAGTGTTGCCATTGGTGGTCTAGCACCCAATAGCAATGGGTGCTAGCCTCCCTGCTGTGGAAACACCGGAGCACCCATTCGGAAATCCGGATCTACCCATGAGGGGTCTGCCTGTCACCCCAGGTGTTTGGGGGGAGAGGCGGTGCAATCTCCAAAGCGGCTTCAAAGTCATTTTGAAGTCACTTTGAAGTCTGTGCAAAAAAGCTCCTTTGAAGTCTGTGCTGATCTTCAGAGTGACCTTCAAAGTCACTTCGAAGTCACTTCGGAGTCACTTGGAAGTTCACTTTGAAGATCAGCACAGACTTCAAAGGAGCTATTTCGCACAAATTTCGAAATGACTTTGAAATGACTTCGAAACTTAGGTTTTGGGGCTCCCCCCATGGATGCCCCTCCCCCTAGCCTCCTCTAGACCCCATTGCATGGAAACATGGCTCTCTTTAATCTAGATTTTCTGGCTGAAGACCCCATTGTAGACCCCATCTTCCCATTTTCTGGGAAGCTCACCAAAACCCAAACCAAAAGAAGAAGACAGCAAATACCTTACACACATAACATTTAGTTTAAAATATACACAGTATATAAAAACAATGAATACAGTCAACCAACAACATTAAATGCATAGTCTATAAAGATTTTTTTTTAAAAAAAACATATACTTAGAAATAAATTTGCATATATTTTATTATACTTCCTTTATATAGTGACACAAGAACATTTTAGGGAAGAAATATCAGTATTGTATGGCATATAAGTCTGATTTGACTGAGGATTTTCAAATACTTTAGTACTGCTGAAATTGAGCCAATAAGGCATTATCTCTGGCTTTCAGCTATTTGAAACTACTGTGATATTCTCATGTTTACAAGTTACCTTTCTGAACTATACTTCTTTCATTTCCACTGTTTCTCTAGTGTCCACAGACTAGTTTTCTACCTGCAATCTTTTTTAAAAATCTCCTTTGCATTTCCCCCCTTGTGTTTCTGTCCCTTCTGTTTTCTTCATTTATTATTTTTATCCTATCCTTTTCTAGTCAAAGGTAGCCCAAAGCTGCTAATAGGAAAATAATCATACAAGGATAAGAAAACACATCTATTGTAAAAAATAATCTCAAACACCATAAATTGAATGTATTATGGTTCAATGATAGATTTTTTTTTCTTTTAAAAAAGTCAGCATTTAAAACAAGTTTAACATAAAAGCAGCTTGGCTCTTTACCCTCAAACTTTCTGTGTACTACAATGAATATTGGAAAGTATGCGTAATACAGTCTTCAGGAAAAGTGATGTTGGGAAAATTTGGAGGAAGCAGGCAACAAAACAGAAAATCTGAATAATGTTTTTTTTTAAAAAAAATGGCAAATATTATTTGTTGAGACTGAAAGTTAATTATAACAAAAATATCTGCTTCATCTTTTTTTTTTTAAGTGCTGCATCCTCCTAACTTTAGAGGTGGTTTTATAACACCACCTATTTGTTCTACAATAAGTAGGAAGGGGTTTTAAGAAGAAACCAGGGGGTGGGGGAGAATCAGCCTGACCTTAAAAATCATACATTTCTGCAGTAAGATTCTTAAAGCAGCAAAAGGTACCATAATGGTGAATTGTGTGATGCCCTATGCCACCAAACAAATTTAGCCAGGTGAGACTAAAAAGGGCCAATCAAGATCTTTCAACTGTAATGTTTATTTTATTGGAGACACTAAAGTTAACACATACTTTACTCACTTCTAGTGCTAAAACTAAAGCAACTTACAACTGTTTACAGTCAACTGAACCATGACCAAAATTTAGACTATCATGAAAAGGTGAGTAGAAACCCCAAACCATCAAACTGTGAAAATCAGGGATATGGTCTGGATTCAAACTGGTTCAAATCAAACAAGACTGTTTGAAAATGTTGAACCAAACACCCTGCCTGTTTGGGGGGAGGGGAGAGAGAATTTTTATTTGAATCAAAATTGAGGGTGTTTTAACAAAGGTAACCAGTGCCCCCTGTTTGGTCAAAGTTTGAAGGTATTCAATTGAGACCAAATGTACAAAAAACATTTGTGCCTAGCTCTAATGAAAATGAATATCAGTGTTGCAAAATAATTATTTTCCACTCTAAACTGAAACATTTGCACTTAGCAAATTTATTATTGATCTCTTTGCACACTTAATAGTTTGCTTTAAGAAGCACAGCTGGAGATTTTTATATCATCTTGGTTACACTTTTGAATGTCTGCGTGCAGCAGCAATATCTTTTCCCGGTGTGCCAGCCTGCAAAAGCTCAATATTAGTGACTTTATTGATCTATAAATTCCTTGAATCAAAGAAGTTATATACATATTTGTAGTTTTGCCTAACCTAGTTGCTCTGGCATGGAAATCTTTCCCATTCTGCCTGACTAATTTAACATGCACCAATTTGGGAGATAAGAAAATTCCATCACAATGCCAAATATTGAAATGATGTGTATAAACAAAGGTTTACACTTGCAAACTCATTCATTCAGGGGTGTTGGGTGCAGTCAGGAGCAGGAGCAAGAGATGTGAGCCACATATGAAGCAGCACAGCCCTGGCTGTAGCTCTTAAAGTGAATGTTGCCGAAAGGAAACTACAGCCTAGGTAGCAAGATTTCCAAATAATTTCCTTCCAAAGCACAGAAAGCAAGGGCAGAGTTGGTTGTTGTTAATGTGTCGCGGAAAATAGCCCAAACAGAAATCAGATCTAATAAGGCATTATTTATCTAGGGGATGCACATTTCTCCACAATGCATCTATGCAGATGCAGCCAAAGTCCTTTATGTATTCAGTCAGTTCAGCGTGTGCTTGGATGAGAGACAGAAATGTAGTGTCTGCATTAAAACCACTTCCTAAATGCATTCCCTGACTTTTAAAATGTATTAGAGGTAGGATGGAGACATTAGCATCCACGTGTTACCACCATCTCTAAGCTGCTTATGAGCTGTTTTTTATTTAATGTGTGCAGATACAGCTGTAGTGTGGTTAAAACTTTAAAGCTATCCTGGGCTGTTCTAGTGCTGGAGATAAAATCCCGATGATTGCACAACACAGAGTGGTAAAATTTATTCCTTTATACTCTCATATACTACAAAATAACTTCCAACCCAAGGATGGTATAAACAAAAGTTCTTACTGACTTCAAATGTATTTTTATAAATGCCAGGCACCTCAGAGCAGTAAGGCAAAGGTCATGTGGCAGAAGGAAGAATATGACCGTAATACTGCTCTTGCACATTAAGAAGAACACTATAGTGGCAAGGTAGTTAGTAGCACTTGGAGACTAACAGGAGAAGGATTGGTGGCATGAGCTTTCATAGACACGTCATGACAGTAGCACGGCTATTTCTCTGATATTGACCACCCTGGAAAGCACCAAAATTAGCCAAATGGAATGGAAATCCATCAACTTCTCCAAGACTCTTGCCTGCATCTGAAGAAGTAGACATGTCCACGAAAGTTCATCCCACCAACCCTTCTCCTGTTAGTCTCCAAGTGCTACTAACTATCTTGCTGGACTTTTCGAATTAGACTTCTCTGATATTGACTATGATAGTGGCAGTCTTCTTAAAATGATGGGATACTGTTCACACATCTTCCACTGCCCTGACCATTAACGTTACAGCCCAGGGCCTCAGAGTAATATCTGGGCAACTGTGGATCTGACTGGAAACTATATTTGTACAGTGCAACAGATGCTCCAAGAGGGAGAAGCATTATGTATGAGAAACTCAGAAAAATCATTGATAAAAAGTATTTTAAAAAGTGTAGCCAACCACCTGCCTAAGAAAAATCCTCATTGGTTTAAAAATTAAATGTATGTTGCTTCATACATCTGACATTCATTGTTAGGGGGTGAGAGACAATGGGAGACAGTGTGCCCCTGTTAAGGAACTGCCCTGCTAGAAATTATATATAAATTATATATACACTCTCTCTGAATCCTGGACTTCTCTGGATCTAGAGAGGATAACTACCACGTAGTGGATAATATTCCATCTTTGGGAAAGGTGTTGGAGAAGGTAGGGGCTATACAACTGCAGATGTGCTTAGAGGAAATAGATTATCTAGATGTATTCCAATCTGGTTTCAGATGGGTGGTTAGCAGTGAGACCTCCTTGCTCTCCTTGATGGATGGCCTTTATTGGGGGAGAGGGAGGGGTAATGCATCACTGTTAGTATTCCTTGATCTCTCAATGGCTTTCAATGCCATCAAACATGATATACTGTGGCACCAGCTTCAGAAATTGGGACTTGTAGACACTGTGATTTGCCTCCTGTTCGAAGGTGGGCTTCAGAATGTGGCAACAGAGAAATTTTTCTTGATACCCTAAGAACGTTCATTTGTAAAGTTCTGTCTTCTATGCTCTTTAGCATCTATATGAAGCTTCTGAGAGAGGTCATCAGGAGGTTAGGAGGGAGGTGCCATTGGGTTTAGGGGAGGCAGTTCAGATGATCAGTCATTGTCTGGAGACAGAAATGTGGAGGATGTGAACCAATAAATTGAAATTAAAACCAGACAAGACTAAGGTACTGTCTGTCACAAGGTTCTGACTGCAGGACATTAAGGGATACCTGATGGCATCATTTTGCCCCAAAATGGGAGGTGCATGATCTGAGGATACTCCTGGATCCATCACTGATGTTTGAATCCCGCATGGCAGCAGTAGATGGGAGTGTCTACTTCATCTCCAACAGACTCACCAGCTGTGAAATTTCCATATCAGAGATAACTTGACCTGGTTAGATTTCTGTCATGCATCCTACATGGACCCACTTTGAAGTCAGACTGGAAGCAGGAACTAGCATGGAATGCAGCAGCTCAACTATTGACCTGACTGTCTGGTGGGGACCCTGGTCTTCAAAGATCTGCATTGGCTCATTTATTTTGCTACTGAGCCTTATTCAAGATGTTGGTGCTAACAAGTGAATATATAGATGGTTAAGATTCTGATTATCTAAAGGAATGCTTTCTCCCATATAGACCTGCCCAGGTACTGAAATTTCAAGGTGAGGGCCTTCTTGTAGAGGTACAAGGGGTGGTGACATACAAGAGGTTGTTTTTGATGGTGGCCCCAGACTCTGGAACAGTCTCCTTTGGGAAGTTTACCAAGCACCTACATTATATGGTTTTTGGCACCTCGTTTAAACACACCTCTTCAGCCTGGCCTTTGATGTTAAGCTTCCTCTGGATGTTATCCTACCAGGCAGGGAAGGAGAGATGTGATTGTTATATTTTAAATATATTTTAGATTACTATGTTATCTTTCTGTTGTGGTGGTTTGCCTTGGGTCCTTCAGGTGAAAGGCAAGAAATAAATGAAAATCTACAGTAATTTATAGACAATACAGAAGGAAAAGCAGGGGCTTTGAAATCCGTCAGGAAACTTTCTCAGATGATTCTAGTGAGGAGTTGGGAGGTGGGTTTATATGTACAGAGAGAGCACTGCATAACTAATTTAAAACATTGATAATGATGTAAATGTCAAAACATTACTTACATTAAAATTATAGTTTAATGCACAAATAAAAATGAGCTTTTTAATACATTTCACTATGCATTCGAAACAAAACAAAACAAAATAATTTTCAGGCAAGCTTCCTGGGCTATGAAAGGGAGAGCACTCTTACTCCCTGACCGGTTGCTTTGTGTGATAATCAAGAGTCAATTCTCACCTTTATTCAGTGTGATGGCCAGCACAGACAAGCACAGGCAAAGCGTGAGTCCATCACCATAGCAATGGTGCCAATGGGCTAGTGTGGCACAGTTGCCATGATGACTGGGTGATGCAGTGTGCAACTGCACCTGTGCTGTCCAGTCACATGCTCCATTTGCACCTCTGGCAGGTGGAAGAGGTGCAGATGGAGCACAACAGGCTCTATCCCTACATATGTTGGGGATGTTCTTGCATATGCAGAGCTGCTTCTGGTACAGAAATCTGTGTGGTGCGGATACACCACATGGGATACCCATAGTGTGAAAAGGACCAAAAATTTGTAGTTATATGCTATCCAACAAAAGTGCAATCACACCTAAGGATGTGCACAGTTTTTTGGGGGTGTGTGTGTTATTCGATCCGTAATGAATTGAACATTACAAAATCTGTATTTGTTTGAACACATATCCTTTGAATGTGGTAGGAGTATATTTGATACAACTGTATTCATATGAATATCCAATATGTATCCGATTTGAATGAATACATATCCAATACAAATGCATATGTATCCGATATACTGTATGTATCCCGCAGTATATCCACTCTGAAAGCATCAAATCTGACCTTAATCCACTTTTAATCCATTCTCGATCCATGCCAAATGCAATCTGCATCTGTTGCAGATGTGACTGGCACAGCCGGTTTCCCACCTCCCTAGTTTAATGAATGTCCAAACTATTTTTACGAATGTCCAGAACATTCATATTCATACAAATGTTAATGTACAAATGTCCTAACATTCCATTGATATACAAAGCAAATGTTACAAGTATTCGTGAACGTCCTGAATCACACCTTCATGTATGATCTACCCATTGTGAAAATTGCTTCAGCGTGTTGTGCAACTTGTGTTGCTGTAAGCTAGGCTTGCGCAAAATATTTCATTAGCTTCGCATTTTCATGCTAAGCTAATGAAATATTTGCATTTGCATGCAAAGCTAATTAAACTTTTGTAGGCTAGTCTTCACACATAAAGTAATGCTGTTGGCCCTTCAGCTGAAGCTTCATAATATTCAGGGATGGCCAGTGTATTCTTGGAGTGCTACCAGGAGAAACAGACATATGGCTGCCTTTGCAGCCACTTGAGTTTAGAGTCTGCAGCCCTTTCCATAAGGCTGTAGTGACCCTGGGAAGAAGGGCCACTCTGGTGTTACCATGTAGCCCCCTTCTCTTTGCTGTGAACTTTCAATGAAGTTTTGTAGCAAAGTCAGAGCCTCTCACATTTGTGGGGGACTCTATTTGCATGAATGCAGCCTTGCCTCCCTGTTAGCTTCAGTGATTAGGGATTTCAGGTTTGTGCACATCCCCACTCTAAGCCACTTCTGAGCCAGTGTTTTAATGCACATGGACAAAACCAAAATGGAAGAGTACATTGTCTCCATTCTTGTATTATCCATTGGGCAAGGAGTAGAGTTTTATATGAACCAAAGGTTGCTGGTCTAATTCAAATAAAACCGAACTTCATTTGTTTTGGTTCAATCTACAAAACATCATTTCCTTCCTCCTCCTCTCCCCCTTCTTCCCATTTTACATAACCTGCCAGGAGAAAACAAATGTATAATGGGGAGAGAGGATTGATGGATTCCACTCTGTCTCCAGTGCATGCATGGTAGATGTCTATGCAAAATCACACTTCAGCTGAACATTATGGAAGATGACCAAATTTGGGTACAGGAGAAGGAATTTTGAGCATGGAAGACAACAGCTCAATTAAGATGACTATTTTCGGTCACTATGCAAACAGACTACAAAGGTTAAGGAAAGTGTATTTTTCCACTGGGCTCCTTTAATCCAGATCTAAGAAGAGCTAGTAGATCCGGGTTAAGGGAAGTACCCAATGTGTTTCCACAGGTAGTCTAGCACCCAATAGCAATGGGTGCTAGCCTGCCTGCTGTGGAAATGCTTGAGCACCCATGTGCAAATCCAGGATCTACCCATGAGGGGTCTTCCTGTCACCCCAGGTGTTTTGGGGGGCAGGGGGTGCAATCTCCATAGATGCTCCATAGAATCTTTGAAGATCCTCCGGAGTGGCTCCATAGAATCTCCAGAGCAATCTGCCACTAACTTTGAAGATCCTCCGGAGCCTTTGGCAGTGGCATTGCTCTCACAAGGGGTTCTCATTGAAGCCTGTGTTAATCTCTGAAGGCAATTTTGGAGGGACTTTGGAGGGACTTCCAAGTTTTGAGTTTGGGGCACCCCCTCATGGGTGCCTCCCCTGAAGCTCCTCTAGACCACATTGCCCAACTGTAGTGGAAACAGGCTCCCTATAATCCGGATTTGATTCATGAATGTGGTCTACAGGAAAACCAGATTATAGGTCCTGAAGGACCCATATGATCCAGATTTCCCTTGCGCTGGTGGAAACAAATGTGTCTCTAATGGGGTCTGTAGTGGAAATGCATCCTGCTCTGAGCCTAATGGGTCCTTCAATGGGTAATTAGTGCTAGTGGAAAAACACCCCCTGTCTTAGTACTTTCACAGTCCTGTTTTATCCTGTGCTGGGTTTGATGCCCATTTGACACCCTTTGCCAGCACAGTGATCAATCTATCTACTCTATTTGTAGTCATAAATGCCATATGGCTTTGCTTCTGTAGCACAAGGGTGATAAGGGTTGTGTCAGGATCAAGGAGGGGGCTGTCGTTTTAGCAGCAGATTGCCATCACTTTCACCAGCCCATCTGATCACAGTTTTAATTACAAACAATTCTTGCCATTGAATTTCCATTTTTGTAAAATAAATGTTTGTTTGGCTAATTTCAGCATTTGCTCTTGTAGGGCCTTAACATAACTCATCTGAACCTCCTCAAACCCATGGACACTTGATTATCATATTCTGTTCCAGACAGACTAGCCATTTTAGACTGATGCCTTCAATATTGCTCAGGTAACTCTGATATCAGGTCGGAAGGTTGTTGCGTCTTTTGGATGTATTTAGAAATTTAACAAAAATCTTCAAAAGTTGTTAGAGTTGTGAATTCAATTTTAGAAGTCCCCCCCTTCCTTGCACGTGAATGCACACAGGAATGGTTGCACTCACTAAGCCAATTCAATGAATGAACAGAGAGAAGTAGATGACATTTTTAGAGTTGTTTCAGCACAAAAGTGATGTTTAATTGTGCCAATGTTTGATACCGTCCATATGACAGCCTTCTCATTAGATTGCCTTCAAAGTGCCAGTCTGTACCTCATAACCACCACATCCACATGACCTCATTCATATTGAATTGCCAGCAGATGCTTTTTTGTCATTTTATAGCTTAAGGGCACATTTGTACAGTTAAGAGGCAATTTCCTAAGGTCTGAACTCATTCAGAAATGTGGAAAGAGTCTCCGGGGGTGGGGGTGGTTTTAGCACTGTTCTTTGGGGGGAGAGACATCAGCAGTAGCAACTCTTTGGGAAAAATATTCCATGGTTCCATTAATCTTAGTCAAATCAGGCTTCTCAGTCTATTTGTTTGCTTTAAATCCTCTTAGCAAAGAAATAAGTAGAAAATGTGGTTCTCTGTTGGATGCTAGGAAGGAGTCAGTGTTGTGACAGACCAGGTTTAAGTGCTCTTGAAGGAAACTGAGGGACCAGCTACACCTACATTTTAATCAAACTTTAGAGCAAGCTCTGAAGTGAGGAAAAAAAATCAGTAGCAGCTTTTTCCTTCAGAATATCTAAAGCTAAGTTTCATTCTCTAAAAAGCAGATAAAACCCAAATGAAAGCATTTTTTTTACCACTAAAATGTAATTTGGTGTGTTACTTAGGTACATTGTGCAAGGCTGGATCTTATGCATTTCTAAAAGGAAGAAAGGAATGAAGGGAGGAAGGAAGGGAGGGAGGGAGGGAGGGAGGAAGGAAGGAAGGAAGGAAGGGAGTAAGGAAGGAAGGGAGGGAGGAAGGGAGGAAGGAAGGGAGTAAGGAAGGAAGGAAGGAAGGAAGGGAGGGAGGGAGGGAGGGAGGGAGGGAGGAAGGAAGGAAGGAAGGAAGGAAGGAAGGAAGGGAGGGAGGGAGGGAGGGAGGGAGGGAGGAAGGAGAACAGCACTCATTCTTAAAACTGTATACACTCAAAATACCATATATTGTGCAGTATGAATGAAAAGTCCACACACAAAAATGGATAGAAATGAAAACATTGGGACAGTCAGATCTGGACTGAAGAAGGTTTAAACCACGGCCCATGTTTCTGCAATCATTTCCGATTCAAGGGTCTTGGTAGCAGCTTCTAAGGGTCTGCAAAGTTTGGGTCCAAGATCATTTTTGGTTTTCTATGGGATAGACATGCAGTGGTAGATATAATATCAATATCTATTTCGCTTAATTTAGTTATATTAGGCCATTCTGCCCTTGGCCTTGGTTCCTGCCATAGTCTATACCAGCAGATAGATAGCAGATAGATAGCAGGTCCCTATTCTGGAATATAATCCAGAATAAGGTCCAGGACAGATAGGGCCTTAGTGAGTGTTGTATTTTGTCATTCTTGAAGAAAGAATATACAGTTTGGCAATCTCCCCAAATTCCAAAGAAACCATAGTAGATTTAAGAAGATCCATCTGAGATTGCAAATGAGTCCCAGTCAATGTGACAGCAAGCAGCTAGCCTAGGGGATCCCCTATAGCAGTCATATCTTTGTAGTAGCCTTGCTGCAGCCCAGCCTGGTTAGCTTAGATGCCTTCTCAGCTCCCTTTGTACTGGATGAGCCATCTTAGGAGGCACATGTGTTCCCTGAGTCAGCCAGTGGCCATTTCACCACATCAGAAGGTGCTGTTTGTTCACAAGATGGTCATGTCAGTACCATACTTTGTACTTTGCACTGCCTTGGTTAAATCCTTGAGGTGTCACTCCACTGATCCCTCAGCAGGGGGAGACATAGAGACAAGCTGTCTGAGCTCCCCCAGATGAGTCAAAGGGGGCAACAGCTGGAGCTCTATTTATAGGTTTAAGGCTGTGCCCCCTAGTGGCTGTTTCTGGTATAGCAGGAAGAGGATAACCCATAGGTATTCTGCTTTGAGTGATCCAGAACAGAGGGTCATGTAAGTATGTAAACCAACTCTCTGACCTACTACCTCACCAAAGTTATCTGGGCTATGCAATGAAGAGACAACCAATACTTCTGCTGCTTTTCAGATAAGGTTAGGAATAAGAAGGCTTATAAAAAGCACAAACTATTTATTTATATATTTGCAAATATTTAACTTTTAAATTTAAATTATATGCAGGTTAAGGGAAGTGTTATAGCAATTTTCACAAACATGTACACACACAGGCTAGTGCCAAGCTTTCTGAAATGTGACATCTTTGAACTATATGTAAATATAGTAGCTAAATGTAGGCATTCAGGATGCTAACTTATCGTGAGATGTTCATTTCACTTATTTTTTTTTCCTTTTTGAAAGCTACACTGCACTTCTCCCCCCTCTACAATACAAAGGTTTCTGATAAATATCTGGCATATTCTTCAGCATAGCAGGAATCTTGTTGCTTTATTAGGGAAAAAAAACTTCTTTATTCTCTGACAGCATGAAACACTCAGCTTTACTTCATGTTCTCACCTTCCAAAGTACTCACAAGACACCACTTTTCCAGATTTATAGATACCGAACAGTAATGTTATGAAGGAAAAAATGGTTCTCAGTGAGTTCCCTTTGGATAAAGGTTATCTCAAAAAGCCACATTAAATAAATGCTAGGATATACTGAAGTTGACAAATCAGTATAACCAATCCCACAAGGAAAGCCTTTGACTTCCATAAATGTAGCATAACTTTGATGAATTTATGCATGATGGAAATGTGGTTAAAAGAGATTGGGTTGGTATTTCAGACCAACCTGTTATGCAATCGAACATAGAGTCAGACTAAATGACCACTAAAGTCACCTTCTAATTCATTTATTCTACAAAATGAGAAACCTGCTACAAGCTTGGTATGTTTGGACATACCTCAGATTTCCCTTGGCTTCCCAGGGTGGCTACCATGGTCAGAGGTGCCAAAGACCAGTTTATGTTTAAAATTTATTTGACTAGTTAATGTTCAAGGCTGTCTGCATTGAACCAAACATGTGGTTGCTTTTAGACCAGGAAATCTGATCAAATTAAACCAGTGCCTCCCGCATGAACACAAAATTATGCTGAAATGTGAACAACAGCAGAAAATGAGGGTGGAAATACAAAGAAAGAAAAGATAAGGAATAATCAAAAGAGTTCATTTGTGTATTAAAATGTCAATTAGGTGAGGACATGAGGCTCTTTAGGTTGAATAGCTAATACACAAACTTCAAATGCCCCCCAAAAGGCAACACAAAACATAATAGTGCTTTAAGTAAGCAGTGTTTGACACCTCTGTATTTCCTGAGGCCCCTTGTGTAATACCAATCTTATACCCTGATCTCGGGAGATGTGTTTGCTTATTCACGTGCACACTCATAGAAGAAGTGTAAGAATGATGCTGAACTGTTGATTATGGGTGTCTCCACACATGGTTATCTGTCTTCTATGCGCAGCCACTTCCTACCTTTGCGACAGGACAGGGAAAACTGCTTCCAGTTGTCCAGACAGGACAAGCAATACTTTGCAGTGTAACTAAAAATCTGCTAATTAAACAACAGCTTTTTACAGTGAACTTTCCCTGCTGCTGCACTACTGTCACCTATCAATATTCACACATTCCAGAGAATGTTCTATTGCCACTGCAACACTGATAAATCATTCAAGAAGCTCCATTTCTGAGACAAAGCCAATAGGACATAGAAGGAGGTGATGGGATATGGAAATAATGAGGGCATGGATTAGGGATGGGCACAAATGTCTTGTGTTTTTTTTGGCATTTGATTCTAAATGAATTGAATGTTCAAAAATACATATTCATACAAATAGATCACATTTGAATGTGGTAAAATTCTATTTGATATGATCCTATTTGTACATATTTGCATGAACATTCGATACATATCAGATACAAATGAATATGTATCTGATATGAATGAATATGTATCTAATATGAACAAGTACGTATCTGATAGGAATAAATGTGTATCCAATATGTTTCCCCAGCTTTACGAATATCCGAACTATTTGTATGAATGTTCAGAAATATTCATATTCGTTCAAATGTTAGCATATGAATATCGTAACATTTGATTCGAGTCCAAATGTCTGAATTCAGCCAAATTTTGAATGCTACACATATTCGTGCACATCCCTAGGGTGGATGGTTCTGAAGCAGCTACGTCATTTTGCTTGCCTCATTGTTGCATTAGCTATATCCCCAACTCAAACTACCACTCTCATTTTCTCTGTTGTTTTTGGCCAAGCCTGTTAAAATGCTGGGCTACTGTGTTCCCATCTTTGAGTTTTACTGAAACCATGCCTTCCCTCCTTGCATTTCGGTTAGATTCAGTGTTCTCATGGAAACCATTCTAGATGATTTTTATCTCACTTGCCTTATAACTGTGAATGCCTAGATGTGGGAAATCATGCCTCTGAGAACCTAGAAAATATTTTACCCTTATTCCTGATTCCTGTCTTCTGCTATTAACCCAAATAAATGGTAAAAACTGATCCTAAGAGCAATTGTCTTGCCTTGGGTTCTAGGCCTTGGGTAGCAATTCTGACACAAAACAAAACAAAAAGTTTAGAAAGATACTCTAAAGAACTTTGGATTTATGCCATGCAGAATTCATTGAATTATGCAGTTATTATGAATATAAAAAAATATGCCCAGAAGGAGAACTTCATCAATAACACTACTATAATGAAATATATTAAAACAAAACAGGACAGCAGGTTGCACTAAGTACCGCATGTCTAAAACAGCAAACCTTCTTTTTTGATTTTAGTGTTCAGGGTGTCATTTGATTAGCAAATACTCAATACTATTTTGGCTAAGATTATTTCCCCTTTAATTACCCATGGGTGTACCATCTGAGGTACCTCATTACTAGTGCATTTCTACAGGCATCAATCACACCTACTAAACCTTTCAATTACAATGGAAATTATACAAAATTGCACTATTATAGTCACAGTTTTATTGGCATTGTAGCATTTATCTTTTTATAAGCATGCTTAGCCATCTGGAAGGATATTAATGATGGATTTTCTTTTTCTTTCTTTCTTTCTTTCTTTTTTTTGCTAAGTATTTCTTTGTTTTTTTTAAAAGAAAACTCTACAAAAAGACTATTGCTAGAAACTGCACTCATGCTCATCATTACCCCGCCATACACGTTACTTGGCTTTCTATATATAAATCGCATATATATGATTGAAGAAGAAGAAGAAGAAGAAGAAGAAGAAGAAGAAGAAGAAGAAGAAGAAGAAGAAGAAGAAGAAGAAGAAAGGGAATAGTTCACAATTTCACCAATTGACCACAAAATTCAGTTAGTTAGCCTCATATTTTATATTACACTATTTCACAGAAGTCCTATGATTCTAAGATTATCTGTCCTCATGTACAGTATCAAAGCTGAAACAGGAAGTAATTAGTTCAAAATTGTGTTCAGCAATGAAATTCACCAGATGATGCTAAGGCACTTTATTTTTCTCTTTCATTTTCCAAATGCAATTCATTCATCACATTTCCATCCTTGTTTATTTGCCACATTTTTATATTCCCAAGGTGTGAATAAGAATCAGGTGGGAGAGGAGACAAACACGCATGGGACTGACTGGCTGAAAAGCCCATTTTTCCTTCTGTAAGTGCCCCATGAATATTTGAAAGGAGAGCTTTCCAAATGACAACTGATTAAAAACAAAATGGAGACAAAATGCTGTTCCAAAACAACAACCCTTCACTACAAAAATGGCCCTAACAAAGCACAGCCAGTCAGGCAAGACCAACTTATGCAACAGAACTGGTGAGGCATAGAAGGCACGCGGAGGGATATGGATAACTCTTCTTTGAAAATGTTGAAACATATATTGATTTGTGTTATGCTTCTGCTGCCCTGCCCCAATTTGCTGTTTAAAGCCCGAGTTCTAAAGTGAAACCCCCTCAGTTCGTTTTCAAATGTATTGGTCCTGGCTGTCAGAACACCCCCATAGCTGTGTACATTCCAAGTCTTCTGATGAGAGTTTAGAGAGCTAGGAATGGCCTATGTCTAAGAGATAGCAGTATAGCCCAACCTTATTAATGTTGTAGGTATTTTATTAAGTATACAAATTAGGCAAGAATGAAACAACAGCAAGTTCCATCAAAAGAAACACACAAAGGCACAAAGACAATGGAACCTTTGGAACCAAAGAAAAGTACAGAGTCAGAGCTTCAAAGTTCCTGTCAGAGTCCGTTTCATGTAAAGTATTTGTTTCGTTTGCCTTAAGAGAGAGCCTGAAATTGTTTGTGTTTTGTTTACCTAAGAATAAATCCAATAATTTCTGTTTGAATAAAGACTCTGAGATTTCTACAGGAATTGTTTGGAGATAGACCTATGATGTCCCCTCAGGTAACAAACATAGGCCTAACAGAGACCTGAGCAGCCATCAGAACCTGCAATGGATCAAAATGCAGCTTGACGCAATGAAGGATGAGGCACCACCATGAGACAGTCATATTGGGCTGTACAAAAATCAAAATAGATGATAGATGATGATGATGATGACAGACAGACAGACAGACAGACAGACAGACAGACAGACAGAAAGAAAGAAAGAAAGAAAGAAAGAAAGAAAGAAAGAAAGAAAGAAAGAAAGAAAGAAAGAAAGAAAGACTTCCCTTGATAATGGGAGAGACTGTCTGTTTGGTTACTTCTCCAACTGACCTGGATACTGACTGCATCTGTCGAGGGAGTTGATTTTTATTTTCTTCACTTTCATACCAGCAGTCTGTCCTGTGTGCATGCGTGCGTGCGTGTGCACACACACACACACACACTGTCAGCTCCTCAAATTTACTTACAGTGATGATATAGCCACTGGGATTCTAATCAGATGGGAAAATCCAACTCTGAAGTTAATGTGCCCTGTTCTCTTGTAGACATCTTTTGCCCGGTACACTTTTTTTGGGGAAAAAATTATCCATCAAGATTTTCAGCACTAGCAGTTTCCTGATTAAAATGTGATAGATATCTGATAGGAACATGTGATCACAGCATGAAAATGCATGTCCTTACTGATCGCATATAGAAACACACTTAGAGGGGTTCATAGAGGGGTTCAGAAGGCTGCCTTCCATATACTAGTGGTGGAACAGCAGAAACAATGGCCCTTTCTGCACTTGGCTTTATTCTGGAATATTTCTCAGGATAGGGATCCATTGTGCAGATGTCATAGTCTACACTAGCATGTGGACAACAGCCCCCTATCCTGGGATATATTCTAGAATAAGGCCAAGTGCAGAAAGACACCATGTCTCCCTTAGAATGCCCTGTCCATAGCAGATAAAGTTATGAAATGGAATAAGGAATTAAAACTGAACTGTATCCCATTTTTCTCAATAATCAAACAATTGTGTATATTCAGGACCTTGAAGTGTGTGCAAACACAATGACATCTGTGGTCCAATATACTTCTGTGGCACCTTTTTGATAGCACACCAGGAAACACTGCCAGAAGTGGGTGAGCAGTTGAAAAAGTCCTGGCTGGAAATGTTCCCACCATTTGAAGAGTGGCTGGAGCCTCTGAAGCTGACAACCAGGGTTGGACCCAGAAATGCTGTCCTCAATGCAGATAACCTTAACTTCTGCTAAGCCTGTAGTGTACCAGACTAGGTAGTGCAGACTACTGTAATGCAGAATAGCTTTTGCTGTGCAGAAATAGCCATAGGGAGAATATAGGGAGGCAAAGGTAATCTGGAATTCTTTGGGCATCTGCACTTGCAGACTTTAGTACTTGTATGAGTATGAATATTTTGAGCTATTCAGGCATTTGTATGTGTACATATCCATACACATCATCTAGATATCCGTACTCATCTTGTGGATATCCATATGTATTTGTATGGGAGGAAGACGAGATACATATTAAGGAAAATGGGATGTGTACGGATTCTTATCATTGGATATCAAATATTTGTACGAATAGATACAAAAGTATTTATCAGTTTGAATGTCCAGGCATTTGTTTTTTTCTTTATTTATACGAATTCAGATTTTTGAATATTCAATTTGTTATGAATTGGATGTCATTTGAATTAGTGCACACCCCTAGAGCTCATAGTTTCATTATGAACTTCATAATGAAGTTCATTATGTCCCGTTATTTCTTATTTGTTCTGCTTTATGGGTGTGTCCAAACTCATAACAACATAAGAAAATAAGAGAAACCCTGCTGGATCAGGCCACAGCCCATCAAGTCCAGTGTCTTCTTGTACACAGTGGCCCACCAAATGCTCATGGGCATATCAAGCAGAGACAAGGACAAACCTTTTCCTGCTCTTGAATCCCAGAAAATGGCCTTAGAAGCCTCCTGCTTCCCCCCACCAGCCTGAAAGATGTACCTAGGCATTCATTCTAGTAGCCATTGATACATCTGTCATCCATAAATTTGTCTAACCCTACCTTAAAGCCATCTAGACTAATAGCTGTTACGACCTCTTCCGGCAGCACATTCCATTGGCCAATGTCTCTTTCCATGTAACTGCACGTGTCAACTCAAGCTCTTGCAGCTTCCAATGAGGAAGCTAAGAGAGGCTGCTCTTCTCCAGATACTGGATACTGCTTCACAGCAGGCAAGCTGTAATTTCTCCCTTAACTGTGGATTTTCTCCAGTAGTCTGGAAGGGGCCTAGGTCTTTTCAGACCCTTTCCCCAACCATTTCAGCCCTAAACTCCTTTTTACTTTTTTAATTTTATCAGATTCCTAGGCCTTTTTGTACTTCAGCATATCGTGTTATGGTTCCATTTTGATCCTTTTTTTTCTTATCCATATTTTTCCCCTCGTTCCTTGTTGATGTTTCTTTTTTGAGAAAGAAGATCATTTTTCATGAACCTTGACCAGCCAACCTTTACTTTTGAGGTCTCTAATAGAAACTGTACTTCTCAACAACACTCTTAGGATTTGACATGTTGACAATGAATACTATTGAATCAAAATTGTATGATATCACAAAAGTGCCAAGTCAATGATGAGTGTTCTATGTATATATTTTATTACAGTAGATGAAAGCAGAGGAGGAAAATGCCAAAATTTGATTTGAGGAGTAATGTCCCATTCTGTTATATGCCTGAGTTATGATGGTATCAGTCCTTCTTTGTAACTTCAAGAGTACTGCATGTTTCTAAATGGCCTTCTTGAGAATTTAACAAATAGATGGAATTATGAAGAATATCAGCCTTATTTCATTGTTCAGCAAAGAAACAGAATTGTCAATATCTGCAGAGGACAACTTGACTTTTCACCTGTGTTTTCAGTGATTGCTTTATCTATTACTCCTCAGTTCTTTCAGTTCAGTGCCAAATTTCTTGGAAACTGGTTATCTGAACAAAATAAGATGTCTAATTTTAAGAAAGTGAAATGTCAAGCACCAATGTCAAATGAATTTTAAAGAATTCCAAATCTCCGTGCAACATTCAGTAAATAATACTAATGCTTAACAGTAAGTTAATGCTTACAATCTCTTTATTATACATGTATGTCACAGATTATTTTTATGCTACATTTATTTTTGTAAAATGGGCACTGTTTAGTTATGATTAGTAGTTGTCCAAAAGTAAGAAAAGATGCAATGACATTCTATATCTGATGAGTCACTCAGCTGAAGTTTAAGCCTTTGGCCAACCAGTTGTAGATGGAATCACCTGAGCAGATTGTGAGACCACATCTTGTCCTGTTCATAGAATCTTGGAAGATGGAATTTTAGAAGCGTACTATCTACAGCAACATGCTGTATTTGTCCACAAATTTGTCCAAACCTCCTTTGAAGTCATCCAATAACACACATAATCATTTTATGGGAATTTCTGAAAACATTATTTGTGAATAGCTTAAATGTTCTAGAGTTGTGTGAAAAGGAGGTTCCAATGTGGAACAATGTAGAGGTTCACTGTCTGCCCCTTTTCTAACTCCATGTGCTAACATAAGGAATGATCCTCCCAGCCTCTCCTTTGCTTGAATGGGAGAAGGGCTGAATTCACACTTAGGCTTCTGCTATGCAATCAGGACAGCTCTGGTACAGCTCCGGTACAGAATATCTGTAACAGAGCTGTCCTAATTGCATACCAGAGGCCTAAGTGCGAATTCAGTGCATATTTGCATATCTCTTGAATTTTTCATGCAGTGAAAAGAAAAGGAGTAGAGTGAGTGAGAAGTGTTCAGCATGGGATGGAGTTATTGAAATCCATTTTGCAGCAAATAAAGGGCTTTCTGGCTTAGCCTTGCTCGTGTTAGGCTGCCCCCCCCCCTGGCCCCAGTGAAGATGGAAGGGACAAGTGTTGGATAGTATCCCCTGTGTCTTCTCAGTGAGCCAGTTTGGTCTAGTGATTAGGGAGCCGGACTCTTATCTGGGAATACCGGGTTCGATTCCATCCTCCCTCATGAAGCCAGCTGACTGACCTTGGGCTAGTCACAGCTCTCTTCTGAGCTCTCATAGCCCCACCTACCTCACAGAATGTTCTGTTGTGGGAGAAGAATAGAAAAGCTTTGTCAGCTTCTTTGAGTCCCCTTAAATGGGTGAGAAAAGTGGGGTAGAAAATCCAATTCTTATTCTTCTTCATACTATTGACTGGACTTTATTTTCTTGCTTTGTGTTGATGCATAAAATAATTACTTAAGGAATATCATCTTGCTAGTAAAAGAGCCTATTTTACATTCCAAACAACATCAAGAAGAATCAAAACACAACCCCAAACTCCTCTCCACCAACTATAAAATTGAATGCTAGCTGTATTTTGCCCATTCCTAATCATTATTCATGAGAACCACAGCAACAAGGGGCAGGACGAAGAAGAAAGAGATACTTATACCTTTGCAAGGATGTGCAGGAATACAGGGACTTGGAGAGAAGGAGAAGAGAAGGAGAAGGAAGGAAAAGAAAATAAGATTGTCAACAGGGTGAGTGAGGTAACTTTGCAGTCCAGCCAAGTGGATGTAGTTTTGTATATGCAGTTTGAAAAAAAGATTATCGTGCAATTTTCCCATTTTGGGATGCCACAAAGGAAAGCATCCTGTATAAATCAGGCCAACACTATATATTGATTAGAGACATTCTTGGGTGTTTTTCCACTAGCACTAAGCACCCATTGAAGTACCCATTAAGGACCCATTTGGCTGAGAGCTGGATGACCCCATTTCCACTACTGACCCCATTTGAGACACATCTGTTTCCACCACAGCTAGGGAAATCCAAATCATATGGGTCCTTCAGGACCTAGAATCCAGATTTCATGTAGACCCCATTAAAGAATTCATACAAATTCATACAAATAACAAATGTTATGAATATTTCTGCACATCCTGGAGTTCTCTAGACCCAGATAAGAGTTCCAAGAGCAGTTTCTGATTTGAAATAATTACCCTTTTCTCAGGAATGTCACACTGGGTTGCTTTGCTTATGATCAAGCAAGTGGTGGATTGATTTGGACTTGTTTGCAGCTCATGTGCTTTGGTTCAATTAAAACTGGAGCAAAAAGTATGTTTCTGTACATCTCTATTACTTGACATGTTCAAGAACTCTATCTTGCACTACTCATCTCACCTGCCTTGTTTATCTATTGGCTAGTCTTGTCAAAGGCAGCAATGTTAAATGACCACAGATCATAGTCAAGAATTCTTAGCTTCAATATAATAATTGATCTTGATGATTCTACCCTAGTTTTATTGCTGCAAACTGTCTAATCACCTTAAGCACTTTCTTCAGTCTTCAGCTGAAAGGAGTGTTAGCATTGTTCTAAAGCAAGCACTTTTTTAATGGTAGCTCTATAAATGCCTTTCTCCAGGCTGTAACTCATGTAGGATTTCTAACATATCCTGGTGAGTAGATAGCAGACATGATTTGTATGTCCCTGAATGTGTGTGATGGAATAAAATGAACACATTGCAAGGGCTTAAAAGCAGACCCTTGAGTTTCAAGGAAGCAAAATAGAGTTTGTTAGGAAAGTGCATACTTGAATTAGAAAGCCTGTAAGCCAAGCCATGTAGCTTCAGGTTTCAAAGAATGGGGAAGGATATGGAACAACAGAAGAAATGTGAATTTCTTAAAAGTTTGGGAAGGGAGAAGGCACACCTTGAACTGCATTAACTCCTTTTCTTCCTAGTGGTGAACAGAAGGGATGAGTCAAAATTTCTGGCATAGATATAGAGAATTGTGTCACCTTTATGTGATGGAATGCCCTTTGTTTTTCTCTTTCTTCTGACAATGCCTAAATCACCACTTAATCACTGGAAAAAAAAATGTTAGCATTAGTGAAATTTGCATAGAAGCTAAGGGCCTTTCTGCACTTGGCATTCTGAAATATATCCCAGAATAGACCACTGTCTGCATGTTAGTGCATATTAGGGATATGCACAAATGTTTTTTTTTTCATGTAAATTGTATCTAATCGAATGCAAACACACACACACACACACCTTGTATTCATTCAAATAGATCTCCTTCAAATGTGGTAGGATTCAAATTCAATATAAATGTTCAATACAAATACAATTTCAATCCCTGCTACAAATCACCTATGAATCTCTATGTATCCACTATGAATCCCCTATGAATCTCCTATGTATCCTCTCTGAATGCATCAAATCCACTTTTAATCCACTCTGAATCTGCTTTGAATCCACTCAAAGCAGATGTGACTGCCGGCAACCGCTTCCCTACCTCCACAGGTTCACAAACGTAACAAAGCTTTGTACGAATGTATCAAACCATTCAATTTGTATTTGAATGTCAATTTTCGAATGTACCAACATTCAGTTTGAATTTGAACTTCCAAATTCAGATGAATTTCTGCAAATTTTGAATGTGATGAATATCCACTTACTTCCCTAGTGCATATTATAGCGGGCCCAGGCTCCTGTATTAGCATGCAGACAACAGACTCCTATCCCAATATATTTTCCAGAATAAGGCCAAGTGTGGAAAGAGCTAATGTGAAAGTCATCAAATTGTTTTTCAGTAGCAGGAATGTCCAATATATCAGCCAATGTTGATAAAAGACAATTGGATAATCAAAACTAACTAGATTTTTTTTCTTCTTTGAGCTATGAAATATTGCAAATCTCGAGACCATAAATCAGAACATTTGTGGTACGAGTATATACCTACCCAAAGCAGACAGTGCGCACATTGTACCTTACAACTGTACATTTGCAGATGTATACGTTGTACCTTACAACTACCCTTTCTGGAAGCAATGTACTGGTTTCAGAAATTAATAACAACAACAGCAACAATAAAGAAGAAAAAGAATAAGAATAAGAAAAGAGACTTCAAAAGACTGGTGAGTGAACAAGTTTAAATCTGCATGACTTTTTTTTGGCTTTATGACAAAACTTTCAATATCAATGATACTGATAGTTTGTACTTAACTTGCTTTTGCAGTCAAAATGTGTGGTTTCTAAAAGTAGTATCTTCTTTTAATTGGGATTATATCACCTTTAGCATGCAGTAGCACAAATATGGCATATATATACTTTTAAATCCAGCTGAACTGTTGTGCTAAAAGGTTGGATCCACTAAGGCACAAATGCTGATGGGCAACATTTGAACGATTGGAAAAATGTCTCACCTGAACTTTGTCTTGTGCTCCCTAAACTAATTAGCTTCCATGTGAGAATGAGAATCATTGTTTTCTCATTGGCCTCAGGTAGAAGAATATCTTGCGACGGCCTAAGAAATGCTATAGAAAATTTAAATCATGTTTATCTCAAGCATTTTCTTCTCCCATGTAGTAGTGTTGCAGCTACAACTTTTTTTTCATTTACTATCCATTAAGCTTCTTAAACTATTTATTTTGTGCTTATTTAAAAAGCACTTTTTTGTTGCAAAAAAGCATTATATTAGCATAAATGTAGTTTCCAAGGAGAATATAAATAGCAAAGTAAGTTTAATGCAACATTTCTATTTCATGGAAGAATCATCAATTAAATGGCTCTGCAATTCTCCATTGGAAAGTCTATCCATTCTAGATACACCGATAGCAGAAGCTATTACGATAATCTAATCTTGTTCAAGAGGAAGCACAGCATCCAAACACTGTGTGCTTAGATATTTGTGTTTAATTGCAACACACAGTACAGGCTAGAAAAATAATAAGTTGTATTTGTTTTTCATGCTCGGTTCCAATATTTTTTCTCTCTCTCTCTCTCCACTTCTATGTTACAGAGTTTAAGAAAATGGTCTCTGTTTTCTTTTCCTTGTTTGTCCTGTAAAATAATCCAGCGCACATTTCAGACTTAGGCATCATGACATCCTTTTTTTAAAGCCCTTTAACAGTCTGGTTTATTGATCCTTTCACTGATCTGACTGTTAAAAAAAGCACCTTCCTAGACTTTGAGAAAAGTGTTTTTGTCAAATATAATGAACATTTCTTCACTTTTGTAACATGTGTTTTTGTACACTTCTTTAATAAGTGGAAAGCAACTTCATTTACAGCTTGTGCAAGATTTGTGAAGTGTATTAATGGTTTCCACAGTTCTATTGCTATCTCACATATGACCAGTGTTCCTTTAATAATAATAATTCCTAATAATAGCTCCAACTGTCAGTTTCTAGCTAGAACTTAGAGATACAATAAGGCAAAACTTTTGTCGCTTGATTAGCTGGGTTTACACAGCAAATCTAAAGCTACCTATTTTTGAACCATTGCAATCAAAATGTAATCATATGTAGAATCATATGTAGAACTATTTACCTTTAAATGTATTCTACTAGACTTGCTTTTATGTGTGTGTGTATCTCTAGGAATGTGCACAAATGTTTCTTTACATTCAGCATCAAGTCAAATCAAATGTCAAAACACTTGATTTGATTCGTATGTTTAGAATCCAAATGCAACAAAATCTGAGTCAAACAGAATACATTCAAAACTATTTGTTTGAATGTTAGATGTGAATCTTAAGATGTGAATGTCAACAGAATTTTGTATGAATCCTGTTTTATCCTGTACACATCTCATTTGGATCCCGTATTATAAGTGCAAATCATACAGATGCATATGAGATACATACAGATATGTATGAGATTCCTAATGATTCAAATATTTTGAAACATTTGAATGAATGTTTTTGAACATTTGAAATCCGTTCGAATATTTAAATTCAAATGTGTAGCCAATCTATTTGTGTACATCCCTAGATACTGCATCACAGCATCATCTAAACCAGAAGTTGTACTAGGAATCTTCTTTGTGCATGCTGGTGTGGTCTAAGGGAGCCCCTCCTTCAAGGGTCCTAATATGCTTACTGGTCCAATACACCAACCAGTATGGCTGAAATGATTTTTTCCCTCTGGGTTCCCACACTCTTTGGGTGATTCCATACTAGACTAGACTACTGTAATGTGCTCTGTAAAGGAGTACTCTTAAACACAGTTCAGAAGCTGGAACTGGTGTAGAATGTAGCAGTTTGACAGAAGACCGAAGTCTCTGGTGGGATGCACATCTTGCCACTGTCTAATTACTACTGAGCTCATTTCAAGGTGTTGATGTTAACATATAAATTCCTAAATGTCTTGAGTCCCAATTATATGAATGATCATATACATATTCAATTATTAAGATGGGCAGGTGAGACGCTTCTTATAAAAATCTTTTATAACATGTCATAATTAGTTTCCTTATGCCACTGTAAGAACAGGCTGCTGGACTAGATTGGCACCGTTATTAGCCTGTGTTTTGTTCTTAATTTCAGAATATAGTTGGCAATGTTTAGAACTGTAGTAGACAGCTCGGAGTACTATAAAATTGGAACAACCAGCACGAGAGATGTACACCGATATTTAAAAATCCAAATATCCAAAAATCCAATTTGAAAATCCAAATTTGAATCAGATTTTTTTTAAAAAACCTGGATTTTCAGATTCAGATTCAAATGGATTTTTGAAAATCTGATAAAGATTTTCAAATTATTCGATTGAATTCGCATTTGAATATCATTTGAGCTTATAATATGGGATGCAAAAGGGATGCTGCCACGATCCCCAGTGTTCCAGTAAGTGACTGCCCTCTAGGAGTAGCTTGGCCCTGTTAGGATGCTGAGTTCGTGCAACGGCCGAGTGAGTACTACAGTGTAAAACACAGACACGGGTAGCAAGCGGTCTGAACAGTAAACTAAAACAGGTTTATTATTATACACAAGCAATACTAGAAAGGAAAATAAGGTTCAGGTATTTGTTGGTTTAAGTCTATGAGTTTCTTAAGGTTACCAGCTTTCCAGCCTGTCAGTTCCCCTTCTTAAAGGAAAATAGTTCCCTTTTAAAAGACAAGCCTCTCCACGTTCCTCATCCTGCTCAGCTCTGCTTCAGCCCAAGCCTAGCCAGTGTCCTAGAACGCAGCTCTGGATGATCACAAGGCCCAGTCTGTCCTTGCTTGACCGATCACCCTCTGGTCAGTTGCCTGCAAAGTCTTCCTCCAAGATCTTCCAGTCAAAAGACCCCTGGTCAACTACTGGTCTGGCTCCTTCAGGATTCAGCTCTCTTCTTTTCCCTTCAGCTCTTGTCCCAGCACGAAGACATAGTCTGCTGTAATCTGAGTTCCTTTATACCTTTTTCCCTGTGGCCCTGTTTGGCTGTCACCTCCTAGGGAACATTGCTGCAATAAAATGCTGCTGGAAACTCCTAATAGAGGTGCCTGCTCCACACGCCTGATTGGTGGGAACTCCTCCTCTAGCCCCCTCCAGCTGTAAGATCCCCGGACAGCTTTTCCCTCCAAATACTAGCTGTAGCCAATCCTTGCACTCAGGCCCGCACAGGATTTCCTGCCCTTTTTGCAGCCCAAAACCCAGGGCTTGCAACAAGCTGTTTGCAAAAGGGGCTGTCTAATGTAGCTTGCTAGAAGCCTGCAAAGACAGAAAGCAAAGCAGTTTGCAGCCTGTACCCTGAAACCGTCACAGCTACAAACAAAATGCAAATGCAAAAGAAACGGCATGCAAACGGATTTAAAAAAAAAATTGGATACAAATGTTCCCGACACTCGTATCATTCGGTTCAAACTGGATTGTCAAAAATCTGGATTTTCAAATTTTGATTTGAATTTAACATTCGGATATTCAATTTGAATGGAATTCAAATGCAAAAAAATGCATTTGTGCACATCCCTAACTGGCACAGAGTAAGGTGTGTGTGAATGCAGTTTTTGAATTTGATTTGATTAGAATAAAATATTCAAATATATGAATTCATAAGAATAAAGAAAAAAATGAATGTCTGGACATTCGAACCAATACAAATACATTCATATCTATTTGAGATGTATTTGATGATATGAATCTTGTACGCATCTGTACTCATCCGTACGCATCCTGCTTTAATCGCATATGTATCCTGTTTGCATCCCATACGTATTTGTACAGATGTGTATGGATATATATGTGATGTGTACATATCCATATGCATAGGAATGTCCGAATTATTTGTATGAGTAGTTCAAATTTTTTGTATTCATTCGAATACTAAAAAATGAATGTCTTGATGTTTGATTCAAGTTCGCATGTCCTAATTTGAATTCAATCAGATAACGAATATCTTAAATATTTGTGCACATCCCTAGCGCCGAGACAAACTTAAAAGTAACATTTTCTGCTAGGAAATACATATTTAAACAATTATAATCCCAATTCAAACATTTCTCTCAGGAAGTCCCCTGGGCACCCACCTGGGCCTACCCGGGGAGGCGGGCACATGCCACTTACATCTTTGTCCCTGGGTTTGAAGTGGTGGGCCCAGCCAGCAGCGTTCTGCGTCTGCACGTGCCACTGGCTCTGACTGGGCCAATTAGAGTGGGCGGCCTGTGCAGATTCACAATACCACCGGCCAGGCCCGCTACTTCAAACCCAGTGACAAAGAGGTAAGTGGTGTGCATGCTTGCATGCATCTCCTGGGTAAACCCATACCCGGGGAGGTGGGTGCCCGGGGGGGGTTCTACAGGCTCTAGGGAACCCAATTTCATCACCTAGAGACCACAGGAACTGGGGAAGGGATGAGACAGGCCTGCCTGCCCCTGGGTCAACCCTGACCCAAAGGCAGCAGACCTGGGAGGGGAGTCCCACCCCCGTACCAGTCTTTTCGAGCTAGGCCACATGGGGACAGGTTCCACATTCACACCTAGGGAGGTAGGAATGCATCCCCACATGTTTCTTACTACCTAGGTGTGAATGGGGAATGTGTTCCCATGTGGCCTGGCCTTCATGCACTACAACCATTTGGCTGCAGTGCGAAAAGGCTTCTGGTGTGATTTAATTAAAATATTGTTTTTATTCTTATTATCATGCTGGATTTTAATCCTTACACTGGTTTTAATATAGTGTGATAAGTTTTAATATGTTTGTTTTTAAATGTTGTAAACCACCCAGAGACCCTCGGGTATGGGGCAGGATAAATAAATAAATAAATAAATAAATAAATAATAAATAAATAAATAAATAAATAAATAAATAAATAAATAAATAAATAAATAAATAAATAAATAAATAAATAGACAACAGTAACTTTTGCAAGGCTCTTTTTTTCAAATACAGTAGCTGAACTTCATATCTACGGGGAATAAAAGCATACAAATAATGTAAACAATATAATCAGGAAGGAGCCTATTAGCTTTGTATTTTTTCTTGTTCTTCATCAAAATGCTATGCTTGTAAATAATCTATTTTGACATTCTGTGGGAAAAAAATAACTCACTGGGAATTTCTTTCAGTACAAGAAATTCCTGTCTATTGAAAACTTATAATTTCTACTGGAAATTATTAGATGTTTTGCAAGGAAAATGACACCCTCTCTGAATAATGTCAGTAATGTTGTGTTTTCTGTCTGTTCCAATCTATTTCTGCAATATATTTACAGGTTTAAAGGCGCTCTGAAAATCTGTAGTAATTTTGGAATTTTCTTTCATGTTTACTTCAATGCAGATCTTGACCCACTTAAGCTGAGGCTTCATCCACATTGATAGTGTGCTTGGTGAAGACCCAAGGGATATGATGTCTTCTTGCCATGCAGCAAACCTCTTGAGACTTGTGCCCACAACAGCTGGCCAAATCAGAACGGAAACAAAATAATTCCAAGGAAAACCAAAATCTAGAATAAAACCAGGCACCCTGGACTAAGAAAATGCAAAACGAGACTGAGGTAGGTGAATTTACTGGTATGGGAAAGTCAAATGTAGGTAGGGTCACGTGGTACAAATAAACATGGATATTTTTGCTGAGACAATAGAATTTGTAGACACTAATTCTTGTAAAATTCAAAAACCAATTGGGAATGCTCAGATAATAGAACATCATATTACTACTCTGAACATCTATGGTTTTATGGAAAGTAATATGAGGCAGGATCTGCACACTGAGCTGTATCCCACGCCACACTGGGCTGGTTTTGGGCAAGACTGGGCTGATCAGGCTCAAGATTAAATGAGCAAATGTTGGCTGCTGCTTCAGAGGCTAGGAAGTTTGGTGCCCAGAATGGTGCACTACCAGGACTAGGTATATGCCCAAATATTCAAAACATTTGAAATTCGATCAAATTCATTTGAATTCAAACATTCACATTTGAATCAAATGCCTCTACATTCAAATTTAAACATTCAAATGAATTTTGAATCTTTTGAATCATTTGTAGGAATTATTCAGACATTCTTATAGGTACTGATACGTGTGCATTGCATATGTATCCATAAGCATCTCATTTGTATTTGTGCACATTTGTACAGATACGTACAGGATGCATATGGGATAAAAACAGAATGCGTATAAATCCGTATGGATGCGTACGGATGCATACGAATGTGGTTGACATTCGTACCTATATGAATTGAATATTCATACAATTAGAGATGAATGTATTTGATTCAAATTGAATGTGAATACATTCAAATTTTAAACATTCAAATCTTCCGATATTCAATTGGAATTGAATCAAATGCTGAAAATTGCATTCGTTCACACCCCTAGCCAGGATGTCTTCTGGTCCAATGAAATGGCACCAGGCTCCTCACACTTGGTAGACCAGATCAGCCACTTATTTAAGCAGTTCCTCAGGTCCACCACTGAAGAATGCTTTAGAGACCATTTTAAATCACATATCAGGAAGGAAGTATATTAATTCTTCTTGGTTATACCAATACTTAATATTTAGATTTTCCTTATTCACCCAGTGTCTTGTGATTAGTTGGTAAGAAATCATTAGAATGAAGGGAATTAAGTTCTTATGCTGATGTCTCTCGTTAGTATCTCAGAAGATATGTAGCAGGTGCAGTTTGGGGTGAGATATACTCTGATCAGAAATATAAAGCTAATTTCACATTGAATTACCATCTAGAAGTCCTGTAAATAAGGGCATGCCCACCATGTCCTTATTTTTAGGAACTATCTTATTTTGGCTGATTTACAGGGGATATTCAAAATAGAGGTAAGGAGAAACCATTTCTTGTTACTGAATGACAAATCCAAATTAGAAGTGCACACAAATTTTTTTTCTGATTCAGTTTGATTGAATTTCAACCTCTTGAGCTGTCAGCAGGTCTGAACTGAACCTCAGACATCTAAAATGTGAACACCAGAATGTGGTCAGGCAACAGGCAAACAGGATTTCAAGCTCAGGTAACATAAGGCTGCTAAGACGTTGTCTGCAGCAACTTGAGGCAAGGTGAGCTTGTTCTTAAACAGAGGAGTCAGAGCCACTCCCACGGTGCAGCTGGGCTAATGGCTCTGATCTCCGTCTCACCTTCTTCTGCTGCCTAAGCAGGTGATGAGAGAGCGTTTGATTAGGCTCACTGCTGGGGGATTCATCACCAGAGCTGTCTGGCTGCTCACCTGGACCCGGCCTTAGCTCTTCCATGCCTGCAATGCCCTGCTGTGGCTGCTCCTCAGCCTGTGGTCACATTGCAGGCATATCCTCCTCTTCCAATGAGGCTGAACAGGGCATGACATGTGGTCAATCTTGATTTGATTTGTAAAATGGCAAATACCCCCATAGGTGTTTGGCTTTGTCCTAGGTTTACTACTCCATTTTCTTTACCTCTGGAGAAAAGTCATTACCACAGCTCAGAGGTGTTGCAGGGCAGCTGTCACATGAACATTTGACTTCGTCCATAAGACATGAGCCTCTCTGCACAATAAAAAAAATTTCACAAAGCATTCACATCTAACCGCGTCTTTTTACTTTGCCCTTATCTTCGCACACTCTGCCACTACTGTGGGCAATGGAGTGTCCCGTCTGGAGGATGGGAAGCAGCTGCGAAGGGGCATTGCAGCTTCCAGTCCTCCCATCTGGTAGACAGGAAGCAGCTGTGAAAGAGCGCCACAGCATACTGTGTATCTGGAGGCACTCTACTTTGGTCACATGATTATGACTCAGTGATAGTGTAGACTTGTACCCACCCTCTGGGTAAAGATTTTTGCAGTGTTAAAAGAAATGGAAGTCAATAAGAGTGTGTAATTTAGGCACTGTCAAAAGATAACTTTGTACGTGCATAAATCAAAAGTTCGGTTTTGGCCTGTCGGTGGATACCTTATGGTTTGCTTTGGCAACCCTAATGGAAGCATCATCATCGTGAGGATGAGAGTGGGGAAAAGCAGAATGACTCCAAATAGCATTTTAAGCAACCATTTTAAGCTTTTCTTCTTGATTTGCATTTGGCTTAACAGGGAGGTGGCCCCAGAGGTAGAAGTTTTCAGATGTGAGAAATTGGCAGAGGGGCAAATCAACATGTCCTGCTTGTGAGATTGTATCATTAGAGGTGGCACAGCAGTTGCCCCTCTGCCCATTCCACCCAACCCCCATAGGCAAACATTTCTAGTTCACAGGTTGGCATTATCCAAATCAAACATGGTAGGGGCTGAATGGCTGTTCTAGAATGCTTCCTTAAGCACCTCCTTGCTTGAAAGTGGCACACAGAGAGAAGCAGACCAACACAGCTCTTGTGGGTCATGGATTGCGAACAGACTTAAGCACCCCATAGAATAGGGGAAGGGAGGAAATGGGGAGGCTAGGATGTTTGAGATAATAAAACCAACTCTTGGGAACATTAAGAGAGCATTGGCCTTCCTTATTCGCAATCTTGTCATTCATGGGCCACAGTTCGTACAAGAACATTGTATGCTCCTGAGGGTCTGTGTGAGCCCCCAGGTTCTGGAAAGCTGTGCACTCAATAAGGGATGCCAGGTATAAGAAGATAAACAGTCTCCCTGCTTTCTAGGTGGGTGTGCACCTTAATACCAGGCTCTTCTGTGACACTGAAGGCCTGTTTCTAAATACTCACAGCACCAACATAACACACCTGTGCAATCCGTTCGGTGTGTGTTTTCTTGCTTCTAATGCAGTATCTAAACATTTAGACATGTTTGTTGAGAACTGACCATTACCACTGTAATCGACCTGCCCGTGTTCTAAGATCTGGAGGGGAGGCCCTTCTGGTGATCCCTCCGCCTTATTTAGTTAGGTGGGTGGGTACCCGGGAGAGGGCCTTCTCGGTGGTGGCCCCCAGGCTGTGGAATGGTCTCCCCCTCGAGGTGCGTCAGGCCCCTTCTCTGTTCTTATTCAGGAAGGCGGTGAAAACGTTCCTATTCACACAGGCCTTTGGTTAAATGTTCCCCACACTTCCCCTCACTGAAAACCGCTGATGTTTTTAACTGTTTTGTACTTTTAAAACTGTATTTTTAAATTTGTTTTATTTTTGATACTGTTTTTATACATCTGTTTTAAATGTTGTGAGCCGCCCAGAGACCCTCGGGTATGGGGCGGCATATAAATTGAAATATAAATAAATAAATAAATAAATGTTGCCTCCATTTTGAATTCACCGTAGAGATATGTAATAGTCACGTTTACCCCCATCCGAAAAGGCGTACCCTAAGTCTAGGAGACAACATGCATGTCAAAATGCCAATAAAGAGTCCCCAGTCAGGTACCAACATGGTCCTCCATCACTGAAATCACCCTCTCTGAGCTGATTTACTGGCAACCACATTTAAATGTCCCACATCGCTCCTCTGTGATCTTTGACATTTGCTCCTGTGCATTTTTGGTTAAGCCCTGCAATCTTTTTTCTTTACCTTTCCATTTGATGGACACTGTACTAAAATTGAATTCTCTTGTTGCAATTTCAAAGCTATGCTACGCCAGAGAGTAAAATAATTCATGTGACTCCCCTTTAATTTTGGGTTTGTTTTAGCAGTTAGTTCTCAGATTTAGCCTCCTACTCTCCCACAACAAATTCTTTTAGTTTAGGAAAAGCTGTCAAAGTTCCACATGTGCATCCTCTGTAGGGGAATATCCCACTACTGCTATATTTTTTGCTTGCTGTTTGACAATCCAGGGAAAGAAAACTGTCATGGGGACAGGACTGGAAACTCCAGAGTGGATTCGGAGTATTGGGGGATTTAATGGGAAGCCCCAATGCCGAATCTGAATCCATCGCGGATTTTAGCCCCTATGGGGATGTGCCCTTAGTGTTGTGTTATATTGCTTCTGTCAACAATAAAAGTTGCACAACTGTGCAACTGGATTCTCTGAAAAGGAAAAAGCAGGAGACGAAAAGAGAAAACAGAGTTTTAAACTGTGCAGTTTGACACTGCAAAATTAGATCAAAGAAGAAAACCTGTGTCTTCTTAGGTAAACGTAGGAGTAATTGAGCAAGCTCAGTTTTAAATTATGATGTAAATATTTAATGAGCAAAGTTGGTTCAGAGTCACCTAGCATAAACAAAAGTACTTGAAATTGTCCTTTTCAGTTTTGTCTCCATTCTTGCTCTCCAGATTTTACCATGAATAAAATTAGGCCATGGCAGGCATGAGCAATGGTAGATGGATTTCATCAACCTGGTGAAGAAGCCATGATATAATTCTCATACATGGCAACAAAAGTATGCATTTAAGTTGCTGGGATTAATATCAACCATATCATTAACTAGAAAGGTGATTTGGGATGTTTTTGTAAACAGACATTTATTTTCTTAGACTTCTTCCTTTTACCATACTACAGTACTGCTGTGGATATAACCTTTAATGAATGCATCTGGAAACATTATTGTTATAATGCAATTTTGACCCAGTAAATGTCAACTCGCTAAACTAAGAACTACCAGAAATGCTAATGAAATAGGTCATGAAGTGCTGAAGGTCACAGAGTCCCCCCTCCATAATGTATTGGTTATAATTTTGAGAGGATGTGCACTGAGGATAAAAATTGCAAAACAGATTTCAGGAAGCTGATATGTATACACACTGCTGTTGGAATTCTATGTTTTAATGTACTCGCAATATGTATCGTCATTATATTGGAATACTGCTAACAGTAAACACCAATATAACAACTACGATTTCTCCATCAATTAGGGTAACAGATTTAGAGAGATATATGAATATCAGTTTAAGTTTCACAGAACTGATAGAGGAGAGAAGCAAATGACTAATTTTGTAACTTTTTTCACCTTCCTAAGCTAATAGATAACCTTTGCAATGTTCAGACTTCAAATGTCAAACTTCTCTAAAGTTCTAATGAGTGTGATACACAAGATAACAAAACAATGAAGCTCAATTTGTGTCAATGGCAGTATCATAATGCACAAAATGAGAAAACCTTATAGGAATATTAAACCAGAAATAACAAATCATTTTAACAGAAGAATATGCCATAATGCACTCACAAATAATTTTAAATAATTTCATAAAGTACCTAAATGTATACTTTTTTATATTTGTTCTTCTGTTTGTTTGCTTATACCATTTTCTAACATGGAAACAATGATGGCATAAAAGACTTGTACTGTAATAATAATAATAATAATAATAATAATAATAATAATAATAATAATAATAATAATAATAATAATAAGGATGGATGGATGGATGGATGGATGGATGGATGGATGGATGGATGGATGGATGGATAGATAGATAGATAGATAGATAGATAGATAGATAGATAGATAGATAGATAGATAGATAGATAGATAGATAGATAGATAGATAGATAGATAGATAGAGATTTCTGGGCAGAATAGCAAAATTACTGCACAATATAACACAGATTATAAAAGGTACACTTCACTTGAATGAAGCTCATCTCATCCGTGGAATCATAAAATTAAATTTAAAATTTAAAAGAAATGGCAAAGATTCATAACCAATTTGCCATTGCTTCTTTGGCAGGGAGATGCTGGGAACTGAACCTAAGACATTCTGTTTAACAGATTTTCTACCATTGAGCTTTGACACCTGCGATAGTGCATGCTTATTGACAGTTTCTGCGATGAAGCAGAAGTATTCTGGAATCTACCATATAAGGTTTCTGTGACATTAAATACCACCTGTAAAGTTGTTTGACTGAATTTTCCTTGATATTTACTGAGACAGACTTCAGTGGGATTTGCACTACTTTGAAAGCCATAGAACCAAGTGCAGAAATGTTTTTATATCTTATTAGCAGATTACTTTTAATAAAAAAATTGACATAAAACATAGAATTTCAAATTTTGCTTTCTTCTTATTAAAGGGGGGGAGACTAAAAACTGAACAGATAATTTTGCTCTCTATACAAAAATATTCATATATCTGCTTCTTTACTACTACAATTATAAATCATAGAATCATAGAGTTGAAAGGGACATCTATGGTCATCAAGTCCAACCCCCTGCTCAATGCAGGATTTCCTAACCAATCCCAGACAGATGTAGATCCAGCCTCTGCTTGAAGACCTCCGGTGAAGGAATGCTCACTACCACCTGTAGCAACCTATTCCATTGACTGATTGCCCTCACTGTCAGGAAGTTTTTCCTAATATTTAATCTGTATTCACTCCCCTGGAGGTTCATAACATTGTTTCTAGTCCTCCCATCTTGTACAAGTAGGAATAGGGACAATCCCTCTGCACTGTGATAGCCCTTCAACTACTTGAAACCCATGATCATGTATCCTTTGAGTCTTCTCTTCTGCAGGCTAAACATTCCTGGATCCTTCAACCTTTTCTTGTAGGACATGCTTTCCAGACCACTAAACCATTTTGGTAGCTCTCCTTTGGACTTGCTCTGAGACGTTTTCGCACACGGGGGTTTGGAACGCACGGGAGACAGCTTCGGGCGCAGCATTCGCTTTGCTGCAGCCGAGTTTGCGTCCTGGCATGTCCGGAGCTGTCTTCCGCGCGTTCCAAATGTAGAGCACTTTAAACTGCTCTACATGCGTTCGGGCGCGCACGAACTGCCCACAGGCATTGGGGAGGAGAAGCGTTCGCGCATGCTTCTCTCTCCCTAACAGCCACGGGCTTGCCTCCCCCGCCGGCGCAGCTTTGACAATCAGCTGTTTTCAGCCAGCGCCGGCTGCGGGAGCCTCCTCAGCTGTCTCCCCGCCCCTTGCCATCGTTTGCCGGCTAAGACAGCTCACGACGCTTTGAGCATTCGCACACGGGCGCTCCGGAATGCATTTACACGCATCCCTGCGCCCCTCTGTGTGAATGCACAAAGCGTCGTGAGCTGTTTTAGGCTTCCCGTCCTACTCCCGTTCCAAACGGAATGGGAGTAATGCAAAAATCCCTCTAGTTTGCAATTTTTTTTTTAAATTGGGGTGCCCAGAAATGAGCACAGTACTCTAGATGAGGACTGACCAAGGAGGATTAAAGAGGAATAATTACTTCTCATGATCTAGACCATGTGCTCCTCTTGATACATCCTAGGATGATGTTTGCCTTTTTTAACCTGCATCACATTGTTGACTCATGTTCATCCGGTGATCAGCCAGTACACCTAGATCATCACCACCACCATCATTATTGCAGTGAAATTGAAATACAAAAGTGCATACATTACATTACAGTCTAGATAAATCATAGATACAGTGCATAGGTCTTAGATGGGATAGATAGGTTTATGTTAAATATAAATACAAATCCTTAACACTGTACTTCTTATTATAAAATATTTTTCTTATATTCTGTCTGTCAGGTTTAGCAGCTATTTCCAGATTTTATCAAAATTAGTGTG
Source organism: Aspidoscelis tigris stejnegeri (assembly GCA_023333525.1). NCBI lineage: Eukaryota > Metazoa > Chordata > Lepidosauria > Squamata > Teiidae > Aspidoscelis > Aspidoscelis tigris. Next base: position 11,341,693 of record JALMGA010000006.1, on the reverse strand, counting down.
CTTATATAGTCCAGCATATTCCCTATATTTGTTCATTAGTCCATGCATGCTCACCCAACATTATCTCTGACAAATTTTTATATCTTTTGTCAACAGTAATAAATAAATAAATAAATAAATAAATAAATAAATAAATAAATAAATAAATAAATAAATAAATAAATAAATAAATAAATACGTAGGCTATATATTTACTGTTTTGAATAGATTTAGGACATTTTTTAGGGTGGTATATGCATCATGGAGGCTATATCCACACTGGGTTTAGTATGTGTTCAAAATACAGGATGTTTTTCCACTGTCAAAAAGTACCCATTTTTGCACCCATCTAGGACCCATTTGGGTGTGAGCCGGATGATCCCATTTCCACCATGGCACCCATTTGGGACCCAATTGTTTCCACAGCTGTGGGGGAAATCCAGATCTAATGGGTACATTTTGGCCTTTAATCTGGATTTTCTGTTGACCCCATTAATGGGGTCTACAATGGGGTCTTATAACAGAATATCTGGACTAAAGGGAGCCTGTTTCCACTGGAAACAGGCAATGGGGTCCAAAGGAGGCTAGGGAGAGGGGATGCACCCATTGCCCCCCCTAAACCTAGGCTCTGAAGTCACTTCAAAGCCACTTCGAATTGACTTCAAAGTCACTTCGGAGTCACTTCAAAGTCATTTCGAAGTCTGTACAAAATAGCTCCAGAGTGCCTCTGAAGTCTGTGCTGATGTTTGTAGTGTACTTCGAAGTGACTCCAAAGTGACTCCGAAGTCATTTCGAAGTTCACTCCGAATATCAACACAGACCTCAAAGGCACTCCGGAGCTATTTTGCACAGACTTCGAAGTGACTTTGAACTGACTCCAAAGTGATTTCGAAGACTGCACACCCCTGCCCCCCAAAACACCTGGGGTAATGGACTGACCCCTTGTGGGTCGATCTGGATTCCCCACATGGGTGCAAAGCTGTTTCCACAGCAGGATATTTGAAAGCAATTCCCTTAATCCGGATTTACTAGATCCGGATTAAGGAATGTACCCATTCCTTAGATCTGGATCTTCTTAAATCTGGATCTAAGGGCTGCAGTGGAAAAACACCCACAGTATCTGACATTTGCATCCCAGTAGCATGCCTGGATCTGGGATGCCTAGACCATGTTAGTCTGCTACTAAAAATGGTGCCACTTGTGCTTGCAGGTGTCATTTTCAGTGCTAGATCTCAGTGTCTCACTCACATGCCTGCTTCAGAGTCACTTGACTGAGTAAACGCCTTCTCCCATTGACCTGCTCATACTTTAAGATCTGGAGGAGAGGCCCTCCTGGTTTCCGCACCACCCTCAGTAGGAAAAAGCAGTGGGCACCTGGGAGAGGGCCTTCTCAGTGATGGCTCCTAGGCTATAGAATAGTCTCCGCCTTGAGGTGCGTCTATCTCCTTCAATGTACGCATTTAGGAAGGTAGTGAAGACGCACCTCTTTGTCCTGGCCTTTGGTTAAATGGGGATGCACTTTCCCTTTCCACTTGCAGATGATACTGTTTTAATACATAGTGTTGTTGTTGTAATGATGTTTGATTTTAGATGTTGATCCCCACCCAGAGACCTTTGGGCATAGGATGGGATGGATAAACAAACAAACAAATAATAAATTGAGACTGGCTTTACTCCTTTTTCTTCTGCATCACTACTCATCTGATAATTATCATGCTACATTTGAGAAGTCAAAAATGGAAGGGAAGTGTGGTTCATAAAAGATTCCAAATATTGGGAAAAACAGTGTCTGTTATGTATGAACCAAGCTGGGACAGGATGTTGTTTAAATGTAATAGTGGGCACCTTGAACTAAGCCAAGAGGGTGATCTACCTGTTATAAATATATTTATGATGATTGATGATGATGGCATTAATAGTGATACTAATGTAGCTGATGCTGCATTATTATAACTGCAACATAAAGTGCATCTCAGAATATCTGTTCCGCCCAGGGAAAGAAATCGACGGAAAGAATGTAGGAGAGAAAGATTTTGGATATTTGAAAGCAATACTAATATAGCTTTTAAAATCATTTCTGTTTTAGATTCAGAGAATGTTGCTTAGGTGGAGATAGGAAATATAAATAAAATACACAGCCGCATGACTTTCCTGGTTCTTTAATGATAATAAACCTGAAGCCATTCCCCAATTACAATAAATCATGAAGCAAGACATTCAGCTCTGCTGCTTTACCTATATTGAAAGAATAGTTGGAGTTGAAGTTACCTGAGCGGAATTTCAAAGGGAAATTACTGTAAAGACAATTGCCATGCAAGATAGCCAAACAGAAAAACTTAAGAACATAAGATCATAAGAAGAAGAGTTGGCTTTTCTATCCCACTTTTGTCACCCATTTAAGGGGACTCAAAGCGGCTGACAAAGCTTTCTATTCCTCTCCCCACAACAGACACCCTGTGAAGTAGGTGGGGCAGTGAGAGCTCACCCAGCTGACTTCATGGGGGAGGGTGGAATCAAACCAGGTACTCCCAGATAAGAATCCGGCTCCCTAACCACTAGACCAAACTAGCTCACACCACAGCCCATCTAATCCAGCATCCTATCTCACACAATGGTTCACCAATTGCTTCTGGGCATTCTCCAGCAGAAGACAAAGGCAAAACCTTCACTTCCTCTCAACTTCACACTTGTCTGTCCAACCTGGAGGCAGCACCTAGACATCTAATCTACCAGCCATTGATGCACCTTTCTTGATGAATTTATATAATCCTTTCTTAAAGCTATCCACCATCTCTTCTGGTAGTAAATTCAATAACCCAATCGTTTCCTGGGTGAAAACTAAGAAAAGCCAGATGCATATCACACTGGTTTTAAATCCAATTCACTACCAAGCCCAATTCAAGGTGTTAACTCTAACTTATAAGGCCCTAAATGACTTGGGCCCCAAGTATCTAAAGGAACACCTCCTCCCATACCAACCAGCCCGTGCCTTAAGATCTAGTGGCGAGGCCCTCCTGGTTGTCCCACCACCTTCAGTAGTGAGGCTGGTGGGCACTTGGGAGAGGGCCTTTTCAGCGATGGCCCCCAGATTATGGAATAGTCTTCCCCTTGAGGTGTGTCATGCCCCTTCCTTTTATATATTTAGGAAGGCAGTAAAGACTCACCTCTTTGCCCTGGCCTTTGTCTGAGGTGATTATATTCTCCTCCCCACCCCAGTTACAGTAACTATTAATCCAATATGGAGTGTACTGTTTCAAATGTATTGAATTTTTAAAGTGTTTTTGATCTGTATCTTGTTTTAATGTGTGTCTTGTTTTCAATCTGTTGGTTAATCTGTTGTTACCCGCCCAGAGGCCTTTGGGTATGGGGCAAGATAGAAATGTAAACAAATAAATAAAATAAAGCAAAATAAACCTTCGCTTAGTCAGTGCTAACTCTCCTCCCCTTCAACTTCATAGGATGTTGTTAGAAAAGGTTTTGGTAGAAATGTTAAAATAAAATGAAGGTTATTATCTTACCGAATCACAAGTTAATCTGATTCTTGCTAAGCACATTTCCTAGAAAGATGAGCTTGAAGTTTGAAACCACAGGTGCTTTCAAACTTGACCCCATAGTCAACGATAGGTTTACACCTGGGCATGTGCATCTGCACCTGCAGGAAGCATTTACAACCTAGAAATGCCTCCTGCCTGTCCACTAGTGGTGGTGCATGAAATTGTGCACCACAGTCATACAAACCTGTACCTGAAACTTACCTGTTCCATCCAGCACATCATCATTCACACGATTTCCAGTGTGAGGGTTCATCTGAGGTGCCACACAAGCACCACAGATGACCCCAAACATGACTGTGCCTGTGCAGACCATCACTGTCACTGTGATGACAGCACCAGCACCAGCACCACCAGCACAGTCATACTGGGCTCCACAACCAAGATGGTGGTGCTCAGTTGGCTATTAGACACACCCCTGGACACAGGTAAGTCTCCAGGCACATGGGGGTTAGTCTAACATGTACTAGTGTTCCCAAGTGTGAACGCTAGTACACATTAGTCACTAATGCAGTTTCCCCATCCAGTGGATGGAAAACCACATGTGAAAGCAACCCATGAACACAGTTGGGCAAGCTATGCGCTTAAGCAGGATAACCTAGTCCTACCTGGAATCAGGCTGCAGTTCTGTCTACATGATGGCACCAAAAGTCTCAATAATACAAATGTCAATGCAAGGAAAGGAATATACAGGCTGAAAGTGGAGAGGAAGAACTCCAGTAGATGAGGTCAAAGTAAACCCAAATGGAACAGTTAGTTTGAGAAGTGCACCTTCAAGGAAGTCAGTTCTACTGTTGAGGTTCACTTCAATATAGAACCATCCTACCAAAGTGACTTGTTGCACATTATAATGTTGATCACAGCTTTGATATCTCTCAAAGTATGTAGATGTCAAGTTGGAGCTGCCTCACTCTCAAAAAGCAGTAAAACTCTGGACTGAACACACAAATGTGTGTTGATTTGGTGTTGATCTGGCCCATGTCCCCCTGAGGTTCTAAAGCCCATGTGAGCATCACAGCCATGCACTCAAGCCTCCAAAGTCTAGGTATTGAATTACAGATTTTAGTATTAGCGCCTAGGGGGCAGATGTTCGGTGGTATGCTATGGTACACTGATGTAAACACCACCTGGTGGTTCCTGTGATTTGGAATAATGACCTTGGTCTGGTTGTAGACAGATTAAATGGGTCTATAACAAATCTGGATTAAAGGCCTTCTTAATCCAGATCTGGCTTCATTCAGTGGAGACAGAGACAGACCAGCAGGGCAGGGCAGGGCAGGGGGCCCTTGATCCATGTTAAGGTTAAGGGGTTCCTTAGTACAGAACAGAAAGGGCTACTGACTACCTGAGCCAAGGATATGTTCTTATAACTGCTCCATAATCCTGAATAAAAGCCTCTAAAAAAAAAGTTAAATATTGTAAATGACTCAAAAAATCTATGCTTAGTATGGCAACAATTTTGATTGGAATATTACAGCCATCTAACTGCACACAGACTCAAGTGGAATATCTATCTGTTTAATATGTTGTATGAAATTTTTGTTACAAAATGTGGTCTCTGAAATATTTTATACTAGAGATGTGACAAACTAGTTCAGTTAGTTCATGGTTCACAGCAAACCAGCTAGTTTGTGAGTGTTTGCATCAGGTTGAACAACATTTGGTTAGTCAAACATATATTATTTAACTGAACAAATGTGTTTAGGGGCTTGAAAAAGGCTTTCAACAATAATGAAATGGTATTTTTTTGTTTTTTAATCAGTTCAAAATAGAATACAAACAACATTTGTTTGATTAATGGTTCACTGTTGAACCAAAGGCATGTTTGGTTTGATGGGAAACTGAACATACAATTTTAGTTCATGCACATCCCTAATTTAGGTTCTTTCTGCACTTGGCCTTATTCTGAAATATATCTTGTGATAGGAAACTGTTGTCTGCATGCTAACGCAAACTATGACAGGCCTCGCCTGGGGCCTGCTATAGTCTGCACTAGCATGCAGAAAGCAGGCATGTATGAGATATATTCCAGAATAAGGCCAGGTGTGAAAAGGCCCTTATACACATTCCCTGTGCATGAAGAAAGAAACAGTTTTGTGCAGGGTTGTGCCAATGAATAGAACTTATCTGGCATGTGGCAAACACAAGGAATGGACCAGAATATCTTGAGACCTTGTGGAAACTTTGAACTTTTGTTTCCTTTGGCTCATTCCTCCCCCATTTGTTTGATAGCTTTCCTTAAGTAAACATCTAAAATGAAGAGCAGACTTGAAGGAGTCAGCCAAATTCAGAAGACAGAGGGAGACATAGAGAAATGAGGGCTGATGCTTAGCTGTCTCCCAGAAGTCCCAAGCAAGGTAACAATGTTCTATGCACCTTGCCAGGTATACAGATAAGTCAGGGGGTTGGAGATTGCGTTTGACAGAATACAAGAAGAGGCAGTGCCAAGTTCATTTTATATTCTGTGTTACCCTTTGCCATCTGGATGCAGCCTTATGTAATGACAAGATCAGCAGTTTGGGTGAAGCTGATGCTATACAAAGGCACCATTCTTGATTCCTCCCTCTAAGCGGAACATTTCCAGGTTCAAGGACAAGCAAGGTGCAGTTTCCATAATCCATTATGTGTTCTGTTTCCTTGTGTGTGCAAATGGTATATGATGGTCATATCTCAGTCAGTGTTTTCTCCAAGGAAATGCATGTGGAAGAAACAAGATTCTACCCTTAAGCTATAAACTGTTACTTTGGATCACATTTTAAGCCTGGGTTTTCTGCTAACCACACTTCTAATCTCCATTATGCATACTCACTTGCACACCTTATATGTACCATTTGTGAAAACCATGCAGCTTGTGAACAATTCTCCAACTCATTACATATGTGCAACTGTCATTCGCCCCCCCACTCTTTTAGACTTTAAAAGAGCCTAATGCCCTTTCCACACTTATTCCATATTATATCACAGAGGGACCTTCCATCCACAAACTGGTGCAGACTATGGTAGACTCCTCCAGGGCCTGCCGTGGTCTACACCAGCATACAGATGGCAGGTCCTTAGGCCTATTCACACTACAGCAGTGGTTCTCAACCTGGGGGTTGGGACCCCTTTAGGGGTCGAACTATCCGCGATGTCTCCTACTGCCCTTCCCTCCCACCTCCCAGCTGCTCCGCCCCCATGGTTGGGGGTCTCCACAACATGAGGAACTCCATTAAAGGGTCGGGGCATTAGGAAGGTTGAGAACCACTGCACTACAGCCTCTGATCAAGAATTAGTGAACATCTAGTGAAGAGCATCTGCACTTTGAGAAGGCTGTTACAGCCTCCAAGCATGCCCTACCTCACAAGAAGTTCACTAATTGTTGAATAGTGAACAATTAACCAATATTTACCAGGAACTTACCGGGAGCATCCAGTGGCATTACCATTCACACCTCTTCTGGTGTTTTGGGGTCGTCTGAGGTGTCTTGCAAGCACACAGCACCTTGAGTGACCATAGATGCGACTATGCATGCACAAAGCATCAGTGTCATCATGGCAACGATGCTGACACACATGCAGTTGTGGAGGGCACCACAGCCAAAATGGCAGTGCCCAGAGGAGGACCGTCCCTAGTATTTGATTGGGGGGTGGGGGCACAGCCAAAGTTGACTAACACTCCAAGTGCAAGTACTAGCCAACATTGGTTAATAGCACTCCTTTCCTTCCCTTTATTCTGGGATATAATCCATAATAAAACCCAGTGCAGAAAGGCCCTAATGTGGTAGCAATGTGAGTCTTCCTATTGCATACAAATAATGCAACACTGCCTTATGCCATTATTAAATATTTTTGTTTGCTTGCTTGTTTGTCTCTTCTTATCAAGTTGGGTAACAAAAATTAACATGAAAGTATATCATTTGTGTTCAGTTTGGAAAAAAAAAAACTTGCAATACAATTTTAGAATTTTAGGACAGTCCCAGGAAAAAACCTTTGAACCCAACAAGCTAATACCATATGTGACTTTACCGCAGGGATTAAAGGAAGAGTGAAATACAACACAATTCCACCGCATTTGCTGTATGGATAACAGCAAATAAAAGTGCAAAATATATATGTTTACCACATTTTTAGATATTTTTTGCCTACTGGTCCTTCATCAACCGGTACCACTGAGTCAGACAGCTGTTGAATGTGCTTCACTTCACAGTAAGAACTCTTTCTTTGTAATTATCTGAAAATATACACAGGGAAGCACTTCTAAAGGTTCTTCATGGAGATTAAATATAAAGCACAGAGGGGTTTACTTTCTAAGCCATGAAGAAATAGATTTAAGCAGGATAAGTATTGAATGGAAATAATAAAATATTCCTATGCTATAGGGTAGGGGTGTGCATGAATGCAATTTTTGGGATTCAATTTGAAAATCTGAAGATTCAGATCAATTCGAATATTTGCAATTTGATTGTATTCACATTCAATTTGAAGCAAATACATTTGTATCTATTCATACTAATATTCAATTTGTATTTGAAGTTACAAACGTTGACAATATTTGTATGTGTCCATACGCATCTATACTCATTCGTACGCATCTGTACAACTTCATACACATCCTGTTTTTATCCCATATGCATCCTGTTTTCATCCCATACATAACCTTATAAATGCGTACAGATACAAATAAGATGTGTATGGATACATATGTTATGCGTACATATCATACACCCAAATAATTTATACAAATGATTCAAGAGATATGAAAACTTGTTCAGATGTTAAATTTGAATGTATAGACATTCAATTCAAATTCAAATGTCCAAATTTGTTTGAATTTGATCAAATTTTGAATGTTTTGAATATTTGTGCTCATCCCTAATATGGGGTAGTCAGAAGGACTTTTCACACTGACCTTACTGGTATGGTGTAAAATAAGTTAGACCATTTGCACTTCAAGTGCTGGAGAAACCATATACTATACAATCGGGACTTGAAGTGCTAATGGCCAGGACAGAACAGGCCAGATCACCATCACAATATCTGTGGCAACATCTGGCTTGCACCTGACTGCTACTGTCATGTCCCAAGCAAGTGTTGTTCAATGAGCACATGTACACACATGTGTGCTGGGCTAACGGCAGCAAACAGCCAGTTCAGGTTTCAGAATTCTTGAAGGATAAATAGTTAATGCAATGTCAGGAATCCCATGGCCAGATTACCAGAGATTCTTCATCAGTCAAAGTTCAGGAACAAAGGAATGACATGAGCCAAGGTTGCAAAGAAAATCCTTTGTTTGCAATGGCCTTTGCAGAGTTCGGCGTTTCTTTGCAGAGTTGGGTGTTGCCCCAGCAATGCAAGTGTTTGGCATCTAGATGTACTGAATGTCTCAAGGGTTCCCGTTCTTGTCTGAGAGAAGTCTGCTCTGGGTGTCGGTTGGCACCTGAGTCTGAACCATCCCCATCTTGAAAGCCAGGGTGTTTCCACATTGGCCGCCAAGACACGGATTTAAGGAAATCTGTTTCCCGGGGATGCGTCCTCCTGAGGATCCGTCCAAAATAGGGACAGATCTGAGGAGGCCCCATATGTCTGCACGTGCACAGGGAGGATGGATTCTGCCATCCAGATCCTCTGGGTGCTGTGCGGAGGCCGCAGTATCCATTCCAAAGGACATCCAGCCTCCTGTGCCACTGATGCCACTTCCAGAGCTGTGGGACTGGAGCATGCAGCTGCCAGTCACCTTGCATTTTCACTGGCACCTGGCATGCGTGGGAGGGGCTTTGGAGGCAGACCGGCCTGCTTCTGCCCTCCCCAAGATGGTGGCCACTGGCACATCCAGCCCCTTGCCTCTCCATGTGCAGAAATGTCCTGCTTCTGAACAGATCGAGATGAAGGGCTGGATGGAAGACCTAATTTTTGAGGTCTTCCAGGAGGCCAGATCTTTCAGCAGTGAGACCCCATTAAGAATGGGTCTCACACACTGGAGTGCGGAAGCAGCTGCCACAAAGGGTCCCGGATCCAGCCTCCAATGCGGAAGGTAAGTACTGTATGTGTCCTGTATGTGTCTTTAATGGGTTTCTAAATGGATTTCCGCAGCCAGTACAGAAACACCCCCAGTATCAGTTCCCAAGTTTGGCCCCTGAGACACTCGTCCCTTGCTTTGGCTGGCATGGGCAATGGCCTCCTCATCCAGTGAGGTGCTCAGGACATGAGGCATGACAGCTGCCATAGTGATCCAGATGCTGTGCATGACTACGTAGCCACAAGCATGCCACCACACCCAGTTGCCACATTGCACCTGGACGACAGTGTGGTCACAGCCTTCAGGCATGAGTTTTTCTGTTAAGTGTATGGACTGATTTTTAGCAGTCTACAACTGGTTGGCTTCAGGGGGAACCTGTAGCAACATCTGGAAAGTTGCTCTGGTTCCCCAGTGCAGAAGTACGTTACTAGTTAGCAGACTACAGTTCACTAAGGGGTAAGTGCAAACAGGCTCAAAGGTCAAAAACAGTCTTACTTTAGTATTGACTCCTCGGGAGTGGAAGATCCAAAAAGTTAAATATCTTTATTTTTACTCAGGAACAGAATAAGTTCGTGTACAACTCAAAACATGTCCATTTTGTTCGTTTTTCTGGGCCTCCACTCCCGTTTTTCCTCCTTCCCCCTCTCCTGAAATGAATAATGAAGTTTTTATTCTAAGAGGTGGTGCTTCTTAGAGTGCTGCCTACGTTCCTATTGCTTTTCAAAGCAAAGACAAAGCTGAGCAGCTAAAGGAATGGCTAAACTATCCAATAGCCTTTTATTCAAGTTCCTTAGAGGACAAATTTTCATCAACGAGCCCCAAACACCATTAACTCCTGCCTCCATTCACCATGCACTGATAACCTGTAGGCATTTTTGTATATCTTAAGATCAAACATGAAATATTTCGAGCCAAATTCACCCCTTAGCATTTCTTGTGTCTTTTGTTGTGAAGTATAATGGAAAGGAGGGGGAAAAAAAATGAAATAGCATTCTAAACAAGACTTTGCTTTTAGTGCTGAGTGTAGGCTAAATGTAAATACAAAGAGTGAACACAGGTACAATCAGGGGATAGATTGAAGTCATGGAAACTGTTCTGAAAAGCTTGACTATGGAAAAAGCATTTCATCTAGGTTCTAATACACAAATAACATTTTATTAGCCCAAGGTGTCCAGAAAGTAGAAAGAAGATCTGAATGCAGGAAATTCAGAGATAAATTAAAATCGTGATGATGGTGGTGATAATGATAGAATTTTTTAAGATACCTATTACATCCATCCATCCATCCGTCCGTCCGTCCATCCATCCATCCATCCATCCGTCCGTCCGTCCGTCCGTCCGTCCGTCCGTCCGTCCGTCCATCCATCCATCCATCCATCCATCCATCCATCCATCCATCCATCCATCCATCCATCCATCCATGTATCTATGCATTTATCCATCTATGCATCTATTATTTGTATTTCTATCCTGCCCTATACCCAAAGGACTCAGGGTGGATAGCAAGATTAAAATTTTAGATGTTTGTTGCCATGGTTACAATTAATATGACATTCAGTAAAAGATCTACCTGGTGAAATCAGGCTACACCAAAAGAACACAGGGAATTCAATGACCACACATTACAACACCTTTCCCACTCCCAAGGCAGAATTTGCTCCCTGAATGGCTCTTTTCACTGATTGGGACTAACCACTCTGCATTGGCAAAAGTGAATCCAGTCCACAGAAACTTTGCAGAGGGATGGTGGTGGCTGCTAGACTTACCTACCTGTGGTGATGCTATCCAGCACCATAATATGAAGTAGCCAAAATGGCTGACTTCCAGGGCCATTTCTTTTTATTATTATTATTATTATTATTATTATTATTATTATTATTATTATTATTATTATTATTATTATTATTATTATTATTATTATTATTATTATTATTATTATTATTATTATTATTATTATTATTATTATTATTATTAATTGAATAACAACATACATAAACATATACAACAGCACCACTTGCCTATACAACCAAATACAACTGTACACCTCAGATTATATTAACCACTTATAACTCTAAATGGAGAAATAAAGATAACAATTTATTTATAGAATAAATTTGGAAGTCTGGAATAAACTCAATAAACTTAATGTGTGGTTGGCACCGTACAAGAATGAATGACCTTTAAGCCCAGAGAAGACTGAAAAACTGATGCACCAGAAGTGCCGCACCTCCCACTCTTTTACTCAAGGACTGTGGACTGGCTGCTATTTTAGTGAAGCTCGTCAAAGCTGAAGCCTCTGTGTTTCAGGATTCTGGTGACAGAAGAGAAGGGAGATGGACTTACATATAAAATGTGGTAAAGGATAAAAGGTGAAATTCTGCATTTTTAAATGTTTTTGTTTCCTTAGTTCCCACAGGTATTTGTTTGTTTTGTTGTATAAAGACAAGAGTAGTTATATCTAGGGATGTGCACAAATATTCGTAGGCATTTGAAATTCGATCAAATGTGCTGAATTTTGACATTCAAACTCAAATAGAACGTCCTGAAATTCAAATGTAAACATTTGAATTGAATTTCAAACTTCAGATCTATTCATTCAAATTATCCAGACATTCGTATGTGTATGGGTTCGTATACGATTTGTACTTGAAGATCCACATTTTTCCCACATCTGTATAAATTTGTATGGATCCACATAGGACAAAAACAGGTTGCATGCAGGATAACTATGGGATGCATATAGATGTGCACAGATATGTCCAGATGTGGGAAAGATGGGTACATGCACATACAAATGTTGTCGACATTCGTATGTGCAGATTCGAATGAAAAATTCAAATGAATACATTTGAATTTGGTAAATACAGATCAAATCTTGTTGAATTCGAATTTAAAAGATTTGAACTGGACCACACTTTTGGTTATTCGTTTCAAAAAAATGTCAAAAAAGCATTCATGCACATCCCTAGTTGTATCGTTATTTAAACAAAGACAAATATCACTGTTGTTTTTGACTATCTTTGTAGTTTTTAAAAGCTGCATTTTTTAAACTTATTTCTGGTTTTAGAGTTGATATGATTTTTTTAAATGTCTGTTTTTAAATGTTGTGAGCTGCCCAGAGACCCTCGGGTATGGGGCAGCATATAAATGTAAATATAAATAAATAAATAAATAGAAATGAGATTCAGGAAACAAAGGCCTCAATTCACTGTCCTCTGTGTAGTGAAGGCACAGTCTAGGTTACACATGTCCATTAAAATACCCTTTTCCTCAGCTTTGCAAATAAGGGGCCTGTTTGCTCTTGGCTTTATTCTGGAATATATCCTGGAATAGGGACCTGTTGCCCACATCCTAGTGTAGGCAACAGCAAGACACAAGTGAAGCCTGCCAAAATTTGCAGTAGCTTGTGGACAACAACAACCCCCCCCCCATCTTGAGATATATTCCAGAATATGGCCAAGTGTGGACAGGCCCACGTATAGATCCATATGCACCTGTATCCATGCCCTTTTTATCAATACAACTTTCAGTAATAGTTCAAAGGTGTATATCTCCTCACGTGCTCCCTTTTTATTTCTTCACAAGTTCAGTTCACATACTGGTTGGCAACTATGTAGGGCTGAATAGTTTTCCCCTGAAACAAGAGACATAATGTCAATGCACATAATGCACATACTTTTATTTTTCCTCCATTGGTGCCATGACGAAAACAGAAATAGACAACAACTGTACAGGGGGATCTGTATGAATTGTTGATTATTTGTACCATCCTGTTTCAGAAGTGAGTGACAGTCTGTTAATGTTATTGTCAAATATGCAGGTATAGCATCACTTTTCATATCTGCCTTTGGCACTTGCTGGTAGGAAACCATTATCTAGCTGTTTCGATTATTGAAGCAATTTATTTTATATCCATACTTTGGCTGCTTGCAGGCAGCCAAAGCATTTCCTACAAAACTTTTGGACTGTCTTCAAAGGTTGTGCCCATAAAGTTACACTGCAATAATCTAATTGTAAGCTTAACAGTTAACATAACCAGCCAATCTTATCTGTATCCAAAGTAGTTTAGAAGAGGTGCAACAGCCACAGCTGAATATAGAAATTCTTAAGTAGGTTCCACACATAGAGATGAGCTTAACTGGTTTGGAGTTTGTGAATGTTCACATCAAACTGACCATTTGGCTGTTTGAATATCCAGAAGTTCTATCAAGGTGATCCAATTTCCACACACTTGTTCACATTTGCTTTGTTTTTGCCTTTAAAAAGGGCTTTTTAAAAAATAGAAAAAAGTCTTTCTTGTTTTAGAACTAGTTAGACATGAAGCACAAACAAATATTTGTTAATGAACTGGCTCACCATTGAACCAAACAAATGAGTGTTCAGCTCAGTGGTGAACTGGGCACATGATTATAGCTTGTGCACATCCCTCTTCCCATGGGACCTTCAATGCAGGGCATGCAGGAGGTTAGAATGGACTGATTCTGCACTAGGGATGTGCACAAATATTTGTACATTCAATATTGGTACAATTTTGTTTACGAATCGAATGTTACGACATTCGTACATTGACATTCATATTCACATGAATGTTTCAGAACTTTCGTAGAAATGCTTCAGAACATTCGTGAACCAGGGAAGTGAGAAAGCGGGTGAGTCAGTCACATCTGCAACATATCCAGAGTGTATTTGACATGGATTGAGAGTGGATTCAAAGTGGATTCAGCGTGGGTTTGATGCTTTCAAAGTGGATATGTTACAGGATAAGTATGATGGATATGTATTGATACATATTGGATACATATGTTATTAATATCAAATAGAATTCTACCACATTCGAAGGGGATCTATGCAAATGAATGTGAATTTTCTTACATTCAATTCAATACCATTTTTGTTCTGCACACTGTGGGGCACCCACTACGCACTCAGCACTCATGACAGTGTTATGAAGCCTCTTCAGTTGTTTATGTTGCAACATGTTGCAATGTCTAGAACAACTTGTCTCGTCATTCTTCTTTGAGAGCACAGGAAAATGGACACACTTCTGTGACCATTTTCTTTGCTCTCTGAAGGAGTTTTCCAGTCCAATGTCCCCTTTGCTCAGAGTCACAGGAGGCATGCGAAAGGCATGCTGCTGTGGCTCTGACCAGTGATGAGAACAATGAAGATCACTTCAATAGCCATCTTGGTTTAATGTTCATGTTCCACTTTCATTCAGAACCTCTCCTAATTTCTGGGCAGTGCCAGACTAATATCAGATTAATGCAAGGAAGAGTGAAAATGAGGGATAAGACAAATCTCCAGGACTGTTGGAGCAGTTTGCTTGCCCCCCCCCCCAAAAAAAATAAAAAATAAAAAATAAACCCACTTTCTGATTTATGGCATCAGAAAACACAGTTTGTGCATGATGAAAACTTGAATTTACAGGTTTCAAAAAAGGCACTGGATGAAAGAGAAACAGCAACATGGATGAGGCGCTCCTGAAAGTGCTGTGGGGTGCCGTCAGTCATGCTGTGGTCATTCAGACATTTCTATCAAGTGCAGAAAAGAAATGTCCATTGAAGTCATATGAGCCTCAGGTTACAACCCTGAATCAAGGAACATCCTGTGCTCTGCAGTTGTTTCTGTAAGAAGTGAGCTACCACATCTAGGAAATGTCTGCAGCTCATTTCCTGAAGTTGAAAAATACCCAGGCTCAGAGCCTCTAAATTACTAGGATTATGTTGCTGTTTATTGGCTTTTATACAGCCTTAAACCACAATCCCTGCATTTCAACCGTCTCTTGCAGTTAGATAAAGAAGAGAGAGGTGAGTGTCATTAGCATATTAATGACAGCTCACTCCAAAACTCTGCATTACAGTTAAATATTCAACTAACATTGGAGACAAGAATGAGTCCTGCAAAATCCCACAATTTAATTGCTAGTTCTTTTCTACTCCAGATTTGTACTATGATAACAGTGTCAACAGTATTTTTTCTTGGAAATCATTTCTGAACGAACTGTCCCTAGGCCTTCAGTCCATGTGGATGGCTGAAGGACACTGACGTGGAGGCACCAATTTTTACTGTTACTAGGTCAGAACAGGTGTCAGTGTGCCTGCAACTATACTCTGAGCATAACTGGAGTCCTTTGTGTCACTACAACTGGTTTTGCTAAATTGTGATAAGTAGGGGTGCGTACAGAGCCCATTTCCCATCTGTCCCTAGCTTCAGCCAAATTCCACCTCCATGAACATGGGGGTCTTTGTATCCATGCATGAATATTAAAATGAATATTTGTGCATAAAACAAGGCAAAGGCCCCCCTCCCACCACCCCCTCTTACCTGTCCACATCACCACCATCGCTACCACCGCTATGTGCACCTTCATCTTAGGCACTTCTGGGTCAACCAAAGCTTTTGAGTCCTATTTGAGTTGGCCACAAAACTATGAGTTTGTACATATTTGCACAAATTCCAGATGTCACAAATATTCATGCACGTACCTAGTGGTAAGGTTCCAAGCTACGTCTTGGTGGTAAGTAGTGACTTGGGAGCAACTTCTTCACACCAATCTTACTAACTCTTAACATAACCTGGGCTTCAATAGAACCAGAACATAGAGGGTTGTCCTGGCTTCTTGAAAGAGGCACTTTTGCTGCGTATTGGAGATCTAGCCCTAAACTCATACTAGAATGAATACAATCTATTTCAGTCACCAACTCTTCTGTTGTCAAAAGACTGCAGTTTTCTAGAACATCCAATTCCAAACTGTCTTTTGGAAAAATGAAAGAACTACAGATGCACATGGATATTCATAACATACGTTGTTTGTACGAATTCAGATGAATTCGGACATTCATACACAAATTGAACGTTACAACATTTGTACATTAACATTCATATTTGTATGAATGTTTCGGAACATTTGTATGAATAGTTCAGACATTTGTTAAACTGGAGATACATATCAGATATGTATTGATACATATGTGTTCATATAGGATAAATATCGGATACATACGCAACAGTATAGGATACGTATCGGATATGTATATATTCATATAAGAGTGCTTCCACACTTACTGCTGGAAATCCAGATCTACTACATCTGGATTTAGTAAATCCGTTTTAGATTAGATCCAGATTTAGTAAATCGGGATGCAGTGTAGATCAGGATTTCAGAAGGTAGATCCGAATCTAATAGATACAGATCTACCGCTACCCTTTCCATCCGCACATGGGACGGAAGGATGATTTAGACCCAGATTTGAGGTGGGTGCTGTGCGGACGCAGTTTTCTGGAAGTGTCCTTAATGGGTGCCACTGTGCGGACGTGGTTTTCCCATTGTGTTCTTAATGAGTGCCGCTCTGCGGACGCTGTTTCCCAGATGTGTTCTTAATGGGTGTTGCTGTGTGGACACCGTTTTCCAGATGTATCCTTAGTGGGTATTAAAGGGCCTGTGTGGAAGCACCCTAGGATACATATCCAGGATATGTATCTGATATGTATGCATTCATATCAGATATTTGTACGAATTTGTACAAATACATTCATATTGAATAGAATCCTACCACATTCAAAGGGGATCTATTTGAATGAATGCAAATTTTCTAACATTCAATTCATTACAAATTGAATGCCAAACACCCCCCAATTTTCACACATCCCTAGCAAGAACTATTCATGTGCATCCTCCAGGAAATAGGGGTGCAGCAAAAGTCAGCTGAGCTAGAAGACAAAAATCCTGTCTTGAATTAAAAGATTCTCTTTAAAACATTTTACAGGATCTCTGCAAAGTTTTCGTATCATTAAACTTTACTTATTTATTTATTTAGTTGTGTCTGCCTTGCATTATTATCTATGAGCATCATAATCCAATCACTATTTTATTCCTCATTTTAAAGAATGGCAAAAGTTGCAATTTATTACATTTTAATAAACATTTGTTGCAAATGAATTCTAAAAGCAATTTGTATTGTTGTGAATATTTAATGTTCATGCAGTATTAAAAGTGGTAATTAATACTTACTAGCATTAATAAAATGAACATAAAAACTTAAAAAACAAATGTCTACTGTACTGAAATACAACTAAGGCTCACTTCATGGGTTAAGTGCAACTGCTAAAGATCCACTTCTTAAAAGCTTTGTGCTACGTTCACTCTGTTCACAGGATGATTTCTCACAAAATTAATAATCAGCTTCCCTAGACTTAATTCAATGTTCACATATGAGGAATTACACATGAGGATATGAAGGCTTCCTTAAACTGTGCTGGTGGTGCAGAAAGGAGGTTCTTAGG
Organism: Aspidoscelis tigris stejnegeri; assembly: GCA_023333525.1. Classification (NCBI taxonomy): domain Eukaryota; kingdom Metazoa; phylum Chordata; class Lepidosauria; order Squamata; family Teiidae; genus Aspidoscelis; species Aspidoscelis tigris. Next base: position 11,323,886 of record JALMGA010000006.1, on the reverse strand, counting down.
GCCTGTATTACTGAAGTTAATATCAGGAGAAGTGCATCCACACTTCAAATGCTGGGGTGGTTACAAATCTGAACCCCAGCACTTGAAGTGCTGATGGTCAGATCTGGCCCAGCCAGATCACCGTGGCAATGGTGATGGGACCATCTGGCACGGGATGGAACTTTTGCCTGGCAATCACAACACAGTATACAACTGCATAGCTGCAGCCACATCCCCACACAGCCATTTCCAGCATTCAAACATGGAAGAGACCCTGAATGCTCCATTCAGGAGCAGGGTAGCTGGCGGTGCTTCAGGTCAATGGAGGTGATGTGACATTCATATGCATTTCCTCTGGAGTAGTTGCAGACACTCCAGAACAGGTAAAGTACAAACAGGTCCTTAGCTCCCTTCCTATACCAGATCATTGGAAAGTACTGAAACACCCACAGACTGCATTCAGATGTCACTTACTTATTCTGCTATATTTGGATATTCCTGAATATCCATGTGTGTGTTTTTCTGGAATATCCAGATATAGCAGAACAAGTAAGCAATGGCTGGGTGAAGCCTTAGTTTTTTGCCAGGAAAAAACAACACCTAGGGTATTTTAGAGAAATGCTGATGTAACATCAATGTGATTAGGAAAATTCCATACAAAGAGGGAAAAAAGACACAGCAAAATTCCGATCATGATTGCGTGACCAAACCAGAATTATTTACAAACACAATCTGTGTTCAACTTATGATTGTAAGAAGTCCGTTTGTGAGCCTCTAGGTTTTAGTCAGAATTCATAAGCAGCTCAGGATGAGACATAGACAGAAATAGCATGTCCTTAAGGCCCAACTGTCTGATACGATAGATTATAGTGTGTGATGAGTAAGATCATTTCTTGACACTGTCTTCTCATTTCACAGCTACACAGCAGAAGCTATATATGGCTGATCTTTTGTTGCTAAGCAAAGCTAGCTTGAGCTTCTTTATGTTTGGTTTCGAGGCAAAGGATCACAAATGTGCTAGAAAGTTACAGAAAAAAGCCATATTTGTTTTCTGGAAGTACTTCCTTAAAATGTATTTAGATCATTTATATTCCACTACTCCACCGGTACAGTTCAGCACTACACATTTAGAAGAACATTTCAGGGAATCCTTCCGTGGTTGAAATTCTGTTCACTGTTACAGAGTTCTGAGGAGAAATATGAGTTTGAACAAGGTTAATTGCAATAATTAATTGGGATGGAGGGTCACAGGCCTTTCAGACGTGACACCTATTCTTTGAACCTTTCAACCAGAGTGATCTATCCAGGCACTTCCATTTTCTTTTTACAATTACAGGTAAAGATCTTTTAATTGTCCTCAGCTGCCAATATTGATTTTGTTGTTTTCATTTGTCTTGCTCGTAATGAAGAGCTGGCACCACTCAGCCACCAAAGTTCATGGGTGACTTTATGGGTCTACAAAATAAACACACTTACGGAACCTGTTCTCCTTTCAGGAAATGAGTTTAAAGTGAAAGTAGGGATGTCTGCATGGGGAACAAAGCTCTTGCAAGTGAACCCGCTAAGGCTAGAAGGTATAGAAATTGATCCCACTGAGACAAGGAACTGAATAGGGATGTGAATGAATGCAATTTTTGGATTTGATTCGATTTGAATCAAATATATGAATGGTCAAATTTGAATGATTAGAGAAAACTAATGTATTCAAATTTGAATCCGATTCAGAAACATTTGTATTTATTCGTACAAATATTCAATTCATATTTGAAGATATGAATGTCAACAACATTGTATGTGTCCATACACACCCGTAAGCACTAGTAAGCATCCTGTTTTTATCCCTTACATATCCATACAAATGCGTATGGATATGCTTCTGGATATGTATGTAATTCATATGTATCTGTACACATACAAATATCTGAATAATTCATACAAATGATTCAAAACATTCAGATTTGTTTTAATTTGAATGTATAGTCATGTATATAAAAAATGTATAGACATTCTATTTGAATATGAATGTTGGAATTTGAACTAATTTGATCAAATATAGAATGTTTCCAATATTCTTGCACATCCCTAGATCTGAATCAGGGACTTTGTCCTATATGTGAACATCAGAAGGCTCAAACTCCCTCCACTTTTTGAAAGGAGAGCAGCCTTGTTGATAGTCATGTATATATGGGAGGAGAAGAAAAGTATTTAATGTCCTTAAATGTCTTTTTCAAGGGACTAAATGGTGGGAAGGACTGTTAGTTGTGAGGGTAGGTTTCTCCACTTTGATGGAGGCAGCTCAGGTCAGGGAGGAGTCACAGGGGGAAAAAGGAACCCTCCTCCTCGAGCTGCCACAGAATGGTGTCCCCCCTATGTGGAAAGAACCAGTGCAATAACTGCAAGGTGCCCACTGCTGCAAAAAACGGGAGCATGATGGCATGCATGAATGGCATCACAAACTGCACTGCTGAAGTACTTGGTGGTAAGTGCTGGATTACAGCTACTTTTTTGCCATTGAAAAAGACTGCTTAGGTGAAATACATCTGGCAAGTGTGAGGACAAGGCAACTACAACTACTTGGATGACTCATGGTCTGGAACACTTTGAATGGACTGATCCAAGACAGCTGGTGCACCAAGTATTACAGACTATTTGCACTATATGTCTTAAAGATTTCATATGTTACATTAAAATAATTTTGTTATTTTTATACTGATACCTATAAGTTCTATCCAGGGGTGTGCATGAAGAGGAGATTACAAGGCAAAAGAGAGTCAAAGGTATTGCAAGCCACTCATTGGAGGACCATGAATATCCATCAGCTGATATCTGGAGCACAGCAACCCCCTTCTATATCCTAGATCGAAGTTGCTTGAGGTTTATCATACAACTACAGGGTCAGCATTAACCAAGTTTTGCTTTTACATCACCCAGGACCTTGACATCATCCAGCTGTGTGACCTTTCATCCATATATTTGGCTCCATGCAAAAGTCTGAGTAAATGGCAAAGTAACTAAGCAATGATCCATCTTAGCTTTTTAGGGAAGAACTTAAAATAGTCAGGGGGTTATAGGAGAAATAGCTCTTGCCTGAGCAGATTGTTCATTTATGCAGTTCTATCCAAACTAACTATATCTGGAATAATTGGATCTGAAGCTATTTCAAGTTTTGTAATTATTTGCATCATCCTGTGTCTTTTTTTTTTTTTGCGGGGGGGGGGGCTTGGGAGGAATTGACATTATTAGGACTCATAGATAACAAAACACACAACAGATCTCAATTGTGGCAGAAGAAACTAAATTTGGAATAAGAAAGTTTAACTTGGGGGTAATGCTCAAGTTTTATTTGCATAAAACAGTATTTTAAAATTAAAAACTTAGGAAACTTTGTCATTTTTTTTTTAAGAATTCCAAATAATATCTTAACGGATTGGAAAAAATACATGGATTCCTAACTCTGATTGCACAGAACTGTGTGATAAGTTATAGGAATGAAAGGTAATTGCTGTATGATAAGGTGAGCAATTACATTCTGTGTACTGTAAAATGTTGGCTCTAGGGCAAGGTATTTATATCGTAATTGACGCCGTTGTTTCTAACTCCAAGTCTTATTTAACCTTCTTTCACAGCAAGGGTTGTGCAAGTGAATTAGGAAAAAGACAACATTGGGTTCAGTGGCAAGGCAAGGATGGACAGTGAGGGTCTCTTTGCACTTAATTTAATAGAGCAGTTGCAGGTGCTCCTAGGGAGGTCCATCAATGTGATGCACCACTACTACCATCCTGAGCACCCAGCTGCTACCTGCAGCTGCTCCAAACCTCTGCAGTTGTAGACAAGAAAAAAACCTGTCTCCAGCTTGACCAGGAGCAGCTGGCGAGCTCCTGGTTGCAGCGTTCACACTCTATTATGGGTGCAAATGCTGAGAGTAGATGGGGTGGGATGGCACAGTTGTAACTGAGCTATTGCACACTGCAGGCCAATTGCCATGGTGATGTCCTGGTGCATGCCAAATGTTGGTGTGGACATTGTCATGGTTATCCAACTGGGTCAAGCTAGAACCATCCACCCTTCAAGTGGGAACTGCACCTACACGTGAAGTGTAGATGCTACTGATGTGCGCAAGTGCAATTTTTGACATTTGATTTGATTCAAATTGAATATTTGAACGTCCAAATTCATACAAATAGAGGAAAAACTATTGTATAAAAAATTGTATCTATTCATATGATTATTCGATACATTTGTATGTATCCGTATGCATCCTGTTTTCATCCCGTATGGATGCGTATGAATGCGAATAAGATGCGTATGGATACCTATGTGATGCGTACGTATCTGTACACATAAGAATGCCCGAATTATTCATACAAATGATTTTTAAAAAATTCATATTTGTTTGAATAGTTTAAAAAATGAATGTTTGGACATTTGATTCAAATTTGAATGTTGAATTTGGCCTGATTTGATTGAATAACAAATATTTCAAATATTCTTCCACATCCCTAGTAGATGCCCCCTTCTGTGCCTGATCTTCACTTCAGGAGGATGATATTGTTATGTACAAACAGATCCTGGTTTGCCATTTGCCTTTGGTGCCTTTGATGCACAAAAACAACCCCTGTGGAAGTAATAAAGATGTGCCCCAACAAAGATTGCATGTTTGGTTTCAAATCAAACCAAACATACATTTTGTTTAGCTCAGTGATTGTGTTCAAAATCAAAAACCTCAAAGACAAAGACATCATTTTTCCCCATTGGAAGCTACCATATCCAAGGGAGGAAACAAAGCGAACAGTGGTTTTATTGAAACATTGATGAACGATTTGACGGAATTTTTGAATATGAAATAAACTTTGCACAAGTCTTTACCAGACCAAAGTCTCATTCACTATCTTTCAAAGCAATAATGGTGAGCAGAGGAATTTGATTCAGTCCCACTAATGTGCCTTATGTACCAGCTGTCCCTGTGTACAGCTTTGATTAGATTACAGTTCAGGGTTTATGACTCCACATCACTCAATAGGGGGATTACAATACCTTACCACTAGCAACACATACTCCATCTAGAGCTGAGATATCTAGTGTCATAACACTCCCTTGGTATCTTTGAAGCTGAGGAACAAATGTTCCCTATTTTCAAAGACGTAGTATGGATATTTTGCTGTTGCACTGGAAATAACCTCAGAAATTGATCATCTTCAGTGCAACATAAATTATTCTGGGTGTAGTATGGCCAAAAAAAAAAAAAAAAGGTTCCTTGCACACTGCTGTGTACACACATTTAAAAAAACAAAGGCAGAGTAGGCATCTGAGGCTAGTACAGACTCCCAGAGTTCTTTTTCCCTCTCTGCAGGAAGAACACCTCTGAGGGTGCTTGTTGGTGTGGGTTAGGGATGCGCATGAATGGTTTTTTGTCATTTGATTAATAAATAATTGAATGTTAGAAAATTTGTATTCATTCAAGTAGATCCCCTTTGAATGTGGTAGGATTCTATTTGATACGAATATATTTGTATGAATGCATACGTATCCTGGATACAGATCCTAGATATAGAATTCAATACATATACGTACACATACGTATCGGATATGGATCCTATACCAATGCATACGTATCGGATACGCATTGGATACAGATCCTATACAAACACATATGTATCAATATGTATCCGATACATATACCTAGTTTAATTATGTACAAACTATTCATATAAATCGTCCAAAACATTTGAATGTTAATGTACGAATGTCGTAAAATTTAGTCAAATTTAGAATAATGAATATTATGAATATTCGTGCACATTCTTAGTGCAGACACACACCTGGCTTAGTTAAAGTTAATTATCTCTTTTTAAATCCTATAGACTTTAAGGCTCTGCTGAATTGGTATCTGGGTAAATCTGGTAAATTTTCCTCATCCCAGAACACTGTTCTTAATTGTCAATGACATCAACCAGTTATCCTGCAAGGTCCTGCTAAGATTGTTCCTGGGAGAGCTATTTCCCCGAAACTAGTATAATCGGATACTTTTAAAGTGCTTTTCTTTCACGTGTGTGGATGCAGCCTATCAATGAGGTTAAAATTAGAAATGTGCATGAATGTTTCTTTCCATACTTGACGGGAATAAAATGCAAGGAAATTCACATTTGTTTAAGTAGATCCCCTTTGAATGTGGTAGGATTTGAATTCAATATGAACATTCAATATGGATCTGAGTCAAATCCCAGTTACCGGTTATGCCCACAAATCCCCTGCGAATCTCCTATAAATCCCTTCTGAACATGTCAAATCTACTCTGAATCCACACTCAATCCACTTTGAATTTACTATCCACTCTGAATCTACTGCAGATGTGACTGGACAGCTGCTTCCCCACCTCACCAGGTCCACAGATGTAACAAAGCTCCATACAAATATATAGAAACATTTGGCTCTTATTTGAATGTCAGCCTTCAAAGGTACCAACATTCAATTTGAATTTGAATGTCCGAATTCAAATGAATGCACACAAATTTTGAATGGGATGAATATTTGTGTACAGCCCTAGTTACAACTGCTGCTAATATGCTTAATGTTTTATCCTAATTTGGTTTTCATGTGACTTGTGGAATTTTTAGAAACTGCAATTGAATCTGCAATTGCCTTTGGTTCTGTTTGTTACATAGAGTATTGGGATATCTGCCATTTTGCAGGTGGAGATGTGACGACCTAAATGATAGTGATTTCTGTTGTTTGATCTCATTTTTATGAGTTTATATCTTATAACTATTTTAAGAGAGGTCCCAATAAATATCAGAATTCTAAAAAGGCATCTTACCCTCTTTGTTTTTCATATTGTGAAACCACATCTAACCCTGTGGCATATGCATACATCCCCTTCCATGACTGTTTGGGAACAAATTATTAATATTATTGCCAGCCCTTTTTTTATAAGAGAATGTCTGGACACAAACACTCTGATAAAGCAATAATGTCAGCAATACAGGTAATTAAAGTCCATCAGCATTTCTCATGTTATTACCTTTTTATTTTTGAGCATTGCTGTTTTATGATTGTTTGCACTGTCAAAGAAGGAATGTTCAGCACTGAAATTTCAGTTTGGTCTGGTGAGGTTTTCAGTCTATTAGACAAATGAGTCATATTCCCCAGAGTGACAATCTCTGTGGAGCAGCTATAAAGCACAACCTAAGCAAAAGGTTCCAGCTCATTACATATCTATTTATTATAAATGTCCAGAAAAGCAAAATGCTGTGCAATGCCTGTTTACATTCACTTGTCTGTTATTGTTCATTCATGCTGAGCCTCTGTGATACTAACAGATGGTACATCCTTCTCTCTACAGGAATTATTATATAGTCCTAGAAACAAATCGCCTTTTCTTGATATATATTTCCATTGCTATGGGCAAATGGGAAGAAATCAACAAAACAGCAATGTCCTTTTTATAAAAATCAGGCCTGCTTTTGGTAAAACTGATTCCTGGGTCTAATACTAACTTATAATGAAAGTAGGGATATGTACAAATGTGTTGTTTTTTCTTTGGCATTCAATTCATAATGGAATGTTAGAAATTTTGTATTTTTTCAAATAGAACCCTTTGAATGTGGTAGGATTCTATTTGATATGAATGTATTTGTATGAACTCCTACGAGTACCTGATATGAACAAATACATATCCGGTATGTATCCAACATGAACACATATGTATCTGTTACATATCCAATACGAACGCATATGTATTGGTTAAGTATCCGATATGAACATAGATATATCAGATACGTATCCCCAGTTTAATGAATATCCAAATTATTTGTACAAATGTTCTGAAACAACAGAATGTTAATGTAAGAGTGTCATAATATTTTATTTGTGTATGAATTTCTAAATTTGTCTGAATTCATATGAATAATGAATGTTATGAATATTCGTGTACATCCGTAAATGAAAGTTAAAAGAAACAGTTGGGTAAAGGGGGCATGGGTATTGTCATATGATGATAAGAATATAAGAGAAGGCCTGCTGGATCAGGCCACAGCCCATCTAGTCCAGCATCCCATCGCACACAGTGGCCCACCAATTGCTCATGGGCATCTCAAGCAGAGACAAGGACAAACCTTTTCCTTCTCTCGAATCCCAGCAAATAGCCTTAGAAGTGACCTGCTCCCCCCATCCTGAAAGATGTACCTAGGCATAGCCATTGATACATCTGTCGTCCATAAATTTGTCTAACCCTACCTTAAAGCCATCTAGACTGGTAGCTGTTGCCACCTCTTCCAGCAGCAAATTTCATAAACCCATGAGCAACTGGGTGAAGAAATATTTCCCCTTATCAGATCTGACTCTCCTACCCATCAGCTTCATAGAGTGCCCCCTGGTTCTAGTGTTGTGTGACAGAGAAAAGAAATTTTATTTATCTACCTTTTCTGTACCATGCATAATTTTGCATACTTCAATCAGGTCCCCTCTTAAATGCCATCTCTCCAGACTGAGGAGGCCTAGACCTTGCAGCCTGGTTTCATAAGGGAGGTGTTCCAGACCCCTAATCATTCTGGCTGCCCTTTTCTGCACCTTTTCCATTTCCACAATATCCTTGTTGAGATATGGTGACCAGAATTGTACACAGTATTCCAAATATGGACTCACCATAGATTTATTAAGAGGCAAAGTGATACTTGTCAACTTGTTTTCTATTCCCTTCTTAAGTATTCCCAGCACTGAATTAGCTTTTTGATCACATTGTTTTAGAACATTAGAATATACACTGAAACTCATATTTTCACCAATTTCATTCAAATGCATGAAGCCAAGTGCACAAAGGTTGACTAGATTATTCCCAAGGGCATCAGATATGTATCTTAACACACACAGATCTATTTGATAATTGGTTGTGTCTCCAATTTGAAAATGGAGGCAGTTTCTCTTGTGATGCATGGGGAGTAGGAACGTGTGGGTTTTTTTTTTTTTTGTATTTGATTCTTATCAAATCAAATGCAAGAAAATTTGTATTCATTTGAATAGATCCCCTTTGAATGCGGTAGGATTCATATTCAGCATGAATGTTCAATCCCATATGAATCCCACATGAATCCCATACAAAGCTTCATACGAAGCTTTATACGAAGCTTTATATGAAGCTTCATATGTGTGTATCAAAATTTGAATATCAAGCTTTGAATATGCCAACACTTGATTCAAATTTGAATGCCCGAATTTGGCCAAATTTGTACAAATTTCAAATGTTACAAGTATCCATGCACATCTTTAATGTGGAATACCTTCATCTCCACTTTTGAGCAAGGAGGCATCATTTGAATTCATGGTCTGAATCACCTCTTCTGAGGCTGGCACAATTATGATTTCAGAAATTGATACTTTGGAAAGTAAGCAGGTCCAATAGTCAGTTGAGTGACATGATCACCATGAGGTACCTGTTACAGGAAATGGAGACAGTATGGCATAAGGTGTTTTACTTAGGAATGTGCACAATTTTGGGGGGCATTCAATTTGTATCAAATCGAATGTAAGAAAATTAATATTCCTTCAAATAGATACCCTTCAAATGTGATAGGATTCAAATTTGATACAGGTGTTCAATACAAATTTAATATGAATGTTTGATAGAAATCCTATATGAATCCCATATATATCCCATAAGTATCTGCTATGTATTTGCTCTGAATCCATTCTGGGTCCATTGAAGATGTGCCTGGAGCAGCCACTTTCCCACCTCACCAGGTTAACAAATGTAACAAATATTCATAGAAATGTTCTGAAGCACTCAATTCGAATTTGAATGTCAATCTTCAAATGTGCCAACACTCAATTTGAATTGAATGTCCGAACATGAATTTTGAATGTTATGAATATTCATGCACATTCCTAGTTTGACTTGGTACCTCACTGACTAAACAGAGCCTGAGAATGTGTTTGCACCTATCTGTTAGGGAGTGGTTATCCACTAACTAGTGAAGTGTGCCTTTACTACATTGCAGACCTGGATGTCCTCTTCATGGAACTGTGGATTGGCACAAAATAATCTTGCATTCTTGCAGACTGCAGCATCTGGACACCCTTCCAGGTGCAGCACTGGGGATGGGCTGTACCCCAAGCATTCCAGTGGATATTGCCATGGTGATCCTGCCTACCCTAGCTTGGCATTTTGAGAACTGCTGGTCTGATACGTGGCTTATCCAGCACTTGAAGTAGGGATGGTCACAGCCATATGGATGACTACAGTGAGGTAAGTGCAAACAGGCCCATAACCTCTGTGTCTACCCAAACTCTAAGGCTGTGTGTCCACTTACCAACTAGAAGGGCACTTGTTCTCTGAAAAAGGTAGATAATGCCACCCCATTTTCTAATTGGGGTCTGTCATAGTCTGCACCAGTGTGCTGAAGTCATTATTCAAGGATATAATCCAGATTAAGGATCAATGCTGAAAGGGCCTTAATTGCTCATGGAAGAGATTTAAAGCCTCTTAATGGCAAACCCATATTCTGCTAAAACTATGCAGGTCCAGAAATACCTTACATTCTAACTGTCCTATCACTTGCCTCACTTTTTAGTGCCTAATATTTTTCCGAGTCCTAGAAAACTAAAATATCTCCTTGAAATCTTCTGAAATACTTCCTTTTAAAAACACATCTCCTAACAGTTCTTCTTGTTACCCTGATCATCATCATTAATCTGCTCTTAGTGGAATATTTTATCTGCCCTAATGCCAAAATAAATAAATAATTAGGAAAACTAGGAGAAGTAACAGTTATAAAATGAATTCAACAGAGCAATTTTCAACATGCTGACAGAAGTTACAAGAAGACATCTCTTTCCTGAAATGGCTTGTCAGCAGAAAAGTGGGACGGGATAATCAATATTACTCCTAGGCATTAAATAACGCTTGCTTACTACATGTGCTCTGCATTGGAAATGTGGCTGATCTGAACTTCTCAGATGACGTATTAACCCATTCACATAAGCTACTTGCAACATTCTGTGGCAATTCTGCATAACTTGTAACTACCTGCCAAATGCAACATACCAGATAGGCACAACAAGCTGTCAGGTAATGGGATAATCTGAATATGGATGTGCAGCTATGCAGAACCCTGCTTGCTGTGACATAATTGACCTTGTCTGGTTCATCTAGGCTCCAATTTCATCTCCTATCCTAGAAGTCTGCTATGATATTGCTTCTTCCTTAAGACACAATATCTTCTTTTTTAACTTAGGAAAGAGGGACAAGAGATCTGTTTACATTTGGAGTGTGCACAATTTTTTATTTTTATTTTTATTTTTGCATTCGAATTTGAGGCAAATTGAATGTCAAAACATTCAATTCGATTAGAATGTTTAACCTCTGAATGCAACAAAAACCAATTCAAATTCGATACATTTGTATCTATTCGTTTGAATGTTAAATATGACCGTTGACACATTTGTATTTAAAGATACAAATGTTGACAACGTGTTATACATATCTGTACACATTTCGTATGCATCCCGTTTTATCCTGTATGCATCCCGTTTTATAAGCACAAATGCGTACAGATACGTATAATATTTATACAGATACGTATGTAGTACATATGTATCTGTACATTCAAATGATTTGAATGATTCAAACAAATGTTTCGGAACATTCAAAATCCATTTGAATGTCTAAATTCAAATGTGAAGACTTTTGATTTGAGTTTGATTGTCCACATTCAAACGAATTTGATTGGATTTCAAGTGTTTAGAATATTTGTGTGCACCCCTAGTTCACACTTACATTAACGGAATGGTTGCAAACAGTCTGAAGGATGTCTTTCCATGTGTTGCATTGCTGCTGCTGTCTCAGAACATCTGGGAGCTCCCTCCAGCTGCCCCCAAACTTCTGTAGTTGTAGATGAGTAAAAACTGATTCACAGCTGAACCGGGAGAAGCTGATGAGCACCTGGTCACAGCATTTGCACTCTCTTCCAGATGTGTACCCTGGGAATGGGCAGGGAGGCATGGTCTGTAATGGCAGCTGCAGCTCTTCAGTTGCAGGCCATGGGCCAATCACCATACAATGTCCCAACACACACTGGATATTGTCATGGCCATTGCCAATGCAATCTGGTCAGGTAAGGCAGGAACATCCGCACGTTAAATGTTGGTGGTCCGGTTGGTGACTGCAACAGTACTTGAAGTGTGGATCTCCTTCTCTGAACCAAATTATCACCTCAGTGGGAGACCATCCCACTAAGTGAAAACATGTCCTGGGTTTCAGATAGTTGGGCTTCTTTAGGAAAAAAAAAAGTTTAAGTGCATTTCTAGAACAAGTGATAAACAGAAATATCTTTTTCACCAAGGAAGGCAAAGACAAAATCCTTGGGCAGCCACTCTCCTTGTTAATATTCTTGGTTGGCTACTGCTCCATCTTTTCTTATTTTTTGAAGATTTCATGTCCTTGAAGAGGGGAACATGGCAGCAGAAGTGCTGAAGACACCTCTCAACTTTGTTTACTTTTTATTTTGGTTTGGTTTGATTTTTAAGCAGTTAATGCTTAAGCACACAGACTCTTTTAATGGAAAGCAAAAAGCCTGCTCATCAATTTTCAGTCAGATGACTGACTACTTTTCTTACACAGGAATGCAACAAACCCAGTAAATTTACTTAGTGCCTGATAGGGCACATTTTGTTGTGGTTTGCAAGTAAAATATTCATAGCCTGTATCGGTTTACACATGTGTTAATTCAAAGGAGAAACATTCCATTTTATTTTCCTAGGATACAGCTGCTTCACTGCCTCTTTTTGAACTACAATCAATTGTAGTGGATAACCAAGCTGTTCACAGTTATTTAGTGGTTTGGCCACTTCATGGTCTACACTGATAGATGGCTGGATGTAATCTGACAAACATGAATCACAAAAATAGGTCTTGGTTGATTGCAAGACCAGTAGTTTGGTGGCATGATAAGTTGCAACATTTGAAACAATGAATCTGTAGTACAATTCCTGGAAAATGGAAAAAAAATATTAATGAGGTCTTTTTTGAACTATGGTCATCATCTCAAAACAACTAAATCTTGACAAGAATACTTTAGGGATGTACACAGATATTTGTTACATTCAATATTCGTACAAATTCATATGAATTTGGATATTCGTAGATGAATCAAATGTTGAGATGTTCAAAAATAAACATTTGTACGAAGCTTTGTTAAATTTGTGAACCTGAGGACGAGGGAAAGTGCCTGCGCCAGTTGAGGGTTGAGAGCAGATTCAAAGTGAATTCAGGACGGATTTGATGCTTACGGATACATATGGGATATGTATGCGATTCTTATTTGTATCAAATTTGTACAAAACAATAATATTGAATAGAATCCTACTGCCTCTATGCAACAAAAGAATCCAGCTGAGGCCTGCTGTAGTCTGCCCTAACATGTGAAACATAAGTCCCTATTCTGGGATGTAATCCAGAATAAGGATCAGTGCAGAAATGCTCTAAGAGTGTAACCCGTATTATTTGGAGAATACAAAATGATGACACAGTAAAGTATTATGGAAATCATGAAGAATTCTAGGTGGATCAACTTCAGAAGTGTATTGAAGTTATTGAAACTTAACAGACTTGAAACTGTAAAAAAATAAAAATAAAAAATTCTTGTTGAATTTCAACATTCCCTGAAACAGCATTTGAAAAACACATTTAAAGAAAGAAATGCTAGTAAGAAATGCTAGATAGATTTAAGAAAGAATTAGACAAATTCAAGGAGGTCAGGTTTAGCAATTGCTACTAGAATAGATGCCTAGGTACCAGAGCAAATTCCAGAAAAATAAATATGTAGAATCACTTATGGGATGGAAGATGCTCCATGAAGTGCACATGCTCAATCATCATCATCATCATCATCATCATCATCATCATCATCATCATCATCATCACCATCATCATCCCCCCAATGGGTGTGGCCTTGTCGTGGCGGTGGGGCTTGAGTGCTCCAATGAAGCTGAGAGCTGGGCTGGCGGTAGTGCAAACTACTGGAAGGTTCAAGCATGACAGAGAGGTCGAAGCAGAGGAGCCAGAATAAGTGCACCCTACCCATTTATCACAATGGAGACACAAACAAAAAAGAAGTCTGTACTGGCTCGGTCATCGCCCAGGATAAAAAGGACCGCGGCGGTTGCTGAGGAACCTGGGCAACCATTGACAAATGGGCTACAGGAACAAAATTCACAAACAAGGAAGCGGCAGAAATTCTCAAGGCCAGAGAATCATATAGTCATGAAGTGCTACTACAAATCAGAACCTGGAAAACGAGGCTATCAAAAATGGATGCACCAGCTATTGAAACAAGAATACCCAGACTCGAAGATAACAGAACTGTGGCTAGCTGATCAGAGAAGATTCATAAGCGGGACGAAAGTGTTCAGTGAAGCTGAACTCAAAGAAATACGAAAAACTAATGAAACTGAAGCACCGCAGCCTATTGTGGCAGCAATAGAAGCTCCAACAAGACCAGGAGTCACTGATCAGCTAGAAGCTGATGAAAATCTGGAAATTCTGCAAGAAGAGGAAGAACAGCAACATGAAGTCATGGATGAAACACCTGGCACATTGTCTCAAAGACAGCAGGAACTGAAGGACAGAATAATGGCTCATACAGCATCAAGTACAGAGCAAAAGCGACTGCCAACCCTAAAAACTATAGGCAGAAAACGACTTGTCTCACTGATGAATGACATCAACTCTGCCCTTGTAACTGTTCAGGTAGCATCGATCGAAGAACTGAACCAGCTCGCTTACAGTACAGCTGTGATAGTAACAGAAGAACTAGGGTTACTGCAGCCAAAACCAACTAGAAAATCAACTGGAAAATCAAAGTGGAAAGTTCAACTGGAACTGAAAATAAAAAGCCTGAGATCAGATGCCAGCAACCTAAAAAATATGAAGGAGCAGAAACTGAACAATGAGAAGACTAAAGAACATCTGATCAAAAAATACTGGCTGAATACAAGGAAAACTGACGAAGCTTTGGAAATCGTGAAACAGCAGGTAACAGCTACAGCCAGGAAAATCGAAAGATATGAAGCAAAAATCATCCAGTACAGACAGAACCAAATGTTCCAGTCTAATCAGAGGCAGTTCTACCAGAGTCTGCATGAGCAAGTAGACAAGAAAAGTGAAAAGCCAGAGAAAGAAGCAACAACCAACTTCTGGAAAGATCTCTGGGAGGCTGAAAAAGAATACAACAAAACTGCTGGGTGGATAAAGGATTTCGAGAAGAAATTCTCCAAGAACAAAATGCGGCAGCTGGAAATAACATCTGAAGTGGTCACAAAAAGAGTGAAGAAAGTGAAGAACTGGACATTCCCGGGCACTGATCAGTTGCATGGCTTCTGGCTCAAATACCTGACCAGCCTGCATGCAAAAGGCCAATAACTTGTCTACCTACTATGCTCAAGCTGCTGACAGGCATAATAGCAGACAGGATTCAAGACTACCTTGAAGACAACAACATCGTTCTAGTAGAGCAAAAAGGAAACAAATGGAGAACCCCATCTGTGATCAAGTGCAGGTTAAAGTGCTCCTCTGTCAGGCTGGCAAAGAATAACCATGAGACTCTTTAAAAAGATGAATAGTGATTTATTTCAGCTCAGCGTTAAGGCATTTCTTGTTGGAAGCAACTTGGAACAGAAAGCCCAGCATATTTATATGTTTCATAGCTGGGTGGGGTTTGGCTTTCAACCAATGAACAGTAACTATTTTTCAAAATCCAGTTTAAACTTGAAGCCAAAATGTATCACTCAACCCCAGCAGGGAGGGGGCAGTCAACTGTCACTTCCAAAACAACAGGCAGCTGCTATATACATATATGCAGGATCGCATAGGTGGCAGAGATCTTACATTCAAATATTATGGCAGGCAGCCAGCCCTGCCTGACATCCTCACAGTCTTCTTCAGGGTGTCTTCATTCTGCATACTGATGCTGACTACACAAAACCTGCCTGCAGCTAGAACACTGGTCCACACTGGATGGAGTGTAGAACTGAACTAGACACCACAAAATAGCATCATGTTGGTAGACCTTTTGAGGTCAATTGGCAACCGACACCATTTAAGCTGAGCCATAGAGGTGTGCAAACATGGCACATGCCTCCATGTTCTGGTTCAGTGAGGGACAACAGTGCACCATGAAAATGAATCCCCCAGGGATTAGAAGGTAGGGACGTGCACAAATGTTCTAAACATTCAAAATTCAATCGAATTCGATTGAATGTGGACATTCAAAGTCGAATAGAATGTCTTCTCATTAGAATTTAAACATTCAAACGAATTTTGAATGTTCCAAAACATTCATTTGAATGATTCAAATCATTTGAATATACAGTTACATATGTATTACATACGTATCCATACAAATATCAAACGTATCTATACGCATTTGTGCTTATAATATGGAAGAAAAAACAGGTTGCATACGGGATAAAACGGGATGTGAACAAAATGGGTACAGATATGTATAACACATACAAATGTTGTCGACATTCATATCTTTAAATACGAATGTTGTCGACATTTATATCTTCAAATTCGAATCTAACATTCGAATGAATAGATTCAAATGTAATGGATTCGAATCAGTTTTTGTTGCATTTGGATTCTAAACATTTGAATGAAATTGAATGTTTTTACATTTGATTTGACTCGAATTTGAATGCAAAAACCATTTACCCTATTAGAAAGTAAGCAACCTTTGCTTCTGACTGTTATAAATGTCAGTACTGACTCCCAAGCTTATGCAAACTTGAGGGGTGTTGAAGGAGCTGTCCTGGAACAGCCATCCAAATGTGGATGCCATTATTCCAGGACACATGGACTGTCCAGTTGGTGGACTGCTCTATTAGGAACAAAGCAGCTAGAGGAGATCAGCAGAAGTTTAGTGCCTAACCAGCTTAAAGGGGAATGGTATCCAATGTTAGCAGAAGCAACTCCAATACACAAGTGGTAACAAGTAAAATATTGAAAGAAAAGTAAATCAAGCTAACTAGTAAAGAAAAGGAAAATGAACATCTGAAGCACTTCAATTTCTAGTAACCTTTAAACTATAACAGATAATTTAAAATGTTGCAGGCTCATTGCCTCAATACATGAATGACTCCAAATGCACAAATTAAAAAGTGTCTAGCAAAAAATGCTAAAGACTACAATGCCATGACGCATTTAAATCATCACTTTGAAATGACTGACTTCAACAATTAAATGGAAGAATTCTCATTCACAATACAATTTCAGCAAATGTTACAATGAGTCAATACAGAGGATTTCTATTTGTGTGCATTCGTTGTCTGGAGATACAAAGCAGTCACAGTAATAACACAAAACAAAGCAATACCTAAAACAAAATATTTGCACTTCCTGAATCACCATTTGAGAGAAGATGCCTGTGTATTTACTTTAAAGGTTTACATAACATATTTCATCTATTTGGATTTCTAGGTGGGATACAGCAGAAATACAATAGTAAGGCTGCTATAGTGTTGGAAAATGAACCCTTGTGTGTTCTTGTGTGTAAACTTTGACATTAGAGCTCAGATCATAACTTTTGAGCCAAAGGGAAGTATCTCTCATTTCCTACGAAAATGCACATCAACCTTTTATGGCTACATTCAATAATCTTGACTAGGAAATCCAAACTATGAAGCAGGGATGTATGAGGCCTGAACCTGAACTGACTCAAACTAAAGCATGTTCAGGTTTTATCCCTACTGTTGGAGCAAGATTATCTTGGGTTGCGTTGGTTCCACCAACAGCAGCCTATCAAGAATTGAGAAAGTTGGAGCAAATCTGGGTGAATGCTATATCTGCAGAGTCACACATAGATTTTTTTTAATCTAAAAAAAAAAGTAAAGATAACTTTAAAAAGGAGACCTCATGGAAGACTCAAGGTCCTTCTGCACTTTCCATAGTGCAGAAAAAGGGTGATTTTCCACTCGCACAAAGTACCCACTGAAGCACCCATTTGGCTGAGAGCCGGATGACCCCATTTCCACTACAGACCCCATTAGAGAATATCTTTTTCCACCATAGCTAGGGAAATCCAGATCATATGGGTCCTTCAGGACCTATAATCCAGATTTCATGTAGACCCCTTAAAGGGTCTTCAGCCTTCAAATCTGGATTGTAGGGAGACTGTTTCCACTACAATTCAGCAATGGGGTCTAAAGGAGGCTTGGGGAGGGGGAGCACCCATGGGGGGTGCCCCAAACTCAAGACTTTGGAGTCCCTTCAAGGTCAGCTCCAAAATACCTCCAAAGTTGCCTTCAGAGATTTTCAAAGGCTCCACAGAGAAACCCTTTGTGAGAGCAATGCCACTGTCAAAGGCTCCAGAGGATACTTGAAGTTAGAGGCAGGTCATTCCAGAGATTACTCTGGCATGCGGGGGAAGGGTGGAAGGAGGCACATTGGCCTTCTCCTGCCCTCCTGAAGATGGTGGTCACTGGTAAATCCAACCCTTCACCTCTCCGCGTGCAGAAGCATCCTGGTTCTGACCAGACTGAGGCAAGGGGCCGGATGGAAGACCTAATTTTTGAAGTCTTCCTTAAGGCGGGATCATTTGGCAGCGAGACCCCATTAAGAACGGGTCTCACCTGTCAGAGTGCAGAAATGACTGCTGTGAAGAGTCTCGATCCGGCCTTCAGTGAGGAAGGTAAGTCTTAATGGGTTCTGTATGTGTCCTGTATGTGTTTTTATATGTGTTCTAATGGCCTGTGCAGAAGCACCCATTGGGTACTTCCCTTAATATGAATATACTAGATCAAGATTAAGGGAAGCACCCATTCCTTAGATCCAGATCTTCTTAGACCTGGATTAAAGGAGCTCAGTGGAAAAACAACCAAAGAAGGGGTCTCTGGGCCTTCCTTCATACGTCCATGTAGTTTATGAGAAATTTATATTTGTTCCAAACAGAAAGCAGCATATACCAGAATAGGGCACTCAGAATGACATCCTGTTTTGGTCTACCAGCAGACATTGATTTTGAGCTCTACTGGCATAATAGGGAGTAGTATATGGGTGAATGGCTTTTTGGCATTCAATTCGTAATGGATCAAATGTTCAAAAAGGAATAGATCCGCTTCAAATGTGGTAGGACTCTATTCGATACGGATGTATTTGTATGAATTGGTATGAATAGCCGATACAAACGTATTTGTATCAGATACATATCCTGGATACGTCTCCTGTATAAATCTCCTATACGAACACATATATATCGAATACATATTGTATACCAATGCATACGTATTAGATACGTATTGGATACGTACCCTATATGTACCAGGAGCCTTTGAGCCAAAATAGGGGAGCTAGAAACCTTAGTTATGGAAAATAGGATTGATATTACTGGCATAACTGAAACCTGGTCTACCAGTTGAAACCAATGGGATACAGTCATCCCAGGTTACAAACTGTACAGGAAAGACAGGGAAGGGTAACATGAAGGTGGTGTAGCCTTGTATATTAAATAAGAGATAGAATCTTATGAACTGGAATGTCCAGGTGAGTCTCACTCTTCCACAGAAGCAGTGTGGGTAAAAATACCAAGCCAAAAAGGAAGTCTAACAATAGGGACATGCCACCGTCCTCCCAACCATATGCCCGAAGGAGATGAACAGTTGGAGAAGGAGGTAAAGGAGGTATCCCATAAAGATAGGGTAGTTAAAATGGGGGACTTCAATTATCTTCACATAGACTGGGTGAACTCCTGTTCAACTCAGGAAAGAGAGAGAAAATTCCTAGACCTGCTAAATGACTGTTCCATGGAACAAATGGTCATGGAACCAACCAGGGGAAATGCAGTCCTGGACTTGATCCTAAGTAAAGGACGTCACTGTAGCTGATCCAATTGGGAACAGTGACCACAATGCAATAACCTTCAACTTAAATACAGGGAGTAAGTTCTTAATAAAGTCTAACACAGAGACCTTAAACTTTCATAAGGGAAACTTCTCCAAAATGAGGAAATTAGTGAAAAGGAAATTGAAAGGGAAAGTCAAAAGAGTTAAATCACTTCAAAATTCATGGAGACTACTTAAAAACACAATAATGGAAGTGCAACTAGAATACATTCCTAAAAGAAGAAAGGGGACTTCTAGGTCCAAGAAGAAACCAATGTGGCTCACAAATTCAGTAGATGAAGTCATTAAAAACAAGAAGAGTTCATTTAGGAAATGGAAGGCTTGTCCAAATGAGGAGAACAGGAGGGAACATAGATACTGGCAACACAAATGCAGGACGGCCATTAGGAAAGCTAAGACAGATTTTGAGGAGCACATTGCTAAAAACATCAAAAGAAATAACAAGTATATCAGAAGTAGGAATCCAACCAGGAGAGCAGTTGGACCACTAAATGGTAAAGGACAGAAAGGGGTAATTAAAGAAGACATGGAGATTGCAGAGAGACTAAACGAATTTTTTGCTTCCGTATTCACGGAGAAGACAGAAGACACATGCCAGTAGCTGAGTCTGTATTTTTTGAAGAGTTAAACTGTACAGAAATAACCAAGGAAGAGGTCATTGCATGTCTTAATAAACTAAATGTTAACAAGTCACCGGGACCAGATGGTATTCATCCAAGAGTCCTTAAGGAACTCAAAGGCAAAATTGCCAACCTTCTAGCAAAAATATATAATCCTTCCCTAACATCAGGCTCCGTACCTGAGGACTGGAGGGTAGCAAATGTAACACCAATCTTCAAAAAAGGATTCAGGGGTGATCCAGGCAATTACAGACCAGTTAGCTTAACGTCCGTTCCATGTAAGGTGATGGAAACCATTATTAAAGACAAAATTAGTGTGCATATGGAGGAGCAAGCATTGCTGAACAAAAGCCAGCATGGCTTCTGCAAAGGTAAATCATGCCTCACAAATTTGTTGGAATTATTTGAGAGTGTCAATAAACACGTGGATAAAGGTGAACCAGTAGACATTGTCTATCTGGACTTTCAGAAGGCTTTTGACAAAGTCCCACATCAAAGGCTACTTAGTAAACTCATCAGCCATGGAATAAAAGGACAGGTTCTGTCCTGGATTTGTGACTGGCTTAACGGCAGAAAGCAGAGAGTAGTAATAAACGGCAAATTCTCAGGGTGGAAAGAAGTAAAAAGTGGGGTCCCTCAAGGCTCAGTACTGGGACCAATGCTTTTTAATGTATTCATCAATGATCTAGAAGAAGGGGTACATAGTAAAATAGCAAAGTTTGCTGATGATACTAAATTATTTAGGGTAGTAAAATCTGAACGAGATTGCCAAGAGCTCCAGAGCGATCTCTTAGCATTGGGTGAGTGGGCAACCAAGTGGCAAATGTGCTTTAATCTTAACAAGTGCAAAGTAATGCACATTGGGGCCAAGAATCCAAATTACGTCTATAAACTGATGGGGTCTGAGCTTTCTGCAACACACCAGGAAAGGGATCTCAGGGTTTTGGTGGACAGTTCAATGAAGGTGTCAACCCAGTGTGCGGCAGCAGCGAAAAAAGCAAATTCAATGCTGGGAATAATTAGGAAGGGAATAGAAAATAAGTCAGCAAGTGTCATTTTGCCCCTTTATAAATCTATAGTGAGGCCACACTTGGAATATTGTGTACAATTCTGGTCACCACACCTCCAAAAGGATATTATGGAACTAGAGAAGGTGCAGAGAAGGGCAACCAGAATGATTAAGGGTCTGGAACACCTCCCTTAGGAAACCAGGCTGCAACGTCTAGGTCTCTTCAGTCTGGAGAGACGGCGTTTAACAGGGGACCTGATTGAAGTATATAAAATTATGCACCGTATAGAAAAGGTGGATAGGGAAAATTTATTTTCTCTATCGCACAACACTAGAACCAGGGGGCACTCTATGAAGCTGATGGGTAGGAGAATAAGGTCTGACAGGCGGAAGTATTTCTTCACCCAGAGGGTCATTGGCTTATGGAATGTGCTGCAGGAAGAGGTGGTGACAGCTACCAGTCTAGATGGCTTTAAGGTAAGGTTAGACAAATTTATGGATGACAGATGTATCAATGGCTACTAGAACGAATGCCTAGGTGCATCTTTCAGGCTGGGCGCGGGGGGAGGAACTGGGGCGCTTCTAAGGCCATCTGCTGGAACTCGAGAGCAGGAGAAGGTTTGTCCTTGTCTCTGCTTGAGATGCCCATGAGCATTTGGTGGGGCACTGTGTGCGACAGGAGGCTGGACTAGATGTGCTGTGGCCTGATCCAGCAGGGCTTCTCTTATGTTCCTATGTTCTCTTATGTTCTTATGTTCTATATGAATGCATACATATCGATATGTATTTGATACATATTCCCAGTTAAAGAATGTCCAAATTATTCATACAAATGTTCCAAAACATTTTTATTTGTACAAATGTTAGTGTACAAATGTCATAATACTCAATTTGTGTACAAATCTCTGAATTCGTATGAACATAAGAATATAAGAGGCCTAGACATTGCAGCCTGGTTTTGTAGGGGAGGTATTCCAGCACCTTAATCATTCTGGTTGCCCTTTTCTGCAGTTCCACAATATCCTTTTGAAGTGTGGTGACCAGAATTGTACACAATATTCCAAATGTGGCCTCACCATATTGAGGCAAAATGACACTTGTGAACTTGTTTTCTATTCACTTTCTAATTAAAAACAAATGTTACAAATATTTGCACACATTCCTACAGTATACCAGTGGTGCAACAAGGGATACTGTCGAAATGTCCTCCCCCTATGCCCTGGATATTGGAAAGCCAAAAACTATTGTTTCTGGCCATCACAACATTCAGAGCCTCCCTGTGCTGGCTCTGAAGCTATGCAAGCTTTAGAGTCAGTATGGGGACTGGCATGCAACAGCAACAGACCATCTCAATGAGATAGGGCTTGTTCTGTGCTAGTTGTGGATGGATTGCTTATCTCAGTAAAGGGCCACCTGCCCTTTACAAGGAAAGCAAAAGTAAGTGAGAAAACAGCCTTAGAGTAAGCACACAGGTCATTTGGACAACCTTGTGTTTGACTGGTGCCTTCATCAGACTAAGCCATGTTAAGTGTGGCAACGGATACAGTGGTAAGTTCTGAAACAACCCTCACCACTTTGGCTTAATCCAAAGTCAACTCATTTTAGTGGCTAATTTCCAAACCATAGTTGATTTGAAACAAGCTGATACTGTCTGAACCCCTGCTGAATGAAACCACAAAATGTTTTTGATGTATGGATGTGCACGAATGTAATTTTTTTGCATTCAGATTTGATTCAAATCAAGTGTCAAAACATTTGATTTGATTTGAATGTTTAGAATCTGAATGCAACAAAACCCAATCCGAATTGAATACAATCGAATCTATTCATTCGAATGTTATATTTGAATCTCAAGATACGAATGTTGTATGCATTTTGTACCCAATGCATACAGATACTTATGAGATGCATTCAAATGTTTTGGAACATTTGAAATTTGTTTGAATGTTTAAATTGAAATGTGTAGACATTCTATTTGAGTTCAAATGTCCACATTCAGTTGAATTTGATCGAATTTTGAATGTTTAGAACATTCATGCACACCCCTAGTTTCACGTACTCTTTTACTATGAAGCTCTAGTTCTAATTCAAGGCTAATGATGAAACAAAATCCATGGGGAAAGATCCCAAATCATAACCATAACCCAGATCCACTGAACTCTTAGTGACCATCATAGTCCTCACCTTGCTTTTATGATTTTTCTTTATTTTACTTCTCCGCATTCACTGCTTTCCATCTTTCCGGAGCCTTTACTTTATTCTGTAGTGTATGTTTCAACAGATGGTGACAAATGCAGGAAAAATAATTGTAATAAAATTGAAAATAGGTAGCACAAGTGCAACTAGAATCTTTAAATATAAGTAGACATTTGCATGTATTAAAATGCTTGAAATATAGTTGTCTGATACTCCATAATCAGACTCCATTCGTGAAGTAACTCTTTCATTTGTTATGAAATAGCTTCACTGCAGCCGTTCATTGATTTTTTAAAAAAAGTCAGTGTAATGTCTGTGGTGCCCTGGTTCAGCTGTACAACTCTGTGTACAAGATTATGTATTTAGCTTTATTTGCATATTTCTACCGCAGATATCTAACACAGACAAGTCTGCTAACTGCCATGGGGGTTCTATTATTAATAATAAATAAGGCTTCTTCCAGCCGTCGCTTAGTTTTTCCACTGTTTTTTTATATTCCAGAACCAAGCACTCCTGGGATTATTTCACTTTGCCCAGACATAGTTCGATATTCTGTGTTTTACCTTGTTACACAGTGACACATTGCTTTAAACCCAAATATTGGTTCTTTATTCCAGGATTGTATCAAGAGCACCATGATCGTGTCTGACAAATAAAATACTATTCTGAAACAATTGCAGAAGTTTGACCCTGTCTGGATGCAGTCCTAATTACTTTTGCAGGCATAGGTAGGCATGGCTGTTATAACGAAACACAGCTACCGTCTGTACAGGAAAGAGAGATAAAACTCTTTGTTTTTACTTAGAAAGGAAAATATTGAGTCAGTTCTGGGAATTATTCTGAAATATTTCTTGGAAAAGGGACCTACTGCCCATATGCTACAAAAGAATCCAGCTGAGGCCTGTTGTAGTCTGCACTAACATGTGAACCGTAGGCCCCTATTCAGGGATGTAATCAAGAAGAAGAAGAAGGAGTTGGCTTTTCTACCCTGCTTTTCTCACCCATTTAAGTGGACTCAAAGCAGCTGACAAAGCTTTTCTATTCTTCTTCCCACAACAGAACACCCTGTGAGGTAGGTGGGGCTGTGAAGCTCAGAAGAGAGATGTGACTAGCCCAAGGTCACCCAGCTGGCTTCTTGGGGGAGGGCAAAATCGAACCTGGTATTCCCAGATAAGAGTCCAACTCCTAACCACTAGACCAAACTGGCTCAGAATAAGGATAAGTGCAGAAATGCCCTAAGAGTGTAACCCATATTATCTGGACAATAAAAAAGGATGACACAGTAAAATATAATGGAAATCATGAAGAACTCTAAGTGGATCAACTTCAGAAGTGTATTGAATTCATTATTGAAACTTAACAGACTTGAAAAAAAAATAAAAAAAATTCTTGTTGAACTTCAATATTCCCTGAAACAGCATTTGGAAAACACATCTAAACATCCACAAGCAAGAAATGCTAGATAGATTCAAGGAAGGTTTAGACAAATTTAAGGAGGCCAGGTTTAGCAATTGCTACTAGAACAGGTTGCCTCTAAAGACCATTTGCAGGAAATTGAGAGCAGGGAAAGGTTTTGCCTTTATCTTCTGCTTCAAAATGCTCAGAAGCAATTGGTGGGTTAGGGTTAAGGTGAGGGTGAGGGTGTGAGGGTAAGGGTGTAAATGAGTTGTGGTCTGGTTCAGAAGTGCTCCTCTTATGCTCTCTTTTATTGTCCATTTGGGGGGAAATGCAAATATGAATACTTCAGTTTTTCCTTCATTTGACTTCAAGTATTAATGGTAAGAGAATTTTATTTCCACTTGATTCATTTTTGCCCCTTCCTTTTTATAGTCTGTTCACCCAGAAACCCCATACTGTATGTGTGTATGCATGGAGAAAGTTAAAGCCTAAAGGGAAATAAAATAGATTATATACCTGTCGTACTTGGTAACGAAAACTGAAGGATCAAATCGTGATGAACACACGGCATATTGAAATCATAAATATTTGCAGAAACCACACGTCAAGGGTATGCCAGAGAACAAGCAATTTAAATAAGAAGCTGTGAAATTATTGTACAATAACCTTCTTCAGTTAAAGAGAAACAGAAGTACCCTCAGACATTCTCCAAGCCCATGGCTCACACCTCAGCCTAAAACATTTTTTTTTTAAAAAAATGAGGGAATATGAAAGCTTGTTGACAGATGGACAAAGTGTCAACAGGTAGACCACGTCAAAACCCCCCAATATAGTTGTCTTTTCTGAAAGTTGATTAAAAAATAGCCAGAGTGCAGGCACACACAACTTAGAAGCACATAGAGATGGTTGCATGTGGCCCATAGTTGTTTGATTGGAATGTTTATGAGAGGGGAAGGATAGACTACTGCGTGAACTGAGAACCATAGGCCTTTATGTACAAGCGGTTTTCAAACATGTATAGAATGCATTGGGATGGAGCATTTGCTTCTGTGGGCTGGCAGCTCCGTTCTGAGCCACCCTACCCCATCCCAACACATCTACATGTGTTTGAGTTTCAGAGCACAAAAAAGTCCCAGCACATTCGGCCCGTCCTCATGTGTTCCCAGCTGTACCAGGGGGAAAGCATTTGCACGCTCTCCCTCCTGGTCATCTGCGCAGGTGTGGGGGCCTGGCGAATCAGGTACCGCCCTGAGCGCAGGCACAGAATGCAGCCTCCTTGCCCCACTTACTGCCTTGCACTGAACAGGTAAGCCCCGTTCATGTGCACACACTCCTTGGGTGGGTTGGGGGGTGTTGGGTGGGGGTCCTGCCAGTGCCAGGAAGCCAATCTGGCCCCAGGGAGTACGCACAACCACAGGGAAGGGAGGTGCCATGGCTGTCCACCCCTGGCTCCACAGCAGCCAATGAGGAGAGGCCGGGGGCGGGACTTTCAACACATCCTTTACCTGTCAGTGCAGTCGGGAAAGTGTCTTAGACGCTTTCGGGCTGAAGCATTCTACAGTGTTTTAGCTGTAGTGCGAAGAGGCCTCATTTCTCAGTTGCCTCTAAGTTCTAGAGCTTTTTTCTTCTGCCTATGAATAAGCCTAGGTATTTGTGTAATGTGTTGCCAATGTGATCGTGAAATACATTTGTGGTTCACATACTAATTCATTGCTAATACAAATAAAGACAGGCACTAGCTCTGCAAAACAAACTTCACCTCAATGAGCATTTTGAAGGGAGCATAGCTGTAGCTAGGGCCCTTCCACACAGGACATTATTCTGTGCTAAGAAAGGATCCAGGACCCTTTCACAAGCTAGTGTAGGGTAAGGGAGCATCCACCCAGTCTTAATATGTTTCTGCTTGCACAGATGGAACATAGAGAGGTTAGGGCTCCTTTCTGCACTTACTTCTTAATCTGGATCATGGAGCTATTAAGAATAGAGTAGATCTGGGGTGTTTTTCCACTAGCACTAAGTATCCATTGAAGGTCCCATTAAGGACACATTAGGCTCAGAGCAGGATGACCTCATTTCCACTACAGACCACATTAGAGCCACATTTGTTTCTACCAGAGGTAGGGAAATCTGAATCATATGGGTCCTTCAGGACCTATAATCTGGATTTCCTGTAGACCCCATTAAAAGGGTCTACAATGGGGTCTTCAGCCATCAAATCCGAATTATAGGGAGCCTGTTTCCACTACAATTGAGCAATAGGGTCTAGGGGGGGCACCCATGGGGGGGCAAACTCAAAACTTCTAAGCCTCTCTGGAGTCCCTCCGAAGTTGCCTTCATAGATTAGCACAGGCTCTGAAGAAAACCCCTTGTGAGAGCAATGCCGCTGTCAAAGTTTCTGGAGATCTTCAAAGTTAGCAGTAGATCACTCTGGAGATTCTATGGAGCCACTCTGGAGGAACTTCAAAGATTCTCTGGAGCATCTATGGAGATTGCACCCCCTGTCCCCAAAAACACCTGGTGTGACAGGCAGACCCCTCGTGAGTAGATCCAGATTTGCACATGGGTGCTCTGGCATTTCCACAACAGACAGGCTAGCACCCATTGCTATTGGGTGCTAACCCACCTGTGGAAACACATTGGCTACTTCCCTTAATCTGGATCTATTAGATCTGGATTACGGGAAGTACCCATTCCTTAGATCCAGATCTTCTTAGATCTGGATTAAAGAAACTCAGTGGAAGAACACCCCTGGATCAGAACTGTGCTAAAGACTCACTAATCCAGACTTGTGGTAGACCAGATAAATGTGGTCTACATCCATGCTCTCACTGTTTAGCATGCATTTGCAATTAAAAAGGCCATTCAATGCAGATGGTTCTGCCTGTGGTTGATCCAGATCTAGCTAATATGGATTTACCTTACCTAGATCTAGCTAGTACAGATTAAATGAGGTAAGTGCAGAAACAGCCCAAGGTCTACCAGCATTAAGGAGCATTAAGGCATGCAAACTCCTGTTGCAGGATATGGGGGACTCATTCCAGCAGCACAAAAGAGAGTACCACTAAAGGGGGGGGGCAGGAACACAGAAGACCAGAAACTTTCATTCTTGATTTCAATAGTCCCAGGACTGGGCCTAAAGATGGGTGGGGGTGGGGGAATGGGGTGGGTCATCCCTATATGGATGACCTGATCCAGCAGAGCTCATCTCCTTTTCATATGTTCTTACGTTCATCTGAAGGGTGAGAAATACACTCTTCTGTTTCCCAGTTTCAAAGTTTCTAACTGGAGCTCTTAAGCAACACACAGTGAATGGAGCCAAGTCCACTTTGGAGGAGGCCCTTAGTCCAGGTCAGTTGTAGACCCATTTAATGAGTCTACTATCAGACCTTGTTCCAGATCACAAGATGGCCCATCTCCATAATATGGAAGTACTGGATGGTGCATTTAAGCAGCACACCACAGCATGGTGCTGAACATATACACCTCAGGCTTGGTCAGAGGCTAGGAACTAGGGATGTGCATGAATATTCGTAACATTCAAAATTCCGTCAAATTCAGCCGAATTTGCACATTTGAATTTGAATGCATTTGTATGGGATCTGTATGCTATTTGCATGCATTTGTATATAGGTAGGGATGTGCATAAATGGTTTTTTAAATATGAATTCGAGTTGAATCAAATATCCAAGCATTCAATTTTATTGGAATGTTTAGAATCTGAATGCAACAAAATCAGATTCGAATAGAATACATTCAAATCTATTCGTTTGAATGTTAGATTTGAATCTGAAGATACAAATGTCAACAACATTTGTATTTGAAGATATGAATGTCAACAATATTTGTATTTATTATATTTGTACAAATTCATACACATCCCGTTTTATCCCATATGCATCCCGTTCTCATCCTGCACTATCAGCGCACATGCGTATAGATACATATGAGATTCGTACAGATACATATATAATACATATGTATCTGCAAACATTCAGATGTTTTGAATCATTTGAACGAATGTTTTGGGATATTTGAAATTTATTCAAATGTTTAAATTCAAATGTGCAGATGTTCTATTTGAATGTTCACATTCAATTGAATTCAATTGAATTTTGAATGTTTGGAACATCTATGTACATCCCTATATATAGGATCTGTATGCTATTTGTATGGGATTCATATGGAATTGAACATTCATATCGAATACAAGCCTTACTACATTTGATGGAGATCTATTCAAATAAATACACATTTTCTTGCATTTTATTTGATACAAATAATAATAATAAAACAAAACCATTCCTGCACATCCCTACTTCAGATATATGGAGTAGGGCGAGGGCTGCCACAAACTTTGCATGAGCTTCGCAACCATAGGGCGTCAAGGGCCGATCACCACCATTAGTGCAGATGGTACTGATCTGGTCCACTTCTCCAGGTAATCTGAATCAATGAGCCTCCAGATTACCAAACAGTATATGCAGAAGAAGCCCCTTGAAAGTGCTTGCTGGCCCTCAGAGTAGAGCTACAGGACCAATAGATGTGGATACATGTAATTGCATGTGTATATCCTGCCACTATTTCCCGATGCCTGTGCATTTTAGTTTCTGGAATCCTAACTTTGTATGTATGAATGTTTTCCCTGGTAGATAGAAGCTGCAGCAGCTTTATTATCATTATTAAATAGCCAAATATGCTTTAAGTCCCTTGGCTTGGGAATGCATATTAATACCCACAGTGTGACCATGTCCATCTATTTTTAAACAATGTACTCTACGTGAAGGGAAAGGAGGGCTGTTTGGTGACTCATTAATTAAAACAGAATAGCATTGTAAGAAGTGAAAAGAATTTGAACACAGTCAGATCTCCTTTTCAAATTACACATGCAAGCCTGATAATAAATACCATTAGAAAAAAAGAAAAATCTGTCTGCAGCTGCTGGCTTTCTTTGTCCGGTGGACTTTACAGATTCTTCTCCTAAGCCTACTGAAAGCATTTCCTGCTGATGTTTTCTTCCTCCCTCGGTATGCCAAGGTGCCTCTCCCACAGCTCCCTGGCTCCATCCCAAGAAGGTAGAACAATTCAATGGTTTATTTCTGACTGCTGAGACAAACAAAGCAATAATTTTGCTAAATGCTGTGAAGGAATCGAAGGCAGCAGCACATTTCGGATAACTTTGCAGGTTACATATCAGGAAAGCAGGCGTTCAGATTCTTGTGTATTATGGTGATGAGTCATGACCCATACATCCACTTTTAGACTGATGAATGTAGCCATTCTGACTGGTGACATCTCACATGCAAAAATATATGTCTTTAGCTGGAGGAAGTTCAAAGGTCTCATTTGAAGCACACGGAGGATACAGTCTCCATATGGATATTACTATTAGCTTCTGAAGACTGTTCTTCATTCACAGTGATCAACGTGGGTGTTGCCGACCAAATAAAGAATCCAACAAACAAGGTGCTTCAGAGTCTATTCTCCCCTCTCTGCATTCCCCGCAGGTCTTTCCTGGAAGGTTAAGTTGATTGCTCAGATCTGAATAATATGGGGCTCATTTCTTTACACATTTGTTTATGCTAGGCCTTGATGAGCTCACTAGAGAAATTGCTTCCAAGAAAATATGTATGAGGCGGATCTGCAAGATGACAAATTAGAAATGAAGGCAATATTGCTGTGTTGAAATGGAGCCGAGAAGTGACTGTTTAGTGGGATAAAAATAATAGCGTGTGGGCAGTGGTGGCTTGCAAGCTGTTTAGCTGGTGGGAGTCAGCTCCTGCTGAAAGCTGACCTGAGGCCTCTTCGCACTACAGCTGGTAGTGCAGGATTAGGAAACTTCTGGGGAAGGTCATCGGCACTGGGAGGAGACTGCTACGGCCTCCAAGCACCTCCTGACTTCCCAGAAGTTCCCTAATTGTTGATTAGAAGTTTCCTAAATGTTGGCTCCACACCTTTACCAACATTAGCTAGACGCTTACCTGGCACATCCAGACAGTGGCTATTTGCACTTCTTCCAGTGCTCCGGGATCATCTGAGGTGCTGCAAGCATGCTGCACCTTGGACAAACGCAGGCATGACTGTGGGTGCACAGAGGGTCAGCATCGTCATGGAGACGGTGCTGATGCACGCACAGTTGCAGAGGGCCCACAACCAAAATGGCGGCATCCAAAAGATCAGTCACAAGTGAGTGACCGATTGCGTGGGGCTTAGCTCATGTGGATGCCTACTCCATTTGCCACACTGAAAATAACTTTCATATGTCAAAAAGAAAACAAATTAGCATTAGAAGTCTTAGTGAGACAATCATATTTTCACCTTTTTTCTGTATTTGATGCATGATTTTGTACTGCTATGTTTTATTTTGTTGTTGTTGTAATCCACCTTTAGCATCTCACTTTGAAAAAGAGATGTGCACACAGATTGATATGTTATATGCTACGAAAATGCATGCTATTTTCCCCACCTAAGCGGCGACTCTGTCTAAATAAATTGAGGTAGCACCAGGAACAGATTTTGAACAGGTGAAGTGTGGAAAAAGAATGATATCCTTGTAAGATGATCTTTATTAGGAGATTTTAGTAAACAGTGCTGGTGAAGGCTGGCATTTTTCCCAATGAAGCAGAATCAGGGTAGATGACAGTCTTGGAGGTTGGTGAAGGTCTTTATGTCTTGTAACTTGTCATACACCCTTTTTATTGGATTTTTTTGTTTGGTTTTGCTTTTACTAAAAAGTGTTTCACTCTATGGCATGAAAAAAGGAAGAAAAATTATGGGCAATGGAGAGAAAAAAAACTGCCAATAGAAACAAAGCTGAACTTTCACTTACTAGAATGTTCTGCGTTACCTCAGGTAATAGAAACATAACTTTAGCTTATCTGCTGAGTGAAGGCTTCTGGGAAAGCAAAAGCAAAGTGCTTTATTATCTTGAGATAAAAATCCAAAAAGACTGACCAGTTGTAGAAACTGCACAGGGGAAAGCACACCAATTTGATTCCAGGTGTTTTGATCCACATAGCTAGTTATCCACGGCACAACTGGACTGACCTCATTAAAATTTCCCCGAATTCAAGATAGTTAAGGAGTCCTATTTCAAAATATTAAGCTCTTGCCATGAATGATTTGTAAGGGCCTTTTCGCACAGGCTCTAAAAACGCATTTAGAGCCTGTTCGGGGAAGGATTTGGACGTGGCATCTGCACAGGGAACCCAATTAGGGTCCCTTTGAGGACACCACGTCTGCACATCGGCACGTAAAACTGGTTGTTTAAACCAGTTTTGCCGCCGAGTCCTACCCAGATGTAAGTCTTACATCTGGCTTTTCCCCTTAAAACGGTTTGGAAGCTAATGCTTCTGCACCGGAGGGGGGAAAGCCGGATTGCTGGCACATTGTCAGCTGTCAGAGAGGCAGAGCACATGCTCTGTGACTCTGACAGGTGTCCGAGTCCAGCAGCCAGCTTCCCTGCCTTCCCCCTGGCCAGAGAACCGACGATCTGCCGTTCTCTGGCCAGGGTAAGGTGGCTCCTACTCCTACTCTCACCCCCACCCCACCGAGAGTCCCTCCGACTTACCTCATTGTCTCCAGCCCGATTCTGAGGTTGGCAGGGCTGGTGCCAATAACGCATACACGTGTCGTGGCCCTGACGGTCCCAGCAGCCCAGGACTACAATTCCCAGCAGCCCTGGGCTGCTGGTACCATCAGTGCTGCGGCGCACATAAGCGATTGGCGCCGGCCCTGCCAACCTCAGAATCGGGCTGGAGACAATGAGGTAAGTCGGAGGGACTCTCGTTGGGGTGGGGGTGAGAGTAGGAGTAGGAGCTGCCATACCCTGGCCAGAGAACGGCGGATCGTCAGTTCTCTGGCCAGGGGTAAGGCAAGGATGCTGGCCATTGGACTCGCCCACCTGTCAGACTCGCAGATCATGTGCTCTGCCTCTCTGACAGGTGGGCATGCACTGGCAGGACCGGTTTGGGATGGGTGCTGGTGCATTCGCACAGCACCCACCCCAATCTGTTTTCCCATCCAGCCCTGCCGCCACCGCCACCGCCCCGTGCGTGTGCATACACGCGGGGCCTCCAAGAATCTGTCTCTATTTGAGACAGATTCTTTTTTAGAACCATTCCGTCCGAAAACGGATCTTTTAGATCCTTTTTCGGCGGCATGTGCAGAAAGGCCCTAAAAGGTAAGAAATTAGGTATGGATGGATTTGTGTTTGGTTACTCTGGTAATGAAAAACTGGAATTCTAGGGAAGAAATTTCACCCTAGAGGACAGTTAATGTAGGGAGCACCTGAAGAGGCAAAATTGCCTGGCTTTTCTTGCATGAAAGTCATTTGTCTTGAAAAGCTCCATCTCATCATAGGTTTTTGTTTTCTGGATTCTGCCAGAGGAATCAAGTATATTTTATTGTACAACGAGCAACACTCAAAAATAACGATCCACCCACCCACCCACCCATGGTTGTCACCAGGTGGACCTCTGGATGGGGAAACACAACCAGGGGCATCTTTGCGCTTCCCTTCCCATCCAGTAAATGGGAAAGGAATGCAATCAATGAACGTTGACTAGTGACAGCATTTGAGGTTCCTAGTCAATGTTTGCCTACCATCACCACCCCGCAATAGAACACTTACCCTGTTTTCAATCACTGGCTGGTCCTCTTTTGGGCACTGCTATCTTGTGTGGTGCCCTCCACAACTGCGCATAAGTACTGTAGCTATGATGACACAGTTGCACTGGTGTCAGAAGGCCAGTGGAGCTGCCAGCACACTTATGCGGCAGCTCCAGTGACCTCCCCATCCAGCGTTAAGTGTGAATGGTCACGGCTGGATGCTATCAGGTAAGTTGGGGTAAGGGTTGGTAAGGTTGTGGAGCATGATTTTGTTCTCCACACCCAGTCAGCAATTAGGCAACCTCTGGGCCGGCAGGGGACATTTCTAGCATGCACCATAAATACCTCCTATAAGTGCAAATGCACTTGACCAGATATTGCCTAATTGCTGATTACAGGCCAAATTGCAAAGACACAGAAAGAAGAGTTGACTTTTCTACCCCACTTTTCTCACCCATTTAAGGGGACTCAAAGTGGCTGACAAAGCTTTTCTATTCTACTCCTCACAACAGAACACCCTGTGGGGTAGGTGGGGCTGTTAGAGCTCAGAAGAGAGCAGTGACTAGCCCAAGGTCACTCAGCTGGTTTCATGGGGAGGATGGAATCGAACCCGGTATTCCCAGATAAGAGTCTGGCTCCCTAACCACTAGACCAAACTGGCTCACAAACCTGTTGTCCTGTATAAACACGAGTCCCAATGGACTCAGTTGTACTTACTTCAGAGTGGGCAGAGACAGGATTCTGCTGAGAGAAAGCACATTTTGGAGCATCATCTTAAAAACTGCATGCACAAACAAAATCTTTTTTTTCCCCCTTTCCTTTTGTGTTTGACTTTTACAGAAGTTTAGCAGTATGAAATCTCTTCACCTTTGAAGACTCACACTCTCATGCCAACCATAATTGAAAATGCATTTTGTTTAGCTGAAAATAAGTGATAGCCTCAAGTGGGGCTTAAGTGGAATTAAACAGGCTTTTGGATTTTCAATGCCCTTTTGTGCAGGAGAGATTTACACCTTTAATTAGCCATGTAAATCTGCATCGATGCATTGATCCAGCTTTAATCAACAACTTCATGCGGTTTATGGGTGCAAATGACTCTTCATTATTCAAGAAATGTGTCTATCTTGAACATTTTAAGTAGCATCATATTTGCACTATATTTGTGAACAAGATATCCAATTTGACTTTGGCTGTGGATGTATGAAAGCATTAGATATATAAGTCATAAGTCATACCAGTGTACCATAGGCCTAAAGGAGAAAGAGGTGACTTCCCAACAAAGGATTGACAGTTTCAGCAAATACTTTTGTTTCCTTCTGAAATTGCTGGATCGAGTCCTTGATGCTTGTATCTTTTTATAAATCTATGGTAAGGCCCCATTTGGAATACTGTGTACAATTCTGATCACCACACCCCAGAACAGATCCTATGGAACTGGAAAAAGGGAAGAAAGGGGCAACCTTTTTTAACTATATAATGTATCATTTGTTATATTATGCAATGGTGTTTTTTTTTCTTACGTAAACTGCCTGGGGCAAAAATTGTTTTTGATGGAAGCTGTTGATTATATTTGCCGTATTTCTTCATGTAATGATTGTATCTGTGTTGTATTTTTTTCCCTATTTGTTGTAAACTGCCTTGAGCAAAAGCCTTTTGGAAAGGCAGTATACAAATAAAAATGGAAAATGGAAAATGGCAAAACGATCAAGGAGTCAGAACACCTCACATATGAAAGCAGGCTGCAATGTCTAGGCCTCTTCAGCTCTGGAAGACAATGTTTAAGACGTGACATGATTTAAGCAAATAAAATTGTGCATGGTGTAGAAAAGGTGTCACACAAGACTAGAACCAGGAGACACTCTAGAGAGTTAGGACCAACAAGGGGAATATGTTTTTTGTTTTGTTTGTTTTCCTCCAGAGTCACGAGAGTCTGGAATTTCCTACCAAAAGATGTCCTGCCAGCTTACAGCTTTAGGAAAGTGTTAGATCAATTCATTGAGATCAAATATATCAGTGACTACTAGAAGTGATGCCTAGGTGTTCCCTCCAGGACTAGATGTCCTGTGGTCATATCCATCAGGGTTCCTCTTATGTCATTGTGTTCTTGTGAACAAAAAAATGTGGTGATGATGATGATTGTCCAAGGTGCTTTTCAACATTATAAAATTAACATAATTACAGTCACATTTAAAAACATAGTAACAGAAATTATATAACAAGAACTATAAAGCAAGGTTTTTTTATATATCTATATGGGACTTTGCAAACATGCTTCTCTTCTGCAAAGTTTCAGATCTTACTGTGTGAGCCTTAGGCCAAGATAACTACTCAAGGCTCACACACATGCTTACACAAATCTATTTAACTGCATAGGTGGGGGAAGGATTTTGAAAGAACCTCAGGCAAGGTCTGAAGACACCTAGAGCTCACTGAGTCATTCCCATCTTATTTATAAATGTAAAGAACTGTCATCCAGCTGATTTTGACTGCAGAGTCTAAATGATTCCAGAATTCCTATCGTACTAGATTTTTTGAACAAATAGAAACTAATCATTGATTAACTCAGTATAAACTGTCTAGGGATTCAAGCATATTGCAGTAATAAAGCATGATAACTAAAACCATATTGAAGCTTTAAAAGATTTTGGCAAAAGGGATCTTGCTGAAACCACATTCATTTCCAAGTATTTAAATATGTGAGAGAATAATACAGTGTGAATTTTTTTAAAAAAAAAAACCTAAGTGGTTTATTTTTCTTCTGTAAATGCATATCTCAGAAAGAACACTCTGAGACAGGTATAAATATTTTATAATTGGATAATTTATGTATTTTAATTTAGAGTTCTGAGGAAAGATAGTGCCATTCAATGCCTTGCCAGATTTGAAAACTTGAGAGTGAATTATATGGCTCTTTAAAAAAAAGAACACAGAAAGTGCCATTGTCTTGAATTTATGGCATATTATCAAATTTTAAAAGAACAAATTGTAATATAAAAACAAATGGGAAATAATTTGCTTAATATTTAATAGAATGCTTAATATTTTGATTTCTGATTGTTAATGGGTTTCAATATTTTGAAATGAGAACAAAGTATTCCATGAATGCAGTAATAAAATAATATTATTCTGTGGAATGCTCTCTGCATCTTGCCTTAAGCTATGTCAGTTACAGAGAATATGTACCCTCTTTCTTTGTTGGAAATATGGCTCTATATTAACTGATTTTTTTAGATTTGAGGCCTGTTTTACTTACCTCATTGAAATGGCATCATAATACCATTCCACTGATGTGAAGATCAAGGGTCTTTTTCCACTAGGGCTTAGAACCCTCCTAAGACTCCATTAGGAACCCATAGTGCCTGATTGGTACCAGTCAGGAGGCCCTGTCCTCACCTGGACCCTATTGAAGGCCCAATCTGCAAGGCCCTGTCCCCATGAGGGCAGGGGAAATCCAGATTTAATGGGTCCTTCAGGTCCTTAAATCTGGATTAGTGTGTACCTGATTTAAGGTGTCCACAATGGGGTCTTTCTTCCTATGCCATGGTTTGGATTCATGGCAAACTATTGACAAATAACACACCTTGTTGGTCCACCAAAAAGGAAGAAACAATTTCCATGCATTCAGAATCAGTATATTAGATTTGCTTTCTTTGATAGAAAATAGTACTTTATTTCACTGTATGTATTTCATAGATTGCTTAACCTTCTCAGAAAATGAACTTCCAATTATTATTATTATTATTATTATTATTATTATTATTATTATTATTATTATTATTATTATTATTATTATTATTATTATTATTATTATTATTATTATTATTATTATTATTATTATTACGTAAAACAACAGTTACCCACAGCAAACAAGATCACTATGCTGGATTTCGTATTATATCACTAATCGGGCACTTCCCAAGCACCTAGGACTGCATGATGTATCAGCGAATTATGCGAGCAGACCCCAGTAAAGTGGCTTTTTGTAGTTGGCAGATGGATATTTTGTCAATGCCAATGGTTTTTAGGTGCCCGCTGAGATCTTTTGGCACCGCGCCCAGT
Organism: Aspidoscelis tigris stejnegeri; assembly: GCA_023333525.1. Classification (NCBI taxonomy): domain Eukaryota; kingdom Metazoa; phylum Chordata; class Lepidosauria; order Squamata; family Teiidae; genus Aspidoscelis; species Aspidoscelis tigris. Next base: position 11,286,131 of record JALMGA010000006.1, on the reverse strand, counting down.
GTGCCGAGGATGACTGAGACCACTTTCACTGGTTTTCGCCAGAGTCACTGTAGTTCAATTCTCAGATCTTCATATCTGGTGAGTTTCTCCAACTGTTTCTCCTCAATTCTGCTGTCACCTGGGATAGCAATGTCGATGATCCACACCAACATCCAACATCCAACATTTTGCCAACATCCAAGGCCTCGGTTACACCTCTACTTTATATTTCTTCTTCAGCCCAAATTCCAGCCCATTTGGTTACATCTTTAAATGCCAAGCCATTGTGTGTGTTTGGGCTTTCCTTCATTTGGGCCAACACAGCATTAATGTTTTAATCCGCTTCGAGGAGGCCACCATTCCGCCTTCCTAGCTACCCACAAAATGATACCAATGCAAGTGTCTCCTCTGAGCCATACCCTCTCGCTCTGTCTGACAGCCCTTCCTCTCCCTCTTGCCTTAATTTCCTTTCCCTGTCACCACTGTCATAAAAAATCACTGATTTCCCTCCCCCTGCCCTAATCTTCCCCTCCCCCTCCCTTTTGTCCTGACTTTCTCTCCCCACCCCATTGCCACTGCCTCACCCAATCTCCCACTTCCTGCCCCCACCTGTCAGCTTGTCCCCCTTTACCTTCCCAGAACACCTGCCCATCAGGTAGAGCATTTCCCCCACCCACTCACAGCTGAGGATTACCAGCCACCACAGCAGGAAAGTGTAACCAAGCCATTCCAGGCTGAAAATGGCTTGGATATGGATGCCTTCCTGATTTAAATGGTAAGGTATAACCACAGCCCAAGATTTATGTGTAATTATGCATATTAGCCCTAGAAAATCAAAAGTCATGGCCTTGATGATTTTTTTTTCATCTCTTAAGAAACAACAACAACAACAGTATCAAGAATAGCACCTTATGATATCTAACAGGTATGCCTTGGTTTCTTAGTTCTGGAAAACAACACACTTCGAGGTCATTTATCTTGTCTTGAAAGGAAGGCCTCACATCTCCATATTAACTCTCACTAACATCATCTCTTGGGCTCTATTATACCCATACATGCTGAGTCATCTGTCTCGCATCTTACCCGCCTGAGTCAGTGCTCCTTCAGGACCTAATTTGCTTGCATCCAGTCTCTTCTAATTACAGCTGCTGACCCCGTGGAAGTTGATCACTACTAATTAGTATATTATGAGCAAATAACTTGTTACCTAGAAACAGTTTCTGTATTGCTTCCAAAATTTATATTCTTAAATCATTAAACTTCTGTCCATTTTTTTCTATAATGACACACAAATATGCACACATCCACACACATCATATATAGTTGTATATTCTTTGAAGAGAAGTAGTGAAGGGTGTAATTTTGATAATAAATATACACAATGTAAAAATCTCAAAACAATTGTCTTGTAGGGATGTGTATGAATGTTCTAAAAATTCAAAATTTGATTGAATTTGATCGAATGTGGACATTCAAATTCGAATAGAATATTTTCACATTCAAATTTAAACATTTGAACAAATTTTGAATGTTCCAAAACATTCGTTCGAATTATTTGAAACATTTGAGGGTAATAGATACGTATCTGTACGAATATTATACAAATCTGTAAGCATTTGCGCTTATAATACGGACAAAAATGGGATGCATACGGGATAAAATGGGATGTGTACAAAATGTGTACAGATGTGTATAACACAAATGAACGTTAACATTCAAATCTTCAAATATGAATGTTGTCAACATTTGTATCTTCAGATTTGAATCTAACATTTGAACGAACAGATTTGAATGTATTGGATTTGAATCAGATTTAAACATTCGAATCAAATAAAATGTTTGGACATTCAGTTTGACCTGAATTCAAATAAAAAACGTTCGTGCACATCCCTATTCTCTTGGGCTGTTATACTCAATAAAACAAGCTAATAAAAATCTCACAAGAAAGAAGGTCTTGATTACCCGATTTATTTTATCGGAACCATTTATGACATTAAGTGACAAAAAAAAATGCCAAAATGTCATTGAATTATGATAAATAAGTGCCTTGTGACTTATGACAGTATATCAAGGGTGTGTCCAGACACAATACTGTGCAGTGGGATGGGGGATGACGTCACACACCATGATGAAGGGATCATAGTGACGATGCATTATCCCATCATAACTGTGAATTTGCCTTAATGCGGGTAAGGGAACACCCACACAGTATAAGGTAAATTTGAATCTTCCCACCAGACAATGAGAGCAGGAGGGGCAGCTGAAATACAACTGGCTGCCTCATCCCACATGTTGGCACCCCCCAACTCAACTCTTGCAGCTTCTGATGAGGAAGCTATGGAGTCTGCCTTTAGTCCAGACAGCGGACTGTCACTTCACAGTGGGTAAACTGCAATTTTTCCTATAACTGAAGATTTATTCCACCAGTCTAGAAGGGACCCAAGTGGTTCCTTTCATTAAATATTGGCTATAAAATATGATTGCCACTTGTTCTCCCTCTTTGGAATCTTCAATACAATATTGATAAAGTTTGTTGCATGTAGATTTCTTTGCTATGTTGTCCTACGTTATCCCATACACACATCCATTTTTGCACTTTTTACACTTTGGCTGAACTTGTAGCAGGAATGTTGTACCCAATTTCACATGGGCTTGCAACACATGCCAGGGCATAGTTCGCTTTTAGAATGTTGAATTCTTGGGAAAACTGAAGGAATTTAGATTGTGACAGATTTCCCATTAATAATACTGATAATTTCACTGTAGAATCCAAAGTTAGCCTGGTTTAATTATAAGTTTTCCAATATGGAAAAGCTAAACAACAACAACAAAAATGACATTTTTAGAATTAGAAGCCTTTGGATAAAGGGAAGGTCCAATAATTTGTGCATATATTCTCCCTGATATTTTTTAAACATATAGTTTAAGTGTCCTATTGAGATCAGAATCATGGGATTAGTGAGAGAGGAGGGCTGCTCCTTTTCCCCCACCCTGTATTTTGCTCTGCTTCTGTATCAAAACATATGTCAGGAAGCCTTGCCCCTCTTTTCTTGTCCTTTATAGAGATGTCCCTTAGGCTGCCACTAGAGGTGCGCACAAATGCAATTTTTGGGATTCAATCTGAACTGAATATGTGAAGATTTGAATTGATTTGAATGTTTAAAATTTGAATGTATTCACATTTGATTCGAATCAAATACATTTGTATCTATTTGTACAAATATTCAATTTGTATTTGAAGATACAAATGTCGACAACATTTTTGTGTCCATACGCATCCATACGCATCTGTACACATCCGTACACATTTGTATGCATCCTGTTTTTATCCTGTATGGATACTAATAAGATGCGTACAGATATGTATGTAATGTGTAAGTATCTGTACATATACCAATGTCCAAATAATTCGTAAATATTAGTTGAAAGATTCAAAAATCCATTTGAATGTTAAATTTGAATGTATAGACATTTATTCAAATTCAAATGTCCAAAACGATTGAATTCATTTGGATTTTGAATGTTTTGAGTATTTGTCCACATCCCTAGCTGCCACTAGAGATTTTGAATATTTTTCTAGATAAGACTACAACTTAAAGTAGCAGCATATGTGTGAGAAGAAGTTGATTTCTATCTTTGGAATTGAGCCTAAATGCACAGAATTATTGGAACTTTTTCTACTCTCCGAAACACTTTTTCTACTTTCTGAAAGCCGTCTTGGAGATCTTGGTTCTCAACTTTCTGCCTAGCAATGTTCATTTTGCTTAAAGGCTTCCCTACTGTGTAGATTTCTTTTTCAAAAACTCCTCTTCGCTTATAAGTTGTTTGTGCAGAAACAATAGTATTTATAAAGGTTTCTTTATCTACAAACTAAACGTTACACAGTTTTCCTACATGCAATACTAGGCTTCAGCTAGGTGCAAGTCCATTACTATTATGGGATAGGGATGCGCACGAATATTTGTAGGCATTCAAAATCCAATCAAAGGTGCTGAATTTCAACATTCAAACTCGAATAGAATGTCCCAAAATTTGAATGTAAACATTTGAATTGAATTTTGAATTGCATATCTATTTTTTTGAATTATCCAGACATTCATATGTGTATGGGTTTATACACCATGCATACTTAAACATCCACAGCTTTCCTGCATCCATATGCATTTGTAGAGATCCGTGTGGGACAAAAACGGGTTGCATACAGGATAACTACGGGATACATACGGACGTGTACAGATGTGGGGAAGACATGTACGTGCACATATGAATGTTGTCAACATTAGTATGTGCAGATTTGAATAAAAGATGTGAATGAATAGATTTGAATTCGTTAAATACAAATAGAACCCTGTTAAATTCAAATTTAAAAGATAGGAATCAAATCGGATTTTCAGGTATTTGATTTGATTCAAATAGGATGTCACAAAAACATTCATTCAGAACTCTATTCTTGAACATTGTATGTATGTGTTCACTCTCTCTCCATCTCTCCCTCTCTCTCCCCTCCTCTCCCCTCCCCTCCCCCTCCCTCCCTTCCTCCCTCCCTCCCTCTCTCTCTGTGTGTTTTCTTGCTATTTAGAGTGCCCCTAATATGATCATCCCCTTGAACTAGATTCTAGAACAAAAATGATGAATGTTAATTAATAACATGCCCTAATTCAAAAGAGCATCCTTGGAGACACCAATTAAGCATGAACTCAAATGTAAAGCTGTTTGAATGACATTAGAAATCTGAATACAGCAACTCCCTCTCCCACTCAATGGGATTTACTGCCTAGTAAGTGTGCTGCATTAAGAATCAGAACTTTTAATGCGTACAGGAAAATGGGATGTGGATATCTTGTGCACCTAATGAAACAAATATTGGTGCATTTCTAAACCTACTACCAGAAACAAAATGATCCCATTTGGATAATTTGTAAATGACATGTTTAGGTCTACTGCAAATGAAGCATGCTGAGATTTAAAGTTAATACTTTTATGTCAGAGTTGAATATTTTTTATGTTGAAGGAAGCGGGCTGTGTCTTGGGCAAAATCTTCACAGGGACTCCCAGCTATGGATGTGCAAGAATATTCGAAAATTTTGAAACTGTTTGAATCAAATTCATTTGAATTGAGACATTTGAATTCAAATTGAATGTCTACACATTCTTTTTTTAACATTCAAAAACACGTACACATATGAATGTCTGAATAATTCAAACGAATAGATTCAAAATTCAGAATTCATTCGAATGTTTAAATTCAAATTTATGGACATTTGATTCAAATTTGAATGTCAAACTTTGGATGAATGTGATTGAGTTTTGAATGTCTTCAAATATTCATACACATCCCTAAAACCAAGTCTTTCATGCAGGCTAATCTTCCTGTTTCATGTATAGTGACAATGGAATAGTAACACTTTTGCTATTAAATGGACTACAGTCAAGTATACATTGCAACAATTCATGTAGCTCTCCTTGTAATGTTTTATTTAAACTCAATAAAAATTATTTTCTAACAAATACCCATAGGGATGGACTCAATAGCTCATCGGAATGGTTTGTGATTTAAAACCAGACAGGCACACAAACAGTTTTTTAAAGATGTTTATACACCACACACATTTTATTTAAATATATTCTGCAATTACATACCCATTAACAGATGTTGCAAAGTTTCCTTTTCCTGCAGTAAATGTGAAAGACTTTTTTTTAAAAAAAATGCTATTTAAATCAATTTAAGTGTGAAACATGTTCCTGGAATCTTTTGAACATTTCCAGTGTTCTGCACCCAATTCTTGCTGAGCAAACATACAGCAACAATAAAAAAGTTGATGTGATTTGAAAATCACTGACTCTTTAGTTACAACCATTTAAAATTGCACTTGAGATCATAACTGTTCTGGAGGTATTCCATTTTTCCACTGTCCCTTAATTTTATGTATGTAATTCAACTGCTTTGAGGAAACAGATTCTATTTATATGTTCTGGAAAACTGGAGAAAATTCATCACTGATGGTTTCAGTTGATATGGATATCAAAGGCATCAGAGGATCTTTTTTACAGTCCTAGATGGAGTATATACAATGTGCAGAGGTATCATTGCACGTGCCAGAATGTCCCATGGCCAGGATAGGTGTGGTACATGTTTTCATGCTCCACAACTTACCTAGCCACTGGCCAAGAGCCTCCTGCACACTTCATTTGTACCTCTTCTGTGTGGAAGAGTTTCTAATGGAGTGTCTGATTGGGCATGCAGGTGCTGTTGCAAATTGCATTACCCAGTTGCCACAGCAATGGCACATCACAGGTACTTTGGCACCATTGTCATGGCTCTGTGATTGCCTCTTTAATGGATGAGATTCACACTTAGCCAGTAAGTAGTTAAGTTCCAGCTCAGTGTCAAATGGTTCGCCCAAACGGTTCCACAACTTTACTTCCCTAGGACGTCTTCCCAGGGTAGTCCAAATGTGGAAAAGCCCAAAGACAGCGCACACCTTATAAGAATAGGAGAACTCGACATTTCTGCTGTCCTTTTCCACTTGCAACTGTGAACTGAGAAAAAGTGGCTTTCATAATTTCTAAAAACTCATATGCAAATGAAATTTTAATCCTTGTAATTTAACTGTGTTTATTAATATAGTTTCAGAAATGGTTGGACAATAAGGGTTGCCTCCTGGGGGGGGGGGGAGCCACTGCTAACACCATAGCATGATGTTATTCTCTTAGCTGACATCTTACCATATGAGCACCAGAGTGGGATCTTCTGGGACCTGTCACAGTGGCCTGACACTATTGTGCCTGCAGAATGCAAGCTATGCCACTTTACAGCTGTGCATGATGGTCCCCCATCATTTCAAAAAATTGTCCCTTGGGCTGGTTGCTTGGTACCTGGCACTTACACAGCCAGGAGAGAACACTGCCAATGAACTATGAGAGCATGGGTGTCAGGAATATGCATGTGTGTATCACTTTAGTCATGCATACATATCCTTGCCACTATAATAAGACCATCTCATTAGGCCCAGAATGACAATTAATTGAATAAAGAGAACTGTCTTTATGTGCTGGTTTTCTCACACATGAAGTGTGTTTTTCCACTGTCAAAAATGCCCATTTTTGCACCCATTTAGGACCCATTTGGGTGTGAGCTGGATGACCCCATTTCCACTATGGCACCCATTTGGGACCCGATTGTTTCCACCACCACTGGGGAAATCCGGATCATATGGGTACATCTTCAGCCTTTAATCCGGATTTTTTTGTAGACCCCATTAACGGGGTCTGCAATGGGGTCTTCAGCCAGAAAATCTGGATTAAAAGGAGCCTGTTTCCACGTTAGTTTGGCGATGGGATCTAGAGGAGGCTAGGGGGAGGGGCACCCATCAGGGGGAGCCCCAAAACCTAGGCTTTGAAGTCATTTCGAAATAACTTTGAAGTTGCCTTCGGAGATTAGCAAAGTGTCTGAAGACAAACCTCCAGGAACAAAGGGAGAACAAAGCAGACTGTTACCTTCAGGCATGGAAAGTGGTACATATTTAATGAGGCTGACTCATCCCTGCTCACAAGGAGATAATTCATGTGCACGCTCTCCGCTCTCGCAAGGGGTTTGTCTTCGGAGTCTTTGCTAACCTCCAAAGGCAACTTCAGAGGGATTTTGGAGGGACTTCTGAGGGAGTTCGGAGATTGCCTGGGGTGACAGGCAGACCCCTTGTGGGTCAATCCAGATTCCCCACATGAGTGCAAAGGTGTTTCCATGGCAGGGGGGTTAGCATCCATTGCTAATGGGTGCTACACCTCCTGTGGAAACACATTGGGTGCTTCCCTTAATCCGGATCTACTAGATCCGGATTAAGGAATGTACCCATTCCTTAGATCCAGATCTTCTTAGATCTGGATCTAAGGGCTGCCGTGGAAAAACACCCGAAAACAGTAGGGATGTGCATGAATGGGGTTTTTGGCTTTCAGTTCACAACAAATTCAATGTTAGAAAGTTCATTCAAATAGATTCCCTTCAAATGTGTTTAGATTCTGTTCAATGCAAATGTATTCCTACATATTCGTACAAATATCCGATATGAACGTGTATGTATTGGATATGTATCTCGTACATATCCGACCCAAACGTGTACATATCTGATATGTATCCCCAGTTTAACGAATGCCTGAGCTAATTGTACAAATGTTCTGAAGTATTCATATTCATACAAAAGCTAAGGTACGAATGTCATAATGTTCAACTCGTGTACAAACGTCCAAATTCGCATGGATTCATACAAATAATGAATGTTACAAATATTTGTGCACATCCCTAAAATAGATGCCAAATTATGGTGCTGTTTGCACTTGGCCATAGTTTGAAGTGTATCTCAGGATAGAGGTCTGTTGTGTGCATGCTAATTCAGACTCTGGCAGGTCTCACATGGGGCCTGCTGTAGTCTGACCTAGCATGTGAACAGCAAACCCCTATTCCAGAATATATTCCAGAATAAAGCCAAGTGCAAACAGGCCCTCTGTCCCATTCCAGGACTTTTTTTTTTCATTTTAACTATGTGAAAGAATTTTATATTATTTTTTACATACCCATTCATGTTTATTAGAGGAAATGCCACTGAACTCAATATATGTATTTTGTTTGTGTGTTTTTATAGCAATTTGAAAATAAATAAATAATCAGTAATAGGTGGATATCTCAGATTTAAACTACTAAGGGAAATATATGCACGGTAATGGGCCATTTAATTTAAGGCAGAATATAAGGCTATCTATCCCAAGAGGAAAATGAAAGCAAATGTGAAGAGCACACTACTGCAAATATATTATTATTATTATTATTATTAAAAACGGATGGGAGGTCGGGGGGGGGGAGGCCAACAAAGACTGTCAAGTGACTGGAACAAAATTAAATGACAACTGAAAATGAGTTTGGTTTTAGGAAGCAAAGAGAAATAAAGTTACCCTAGAAAACAGAATAATGAGAAAGAAAATATTAGAAATTGGGAGAGACATTTATATAGCATTTATTGACCTAGGGAAAAAAAACTTTAAAGAGCCTTGAGTAGAATAAAATCTCACTGTACTGAAAGATTAAAGCAGGGTTGCCATATGTAATACAGTCAAAGGTTCCAATATCTTTGCTAGTTTTACAGAAGAGATATATTTGCACTTTCATTACAAGCCAATCCCGTTGAAATTCTTCCACAAAACTGTGGATATTGGAATCCTTATTTAGATACAATGCAGCAACCTTAACTAATTTATTGAGGGGAAAAAAGTTAAAATAGTTATAAATGTAACTGAACAAAGGCCCAAAATGAGTAGTTCTCATTTTCTTAAGGCCTAAATTTTGTTATCAAGCCCCACAAACATTATTTTAGCACATTATCTCTTGTATACCATAATTTTATGATTTCTCTGGCCCTGGTTTTGCAAGTCTAAGACAGGATGGCCTGTTCATTAATTCAAAGTGAGGTTGTACCAGTTGGTCACACCTAGATCCTTATAGGTCAACCTCACACCGTCCTTGCTTTGGGCTTCATCACTCACACTTTTGTGCATGATCAGCCTGAGCCCCCTCCATGGCACCTTTGGCTCTCCATCCCTTTTGCATCATCAAATCTATCTTAGGATGCTGTTCTGTCACTCAAGGGAGGCAAGGGTGTGTGTCTGTAGTTCTTTTTAAAGCCTGCTCCCCCACCTCCATGCCCCCTTCCTTTTTTTATGTGCTTCCCTTCGCCATACAATTAACTTTTAAAATAACAACAATAATAAATTTGACTAAAAATGCTAGGTAGAGGAATCATATACTTAAACTGAGAAGTGGAGGTGCCTCATGGTCTCTGCACGTATCAATTGGCTAAAGGAAAAACTGGAGCCACCCACCACAGCACAGTTCAGCCTCCTTTAGTTCATCCTCCTGCTCATACTTTGAGGAACTGACGACAACCTGACATTCCAGCACAGTCTCAGACCTTGTCAGTCCTCTACAAGTAACGAGTAATGAGAGTAACACAATCTAAGGACAACCTGTGTGCAACCTAAACCACTTGTATGACCATGGCCAAAGATGTAGAAGCCAGGGAGAAAAAAAATGCAGCCTATCAGAGAAATGTCATTGCCTTGGAAGGCATGGAATAACTTCCATAAATGTCTCAGGAGAAAAGAGAATGGAAAGTCCTAAATTTTCTCTTTCACGCACACACACACACAAAAAAAGGGAATATCCACAGAATTGTTTTCAGGTGCATGGAGGATTCTCAAGTATAAATACGTCAAAATCCATAGGGATGTTCGCATTACTCCCGTTCCGTTTGGAACGGGAGTAGGACGGGAAGCCTAAGACAGCTCACGACGCTTTGAGCATTCACACAGAGGGGCGCAGGGATGTGTGTAAACGCATTCCGGAGCACCCGTGTGCGAATGCTCAAAGCGTCGTGAGCTGTCTTAGCCAGCAAACAACGGCAAGGGGCGGGGAGACAGCTGAGGAGGCTCCCGCAGCCGGCGCTGGCTGAAAACAACTGATTGTCAAAGCTGCGCCGGCGGGGGAGGCAAGCCCGCGGCTGTTAGGGAGAGAGAAGCATGCGTGAACGCTTCTCCTCCCAAACACCTGCGGGCAGTTTGTGCGCGCCCGAACGCATGTAGAGCAGTTTAAAGTGCTCTACATTTGGAACGCGCGGAAGACAGCTCCGGACATGCTGGGACGCAAACTTGTCCGCAGCAAAGCGAATGCTGCGCCCGGAGCTGTCTCCCACGCGTTCCAAACCCCCGTGTGCGAAAACGTCTCAGAGGATAGTTAATGATAGATGTGTGTGCATGTGAATTTAAAGTCCACAAATAAAACAGAAATGAAAAGGTTGTGAGGAGTCAGACCTGAAGGTGGACTGAAGAAAGTTTAAAGTGAAAACGTGACCACAACTTTTATTTCAAATCCTCAATGTTCATCTCGTGGAGGACTGATTGTAACTGAGCCAGGCTCACACTGTGTTATATAAGGTCCTTATGATGAACAAGAACGTCTCAAGGGCTTCCATCTCCTTAGAAATATACGCTTTACTTGGTTTGCAAAGTAACAAACAATTTATTCGTAGATATAATGAAGTGGTAATAAATGTTCCTAGCTTTGAGAACATTTTTGTTTCAGCGCCTGAATACAATTTTTCTAACTATATTTGTATGTATGTGTAGGGGGAAACCTTAATCATTGTAACAATAGTCTTCAGGAAATTATACTGCAGTAACACAAAATGTAGGCAATTTAATATTTTCCATGGTTCATCACATTTTGTATTTCCCGATGCATAAACTGATCACTTTTCCCAACACCACCACGGGAGTGCATAGCTCCAAAGAATAAAGCCAAACCCACAAACACATTTCAAGAAAATGAAGTTACCTTGGCAACTAACAAACTGTGCTATACTGTAGAATATTAAGCCATAGCTTTACATTTCAGTCTTGCAGTTTTTCAAATGGTTTTGTTTATTATTTTATACTTCAGTACAGTAATGACCATTGGACACTGGTACTTTTAATTGTGCCATCTTTCACTCTTTTTATTGTTATAATTGTTAGTTAAAAAAACCCCAAAACCCAAAATCAAATAAACAAATAAATGCCTAAATGTTATGATAATAGGTGTGTGTGTGTGTGTGTGTGTGTGTGTTTGAGGTGCCTGTATCTTGGCTTTTATCAGAACTTTGTTCTTCTGAACAGACTCAACAGAGATCTCATATGTTTCTTCTGAAATCTGTGGAAGACTTCCTTCCCACTTAGGGTTCATTGCTGCAAGTTCTATCGTTCCTGGAAACAATTTGCCTTTAACTTCCACATCTTCTCCAGCTCTTTTTTCACTCCCTGTTGATTCTCTACATAAGAAAATAAGAGGAGCCCTGCTGGATCAGGCCACAGCCCATGTAGTCCAGCATCCTGTCACACACAGCGGCCCACCAATTGCCCATTGGCATCTCAAGCAGACACAAAGGCAAACATTCTCCTGCTCTTGTATCCTAGAAAATAGCTTTAAAAATATCCTGCTTGTCCCCACGGTCTGAAAGAGGTACTTAGGCATCCATTCTAGTAGCCACTGATACATTTGTTGGCCATAAATTTGTCCAGCCCTTCCTTAAAGCCATCTAGGCTGGTAGCTGTTACCGCCTCTTCTGGCAGCAAATTCCATAGATCAATTACTCTGAGTGAAGAAATACTTCCCCTTGTCTGATCCAACTCTCCTACCCATCAATTTCATAGAGTACCCCCTGGTTCTGGTGTTGGGTGATAGAGAAAAGAAATTTTCTTTATCCACCTTTTCTATACCATGCATAATTTTATATACTTCAATCAGGTCCCCACTTCAACACCGTCTTTTCATGTTGAAGAGGCCTAGATGTTGCAGTCTGATTTCATAGGAAGATATTCCAGCCCCTTAATTATTCTGGTTGCCCTTTTCTGTACCTTTTTCAGTTCCACAATATCCTTTTTGAGGTGTGGTGACCAGGGACCTTTCTGCACTTAGACTTATTCTGCAATTTGTTCTAGACCAGAGATCTGCTATCCACGTGCCAATGCAGACTATGGTAGGCCCCAGGTGTGGTCTGCCATAGACTGCATTAGCATGTGGCCAGCAGACCCCTATCCTAAGATATGTTCCAGAATAAGGCCAAGTGCAGAAAGGGCCCAGAATTGTACACAATATTCCAAATGTGGCCTCAGCATAGATTTATAAAGAGGCAAAATGACACTTGCTGACTTGAGACGTTTTCGCACGGGGCTGAACGGGACGCGTGGGAGACAGCTGCGGACACGGCATCCGCATTGCCCGAGCGGGGCTTGCGCTCCGACGTGTCCGCAGCTGTCTTTCTCGCGTTCGAAATGTAGAGCACTTTAAAGTGCTCTACATGCGTTCGAACGCGGATGAGCCGCCCGCAGGCGTTCGGGAGGAGAAGCATTCGCGCCTGCTTCTCCCTCCCTAACAGCTGCAGGCTTGCCTCCGACGCCGGCGCGGCTTCGACAATCAGCTGTTTGACAATCAGCTGATTGCCGATCTGCCTCCGTGGCTGTCTCCGCGCCCCTGGCCGGCCTTTGCCGGCTAAGACAGCTCACGATGCTTTGAGCATTCGCACACAGACGCGCCGGAACGCGTTTACACGCGCTCCTGCGCTCCTGTGTGTGAAAGGTGAAAGCGCCGGGAGCTGTCTTAAGCTTTCCGTCTGAACGCGTTCCGTTTGGAACGCGTTGCAGTGCGGAAATCCCTTTGTTTTCTGTTCCCTTCTTAATTGTTCCCAGCCTTGAATTAGCTTTTTTTCGCCACTGCTGCACACTGGGCTGACACCTCTGGTTTCTCATCTTCTTTCTTCATGATATTTCTATCACTTGGGACTGCTCCATCTATTATCACTACTTCTTTCTTGCCTTTCTCTGCTAACACAGTACTGCATTGACTGGCCTGCAGTTTATCAGCCTAGATATGGAAGTTTCATAGGATCTTGGCTTTGTGGTTCTCAGTCACTTTTTCTTGTGGAATTGGGATTCCCAATCCATACTCACTGCATATGTTTCAGTACATATTTTCCTCAATTTGATTGTGCCACTCTGGATAGGATTTTCCTGAACAAATCTTGTACCCAGCTACTAAGGGAGGGATGCGCACAAATGCATTTTTTTTGCAATCAAATTCTATTTGAATCTAATATTTGAATATTGAATTCAAATTGAAATTCAAAAATCCAGATTTTTAAAAATTCAATTTGGATCCAGATTATCTGGATGTGTATACTTGAAAATCTGATTCAAATAGAATGATACGAAGGCCAAGAACATTTGTATCAGATTTTTGAATCTGTTTGCATCCTGTTTTTTTCACACTTGCATTCTCCAAATGCTGGGTTAGTATGATCACCAGGATCACCTCACCACAGCACAGGGGATACACAGCACTATTGCCATAGTGTTTGTGCAACACAGCTTGCCACCACAGCTGTGTTGCCCTGCCCCAGGCTCCATTTGCCTTGGAGGTACAAATGGAACTGTGCTGGGTTATATTAGCTGGCAGCAAGTACAACTGTAGACCAGGCCCCTTTCTACACTTGGCCTAATATAGCTCAGAATAGGGACCTGCTATGGCAGGCCCCAAGTGAGGCCTGCCATAGTTTGAAGGAGCTTACAGCCAGCAGATTGCTATCCTGAGATATATACCAGAATAAGGCCAAGTGCAGAAAGGGGCCAGATTTTTGTGCTCTACAGCTATACATGTGCGGTTGCTCCACCTCTCCCATCAGAGCAAGAGCAGAAAGGTCATTTACTGATGAAGATCTGTTTGTTTGTTTTTTTCATATTCTATATCCTCAACCCACATTGAAAACTGAGGTAAATTGGGACAAACTTTAAATTTGTTGTCATTGGAATGAACTTGAAGACAATCAAATAATTACTGAGCTTTCATCTGTTGAATTCATTTTCTTTCTCTTTCTTACTACATAATTGGCATAATGTCTATGAAAATCTTAGAACAAACTTCTTTTCCTTCTGTAATTTTGTGGCATTATACTTTAAATTTAGTAACATCATTTCCCCTGCCTCGACTTTGACTATGAAAACCAGGAAGAACAGGTTTAGGGAAGTGAAAATCTTGCTGTAACGAATTTACTCCAATGATGAGTTAAACAATTCAAGTTTCTTAATTCCATTTATTAAATCTAATCTAAATTTAATGAATCATTTAGACTGAAAAAAGAAAAAAACCAGGCTTTTTATTTCCAGGGACCATCTATATTCCACTAAATTTTAATATTTTTCATTAATTGTATGATTTCTTTTTGCCATTGTTTTTAATGATATAACTGTAAACTGTTTCAAGATTTTATTTATAAATGGGAACGGTATATAAATACTATTTACCCATCCGGACTCTTTTTCTTTCTTTTTTCTCTTTTTCTCTTTTGGTTCATTTTCTTTCCATTTTAGCTTTAAACTATTATAACGATAATAAAGTTTTAACAAAGTTGCCCCCTGTAATGTATGGGGAGGTTATGGGTGAATCTGCAGATATACAAGCTGATAAGAATCCTGGAAGCAAGAGATATTAAATGGAAGAGGTTATGAAGGTGTGGAGTTTTGGGGAATTTTCACTCTTACTGTGTAGAGCACTTCTGTCAGCTCAATAAACTATATATTGCTTTCCATCGTTACCCCATGATAAAAGAAGGGTACAAAATATGTTTTAATATTTAAAGGTGGGGCTTTTCTAGAAAGCATGAAGGAGCAAGAGAAAACTCATTAGATTATTATCCTTTTCTTCCTTCTGTAAAGGTAGACAAAGTTAAACACTGAATGAGGTAAAAAAAATAGGGGTAGAATTACTATAGTTATTTATTCTACTATATCCTAATTTATTACTATAGTTATTTAGTCCACTATATTTGGATATTCTGGAATAAAATGTGAAATAGCCGTGCTGTATTCTGGAATATCAAAATATAGCACAGTAAGTAAGCAATGTGTGGATGCAGCCTCGGCCTCATTTTAACGTGTGGAGATACCTCCCTTGTAGCCTTGAATCACAGCTACAAGGGAAGTATATATGATCCTGAAAGATCTGTACTGGTTGCCTATCCACTACTAAGCCCAATTCAAGGTGCTGATGACTGTGTATTGAGATCTCATGGAAGGGGTCTTCCTGTATATTTCCTCCTTTGTCAGGGGTGGGGGGGGGCATCAGGACACACAGGAAAGTTTTTTTCTGTGATGGGCCCCCAAATCTGAAATAGAGATGACCATGAATGTTAACTTGAATCGTAACAAATTGAATGCTAGAAAATTAATATTCATTCAAATAGATCCCCTTTGGATGTCTTAGGATTCTATTCAATACAATTATCCAATACAAACACATACATATCCCATGTGTATCCAATACGTATCCTGTAACAGATCCGCTCTGAAAGCATCATATCTGACCTGAATCTGCTTTTTATCCACTCTTGATCCATGTTGAATTTACTCTGGATCCATTGCAGATGTGAACAACACAGCCACTTTCCCACCTCCCCAGTTTCACGAATTTCTGAACTATTCGTATTAATGTCTGGAGACATTTGTATTCATATGGATGTTAATACACAAGTGTTGTTTCATTCGATTTGTGTACAAATGCCTGAATTCAACTGAATTCATACAAATAATGACTATTACAAATAGTTGTGCACATCCCTACTCTGGAACGGTCTCTCTCTTGAGATTTGCCAACATGTACGTTATATAGTTTTTGGTGTCAGGTTAAACCATTCTTCTTCACCCAGGCCATTATATTTAGCTTCCTCTAGGTGCCGCCCTGCCTGAGAGAGAGGGTAGGTTATGTTGTAAATGTGTTTGTGTGCACACATGACTTGGTGCCAAATTGGATGTGGCTACCTAGAGAGGAGAAACTTGAAAAGGAAACTTTAACTCTGAAATATGGTTTATTTAAGATACCAGGCACTAATTTGCTTTCCACTCTATTGACAACAAACTGAGGTACAGAGGATATTTTAATAATTCAGGAGAAAGGAGAAGATTAGGGGTATTTATTCATTATTTACTTGTATTTCTATCCCGCCCTATACCTGGAGGTCTCAGGGCAGGTTACAATATTATAAAAATCTTAGACAGGTCCCTGCTCTCAGGCCTCCATATAAGTTGTAAGGTTGCAGATGGATTCTACAGAATCCTGTTGTGCTAGAACAGCAGTTCTCAACCTTCCTAATGCCGCGACCCCTTAATGGAGTTCCTCATGTTGTGGAGACCCCCAACCCCAGAGGTAGAGCAGCTGGGAAGTGGGGGAGAAGGGCGGCAGGAGACCTGGCACAATCCTTCTGAAAGGGTAGTTCGACCCCCAAAGGGGTCCCGACCCCCAGGTTGAGAACCACTGTGCTAGAAGAAGAAGAAGAAGAATTGGCTTTACTACCCTGATTTTCTCACCCATTTACCAGATTCAAAGTGGCAGAAAAAGCTTTCTATTCTTCTCCCCCCAGCAGAACACCCTGTGAAGTGGGTGGGACTGTGAGAGCTCAGAAGAGAGCCGTGACTAGCCCAAGGTCACCTAACTGGCTTCATGGGGGAGTGTGTAATCAAACCTGATATTCTCAGATAAGTATACGGCTCCCTAACCACTAGACCAAATAAGAAATAGCACCTAGAACTCTCCTTTCATCTGTCCTTATGAGTGGTGATTTCATAAAAGTGACTTGCAGAAATAAACACAAAGTACCCAAGTGACTGACTTCACATCTTTATGGATTGTAGAATTGTGTAGCTATAGTATTAATATTTATCTTCTGTTGTCTGTTTACAAGGCATCTAGGGAAGTTCAGTTAGGATCAGAAGTAGATGATTTGTACAAAAGATGAAGAAGGAGGGGGGGGGATGAGAATAAGCAGGGAAATCATCTTAGACATGACCGTTAAAGGCTTTTATGGAAGTCAGAAGTAAGGAAAATTAGTGCAATTGAATTACATGCATGAATTCAAATATATTTAGACAATTTAGCGTATTCTTGTAAAGTGCATTGAGAATGTAATTTCTGGGTGCATTGCCAAAGGCAGCACTTTTGCCAAAAAGCACACAAAAACTGTAAGAGGTGTACATAAATTATGTCATCATGTTTTTGCTTTTTTAATGTAATGACTTCTTGCTCTAAAACAGCTTGTGGTGTAACAAATACAGATTCATGCTCTATCAAAAACTTTCCCAAGCTATGTTGCCAGACATTTGCCACTATCAGAAGCACCTTTGTTTTTAGTCTAAGCATATAAAATGGAATGACCAACTGGTTTCCAGCAGACTGGAACATATTGATTGAAAATACTTTAATTTGGGATGCCTCTGTCAGGTTAATTAATTAGTGCAATAAAATCATATTGGAAATACCTGCATGTTGAAAAATCTTGCTCTATAAAACCAGTAGAGGGGAAAATCTGTAAAAGCTGCTGAATAGAAATTAACTTGTCTCTTTATGTGCATCATTTTGATTATTAAGAGTATGCTTCCTGTGCATAAGTTTGCTTTTCTATTTATGTATTTACATTTATTTTTAAAGATTATGCTAGGGTAGTTTCTCAAGTTTTTGTTTATCTTACTGTGAAAAGAATGAGATGAAGTCATACACTTTAGGACAGTTTTAGACATTTCTGAATAATTTATGCACATTTTCACTTATGACTCTTGCATCAAAGTTTGGATAAAGAAATCCCAGTAGATGCTTAAGCTTCCCTAAGAATGGGAATCACTGCCTAAATCCAATCAGGAAGGGGAAGGAATTCTGTTGTCGTGTTCTTTGGCTCAAAGAAAAAATGGAAACACTGTTCTCTGATGGCTCCAGACAGAATACTGTGGATAATTGCAGTTAGCCACAATGACTGATAGAGGGTGTGTTAGGCTGGAAGAGCCCATATAAAGAAAATGTAGTGATGTGTGCAGAAAAGGTAACTAAGTGTCACAAGAATCACCAGACCATCACCAGACTGTTGAAGGCTGAATGAAGTAAGGATTACAACACAGGGATTGTGCAAGAATTGAGTAAGATTGTGTAACACTTGCAACACAGGCTTGTGTAATACAGAGGACGTGAGTCACCTTCTTGTGATAACGGAATTGTATAAAAGTGGTCACACACGGCTGTGTGTTGCTTAGTTGATTGATTGCTGGAGAGGGAGAGGAATGCAACTGCTAAGATGTAACCGCTACGAGAATAAACAAAGCCTCTGCAAAGAGAAATCGGTCTCTGTCTGTTTTCTTAAGCTGTGAGCAGAAGGAAGAACGAAGTGCTGAAGTGCTGGACAGCGACGAATAGCTGACAGCCAGCAAGCTAAGAGGGAGAGACTTGCTAGCTTTTACCGGGACGGCAGAAGTGTATTTTCCAGCACGGACATGCAACTCTGCGATGAAGATTTATTACCAACGAGGGAACGTGACACCCCATTACCCCCTGACAGGGTGCACTTCAGAATTCCATAAGTCATGCATAACCACCCTATGCTTCAGTGTATTCAAGAAGGGAGAAGGTTCCTCCCTTCCAAAAGTCTCTGCACACAAATGACAAGGCAAGAGGTCAAGCCAAGTCAGATCTCCACAAAGGAGATGCAGGTAACATTCACACATGCTCGCTCTGATTTCTATGTAGAGTAGCAACCTCTTTTTCAAGTTATGGAGCAATAGCAATTAGCAGTAAGAGGCTGTGGGTGCAGGCTACTGTTGTTTTTGGTGGATTATCTGAAGGTGTTCTGCTCCCTAATATCCTTTACAATTAGAAGCTGTTCTCATTTGACGTTGTTCTTACATCCGTGCTCCAACTCTTGATGCTTAATGCAAACATTGCAAGGTACTGCACTATATATGCTATAGAGGAAGTTTCTGGTTTAGAATGAGGCCTACGGTCTACTCTAGTGTCTTCTGATGCAAAAGGAGGTGGCACTTGCAGTGTTGTATTGGTTCACAAGTTCTTTGTGAATTTATGCATAAAATTATTTTCAGGGTGACCACCTAACACTCAAGGTGCTCCTTGTTTGACTTTTCCTTAGCATCCGAGAAGTTATAAGAATGTCTGATTATGATGTTTTTCTTGAGAATAAGATGTGACATTTTGCTGAAGTCTCCATCCAAACAAAGCTGCAATCAGGCTCAATGGACCTGGGAACTGCCTCATGGATTAGAAGTACCCGGGCAAGGACAAATCTCTGCTTGGTCCTTCCATGCTGCCTAGAACATCTCTGTCTGAAGAGGCAAATTCATTAAGCCTTAAGTACTTGGGTAATGATGAACCTCTGCCTGGTCCTTCCATGCTGCCTAGAACACCTTTGTCTGAAGAGGCAAATTCCTGATGGCTGAAGTGCACTAAGGCTGGTGCACGTGGGGACAGATTGACCATTCACATTGGCTGGTAAGGGACACTTTCCTTACTGTGGGACACCAGGACAGCTCCAGCCCAGTCTTGCCCCACCCCCCAAAGGGGCCATCAGCTGGTGAGGCCTATATGGCCCAATGGCAGCAGCCCAAGGCAGGACTCCAGAGCTGCCCAACAGGGAGAGTGAAAATGCTTTCCCTGCCGGACAGCTCTGCGATGGCCGGGGGTGGGTTGGGCCGGGGATGGAGCACAATTTCCTGCTTTACACTCTGGATGGAAGGAGGCCTGCTCTGAGACAGGCTAGGCCGGTTCCATCCTGAATGGCCTGTCCAAGAGCTAGCCTACTTCCACCCCAGGGCCTAAGTGCAAATAGGCCTCTTGTCTAGCCTCCCTTTCTATGGATCACATATGTTTTCATATCTTGGCATGCTGACAAGGAAGAACTCTGGATGAAGTTCCAGCATTAGGTGTGTGCACAAATATTCATAATTTTTTGTTATTTGTACAAATTTGGCTGAATTCAGACATTTGGATTCAAATCAATTGTTGGCACATTTGAATACAGACATTCAAATTTGAATTGGATGTTCTGATATATTCATTCAAAGGTTCGTTATATTCATGAACCTGGAAGGTGGGAAAGCAAATGTCCCAGTCACATCTCCAATGGACCCAGAGTGGAGTTGAAGAGAGATGTGCACATATGGGGTTTTTTTGCATTCAATTCATAAGGAATCGAATGTCATAAAATGTGTATTTGTTCGAATATATCCCCTTCAAATGTGGTAGGATTCTATTCTATACACATGTATTTGTACACATAAATATCTGATATGAATGCATACATATCGGACAAGTATCCTATACCAAAGCATACATATTGGATATGTATCCCCAGTTTAATGAATGTATAAACTGTTTGTAACATTAGATTTGTGTACAAATGTCTGAATTTGTCCGAATTCATATTCATAACAAAAGTTATGAATATTCATGCACATCCCTAGATTCGAAGTGGATTGAGAATGGATTCTGGGTGGATTTGATGCATTCTGAGTGGATACCAAGAGGATATGCATGAGACACGTATAGGATATGCATGGTATGCATATGGGGTTCATATTGGACATTCATATCAAATTCATATTGTATCAAATTTGAATCCTGCCATATTGAAAGGGGATCTATTTGACAGAATTTCAATTTCCTTGCATTCAACTTGATATGAACTGAACGCCAAAAAATATATTTGTGTGCATCCCTATTCAGAGCATGCCAAATGTTCTGAATATGGCAAGCTTGGAGTTATTCTTCCCAATTTACAAAAGTGTTGAACTTTCTGGAGAGTGGAATGGGAGGCAATTGTATCTGGCCTGGATATCCCTATGACACACACCCCCACACACACACACAAGAGACCCTACGTTGGACAATATCACACATAAGTATAGGTGAGGAGACGGAGATGTTTGTATCATTTTGTGCATGATACAGTTCAGCTATAATTGTTACTGAGGAAACACTTTAGTAATACTGTTACATTTTTTTCTATAGGAAAAAAAATGTATAGTCTTGAAGATCTTATACAAAGGTGCCAAATGTATTGGAAGCTTTTGATAAAGGAAGTTAATCTGAAAGAGCTTGTTATATTTTAGAAAGATAGTGTTTTAATACACACAAAATAAAATTTGTGTTATATCAAATATGTTATGTAAATAACAATGCTAACTTCAAACTACAACTTAGTCGTCTTTCTGTTACAGTTAAGTTTTAGCATGTACTGGATACTTCAGGATATATCACACAGCTGTCCTTTGCTTGACAATATTCTGGTTTAAAACATTGATTGGGACATGTCACCCACCTACCAAGATTGTTCTCATTAGCTACCTCCTGTTGCAACAATCGTTTTGATTGATTAAAAGTTAGGGACTTCTGTATTCCTGATGGATTGCTGGATCTGGATGGTAACTTCTTTTGCTCTCTGTTGACCTTAACAGCATATACCAATTTTAAATACTCTTTAGAACTGTCGATAACTTTGAAAATTTTGAAGAATCATTATGTCAAAATGCTTCTCCTAGGGATGGGCAAAAAAAAAAAAAAAAATTCAGCTTCGAATTCGTACAAATTTGACAATTTGCTGGAGAATCGTAAGGGACCTAAGTTCATAAGTTCCCCTTTACCTGCAAATCAAATGTATCTGGCCTTCACAGAAGCTTTATCCAAGGCCAGATCCTCCCATCTCTGGCCTTGCGTCTCCCCCCGACCACACCCTCTTACCTGAAAATCTGACTGTGCCCACACTCTCCACTGCCATCACCTCAGAGGCTTAACCAGGCCTTCCAGAGGTGTTTACAGAGCTGTAGAAGCCAACCCTATCCAGGAATTATGGGAAATACCACAGCAGTAGCGGTGGTGGAGGCACTGAGAAAAGGTTGGGGTGAAGCAAAGGCTGAGGGAAGGGATGGGTTTTTCCCTTTATGTGCAAACATTCAATAGATATTCACACACAAAGGCAGACCCCCCCCCCACATTCACATGAAGCTGAGCACTCCCTCTTTGATTCAAGTCTGATTGAAGAGGGAGCATGCCTGGTTTCTCAAAAAAAAAAAAAAAAAAAAACCCTAACTGAAATAACATGGTCACTCACTGACTTTTAGTCAATCACAGGCAGTTTTGATCTTCACCATCATGGCATATCACATATTATTCTGACCGGAAGGGCCTGTTCCCATTTACCAGCCTGGTAAGGTATAACAATACCAGACCATTCAACCTGGTGGCAGCCATTTGCACTACAAGCACTAACTAGCCCCATACTTGGTGAGCAGTGCTTGTAGTGTGAATGGCCACCCTAGGACTGCCTGAACTGCTAAGGAGATGTACAAACTGGCATCCACATACAGTCATGCCCATTTGGAATGCCACATATGGAATGGGGTGTAGATGCTGCCATCCAGGGGCAATCCAGTCACTCCTATATTAGCAGTCCACAGATGGATCACTCTGTGAAGGGTTATTTCACCCCAAGAAAGATGCAGTGGTGGAGAAGTATATTTGGGACTGACCTGTAAGTGGACTGAAGTTCCAGAAGATAAGTCTTGAAAGGGACAAAATGTCCAATGACCTTAGAGGTGTAATACTACCCCATACTGCTGCTGCTGCCTAGTATTGTCAGTAGGTTTTATTGTACCATTTCACCTTTTACCTCTCTCCCTTGGGTGATTCTGCTGGGAGTTTTGACTCCTAGTGACATAGTCCAAAGGATCATTGGTGCACATAAGTCTCCTCATTCTGGGAAGGAAGCATGGAAGGGAGAGACCAGGGGCCTTTCTGCACTTAGCCTTATTCTGGATTATATCCCAGAATAGGGGTCTGCTGTCTGCATGATCATGCAGGGTATGGCAGGCACCAAGTGAGGCCTACCACAGCCTGTATTAGCATGTGGACAACAGACCCCCTATTCCAAGGTATACTCCAGAGTAAAGCCAAGTGCAGAAAGGGCCTATTACTGGAAGCATGGGAGAGGAACTCAGCATTGTCCCTCTTTCTCTTTCTTTCAGTTATTACCAGTTGGTTTCCTCTTCATCCATCTGTGTCAAACTTGCACAGGCTGATTATTGTCCTTTGTTGTGAAGGTAGTTACAGTTACCTTTAAAGATGTGTACAGGCATATTTTTTTCCTGGTTCAGTTTGTTTGTTTTGAACTGAATACATAAGCTATGAACATGCTCAAACTGTACTTTTAAATAGTTCCAAACTTTTCATCATGGGGAAAATTGTAGGAGAGCAAGGGAGTGGCTGACAGAGCCAAAATCCTGCTAAATATTCCAAAATTACTGTGAAGGTGTGTGTGTGGGGGAGGGGGATAGGAAGCTCTCAGCCAAGGTTGTTCCTGCACTAGGGAGGAAGACCCCATTAGGGACCCTTTAGGAGGCTGATTGGTATCCCATACAAGACCCCTTTAGGACCCCATTAGGGTCCCATCCTGAAAGCCCTGTCCCCATGAGTGCTGGAGAAATCCAGATTTAATGGGTCCTTCAGGCCCTTAAATCTGGATTTACTGTAGACACCTTTAATTGTGTCCACAATATGGTCTTCACCTGTGAAGAACAGGTTGGAGGATGTGTGTCCACATGATTTATTGGGTCACTGGCTTCATAGCCTCCACAGCTGTCTACAGAGTTGAGCACAGGCTTCATAGTTGCTGCGTAAGTAGGTACAAAGTCATGCTTCTCCACCCCACCCTCTGTCAGCAGGATTGACAGTGGCACTGGCCAATCGTACCACATCATCAGTGGCCCTTCTGGCTCTGGCTAAATGGAACACTCTGATGGGTGCTGTGAGGCCCAAGCTTAATTTATGCACTTAAGTGTAGTTTTAATTGCATATGTGTGTATAGTTTAAAATGTGCTAAGAGTAAAAGGCAAGGAAGGTTGGTGAACAGAGAAGGAAGGGCTAAACCCAATCTAATTAGCATATTGAAGAAGGGGGGCAGCCCAGAGAGAACTAGCAAATCAGAAGGAATGGAACCTTGGCTAAGACTATAAATAGCGCCTTCCTGTCAGAGCTGTTCTGTAACTGGGGCTAATTTTAGGGAAAGGTTAGGCAGTACAGATCTGGGTCCTGTGGAGAATCTAGATAGGGATTAGACAGAAATAAGTTAATGTGAACTGTTTGTGCTGAAGTTGAACTGACTTAAGAGTTGTAAACCAATAAAGAAGTGTTATTTTGTAACCAGGAGGCCTAGTGAAGTCTGTGGTTACATCGGCCAGGGAAGTCAAGCCTTGAGAGGAAGGCTAGAGAGAAACTGATGCCCGGCTGGGCTTCGCAATAGGTGGCAGCCGGCCATGGGCATCACAGATGTTACAGTGTCCACACAGTGCCCCTGTTTGGCACCCATTTCCATTGGGTGCTAGACAGCCCATGCTGATGCATGGGATCCTCCCCAAGATGCAGATCTTTCTGGAACAGATCCCAGAGAGGAACCCGTCTCAAAGATCTGGATTTTCTAGATAAGGATCTCTGAAGGTAAATGCAGAAACAGCCCAAGTTTCAGGATAATTAAATTCAGCCTTAAAATATTTTTATTTTTTAATCCAATGTTTTCTTATGGAACAGGTTTTGTGCTCTAATTGTTCTTCATTTGTTCATGGTAAGGAGGCCCTCTCTGTCCTGAATGCAATTGGATGGAATATTTTCCTTAGACTATTTATTACAATACAAAGGAGTCCCTTAGAGAGGTAGTTTTAATTTTCCTGTCTCTGTGACAGTAGATATATTCTTATAAATGATTTCTCCCCAAAGGTAGGAGAAAATGACTGGGAAAGCTGCCACTTCAAGGTCTGGAAAGGATTTTCATCTATAGTGGTTCTGTTCCTGGCACTAATTGCTGCCTTGTCCCACTACCTTCCCTCCACACAAGGAAAAAGCAACACTTTTTGCCCGTTGGGAGTTAGGTTTCATGGTAGATAATATGCATGTTTCCCATGCAAAATAAGTAGGAACAAATTCATGAATTTTCAAACAATAGTGACAGCATGGCAAAATAGCCTACTTTTCTTTAGTTACTAAAATATTGAAAGAAACAGTTTACAGAAAGCTGGTATATATAAAAATAGCTATGAAAATAGTTACAATCCTCAGATCAACAACCAAAGCTTTAGAAAATGTAGTAAAATATGGCACTACTGAATAAATATTTTCCCTTATAGTTAGATGCATTGGCCTTAGTATGCTTCTGCCTGTCCAAACATCTGTGTGCACCATATTGATATAACAGTAAGGGTAACTATTTGTAAATAATTGTAAATAATATAAATGATACAAAATATGTTGTCAGTTAGTCTTGATTTCTTCACCAGGCACTGCAAACTACCAGGCTATTCGGTAGAAGAGTATATGTATCCTTCAAGTCCAAAGATCACAAATGAGTTCAAGATTTTGTGTAGATAAAATCTGATTTTCTTCAAAATGATATTCCTACCCTGAAATAACTCAAGAAACCTTGGATTTCAGTCCAAAGATACTTCTAACTTTATTCCAGGTCATAACAACCTGCTGTCCATTACTGGCATGGACACACACTCAGGTATAAAGGGCTGAGTGGACCTTATACTTTTACAAAGTCAGGCCTATGGTATAGGTTCATACTAGCATAAGAATCACATAAGCCTGCATTCTCACACCACACAAGGTGTCCTGCTGTCCATTACTGGCATGGACACACACTCAGGTATAAAGGGCTGAGTGGACCTTATACTTTTACAAAGTCAGGCCTACGGTATAGCTTCATAATAGCATAAGAATCGCATAAACCTGCATTCTCACACCACACAAGGTGTCCTGTTTTCATTGATGCTGTGATACACTCCTCCGAAAATCTTGCCTTTTTTCAGTTTGATTTTTACTTAGACATTCTAATTCCCTATGATGAAATTACACCTTTTTTGATGTTATTTTGAAGGTGTCACAAGTCTTCACAGAACTGCCCAACTTCAGCTTCTTAGTCATCTGGGGTCAAGTAATAGCCTTAGAATACAATGACGTGGAATGGTTTTCCTTGGATTCTAATAGAAATCATTCTGACATTGAGTTTGTACACTAGTAATGAGGCCTTTTCCCACTACAGCTGAACAGCTGTAGTGCACAAAGGCTAGGCGATGCGGGGATGCATTCCCCATTCACACCTAGGTAGGTACAGAATGTGTGGGGATATGGCCTGGGGGAGGTTCCTGTGGGCTCTAGGTGACACAGTCGTGTCACCTAGAGCATGTAGGAACCTGGGGAAGGGATGAGACAGGCCTGCCTGCCCCGGGTTGAACCTGACCCAATGGTGGCAGGCGGGGACAGGGCTCGTACCTGTTTGGGATAGAGAGTGTGAATGCTCTCCCTCCTGAACAGCTCTGGGATGTCCTGGTGTCACGTTTCAGGCAGGCAAGTCAAACAGGGAAACACTCGCACAGCTTACTCAGTTCCAGAAGGTTCAGGTGTACCTGAGGTCAGTTCCAATCCAGGGTCAAGGAATCCAGAAAGTCAGCAAGGGTCAGTCAGTCCAAAGTGATACCAGCTACGATCATTAATAAAAAGAATTGGCTAAATACGATTGGGAAAAGTTCTGGTGTAAAAGCAGTGTCTTGGGCCAGGAATCCAAGATTGGGGTGTGGTTCCATCAGAGCTTTGGGACTCGGCCTCAATTGGAATAAGAAAGAGGTTGGACCATTAACTTGGAATAAAAGCCTTGGACTTTTAAAATGTTTCTAAAAGCAAAGAAAGGATCTGTGGCATTTTGCAAAAGGCAGATCTGTCCATTGAATTACAAATTGCTGTTGGTTTCCTAGATCTGATGGTCCACTCAAGATTATGCCTGAAGGCCAGAACAAGGGTTGCAAAACAAACAATGGTCACTGGGTTTCTGAAGAGAGGAGATATCTTTTGTTCTTTTTAAAAGGGGATCTTACTAAATGTTTTATAGATGAGAGAATTTGCTGAATTCATATGAGCTATTCCATTACATTTTTAACCTGAAGGAAATAACAAGAAAAACATCAGTACTGGAATGTCAGGATTTCATGTTGGGCTGTTTACACCTTTTGTCTACCCTTGGATAAGAGTGCCCTGAGGGATTCAAAGAGAGGTCAGGAGATGCACCAATTAGAAATGTTAATTTAAGGTAACTTGCATCATACAAGAATGGTAAGGGAGGAGAACATCTTATTATTTTAAGGAAATGATTCAGATGTTCCTGAGGAAGTGGGTCTTACTGGGATGTCTTGAGTCTTATGGGTGCAAAAATCTGCTAAGCACACACATGAAGCTATTCCATTGTACTTTGACTTAAGAGAAACAATAGGATGAGAATTGCTCAGGGAGACAGGTTAGCATAAGAAACTAACTTCTCTTGGGACACCTGGATTGCCTTTCAGGAAGGACTTTTGGCGATATCGTTAGGCTGATTTGCATCTTTTTTGGAAAACTATAGACAGGTACATGTTTCATTCATTAACAAAGGAAAAACCATAATCAGCAGGGTTTTAATTTTTTTGTTTCAATTTTTGACTATAAAAAAGGGCAGAGAAGTGATGGCTGCTAGGAGTCTTCCCCTCCTCATATCTGCTATGGGAGGAGTCTAGGAGCCTTCCTCTCCTCATCTCTTTGCCATGGGAGGCTAGAGAGAAGGGACCTCTTCCATTCCTTTCTTCTTCTTTCTGCTATGGAGACAACATCTCAACCGTGCATTGTTGGTGAGAACAACAGAAGATTTGTTTCCTCCATTCACTTTGCCCTATTTTTCTTTAGAACTTTTTGGTTAGGGGATCTTTCTACTATTAGGAGTTTTCCATTCCCTTTTTGGCTATCATAGGTATATATTTTAGGATTAGCCATTTTTTTTTATGAAAAAATTTCATTCTCATTTCTTAAACATCTTACACATGCAAAGCAATTTGTTTTGGGGTTTGTTTTGGGAAGCTTTTGCTGCATAACTGTAAATTAATTGTCTTAGTAAAAGAGGGATAAATTCAGTTAAATGCACAAAGATTTCTTAGCGGGAAATGTTCATTTCTTTATTCAGTTCTGCAGTTGTTGCATGCTTATTTCTGTTCTAAAAATGCTTCTGATATGGCTTTATATTTCATTTCAACTTCTCTTCTGTATTTCTAATAAATTCTTTGCTCTGGTTTAACAAGAAACACTGGTTTTTGAGTCTGAAATGGGTCTTGTCTCTGTTTGATGGTTATTCCTCATTATTAAAACCTTTGAAAAGATCTAGCTACCTATTCCCCTGGAGAAGTTTAAATTTGGTGTTTCTGGGTTTTAAAATAATCCAGATTATCCACGTTAGCTCACAGTTTATTACTGGAGCAGAACTGGTAACAAAAGGGTTAGCAAGTCACAAGGAGTCCAAAATCAGAGCACAAGCATAGTGTTACAAGAAGTTGCATGAAGTTGTCTGCAACACTGAAGCAAAGTGCATTTGCTCAATAAGTAGGGAAACCATTACCCTGCCCACGGTTCAGCTGAGCTAATCATTCTGATCTGCACTTCAACTGTTTCTGTTGTCTCAGCAGGTGAGGGGAGGGCCTTTCATGAGGCTCACTGCTTTTAGTTGCTTCACCAGACCTGTCTGCATGCTCACCTGGAACTGATCTTAACCCCTCAATGCCTGCAATGCCATGCTGTGGTGGCTTCTCAGTCTGAGGTGGCATTGCAGGCAGAACTTCCTCTGAGGAGGAGGCTGAACAGGGCATGACACTCAGGACGTCCAGGAATAGTGTTAGAGCATGATTTTGTGCTCTACACCCACAATGCATGTAGGACACCCTGGGATGGGATGGGGCAGTTCCGAACGGAACTGCCGGCCCAGCAGAGTGAATGCTCTGTCCCAGGACATCCTGCATGTGTTCGAGAGGCCCTCTGCTTTCTCACTCATTTATTGACTTTGAGGCCTACTTTTTCATTTCTTCTAAGGGATTCTTGCCACATTAATAGCTATAATGATCATCTGGACTAAATTCAGCTATTCCTGACCATTTTAGTTCACTGGCTTCCAAGATGTTAATGTTTAATCTTGCCATCTCATGAATGACCTCAACCAGCTTTACTTTGGTTCATAAATCTTACATCACATGCTTTTATGCAATATTATCCTTTAGTGTATTTGACTTTTGTTTCATTGTCAGACACATCTGTACCTGAGTGTCCATTTGGGTTTTTTTCAGCCAGTCCATGCTTTTAGGAGCTACTTCTAACTGCCCTCCATTCTTCTCTAATAATGTATTGGCTACCCTTCAGCCTGAAGGACTGATGTTACATCCATTTTAACCTTTTGTTCATGAGGTTTTCTTGGCAAGGACACTAGGGGTGGTTTGCCATTTCCTTGCACAGTGCAGAACCCTTCACTTTGAATTGTTCATCTTGGGTGGTTCAGCATGATACAGCCCATAGTTTCATTGAGTTACACGGCCCCTCTGCCACCATGAGACAGTGATTCATGAAAGAGAAGATGTCTGCTTACAGTCCTAACTCATGCATATTAGCCTAGCATCTTTGGTTGTTTAGATACCGATAACTAAGATTACTTGATTGACAAGCAGTGGGATACAGGTGAAAATAATGTTTTATGCTGATATTCTTAACATCAAAATATAAGATAAAAGTACATTGTTCATCACCCTATGCTTTTACAATAAAACAGCCATTATGATAACAGTTGTTATAGCATCATTGTTTTGCAATATATAATTTGCAATCATTAGTTAAGTTTTACTGAATTTTAGATTGATGGTAAATTATCATTTACAAAAGTAGTTGAGGGGGCTGTGTGTGTGTGTAAGGGAGAATTTCATTACCCCTGAGTAGGAAGCAAGTATTGTGGATGGGCTTAAAAGAACAAGAGATTAATACTTATATCTTGAAAATTTTATCAGTAAGAATACAGTTTTTGTCATTTTTCAGTGTGGAGGAAGATAGAAAGAAAAGGACAAACACCAAAAGAAGTCTAGATGGAGAAATGTGGGAGGTAGAATATCAACATTAGTGCCTGTCATGTTGGGATGTGCACAAATGATTTTTTGGCATTTGATTAGAAATGAATCAAATGTTCAAAAATCTGTATTCATACGAATAGATTGCATTTGAATGTGGTAAAACGGTATTTGATACAAATCTATTTGCACATATTTGTATGAACATTCTATACATATCTGGTACAAACATATCTAATATGAATAGATATATATCTGATACATTTCCCAGCTTAACGAATATGTGAACTATTCATACGAATGTCTGGAAACATTTGTATTCATTTGAATGAATACATTCAGTTTGAATTTCGCTGAATTCTGGAATGTTATGCATATTCATGCACATGATTGTGAACATGTTGGCTATTGTTTTAAAGTAAAGTCTGCTCATGTTTAGTTTCAATACTGTTGACCACTTGGTATATTCATGCTTTTTGTATTGCTGCGCTATCTTAGGGCATCACCAGCAGTACAATAAAATGTGTTTATTATGTTGTGAATTGCTGTACCTAATTAGTGAATAACTCCCTCCCCCCACCCATGTCTCTTCAGAGCAATAAGCTGAACATTGTACTAAAAGTTAGCTGCTTGTAGATCAGACAGAATATTCTTATGGGCTTCTCATGCTGCATCTAGGGATGTGCACAAATGGGTTTTTGGGCATTCAATTCATTCATTCATTCATTTATATTTCTATCCTTCTCTGTACCCAAAGAGGGTGGATAACAACATTTAAAATCATATTAAAATAATAAGAGCATATATTAAAACAACAGTGTCTGCAAGTGGGGAGGGAAAGTGTGTCCCCATTTAACTGAAGGCAAGAGCAAAGAGGTGCATCTTCACCACCTTCCTGAACATATACAGTGAAGGACCCTGACACCTCAAGGGGGAGACTATTCCATAGCCTAGGGGGCCATCACTGAGAAAGCCCTCTCCCAGGTGCCCACCCATTTTGCTTCTGATGGTGGTGGAACAACCAGGAGGGCCTCCCCTCCAGATCTTAAGGCATGGGCAGGTCGATATGTGGGGCCCAAGTCATTTAGGGCCTTATAAGTCAAAGTTAAAACCTTGAATTGGGCTTGGTAGTGAATCAGCAGCCAATGCAACTCTTTTAAGACTGATGTGATGTGCATCCAGCTAGCTGTCCCAGTCAGCAACCTAGCAGCCGTGTTCTGCACTAGCACTAATGAATCAAATGTTAGAAAATTTGTATTTGTTCAATTAGATCCCCTTTGAATGTGGTAAGATTCTTTTCAATACGAATATCAGATACAAATGCATACAGATCCTGCATACGGATCATATACAAATGCATAGATATCAGATACGTATCCTATACAAACACATACATATCAATGTGTATCAATACGTATTTCCAGCGTAACACATGTACAGACTATCTGTACGAATGTTCTGAAACATTTGTATTCATACAAATTTTGTAATATTTGATTCATGCACAAATGTCTGAATTCATATGAATTTGTAATAATGACGAATGTTACAGATATTCATTCACATCCCTAGCTGCATCTGAATAGGGCTACTGGCACAGATTATCACCCACCAGAGAGAAAATGGCACCATAGCCTACTGCAACTGGATACTGCTTTGAAGCCTTCTCCTGGAAACAAGACACCTCAGACACCTATATTATATGGCTTTAGGCATCTGCATAAAGTATGTCTGTTCATGTAGTCCTTTGTTGTTTAAGCTCCCTACAGATTTTGTTCTTCCAGGGATGATGGGTTATGGTTTTATATGGACATAATGGAGGCTGTAAAATAATACTTCTGAATGAGCTCTTATGTGTTAAGTCATCATCTTCATGATGAGTAGCTTGTCACCTGAACTTTAATTGTCTCTTGACACTTTTCATCTCCCAAACTTCTCAGATAACTAAGAGGCATCAAATTCACAGCATAGGAGAGGATACTTAGTAGCAATCATAGCAATGGCTCTTCTGCTTCATGGTTCTATAAGACTACAAAGACCACAAAGGCCTCAACCACATCACCATATCTGTTTCTGTACATTCCTATGAAGCATTCAGAAATTCATCAAATTCCATAAATCACTGGGGTTCAACCATGTTAATGTTTTCCACCCCCAGATAGTGATCTGACCACACCTTAACCAATGTTAAGCTTACCTGGAGCATCCAGTGGCATGACCTTTTGCAAACCTTCTGCTGCTCAGAGATCGTCTGGGGTGCGCTGCAAGAACACTGGCACCTTGGATGACTATAGATGCCACTGTGTGTGCACAGAATATCAGCATCATTATGTTGCTGGTGCATGTGTAGTAAACAGAGTGCACCGCGGACAAAATAGCAGAGGACTGGCCCCATAATTGAATCAAGTAAGTATTCAATTGGGGTGGGGTGGAGAATGGCTAAAGTTGACTTTTGCTCCAAGTGCAAGAGCTAGTCAACACTGGTTAATCATGGTCCTTTCCCATCCAGCAGATAGGAAGGGAAGTGTGAAAACACCTCTGTTGTCAGTTTGGTACCCAGTCTCTTTCTGGAAGTCAGCAGTGGCAGACCATGTCTGTGGGCCCATCCCTATGCTGAAAATATTCCAAAATTATTCCGAGTCTGCCTCAGGAGCGTCTCCATGCAAAACCCTAATAGGGGCTACATGTGAGACAATATGTGTTAAAAAAAACAACCCACCTAACAAGTGTACTACATCCAAAATAAGGGGCTAGCATGTATTGTCCTGGGGTCATGTGGATGCTCCCGGGTTATTTGGGTCAGAGCTTGGTGGCCACAGTATTAGTGGACATGGTTTCGCCTCTGCTTCCTGTTCCTGCCATGCACGCTGCAATCAGACCCTGGCAATCTGTTGACTGTTAAGCCACATAATAGTAGTGAAATTAAAAGGCTTTCCCCTCCTTCAGGATTGGTTGATCTGAAAGTGATTGAGACAAGTAGACCTGAATTGGGAGCAAATTTTGAGCCAGTTGTGAGTGGGGAGTGCCCGCTGTCATGCCCATGTGTGCACCTCCGCTAACCTGTGGCTGCCAAGGAAGGGAATGATCTGCCTTTAGTTATGCTTTTAACAAACTTTTGGTTATGCTTTTAACTGTGGCAGCCAAGGAAAGGAATGATCTTTGTGTTCTTGGAGGCATTTGCCTGTCATTGCTGCAGCTGTTTGCCTGTCATCGCTGCAGTGGGCAGGAAAGGTTATGGTGATGGCATCCTAGCTTCCTATCAGGGGAGAGGGTGAGTGGAGAGAAAAAGATGCGGGTTCACGCTGTGGCTTCCATGGGGACAGGCATATGTGATTTGAATCCATGTTGCCCCAAACCACATGGGGACACTTTGTTGCGAGTTACAACACAAATTTTTATGACACGCATCACAAGCGAAGCAGCTGGCTTCCATGGTGACACGCCCATCTCTGACAAGAAAACTGTAATATATTATGAGATGTATATTATGATAACAACCATGAGGTGGTGATGTGGAGTATGAATGCATATAAAACAAACAATTTTGAGGCATACAAAGCTATTTGAAGCAGCATTGCAAGTAGCCATTTGGGAGGTCTGTGTTTTATTTTGTTTTGTTTTGCTAAACCCCTCTCTTTGAAAGCCCTTTTCCAGGAAAAGAAAGCCTGGAAATACGGTTGCTGTGGACAGCAATTGACATGGCATATCTCATTGATTGGTTGATAGGTGCATCAATTACCATGCCATACTTACTCTGCAACCCCTGCAATTTTGAGTCACCAAATGAGTCCCAGAATACAGTATTAAGCAAGAGCATTGAAAAAAAGTTGTTTAAAATTAAAAGGTAACCTCCAAGAAGTTATTTGGAATTCTGTCTTCTGAGCACTAGTTAATGATAGCTTGATTGATCACTTACCTGTTTTGAATCGCATGTCTGATCCTCCTCAGGGCACCGCCATTTTTGATCCAGTGCCCTGTGCAACTGCGTGTGTGCCTGTGCCATCCCCATGGTGATGCTGATGCTCTGCACAAGCACAGTTGCGTCTAGGGTTGCTTGAGGTCCCAGCATGCTTGCACAACACCTCAGATGATCCCCGTTACACAGGAAAAGGTGCAGACAGTTGCCTCTGGATGCTTGCGGTAAGCAAGGTAAGATTGCTTGTGATGCATGATTTCGTGCACCACAGCTAGTTCATGATCAAGCAACATCTGGGAAGGCAGAAGGTGCTTGTAAGCTATAAGCATCTCCTGCAGGTGGAGGTGCACTTGTCCAGATGTTGACTAATCATGAAGTGTAGTGTGAATTGGTCCCCGATTTATCAGTCTACAACCAGACTATGGGCTTTAATCCAGATCATGGGGATGTGCTGATGGTATGCCTCTGTGGTCCAGAATTACTGGGTATCGATTTAACTATTTGCTAGCTAAGTACAGATCGTCTCCATTAAGAAGGTGATTGTGGTGCCATGGCAGTGGTGCCAATAGACATCCATGGTACTATTTCTGTGGCGACCAGATGATACAGTGTGCAAACTGCATTGCCAGTCACTAGCTCCATTCAAACTTCCTCCAACCAAAAACGTTGCAAGTGGAGCATGCCAGGCTGTCCAAGATGGGCACTAATATACTTATATGTAGAGCAGTAAAACTCCTCTACTGCTATACATGTGAGGGGCACTCCAGCATGTGTGGAGCTGCTTCTGGTATGGAAGAAGCTCTGCACAGTGCAGTTGCAATATGTGAGAGCGTCCCCAAAGTTCCCCAGAATATCTACTCTAAAGCAAAAACTCAAATATTTTGGGCACATGATAAGCAAGCAGCATTCATTGGAAAAGACCATGACGCTGGGAAAATTGAAGGCAAGAGGAGAAAGGGATGTAGGGAGGTACATGAACTTGAAAATAGTGGTTTGGCTCAAGCTAAACTGAACCACGTGCAGTTCCATTTGAATTTAATTTGCTTGACCTTTTCAAACCTCAAACCAGTTCTACACATAAACCTAACCAGTCTGAATTAAACCAGGGGATTCAAACTTGTTTGACTTAGCACCCCTTCTTCAGCTTATGTCTAAACAAATTCCCCAAACAACCCAGTTGTGAACCACCCAGTTCATACTTGAACTTGATCAAATTTGGCACATCTTTAGTTAGATGTTGTGCAGCAACAAGCATGAGCTTGGACAGACTCCTGGGGACAGTGGAAGACAGTTGAGCCTAGCATGCTGTTGCCAATGGGATCACTCACAAGGAATCACACATGACCGACCGACGGACCGACGGACGGACCGACCAACCAACCAAATTAATGAGCATTTTCTCCAGTGCAGAATGTTAAGCATGGAATTATACTAAACCTACATGACCTAGTAACCACCATGGAATGAAAAGTAATAATCCAATCCATGTTAAGGTTATTTTTCTCTCTATAGCTTCTACAAGTCTACTCTTCTTGAATAAATGCACGGAAATCTTAAGAAACATTTTGGCATGGTTCAATAAATTTCTTTCTTTCTTTCTTTCTTTCTCATGTTGACCTAAAAAATTCAAGAGCCCAAATGTTCCTCTTGAGTTTCTGACAAGCAAAACACTTTTTGCATCTAACTCTTGTGTGCCTGCATGGGCAAAGAAAAACCTATGATGCTGGAAGAGATTTTTGCTGTCTGTTGAGCTAACTATAGTGGAAGCATAGGAGAAAAGCCTCTTAAAACTAGTTCCTCTTCTTCCCTCCTGGAGGTCCTTTTGTATTCTCAGCATAGAATTTATTTTCCTCTTCGTTCTTCTGTTTTATGTCTCAGAGTCATTCTTTTTAGGATTCATAACTCTTGCAAGTGGACAAGCTTTTGTTCTTTATGAAATGCCTATTTTCTGCCCTGTGCTTCTCTAAGGGATATCATAGTTGTTGTAAAATTTACACATAATAGCTTTGAGGGTTGGAGGGACTAAGAGGCCTAGAGAGTTTCAGGTCATAGCTCAAAATAAATTCATTAATTCCTTTCTAAACAGAAAATGCATAAAAAATTAATGATTAGGGCCTGCTGAGGCTCTTCTCTCTATCTACTGTAATAAACAGTTCTGTCTCATTCTCTCTGATTCTCTGGTCAAAGATTATTTGCAGCTTCATGTCTTTAATACGTAAATGAAGGACAGGACAAAGAAAATGGGAATATAAACAATCCTATGAGGAATGGTGGAGTCCTCATATTATTACTTCCCATGCTATTTATTGTAGCACAGAAGCATAAATTCAGCATTTGGGTCTTAAAATCCTTACACTTTAACAGATCCATAATAATCATGACTGAAGATGGAAATAACATTAGAATAAGGTGTAGCCAATAGCAATATTCCAAGACCTTAGTTTTCCATTTGTTAAAGACACTGAATAAAATACAGGGTAAATTTTATTAGGGGTTTTTTTTTTTTTTTTTTTTTTTTGGAGGGTGGCTAAACTGGATTTTCTTGGTTCCAAGAACCTTTAAACAGTCCCTTAAGCACCCTTTTCTTCATTTCCTGCCTTCTTGAACTTTCTTTAGACAAGGCTGCTTAATAGTTACGTGCTGAGCTGTTTTCGGTTTGAACTGGTTTGAACAGAACAGGGGGTGTTTGAAAGGTTTGAATTTGAACTGAGCACCCTGCCAGTTTGAAAACAGAATTGGAATTCAATCCAGAAAAAGGGATATTCAAACAAACCTATCAAACACACTGCGTTTAATCTAAGGGCCTTTTTGCACTTAATGTCCATGGAACAGTGTACCACAGATATTACGGTGGCCAGCATTTGTGGTGCAAATGCCAATCAAATCCCAAAACTACCTGGAACTTACTCTGGAGCAGGGTAAGTGTGAACACCACCATCTGGCAGTGTCCACCTCATTGCCACAATTGCCATGCATGTTGGGCCATTACTAAGTTGTTCAGGTGACCCCACCCTGCCCCAATTCCACACACCCCTCACACAGAAGTAGGTGTGAAGGTTATGTCACGGCTGTACTAGGATTGTTGTCAGCTTTCCTAGTGTATCTGTGGAGCAGTATAAACTGGAAAAAAATGTCCACATCTCTACTGCTTGATTAATTATCACCTTATTGCTCTTCCTCATTTAGTAATGAAGAGACAGATAACAAAATTCCAGCAATAAGAAATGAACTGAAGAATTGGAACTGAAGACCTTAAGTACTTGCTTTTTGCTGTTGGCCAGATAATGAACTATCTGCTTTATCTATGCAGCATGGGGTTTTTATTATTTTTAACTAAAGTAGACCCTTTCCGTACTGGCTATAAAACCGGATTTAGAGCCAGATGTGAGAAGGATTAAAACACGGCTTCCACAAAGGGAACCCAATTAGGGACCCTTTGGGGAAGCCACGTCTGCATTTTGTTGCGCAAGACCTGTTTCTTAAACCAGTTTTGCCGCCGAAATCCTACCCTGATGGCTCTTCCCCTGAAACCGTTTCAGAAGCAGGACACTTCTGCAAATGGCAGAGGAAGCGCCGGATTGCCGGTACATGCCCAGGTGTCAAAGCTGCGCTCTCCCTCTTTGATGGGAGGGACTTCGGAGGGCAGATTGGGATGGGGGCTGGCACATTTGCACAGCACCCACCCCAATCCGTTTCCCCCATCCAGCCTTGCTGCCCCATGCGTGCACAGACGCATGGAGCCTCGAGGATCTGTCCCAAATAGGGACAGATCCTCAGGGAAAATGGTTCGCCGAAAAACGGATCTTTTATAATCCATTTTTCGGCAGCATGTACAGAAAGGTCCACAGTCTCCTTTTGGGACTGACAAACATGTTTTTAAAGACCTGTTTTTTTCTCAGTGCACCTTTAAAGATTTTAAATTGTTCCATATCTGGTCAAGTTAAGATCTTTAAGAACCTCATTTAAATTTGCATGGAATATCATTATCATTAAGAGTGTCCCTGTTCCTTCACACACCATTTTCCTTTAGTACCTTCTCTTTTTAGATTGTAAGCCTGAGGGCAGGGACCTGTCTAAGATTAAAATAATATTGTAACATGCCTTGAGACCTCCAGGTATAGGGCGGGATAGGAATACAAATAAATAATAAATAAATAAATAAGATAAAAATGGGCAAAATTAATTCTTAGACTTGATTTCATCTCATCATCCATGTTCTTTGTCCATTCCACATTGTCTTTAGCGTGTGTTGTTATGTTATATTTTTTTATTTTATTATGTTATGTTATGTTCTTTCTTTTTCTTAAGTCAGTATTTTGAGTGTGAATGTTTGTCCATACACATCTCAAACACTTTTCCAAACATGAGGAGTTAAGTCTTTTTTTGTACAGATGTTGTATTTTTCTCCCTTTTCTTTTCCCTATTAGGGTATGAATGAACTTAACTTAGATTTTTAGTACAATCTTGGATATCAATGTATGCTAGAATGTATGCTAGGAATGTATGCTAGGAATGTATATGAATGAAAATCATGTGTTTGATTCACCACCAAGCCAAACAACCATTCCCACAGGGGCAGGGGTGTGTGTTGTCAGTTGCAAAAACACAGAAAACACAAACTGTTTGATCAGTTTGTTTGTGTCCAGAAGCAGTTCAGTTTGATCAAATTTCTAGATATCTGAACAAATAGTTAGCCAGAACAGTTGAATTTTTGAATGGGAACTGAACTTTGCACTTTGCTAGTTATTGTTTTCATGGCATCAGCCCAAACAGTAGAAATAGCATACGTTATCAGCCTCTCGGTTTTTTCACCTTTGAGGTGTAATTGAGGAATAGAGCAAATTTTGAGTATGTATGCAGCTTCATTCTTAAATAGGTGGAAGTGTTACAAATTATATATTTTAAGTTGCCTGGAGAAATTTATATTATGAGAAACATAATGCAACATATAAAGAGATATAACACGATGTTATCTAGTGTAACATAAGATGTAACATAAGATATCTAAGATTATGATTCTATATATGATTCAAATAGATATAATTTAAAAATGTTAAGTCGTAAGTATAACTTTGAATTTTAAATAATTTAGAATAGCTGACCAAGGAGTAACATCTATGACATTCTAAGAAGGAAACTACTGGGATTTTGGGCAAAATTCATAGCCTTAATATATGAATGTGCCCAAAAATCCCTTCCCCATGCTTTGCCCCAAAAATCTGCTTATCAGCATATCTTAGCTTTTTAAATGGACAAGCTGCATTTTCTTCCATTTAGGGTTGTTCTAGATTTTGTCTTTTGACAATGAATAGTGTAATAGACTATAAAAGAGAAATAAATGTGCATTGCTATTATTAAATATAATAAATATTTATTATTCTGTTCAAAACAAGAAATAACACCCATCCTAATTTCTACTTTGTCCTTCTTCTACCCATCCATTGCTTATTTTGGAGAAAGTAGGTTATTAAAGTGACAAGATATATTTATAATAAACCTCTTCCCTCCTTGAATTGCTGTAAAATGTGCAAAAACATGTTATGATCAATATTTTGGACTTGTTTCCTTTGTAGCTATCACTATTACTTTATTATCCTCTCCATGTCTCCTAAAACATGTTTGAGGTGGAAAGCCAATCTGGGTCCAAGCAGGATCCAGGACAGGGTGTAGTGAGTTAGGTCCAGAGACATGGCAAGATGGTCTATCCCACACTCCTTTCTGGAGCCCAAAGCAATACTTGAGTAGCAGAATGCTGCTTGTAGCAGCCACAACAAGCCTTGAATCATAGCCAGAGGTCAAAACTGTGGTCAGAATTCCTCTGACAGCCATGTGTGTCCAAACAGTGACTAGGCCGACAAAGTAGGAATGTGCATGAATATCTGAATGCATTTAAAATTTGATTGAATTGACCAAATTTTGACACTCGAATTTGAAATGAATGTCCTTAAATTCAAATTTAAAGATTTTATTTGAATTTCAAATTTTGGATCTATTCGTCTGAATTATTCAGACATTCATATGTGTATGGTTTCGTACATGGTGCGTACTTGAAGATTCACATCTTTCCTGCATCTGTGCGCATTTGTATGGATCTGTACGGGATGAAAATGGGTTGCATATGGGATAACTATGGGATGTGTACAGATGTGTACGGATCTGTACAGATGTGTGTGGACCTGAGAAAGATGCATACGGGCATCTATGAATGTTGTCGACATTCGTAAGTGCAAATTCGAATAAAAAAATTGAACAAATAGATTCAAATTTGCTTAATTCAAATTGAATTTGGTTAAATTCAAATTTTAAACATTTCAATCGAGCTGACTTTTTGGGTATTTGATTCAAATCAAATCCTGAAAATTCCATATGTGCACACTCCTATGATAAAGTAGTACAGACATGGCAGCAATTTACACTTAAGTTCTGGTAAAATCCTTTACCAGGCCACCAGCATTGTGAATGGCCAAGGTAGGGCAGCTTGTATCACTATGGCAATGACTGTAGTAACATCTGACATACATTTGGGCATTGCCATGGTGATCTGGATACTGAGCACAGCTGCATGACCACAGTTGTACCACCACACCTGCTCACCACACAGTATTCACAAGAGGCTGTGGAGACAACTGTATGGGATTACGTTTGAGTAGTCCACAGCTAAATTGCTCTGTGGAAGAGGAAGCTCACTTGGCAGTGGCAGCAGCAGTGGAATGCAGGTAGGTCCACAGGTAGGTGAACAGGCTCTACATTTAACTAACTTTACCACTGTTCTGGGAATTTCAAGGATAAAGTTTCACTTGGTTACAGCCGTAGAAACATCAAAAAAGGCAGTAGATTTGTTATCTTATGACTTTGCGATCACTTGGATATAGTCCAAGCCTTCAGCCAAATTTCACAGGTCTTCAGTTAAACTCCACTGCCGAATGTGGTCCTCACTTGGAGTGCTTACACGCCTCTTCATCAGATACCTGCCTGCACTGAAATGGAGACAGGAAGTGACCAGTGCTGAGTTGAGGAAAGTTCTTCTCCCTAGATATCCATCCAGGACCTCCTGCTGCTGTTCAAGTAGGTGCCTCTTGCTGCCATGTTTCAATTTAAGGTGGCAGCAGCACATGCATTATTGTAATCACACTGTTCTTTTTCAAGGAATAATCACTGACGGAAGCACCATTGTTGATTTCATGCATTGAATTGAGGTGCTTATGCCTGATGCTGAGAAGATAAGATGCCTCTGTGCTCAGAGGTGGAGATGGAGAGGCTTTCTCAGTGGTGATTGTGGGTGCCTCTCTGTGTACCTTTTTGGAAGCTGCCTTGCTGGGGAAGAGGAGACTCGGCCAATGTATTAAAAGCAACAACACCAGCTTTATATAGTCATGAAAATATTGGTGAATTTTCTTTTTAAAAATTCTTCACTAGTTTCAAAGCAGCTGTTAACAGTACAGTCCTCAACACTTTTCTGATAACCATCCATGATGCTGTTCATAAAACAAAGATGTTGCTGGCAAAAGCTGCTAAGTAATTTGAAGCTAAGAATAATAATACTAAAAAAAATCTACTGAAGATGGCAATATAAATGTTCAGTTTCTGTACAACTAAAATAAAGTCTTGGCTTCAAAGGGAGAAACACATGCTGAAAGAGGCTCACAGCTTTTACGCGCTTCGAAGTGTGCATAACCAACAATGTGTACTGTAACCAATTGTTGTGACACTTCATCTTAATCAGCTGAATTGTGTTAATAGCAGAAAAATGCAAAGATCCTCATGGAAGACCATCGTGTTTGCTTCTTTTCAGGAAGATTAAGAAAAAAGATACATGTTTTAGCTTTGCAATACATTTGCTAAACACAAGTGACAGGATTTAATGCGTACAGTGGGTGGTTTGCAAAATGACTTTAATCCTAAAGTCTACCCATATAAAGACAGCCAAATCTGCAGCTCTTAGGCAGATCTGCATTTTCTAAAGCCTTATCCTAGATCCTTTGTCTGAAAATGCAGGGGTGTACTATGAGTTTATATGCTTCTTGAGCAACCGAACAGCAGACTTTATTGCTTTCCTTGCTGCTAATTTTTCAATAGATTATCAGCCCTTATTTTAGAAGTGACTCTTCTATACACAGTGTTTTCCTCATTTAAAGAGAGTAAACATGTAAACATACATAACTGTCAGTAGAACTGTAATTTGTAAAGGCAAATTGATAATTTACAATATGTGTGGCTTAGGTAATCATTTGACATCATTTAAACCATGGTGCATCTTTTTGTGGGACTGTATCAATAACAGCAGCTGAGAATGTGGAGGGGAATTATTTATAGCCACCATACCCACATAATACATATTTTCCCCACACATCTATCATGTCCTATCATAGTGCTATAGGTTCTGCTCTGGGCATGTGTCTGTATGGGGAAATTTAGTTCAGCCTAGCCACTAACTCAAGTAAATGATCATTTAACACTGGAGGTTTCAAAAACAATAGATTGCCAATGTATTCCATAAAATAAACAGGCAGTAAGACAAAAATACTTTTCAAGTCAGTTCTTTAATCAAGGATGATGTTTTTATTTAGCAACAGCAGCAAACAAAAAATAAAGTAGAAAATTGCAATTTCAGGCAAGTGCCTGACAAACATAAGAACAGAAGAGGAGCCCGGTTGGATCAGGCCACAGCCCATCAAGTCCATAAGAACCTAAGAGGAGCCCTGCTGGATCAGGCCACAGCCCATCTAGTCCAGCATCCTGTCACACACGGTGGCCCACCAATTGCCCATGGGCATCTCAAGCAAAAACAAGAGCAAACCTTCTCCTGCTCTCAAATCCCAGCAAATGGCCCTAGAAATATCCTGCTTGTCCCCATGGTCTGAAAGATGTACTTAGGCATCCATGCTAGTAGCCATTGATACATCTGTTATCCATAAATTTGTCCAGCCCTTTCATAAAGCCATATAGGCTAGTACCTGTTACCACCTCTTCTGGCAGCAAATTCCATAGACCGATGACCCTCTGAGTGAAGAAATACTTCCCCTTGTCTGATCTGACTCTCCTACCCATCAACTTCATAGAATGCCTCTTGGTTCTGGTGTTGTGTGATAGAAAAAAGAAATGTTCTCTATCCACCTTCTCTATACCATGCATAATTTTATATACTTCAATCAGGTCCCCTCTTATACACCATCTTTCCAGGCTGAAGAGGCCTAGACACTTCGTAAGGGAGGTGCTCCAGCCTTTTAATCATTCTGGTTGCTCTTTTCCACTTCCACAATATCCTTTTTGAGGTATGGTGACCAGCATTGTATACAATATTCTAAAGACCTGTCAAATCAACAAAAATACAGTAAAAGGGAATTCCAGACAGTCGTATTCTTCCCAGTAAGCACAGGAGGACATGTGTGATTTGCCCAGATAAGGAGTGACAACCGAGAAAAAGTGTTTTGTTTTGTTTTTTAATGAATGCAAGGGGTGACTTGAGCTGAACTTCCGCAAGTTATGAGTATGGGAAGTAAACAGAAGAAGGTAGCCTAGCCTAAAAGTACCCTAAATTACCTCAGAAAAGCTATCCCTGCCAGGAGCAGTCAGTTTCTCACGCTAAATTGTGCTGGAAAAGACTTGAGAATATAATTGACTGACAGGATTGTCATTATGTAAGTAAAGTTTTACACAACTTGGGACTAGCTACACATGAGCTTTAGGGTCTTTTCACACTTACCAGTAATCTAGTCAATGTGAAGGTTTGTCTTTGTAATTTCTCTTCCACATGCTAGAATGGAAGAGATGATTCTTTCCATTCATCTGGGCTTCTCCATCTGCATTACTATGCAGTGAGACATGGGAGGTTTTTCCACTGACCTCACTTAATCCGGATCTAAGATTATGCAGATCTAAGGAATGGATCCTTCAACTAATCTGGACCTAGTAGATCCGGATTAAGGAAGGTACTCAATTCGTCCCCATGAGCAGTGCAGCACCCAATAGCAGTGGGTGCTAGCCTGCCCATAGTGGAAATGCTGGAGCATCCATGTGGCAAATCTGGATTGACCCACATGGGACACGCCCGTCACCCCATGCTAGCAGAATCTTCTTTGAAGATTTTCCAGAGGAGCTCCAGAAATTCTCTGGAGCAATCTGCCACAAACTTCAAAGATTCTCCAGAGCTTTTGACAAAGGATTGGCATTTCTCTTGCATAGGGTTCTCTTCGGAGCCTGTGCTATTCTTTGGAGCCTCCTTTGGGGCCACCTTTGGAGCCAGCTTCAGAACTGACTTCAGAGATTGTGCTTCAGAGCTTTGGGTTTCAGGGCACCCCCCTCATGGGTGTACCCCTCTGGAGGCCCCCTAGACCCCATTGCTTTCCCATTATTCAGAAAATCTATTCTTTCACTCTGAAAATGGATCAAAGGCATAGGTGCAGATGGACCCTTAATATGTATATACAGTGGTACCTCGACATACAAGTGCCCTGACATACAAGTGTTTTGAGATACAAGCCGCCGAGCAAGTGATATTTTGCTTTGAGATGAGAGCAAGATTTGAGATACGAGTATGTAAATACAGTACAGTACATAACAAAAAACAAC
Source organism: Aspidoscelis tigris stejnegeri (assembly GCA_023333525.1). Lineage (NCBI taxonomy): Eukaryota > Metazoa > Chordata > Lepidosauria > Squamata > Teiidae > Aspidoscelis > Aspidoscelis tigris. Next base: position 11,241,325 of record JALMGA010000006.1, on the reverse strand, counting down.
TGAGGTGGTGTTTTGGGAGCTGGAATGGATTAATGGGAAAATTGCTTTGAGATACGAGCAATTTGACATAAGAGCAAGGTTACGGAACGAATTAAACTCGTATGTCAAGGTACCACTGTATATGCTTCTCTGACTTCCAACATTTCATGGTCTCTCTCTTATGGGTGCATATGGAAGTATTAGCACATTGCCAGGATTAACACACTTTTGTGACCCATTATTGCTACCAACAAAGATTTTATGATAATTTGAAACTTTCTGATGAGTCCTTGCACTTGCTATACTTTTACTATCTTTCTGTCTTTGGGGCATTAATAACCTTCTTGAGGCAACATAAGACTTTGCAGGAGGTTGCAGGAAAAAACAGAGACCTTCAGAGAAGCTATGGCTTCTCACTTTTGCTCCAGGAAGCAGGAGGCAGAAGAAAGAAATGAGTTTCCTCAGTCCCAAGTTCTCAGGCCAAGAAGAGGAAAGAGTACATTCAAGGCTTCAAAGACTGGCCCTAATGGTCTTGTGATCCTTCTTCTATGATGTAGTAGTGAGTTCAGCTCTTGGGGGTGGAAGCAAGCAAGCCAGAACACACAAAGACACCACACAGCTTCCCTGAATTATTTTTATACCTTACTTGTGCCTCTACAAGATTAGAGTAAGCATTTAATTAGTTTAGAGATTGTTTGAAATCTCTATTTTTTGACTGGTCAATTCAGACTGTAGGTTTAAAATTACTGGTTGCTGTAGAGCCACAAGGGGATACAAGAGCCAAATTGGCTTATTGTTGACTGGTAAAATGTAAATTAAAACACTAACTCAGTCAAAACCAGAGGACAACTTGAGATTACAGATAATAAATTTACTAACTATAGCCCAGAAGCAGGTCACTGAATCCAAACAGGTGTTAAAACAGCAAGCAATAGAACAATAGGTAGCCTTTCTGGTTGAGCATCCATGCCCTGGGGCATTTCCTGCTTTCCAGCAAAACTTCTTCTGGCTGATAATGAAGTTGAAAAGGTGGAGAAGTGAAGTAAACAAGTGTTAGTTTAAAAAATGGAAAATGGTTGTTTCTTTACCATGCTCTTGTTATACTTTTCAGATGCCTTCCATGGTAAGTCATGGTCAGGAGACGCATATGCTTGCACAGTAGGGATCTGTACAAATGTGTATTGGTGGTTTTTTGTTTGTTTGTTTGTTTGTTTTTGTGTGTGTTTGGTTTGTATCTAATCAAATGCAAAAAAAAATCATATTCACTTGAATAGATCTCTTTTGAATGTGGTAAGATTTGAATTTGAGACGAACATTCAATACAAATCCCATTTGAATCCCTGCTATGAATTCCTTATGTATCCACTACATATCCACTACGCATTGGCTCTGAATATTCCCAATCTGCTCTCAGTCCACTTTGAACATACTCTGAATCTCCTCTGAATCCACTCTGGATCCCTTGCAGATGTGACTGGGGCAGCCGCTTTCCTACTTCCCCAGGAAACACAACATTTTATTCAAATTCGAATGTCCAAATTCGTATTAATTTAGAATGTGACAAATATTCATGTGCATCCCTATTGCACAGTTCAGAGTTCATAAGTGTATATATACATGTTATTTCATGTATACAAAACATGTATACTAAGGCAATGAGGAAACAAGGTCTAATGTTTGCTAAGCTTTCATAAAACACACTTTGTCCACTTTGAAACTGAATGGCACTTGCAGTAAATAGAGATGTATGCTAAACATCAGTTTTCATAATGTCACTGTCCATTATTTACCCTGTTCACATGGGAACTTTCCTTATACAGAATGCACAAATTACTCAATTTAGCTGAGTTTTTACTACAACAAATTATGGTCATTCCAGGTTACATATTTTCCCCCCTAATATCACTGAAGATGCCTATGCTATTGCACAATTTATTTTAGATTTCAAGGGCAACTTTGTGCTTGTTTTTGAGGATAAATGTCCCAAGTAATGTGTGGAGATGAAATAGCACTGGAAATAATATAGAATGTTTTGCACATCCTCAAGTGACAGTGAATGACAGGATTTATGATTTTGTATGAGCTCTGTTAAGTGCATGACCTCTTCATCACCCAGAACTGGTCATGGTCAGAGAGACACTGCTTGGTTAAATGGATCATTTCTCCAGCAGACTAAAGTAGTTTTCCATCCTTTTGTTCACTGAAAAATAAAATGCAGCATGGGATAAATGCTCCTGGGAATAGACCGAAGAATAGCCTCTTCTCTATTCCCTAAAGTAAAAAGATCCTTGGTGTACACAGTCTAAAGTATTAGAGAAATTGAAATTAAAAAAGAAAAGCTGAATGGTCGTGAGTAGGGCTATAAAAATGCTCTGCATTTGTTTGGTATGTATGCCATAATTATACTGAGATTATGGTCTTTGTCATTCAATAATTGCAATTAGCTCTGACATGTCACTATCAGTTCTAAGACAATTTATTTTTCAGAGAAAATAAAGCAAGCTGTGTACTTGCACCCTGAGTAAATTGTATTTGAGATTAAAGGAAAACTGGTTGTAATGAATGGATCTAAATCTTAATGAGAAATCACAGTGCGTTGTGTTGTTCAATTTGTTTAAATTTCATGAACCGATTCACGACAATGCTGCAAAGATGTCTGAAATGGAAATGCACTAGGTGGGAAGGGAACAATAGTTAGAAATCAAACAGCCATGCTTTCACATACTACAAATGTGTGCATTTTAAAATTAACTTAATTAATTCATAGAAAGCAAAATTACATAGCTGTTTCCCACATAAGTGCTGACCGGTCCTCCACAGGAGTTCAGAGATGACATGTTGGTTATTAGATAACACTTGGTACCAACCTAATTTACTTTTCACTTGGACCAGATATTGTATTTTCAGGGCGTGGGGGGGGGGAAGAAGCAAAACACTCTCCATTTGATGGACAGAATATCAATCTCTTTTCTGTAGGCTTTTTGTGACGTTTCCAGGAAGTATCGACACAAATGTAGAGACTATTATTTTTGAAGTACTAATGATGTGGAGGGCAGAACAGCTTACAGTAAGTGGAGCCAGAAGTTAATGATACCCAGTGATAAGGACAAGAATTCATGGAAGAGGGGGAGAATGAGACTAGCACAGAACTCTCCTCCCTGATCATTAATATCAATGTTACTAAAGTTGTGCTCATGTTAAAGTGGCACGATGCTGTTCACATACCATCTGCTCCCCTCAGCTGTCAACATCACAGTTTGGAATATTTGGGTAATAACTGAATAGTGCATAAGTTTATATCAGTATAGGATACACACGTTCCCAACATGTTCTTTTTTTCACTGCAATATTTCTCTTCCTGGAACTTATGCTGAAACAGGAACACACAACATTTTCCATGCCAAATTTTGATGTATTCGACCTTTTGTCAGTCCCAGGGAGCCTGATGAAGGATTGGTGAGGATGGGAGGGGTAGTGCAAATGCATCTGGAGAAACAACCACAGGTAGGTAAACCAAGAGGTGAAAGCAGATAGTTTTTCACCACTCCCAGCAGCTCAGAACCTGCCTACTATTCCTTCCTGAGCCCACATATTCAACCTTAGAAGAGGCATTTCTACTGTGTTCAGTGGGTTTCCCTTCCTTAGAGTGTTCATAGGATTTAATTGTTGGAGGGCTATGACTAACGCTAGCAATTTCAGCACTTTTATGTCATGGGAGGACAGGTTTTGCGTGGTTCTGTTCCCTCCCAGCAGATTGGGTGAGCTGCACAAGTACAGTACATAACATCCTCACAGAGCCACATTTGTCCAGCCACCATGCCACCAGATGCACTTTTTAGAATTCTTGGAAGGAATAGTGATAGCAAGTGTCCTTCAGGACTTTGCTGTGTTTTTGGAGGGCCTCGCACTGCCACATAACTGGGCTTGTTTCATTGGTGTCCTTAAAAGTCCATGTTGTGCAGTTGATACCTGGGGCAGCAGGTGATGTGTGAACATGACACCAGCCACTTTAAGAAGAGTGCCGCCTGGGAAGCAATCACATCTTAACACACAAGGAAAGTAGAACTCTCCTCTTGGGTCTTTCCACGCTTTGCAAAAAGGGACACTTTGGGTATGTTCCCAGACAGAGCATAGGTCTTGTGAAAAGATGCTTCTATACATTCTTGTGCTCCACAACATACCTAGCCACCAGCCAGGAAACTCTTGCATGCTCCATTTGCACCTCTTCTGGGTGGAAAAGGTCTGAATGGAGTGTGTGACCATACTGCATAAGCATGGTTGTACACTGCATTGCCCGATGGCTATGGGAGTGGCACTGTTTATGCACACTGGTGCTGTTGCTGCTGCATCACAATCTCTCCTCCCCTAATGCATTCCACAGCTTCACCTCCCTGGGACATTTTCCCAGGGAAGGCAAACTGCCAAAAGGCCTCCTATATCTATATTATATCTGGTTCCAACTCTTGTAAGCGGTTCTATCCTGTCCTAATGGGTACAATTTTGCTATTTAATATAATATAATATAATATAATATAATATAATATAATATAATATAATATAATATAATATAATATAATATAATATAATATAATATAATATAATATAATAAATATAATATAATATAATATAATATAATATAATATAATATAATAAATATAATATAATATAATATAATATAATATAATATAATATAATATATTATATTATATTATATTATATTATATTATATTATATTATATTATATTATATTATATTATTATATTATATTATATTATTACTCTTTGTTTACCAGATTTTTTAAAGAATGGAACAAGCTGTTCTCTAAATCATTGACACATTTTCAGTTATCCCCTAAATTGTTGACATTTGTTACTTGATTCTCACTCAATATTTAACTACAGTTTAACAGGGCTCATTTTATCATTATCTATTTATATATATATTATTATTGCAAGATTCTTAAAGATCCATCCTGTTTTCACTGATATTAGCTGTCACAATAGATGTGACATGTGTCAGAGATATTTAAAAGTTTTATAGAGTTATTTATTTTTAGTTTTAGTTTTGCAATCTAGTTCTATTATGTAGTATTTTTATTTTTGTTGTGTGTTTTTTCCTTTTTGGTTTTCTTTTTTATATATTTTCCCTCAGTATTTCAATTCTGCCTTTTTTGACTAATCAAAAGACATTTTGAGATAGCTCTCGCTTTTCTGGGCTTTGGAAAGTTCACGATTAAGTGCTCATATAAAAAATGTTTGGAATATAATAGGTCACATCAGATATTCTGAGAAGCAGCTCACTGCTTAAGTGCTTATGGCAACATTATGATCAGTCAGTAGAATACAAATACATCTTCTTGTATTTTTCATTATGTTTCAGACTCAAGTTTGGAAGCCTGATGTTAGCACAAGGTGGTTAAAGGCTGAAGACAAACAACCTTAGAGACGGTTGAGGTTCAGCTGAACAAAACTCATACAAATATATCTTCAAAAACTCAGGAAAACACCACCACCAACCCCCTATCAGCTTGTTTTCTGCTCAGTACACTGTAAAATGGTTTATTGGGTTCTTCTGTCATCTCAGTCACGGTTAGCAGGCTGGAACAAGTTCATTCACTAATTCAGGAAATGAAGCACACACAAAAATCAATGTGTTACAACTGTTAGTCATGTCGTATCACTCCTCTGAAAATGTAATGCATCACCTTCAGAACCCCACAGTTGCCTGTCCTCACAAATACAAGATCTTGTATTCATCCCTTGGGACTCAGTGAAAAACATCTATTGACTTTGGTTCTAAAGGCCTAGGTGAAGGCCCTGTTTACCTGAGGAGACAAAAAAAAAATGCCAAATTTAATCTAATTCCTTCTGGAGCTCTGCTTCCAGGAAATGTTTAGGTCTCCAAAAAAAAAAAAAAAATTCATTGAAATGAGGTCAAATTGCACCAAGTCAAATTGGATTTCCACTCCCTCCCCTCAAGGCAGTGGTATCCTGAGCTGCTAGCCAGCAAGATCTTACACACATGGCTAACAGGGATTTGAACATTTACACTTGTACCACATGTTAGCACTTAATAAGTTTGGGAAAATTATAGGTCTTTTATTTTACTGAGAACCATGACAGCACTAACAAATATCATCTAAATATTAAGTGTTGTTTTCACTGGTGTTGCTTCTGCAAAGTCCAAGTTGAAAATTAGCTGAAAGTCTAAAAGGTCTTATCCACACATTAATAAGATTTGACTTTAGTTCCAAGTAAATAGAAAGTGGCTTTGATATTACTCTTAACTATCCATGTCAGTTCTCTACTGTGCCCAATTTAAATGGTCATTAAAAGGTGCGTACTTAAGAGAAATCATTTCAACCTAGGCATTTTAGTGTCTTTGCAAAATTCTAGGATCAGCCACCAGCCAATGGTGGAGGAATAGACAGTACGGATATGTTCTATAGCAATAACAAAACAAAAGCATAATTTGGCAGACCCACTGCCAGAAATTTTCACTTTACTTTTATTATTTATTATTTATTTACATTTTTATCCCACCCCATATCCAAGGGTCTCTGGGTGGGTTACAAAATATAAAATGAACACATTAAAACTATAACATATTAAACATATTAAAACCATGGCAGTGCCTGAATGTGGGGAACAAAAGGCTGTTCCTTTACTTAGCCAAAGGCTAGGGCAAAAAGGTGTGAGACTCTTGACTCTTAGAAGGAAGATAACAAAAGAAGACTCAGAAGTCATCAAGGTCAGGATTCCAAAACAGTTATATCCATATAGGGCAAAAAGGTCAACTTCTGGGAGGTCAGATATCAAGATGGGCAGAGCTTACACCTTGCGCCTCTTCAGCCCAGAGCAAGAATGACACAATGGCCAGGAGGAACTACTTCCTGGTCACTTTCACTGATAGAGTCCTTCTTTATCCCCATATGGATGCATAGGAGAGAGTGTCACATCTGCAATGGTTCTAGAGTGCATTTGACATGAACTAAGAGCATATTAAAAGTGGATTCAGGTCAGATTTGATGCTTTCAGAGGTGATTTGTTTGGGGATATGTATCAGATACATATCTTGGATACATATTCATTCATATCAGATGCATATTTGTTCATATCAGATATTTGTACAAATTCATATCAATAGATTCATATCAAATAGAATTTTACTGCATTCGAAAGGGTCTGTTCATATGAATTGAGCAGGGGTTGGACTCAATGACCCTAGAAGTCCCTTCTCACTCTATGATTCTATAATTCTATTAATATGAATTTTCTAATATTCAATTCATTCAAATCGAATGACCCAAAACACATTCGTGCACATCCCTGCTTGACTGCTATTCTCCCATGGTGTATCTTTATCTGCCTGATCACACCATTTGACTACAGAAATTTACAAAAGTTTTAATATATTGTACGATGCGGACTAATAAAATGAAACTTACAAGAATACAGAAAAGATTATAAGACGCGAGGAAGAAGGAAGAAAGACATTTTTTAAAGGGAGCAGAGACAGGAAGGGAGACAAAACATTTATTTAAACTTGTAGATCAGTCTGCAGAATATAGCTGCATTCTGCGGTGAGCTAGGCTATTCAAAAATTTTCGGGGAAAATATCCATTAATAAAAGGGTTTAAGTGTTTTAAATCATTTCTACTAACTTGTAATATATGTGGCCTGCATAATTGTATAGATGACATATAAAGGATTTATTGATGTGCAATTTGGATGACCTGTATATATTTTCTCTTGGTTTGATTACTGATGAATACAGAAGTCCTTACAGAATCATGGTGCTAAAACATTTACTGCACTCTGCTTGATCTCATCTTCACTACTGTAATATAGAAGGTTATATTAGCCTGAACTCACTTTTGTGAGAGCAGGCATAACTAAACATAAGCAACTTTCTTCTGCATATAATGTGTCTTTCTCAGCAGTGATCCAGGTTTCTCAAGTGCTACAGCAGGAGACTTTGGGCCAGATAGAAACAGGCTTTGGGAGCACATTCTAGAAGTGAGCACTACTAAGGCAATGACTGAGCACAGCAGGAACTAGCATCTTGGGCCTCCCCATGTCATTCCCGGCAATGAGGGACAGGCACTGGCTGGGCACAGATGGTGGCATCCCCATGGAAAGAGTGCCAAACCCTGGTAAGGGGGAGCCACGCCCACTCCTCTTCTCCCCCTCTCTCCTTATTGGCAGCTGGATTGTCATCAGCCCACCCCTGTGCCACATCCCCCCTCCCTCAGCAGCACGGACAGCCAGGACTGGGGTGGGAGGCACGGAAACAAGCTTCATTCATAAAATAAAGCTTCATTCATAAAACACCGATGCAATCCACTAGCTGCAGTAGGCGCTTGAGCACTTTTGTGCACCTCCGCTCCACTGGGTACCGTGGGAGCAAGTGTCAATTTTAAAATCAAGACTTTTATTATTGCCTTTTCAATCGGGAAAATGGGGGTTGCAAGTGCAACAAAAAACAAGCCATTCTGCAGCTTGCCTTGGCATTCTGAAATGGGGTTGGAATTACTTCTGTTGAAATGGTAGAAAATTAAAAAAAAACCAAGCCATTCTCCAGCCTGCCTTTCCAATTGGTATTTTTAAAAAGTTGGCAGCTGCAATCTTCAATGGATAGTGCAGGGACAGCAAGCACACCCTAATCCATGATGTGAGTGCGATTCTCCTCCCTGTTAGCCCACAAGTGTCCCCATGTGCACCCCCGGCTCACAGAGCAATGCCTGCCAGCTCCCCAAACAATGCTGAGACTTCTTTTTTCAGGTATCAAATTTGGCACCCTTCTGGCACTGTTTGGGGGGTTGGTTGGTTGGTTGGCACCCTTTTTACATGCCAAATCCAAAGCCCATGGGGACGGACGGCACCGATTGTGTGCTCGGAACCATATCAAACGTGCACGGGGACAGGTCCTTAGATAGATAGATTACTTTATTTCCTTCCAAGGAGTGATTTTAGGGTAGTGGACTTCCTGCTGCAATCTCATGACTGCTGTAATGGTTTGCCTGACATTTTGAGGGCAAAATCACAGAATAACTTGGGATATGACACCATTATTGATGGCTGCTCTAGTAAGGTCACAAAAGTGCTGTCAAGTTATTTGTTTTATTTATAGAGGATTTATGTATTACTCTGTCAGTGGATGGAATCAAAGCCATAGATTGAAATTTGAATCCAAATGAGCCTGAGACATTGCACATTCCAGACTATCTTTTTAAGGAAGACATCAGTCTCTTCTGGACAGGGTTGCACTCCCCTGAAGTGAACAAGTTGAGACCCCTGGAGGCAAGCCTAATGCTTGAATATCAGTGGCAGTGATGTTCAAAAGTGCGTACATTTGACTCATATTAATTAGACAGCTAAAGGCCTTCTTTGATAAGAATTATCAGGATGCAGTTGGAGTTAGTGAAAAGCACTGTATCTTGATTGTTGCAGGACATCTGTATCTGCACTTGATTTTGGTATATAAAGCCCTTCCTGACATGAGCCCTAGAAAGCAGAAGAAAAGCATGCTCCCATACAGCCCTGCCGAAAATTAAGATATGCTGAGGAGATCCTCTTGAAGGTTCTATCACTAGATGAGGTTTATGATCCATAGACTAGCAGGAGGGCCTTCTCCACTGTGGTCCTCATCAGACTTTAGACTAGTATTTTATGAAATTAATTTGTTATGTCTCTCCCTGTGTGTATTTATTATTTATAAAACTAATCAAATATCTCAGGGCTTATGTTCTCTGTGGAACTCAGAGTCTTTGAGACTGTGTCTTCAAGTTGCTTACCTCCTCTGCATGTAGAATGTTTGAGGGTCCAAATGAAAGTTAAATGCCAAGCACATACAATACTACATGATTGATTTCTTCTTCTTCAGTTATCCTCACCTTTCATTCAGATCTTGGCAGGTCACTCATACTTCAGAAAAGTAAATCAACAATCACGGCACTGGGTGAAACGTTAGCAAACTAAACAAAAGAGAAATTCTAATATATGCACTATCAGAATGTGGAATACATTGAAATCATACTCACAAGAGGATCAGTAGTGGATGCTTTTTATACCTAAGGTTCTATGTAGTGGCTTTTATCCACATCTATATTTATTCTCATATTTTTGGTATTTGAATGTCTAATATACATTTCCCACCAGACCCTTGCAAAACCAGAGCTCAGTTGGAAAACAGTAATTGGGCTTCCTGCCATTCTCCCCAAAGGCAGACAACTCTCCCTGCAGAATGATAGCCTTGGGGAGGCTGGAAGGAAGCCCAGTGGCCAACTATCAGCTGATTGGTGGTTACCAGGAGACCAGAAACATTTTTTCTTTATTGTTATTTTGTAAAGCAATTATAACTACCCAATTATCAGGACTGTAGCAGAAATACTCCTTTTACTTTTTTCAAGACCATCCATCAGCACACTAATTCTTAAAGGATGGGGAAGATCTGGTCTTTCTAATATTGCCAAGTCTCAACTACCACCCTGTTTGATATTAGGGTTACTGTGAATTAAACCCTATGTTGGTGCTTCTTTCAGGACTAGTAACATCACAGGAGGTCAAACTCTTTAAAGCTGTATTTCCATTATCTTAATCTGAAACTCAATGGTAGGTTTTGCATGTATGCCTTAGGCACATTCTGCAGAGGAAAGTTTTAACCCAGGGAAAGTGTTGGTGGGGCTAGACTGATGATAATCCACATGATAGCTGCCCCATCCCAGCCTAGCTCAGAGTATCCCACAGGGGATGTTTTACTACTGCTTTGGAACTGAACTGCTCTTGCCATCACCAGAGGGATTTTCGCATTACTCCCATTCCGTTTGGAACGGGAGTAGGACGGGAAGCCTAAGACAGCTCACGACGCTTTGAGCATTCACACAGAGGGGCGCAGGGATGCGTGTAAACATATTCCTGAGCGGCCATGTGCGAATGCTCAAAGCGTCGTGAGCTGTCTTAGCCGGCAAACGACGGCAAGGGGCGGGGAGACAGCTGAGGAGGCTCCCGCAGCCGGCACTGGCTGAAAACAGCTGATTGTCAAAGCTGCGCCGGCAGGGGAGGCAAGCCCGCGGCTGTTAGGGAGAGAGAAGCATGCGCGAATGCTTCTCCTCCCAAATGCCTGCAGGCAGTTCGTGCGCGCCCGAACGCATGTAGAGCAGTTTAAAGTGCTCTACATTTGGAACGTGCGGAAGACAGCTCCGGACATGCCGGGACGCAAACTCGGCCGCAGCAAAGCGAATGCTGCGCCCGAAGCTGTCTCCCGCGCGTTCCAAACCCCCGTGTGCGAAAACGTCTCAGCTCTCTGCATGGTGGCAGAAGAAACAGATACAAAGTCTGAGCCACATGGGAGATCACTATTTTAGAACAAATCCCACTGGAGTACACCCAGATAGGGATGTGCACAAATATTTGTAACATTCAAAATTCAGCCAAATTTGGCCGAATTCGGACATTCAGACTCGAATAGAATGTTATGATATTTGTATGCTAGCATTCAAATGAGTACGAATGTTTCTGGATATTCGTACAAATAGTTTGGACATTCATTAAGCTGGAGAAACATCAGACACGTATATTTTCATATCAGATACTTATCTGTTCATACCAGATACATATCTATTTGTATCAGATGCGTATCTCTTCATATCTGATATGTATCAAATGCTCATACAAATATGTACAAATAGATTTGTATTGAATAGAATTTTACCACATCTGAATGTGACTTATTCATACGAATATGGATTTTTGAACATTCAATTTGCTTCAAATTGAATGCCAAAAAATCATTTGTGCATATCCCTACATCCAGGTACATTTTCTATGCCCGGGGCAGGCCTGGAATGAGATACATGTGAATGAATTTGTCATGAAGTCATACCCTCCAGGGACCACACTGGAATGGAGAACTCATCATCCTAGAACATATCTAGTCTAGTTTCCAGGGCAGAAAGGATAGAGTTGCAATAATTGACTGGCAAGTCATAAATGTAGAGGCAGGTGCAGCCATGTACAAAACACTTTGTAATAAAAGGCAACGTCCTAGTATCAAATACTATTTTCTGCTTATCTGAAGTATGGGAGCGTGTGCAGGGAACAAGGCCTCTTGGTTGGAGGCCATAACAGCAATAACTGTCTGTAATGGAAATGATTAGTTTAGTAGAGATCAAAATTGTCTTGGCAGTGGGCTATAAACCACAGGATTTCTCATTCAGATTTCTGTTACCTACACAGACTATGATTTAGAGTGTATCTTCAGTAAAATAACAGAAAGTTGCTTAACTGAGTTAATGTAATATCTGTGAATAAATGTGAACTGCTTTAGAATCGCAGGGCCTTTCCGCACAGGCTCTAAAAATGGATTTAGAGCCCGTTCGGGGAAGGATTAGGATGTGGCTTCCACAAAGGGAATGGAATTAGGGTCCATTAGGGTCCATACAAATTGTAGTTTTGCCACGTCTTCACATTGGTGTACAAAACCAGTTTCTTAAACCAGTTGCTTAAACTGAAATCTGACCCAAATGTAAGACCCGAAAAATCAGGTCTTACATCTGGCTTTTCACCTTAAACCATTTCGAAAGTGAATGGAGCCGATGGCGGCCCCAGCTGTCAAACGGAGAGCATGTGCCCTCTGTCTTTGACAGCTGAGCAGGGCCTCTGGAGGCCGGATTGGGGTGGGTGCTGATGCAGACACATCAGCAACCTCTCGAATCCAGCCCTGACACCACCGCCCCACACATGATAATCTGCCTCTGTTTGGGGGAGATTCTTTTTTAAAACGGTTTGCTGCAAAACAGATCTTATAGATCCGTTTTCTGGCAGTGTGTGCAGAAAGTCCCACAATGTCTGAAAAATTATAAAAGTTATCAGAATTTGGATTTTTTTTTAAAAAAAATAGTTTTTGTAACAATGGCTGCTGGGAACCCTAACAACCTTGGCCAAATGTAATTGTAGTTAAAGATCTTATGAAAACTTTGTTATTGATCAGTACACATATGCATTATTTTTGCTCCATAGTTTTTCAAGGTTGAGAACTGATTCTAATTGGTCCAATGAATTTGGGAAAATATGGGTAAATTAATTTCTTACATATAAGAAGGGGGGAAATGGAAGCTGCCAATTTCTACACAATTTATGAAACTATCAAAACAGTGTATGAAATTATTGACAAACCTAACTGACAGTACTATGCCAGAATCCCCCCCTTAAATGGTTCAATTTTTTTTTAAAAAAAATCATTTTCTTCATTTAAGATAAATGTGCACAATAGTATAATCTTTGAATATTACAATTTCTGCCTCTGAGTACAAGAACATGTTGGAAAGGATCAGAATGGAAGGGGGGTATTATGAGCTTTGGAGAATTGTACAGTTTCAACATCTTATGTAAAACATACTGACTGACTTTTTTCCCCTTTTTATATATAACAGCATTTTAAACAATAAGCTAATGGGTTTTTGTGTTGTTTAACTGTAATACTTTGGACACTCTCTGGAAAACAAGGTGATGATTGGGAAAGTGGAAGAGAGAAAAAGATGACAACAGCGAACTAAGAGGTGGGTAGACTAAAGAATGCAAAGCTTTCTGACTGATGTAAGACAATCCATATGGTCACCAAAGATAGCATCAAAGAAGCAAGCAATTTAACATCCTGAGTTTGAATGGAATATGTGTGTGTGTGTGTGTGTGTGTGTGTGTGTGTGTGTGTGTGTGTGTGTGTGTGTGTGAAAATAAGTTCATAGGACATCTGTTTGTGAATGTCTGTTGTGTCCATATTCACCATTTTGCTTGTGGTAAAAACAAAACAAAATGCAGTTAAAGCAGAAGCAAACTATTTGTCTGTTCTCTCAATTAAACAACCAACCAGAAATAGAGGGCATTTACACTGCGTAAGTTTCACAGAATTCAAGGTGACATTCTAGTCAACATGTAAATGCCTTAACACTCATTTAACTTGCTGCCTAATCCAGAAAGCTAATGTGTGAGTTTTATGTGCTGAGCAAGCAAAGAATTGTAGGAAATTGCTCTACTTTCACATAGAAGCCAAGAAGTTACTATTGTTCAGCTGAATTTAGTTCAGAGGTGTAGTTTATCCTTTTCAAGACTGTAGAAACCTCATGCATGGCATCTTTAGCAGGATAAACATCTGTAATGTCAATATTGTCATTGCTTATTTAAAATTGATGTTGACACTGCATTAAAAAAGAGTAAGCTTTTTGTAATAGCATGGTTCTTTATGCTCACTCAAGAAGTCCTAGGAAACATTTTCGTTAAAGTAAAAGTCAAAAGGGAAGGATCTTCAACTTTATGCAGTTTTTTTAAGGATGGCATTCTTATTACCATGTTTGCCACAAGACTGTATTTTAAAACTTTTAAACAAATGAAAGTGCAGATAAAATGTTAATACAGAAACATCATCAGATTTCAACTAGCGTCTAAAAGTCAAAAGTGAAACATTAACTGCCTCAATTGATCAAATAACTGATCTATGTTAGGGATAACTGATGTTACGGATGTATTCAAAATCTGATCGAATGTGCCAAATTTTGACATTCAAACTTGAATAGAATGTCCTGAAATTTGAATGTAAACATTTGAATCAAATTTCTAACTTTGGATCTATTCATTTGAATTATCTGGACATTTGTCTGTGTACAGGTTCATACACGATGTGTATTTGAAAATCCATATCTTTCCCTCATCCCTACGCATTTGTACGGATCTGTATGGGATGAAAACAGATTGCACATGGGATAACTACGGGATGCATACGGACATGTACGGATGCGTATGGATTTGTATGGATATGGTAAAGATGCGTACATGCACATACGAATGTTGTTGGCATTCATATGTGCAGATTCGAATCAAAAATTCAAACAAATAGATTCAAATTTGGTAAATACAAATCAAATCTTGTTAAATTTGAATTTAAGAGATTTGGATTGGATTGGATTTTCAGGTATTCTATTCAGTTTGAATAGAATGTCAAAGTAATATTTGTGTGCATCTCTAGTTTTAATAGACATTAAAACCAGAGAAAAAGAGGAAAAGTAAGAGAAAGAATGTGAGACTAAAATCAACAGCCATTCCACAAATAAAATACTGTATAGGAGACTTTCTTTTGCATCATTACACAGTACTGTGGAAGCTGATAAAAGTCAACCCAGTTTTTCAAGCACATTTGATAAGAATTATATGACATGTTTATGTCCCCGTGATAGCACACAGTGTGCTACGCCTCTTAAGCTGTAGTCAAACCTTCACTTTCCTATTTGGGAAAGTCCAAATGGAGGATGGAAAGACTATAAATAAAATGGATAGAAATGAGAAGGTGTGAGCAGTCAGACCTGAAGATGGACTGTAGTAGGTTTAAAGTGAAGGTGTGACCATGGCCCTAGTCTGTGATGCAACCTAATTACTATCCCTTTGACAATGACTCCTGAGCTACATGAGCCCTTTCTGCACTCCTGATCTCATCTGGATCCTATGCCTCCTTATCAACCTATTAATGTGGGTCAATGAGGCCTCACCCTCTGTTAGTCCACCTCTGTCTGCACAAGACAGACCCAGATCTGAATTAAGAAACCCTTAATCAGTGTGACGGTTTCAGGGTACAGGCTGCAAACTGCTTTGCTTTCTGTCATTGCAGGCTTCTAGCAAGCTGCAATAGCCAGCCTTTGTGCAAACAGCTTGTTGCAAACCCTGGGTTTTGGGTTGCAAAAAGAGCGGCAAATCCTGTGCAGGCCTGAGTGCAAGGATTGGCTACAGCTGATTTTTGGAGGGAAAAGCTGTTCGGGGATCTGAGTGCTGGAGGGGCTAGAGCAGGAGTTCCCACCAATCAGGGGTGAGGGACAGGAGTTTCTAACAGGAGTTTCCAGCAGCATTTTATTGCAGCAATTTTCCCTAGGAGGTGACAGCCAATCAGGGCCAAAGGAAAAAGGTATAAAGGAACACAGAGTACAGCAGACTATGTCTTCATGCTGGGACAAGAGCTGAAAGGAACAGAAGAGCTGAATCCTGAAGGAGCCGGACCAGAAGTTGACCAGGGGTCTTCGTGCTGGGACAAGAGCTGAAGGGAACAGAAGAGAGCTGAACCTGAGGGAGCTGGACCAGTAGCTGACCATTGGTCTTTCGGCTGAGTGATTTCTGAAGGAGTCAATCATGAGGATTTTGGCTCTGAGGGAGACTTCACTAGCAACTGACCAGGCTGGATGATCGGTCAAGCAAGGACGGACTGGGCCTTGTGATCATCTAGAGCCACATTCTGGTACACTGGCTAGGCTGAGTCAGAGCAAGTCAGGGGGGGAGGAACGTGGAGAGGTTTGTCTTTTAATAAGGAACTATTTTCCTTTACAGAAAGGGGAGCTGATAGGCTGGGACGCTGGTAACCTTAAGAGACTCATAGACTTAAACCAACAAATACCTGAACCTTATTATCTTTCTAGTATTGCTTGTGTATAATAATAAACCTGTTTTAGTTTACTGTTTGAAACGCTTGCTACCAGTGTTTTGTGTCCACACTGTAGTATTCACTTGGCGATTGCACGAACTCAGCATCCTAACAGGGCCAAGGTACTCCTAGAGAGGGCAGGCACTTACTGGAATGCTGGGCATCGTGACAATCAGGATCTGTTGTTGACCTGTTAAACTGCATCAACAGCCAGACTAAGAATCTTGGTCTGGAGGACACAGACACACAGCTCCTCATACTCCTCATGTCTAGGAGCTAAAATTACTAGTTTGGGGGCTCTGATGTTTTTCAATGCTATGCTTCTGAAAAACAGCTCCCTCAGACCCCAGATATAGCTAGAGGCACCCCTTCAAATCCCAAGGCTAGTACAATTAACCCCTAGTCATCATATGAACTTTCTAGCCTCCAGGAGCTTTGGGCCACATCAACACTGTCAGTGCAGATGGTGCTGATCTGACTCACACTTTCAAAATATGCAGATCAGTCGGTCCAATTAATCCAGACTCACTGATCCAGATTTACCACAGGTAAGTGCAGAAAAGTATTGTTTTCTTTTATACTCAGAAAACTATACTAATAGCAGAGAGCATGTTCAAGAGCAGACTTGAAGCATACAACTTCTTTTGTTCAACATAACTTTACTTAACGTGTGAGTCATATAACTTAGGCCCCTTCCAAGGTGTGTGCGGTGATGCTTGTGTCACATGGGATATGGCAGCCAATGGGAGGTGAGCTGCACGTTCAGCTCTCGTTGGCTGTTTCTCAACATCCTGTCTGGACTGGTGGGAAACATCTAATTTACCTGATTCTGTGGAGCGAGTACTCATTATTCCGCAGTAGGTAAATTCGAAGTAGTTGTTGTATAATGTGCTGTCACTATGAATAATCCGTATTCCTAAGTGTGGATGCACCCTTATTTACATCAGATATACATGTCTGGAGTATAGTTCATCCTTTTACTAGCTTGAAGAGAGAGAGAGAGAGAGCATGTGACATTACTGATTCAGCAGAGTCAGCCAATCAGCCGTCCCCATACTGCAAATCTAATATAAAGATAAAATTAACCCCTTTTACGCTGAAGTGATGTACACTTGCATTAATGTACCAACCAAAAGGCCGTGGTTTTCCACTGTGGGTGGTGGTGGTGGTGGTGAGAATGCAATGGAAGGGCTGACAGACCGTTTTATGAACTCCCAAACCTGTTCACAGAACTGGGCCACTAGTTCAAGATTTCTTAAGAGGCTGTTCATCCTTGGACAAAGTTTAGTTTAATGAGAATTGGGGACGAGGAGAAGAAAACAAGAAGAAGAGGAAGAAATGCACTTTATAAGTTATCAACAGTACCTTGAATTCAGAATGAAATTCAGAAACTCTTGGAAATAAATGCAGCTGTTTCAGCACTGATGATACTTAAATCTGGCTGACTGATCTATCACAATCTGGCTGTCACATTTTTTTTGCTGCCTACCGTTTCAGAAATGTTTTAAATTCCATTTCCACCTAGACAGACTCTTATAACCATCTCATTGAATTCCAGGCCTTCTTTTGTGCACACCAGTATGCTGACAAAAGAGTCCTGAACAGGAATATGGGGTGAAAAAATCTATACATAAGGTAAGTGCAGAAAGACTCATAACTACAAAGTACTTTAATAATGTGTTCCTAACACTTAATTGCATCAAATTCACTTTCAACGGGCACATAAGCAGCTGTTTTCACTCTTCCAGGGTCTGTCCGTCTGTCTGTCTGTCCGTCCATCCATCCATCCTTCCTTCCTCCCTCCCTCCCTCCCTTCTTTCTGCCACCCACCCCTTATGGTTCACAACTTGCCATTTTTCTCTGAAAAATTCATGAATAATATCATTTTCTGCATCCATATTGCTGCTGCTTTATTATTAGAATTCTTATCATTATAATCATTGCCATCATTATAGTTACTCCATCAGTGTCCCAGATTTCTCTGAAACTGATTTGCATGGCTAAGCTGGAATGCACGAACATTGGAGTCTTATATTTTGGATTAGTTTCTCACTATGAACTGATTGGCAGACAATTAACATATTCTATTGTTTCACCTACAAAAAGTTTTACATAGGGTCATTTCACACTATCTGTCCAGGATTGTTTCGTTTTGTTTTTGCACACACTGGGAACTCCATCCACTCCCCACCTCTATACCGCTGCAGCCCAGAGTGTGTGAGAGTGCCCTGGATTTTCCAAAGCTCTGGAGAAGTAAAACCTTCTCCGTAGCTTGACTGCTGGCATCTAGTATGTTCCCAGTTGGCAGCATTCACACTCATGTCTAGATACAAAGACACGAGGCAGGAAGGGGCAGGAAGTGGTCATGGAAAATGTTGTGGCTGTTGCTATGGTGATCTGAATGGTCCAAGACAGACCATCTGAACCTCTAGCTCCTTAAAGTAAGTTGGGGATGGAGCTGGTGCTCAAGTTCCAAATGGCAGCCTCCATCCCTGATCTTAAATCCAGTGGGTTGGTATATGGATACTATTCCATGAAGTTAACCGAGAACTGGCCCAGAGAACTTTTATCTAGCCAGAGCAGTTTTGGTCCTTAAAGACATAAGAGAGCAGGGAGAGAAAGACCTCAGTTTTCCTCAATAGAAAAATTATTTTATCAATAATTAGTATGAAAATAATAAAATTAATGGCCAAAATGAAGAAGCACTGTGTAGAGTGCTTGACAGAGGCCAAAACATAAGTAAAAATAGGTTTCCGTTGGGGTAGGCCCAAGGCTTTAACCAGACGAGGGGCAGTAGTTTAGTACAAGAAAAATTCTCAGTTTAAAAGTACGCTACTTGGCAATTTATAGATATAGAGGAGAAAAAGGAAGAGCCTATTCTAGGGGTACCTTGTGCTATCTAGTGAAACTGCCCCCCCCCCGCAGGTTTCTTCAGAGCAGGACCAGAGAACACATGGCTGTAGATCACGTGGCAGTCTGGTGATAAGAGGACGGCGATAGGAAAGAGCCAGTGACTGGCTAGCCTTTTGGATAAAGTTTTATGTTCTACTACTCTGCTGGGATAGGAAGACTCCTCAAGTCCAACCCATGGGAGGAAGAAAGGAACCAATGTGGCTTTGGACAACAAATTTGGTTCCATTCAGGTGAATGGAGAAAGGAGGGGTTTGGGAATGGCGGGAAGGGGACAAAGAAAGTAAGCGGAAGATCCTGTCTACAGCACCAGAGTCAATGATCTGCCTTCCCCTACAGACAATGATCTAATCAAATAGGGAACAATAATTCCTGGTTTCAATACATTAATCCTTTCAGAATCCCAGGTAAAGTTCTTCCCAGGAAGTTACTGTAAATAAAGGTTGATCTCTGTGGCTATCTCTGTGATGACTCAACCCTGCCCCCACGCTCATGTACTTGTATTAGCCGAGTAACGCAGTCAAGGAAGTGGCCTTGGAGCCATATGGCCCCACTGCCTGCTGATGGGCTGGTCTCAATACACGTACTGGATTGTACCACCCAGCCCAGGCGTCCCACTTCAAAGGCTTACTGCCAAGCCCCCTTCCTGAAGCCCCACTATAAACACCAGTGTAATCCAATGCTAACTGTTTATTGTTTACAAGCAGATAGATAAATAAATAAAAGCTACTGAGAAATCCTGGACCACATCTCTTTCTCATGTCTTGATGCTTTTCTCTATAAAAATCTTTATTGGGCCTGGCACATAGTTGTAATATGTATTATGATCAAATCTGCACATACAGCCTTATGCCAGTTTGTACTTACATAGCTGCCCATGCATGGCAGAGCACACTGTTGGTCTTGCCCTGACTCGGAGATAAGGGAGATTCTGGAGGCACACAGGTTACAAAACTTCCTATGGGAATTCAAAGTTTGGTTCGAATGATGATCAAACTGTTTTTTTCAGGAAGCGATGTTCATCAATTTGTAAAGAAACTGGGGAAAGTGGGTGATTTTAAATCAAGGGTGTATCAAAATGTTGTGCTACTAAGCATGGGCCTTCGTTCCACCACCACCCCAGATCAACTTGCTAATCTTAGAAGCTCCAGCTCAATGCTGGCTGCAGCAACAACTATCGTGCTAGGGAGGCCAACAGGGCCAAATCCCACAGGGTTTGAGTTGAAGGTTCCAAATTGGCATGGTGCATTTGGTGAACTTATCGCCAAGGCCCTGCCAAGGCTCAAGGGAATCAGATGCATCCTTGATATTTTAGGATTTTGTATCCATCCATCCATCCATCCATCCATCCATCCATCCATCCATCCATCCAAAATCTGGCACCTGATTCATATAAACAAATGAGAGTTTCCCCAAACCAGATTGGCACATCTCTACTGTCTGGCTGTATGCTTGTTTCATATAAATTACAATTTGATAAGCAATCTAGGCAAAATGCTGGAAAGGAATATGTACGCCACCAAACAGTGGAGTCATTTGCTCATTGTTTGTTCTTTATGCAATTATTCTTCTTAAAATAATTAAAATGCATGGGCAGAAAAACTAAAAACAGTTAAATACAGGACATTATCTAGAGAAGAACAGTCACTTATTTAGCATGAAGCTTGGGTAAAAGGTGCACCTTCATCTACTGCTGAATGTACGGAAAGCATAATTGGCACATCTCAGAAGGAGGATATTTAGTAGCCTGAGAAGAGGCCCTCTCATAGGTATCCACCCTTTAGCTTCTGTAGATGGTGACACTTGCCAGCAGACCTTAATAGACAGACATATATGTACAATATGGGATACTGAACTGAATTGGGCTTGGTAGGAAATTTTAAGTTTCTGTTTGAATTGTTCTACAGTTTCTTGCAGATAAAGATTCCCCATGCCCTGGAATGACCCAGTGCTTTCTGAAGTCTGTTCAGGGTATCTAAATTTGTTCCACCAGAAATAACAAGAGCCTAAATAGAATGCACCTTATTTTTCATTCTTTGAGTTTTCATCTAGCACCTTATCAAAATGCTCTTGTTGAACTACGTCTCTAATACTGACAATCTTGAAACTTTTTAGAGTAGAAAATAGTAGAAAGGAATATTGTAACATCGAGGGTGCTTTCTAGCTGCATAATAAAGCAACTTGCCTGTGTAAAATGCTGCAGTATATTAACGGCACC
Source organism: Aspidoscelis tigris stejnegeri (assembly GCA_023333525.1). NCBI lineage: Eukaryota > Metazoa > Chordata > Lepidosauria > Squamata > Teiidae > Aspidoscelis > Aspidoscelis tigris. The sequence continues at coordinate 11,219,763 of JALMGA010000006.1, read as the reverse complement.
CAACTACTTTAGAAGAAATTATTCTGCTTTTCAGAGCATATTCCATGAGCACTTAAATTCTAAATAGGGTAAATCATGGTGGGAAATATGTCTAGCAATCATCAACTTCTATACTTTTGTCTTTTCTCCTACATCTGACATTCTTCTACCAGTAATAACAAGTAAAATCTTTTCCAAATTATTAAGAGTTTGTGACTTTGAAGCAGGACAAGTATCATCACAGGGGGACTATTTTAGTTCAAGCAGTTCCTTGAGAGTGCTTGAGTCCAGGATTTTGAGAAGTTGCTGGCATTTTGCAGACTCTGATAAGAGATTTTTATCTTTTGAATCCTGTATTTTTGTATAGAGCTTGCAGAAACGTGAAATTGTAGCCCTAAGAACAGGATGTTTGTATTATTTCTAGCATGTACAATAAATGGAGATTGCCTTTATACTTAGAGCTGTTCCAGGTGTGAGTGCATCATACTGAACCAAGTTCCCAGTATCTACATCTCTACCAGCCCAAATAATATTTCAGTGCCTGGAATAATGAGGGTTTCTTCCACCCAGTCATTGTTTAGGTAGAGGAGAGTGCAAGAACTGAAAAGGATTCACATGTAATTTTTTTTAAAAAAAATAGCATGGACCCTTTCTATACTCCTTGGTGTTTCACATTAAGGGGCCTCTTAATCTGGATCATGGGTGACCTCATCCACACTGGTCTGGCTCTGTCTGCACTGGACACAGCCAGACCTACATTAAGGAGGTCCTTAATCCGGCTTTGTTATAGACCTGTTTAATCAGGTCTACATCTGATCCAGAGCAACTGTACTGGAACTAGTTAGCTGCTGAAAAGCACAAACACACCATCTCCAAGGCTAGGAACTGCTGTAAGTAAGCATCTCCAAGTAATTCAGACCACTACTGCATAATAAACCATCTTACCCTACAATGTGCAATACTATGGTTAGCTCTCCTTCACTGGAGGTCTTCAAGGCAATGTTGGACCTACATCTGTCAGGGATGGTTTAGGAAATCCTGCATTAAGCAATGGGTTGGACTTGATGACCCTAGAGGTCCCTTCCAACTCTATAATTCTATGAACTGGATGGTTGGACTAAGTGCTGGGAAGGAGAAGCAGAAGCAGAAGCAACAGAAGAAGAAATTCCATGGTGCACACCCTAACAGGACATGTGGCCTCACTCTTTGTCTTCTGACCTCTTCCACCTCCCCCTCTTAAATAGACTTAAGGAAAAGTTTTTTTCAACTTCCATCCACCATTTTGTTCCCATCAGTCCCATCAAATCGAAGTGAGTTTTTCATATATTTGATTCTAATTGAATCAAATCCTGAAAATTGCATCCATGCACACCCCTAATTTTTATCACTTCTCGCGCTGGTGTGTCACATGATGTGGTATGCAAATGTGCTGGGAATGACTCACTTATTGGTCTTGAGGTGGAGGAATAGGTCAAGGTACCAGTTAAAAGTCTTATTTTCACATCGCAAAGTGCATTTCAGTGTGTAGACACAAAAGGTAGCAATGGGAGACAGAAGCTTGTGTTGGAAACCTTCCTTTGATCTTGCTGCATTGGACCATGTGGCCCAAAATGACACTTGGTGAAATCAAAGAGAGTCTTCCAAAATTATTTCCCCCTCTACCATTTCCCTTTTTGTAAGTGCCATCACTGAAAGACTCGGTTACAAAATGTATTTGTGAAGCAAGATTGGAATTGCTAAATAATTAATCTATCTGTGTGCCAGACCTAGCGAGTTGGGAAAGGAAAACAAAACAAAAAACCTCCCATTATAAGGGAACAGCTGAGCAAATGAAGATTTATAGAAACTGTTTGAGTAAACATTTTAAAGCAGAAAAAAAGGTAGGAAGACAGCAACCAATAATGCTTCTGTAACTTCCTTTTCACTACATTTATTGTCTTAATTTAAAAATGAGTTTTGTCCTAATAAAGTTTGGAAACAAAATAGGTTTCAGATAACAGACCAGAGCTGAATTACCAAAGAATAAATGGCTAATAGCTACACATGAACCAGCCCTCAGTCCAAGCAAATAATTAGATTTGTGGATAATGCTAGTTCAAGTATGTTAAATTAAGAACCTTTCCAATGTCTCCGTGCTGCTTTTATAAACCAAGTGAAGTGATCATTGTATCGTCTGTGAGAGTGTGATACTGGCTGCCTATTGATTGTCCTAGCTGTTACGAAGGATTGGAAAAGATTGCAGAAACAAATATGCTGACCTACTGTAGTGACAGAAGAATGTATGAGAAAAATGTCCAACCTCTTGCAATTTATTTTAAAAAAGAAAACAGATAAGGGGAGCTTATATAAACTCCAACTGGGCACTTAAAAAGCATTGCATTTAGCAGCAACAGCTGGTAGAGATCTCCTATTCTCCCTGAGGAAATGGTGTTTCTGGAAAGTCTCCAAGTGGACAACATGTCAAAGTTATCCCAGGTCACATCTGATACCATAGTCACACCTTCATTTTACATGTTTTTCAGTCCCTCTTCAGGTCTGATTGCTCACCTTTTTCAATTTCTGTCCATTTTATTTGTGGACTTTCCATTCAGAAAAATCCAAATGGAGGAAGGAAAATCCACAAATGCAATTTTCGACATTTGATTCAATTCAAATTGAATACTCAAATGTTCAAATTTGAATAAATTGAGAAAAAAGAATGTATATAAATTCAAATACATTTGTATCTATTTGTACAGATATTTGATTCATATTTGAAGATATGAATGTCAACAACATTCGTATGTGTCTGTACACATCCATATGCATCCGCACGCATTCCGTTTTCATCCTGTAGGAATCCCGTTTTGTCTCATACGTATTCATACAAATGTATATGGATATGAATAAGATACATATAATTACATATGCAATATGTATGTATCCGTATATATACAAACGTCTGAATAATTTGAAACATTCAAATTCATTTGAATGCTAAAAATACGACTGTATAGACATTTAGTTTGAACTCGAATGTCTGAATTTGAACTAATTTCAAATGTTTCAAATATTTTTGCACATCCCAACAAAAAAGGTGAGAGCAGGATGACCTGAAGATGGACTGAAGAAGGTTTAAAGTGAAGGTGTGACCATGGCCTGAATTAGGATGGGAACAAGTGTGATTTAACTGAATAAAAGGAAGTCTTTTTTTGCCATTCAAATGCAGTTCTTTTTATTCCAAAATAACTACAAAAGTTCACATCACGGTGCCTAGGTATTTCTTGTTTGGAGTGTAATGGCTTTGTACACACATATAACATGTGAGTGATACAATTTCTGTTTAAAAACAACAGTAGAAACCAGTGAGAAATTATCAAATATCTGTATATTCGTTACAAACCCAGTTTCCTCCTCTCACTGCCTGCCTGCCTGTCTATATATCTAGTGTGGGAACTGAAAAAATGGGCACAGTAATTTAAATGAGTTCCTGCACATAAGAGGAGCCCCGCTGGATTAGGCCACAGCACATCTAGTCCAATTGCTTATGGGCATCTCAAGCAGAGATAAGAGCAATTTTTTTCCTGCTCTCGAATGCCAGCAAATGACCTTAGAGGCATCCTTCTTGTCTCCTGAGCCTGAAAGATGTACTTAGGCATCCATTCTAGTTGATACATCTATCATCCATAAATTTGTCTAACCTTTTCTTAAAGCCATCTTGGCTCGTAGCTGTTACCACCTCTTCTGGTAGCAAATTCCATAGACGGATGACCCTCTGAGTGAAGAAATACTTTCCCTTGTCTGATCTAACTCTCCTACCCATCAGCTGTTTCTAGTGTTGTGTGATAAAGAAAAGAAATTTTCTCTATACCATTCATGGTTTTATATAATTCAATCAGGTCCCCTCCTAGACACCATCTTTCCAAGCTGAAGAGGCCTAGATATTGCACTCTGATTTTGCAAGGGAGGTGTTCCAGCCCCTTAATCATTCTCGTTGTCCTTTTCCCGTGCCACAATATCCTTTTTGAGGTGTTGAAAAGAAATGAAAAAAAATTATCCATTGAAATAGGCCACTTTAATGGACAGAAACACAGCTAACATGAAATGATTGATCAAATTGATCAAGTCCATGAGTGACATACTGGTTTAGTTCAATCAAATTTCCTGGCATTAGAACAGCTGTGTGTTTGGTTCAATGTGAAGCTTCAAACACAAACTATTTGGCTGAATTTTTTAACATGAACTAAACTTTGCATATCTCTAGTTCAGAAAGATCAAAGCAAGGCATCTAATCGCACACTGTCTGCATAGCCAACAGTTTCAGCAGTTATTTTAAATATATATTTGTTAAGTGATACTTGTGTTGAGTTTCGTTCTTATCTTTTATTTGATAATTCAAAAACCTTGTCCATGAGGAATCACATCTGAAAGCATCACAGCTCTTCAGAAACTGGGCAAAAAGTTTGACAGTAATATCTGCTTAAAAATAACAAAGTGTCTTATGATATCTTAAAAACTATGACAGTAGCTTTCATAATACAGAGCTCAAATAAAGCAGTTCACAAAACACTTATGGGTTTTGAAATATCCATGGATAGTTCATATTCATGAAATAAAACTTGGGAGACAGAGCTTATAACAGAAGCTATCACAGATCAATGGAAATTGTTAATGTGTTAGAATGTTCCACTAGACTATTGGGGAGTCAAAGGCTTCAATGTTATCTTGAGGACTCACCCTTCACAGTAATAAAAAGAAATCTAAACAATCTACATGTTACAGACTGGAAAGTGCAATGATTTCTTTGATGCAAACAAGCATACCTGTCATAAGTAGAAGGTCCACATAAGCTTCTGCTCTCTGAATTTTGAGCTGGTAGGTTATATCTCAAGGAGTAGGGATGTGCACAAATGTATAATTCTTTATTAAAAATATTTTTCATTAACAGCCTAAAACATTGACATCAAACAATATCTCTCTCCATTTTCTTATTTGTTCTTTTGGTGAATTCCTTTGCTTTTCCAACATCTTCTCTTCAATCTATTCTTCATCTCCTCCCTGGATGATTCTTGTTGTTTATCAGCTGACCCCCCCCAATTACCACAGAACCAATCTTAATTGTCACCAGTTTTTACAAAAAGGTTTAGAGGGCTGCCATTCTGTTAGTCTCTTATCTGTCCTTCTATCTTTTGCAACAACAACAAAAAAGGAGAATTTCTATTCCATCTTATATATTGCTATAATATTGACATTTACTAATCCATAATCAACAATTTTTAACCAATTATATTTTAATTTTTTTTTAATAGATCCCCTTCAAATGTGGTAGGATTCGTATTGATACAAATGTCAAATCTCATATGAATCCCATATGAATGCATATAAATAGCATAAGGATCTCATGCAAATAAATGAATACAAATAGCGTACGGATCCTATGTACACAAATAGCATATGGGTCACATACAAATACATACAAATAGCATAAGAATCCCATATACATATCCCATACGAAACTTCATATGAGGGTATCAAGACATTTGATTCAAATTTATATATATAAAGTTTAATGATTGGTCCACTGACCTTGTCATAAAATGCAATACAAAAATGCAATACAGTGTGAGGCTAAAAATAAATTGATTACACTTATTGTTAAAATACTGAATCTTAAACATAGCAGCACAAATTCTGGCAGCCTTGATAATAAACACAGCCACTTGAGTGGTAGTGCATTTATCAGTTCACTAAGAAGCCTGTATATTTTTTCTCTGATGTCTAGTAATTGATAGTTCGCTAGTAAAGCTGAAACATGCTGCTCTCTAATACTTTTATAACAGTGCAGTATAAAAAAAATTGAATTTCAATCTTTAAATGTGCCAACATTCTATTTGAATGTCCAAGTATGGATGAATTTGGCCCTATTCTTTTTTCTTTTTAATTGTTTAATAAACAACCCCTATAAACACAATAACCAAATAAGAAACATACAGATTAGATAATAATCTATAGCAGCGGTTCTCAACCTTCCTAATGCCGCGACCCCTTAGTGCAGTTCCTCATGTTGTAGAGACCCCCAACCACGAGGGTGGGGCAGCTGGGAAGGGGGAGGGAGGGGGGAGGGAGACTTGTCGCGATCCCTCTGAAAGGGTAGTTCAACCCCCAAAGGGGTCCCAATCCACAGGTTGAGAACCACTGATCTATAGGGTGATATAGCTATAATAATATAACAAAGGCATATGTACATATAATTCAATCATTAATCCTGTTACGTAAAATGGATAGGGGAATCAATGAGGCTGGACGACTAGCGGCATTCACAAAAAGGGTTGCCGGACCTTGCGATAATCTAAGCCCTGTGAATAACCTTGCATTTTTAATACATAGTAGCCACATACTCCAGTGTGGCAATTTGCCAAAGTTTGATGTGCCATTTTTGAACAGATATTATACTTAATTTCTTACAACCTTGGGCTATTGTTTGTCAAGCTGCTGTTAAAAGAAACTTTTTTGGTTTATTCAATTTAAGATCCAAGCCCAATTGTAGCAAGCACAATTCTGGGATTAATTCAACACTAGTGTTAAGAATAATAACAATTTCTACATTGATCAGAGCCCAGAATTCCTGAATTTTTTCACAGCTCCACCACACATGGAAGTAATGACCTTTGACTTTTTTACAATGCCAACAAAGGAGGAAGACGTCCATATTATTTGAAAGATTTGGACCGGTGTATGGTACCATTTATGTCTGAGTTTCAAATTAATTTCTACTGTATTAGAAAAGGGATTAAAAAAGATGATTTTATGCCATGTCAGTATCACTCAAAGGTTGTGACAATTCAACATCCCAAGCTGATTTTAGGTTTGGGATTGGGTCAGGTAGTGTGTTAATTAGGATGGTAAAAAGTTGTTTAATTATACCTGTTAGAGTTGGTTTTAGGTTATGCATCAATATTTCTAGTTGATTGGGTAATCTAGTTGTATTCCTTTTTACTGAGTCTGACAATGAAAAATGTTTTACACTTTGAGGTATAAGCCAGTTACTGGAGTCAGCTGATAAGATACTTTGAAGCTCTTGATTCAAGCTTCCACTCAGAGTATATAGACCTTGAATGTAATGAATATTTAATGTACGTCCCTATCAAGGAGTGTTGTACAGTTGTCTTGAAAAGATAGAGCTAATTCTAGGCAACACATATTTAATGCTGCAGATCTACTCATACTCATAAGGAAATTGACCTCACCAGGGGCAGGGAAATGGATTATGCACACATGCACAATACTGAATTAAGATGTATGAATAAAAGAAATTGAGAATAGACCCATCTAGTAGATGTGGAGGGGGAAGATCTGATTTATGCACCAGAGTGTTGAAAAAAGTCCCATAGACTAGGGACGTGCACAAATATTTGTAACATTCAATATTTGTACAAATTTGTAAAAATTCAGACATTCATACTGTATATGAATCAAATGTTATGACATTCATACATTGAGATTCATAGTCATATAAATGTTTCAAAACATTTGTAGAATGCCTCAGAACACTCATGAACCAGGGAGGTGTCAGTCACATCTAGAGTGCATTTGACATGGATTGAGGGTAAATTCAAAGTTGATTCAGGGCAGATTTGATGCTTTCAGAGAGGATATGTTACCAGGCAGTCTCTGGTATGTTTCATCTCAGCTTGCTTTGTTCTGGATTGAACAATCTGAGCCAAGACATATCTTGACATTTTGCACCAAAGCATGAGGTACTAAAGTTGCCGTCATGAATACATTTTTGGTCCAAAATGAAATTGCATTAAGTTAAGAGGAAGAATATTTAGTACACTTGTTTTAAAATCAAATTATGATTTTAATAATTTAAAATTTGTGGTCTCAGTTTTTGCATAGTTGACCTTTTACAAATGCCAGCAATAATATTTAATATTAATATATTTCACAGCCATTTTTCAACACTCTAATATTGTTCAATATTAAAAGAAAAATCATGATATTTGTATTCAAAATGTCACTGCATACTGCATGAAGAGTGATCATGCTGATTTTCTTCCCTTCTATACTTGGACATCCAGTTCCTTATAATACCAGATAGATGTAGGGGGAAAAAAGACAGTAAGAAAAACATATTTTCCTCTTGCAAATTCATTGAGGTAAATATGATATCCTACATATTCTTAAAATATTAGACCAAAATAACCCAACATAGATGTTCAATTTTTTTAATTGAAAAACATGAAGCTAAAGGTGCTATTGGAGTTGCATAAGCTTGAACATAAAAACAACTTAAATTTGTATAACGGGGGAAAATGAGCTTACGTGTTGAAACTAGAAACATATTTCATTTCAATAGAAATCCTGGATGGAGAACATTTGATGCAGCCCACAAATTGCTTTTTAAAAAGGGGGTGGGTGGGAGACAAAATGCTGACCATGACAAGCATTCATATTATTCCCTTAAGTCCTATGTCCGTCCACCCACCCATCCTTCTGTCTGTCTGTCCTTCCTTCTTATTTTTTATGTTGTTATATAAATTAGAAGATAGTAAAAGTAAATATGACCTTGAGCTAAGCTCAATTTTTACTGATTTAATGATGAATCTCTGAAACCTTCCTGGCAAAAATGCAAAAAATGATTTGCTGTTAGTGTCTTCTGGGAACTGAACCTGGAGCCTTTTGCTCTAAAGCAGATGATCTACCAATGAGCTATATAAAAGGACAATATAAATGAGTGATGAAAAAAGCATATAGATTACTCTGAAGATAATGAAGTACTGAACACTGCTTTGATAGACACAAGTGTGTCCAAAGTTCAAAGAACAGCTAAATAGAGTTCGTTTGTTTTTGTTTGTGAACACGTTTGCAACACAAAAGAGACCCTGACAATGTTCAGTTCATCTCTCCATTGATTTGCCTTTGCTTGTAGTGATCATGGCCATGGATGACTTCAATGGCACATTTTTTTTCCTCTTAGGATGAATCCAAGAACCTTCTCGATTCTGTCTCAAGCATTGTTACAGCCAGCTGACAGCTGAATGTACTTGGACAGCTGTTACTGGAATGTACTTGGACAGTAGTTACTGGAACAACATCTCATATTCTGTTTGGCAACACTTTAAGCTTTCTGAAGTCCACCAGAATCACCTCTCATGCTCATTTGGACTCTGACAAGTTCCAGGCCAGCAATTTTGGTCTTAAACCTATCTGGATTGTGGCCTCTTCCTTTTGTTGAAGCCTCCATGGTTAAATAGTAGATTGTATCACATATTTCTTTCAGTTCATTTCAGCATTGTTCTTAAGATAATTTTGGAGGAGTTGCTTGATGGGTTGGATAAAATGCTTGTTCAAATGAGGGGTTCCTGTTTTGATACTATTAATGTACACGTCTTTTTGGCTTACTAGAATGAATGTGTGTTTTTTAGGGTGAAAGTACACCTAAAAAACTGTTTGATGCTGCAGTTGCACTTTGATAACTATAGATAAATACATATATATTCTGGTGATGAGGTCTGGCTGATACCAATTACCGAACCTAGGGTACACAGCTTGATGAATATTTTAATTTTATTTTTTTGTATTTGCAACACAAAAGTTGCAATTTGAGCCTCTGACTATTTTCATTCATCCTATGCCAAAGTCACCAGCACAATCAGTATGGATCACGTTCTGATCTTACTCATTCACTGAAGTGCTCAAGTAGGAACAAATGCTCAGAGGTCCAGATACTCCTGATGACAAAAGATAAGTCCACATATATTTTTTGGTTGTCTTCTCAGAGGTTGAGTGTTGGATGAACACTTAGGATGTTGGTAGGGCCTGAAGATGCTAAAAGTCAAAGGGAGACAATGCACTCTGGAGTCTCCAGTTGATTGTTCTCTAGCAGATAGGAGTGAAAGGCCAAGAGAAAGGCCAACACTGTGTGTTTGCTGTGCTCCTGGTGGCATTCCTTTCCAATTTCTGAGATTTCCATCAGAAGAAATTGGCAACATATATTTTCTCATAGGCCTTTTTCTTTAGCTTCAGTATAACTGATTATATTTTGAAGTTCCTCCATAAATAGTACTGCCCCCCCCCCCGCCCCGGTACAACTTGCAGACCTTTGTCATATGTTAACCCTTTTTGTTGGCATTGTAAAAAAGCCAGAAGATATTATCTGCATATGTGGTGGGAGTGTTATGTAATCCATACATTTTGGACTTCTGTATGTTCCGAAATCTGTTATATTTTCATAAAGCCCTTGTCTGACGTATGTTTATTCCAATTGTGGAATGGAACTCCCTTCAGAAATTACAAGCATAAACTTATGGATTTTCTGTTTTTGGCAGTTTGCCGGTTTGTGGTTTTTGGCACAAGGTTGGAAAGACCAATGTAAGATTTCAGTCCGTCACCAGTACAGCTGCCTCTGGCATATTCTCAGACTGGAATACACTGCTAGGATTTATGCTAAAATGCAAGGCCAGCTTAATGACCTTCAGTTTTATAATATATGATGGACTTTTTTTTTTTTTTTTTTAGTAATTCTCCAGCTCATTCAAATTCTGATATTCTGCCTTCGCTAGCATATATTATTAATTATTATGGTAAGATTTTGGTTTTGTCTTGTGAAATTGTGTTTGATTTTTATAATTATTTTAACTGTTCTTTTTTTTATTTAATAAAAAAATAAAGAAATTGTCCTCAAGGGTATTGTCCGAGCTCCATGCACTAAGTGGGTCAGACAGACTATGGTGAGTTAGTACCTTTTCAGTTGTGGACTACCCGGTCTAATGTGGACACTAGGTGTCAGTGAAACTTAGTGGTCCTTCCCACCATCATTAGCAACTATAACTATCATGTAACTTACACACCAATTATCAACTTGTAATTATCTTCACTGTTTTACCACCATCTCCATCAGTGACCTTAGAGTGTCCTTTCTAGGCACAGAGCCTGAGCATGAAGGTCATGGGGAGGCCTTGGAGTTAGGGATGTACACGAATGCGTTTTTTGCATATGAATTCGATTCGAATCAAATATTTGAATATTCAGTTTGAATCAAAATTTGAAAATCTGGATTATCCGGATCCAGATTTTTGAAAATCCAATTTGAACTCGAATATACGAATGTCAGGACCATTCATATCCAATTTTTGAATCCGTTTGCATCCCATTTTTATTGTATTTGCATTTTGTTTGCATCCCATTTGCATCCTATATTATAAGTGCAAACAGAACCGATATTCAGATGTGATATGCGATGACAAATTCAGTTTAAAAATCCAATTCAAATTTGAATGTTGATATTTGTCGAATTCAAATCATATTTTTGAATTTTCAAACATCCATGCACATCCCTACTCAGAGTTCCTCTCTCCATCTCTCTGGTGTGATACAAAGGAGTCCAGACATGACACTTGGCACCAGCTTAACTGTAGGAGCTACCATGAGAGTCACATATGGTATGGCCACCTACCTTTGGAGCCACACTCCAAATTTTTTGTAAGGTTTCATTCCCATAGTCTTTCCCTTTCCTAAAGCTCTCATAATACAGTGAGGCCACGTGCTCATAGCTGGGGGTTTTGTATGTGAGAACCGTGAGCCATGAGTGTCATTTGTCCAGGGGCCACATCTTCTCTGAGATACTTGGAGATTAGCCTGGAACTTATTGGTGTTCACTTTATAACTTTCACTATACGGAGGAACTGTATAGGAATTGCTGTGGACAGGCCACCTACTGGCAAATGAGCTATTTATTTATTTATTTATTTATTTATTTATTTATTTAATTTATTTATTTATTTATTTATTTATTTATCTATCCCGCCCTACACCTGAAGGTCTCAGGGTGGGTAACAACTTTTAAAACCAGATGTATGTATTAAAAGAGTAACAGTGTATATTTATTTATTTATTATTTATTTATTTATTATTTACATTTATATCCCACCCAATACCCGAAGGTCTCTGGGCGGGTTACAACAGATTAAAATAGAATATACATTAAAAGACATTTGACCAATGGCCAGGGCAAGGAGATGCATCTTCACCACCTTCCTAAATGTGCACAGGGAAGGTGCTTGACACACCTCAAGGGGGAGATTATTGCATAACCTAGGGGGCCATCACTGAGAAGTCTCTCTCCCAGGTGCCCACTCATTTTACTATTGAAGGTGGTGGTACAACAAAAGACGGCCTACCCTCCAGATCGTAAGGCATGTGCAGGTCAATATGGAAGTAGGAATTCCTTCAGATATTTGGGGACCAAGCCATTTAAGGCCTTATAAGTTAAAGTTAACACCTTGAATGTTGCCAGAGTGGTGAAGGCTAGAAGCAAAAGGTGAGCAGCAAGCTATTATTCACAGTTTAAAGTTGCTACTTCTGTTATCCTTTGCTCCTTCCATTGAATTCCCCCACTTCTTTTCTACTTCAATATATTTAGATTACCAATGAAATTAGATTGCCTAAAGCTGTAGTTAGGGCAGGAAGAACTCTAAAGTACAAAATGAGCTGAGGATGATGAGACATATAATTACAGAAATGTCTTTTGGATATATGAAAGGCAGACAATTAGTAACCCAAATGCTCATAAAAATGGCAAAATGCTAGTGAATCAAAATAAATTCATGCAGCATTGTACCATTATTCATGCAGCATTGTACCATTGTAGTAAAAGGGCCAGATAGGGTAAGTGAATCATTTGGGTAGACTGTGTTCAATCTAAAACTCCTGATTCCGTTGGGATCAAACCAAACCCTTCCAAATAGGCAATGGTTCAGTTCAAATAGAACAGGCTCAAACCAAATGGCTCAACTTGAACTTTCCTAAAATGAACCACATTCACGTATCTCAAAGGTCTAATCACCAGCAGAGTTTTGTTCATAGGCCTATGATGTTAAAGGCCAATTGTGTCAGTGTGAGTTGATAAACAATATGGACCCAATCATAGTTTCATCCACAAGTCCTGTGTCTTGGCAATATACCCTCAAGGAAAACTTAGCTAATCAATAAGTCATAACCACCATCTTCTGGGGCTATGTTTGCCTCCTTTAATCAAAGTGTGCTTCTTTAACTTGACAGATTTAGACAACAACAATGAAAGCTTGTAATACTTTTGGTTCAACTGGAACTTAAAGTATATTTGGTCTTTTATTCACTGCCATATCCCTGGACTTTTTCTAAAAGAGTGACATTCTGTTGACTTTCCCATCTCTGTTCCCTTTTCTATTAGTTCATCTAGTGTTGTTGCTTTCTAGACCTGTTTCTATATCTGTAATTCAGAGTTTAGTTGTGTTTTTCTCAGAGGCATATTTAAAATATGTCCAAGGTTGCATCCGATTTATCATAGGCAACCCTACCACAGTGCTGCATTTTTGCCCCTAAAATGCATTTTTAACTGTTCAAAACCCCAGCTGTAGTCATTTTAGGGAGCTACTTAACATTTCTGGATGGAGCACCAATCAGAATATCATCCAGTGAGAATGCATGGAAGCTGAAACAGCCAATCACACATACATGGACATGGTGATGTGTCCATCAGGGAATTTGATGGTAGCCAAATTGCCTGGATTGCATGTCACCAAAATGTGCAAATACAATGCTAAGGCCAGCTCTGTTTAGACTGGAGGCAACTGATAGCAGAGGAGCAATACCTCATATTATTTCTCCTATCTCTATATTCTGGAGGTAGCCTATATTCCTTAAAAAGTCATTTTGTCTATTAGTGAATTCAGACTTTTTTTCTTCCCCACACTTACCAGTGATCCCGTACAACATACCACACAGTTGTCTTCAGGGCATCTTTCTTCCACATGCTGATGCAGATCAGAGAAGTCCCAATCCCTGTTAGTATGCTCCCTCCTCATTGGATAGAGCATAGATCAAACTATGTGACCAAAATGACTGCTTAGTAAGGGATGTGGATATTACCTGTGGCCTTGTAGGTTTCACAGAGCCCTGTGAACATGGCAGATGCCTTCATGTCCAGTTTACCAGGGGACCCTTTCCAGCAGCATACTAAAGCATGCCATTGACATAATACCTCTGGAGGTTCTGAGGCCATGAATTTTCATCCCTTGGCATCCTCAATATCAAAGGCTGATTCCAATGTTTGTCTGAGCTTCAGGACCAGCAACTATCTCAGAACAGTCATCCAAATGCAGATGGTGCATTTCTGAAACACATGGGCCCATCCAACTATTGGACTGCTTCAGCTGAAATGCGCTATGGTTAGTTTCTCTGTACTTCTTAAACTATGGTCCATAAGTATCTACTGATGCTATTCTATTCACAGAAATATTATAAAACAGACAAAGTCTAAATTTTATACTTTTGTTATGGGTTACCTTGTGATAGCAGTTAAAGTGGGACAGATGCAGTCAACTGATTTCACCTACACATTTACATTTAGCATAGAATGATTTGCATATATATGAATTTATGAATAACCCAGCCTCAATCCCAGCTACTTTACTCTTGTGGTTTATGGAGGAAAAATATTTTGTTAATCACTGGTAAACATATTAGATGCTATTGGACAATCATTTATATCGGACGTTTTATCACCTTTAATGAAACAGTGAAAAAGAATCCAACACTCTAAAAAGAACTGTTTATATCCCATAAAGCTTAATGTATGCTGGTGTTTATTAAGAGATACTATCTTATTACAGGCCTTAGTGATTCCCCAGAACGAAATTATATATTATTTTATTAATAATAATTATTTTTTATGTATTATAGTTAAGAAAGATGCTGAAGGAATATGTCTGCCTTACTAATTAAAACTTTATTCCATCCAGAAGTTTAGAAGTTGAATTTTCTGTTAGCCTTTCATGTTATTCTCTGACAGTTGGCAGATAACTTCAGAGGCTAGGCTGAACTGTCAAAATAATTTATATATATTAAATGTCAACACAACTCAGGAGGAAGATAAAAATTTGCTTCCAGTGTGACATTTATATGCCGACTTTTGATTCAGATATGCAGAGGTAGCAAGACATGTTAGCTAAAAGTATTCACACTGCATATTTCTGAACATGATGTCCCATTTATGTTCAAAATGATGTGGACCTGAATCAATTAGGAAAAACAAGTGAGTTTCTGAGAAGTATTTTTAAAGAGCTGGTGGAGTTGCTGGTGGAGTTGCCTAGTAACCTGATGCTATCCTTCATTTCCCAAAAGGGATATAAAGCTGTCAGCACTAGTAATGGAGAAGCTCCGTGAAAATGAGTTAATTCTCAGGTGCTTTGCTTTGTCAAAGAACGTGGATGGTATCAAATAACAGAACTTGCTACCTGAAGTTGCATATACGTGCCAAACAATATATGGCACAAGACAGTGTGCTGTTTGCCAGCCTCAGCAATGTGAATCTGTATCCCAGGGTATATTTTATTAAGTTGGCAGCACACGTCTGAAGATATTCCAACCAATGGTCCCATAGAAGAAAATCTAACCTATTGCTTAGAGCATCTTAGAACTGATATCTGCTTTGTTCTGCATTGGCAATAGTCTGTTGCATGTAAACTATAACTCAGAAGCAAGCTTTTTATGACTAATGCTTATAGTGGCATTTAGGAGAAGCATGAATTTCTGTCACAAAGCTGCAACATTGGCATTACCCAAGTGATGTGCATTAGGCCATCATAGATGTTACTATATATGAAATTTTGGCTTGCACTGAAGTTATGTGAGATATTAATTAATATTTTATTTTCATATCTTAAAAGTAAAGGATAAAAATAATCCTCAGACTAGTTGAGAAGGGCTGCATATATTCCTATAATGACAGCTGAATATTATAAACTACTGGAGATAGGTTTTGCCTTTGAGAGTTAGGTGTTCAAATCATGGCCCTCTGGATGTTCATGAGCGACAGCTTCCAGCATCATTCTTTGCTGATTTGTGCAAAGGCAGTGAATAATGGGTCAGCAACATCTGGACAACCATAGATTTAACGTAATGTATATGTATTTTTAAACATTTCTATATTGCATCATTTAAATAAATAAATAATCAATCAATCAATCCAGAAGCCATTTGTAGTAGTAGTAGTAGTAGTAGTAGTAGTAGTAGTAGTAGTAGTAGTAGCAGTAATGAAGAAGAAGAAGAAAGGAGAAGGAGAAGGAGCAGCATACTTATTTGGCTAAGACAGTACATAAACCTTGCTCCGCTTTACATCTGGAAATAACATTTTAACTAAACAAGTCTCCTTTTCTAACAGAATTGTTACCTGCCAACAAGATTTACTGCCTTCTGGTTAGTTTATTGCTAGATAATTAGCTGCTTCTTTGGTTCCGTAGAGTAGCTTGTGTTAACAGGTATACAAACATATTTTATGTAAAACACAAGCAAACATGCAGAGAAATGTGTGCTAAATGCAAATAATTTAAACATGGAGTTTGGGGACAATCTGTTTCAATCTTAGCTGCAGAAATTGGACCTATGATTAAAGATAATTCAACAAAAATGGAAACACGGTACAATTGGGCTAGTGGGCCCATTATAATATCCACTGTATATTGAAATTGATGATCAGTTTATAAAATGGATTTGTGTGTCACAAATGCTTATAGATGGATACAGTTGTAATGAATTCATTGGTGTAGGTTAGAAAGCTTGTCTAAGTGAGCCACCATGGATTTGATAGCAAGCATTGTCAGCTTAATCTTATATCTTTGTCTCCTTTTTCGATCAAGCAACAACATCAGTCAACTGTGTGAATGTAGTACAGCACATCTGGCAAAGTCAGGTAGTTTTGTTAATGAATAAGCTAATTTGGTAAATGTCACCCAAATAGCTCTGCTATTAGTTATATCTATAGCTAGGTAGATCTACAACTTCTTGTTAAGCTATGGGGAGATCTCAAGAGAGTTCAGTTATGGGCATATTTATTAATAGATTGGACAATGAGATAAAGTTCTTATTAATTCACCATCCACCTGGGAATATAGTACATCTCCTTCAGAGTTCCTGATGTGTTCAGGTTTGCCAACTGCTGGTCATTCCCAGAACTTCTGCAGCTGACTCCATAAATCACTTGTTGGGCAACTGAAGAGACTTAGATACCTCATCCTCCATCAAAAGGATGCATGGAAGTGTAACAATACAGTGAGTAAGTTCCCAGGTATTCTGAAAAAACAGCCCTCCCAACTGAAAATGTGAATTATTGGTTATCTCTTCCTTGCTGTTTCCCAGCTGCAGCTAGTACCAAAGTATCCACCCTTCAAAGACTTCAAGGGCAATTTTGAAGTTATATGACATAGACAGGTTGTGATATGATTCTCAATTGGCATTTGCATGTTTCTAATTTTCCTGTTCAATTCTTGTCCCCAAATTTAATACCCACATTCTTGTCAAGGATCATGCTACCCTTTATTCCTGTGTCACTCATATTTACCTTTAGATATTATTTGGTAGCATGAACATATTCCTTATTTCTGGCTCCTCAATGCAAAAATACTAGTTTGTATTTCCTCAATAGTTCAACACTTAACTTGACTAAATACTTATCTAGTATGCATTTTAGCACTATCATCGCTTCATTCCTTTCCTCTTCATTTTTGCACACTGTTTCTGATCTTGCTTCTGTTATTTTTTTCTTTCTTCTTCTTCTTCTTCTTCTTCTTCTTCTTCTTCTTCTTCTTCTTCTTCTTCTTCTTCTTCTTCTTCTTCTTCTTCTTCTTCTTCTTCTTCTTCTTCTTCTTCTTCTTCTTCTTCTTCTTCTTCTTCTTCTTCTTCCTGCTCCTCCTCCCCCTCCTCCCTGGGAGCTATTATGAAGGCTCACAGCTTCCACAGCTCCTATGATCCACAGACGTATTCCCCTGATCTCTGGTCCTCTGTTCAGATTTGTATGTCTAACAGTCTGTCTAAAAATTTCCCCTGGATGTCTGAAGCATCTTAAACTTAATATGTCAAAAATTGAACTTCTTATTTCCCCCCTAAACCTACTCTCTCCCCACATTTTGGTCTCCATTGGCAACACTATTATCTTTCGTGTCACTCAGATGCATAGCCTGAGTCAGTTTTTCTTCCTCCTTCCATTCTTCCCTTTTCTTTGCTTCTGTTATTCAGTCTGTTGAGCTTTGTAGGACTTTTAATAGACACTCCTTTTCTGCTGCCAAAAATCTAATCTTTCTTCTCATGCTGTCTGTTAGATTACTGAAACCTACTTTTGAAACCTTCTTACTGATTTCTCATTTCTCAATGTTTATTAGACATATTATATTGTGACTTGTACAGATCCAAAAAAGAAAGCTTTTCACTGCACTTTCTGACAGCTTCAGAAAATGCTCATACATTCAATTATTAGAGAATGGTGCAAAAAAGCACAAGTGAAACATGGTTCTTACTGTGAATTGGTTTTGGAACATCTTGACATCAAGTTCTGATTGGATACATGACAAAGTGAAGGCACTATATTCATTTTATAATTGCAGCCTAAGCAAAACCACATTTTCAGGGAAATTATTCATATTTGTGTACAAAATAAACAAAATGTTAAAAAAAAAAGTTCTGAGAGGAAATACCACCCTATTTGCTGCACTAGTTCCATAACAAACAACTTAATGCAAGCAGCCTGCACCATCTCTGGCTGGTATGGCAGGAGTCTGATTTACATAGGAGAACCTATTGTCTATGCTGTAAACTGGAAGTGCATGGTAATGCTGTTCTGGATCTGCATCTAGTATGCAGATCCTTACAAGAGTAACATGAAAAACCAAAGATGCCTGATTTGCATTGAAACCCACACTTGGCCACTTAAACAATGTGGACATGGAACTGCTATTTAGCATATGTGCAGATGCATCAGGTCCAAGGTTCCTGATCATGTGTATTTCCATCACTATTAAATGTATGTGATTTGACCATGTGAGAAGTGGACAACTTGCCCAGGTGTGATTGCCTCCTAGGAGACAGCTGTATTGTATATGCAGGATGAAGTTCAACCATCTCCCAGATTGGCATGACCCCCAAGGTGTTCTTGTTTTAATTCTAGAATTTGTGGTTCAATCAAACTAAACTAAAAGACTGGAAAAACCAGTTCTGAATGAGCATTGAGTTGTCAGTTTTGGTCTACAAAAAAATCTGGCAGTGTTACAAAGCTGTTCGCTCTGCGGAGCATCTGATCATTTTCAGGTCTAGTGCATTGCAACTCTTTATTATTACCTGTGAGAGGGTGGTGTCAGAAGCCAGGAAAGAATCACAGGCAGGGACCACAAACATGGATCCACTAAGTAATTCCCAGGCCACCACCAATTAATTAGTGGTCACACTATTAAATTATTTCAGCTTTGTGGTGTGAACATATCATCATCCCCTGCTTTGTATGTCCATTTTCCTTAACTATAGCCAGCGGACACATATGATTTGGAGTTTACAGAAATTATTTGCTGTTTATCCCTTCCGTACAATATTATCTATATAACGAATATTATCTATATCTATAAAAGCAATTATTCACTCAGTTTGAAGGCTCAAACCCAGCAGTGTTATGCTTGACATTATTTACGTAGGGAACAGTAGGGAACAAGGCAGAGATTGCATTACCATTATAAATAATGTTACAAGTACAAGACATTACAACTTCTATCTGTAATCATTAAAATTACTGCAGACCTGGAACAGCTTTGTAAGCCTGGAGAAGAACAAATGGTCTTTCAATATTTAAAGAGAAGAAGAAAGAGGATTGCGAAAGTCCATTTTGTTATGGCTAACAAGACTTGAAAACAGACAAGTCCCATGTTGGAACTGGGAACAGATTATGACTTAGAATGAGATACAAGAAGACATGGCACTGTTTGTGTGTCATGTTCTCTTGCTTTACGTATTTCTTCACATATGATACATTTCATAGGCTGCCTTAAGATGGTGGCTGGATATATTGCTATAATCTGGAGTATTGTTCATCCAGCATTATCACTTGCTATAAGACAGAACCAGCCACAACATTATACTTACACACTTTTGTGATGTGCTCATCTGGATATTTAGCAGGTGCAACACCTGCTACCCAGCAGTGGACACCACCACCATACCAGTGAGCCAGTTTGGTCTAGTGGTTAGGGAGCCAGTCTCTTATCTGGGAATACTGGGTTTGATTCCACCCTCCCCCATGAAGCCAGGTGGGTGACCTTGGGCTAGTCACAGATCTCTTCTGAACTCTTACAGCCCCACCTACCTCACAGGGTGTTCTGTTGAGGGGAGAAGAACAGAAGGTTTGTCAGCCACTTTTTGCATGAATTCAATTTTTGAGATCCGATTTGAAGAGAATATCTGAGAATTCAATCTTTAGAATTCAAATTTACTCAAATTCAATTTGAATTAAGCAGATTTGAATGTTTTTGTTCAAATTTTTTATTTGAATTTGCACTTACAATGGTCAACAATATTTGCATGTGCCCATACATATTGTTACACATCCAATACACATCCGTACACTTCCATACACGACTGTATGCATCCCATAGTTATCCGTCGTGCAACCCATTTTTGTCCTGTAAGGATCCATAGAAATATGTATGGATGTGGAAAAGATACGTACATGCAAATACACATCATGTACAAACCCATACACATACAAATGTCTAAATAATTCAAATGAATAGATTCAATAATAAGAAACTCATTCAAATATTTAAATTCAAATTTATGGACATTCAATTCAAATTTGAATGTCAAAATTTGGATGAATCTGATCGAATTCCAAATGTCTTTGAATATTCATGCACATCCCTACTCTTCGTATTTAGAATTCTGCAATGACTGCTTGGGTGACTGTGATATTTTAGTAAGCTGAAAGTGTTACAAAAGACTAGATGTTCTGAGATGAACAGTAAAAACAAAGTAGATAAACTTTTTAGTAAAATCTTTCTAAATCTGCAGGGAATGAATGAAATGTGTCAAATCTTGAGAAAAAAATCTAACATACAAATATGAAATCTTTGTGCCTTGTTGGTACAAGCAGAAGGTGAGCTGAAAGGAAACAAAAGAACTGATATGGGAAAAATTGATAAATGAAATCAAAATACTGATTTCTTAACTACTATAACATGAATGCAAGAAGCTTTCTATTTCTCATAAAGACACAACAGAGAGGAAAACTTTACAAGATTTTCTGAATTATTTAAAGGAAAATATTAAAATTTGGGACAACAGACCTACCTTAGAATTAAGGTGCAGTAACAAATTGTTGGTATCATCATATTTAAAATTCTACAAGGGGAGGTGAAAATATATGGTCTTCTCCATTGATAATAGTTTAATACGATTTATAAATATTGTATGTTTATGGATCCTGTTACTGAAAGAGCAAACTGGCTCAACAGATCTCTAAAGAAAAGCTCCAAATGCTGGAACCTAATGCCCCTTCTGCATTAATCTGTAGATCCATACCAAAGGGCCTTTGGTCCAGATCCTGGGTGTCCTGAAAGGCACATTAATGCAGATCAAGTCCCTATTCAGAAGGTCCATTGCTCTGGACTTTTGAAAGTTTTGCAGAGGAATATCTATATCAAATGATGTTGATTTGGCCCTCAGCTGCATCCAACTTTTGGGTTAGTTGAAAGTCAGAGACCACTTAAACCTGCAACAGATGAGAACACAAGTCAGCATTTTGCATCTCTACCAAGAATCCTATTGTGTTGTGTGAAAGAAGCTCACATTAGTTTCAGTAAGCAGACAGGTCTCATTCTTGTTTCATAGTTGGCACCACAGACACAATGTGCAGCAAATCTCACTGGATTTTGAATTATGTTAGAAATAATAGATTGATGTTACATACTGGGTAGAAATCTGAAACTAATTATCAAGCAGCATGCCTGAGAACAATTAGAAACAAATGCTACCATTGCTAGATGCCAGCATGGGGTTTGTGAGAAACATGTCACACCATACAGATATTCTTCTTTCTCTCTCTTTTTATTTGACAGAGTAACTACTTTGGCTGATGACAAAAATGCTATCAACCTACTTTACCTTAATCTCAGTAAAGCATTTGGCAAATCTTTTCTTAACATCCTTGCAGGTAATTGTGGTGTTATGGGTATGAAACTGGCTGAACAAATCATAATATGACTTCAAATGGCTTTGCATCATATTGGAAGGCAGTACTTTTAATACCATGGTCTGTGATGGCTCTGAATGTTCTGAAGATACGACAGAAGAGGTAGAATCATCATACACAGAGTTAGCATTATGAGCCCTACCCATCTGAGGTCTGAGAAGTCAGCCTGGATTAGCCAGCAACAAAACAATCAGGGGATGAAGGCCAGATATCAACTCTTGTCTCCAACCCTCATCCAAGATGTTTGGGACAGGTAAAGGAGAAAAGGGCCAGAGAGCACAGTTGTGCATGGCCATCAGTGATCTCTCTGCAGTCCTCTGAAGTTCAACACCTTCATAATTGTTCTGGAAAATGAAATTAGGAAGATGTTAAGCATATTTACTACTAACACTAAACAATGAGGATTGCCTGAAACCAAGATTCAAAAGAGCCTTGACAAGCTTGAACACTGGATTGAAGTTTATAGGTTGAAATTCAATAGAAATAAATAGAAAGCCCTAAACTCTGGAAAGCAATCAATCAAGCATAAGATGATAAAATATGAGACTTTTCCGCACTGCAACGGAAAGCTTAAGACAGCTCCCGGCGCTTTCAGCGTTCACACACAGACGCGCCGGAACGCGTACCGGCGCGTCTGTGTGCGAAAGGTGAAAGCGCCGGGAGCTGTCTTGGCCGGCAAAGGCCGGCCAGGGGCGTGGAGACAGCCGCGGAGGCAGATCGGCAATCAGCTGATTGTCAAACAGCTGATTGCCAAACCTGCGCCGGCGTCGGAGGCAAGTCCGCAGCTGTTAGGGAGGGAGAAGCAGGCGCGAATGCTTCTCCTCCCGAACGCCTGCGGGCGGCTCGTCCGCGTTCGAATGCATGTAGAGCACTTTAAAGTGCTCTACATTTCGAACGCGCCGAAGACAGCTCCGGACACGTCGGAGCGCAAGCCCCGCTCGGGCAATGCGTATGCCGTGTCCGCAGCTGTCTCCCACGCGTACCGTTCAGCCCCGTGCGAAAACGTCTATGGTCTGGTGACAATAGAAAGCAAAATTTAGTTGTCCTAGTAGAGCACCAATAGGACACCATTTGATGTAGCAGTGTGATATAGCTAAGACTTTGTCACAGCCATATCAGGAAATAATCAGAACATATTTAGAATATTACATGTAGTTCTGAACTCTATATTTTTTAAAAGAATAGTGAGAAATTGGAGTGGGCTCACAGGAATGCTACCAGCACTGTGATAGTCCTGAAAAACATATCTGTTAAGACATATGTAACTTGCAGAAGAGAAAGTTGAGGTGAGATAAAATAGATTAGGTGTTACTATGTTCAGGAGAGGGACACTATTCTTTTCAACCTTGAAGACAGGACTAGAACCATTAATATGAAATTGGCAGCCAAAGGATTGAACCTATATTGGATTTCTATAGTGGAGGTATTTAAATAAAGTCTTGATGACCTTCTCTTGGGAATGATTTAGCAGAACGTTGTACTGAGCTGTAGGCTAGAATGGATTACTTTCAGTATCCCTTATAATTTTTAATTCTAAAACATTATGAGAACAAATTTCATCAGTAATAATGTTAAATTCATAAGCCACTCTGAAAAATAGCTATAGTCCCAGACTGGTTGGAAAAAAAAATGCAGACTTTGGCTGCATCACAACTTACTGGCCAAGATTCCTTGTAACATACCTTCTTCCATGGTGTTAACACACCTGCAGCAGCGGAAAGCATCTCACTGTGGTCACAGTGGCAGTGCTGCCATTGATCAAGGCTTAATCTTTGGAGGGCATGATTCTACTTCCTTCAGTGATCGTCTCACAGCCACCATTGAAAATTATCCTTCCACAGTTAAATGTGGACATGAAGAAGCATCATTTTCAGCAGCAATTGTGGTGCCTTCCTGAAGTGACCCTGTAGGTGACCTCATTCTGAAGAGAGATACAGCCAGTTTGTGATCAGGCCCATCTGATCTGAAATTGCTACTGAGAATATCCGTTTCTAAATCCATGCAATGATGTTTTATGCAGATTGCTTTGATGTATCTATGACAGCATGATTGAAATGACTGTGGCAAAATAAAGCTCACCACAGCATCGATTGTCATGGCATAAATCTCAGCTCTTCATGAGCCTCTTCACTGTGCCCAGGGTATCACCGTGATCACAGCTTGTTGGCATCACATAGGAGACAGCAGTGGAGAGTTCCAGCAAATGGTTCCTTTATGTCAATGACATCATGAAAAATCTAGTGTCTCTAAGGATTTAATTGCTAACTCTTCATCCTACTAAGCTGGAAGAGTGAAGAGGCAGGCTGGATTGTGCTGGAGAGTTTGGAGGTTGCGGGGGTGGAGGAAAAAGAAAAAGTCCAAGATGGTTCACAACAAGCAAAGCAAAAACATAATAATCATAAAAAGCAACACATATCAGATACACATTCTAAAATAATATAAAATGATAATAAACTATATAGTGTTTAACAGTAAACTACTTGTTTTAATGATGATTAAAATTATCATCATTATCATCAGTAATATTATTTATTACTGACATAAAACAACAGTAGCACACAGCAAACAAGATATTTATGCTGGTTTGGTAATTGTTATCACTAGTCAGGCCCTTCCCAAGCGCCTAGTACTGAGTGATGTATTGGCAAATGATACAAGCAAATCCCATCAAAGCAACTTTCTGTAGCTGGCAGATTGAGGAAGCCACTTCGCTGGGATCTGCTTGTATCATTTGCTGATACATTACTCTGTCCTAGCGGTTCTAAACATTAAAATTATTACCGTATATTCCGGCATATAAGACAACTGGGTGTATAAGACGACCCCCAACTTTTCCAGTTAAAATATAGAGTTTGGAATATACTCACCGTATAAGAAGACAACACCCGGCGTATAAGACAACCCCTGACTTTTGAGAAGGTTTTCCTGGGTTAAAAAGTAGTTTTATATGCCAGAGTATACTGTATTTATTATTATTATACAGTATATTATGATTATTATGATTATTATGATTATTATGATTATTAAATTATACTCATCTACCTCTTCATGCTCTTTTAAGATACATTCTAAAAAACAAAATATTATTTTTTAACACTGTGAAAACAGAGCATCACCTTATTTTTTCCTTTTTTTAAACAACATAAAAACTTCTTACATTTTTCTCATATCACATTATTACATTGCTTTAATACTTCCTTCATTTTTTCTGCTTCTCTTCTTGATGTCGCTTATTTCTTTTCTCCCCTTTTATGTCCCTTGTTCCTTTTCAGCTGACCCCTTAATTTTCAGTCAAAACTGTCCATCATTATTACTTCTATTTCTCATAGATAGTTCATAAAGGGGCTCCAGTCTTTCATAAACTTATCTGTTGTTCTGTCTTTTAGGAAATTTGTAAATGTGTCCATTTCAGCCATATCCATCAGTTTAATTAGCCATTCTCACCCTGAAGGTACCTCTTCCTCCTTCCATTTTTGTTGCACACGGTAATCTAGCTGCAGTCACCATATATAAAATCAAAGAATTTATGTTATCCAAAGTATTATCTACAATTCCCAGCAGAAACAATTCCGGTATGAATATAAAATGTCTCTTTAAAATTTGTCTCATCAGATTATATATTGTACCTATTTTTATTTTTTTATTTTTTGCTTTTTCACAAGTCCACATATGATAAAAAATTCACTTTTTTACATTTCCAACATTTAGTTGACATATTTTGGGATTTTTTCCCTAATTTATGAGGTGTTAAATACCATCTATGCATCATCTTATAAATATTTTCTTTTAATAACATACAAGTTGCAAATTTCATAGCCTTTGCCACAATTTCTCCCATTGATCCATCTGAATATTATATCCAAAATTTCTGGCCCATGTAATTATGTACTCTTTAACCTGTTAATGTTCCATTTCAATCTGAAGTAGAACTTTATACATAATACCAATTGTTCCCCTTTCTGCCTTATTTAATTTTATTTCCCAGTCCTGTTTTCCCCCTTGAAAATTAATATTCTCTTTATCTCTTCTGTATATATCTGCTAGTTGAACAGTAACTGTATATTTTCCCTCTTGATTTAACTGCCCCCTTGATTTAAAATCAAATTCATTAGTATTATCTTTTTTGTATAACATATCTTCATATTTAAGCCAAGATCTTCCTTCCCCAAATTCTTTTAGCATCACTTTCTACAACTTTAAAGCAAACCAAAAATAGAATAATAATCAAAAGGAAGAGAATGGCAAGAACTTATTAGCAGATTATCTTTCGATATGAGTATTTGGTGATTGTCAGTTTTATTTGAGTTTTGTGATACATTTCCTTTTCTTAGGGATGTGCACAATTTTTCGCATGTTTGCTTTGCATTGAGGTGAATTTGAAGGAAAATCACATTTGTGCAAATAGAGCCACTTTGAATACGGTACGATTCAAATCTGCTCCAAATATTCTTCAAATGCTATTCAAATCCAGTTGGAATTCCTGCCGCCAGTCCGCCCCCCAGAATCCCCTACAAGTCTGCTCTGAATCTGCTCTGAATCCGCTCTGAATCCGCTCTGAATCTGTTTTGACTTTGCACTGAATCTCACTACAGATGTGACTAGGCAGCTGCTTTGCTGCCTCCCCACCTTCGCAAATGTAATAGCCATGAAACAAATGCACAAAAGCATTCACTTCACATTTGAATGTCAGTCTTCAAAAGTCGCCAATCTTCTATTTGAATATGAATGTCAAATTCATACAAATGTGAACTTGATGAATAATTTGTGCATATCCCGAGTTCAAGATCTCCAGGCATCTTCAAGATCTGGATCTCCAGAACCCCCCTTTTTTTTTCCATGCACAGTCAAAGATCTGGATCTTCAAAGATCCAGATCTTTGAAGATCCAGATCCAGATCCAGATCTTTGAAATGGGGTCCTCCTAGAGATCTGGATCTTCAAGATGCCTGAAGACGCCATTGTGGACACCTTTAATCGGGTCCACATGAAATCCAGATTTAAGGACTTGAAGGACCCATTAAATCTGGATTTTGCCTGCCTTTGTGTGGACAGGGCCTTGCAAATGGGGCCTTCAATGGGATCCAGGTGGGGGCAGGGCCTTCCCGATTGGTACCAATCAGGTACTAATCAGGTCCCTAATGGGGTCTTAGGAGGGTTCTAAGCCTAGCGGAAAAAGGCCCCCATCTCAAAGATCTGGATCTTGAAGATCCAGATCTTTGACTCTGTGTGGAAAAAGGAGCTATTCCAGTGTGCATGTTTTTTTCCCCCATCTAGTGTTTTTAAGGGTTTTTTTAAAATTGTGTTTTACTTAGTTTTTAATTCACTTTAAAGAGTTCTGGATATATAGAACCATTTTCAGATCTTGGATGGAAAGTGGAATAAGCAATATTTTAAATAAATAACTATACATTTTTGGATAGGTTTGGCATTTTCAAATGCCATTCCAACATAAAAATAACTTGTTAGTTTAAAATTGTTTATAATTTCATCTCCAACCTCTTTAGCTCTTTCTATATATGCACAACGCTTGGCAATATTCCCAGCCATTCCAAATAAGCAAGGTGAAGTGTTTAGAACAATAGTAATAATAGTAAGCAGCGGCAAATTAGATGATAATATTGTTTACTTTGAGCATCATTGTTACTAAATAATGTACTATTGAATCTGATAGCTTCTAACAACGTCCAGTGGCAGCAGCATAATTTCTTGTAATTGGGCATATCATATTGCATACCTGGCCATGGCTGGATAGAGTATTCGATAATTGTAAATAAATGTATGTGGCTTTGTGAGTTCAATAGCTAGCCATAACAATAAATTTATGGATGAAATTGGAAATGAAACAGCAGATATTCAAAGTGCCATTGCCATTTAATCAGGGAATAATCTACCTTTAATTATAATATATATTTATGGACTCATTGAAAATCAAGGAAATACAACTCTCAGTCAAAGTAGATGCAAGATTTATGGTATGGAAGGGTATGGTAAGATCAGTTTTAATTATTCATTATTACTACCATTGACTCTTTCCTCTTTCCTTTTATTAGCACATAGATCATGTAATTACTAAATGACCACACATATTGGTGCTTTCAAATGCAGCGATTTTCCAAAGCTTAAGACTTTAGCATACATGTAACTTTTGGTCACCAGATCAGACTAAAGATTGATTCAGGCCAGAATTATGTTTATGGCACTCATTGAATTCTAGCTAGAAAGCTGTCAGACTGGTTTTATGATGAACAGACAATTGCTATTTCTTGCCGTTCTCAAATATTTGAAAGTGCATTGCTTCTGAATATATAGTTTAATTTAGCTATCAAGTAGCCTGTCTGCACTTTCCAGATGGTTTTCTCTCACATGATGCATATTTGAACACTAGCTAACTACTTGACTCATTCACTCAGCTACAACTCCTTCCTCCAGACTATCTACCACATCTGAGGATTTACTTCTGCATTTACTCACCTAGTTAATCCCCTCCACCACATTTACATGTCCTTTGTCATTTCCTACATTCAGTTTCCTATGTCTGTTCCTGACATTAAGTCCCCTAGCATCTGAAGAAGTAGACATGTCTATGAAAGCTCATGACATCAACCCTTCTCCTGTTAGTCTCCAAATGCTACTAACTACCTTGCATTGCTTTTCCAAGGCATTTAATTAGTACTTCTTCAGATGCTAGGGGGCCCAGTGGGCACATCTACTGAAGAAGTAGATGTGTCTAAGAAAACTCACACCACCATCCATTCTCCTGGTAGTCTCCAAGTGCTACTAACTACCTTTCTGGACTTACCAGATGGAGTGATTCCAGCCACTCTCTGATGAGACTGTCCTCATGCTGTCATCCCTACCACAGTCACCCCTGATCTTCACTAGCCGAGGACAATGAAAATGTTGCCCATAGCCTGACCAGGAGAAATGTGTCAGAATTTTGGCATTCAAATTCAAATTGAATGTCCATTAATTCGAATTTAAAGATTCAAACACATTTTGAATTTTGGATCTATTCATTTGAATTATCTGGATGTTTGTATGTGAGCTGGTTCATGCACAATGCATCCTTGCAGATATTCATCTTTTCTGCATCCGTATGCATTTGTATGGATCCATACAGGACGAAAACGGGTTGCATATGGGGTAACTATGGGATGCATACAGACATATATGGATGCATACAGATGCGTATGGAATGCATAACAATGCGTACGGGCACATATGAATGTTGTTGACATTCATAAGTGCAAATACAAATGGAAAATTTGAGGAATGGATTCTAATTTGCTTAATTTGAATCGAATTTGGTTCAATTCAAAATTTAAAGATTCAAATTGAATTGAATTTTCATATATCCAATTCAAATTGAATCCAAAAATTGCATTTGTGCACACCCATACTCCTGAGAAGCAGTGTTCACACTGGGTGCAATGCTGCCATTGAGCATGGCAATGAGGCTATGGCTCAACTGCTATACCAATGAATGAGGATGTGCCAGATGTTGCAGCAGCCATTTCCATGGCAATTTAGCCTGGCCAGGACTGGCCATCTGCCAGTTTGGTCTAGTGGTTAGGGAGCCGGATTCTTATCTGGTAATCCCAGGTTTGATTCTGCACTCTTCCATGAAGCCAACTTGGTGACCTTTGGCTAGTCACAGCTCTCTTCTGAGCTCTCACAGCCCCGCCTACCTCACAGGGTGTTCTGTTGTGGGGAGAATAATAAAGCTTTGTCAGCCACTTTGGGTCCCCTTTAATGGGTGATAGAAGTGGGCTAGAAAGGCCAACTCTCTTCTTCTTCAGTTCAGAACTTCCTTAGCCCTTGAAGTATTGATGATTCCCTGGCTTCAGGAGGCTCTCTGCACAGGTGCACGGCCCTGGACAAAGTGTGCCTCCTGAGTGGCCAGGGCAGCGCGCATGCATAGAGAGCCTCCTGAAGCCAGGCACGGCTCTGGCCAATCAGGAGGCACACCAGATGCAGGCACCAGGTGAAGTGCAGCCAGAATTTGCCTGGCTGTGTTACGGTAAGGAGGGGATTCCTCGCGCTCTCCCCAGGGTGGACTGGGGGGGGGAGAGGAAGCCCCCACTGGCTCCAGAACTGGTGATCCGTGGCTTCTGGGTGAGGGGGAGTGCCAAGATAGGAGTCCCCCGGCTCGCCATACTCAGCTCCAGCTGAGCCAATCATGGCGTGCCAGGGGAGGGCCCAGTTATGGACCCCTTTGCTGTGCGGATGCATCCATTTCGGATGTGTCCTAACAGCGAAAACACCCATTAAAACTACCTTTTATGTGGTCTTCTGGTAATCCGGATTAATGGCCACTTAGCACCCATTAGCGACACATCTCGTGGGAGTCAATGTGGAAGCAATGTGTCTCTAATGGGTGCTGCAGTGCGGATGTGGTTTCTGCAAGTGTTTAAAATGTGTTCTTAAAGGGTGTTAAGTGGTCAATGCAGAAGCACCTGAAATTTCATCATAGCACAGACTTTTCCTTTTTGGTTCACACGCAGAAGGATATTTGCTAGATATATTTTATGCAGTTTTTAATCTTCTTGTCAGAGAATGCTGCAGGTTAATTCTGAAATGCAATAGAGGGCTTTGGGTTATATGGTTTGCAAAACAAACTTTCCCAATCAGTAGTGTCATGAACCATTCTCCATAGATTGAATGCTATTAAAATAGGTTTTAAAAGGTTATTGCCTGTCATCTCCTGATGATGATGATGATGATGATGATGATGATGAGATGATAGATAGATAGATAGATAGATAGATAGATAGATAGATAGATAGATAGATAGATAGATAGATAGATAGATAGATAGATAGATAGATAGATAGATAGATGATAACATTTTTTTCCTTTGAAATATTTACTATATGATGTGTTGGTTTCACTGAAAAACTCCCAAAGTGATACTAAATGACAGTCAAAATTATTTTAACATTCAGTCTAAGGGAGGGAAGCATTTTTCAAGGTCAGTCAAATAGTCACCGTATATGATTTGAGATGTCTAGTTGCTGATTTCTGATCACAATGCTGTAAACTTTGACCCTAACATTCTTATATGTTTTTCCATCAGAGGCATTTAATCACTAGCTGGAGACTGACAGAGTAAACTAATTCACTTCTATTTGCATTTTGCTGGCATAAATTGCTAGGTACACCAAATCTCTGTTTTGGACTGACATATTTTTAAAGTCAGTTGTTTAATATTTATGTCTTTGACAGAGGATCTGACCTGCACACGGAAGACATTATGTTCAATTCCCAATTTGTCCATATAAGAGAGCAATGGTAAATGCTATACGTAGTGATGCCAAGAAAGCTGCATGGATATTTGCATAATATTCTGTGTAAGTTCCTAAATGAAATAAATATTTGATGTACAAAGAAGAGGAAGAGAGCTACATGCCCATTGAAAGTTTTGCCGCAACCTTTATAGCATGTCCCCTTCCAAAGCTGACCAATGATAAATGAAAAAAAGAAAAAGAAGGATGTCATCCACCCATAATTCATCCCAGGGTCTGCTTGCACTGACCCTTTCAGATGTTCGGAGGGAAGTACATCCTCTCATTGCAGTTCTACCACCATTCTGCAGCATCTAGGAGTGTCTCACAGCAGCCCTAAACTTCCAAAGCTATAGAGAAATAAAAAACTCTTGGACCCAATGTTCCACTCTCTTCTGGCTGCAAACATTGCATGGGAGCAATGTCTTGGTGTATGCCAGGCCACTCTGACCTGGCCAGGTCATCTGACCATGCCATTCAAATATTGGTGGTCAGAATCAGGATCCCAGTTTGCCTCATCTTAATTCCAGTGAGATTATTATACCATCCCACAAAGCCAAATGTGAAGAGGCCCTCAGTTTCATTCCAAGTTAGAAGCACAAGTATGCCAGTGCCATTATGTCATTTAGCATTTATCACTGGAGTTTTATATCAAAGATTAATAGCCAATGAATTAATGTTAAAATCCTGTTTTTAAGTTCTCAGTATTCTTTTTGTCAGACCAAAAGTGGGAACCATCCAGACTTCAAGGCCTAAGAAAAGAAACTGTCTTGTAACAATGTAGGCTGAATTCACACACTTAAAAAGGAAAAAGAAACTTTCACCCATTAGTGCCTCTAATTCATATTAAAGGGCAGAAAACGCATTTCTAAAATGTGGATTAGAACGGGAATGATAATGGAGCCACTTTCAAGCCCCTTTTTATGTGCATGAATACAGCTGTAGATGTACAAGTGGAATTCATAAGTTTTCTTAATCTTTTTTAGGCAATGGATCAAGAGAATTTTGATGAAAGTGCATCATGTTTTATGACTTCTAAACATACTAAGAGAATCATTTATTTATTTATTTATTTATTTATTTATTTATTTATTTATTTATTTATTTATTTATTTATTTATCAGATTGATATAGCAGCATGCAGATCAGCATAAAACACTCACAAATTCCATCAGGAATGACTAGCTTAAAGGAGTTGGCTGGGTTTCAGCCAAAATACGTCAATGCTTTATCTGGGGTCAATGTGAATTTGAAAATAAATTAATAAATAAAATGAATGAATATATATTACATACCCTAACTTAAGGAACCAGGATTTTTAAAGGAAAAAAAAGGCTGGTTGTTCCACATTCCTATGAAAGCACAGGTCCACAAAGCACCCATCATAATTGAGGGCATATCACAGTGGATTAAAATAGAAGTCAGCACTGTGATATTAATATCTCCCATCTGGGAGCTTCTTGAACTTGCCTTGAAACTAAGTGGAGAGATCATCTGAAGTGGACACACATAATAGTACTGTTAATTGAAACCGATGCTAAGACCAAAGGGAATTTATCTTAATTCGGCTTTTGAATACCATAACAAACTGTCTTTTTAAATATTAGTGTCAGCAGTTGCCCTCTAACCAGTTTTACTTCCTCTTCTTCAAGTTATCTTTAATTATTTGATATACAGATTGAAACTGATTGCTTATTCCCAGTAATCCATTTAGTTTGTTAGGGCTGTCTAAATGTGTTTGCCAATTGAAATGGAAGCCACGTGGTTGATATTTAATACTTCTTTTCTTAAGTTCTGAAATGAATGCTTCAGTGCTTTACTGAGAAAGTCCACCCAAACTAATTTCAATTTATTTTTGAACACAATGTTTTCCACATATGAGAAAATAGGGGTGGGGGACAGCACTCAGAAACCGAAGGCATCTTGTAGTAGGGGTGTGCATGGAGCCATTTTTCGCGTTGAATAGAATGTGGAAAAATTCAGCTCCAGCCGAATACCCCCCCCCCCAAATGGATGTGGGGGTATTCGTTTCTGGGCACAGATATTCTATTGAATATCCATGCCTGGAATGAATAAACCCACCTCCCAACCCCTCCTTTCTCACCCCCTCCCCACTTACCTTACGTCCTTGCCATTGCCATCTGTGATGCCTTCTCTGTGCTGCTACTGCTGCTGCTTCCATCATCCCAGGCCTCTTCCAGGGCCCTCTGGAACCATGAGCAGGCTTCCCAAGAGCTAAATACATGCCTTCCAGTAAAGGAAGAGACCCACATCACCATTAATGGGTACTTAATGGGTACTTCTAGTGACAGTGGAAAAACACCCATAATCTGCACTAGCATGCGGATGACAGGTCCCTATTATATATTTATTATTTAATATTTATTTATTTATATCCTGGAATAAGATCCAGTACAGAAAGAGCCTATGTTTATTTATTCAGAAGTAAGGTCAATTGTATTTGTTGGGACCTAGCCTCAGAAATTTATATTCCTTTGCTTAGTTCACTTAAAAAGAAATATTCCATAAATACTTTCATACTCAGGAGTGTATGATCCACATACTCATGAGTGATTGTAGGACTGACTATCAGCATAGAATTAAAAAATAGGCTTTTCAGATCAGCTTAAGAAATAAAGAAATTGATCATCATTTTGATGTGTCCAACAGACTGAATTGTGCACATGGTTTTGAGGTATTCACCAGATGATGATGGCAATATTATTTTCCTCAAGAATATCCAGTTCCATTTGTTTTGTTGCATCATCTGCTATTTGAAATATACTTCAAAATACATCTTTCATATGGTTTGATAAGACATGTGCAACTATTTTTTTTTTAAAAAAAGAACATATATTATAATGTGTTGGGAGCCTTGCTAAAATTCTGATCTCTATTTTGAAAACAATTAGGAGAAAACCCTTAATGTATCAAATCATAACCTTTCCCCTAAAAGTAGATTTTGGAAAATAAAATAAAACAAAAGGTGGTGAATTTTGTTTTCTAGGAAAAGAGAAGAGAAATGATTTTGATTGTTTCCATTATTTTCACATACAGTTCAGCACTTTCTGAAAATCAGGTCCTTTTGATAGGTGCTGACAACCCACAAAATCATTAAACATTATCTGAAAATTAAAGAAATTATCTGTAACATTTCCCAGGAAGCTTTCCCCAGCATTTTTGTAGATTGGTGGG
Source organism: Aspidoscelis tigris stejnegeri (assembly GCA_023333525.1). Taxonomy (NCBI): domain Eukaryota; kingdom Metazoa; phylum Chordata; class Lepidosauria; order Squamata; family Teiidae; genus Aspidoscelis; species Aspidoscelis tigris. Next base: position 11,185,282 of record JALMGA010000006.1, on the reverse strand, counting down.
ACATAATACCAAAGGACTGGACCACATATTTACTTTGTTCACTTGGTTGCAACTTCAGAACATGATACACTATATAAAAGGGCCATCACAATAGCTAAATGGAATTGGCATTGAGTTCAGCTTCTGTCTTGGCACCAGCTTTTATAATACATTGGTTGCTTTACATTTTCTTTCCTGCCAGACAACAGTGGAAGGTAGTTTACCTATAATTCTGCTCCAATCCCTTCTCCTGATAGCAAATCCAGTTCTACAGTAGTACTATACCATACATAAATTTTTTTCAATAGAATATGATGGATCATTGCATCCCACATCCATTAACAAACTTTTATATAGATAATATTCATTATATGAAAATTCACTGGATGTGTAAAAGCGACCCATTTCTGGGACTCCTGCAAAATGGTGGAGAGCTGAACTCATCTACTGAGGGGGAAAGTCTACTAGATCATTACTTTAGGAGGAATGCTTGGGAGACTGTGTGAAAGTGGTCTCTGGTTGGAATGCAGTCCACCTAAATCACTTGGTGCTGATGAGTACTGTAGGTCAAAATACTTAGAGAGAACCATGTTAGCAGCTTCAAGAGTAACCAGTATCAAGGGAGTTCAATGTCAGGTGATCAAAAACCCTGGATACTGCAACAGCCTCAGGGCATCTCCTTTTTATAGCACAAACCATTAAGAACAAGAAAACGCAAAAACGTGATCAAGGCTTTATGTTGACACAGTAACTGGCCAGATGAAAAGTCCACAAGCAAAACATAAGCATTTCTACACTCTCCTCATGTTGTTGGATAAGCTAATATTGATTTATTTAATGGTGATTTTATTGTGCTGTGATTGCACTCTATTTGACTTGTCACTTTGACTAAAAATTCTATCCATAAATAATGCAGAAGAAAAAGTGAAAACATCTTTTCAGTACCAGACAATGATTTTTAACCTATTTTGATCATCAATCACTTTTGCTTTCCTCTTCATAGGCAGGATATGGAAGCACTCTGATATCCTACTCTGACCTGGGGCAGGCTTAGGGTGTATTGAATGGTCTGACTCAAGATTGTTTAAGCTGCTGATGGCTCATGGCAAGAGCCATTCAATTTACCGATGGGCCATCCTAGCCCAACTTGGAAGGCAAGGAATGAAAGTTCCCAGCTTCCAACGTTGCCTGGAGGGGCCACTTCAGCTGTATACCAGGAAGAAGCACATTTCCCAAGTCTCTTCCCAGTGGAGAAATGGCATGGGGATCTCCACATCCAGTAAACCTCATCAGCCACTCTTTCATCCATATGTGAGTGCCTGAAAGCATGCTTCAGATACTGCTTTTAAGCTGCATCCCATTGAAGTGGACCACTATGGCATCACTTTTGCCCCTAGTCCTATTTGGATAGCTGGTCCCTGGGGGACAGGGCCTCCCTGTAGTCATGTTTGTGATACATAAGCCACATTCCATTGGTTATCCGGTGTAGGCCAATAGCTCAGTGTCAATGGACAGTTTCCATTGCTGTATTTTTGACTGTCAGAAACAGACTCTTGTATCATCCAGAATACATTAAATCACAACTTAAATATGATGCCCTTTTATCAAAATGGTAATTAATGGAGATTAAGACAAAAGTCACCAGTAGGGATGGGTGAAAATGTTCATCACCTTCACAATTGGTATAAATTGTGAGGGTTAAAACCTTTCCATTAAAATTGAATATTGCTTATATTAAAAAACTGACATTTGTGTGCAAAGCAAAAGCTTTTGTGCCTTTGTTTGAAGTTTTGGATTTGGAGCAGAATCAGAATAGACTTGGAATGGATGCAGAGGTGTGATGTGCAGGCAGGGATTTGAAGGGAATTCAAAACCTAGTACATTCGAAGTGGCTCAATTTGCATGAATGCAAATATTCTATCCCATTCTCTATGATGCAAAGTAAAGGGGGGGAGGGGGATGTACAAATCCCTAAACACCAGATATTATCCATTTGCATCATTGTGGAAATTTCACATTTTACTAGCTGGAATAAAATTACTTGAAAAAGGAATAATTAAATCAAAATTTCAGATAAATAAAATATTATTCCTCAGAAATATTAAGTTGCAGGATTCTCCTGTATAGATGTCCATTACCATTGACAAGTACATACAACCAAATCCCAGTATGCATGCATGCATGTATGTATGCATGCAGGTAGGTAGGTAGGTATGCATGCATGCATGCATGCATTATTTATTTATTTGTATGTATATATGTATGTGTGTATGTGTGTATGTGTGTATGTATGTATGCATGCATGCATGTATTATTTATTTATTTGTATTTCTATCCCACCCTATACCTGGAGGTCTCAGGGCGGGTTGCAATATTATATTAATCTTAGACAGATCCCTGCCCTTAGGCTTAAAATCTAAAGAGACAAGATAAAAAAGGAAAATGGTGTGGGATGGAACAGGGTCACTCTTAATGATAATAATATTGCACACAAATTAAAAAGTTCTTAACTTGAAGATCTTAACTTGACCAGATATGAAACCATTCATTCATTCATTCATTCATTCATTCATTCATTCATTCATTCATTCATTCATTCATTCATTCTGCCCTTTACTACCTGGTCCCAGGATGGGTAACAATAAGGATATTGTAAGGATTTGATAGGTAGATCCCAAATATTTTCATATTAATAGCACAATGTGGGGATTACCAATTCCAGCTGAACTCAGCTGTCAATTTCCCCCCATTAGAAGTGCACTTGGAAAATATATCTCTCTCAGAGTGTTTGCAAACAAAAGAAGGGAGTAAAAATGAAATACTGTATGTTATGAATGAAACAAAAGTTTCATTTTACCAAAGAAGAATAAGCATGTTTATGATGAGCAGCAGCCTTAGGTGCAGAGTGTCTGTCCCCAGATTCAGACTGTAAAAATGTGCAGACTAGAAGCAGTCTTTCAGGTCAGCAATTTCTGTTGTGTCTATGTCTCTCTTCTCCAGAGGCCTCTTCGCACTACAGCTAAAACACTGTAGAATGCTTCGGCCCGAATGTGTTTAAGACACTTTCCTATCTGCACTGGCAGGTAAAGGACACATTGCAAAAGCATCTTTCACCTACCTACGTGTAGATGGAAAACTGTCTTAGAGGTTTTCGGGCCGAACGGCTGTCCCGGGGCTCACAAGTCTCACCCCAACCTCCCCCTATTGACTGCTGTGGAGCTGGGGGGGGAGGCCTGGAGCCTCCCTTCCCTGTGGTTGTGTAAACTCCCAGGGGCAGGACCCCCACCCAGCACCCCCACCCCACCCCAGGGATATGCGCGCATGAACGGGGCTTACCTGTTTGGTGCAGGGCAGCAAGTCGGGCGAGGAGGTCAGCCGCATTCTGCGTGTGTGTGCAGGGCAGTCCCTGACTGGCCAGTTGCGTACCCATGCCTGTGCAGATGGCCAGTTGAAGCCAGCTAGGGGAGGGGCCCAGCTATCACTATACTTTTAATAGTTATAAAGAACAGGGAAAAAAATTAAGCAAGTGTTGCTTGCATTACAAATAACATTTGCTTAAATTGCTTCTTCTATATAGCTTTTAAAGTTGCTGGAGTCCTTCCCTCTTTACCTAGACAACCCTAGAGATGTGGTGACCCTGCACTGTATGGCCGCATCCCCATTACAACCTTATTTCGATTTCAAACTGTTTTCAATCCTGGCAGACCCCACGTCAGTTTGGCTTAACATGCTTTCCACGTGTTAAATTGCCCCAAAGCGTTGTAAATGCTAATCCTCATTTCAACAGGTCTCACTCCGGTTCGTGTGCTTGAAATGTTTTACATTTTTTACTGTGGGGACCGTATGGTGTTAAGGGATGAGAATCTGTGTTTAGAGTTTCCCTCCCCAATAGCTTGCTTCCAAAGATAGTGATTTCATTGAAAAAAGCCACCCCTCAAAACAGCCACTATAAAAATCTACTCCTTAAAGCTACACTGTAGCGATCTACCCACTTCATACCTGATAACAATGTTGCAATTTTGGGCAATTCTGAAAGTTCTGACCTTTAGAAAGGGAAAAGAAAGGAAAGCAGCTGGAGGTTCTGTTTTAAAGGCTGTGGCTGTAAAGGGGGCTTGAGCTGCTGCTGCTGTTTGCCCTGGCAAGCAGCAGCCACCCAGCTAAGCTCCCTGAAGGGGTCCCTTATGGGTGGCACGTTCATGCCAGGAGAAAGAGGGCAGGGCAACCCCCAAAAGCAGCTTTTAAAAAGTAGCCACTTGGATCCCCCCCCCTTGAGTCACATACGCCACGTACAATCCTCAGAACCCGGATCAATTAAGCTGAAAGTAATGAGAACAGGCAAATTCGCATTTGCATCTGGTTCTATTATTTCAGTTTAAGAAAACTGAATTATGCTTCTAATGGGGATGCGACCTATGTCTGCAGTCAGTTTGTCTGTAAAACCCTGCATTAAAAGCTTACTGTAGATAAAAAAAAGATTATCAAGTAAAGGACATAGAAGACAAGGGTGGAGAGACATTATCCCTATCCTTAGGGAAACTAAAACCTAGTAGACTGTAGCCTATTTTAACGTAGGAGATCAAATCCTAAGGTCATTAAGCTCTGCACAATGCCATTAAAGTAATCAAAGTTAATCATGCAGGACTTACCAATAGGGAAGTTTCTTTAAGCAATTACTTTAGGTTATGGCTCTGTGAAAAGTGTTATAAAGGCCAAAATGCAAGCAACAGCAAATCCCAGAGACTAGAAAGCCAGCCTCTCATTCACTCTATGTTTTATTGTTTGATCAGATATTATAAATTCTACTGTATTTTATTTAGACTTTTGTTTGTATTAAATTCTACTTTCAATGTGAAGGACAACTTAAGATGTACTAGGGCTTGTAGGACAGAGTGTGATGGAGCAGGGAACCATCACCAACCCAAAAAATCAGAACCAACAGAATAAAAGGGAAGTGGAAGGGAACTGTACTTTGACTGTTCCATATTTTGAGTTATCAAAATGTCATTCACTATTTTCAAAGGTATCTATCACTCATTCCTCACTAGTTCCATTTAAATATTACCAGGTAGAGGACAGTTATCTGGTCCAGAATTTCCATGAATCTCAAATATCATCCATGTCAGCTAGAATAATTGTTGCATTCCAGCTTTGCAACCGATCCAAGGGCTCTGGGAAGCAGGGAGGAGGAGCAGGGGAGCTGCTCCGATTAGTGGGGTGTTCTGATAGATAATATCCCAGGGTCCTGACTGGCACAGGCCCTGGAGACCAACCACATGACTGGTTGAGCCAATTAGGGTAGAAACATGGGGAAGGGCAACAAAGATGCTGGAGACAGGATCAGCTGGGAAAAAAAAGAACAATTTTTATCTTCCTGGGCTTTAAATACAGCAGTAGGGAGTGGCATGGAGGAAGTGTCCTAGAGGCAAGATCCTGAGAGGTGATTAGATGGAGAAGGGGCTCTTTCAGTTAGGGATCCCATGATGTCACATCCTGTGGTCCACTGGAAGAGAAGGAAGGTTATGCTCTTGATCCCACATGGCCTGAGGGCTCCATTACTGCCCACAGGTAACCTCAACCCTGCCCTGGCCGCTCCGTCGCCCTCGCCTCACCCTGATGGAGGAGAACCACCTGCTATGGGAGACAGCAGCAGCAGCCAGCTGTAGACTTCTCTCCATGCCACAGATAGCCAACTTCGAATCACCCATGTCTGGGGAAGAGGTGGCCAGGGGCGATGCAGCTGCCCCTCCAAGAGGCATACCTGCCACACTAGCAGAGCATCAGCACAAGTCCCATGGGTCCGTAGGGGAAACCACCACCACCATCTGCAGCTGGGACAGCACAGAGGGTCACGCACCCAGGCGAGGCGAGGCAAGGTGAGGCAGTGCTTGCAGAGCAGCTTAATGGTTACAAAAGTAAATCAATAAAATGATAATAAAATGCAAGGTAGAACTAGAAAAGAGAAAGATAGAAAATGAGCAAACCAGTAACAATTTTCCTAATTCCTAAATGTCTAGGGGAGAAGATGTAATTTCACAATGCACCTAAGGTGTCATCAACGGACACCTGTGAATCTCTTCTAGAAGGAGGAACCATCTTGCCTTGGGAGAGGAAGAGAGATGGAAGCTGGGTGAGCACCTTCCATCAAGCTCCCAGCATTGGCCCCTCCCTCCCTACTGCCACCAGACGGGCCATGAAGGAACCATCTTGCCTTGGGAGAGGAAGAGAGAAGGAAGCTGGGTGAGCACCTTCCATCAAGCTCCCAGCATTGGCCCCTCCCTCCCAACTGCCTCCAGACGGGCCATGAAGGAACCATCTTGCCTGTGGGGAATGGAGGAGGAAAATAAAATAAAAGTTTTTACCTTTGCAAGGACTCTGCTGCAGCCAGAGCACCCCTGCTCCCTCCCACACCATTTTCCTTTTGTATCTTGTCTCTTTAGATTGTAAGCCTGAGGGCAGGGACCTGTCTAAGATTAATATAATATTGTAACCCGCCCTGAGACCTTCAGGTATAGGGCGGGATAGAAATACAAATAAATAAATAATAAATAAATAAATAAATGAACGACAGTATAGCCAGAAGGTATTCTCCATGATCTCTGTTGGTGTATAGGCTACACATCTAATCTCATTTTTCTAGGAGCAAGCATCTAGCAAGCATCTCAGACCACAATAATAGACATGGTTTACTGTGTTTATTTGTTTTTAAGCATTAGCACCATAAAAGATGTTATGGTACACGGATGAGACAGGATGAGCCGCTGCTGTATCAATGTGAAGAAATTGCTAATAAACTGGGATGTTCCTGACTTTCCTTGGCATAAAATTTAGATCAACAAAGGCATCAGCTTACTGATTAATGGGGATTTTAATCAGCCAATATCAATTTTACCGTGAGATAAGAGTGATTGGAAGACTTCAAAACAAAACAAAGGTTATGAGAATTAAGGGGCGGGGGATAACCTCTATTAAGGATTAGACATGGTATTAAAACCCTAGGTGTCAATTGCTACTAGATTTGTGCCTTTTTATAATACATGTGTGGATGTAGGTTATTGGTTTTTTTTCTCCATAGGCAAGGGTTCTATGTAGCCACTGAGTACCGAATTCATATGTGACTGAATACTGAACTATTTATAGCTATATTTACTCAGCATTGCTCAGGACCTCAGTTACCAATCTTTTCCCTTATGCAGATCACTCTGGCTGTTTTTGCACTTACCTTCTAAAATCTGATTTAGAAGATCTGGATCTTTGAGATGGGGTCCTCCCTTGAATCTGGTTCTTGACGATTCAGATCTTGGAAAGGACTCCATGCATACAAATTTAGACAAATTTAGCCCACTTTCTCAAACATCAGTGGAGAGAATCCTTGCAGCTTCTAGACCAACAACTTGCCCCCTCGACCCCTGCCCGTCTTGGTTGGTCAAGCAGTGTGGGCCCTCTCTGGCAACCCAATTGAAGGACATAATCAATAGCTCCCTTGAGCAAGGAATCTTCCCAGCTGGGTTGAAGGAGGCAGTGGTTCGTCCCTTGCTAAAACGTCCTGGCTTGGATCCTGCCGACCCCGCCAACTACCGTCCAGTATCGAATTTGCCGTTCCTGGGCAAGGTACTTGAGAGGGCAGTGGCAGAGCAGCTGCAGAAATTCATTGAAGAAGCAAGTATCTTGGACCCTTTTCAATCTGGTTTCAGATCTGGACATGGGACTGAGACAGCCCTCCTAGCCATGACTGATGATCTCCGGAGACAGTTCGACAGAGGCGGATCAGCGCTGCTGATTCTTCTAGATCTAACAGCAGCGTTTGATGTAGTCGACCACGACCTTTTGGTCCACCGTCTCTGGGAAGCTGGAATACAGGACACAGCCTTATCGTGGCTGGCCTCGTTCCTCCTGCTCCGGGGGCAGCAAGTAGTGGTGGGAGAGGGCAGGTCCCAGAGGCTCCCACTAAAATGTGGGGTGCCCCAGGGAGCCCTGCTGTCCCCACTGCTATTTAACATCTTTATGCGTCCCCTCGGCCCTCTGATTCGGAGCTTTGGGCTAAGTTGCCATCAATATGCTGATGATACCCAGCTCCTACTGTTTATGGAGGGGGAGCCGTCTTCTGCCCCACCAGCACTGGCCAGTTGCCTGGAGGCTGTTTTAAATTGGCTGAAGAGCAGTCGATTGAAATTGAATCCAGCAAAGACAGAAGTCATGTGGCTGGGTCGGGGAGGGGGTGGGGGCAATTTCGGCCTGCCATCTTTGGAGGGGGAAGTTCTTCGAATATCCCCCTCTGTGCGAAGTCTGGGTGTGTACCTGGACCCGGCGTTGAATATGGGGATCCAGGTTGCACACACAGCCCGCATGGCCTTTATCCACCTGAGACGGGCCAGACAGTTGGCCCCCTATCTATCCAGATCTGACCTAGCCACAGTGATCCATGTGACGGTCACCTCCAGGTTGGATTACTGCAATGCCCTCTATGCGGGCCTACCCCTGAATGTGATCCAGAAATTGAAACTGGTTCAGAATGCAGCTGCCCGCCTCCTAGAGAGATCCAGGAGAGATGTCCATATAACACCTGTTTTGCGACGGCTGCACTGGTTGCCGGTAGAGTACCGGATCCAATTTAAGGTTCTGGTGCTAACTTTTAGAGCTGTACATGGCCTTGGTCCCACATATCTTCGGGATCGTCTTCCTTTATACATCCCTGGGAGAGTCCTGAGGTCAGCCAGCCAAATAAAGCTGGCCACTCCCAATCCAAGGGAGATACATCTTGTTCAAACTAGAACCAGGGCCTTTTCTTGTGTAGCCCCAACCCTGTGGAACGCTCTCCCACAGGAAGTCAGGGCCTCTCCATCTTTGATGACGTTTAGGAGAGCCTGTAAGACCTGGCTGTTTGGGAAGGCCTTTGGTCAGGGTGGTTAATAGGCAAAATCGCAGTCAGTTGGATTGGGGTGGTCTTACGAAGGTTCCTATGCCCCGGTCAAATGACCCTTGAATTAGGGGAACTTTTTGTTAAATGATACTGTCTGTTGCAATGTTTTTTGTTTTTTTTTTAAAGCACTAGAATGAAGTGTGTATTTTTAACCTTGTTAGCCGCTCAGAGTCCACTAAGGTGGAGATGGTGCGGGATAAAAGTTAAATAAATAAATAAATAAATATAAAATACGCACAGGCACTATAGCACAGGTCTGCCATTCTGATGCAGTAGCATCCATCCTGGGGCTCTGATTACACCCAAGCAGGAAGGTCCACCCTTGGTGCAGTGTGATTGGCCAGCATAGCCATCAATCAAAGGTAACTTCCTGTTACAGAGAGACATGCCTTCATAGCCACCTACGTAGCTGCTACGAAGCCTGTGCTCGAGTCCATAGACAGCTACAGATTCCATGCAGGCCTCCCTGCTGCAAAATGGTGACTGCTGAGCACACCTCTGGACCCCATCAGCCTGATAAGTCATGAGGATGCCCATGTTCTGGTCTGGTCTTCACAGCTGAAGACTGAATTGTAGACACCATTAAGTGTCCAAAGGACCCATTAAATCCAGATTTTGCCAGCACTCATGGGGACAGGGCCTTCAAGATGGGGTCTTAATGATTCAAAATATTTGAATTCATTTGAATGTTTAAAAAAAGAATGTATAGACCTTCAATTTGAATTTGAATGTCCAAATTCAAATGAATTCGATCGAATTTCAAATGTTTTGAATATTCTTGCCTATTAAATGGAAGTTGATATTCATTCGCTGTCTCAGTTCCCTTATATTTGGAATGTGATGTACTGTGCTGCAACTATTCCTAAAATCACATTGTTTACATAGTTGTACTATATCCATTTGCTTATTCCAGGAAATGGATCATACATTTGTGAAGATTTTGTAAATTACTTGGTGGAAACTAATGAGCCTGTAGCTCTCAGATCCCTGACTCTGTTGTTGTCTTTTTTTGCTTTGCGTAGAATTTTTTGACATTTTCTTAGTATTTTTTCACAATTTGTGGTGATGTAAGAGAGCAGCATGAAAGCTTGGAAAGTTGGACAATTGTGTTTCCTTAAGTTTTGAGTTGCATGCAGGCAGAAATACAAACTTTAACCAGCATTTCTCACGAATGACAGCATCCAGTGAGCTGGCTCAGCACATCTCTAAAAGATGCCATGATTGTCATCAGCTTAAAGCCATGCTGGGAGTGTAGAAGTCCTTGACATCTACTGCCTAGTAATCTATAGATGAAATCCTAGCCTATTTGTTCTCCCAGCTGAAGCTGTTTCCCGAAGGTTGTACTGCAGAAGAGGGGTACCTTTTTTCCAGACAAACCTTGGCAGATATGAATCTGGATTTGCTGCCTCGTGCTTCAACAGTTCCTACCTTCACATGCTCCTTATGAGTATGTTCAGCACTGGGGCTTGGATCACCTAGCAGCTGTCTGAAATGTCTTCTACTAACCTTTCCTTTTCCTTAAGTGTTGTGTGTGTTTAGACTGAGGGTAGGAACATATCTAAGATTATATTTTATGAACCTCTCTTTAAGGACAGCATATAAACAAAGAAACAAATGTAAAGCATGCAATAAGACAATGGGCCTGTTTAATTACCTGTTGGAGCAGTTCCATCCACTCACTGATGAGACCTGTGATGAGGTCACAGCCACCCCGGAGTGAGATAACCCTTCCTGGAGCAACCAAGCTATGGACTGCTAGAAAGCCTATCCAGAAATGGCTATATTGCTCCTGAAAAGGTAGTTTTGCATCTTCTTCCAGACATGGTATGGTGATTGAAGCAGTTCATTCACACTGCACATGTTGTTGGCCACATACAAGGGCTATCCAACATTCACAATGTGGATGGCTATCACTGCACTACTACCTTACCTGACAGATAGGGCATTATTATTCCACACCACTTAGGTAAGTGGAAAAAAGCAGAATTACTTGACTGTAAAGGTAATCAGATCAAATTGCATGGGAGACAAATATTTTTCACCCAAAAACTCACATATACAGGCCCAAAAAACCAACAACTGTGTATGTGTGTATGCTAGTATGGCTGTTTCTCTAAGTAATGATATAGTCAATAACTAAATTAATGAAATGAAGAATTACCTTCTCTGCATCTCTTACTGGCAGTAGACTTTCCCTTTAAAAATTGGTCTTTTTCATTAGCTACTAACCCATTACTCCGTCAGAATCAGGTTTTTAACCTATTCCTAAACCTTATGTGGAATAAGATGCAAACTATGTTCTGTTCTTGTTTTAAATAGCAATTAAAAATACATTAATTATTGTACTGATAAACTTATAGAGAACAGTTGATCATGGAGAAAAGGTGATCAAGGGCTTCTAGAATGCTTCCAGATTGGAGAGACAGGCCCGATGCCTCTAAAGGGTATTTGAAGGGATTCAAAAGCAAGTGTAGGTTTTGCCTTTGTCTTCTGTTTGTGAAAACCCAGAAGCAATTGATGGGGAACTGTGTGAAACAGGATGCTGATCTAGATTGGCTGGGGCCCGATCCATCAGGGATCCTTTTATGTTCTTTATGTTTATGTTATAAAACTAAACAGAGTCAGATTGTTTGCTCAGAACTCAAGAGTTCTCTATTTCAAGTTTTCTAGGCTACAAATGATGTCTTTCCTAGGCTTTTCGAATATTTTCATCCAGAGATGACACAATCTAGAATATATGTTCCATATATAAAGCACAAGATACCCTTCCTAATAAGTAGATCAACACTGAACACCTTGAGATAATGATCTGCCTGACCTTTCAGTTGCTTGATTTTTAGCCTAATCCTTGTTTTTATTTGGGATACACAGATAAAGCATCCATGGCATATTCTAAAAAGAAACCATGTACTACTCTGAATTCATGGGGATTGGAGGCAGCAGAAGCAGAATAACTATTTGTTATAATTTCCTTCACATTTCTTTGGTTGATTCGATGAGCCAGTTGGAACTAGTGGTTAGGGAGCTGACTCTTATCTGGGAATACGAGATTTGATTCCGCACTCCTCCATGAACCCATTGGGGTGACCTTGGGCTAGTCACAGCTCTCACCTGAGCTCTCACAGCCCCACCCACCTCGCAGGATGTTCTCTTGTGGGAGAAGAACAGAAAGCTTTGTCAGCTGCTTTGAGTCCTCTTAAATGGGTGAGAAAAGGAGGGTAGAAAAGACAACTCTCAAATCCTGTGAAATAGTAAAGCAAACAAAAACACCCTAGTAAGTTCTGTAGAACTTTCAGATTATTTTTTCTAGAGTTTCAACCTGAATTGAGTAGAAAAACTACACAAATCTATGTGAACGACAACCTGCAGTCTTATTTGATTTCATTGATATTTGTGAAACTTCCAGTATCTTCCCTTATCTGTGAAATAAGTATGTTCTTGTCCATGCAGGTCTATGTTGATGTCCCTGAGCAGAAGTAGCTAGTTGCAGAACAATCACTGCCACTACTATCTTTGAAAATGTTGGTTGGATCTGATGAAGATGTAATTCAGCAATGCCAGGTTGCAAAATGTTGTCTGCAGGTTGAAAAACACAACTTTGTATCCTTTGTTTAAACAATGCTATGTTTCATTTTACTTGAACAGGCTCAAATAGTTTGGAATGATGCTGCAAAGGTTTTCTTTTTTCTCCCCCTATTTCGATCTAGTTCTGAAATGTAGATATAATTAAACTTCTGTCTCTCCTTCTCAGTTTCCTTCTTTATCCAAGAGAAGGAGATGTCAGAGCTCTTATTTACCTAGGGGCTAGAAACTAAAAGCAATTAAAATGCTTAAGGTCACATCTTCAAGTCCAGGGGTTGTCAGAATGAGAAACACGCCTGCTGTCATTACTTGTTTGTGGTTCTTCCATCCAAAACACATGGTTGCCTTAATTAGTTTCTCTCCCCACCTCCCCCCCAGTACGTGAAGTCATCTTTGGCAACGTGAAAGTACATCATGCTTCTGTGGATCTGAGATTACAGATCAACCCGTCCTCATTATCTTTTCACAGGAAAGAAGCCCATGTTATGGTGAAGAACAGATGAGAGGTACTTGTTGTGAAATTATTTTATTTTTATTTTTAGTGTGTTTTGAAAACCTTATTTGGACTCCTGACTGTTAAATAAAAGAAGAAATAACTTAATCCAGTTGTCCTGATCAGAAGTGTAACTTGTCCCTGAGAAACCAAATTATTCCATTCGAATATAAAGTAACACTTGAAAAAAACACACACCCAACACCTGTGAATTTCTTGCAAGTCACACTGTTTTGGCAGACTCTGATCATCTTATCACACCTCCCCAATCAAAGCTTAAGGTGGTAAAACACCTGTGATTTTGTACATGTTTTTGGCCAGATTCAGTTTCACTCCTTTCTCCCAATCCAGGGACTTAAGTGTTAGCCTCAGGGGATAACTATTTCTATTAAACCATAAACTATAAGATGTACACATGGCCTGCTATGTTAGATTAGTCTGGGAGTTGTCAGCTATTGCCCTTGAGAGAATATTCAAGATCACTTGTTTTAAAACATGCCAAAATATGACACATATATAAAGCCAGCAAAGTACAGTAGTTTCTAGGACAGAGTGGAAAAATATAGGATAAGATATCAGTCAGAAATGGATGTGTCACTATTAGCCTATCAAACCCCAGGGAACTATTGTCAATACAAATGCACATTAAAATAAAGTCAAAAGATAAAAAACCTCTTGTGTCAAGTTTGACTCCGGGTGACTCTATTAACATATTTATATACTTTTCTTGGAAAAGATGCAAAATGGAGTTACCATTGCCTTCTTCTTCTTCAAGTTCTGACTCAGAACTCAGTTTCACCCTACCCATGACAACCCACAGAAGCCACCAGGTAACATGAAACCTTTCTTTTCACCTTTCATGGGTTCTGTTTCTTAGGGATTGTTTGTTTGGATATTCATGCAAGCTAGTATTAGCAGTTTTTTGCGTAGTATTTTTCATTTAAAATAAATAAAGAAAGAACATCTCCAATTCATCCTTAAAGTTATTCTTATCTGAACAGAGCACATTATTTATATCAAGAGAACCAATCAGTATAAATAACATTTATTTAAGATGGTAGGTCTGGTTCCTTACAAAATAAAGGAGGCCTCTTGGGATACATTGAGCTTAAAGGTTGTCAGATGTGCAGTTTTATTAGGGATGAATACATGATCATATTCACATTTTGTTTATCTCTTTAACAACTCCTCAGTTCTTGAGTACCCTTAAATGGGTGAGAAAAGTTGGGTAGAAAAGCCAATTATTATTCTTCGTCCTTCCTTCCCCAATCATTCTTCCTAACTCCTAGCTGCACTCTGCCATTCCTTCCATCTAGTCAGTAGGATACTTTCCTGCTCCCCATGGGCACACTCCAATTCATTATTGCTGGCTACACGGTCTACAAAAGACTATGGTGGCCAGCATCCTCTTCCTGGCAGGATTTCTGGAGAGGAGAACTGCAGATCCTCCCAGAAGGTGTAATGAGATGACCACATGGCCATTCCCTCTGCATTGGATACACACAATCTGCTCAGTAAGTTTTTTGTGAGGACTTATAGTTTTCCATGCCGGAAGGCTTCACAGGTATCACAGAAGGATGACAGTCACTGTGGTCTTCTGGGCCTATGGCAACAGGTAGGCAGGTTGTGAATCTGATGAAGGAGACAATGAAGTACAGCCTCGGGACTGGTTGGAGTCCAGGAAATGGTATACAGGTAGTTTGGAGTGTGATTGGGCCCAATTTTGGAGGGAGTCAAATGAACAAGCCATTCATCAAATTCTCCCCAGTTCTGTTTTCAGACCAAATCTTGAATTTGTAAAGGCCTTTGGACTGAAAGCAAATTCCACAAATACTCCCTGGTTCTATTCAAATTCTGTTCATATAGAACTGAGGCATTTCCGCACTGAATCGCGTTCGAAACCGAACGCGTTCAGGCGGAAAGCTTAAGCCAGCTTCGGGCGCTTTCCCCGTTCACACACAGACGCTCCGGAACGCGTGTAAACGCGTTCCGGAGCGTCTGGGTGCGAATGGTCAAAGCGCCCGAAGCTGGCTTAGCCGGCAAACGCCGGCCAGGGGCGCGCCGGCGGCCGCGGAGGCAGATCGACAATCAGCTGTTTGAAAAACAGCTGATTGTCAAAGCCGCGCGGCGTCGGAGGCGAGCCGGCAGGCGATCGGGAGACAGAAGCGGCGCGAACGCTTCTTCTCCCGAACGCCTGCGTGCGGCTCGTCCGCGTTGGAACGCGTGTAGAGCACTTCGAAGTGCTCTACATTTCGAACGCGGAAAAGCCAGCTGCGGACACGTCGGGACGCAAGGCGCGCGCGGCCAATGCGGATGACGTGTCCACAGCTGGCTTTTTCGCGTTCGAATCAGCCCCGTGCGAAAACGTCTCTGGTTCAGCTCACCCTTATTACAAAGTGCACCAAATGGAAATCCTCTTTCTACACAACAATGCAAGATGCAGGACTTGGCTGGCATTTTCATGTTTATGCATTCTAGTTTATGGGGGGAAACCATATCTTGGTGCAGGTAAACATTGCTGAAAGCATCTTGGTAGACTTTTTTGTGTTTCAGTTTTGGAGTCTGTGGGAATTCACTGTTGTGTGTGAGGAGATGGTATCTTGCATAGCATCTATGTGTTCAGCACTGCAGCCTGTAGAAACACTTGCCTGTGTGTTTATACATATTATTATAGGCATCTTGGCTGACATCAGAATGGTGTAGGTTTCAGGCATGATAGTTATGTGTTTTGGCATTGTCTTCATGGTAGATGCTCTGGATCAGTGCAAGAAATCTGAGCCAGCATGCATTGGACTGTGCAGTCTAGTAGTTTGAAATATGACTGTAAAAATATAAATAGTAGTCATTCTTATACTTTTTAAGTAATTTTAATAGATATTACTATGCAGTACTTTTTTGTAAAGTCTTTTTACTATCATTTGTCCTCAAGACATTTGGAGAAAAATGAAAAAAAAATAAAGGTAGACACCAATCTCACCAAATACTACTGTTTGTTTATTCAAATATTTTATACCACTTCCCATCCCAAGATTCTGAAGGAGCTCACAGCATAAAAGAACAAAAAAGATAGACCTCTCCCCTTAAATTCAATATAAAAAGCCCAACTACAATAGAACAGGAATAGAAACAAACACTTAAAAACAGAGGGAGAGAAGGAAACATTCAGACTAGGAATTATTCTTTGTGAGTACTTTTTAAACACGTAAGCCCTGCATTGCTGGGTTATACATACATTTAGAAAAATTGTAAGCACTGTATTAACCTGAGTAGGTGAAAATGAGTTTTTTTGTAATTGTAGCACATGCAGGGTGTGTCTTGCTGTGGGTTTCATCGCTGCCGTCTATCTGTGGAAAATCCTGTAAAAAATCCTGTATGTGGGGAGAGGTTTCAGCATTGGAAGTTTGAGCAACAGTTGTATTTAGATTGTTTAGGGTCTTTTTACAGGTTTGGATTATTGTAGCTTAGGCAAAAAGAGACCTTGAGGAAAAAAAGCAAAAGCAAAATAGCCCCCCTCATAGGCAGACTGAGGCCAAAAATAGGACAAGAATTCCCCACCATTTACTTCATCCCTTCCCCAGCACAACATATACTTACTCACTGGTAACTAGTGAACAGTTTGTTTTGTACTGTACCTCCTCTATATGTAGTAGTATTAGTATTTTAGTATTAGTATCAGTATTATGTGATTCAAAAAGTAAGCAACAGCCATCTATTAGCCTTCCAGACAGGCCAATATTTGAGGATATATTCCAAAACAAGGGCAAGTGCAGAAAGGCCCTAGTTTGCCTGTTCATCATAAATTCTTGCTTAAAGTCGAATGTGAGTTCATGAGATGCTGCAGCTTTATCTAGTCTCAGCAAAGATGTCTGTTAATTGCTCACCAATTTCCGTTCCTAAAAAACCTTATGCCTTGCGCATTTCCATTTTCCCCCTTATAGCCAAGGATAAAGCAATTAGAAGGAAGTGTACTAGTTACAGCTTTTGAAAAAGACACTGCTAACTCAATTTTGTTTCATTATTAGATTCCTGATTGAATTAAAATATTTTTGTTGTTGTTAAAGGAAAAGTCTGGGAAGCTGACTAAAGTTTTAAGAGCTGAGGACATAATATACTCTGCTGTCCGATAAAAACCTGACATTTCACCAACAATGGCTAAATAAAAAGGAAACTCTTTTTAGAAAGAAAGAAATCTTAATTTCTGCCAACAGTGAGGTCTGCATCTTGGGTGGGTGGTCACAACAAAAGCTTCTTAACCCAGAATAACTTTTTCTGATGAGAGCTGGCATGTCAGAAAAGTACTGTACGTGAATGATCCATGTCACTGAAAAAATCCTGCCTTAAATGAAAAGTTAAAAACACTTGTGCACTATGTTGAATGAATGAATGAATGTTATTTAGAGTCACAGACCAAAATCAGAGTTTTGCTTTTGTTGGTATCCTCCCTCATTTGGAACTGACATTTAGGGCCTTTTTTGCACGTAACCTGTGCAAATCCAGGTCACATACAGACAGAGTTGTGTGAAACCCATTGAGTTGGTTTGCAGTATGCAGAAAACTGGGGTATCCACATCATTCACATGCAATCCAAACTACATGGTCTTCAAAAAAATATATTAAATTTAACCTGTACTAAGGGGTTTTGTAATGAATCAGGCAAACCATAGTGAATCAGAATGAACCAAACCACTTTTTAAAAAATAGTTTGAATTGAACGTGAACCAAAAGTACCTGGTTCATTTCAAACCAAATTACTAAATTTTAGTTTGTGCACATTAGAGATGTACGCAAAGCAGATTTCCCCCACTTTGATTTCCCATGATTCCTGGTTGGGGATGGCCAGGGGAAATGTGAGGCCAGGAGTGGACAATTCTGGACTTTGTTGAAGCTTTTACAAAGCTTTGATGAAGACCAGATGAATTTGATTCATAGGTGAAAGGTAGCCGACAAATGTATGAATTCAAACTGCTGAATATTTTTTGCCCATCCTTAGTCCACAGGAGCTGCTCTTTTGGGTCTCCTGTTGCAGGAGATGTACTGTCTTTTGGAAACAGAACATACCAGCTGGGGCAGAGCCTCTCCGGTCTGCCCCAGCATGCAGAAAAACTAGGACCAGAAGAGAAGTACAACATACACTGATCCAGGTCTAACATAGATTGAGAAAGGTCCTACAGCACAGACCTAATAGGAATAACCCCATTTTTCCTAAAGGCATCAGTTAAACACCTGAATAGCTTTGCCTAGTGAATATGATATACAAAGGAATAAAACTTGACCTTATTTTGAGCTTGAGCTTCATATAAATTTTAATTGTTTTACTGGCAAAAAGCATATATGGTTGAGTCATCAGGTTGAAAAGAAGCCCCTCAAGGGAATTCTGGAGGTCTTCTCTAGGGGTGTGCACAAATATTAGTAACATTCAATATTCATACAAACTCGTACAAATTCAGACATTTGTATACAAATTGAATAAGAGAACATAAGAACATAAGAGAAGCCACAGCCCATCCAGTCCAGCATCCTGTCGCACACAGTGGCCCACCAAATGCTTGAGGGCATCTCAAGCAGAGACAAGAACAAACCTTCTCCTGCTCTCGAGTCCCAGCAGATGGCGTTAGAAGTGTCCAGGTTCCTCCCCCCCCCCCAGCCTGAAAGATCCACCTAGGCATTTGTTCTAGTAGCCACTGATACATCTGTCATCCATAAATTTGTCTAACCCTACCTTAAAGCCATCTAGACTGGTAGCTGTCACCATTTCTTCCAGCAGCACATTCCATAGGCCGATGACCCTCTGTGTGAAGAAATACTTCCCCCTGTCAGACCTTATTCTCCTACCCATCAGCTTTATAGAGTGCCCCCTTGTTCTAGTATTGTGCGACAGAGAAAAGAAATTTCCTCTATCCACCTTTTCTATACTGTGCATAATTTTATATACTTCAATCAGGTTTCCTCTTAAATGCCGTCTCTCCAGACTGAAGAGGCCTAGACGTTGCAGCCTGGTTTCGTAAGGGAGGTGTTCCAGACCCTTAATCATTCTGGTTGCCCTTCTCTACACCTTCTCTAGTTCCACAATATCCTTTTGGAGGTGTGGTGACCAGAACTGTACACAATATTCCAAATGTGGCCTCACTATAGATTTATAAAGGGGCAAAATGACACTTGCTGTCTTATTTTCTATTCCCTTCCTAATTATTCCCAGCATTGAATTTGCTTTTTTCACTGCTGCCGTGCACTGGGTTGACACCTTCATGGAACTGTCCACCAGAACTCCGAGATCCCTTTCCTGGTGTGTTGCAGAAAGCTCAGACCCCATCAGTTTATAGACGTAATTTGGATTCCTGGCCCCAATGTGCATTACTTTGCACTTGTTAAGATTAAAGCACATTTGCCACTTGGTTGCCCACTCACCCAATGCTAAGAGATCCCTCTGGAGCTCTTGGCAATCTCTTTCAGATTTTACTACCCTAAATAATTTAGTATCATCAGCAAAAATGTTATGACATTTGTACATTGACATTCATATTCATATGAATGCTTCAGAGCATTCATGACCTGAAAGGTGGGAAAGTGGCTGTGCCAGTCACATCTGCAATGGATCCAGAGTACATTCGACATGGATTGAGCGTGGATTCAAAGTGGATTCAGGATGGATTGGACACTTGTAGAGCGGACATTTTATGGGATACATATCTGATATGTATCGGATATGTATCAGATACATATGGGATACGTATGTGTTCGTTTCAGATAGTTGTACAAATTCATACAAATACATTCATATTGAATAGAATCCTGCCATATTCGAAGGGGATCTATTCAAATGAATATGAAGTTTCTTACATTTGATTCAATATGAATCAAATACAAAAAAAAACCCACCCATTTGTGCACATCTCTAGTTTTGTCATGCAAGTCGGAATGGAATCCACGATCAGCTATGCATTTGCTATAGGTTAACACAGCTAACTTATAAGAAAACAGTACTTTAGGCTAATTAAAGTACTATCTTCAAAGCCAAGTAATGTGTGCGTTATTGATGAACTATATAATCAAACGCACTTCATAAGACTCTTCAATTTATCCAGAGTTTGAGCAATCCTCAAAGTAAGCCTATCCCTGTAAGTATAAAGTGTGAAAGTAACAATTGAAAAATGGTAGGACAGTTACTCAAAAGAAGAAGAGTTGGCTTTTCTACCCCATTTTTCTCACCAATTTAAGGGGACTCAAAGTGGCTGACAAAGCTTTCTGTTCTTCTCCCCACAACAGGCACCATGTGAGGTAGGTGGGGCTGTAAGAGCTCAGAAGAGAGCTGTGACTAGCCCAAGGTCACCCAGCTGGCTTCATGGGGGAGGACGGAACTGAACCTGGTATTCCCAGACAAGAGTAAAGTGCCCTAACCACTAGACCAAACTGGCTCACAAAAGGTAAGTCCCACTTATTTTTTTTATCTTATAAGACTTTATATATGGTTACAACAATCATTTTTTCCTGACACAGCTTCCTTAGCTTCAAAGATAGCAAGTGGGTGAGATGTAAGGTGTAAGACTACGTGTGCCCCACCTCTGGAGTTAGGGCAAGGACACCTGCACATAAGATGTTGCAATCTCCTATTATTGGGAAATTCAGAAACTGAGTTCGGTGGAGCATACTTGGAGTACTGTGTGTTCAAGACTGAACGTGCATTTTGCACTCCTAAAAAAGTCTAGAATTTTATTTGTGCTCTTTTGGCTGCTAGCAGTTAGCTTGAGATGAACCAATTTTTTCATTAAACATAAAAGCATGTTTACTGTTTAAAAGTCAACAGTAAGAACAATTGTCTTATTAAAAAAAACAAACACCCAACACATATACAGAAGTAAAGCTGTACTAATAAAGAGCTCTTACATCTGCAACTTCCATTATCCTGATTAACTGTCATTAAGTCCATAACTGAAAAGAACAAGCTGCTACTTTTAAAAAGGCATTATTTCTGCTCTAATAGAAGAGGAGTTATGGGGATTTAGAAACCATGCACACACAAAAATAAGAAACAGGATTTTTAAGAATGCTGTGAATGTATATATATGTGTGTGAAAGAAGGAAAGAAAGAAAGAAAAAGAAAGAAAGAGAGATTGTGGACAAAACCAATAGTCAATTGTTCATAAGTTGCAAGGCTATGCACATTTGCATTTGAATCAATGGACTCAGTGTTGTTTATTACTGAGTATATATACATACAGATTGCAGACAGAGGGGTGCAAAATGCTAATCACCTCATCCCAGAGTACCAATTATGATATAGTTAAAATGTAAAAAAAAAAAATAATACTAAAATCGAAGTTTGAATTTACTGAGAAACCTAAGATGTGATTTATGAAAGAGAAAAAAGGTTGATCAAAGATTGTCTTCTCAGTGCCTTGGGGTTGAACTGAGTTATAGAGTAATTCTAAAGGCCATGGGCTAACACTACTGACCTGTGGCCACACCAATATGCATTGTAGGGATGTACATATCTGTACGAATCCCGTACATATCTGTAAGCATTTGCGCTTATAGTATGGGACAAAAATGGGGTGCATATGGGGATAAAATGGGATGCGTACGAAATGCGTACAGATGTGTATAACACATACTAATGTTGTCAACATTACTATCTTCAGGTTCAAATCCAACATTCAAACAAATAGATTTGAGTGTATTCACTTCAAATCAGATGTTGGTGCATTCGGATTCTAAACATTTGAATCAAATTGAATGTTTGGATATTCAATTTGACTCAAATTTGAATGCAAAACCCCCTCCATTTGTGCATATCCCTATTGCATTGACATCCAAATGGAACATGGAACTAGAGTTACTTCATAGCAGCCTCCGTATACCCTCTTCCATCTGAGTCACTGGTAAAGAACCAGTTGTTTCTGGCACACTCTCTTTACAGATTCAAATCTAATCTGTATTTGGGACACTTTTGTGTTTGTCCCAGGAAGGCAACTATCAGGAATGTGGGGAATCTCAAAAGAAGGCTGATTTTGGCCCATTGATTGGCTTTGCCTCTGACTTGCTGCACTGTTGTCTTGACTCTTGACACAGATCAAGGGTCACTTACATTGTCACAGAGATGTTGCAGGTCACCAGCAAAGAGCAGTTGGTGTGACATATTCTACATCTACACCTTTGCTCACTGTACCTCCTTACTGAGAGGACCAATAATTTTAAATCCTTGATTCACCACTTGGCCAAAAGAGCTGTTTTCATTAAAGGAGTGAGGATTCACTTTCCTGTCCTTCTCTGCCTTCTCAGCCTGTGCATTTGGATCTGGTTTCTGTGCATGCATATTTCATTTTAGCCTGGTAAAGATCTTCCCGGAGAAGACTTCAGTTGGTGAAGTCCCTGCGCTCGTTATTCCTGTTTATCTGATATTTTCTCATTTAATGCTAGGATTCCATATTAGAAATATTTCTAATTTCTCACCACATACTTTCACACACTATCTGTGTCTCCTTAATTTTGAAATTAAACTTTTTTCCTTTTCCTTTTTTCTTTCCTCTTGCCAATCATCATCGGCTATTTTTAACAATTTGCACTGATTATTGTAGTTTCTCTTGGGCTTTAAGCTTTTTTTTTTAAAAAAATGTTTTAATAAATTTATTTTTATTCAATAATCCTTTTGTCCAGAGGTTGTTGTTTTTTTTCTTCCTGCCTGCCTGATATTTTGTGGTCCACTCTGGTTAATTCTTTTTTTAAAAAGCCATTAATCTAAAAGGTCCTGCTTATAAATCTTTGTCTGGAAAGAATTCTTTGCCCTAACCAGTAAATGTCAGTTCACAGATCTTAATATTGCCCTATCCCAGAACACCAGAAACAAATGTAGAAAAGGCCCAAGAGTCAAATTTGACATGACACCATATCTATCTTTATTTCCATCCACAGATTATTTACTCTGAAGTAAACAAAGTGAACAAGGATTCTATAAGTATGGAAGACTGGTCATACACAGCCTAGCTTAGTTAGGGAGGGATAAGGGAGTGCCACTAGTTTGATTTGGCACTAACCCTACCCACATGTACTCTCACACACAGAGACACCACCAATGATACCAGGTAGGGTATCATTGTGCTGTTTTGTTATTGGTATGAATTTGTATGAATAACACCATTCACGGATGAACTGAATAAGGCCTACATTCATTCTATTTATCCATGGATCAGATTGATCCAGCATTCATCAAAGTATCATTTGAAGCTTCAGCCTCCTGTCCCCCCCCCCCAGCCTCCAAATCCCCATGGTTTCCTTCCGCCCCCCCTCCCCCCCCGTGGACTCTCATCCCCCTCTTACCTTTGGTCACACCACCACTGCCACCGCATGCTCTCTTCGTAGGCCAAAGTTGGCCTTCCATTTCTGCACACACAGCTCTCACTTCCGTCATGTAATCCCTGCATGGAGAGCTCCATGCTCAGACCCAGAAGTGCTGTTTTGGTGACCAAAGAGCACCAAAATGGGTCCCGAGATGTCACCGCAGCCTCTGTAAAGGTAAGGAAGTGTGGTAGAGTGGAATGGAATGGAGGTGTGGTTGCATTGTTTGCTGTCATTTTGGCATACGTTGGGTGCCAAAACAGCACTCCTGGGTTTGTGTACGCAGCTGTCCATCCAGGGATCCAGATGGAGAGCTTTGCACACAGAACCTCAAGTGCTATTTCAAGCAGGTTCTGAGTGGTGTGAAGTGGTGGGGGCAGTGGTGGGGGCAGCCAGTGAGGGGGGGGGTTCAGAAAGGGAGGAGTAGGGGGTTCACTTCATTTCTTTCACAAATATACTTGCAAATATTTGTGCGCAAAACCAAAGACCCTCACGTTTGGAGGGAGGATTCGGTTGAAGCTGAATATTCCCACATTAAATCTGCATCAAATCAAATGTGGGAAATGGCTTCATGCACATCCTTAATACCATATAGCTCATGACGTGGAGTATGTTTAATGCCCTGGACTATTTGGTTCAGTGTCCAAGGATCAATACCAGTCTGAGTCCTTGGCCAAGGTGACCATCCCACAGGTACTGTACAGCAACAGGATCTATATCTCCCTACATCTCAGTCAGCCAGCTAGCCATGACCCATAAGTATCTATACCCTTTTCATTTGGTTTGAGGCAACACTATTTGCACACTTACATATCATGTGTGGGAACCAAAGTAGCTTGCTTCAGACTGATGATGAAGCATATTTGTGAACAATTCCTGTGTATTTGGGATGGATGGATGAGTCTCAAGTGTTAATCCTCACTTTGTATTTTCAACTATATCAGTGGGGAAAAAAAACATTCTGCTGAAATTTCCTCTTCTGCACAACTATACGGATTCCTCATAGTAAATCTAGGAAATTAGCCTCTCAAACACATCAGGTTAACTTGCTTTACTTCTAGTCATCAAATGCATCTACCAATCTCCATAAAGTCTCTTTATTCCCTCAGGCTTTTCTCAACAAAGGTTAAATGTAACTCACTATTCATAGTGATACAGAAAATGAAATTTTCAATACACACTGAAACGAAATGACTTCTTTATATAATTATGAGCAATTGAAAAAAGAAAAAAAGGAAGAGAGGTTCTTCTGGTGTTCTTCTGAGCTGCTTATTTGTTATGTATGATTACAGTCTATGCTAAAGCACACTAATTATACTGTCAACAGACCTTGTTGTATAGAAGATACCATGTTGTGTGTATGTGTGTGTGTTTCCATGTGTGTTTCAATTCATCACAAATTAATAATAATAATAATAGTGATCTCGTTTGCTGTGTGTAACTGCTATTTTTACATAACAACAACAAACAACAAACAACAAACAACAACAACAACCCTGATGGGTGTGGCCTTGTCGTGGCGGTGGGGCTTGAGTGCTCCAATGAAGCTGAGAGCTGGGCCGGCGGTAGTGCAAACTACTGGCAGGTTCAACCATGCCGGAGTGGTCGAAGCAGAGAAGCCAGACGAAGTGCACCCAACCCATTTGACACAATGGAGACACAAACAAAAAAGAAGTCTATACTGGCTCGGTCGTCGCCCAGGATAAAAAGGACCACGGCGGTTGCTGAGGGACCTGGGCAATCGTCGACAAATGGGCTACAGGAACAAAATCCACAAACAAGGAAGCGGCAGAAATTCTCAAGGTCAGAGAATCGTGTAGTCATGAAGTGTTACTACAAATCAGAACCTGGAAAATGAGGCTATCAAAAACGGATGCACCAGCTATGGAAACAAGAATACCCAGATTCGAAGATAACAGAACTGTGGCTAGCTGATCAGAGAAGATTCATAAGTGGGACTAAAGTGTTCAGTGAAGCTGAACTCGAAGAAATATGAAAAACTAATGAAACTGAAGCACCACAGCCTATTGTGGCAGCAACAGAAGCTCCAAAAAGACCAGGAGTCACAGATCAACTAGAACCTGATGAAAATCTGGAAATTCTGCAAGAAGAGGAAGAACAGCAGCATGAAGTCATGGATGAAACACCTGGCACATTGTCTCAAAGACAGCAGGAACTGAAGGACAGAATAATGGCTCATACAGCATCAAGTACAGAGCGAAAGCGACTGCCAACCCTAAAAACTATAGGCAGAAAACAACTTGTCCCACTGATGAATGACATCAACTCTGCCCTTGTAACTGTTCAGGTAGCATCGATAGAAGAACTGAACCAGCTTGCTTACAGTACAGCTGTGATAGTAACAGAAGAACTAGGGTTACTGCAGCCAAAACCAACTAGAAAATCAACTGGAAAGCCAAAGTGCAAAGTTCGACTGGAACTGAAAATAAAAAGCCTGAGATCAGATGCCAGCAACCTAAAAAATATGAAGGAGCAGAAACAGAACAATGAGAAGACTAAAGAACATCTGATCAAAAAATACTGGCTGAATACAAGGAAAACTGATGAAGCTTTGGAAATCGTGAAACGACAGATAACAGCTACAGGCAGGAAAATTGAAAGATATGAAGCAAGAATCATCCAGTACAGGGAGAACCAAATGTTCCAGTCTAATCAGAGGCAGTTCTACCAGAGCCTGCATGCGCAAGTAGAGAAGAAAATGGAAAAGCCAGAGAAAGAAGCAACAACCAACTTCTGGAAAGATCTCTGGGAGGCTGAAAAAGAATACAACAAAACTGCTGGGTGGATAAAGGATTTCGAGAAGAAATTCTCCAAGAACAAAATTCAGCAGCTGGAAATAACACCTGAAATGGTCACGAGAAGAGTGAAGAAAGGGATGAACTGGACATCCCCTGGCACTGATCAGTTGCATGGCTTCTGGCTCAAATACCTGACCAGCCTGCATGCAAAAATGGCCAAACTGTTTAATGAAATGCTGCAAACAGGAAACATCAGTGAATGGCTAATAACTGGCAAAACATACTTAATACAGAAAGATGCAGCAAAGGGAGCCACACCAGGAAACTATAGGCTGATAACTTGTCTACCTACTATGCTCAAGCTGATGACAGGCATAATAGCAGACAGGATTCAAGACTACCTCGAAGACAACAACATCATCCCAGTAGAGCAAAAAGGAAACAAACGGAGAAGCAGGGGCACAAAAAACCAGCTACTGTTGACAAAATGATTCTGGAGAACTGCAAAAGCCAGAAAAAAAAACCCTGCATATGACTTGGATCGACTATAAAAAAGCTTTTGATTCGCTGACACATGATTGGATCACAAAGTGCCTGGAAACCATCGGGATCAGTCAGAACATCACCAAATTTATAGAAAGTGCAATGAAACGCTGGAAGACTGAGCTTTTTGTTGGAAATGAAAGCTACGGACTGATCAACATTAAAAGAGGCATCTTCCAGGGGGACTCATTGTCCCCACTGCTTTTCATCATCGCTATGATCCCGCTGTCACTCATCCTACAGAAAACAAACCTGGGCTATCAAACTGCCAGGAATTCACAGAAAATTTCACATCTACTGTACATGGATGACTTGAAGCTTTATGGAAAATCTGAAATCGAGATGCAGTCATTGACCAACACAGTGCAAATATTCAGCAGTGACATCAGTATGGAGTTTGGCCTGGACAAATGTGCCACAGTGGCACTAAAGAAGGGGAAGATTACTGAAAGTGAAGGCATTGAAATGCCAAATGGTCAAGTCATCAGGTCCCACCAGTCAGAAGCCTACAAATACCTGGGCATCCTGCAACTGGATAACATTAAGCATGGCCATGTGTAATCTGTGGTCAGTAAAGAGTACATCCAAAGGACTAGAAAAATCTTGAAAAGTAAACTGAATGGCGGTAACACCATTAAGGCCATAAACACCTGGGCCATACCAGTCATTAGATACACTCCAGGAATTGTGAACTGGACTCAGCAGGAGTTGGACAACTTAGACAGAAAAAACAGAAAGCTGATGACGATCCACCATGCACTACATCCTCGTAGTGATGTCGACAGGCTGTACTTGCCCAGGAAAGCAGGCGGTAGAGGACTTTTGCAAGTGAAGCAAACAGTGGAAGAAGAGAAGCATGCATTAGCAGATTATGTGGCAGAAAGCAAATAATCAGCTTTGATTGAAGTCAATAACCAGAAGCTTCTCAAAGTGCAGCAAACCAAGAACCAGTGCCGGAAAACTGCAATTCAACGCCGAACTGACAGCTGGCGCAATAAAACACTGCATGGACAGTTCTTTGAGAACATCGAAGGCAAAGTGGACACGGAAAAGACCTCGTCTTGGCTTACAAATGGAACACTGAAAAAGGAAACAGAAGGATTGATTCTTGCTGCACAAGAAAAAGCAATAAGAACAAATGCCATCAAAGCCAGAATTGAAAAATCAGGAGAAGATCCAAAGTGCCGACTCTGCAAAGAAGTGGATGAAACAATCGACCATATACTCAGCTGCTGCAAGAAGATCGCACAAACTGATTACAAGTAGAGACACAATGCTGTAGCACAAATGATCCACTGGAACTTGTGCCAAAAATATCATCTGCCAGTGGTAAAGAACTGGTGGGATCACAAGCCAGAAAAAGTTGTTGAAAACGAACAGGCAAAACTACTTTGGGACTTCAGGCTTCAGACTGACCGAAAATTGGAGCATAACACTCCTGATATTACAATTGTTGAGAAAGAGAAGGTGTGGATCATCGACGTTGCTATTCCAGGTGACAGCAGAATTGAGGAGAAACAGCTGGAGAAACTCACCAGATATGAAGATCTGAGAATTGAACTACAGCGACTCTGGCGAAAACCAGTGAAAGTGGTCCCAGTCATCCTCGGCACACTGGGTGCGGTGCCAAAAGATCTCAGCGGGCACCTAAAAACCATTGGCATTGACAAGATATCCATCTGCCAACTACAAACAGCCACTTTACTGGGGTCTGCTCACATAATTCGCCGATACATCACGCAGTCCTAGGTGCTTGGGAAGTGCCCGACTGGTGATATAATACGAAATCCAGCATAGTCATCTCATTTGCTGTTTGTAACTGTTGTTTTACATCCTCATCATCATAATAATAATAATATGGTGGGACCATAAACCAGAAAAAGTGTTCAAAAATGAACAAGCTGAACCACTGTGGGATTTCCGACTTCCAACTGATCGAACACTGGGACATAACACGCCAGACATCACAATCATGGAAAGACAAAGTGTTTATTGTTGACACTGCTATTCCAGGTGACAGCAGGATGGATGAAATACACTTAGAAAAAACTTACCAGATATGAAGACCTGAAAATAGAACTGCAGCGACTTTGGCATAAACCAGCAAAGGTCATCCCAGTGATTCTCAGCACACTGGGGGCAGTGCAGAAAGATCTCAGTGGGCACTTGAAAAGCATTGGCATCAACACAATATCAATCTGCCAGCTACAGAAACCCACTTTGCTAGGATCATTTGCAGATACGTCACTCAGTCCTAGGTGTTTGGGAAAAGCCTGACTAGTGATAACAATTACCAAAATCAGCATAAATATATTGTTTGTTGTGTGTTACTGTTGTTTTATGTTGAATAATAAAAATAAATAGTAGTAGTAGTAGTAATAGTAATACTAATATATAACCACTTTAAAAAATATTTTATCCCATAATGATAATAACAATAATTTTAAAATGATCATTCTTAGTCATGCCAAAATGAATGTTTCCTCTGCTTTTCCCATTGTAGGAAGTATAACAACACTTTGGACTCTTTCCAAATAGTTTTTTTTCCCACCCAGAGGCATTTTGCATGGTCTGTTTCCTGCAAAAGCTTGTGTGTCCTATACTTGCAATGTTTTTAAACTCATTTACAGTACTGATTAGATCTAGGATATGCCAAATGCTTCCATATTACAGTAAATGGTCTGCAGTAGTTATAAGAGGAGTACTCTTAAATTCTCAGTGCTGAACACTCCCCCCCTTGTTCATCACATAATCTTGTGGGGTGGAAATGCTTGCTGCAACATTAGACTTAAAAGAGAGATAGAAGCAGACAGAGCTGGGTGATGTGACCCAGACATGGTAGAATATTGTGTATTGAACTATTAGGTGAATAATAATTCAGTTTTGGTCTCCCTTTGACCAATCCCTTCCATTTTCCCCAGTCAAACAGAGTAACTGGTCATGCAAGAAATTGGGCGCCTCAATTAACTTAGCTTCAGGAATGAGCAACTGATAACAGGATAAAGATATTTTAGCTGAAGGTGACAGGCATATAAAGTGGAAACGATTGGTGATTCTACAGAACAGCATACAGAACTGAGGTTCCTATTACATCTTCTGGTCTGTTATACTGGACAGTGCAGAATTATTCCATGAAGGTATTATGGTAAGAATAGGCTAAGGAAGAGTCATTTAGGAAAAGCAGAAAGTTTTTACATGTGTGTGTATGTGTGATCTTTGAGATTGGGTCCTCCTGGAGATCTGGCTCTTGAAAATGCCTGAAAACCCATTGTGGACACTTTTATCAGGTCCACATGGAATCCAGATTTAAGGGCCTGAAGGACCTATTCAGTCTGGATTTCCCTGCCCTCGTGGGGACAGGGACTTGCAGACAGTGCCTTCAATGGGGTCCAAGTGGGGACAGGGCCTTTCCAATTGGTACCACTCAGGTACCACTCAGGTACCACTCAGGTTCCTAGTGGAGTCTTAGAAGGGTTCTAAGCCCTAGTGGGAAAAGGCCCTTCGTCTCTCCTTTCAGGTAGTTCCATTGAAAAGGATTAGCAAGTCGAAAATATTTTCTTTGATTTCTCAAGTATCCAATGGGTCCTGCAGACTTTGCAATCTCATAGTGAAATGTTTCCACTTTGGGGATCAGTTTTTATAGTCCCAAAGAAGACTTATTAAATCTGAAAATATTTTTCCTGAACCTTCTTTCCTCCTAACTTCCTCTGTTAGACTTCAAAGCGTTGCAAACTGACTTCCCTTTCTCTGGCCAGTGCTATTTCCACAGGCCGCAGGCCGCACAACCAATAGCTCTGTGGGAACCTTACCACTGTGTATTACTGCATGGACAGTAGTGTGAGGACAGTGTGTCAGTAACAAAGCACAATAGTCTGGCTTGTGGCTGCTGTGATAAGAAGAACTAGCCTTGTTGGAGATGGGATGAAAACCCATTTATCTATGTATAATGCCCAGTTTCCAGTAGAATTAAGAGGAAATATAGCCTAGAGAGTTTGACAGTGCTTCAGCCCTTGAATAGAGTCTTTGAGAGGGAAAAACATTTTGTGGTGGCAAAAGAAGAAGAGAGGAATTTGTTTGTTTGTTTTTAGTTCTGTGGTTTGAGGTACTTAGGACTCCATGTGTTGTACAAGTGAAGCCCACAAGAACATTATGTCATACTCATTCAGACAAAGATTATAATCAACTGTCTGGATGTGCTGGCAATCAAAGTGGCTCCTCCTGGCCTTGAATGACTAAGGCTGATTTGTTTTTCAGATGCTAAGCTTCACAAGGAGCTTGTGTTTTCTTTTTGCTCCATAATGAGTCTGCTTCCTTCCCCAAACCTCTAAACTTGGAAAACCTCTTGGTGTGAAAGACACGATCTGCTGCACTTATGTGCCATGGTCTAGGACAGGGAATGCCATCTCATCCTGATCAAACCAAGCAACTAGAGATGTGCACAAATATTTGTAACATTTGAAATTTGGCTGAATTCGGACAAATTTGGTCATTTGAACTCAAATCTGAATGAATGTTTCCAGACATTTGTACAAATAGTTCAGACATTGTTAAACTGGGGAAATGTATCAGATATGTATTTATTTGTATCAAATACGTATCCATTCATATCAGGTATGTAACTATTCTCATCAGATACGTATTCATTCATATTAGACATATATCAAATACATACAAATAGACTCTTATCGAACAGAATTTTACCACATTCGAATGTGATCTATTTGTATGATTTTCAAACATTCAATTCATTTCAAATCGAATGCCAAAAAAAAAAAAAATTGTGCATATACCTACAAGCAACCTTTCCTAAGCTGGAATATTTTGATAGTAGCATGGAACAGGATTGTCATTGTCCATATTTGGATGGGCTTTTCTGCTTCAGTTTTCACATCTGCCTCCATAAAGCCCTCACAGGCAGCAACAAAGCCAGGAACACAAGTACCCAACTTGACAGGTTTTGTGACAAGCCCATTTCTGCAGCATCTCTGAAAAGCACTGCTGAAAAGAGCCCCCTGTAGTATATTGGACCACTGGGCCATGTCAGAGTAAGAAGCAGTACAGAAAGAACCAAAGAGATTGAAAGAGACTCTGGCTGTAGCAGATCTAAACTATGCTGATAGATGCTGAAATATATCACTTTTAATTGGGATGTATAGGAATAAATTCTCCCTATCTCCCTTCTTTGCTTGCTTCCTCCTCTGTTTCTGCCCTATTTTGTCAAGGAGAGCAGTCAACACTTTTGATTTTAGCAACTAATGTGGCAAGAATAAAGGCTGCATCAAGACAGAACCTATAACGTAGAATTACCTCGGAGTTATATTGACATAGCCGCATGTATACATAGCAATCCCAACATAGTCATTATTGGGATGGACATTATTGTTTTAATATTGGTTTCTTTTGATATGCTGGATTTTAGAAGTTGTTACCTACCCTGAGACATTTGGGTATAGGATGGGATAGAAATAAATAAATAAATAAATAAATAAATAAATAAATAAATAAATAAATAACCTCAGGATATAAAGGGGAAATCCTGTGGTATCAACATTCTCAACCTGGGTTTTCCCAGAACAATGATATGGTCTTACCTGTCTAAAGGCTTGCTTCTAGGAGCCACCATTGTTCATCTTGAAAATGGACACTGTGAATGTGAAAATCATGTGCTTCTGGATATTTCATTGTGTGAGCAAATGCCCAGAAAAGTAAGGGCTCACACTTGCCCTGCAATTTTGCCCTGATGTTTGGCAGGAACAGTGAGAGGCAGATTAGCAGTTCTTGGCCCTCTCCCTTAATTCATCATGGAGCAGGTGGTAGTTGTTGAGTCCCCAGTGAATAGAGCCTGCAGAACCCCAGTTACTGACTCCTAAATTTAATTTGAGGGCCTCTTTTAACATTCCTTAGTTATCTTCCTATCATCTCTTTATTCTTTTTCTCCTTAAAAAAAACTGCTTTAAATATTTGCACAAAAGTCACACTTATACTCCAGTGAAGAATCCAACACATCAACTTTGAACACCCAATGACCCTTTCAATGTCCTTCCTGGTAAATATTTCCTTATCATCAATAGTCCTTCCTTTATCAATGGTGGAAGAAAGTCCAGTGAATGTTGTATATAGTTTTCTCCAAGCATCCTGTTTTCACCGTTGTAGATGTTCTCCCAAATAAAAGAACCATACCGTTTCTGTATTGCCCACTTTGTTTTATCTGTCCAGCCTTCAGCTATAACAAGGAAATGGAAGTGGGAAAGGATATTGTATTGAATGAAAGGGAAAAAGAGACCTATTGGCATCCTGGATTAACACTGCATGTGAGGAAACTAGTAATTTGACTCACAATGCTGTAACTCTATGCAGACTTAGAACTTGTGGAGACACAATCATGAAAAAAAATATCACCATCACCACCACCACCACCACCATTATTATTATATACAGAAACAAAACAATATATCACAACACTAAACATGTCAGCTTCAATATTTCATAACGCATCGGGATCTTGCCCAGATCCTAAGATGACGTTATGTACCGGCAGATAATGTGAGCAGAACCCACCAGGGTGGCCTTCTGCAATTGACATATGGTAACCTTGTCAATATTAAGCTGTTATAAGTGCCATCCAAGATCTTCTGGAATGGCACACAGTGTGCCGATCACCACTGGGACCACCACTGCTGGCTTGTGCCAGAGTTTCTGAACTTTGATCTTTAAGGCCTTGTATTTCGTAATTTTCTCTGTTTGTTTCATGTCAATTCTGCTGTCTCCTGGAATAGTGTATATATAAACTTTATTTGATTAGTCATGAGACCATTTCAAAGTGCATATACAAACATGTAAGACAAAACAAAAGCAGTGAGCAGGCATCCTTCTGCATAGTGAATAGTGACATCAGTGAACCACACTTTCAATAATGGTAATGTCAGGGGTGTTGTATTCTGAACTAGTCCCATAATATTTTGACCACTCTTTGAGGTTTATGATCCCACCACCAGTTCTGTGCTGCTGGCAGATGGTAATTGTGACATAGATTCCAATAAATCATTTTGGCAATGGTTCTGTGTTACTTTTTATAATCAGTCTGTGCAATATTTTGTTGTTGTTGTTGTTGTTGTCCAGGCAGGGCCGGTAGCAGCACTCTAACCATGAGTGCTTTCACACAGCACAAGAAGAGCATTGAAATCATGACACTCTTCTGAAAGCAGTGGTCTGATAATCACATACCTGCCACAATCTGTGGCCGCACAAACGCCACAGCTGTAGAATTCTCCTCATGTGAACTTCCTGGCTTCTGGTGGTTATTCAAGTATTTGGAAGCACTCAAAAAACCAAGGACACCGGACAGGTTCTCAAGGGCAGTGACATTGCTACTAGTGTGACAGAAGAAAGGCAGAGCATTTACTTTCACTCTGCTATTACATCTCTCTAATGAATACTTATGGTACAGTGGTGGATGGTGAAATGCAACTCCATGTGTATTATGCACTTGACCCGCAAACCTAATGTGCCATGAGGGAACAGTTATGTGGACCCTGCCTCATGGGTACTGTGCAAATGCAGCATTTGTCTGAGAGCAACTCATTTAATTACATTCCTAATAGAAGATAAGGAATAGCAGTCTTATTCCTTTGATCTTTGCGTGAAAGAAAGCCCTTGATAAATCATATTTGCAGTTTCTCTACCTTGTTTTTGGATTATTTACAAAAAAAAAATTAGAGTCATTATAAATATTTGATTATATGAAATAAAATGTTTGCTGTGTTTATTGATCTGACTAAATAAGTTCCAGGAATGTTTTACTGTTTGACTAATATACACAATATTACAAAAACAACAGGAACCACCCTGATGCTTTTAGTTTGGTTAATAAATCTTTATTAATGAAAAATCATGGTCAGCATATTTGTATGGCTTAACACTGTCAGTTTAAAAACCTGTATATCTGTATGTGACACGCCTGAGCAGAAGCGGAGGGCTAAGAGGTCCTGTTAGGGAGATGGGGATGTTTCCTGATTACTATCAAATGAAGAAGAGTTGGCTCTTATATCCCACTTTTCTCACCCATTTAAGGGGATTTAAAGTGTCTGACAAAGTTTTCTATTCTTCTCCCCACCACAGACACCCTGTGAGGTAGGTGCGGCTGTGAGAGCTCAGAAGAGAGCAGACTAGCCCAAGGTCACCTAGCTGGCTTCATGGAAAAGGATGGAATGAAACCCGGTATTCCCAGATAAGAGTCCGGCTCCTTAACCACTAGACCAAACTGGCTCACTAAAAGTCTGTTATCGGACCTTAGAATTCTTAGACTGTGATTATACACTGCAAAGGGATGGATGGATGGATGGATGGATGGATGGATGGATGGATGGATGGATGGATGGATGGATGGATGGATGGATGGATGGATGGATGGATGGATGACATCTATGAGGTGGCTTACAGGAGACTCTGAGGTGGGACTGTTTACACACCAGTATGTCCCTTCTGCCTCCTATGAACATTCTAGGATAGAAAATGTGACAGTGCTTCTGAGCTACTGCTTTTGATATTTCTGATCACAGTTTATCAGTGAAATAATCTCACATTTTGCCACATTATTTTCTTAGGGATACAATACATGAATCTTTCCATAGTAAAGTTCTCCAGACATTACAGCAGTAGATAAACAAATGAATTTACCACATATTTCCAGTCTAGCAACTGTAACATATTGTGCTATTCTCAGACTTATGACTGAAGAGAACTGATGTTTTTATAATATGGTGGCAATTTAGTAGTGCTACCAGTAATGACTTGTAGTTGAGACAGCATGAAGATTTTTCCCCTATCAAGCAGTTTCCAGAGCTTAAATTCTACTTAAATGAAAACTATAGCAAACTTTCCTAGTTAATGAGATTCCATGTTAATCCCCCATGCTGGAAATCAAATATTTAAAGCCTTTCACAGCTAATGGATCATATTGTGCTTTCTGATTAACACCAACAAGCCAGTTTTAATACAGTGGGACAATCAGCAGTCTTAAGCATTCTGGTTTTTAAATTCCTTTTCCAGTTTTACCGATGGAGGGGGAAACGATCTAAATAATAAATGCTTTATTTTTATGCAAACAAATTAATCTCAAATGATAAAGGAACATTTCCAGTTTCGTAGTTAGGTAGCAAGCATTTTGAGATTAAATGTTGATTACTCTTTTTTGCTTATAAATCTCTGGACTAGTTAAATGGTAGGAAAAATATTGAAAGTTCTATTATTTGTACATTATTAGAGTTCTGGTATTTGAGTATTCTGTTTATTAATGGTCATTACAGTGTAATTAGTTTTAAGACAAGTTATTGTACTATACGTATAACAGTGCATCTTTGAGTATTCTGTTTAAACAATCACAAATAATGTCTTTTTTCCACATGTGACCTGCAAAAAAAGCACCATTTCTGCATAGTGCATATTGTATGGTCATGGCCTCAGCATCCTGCCTCAGGAGGGTGGCTAGCCAATGAGAAGCCGTGCTACACAGCACGCTGGGCCTCCTGCAGCCAGAATCGGCCCAGCAGCGAACAGGTAAGCTGTGATCACGTGCATGTGACCCGGGGTGGGTACTGGGTAGTGGGGTATGGGTCCCCCTCACCTGAGAAATAGCAATCATGGCTTCTAGGGTGAGGGGGAGCCCAGGGAAAGGAGGCCCCTGGGCTGCCGATCCCTGGCTCCAGAGGAGCCAATCGGGGAGGCCAGGGGGGAGCGGTCTTGGGAGGACGGATTGAAATGGGAGCTGGTGCATCCGCACAGCACCTGCTCCAATCCATTTCCCCAATCTGGCCTTGCCACCACCGTCCCACGCATGTGCGGACACGAGGAGCTTCCAAGCACCTCTCCGTATTTGGGAAAGATCCTCAGAAAGAACGGTGCAGAAAGGCCTTAATTTTTGCCTTTCAGAACAGCTGTCTCTGCTTATAATCATTTCCATACTCACCAGTGATCTGGATTAAGGAGCTTCTTAATCCAAATTTGTTGTAGACTCGTCTACTTGAGTTTACCATTGGACCAAGGGCTTGGTGTTGTGAAACTACCAGGGGGTAAGGATGTGAAAGGATTTTTTTCCGCATTTGATTAAAAAATCCATATTTGTATGAATAGAATGCATTTGAATGTGTTAAATTTGATACAAATCTATTCTTAATTATTCATATGAACATTTGATACGTATTTGCTACAGAAAAATGATAGTCTTTTACCATGCCCATTTTTTGCATGAACTGTTCCCTTGATAACTCCAGTTTTCTTGGAGAGATCCATTTCTGTTGTTCTCTGCTGCTGCTCTTCTCTTCTTCTCTGCATTGCTAATTTAAGAAGATCTTCTCATTTCTCCTTGCTACCTTCTGGAAATCTGCATTTAGTTGGGAATATTGCTTTTCCCTTGGAGCTTAATAATAATAATAATATAAAGGGCACTTGCTATCTTCTTCCCTTCAACCCATCTGCCCCCCATTTCCTTCTCAGGGTGGCCATTTCCTATCTGACATGTGAGAATAGTAACACAGTCTCTTAAATTTCTGTCCAGTCTCAAAGCCTGAGAGGCCTGTAGGCACCAGATGTGTATGCAACATACCTTCTAGCCTACAGTTGAAACTGTGGATACTACAATAGTCGCAACCTTTTCGGTGACTGTAGCAGTGCAGCCTATATTGTATGTGCTTGAAGTAAGATACAGTCAACTGTTCTAAATGGCACTAAAGACCTATTTAAAAGCAGGGAGAGGCTTTGGGGCTCAGTAAGCTGCGATCAGATATAGAAAAAATATCAGAAGTAGCTTGGAGAAAGCTTCAATGTGGGATTGTGAACACAATAATTTGCCCTCTTTCCTCCCCTGACTATTCTGTGCTGAAAAAGATGGAGAAGGCTTGGGAGCACAAGGGTCACACATGGTCTTTCTGAGGTGTCTCTTTTGTTATGGCAGAATATAGCTTCTTCTTCCTGGAAAATACCAAGCACTAGGGATATGCACAAATGGTTTTATGGGCATTTGATTCATAACAAATTGAATGTTAGAAAATTCATATTCTTTTTAATAGATCCCCTTCAAATGTGGTAGAATTCTATTCAATACAAAGGTTCTATATCAGTGATGGCCAACCTATGACACGCGTGTCACAGGTGACACGCCAAGCCCTTTTGGGTGACACACTTGGTCACCCTGGCACCTGGGCGTGTAGTGCTTGCTTGTTCTTGAAGTGTATGCAATACCAATTTTCAATTGAAGATTTGGCAAATGTAAAGAATTATTTGTTTTTGCTTTTAATAAAATACATGTATCAAAAATATAACTTTTTTGCTAGAGCTACAAATATCACAAAATTATGGATATTTCTAGATGTGACACAGCACCCGAGTTAAGCTAGGTTTTCTTGCGAATTTTGACACACTGAGCTCAGAAGGTTCACCATCACTGTTCTATATGAATGCATACATATCCTGGATACGTTTATTACACAAACACGCACATATCGGATATGTATCCTATATCAATGCATACGTATCCGATGTATATCCGATACGTATCCCCAGTTTAATGACTGCCCAAACGATTCGCATGAATGTTCTGAAACATTTGCATTTGTACGCATGTTAATGTAAAATGTTGTAACATTTGATTCATATATAAATGTCCAAATTCGTATAAATGATGTTACGAATATTTGTGCACATCCCTACCTAGCATCACTTTGCAGACTTTGAAATGTATTTTGCACATAAGCTGTATGAGTCCCAATTCTCCACGAAAGACAATTATAAATATGAAAATGTTGCATGAGGAAAGGCATTTACTACCAGCACTAGAAGACTTAATGAACAATATGATGGCCAGTATGTGTGTGAGAGCGAGCGAGCAAGAAAGGAAGGTTATTCAGTTCAAGTTTCTTATTATAAATAGAGACAGTTTGGGTTCCCAAAAGTATTGGGGGGGGGGAGGAGTTCAAAGAAGTCTACACTGTAGTTAACGTATTGCAACACTTAAGCTTCATTTGCCTCACAAAACTTTCATTCCTACTTTTTAAACTGAGTGATGATGAGGTAACACTGAATAGAGGTGTGAGAAGGACAGTCACATTTGCTACATTTCTGGACACGCTGTGAATCTCTTGTTTATTTCAATTGCAGGAATAACCATCATTTCTTGAAGTAGGTTATGCATTTCTGCATCTGTTTCATTAAGGTTGATGGTTCTCTCTGATAGAGGCCCACAAGAAAGTACTTGTGTACAAATTAGACTAGGCAAGCTGCAACTTGAGATACTGCCCACCTTTCATAGAGTGAAAGGCAAGTCAAGCAACATAAGTTCACACACTCCTTGTCCCTCAGGGCTTACAAACTTTGCTTGGCATAATGAGTCCACTGTCAGAGCAGTAGTAAATAATATTTTGTGGGGAATATTGAGAATGTCAATGCAGATATGCTTGATTTGAATACAGAGAGTATGAAAGTGGGAACTATTAGCTTGGTTTTGTTCCATCCCTGAACTTGGAAGCTAACTTTAGATATAATTTTGATGTAAGCTGGGGATGCTAAAGCTATTCCCTCACAATAATTTGAAAACACACATACAAAAAAACCTGTTATAGCACAATAACTAGGAAACTGAAGATGAACTTTTGTCCATTTATTTTCTCATTACTTTTTTTTAATACAGCCTAACATTTAAGGTAAAAACAAATAATAGCAAAATGCATTAATAAAACTACTATCACAACTTTTGCTGGAAAATGGCCTCATGAGAAGATACCTTTGGAACATGAGGATATGTACTGCATATACACAAGGAGGAGCCATCATCGTGCCTTGGAGATTGTCTTCTTAAGTAGTAGGGGACTAAGGGTGTTTTTCCACTGTCAGAAAGTACCCATTTTTGCACCCATTAAGGACCCATTTGGGTGTGAGCCGGATGATCCCATTTCCACCACGGCACCCATTTGGGACCCGATTGTTTTGACTGCCACTGGGGAAATCTGGATCAAATGGGTACTTTCCGGATTAAAGGGAGCCTGTTTCCATGCTCGGGTGGCAATGGGGTCTAGAGGAGGCTAGGGA
This sequence comes from Aspidoscelis tigris stejnegeri, assembly GCA_023333525.1. Taxonomy (NCBI): domain Eukaryota; kingdom Metazoa; phylum Chordata; class Lepidosauria; order Squamata; family Teiidae; genus Aspidoscelis; species Aspidoscelis tigris. Next base: position 11,145,603 of record JALMGA010000006.1, on the reverse strand, counting down.
GAGGGGGCACCCATGGGGGGGAGCCCCAAAACCTAAGGTTTGAAGTCATTTTGAAGTCACTTTGAAGTCTGTGCAAAATAGCTCCAGAGCGTCTTTGAAGTCTGTGCTGATCTTCAGAGTGAACTTCGAAGTGACTCCAAAGTCACTTCGAAGTTCACTCCTAAGATCAGCACAGACTTCAATGGAGCTGTTTTGCACAGTCTTTGAAGTGACTTCAAAATGACTTTGAAGCCACTTCGGAGATTGCACCCCCTGCCACCCCAAACACCTATTGGGTGTTAGACCACCCATGGAAACACATTGGGTACTTCCCTTAATCCAGGATGGAGCCATTAATTGCTACACCACATACTGACGCCATATTGAAACGTTAGGGATGTGCATGAATGTTTTTTAGCATTCAATTCAAAATGAATCAAATGTTCAAAAATCTGTATTCGTAAAAATAGATCTCATTCAAATGTGGTAAAATTCTATTCAATACAAATCTATTCATACGTATTTCTACGAACATTTGATATAAATATCTGATATGAACAGATATGTATCTGATACAAATAGATATGTATCTGATATGAACAGATACGTATCTGATAAGAATATACGTCTATATGAACAGATACATATCTGATACGAACAGATACATATCTGATATGAATAGATATGTATCTGATATGACCAGATACGTATCTGATACAAATAGATACGTATCTATATGAACATATCTATATGTATCTGATATGAACAGATACATCTATGATACAAACAGATACATATCTGATATGAACATATGCATATCTGATACAAATAGATACGTATCTGATACATTTCCCCAGTTTAACAAATGTCCGAACTATTCATACAAATGTCCAGAAACATTCATATTCATTTGAATGTTAGCATACGAATATCGTAACATTTGATTCAAGTTTGAATGTCCGAATTTGGTTGAATTCACCCAAATTTTGAATGTTATGAATATTCATGCAGATTCCTATGAGACAACATATTTAGGTATGTGCAAGAGCTTCCCCATTCCATGCCAGTGGAAGAATCCAAGATCAGGAAGTACCTTTAGAGTGTTCTTCTGGGTTTACCCGCAGAGTGCCTTCAAATGTAGATTTCACATTTCCCGTCTTCAAAAAACCTGATGTTTTCGTGTCATGTGTAAGAAAGCCAACTTTGAAACTGAGATATTCAAGAAACAATTTTGCTCCATAAAAGCAAGATGCATTCTATCTGGCAGGAAGATCACAGATATCTATTTCCAGATATCCAGGCTCCAGTTATATTATTGACTTAAATCAAGGACCTGTCAACTTATAAGACTTGATTGCTTGATACTTTAAGAATAGCCTGGTAATGCATTTTTCCCAATTGACTGCATATATATTCTGCTTTTTTTCTCCCCATAGAGTAGTGAGTCTTAAGAACTATAGAGAAATAAATGGAACAGAATTCTCCAGGGCATATACAAGAATGTCTCAGATGAAAGGATTTTGAATATCCAAAGCCAATAGACTTAGTAGTTTTAATATTCTTTGTTTTTTTTTTCATTTCACCATTAATATACTGCTCAAAACTATTATTAATAAATAGTTATGATATGTAATAAACATATTTACATCTTTGGGATTAAATTTTTATTATTATTGCTGCTTCTGTTGCTCTTCTTTCTCTTCTTACTACTATTATTTATACTAAGGTTGTGTTCCCATTCAAGATTTAAAGAGTTTTGAAATTGTTTTGAAAGCTCACTATTCCCAAAGGTTCAAAGGAATCTGTAGTTTCTGAGGAGTAAAGGTCTCCAAGCATGGATTATCTATATTTGAACCAAAAGAAGCCATTACTATTTATCAATGGGAATGCAAGTGGTGTGTTTTGGGAGGAAACCATGCTTTAGGGGTATTTTCTTCTGTTTCTTCTGATCCAATTATAAGATGCCTAAAAGGGAGGGGAGACAGTCCCTATTGTAACATTTGTAACAAGAGATCAAAGTTTGTAACAATGGGATCAAAGTTGTGAAAGTGTGTTGGCTCTTGTTACTTTCTCCCTTCTATTCACATCTTTTGCCTGGATCCCTGCTATTCCCTCCCTCCCTCCCCCTTGCTACAAACAAAGCCTGCAGTCACTGTGCTTTGTTTTGAACCTACAGCCTTTTACAGAGATCACTGATCAAGGAGCCTTGCAGAACTGCTGCCAAAGGACTCCATCATCTGAATCAGGGACAGACTTATATAGCGGATGGGTTTTCAATTACCCACCCCAAAGTCAGAGTATGAAGGAGGAAAGAGCGGAGGGGGGGGGGTTCTGCATTATAAGCTAGGATTGGGTATACAAAAAAACTAGATCTTGCTGCTGATTAAAAAAAAAACAAACACCTGGTTTAAATGCAGATTTAATTGCCCAGTGGGATCCTGGCCACAGATGTTTAGAACTGGCCTGGTGCTGTAAGAAAGTCCTAAACAAGGAACCATGACAAACAGAAGTATCAGTGCAGAATGCATGCTGTTCTCAAGAGTGCAGCCTTTTGTAGCTGATGGATAGTGTGCCTATCAATGCCAGGACACTAAGATGTCATTGCAGCTCTTTTGGACCTGCACAAAGGGCACCAATAACTATTAACACAGTTGTCACTTCTTTGCCATACGTGCTTGGATGAAGCTTGCAAATCTTTGTATGTGGTGACTTCTTTTAGCCTCTTGTATCATCAGGTCCTGCCACATTGATAATCTATATATAACTTCTTTTTCTTCATTCACAGGTATGCAAGATGATTATCCATTTGTAGTCAGAGAAATCCTACAATACTTTGGCTTATTGGGCCCTTTGTCGTAGGGCAGAATATAGGTGTAAAGAATAATTGTTTTCTATTAAATTTTGGAACTTGTGATACCAATAATTTTTACTTGCTGCTAAATTATACCTCTTATTGATGTTCTAATAATCCATAGTTTGTACTGTTTCCTCAGCCTCTTTGCATAAGTGGCATTTTCTGCTCTTATAGGAAACTACTGCACTTACATTAATTCTGTACTGTCCTCTTTGGGTCTTCTTTTGCAAACTGGTGTGGACTAGAGAGCCCCTGCTCGCCCCCCCCCCCCCCGCTAGTATGCTTTGCCTGCACTAGACAGAGGGTAACCTGGATGAGGAGATTCCTGATTAGAATCAGTGGTAATCCTTGACATTGAAAACTCCTGGTATGCTAGCGTAGGTTTGTCTGGATCACAGAAGCATACAGAAGGAACACATAGTCATTTTCTGGACTACCAAGGGAAGCCAATGTGTACCATTAAAGTCTGGCTTAAAAGCTCATGCAACAGCACTGTCCATCCATGTATTGTCATGATCTAAACATTAGAGCATAAGAACATAAGATGAGTCCTGCTGGATCAGGCCACAGGCCACCTAGTCCGACGTCTTGTCAAACACAGTGGCCCACCAATTACTTATGAACCTTCTTAAGCAAAAGAAAAAGGCAAAAAATTCACTTTCTCTCAACTTTCTGCAAATAGCCTTTAGGGGCATCCAAATGAAGTTGCTAATTATGGGCTTGCCAATCCATAGCATGGCAATGCAGGAGCAGAAAGGAACTTACCCTTCATGACATTTATGTGAAGTGCTTGCTCCTAGGCTGCAAATATAAGACTTCCGTCTCTTTCTTTAGTGTCTCCATTTTAATCAAAGCCACAAGTGTGTGCTATCAGCTTTCAGATGGGCAGTGTTGATTGCCAGTTATTTGTAAGGTCAGTTCCTCTTGTCTTTCTCCTTTAATCCTCTTCCGATGAAAGTCTATTATTACTCAGTCTCAAACCCAACACTCACCTCATTCTTTTCTGTGTATTGTAGAAAGTCCATAAAGGGCCACCAGTACTTTTTAAAAGTTGCAACCATATTACCCCTAAACAAGTGTACCAATTTGTTGACCTTCACCAATTCTACCATCTTTATAGCCCAGTCTCCAACAGTTGGTATCTTTTCTGCTTTGCATACTTAAGCCTATAAAGTTCTTGCTGCATTATTAGGATAGTACATTTATAGATTTTTTTTTATCAACCAGACCTAAAAGAAATAATTCTGGATCAATTGTAGATAAATTTTCTGAATCTTCTGAATTATCAGATACATTTCACACCCTTTTACATTTTGATAAAACAACTTTAAGTTAAAATCAGCCAAGTGTTTTCTCCATCCCTTGGGATCAGTTTCAATTCATCATCAGTTTAACCAAACCAATAGTTGTTAAAAACAATCCATGTATTTAAGAATGTTGCAGTGAACGCTTGTTAATATGGATGTGCAAGAATAATCGTAGGCATTCAAAATCCAAAAGAATGTGCTGAATTTCGACCTTCAAACTCAAATAGAATGTCCCAAAATTTGAATGTAAACATTTGAATCAAATTTCAAACTTTGGATCTATTTGTTCAAGTTATCCAGACATTCGTATGTGTACAGATGTGGGGAAGAGGCATACCTGCACATATGAATCTTGTCAACATTCGTAAATGCAGATTCGAATCAAAAATACAAACGTATAGATTCAAATTTGGTAAACGCAAATTGAATCTTGTTAAATTTGAATTTAAAACATTCAAATTGAATTGAATTTTCAGGTATTCAATTTGATCTGAATAGAATGTCAAAAAAAATGTGAATATGTACTCATTAAGAGCAATTCCTGCAATAAGACATGCAGCTGGGAATTACATGCACTATTCCTGGCATCTCTAGATAGGGCTCAGATGGTGGATGAGAGCATACCTGAAAATACCCAGGGCTACCACATGGTTCTGGGCATTTTCATAGAATCATAGAATCATAGAATCATAGAATGGTAGAGTTGGAGGGGACCTCCTGGGTCATTGAGTCCAACCCCCTGCTCAAGGCAGGATCTCCTAAACCATCTCAGACAGATGGCCGTCCAGTCTCTGCTTGAAGACCTCCAACGAAGGGGAACCAACCACCTCCCGTGGCAGCCTGTTCCACTGGTTGATCACTCTTACTGTTAGAAATTTTTTCCTAACATCTAAACTAAATCTTTTCCCCTGCAGTTTCACCCCATTGTTTCTAGTCCTTCCTTGTTTTTGGAGGGGGTTCATATAGTACTTCTGTGGGTGTAACAGTGTTTTAGATACCTTTGCATGGTAGATAGGAATGTGCTCAAATGTTCTAAACCAGTGAATCCCAAAGTGGTCCAGGTGGACCTCCCAGGGGTCCATGGGAGACTCGATGGGGGTCTACGTTGGTGTGAAAAAAATGGGGTTTCTAAGTTGTAAGTGGGGGTCAACAAAAATTTATCTGGTTTTGATAGTAAAGAACAAAAATGTTTGCTTGGCTTTACTGATCAATGCATCCCTCCCGTTAAAATTATGGCTACTTATTTTAATTGTTGATTTGAATTGTTGAAGTTACGTTATGTTATTAATGTTTAATTTTAATTCTATTAAGTTTGCAGTCATATTATTTTAATAAATAGAACACAAGAAAATATACTATTTTTCTTTTTTCTTTTTACCACTCTGAATTTAGGGTTGGAACTCAGCTGCGACACAAATTTTCATCGTTCGATCTAATCTTCACATTTTTTGACAAGTTTTGGGAATATGGTAGAAATGTAGCAACAAGGGGTCCACCGAAATCAGTAAAATTTTGAAAATGGTCTATGAGGGGAAAATGTTTGGGAACCTCTTTCTAAACATTCAAAATTTGATCAAATTCGATCAAATGTGGACATTCGAATTCAAATAGAATGTCTACACATTCAAATTTAAACATTCAAATGAATTTCAAATGAATTCAAATGAAATTCAAATGAATTTTTAATGTTTCAAAATATTCATTCGAATGATTTGAAGCATTTGAAAGTAAAGATATGTATGTATTCCATGCGTATCTGTACGAATCTCATCTGTATCTGTACGCATTTGCGCTTATAATACGGGACAAAACCGGGATGCATATGGGATAAAACCGGATGAATACAAAATGTGTACAGATGCATATAACACATACAAATGTTGTCGACATTTGTATCTTCAAATTCAAATTTGTATCTTCAGATTTGAATCTAACATTCAAACAAATAGATTCAAGTGTACTGGATTCGAATTGGATTTTGTTGCATTCAGATTCTAAACATTCAAATTGAATAGAATGTTTTGATATTCAATTTGATTTGAATTTGAATGCAAAAAAAAAATAATTGTGCACTTCCCTAATAGTAGACGCTATTGTATACTAGTCACTGTATAGTAGAGCATACTGAGTTGGATAGATTAGTGATCTGGCATGGTATGGAATCATCCCTTATACTTATCCCTCTCCTAATTTCTCATCAACATTGCGCTTAGACTGGGTGGATTAGTGCTCAGCTCATCAAAGTGGACCATGATTTGTTGGGAAACTGAGCAAGTTACCAGAAGGGAGAATAACTTTTTTACACTTCATTAAACTTCACAACAAAATACCTTGTCTCATTGTTGAGCAGCATTTTGGTTTCATCTCCAATGTCCTGAAAGAATAAAAATGGTTTAATTTGCAAGCAATTGATTTATGGCATCACTACAAGGCAACACCGCTACTTTATCACTACATTTGCTAGAAATGTGGCAGAATGTTGTGTATTTTATGACTTAAGAATAGTTGATCAGATTGTTGTGTGCCGTACTGACATTTGAAAATTTTTCATTAGTCCCAGCAGGAGATTCAAAGTTTTACATTTCTTGTCTTCTAAGCAATATTATAGAAGCAAAAATTAGCATGTGTATTATTATTTTATTTTTGTAGCCAACTTTTTTAAATGATGATAATCGTGATAATAATTGTGTGGTTGGTTCAGACTTGATTAAATAAAACCTCAGTAAGAAGTTTTTCCCTATAGCAGAATAAGAGTGGCTGCTTGAGAATGCATTTACTTTTAGAAGATGTTCACTGACAGGGTAAATGCAACATTTCTCTCCCTTCTTGAAATACTCCAAGATAGTTTATTTCCAATATTAGTTACAAAGTGACAGAAGTTATCAGAGTACTGGGAGCTAACAGTTTCAGAGCTGTTTTATTTATTTATTTATTTATTACACCAGAGAGGAAACTAGCATTTTTTTTTGAATTTAATTTTACCTTAATTTCCTTTTTTCTGGTATCAATGTTTCTTCTTCTATAGCTTCTGATTCTTTTTTTAATTTTTTTTAATATATAACAACAAACATCAAAAACCCATAACATAAACCAAATATACACTTCTGAGGATCGCATAGTCCACACAGTTCAAGCAAGATTTATCCAGTACAGTCTAGAATGGAAAATCTGGAAAGAGAATCAATATTTTTTGCATGATTTTGAACATACACTACCTCTTTCTGGACAATCTACTATGTTTCATAATCACAAAACATCCATACTAGCATTAATCCAGATGAACAGAAAATGCTCTTATACAACATATTGGCTTAGTAGTTGTATTTTCTAACTACGACTTTATTTTTTTTAAAAATATCAAACTAGAACATTTGTTATCATCATCATCATTGAGATAACTTACCAGTTATTGGAATAAGCCAAGAATTTACAAGATATGAAGACTTGAAAATAGAGCTATAGGGACTCTGGCATAAACCAGCAAAGGTGGTCCCAGTGGATCTCAGCACACTGGGGGCAGTGCTGAAAGATCTTAGTGGACACTTAAAAAGCACTGGCAAAATAATATAAACAAAATATCCATCAGCCAGCTACAGACAGCTGCTTTGCTGGGATCTGCTCATATCATTCGCCGATACATCACTCAGTACTAGGCACTTGGGAAGGGCCCGACTAGTGATAACAATTACCAAAACTGGCATAAATATCTTGTTTGCTGTGTGTTACTGCTGTGTTATGTCAATAATAATAATGGTGGTGGTGGTGGTGGTGATGATGTAATTTACAGGTACTGATACCAAAACTGTAATTGTGATTGCTAATTTAAGTGAATTCTTAAAAAGATAAGGTGTCTTCAAATTATGTTAGTTTCAAAGAGCTACCCACCTCTGACAGCAAGTTAATAGTAATGATATCACTTCCGTCCCACAAGATAAAGACAGAAACATTCATGGGATAGGCCATTTCCACCTGTTGTTATGATAGCTAAATTATGGTATAACCTCAATAATTCATGCTATAGTTATCCAACAAACAGAGATTGATTTCAACTGCAAAATGGAAAAATGTAGGAAGGAAGGAAGGAAGGAAGGAAGGAAGGAAGGAAGGAGGCAGGCAGGCAGGCAAGCAGGCAGGCAGGCCTATAGAAGGGACTGGTCATAGATTGTCTTCTTGTTTTCCAATTTTTAAATGTGTTAATCAATTATTAGCTTAGTGAACAAACTCAGAAAGTACAATTAAGCTGAACTTTCTCCTTTTCCGTTATGAGTAATTGATCTCCAGCTTTGTTCCTCATAGTGCACATAACAGCTCATTTATGGCAAGCCATCATTGGCATAATACGTTTTTAATCTTTATTTTATGTGATCAATACTTTTCTGGCATCTTTTTGCCAATATGATACACACATGAAAAATACAGGAAGTGAAGCAGCTACCAGGAAATATTTTTAAATTGCACACTACCTTTAATGCATATTTAAATATAAGGAATTTTCACTTGCATCAGCTTCTTTATATCCAGAATAGGACTATGCATTAAAGAATACAATATTAAACAGCATCTGCCCCCTAATATTACATACAGGCAGGTGTGCAGACATGTGTATAACTTAACAGGATTAGTTTTTGGGTTGGTTTTGTTTGTTTTTTTGTTCCTCCTCCTCCTCATCATCAAATGTTTTGCACATAGACACAATTATAAAATGTAATATATTATCTGGGTAGAGTGTACAAATATAAAATAACAAGTAAAATCAATTCTGACATCATCTGCATGTTCAGGATTGCAAAAGGCTTTATCTGAAATGTTCATCAATTAAATATACGGAGTTTAAAGCATCTTTCTAAGAGTCTATCAATCCAGATTTCCCCCCCTCTTTAAACCCATTCTTTCTTTCAGCACTTACTGCAAAATGCCCCTTGAGGAACATTAGATGTTCCACAAGAATATTAGCTGACAACCAGCCTGAAAAGTGGAGGACATGATTCCTGATCAGCAAAAAAGACCAATGATTTATTTCTTTTGATTAGACTGAAATCCCCATTTATCTTCAAGGACAAGGAAAATGAATCTGAGGCTTCTGGGAAATGGCGGACTTAAAATCTCCAATACTTGCAAATCAGGATTCTCATCAATTGATCACTGTGCAAGACTGGTAGACGGATCTGTGTTAACTATTTCCCTGCCAGTATCCCTTGGAAAATTATTATTTAATAATAAAACTATGTCCCAAATTAAGGAACATTTAAACGGCTTATGACTTACAGGTGCCTATTAAAGACATCTTTTTCCCTTCAATCATTTCCTCTGTTCCTACCCTACCCTTGGTCCATCAAGTTTTTAATGTATTTTAACTGCTGTTTTTACTTTGTTTTTATCCTTGTTTTTATTTATTTTTTTGTAAACTGCTTTGACATCTTAAAAAATGGAATGTGGAATAACAATGCCTTATGCAAACTAGCAAACATTCTGGGTTGTTGTTGTTTGTTGTTGTTTTGCATTTAAGGAAGAATGACAGTGGACAAGTGGTCATGTAGAGACAAATGACCACTAGAAGAACAGGAATAAACACACAGGGAACACCCTGTCCTCTCAATAATACTTATATGGGAATGACAACAGACTGTGGGGGAGTCCACATGTACCCACACCTTGTCAATGCTCTAATTCAGTTGTATACAAACTCTGTGTCATTACAGCTGAGTTACAACACCATAAGTTACCATGTGGGTGCTATGTTAATTACAAGTATGTGGGTCAATAACAAGTTTTGGTGACTCTTGAAGCTTCTTCCTGCATTTCCCCCCTCCCTATATATTTTCTAAAACCTTGTCCTATTGGAAGACACAGCATAGTATACTCAGTAGACCAACACTATTTCCTTTAAACAAACAAACGAACAAACAAACAAAAGTTGAATATTCTCTCTCTCTCTTCTTCCAAGAACATTTCCGAGGACATGCAGTCCCTTCTATATTGTCTAGAAGGTTACTGGAATGAAGGAAGTTGAGGTTCTCACCACTGACAATGCATTAGGGTGGATGTCACCAGATGAAGTAAACAAACAAACAATTTGAGTCACTGCTACAGGAGGAATTAATTTCATCATATCATTCCTTCACCTTAGGAAGAAAATGTTTGTAAAACTTTAGTAATCTAGTTTTCCGGTTAAACATAACAACAACCCTAAGATGATGTTATTTACTGGTGGATAATGTATGAAGAGCCCAGCAGGGTGGCCTTTTGCAACTGAGCGATGGTAACCTTGTTAATGTCAACCTGTTTTAAGTGCCATCAATTTTTCAGTCCTTGTATTTTGTATTTTTTTTCAGTTTGTTTAACATCAATCCTGCTATCACCTGGTATTGCAGCATCAAAGAGCCACAATGTAAGAAATGTGCACACCCCTATTCCTAATGCATAGCCAAGAATCTAGTGTTCATTGCAAGAAAAGTCATTAGTGGCACTTGGAAAAGATACTGATAATCAGCAATGAATCAGACACAGAAACTATGGCCCTTTCTGCGCTCGGCCTTATTCCCAAACATATGCTGGAATAGGCGCCTGCTTTCTACATGCTAGTGCAAACTATGGCAGGCCCCAGATTAGCTCCTTTGGTTGACAACAGGGCTCCTATTCTCAGATATATTCCAGAATAAGGCCAAGTGCAGAAAGGGACCATGTTAACTCTACTGAATGTGACACTTTTCATTGTCTGTCAACTATACCAACCTACTATTTGCATTGTTAAAGAGGCTCAGTGTCTTTCAGATCATATTATCATTGAAGTCAATTAATACCTACCCTGAGAAGCTCATTGGCACAAGTCTATCAAAGACTTTTACTACCATATGAAGAAGGATTCTGAAAGAATAATAATCATATATGAAGAATTCATTCACAAATATTTTTGAAAGAAAAAAGAAAGAAAATATTATTACAGCAGAAGTAATTGCGTAATGCAACTTTTTATTTAACATATAATTAACATTATTCATAGTGAAAGCTTTAAATCCGCTACCTTGTTCCCAAAATTACAGAACTTAAGACTGGAGGTTTTGAATATTATTTATTTATTTATTTATTTATTTATTTATTTATTTATTTATTTATTTATTTATTTATTTATTTATTATCATCATCATCATCATCATCATCATCATCATCATCATCATTATTATTATTATTATTATTATTATTATTATTATTATTATTATTATTATTATTATTATTATTATTATTATTATTATTTTAAATGGAGAGTATTGATCAGAATAAGGTCGCACTAATATGAAAGAGAGCCAGGGCATGAAATGCTTATAAATTGCAGTTCTCAGAAATAATCTGACTACTTTCCAGTGCAAAAGCAATTTGAATTACTTTTCTTAGCAATCTCACCACTCCTGGCTTGATTAGAAGCCATACCATGGTCGTCATGGTAGCCTGCATAGGAACAGCTTCACTGTGCAAAGGAAAAGGTAATCAGTAATCAATTACTCTGAAGTAATCAGTATTGCATACCTCTTAACTTATTACTTTTCAGATCTAGTAATCAGCATAGAAGTGCAGATACTTCTTCAAATAAGCATCCCAGGTGTATTCTTCATTTTACCTCTAAGTTTCTCTGATTTCCAAAATGATTAGCCAAATAAGCTAAAAGAACAATAGCCTTCCTGTACCACAGGTAAAACAAATAACAAATGGTTATGTTGTTGTAAGCAGCAGCATAGGATCCTATTATCTACTTTCGAATCCATCCAGTTAAATTCAATGCTGAATTTAGCGTACAAATCTCTGCCTACTTCTGCAGTTACCTCTGCAAATTTGGATTAAATAGATCTGGGTTAGTGAAATCAATCAGTGCTTGTGAGATTTGGCTAATATAGATCCAGAACCAGATGTAGGACATAATGTCTACACTGCGACTGTTGAAACAGCATGTGATCCATGCTAAGTTGGAATTTCATGCGGACACTGTAGCACAGATCCATAGCAGGGGATGGCTTCCATTAGAGAAGCACCACCCAAAGCACTTTGGGTGAGTCTTCACAGTTGCAACATCTTAATTCGTGTATCATGGATCCTCAGGATCCTACTGGGATCCAATCCAGATCCTACCCCTACCCTGCTCCAATCCTGCTTCTACCTGGAACCTATCCTGCTCCAATCCTGGTCCTATCTGAATTCAATCCATATCCTATCCCTATCCAGAAAAGATCTGGGTCAGATCCAGATCCTATCCAGACTAAGGGTGTTTCCACACACGGGCAAATAAAAACCCAGGGAAACGGTTTTAATAACTCTGGGTGCACAGCAGATCTGGATTAATGGGGTAGATCCGGATCTAAGAGATCCGGATCTACTCCGCACCCCTGCCGCCAGACACACGGTGCCAATCTGGTTTGGAGATGGGTGCTATGTGGACACACAGCACCCGGCTCCAATCCGGGACGGAGGACCCTCCCCCCGCCCGCCATGATTGGCTCGCCGGAGCCAAGCATGCCGAGCCAGGGGACCCTGCTGCCGCAGCTCGTCCTAGCCCCAGAAGCAGCAGATCGCCGCTTCTGGGGCCAGGGCAAGCTTCCCAAAAGCCCACCCTAGCCCACCCCGCTGGGAGTGCCGTGATACCCCTCCTTACCTCACCGTGGTCGTCTTCTTTGTGAGGGTCTTCTCCCAGGATGCAGCGCGCCTGCGTCCTGGGCGTCTCCTGAGTGGCTGGGGCTGCCAGGAGCAGCCCTTGCCCTCTGGAGGCATTCTGAGCATGCACGCTGCCTACTAAGGGCGATGCGGCATCCTGGGAGAAGACACTCACAAAGAAGACGGCCACGACAAGGTAAGGAGGGGTTTTGCAGCGGTCCCAGCAGGGTGGGCTAGGGTGAGCTTTTGGGAAGCTCGCCCTGGCCCCAGAAGCGGTGATCCGCCACCTCTGGGGCCAGGGTGAGCCGCAGCAGCAAGGTCCCCCGGCTCGGCATGTTTGGCTCCAGCGAGCCAATCATGGCGAGCCGGAGGCGGGCGTGTGTTAGTTACACTTGCGCCGTGCGGATGCATCCTAAATGGATGCGTTTTCATGGTGCAAAACCACTTGGGAAGTGGTGTGTAACTAACACCCATTAAGCACACATTAAGCATGGGTAGGTGCGGACGCACCTACCAGAAGTGTGCTTAATAGCCCCCTCTAATGCGGATGCGGCGGCGCCAAAGCGGTTTTGCAGCCAAAATCCACATTAAAGAGGGACACTAAATGCGGACATGCGTGACCGGAAGTGTGCTAAAAATGCACACGAATGCGGACACGCGTTTCCCAATCTGTGCTTAATGGGTGTTATAGCCCCTGTGCGGAACCACCCAAAATCTTTATCCAATCCGGATCCGATTGAGACCCAATCCAGATCCTATGAGCATTTTGAGAACACATGATTGGTATGATCTCAGTGAGAAAGGGAGTCCAACGAGGGATTCCCCCCCAAAAAAAGCTCAGTTGTGAATTATGTTTGACTCATCCACCTCTTTGCAGCTTTGAAAGTTAAATGAGCTGCACTAAAATGTCACAATAATGATTAAAAAAAAGAAGGAGCAGGAACTAAGAATAGATGAGTAAAAGGTTCCTTTCGTACAGTCAGGTGATGGGCGTACAGGAAAGCAAAACAATTATGTAATCTGACCAAGAAAAAGACTTCTTGTTGAAATATGCAAGTTCTACTGTCTATGGAAACAATGCATATGCTGTAAACTGTGTGACAAAGCAGACATTTCACCACCCACAGACCTAACTGCATATACTTGGAAAATTGTACTGCATCCCTCTATCTACACCTTCCACAAAAAACACTGTATAATAAACCATGTGTGTTTTTTTATAATCAGGAATGTCTCAGCCTTTTATTTCTATTCTTTCATCTCCCCCATGAGATGCTTTTACAAGCACCAGTTTCTCCCTTGACACTCCATGTGGGTGGATGCCAAAGATGGGTGGATGCCACTTCCACAGAATCCATTCTTTTTTTCCAGAACAGAGTGGGGGGGGGCAAACCCCTATCCATGTACGGATGAAAATTCTGAGCCTTGATGGTGACAAAAGAGTTCAAATCAATGAGGTCTCTTCTCGTTAGCATAGGAAGAAGAAGAAGAAGAAGAAAAACTTGCAAACAGCCTATTCTCTGTAAATCCTTTTGTGGCAAATGAAATATGAGATGAGATAGTTCAATCAAATTATCTAAATTAGGAATGGTTTGAGTTCATTAGCATTTTGCCATTTTAAAAGGTTTTTAAAATTTCACTTTTATGTGCAGAACCATGTTGAACCAGTCCAAGGTTTGAAGTGTGCCAATTTGAATTTGAACCAAATTGCACATGGGGGGGGGGGGAATCCACTAGCACTAAGTACCCATTAAGTACCCATTAGGGACCAATTAAGGACCTATTAGGCTCAGAGAAGGAAGACCCCATTTCTACTACGGACCCCATTAGATAGAGCCACATTTGTTTCCCCCAGTTCTAGGGAAACCCGGATTGAATGGGTCCTTCAGGAACTATAATCCAGATTTCCTGTAGACTCCATTAAAGGGGTCTACAATGGAGTCTTCAGGCATCAATTCTGGATTATACAGAGCATGTTTCCACCGCGATAGGGCAATGGAGTCTGGGGGGCTCAGGGGGGGCACTCATGGGGGGGGAGCAAACCTGAAGCTCTGAAGCCTGTGCACAATCTCCAAAGCCAGCTTCAAAGCCAGCTCCGAAGAATAGCGCAGGCTCCAAAGAGGTCCCCACACAAGTGCAGTGCCAATCCTACGGACCTTTGTCAAAGGCTCCAGAGAATCTTCAAAGTTTGTGACAGATCACTCTGGAGAATCTCTGGAGCTTATGGCTTTACTTGATGTATAAAATATATATAACCAGGGATTCCTTTATTGAGATACTTTTCCAGACAGAGCCTGGTTATTGTCACTGATAAAGCCCTTTTGGGATGACCATCCATTTTTCTTTATTTGACTGGACACCCATGGCATGACACATTTTGCACACCAAAGGCTGAAAATATGTAAATATGAAATAAGATTACATTTTAATCATTAAAGGTAGCACTTTAAATTGGGTCTTGAAATGAATAGGCAACCACTCAGTAGACAAATAACCAGTTAGATATTTTTAGAGTACCCAGCTGCTTTCAATACATTTTTTATGCTTGTTCTGGGCCAGCTGAACCAACAGAACTTTTTTTTTTTTTTTTGCATCTCTGCACTTACTATGCAAGATCAAATCAGCTGGAGTGGTCCACCTCCTGATCCTGTCTAACCAGCCCAAACTGATCCTGTCTAATTAGCCCAAACCGATCCTGTGTAACCAGCCCAAAACAACGTCATCCACATCTGAAAGCCTGTTCTGGGACAGTTTCACACTTCGCCCTGAAGCCAGCTGGGTGACCTTGGGCTAGTCACAGCTTTCTTCTGAGCTCTCACAGCCCCACCTACCTCCCAGGTTGTTCTGTTGTGGGGAGAAGTTCCTGTCCTCAAGCCCCATGGACCCATTTTGGTGGCATGTTTGGCTGACCTCTGAAATGGGTCCTCCACTAATCCAGAATGTGTAGGTGTATGTTGTGTTTGCACACCTTCATGATCTGATCTAGCAGGTACTAGACTGTTAACAGTATCCCATACTACGCAGCCAGGCTCTCCGATGAGGATGGAGTAGCACAGCAGGGGTCATGGCCTCCCTTATTCTGCATCATCACAAAAAAGGGAGGTCTCTATGCCCCTTAGTGGAATGGTGAAACGTGAATTCAGAAAGGTGAATTCAGAAACTACTGCCTGCAATTACAGAAGGTGTTTTCACATCAGAAATGTCTCCTGCAATCCTAGAAGCTACCCCAGCAACTACTAATGGTGATGCACAGAGTTTTGCACCACACACGGCCCATTCCTTACCTGTTCTGCCCAGAGGAGCAGCCATTCACACTTCTACTGGGGGTCATCTCACACCTGTACTGGGGGTCATCTCGGGTGCTCTGCACATGTGTCTTGCATCACTGTTATCTTGGCACTGGTGCATGTGAAGTTGCACCAGGCTCTGCACAAAAGATGGCAGTACTCAGACATGTGTTTGGACCCAGGTATGTATATCTGCAGCCATGTTGGGGGTTGGTTTGGTGTGCAAGTGTGAATGCTAGTGCACACTAGAGGAGACATGGGGCCTATTCACACTTGGGTTTATTCTGGAATATAGGGGCCTGCTGTCCATGTGCTAGTGCAAGCTAAAGCAGGCCCCAAGTGAGGCCTGCCAGAGTCTACATTATCATGCAGACCACAGACCTCTAGCCTGAAATATACTCCAGAATACATCAAAGTGCGAATAGGCCCGTGCTTTTCCCATTTCATGAATGGGAAGGAAGGTGCAGAAATTCCCCTGGAAAGCTTAGCCTGTCCATTTACACTGTGCTGCTATATTTTTCTTGCTTTTGTCAAAAGAAAAAGGAGGATGAAGAAAAAGAAATTAGAGCTGAACATAGGAATGAGAGAGACTGCAACTACATGCGGTTAATAAAAGAAATGACTCAAATATGGCTTTGAGGTGGTAACTGCCATATACTAGTGTTCTCATCCCAATTCTAATCCAATCAAAATTTTATTACAAAGCATGATTGCCCATAATGTCATAGGGTGTACAGAACAATGGCAAAAAGATATATCAAAATTCATATGACATAGGGAAAAAGAAACTCTACTATAAGATGCAAAGGAAACAGTAGGGTTTAAAGAAAGAGGAGTTCTGATGAAGAGTAGACGGTTCTAAGAAATAGTTTCTAGAGTTAGGAAAGCATGAAGTTAAATTTAATGTGGATTTTAAAAACTATTATGCAAGCTAAACCTTGCTGAGAATATGGAACTAATACAAACTTAGACTGTGCCTTAAAATATCCTTGTGGATCTCAGCACAAGAAGCACATTTTAGAAGAAAAATGACAGGCAAAGAAAGATGGTTAGCGAATCAGCATTTGTTAGAGAACCATGAAGGTGAATATAAAATCAAAACAAGAGAACAATCGTTAGTGGAAGGATACAGCCTTCAGTGGTGCTTATATTTTCAACTAGTTGAAAGGTTGAAAATAGACCCAAACACAAACAAACATCAAACAAACAAACTTATGGAATAGCCCAAAGAAAGAGGGAATTTAAAGTGCAACTGGGTACAAATGACGAGCATGTTATTGCTAAAATGTGTAAACTCTTATCGAAACTGAAAATAGAAGGGCAGCTTAAAGTTTGTATTATAAAATGAGTGCAAAGTTTTGTGTATAATATATTCAATGCTCAATGGGGAAATATGTGTTCAAAGGTTTTGACAATTGCTATATCCTTAAATCTTTATATACATATATATGACACTAGAAATGTTTAGTTTATTGTAATGTTTTTGTGTGTGTCTGTCTGGGTCTTTTAATTTTGTTTTTATTTTTGTTTTTAATTGGAAATGTGGAAATAGGAAGGCACTTTGTACTCAAATGTAATAGACATGTGAAAAAGCTAATACATTTTGGATTCAATTGCATAGATATCTGGTGGAATGATTTTGGAGACAGATACAACTTGAAACTTGGAATTTAATCAGAATTCAATTAGACTTTAAACCAGAGTTAGAGCTTCTGCTTTTATTTACTGGGGGGGGGGGGACTTGTTAAATTCTTGGTTGATTGTGCACATTTAGTAATAGTATAATATCAGAAGTATGTAGAAAATTTCAAATTGAAACATAGTATGAAAAACTATCAGAAATAATGATAGATGAATATGTATAGCACGTCAAAATGATAGAAGAGGGGTCCACAGATATAGCAAGTGGCTTCAGGATGGAAGGCAGTGCAAAACAGCAGCTAGATCAGACAGGCTTTTTAGCAGCAACAGGATCCTGCATCAGCAGTGATGAGCACATAGAAACCTTGGAGAGATGATGAAGGATTGATAGAACTGTTAAGATGATGGGTAGAAAAACCATTAAGATTATGGGGAACCATACCGAACTGCTCCTGGTGTGCTATTTTTATATATGGCTAATCTGGGGGTCAAAGACCTTGTCCCTAAAATCCATCTCAAAGAGGTAGTCAGGAGCCAGTGACAAATACGGGTAGTAAAGTTAAACAAAGAAAGGGTGCAACCCAAAGGCAGGGGCTGAAGGTTTCATTCAGGTAAATGGCAAGAGGAGGGTGTCAGAAAATGGCAGGAAGGAAACAAAGGAGGTACATGATGGAGGGAATACTCAATTAGAGTCGATGATCTGGCTCTTGTAGTGACAGAAGGAAGAAGTAGACCTTAGGTCTTTTCGCACACACGGTTTTTGAATGTGTGGAAAACACCCTGGAATAAGGCATTCGCATTGCCGGGGCTGGGTGTGTTCTGGCGTGTTTTCCACGTGTTCGAGATGTAGAGCACTTTAAAGTGCTCTACATCTATTCCCACGTGTACGAAGCATCCTGGCTGTTCAGGGAGGGAAGCATTCACATACATATGTCACATAGAAAAACAGAAGCCATGTGCACACGTTTGGCCTATCCTGGTAGAGACCAGAGACATTTTCTCTACCAGGATAGAGCGGGAAGCTTAAGACACTTCCGGACGCTTTGAGCATTCACACACAGGAGCGCCGGAACGCGTGTAAACGCGTTCCGGCGCGCCTGTGTGCGAATGGTAAAAGCGTTCGGGAAGTGTCTTAGCCGGCAAAGGCCGGCCAGGGGCGGGGATACGGCTGTCAACGCTGCCTGCCATTGGGTGAGAGCACCCAAGGGGCGGGCAGCACTGTCAAGCGGCTGCTCTGCGTCTTGCCGGCTGTACGGGGCTGGATTGGGCCCCGTGCAGCTGGCACGAAGATGCCCGGGCCCCCGGGCCCCCATCGCGGGGCCCGGGGCAAGGTCCCTATGGGGCAGGACCCCTTCGGAGATCAGAGCTCCTGGCTCCGGTCTCCGAAGGCTTCGCCCCGACCCTGTTCCTGCCCATCTGTGGGGCGCGGGTGGTTGGATCTAGCCGCCTCCGCCCCGCAGATGAGTCCCCCACCCACCCCACTCCCCACAGCCCCCACCCCACCCACCCCCTGAACCCGGTCTCGCCCATCTATGGGCTGCAGGCGCCTAGATGTAGGTGCCTCCAGCCCGCAGATGACCCCCTCCCCAGTTTCAGGGCCCGGGGATGGGATGTGCGTGCGACGCAGGACCTACCTTCTCGGTGTCCGGCCTCACAATGTGGCGAGGATTCCGGGAGCGTGCACCACGTGGCGCGCCGAGGCCCCCTATTGAACAAGCAGTTCACGTGAACTGCTTGTCCACAAGGGAGCCGCTGCGCGTGCACGTGGACTGCGCGCCCACCTTCCCTCTCCCATTGGAAGCCAGGGAAGGTAGGTCCCCTGCGCGCGCCCACGGTGGGGAAGCCCAGGGGGTGGGGTGAGGGTGGGGGTCGGGATGATCGGGTGGGGGGTGGCACTGGGGCTGGGGCTGGACCCCTCCCTCTCCCTCCCCCCCTTCAATCTGCCCTGGAGAAGGCTTTGCTGCGGTTCCACTTTGGAACCGGCAGCAAAGGGACTCCTTCGCGCGCCCAGATCGGGGGCTGGGAGGGGAGGGGGGCGCCCTCCATCCTGCCCCAGCTGGGCACCGCTGGTGCCCGCCAGGAGCAGGAGGGACGAGCCCCAGGCCCCTCCCCCCCCGCGCGATCTGGCATGGAGAAGGCTTTTTTTTAACTGAACCAGTCTCAATACTTTTTAAAGTGTAATCTAGAAATATATTATTTTACATTAAAAAGACAAATTAGTATTGTAATATTTCTTCATTAGAGTTTTTTTTATCCTAGTTTGATAGATACTATAGCATACCTTGGGAAACAGCTCTTATTTCCCCCCTCTAAATTTTAAGTATTATGAGATAATAATTATCCACTATATTGTATATATTGGATGAGGAATGAAATTGTTTGCAAAGAAAGACAGCTAAGAACACATAACACATTTTCCTGATATAATTCCAAGTAATATCTCAGAATGGTATCAAAAAAGTTGATGGCAGACCCAGAGGATTGATCATATTCCTAGTGACCTGAAAAGTAATTTTATATAAGTAGTCTGTACAAATACCAAAATGACATTGTAGCCATCTCACCAGGTTGCCTGGAAATAGAACAATTTTCTACACTTTTTGAGCTCAGGTTCATGCAATTGATAAAAAAGCCACTTTCAATTGCTTTAGAAATGGTGCTGCTGAGGTAATATTCCTCACTTACATATACAGTACATATTCTTCCTAGCATTTAAGTGTACATGTTCTTAAAGTTAACTCAAAGAAACCTCATAAAGAAAACATGATGAACTGGGCTGTAGGAACAGTATGAGTTTCGTCTAGTTACCGTTACTATAAATAGTACTAGTCACTAAACAGGTATAGTCCAACGTACACACACGGAGATGTGAGGCTCAGAAACATGAAATTGTTGCACTCAAAATTCAATTGTTGCAGTCATAATTATGGCACTTTTGAAAATGTTGAAATATAATGAAGAGTAATATTATGTTCCATTTTTGAAGTTTTATATTAAAAAAATAAAATAAAAAGGAGATTATAAAACTGAGTGGAGTAGAAAATAGAGCTAATGTTATTGTTGCCGTTTACATTTTTTACGTGACCTTTTGGAACATAATTCCTCTTTATAGTCCCGGCAAGGAGTAAATGAGGATGGAAGGTTGGATGGGTTCTATTTCTAAATATATTTTGATAATATTTTTATTGTGTGATCCACACTGGGATCACTGGGTGAAGGATGGGATACAAATGCCAGAAGAAAAAGAAAGAAAGAAAGAAAGAAAGAAAGAAAGAAAGAAAGAAAGAACATTGAGATATAGGAGGTATAGTATAACTTAACGGTAGAGATGTGTGCGAATGTTTTTGTTTTTTTTGACATTCAGTTCATAAATTGAATGTTAGGAAATCTGCATTCGTTTGAATAGATCCTCTTCAAATTGTAGTAGGATTTGATTCAATACAAATATATCTGTATGAATTTGTACAAATATCCAATACGAACACATATTAATCCAATACAAATGAATATGTATCTGATACGAATGAATACATACCCAGTACGTATCCCTTAACATATCTGCACTCTGAGAGCATCAAATCCGTCCTGAATCTACCTTTAATCCACTCTCGATTCATGTCAAATGCAATCAGGATCAGTTTCAGATGTGACTCGTGAAGCAACTATTCTCCAGTTTAACGAATTTCTGAACTATTCATACAAATGTCCAAAATGTTTGTATTCATACGAGTGTTAATGTACAAATGTTGTAACATTTGATTCATATATGAATGTCTGAATTTGGATGAATTCATATGAATAATGAATGTGATGAATATTCTTGTCCATGCCTACTTAACAGTATAAATCTACCCACATTGCTTTGTTCCTTACACTAAGGCCTTTTCCACATGGTGAGAGTTATCTATACTATGCAGGCCCATACTAGGTAATCAGGCCCTCACTGGGCTCAACTAAGGTGCCTCAAATAGATGCTGTGTGTCCTCATGTTCCCAAGCCATTATGGATCCACCTTTTCTAGTACATAATGTTTAGGAGTGGGAGGAGAAGTAGACTGGTGTGTGAGCAATCCTACCTCAAAGGTGCCTCAGAGATACATTTTTATTTGTTTGCTTGCTTGCTTGCTGTTTCTGATCAGTGTCTAATTCTAGTGAGGGTTAAGGGCCCTCCATGTTTTTGACAGCTCATTTGGGTCCAGCCATCAACTGTTTCTAAAAACCAAGAGTCCTATTTTGATTCTCTATCCTAAGGCCTTTACGCATTACGCTCGTTCCATTTGGAACGGGTGTAGAGCACGTGTGCTAAGTCACTTCAGGACGCTTTCACCATTCACACACAGGAACGCAGGAAGGCGCCAGCTACCCTCACAAGTCTTCCTGGGAAATGTAGGCAGCGGCGCGCCTAGACCCAATGGATGCCAGCCCTGCTGCTCTCACAGTCGCCCCACCAGTGACCAGGTAAGAACCCCAAAAGTGGCCATGGGTGGGGTGCAGGGTGGCAGCTGCAGTTTCCCCTGGAAAGAGAAGGGGCCATGGCCCTTTCTCTTCCGAGGGGAAAGACGTGATCGGCTGTGAAACCTTGGGGGGGGCGGGGGGGTTCTACTTTGGCTTCCCTGGCAAAGATAAGGGGTCATTCCCGCTTTTCTTGCCAGGGCAAAGCCAGGGAGGGCGGCAGCTGGCCGCACCATGGCCAGCTGTCAAACAGGGAGCATGTGCTCTCCCTGTTTAACAACTGGGCATACTCCGGCAATCCGGCTTTCCCCCTCCGGTGCAGAAACGTTCGTTTCCAAACCATTTGTTTCCACCAGAGGTAGGGAAATCCTGAAGGACCCATAATCCAGATTTCCTGTAGACCCCATTAAAGGGGTCTACAATGAGGTCTTCAGCCATCAGATCCAGATTATAGGGAGCTTGTTTCCACTAAAATTGGGCAATGGGATCTGGAGGGGGGTGGGGGCACCCATGGGGGGTACCCCAAACTCAAAACTTCAAAGACCCTCTGAAGTCCCTCCGAAGTTGCCTTTGGAGATTAGCACAGGCTCTGAAGACAACCCCTTGCGAGAGCAATGCCACGGTCAAAGGCTCTGGAGGATCTTCAAAGTTAGCAGCAGATCTCTCCAGAGATTCTCCAGAACCGCTCCGGAGGATCTTAGAAGATTCTCCAGAGTGTCTACAGAGATTGCACCCCCAGTCCCACAAAACACCTGGGGTGACAGGCAGACACCTCGTGGATAGATCCAGATTTGCACATTGGTGCTCTGGTGTTTCCACAGCAGGTAGGCTAGCACCCATTGCTATTGGGTGCTAGACCACCTATGGAAACACATTGGGTACTTCCCTTAATCCAGATCTGGATCTTCTTAGATCTGGATTAAAGGGGCTCAGTGGAAAAACACTCCTAAAGGAGCATTCCAAGTCCATCCTTCTTTGTGATTCTCAAAGAACTGTTTTCCCAGTCACCATTATTTTTGGTCCTCTGATCTGTTGTGGGAAGTACATATAACTTTAATTGATTTTGTAGTATTTAAAGCTGTGCAAAAACCTCTAGTTACATATTTTAGATATAGAGGTCATACAGAAAAGCATTTATTGAAATAATTACCAGTTCCATATTTTATGGCAATATTTTATTCAGGCATTCATATGCCCAAGGCAAACTCCTACGCAGCATTTGATAGACAGAATAAAAATGAGTATTTTTGAAAAAAAGTGAAATCATAACATTTAGCCATACTCTGTACAGGACGAAAGGGGCAGGGGGAATCGAACTTTGACACAAGGATGAAAGATTCAAGATAAAAGCACAGTGACTTCTGATCAGATTTTGTTTTCCTTAGGCCCTGATCTTTTTGTTCTAACATGTTGGTCTGATTATATATTTATGTAACATTGCTTATTATTGTTGTTTATATAGTCTATTAAACAGAGTAGATAAATTAATTTCAGTCATTAAAGAAATCTTGAATAAAATAGTTTCTTCTAAATTCTCCCCAGCTAAATTTTGTTGCCTGTTTGCGAGAAGCTATTTTGGAGAGTGACAAGGTGAATTTTATCATCTCAGGTCATCTTGGCTGAAATGCCAAAATGTTATTAGTTTCTGATACATTTGACATCTTTCATTCCTCTTTTACAGAGATTCAAGGATGCCTGTTTGGTTGTTTGTATGTATGGAAGAGGGTTGGAGAGTTAGCACAGATTAGGTCATTTTTTTTTCTTCCTTTTACTTAGTGGATGGGTTTTCTAGTAGAATTTGAAGGATAAATGGCAATCTCGAACATGCCATATATATTTAAAGAGCACAGCCATAGAAAACACTAAGATTTCCCAATGAAATGTAGCCTTTTAAATGAAATTTTCTAGGAAGGAAGGAAGGAAGGAGATAATTTGGGGGAATTTAAAATGGGCAGTGAAATAGGGAATCACTATGTTTCATCTGAGCAAAAGGATGAAGGAGGAGGGAGGAGGAGTCGAAAGTAAGCCCATATGAATGTACGTGACAAGAAATATATGCAAAATGATCCTAGAACATGAGACACATCTGATAAAGAAGGGTCTAATTTTGTTTATGGACAATGTCAGTTGCATTTTAAAACTAAACTGATCAGTCTCTACCTTGGAGATCAGCTTCCAGACAGACAAATTCAAAGGATATATTTTGCTGAATGAATATATATTTTTTGTGCCAGATCATCAGAAGAAGAACTGGTGTTACCATCTGACTAAGCACATGGGTGATGACATCAGTTTGGCCTTGTGGTTAAAAATAAATCTCCTCCTCCTCCTCCCTAGCTACAGAGAGTCATGAATTTCTTTTATTATGCTCATCTCAGCAAATAGTATCCAGAGTCTAGCTTCTCAGAATGTGTCTTGTGGTCCCCTTCTGCCGTTAAAATTCAGGAGGTCTCTAATAATTGATCTCTCAACTATTCTGAACACTTTCAGTTTTGCTCACTTTCTATGGGATACTTTTCTTTGGCTACCATTAATTTACTTTCTGCAGATACTTAAATATCTGGTTACACTTTTCTGAATTTTCCCAGTCACACACAATTCTTTATTATTTCTTTTCCTAATATTTTTTTTTCTTTATAAAGGAAGTAAGTGTTAAATCAGAACCTTTGCCTTCCTGGCTATCTATGGGGTATGTTGCATGAATCCACAAAATTTATTATTAAATTCACTGCAACTCAATCTCCCTCACTCAGTTGTAAAAACATATGAGCTCTAAACCTGATGAGAAAAGGGTTGTCATAAAATTAATTCTTTGTTGTCCAAACCTTCTCTGAAGACTCTCCAGCTTGTAATTGGCACTATATCTTGTAATGGTGAGTGTCAAAGGGGTTTTCCTTTTTCTCTGTCCTGATTTCCTAGGATTAAGCTTCACAGGATAACCCTGGTTCTTGTATTTTGAGAAAATATGAAAAAAAAATTATAAACTGAGGATGTGTTGAACTGCAGTTTCTCAAAGCATGAACTGCAGTAGGTGCTTGGAGTCATCACATGACATCTCTAGATGGTTCCTGAGAAGTCCACATTTCTGTTTTTCAAAATAACAGACACCACCATTATAGTACCATTTGTGGGTGGGGCTGTGGCTTGAGTCAGTGACATCATCAGGCATGTGTGCCACATCACCACACATATGCAGTTCAAATCTAAGCCACCTGCTCAACAATTAATTGGTTGAATTCAAACTCGAATTTGCCTGGTAGTTCATTACTAAAAGGCTTGTTGAAAAGCTATTTTAAAAGGCTTCATATATTGCCAAACCAAATTAGTTTAGCTAGAACAAAGGGGCTTGTCAGAGTTTTCTAGTGAATTTTTATTGGTTTGGACTGAATTCAGACCAGCTTCTAGAATTTGCAAGGGTTTTGGTTCAGATTTGGATCATTCAAACAACCTTTCATGTTGAACCAGTTCAAGAACCTATTGGCTCAGCACAACTTTAGTTCTTTACTATGAGAGGATAAGAGTTTGCTTTTCTACCCGGCTTTTCTCACCCATTTAAGGTGACTCAAAGTGGCTGACAAAGCTTTCTATTCTTCTCTCCACAATAGAACACCCTGTGATGTAGGTGGGGCTGTGAGAGCTCAAAAGAGAGCTATAACTAGCCCAAGGTCACCTAGCTGGCTTCGTGGGGGAGGGTGGAATCAAACCTGGTACTCCCGGATAACAGTACGGCTCCTTAGCCACTAGAACAAACTGGCTCACACATTATTGGCAAATAATATCCATATTCAAGAACAGAAATTCATTCATTCATTCATTCATTCATTCATTCATTCATTCATTCATTTAATTTGAATTTCTATCCCGTCATATATCTAAAGGTCTCAGTGTAGGTAAGAACATTTAAAATCAACATATTAAAACAATAAGAGCATATATTAAAACAACAGTGTCTGCAAGTGGGAAGAGAAGGTATACCCCCAGGGCAAAGAGGTGTGCCCACTGTAGTGATGGCAGGGAAATCTCATCCATCACCTCCTTCCCCAATCATGGCACAAAGGGCTGAAAGGCAATAAAAATATAATAGTAAAAATATATATATATATGAAAAAGCAATCTCTGCAAAGCTGCTATGGGGTTTGGTGGCAGTTTACCAGAGGTACACACCTCCACTCCACCCGGTACAGCAGTTTAGCACTTGTGCACAATTTAATTTAAATTATCATGCCTGGCTTGGCAATCAGGGAGGGGGGTGGAATAATGGTCACGGAAAGAGGCTTCTGTTCAGTCACAATTTATTGCCAAAGATGCCCAAACAGTTGTGATCTCCAATGCACAGGACAGGAACAGCGAACACAGGATGTGAAACCCGCCTGCTAATGACGTGAGCATCAATCTCCTCCCCAAATAGCCCAGGACTGTCCCCATGCATGGATTCAGCCTCCAAAATAATGCGGATTTGGCTCCCAAACCATGGAGAGAACAAGTTTGGGTGATTTGGTCCATATATAGCCCATTTAGGGGGCTTTGTATGGGGATGCTCTCTACTGAATCCAGAATATATAGTGCATGGGGACGCAGCCATATTCATTTAAAATTGCTCATAGTTTATTTTGTTGTTGTTCGTACAACTAAGAATGTGACAAGCTCCTAGCTGACTTCACGGCTAGGGATGTGTACGAATATTCAAATGCATTGGAAATTCAATCGTATCGACTGAATTTCAACATTCAAATTTTAATTGAATGTCCTTAAATTTGAATTTAAAGATCTGATTAGAATGTTGAATTTAGGATCTATTCATTCAAATTATTTGGACATTTGTATGTGTACAGGTTCGTACATGATGCATGCTTGAAGATTCACTTGTACAGATCCGTACAGGATGGAAACGAGTTGCATATGGGATAATTACGGGATGCATACTGATGCGTACCAATGCATATGGATGTGTATGGATCTGAGGAAGATGCATATGGGTATCTACGAATGTTCTCGGCATTTGTAAGTGCAAATTCAAATAAAAAATTGCGCTTCTTTATGAAGTTTTCTTGGCATAAATACAGAAATGGTTCATCATTGCTTATTTCTGGGGAGAGCTGGGGACTGAACTGACTAGCCCTTGGGAGCTACAGCTCCTTCTGGTGGGTGTTACAAATATCTCAAAATGTAGTGCCTTAATTTCAAGAAAGGGTGTTTGCCATGTGTGGAATAAATATTTATACACATTTGATCTGTGGTTATACTATTTCAAGATAATTTGAAGATTTCTCTGTACTGTGAGAAAATAAATGTCTCCTAATTGCCTTGATATAATGCAATGGGTTTTATTTTTTATTGTCTTCTTTCTGGATTCTGAGCATCATAATGGAGTGAAAAATAAATATTTTGAGTACTCAAGATGGTTTTCACCAACTGGTGCTGATCTACAAAAATGTGGCTTAATGTTATCTATAATGAAAAAAAAAAGTACCCATGTAGAATGGTAACTATTTTCTAATAGACTGAACAGAGACTCACATGAAAAGTGAATAAAGGATATGTTTAAAGCTGGAAAAAGTACAGTAAGTCATTTTTTAAGACATGACGCACTTTTAATTCTTGCACCATGTCCCATGATTTCATTATCTGTCTTGACCTTTTAAAATAAAATATGCACAATAAATCCTAATTCATGAAAAATAAATGCATAGCGTTGAATGTGTCGAGATTCAGGAAATGTCGTGAAAGCACTATTGCTGTCATCTGCCCTCAAGACCTTTGGATAAGGAGCAGGATAAAAATGCGGACAAGTGAGTAAAGACTGCTATAAACATAAATAGAAACACAAATTCTATATATGACTAAAAATTAAGGCACATTATTGTGCTTAGCATGTGGAATTCAGTATCTGTCTGCATTGCATCCTCAAGGAGCGACCCAGCAGTTTCTGTTTTGTTTCGTTTGAGTGTGAATGACCATGCAAAATTGAGCCCAAAGAAGCAAGACAGCTGTGATCCAAATTTTGTTATGGCAAATTTTCAAGGCACTTTGAGGGTAAACTGGTTCAGATTTGCAAGAGATTGGATGACACAATTGGAACCAGAGGCCTTTTCGCACTACACCCGTTCCATTTGGAATGGATGTAGTGCACGAGGCCTAAGTAACTTCAGCCTTTCACCATTCACACACAGGAAGGCAGGAACACATGTAAACATGTTCCTGCATGCCTGTGTGCGAATGGCTAAAGCGTCCTGAAGTTGCTTAGCCGGGAAAGGCCGGCCAGGGGTGGGGATACAGCTTGCAAGGCTGCCTCCCTTTGGGTGCGAGCACCCAAGGGGCGGTCAGCACTGTCAGGCCTCTTGCCCTGCTTCGTGCTGGCTGTACAGAGCTCAATCAAGCCCTGTGCAGCTGGCACAAAACTACCCAGGCACCCGGGCACCCATCGTGGGCCCGGGGCAAGGTCCCTATGGGGCAGGACCCCTTCGGAGATCGGAGCCCCTGGCTTCGGTCTCCGAAGGCTTTGCCCTGACCCTGATCGAGCCCATCTGCAGGGAGTAGGTGCCTGGATCTAGGCGCCTACACCCCGCAGATGATTTCCCCCCACCACCAGGGCCCGAGGACGCAACGCGTGCGGTGGAGCTCCTACCTGATCGGTGTCCGGGCTCGCACTGAGCCCAAGATCTGGGAGCGCACACCACATGCGTGCTGCGGCCCCGTATTGGACAAGCAGTTCAAGTGCTCTACATCTTGAACGCGTGGAAGACAGCCCAGAACAAGCTGGGATGCAAACCCGGCCGCGGCAATGCGAATCCCGCATCCTGGGCTGTCTTCTACACGTTCGAGAACCGCATGTGCGAAAAGGCCTCAGTTTGGGGTAAGTGTCCAGATTCAGTTATTGCAGCCCAAGAATATAGAAAAGTTGCTTGCAGAAGTTTGGAGGACTACATGCTCCCTGGATGCTTATTTTGTTTTCACTGGTAGTTAGTAGGGATGTGCAAGAATATTCAAAATATTCATTATTTGATCAAAATTGGCCAGATTTGGATATTTCAATTCAAATTGATACTCAAATGTGAAGCAAATGCTTTTGTGCGTTAGTTTGATGCTTCATTATAGTTGTGAAGTGGTAAAGCAGGTGCCCAGTTATATCTGCAGAGAATTCAGAGCAGATTCAAAGTGGATTCGAAGAGCATTCACAGTGGATTTGAATCCTACCATATTTGGAGTGGCTCTATTTGAATGGAAGCAAATTTCCTTCACGTTTGCTTTGATGCAAAGTGAACACATAGAAAAAATCATGCACAGCCATCCTGATCCTCTGTAGCTTCTCCCAGTAAAGGTTTGGATCAGCATTTGTACTACTTCCTTATGCAAATAATCCATGGTTGCGTGATTGCTGAAGCTGTACAAATAAGTGCCATGTTGCAATCACCATAGCAATGGCCCAGCATGTGATGGAAAACCAGTTGTTGCTATGACAGTGCCAATGGTCTGGGATGGATTGTCAACACTGCAAGGGGGCTAGTTAAGTCTGAGATAGTACCAGCACTGATGGTGCGAAAGCTGGCCACTATCCCTGAACTTAACTGAAGTGGAATAGTACTGTGAAGGACCAGTGTCCAGGTTATGGAATAGATTTTCCTCTGAGGTTCATCATCTACCCTCAATGTACACAGTTACATATATGGCAAAGAGGCAACTATTTGTCTCATCCGTTCAGTAAAGAAACAACCTCCTCTCCACCTTCAGACATTTTTTTTATGGTGTCATATTTTGATACACTTTGTATTTGCTTTATTGTAATCCACCTGAGACATCTGAGTATAGCGTGGGACAAAAATACAAGTAAATAAATAAATAAATATGCAAAATGCAGAAAAAAAGAAAGAGGGAAAATACATTTCAATTTATGCTATATGTGTGTCAGCGTGTACAACCCATGCATATTCATGCAAATAAATGGTAACATTCAATATGAATACAAATTCAAACCAGCAAACTTTGTCAAATTCCCCATTCCAGTCAGAGCAGATCCAAACCATCTACCTAAAGTTGAGTAGCCATCAAATTCTTCTTCCATTCTTCTTGCATGAAGGTGTTTCTTCTGTAACTCTGAACTTTGCAAACTCTTCCAACACCTCTAATGACGATACTTGTCTTCTATTATATATCTACAAATTGTAATGACAGATTTCTGACACTGATGCTCCTGTGTTATATCTGGAATGACACTTGACAGTTTTCAATGGATATAGCTAAACTGATTCTGGCATACGTTAATTATAATATAATGCTGCAGTCATTTTGAGAAGATTTGAAGGATAATGACGGCATCAGCTGCTGTGCTCAGCTTGAGTTTATTCATATGAATGCAATTTCTTTCAGGCTACATGCACTATTTGGCATTTATAATTATTCTGTGACATTTATTTGTTTTTAAACTAGTAATTAACATTATGAAATCACTTAGATTTTTGTGCTTACACTTTCATTCTATTTTTTGTGTTACAGCAGCACCCTATATGGAGTTTCAGACATCTCCCATCCAATCTGCTAGCTTCTCGGGCAGAACTGAAACATATATTTTCAGATGATTATCTGACATTTAAGATGTTATGCTTACAAACACATAAGTGAGTCATGAAAAAGTGGTAGACCTAGAACTGGTATATTTTTGCATGTCCATCAGGGTTCTTTTCTGTTTTCTAAAGTGATGTCAATCCAGCTATTATTTGGATTTTAGTTGAGCTTCTGATCAATGTTGCATATAGTCATTTGAAGGGGTCCACTATACCAAATAACATGAATCCAGTTGAATTTGACACTCTCTCTCTTTGGTAGAGCCACAGTATCCCCATCACCTATAAATTATCAAAATAAAAGAAACCAAGACATTCCAGACTTTTCTAGACATTCTCAGTGTATCAAAATGTATTATTTGTTTTTTGCTTTCCTATTTATTTATTTATTTAAAATAATTTTAAGCTGTTGCTACTTCAAAGAGCGATTGTCAAAACCATCACCTTGAGCCACAGAACAGGTAGACAAGGACAAAGACAAATATTTGCTCAAAAGTAATTTGGTTGCACAAATACAGTAGGTCTTGATCACAGACAGTGATGGCATATATCCAGAACCAGAACCATCTTTAGGAATTTAGAGTGAAATGCTATCAATGTGCTGATGATACTTAGCACTAATCTATCTATCTATCTATCTATCTATCTATCTATCTATCTATCTATCTATCTATCTATCTATCATCATCATCATCTGTCTGTCTGTCTGTCTGTCTGTCTGTCTGTCTGCCTGTCTGTCATCATCATCATCTCCGAATATTCACTTACTCTGTGATGTCTCTTTCAAATACCTAATTCCTATCATTTGAGGTATCCAGGTAGGACTGGATAGTGTAATATCTCGCTTTTCCTGATCTTATCTCTTTCCAAATTCTGTATTGATGGTTCAGGGGTGTTTTACTGCACAAATTACTGAGTAAATAAACATGTAATCAATACTTAAGTTCTATTCTACATGTAGTGAACTATCCTTTCTCAATTGATCCAGGGTTCTCCAAACATCTGCTTTTTATTTCTTCTTTTAGGAAGAAAACACACTACTATAAATGAGAACTGATAATACATATAATTAACAGACATTTGAAATGTATTTTGCACAACCATTTTCTGTTTCTGGAATTCCCTTTATGAATGCTAGAAACCATTAAACTGTATCTTAAAAATAGCATGTCAAAGTGAAAAGATTCAAAGAGGAAAATTCCCCATCCTTTACAGAAAGCTATGTTATTTTCCAATCTTGTAGTGGTAAAATCAGTTGTAAAAATAGAGAGGTAAGAAGGAGAAAGAAAGCTTGTATTTTAACCTTTTGCTTTATTGCTATCGTGCGCTTCAGCAATTCTTCCCAGCATAAAGTACTTTTACAATCTGTAAAGCATCAGCTATTCTCACAAATGCATGCATCAGGAAATTCCTTTACTCACTACATAGTAAAATGAGAGGGTTATAACCTCTATTTAGTTGCGAAATTTCCTCACAAAAGTGCATTCTTTTGATTCTTATCAACAAATATGTTCTCTCATTCAATAATACTTAATCAACTCATTTTTATATAGGAGGAGGGGAAAGAAGCAGGGTAATTTATTTTGACTCCTAGGAGTTTATATAAAAAACATTTTCCTTCTGTTTGTCTTTTTTCCCAATGATTATTTTGCTTATATGTTAAATTCTAGTCCCCTATGCATGTCCAATTAAGGCATAATGCAGTGACGTAATGTCTCTGGATCTATCATTGTGTCCACCTAAAGCTACTATCTTTTTCTTTCGTTAATTTCACATATGCAGAATTGTCATGTACAGAGCCCTGATGGATACTGTTGAAACTTAAA
Source organism: Aspidoscelis tigris stejnegeri (assembly GCA_023333525.1). Lineage (NCBI taxonomy): Eukaryota > Metazoa > Chordata > Lepidosauria > Squamata > Teiidae > Aspidoscelis > Aspidoscelis tigris. The sequence goes on along the minus strand of JALMGA010000006.1, from coordinate 11,113,063 downwards.
TCATACAGCAAAATCCTTTTTGATGTGCCATACAATCAAGAAGGGAGTAGTTTTCCCATACCAATGGAGGTTGCCCTCATTGGTTCACGAGGCATCTGCTGACATCCTGACTTTGATTACTTGAGGAGTAACCTTCTATGGAGGCAAGGAGGGCATCTTTCTTTTCTGTAGCATCTCCCTTGTCCAGCCCAAAGGAATCTGCTTCCGTCCAGAAGTGGAAATGAAGCAAAATTTGGGCTTCACAAGAACATGGGGAAAAATCTACAGATGGCATTTCCATGTGTTTCTTGGTGTGCCCTGGTTGCTTGGCATCCCAACTCAAAAAAGACATTGACAAACTAGAACAAGTCCAAAGAAGGGGTACCAAAATGATTAGTAGTCTGGAAACCATGGGCCTATTTCCACTATGGCCTCTATTAAAGAATTAATGAAACTCTAGTGAAGAGCATCCACATTTGAAGTAGGCTGTTATAGCCTTCAAGTGTGCCCGCCCTCACCAGAAGTTGATTGTTGATTAGGTGCGAATCATAAAACTGTGCTTCGCACATTAACCAACGTTTACCAGACATTTACCTTTAGTGTCTGGGCAGTGACAATTCTTTCTTCTTCCAGTGCTCTGGGGTCATTTGAGGTGCTGCACAAGCACCCTGGCACCTCAAGCAATCATAGATGTGATTGAACCTGGGCAGAGCATCAGCATTTTCAAGGCAACTGTGCTGATGCACACAGTCAGAAGAGGACTGGCTCTGGGATTGGTCCCAGGTGAGTGACCGATCACGCAGGGCTTGGGCTGTCATTACCTAGTGCCCTCAAGTGTGAGTGCCGGTTAATGTTGCACCATCATGCTCCTTTCCTGTCCAGCAGGTGAGAAGGAAAATATGAAAACACCCCATGTCCTATGAGGAAAGGTTGAAGGATCTAGGAATGTTTAGCCTACAGAAGACTGAGAGGACACCTGATAGCAGTCTTCAAGTACCTGGAGGGTTGTAATAGTGCAGAAGGATTGTCCCTATTCTCACTTACACACAATGGGAGGACTAGAAACAATGGTATTAAACTTCAAGGGAGTCAAAACAGATTAGATATTTGGAAAAACTTCCTGACAGTGAGGACAATCAATCAATGAAATAGGTTGCCATGGGAGGTGGTGGGTTCTCATTTGCTGGAGATCTTCTGTCCAGGATAGTTTAGGAAATCCTGCATTGATCAGGGGTTTGGACTCGATGACCCTAGAGGTCCCTCTCTGACTCCATGATTCTATGAAAGCAGCAGTAATTCACAGGTTTTTCTCAATTGTGTTTCTAGGCTTTATGAAACATTTTGTTTATTTGTCTGATTTAGTACTACTATCCTTTCAAAAGCTTAACTGAAAGATTACAAAACTCTACTATATTTATTATTAAGACAAGTCATTTGGAGCCCACTTGCAAAAATTGTGTTACTAGAACAAGCTATTTATCTGAGTAGGATATAAAGAGTAATTTTTGTTTCAATCGATTTTACAACATTGTAAATTACATTGCAATCTTGAATATGTGGTCTGCAATCTGCCTTGAGTGCCTTCATTGGAAGGGAGAGGCAGGATATTTAAATAAATATGTGGAATCCACCTGACACCAATAAACCATCTGAGAATCTGAATACATGTGAGTCTTGCTAAATAAAGGCAACTCCATGTGCGAAGTTGCTTGCCAGCAAATGCACCTGGAAGGGAAAGAAGTTGTAAATTCAATACCTATATATATTTCCATTCAATGCTATGCTGTTATTCCTTCCTTTCTTCATTCTCTCCCTCCTCTCATTTTCTATGCCCCTCACTTTCATCTTAACAGATAATCTATCCATCTCTTCCTAGTCTCAACAATTAGGGAAAACAGGTGGCAAAAAGACATGAATGAAGATGAGAGCAGTCAAGTCTTCTATATATATGAGTGTGACAGAGGAAGGAAGGAAGGAAGGAAGGAAGTTTCTAGCCTTGTTCCATATGAAATCTTGCATGGCAATCATATATTTTTTTAAAATGAAAATGAATTAATAGTTATGTGGAGTCTTCCCAAATGTTATTGAAAATATCCAGTCCTGTGATCCAGCTTAATCCAGTGGTTAGGGAGCCGGACTTTTATCTAGGAATACCAGGTCTGATTCCGTCCTCCCCCATGAAGCCAGCTGGGTGACCTTGGGCTAGTCACAGCTCTCTTCTGAGCTCTCACAGAATGTTCTGTTGTGGGGAGAAGAATAGAAAAGTGTTGTCGACTGCATTGAGTCCTCTTAAATGGGTGAGAAAACTGGGGTAGAAAAGCCAACTGTTCTTTTTCTTCCTTACTGGGTGGGAGCAGGAACAGGAAGAGGGGTGGACAGGGGAGGGGAGGGGATGGCAGAGGCAGGGGGAGGGGCAGGGCTTAAGAGTGAGTGGCTAGTTAAATACCAGTGGGCTTCTGGGAGGTTTTTATATAGCTATGGATTCTGGGAGATTCCAGCACGTGGAACTTTCTAATACTTGGTGACCAGAAGTTTCAGCTTACACTGTGAGCCAGATCTGTAGTTATTTATTTATTTATTTTTATTTCTATACCGCCCTATACTCGAAGGTCTCAGGGCAGGTTACTATATTAATCTTAGACAGGTCCCTGCCCTCAGGCTTACAATCTACTGTAAAGAGACAAGAAACAAAAGGAAAATGGTGTGTTAGTTTATACACTGTCTTCCTATCTATTCGTTTTACATTTAAGAATAGGCATAAATATAGAAAGAGGAGGAGGAGGAGGAGGAGGAGGGCAAGATTAATATAAATTGCATTCTGTCTTACTGATTTCACTTTGGAACACTTTCTCCCCCCCCCCCCTTTCACTGGACTTCAAGGTTGTTACGGGACCAGGGCACTTAAATAAGAAATCTGTTTCTGAAATTTTCACGGTCTGTTTCTCATAGTAGAAGCTATCATATTGCTCAATAGGTATTACTCAAGGAATAATTAAATGAAACCCTGTAATTAAAATATTTATTTGAAAATCATTTCAGTCAAACTGCTGCTGGTAGGTTGCCCTTTATATATAATTAGATATGTAGTTTTCTAAAATATAGCCCTTTAATATTTTTTTAAGGACAAATTGACAATAAGGAGAGAGAGAAAAAACCCTGGGCTAAAATAGAAAATATTGTCAGCCAAATATATAACTATACTGAGTGCAGAGGTCTGATAGATACAGGAAAGCAGACATAAATTAGAATAGTCAATTTTGTTGGCAGTGAGCATTTTGACAGATTCATGACAAGATGGAGGAATAATTTTTGGAAGAAAGGGGAGGCTGAAGGATTCATGATCCAAAATAGAAAAATCAGTTTTATAGTGGGAAGCTGACCTAGGAAGTTTGTGATAGAAGGGAGAATAGAGGTGGGGAAATAAAACTACAAGTAATCATGAACTGCGATGTAAAATAGACTTATTAGAAAGTAACTGCAGCTGAATTTCCTCATAATGAAGTTATGTTTGACCTATAATAAGTGGTGGGTTATTATTCAGTATTCAAATATAATGCTAAAAAGAACCTCAGAGACAGTAACACATGGCTGCTTTGTTCTCATTCCACCGCTAATCCACCTTTTTATAGCATAGAATGATCATGACGGGAGAGAGGTGCAGACCAATGTATGAACTCTTCCACCTCTAAACAGTCTTGAAGTCATCTCAAAGACATCAAATAGACTGTGATCAGACATGCTGAAAAGGATGCCTTCTGGTTGAACTTGGGGCAGGAATGCCAAAAATGTCATTCCTTTTGGTGTCTTACCTCTCCTCAAAGTCTTGGAAGAGTTATACCCTTTTCAGATGGAAACCCTTATCTATAGTATCCCACACACAGAGGTATCTGCTCCATCCATCTGCCTGGTCCATAACAAATACGTTTAATAGGCAAGTTGACATACCACAGTTAAATTAAAAACATAAATGCTGACTGCATTTTATTTGCATATTCTATCCAAATGAAATCTGAGAAACCCAATAACAAGTGGACGTGAATTTCATTGATTAGAAAATAATAATCATAATGAAATAAATCATAATCATAATTATATTGGAGGAGAGCTTTTAAAGTTTCCTTCTCAATAACAGGCCCTTGCCACTGTGGGGACATAGAATACTTATTTCATGCTAGTTTTTTACTTCTAATTGTTTCAGGATGTCAATCACAACCAAAATATCCACAAAGGTAGTTACACTGTCATTAGCAGTGCTATTAGTGCTTCAAATGGCAATAACTATAAGTACAGCTAAATTTTGGGTAGCAGTAGACAATATGAGGCAAAAATATTCTAAAAATTGACAAGTTTCTTCAAAAGAATTGAGAGGTTTTTTTCATAAGTAGGTTACCTTGGAAATACGTTTTAAATCCCCACCTGCAAATGCTATGTTTTAATATTTTATGATTTATCTTACGTGGTTCATTGACGATAATGAAGTTCTATGTAAGGAAATCAGCGAAGGTCCAGATTTATACTTAATCGAACATTGCAAAACAAATGTTAGTGATCTGCACCTAATGATTTAGATAGATATTTCAACATCTGGGAAAGTGTCTTAACCTTTTCGAAACCAATAATTTGACATTTCGAGCAAATTTATAGAAATTATGGGTATTCTGCACCTATTGGCACACTTGCTGGCTTCCTTTCTGCACATAGTAAATCCCAGGGATTCTCTTAGATCACAGCCGTATGTGGAAGGGAAACTCCTAACACACTAGCTGGTCCGGTATACCACCCAATAGTGGAATCGCCCTATGATTTCCAAAGGAAACACACAAAATGTACCTTTGACTTTTTCCTTAGAGATCATTTTGAAAGTCAAAAATAAACTTGTCAGAGGAATACAGAACTTATACAGCCAGGAAGAGATAGGCAAATGGTATGAACTCAATTGGTAAGCAGAACTTCATATATTAAGAGCTTAATCTTCCATACTGTATGAACCTTGGTAGAATATTTACACTGAAATTTCTGCATTGTGTCATTTTCAAGACGCTACCATTTCATATGTATGAATGCACACCCACGCTATAAATTACCTCTGCACTTTCTCCTTTTAGAGTATACTATATTTAGGATAGAGGATGCGCAAGTAGTATTTGGTATTAATAGTCTATGTCCTAAAATATTGAAGAATCTAGGTTTGCATTACATATTACAGGAAATCGACAATGATTGTACACAGATTGCTGTGCAGTTTTAAACTGCCATTAGGAAATTAGATGCATCTCTTAAAAATCTAAATGCATTCAATATGATCCAAACTAGTTAACATAACTTTCTGAAAAGGGGAAAAGGAAAAGCATTACTGGTTGCCATTTAGAGAATGGCAGATGGCCAACAAAGTACTCAGTGAAGTAATCTAGGCGTCCATATCTGGCTCTTGCAAGGAATAGGTTTTACCACTTGTTTAAAAAAATGCTTTGTGATGCAAATATTGTTTCTTCTCTGTGATTGAGTTTGAAATTATGCATACAGACCTTTTGGGGCCATGGGACACCCATATCAGGAGATGAGCAGGGCTATTGACATGATCACTTCCAAGTGTCCTCGGCATGCTTGTAGAGCCCACAAATCTCGTTGGTATTCCATGGAGCTTTGAAACAGGAAGATCAATGGCTAGAGTGCAGGTGGCGTAAATCCGGCAGTGAGCCTGAACGAACACGGGTTAGAGCACATTATCGTGCCTACCACGTGGCAGTGACAGCGGAGGGCATTGCTTTTGAGGGTCCTTTCTTGTGGTGCTGTGAATAAAAGAAAAAGAGTTGGCTTTTCTCTCCTGCTTTCCTCACTCATTTAAGGGGACTCAAAGCAACTGACAAAGCTTTATATCCTCGTCACAACAGAACACCCTGCGAGATAGGTGGGCCTGTGACTAGCCCAAGGTCACCCAGCTGGCTTCATGGAGGAGTGTGGAATCAAACGCAGTATTCCCAGATAACAGTCTGGTTCCTTAACTGCTAGACCAAACTGGCTCTAGTGAAGGAAGGAAGGAAGGAAGGAAGGAAGGAAGGAAGGAAGGAAGGAAGGAAGGAAGGAAGGAAGGAAGGAAGGAAGGAAGGAAGGAAGGAAGGAAGGAAGAGAACTATCTGTCATGATTTGATGGTACCCAATAACGAGTCAGATACAGGCTGTATTTCAAATGCAAAATATAAAAGCATCTGTTAAGAGATTAGTTGGCATTTGCTGTTGCTTTCTCTAAAGAAGAACTGGCCAAACTAGACTTCCAGATGTGGTCATCGACCTTCGCCAGTTTGAACTATATCAAGAAATGAGTTTTGAGAAACCCATAGTTTAGTCACCGTTGCCCTATAGCATTGCAGAAGGTAAGTTCTATACACATCACTTCATTATTTTTACTATACTATGATCTTCAAAAATGTTAAAAGTAAAATTATGTAGAATACTGCTTCATTCACCTACTCTTCATGAACTTTCACTATCTGAATAATGGAGAGGATTCTTCTTGAAGATAAAGAAATTGGTGAAAAATGTTAAAATATATTCCTCATTTCTGTAAAGAGCAGGATCTCTGTTTTGATGAGAAATAGCAACTAATTCACAATCTGCATTTTTGAAGACAGTAAGGATAGCATTAAATTTTGATAGGTGTCATGGCTTTTGTATAATTGGAGTTGTAGTTCAAGCTTTCTAGAAACTCCAATGTTCATGAAGCTTGATGTACATCTATTTTACCCCTAAATTTTAATTCTAGATACTTTTAGATAAAAAATGCATCCAGTTCAGCTTCCCTACCATACAAATTAATTTCTGTTTTCATTGATGAGTCATTTATGCTTCCTGTTCATTGTTGTGTACCACACAGGGACCAGCATCCAAAGTGCCAATTCTTGTAGGATATGTATCCTGTATGAGAATGCACATATCCAGAGACACCTATTAAGTCCCATCCCCATTTCAGCCTCTAGTCAATACATTATGGAGCAGAATAAGGCAGTCACAATTTGAGTGCTATATATGGAATTTAGAGTATGTCTCTTTTTCATCTACCTTACCATATGAACCTAAGGTCAACAGGTAACCTAAGAAGAGAGCAATGTACCATATGCTTGGCAAGTTGGTCGGACAAGCAGGTTCTGGTGTACCACACAAATGGCACAATATGCAGATGATACCCAGCTCTATCTCTCTGTGCCATCTGAATCAGGAGAGGTGGTTGAAGTGTTTGACAGGTGCTTGGAGGCGGTAATGGGCTGGATGAGGGCCAATAAATTGAATCTGAATCCAGATAAGACAGAGGTGCTGCGTGTTACAGGCTCTCGGGTCCAAGTAGTTGGGAGATACCCTGTCCTTGACGGGGTTGCAATACCCGGGAAGGGACAGGTGCGAAATTTGGGGGTACTCCTGGACTCTGCGCTAACACTTGAAGCTCAGGTGGAGGCCGTGGCCAGGAGTGCCTACTCCCAACTACGGTTGGTACGTCAACTGAAACCTTTCCTGGACAGAGATGACCTGGCCACAGTTATCCACGCTCTGGTAACTTCCAGGTTGGACTATTGTAATGCGCTCTACATAGGGCTGCCCTTGAAGACGGTTCGGAAGTTGCAGCTGGTGCAAAACGCAGCCGCCAGAGTGCTGACAGGAACATCTAGCCGGACACATATTACGCCGGTTCTAAAAGAACTGCACTGGCTGCCAATTCACTACCGAGCCCAATTCAAGGTGCTAACTTTAACTTATAAAGCCCTAAATGACTTGGGTCCCAGATATCTAAAGGAGCGCCTTCTCCCATATCGACCTGCCCGCGTTCTAAGATCTGGAGGAGATCTTCAGTAGCTAGGCGGGTGGGCACCCGGGAGAGGGCCTTCTCGGTAGTGCCCCCAGATTGTGGAATGGTCTCCCCTCGGAGGCACGTCAGGCCCCTTCTCTGTCCACATTCAGGAAGGCAGTGAAGATGTACCTCTTCATCCAGGCTTTTGGCTAAATGTCCCCTCCGCCTCCCCCCATTGCACACTCTACTGTCTTTTAAACTGTTTTTTTTTTTTAATCAATATTATTATTATGCTGGTTTTTAAAAATTTTGTATTGGTTTTAGCATTGTTCTATACAGTTTTGATATGTGTATATTTTATATGTTGGTAGCCGCCCAGAGACCCTAGGGTATGGGGCGGGATATAAATATAAATAAATAAATAAATAAAATAAACTTCCAGATACACTTCCAGGGAACCTCCAAGGAACAGTCCCTAGACAGATGGGTTTCACCTGCAGAAGAGTTCCCAGTTGATAGAAACGGATGAAGTGGGATTTCAGAAGTGTGTCCAATTGCTTTCACCCTGCTAATGCAGGGATTGGCCTCATCAAGCTCCCAGGAGGGACACACAAGAGATGCTTCTATAGTAAAGACCCAAATGCATAAGTAATATCAACTATTCCTGCTTTTACTGCCAGATAATTAAAGGTTGGGTTTGAGGCTGAATGATCTTGGATTCTTACAATAGCGGTTTCTGCTTTGCTTTGCTTTTATATGCTGGCCATTGGGAGGGCATTGCTTTTGAGGGTCCTCTCTTGTGCTTCTGTGAATAAAAGAAGAAGAGTTGGCTTTTCTACCCCGCTTTTTTCACCCATTTAAGGGGACTCAAAGTGGCTGGCAAAGCCTTCTATTCTTCTCCCCACACCAGATACCCTGTGAGGTAGGTGGGGCTGTGAGAGCTAAGAGAGCTGTGATGAGCCCAAGGTCACCCAGCTGGCTTCATAGAGGAGGGTGGAATCAAACCTGGTATTCCCAGATAAGAGTCCAACTCCCTAACCACTAGACCAAAATACTTTTTTTTCTTTTGTTTTGGCTGGGGCTGAGATACTGTTTTCCCTGGAGAGAGGAACAGAGGGATCATTTGCTCCCTACACAAATTTCCATGCCTCACAACTGCCTGATTATATTTTTTACAGTTCTTTAGTCAAGAACTTGAACTTTATATTTATTTCCTTATTGTTCTATTTAAATTTCCATTGTGCCATTTGGATACTTAATAGGGCTTTGAAATCAAAATTGCAGACTATCAGAGCACCCATTTCAGAAGTACAACAAAATGCAACAATGAAATGGGTCTCCCAGGGGCTCCAAGGCTAGGATTTGCAGTTTGGAAGTTGGGCTTGAACAGCAACACTCTGCAGATGGTTCTGCTCCAGATCACACCTTGCTGGGATATGGACCAGGAAGCCCCATGTGATCCACAGCCACTGACTCAGACCGTGACAAGGTAATTGCAGAATGGACCTGACAAGGAGGGATACATGGAAGCATTTGCCTCAGTGGGTTCCTTTGGGGACTTCACTTTTCATTTCCTAAGTCCTCTTTTAGCATCCATGAAATATTTTCAGGAGTACATTGCAACTGTGGTCAGGTGGTCTGTACGAGGAAAAATGGACCAAGAATCATTTTTGCACCATTGTTTAAGACTTTCATACACTTCTTCTCTGAATTATCAGTTATTGCCATTCCATCCATGCTAACCTCCACCCAGTGGAGGACAGTCTTTAGTGAAAACATCCAATATGAATTTATGGACCACATAAATTTCTGGGTATTCATATGGACTTCAGGGTTCATTGTTAAACAGCTTTCTAAGAATTTTGTTGGGATGGAAAGTTCTTAAAACTTAGTTCACCTAATCTGTGAGAAAAACATATATATCGTCAACCAATCATCAATCTGAGGGGCCACAACAGGTTCTAGAAACCTGTGAAAGTGCTTTCTTCCACATTTCCATAACCATTCCACAGCTGGATCTTTGTTTGTTTAGGAAGGACATTTGGCTTTATATGGTCCTGGGACTGCCCACATCCACCCTAGTTTGGATTAAGCAAATTTGATTCAGGAAAAGAGTTTAGTTTTTTCCTTACCCATTGCTTTTAGGACCTTATGGTACTCCTGATGTGGTACTCCTTACAGATGGTGCAGCACAAGCTACAGAGTATATAGGAGTTTAATTATATGTCTTAGTCCCTAGTAGGGGTGTTCACTAAAACAATTTTCAACATTCAATTCAATTTGAATTGAATATTCGAATGTCTGAATTCGTATGAATAGAGAAAAAACAAATGTATTATTATTTGAACATATTTGAATACATTTGTATGTATTCGTACCAATATTCAATATGTATTTGATGATATGAATGTTGACAACATTCATATGTATCTGTATGCATCCGTACACATCCCGTTTTTATCCCATACGCATCCCGTATATATCTATACAGATGAGTACAGATACAAATAAGATGCGTACAGATATGTATGTAATGTGTACCTTTATCCGTACCTTTACAAATGTCCAAATTATTTGTATGAATGATTCAAAATATTCATTTTCATTCGAATATTTAAAAAGAATGTCTGGACATTCTATTTCAATTCGAATGTCTGGATTCAGCTGAATTCCATCGAATAACAAATATTTCGTATATTCTTGCACATCCATAGTCCCTACTGCTGCAACGAAACTATTATGAGCAGGGATCCTTACCTGTATTACTTTTAAGAAACTCCTCACAGTACTAGTGAGTGACAGCTGCAACCTTTTCCTTTATTGTGCAGCTAGGAAAAAAGCTCTCCATGCAAAACCAGAAACAGATATCACAAAGATACTCAAGTACACTGCAATTTCTAGGGGAGAACATTTCCAAGCATGATAACCCCCCCCCAAAAAAATTGAGGGGCTGTTTCCAGGGAGAACACCAAAATGTATACTGCAAAATCATCCCTCCCCCCCTTACCAAATTACATTTTGTTACTTGGAGCAAACACCATCAAATATTCACCAGCACAATCACAAATAGTTACTGTTTGTACTGCAAAAAAAAAAAATATTGTCCACCAATTGCATAGAAAAGAAAAGGAAGTTGCTAATATTGGTGGTTTCTAGAATTATACAGCTTCAGGGCAGAAAAAGGTCAAGAAAGATGTACAAAACTGTCATCTTTTGACTCTGCTAAAAGAAAACTTTTGAGAGTCTCAATGGAACCTGAGGCATTTCCGCACTGAATCGCGTTCGAAACGGAACGCGTTCAGGCGGAAAGCTTAAGCCAGCTTCGGGCGCTTTCCCCGTTCACACACAGACGCGCCAGAACGCGTGTAAACGCGTTCCGGAGCGTCTGGGTGCGAATGCTCAAAGCGCCCGAAGCTGGCTTAGCCGGCAAACGCCGGCAAGGGGCGCGATGACAGCCGCGGAGGCAGATCGACAATCAGCTGTTTGACAAACAGCTGATTGTCAAAGCCGCGCGGCGTCGGAGGCGCGCCGGCAGCCGTTCGGGAGACAGAAGAAGCGCGAACGCTTCTTCTCCCGAACGGCTGCAGGCGGCTCGTCCGCGTTGGAACGCGTGTAGAGCACTTCGAAGTGCTCTACATTTCGAACGCGGAAAAGACAGCTGCGGACACGTCGGAACGCAAGCCGCGCGCGGCCAATGCGGATGACGTGTCCTCAGCTGTCTTTTCCGCGTTCCGTTCAGCCCCGTGCGAAAACGTCTCTGCTTTAATCAGGCTACTTTAATAAGTGAGATACTTCACTTGGTGCCCTGGTATCCCAAAAATCTCAGCACAGGAGATATGCATGGACTAAAATTGTCTTTTCAGTTTGCCACCCTTTTGGTTTGACGGCAGTGTGTTTAATGGAATAAACAGTTATTAGCATTCAACCAAATTGATTCAAAATAAGAAATTCTGTTTTTCTGCATTTTAAAAAAAGTATTTTTGAAGGTCCAAAACACAGTGAAAGCAAACTGTTTCACGTTTTACCTGTCCCCAAGCCAGGGATTGGTTCAAGTTTTTGAATATTCAAAGAACCAAATGTTCAGTTTGATGGAAACATTCAAAAGCTAGCTGGCTCACTGAGAACTGTTAACCAACCAAACCGGTTAGACCCATCTTTGCTCAACACTAGTTCTTTTCCTTTATAGCTCCAGTTCCGAGACAGTTCCAATTGTCTTAAAAAGAAAAAAAGTATCTTATTATACTCCAAAAAGAGGTAGGCGAGAAGGGCGGGGGGAAGTTGTTTTCCCTCTTTATATGTCTCTAAGGACACCTAATATATTTTGTAAGCCTATTTTCCTATGCTTGTGCAATAGCTTGAGCTATTAAAGTGTCACCGCAGGTTTTTTGGATTTCCCAGGAGGTGAGACCTGCAAGCAAAGACAAGAGACAGCACAAACGGAGGGTTGGTTTTCTTGATTTTACTGATGCCCAGGACCTGCAAGTATTTACAGTGCTTTAGTGCTCCAGGGACTCTGTTTATATACAGTATGTACAGTTCTGGAAGATATTCTTTCCCTCCCCAAAGTCACTCCTTATAGCTTCTCCAGCTCCCAGGTTTGGCCTCCAACAAGGACCCCAGTGTTAGGAATCCCTCCTTTCTGGCTCCCTTGTTTGCCCCCCCCCCCCAGTACATTTTCTCTGGATCCTTCCTTGGCCAAGATTCAGAAGCTATTTCCTTCCAAGCATCCTGGATTAGAGGCATGCATAAATGCAATTTTCGGCTTTCAATTCAATTTGAATAGAATATCTGAAGACTTGAATCAATTTGAATGTTTAAAATTTGAATGTATTCACATTCAATTTGAATTAAATACATTTGTATCTGTATGTACAACTATTCAATTAGTATGTGAAGATACAAATGTTGACAACATTCATATTTGCCGCTACGCATCCTTATGCATCCTTACCCATCCCATTTTTATCCCGTATGCGTCCTGTTTTTGTCCCATACGTATCCGTACAAATGCATACAGATAGGAATAAGATGTGTATGGATACATATGCAATGCAATGAATATCCCCCTTCCACAATCCCAGTGATTCAACAGTTTCTTTCCTAACCAGGCTCACCTGTTCAGCAGTTAAAGGGAAACCATCACAGCTTACATATTCTCTCCAATTTGTTGCGTATTTGAGTGGAGAGCTATCCCTGTCTTAAGGTAGCAATATTATTCCAAATGTCTTTAATTTATGAGCAATGGGCATTTTCAATGATGAAAGGCAACATTTAAGAGGTGACCTGACTGAAGTATATATAATCATACATGGTGCAGAAATGGTAGATACTGCACAATACTAGACCCAGGGGGCACTCTATGAAGCTGAGGGGTAAGATAGTTAACACTAATAAGGGTAAATATTTTTTTCCACCTGAGAGTCATCAGTCTATGGAATTTTCTCCCAGGAAGAAGTGGTGACAGCAATCAGCCTGGATAGCTTTAAGAAAAGATTAGATAACTTCACGGGGAACAGGTGCATCTGTGGCTACTAGAATGGATGCTAAGTACTGCCTTCAATTTTGAGAGATGGACGGGACGCTTTTAAAGACCATTTGCAGAGATTTTGACTTTGTCTTCTACTTGACAATACCCAAAAATAATAGAGACAGAATGCTAAACCAGATGGGTTGTTGCCCAATCCAGCAGGGCTCCTCTTATGTTAATAAATAAATGCATCTATTCTCAGAGAAGAAATATTTGTTTAACACAGTTGAACAAAAGGCAGAAAAGAGGAGCAAAGTAGATAGGCTGAGAGGTAACACTTCAAATTTCCTTAACAAGGCAAAACAAAAGCAAAGCACATTTCTCAAAGTTACAAAAGCAGATCAAGTCAAATTATAGCATCCAATCTCAACATAAACATTCACTGGCAGTATAACACTTCAAATACTTTCAATGTTTCAGATTTCCATACACCTTCAATCAAATTTTGAATGCACGGAACGTACCATGGGCAGATCATAAAAAGTGGTTAACATTAGAAAATTCTTTCAGAGGTTGGGAAAAGCAGGAATAAAATACAGAACTGAGGCACTAATCTTAGCAGCACAACAATAAGCACTGGGTACACGATCCATAGAAGCAAGGGTCTACCATATCAAGCAGAACACTAGGTGCAGAATGTTCAAAGAGGCTGTGGAAGTCTAGCACAGAGTAGCTTCAAAATGTTAGTAGGAAAAGCACATATAAATCAGCATGATAGAACTGCAGGAAATATGTACAGGAATATCTGCAATGAGGCCCTTTATGCACTTACCTCCCTTAGGTCTAGATCAGTGGGTTCTCCAAGGGCTAGGAACAAAATTTCTTAGACTCAGAGCTGTGTGGATGAGTGTGGGTGTTTATGGTGTGCCACTGAAAAACACCACTGACAAACCCATACAAGAACAATGGGAGGTGTGGCCTCCATAATCTATATTAATAGAACTGTCTGGTCCAGTTCTTTTGGATCAGTTTCAGTTATTGCAGCCTAATGATGAACCTGAGGACAAGCTGCTTGCAGCGGTCCGGCCGACAACGTGCTCTGTGGATCCTTGCCCTTCTTGCTTGATAAAAGCTAGCTGGCAAGGTATGACCGGGTGGATTCAGGAAGTGGTGAATGCCTCTCTGAGGGATGGGGTGGTTCCAATGGCCCTTAAACAGGCTGTGGTGTGCCCCCTCCTGAAGAAGACCTCCCTGGATCCATAAGACATAAACAACTATTGCCCGATAGCCAACATACCTTTCCTAGGCAAGGTGCTAGAGAGAGCTATTGCTGTTCAACTGCAGGCATGCTTGGAAGAAGCTGATTATCTAGACCCATTTCAATCTGGCTTCAGGCCTGGTTCTGACACGGAAACTGCCTTGGTCGCCCTGGTTGATGACCTCCTCCGGGAGAGAGGCAGGGGGAATGCAACCCTATTGGTTGTCCTGGAGCTCTCTGCGGCTTTTGATACCATTGACCATGGTATCCTTTTGGAGAGGCTATGGAGTTTAGAAATGGGAGGCAGTGCGTGGCATTGGTTCTGCTCCTATCTCCAGAGCCGATCTCAAAAAGTGGTTGTGGAGATATTCATTCAACACTCTGGGAACTTACTTGTGGAGTTCCCCAGGGGTCAATTTTATCTCCCTTGCTATTTAATATCTACATGAAGCTGCTGGGACAGGTCATCAGGAGATATGGAATGAGGTGTCATCAATATGCAGATAATACCCAGCTCTATTGGTGCCATTTGAATCAGAAGAGATGGTTGAAGTGCTTGACAGGTGCCTGGAGGTGGTTATGGGCTGGATGGGGGGGGCAATAAATTGAAGCTGACTCCAACAAGACGGAGGTCCTGTGTGTCACAGGGTCTCGGGTCCATGAAGCTGGGAGATACCCTGTCCTTGACAAGGTTGGTTCGGGAGTTGCAGCTAGTGCAAAATGCAGCCATTAGGGGGCTGACCAGGACAGCTAGCTGGATGCATATCACCTATAAGGCCCTAAATGACTTGGGGCCCAAATATCTAAAGGCACACCTTCTCCCATATCAGCATGTCCATGTCTTAAGATCAGGAGGGAAGGCCCTCCTGGTTTTTCCACTACCTTCAGAAGTGAGGCTGATGTGCACCCAGGAAAGGGCCTTCTTAGTAATGGCCCCCAGACTATGGAACAGTCTCCCCCTTGAGGTGCATCAGGCTTCTTCTCTGATTAGGTTCAGGAAGACAGTGAACATGCACCTCTTTGCTGAGGCCTTTGGCTAAATGTTTTTTTTATGTTTGTCCCACACTGCAAACACTACTGTTTTAACTGATATCCTGCTGTTTTTAACATCTTGTTTTTAATTTTTTAAAATATTGTTTACAAAATTTTAAATAAATAAATAAATAAATAAAAATAAATAATATAAGGATGAGGAAGCCCTAGATCTGGACTAGAGACTCCTGGATCGAAATTAAAGGTAAGTCCATAAAGGGCCTAACTGGGACATTCCATAAGAAAAAATGGACGAGAACAAGAATTAAAATCCTATAGGACTTCCCATATCCAGAGTAAGAAACTAAGAAACAACTACTGGCAATTTGGCTTGATATTGTGGGAGCAGACCCAGGCAAGAAAGAAGCAGTAATAATAGATGTAGCAAATCCAAATGATGGAAACATTAGGAAAAAAGAATATGAGAAACTAGGGAAGTACCAGGAACTGAAAGATGAATTGGAGTATATGTGGAAAGGAAAAACAGAAGTGGTCTGATTACAGATAGGAGCATTTGGGATAGTGACTCCAAATAGGAAGAATGAATTCAACAGATCCCAGGACTAATATTCAGAACTTTTTAGAAGAGTTCAGTGCTTGGAAGAGCTAAGATTTTGGCACTCAAATTTGCAGAAATTTTGGTAGAAGTTCCTAGACTGAAATAGACTTACCAACTAATCACCCATTATATATACTGCTGTTCATAAGTATATTGTACATAATTATAATATTACAACTATAGTTATGTAGTAACTTCATGTAATATGACAACATTGAAGAAATGTAGAGTAGCAGTTTTAAGTAAAAGGGGTATTATTAATTAATATGACATATGTTTTTTTTTCTTTTTGGGATGCTACAGAAACTTTGTAAAAAAGTGCTTGTAAAATACTACTACTATACTACTGCTGCTGCTGCTACTACTGCTGCTACTAATAATAATAATTTAAAATAAGTAGAGGAATAAATCGTATTCATCCCAGCTGATTGAAACTGAATTGATTTGGATTAAGGGGGGGAAACATGGGGGCAGATATTGGCCAGCTTTTAAATATTGCATTTTTGTTAAAAGACATACAATTTCTACCTGTTTACTAAAACAGATTCATGTACTCAAATGCTATTCTGTATTACTAGAATTGTTGATATGTACTGCCATCTTTTGGTTGTATGAGTAAGAAAAATGGACGGGGTGTGGGAGGAGGAAGAAAGGAAAAATAAATCTATTTGAATTGACAATGTATTCCCCCTTCCCAGATATGAAAATTGTAAATACAATTCAATAAAAATGTCCCTTTCTTCTTTTTCTGGAAGAATATCCCAAAATTATGTGGTTATATTGAAAAATTCTTATTTCATTCAAGCTGAGCTATTAAAGTGGCTATAGTTTTCCATCTGTATAAAGGAGTCAGGCTCAGTTCATGATAGTGATTAACAAAAAAGAAAAAAAATTAGATGCAAATTCAGAGGTAAATTAGAATATGCATCACCAATTTCCTCTAGTTATTATTCTTTTAATAGCATTACAAGTGCTAACATACTGTTTCTTATAACAATAAGATAACTGAATTTTCTCTCAATTTTCAAAGAATACAATTTATTTAGGCTGCCTACTTCAGTCATCAGAGTATGAATTGCTAGTATGAAATGTAGCATTCAACACAGAATCAGCCAATGACTGATTAATTAATAACATAGGAAGTATGTCTTTTTCCTTCTGTTTAAGGTTGTTGATGGGGGGGGGCAAGAAAAGAGTTAATATGCACACAATCTTCCTTAGTCATTTGCAATAGTTCTATTCCACTTTCAGACTAAAAGATATAGCTCGTAGCAATGTTGGTTTACTAGAGCTAGCATGCATACTTTCGGTTCTAATATATTTGTAATTGTTTCTTTTTCTTTCTTTCTTTTCCTTTCTAAAGACAGCAGCATCTACAAAATGTCACCATATCTACCTCATTTCCTTTCATGTTTAATGGCCTGTATGATAGCTTAGAACATTAGCCCTAAGTCTTGCCACTAAAAAGCAGGTTTTAGCATTATTGTGTCAATTAAACTACATCCAATAATTGCAAAAATTCAAGAACTACATTTAACTTATTAAGGATCAATCCAATGAATGACACATTTATACTATGAAAATTCTACTCGGCTGGAACTAGTGGTTAAGTAATACTTTTTGAAGTCTACGGCTTTTCACAAAATTTCCCCTTTACAACCATTTTCCAAGAAGAGCTCACAAATTCATTTTGTGTGATGGCAGGGACAAGACCAGCAATGGTCAAGGAAAAGAAAGTGGAGAATAGTGGAACAGGCAAAGAATGGCTCGGTGGGTAATATGTTGGTATATGAAGCCATTTTCACACTGACCTGTCTTGGAACAAGCAGCCTGTCCCAAGTTGAGATAGGATGCCCCTGGAGTGGGAGCCATCTGCATTAAGATGTCTTGGCCTTTAAAGGCAGTGTTGACAATCCAAAGACCAGAAAAAAATTATTCTCAGCATTTGGAATTTCTAGCCTGTTTTGGTGTGGTTGGATCCTGTCCCAGCAGTGCTTCCTGAATTGCGACAGAAAGGGGTCCCCGGTGGTATACTAGATCATAGAGTATTCTAACTGAATGTCTCCATGGTCCAGAATACAGCCCCAACATTAAAGTTTACAGTTATGCTAGGCTACAATGCCTTTTTATGCACTAGCCTGATCCATGCTTTGTTGAATACAAAATCTAATGGTGGCAGGATCTGCCTTCTTCTGCATGAGCATGTGGAAGGCAGCCTAATATTCCAAGATATATCCCAGAATTCCGTATAATGCTTAAAGGCCTTGGCTGATCAATCACAAAACCTGACATCAATTCTATGGATAGTTCATTCAACAGCAAGAGTTGTTTTGTAGAACACGTTGAGCTTCCAAAAAGGAAGGAAGGGAGGGAGGGAGGGAGGACTTGAATCAGTAGAAGCACACTTTTGTTTTCTTACTCTGGAGGAAGAAGATATATATGTTCTATGTTTCTGTAGCTTCAAATTATTAAAAATAAAAACCATTCTTCAGTAACAACATTCCTCCCTTTCCCCAAATTATTGGAACAGAATGCATAGTTCTTGAGCTGCAATTGTTACACAAATAAACAAGTCTCTTTGGGGGAGGAATCTATTCTTTCTCTAGTAAGTAAATAAGTTTTTAAAAAGTCATTATCAGCAAACCACATTAAAACACATACCATCACTCCTGTAATAATGAGATAGTATTAAAGAGAAATAGGCATAAAAGTGTTTTGTCTCAATACATGAATTAAAAAATCATGAATCCTTATTCTCTCTTACAAGCTACAAGGGATGTACAAACTTTGGTTCACATTCAGAAATTTGATCAAATATTTCATATTTGCAAATATTTCACATTGAAATGAAAATTCAGTTTTTCACAAACCCAAACGTTCAATTGAAACAAAGAAATCTCCGACTTGCGAAAACGATCTGATCCAATATTTGTGTTTTGCTGTGTTTTTGGTCATGTAAAAGTTGCATTTTTCTTTGAAAAAAATGTGAAAACAGATGCAAAAAAACTGGGTTTTTTTCAATTAAATGATTTGACAATGAAATTTAGCAAATTTTTACTTCATTGGTGAAACTAATATGTATATGTGTATGTGTTGATTTAGGTAAGATTTTCTGAGATACCTAGACTTTACAAGGAATAATGTGACCCTGCTAGTGATATGCAAGGAAGCCAAAAGACAACTTGATGTTGGCATCCCAAGAAGTCATGTTTCTCTGAAATGGACCAAATGCAACAAACTGTCTCAGGAATCTAGCAGACAAATAAGTAAAATCCTGAATATCTGGAGC
This sequence comes from Aspidoscelis tigris stejnegeri, assembly GCA_023333525.1. NCBI lineage: Eukaryota > Metazoa > Chordata > Lepidosauria > Squamata > Teiidae > Aspidoscelis > Aspidoscelis tigris. The sequence goes on along the minus strand of JALMGA010000006.1, from coordinate 11,093,702 downwards.
TACACAGATGCATATTTTTTTTTCTTATTTTGAAATTTGTTGGATTTTCCTAGATATGTCGATGGATTCTAGAAAATCAGAATGAGAGTGGAGGCACCACAGCTAGTATGCAATTAGTTAACATCTGTGTAGGTAGGGGGCAGTTGTAGGCTGTAAACGCCTCCTGCAAATGCAGACACACCTGCCCAGATGTCAACTAATTGCCTGCTAAGAGGCCAAGTGGGAATTGGTCTCTGGGCTAACTACCTTTGTGGGACTGGGGCATTTAAAAAAGTTCTTCAGAATGCATGGGGAAAATATCTGCAGAAAAATTAACGAAGGTTATAGTTTTGATCAGGAATAACTGGAATAGTCATTTCAAAAACTGTAATTCTGTTATCCTTTAAACTGATGGAAGTCAGTAAACTAGTTGCTTAATACTTGATCATCTTGAGGCAACACACACTCTGATAGTCCAATTTGAATTCTCAGTGGCCTGCCAGCCATGTTTCAAAAGACCTTTGCAATATTATCTTTTTTTCAAAAAACTGTTATCATCTACTGGCCCTTATGGATTACATCCCACTGCCACGATGCCCAGCGATCCAGTTAGTGCCTGCCCTCTCTAGGAGAAGCTTGGCCCTGTTAGGATGCTGAGTTCGTGCAACGGCCAAGTGAATACTACAGTGTGGACACAAAACTCTGGTAGCAAGCATTTCAACAGTAAACTAAAACAAGTTTATTATTATACACAAGCAATACTAAAAGGAAAAATAAGGTTCAGATATTTGTTGGTTTAACTCAGTAAGTCTCTTAAGACCAGGAGCTACCCCTTTCTCTAAAGGAAAATAGTTCCCCTTTTAAAAGACAAACCTCTCCACATTCCTCCCCCTCTGGCTTGCTGTGCTCAGCTCAAGCCAAGCCAGTGTACCAGAACGTGGCTCCAGATGATCACAAGGCCCAGTCCGTCCTTGCTTGTCCGATCATCCAGCCTTGGATAGTTGCTAGCGAAGTCTCCCTCGGAGCCCCAATCTTCCTCGATTGTCCCCTTCAGAAATCGCTCAGCCAACAGCCCAATGGTCAGCTACTGGTCCAGCTCCCTCAGGATTCGGCTCTTCTTCTCCTTTCAGCTCTTGTCCCAGCATGAAGACCCAGTCTGCTGTCTTCTGTGTTCCTTTATACTCATCCCCCTGACCCTGATTGGCTCTAGCCGCAATAAAATGCTGCCGGAGACTCCTAACAGAGGTTGCTGTCCCTCCAGCCTGATTGGTGGGAACTCCTACTCTAGCCCCTCCAGTACTCAGATCCCCGGACAGCTTTTCTCTCCAAAACCTTACTCCAGCCAATCACTGCAACAGGACCCGCACAGGATTTCCCACCCTTTTTGCGGCCAAAACCCTGGGTTTGCAAAAGGCTGTTTGCACCAAGACTGGCTATTGCAGCTAGCTAGAAGCCTGCAAAGCCAGAAAGCATAACAGTTTGCAGCCTGTACCCTGAAACCGTCACACCCACCATTAGCTCAAGTAACAAAGAAGGGGACAAAGCCAAAAAGTGATGAAATGTATGAGTTTACTGTCATTTCAGCTGATTTTTGGGATTAATCTCTAGTCCCATTTAAGTCAGCAGTGTTGAAGCTTCTTAGATAACTGTTCAATCTTAGCTGGTCTGTAGATCACCATAGCATTGATTTCTTCAGCAGCTGTTATTTAGGAAACAGTTATCCTGCCTGTACCCTATAGCAGTATATGGACAGGTCAACCAGGAAATCAAATCCCAGTGAATTGCAGGCAGATAACCAGAAAGTAATTTATGGAGAAAAAGACCATCTAGCACAAAGGAAAGTTGTTGTTTCATATTATGACTTAATAGAGAATATACGAATAAATTTGGTCTAGTGGTTAAGGAGCTGGACTGTTATCTGGGAACACTGGGTTTGATTCCGCCCTCCTCAATGAAGCCAGTTGGGTGACCTTGGTCTAATCACAGCTCTCTTCTATGCTCTCACAGCCCTGCCTACTTCACGGAGTGTTCTGTTGTGTGGAGAAGAATAGAAAAGCTTTGTCACCCGCTTTGAGTCCCCTTAAATCGGTGAGAAAAGTGGTGTAAAAAAGCAAATTCTTCTTCTTCTTCTACAAAATGTCAACAAAGAAACTCACATTTCAAATGGCATAAATATTTATGCGCCTCCCTAATAATGAAGAGGAGGAAATAGAAGGAACTGTGCAGAAAGCTCCTTTGTTTCTCCAGCAATTCGGGTGCTATAAAAATAAAACAACTAGCAATCTGTGTTCTTTTCCATAAATCCAAAAGCTAGCTTCACAAGCTATCCATTTCACTCTTCCAAACAGGTAATTAACAAATGAGGTTGGTGTTAAATGAAAGTGAGTGGGATGCCAAAAGAACAGTACTTCTGTAGCATGGCTAGGATTCCAGTCCTTCAAGCTTGATTAAATTTTAACCAGTGTGCAGATTTTTATGACTTCTCCAAAGATTCTATTTACCACATTCTAGCATGACCAAAAGTTGAGATTGTGTAGAGAAAGGAATCAACTCATTTTGTAATTGCTTCAGAAAAATGTGAAAAGTGAGCAGGTTGCAACCTGGAAGGTCCAGTTCAGGCAGGTTCACATTTAGTCTGTGGCACTGGAGAAGATATTGAACCAATTAATAAGGGCGATTTCCACAAGCCCTCTTCAAATCTGTCTGCCAGGTCCCTAAAGGTGAAAGCGCCATAGTTCTCTAATGAGAGTAGTATCCATTCCAGCTTCAGCTAAATCCCAACCTCTCATTTTAATTAGTTTAGAAAGGTGCACATCAGCAGAATTATAACTTCCCATGCAAATCTTTGTACAGATAACGCCCTGCCTCCATCTCTCTCTAAATCCTTCTGAAGTTGTGACTGTTCCCATGCAGCCTGATATTTGAATAAAAGATGGGTCTTTAAAACACACACACACACTTTCTCCAAACCATTGTTCAACAAGAGAGATAGCAAAACAACTGGCACTTTGAGAAAAATGAAGGTGAGGCTAGTAGTAGTTGTGAGGTCCTTTTCCAGTGAAAAGATTAGGGATGTGTAAGGATATTCAAAATATTGGAAATTTGATCAAATTTGTTCAAATTCGGACATTCGAATTCAAATTGAAATTCTATACGTTTGTTTTTCAACATTCAAATGGATTTGAATGTTTTGAATCCTTCGTGCAAATCATTCAGAGATTTGTATGTGTATGTATCTGTATGCATTACACACGTATCCATATGAATCTTATTTGGATACGTACACATTTTTACAGATATGTATGGTACAAAAACATGATGCATATGGGATACAAATGAGATGTGTATGAATGCATATGGATCCGTATGGGTCCATACAGAATGCTGTCAACATTCATATCTTCAATTATTTGTATGAATAGATACGAATATTCAAATTGGTTTGAATTTGAGTACATTCATTTTTTTCTCTATTCATTCAAATTTGAACATTTGAATATTCAATTTGAATCAAATCAAACCCAAAAATTGCATTCCTGCACACCCCTAGAAAGGATATAGCATTTCATATGTAGATCTATTTTGAATGAGCTACATCACGTACAAATTAAAAAAAGACACTGTCTCTTGTCTATTTACACATGTTAGGGGGCTTCATGGTGAGAATGACTATTGCTCTATTCTCTCAGAAGTTCAGCTGCTGAGTCCATAAATGCTTCTCAAAGTCATGCAACATGTAGTTAAATAATTTCTGAAGACAATACATTTCGAGGAGCTAATTATTAATATTTTCAGATAGAGATCTTTGATTTAGCAAACTCAGCAAAATATGAGTCACTTGTCCAGGCCTAGCAAATTTTGTTGCAGAGAGGGTTCACACAGGCTAGGTATCCATTTGCAGAAGGAACTAGCTTTTGTACAGGTGCCTAAAGGGGTCTCATTGTTACAGAAATGAGTTTTACACACATATTCAGCAGGAAATATGTAGGCATCTACAGGAATCCTAAGATCTGGGATGCAAGTCTGAACAGCCACAGAAAGCGTAAACCCCAATGGATTGTGTCTAAGAAGCCATTTTCTGACACACAGTAAAAAAAAAAAAGTGTCCACTTTGAATTTGGGCTTCTGCTCACCACCTTCCCCTGTTGTTTCAAACTCCTCATTCAAGGGAAAACTAAATTTAAAAAACAAAACAGGAATTGCTTTAGACACCTAGCATTAGCAAGCAGGGTTATTTTTTTAAAAAAAGGTTTTGTCTAGCAATTCGCACTCGTATGCATCCTGTTTTTATCCCATATGCCTCCCGTTTTTGTCCCATATGTATGCGTACAAATGCATACGGATACGAATAATATGCCTACAGATACATACGTAATGCACACATATCTGTACACATACAAATGTTGGAATAATTTGTACAAATGATTTTAATGATCCAAAATTCATTCGAATGTTAAAAAATGAATGAATAGCCATTCAATTGGAATTCGAAAGTCCAAATTTGAATGAATTAGATTGAATTTTGAATGCTTTGAATATTCTTGCACGTCTCTATAAGTGACCTTTGCCTAGTAGCATGTCCCCTATTTTTGAATTTTACTTCAAATAGATCAGTTTCTCTATTTTTTTAAATTACACCCTAAACCAATCCCCTGAAACTTCACATCAGACATGGACCTTCCCCTCATCACCATGCTGAATCATTTGCTGCTAAAATATCTGGATCATCTTTGAGGGACCAGGAACGTCAAGTGAGATCTCTCCTTGTTTCTGCATCAACCTGAGGCCTTTTCGCACAGGCCTTTCCCGAACGCGTGGAGGACAGCTTCGGACGCAGCATACGCATTGCTGCGGCCGGGTTTCCGTCCCGGCGTGTCCGGAGCTGTCCTCCACGCGTTCCGGATGCAGAGCACTTTAAAGTGCTCTGCATCCGTTCCTACGCGTACGAGCCGCCCCGGCGCGTTCCGGGAGAGAAGCGTTCGCACGCTTCTCTCCCTGACAGCCGTCGGCACGCCCCCAGGGCCCGATTTGCCGGGCCGGCGATTGCGCCGGCGCGGCGAAGCCGGTAGACGGGACCCACCGAATCGGGGTTCCCCTTGCCCATCTGCCAGGGTCAGTAACCCTGGCAGATGGGACAGGGGAACCCCGATTCGGTGCGTCCTGTCTGTCGTCTCCGACGGCCGCCGGGACGTCGCTCCTTCCCGGGTCTGGCAGCCCCAATGGGGCTGCCAAAGCCGGGGAGCCACGAGCATCGGCGTCCTGTCGCCCCTTTCTGGGGTGGCAGAAGGTCGATGTTGGGCTGGCTGGGGGCGAGGAACGCCTTAGGCGGCCGGAGCGCATCGCTCCGGTCCCCCAAGGGTCCCCCCCGCCCCCATCTGCGGGGCGCGAGTGCCCCGCAGATCAGCCGCCCACCTCCCCAGTCCCCAAAACCCCCACCCCCAACCACCCTCCGACCCGGATCGGGCCGATCTTCGCGGTGAAGGTACCTACAGCGAGGCACCTTCACCGCGAAGATGTTCCCCCCCTCCCCCAGGGCCCGGGGATGGGACGTGCGCGATGGAGCACCTACCTCGTGGCCGTCCGCCGTCCGACTGAGGGGGGCATGCCGGGAGCGCGCAGGACGCAGCCCACCTAGCCCCCCTATTGGACAAGCAGTTCACGTGAACAGCTTGTCCAATAGGGGGCCTAGGTGGGCTGCGTGCTGCGCGATCCCGGCATGCCCCCCTCAGTCGGATGCAGGACGGCGACGAGGTAAGTCCTCCGTCGCGCGCGCGTCCTCCCAGGGCCCTGGGGGAGGGGGGGAATCATCTTCGCCATGTGGGTGCCTCGATGCAGGCACCCACACAGCAAAGATGGGCCCGATCCGGCACGGAGGGTGGTTGGGGGTGGCAGATTCTGGGGGTGGGGGGGCGGGGGACTGATCTGCGGGGTGTGGGCACCTAGATCCAGGCGCTCGCGCCCCACAGATGGGCAAGATCGGGGCGCGGGCGAGCCCTTGGAGATCAGAGCCAGGGGCTCTGATCTCCAAAGGGGTCCTGCCCCATAGGGGCCTTGCCCCGGGCCCCATGATGGGTGCCCGGGTGCCCGGGCATCTTCGTGCCAGGTCCCCAGGGCCCGATCCGGGCCCGTAGAGCTGGCACGAAGCGCGGGGCGGGTGGCTTGACAGCGCTGCCTGCCCCTTGGGTGCTCTCACCCAATGGGCGGCAGCGCTGCGGCCGAATCCCCGCCCCTGGCCGGCCTTTGCCGGGCCAAGACACTTCTGGGCGCTTTTACCATTCACACACAGGCGCGCCAGAACGCGTTCCGGCGCGCCTGTGTGTGAATGGTAAAAGTGCCCGGAGCTGCTTAAGCTTCCCGCCTGCACGCGTTCCACGCGGAACGCGTTGCAGTGCAAAAAAGCCTCTGGTGTTGGTATGAGACCAGAGGAGCTGAGAGCTTTGCTCCAAGATTTCTGCTGAAACCAAAGAGAAGTGATTTGCTTCTCAAAAAGATAACTTTTGCACTGCTTTGCTGCTTCCCTCTTAGCTGAAATCACCAGGAAGAAGGAGCAATCTCCCTCTCTTCCTATTCCTGCCACATTTGGGCCAAACCTTGGCTTGAACCTTCATGCTTCAGTTTGGGATTCTCTGCCACACAGCAAAAGTTGCCACTTTGCTGGGATAACTTTTTACATATCTCTGGTGCCATCCCACCTCCTGAGAGCACAATCAGGTCACAAGGGGATAGATTGCTTGAGTGTAAGTCCCTTTCCACACTGGCCCGCTGAAAACTGGATTAAATAAATCCATTTTTATGAAATGTGTCTCTAAAAGGTCCATCTCAAATAGATACGGATCTAATAAGGCCCCATACTTCCTCACTCACTTGGGAAGGATGGATTGCGAGGAACACATTATGCCTTCGCAGTGCGGATGTAGTAGCACAGATTTCCAGACGGTCACCAGAGGAACTGCATGATTGGAGCATTCAGCCGTCAGTTACCACTCCTTTCCTGCCATGTACAGACCAATCAGCAGCGTGTCTGAGATCCAGTGCCCGCCTGGCACCGAAGCCAGCTTTTTGTGCATAGAATTGCTACATTCAGACTTGCTGTCCCTCAGCCGCTGTACCTGGGCACCTGCCCGATGCGAAGCCCATGTGAGAGGGACTTCATGGCTAGACTGTGCTTCTCCCATCTCTCTCATCATGGTGGCTTGCTGACACCACCTCAGTCAACATTGCAGCTTCCTGCTGCCACCGCTCTCAACATGGCAGCTTCCTGCTGCTGCCTCACTCAACATGGCGGCTTCCTGTCCTACCCACATATGTTCTCTCTCCCGTCTGTGTACGGAAGCATCCTCCATTGATGAGGATTTAGAGCACAAGGACGGATTATGTACCCATTAAGACTACCTCCAATCAGGTTTTCTGGGAAACCGGTTTAAGGGCCTCTTAGCACACATTAGAGATGGATCGCGCACGAGCCAATGCGGAAGCCGACTCACTAATGTGTCTCTAATGGGTGCTGCAGTGCGGATGGGAATTTTGCAAGTGTTTTAAATGTGTGCTTAATATGTGCTTAATGGGATTAAGTGGCCAGTGCGGAAAGGCCTTAAGTCTTTGAGGCTTATGGACCTGAGAATACATGTATGGTGCATGATATCTGGGAAGTGGCTTGGCCATTCTTGGGCATGTACTGTGAATGAATTCAAAGATTTGCCAGCGTATCTTACTCTTTTGCAGTCTGGTAAAGATTTTTTTGGAAGAGAAGCATTTGAGGATGAGAACCTCTTTCTGTTGCATCCCTTGTTAATGTTGTTGTTACCATAGTTAAAAGAGTATTTTTGGAAGAACTTGTAGGGCCAAGTGAGGCCTTGGAAGTTGGAACTCATGGAGACTCTCCTTGCTTAGTTTAAAAATAAACTTGCTGCTTTACCATATGGAAGCTGTGCAAATGGGGAAGTGTGTTCACCAAGGTTTTCATGCCTGCTACCACTATCTGTGAAGACCAGAAGTCTATTTGCACTTATGCCTCTGGTATGCAGTTAGGACAGTCGACCAGAGTTGTCCTAATTGCATACCAAAGGCCTAAGAGCAAATAGGACTCTGGTAGCAAAAAATACTTTTGCAGGCATCTCTGTCAGTAGGTGGAGATATAGCTTGAATCAAGCACATGAAATATGTGAATATAGTTTCTGAGGAAATGAACATATTGGAGGTGGGTGGTGTCCCTGTTATCAGATTTTGATAGCCCTGGAAACTGCATATAGAGTGTCATAAACTAATTGTTTGTGAAAGCTCCTATAACTTGGCACAGAAACATAGGTATTAGTTGGTGTCCTGTCATAGTTTGATCACTGAATTAGGTACTAAATTAATGTATTATGTTCATGAATATAATTATGGAATCCACATATTATATTGAATTGTATTGCATTGATTTGGTATAGTAGACTATAGAAAGGTATTGCTATATTGCTTATAGGGATATGCACACACAAACACAGTGAATGGGACAAAATTTGTTTCAAATGTCCATCAAGAGCTGCACCCCTATCCAATCCTTGCTACCATCAGTCACACTTCCAAATCTGCTCTGTATCTGTCCTGAATCCACTTCAGAGGTGACTGGGAAGCTGCTTTGCCTAGTGGCACTACTACTTGAACACTGCTGGCAGGTAGATGACTCTTCTACCTGCAGCAAAGCTTTGAACAAAGGCACAAAAGCTTTCAGCCTTCTAATACAGCCAATATTCATTTCAAATGTGAAGTTTCGTGAAGGTGATGAACATTTGTGAAGGTGATGAACAATTTTCACCCACCCCTAATTGGTGGACAGGTGGTGGTTCAGCTGAGGGAAAAATGCTACACTTAATTGGGAAGGAGAGAGACTGGCTGAAGCCTGCAAATGCCACCATGTACATAGTGAAGATGTGGTAGGAAACATTCTCATTGTTTTAGCTGTGGTTTGGATTGTATTAAAGCGTCAAGCATAAGACGACACTTTTGGTTTGAGCTGAACAAAATCTCTGTTGCACCATTCATCATATGAGCTGGATTTATCCCTGCCAGCTGACAGGTATGCTTGCAGTTTGACATTCATCCTCTCTTTGGTTGTCTGAATTCCTCTGCTGGGCATAACTGTATAAGGGTCAATTCACACTACAGCCCATTGTGCATGATTAGGGAACTTCTGGGGAAGAGCATCTGGTACATCCAGAGGTGAGCATCTGCACCTTTTCTGGTGCTCAGAGGTCATCTGAGTTGCCTCGCAAGAGTTCTGGGACCTCAAATGACCATGGATGCAACTGCGCCTGCACAGAGCATCAACATCATCATAGCAATGGCACTGATGCATTCACAGTTGTGGAAGGCACCACAAACATAATGGTGGCACCCCGAAGAGAGCTGGCCATGGGATCAGTCACAGGTGAGAGACCGATTACGCTGGGTGTGGGCTGTACTTACCTAGCATTTGCAAGTGCACATTTATTAAATATAAATAATAAACACTGGGTAACATTGGGTGATTGCACTCCTTTCCTGTTCAGCAGACAGGGAGGTGTGAAATTGCCCTAAAGATTTGCAGGCACAATTGACCGAAGTTAATAGGTTCTACAGCCACTTAGAGATCTAGCACCTCATAGTATGTTCTAGAAGAAGAAGAAGAGTTGGCCTTTCTACCTCACTTTTCTCACTCATTTAAGGGGAATCAAAGTGGCTGACAAAGCTTTCTATTCTTCTCCCCACAACAGAACACCCTGTGAGATAGGTGGGGCTGTGAGAGCTCAGAAGAGGTCACCCAGCTGGCTTCATGGAGGAGGATGGAATCAAACCCGGTATTCTCAGGTAAGAGTCCGGCTCCCTAACCACCAGACCAAACTGGCTCACAATATTGCCATAAACACATGCAATATGCAATATTGCCAATTAACACATCCGGTACAGGAAACTTCCTGGTTTATTTTTTTATTTTAAAACCTTATTAAAAAGATCTTCTCCCTGTGTTTGGCTATTCAATTTAGACCTTTCTTCTTCCAGAAGAGCTATTTCCCTGTTTACTAGTATCCTTTTAACTCTTATGTAACTTCTCCATCCTTTTCTACTTCATCTCTATTATATAATTGTTTATTAAACATAGCCATAATCTCCACAATTTCTTGGCTACAAAACTTTTCTCTTTTTTGTCGTATTTTTCTTCTTTAATGACTTTATTAATATTTTACTAATTTATATATCCTGATCTTATATGTTCACATCCTATAACATTGAAAATTGCACCTCCTATAGTATATTTGTCTCTAAATACTTTTTTATAGACATTTTTGTTTGCTTTCTAGGTGCCCAAGTAGAAATCACTCCAAGATTAAATCTCCAACTTCTTTTTCTTTCTTTTTGTCATGCATTTTTAACTTCAGTATTAAAGGGGCATGATCAGATATCCACAGTTCTCCCACTTTTATATTGTTATATTGAAAACTTTCTGCTATATTCACTAAAAAGTTATCTATACAGCTAAACCTCTTACTTTTCCTGAATAGTATGTTGGTACATGACCTTTTCCTTTAAGTTCATAATAGCATATAACCTGAATCATTTTTTTCAGATCAATTGCTCTATTATTCTTTTAACCATTCTGGTCAAAACGTTTCTTTTGTGTTATTATTCTCATATTCATATCTCCCCCAACTGCAATTGTACTCTCTGAAAAATTCATTAATATTTTGATAGTGTGTGTAAGCTGTTTTTGTCTTTTATTTGTGGCATATATGCATGAAAATGTAACTAATTTTCTATTTCTATTAAAAATATAATTCTATCTTCTTTGTATGCCTTCCTATTTATACTAGAGCATATTTTAAAATAATTTCACTGCCACTGCGCTTGCATATAGTTCCCCTAGATTCATAGTGTTCTCTCCATCCTCAGAGTTTAATTAATTTAGACACATCCCTTTTTGTGGGTCTCCTGTCCCATCAAAACTCCATTTTTTGCCTTCATCATCTTTGTTAACCCTTATCTCTTGACAGAACTAGCTAGTCCATTTAAAATTAATGACAATACAGTAAACTCTCATGGGGCCTAAGTTTCTTTAGTGTTTTTCACCATTTATTCAATAGATTCTTCCAGTTTTTGGAATGCAGTTAATATTAAATCTTTCTTTATGCAAACTCGAGATGACATCTTTGGCGGAGAGTTAAGATTCTCCCACCAGTTGACATTTTACAGCCAAATCAGTCTCTCAGCCATTGAGATTATCACTTTTAAAATTCATTCAGAAATCTTACAATCCACTTTTCTCCCCCTCCAGATTATTATCCTGCAATTTTTCTTCTTTATTCTCACATCAATGCTTTTTATTTCTTTTTACAGTCAGGGCAGGATAAAGTATAAGTGTTAATCTTGACACATTCACATTCTACTCTGTTTTAATTTGGCTTAAGGCACTTTTGGAATGCCATATGATGAAGGAAGAAAAACATTCTTGTGGACAGGTTTGCCCACCCACTGATTAAACTTTTGTGTTATTATTCTCATATTCATATTTCCCCCAACTACAATTGCACTCTCTGAAAAAATTATTAATTTTTTGATAGCGTGTGTAAACTGTTTCTGTTCACAATGAGAGTGAACAAATACAAACCTTTAATTCATATCACATTAGCATAATTCAGAGCTTTGATTCATCTCTTTATAAAGCACTGTTCCTTTTTCGAAGCTTCCAAGAATGAGCAACAGCAGCAAGGAAGAAGACACAAAAGGAAGTGAGTTGGCAGGAAAAGCCACTTCCTCAGGAAGGACCTTATTACTGTGTGGCCATCCAGACTTTCAGCTAAACAATATCTCAAATACACACACGTGCTAGAGGTGTGCACAAATGCAGTTTTTGACACTCGAATTGATTCAAATTGAATATTCAAATATCCGAATTTGTACGAGTAGAGAAAAGTGAATGTCTGGACATTTGAACAGGGTTCAAATACATTCATATCGGGTGTTTTTCCACTGTCACTAGAAGTACCCATTAATGGCTACTAAATGGCATTTTTGTACCCATTAATGGGTACTTAATGGGTACTTCTAGTGACAGTGGAAAAACACCCATCTATTCATACAAAGACTGGATACTTATCCAATGATACGAATCTTGTATGCATTCATATGCATCCATATGCATCTCAGATACATATGTGACGTGTACATATCTGTACACATATGAATGTCCAAATTATTTGTACAAATAATTTGAAACATTTGTATTTCTTCTAAAACTGAAAAATGAATGTCTGGACATTTAAACTGATTCAAATACGTTTATATCTATTCGTACAAATACTGGATATGTATCCAAATGCATCCCAGATACATATGTGATGTGTACATATCCGTACACATACAAATGTCTGAATTATTCGTATGAATAATATGAAACATTCATATTTGTTTGAATACTGAAAAATGAATGTCTGGACATTCAATTTGAGTTTGAGTGTCCAAATTCATCCAAATTCGATCAAATAATTAATATCTTGAATATTTGTGAAGATCCCTAACTCACACATGAAGGAAAGGGAATTCCATTAAAATGGGTTGAAAAAATGAGCATTCAAACTACTGTAAGAACTGCGTACATATTACTGGTGTGACATATAAACAATACCACACAAAAAGCTGCATTATAGAGAAAAATAATAAAAGGGAAATTAAAACTACACCCATTTGACTTCTATAAAGTTGCACCCAGAGATAAATGTGTAATATATGACCAACACATGAGGGTTTTTTTCCTTTTGTTTTCTAAGAATTGCTGCTGATTTTTGTCTAGACAAAATTCCTCATGAATTTTGGGAAACATCTTTCAGATTTTTCAACAGAAAATATCAAAATGTTTTTTTCCAGAATGTTATATAAAGTTATCAGAGCTGCAGGCTACAGAGATCATTTTAGGGGACTGATACCAAAGCAAAGAAATATCTATCTGAATTTACCACTAGGTGAAATGTTATAGGAAAAGCAAGAAACACATAAATAGAACATTTGTGAATGTCATCAAATTTTCCAAGATATTTGGTGGTAACTTTGTGGTATCTATCAAAAGTCCTAACCCATCAAATGTCTTCAAGAAGTTTCAGGAAAGTTTAAGAGTTTCAATAAGCTCATCAACACCTTGAAGAAGTGTGGGTAGCACATAGTTATGATGACTGAACTGGTAACAAAATGTGTTAAATCACTAATTAGGTATTTAATTCAAAATACTGTCAGAAACAAAGCATGATTATTTTTTCCACTCTGGTTGAGTAATTCGATGGAAAGCCAAATATCTCAAAATGAAGAAATGGCATGCTTTTTAGAAACCGAGTCTTTAGATTGCAAATAAAATACATTTTAAAGCTCTCTATTACATATTATCTACTTACAAAAAGACATCTTGGATCTTTACCATGTGCCGATATTAACTACTCAGAAAGGGTTTTGAATAAAAGATTTCATAAAAAACTAGGATAGTAATTTTCGCAAAAGCTACTTTAATGGGCATTAGTCAAATCAGACCAGGAATTTGTTTTTAAAGATTTAGTTCTGCTATAGAACATGCTTGCTTATTTACTTAAGATTTTTTTTAATTTAAAAATAAAAAAAAGTATGACATTTCAAAAATAAAGTTAAATGTCAGTTCTTTTCACTGGTAAAATGACTTGCCCACTATAAAAAAAAAATGAAATGGATATTCAGTGTAATTGTTGTAACATGGTAGAACTAAAGTTGTTGTGCTAAACACAATCTAATGGAAAATGGCACTACAGAGTGATTTGGCTTCAACACCTTTCTTCAAAATGAACAGACTAGCTGGAGGTAAATCAATTAGAGGTCACTGTTGACATGTCAGAGAGATTTGTGGTATCTTGAAATAGCAGCATGAGTTTTCAAGATGATATTACTTTGGAGCTACTAATCCAACTACCATCCATCAATATCCTCCTTTCTCTCTCTTTCTCCCTCTCCCCTCTCCCCCGCCCCACACATACACAAACCTACCTTTACCTTAAAGATGTCTTTTTGAGATTTAAGAACCTAAGAGAAGCCCTGGTGGATCAGGCAACAGCGCATCCAGTCCAGCGTCCCATTGCACATGGTGGCCCACCAAATGCTCATGGGCATCTCAAGAACAGACAAGGACAAACCTTTTCTGCTCTCAAATTCCAGCAAATGGAATCTCAAATCTCAACAATCTGGAAAGTTCTGTTAGGCTATGAGAAGTCCCATAGATTTCAAAGTAAGTGATACGACCTTATAGCCTTAATACAGTGCCTCTGAAGCAGTGTACAGTGATAAGCAATTATTGTTAAGAATTTGTGGTGCTGTCAGAAAACTATCAGATCGTCAGAACCACATGTGCATCATTTAATAAATCTGGAGTGATTTTGTTTTAGAAATATATCTGCATTTTTGAATCCTGTAGATAACCATCCCACAGCTCCAGAATAAAAGAAAAGGATGAAGAGTGGGACAAAATCAATAAACAATTCATGAATTAAATCAAACTTTACTGAGGATGCATTCAAGAAGCACTGGCACCCATAGTAGAATAAGAAAAATGACTTGCTGGGAATAGATTCCAATTGATAAACTTGTTTTAACACATCAGATCATGCCAATCTCTGGAATACCTTCAGGTTTTGAACATAGAACCCTGTGCAAAAGTCCTTCTCCTCGCAGAAGTGCTGTATAGCCACTAATATACTCAAGACAGGATACCTCATTCACTATCCCTATTTCAAATGTGAGTCTTGAGCTCGGGCCCTCTCTGCACTGGCCCTTATTCTGGATTATATCTCAGCACAGGGACCTGTCATCAGTATGCTGATGAAGAATATAGCAGGTGCTCCCAGGGCTTTCTGTAGAGCAGTGATGGTGAACCTTTTGAGCTTGGTGTGTCAAATTCGCAAGAAAACCTAGTTTAACTCGGGTGCTGTGTCACATCTAGAAATATCCATATTTTGTGATATTTGTCACCCAAAAGGGCTTAGCGTGTTACCTGTGACACGCGTGTCATAGGTTGGCCATCACTGCTGTAGAGTGTGGTAGCATGTGGATGGCAGCAGGTCACTATTCCAAGATATAATCCAGAATAAGGCCCAGTAAAGAAAAGGTCCTGAGTCCCCCAGACTGTAGCATTCATCCAGGTGCAGAATCAACAGAAGTAGCATGGAAAAAAGTCAATCAACAGATTGAGCAAGAAACAAGCGCCAAAAATGGCTTTTTCTTTGTAGGTATAATGGGTTCACTGTCAGGAACTTAAACGAACAACAAAAACCACAGAAAGAGTGTAAGCCGTGATGCTATTTTGGCAGGAAAATGTCATGTTTGATTGGTTGGACACAAAGGAAAGGTGGCCAGTATTTCACTAAGGGATTGAGCATCTTGGTCCATAAGAGTGTTTACTGAGGTGAAAAGATGGGTAGCCACATAAGTGCACACAACAACTGCTTCAATTGAAAACCAGACAACTGATTTCCCATCAGTCACTTTTATTACACGTTATAGGTACAAGAAGTGCTCTAGCACTCTACCTCTTCCCTGCAGATGCTCTGGGAGGGGGAAAGAAGTAAGGCTGAGCTTGATAGAATTGTTGTTGTTTTTCTTGGAACAAAACAAACATCCAAGGCCCTTTCCGCACTAGGCCTTATTCTGGAATGTATCTCAGGATAGGGGTCTGTTGTCCACATGTTAATGCAGGCTATGGGATATATTTAAAAATAAGGCCAAGTGCGGAAAGGCCCCAAGTGACAACTTTTATTGACTGAAACAAAGTTATTCTTTGTTACTTATAATGGATATTCAGTTTACAAGGATACAGAATTGATATATAATAAAAGAAATGCTGTTGCCTGCAGGGAGAAGAGAGAACAATCCAGCACTGGTATAACTACTTAATGGGACAAATTATGTTTGATTTTATTAGGGAATGTAGAATGTGGTATTTAGGGCAGCCTGTGAAAGTTCACTGATGGATAATTGGAACTGTGTTTAAAATGTTATGAGGCAGAGAAAGGGGGATGTCCAGCAAGGGGTTGTGGAAATAATGTCTAAAGTGACTGTAGTGAGTAACTGAATGAAAGGCCAACCGGGCCAACATAAGCCAGTTTAGTCTAGTGGTTAGGGAGCCGGACTCTTATCTGGGAATACTGGGTTTGATTCTGCCCTCCCCCATGAAGCCCGCTGGGTGACCTTGGGCTAGTCACAGCTCTCTTCTGAGCTCTCACAGCCCCACCCACCTCACAGAGTGTTCTGTTGTGGGGAGAAGAATAGAAAGCTTTGTCAGCTGCTTTGAGTGCCTTTAAATGGATGAGAAAAGCGGGGTAGAAAAGCCAACTCTTCTTTTTCCTCTCCAAGTGGGAGAAGGGGAAGTATTAATAATGGGTTATTATCGTATGGAAAAGTGGTATTATGGCTGTGGTGTAATAAAGTGTTATTATGGATGGGGAGTGGAGACAGAGGAGCTTAATCATTTTCACCTTTGCACCTCCATCGACTCTCCCAGTGATCGCCACAGTTCAAATCCACTACAAACCCAGCTTACAGTGCATGTCCAAGCCATTGCCACCCCACCCCCCTTTTTAAAGGAGAAGTGGGAAAAGAGATGAAAGAAAATCTCTCAGAAGCCTTCAATTTGGTGGTAATGTCCACCAGTCAAAAAACTTTTGAGAACAGTACACTCATTCAAACATGCTATAGAGATCTCTGGAAAGAGACTTATGGATCAAATTATGTTGCCAGTTGCAGGAAGAATACCCAAGAAACCTGGGGCAATTTTTCAAAAATACTCCCTTAGACAAACCAAATGAAATGTAGATTAAAGTGGCAAGCCCAGCTAATTGTACTATAAATAGCAGCAGTGGGGCCAAGAATGAGGGCCTTCAATAAGCGATAGAAAGCTTAAAAACACCAGAGGTGGAGAGATGTCTGAAATAGTGATTTCGCAGAAATTCATCCCTTAACGAAATGGGTGCCTCCACACACAGAATGAAGAAGAAGAAGAAGAAGAAGAAGAAGAAGAAGAAGAAGAAGAAGAAGAAGAAGAAGAAGAAGAAGAAGAAGAAGAAGAAGAGGAAGAAAAGTTAGGCTCAAGCCAGACATTTGTGTAGCCTGTACGCTGTGTGTTTGACCTACTGACGTAATAAGGATTGTGGTTACCTGTCTTTCTCGTTACTGTTGCCATGGGATTGGTTATGACTGGCTAATGGTTACTGTTGCTACATAAATGGCAAGGAAATGAGAAGAAATACATTTTTTTAGCTGCATGGTTTGTACACCTGGTGGGGCATGGAGCACCACAAATTGATCAATGACCTTTTTGGCATGTATCCCCATTAGATCCAGTTCAGCGGATCTAGAATAACTAGATGCACTGATCTAGATCTCTTGGAGGTGTGAGCCAGATCAGCACCATCTTCCCTGGTGGTACTGATCTGGTAAATGCCTCTTCAATACTGCAAATCCCATGCAAGTGTCAACCCCCCTCCCATACCTAGGAACAGATGACCCTAGCAACAGGGCCTGGAGAGCTGTTTTTTGGCAGTATATGTCAAACAGTTCAGAATGTTATGTTGTTATCAGGAACTGAAGAGTCACAATGAGTCAGCAACTCATGATTCAAAGTCTTGTGATTCATATGACTCAGAATCTTGTGATTCAGTCTCATGCTGTTGCACTAATTAGATGACATCATTCTGAAACCTCATGATGACTTGCAGTTTCTGAGGTATAAAAGTAGCTCTGTGTTGAACGAGTTTTTTTTGTCTTTAGTTTGCTGTTTAAAGAAAGATCCTGGAATAATGCTGCTGAACCTTCCAGTGAGGAAAGAAATACTTTGTCTCTGGATTTATTTGGCTGAATGACTGTCCAGCTATTCTCTGTAATTGACAAGTGATCTGACGCCAGTCCAAATCCGCTACACTATGCGATAGTATATTATGGTGCACCACTGAATAGCAGCCCCCAGTAGCTCCAGATCAGAATAACAGAGGATAGGAGCTCCTTGATCTGAATTAATGTACAGATGAAGACTTCCAGGATCTGGACCAGGGGACCCTAGATCCAGATCTACAGGCAAGTGCACAGGCAGAAACGTAAATTTCATTGAACAATATACTGAATTTTCAATAAAAACTGGTCTCTTCTCCCATGAACCCAGACTTCTTTCTGTGATAGACTTGTGCATGATCTCAGACTCTGGTGTTATAATTCTATCTCAATCCTCCTTGAAAATGCTCAATTTCATTGTTCACTGGAGCAAAAAAACAAAAAAACAAAAAAACCCCCAAACCTTCTCTTTCTCGTATCACTCTCATATTTTTAATCAATCTAAATTTGTTGACCTACCGGTGAGCTGCAAATACTTGCAAATATCCCTTCCAAAAATCCTAGTCCAATGAGTAAAGATAAAAAATTTTGATAATGGGGTGAGGCCGAAGATTGGAAATGCAATTCTGAATACTGAGAACTCCATACTTTATTATATATGGAATTCAGCTCAATGATTTTGTACAAATTAATTCTAATCCAGTTTTCTCCAACTTCAATATATATATATATTTGGCAGCAAGAGAAGTATAGCAGAATAAAGTCAATAAATTGCCTTTCTACACTAAAGAAGAAATGAAATTTAATTAGGCTGCTTTCTTAAGTCTTCAGATATTCTGCTTCAAAATCTATACAAATGTTTGTCATTCAAAACTGAGTGATCTAGTCTTCTTGATATCTTTCAGCAATGTTGACAGATGTCAAACGCAGTACAAATATCAAAGCCCAACCTTTATCAAAAACAAAAACAAAAAATATCAGCCAAAAGGAGTGCATCAGAAAGACCAAGCAGCAATTTGCTTTTTCACCTTCGATGTTTGTAATTTGTGGCAAAGCACACTTAATCTAATGCAAAAGTAAATACTTCCACACTAGATCAATGAGTGATTTATGTGTGCATTATGAACACTGAAGGCAGATAGTGAATGGTCACTCCAGACTTGCACTTTGTCCCAGGGCTGCCACTGGAAAACATGACATGCTATTAACCTACTGTGTTAAAATCATTCACTGTGAAAACTGGAAGTGAATTTGTTGCACCAATGCTGAGATATTGGAGAAGCATCAGGAAGATCTCTTTCTTGGCCCTATCACAGTGTTGCATATCGTAATACTGAATCATACTGAATTTTCAAATTTGTTATGACCAGTGACCAAATGGAAGTAAAATACAGCAAAAGAAAATAAGCAAATAGAAGTTCTCCAGTTTGCCCCTAGTGGCATAGGCATGAATTCAGAAAACACACTGTTGTGCCAGTCCTTTTACCACAAGGATCAAAGGGTGCTTCTGCATAGGCTGCTAAAACACATATAGGCCCTGTCCCCATGCAATTGAAAGTCTGCTGGAACTCTTCTTTTGCCTCTGAGCGGCCCCATTCCAGGCTTTACAAGGCGCTTAGGGAGCTTAGGAAAGTGAGACACCTGCAATAAAATACGTGCACTTTAAAGAAGAGTTCCAGCGCTCTTTCGGCGATTCGCGGGTTTTGCTCGCTATATCTGCCTTGAGGACGCTCCGTGGCAAAATGGCCGGGGATTGCTTGCCTGCACACACAGCCAAAAAGCATTCACACATCTGAGAAATGCAGCAGGTTCGCTTCCTTTCCTTTGTAAAACGAGCCAGAATTGCTCAGAATTGAAACATTGTTATCAAGTGATCTGTGAAAGCCTTAAAAGGGAATGAGCGAAGGATCGCGCTGCCGATGCCTGCAGCCGCTGACTTTGCTGGGGCAGAAAGCCTTTTCTAACAGAGAACTGAGTGAAAGTAAGTGCTGAAAGTGAATGAATGAGCGATCATCTGCTTTTGCTAGGGGCGGGAAGCCTTTTCAGGAGACGGAGATCTGGCTATTTTTCCTTTTAACAAGAGAGGGGGTGTGGGGGGGGGAAAGATGCCCGGAAAGAGAAGATGGTTACCATGGGGACGGAAAGTCCGTTTAGATCGCGGCTACCATGGGGACGCTTATTCCGGAAGTGGAGGGGACTTTTAAAGTCAGCTATAACAGAGTGACGGCAGAGGAAGCCGAGAGGGGCTAATAAGTCTTTTGGGGACAGGGCTATAGACACACATACAGGACACATTAAAGACACATAGGAACTTACCTTACGCACAGGAGGCTGGATCCAGGACTCTCCCTGCTGGCCGCTTCCACACAAGACCCGACCCTAATCAGGTCTTGCAGCTGAAGAATCCATTCTTTGTGAAGACCTCAAAAATTTGCCTCCTTCCACCCTCCCCCACACACCATGTGCTGCCAGAAACGCGTGGTGACTGGTGGCTGCCTGCTCCAGTCCCGCGGCTCTGGGGGCAGCGTCAGCGGTGTCGGAGGCTGGATGCCCTTTGGAATGGGTGCTGTGGCTTCTGCGCAGCACCCAGGTGATCCGGCCGCCTGATCCAGCCTCCCAACGCATGTTCGGATGCGGGAGGGCCTTTCAGATCTGGCCATAATAGAGCCGTTTCTCAGCAGCAAATGCGAATGCACCCAAATATT
This sequence comes from Aspidoscelis tigris stejnegeri, assembly GCA_023333525.1. Taxonomy (NCBI): domain Eukaryota; kingdom Metazoa; phylum Chordata; class Lepidosauria; order Squamata; family Teiidae; genus Aspidoscelis; species Aspidoscelis tigris. Next base: position 11,073,177 of record JALMGA010000006.1, on the reverse strand, counting down.
ATTCAAAGAGTGCAAAAGTATAAATCTGTGTTCATGTGTTTTCATTTCAACTAGTCGCTTTTGATTTTGATTGGAATTTTTCTAAATTGATTTCTGAGTTCCCTTTTGGCAGAATGGCAGAGAGCATTTATCTCGCATAGCCAAAAAGTGTTTGTTTGTTTGTTTATTTATTTATTTATTTATTTATTTATTTATTTATTTATTTATTTATTTATTTATTTATATTTATATTTATATTTATATTTATATTTATATTTATATTTATATTTATATTTATATTTATATTTATATTTATATCCCACCCCATACGCAAAGGTCTCTGGGCAGCTCACAACAGTTAAAAATGAACACATTAAAATTGTATCAGACTGTGCTAAAATCCATACAAAGTTTAAAAAACCAGCATGATGATGATGATAATAATAATAATAATAATAATAATAATAATAATAATAATAATAATAATAATAATAATAATAATAATAATAATAATAATAATAATAATAATAATAATAATAATACAAAAGCAGTTTAAAAACAATAGTTTTTGCAGGGGGGAAGCATAGTATGGCAAAATCCAAGCAGTAGTTTTTGGTGCAAGGAACATCACTTTGGCATGGAGGGTATTTCAAGACCATTTCAGATGTTAAGACAAAATTATGTGAAGACAATTATGAAAATATCCATTTCTGGGAGCTGCATAGGCAATCAAAATCAATCATGGCTCTTTGGAGCATGAGCAGGAAGCTTCATAACCAATTTGAAGCAGCAACTAAAGGTCTTCCTGGGATTGGGCTGATCACCTTGATTTGGTCAAGAGAGAATGGATAGTTCAAAAGAGCAGCATTAGTTTTCAGGTAAATACATTTTATTTTTGAAGGGAAAAAAGGCAAAAAGAAAATAGTTGTCAAAAGGTTAACTGAGGGGCTAAATCATGCTTGAATGAGACATCATCGTTTTGCCATTTAAAATATCTATTTGAGTCAGTTTTTCTATAGAATACTTTTTTTCTTCCACATCACATTCTAGCAGTCATGGTGCCCCACTATGATAACACTGTTCAGTCATCAGCCAATCAGATTTCTCATTGGGCAGATGGTTGACTGTCATTGGCCAAGGGCACAAAATTATCCTGTATGCTGTTTCCTGTTTTTTTTTCACTCTTAGCCAATGTTCTGCCTGTGATTTCCATTTTCTTTCTTTCTTTCTTTCTTTCTTTGTAATTCTATCCCGCCCTATACCCGAAGATCTCAGGGCGGGTTACAATATTACCTGTATATTAATCTTAGACAGGTCCCTGCCCTCAGGCTTACAATCCAAAGAGATAAGAAACAAAAGGAAAATGGTGTGGGAGGGAAAAGGGAACAGCAAAAAGCAAGTACTTGAGGTCTTCAGTTCTGATTCTTCTGTTCATTTCTTATTGCTGGAATTTTCCTATTCTCTTTATTTCTCTTCATTGATGACTAAACTGGATGATGGCAGAGATGGGCAGCTGGCATCTACTCAGCCGTGGCCTGCTTGGCCTCAAGACCAGATGTTTTCTCAACTGGCTTTGAATTAGCCTTAGACTGGGGGAGTGTGACATGCAGCAAGTTCTTAAAAAGAAAAGAAAAAAGTTACATTTTTCTTTCTTTTGCTTTATTTAAAGGACACTTGGAACAGGATTGGTGTACATAGGTAGCACTGTTGGGCCATGGAGGCAGAATTGGGGCATATAATTGGCATTGTTGGGGAACAGAGGTCATGTTGTTGTTGTATAAAGATGACACTATTGTCATTTGGAAATGGCATTGTTAGGGAATGGTATTGTAGTAGCAAGGGGGAGAAGTGGCCAGGAGTATATATCTGAGGAAGAAATGAGTGACACAAAGGGTGTTTTTCCACTGTCACTAAAAGTACCCATTCAGTACCCATAAATGGGTACGCAATGGCATTTTTGAACCCATTAATGTGTACTTCTAGTGACAGTGGAAAAACACCCAAATTCGGTTGTGGTTTTATTTCTTCTCCTGGGGCATGCTTTTGCTTATCACTTGGTTCTTCCACTTGATCCCCTTCTAGGGCAAAGAAAAGTGATCTGGCGAGTTGTGATGAGAGAAGAAGGGACCAGCCAACAACATTCAGCAAAATTCTACCTCCAAGTATAATATAGAGTAAGGTAATTCACCTGTGTCTTGTTTGTGCCCAGTAACAAAACTTCCAGGCCATATTCTCTTTCAGTCCTGACAATCTTTCAACTCTGTTGTCTATATACAGTCTGTGAATTCTTGGAACAGAAACTGGAAGTCATATCTGTTTGAAAAGATATTGAACAAATTTTGTTCAATGTTTAATATTTAAACAAAACTATAATACTGCAGTTGTGAAGATAGATGAGCATTTAACTAAAGCTCCTTTCTATAGTGTTTGTTCATAAGATCTTTTGATAAGCTATTAACTTTTGTTTCTGAGTTCAAGCTGGTTTGGGGATTATTAGGTGTTACTGAGATGAGTCTCACTACCAGTGACTATTTGATCAAAAGCTTGCCCTTGTGATATGTCTTTTGTATGTTTTAAATAGAACCATTTCTGTAGTTTCCCTTTAATTTCCCAACACTCAACCTGTCACGATGCCCAGTGTTCCAGTTAGTGCCTGCCCTCTCTGGGAGTAGCTTGGCCCTGTTTGGATGCTGAGTTCGTGCAACAGCCTAGTGAATACTACAGTGTGAACACAAAACACTGGTAGCAAGCGTTTCAACAGTAAACTAAAACAAGTTTATTATTACACACAAGCAATACTAGAAGATAATAAGGTTCAGGTAGTTGTTGGTTTAAATTTGCAAGTCTCTTAAGGCTAGGAGCTACCCCTTTCTCTAAAGGAAAATAGTTCCCCTTTTAAAAGACAAACCTCTCCACGTTCCTCTCCCTCTGGCTTGCTTCTGCCACAGCTCAAGCCAAGCCAGTGTACCAGAACGTGGCCCTAGATGATCACAAGGCCCCGTCCGTCCTTGCTTGTCCGATCATCCAGCCTGGTCAGTTGCTAGTGATGTCTCCCTCAGAGCCACAATCCACCCGATTGCCTCCTTCAGAAATCACTCAGCCCAAAAGACCAATGGTCAGCTACTGGTCCAGCTCCCTCAGGATTCAGCTCTTCTTCTGTTCCCTTCAGCTCTTCTCCCAGCATGAAGACTCCTTCTGCTGTACTCTGTGTTCATTTATACACCCCCCCCCGATCCTGATTGGCTCTAGCCGCAATAAAATGCCTTTGTCTCAATCTGTTCCAAAGGGAGTGGGGAAGAACATCTGAATGGAACTGGAGCTTGGATTTTGGAGTCTATTTCAAACTGCAGTCTTAATAGTCATGTCCAGCAAGGTAGTTAGTAGCACTTGGAGACTAACAGGAGAAGGGTTGGTGGCACGAGCTTTTGTAGACATGTCTACTTCTTCAGATGCTTCATTGCTGGACTTGTCGAATTAGACTAACACAGCTATTTCTCTGATCTTGATAGTCATATAAGAGTTGCGACGTTGGAGCAACAAGTTCTTTCCTTTCTTTCTTATTGTCCAGCATTCACAGCCTTACAGTTGTTTTAATAATTCTGATACTTTTCCTTATCATTCATGATCGGCTATAATTTTGAAGAGGGCCACTAGTAAACTATCCCAAATATTTTTAATATAGTAAAATAATTCAATCTGAGCAATAAATTCTGGAGGATGAGAAGAAATGACAACTTATTCACATGACCTCTGAGCTCTGCTACCTTGACCCTTGTGGCTCTACCCTTTTGATCCCTCTGACTCCACTTCCTTGACCCCTATAGCTTCACCTCCTTTACTATTCTAGTTGCTTGACATCTTTTGGGACCATCTCCTTGACTCCCTCATCTTCAACCCCTTATCCCAACGCAGAGGTCCACCATTGCTTTCTAGAAATGTCAGACAAGCTAATGAACTGTTTAACTTTGGATTCATCAAGGTCTACGAGATTAATCATACTTAGCTTGCAAGAATTCATCAGAAAGTCATCAGAAAATGTTAAAACGCCTGAGCTGTTTGAATGTCCCACCAATGTACACTTATTTATTTATTTTATTTATCATTTGTATTTCTAATTCCGCCCTATATCCAAAGGTCTCAGGGCGGGTAACAATGCTTTAAAAATTCCAAACATTAAAACATAACAACATATATTAAACAGTTAATAACTACAACAACATTCAAAATCCAGAATGTTAAAACAAACCAAATATATATTAAAACAGTACAACTTAAAAGGGTGGGGGGAGTAACCACATTTAGCCAAAGGCCAGGGTAAAGAACATGTACAGAGAAGGAGCTTGACACACTTCAAGGGGGAGACTATTCCACAGCCTGGGGGCCATTACTGAGAAGGACACCTCAAGTATTTTTTATTTTATTTTATGAATCTATGTTGATTTCCCAGGACAGGGAAATACCTGACAGTGCCCTAAAAAAGTGTGACTATATGATTAATGATAAAATATTAATCAGCATTTTAAGGAAGCATGAGAACAAAATTTCTTAAAATATGAAAAAGAGGAAAAGCAGCTGGCTAATCTTCATGTCTTTATTGCATCCTGAGGCCAATTTGCACTTAGGCCTCTGGTGTATCATTAGGACAACTCTGGTGGAGAGCATACACACCCCATCCTCACCAGAGCTGTACTAATTGCTGATGAGGTGTGGAGCATGAAATTGTGCTTCACACCTATCCCAACCTTTATCCAAGGCTTACCGCAAGCATCCAGTGGCATGACCATTTGCTCTTCTTCCGGTTTCCTAAGTGTGGCGAGCAGGGGAGGCAGTGGCAGCTGTGATTGATCCCATGATTGATCATAGGTCTGTGATTGATTATAGAGCTGTGATCAAGCATAGGGCTGTGATCAAGCATAAGACTGTGATCAAGCATAGGGCCACAAGAGGGGTGTTCGATCAGCTATGGAGCTGTGATCGAACACTGGTAGTGAGAGGAGACAGGACTTCTGGCTTTCAATGTGGTGGCACTGGCTGGTACATGGGAGGACCATTTGCATTTGAGGCCTATAAGGGACCCTTTGGATAAGCTTTCCTCTAGATAAATATGAATGGTCCTCCTATCCCTGGAGTGTACCAGCCATAGTGCATAACACACTAAGAAGGTAAGTGCAGAAAGGCCTCTGGTTTCCTGTAAGTTGCTCTCAGAAGCAAGTCAAAACCAAATAATTATCATGTCTAGGATAGATACAAAATTTTCTAGTACCACAGCAGAGACAAACAACCTAGAAATTATTTTGGTTATTTCACAATTTTAGCGCCAGTGCAAAAATGTTAAATAGTGTACACGTAGAAACTGAAATGCTAGTAATAGCAAAACAGTGAAAGATGCCTTTTATATGATCTGAAGGCAAGAGAGAAAGCAAAACAAAACAAGGATCTAAGAAGCTATTAAGAGATAAATTCCTATACCTCAAATCTAGCATGTGGTTTTAAATAGGGGAGCGGAAAGTCATAAGAAACAATGTTAAATCAGAAAAGTCATTTTATTACTCCCTGTACAGGTTTACATAAAGTACACTGGGAGTCCTGAATAGCAATTATAGTTATTGGTATTGCCACGAATGACTCCACAAGGTACAGGTCAAAGGGAGAGCACGCTTTAGATCTTAAAAGCATGTGTGAACAATTAAACTGTCTTGTTGTGAACACAGTTCTGAGTAATTTGGACCAATGATTTTTTTCTGAGTAGTTAGCCAAGGAAAAGTAAGACACATTTGTGACTGCAATAATGATTATCACTTCTAAGTGACCTTCCCAAAAATCTGATGTTCTAAATATCAAACCAAGTTAGAGAAATTGATTAAAATCATTGGTGAGTGGGTGTGGTTAACAAAAAAAAAAAAAAAAAAAAAGTGAACCCAGAGATGGATCTATGAATGCTTAAAAATGCTAACAGAATTGGCTGTGAAACAACATCCAGTCCTGTGGGGCTGGTAGCAAGCTTCCATCAAGTAGGGGTGTGCACAGAGCCAATTTCCCCATCTATTTGAGGTGAACAGAATGTGGAAATATTCGGGTCTGGCCAAATAATACCCCCCATGGCTGTGGGGGTATTTGTATCCGTGCACAGATATTCTATGAATATTCATGCATGGAAGAATAAACCATCCTCCCCACCCCTCCATTTCCACCACTTCCCAACTTACCTCAGTGCTGCACCACCACAATCTACGCCACCACTGCCACCACCATTGGCACCCGGGCCACCACCGGAGTGCCCCCAAAGCTAAGGGGTTTCCAGGGAGGTGGGTGGGAGCCTGCTGGCAGTCCACTGAGCCTTTTGGAATGCCACACAGGCTTTACAGAAACTGGAGACAGAGCTTTCTGGTATCAGAAAGCCTGTTTGGTGTTCCAAAGGCCCTGGGAAGAGGCCCTGGGGTCCACCAGAGCAGGTCAGGGGCCCCTGGGGAGGCCCTGGGGAGAGGATCTGGGAGGGAGGCACTGGGAGGCCTCAGGGAATCCAGTATACTTAAAAGCTTCTACCAGAGCTTCTATGTATACTGGATCTGATTTGTGGATGGATAGGGTCCTTCGAATAGGGCCCTATTTGATCCATCCACAAATGTCAGAATTCGGACACATTCACCCAAATTCCGAATAGCACAAATACTTTGTGCACATTCCTACCCTTCTGCCATTCTACAGGTAGACATAAGACCTTCCTCTGCCCTCCATATCAAAATGGAGAAAGGTGGTTATGAAGACAGGGAATGGCTGATGGGCTGCCATTGCATGTGAGACAAGTTGGAGAGCCCTTCAACCTGACCTCCTGCTACAGCACCTTAACAATCTTTGAGTGGCATAAAGGAGACACACCATGGGATCCACACTCTCTTCCTCTGTTTTGGAAGTGCAATGAAGATGCAGTGCCAAGCAGACACTGTGCCCTCAGTGAGCACTTACTGACCCATAGTGGTGTCATGCAAATTCAACCTAGGGAACTTACAAAAAGACAAAAAGGAGTTCTAATCAAATTAGTGAAATTCGCTGAGATGCTTCTCTGCACTTCCCGGAAATTTGAGAAAGGCAAAAGCAATTTCTGATTGCAGAAGATGTTATAAGGATAAAAATAATTGCTATCCCTTAGAAAGCGGCACTGGGGGAAGCAAATAAACGTGCTTAATGATGCTGACTTCTGTTTTCCAGAACTAATATTGGAACATCGGAAGGATGTGTTGGTGCAAAAATTACCTTTTGAAATCGATAGAAGTTTAAGTAAGTCAAATCCTTCTCTCTTTTTTATTTTTTAGAAAAGGCAGCTGAATATAGAGAAGATTTTAGGAAAGAAAATCAGATCCCAGGCTTCAGAATGGACACAGAGAAAGCCCATACTTGCAGCACATGCTTTCTGTATCCTTTAAAAAATTAAATCAAGTCATATTCAGACAGTGTAGAAGGGCACCTGGACATTTTATGGATACATAATGGATGTATACTTATGGATACATAATGAGATAAATAAGCTCCTAGCTACAAGGTACAGGCAACTGTTAGCCAGTATGTAATGAAAACTGTCAAATTACTGTGAACAGATGGCAGAAAAGAAAAGAGTTGCCACATTATTTTACTATGGCGGTATTGGAAGGGACAAAGTTTGAGTGATATCATTAAGGAATTTTGGTGCAACCTTTAGGCTTCTCAAGAATAGATGCTCTACTGTACAAATCCAGTATTTGAAACTTATATATCTCACTTTGGATATATATGTAGTACTAAGCAAGACAATATATGTAGTACTTTTGAGACAATCCTTTGCCTGGCATTATTTCAGATGTGGTAAAGTCAGCGAGGGGTAATAAAACTCAAAAGAAAGAGCTGAATGCCATAGAATGCTGATGTGTGTGTGCGTGTGTTTCCCAAGCTCCTAGTCGCTCCTTTTTGGTCCTATTTTTTTTTTCACTCTGATTCTCTTTGAAAATTTATATTTCTCTGGCTGCATCCCCACGCTGGCCATCTGGCATACTTTGGGCACACAGGGGCTGGGTGCAGGACCGGGCACGCATTTCGGCCATGCCCATGACATTCCCGGCAATGTGAGACAGGCACAGGTTGGGTGCGGATGGTGGCGTCCCCATGTGAAGCCTGCCAAACCCTAGTACGGGGGAGCCACACCACCTCCTCTCCACCCCCCCTCTCCTCATTGGAAGCCGAATTGACATCAGCCAGATTCCCCCCCCCCCTTAGCAGCACTGGCAGCCAGGACTGGGGTGGGAGGCACAGAAAGAAGTAAAAACAAAGCTCCATTCAGAAAGATAACTTTAAAAAAAATTAAAAATGCCAAAAGCCACAACGAGCTCTAGCTGCAGTAGGTGCTTGAGAAGTTTTGCACACCTCTGCTACACCGGGGACCGCAGGAGCACCCACCAACTTTAAAATCAAGACTCTATTTACAATTGCCTTGATGATCATGGAAATAGGGGTTGCAAATGCAACAGAAATCAAGCCATTATGCAGCCTGCCTTGGCATTCTGAAACGGGGTTAGAATTACTTCTATGGAAATGGCAGAAAATTTAAAAACCTAGCCGTTCTCCAGCATGCCTTTGCGATCACCATTTTAAAAAGTCAGCAACTGTGATCTTCAATAGACAGGACAGTGACAGCAAGCACACCCCACCTCCTAATGACATGAGTGCAAAACTCCCCCCCTCGTTAGCCCACAAGCGTCCCCATGTGCATTCCCAGCTTGCTGAGCAATGCGTGCCAGCTCCCCAAACTGTGCTGAGACTTGCTTTAACAGGTATCAAATCTGGCATGCTTGTGGCACAGATTGGGGGGATTTGGTACACTTTTCATGTGCCAAATCCAAAGCCCATGGGGACAGACCACACGGATCCTGCACTTGGAACCATGCCAAAGCTGCATGGGGCCATGTCCTCTGTGTCTTGCATATTGGGCAACAAAATGAAATACCCAAGATTCAGGCCTAACAAGGTTTCTAAGCAAATGAAGATGAATGAGCTGTTCCTTCAAAAGGAACCAAAAGTGGTAAGAGTATTCCTTATTCCATCTCTACAGATTTGCAGTTCTGAAGCTTGGGACATCTTTTCCTCTGGATGTAGCTAATCATGATGGGTTAGTAAAGCGTTTTATTGATTAGTCCATAAGGGCACAAGGGCTGAAGCTTCCCCTTCCATAAAAAGATGAATCCGGAGACTACCACTGCTCAAATTGACCAGATTTCTGATTTTATGTACAAACAATGTTTTGGAGATATGTCAACCTGCTTTATGCTTGAGCCTCTTAGAATCAAGTGGGTATTCAAATGGTTGAAGTTTGAACCAAACACCCTGCCAGTTTGAAAACAGAGTTTGAATTTAAAATGAACAAAGGGGTGTTTGAATGAACGTAGCAAAAACACACACCTGTTCAATCCACATTTTTAAGGTGTTCAAAAGCATTTGGATAACTTGTGTGCAAACAATTTATGTTTGTGAACATCTCTGCAGTGCTAACTGGTCCCCAAAAACTATTGTTGGCATATTTGAAAAACTATCAGTTAATAAAAAGCTGAAAACTCTCAAAACTGCTTTTTTGAATATTTTTTTCCAAAAGCTATCAATATCCTTCATATAAGATTAAACCTATTCATCCACTAGCTGAACAAAGCCAAAGGAAAAGCACAATTCTCACTCAAAGAAATTCTCACAAAGAATCCAGTGTCTGGCAGCAAACACAAATCATTCCATATGCAACTATGAATAAGCTAAATGAGGGTTGTTGGTCCCATCATCAGTACATTGTGGGATCTTTGAGCCAAGTCCTCTGGCATGAGCTCCATCCGACTGACCTGGCAGCAGCTAGCTGGTTTCCCAGTGAGACACAGAGCAAAAAAAATTATGCTGAAACTTAAATCTTCTCTGATTCCAGCTATACTTCTGAGAATGCACACTTTTATTTTGGGTTTTCAGATGTGTATTCTGTAACATTCACATCAGCAATCTGCTCCAACAATGGGTTAAGCCTCCCAAAGTTCCTTCTTATCTACAGTACTGCAAGATAGGAAAACCACAGAAACAGACTCTTCCTCCAAGACTGCTAACGTAAACAATCTTGAACGACCTTCAGCTGATAACCTTCTTGTTAACTCTCATAATTCTTTAAAGTCTTCTCCCTGTACACATCAGAAAGACCTTGAAAATGTGAATGGGAAACAACAAGATTTGAAAAATGCAATTGCGATTTTAAATGAATGGGCCAGACCCTTAATTGACTTATGTTCTGTCATACCTGATAACTGGCCTAGTAACCCAGTGGAGACTTCTTTAAACTACAAAATTGCAATAAAAACAAAGGATATAAATATTTCACAATTGACTCATCTGTCAGACTCTCCTGACTGCTGCATAGCCAACCTGAATAATTCCAAATATGAAGCTTCATGGTCAGCAGCTGTAGATTCTGGACATAAAGCTTCAAATTCCCTTGAACCATCTCTTGTCATAACATTAGACTATCCAACATAACAAATATCTGCCTGTGTCCTAAGATCGGTCAGTGAGACCTCTTGGAGACATCCCCCCCTCAGTAGTTAGGGGGACAGGAACATATGGGAAGGCATTCTTGGTTGTGGCCCCTAGGTTATGGAACATTATCCCCTCCGTGGTACATCACGAGATACTGGTGAGCCAGTTTGGTCTAGTGGTTAGGGAGCCGGACTCTTACCTGGGAATACTGGGTTCAATTCTGCCCTCCCCCATGAAGCCAGCTGGGTGACCTTGGGCTAGTCACAGCTCTCTTCTGAGCTCTCGCAGCCCCACCTACCTCACAGGGTGTTCTGTTGTGGGGAGAAAACATCAAAGCTTTGTCAGCCACTTTGAGTCCCCTTAAATGGCTGAGAAAAGCAGGGTAGAAAGCCAACTCTTCTTCTTCTTCTTCTTCTTCTTCTTCTTCTTCTTCTTCTTCTTCTACTACTACTACTACTACTACTACTACTACTACATTTGATACCTTCAGATGACTTTGGCTGTGGGAGCAACATCTCATCACCATGCAGATACTGTTTACTGTTTTAGCCATTCTTTTTTATCTGTTTTTATTCTGTTTTATTGTTACCTACCCTGAATCTTTTGGGTATAGGGTAGGATGGATGGATGAAGGGACAGACGGATGGATGGATGGATGGACAGATGGATGGATGGACAGACACAGACAGACACAGACAGACAGATAGGTAGGTAGGTAGGTAGGTATGCTAGTGGGAAATAAAATGTAACCTCAAGATCCAAATGTGGCTTCTTTGCAACTGCATCTTCTATACCTAACACAAGGTTTTAATATAGATATACATTCTTCAATTCTCACCAATTTCACTCATCTACAGGATATTCCTGTAACCAAGTCCCTACCTGCTGAGTTAGAAGCCCAAATAATTGGGTCTTTGGATTCACTCTCAAATACCTTTTCCATTAATTCTGTAACATCAGAAGTATTTCAATGAACAACAGCCCAGCAGGTATGTCTCGTCAAGTTGATTTGACATCTCAAAACTGACAATCAGAAAAGCACCATTATCTGAAGTTTCCATCCTGGAATATTGCAGGCTGACAAAATAAGCCAATTGATAACAACTTAGGTTGCCTCCACAAAGCAAGTGAAAAATGTGAGAGCTTTTTTTTTTTCCATCTCAGGACTTCCTCTTGATGTCCCTGCCAAACTGTAGAGCAACATATTGGGACAAGCACAGATATGTACCTGTCTAGACACTTGTTGCCCTGACGGCAAGTTACTTCTGGTTCTTTTGACAGCATGAAATATCCATGCTTGTTGTACTACCTTCATGGTAACTAGACAATGCCAGTAGACTGAACCCATCTACATCCTGTGAAGATTTAGTATACTAGGCGGGGTGCGTGGAAGGAGCATAAATCCCATCTTATCCTGCACATCTGGCAGGTGAAGAAAGGCTCCTAGAATATAATGAAATACTGAATGATTATAAAAGGTCTTGCCCTCAGAGAAAATGTGTCTGTGTGAAAGATTTTATCTTGCTAGAAAATGAACTCTTAAACCAAAAGACAAAATTAGCAAAATAATATAGTGGCCCCCAGACAGCACTGGAAAAATTTGGCTCTAAAAATAATCCAACATTTCCCCACAACATGAGCTGCCATATTAGTGCGGACTCCTTTGACACAGGGGTAGATTGAATTTTTGGGAGTTCACCATGCTTATTATTACCATTACCACTGCCACTGCCACTGCCACTACTACCACCACCACACTTTATTTATTTATTTATTTATTTATTTATTTATTTATTTATTTATTTATTTATTTATTTATTTAATCTCACTTTTTTCCCAGGCAGGAACTCAAGGTGGCATACATAATTAAACAGCAATACAATAATATGTAAAATTAAAACCACCCGTTTATATATAAAGAAATAACAAAATGTGAATAAAAACATATTAAAATGCCATAAAAGTATATAAAACACCATAAATTACAATAAAAATAGGGTAAGAGTTGACTACTTAGTTTAAAACTTTCCAAGATAAAAATGTTTTATTTTTAAGGTCAAGGTGGCATCATGCCAAAGGAACCTGTGGCAAGCTCTTGATCCTCCAGCAAGTAGTGAAAGATAGTTGGGGATTTGCCATCCTATCTTCAGTCTGGATTTTGGTGACGATAAACTGGTAGTGTCTCAACATAGCATCAGAGCTGTTGTAAGCCTATGAGCCCTCCAAACCCCCTTCTCTCTCTGTGAGGCACGGTAAAAGCATAAGATACTGCCTTAGAAGTCTTATGGCAAATGTGAATTGGCATTTTGGCATGAGACTGGACGTGCAGACTTGGTAATATATATCACCAAGATTCTGTGCTAGGCCAAAATAAAGACATTTTATACGCTATAAAGTGTGCTTTCAGGAGAATTTGGAAAAAACTTTTTGGAAGTGCTAAAACAGACAACAAAAGGACCACATCCTATGCCAGTGATGGTGAACCTTTTGAGCTCGGTGTGTCAAAATTAGCAAGAAACCTAGCTTAACTCGGGTGCTGTGTCACTTCTAGAAATATCCATAATTTTGTGAAATTTGTAGCTCTAGTTATATTTTATTAAAGGCAAAAACAAATAATTCTTTACATTAGTGACTTTTGTTGCTGAATTTCATTTGCTAATATTCAATTGAAAGTTGGTATTCTGTACACTTCAAGAACAAGCAAGCACTACACGCCCAGGTGCCAGGGTGACCATGTGTGTCACCCAAAAGGGCTTGGCGTGTCACCTGTGACACACGTGTCATAGGTTGGCCATCACCGTCCTATGCATTTGACAGATTGGATCAACGCATCGCTAAATGGCACTGCAATGGAAAACTATTAGCTTTTGTTTACTAAGATAACAGCTTCATTTACCAAATTGCAGCCTTTTGTTTAAAGATGTCCAGCTGGAGACAGCTGCTTATCTCAAGTTGTTTGAGCACACAATGACCCATCAAGTAACCAGGCAGGTCAGGAATTCAGCCATTGGGACTGACTGCAACAATCTGTCCCTGCCCCTCCATAGATTCAAACTTCCCACTCTGAATCTGATTGGTTTGCCCAGAGTATAAAAACAGCTCTCCAAGCCCACAGTCTTCACGGTAATTTTTCCACCACTCCCACTTTGCTGCCCTGCTGAATCAATACCTGAAACCACCAGCTAACATCACTACGCTAAGCTGAAACCACTGGCAATCCTGGCCTGCTCAGGATCTGCAATTCCTGCCAGCCATTTGCCTGCTTCGTGGCTTTGACCTCCTGGCCCTCCTGTCTTCTGCCTTGGAGAGGGAGAGAAAGAGAGATAACCTGCTTCTGTTTTCCCAGCCCCACCTGGACCCTCATCCAACTCCTGCTGCGACATGCTCTCTGATCCTGCTTTGAAGAGGAATCTGCCTAGGTGAGAAACCAGTTGCATTACAACATAGGGTATCTTTAGAATAGGCTATTTTCTTCCCTTTTCTTCTCTATATCTCTAGATTGTCAAAAGGTGTGCTTTTTAAATTGATACTCTGTCCTGTGCCAAGCTATTGCCCCTTGTCTGGTGAAAGCATTGCACTGCCCCATTGGGAATCTTTTGTTGCTTTTGTTTTGGCCTATGTGAAGCACTCTGTGTCGTGCCCCTTCATTATTTTATTCTTTTTTATTCTGATTATTAATAAAACCAATTTTCCTATTGAGGAAAATAGAGTCTGGGTCTCTTTCCTTTCTGTTAAACACCAAAAGTGCTGTGGCATTTTTCAAACCTTCACGGAGGGCGTCCCAAATACACATCAGGACGTCTGATAACACTGTCAGTCTCATGTGATGCTGACTGATCGCTCATATTTTTAAATGTCTGGAGACCTCCTATGTTAACTTCTCTATTCACAAATTTTAACTAGAAGTTTATTTTGGTTTTGCAGGTATTTTAAATGAAAGAGCCTCTCATCTTACTTTGTTTAGATAACTTTTTAACGCCATGCATTTCATATTTATTTCATGGCATTTAAAAATACCCAAAAGACAGTCATAGGACTTACTATTTCCCCCATATTTTAAATCATTACCTCTCACCCTAGCTTCTCTTCTACATTTGTCCAAATGTCTGAATGTCTGCAATATTGAGATGGGCTTTATTTTTGTGCAGCAAGTGTCATAAATATCATGTAATCCCGATTAAACTAACTGGGGGTGATTTTAAAGAAATGAGTATGTATAAACTTGGGTTTCTTGGATGGTACCAATAACAACTGTCATTTCAGCTGCAAATACAGGTGCCAGAAATCATCTGGTTTGCTTTGTAGTTCTTTCAACCTTACCAATCACACATTGATGCTCTTAGTCTATAAGCTGCATTAATATATAATTCAGGCAAGGATCTGCATGGCATGAGTTCTTATCCTAGATTTCTTATATGTCTTCTTTCTAGTCTTCAGGCATTTAGTAACAGATCAGAACTCACTTTATGTGAGTCCTGATGTCTGCAGGTTAAACTCTTCATTTGACATTCAAAGGGAAGAGCTTTAGGATTAGCATTCCTTTCCCTCAAACTTTTCGCAAAGTGGAGCAATACTTTTTTTTTCTCCACTGAAATGCTGAACTGAACATACACTCTTGGACTAAGTCAACTTCAGAAAAATATTACGTATTGCGGTGGTGGAAGATTTTCCATGGCACTGTTCATATCCCATTTGTAGTTGAACTGACCCTTATGCTGAGGATGTCCGAGAGCAATCCCATATGTTAATTTGGCAATAACAAACATCTGCCATAGTTTCTGATTAGGTGAAATGAGAGCAAAACTGGAACTAAAAGAGCACAATATTTTCTATTTCAGAACATCCAGATGAAGATAAGAGACAATGGCATATGATTTACCACAAATGGGCAAGAAAATCTATTGTCTAATGAATCCTCCTGATGGTGAGAGAAAAGGCAAAGGAGAAAACTGGCATTACCCTTTGTGGTGATCTACCAGACACGTGTGTGTGTGTGTGGATTTGCCCTGGCGTGTTTTCAACTTACCAGACCCCTAGCAAAGACATTTGACACAGCATTGCTAGAGAATTCTGGGATATGTATAATCTCTCTCTCTCTCTCTCTCTCTCTCTCTCTCTCTTTCTCATCCCTCACCATTTTCATTGTGTACAAAAACTTTGCAGTAGGTGCGTTTTTAAGATATTTTAAGACTAAATATTATTAGATGTCCAGTATTCCCAGTCCATAGACATGCATGACAGAAAAGGAGTATCTTCATGGCCGATTCCTGGTACCGTTTTAACTAAAGCACTGGCAGAAATGGTATGATGCCTTCACAACTGTCCTCCTTCTGACTGCTCTAACCTCATGGCCAGGGAACCTTCATTCCCTTGCTCTGATGCCACTAGTCACGACTCTTCAAATGCAGAAAATAGCTCTGTGGTTCATTTCCTGTGTTTGAAGACACAGGATGCTCGCAGCCACAGGTAGGTTGACTCAAGTGAAGATATCAGAGAAATAGCCATGTTAGTCTAATTTGAAAAGTCCAGCAAGGTAGTAAGTAGCACTTGGAGACTAACAGGAGAAGGGTTGGTGGCATGAGCTTTCATAGATACGTCTACTTCTTCAAATGCATTTAACATCTTCAAGTCAAGATAGCATAACTGCTAGCAAAAGCAGGATTATATTCTTTAAATACTTCCATTTACTCACCTTTTATAGTGTGCTGCCAAGTGTTTACAGTAGATGGTAGCTGGATTCATATTAGTCCACACAGACATTATGCACTGTTAGCATATCAGCTAAGCCATGAAGGAATAAGGTCAGCAGATCCTGCAGCCTTGAGGTTCAGTTAGGGTGACTTTATCAGCACTGTGCAGATACTGCTTCAAAAAGTATGTAGATACCATGATTAGAACATCTGCAAAGAGGAGAGAAAAAGAAGATGTACATACAAAGGAGGGTGCTCTTCTGAGGGACACAGAACAGACTAAGATGCAGCAGCTAAAAGCAAAATCAATGTCAGAGGGAAAAACAAACAAAAACCAAGCAATCTTCAATGATATATCAAGGTCAAGACCATTCTCAAGCATTCCTCTTCTGCTCACATCTTTCTCAACTTATGCATTCCCAAAGTATGATATTGGAGGAAGCATATAGAAAAAGATGTACCAATCAATGGCACTTAAGCCTTCTCCATATTCTTCCCTGGTTTTATGAGTCACCTGCTCACTGATCCTTCAATCATATTTATTTGAATTTGATGAAAATCTTGCAAGTTCTGATAGCAATAAAAATATAGCCTTCTCACCATGTGGATGGGTTGCCCTCTGGTTCAAATCAATATATTCTTTTGCTGCAAGGCAAAACATAGGATACTTGTATGTGCCTCACGGAACTGTAAGAAAGCATTAATATACACCATAATAAATCTTCATGAACAATACAGCAAGTGTGATTCCCCAGAAACCCACCCCAAACAGGCAGTTAATGGAAGCACAAGCCAAATGTTAAGAGATCAGGGGGAGGGGGAAAAAAACCAAACACCTGTGTCATTAACTAAGCCATTCAAAAAGAAAGTGATTGGAAGCCTTTTTACAATACAGACTATTCCCAGCTCATATTTTGAATGGAATGACAGATCAGTCCAGAAAACAGTAATTCTGAAAAACAAGGAAAAACAAAAACAAAACAAAAAACCTTCCTCCTCCCCCGCCATCATACAGGCCCACATTAATGCTAATCTCTCAGATCACGGGTATGGGGAAGGGAACTGAAATTTCCATTAGAAAGAAACTTGCAACTTCCCAGAGGGCAGACAAATCAGCTAACTTACCTACATAATATTTTTATTTCGTAAATGATTTTGCTTCATCCTTTTTTGACATTCATAAATGTATATATTATGTAAATGATATTGCAATGCACGCTAGTTACTGTTGAATGTAAAAAGGGAGTTTTGTTGTTAAGATAAGAGTTTAAAGTGTATTATACCAGGGAAGCAGTCTACACATAATAAATGGATTGGAACTGTAATGTTACAGGCAAGCAAGAGGGCGGGGCTCGTTTAGCTCACTGCGAGGGAGGAGGGGCAAGTCAGCAACTCTTGTTGGCCAATCAGAGAGCGAGAAGCTTGCCAGCGAAAGGTATAAGAAGGCAAGCCCAAAGGCTGCCAGGTGTCTACGTGGTTCTGTCTTTGATCTGAGAGGGGTGGGCAGTGGGCGTGAAAGCCTTTGACATCCTGAGGAGATTAAGGGACTTTCCGCATTTGCAGCTGAAAAGAGGATCTAAAAAGATCCGCTTTTTGGTGATCCTTCCTCCATCAGATCTGTCACAAATACTGATGGATCTGAGGGACCCCTGTGTGTCCACACACTTCCGGGGAGGATGGATACCAGAAGACAGATTGGAATGGGTGCTGCACAGATGCACCAGCAGCCATTCCAAGCATCGTCTGGCTCACGCACCAGCGACACTGCGCTCCGAGCCACAGAACTGGAGCATGGAGCTGCTAGTCACTGCGTGCACACGGGGGATGGGCTTCAGAAGCAGGCAGTCCTGCTTCTACCCTTCCAAACACAGCAGCGGGAGGGAATCCGTCTCTTCCATTGGCTGCTTCTGCACACATCCAGGGGGAAGTGATGGATGTAAGGCCTGATTTTTCAGGTCTTACACTTAAGACAGATTTTGGTGGCAAAACCAGTTTTAAAAACTGATCTTGCACACCAAAATGTGGACGTACTCTCCCGGAAGAGTCTCTAATAAGGTCTGCAATGCAGAAGGGTCACACGGAAAGTGTCCTTTATGTGTGTTAAGGGGGCATTAAACCGGTTTCTGCAGCCAATGTGGAAACACCCTAAGACTCGTAGATCAGGGAGAGAGTGTTTACTGTTCTAGGGGGATTTAGACAGGCAGCTCTCGGAGTAGTAAAGGAGAGAGGAGAGACAAGGAAAGTGTTAATTGCTAACTGTATGAAACATTACTCATTTTAAAAGGAAAACTTATGTGAAGGACTATTTCAACCAAAGCTATAAATAATAAAGATCAACCTGTTCTTTTAAAAGCAACACCACGTCAGAGAATGTTCATTGCTTAGTGCTGCAGGTAAAGACAGGTGGGCCGGAGCGGCAGCAGTTACAGAGATAGCGGTTCTATCTTAAGAGAAAGTCAAGAGCCACTAATGGAACAATTGAGAACTACTTCGCACATAATTAAGGGATTCGGAAGTGAGGGCACCGTGCCTCGCTATAGGGAGCCTCCGGGCGGTCAAGCAGGCTACATGCACCCACTACTGATAAAGTTACAAATGATATTTGAAGAGTGTATGGGAACCGACTTATTTTATTAGTAATCCCTTGATATACAAACATATTTAATGAACTGCCTTGCCTGCGCCACAGATCTTGCTGGAGATTTCTGCTTCCTTACCAAAACATAAAGTATCAAAGCGGATTTTCAAACAGCATGTTTATGAAGCATTATCATTTTTAATGACAATCAGGCGTTGGTACAGCAAGCATTTTTGCAGCTTTTTGCTTTGCTTCGTTTCATTTTTGCAGATCACTCTTGTTCTGTGTGAAAAGCAGCAGCCCCTTCCTTACCCTTGATAAACAAGTTTAAGATCATAAAAGGAGGCAATAAAGCAGAAGGGCCAGATCCATCCACATGGGACAGAGGTAGATTTGAATTGAGCGGCCTTTGATCTGGATCTGCTATAGATCCTATTAATAGGGTCTATAATCTACTTCCAGCATGGCACAACATAGCGTGGCACTAAAAATCACACACCCCATTCCCTGTGGCTAGGAACTGTCACTCTTAGTTGTCAGGGTGGGAGGTCAGCTGCAAATCTCACACCGTGCTTCACATGTGTGTGTGTGTAGATCCATACTGCTGCTGTCCATGTCGACTGTGCTAATCATGCTTCCCCAGGATCCATATCTGTAGATGCTGGTCAATCTGGGTCTATGATTCTGGATTTTGTGCCCGGCAGTGCAGAAACAACCTAAGTTTGGGGTACATTTGAGAAATGTTTGTTGATGAATAGGTTGAGGTGGCAGAGGAACAGAAGTAGGCTACAGTTAAAGAAAGAATTTGAATGCCTTCACTCCCTTTTTCTTCCTGTTAAATCTGATGGGCCTTCTGAACCAGTTTGAAATCAACCAACCAACCAACCAACGAAACCAACCAAACCAACCAACCAACCAAACCAACCAAACCAAACCAAACCAACCAACCAAACCAACCAAACCAACCAAACCAACCAACCAACCAACCAAACCAACCAACCAAACCAACCAACCAACCAACCAACCAAACCAACCAAACCAAACCAAACCAAACCAACCAACCAACCAACCAACCAACCAGCCAACCAACCAGCCAACCAACCAAACCAACCAAACCAAACCAAACCAACCAACCAACCAACCAACCAACCAACCAACCAACCAACCAACCAACCAGCCAACTAACCAGCCAACCAACCAAACCAACCAACCAACCAACCAGCCAACCAACCAGCCAGCCAGCCAGCCAACCAACCAACCAACCAACCAACCAACCAACCAACCAACCAACCAACCAACCAACCAACCAACCAACCAACCAACCAATCATGTGATATTTCAGTAAACAAAGTATTAAACTTAAAAATGCTTTCATCGGCTTGATAACATTCCAATATCATCAACTGACAGTGGGATTAGGCAGGCTGGGCTAATGAGACTTGCAGTTGAGGGCCCATTATGCGCTGGGCCTTATTCTGGATTATATTCCAGAATAAAGATCTGCTTTTCACATGATTTGTAGACAATGGCAGGCCCAGTGCAGAATGGGCTGAGAGCATTTAGGCCATTTGCCCACTTGAAGGTGGAAGTGTTATGGATGGGGAGGGAACGTTTGTCTCCATTTCAGAGTGAGATGGGGCTACAGAATTGTGCTTCCTCTATGAAGAGCAGGAGAAAAGACCCTATCAAAGAAGAAGATGATGATGTAGAGGAAAAAGAAAAGAAAAGAAAGAGTAACTGAGGTCACCACAAAGCATCCACTGCTGCCAAAAATGGAGATGGGTCCCTTCTTGGACCTGTGGATGTGCAAAACACTCCCTCCCCTTAGAAAGCCTTAAAGAGTATTAGACATGTGAGAATTCAGAGGCATTCACACACTGTAAAAACAAAACCCGCACTCTAAGAGATGGTTCGAATATGAGATTGTTCACATTCAACTCCTCTCATGAGCATTCTATACTAGAAAATGGTGAATGAGGAAAAGAGCACAACCACCACGCACTACCATCTTTAAAGCATTTTTACATACTTTTTTGCTACATCTGAGTATAGACTTAGGCAGACAGCATGATCCAAAAATCCAAATTTCATGTTACAATATGGGTTGCCAGGCATTTTGTAGCAACTATGCTAGGTAATGCAAGCACCCAGCAAATCAGTGGGCAAAGCCTATGGACAGAGAGTTTAATTTCATGTGCTCATATCCTGAGGGATTTTCGCACTGCAACGCGTTCCGTTTGGAACGCGTGCAGGCGGGCAGTTTAAGACAGTTCCGGACGCTTTCACCATTCACACACAGGAGCGCCGGAACGCGTGTAAATGCGTTCCGCTGCGCCTGTGTGCGAATGGTAAAAGCGCCCGGAACTGTCTTGGCCGGCAAAGGCCGGCCAGGGGTGGGATTCGGCCGGCAGCGCTGCCGCCCATTGGGTGAGAGCACCCAAGGGGCGGGCAGCGCTGTCAAGTCAGTCGCCGCGCTTCGTGCCAGCTCTACAGGGCCGGATCGGGCCCTGTGGAGCTGGCACGAACATGCCTGGGCACCCGGGTGCCCATCGGAGGGCCTGGGGCAAGGTCCCTATGGGGCAGGATGCCTTTGGAGATCAGAGCCCCTGGCTCTGATCTCGAAAGGCTTCGCCCCGGCCCCGTTCCTGCCCATCTGCGGGGTGCGGGCGCCTGGATCTAGACGCGGGCGCCTCGCAGATCAGTCCCCCGCCCCCACCAGTCCCAAAAACCCCCACCCCCAACCACCCTCCGAGCTGGATCGGGCCCATCTTCACTGTGTGGGTGCCTACACCGAGGCACCCACACCGCGAAGATGATTCCCCCCCCTCCCCCAGGGCCCCGGGAGGACGCGCGCGCGACGGAGGACTTACCTCGTCACCGTCCAGCCTCGGAATGAGGGTGGCATTCTGGGAGCGTGCAGCACGCAGCCCACCTAAGCCCCCTATTTGACAAGCAGTTCACGTGAACTGCTTGTCCAATAGGGGGCTTAGGTGGGCTGCGTGCTGCGCGCTCCCTGAATGCCCCCCCCTCATTCTGAGCCTGGATGGCGACGAGGTAAGTCCTCCATCGCGCGCGCGTCCTCCCGGGGCCCTGGGGGGGGAATCATCTTCGCGGTGAAGGTGCCTCACTGTAGGCACCTTCACAGCGAAGATGGGCCCGATCTGGCTCGGAGGGTGGTTGCGGGTGGGGTTTTTTGGGACTGGTGGGGGCCGCAATGGGGGCAGACGGCCGCAATGGGGGCAGGGGGGACCCTTGGGGGGGCGGAGCGATGCGTTCCGGCCGCCCAAGGGGTTCCTCGGCCCCAGCCAGCCCGCGATCGGCCTCCTGCCACCCCGGAAAGGGGCTACAGGACACCGATGCTCCCAGGTCCCCGACTCCGGCAGCCGCAATGGGCCGCCGGGGCCGGGAAGGGCCTAGCTCCCCCGCTGCCGAGGGCGATCTCCTTCGTCGCCGGGCTGCGGGAGTGATCGGGCAGCGGCGGCGAGGCTGGAGATGGCAAGGGGTCCTACGATTTGAATCGTGGGCCCCTCACTGCCATCCAGCCTCGCCGCGGCTGCTCGATTGCTTTCACAGCCCAGCAACGAAGGAGATCAGCCCGACCGCCATCAGCTGCTGGGCCGATTTCCGGCCCATGCTGACGGCGGAGGCGTGGCCGCGGCTCTCAGGGAGAGAAGCATGAGCGAATGCTTCTCTCCCGGAACGCGCCGGGGCGGCTCCTCCGCGTTGGAACGGATGCAGAGCACTTTCAAGTGCTCTGCATCTCGAACGTGTGCAAGACAGCTCCGGACGCGAGGCAGTGCAAGCCCCGCTGGGGCAATGCGAATGCCTCGTCCGGAGCTGTCTTGCACGCGTTCCGAAAAGGCCTTTGCGAAAAGGCCTCAGGCTGGACATTGCATTCCCATCAGGCGCATCTGTATGGATATATATGGGACAAAAACAGGATGCAAATGGGATCCAAATGGGATGTGTATGTATGAAGATAAGAACATAAGAACATAAGAGAAGCCTTGCTGGATCAGGCCACAGCCCATCTAGTCCAGCATCCTGTCGCACACAGTGGCCCACCAAATGCTCATGGCCATCTCAAGCAGAGACAAGGACAAACCTTCTCCTGCTCTCGAGTCCCAGCAGATGGCCTTAGAAGCACCCCAGTTCCTCCCCCCCTCCACAGCCTGAAAGATGCATCTAGGCATTTGTTCTAGTACCCATTGATACATCTGTCATCCATAAATTTGTCTAACCCTTCCTTAAAGCCATCTAGACTAGGAGCTGTCACCACCTCTTCCGGCAGCACATTCCATAAGCCGATGACCCTCTGGGTGAAGAAATACTTCCCCCTGTCAGACCTTACTCTCCTACCCATCAGCTTCATAGAGTGCCCCCTGGTTCTAGTGTTGTGCAATAGAGAAAAGAAATTTCCATATGCATATGGATTCAAATCAAGTGTAAATACATTCAAATACTAAACATTCAAATTGATTTGAATCAAATCCCAAAAATTGCATTCACGCACAACCCTAAAACAGAGTAGCAAACCATGTGATTTCTGTGCCAGATTACCTCTATTTTGTAGATATTAAGATTCCAGCTTAAAATACGGAAGTAGATTTTTTTCCCCTTCGCTTTCTTTTCCCCTCTGTTTTGGTCTGCAAACAAAAGCAAAGGAAACAATTGTTTGATTTACCAGACCAGTTAATCATATTTGAAGAGTCTTGTGACTCTCCAAACAATGGAAACTTTTGGCATCTGTTTTGATTGGTATATTTTCCTATTCAAAGTTAATGAAGATTCAAAGCTGCTGCTCCTGACCTTTGGAATAAAAACTCCATCTGAGCAGATGTGCTCTTCTAAATTGCAGCATTCGAGAATCTTGGGCAACTTAATGGAATAAAGTTGGAATTAATGGGTTAATGGTATAGAGAGCTGCAAGAAGCACATTTTTCTGCTTCAATTCATTGGAAAGAGAAGGGGGGAAATGTTTGGCTTCATGTGAAGCCCCTTCCCCTGTGAATATAGAGGGCTTTATCTTCATGTACAAACATTCATGACTCATCACTCTCCTTTTGCTGCTCTCATCACTACTGTGGCATGCAACACCATGTCAGTGGTTCTCAACCTTCCTAATGCTGTGACCCCCTAATGCAGTGCCTCATGTTGTGGAGACCCCCAACCATGGGGGAGGGGCTGCTGGGAGGGGGGAGGGAGGGACAGCAGGAGACTTGTCGCGACCCCTCTGAAAGGGTAGTTCGACCCCCAAAGTGGTCCCGACCCACAGGTTGAGAACCACTAGTCTAGGTTAACTTAACAAACATTCCCCTAGACACATGCACACTTCTTTTTTTATGTGGTCTGCAAGAACACATTGGTTCCATGGCCTTAGTTCCATAGGGATGCATTGTATCTCATTTTGTCATGCTTTCTTAGGAGGATCCAACCTGCAATCTCATTCTTTTTGTTTAGATATCATGCTATATGTAGATGTTGTTGACGCAAGAATCCAAACTGGTTTGAACCAATATAGATAACACATACTGTACGAATGTTGTCAACATTTGGATCTTTAAATACGAATCTAACATTCAAACGAATAGATTTGAATGTAACTGATTCAAATCGGGTTTTTTAGCATTTGGATTTTAAACATCCAAATTGAATTGAATGTTTTGACATTAGATTTGACTCAGATTCGAATGCAAAAAAACCCCACATTCATGAACATCCCTAGATTCATCTTCTTGCTTATATCTCTGCTCTGTGGTTTACATTTATTCTCCTATCATGGTTTAGTATGGCAGTATGCCTCATCAAATCCTAATGTAAACTCCCTTCTGAAGAAGCAGATGTGTCTATGAAAACTCATGCCACCAACCCTTCTCCTGTTAGTCTCCAAGTGCTACCTACTACCTTGCTGGACTTTTCAAATAAGACTAACTTGGCTATTTCTCTGATATTCACTTCAGTAGTGGATGGAGTGGACTTGGGTACATTTTGGGTGTTTTTCCAAAGTCATTTAGTACCCGTTTTAGGACCCATTAAGGACCCATTTGGCTGAGAGCCAGAAGTCACTTTGAAGTTTTCTCTAAAGATCAGCACAGACTTCAAAGATGCTCCAGAGCTATTTTGCACAGACTTTGAAGCGACTTTGAAGTGACTTCAAAATGACTTCGAAGAGACTTCGAAGTGACTTCGGAGCCGCTTCGGAGACTGCACCCCTTGTCCCCCCAAACACCTGGGGTGATAGGCAGACCCCTCATGGGTAGATCCAGATTTCCAAATGGGTCCTCCGGTGTTTCCATGACAGGGAGGCTAGCACCCATTGCTATTGGGTGCTAGACCCCCCATGGAAACACATTGGGTACTTCCCTTAATCCGGATCTACTAGATCCGGATTAAGGGAAGTACCCATTTCCTAGATCCAGATCTTCTTAGATACGGATTAAAGGAGCATGGTGGAAAAACACCCTTTGACCACCACAAGAAAATGGACAAAGTATGAGAAGTCTATCAGACTCACATTCCCTCTATGGTTCCGTTCCTACATACTTGCTTCTATACTGCGGTATAAACATTTTGATTTCCTGTCTATTAAAAGGGCTCTTCCAGCCAATAAACTGCTCAGCCTTCCACTTCAAGGGAGCAGGAATAACCATGTTGGCAGTTTAACATTACAAGTGACATTTTTACAGGGCTAGTTGATGTCAAACACAGCCATGACACTCTCTGCCGACAGAGTGGTCTGATATGCGAAGGTAGAAAAATAGCTCAGATTTAAATAATAACACTCATTATATTTTCTGGAGGAAAAAAAAGAAGACGCTCTCAGCATGTCAAAGTGGAATCAGAAAGTCAGGGATGTCCTCCGCACAGTGCGCTGTCTGCATGATAATGTAACCAGAGACCATAAAATGTTGTAATGAGCACTAATGAAATTGTGTACAGAGAGACGGAGGTTGCTACATGGAAAAGGGTTGATAAAAGGGACTGAAACAAGACTTCATATCACACGTAGAGAATGATCAATCAGTTAAGGGTTATTTAAGCTAACCAAGAGAGAGAGAGGTGAGCCCCTAATGATAGCTCAGTTTGTATAACAACATTTGATGATTAACAATGACAAGTGTGGCTGAAATATCCATTGTTAATAAATAAGTTTTACCAGAGGCAATGCTGAGTTATGAGGTCACTGCCTGAGCAGCTAAAATCACTCTTCTCAGTACAGATTGATTTCTTGGAAGGCAAACACTGATCACAAGGAAGATTCGAAATACTTTCGGTAACCTTAGATACAAAGCAGTGCATTTGAAGTAGTAACCAAAAACACAAAGGAACAAACAAAATTTAGCATCCTTAGGGGTGGACAATTCAGCCTAACTTGGTTTCATTTACATTTCAGTAGTTTTCATTGTTAGGTCTGTCCCATCCCCAATTTGTGTCAGATTTTTTTTTAAAAAAAAAAGTCTGTACAAGTTTTCTAAAACATGATTGGGTGGCAAGTGTTGGGGAGACCTTATTGCAATTATATGTTTAACTCAATATACCTACGAATCTACTACATATGGTAAACTGCCTAATCTGACTTGCAGATCATTAGAGAACTTGAAAATGTCACCCTCCCTCCCCAGAGAAAAATGCTTACAACCATTGTTTTTCATGGTGATATTTCAACACTGCAAGAGTTGTTCTACCCACAGTTGAAACTTTGGATTAAACCCTGAAACTTTGAAATTGAAATTGGCATTCTTATTGACCCTGGAAATATTAGGACAGGACTAGTAAAATTGTATTTCATTATTCTGGACACAAATGCTATCTTGGATACAAGCAAAATTCAATTAATTCTTCCTTTGTTGTTGTTACTGCTGTTGCTGTTTTGTTTTTGTTATAAAATTCTGTAATTTTGTTTTTCTTAAAAAATAAAAAAGTAAATTCAAAATATTTAAAAGTAAAACTAATTAATAAGTTTTTATCAGACCATTTAAGGGAAATATAAACTTTTAATTCTAGTAAGTCTAATTTGAAATGTATATAATACGTTTGCACACTTCAACACATTAGATAATGCCTATCACAATAAATCAGGGTTTAAATTTGGACCGTGTATTAGGAGACATGCATTGGGGTAATTAGTCTGGGGAAAAATTAACTCAGGTTCAAGCATGAAGACTTGAAAGAAACCATATATAGCTAATTTAAGTTTTAAAAAACAAAATTAGTTGGAGTAGCATGCGGCAAGAAAGTAAAGAGATCAAATTTCTTTGAAAAATGAAAATAAAACTTTATTGGGGTTTTCAAATGGCAATGATATAAAAGCAAGCCAACAATGGACTGGTTGCCGGTGGCTGTAATAGAAGGAAGAGGGAAAGCGCAATGAAAATATAAATTGAACAGTAAAAGAGTGCAAACCCAAGTTTGTTTGTTTATTTATTTATTTATTTATTTATTTATTTATTTATTTATTTATTTATTTATTTATTTATTTATTTATTTATTTATTTATTTATTTATTTACATTTCTATCCTGCCCCATACCTGAAGGTCTCTGGGTGGGTAATAACAGATTAAACAGCAGATTAAAAACAAGAACAGGCATGATACTTGAGAAAAGGGGGGCAAGCCTAATAATTACCCAAACCACACAGATCTTACTCTCTGGCCAAGAAATAGGACTTGAGATCATAGATTCAGTACAGCAGTTCAGTTCAGTGTCAATGAAGGTTGAGAAATAATAATAATAATAATAATAATAATAATAATAATAATAATAATAATAATAATAATAATAATAATAATAATAATAATAATAATAATAATAATAATTTGTCATTTTAGAAAGCAAGGAATATAGTTTATGTTTGTTTTTTACATTACTATTTTGGATGTCAAATAATTAATAATAAAACTTATTATGGAAGATTACAATAAATTTTATCAGGGTTGTAAATACACTTTCCTGAATGCAGTACTTACTAAATCTCATTCCTGATCTACCCAGGATTGTGTTATTTTAACCCTTGTATTTTTAATTGCAAAGAAGCTGATGAGATGCATATAAAGCACACAATTAAAATATAAAATACAAAATCAAGATAATGATGATAATTTCAATTAAATCAATAAGATCAATAAGATAGCAGTAATAAAAGAAGTAAAGCAGTGCATTATCTAAGAAAAACAAAGCATCAATCAAATCAATGAATTGTTCCATGAAGACCACAAATAAATTAAATTGCTTTTAATGAGCTATCGTAATAAGATAGTTGCGGATGCATATCCTTGAGCTTGTTATTCCAGGCAGACCCTGTATTATATGCTCTACATGGCTTGTCTTCCCCCTGTTATGTGCCTATTAAATATGAATTTATGTATCTTCTGGTTCATGATGACAGAAGTAGCCTTATGCTACTTAAAGTTTTAGAATTCTTTTTTTCCCAAAAATGTGAAAATGTGCAATTAAAAGTTACTAATGATGACAGCTCATTTTTTTCTTTTAGAGGCATGCATGAACTAAAATCAGCTGTTCAATTTGAATCAAACCAAACAGTCTACATTTAGTTCATTTTTTAACTATCTCTTCAAAGGAATAGTCTGTTTGGTTTGAATTTGAATTTGAATCTTTTATATACCTGTTGTTAGAGCAGGGTGGTTCAAACCAGTTCATTCCGCACCCCTTGGTTCAGTTCAGTTCCAAATTGTCTCTTTTGAAATGATACCCCCAGTTCAGACATTACTAACCCATTTCAAATCTCTGATATGCTAAAATATTATATACTTTTTAAAAATATATATATTGATTGTGTTTTAAATGTTTTTTTTTTTTTTACTAAAACCAAATCCAGAAATGGAAGCTTTACATTGCTTTACCCACAGTAGCTAATCACAGGCCTACTTTGTCTTCATGCATACATATTGCTATCTCTTTTAGCATTTCAAATATGAATCTTTAAAAGTGATATTTTTGGTACTATTATTTGTGCCTCCAATCTAATCAACACTCCAAAAAGTGTGTATTGGGCATTTGAAGTATAAGATGCTTGGTAGCTGCTGATAGTCATTCACAAAACCATATAATTTAAAGGCAGTGGAAATGCTACACAAAAATAGATCCATCACCTGGACATATATTACATTTTCTTCTGTTGAGACTAAGGGTGCTTCCGCACAGGCCCTTTAACACCCATTAAGCACACATTCCAATGTGCGCCTCCGCACACGGGTCGCTAATTAGGACACTTCTGGTGAGGGGTGTCCGCACAGCGAGCCCGTTTTTAATGCGGATTTCGGCGGCAAAACCAGATTGCCACCGGAGCGTCTGCATTAGCGGGGGCTAAATAGCACACTTCTGGTAGGTGCGTCCGCACCTATCCGGACTTAATGTGTGCTTAATGGGTGTTTCTTGCACACCACATATCAAGTGGTTTTGCTCTGTGAATCCGCATCCATTTCGGACATGTCCGCACAACGCAAGTATGCAAACCCATGGAGCCAAGCATGGCGAGCCGGGGGGCTCCTACCTTTCGGCTCGCCCTTGCCCCAGAAGTGGCAGATCGTTGCTTCTGGAGCCAGGGCGAGCTTCCCTAAAGCCCACCCTAGCCCACCCTGGGGGGAGCACTGTGGATCCCCTCCTTACCTCATTGGTGTCACCCCGAAACTGAAAGCAGGTGCTCAAGATGCAGCGTGCCTGTGTCCTGCGCTCCCCCTGATTGGCGGCACCCCGGCCACTCAGGAGGAGTGCAGGATGCAGGCGCGCTGCATCTTGAGCACCTGCTTTCAGTTTCGGGGCGACATGGTGGGCCGGGGGAGGGCCCTCCGTCCCGGATGGGAGACGGGTGCCATGCACAGCAACTACCTCCAATCCAGATCTTCACCGTGTGTGCGGAGGCACGGGGCGCGGGATAGATACCCCGTTAAACCGAATCTACCGGAGATCCGGAGTTATTAAAACCGGTTCCCCTGGGATCCGGTTTTAATAAATCCAGGTGCCGGTGATCCGGTTTTATTTGCCCCTGTGCAGAAGCACCCTAAGATGATTGTCTTTACCCATTCAAGGGTAAAATATGTGATTATTATGAAAAGTTTGTCTACATTAAGGAGAAATAAAAATAGTATGAATGTTGCAATAGAAAATTGTTCCATTGTTACCTGTTAGGGGAAACTTTCCTGCTGATTCTAGACCAAAGTCATTTAGAAGAATATAAAATTGATTTTAATGGTTCTCACATTTCAAAATACAGCTCCTTCAGCTGAATTTTTAAAATATGCATTCTTAAGATTTGTAGAAGAAAAAAAATAATTAAGCAGTGCCCTCACTCTTAGGTACTCTTGTTTAAGGGCACTGAAGTGCAGAATTTTCTGAAGTTTTTCAGTGGGTAATTAGCTATGACATTAACCAAAAACCTGCCCTAGTTTAAGCACTTCTTGTTACTCAATAACTAAATTATTTTCAGGTCATACTTCACATCCCCAACAATAACACCACTTTCATGCTTAATTGCTTAAATAAATGTGCAATTAATGTCTAGTAATGGGATTATGGAATTGTCTGGAGACAGTATTGGAACAACTTACAATCACAGCTTTTTCACAGCTGAATGTGTTTTCTTCCTACATACACTCTTAATTATTTTATTAAATATTGAGGATGTATAATTAAATAACATATAGTGCAGAATTTACAAATCTTAATCATTGAAAAATAAGGATGTATAATTAAAAATCATATAGTGGAAAATTCATAAATCTTACCAGGTTCCCCCCCTTTTTTTTTAGAAGGCTCAAGTATAACTTTATAGACTTTTCTATGTTCTTAAATTTAGTTTAAAATGAGGCAGAATGTCGTTTAAAATATAAACGGAGCAAATGATGTGAGAGATGTCTGCCTCACCAATTTAATTCTGTAAATAGGCAGGGAAAAGTTGAGAGAAATAAGGAAAACTGTAGCAATAGAAATATCATCTATCACGAAAGTCTTCCTTTGCTACATTAATTGTAAAAAGCTCTTGCTCTTTATCTAGACTATGCGCAAATGTTCTGAGTGAGGAATTTCAAATTAAATTTGAATAATTACTGAGAAGGTACAACTCTTCCCACTCAGGAGGAAGATAGACAGGAATAAAGAAAGCTAGGATACCAAACTGTAACTGACTCCAAGGAGGAAGAAATGCCTTGGAAATGGGGATGGGCATGAATATTCACAGGCATTCAAAATCCGATCGAATGTGCCAAATTTCGACATTCAAACTGGAACAGAGTGTCCAGAAATTTGAATGTAAACATTCAAATTGAATTTTGGATTTACTCGTTCAAATTATCCAGACATTCATACGTGTACAGGTTCATACATGGTACGTACTTGAAGATCCACATCTTTCCCACATCCATATGCATTTGTATGGATCTGTACAGGACGAAAATGGGTTGCATACGGGATAACTACGGGATGCATATGGAAGTGTATGGATGTGTACAGATGTGTATGGAGGTGGGAAAAATGTGTATGTGCACATACAAATGTTGTCAAATTCAAACGAACATATTTAAATTAGGTAAATTGAAATTGAATCTTGTTAAATTCAGATTTAAACGATTCAAATCAAATTGGATTTTTGGGTATTCGATCTGATTCAAATCAAATGTCAAGAAAACATTTGTGCATATCTCTAATTGGAAACCAAGTTTGCATTATTGAAGGAATGCAGTAAGCAGAAACAGTCTTAAATGTGGGTGAATTATTTCTTTGATTTTTGCAATACCTGATATTGCAATCTCTGTTCACAAACTGTATAAACAATAAAACAATTCCAATACAGCAAGCAAAGACAAGCCTCCCTCAATGGCAGAATTAGATGTCAAAAAAGCCTGGGTAAACAGAATGTTTTTTACTAATTGTCAAAAGCTATTCGGTGTATCATATATCAAAAGGAAGAATGTTCCATAAATGAGACTGACCACAGACACTTTCTCTGTCTGTAGCAGCACAAAACTAAAGTTTAATCCAACTTCAGTCCAGCTTCAGAGCAAGGTAACACATCTGCAAAGTGGCCAGTAATTTCTTTCTGCATTATCTATCCAGCTTGTCACTTTGTGAATGTATTTGCTTGCTCTGAAAATGGATGGAAGCTGAATTAAACCTCAAGTGTGGCCACAGCCCATAAATGATAAGCAGGAGTATACAAGACTATTCAAATGTCTGCGTCCTAGGGATGTGCATGGATATTCAAAATATTTGTTATTCAGACAAATTCAGATGAATTCAGACATTCATATACAAATTGACTGTCCAGTCTTTCATTTTTTAGTATTCGTACACATACAAATATTTTGAGTTATTTGTAAAAATAATTTGAACATTTCTATGTGTACAGATATGTATGCATCATGTACGGATCCTTATGCATCTTGTGCGTATCCGTACGCTTCCGAACAGATAGGTACGGGATGAAAACAGGGTGCATACAGGATAAAAATGGGACGCGTACAGATGCGTACAAGATTCGTATCATTGGATGCATATTGAATATTCGAACAAATAGATATGAATGTATTAGTATCAGTTCAAATGTCCAGACAGTCATTTTTTCTTTATCTGTACAAATTCAGATATTTGAATATTTGATTCTAATCTAATCCAATGTTGAAAATTACAGTTGAGCAAACCCCTACGGGGTCCCCAATCCAAGCCAGAATCAAATGGCATCTGGAAGTGAATCAGCACTGATGTGGGCTTGACAGGACACACTTGTGAACAGTCTAGCTGCAGCATTTTGCATGAGTTCTAGTTTCTGAAGCAACCTCAAGAGAAGCCCAATGTGGAATACATTGCATTAATCCAACCAGATGGCTATAAGAACGTATATTGCTGTGGCCAAGTGATCTCTTTACAGAAAGGCTTTAAGTTGTTTAATTAATCTGAGCTGGAGATAGGCATTCTTAGCCACTGCTGTGACCTCAACCTTGATGATAAGAATGGAACAAGGACCACCCCTGAACTCTGCACCTTTTATTTCCAAGGAAATGCAACCCATCAAGAAGAGGTCATTCCCTTTACTTGAGAACCTGGTACACACTGCAACTCTATTTTGTTGGGATTTAATTTCAGTTTATTGGATCTCACCCAGACTATAATTGCTTTTAGGCAATGGTTCAGGGCATGTACTGCTTTCTCTGACTCCGCTAGCTCAAATGATGCCTTACTGTTGTGAGTTGATAGAATTAAGTTGTCTTGTGGAACAGACAACTAAACAGAAGAGATTTTTTTTAAAAAAAAATGAGAAGCAGAGAAGGTTAAAAAGATAGAGTCAGCTGATCAAGCTGGGTGAGTGACTGTATCAACTACATTTTCTACCTAGCTAAGGTCCCATTCCCAAACAGTATATAATGAGTTTAGAGACCAGAGACGTTTTCGCACGGGGCTGAACGGTGCGCGTGGGAGACAGCTGCGGACACGGCATACACATTGCCCGAGCGGGGCTTGCGCTCCGACGTGTCCGCAGCTGTCTTTCTCGCGTTCGAAATGTAGAGCACTTTAAAGTGCTCTACATGCATTCGAACGCGGACGAGCCGCCCGCAGGCGTTCGGGAGGAGAAGCATTCGCGCCTGCTTCTCCCTCCCTAACAGCTGCGGGCTTGCCTCCGACGCCGGCGCGGCTTCGACAATCAGCTGTTTGACAATCAGCTGATTGCCGATCTGCCTCCGCGGCTGTCTCCGCGCCCCTGGCCGGCCTTTGCCGGCTAAGACAGCTCACGATGCTTTGAGCATTCGCACACAGATGCGCCGGAACGCGTTTACACGCGCTCCTGCGCTCCTGTGTGTGAAAGGTGAAAGCGTCGTGAGCTGTCTTAATCTTCCCGTCCTACTCCCGTTCCAAATGGAACGGGAGTAATGCGAAAACGTCTCATTTTAGGTCCCCAGTGTTCCCACAGTTTTTAAGGAATCAGTACTTTTTGTGGACTAAAGCTGCCAGAACACAGACTATGGCTGCATCCAGACATGTGGAAGAAATCCAAAATTAAAGCTAAAAGCACAGCTTTCCTGCTGCGCAGCAATGCCCCACCATCACAACTAAAAAGCAGCTCCACAGCTTCCTCCTTGGAAGCTGTGAGAGCTGAGTCAGGATGTGTGGTCATGTGGGATGAAGCAGCCAATCAGAGTTGAGCTGCCCTCCTGCTCTCATTTGTCTCTTCTCGCCATCCTGCCTTGACTGGTGGGAAGATTCAAATTTTCTTAATACTGTGCAGTGGGTGTCCTTAATCCAGGATTAAGGTAAGTGTGCAGTAGGGATGGCATAATGGCCGCATCCCCATTACAAGCTTAATTTGGTTTGGATACGGTTTCAATCCTTGCAGACCCCACGTCAGTTTGGCTTAACAGGCTTTCCACGTGTTAAATCACCCCAAAGCATTGTAAATGTTAACCCTCATTTCAACAGGTCTCACTCCAGTTCATGTGCTTGATACGTGTTACATTTTTTACTGTGGGGACTGTACCGTCTTAAGGGATGAGAATCCACGTTTAGGGTTTCCCTCCCCCAATAGCTTGCTTCCAAAGATAGCGATTTCAGTGTAAAAATCCACCCTTAACAG
Organism: Aspidoscelis tigris stejnegeri; assembly: GCA_023333525.1. Classification (NCBI taxonomy): domain Eukaryota; kingdom Metazoa; phylum Chordata; class Lepidosauria; order Squamata; family Teiidae; genus Aspidoscelis; species Aspidoscelis tigris. The sequence continues at coordinate 11,038,828 of JALMGA010000006.1, read as the reverse complement.
CAGCTGCTACACTGTAGCAATCCAACCACTTCACACCTGATAACAATGTTGCAATTTTGCACAATTCTAGCTCTTTGGAGTTCTTACCTTTAGAAAGGGAAAGGAAAGCAGCTGTAGGTTCTTGGAGATATGTGAATGTTTAAAGCAAGGGGGCTTGAGTTGCCACTGCTGCTGTGTGCCCTGGGCAATGGGGAGAGGAGGGGAAATAATTGCTGGCTGCCCGCTGCCATTTTTCCTCCATCCAGGAAAGTGGCAGCCACCCAACCACCCAGCCAGGCTCCGTGAATGGGTCCCTTATGGGTGGCGCGTTCACGCCAGGAGGAAGAGGGCAGGGCAGCCCCGAAAAGCGGCTTTTAGAAAGGAGCCACTTGAGTGCCCCCTTCAGCCACCTACGATCCTCAGAATCCAGATCCAATGCGATTGAGTTGAAAGTAATGGGATCAGGCAAATTCGCATTTGCATCCAGTTCTATTATTTCAGTTTAGGGAAACTGGATTAAGCTTATAATGGGGATGCGGCCAATGAGTTGCGACAACGATCCATCAATCACCATTTGTGATGCCCCAATTGTGCCTGTGCATTTCGCTGCACAGTATTAACGTGTCTGGATGCAGCCTTTCTGTATGTGGATTAAATGAGGTCTCACTGATGTTCTGAGGATCAGATGTACAGATTGGGGGGGGGGAGCAGGCACAGCAATGGAGGGGGAGACCCCACCAGCATGCAGAAGCTTAACTTTTAGCAGGGCAGTGGTGGTGTTATAGGTGGGATCATCCCTGCTTTGGCATGGTTCATATTTCTTTCCCTGGGTCCATTTCTTGTAGCAGAAACAGACTCAGTGGTGGGCTATACCATATACTGAGTAGTCCCAGTCTGGGAAAGAAAGTCCAATGGCTAAACGGAAGTAGACTTTAACACCACACCTCTGTGGACAGAGGACAGCTTCCATTTAAACAAACAAACAAAAAAAGACTGTGGCCTTAGACTACAAGGGCCAGGGGAAGTACTTATTAGTGATCTTCCCCCTAAGATCTGAATGTGGGTTACAATGGTGGTGGTGGGGGGGTGAATGCAATGCAAACTAATGAAGTATTTTTACTATTTTAAAATAAGAGTTATGCAGGAGGTGAGATTTCCAGAGGGATAGTACTTTGGGAAAGCATTACCCTCTGAAATTCCTTGAGAACTCAATTACTGGAGGTGCAGAAACTCTGCCATATATATATTTTTTTTACCTGCCTACTCTAATTGACACACAATATGCTTACAGTTGCATCTTTTAGCACTTATGAAGATCTGGCTTTTTACCCAGGCCTTCCCACTGTGAATATCCTCCACACACACACTTCTCCTACATGTTTTTCATTATGTTTTCAAGTACTCTGATGCTTTAATTACTTTTATGCAAATTGATTTGAACTTCTTACATGGGATATGCAAAAAATTCCAATTTGCACCTCCTTCTTCTGCATAACAACTTCCTTGCTTCCTTAAAACCCTCCTAGTGCTCATATATTTACAAACTACTAAAAATATATTAAGAATATTAGCTGTCTTTCATGCATATTTCACTTACTGACCTGAACTCATTTCATTCCCAAGTTTGGAAAGCTGTATTTTTCCCCCAGTGGCTGTATCTGCTACTTTCCAACAGACAAGGATAAGACCCAAAAGAAAGGGGAAAAGACAGACTATGCTACTGGGCTGACTTTCAGTTTATTCAGTCTGTCTGTTTGCTAAGGAGAGAACCATGTGTGAATATTTGCTTGAAGCCCAAAATCTACAAAAATGGCTGACATTGGTGGTGGGAAGGGAGATAATTTGTTTGCTTGAATGTTTGGTATGGAAGGAAACAGCTTCCTGAGGATACAAACCATGAAGAGGAGGGAAGGTTCAGAGCAGACAGACAGACAGACAGACAGACAGACAGACAGACAGACAGACAGATAGATAGATAGATAGATAGATAGATAGATAGATAGATAGATAGATAGATAGATAGATAGATAGATAGATAGATAGACAGGCAAAAGATAATTCTTTCAAAAAATAAAAAAAACTTCTATGAGAAGATAGCAATGACATCAATATGAATAAGCTTGCTACTTTAAAATAAGATAATAAGAGAAGGAAACTGTTTTCTGTAGTGTCTGTTAATGTGGGTTAAAAGAGAAAACAAAAGTTCTTAAAGTTAATGCACTTTGAGGGCAGGACGAATGCCTCCTGCCCCCCATGCCATGCTCACCTGTCCGGACTGCCAATCCAGTTTGGATGGGTCCTCATGCTGCCTACCATGACTGATCCTGCACGTTCTGCACAGGTGTGCACTGTGGCACCACCCCCTCCCCGCTAAGCTGACTGATCCTGTCAGTCCAGTCTACAAGTGGGATTGGTCATGGTAGATGGCCAGGGGACCCATCCAGACCAGAATGTCATTCCAGACAGGTGAGTGCAGTGTGAGGGGGCTGGAGGTCACACACCCCCCTCAGCGATGGCGGGCACCAGGCAGGTTCCCACTGGCTGCTGCCACTATGGGAGTTGTCATGTCCCAAGCTGGTGGCATTCTGCAAGCACACACGTGCAAATGCTCACTGGGCTAGCAGCCAGGTCAAGATCCAGAGTTCAAAAGTCAAAGGGTAGTCAGGGATGCTGAGTTCAGTTTGCCAAGGGTCTTCATAGTCATCAAAAGGTCAGAGAGAAACACAGAGAATACACAGGAATCGGGGTTTGTTTGTTTGTTTGTTTGTATTTCTATCCCACCCTACACCCAAAGGTCTCAGGGCGGGTAACAATTTTATATTAATCTTAGACAGGTCCCTGCCCTCAGGCTTACAATCTAAAGAGACAAGATACAAAAGGAAAATGGTGTGGGAGGGAAGAGGGAACAGCAAAAAGCAAGCACTTGAAGTCTTCAGTTCCAATTCTGTTCATTTCTTCTTGCTGGAATTTTCCTGTTCTCTTTATTTTGAAATTTCTCTTCATTGATGATAAACTGGATGATGGTAGAGATGGTCAGCCAGCACCTACTCAGCCCCACCCTGCTCGGCCTCAGGACCAGACATTTTCTCAACTGGTGGATTGGCTGCTATAGTCTCTTTGCCATCTTGTGATGGGAGCAAGATGGCAGAGCAGCCCAGCCTGCTGCCTCTTCTCCACTCCTCTCAGGCAAGATGGTTCTCAGCCTTGTGATGCCAGTTGGAGGAGGGAAGGGCACTGCTGGGGGCAAGATGGCAGAGCCCAGCCTGCTGCCTCTTCTCCACTCCTCTCAAGCAAGATGGTTCTCAGCCTATGAGGATAATGAGGGGTTATGAGGATAATGAGCTGTTGTCTGCAACAGCAATTGCAGAGGCTGAGTATTTCTTAAATAGGGCTGGGAGAGGCATGGCCTCTTCATTGCAGGTGTTTGGTCTGTAATTGTTCCTGTTTAACTCATGAGACATGCCTTTCTCACTTTGGCTGGCTGGGAAGACTGCCTTGGCTTGGCTGGCGAGGGCAACTGCATCTTCGTCCTGTGAGGAACAGCGTTGTCCATTTGTTAGAGATATGATTATAGTATTGGTGTTTATCTCTTCCAACAGACATCTGAAGTTCTCTATTTAATTCCTTCACATGCTCTCTACTTACCTGAAATTTTGCCACTCTTCTTCTGAGTGCCTGTGGTGTAGATTGTGGTATCTCACCAGCCACACTAGTGGGAGTCTTGCGTGAGCAGCGTTCCACTGGCATAGCTTATCCAGGCAATGCAGTGCTGAGCACATACTTGGAGGTCTATACAATTGCTCTGTGCTCCAGGTACATAATGTCCCCAGTTCAGCTGGAGCCTTTGTTTATGATGAACTTTGTATTTCACTCAGATTTTGGATACTATAATTTATTTAGCAATGTACAACAGACACAAGGACCAAATACATATCTATACTGTCTTAGCAGTTCATAGGCATTCTCTAATGCTGTGAGACTGATATGATGATATGAGAATGCACCTCTGTGTACCTCTGTTGTACCACATGTAGGAGTTTGCATGAGTGCAATTTTCAGGATTCAATTTAATTCGAATCGAATACCTGAAAATTCATTTCAATTTGAATCTTTAAAATTCAAATTTAGCCAAATTCAATTCAAATTAAGCAAATTTGAATCTATTTGTTCAAATTTTCCATTCGAATTTGCACTTATGAATGTTGACAACATTTGTATGTGCCAATACGCATTGTTATGCATCCCGTACTTGTCCATACATGTCTGTATGCATTCTGTAGTTATCCCGTGTGCAACCTGTTTTTGTCCTGTATGGATCTGTACAAATGCGTACTGATGCGGGAAAGATGAGTACTGTATATTCTGGTGTAAAAGACTACTTTTTAACCCAGGAAAATCTTCTCAAAAGTCAAGGGTCGTCTTATACGCTGGGTGTTGTCTTCTTGTACGGCGAGTATATCCCAATCTCTCTATTTTAACTGGAAAGTTGGGGGTCGTCTTATAATTCAAACAAATACATTCAAAATTTGTTCAAATCTTTAAATTTGAATTTATGGACATTCAATTCAAATTCAGATGTCTAAATTCAGGCAGATTCAATCGAATTTCAAATACTTTTGAATATTTGTGCAGACCCCTAACCACATGCACATTCCTAAAACACAGAATGTGGGCAGTCCTGTACCCTAGGAGCATTCACTATTTTGTATACAATCATTTGAATTCTATTAAGGCAGAGCAGGGGGAAAAATTCACAGTGCTTCTCATCACTCCTCCCTGCGTTGTACACCGAGTTATGTTGCATTCAGATGTTTTTTTTCCCTACTTATTCTGCTATATTTTGATGTCCAGAATATCCATGCTTTATTCCAGAATATCCAATTATAGTGGACTAAATAAGTGATGTCTGGGTGCAGCTCAGCTGTATCAAGCACTCCCAATTTTGTAGGAAAATCTGCAGAAAACTCCACGTGGAAACACCATAGTGGTGAATGAAAGTTCTCTGGTTTTGATATTCTCACATGTTGTTACTGGAGTGTGCAACACTGCATACTGGAGTATGTGACACTGTAACTTAGGACCACCTCAGATCATCTTCTGGTCGAATTAATTCATTCTCCAAGCCAGCCTACCCCCACTTGATCATCTTAACTGTAGTCTACATTTTTACAGGACTGAAGAAGACTCAGCCCATCCCGACATCTCAGGATGTCTTCGTTTCCTCAAGTGTGAGTGAGGGGACAGCCTAAAGGAGAGTGAACTGTGCTGTGGTGGGTGGGTCCAGTCTTTCCTTCAGCCAATCAGCATGCATGAAGTTCACACTTCTCTCTTCAATTTATGTGGAGAGAAAAAAAATAATTGCATGAAGAAAAACATAAAAAAGAAGGGTGGCATGGAGGTGGGGGGAAAGGATTAAAAGAGAACTGCAAACACACACCCTTCCCCCTTGAATGACACAATGACATCCAATCAGAAAGGAGATAGATTTGATGCAGGAAAAGGGGTGGAGAGCCAAGAGGAGGCTTAGGCCAATCTCGGAGAAAGGTGTAACCAATGCAGCCCAAGCCGGGGATGGCCCAAGGATGACCTAAAATGATCTAGGTGTGACCAGCACTGGTCCGACCTCAGATTGAATTAATGAATAGGTCATCCTGTCTTAGACTTGTGTAACCAGGGCCACTGGGGTGGGCAAAGATTGTACCAGGAATTTCCTTCACTCTTCTGTTCTGCTCTAGTTACTGGGCCCATTCGCACTTAGGCCTCTGGTATGCAATTAGGACAGATCTGGTACAGATCTGTCACAGAGTTGCCCTAATTGCATACCAGAAGCATAAGTGCAAACAGGCCCATGGTGTGGAAGCTGCCTATGGGTGTTTTTCCACAGTCACTAAGTACCCATTTTAGCACCCATTAAGGAGCTTTTGGTTGGCTGTTTTTTATTCTGCTGTGAGGGTTTTTCCCATTTGTGTTCTGCTTCCTTTCTAAACTTTTCTATTTCTCTGCAATCAATGGGCATCACTGTCAAATGGAGCACAATTGTAGCTGGCTTACCTTCCAGCACAATACCCGGCTCTCAGACTATGGCTGCATCCCCATGCATGTTTTGCCCTGAAGCAATATCAGATTCAGGAGGGGCTGTCCCCATGCATTTTTGATTTGGTCCAATTTTCACAGACCAAGGGTGTTTTTTCCACTGTCAAAAAGTACCCATTTTAGCACCCATTAAGGAGCCATTTGGGTGAGAGCTGGATGACCCCATTTCCACCATGGCACCTATTAGGGAAACATTTGTTTCCACCGCGCCTCAGGAAATCCGGATCATAAGGGTACTTTTTGGGCTTTAATCTGGGTTTTCTGTAAACCCCATTAATGGGGTCTACAATGGGGTCTTCAGCCAGAAAATCCAGATAAAAGGGAGCCTGTTTCGATGTTAGTATGGCAATGGGGTCTAGGGGGAGAGGGAACCCTTGGGGGGGGAGTCCCAAAACCTAAGCTTTGAAGTCACTTTGAAGTCTGTGCAAAATACCTCCAGAGCATCTTTGAAGTCTGTGCTGATCTTCGGAGTGAACTTCCAAGTGAAGTTACTTCAAAGTTTACTCTGAAGATCAGCACAGACTTCAAAGATGCTCCAGAGATATTTTGCACAGACTTTGAAGTGACTCCAAAGTGACTTCAAAGTGACTTTGATGTGACTTCGGAGCGGCTTCAGAGATTGGAACCCCTGTCCCCCCAAACACCTGGCGTGTGAGGTATACCCCTCATGGGTAGATCTGGAGTTCCAAATGGGTGCTCCAGTGTTTCCATGGCAGGGAGGCTGTCACCCATTGCTATTGGGTTCTAGACCACCCATGGAAACGCATTGAGTACTTCCCTTAATCCAGATCTACTAGATCCAGATTAAGGGAAGTACCCATTCCCTAGATCTGGATCTTCTTATATCCGGATTAAAGGAGCATGGTGGAAAAACACCCTAAATTTTCCCTTGCAGAATTCTAAATATTTTTAACTTTAAAATCACCTCCTTTCTAAGGCCACTGGGAGATCTTTAAAGCAGCTGTGCTGTGCTTTGTTCATAACATTTCAGTTAATCCTACTGTAGCAATTTGTTTTTAGTAATGAAGACATCCAAGGTCAATGATGTTTTTCCAATCCTTGTGTTGTAAATATGAATTATTTGGAAGAAAAACAATTATAAAAATGAGGATTAATTTAATTCCTGTCTACCTACTTACAGCATGAGAAAGGAAAGATCCACAATATTCAAATGAATTAACAATGCTTTTAATCAGAATATTTGCACCCAGTAGAAACTCACTGGAAGACCAGGCTATTAAAAACAGAGTTATTGACAGTGGTCATGAAAACAAGAGTCCTGATGGTTGTTTACAGTCTGGTTCAAGTATCCAGGGCAATTTTAATCAATAAAAAACCTGATATCAATTAAAATTCAGCATGAGTACACTTTATATCCTCATAATATATTTTATGGAGCAAGATGCATTCGGATTACAAGTGGCTATCATAGAACACAACCCAGCAGACAAAAAATGTTAACAGATCTGTCAGGACCTGAGGTCATGGGAAAAAAAGAAAATACATTGGAAGAAGCCTGGACAACTTGAATGAAGCTTGTTCTCTAGTGGTGGAAGAGGGGAAAAAATTGTAAGATATCCTACAAGCTAGAAGCTTCTCATTCTAAAGAGGATGGGGAGAAAGAAAAACAAATCCATTTCAGATTTATTTTTTTAAAAAACTGCTTTTCATATGGCTACCTTTCAACAAATATGGAAACTCTAAACAAACTTTCAGACATGTGTGTGTGTGTGTGTGTGTGATCACCCCAGTTTTCAATAAACTATCAGCAGTATGTAACATTTTAACATTTTCTCAGCTTAGCCTATATTGGATCAGGCTAAAATCTACTCTTATCTCTTCTCTACTGGTGTTGAGCAAGGACAGGCCTAAAATTCGATATACAATAGATAGGTTGAGCAGAAGTTTCTGATTTTTTTTTTCAGTGAAAGTTTTAACAGATTTAGATCTGGTCCTGCCCTAGTTCTCAGACCAAGCAATTTCCAACAAACACAACCCACAGTGATTTCTCCCCGTTCTATTCTCCATATCATTAATGCTCACTGCACAGATGGTTTCCAATATCTAATTAATAAAACATGACAGGGTGTGAATTATCATGCAATCATTCATGTTTATGTGCAGTGTTCAGGTCATTAAATGCCTGCTCTAAATCAAGATATGTTTTTAATGTTGTCTTGAGATCCTCTGCTCAAAAATTGTGGCTGACGGCTTGTGATCTAATATTGGCTGATAAAAATCACCAGGGTGGGGGACCTTCTTTTGCACTGGGAACAAGTAGAGGGGCATTTGACATTCATCTTCAAGCATTTTCAATTCTAGAAAATTAACCCACATTTTAAAAGCCTTATCACACAGATATCTCTTTCTATAATGCCTTACCTTTCATCTATAATTCAAATAGCTGGCATATAGGACCCAGAATGCTACTCAGCAATTGGTGACTAGACCCAGTCTTAAGTAGCTTGTGCAGTATGATGCTTCTATGCATTCTTGTAGTAAATGAAAGTTTCAAGTGTTTCCTGAACCAGGTTTGTTTGAAAAACCCTGTCTGAACTGAAACCAGAACCACTGAGCAGAATGCTGCTCACACAAGACTCCCACTAGTGTGGCTGGCAAGAGACCATAAGCTACACCACAGACATTCAGAAGAAGAGTGATAAAATTTCAGGTAAGTAGAGAGCATGTGAAGGAATTAAATAGAGAATTTCAGAGGTCTGTTAAAAAAGATAAGCACCAATACTATAATCATATCTCTAAAGAAATGGAAAAGGCTAGAACAATTTGTCTCCTTGAAGATACTGCTGGACAGAAGATAAATTATGGTTACAAAGATGGAAGGATTATACCGAGATAGTAACATTCAAGATACTCCAGACGCTAATTATGTACAGGAGCCAATGGCTATGGAATATAAATTTAGATCTGCATTTGAGTGTCTTTGGGGAAGGAAAGCTGCAGGAGTCAATGGATTTGCAGCAGAACAATCAGATAGTGTTAATTATTGACTGATTGTTCTGTATTATTTTTTCTATTTTGTGTGCCAGTAAAGTTATGTTAAAGACCATTAAAATGGATTGACTCCTTATATGTTAAAGAACTACTGGAAATACACACAGGTTTAAGAGAGGTAGCGGAACTAGAGGTCTCATTGCAGATACAAGATCAATCTTAGGAAAAGCTTTCAGAAGGAAGTTTTTCACTAATCAAAATAAAGTTTTTGACTTTGTTTAAACATGCTTTATTCTATGTTTAAAAATAGAATTTTTTTAAAAAAAGATCGACCTTCTAGAATACCAGATTATACCGATAAAGTGCTTGTACACTTGGCAAGAGTCAAAAGTCAGAACAGAGTATGGTAAGACAGGCTGGTTTTCTTTTGATAAGGAAGTAAGATAAGAGTATATACTCTCACCATATCTGTTTTACTTGGATGGATAATATATGATGTGAAACAATATCCTGGAAGAAGAGAGGATGGCTTCAAGATAGGTGGGAAAAACATTAACATCAGCAAATATGCAGATGATATCACACTCACAGCAGAAAAGAAGATTTAAGGACTTTAGTAACTAAGACAAAGAAGAGAAAAAGAATTTAATCCTAAACCTTAAGAAGACGAAGATCATGTCAACAGGGACACCCAAAATCTTCCAACTAGATGGTGAAACTGTTGAAGTGGCTGATTACTGTTGTCTTCTGGGATCTATGTCAATAAAGGGTTTATCAAAGTACACCAAGAACATTGATGGATGATTCAGAGAAGATTTTTACAAGTTATGCTATTTCACTGAACACAAAGATCATAATAGTTAATATCATGGGTTTCAGTGTTGTGTTGTATGTATGTGAATGTAGACTCGTTTTAGACTTCTGAGGGTACATTTGAAATTAAAAAGACCAATCCCTGGACCAATTAAAAACTCAGGCTGCCTTCGATGGTGAGAGCACAATTCAGGACCTTGTTCGATTCCATAATTGCCTCTCACCATTCCTGTCCAATGGCAGGGCGAGTGTGGGCACCTAACTTGTTTGGGTGTTTGCTCACACGATGATATTTTGATGGCATGAAATACCTAGAAGAGTGTGATCGCTATTCTGGGAAAATCCAGATGGAGATGTGATTTTCTCAGAATAGCGATACCATACAATTTCATCCAAATATCCCAGGTTGTGTTGAGATTGACACTGGTACATGTTAACCCATCTTTTAAAACATGTTAATCCATGTTTTAAGTCCTGTCTGAATGTACTCTTAATATACACTGGAAGCACAAATGATGAGGCTTAAACTGTCACACCATGAACACATAGACCGCATCCAAATGTTTCTTCTTTAACGTGGTATGTAACTGGAGCATGCAACTTCTGGAGTAACAGATGAGTAATAGTCATCTGGGCAACGGCACTGAGTAAGCAGAAGTACTTACCAGACTGGATACTGGCCTCCATGGTGATAAATCCAAGTATTTTGATTATGCAAAATACCCAGAAGTGTGCAATTGCCACCTCATGTATGTCTGAAGTCATCATTTTCAGCCAGGTTTGGCCTCATACACGCATGGTAACCATTCCCAAGAAAATATATCATGCAGGCAACTGATCGGACAAGTTACGTTTTTGCATGTTCTCATAAAACTGAGGTTAGGAGTAGGGAAGTGCATGAATATTCGTAAAATTCGTATGAATTTGGCTGCATTTTGACATTTGAATTGAATCAAATGTTCCCACATTCAAAGACTGATATATGAATTTGAATCGAATGTTTTGATACATTTGCATGAAGCTTCCTATGGGCTCCCTATGTTATTTGTATGCATTCGTATGGGATTCATATGGGGTTGAACTTTTGTATTGAATATGAATCCTACCACATTTGAATGAATATGAATTTTCTTGCATTCAATTTGATACAAATTGAATGCAAAAAATAAACAGCAACATTCATGCACATCCCTAGTTAGGAGGTGATTTTCCTCAATAACATTATTATGGGATACCTCCCCAATATCCCAGGTCTATGTTGGGATTGCCACAGATACACGTGGCAGTCTCAACATAGTCCCAGGATAATCTTGGGCTTTACATCCTGTGTCAGGGTGTAGCCATAATGATAAAACCAAACTTCCCGGGGAAAACACAACAAATAAAACAAGGTGATGTTAGGCAAAGTACAAGAGAGAAGAAGATGCTGACCAGTTAGTAGATGGATATACTCAATTTACAACAAAAACTTTCTTGACAGGCCTAAGAAGGATTTCTAAAAACCAGTCACTTTGGAGAAAATCAGACCATAGGTGTTTTCGCACACGCCAATTTAGTACGTGTGGAAGACAGCTCCGGACACGGCATACGCATTGGCTCAGCGGGGCTTGCGCTCCGACGTGTCCGGAGCTGTCTTCGGCGCGTTCGAGATGTAGAGCACTTTAAAGTGCTCTACATGCGTTCGGGCGCGCACGAACTGCCCGCAGGCATTCGGGAGGAGAAGCATTCGCGCCTGCTTCTCTCTCCCTAACAGCTGTGGGCTCGCCTCCGACGCTGGCGCGGCTTTGACAATCAGCTATTTTCAGCCAGTGCCGGCTGACGGAGCCACCTCAGCTGTCTCCCCGGCGTTTGCCGGCTAAGACACCTCACGATGCTTTGAGCATTCGCACACAGACGCGCCGGAACGCGTTTACACGCGCTCCGGCGCTCCTGTGTGTGAATGGTCAAAGCGTCGTGAGCTGTCTTAGGCTTCCCGTCCTACTCCCGTTCCAAATGGAACGGGAGTAATGCAAAAATCCCTCATATGTTACCAAGAGTCTGCTATGAGTGAATTGTACCAAGTGAGCAAACATGAAGAAGGAGTATGTTTTAGTTAGGTCTGCCTAAACACATAGTTTGACCTGAACTACTCCTATTGACATTAGATTTCAGTAATTTTTCCTGTAATTCTGGACTAACCATCCATTTCTTTTTTCTTTTACATTTTGCTCCTCGTTATGGCTCATTTGCTTGATGAGAAAAGGATATGACACTTTTTTTGTTTTTCTGTAATGATACTACATCAGCTTTTCTCTCTCTTTCTATTCTAACAGCACCTGCTAAAACCCAAAAGTTTTAAACTGGCTACCTCTGCTGCTATAAACTTCTGGCCAAATTGCTCACTGACTCATATTTCATGCCCACTCATTCATCTTAAAGCTGGGAACACATGTGGAATGCTGCCATTTGTTAGCTAAAACAAAATTTGGATCAAATTTTGTATCAGACAGGAAGCCATTTAAACAAGAAAGCTTTGAATTAAATTCATATAAAATCCCATGCATATTATGTGGTATACATGACATTTGTAGGCAGAAATGTATGCGTATGTGGGGCATTCTATAAGAACTTGGTAAAAACATCCTGTATACCTTCCATATTCTCAATCAGGATCTTACAAATGTAATTCACCTTAACATATATACTCTCTCTAGAACAAAGACACACATTTGTAAGAAAATTGGCTAATGACAAATTAATGTCCATCTGTCCATCTCATTGGATGTACATTGGATTACAGTAAAAACCATTGCAAGTCCACTAACCTATGCCCCATGTACCTATTATAATTTTACAGAGGACAGTAACATGGGGTGTCTTTCCACTGTCACTAGAAGTACCCATTAAGTAACCATTAATGGGTACAAAAATGCCATTACGTACCCCGTTATGGGTACTTAATGGGTACTTTTAGTGACAGTGGAAAAACACCCATGGACTCAAATTCACATAGGCACAGTTTATGTGGGGTCTACACTGTGAAAGCCTCCAGTGTGTGGCACAGCAAATAACCATTTTGCCTATCTGATAAAAGAAGGGAATAGCATTCCAGATGCTCAATCAGTGTTTTTGGTTTGAGATGTGGTAAACTGATTCAGATTCAAACTAGTTTGAATTGAATAAATATATTTAAAAAAATTGAACACCCTGCCTGTTCAAAAACAGAATTCAAATTGTAACTTAACAAAGGGGTGTTTTAACAGAACTAGTAAATGTACCCTAAGGGGTTCAGAGTAGGGATGTGCACAAATATTCAAAATCATTTGTTATTTGTACGAAATTCAGATGAATTCGAACCATCGTATACAAATCAAATGTTTGGGCATTTTAATTTCCAAATTTGAACAAATATGAATATCTTGAGTTATTTATATGAATAATTTGGACATTTAGATCTGTACAGTACATACGCATCACGTATATACCCATATACATCCTGTGATGGCACGCCCGAGTCTATGAGGAAAGCTGTGGTGTCTGGTACTTTACTCGGGGGCTATCTGTATACCTTCTGTTAAGACTAAGACCCTTAACACACAGAAACACTTTAGGCCGGATAAAAGATAACCAAAACAAGTTTACTAATAACAAACGAAGGGTTAATGCTGGTCAGAAGCTTCGTTTGTCACTAGGACTGGTGGCATAAATGAATAGACCACAACTACGTGCTAAGGATGCCTGTTTGGTTTGCTTGGGCCTAGAGTTTATCAGACAAACTGAAGGTCTCTGGTTTCTGTAGCTCGGTTGCAGAAAGAGAAAGAATCCTTCCTGCTGTCTTCTATTTATACAGGCAAATGGAAGAGACCAACTGGGGCTGGCCTCTAGGGGGATTCTATACTCCACCCAGAAACTAATACAAAAAAGGCATCTACACTAATGGGAGAACCCATAAACAAGGGGAACTAAAGGAGAGGAGAGGAAATGGCAGAGCCAAGACTTCACACATCCTGTGTGTATTCGTACGGAATCATATGGATGTGTATGGGATGAAAATGGGATACATACAGGATGTGTATGGATGCGTATCATTGGATATGTATCAAATGTCCAGACAATCATTTTTCATTATTCGGACAAATCCAGATTTTTGAATATTCAATTTGTTACGAATCAAATGTCAAAAATTGCATTCACACAATTCAGAGAGATGAATTGTGAGGTTGTTCCTGTTGAATGAACTGGGATTGATACAGCATGATAGCCAACCAGGTCACTTATATGGGAAACAGAAGGCACACTGTGCTCTGAAATCTGGATGTCAGTGCTGTAAAGACAGGACCACAGGTTAGTGGTAAACTACAGTTTACATGAAAAACGATCACAAACCCAATTTGTGGCATTTCTATATGGAGCTTTGAATGGTTTCTCTCTGAAATCCTGGGAAACTGCATCCTATCATTAGACAATGCAGAGCTAGATGGGCAAATCCTCTACTTAATTTAAGGCAGCTTTCAGAGTTCTATGAAAAAGTGGAATGATTGCATATAAATGCACGCAGATATATCTGAACTAAGGGTGTTTGAGATGTGGGTCTGTTTGCACTTTCCTGATTGGGATAGCAGTACATGCTTTGGCACAGGTCATTCATGCACAGCAGAGTGGTCTCCATCCTGGAGCAAATCAGAGTGGAGCAACTCAGATATCCCAGTCTGCAGTAGCTATGAAGCAATACTGGTCCACCTACAGTGCTCCAGCATTTGCGAAGACTGTATGGGGATGGAGTGGCACAGCTGTGGCAGGACTGTCCACACTTCCCCAAGACCCAGGTAGGTTTGGGTAAAGTTTGGGAAAGGCTGGCACTCATGATGTGAACACTGGGGCCACTGTCTCTGATCTTCACTGCCATGGAAAAGTTTCCCATGGCAGATAAGTGTGAAAATGCCCATTCAAGCAAAATAGATATTGCACAGAATTAAGAAAGTTCATGCCAACAAAAGTAATCTAGTATCAAAGAGAGTTGCTCATGGGTTCAACTCACATGTCTTTAATGCTATTTATAGCAAATGCTACTTATTTTTAAGTTTTTATACTGCAGACATTTATTGCAGGTAGAAAAGTATGAACTGAGCATTCCACTTCTAGTTATTGTTCTGGACATCTCAGTTCTACAGAGTGATTTTGTCAAGGTATTTTTTTTTTCAATAAAGTTTCACTGATTCAAGAATTTTTGAAATTCAAGTTAAGTGGAAGTTTAAAAACTTTAAATATTTCGTTATCAAGCAGCTATCTAGAGAACAGATTGTTACAAATCCACTCTTTGTCACTTCTCCAGAATAAGACAATGCCAAACCACTTCAGTATCTGCCAAGAAAGCTTCATGGATGTTTCTGGGGAGTCACCTGGAACTGATTCCAACTTGGTAATACCAAACAAAGCAACCTCATCACTCTTTCTTCTTCTCCACAGGATCCCACAGTTCTACCAGCTGTGACCTATATTTTATCATCATCTTGGGGACAGGAATCACAATATTTTCACATACTGTATTTTTAGCAGATTTCAAAACATTTTTCAAAGCAGTTAAGGCTTACAATTTCAACTCAGGTAGTGACACTACAAAGCAGAAGCTACAGAAATCCACAGTGCAAATTCCACAAACAATGACTTTAGGTTTCTACATGCCATGTGTCATTGCTGCATAAATAATGCAGATTCAAACATAGCTGAATCCATGTTAATTTTTTAAAGAACAACAACAAAAAAAAACATTCTGGTCTGTTTAGGAGAATTTTTATTTATTTATTTTATTTTAAAAATTTTAATGCTCTTCTCAACAGAGACAAATAAAATTTGGGGCGGGGGGAGGATAGAGAAACAAATTTCTAACATTAAAAATTCCATTCCTCCATTTCTTTCTTTTCATGTTATATTTATGTTCCCCCACCACCAAGTTTTCCAATCATGGCCCGTCTGCCTGCAAGAATGAATGAGTTTCCCCCAGTGGGAAATTTGTACCACACAGAGATATGCCAAATGGGTTTAGGTTTGATCTGGGTCAAATCAAACAGGAATGTTTGAAATGTTTGAATTCAAACAGAACAACCTGCCTCAAAAACAGTTCAAATTCAAACCAAACAAAAAGTTGTTCTGATGAATCTAATCCTGTTCATCTGTGGTTCAGAGCCAATTTGTTCCAGTGGTTAAGGAGCTGGACCCTCATCTGAAAATATGGGGTTTGATTCTGTCCTCCACTATGAAGCCAGCTGGGTGACCTTAGGCTAGTCACACCTCTCTTCTGAGCTCTCACAGCCCCACCTACCTCACAGGGTGTTCTGTTGTGGGAAGAAGAATAGAAAAGCTTTGTCAGCCGCTTTGAATCCCCTTAATGGGTGAAAAAAGGGGGGCAGAAAAGCCAACTCTTCTTCTTCAGAGATCTCCAAATCAAACACTATTACTCAAACTGTTCAGTCTGATTTGAGCTACATACATAAAAAAGTTTTTGCACAACTAAGAAAATCTATTTCTAACAGCACTACTTTTCCTGCTTATCCTGGTTTGGATACTAGTAGGATTTAGTTTACAAAATACACACTAGCAAGGTTTTCCTGCTTAGTTTAAAAAGAAACCTACCACCACCACCCGAGTTTGATTCTGTCAATCTTATGCTAACAATGCACCCTGCTGCTTAATCCAATTAATGTCCCTTGCTGCTGGTTGCAAGGTAACTTCAGTCTGGAGAGACGGCGTTTGAGAGGGGACCTGATTGAAGTATATAAAATTATGCACGGCATAGAAAAGGTGGATAGAGAAAATTTCTTTTCTCTATCGCACAACACTAGAACCAGGGGGCACTCTATGAAGCTGATGGGTAGGAGCGTAAGGTCTGACAGGGGGAAGTATTTCTTCACGCAGAGGGTCATTGGCCTATGGAATGTGCTGCCAGAAGAGGTGGTGACAGCTACCAGTCTGGATGGCTTTAAGGTAGGGTTAGAAAAATTTATGGATGACAGATGTATCAATGGCTACTAGAACGAATGCCTAGGTGCATCTTTCAGGCTGAGGGGGGGGGGAGGAAATGGGGCGCTTCTAGGGCCATCTGCTGGGACTCGAGAGCAGGAGAAGGTTTGTCCTTGTCTCTGCTTGAGATGCCCATGAGCATTTGGTGGGCCACTGTGTGCGACAGGATGCTGGACTAGATGGGCTGTGGCCTGATCCAGCAAGGCTTCTCTTATGTTCTTATGTTCTTAACTAGCCTTGCTGCTCCATTTTGACTGACTGGACTACTTTACTGAGGAAAGCCTGTCTGCTTGCCTTTTTAGACTTTTGCTTCATTTATATTACTATTAAAATCAACATCATCAATCATTCTTAAATAAAGATTGTCAGTTGGAATGATATTTTCTGCCTCTGAACTACCTTATCCTTGAAGAATTCATGCCAGCAAATTGCAATTTGCCTCAGAGGAGTTCATAAAACCAACCAGTTAGCGGTAAGATCCTGCAGAGGTTGTGTCTGGGAGAGCTGTTTCCCACAACCTTCCAGTGTAGCACTTATCAGAAGAGGGTGATAAATGTTTTTACAGTCCTTTGTTACAGTTTTTGACATGATACTGCCCTGGAACTGATAATCCTGGATGCAGATGGTTACATTTAATCACCATACTCCTTAGGTTCTTATTATGACTACTTTTTTGGCTACCTGAATGTAGTCCATTTCACAATACACATTGCATAATATACACCATTTTTCTATGCCCTCTCTTACCTCCATTATCATGCAAAACTTCTTTTCTTTTTATCTCCAAAGATGTTGCACAACATCCCTTCACTCCTTGATCTTTATTTTTTAAAAAGAAGAGGTAGTGAATCATACAAGATTAAAAAAATTGAAACCATTCTTGATGTTGTTTTAAGAGTGTGTGAGAGAGGCCCATTTTTATACTTCAATAACGAAAAGATATAGTTATGAATCCAGACTCAACAAGAGAAATAATGACTTTGGAGGAAATCCAAATTGTAATGAACTGCAGCACTATATATTAAAAATACAGCATACATTATAACAGATTTGTTTGCTTTACAAAGTACAGGAGGTTATTAAACATTTTTAAAAGCACAAATACCTTTCCTTATGTTTTTCCTTGTTGCTTACTACAAATATTTTGGCCCTCATCATGACAAGAAGATTAGCATTCTATTAACCTCAATCATTTCATTCAAATTGTTCTGGCAAAAAAAAGGGGGGGAAGGGAACTTAGAACATTACTTACAACACTTTTGGACCTGTGGGCACATTTAATATTTGGACAGCAGTGTGTGGCTATACCTTTAAATCTTTCCTTTCTGCAAGTTAGTTCCTGTCAACTTCCATACATCAAGAAAGAAACACAGAAGGATAAGTGAAAAGCCACAAGAAGAATACTAAAAGTAGAATGAATCTAGCAGCTGGACTGTTCCTATTATCTGGGACAAGTAATCCACATTTGGGTGGCTGTTCCCACACTGGTGCCACACTGGTCTCAAAGGCTTCAGACCCAGTTTTTGTATTTTTCAATGTTCTCCACAGAGGACCCAATTTGTTGGTGCAATTTTGTGCACCACCAAAATGGGTCCTCCAGCTAAAACAGCCCATGGATGTATGTGTCATGAAGAATTCCTCCTTAGACCATTTTATTCATGTGTAGACTACAGTATACCTTTTTTAAAAAGTTCTATTACTATACCAGTCAAGGTGATCATTTTGGGATACCTATTTTGGTACGTGCTCTGTCTAATGCGGATGATCTAGCAGGGGCACAGGCCTCTTTATTCTATTATAGAGTGTGGAAGAGTGAGGTTCATTAGGGCTTTAGGCCTTACATGATACTAGGATACCAGTAAGTGTGAAAAGCCCTAAGGCTATGCTCACATGCTGTTAAAAATAAACAGGCATCCAAGGCAGCTGAGAGATGGTTCAGAGGTGGGACTGTCACATGACAGTGTACTTAATGCACCTTTTGAATTCTGGTGGGGAGGGATTTACAAAAGAGATCATAGGTAGATTGGAGATGGGATTAGAAGTAGATGAGAAAACAGCTGCCACATCCAAGATGATTTTAAAACACTTTTTTGCTGTCTGTTGAAACAAATACAACCTGAGACAGAACTTACATATTCCACATTGCTGGGATAATCAGGAATAAATGCTTTATTCCAGATTATCCATTCTTTATTCTGGATGATCCAAAAATGCAAAATAAGTCCTGTCTGGTTTTATCTCCAAATTTGTCACGCAACACCTACAATTTAGTGAGGTGGTGGATATTAGCAGTGTTTAACTTTAGTTCTTGTTATTTCTTATGCTCTTGTACTTACACACCTTCACTTTAAACCTTCGACAGTCCATTCTTTGGTCTGACTGTTCACAACTCTTCATTTCAATCAATTTTATTTGTGGAGTTTCCAACTTCCACTACAAGCCATGTCTGTTCATATCTTAACAAACCAAAAGATTTAGTATAGTAGAGATGACACTAATTTAAAAAGCAGGAGTCAGTATATTGAATACATTAGGCTCCAAGGCTAGGAACCTAACCTCAAATGTGTGTGTGCTTCAGGGTGGGGGCTGGTCTGGAACAGTACCATAATGCAAGTAGTCCAAACCTACTGGTTCAGACCACGGTGCAGAAAAGCTCTTACAGACTGGAGTAACAATAGTTCTGTGTAGTAATCTCCTGGCTGCAGTTTTCCCCTAGCTTCCTTTCCAGCTTATACCTTAATTTTCTAGCCTTAGGAGTAAAAGGAATAAGATTTTTTTCCTGTTTCCATAGACTTATAGTACACACTCAGCACCACCAGGGTGCTGAATTCTTTCCACTCAATGTGACAGCCGTTGGGCATTATGGAGTCTGAGCACATGTTTCTAAAGGACAATTTCCCTTCTTTTCCTGTCTGAGGATTTTCCCCACCTCTGACCACAGGATGTGCCATCATCAAGGACCTCTGACCTGCCTGCCTGACCCAGCTCCACCAATCACCTCCCTGGATTTTACATCATTTCCTCTGCACCCCTATTGACTGCTGCATTTAAGCCTGGGAAAATTAAACTTTTTGTCTTTCTGCCTGCACCCTGCCTCCAGCCTGATCATTTATTATTTCTAGCTCTTCGGGTCCACCATTACACCCGTGGGGGACCTCAGAGAACAGGAATCACAGATTGACCTTTGTAGCAGCCCCCAATCTGCTACCCCGAATTCAGCAACTTCACAACTGTTCCCCTCAGCTTCCATGGCTCCCTTTGCAAAAGCCCACAGCTGTTCCCAGCCAGTGGCAGTTGCATTACTGGTCCTTGCTTCATCCTAGAGTCCTTACAGCAGCAGTTTTCTCTACTGCTTCCCTCCTGCCTTAGGACTCCAGAATCCCAATAGAAAGGACAAGAGAATACAACAGTTCTGATTGAAAATTTAAGGGCTTTTTTGCACTTACCTCCATTCTGGTGTAGACAACAGCATAGTACTCTTCTGGGTCTCTTCTGTCTGCACACTCATGTGGATTACTAGAGAGATTTCACCTCCCTAGTGTAATTTGAAACAAAAGACCCCAAATGGTCTTCCATTGTGGTTGAAATCCAGAATACTAGACTAGTATACTTTCAGTGGCTTGCTGCACTACTGTAATGTGTCCTCTAGGGCTTTAAGGCCAGGAAGTTTATTTCTTGCTAATGGGGCAAGCTCCAAAGCTCAAACAATCTTCAAGATGTCACGGAAGTGCAGATACAGACCACACTGGGACCAGCACCTGCCAGATCCAGGCCCAGATCATGACAGATAAGCGCAGAAACACCTAAGTTTAAACACTGAAGTTAATTTCATTTAAAGAACTGTAAGAATGGGCCAAAAGAACCTTAAAAGCCTTTATTAGCAGAACCTGAACTGAAGACTTGACTGACTAATCAAAATATTCCACATTAGTGCAAGTACATTCTTAAGACACCTATATTTATTTTAGATCTATACGTTTACCTTAGCATACACAATTATGCAAATTTCATGCAAATTTTTACTTATGTTACTTTCCTTTTATATGATACATGGAAAACTTCAGCACTGAAAGAAGGAAAGGAAGAAAGACAGATGAGAGAGAGAGAGAGAGAGAGAGAGAGAGAGAGAGAGACTGAGTTAAGAGATACAGAAATAGGTAATAATTCACTGATCTGAAATAAGTAGAAAAGCATTTGGCCACACACCCATAGTATAATATGCATTCATTGTTTTGTGGTTTGGACACATCTTTCAAACCTTTATTTTATTTTACTATTTTTGTACAGGAGGAAAAAGAAAAGTTCTTATTTATAAGCATAAGCATATAATACAAAACCCACTCATTATACCTAATGAACAAGCTCTTCCTGGTTAGATTGCCCAGAAAGGTATATTAGCCAGGCTCTGCTTCAATACTTCACAAAAATATAATTGTGCATAGAGGGCTGCATAACACTGCCCTCTAATAGGCTTATGACTATTTTATGAATTGATTGTAACATTCCCAGTGCTCCAAGAGTAATCCGACCTACGGTTTTACTACACTGAGAGGTTTATTAGGCTAGTCTGCCTGCAGAATAATGAAAGATTTATTGCCCTTGTCTGCATAAAAAAATAGTATTAAGCATCACTCTTCATTTTAAAGGAAGACTACATAGTGCTAAAACATGCAATTGATTTCATTTTTTAATGAAAAAAATGTTAACATTAACAAACTACAAAGAAATAGTGCTTGGGAAAACCATAGGCACAAAAGGTTTAGTGCCTGCTATCATAAAAGTTATAACCAGGACTGCATATTTATTTTAAAAATTGTATACCCGGGGGGCGGGGGGAGGGAAGTGTCATATTTTCAGCAATCTATAGGATATTATAATGGGGGCTTATTCATATTTACCAGACAAGAGGACAACTCTGAAACTTACACAAAATATTTCAGAAGTTCATGCACTTGTAATCAATAAGCCACAAGGATATGGATTTATATTATTATCTTAACAAATATTATGTACTATTGCTGTTATGGAATGAACTAGGTGTATTAAGGAGAGTGAGATTAGTTTAATGCTTCTGCAGTTGGATGGTGTGGAGTCACAAAGGAAGGAATCCTGAGGTCTTTAGAATCCAATTTTTGACAATCTTTATTAACAAAACAGTAATTCAATGTAGCAAAATGGCAAGTAAAAAAGCTTTAGAAAGCAAGCAAGGAAAGATATGGTAAACATCTTGGAAGCTTATTAACCTGTCAGTCATAAGTGGCAACAATAGCAAAGTGATAATGAAAGCTAACAGGATTACTTTGCTGGGTGCACTTTATGAACTCTAGCAGAAGAAAACTGAGGAAAAGTGGCCAATACTCTTTAAATAGAGCTACTAGAGCTCTTCCTTGGAATGGTATATAGTGGGGTATAAAAGTAATCTAAAACAAATCCCATGCCTGTTTGATGCTCATGGATCTAATCTGGCACATCTGAAGCCTATTTGCACTAGGCCTTTTGGAATGCAGGGAGGCCACGCGGGGACAGAGCATTCGCTCCTCTGGACCGAGAACCACCCCAGCCCATCCCAGAGCACCCTCCACGTGTTTTGGGTGCAGAGCACTTAATTGTGCTCTCCATGCGGCCCAGTGCATTCCGGCCCATGCACAGTCATCCACACGCCTCCCTCCCTGAGAGCTGTGGGCCCCTCCCAGGCCTGTCCTGATTGGGTCCTGCTGGACCCAGGGCCAGGCAATGCTGGCACGGTCCCTTCCCTTGTCCCTGAGTTCTAGGGATCAGGATCGTGTCCCCTAGGGCCCACAGCCCCCCCCCCCCGGGGCCCCCAATGATGGGCCTAAAGGGGAATGCGCATGCATGCATGCACACTTACCTCCTCCTTGCCGGCTCCCAAAATGATGAGCCCAGTACGCCTGTGTGGCCGGGCACTCTCTGATTGGCTGCAGAGCAAGCCAATCAGAGCAAGCCCTGCTTTGCGGCATGCCAGCTGTACGATGCCGGTGGTACAATGGGGTGGTGGTGGTACGAAGTGGTATGATGGCTCATAGTAATTTGCAGCAGAGGAAAGAGCAAGAAGAAGACCTTCATATGTCCCCAGAACCAAATCTTCACTAAGAGTGAGGAGCAAGAGCCATGTTCCACTTGAAACTTCTGGTCCCACCTGTTAAGGACTCTCAACTCCCCTTGCTCCTATCAAAGCTGACAATTTTGCTTGTTTGGCCTTATTTTGGATATTTTATCAGGATCTTAATAAAGTTTTCATTCTGCTTTCAGAGAATATTTTGCCTAAGTATTTTTCATACCTTCTTGTCTTGTCTTTGGACCAATCCAGTTTGGAAAGGCTTTTTTACCCAACCAGAATTTCCAATGTACTCTTTTTAATAAGGTGTGGCACATCAACATCTTAACAATGCTTAAAATGGCTGTAGCAAAGGCTTTAATCACCCCAGCTGAAGGTCACAACCCCACTTATGATTGGTGACAACTTGGAATACACACATACAAGGGATTTGGAAGGCATAATAGGGGAAGGCATTATATTTTGTACTGCCTAATTTGAATTTGACAAGACAAAGGCCGCATCCCCATTATAAGCTTAATCCAGTTCCCCTAAACCGAAATAACAGAACCGGATAAAAACACGAATTTGCCTGATCCCATTACTTTCAGCCAGAATCACGGTCAATCCGGATTCTGAGAACATACGTGACTCAAGGGGGGACTCAAGTGGCTACTTTTTAAAAGCCGCTTTTCGGGGCTGCCCTGCCCTCTTCCTCCTGGCATGAACGCGCCACCCATAAGGGACCCCTTCATGGAGCCTGGCTGGGTGGCTGCTGTTTGCCTGGATGGAAGAAAAACGGCAGCTGACAACCAGCAATTCTTTCCCCTCCTCTGCTCATTGCTCAGGGCACGCAACAGCAGTGGCAACTCAAGCCCCCTTCTCCTTAAACATACACACATCTCCCCAAACCTGCAGCTGCTTTCCTTTCTTTTCCCTTTTTTAAAGGTCAGAACTTTCAATGGCAAGATTGTTATCAGGTGTGAAGTGCTTGGATTGCTACAGTGGATTGCTTGGATTGCTACTAGGGCTGCTGCTTTAAGGGGTGGATTCTTACAGCAAAATCACTATCTTTGGAAGCAAGCTATTGGGGGAGGGAAACTCTCATCCCTTAACACAGAAGGGTTCCCACAGTAAAAAATGTAAAACGTTTCAAGCGCACGAACTGGAGTGAGACCTATCGAAATGAGGATTAACATTTACAATGTTTTGGTGCAATTTAACATGTGGAAAGCATGTTAAGCCAAACTGACGTGGGGTCTGCGAGGATTGAAAATGGTTTGAAATCGAAATAAGGTTGTAATGGGGATGGAGCCAAATAGTTTCACTTTGCCACTGATGTCTTTACTGTGTTGACAGAAAAGAAGCTTATAACTCAGAAGGAGGAGGAGATGGTAAAAAGGAGGGTGAGGAAGGAATTTTCCTGTCTTATTCACATAGACCATAGACCATGCCTACTGCTTCTGTGTAACTAGCTTGGATGTAAATTGCATTGTTACCCTACAGATTCATGTCAAAAACATGGAAACAATAATAAATACTTTAGTTATATGATAAATAATGGCTCTGCTGAGTTGGATTTATGGCCCACTATTCCAGAAATCTGGGGCCCGTAGTTGATAATTAGGCAACATCTGGACAGGTGCTTCTGCACTTGCAGGAGGCATTTACAGCATAGAAACACCCGCTACCTGCACAGAAGTTGACTAATTATCAACTAGCCGTGGAGCACCCTCACCCCAACGTACCTGATCACATCCAGCCGGTGACTATCTGCACCTATGCTGACAGCTCTGCTGACCTTCTAAGGTGACTGCACCTGCACAGAGCATCAGCGTCACCATGGCGCTGATAAATGTGTATTCATGGAGGGTGCCGCACACAAGATGGTGGTGCCTTGAAGAGCACAGGTCAGCAATTTAATAGAAAGTAGGCTAAAGTTTACTAGCGTTCTTAAATCCTATGTCTCATTCCTTGTAGCCATCAGAGCCAGTATCTTATTATATCCCTGCATTCACAACATGCATGATTTTATACACCTTCATCATCTCCCATTTCACTCACCTCCTTTCTAGGTTAAAAAGGACCAACCAGTTGAACTTTTCCTACGAGTCCAACAAATCGCCTTTTGCCATTTTAGTTGTATCAAACAATTAGGGAAGTACACAAATTGAAGTGTAGTGCTTTGATTCCAATCAGACCAATTACCCTTGGTTTGATTTCCATTCACTCAAGTTTCCCCCCCCCAAGGTGGATACATGGGCAATATTTGACTTATGCACATTAGACATATTTTTGCACACCCATGCAGATCCTCAATACTTGCCAAGTGATCCCTCTTTAAAATATTTTTAATATGTATTAATGTGTAAAGTTATATATGAAATAGTACCAATTGAACAAAGTTGCACAAACGCACTTTAGCAGTTATTTTGATTTCACTCTGAACGTTATTGCCTCCAAAAATGACATAGCAGGCTGAAAACTGCAGATCACAAAGGATCTACCTCAAGGCATAAAATTCAAAATACACTAAATTTAAATTGTTAAAGCTCCTGAATATACTGCTGTCAGCCTAGAGGTAAAGGAAAGCCTTGGGTCATTGGAGCAAAACCCATGGAAAAAGGGTTAGCCTGAAATATTTATGAGTTCTCATATTCCAGACCAAAAGGGTATGTGATGTGACTAGAAGTAACTTCTTCTCAAAATAATCTGTGCCAGTGATTTCAGATGCCTAGGGAAATGGGTGTCAGCTGCCTTTTTTTATAGATTTCAGTGGTGTGCACCAATGACATTGACATTTTCAAGTTAAAGTCCTGATTGTAATTCCTTGGACTTACTCATAGGTCGTTATATGTCCCACCTTCAATGAAGCTAAAGTATGATTCCATTTTGCAGGACTGCTGTAATTTCTTGGAATACTCCCCCACACACACACAACAGATGTATTCATACATATGACTTACAGAAAATTAAAATAAAGAGTTCTAAGGTGTGGTGCTTCTCCCCATTTTCAAATATTAAGTGGTTACATGGTTCTAATTCACTTATAGGACTGTAGATTGATTCACCAGCTTTAGCAAATTAGAGTATTTTTGTGTGTTCTAGTTATTCGACATAATTTTATTTGTGCTACATACTTTTCTTTTAATACTTATTTTAAATTGTACTGGCTTTACTGTTATATCATTTAAAAACCTTCTGCAGGATTATCTTGTGAAAAAGAGCATATATATTGCCGTGTGTGTGATAACCATGCTTCCATTTATCATGGCCTTCATGTGTAAAGTCCTAAATACTTAGGGACTGAAAACTATATATTAAAAAGCATTTAAATGCTTTTTAATAGATAGTTTTCAGTCCCTAACTATTTAGGACTTTACACATGAAGGCCATTTGAATGCTTTTTGATATATAGTTTTCAGTCCCTATTTAAGGATCCCTGGCTGGGAATTCTGCATTGGTTCCACAACTGGAACCAATGCAGAAGTCATGCCGCACATCCAAGTGAAGCAAAAACAGTCTAATTCTCACCAGAAGCCATTATTGTCCATAGTAGCAGAGCATAGCACAGCAGGTCATCTGTCTCACCTTGCCATCTGCCAGCAGAGAAATTGCACCAGTTAAGATATAGATGCATATTATTTCTCCTCCCTTTTCCTTCTGTTGCAGTAGTAGTCGTCCCTTTCCCAGGCTCAATCTTATTTGGAAAAGGACATGCATGTTCCACCTTGTTCCTGCCAGTTTTAGACTTGCAAAGTCTTTTTTATCAGGATAGCACACACAAGACATAAAACCCACATTTTTTATGCTACATAAAATGTCAGCTGATGGAACTATGTCTTGCTTCCGTGAAATGTCCAGGTGGATTCTGGGAATGGCTTTGCTTGATCAGAGTTCTATCTCATGCTGTTTCTCAGAGTGTCTATGAAAAGCCGGCTGGCTCCCAGACAGGGGAAGGGATATGTCCTTGAAAGTTAATGAGAGGTCTAAGCCTCAGACATAGGGAGTTGTTTATCAATGGATAAAGTGGATTGTTGAAGAGGCCTGACTGATGGGTTTTCCCTGCAGGTGCATAATGGAATATTTAAAACCTCTTTACTTTTGGCCTCTTCAAGTATTTTCAAAGAAGACAAAGTAACAATAGGTAAGCTATAAAATACACTACATCTAGAGATGCTACCAATATTTTACAGAAAGTGAAAAGTTAATCCTCCTTCAAGCAAAAACCAGTGAGAAAGTTCAGGAAAAGCCAAAGAGTTTTGACATTTTTTTTCAGGAGCGAATTTTCTCCCAAATAATTCTTATACGCTCGTTATATTCATTTTGTAATTTTAATTGTTTTTTTCTTTAAAATTGTGATCATTTTTACATGACTGCACTATTATTGTTGTGTGCTAATTATAAGCTACCCTCTCAAAATTATTTTCAATGCGATACATAATAGAATATCACTTTTCTCAGCCTACCTTTCCTCGTCGGACAGAAAGTGAAAGGTGTGGAATTGTAGGTGTGACCTTGACCTCTCGGCAAAATGGCAATCAATCATTCAATTAACTAGTTCATTAGAATAATTTTAGCTAGTATTGTTCATAGAGTGGTCAGAATTAGAGTTATGAACAGTTCAGTTTATGTTCTCAGTTTTGATCAGATGCTTTAGATTCATTGAGATTTGCATCGAACTGAACATCCGGTTGTTCAAAGATCCAAAAATGAGCCAGTTACCCACTTGCTGCATTTTTGCCTTGAAAAAAATGTTCTCTTTTTGTTAGTGGGAAGAAGTTGAATTTTTTTGTTCTTGAACTACTTCAAAATTGAACGCAAACAATTTGATTAAATGGTTCACAGTTGAACTGAAGAAACGTATGTCCAATTTGTTGGTGAACAAATAGGTGGAAAATATTTGTCACCACAATTCATACAAACTGGACACCAGAATTCTCCCCCCACCCCAATTGCACAAAACTCACTCAAATTTGCCCTCCTAGTATATCCATATATGGGTGTCATCCTTCCTCAAGCAAGAGCTTTGAATTTCCCTACACTTTTACCAAAGGGAAGGAAGGAAGGAAGGAAGGAAGGAAGGAAGGAAGGAAGGAAGGAAGGAAGGAAGGAAGGAATCCCACTGAAGATCAGGTTCAAAGTGAGGCATCCATACTTCAAGTGCTGGTCCAGTCCCCAATCAGACCACCAGCACTTGACATGCAGATGGCTCAGCCTAGTTCAGCTGGATCTCTATGGCAATAACTACACAGCAATCCAGTGTATATCAAGACAATATCATGGTGATCAATTTGAAATACAATGGGATGTTGCCATTGTGATCAGCCCACTGCCACAGCTGTGCCACCCTGTCCACTCACAGCATTTGTACTCAATTTCCCTAAGTGTGAACACTGCAAATGGTAGATCACCAACTGCTCCCAGTGAAGCTGTGTCAACTTCATTTTTGCTAAGGATTTTGACCACTGTTTAAAATATCCAAGGCCAGTGTTGGTATGAAGCAACCTCAAGGTTCATGCCAGAACCAATAATGAAGCACCAGTGTGGAAGAAGACTTTTGTTTTCATTATTCTGTGTTCTCAAGCTTCTAATGTTTATAATGGGTGAGTTACTATAATTCTTAACAGAATGCAGTGCTATTGCTGCCATGTTCACTAGGACAGGCCTTTTTCACAAGTAAATATCTGAAAAGGAATGTAGTTTTGCTTTGTTTATTTTAAATGTGATAGGTTAAGTGAGAGCAGACTTTATATTAAATTGTGCGGAATGCAAGTTGCCTTGAGAGCATTTAGAACCACTTTAGAAGGTTATTTATTCCAGCAATTGAGTAAAAAAATCATAAAATAGAAATAATTTAGCTATATTTGAATTTATAGACCAATTACTCTTGTAAAGGACTTAATAGACAAAATGGGCAGCCCAGCTTCTCAGATGAGAAATAATGACTCGAAAATCACTTCAGTGCCCACAGATAAATATACATCAGCCATTTTGTCATTTTCATTACCCTAAGCCATTAGAACCTGAAAGGAATATGCTTGCCCCAAAAACAACTAACTCCAAAAGCATGCATTGTGTCCTCAGTGATAGGGTGGAGCCAAAGATGTATGTATGTATGTATGTATGTATGTATGTATGTATGTATGTATGTATGTATGTATGTATGTATGTATGTATGTGTGTGTGTGTGTGTGTGTGTGTGTGTGTGTGTGTGTGTGTGTGTGTGTGTGTGTGTGTGTGTGTGTGTGTGTGTGTGTGTGTGTGTGAATGTGTGTGTGTATGTACGTATGAAAATATTGGGCAAAAACAGATTTTCTGAGGCCTTTCTGCACTTATCTAATCAGTCTGCTGTGCAGTAGGGTTGGTAAACTTCTGATAAAGGTGGACCATTTGCATTTGTCATGAGGAAAGCTTCCCCAAATAACCATTACCGTCCAGAAGTTCAAATGGTCCTACTGTTTATCAGCCCATAGCACTGCATCCAGAACTGGAAGTTCCACCTCTTCGCTGCCATGATTGGCCACCATAAACTGCTTCATTATGTTATGTGACATGCTCAGATGCTGTAGCAGAGGAGCATATTCAAGCACAGGGATGTATTGCAGCCGATCATAGTCATGACTGAGGGGCATGACCAAACATGGCTATGATTGAGTACTCTGTTGCTAATCAATGCCCCTCTCATGACTCTATGACTGGGCGCCACTTCCACCAGGGGATCGAAGGTCAGAGGTCAGCGATTAAACACAGCTGCCACTGTGCCTGCACCTTTGTGGGCAATGTGTTCCCCATCTACTAAATGCAGGGAACCGGAAGTAGTGTGAATGGTCGTGCCACCGGATGCTCCAGGTAAACTGTAAAATGTGGCAGGTAAAGGTTAGGTACCTTTTGGAGCATGATTTCGTGCTCCAAATCTAATCAACAATTAGGCATTTTCTGGGAAGGCAGGGGGCACTTGGGGGCTATAACAGCCTCCTCCAAGTGCAGATGTCCTTCTCCAGAAGTTGCCTAATTGTGAATAGGCCTCTGGAAAGGTTTGGAGCAAAAAGCAGAAAGTAGAAGTCTGATAGACAAACTGCAATCTTAATCTTACTAATTTCACAATCAATGACATTGAAATCAACTCGGTAGTAGCTGCACCTTAGTCTTGCATGAGCAAAATGCTTCAGCAAACATCCACAGCTTTATGTACATTCTGCAGGATTTAATTATGCAGAGATTGTCCAATACCCCCCCCCCCTTATAATGTTGTATCTGCCTTTATGGCAAGTATTCCCAGGACCAATAATCTTTTACTTTATGCTGTGACCCTCAAACTGACTTAAGGATATAAATTGAATTGCAAATATGGTTACTGCTTAGCGAAATTGCTGTTCTGGCTGCTAGCAGTCACTGATTCAGCAGATTCAGGGACCGTGCAGTAATAAAATGAGCAAATATGTTAAGGTCTCATATATGTTTCATAACCAATGAAATGCCAAATTAGCAACCTATGCTGGATTGTTCACCTAAAGATGAAGCATAAATATATAAATTTTAGTGTGATGTTTTGATTCAAATGTTTGATGTACAACCAAGCCAATTTTGTACCCCATTCTTGAAATGTATGTATATATTCAAGCAAGAGCTTAATTCACATTCCTTCTTGCCTTCAATGGCGGGAAATTAAGTGTACATACTCTTTGTTGAACATACATGAGTATTTAACAAAATAGATCATGAATGCCAGCTTAAAAAAAAAAAAAAAAAGCCAGAGAAAATTTGCTTCTTTTTTCCCAACAAAAGGACTTAAATTTTAGGTATGTGCAAAAGACATTCGGCCTTTATCCACTGAGGTTCTCTAGATCTGGCTCGGGCGATCTGAATTTACCAGATCTATTGACCAGATCACAGGGAAGTGAGGGCTGGATTAATGGCACTTGCACTGACAGCACTAATCTGGTTCAAGCCTCCCCGAGGAAATGAAGAACAAGTAAGGTCTTCACGGCCAATAGCTCTCTACCCCAATAGCTAAGAGTGAAAGTTCCTAACTTCAGGGCATGGTGTGTGTGTGTGATTTTCAGTGGTGCAAAATAGCATGCTGTTGCACGACAGCTCCCAGTGATTCCAGGTCATGGAGGCATAACATCTGCATGCCTCCATGATCTGGAATACAGCCCTTAGTCCAGATTATAGACCTGATGCATCAAGTCTACAATAGATTAGGATCAAGGACCTCTTGATCTTAATCTGGCTTCATCTTGTGCAGATGGAGTCAGACTAACAAGGCAGGGCCTCCTTGATCCAAATTAATGTGAAGATTGGGAGGCCCAGGATCCATGTCAGAAATTCTCGATCCAAATAAATAAGGTAGTGCAGAAAGGGCTGTTGAGTTTGCCCTATTCTTTGCTGATTCTTTTTTCTGTTCCATCTTCTTTTATCTGCTACACGGAATATTGTAGTGACTTCCGCCACTTAAAAGTCAGGAACACCACCCAGTTAAACAAACAAAGGCAATTATAAAGTTCAACTGAGAGAAGGAACATATATAGCCACTAGCCCAAGAATTTGATAGGTTTGTTCTGTTCATACTCTGTAAAGTTTACATTGGGGCCAAAGAGAAGAAATGAAAAGAGAGACTTTCACATGCTTCCTGTTCTTCAATAAAGTTTCTTTTGCCCTAACATAAGTTAAGTCTTTCTTTCTTGCCATTTCATCTTCATTATTCTATTTTCATCTAGTAGCCCTTTGTTCTAGTCTTCAAGGGTTTGTCCAAACCAAGGGGCTACACAAGCTATTTCAGCACTATTCTCAACTCTTTCCATCAAGTTTAAAGTTTTATCTTCCAAAGGCTTTATGGACTTATCTTATTTTGTTGACATTTCAGTTTGAAACGGATTCTATTTTTTCCACAAGGTTGTCCAAACAGCTTAAATCAGATTCAGCTGGCAGCTTTTCTTCTGACCCTTAGAGTCAGACAGAACCATGTTATAGCCTATACTTTCAGTGTTCATGCCAAAAAGAGAATCTTCATCTGTCAGCTTTAAATGATTTAGTCTCCCTCTCTCTCTTTTAAGATAAAGAAGTTTGTATGCTTCTGATTACTTATGCTCTTCAACACATTGGTTTCTAATGGAGATATGTGGAAAAACAAGGACTGAGTCTCAGAAGTCTTCACTATTATTCTTTTAGTTCAAACCATGACCACTCAGAGTTGGCTTCAGAGAACATTTGTGCCATTTAAAACTGAGTCAGGCTATTTTGTAGTGAGTTTTAGAGATGCGTGCAAGCAGACCCACACCAGTTCAGTCCAAAAGAAACCTGTCAATTCTAAATATGTCTAAATTGAATTTTGAAATTATCAAAGAAGCTTGAAATCTGGTTTCAATATTAATCAAACAGGTCCTCACACAGAACAATGGAAGAAAGTAGGAAGACACAGAAGGGACAAAGTTTAACAGAGGTTGTGCAGCAGCCCTCCAAATTGTCCTGAAAGACTGAGGGGCCATCAGGAAGGACTATGCTAAGGTAGGGATTTGGGGGGATTTTTTTTAACTTGTCCCAATGGAGAAAGTGGGGCAGTATTATTGTTGTTGTTAATAATAATAACAATAATAACAACACAAATTAGAGGAGCTTTCAAATGTTGTGTTCATTGGTGATGCTTGATTCACACCAGGGGCCTTTCTGCACTTGGCCTTATTCTGGAACATATCTCAGAACAGGGACTTGTTATTTGCATGGTAGTACAGACTATGGTAGACCACTGCTGAAGCCTTCCATAGTCTGCGTTGGCATATGGACAACAGACCCCTGTCCCAAGATATACTCTGGAACAAGAGCTAGTGCAGAAAGGGCTCAGGCCTCACATGCCAGTTTTGGAAACTCCAGCAAAAGGTTTTATCAGCACCATGCTCTGGTCAGGTATGTCGGCAGGACCTAGTATGCATATTTTGAACTGGATTTGCAAAGCTGAAAGGCTCCTACCAGGTCCTGGAACAATCAGACACATTCTTGATTATCCAGAACTTTAATTTTTGTTATTAATGTATTTTGTATGAAATTTGTCACTTACTCCATGGTTACAAATAGGAAATCCCCCCGCAACAAATCCTACAGAATGTAGCATCCAATTATACTAACACTTTGCAAGGGTCTTCCCATTGACTCCCAGATTCTCACATCAAGAGTGGAAGGTTCAAAGAAAGGCCATGTTTTCCCCTAAGACAATTGGCCATGTCCTTCCTTCCTTCCTTCCTTCCTTCCTTCCTTCCTTCCTTCCTTCTCGGAATATCTAATTGCTGAAGTTTGCTCTTTTGAGAAAATATCTGGGGTGTTTTTCCACTAGCACTAAGTACCCATTGAAACATCCATTAAGAACCCATTTGGCTGAGAGCCAGATGACCCCATTTCAACTACAGACCCCATTAGAGACAGATCTGTTTCCACCACAGCTAGGGAAATCTGGATCATATGGGTCCTTCAGTACCTATAATCCGGATTTTCTGTAGACCCCATTAAAGGAGTCTACAATGGGGTCTTCTGCCATCAAATCTGGATTGTAGGGAGCCTGTTTCCACTAGAATTGGGCAATGGGGTCTAGAGGAGGCTCGGGAGGGAAGGCACCCATGGGTGTGTGTGTGCCCCAAACTCAAGACTTCAAAACTGAAGCCGGCTCTGAGGTCCCTCTGAAGTTGCCTTTGGAGATTAGCGCAGGCTCCAAAGAAAAACATCTTGCAAGAGCAATGCAGCTGTCAAAGGCTCCGGAGGATCTTTGGAATTGCTCTATGGAATCTTTGGAGCGATCTGCCACTAAGTTCAAAGACCCTCTGGAGCCTTTGACAGCTGCATTGCTCTCACAAGGGTTTTTTTTCTTCGGAGCCTGCACTGATCTCCGAAGGCAACTTCGGAGGGACTTCGGAGCCAGCTCTCACAAGCGGTTCTCTTCGGAGCCTTTGCTTATTATTGAGGGCAACTTCTGAGATTGCACCTCCTGTCCCTCAAAAGACCTTCATGTCAGCAGTTACTCTGTGGCAAGTATGTTTGCGGTACCACCCTCCTTCTACTGAAATTTGTGCCTGGTCTAATATATTTTGTTTCCTAAATGAAAACTTCAGTTCCAATTCTTCGAATCCTCTGCTGTTCCTATATAGCATGTTTGTATTAGCACTACTTCTTTAGTCTTCAGAGCCATGCATGAATGCCATCTAATTCTTAGCACTGGCAGGAAGTGAATACATACTATAGGAAATATACATTTTTCACGTCAAGATTTCCAAACCATTTTCTTCTGCCAACACTTGGCTACCATCCTCTTAAAAAGAATAGCAGACAACATTCTTTTTAGTGCATTCCTGTACACAGCAGTTCATTAATTCTCTATTTTTACTTTTTTTGATAACTCAGAAAATGAAGGTTCATGTTAGACTATAAGTGTGTGATATATGGAGATAAGTGTGCTACACTCCTTGGCTGCTTGAATTCTCTAAATTTATTTATTCGTTCGTAATCATTTTTAAATTACTCTTCATTGGTGTTTCATGGCAGTATACAAGATAGGTAGAATCAACGTGAAAACTGCAAACAGTTATTAAAAATGGACAAAAAGAAAAAGAATCTACATTTAAAAAATCCTACATTAGAGGGAGCAAGCAAAGTTAATCAACAAATGCCTGGCTGAATAAATGAGATTGAACATACATTGCAAATTACTTTGAGAAAGCTACATTTCTAGGCATTCTGACATTGTATATAATCATTACTATGATAGAAGCCTAATAGGAAAATACCGTTTATCGATTTGTTCCAAACACATATACACTACTCCTCATTAAAATGTTTTTCAAAGCACTTCACAAATAAATGTTTAATGCCACCGCCGCTCCTTCTCCTGCTACCCCCAGTTCCTGCAGCTTCCTCCCTTTCCCATTCTAATGATCGAGCAAGGAGGAAGAGCAGGAGGAGGAGGAGGAGGAGAGTTGGCTTTTCTGCCCTGTTTTTCTCGCCCATTTAAGGGGACTCAAAGTGGCTGAAAAAGTTTTCTGTTCTTCTCCCCACAACAGAACACCCTGTGAGCTGGGTGGGGCTGTGAGAAGAGAGCTGTGACTAGCCCAAGGTCACCCAGCTGGATTCATGGGGGAGTGCAGAATCGAACCCGGTATTCCCAGGTAAGAGTCCAGCTCCCTAGCCACTAGACCAAACTGGCTCACTGGAAGGAGGGCAACAGGCAGAATTGTACAGGATCACTAGTGAAGATTCCTCCCACCCTCCTTCATATTCCCTGAAAGCGGAGACAGAGTTCTAAATCTCATTAGGAAACAGCCAGGCCAACAGAGAGGAAATCCTGCCTTCTCATTGGCTAAGAGGAAACTGGGCAGACCACCCCTAAAAACTCTTGTGTTCCCGCTTCCCACAGAAGAGGGTTATTCCTAAATCCCACAGCAAGAGCTGTTTCTTTTAGGGTTTTTTAAATGCGTATTTTGGCAATTTACTCCTCAGAAAATCCGGGAATCAAATTTTTAATGGAGATAAAGGATTTCCAAAATATTTTCAAATCTCTTTAAAATTTGTGTGGGAATGGGACCTAACTGACTAAATCAAGTCTTCAGTCCTATACCAGTGAGAATAAGTTGCAATAATGCAGGGACTTTCTGCACTGGGACTCATTCTGGATTATATACCAGAATATGACTTGCAATTCACATACTAGTACAGACTATGTCAGGTCCTGAAGAAGGGCCTGCTGTAGTCAACACCAGTATTTGGATGGCAGGCCTAGTGAAGAAAGGGCCACAGTGGGGAAAACTACTGCATAGTCAGCATTTTTCATCTCTTGTCAAATTTTCTATCTTAGCCCTTATGGCATTTGTTCTAATCACCTGTTCTTGTGTGTCCAAGGTAAGTCCTTTTGTTTCTTTCTTTAGCGTGCCTATTCTTAACCACATTTAGTTGTTGTTGTTGTTGTTGTTGTTGTTGTTGTTAACAGAAACACAACAATATAACATGGCACTAAACATATTGCCTTTGATATTTCATAATGCATCAGGATCTTCCCAAGGTCCTAAGATAACATTATGTACCGGCAGATAATGTGAGCAGAATCCAGCAGGGTGGCCATTTGTGATCGACAGATGGTAACCTTGTCAATGTTAAGCTGTTAAGTGCCATCCATGGCCTTTTGGAAAGGCGGCCAGTGTTCCGATCACTACTGGGACCACCACTGCAGTCTTGTGCCAGAGTCTTTGAACATCTGTGAAAATGAATGAATGAATAACAATATTATTGAAATTATTAAATCATCTTTACAGTTGCTACAATGTGCTCCAAAAGTGGAAAACAAAGCTTCCAAGTAAATAATTATGTTTATTTTATATTAGATTTTGCAAAAATTCTCACTTCAACGTGAATAGATGAGACAATCCAGAAATGTGCCCTTTGTTTTTTGATGTAATTAACTTTTACTTGCTGTTGTTTGGTTGTGAAGTCATGTGTCTTTGTGGCCCTATGGACACACCAGGCCTTTCTCTCCTCTACTGTCTCTTGAAGTTTCCCCAACCTCATGTTTGTGGTTTCCATGACAATACCTATCTGTCTCATCCTTTGTTGTCACTTTCTCCTTTTGCCTTCATTGTTTCCCAGCATCAAGGTCTTTTTTATTGTTTCCCATTTTCTTATTATGTGGCAAAGTATTATCATTTAAGCTTCAACTTCAACATTTGCCTTTCTAATGCAGTCAATGTTGACTGCCTTTAGAGTTGAGTGATTTGACCTTCTTACAGTCCAAGACTCTTTCTGCAGTCACAGGACTCTTAAACCATATCCTGGCTTTCTTCATCTGCACATTAATGTAAATCAAGTAACCTCTGTCCCTTTAATCTAGCTCCATCTGCACAAGACATAACCAAATCTGAATGAAGAGACCCTTACTGTGGATTTAGTGTAGATCCATTTAATTGGGTGTACAGTGGGACTAAGGGTCTTGTTCCAGATCATGGTGGACATGCCTGATGTGATTCTACTTCCATTTCATCCTTCTCTGTTTGACTGAAAGAGGTGAGACCTCCACTAAGGACAGAAAATAAAGTTTCTTTTCATTGTTTTAAGCTTTGATGTGTTAGAAAAGATCTGTCCTGGTGGTCCAAGTTAATGACAGTGAGCACCTTTTCATTATTCTAAACAGTACAATCCTTGGGTGAGACCCTTCAGTTTTCCTGCTTTTTTGAGCACCAATGTCTGAAGCTCAGCTGCATACTGATTTCATGGCCCAATCCACCTTTTGTGTGGATGAAGGCATCAAAATGAAGTTTCTCATGGGCATCCTAGGTTGCACGCTTGATTGGAGGACACTCTACTACCCAAAGTAGTGGAGTACACAAAACAGTATTTACCTGATTCAGTTTGATTTGAACTAAACCCCAAGTACTTCAGGCAAGTTCTAATTGAAGACGTTTGAAGTTCAGTTCAAATGTTTGTCAAAATGTTATTCTCAGGGAATAATGAGCAAGGGGAACAAGAAGGGCTGAAGTTCAGCAGAGTTTGTGCTGATGTCCCAAAAATTAGTGTGTGGGCCTCAGGGGCCACTAAGATGGCAGCATATATATCCTATTTGTCCCTGTGGAGCATATAGGAGATTTTCAAAATTGGGTGGTGTGATGATTTCAGGGACAGGCTGCAGCTGTATGCTTGTTTCGTGGGCTTTTGCAGGCAGCCTGATTGACAGAATAGGCAGAACAGAGAAGGAGCCTGTCAGAATCCACCAATGAGAGTGGCTGGATCACGGAGGATAAAAGGCAGCAGCTCAGTGCTCTCAGTCTCTCTTGTTGTGCAGGAGAGGTATCATTGAGAGGGTTTGCAGCACCCTCGGTACTTCTAGGCCTTCAATCTCTCAGGAAGGAGGGATAAGGATAGAAGGGGAGATCTAGACTCTAGGGCAGAGGAAGATCTTGGTGCAGAAGACTGTTTACTCAGAGTTAGAAGGAAACAGGGACCTGCAGGGCAGCTGAATTGCCATGAGACAATCACTACTATTTGGGGAGAGTAATCACACTGAATGGTACTGGGAATCTTTATGTTACCAGTTCTGCTCCAGTAATAAACTGGAAGCAACTGTGGAGGGAGTAAAATTTGGATAATTTGGATTATTCTCGAAGCCCAAAGAACACCAAATTTAAACCTCCCCAGGGGAATAGCTAGATCTTTTTTTACAGGTTTTAATAACGAGGAATAACCAGAAAACAGAGACAAGACCAATTTCAGACGCAGAAACCAGTATTTCTTGTTAAATCAGAGCAAAGAATTTATTAGAGACATAGGAGAAAAGTTGAAATGAAATATAAAGTCATATCAGAAGCATTTTTCATTAGACCTTTAAGCAAAACAAGGACAAACATGCAGGGACTTTAAACATGGCTAAATAACTCAACAATTTTATACATTAAATTGTTAACTTTGGTTTTGGGGGAGATATATGCCCAAGCCAGTAAGGAGGTAGAAAATCACCCTGAATACTAAAGATATTCCCTAACCAAAAATCAGAAAATATAGAAAACCATAAGAGATAAGGGAAAATAAGGAGGAATGGGATAAAACTTAAGGATTGTTCCTCACCACTGTGCTTCAGTGTACCCAAAAACTGCAGATGGGAAGCCTCAGCCGATCTGTGTCTTTTCAGGAAAAATAATAAAATAAAATAAAATAAAAATGATCTTCCCTTCTTGTTGATTTGTTCTCCAAAAGTAAAATAAAAAAAAAATATATACCACAATTAAATGGTATTTAAAATGAGCCTCTTTCAATTGCTCTAGCCAAGCAAAATTCAGCGATGAAGAAGGAAAAAAAAACTTTTAAAGTTTAAAATGTGGCTTTTGCAGTAAAACTCCTCCCACGTGGAGGAAAAAAAAAACCCAGGTAGAATGGAAGGCAGGCAGGCGTCTTCAGGTCTCTCTCTCTAGCTCCACATGACAGAGAGAGAAGGGAGAGACACCATCCCTTTTCTGCTGGCCCTTTTTATAGCCAAAATTGATCCAAAAATTGTGATGTCAGAATAAATCCCTTTGAGAGGTGTGTTTTACCCCAAAACCAATGTACTACTATGGAAAATTCCGCAATTACTCTTTGGATGTGATGAAACACATTACAAATTAACCAGACTTAATCAACACTTCCTGATGCAGCAAACAATACAGGTAAAACAGAAAAATACATCTGAAATTCAAATATTTTATTTCCTTAGTCTTGACTCTCTTAAAGGGATTATCTCTTTCCTGTTGGCTCACAGAGATCCAATCAAGTCTTGGAAGGCAGTGAGTCATTGCCCTCTTTCACCATGGGAGTGCCCCTCAGTGAAGTTCCACAGAAAAAGGAAAAAAATGAATAGGATAAAAAAAAAAACCCTCTTATTTTAGAAAATAAGGTTAAATAATTTCTTATTGAAAAGG
This sequence comes from Aspidoscelis tigris stejnegeri, assembly GCA_023333525.1. Classification (NCBI taxonomy): domain Eukaryota; kingdom Metazoa; phylum Chordata; class Lepidosauria; order Squamata; family Teiidae; genus Aspidoscelis; species Aspidoscelis tigris. Next base: position 10,999,522 of record JALMGA010000006.1, on the reverse strand, counting down.
AACCCCATTAAACCTGTTTCTCCTTCAGAAAAAAAAGGAGAATTCAACCTTTATTAATATAAAACCATGCTTATGTTATGTTGTCCCTGCCTGATTGCAAAAATTCTTGTATACCTTAAATTAACATTTTAGCACCTCTACTGACTCACTTAACCCCTTCAACTAGGCTCAGTGTATGTAGACACTAGCAACCTTTTACCCAAGTCTGTTAGGATGTAAACAAGGTGTAAACAGTGAGTCACTTCCATCCCAGTACTGATGAGGTTCTTCTTATCATTTCCTTCCAGTTAAAATGTAATGGAACAGCTTATGCGAACTTAGCAGATCCATGGAATTCAGCACACCTTCGCAAGATCCCCCTCCATAGAAACATTTTGAAAAGTTTTCTTAAAACAAAAGATATCCTCTCTCTTCAGAACCCAGTGATCAATCGTTAACCCATGTCAATGTTTATTTTGCAACCCTTATTCTAGCATTCAGGCACAATCTTGATTTGATCATCTCCAGTAGCTCACCAAGGCACTACTGAGAAGTCAACAGGAATTAACTGTATCAGCAGCTTGCAACTTAATGGAGAGATTTGTCTCCTTAAACTACTACAGAGTCTTCCTTTGCTTTTTAGAAATATTTTATAAGTCCGAGGCTGTTATTAATAATAACTCCAAGTTAAAAATGGTCAAGCCTCTACTTATTCCAATTACGGCCAAATCTTAAAGCTCTGATAGGATCATATTCCAAGACAATGCCTTTATACCAGAAATTCTCTCAATTGTATTTAGCCAATTCTTTTTATTAATAATCATGAATGGTATCATTTATTTGGAACTTACTTAAGGCTGTTAGCTTATAGTGAGGCTGTTATTGGGAACCATTCATCATTCATTCATCAGCTATCATTTATTCAACAGCTCAAAGACTTTTGAACTTACTTCTACTTTGCTTCTACAAACTAATTATTTGTACTAATAAACATTTAGTGTTTGGTTCACACTAGTGTTTATGTGCTGCTTTAAGGACTCTGGCAGGGGCATATATTCCAATTCATATACTGACACCCCCATTGCAGGCAGTTGGGCCGTGGTGTTTGGCAGCAGCATCCTTACTGTGCAGCTCTGCAGAAGTTGGGAGCAAGTACCTGAGCAATCCAATGGTCTGGCAGGTGATATTCATCCTGTGCCCTGTTAAACATCAGCTGGTTGCTTGCACTCCAGTTAGAAAAGGCAAACATCTCATAGCGCCCTCCAAAGGAACGCAGAAACCCTGCCCCCTCCCTGCCCAGAGTGTCCAAGAATGTCATCCAAAAACAGTTGGAGAGTCTGAGTCATATAAGCAACCTTCACAAACAAGAATCTACAGCTAATGGTGAAGTCCCAGCTTATCCATCCCATGACCCGATGGTCCTTGACCTCTGACAGATGGTCAACAGTGTGGATTGTGTTGAACTCTTCCTCATGCAACAGCCAGGCCTCATGCTAATTAATATGCACCTCTTTCCAAACCTGGGAGATAACAGGCAGCTAATTTGCTTCCCAATGCCTGAGTCAGCCTCCCAACAAGGAGCTAATTAATATGCAACTCTTTCCAAGGTTGGACATAACAGGCAGCTCCAAGCTTTGGAAAGAGGTGCATATTAATTAGTTCTGTGCTTGCATCTCTCTTTTAATCATTAGCAGAGCTCTGCTTGTGCACTTGAGAGCTGCTATAACCCCCTGGAAGTTACACAGCTGATTGCAGAGCAGTTGTCAGGTGAGTGTTTGCAGTAAATCAACCCCTTACTTGGGTGATTAAGTGCTCAGGTAAGGGGTGGTGGAGAAAACAGCGGCATCCCAATGCAGTGATTTACTGTGGTTTTCATGAGGACGGGTGGGTTCACCTTGAACCTGCCCTGTCCTCCATTGCCATGGGGACTCCTTAATGTGAATCTTAATTTGAATTAAGGCTCCCCCAAAGCCACAGCACATCAAGAGTAGCCCCATGGGGATGCACCCTGGGATTTCCTAAGCAAGGTGTGTGTGACCTATATAAACTGTGTGTGCTACAGACATCAAATGACAGCAGTCCTCCAAATATGTTCATGTGAAATACAACTCTTGTTCTTTTATGTTCCCAAATTCCTTCCTTGAGCTCTGCCTCCCAACTGTTTCCCAACCCAAGCAATGATACATCAGTTTGACAAAATAACACAGAGTAGCCAACACGTTTTAAACAAGCAGCAGTTTGAATGCGAATCACTCAGTTGTTAAAAGAAGCACTGGTAATTCAAACTGTTCTTGGAACAGTCTGTTGAATGATTCTACTCTGGACACTTAATTTGAACATAAGGAGATCTTCAGTTCAAAAACAAACACTTTGAAATCTCTGTTTGCTACAAACTACATTAGAATAGGACCAGTTCAGAACATCTCTAACCCAAAACACTAGTAAAAATTAGACTATTAGTTATGTCATTTGTTGTTTGGCATGATGCAACTAAATTGGTAATTACGTTTACTGCTTCTATTTAAATTTTAGAATGAGATTGGATCTTAATTGCTCATAAAGCAATATGTTTTGAAAAACATATTGAGGGTGATAAAAAAGAACAATTGGGCATGGATATTTGATAGTCAAATATCCAACAAGACCAGCTAATTTTAGAAGCAAACTCTTGGACTGGACGCTGGAGCAAACCCACTTTGCCAGTAAACAGACAGTGAATTGTATGGCATATGAATCGTATGAAGTTAAAAATATTTCATTAACTGGTGATAGCACTGAAGTCTAGTGTAGAGAAATGAAGTGTGAACAAGTGAGGACAATAGAAGTTGAAGGAATTTAAAAAAATCTGTTATATAAAATGTTTCTGAAAAATTGACTAGCATCCAGTGAATTTTCTTTTTCATTCTTCAGACTTATTTTCAAGTTTTATTTTAAGTGCTATTGCATGCAATAGATTTCTTTTTAGACAAAACTTGATAGCAAGCTAAATTTAATCTTGATGTTACAGATTTTTTTTTGTTTTCTTCAATACAACATATTCTAGAACTCTTTGCACTTATAGTTCACAGAAGAAAAAATTGTGCTTTATTTTCAAGGAACGTGAAATCATGTTTCTTTCTATATGAGCTCCATCCTTCTGTTTCATAAAAACATGTGAAATTCTTTCGACCAACAGATCAATTCTCAGAGTAAAATGAATAAAATATTTGCTAGTAGAACCTACTATGAAGTTATACCTACCTCAAAGTTACAAATTCATAATAAAATATATTACTAGGGTTTTTTTTATTATTAAAAAATAAAGAAAATAAATCAAGACTTAAATGTAGAATAATAGATAACATGCCATTATTTTTAATACTTCAGAGGATACACATTTATGACATAGATTTTTAATAAAACAGTCATTTTTAGTCAAACCTTCTCATTCTTAATGTTGACAAATGGTGCCAAACATCAAAGAGATTTAGTAATATGTCATTTTAATATATTCTAATAATGAAAACTCTTATTCATGAGCATTATTTTTGTATCCTGTCTTGTTCCTCCAATAGTTGTCATTTAAACATGAAAGGTTTGTGCAGTTCCTTGCCTTAGGATATGATTTGCTGGTTTTATAAATAAATGATAACCAGTCTACAGTGATGAAGTATTAGGCAAAGAGAAGAACAAGTTTATGGAATACTGTCAATTTCTTGAAAATTGGCATGTGATAAAACATATTTGAAATGGATATTTATTCGAAAGGTTCTATATAGTTGTTTTGACAATGTATGTTTCAAATAAGACTTATAATTCTGAAAATTTCTACTGGAGTACAATATTTAGTATTATTTTGATAAAATAAAATAAGATTTACATGAATTTGATTTTTTGTCCAGCACCTATTTCTTTCCTATGTACAAAAAATAAAATAAAATAAATAAAAAATCAGAACAAAATAATACAGAATTTGATGTTACCTAGGCATCCATTCTATTAGCCATGGATACCCCTATCCTCCATGAGTTTGTCTAACACTTTCTTAAAACTAGTTATTGTCACCACTTTTTCTCATAGCAAATTCTATAGACCAATGAGCATCTGTTTCAATGTCCATCCTAACTCTCCTGCCCATCAACTTCATAGAGTGTTCTGTGGTTCTAATGTTATGCAATATATCCCCCCCATTCCACTGCTCACCTCCTAAATAATGTCTTTCATGGCTACAGAGGCCTAAATGTTCAGCCTGTTTTTATAAAGGAGGTGTTCTGATCTGTTGCGCATTCTGGTTGCCCTTTTTGACACTTTTTCTGCAATATCTTTTCTTAGGTTCAGTGCCCAGAATTGTACACAATATTCCAAATGTGGCCACACCATAGATTTATAAACAGTACAATAATGCTTGCTGATTTGTTTTTTATTTTCTTCCTAATTGCCCTTAATATTGAATTTGACATTTTTGTTGCTAATACCTTCACTGAGCTGCCCAACAGAACTTCAAGATCCCTTTCATTGCCTCTGACAAAAAGCTTTCAGTTTATAGGTGTAATTGGTGTTATTTCTCCCAATGTGCATTGCTACACATTTAATAAGGTTGAGTCACTTTGGGGACTTTATTGCCCACTCACCCAATGTCAAGAGATCTCTCTGGATAACTTAATCTCTTTCAGTTTTTACTATCCTGAATCATGTAGAGTCATAAGCAAACTTTGCTATCTCACTGCTTACCCCCACTTCTATATCATTCATGAATAAATTATTGGACTACTGAAACTTGGAGGACCCCACTTTTTACTTCACTCTGAAAATTATTTATTAGTACTCTCTGATTCTTGTCCTTTAGACAGCTACCGGTCCAGGACATGACATGTACTCTTATTCCATGACTGATTCATTTATTCAGAACCCTTTGGTCCTTTCTACAGTGCCCATTATTTCAGATTTAATACCAGAATAGGGCCCACTAATTGTAGCCTAGTGCAGTCTATGGCAAGACCCAATGGGAGCTACTGTAGTCTGTATCCAGCATGTGGATGGCAGGTCCTTATTCCAGGATATAATCCAAAATAAGGCTCAGTGCAAAAAGGTCCTTTTTCAAAAACCTTCTGAAAATCCAGATAGAGAAGTTCAACTGAATCACCATTAACCATGTGCTTAGTAGCACTCTCAAGGAATTCTAACAATCTAGTAAGGCATGATTTATCTTTGCAGAGGTCACACTGATTTTCCTTTAGTAACTTTTGCTTCTCTGTGTACACACTAATTTGGATGAATGTTATCTTGTTCTGGTGATTGTTAGCATTTAGTTTATCAAGATACATAAGGACCTCTCCCCTGGCTACCCCTATCCAATTTAATTCTTTTGAATCCATCTTGAAAATATTGGATCATGTGTTCTCTTTGCACAGGATGGAACCTAGAGTGGCCTAGGTTGTCTCAAATGGCTTCCTTGTCCTGTCCACAGAAGGATCCCCTTTTCAGGGCCTAACAACATACTGGTGAGTGGTATATCAGCCCCTAGAAATGTGCAGATGACATTCCTGCATAATCCAGTATACCACTGGGGACCCAATTCTATCATACAACAAGGTACATTGTTAAAATGTCCCCCAGGATCTCCAAAGGCCAGGGACATTTATTCTTGACCTTTGGAACATTCAGGTGACCCCTGTGCTCACTCTGAAGCTGGTGCAAGCTTCTGAACCAGCATGGGAGCTGACACAGAACATGATGTTTCTATGTGAACATCCTTGTTCTGTACCAGGAACAATCCATCCTAGTGTAGGATAAATTGTTTATTCCAGGACCGGGCAGAATGGTGCAGGTAAGTGAAAATGTGGCCTTGGTTTGTGCTAGCAAATTTAGTGATTTTTATTGGCCAGCTGAGCTATATCATTCTGGAAACTGATGCCATTGTCCCTCTTTTGAAAGATCATCTTGGTGGACTCACCTAAGGATTCTAGACCCTGAATGGTTTTCATTTAAATGTGTATACTAAGGTGAATCTATTGGTGATCTTGATCATTCTTCCAGTCACTCTGGGAAGTATGTTGATGGCCACTGAAACTAGCTTGAGCCAATAAATGAGATTTATATCTCAGTGTGACCGCAAATTGTTTAAATTCCAAGTTCTAATGTCACTGCAGTATCAGGTGTTATTTTACCTAGAACTCAGTTCTAAAAAGTAGGTAGGGCTTGATTCAGAGTAAAAGTATTTGGAAAGCCCCAAATCTCACCTCCATAAGTCAGCATAGGTATAATTTTGGTAGGGATGTACATGAATATACTAAACATTTGAAATCTGATGGAATTTGTTCAAATGTGGACATTCAAATTCAAATCAAATGTCTTCACATTCAAATTTAGACATTCAAATGGATTTTGAATGTTCCAAAACATTCGTTCAAATGATTCAAATGATTCGAATGTACAGATAGGTATGTATTACATACGTATTTGTACATATATCATATGTATCTGTATGCATTTGCACCTAGAATATGGAACAAAAATGGGATGCATATGGGATAAAACAGAATGCATACAAAATGTGTAGATACATATAGCACATACTAATGTTGTTGACATTCGTATCTTCAAATTTGTATCTAACATTCAAACAAATAGATTCAAATGTATCAGATTTGAATAGGTTTTTGTTGCATTCAGATTTTAAACATTTGAATCAAATTTAATGTTTTGATCTTCGATTTGACTTGAATTTGAATGCAAAAAAAACCCCACATTCATGCACACCCCTAAATTTTGGCTTTCTGCATTTGAGAACAGGATTGAGTGTGTCTGGGTATGTGTAATTAAATAGATGATTGACAGACTTAAACCCTTCAATATCAGTTTAGGTGTATATGAATATACTCTGTTCAAGCAATCCATCTTTTGCAGATAAGAAGCCCTGGAATTGCATGAGTGATATATTCCAACAGAAAGCATACACAAGCCTGAGGTTCACTCACATGCTTCACTGCATATACAACCAACGCATGTGATCTGGCCCATGGCATCAACCCTACACAGATGTAACCAAGATGGAGGGAAAGGAAGACAGAGATTTATTCCTCTAAGCAGCTTCCTGCTGCAGTTAATAGACATTTTCTTTATAACTGATGAAGTAATGGCTTGAAGAAAAATTCTTCATAGTGAAAGACACTCCCATCTAGATATTACCCTCTGACCTCGAATTATGAGCTTATTAGGCTCCAGGCACATCATTACATCTTGTTCAAAACTTTTCTAGTCCTGGATTCTTTTTTAAGAGGTCGTTTGCATAAAATTCCCAAGGCAACAGTTTTGAGGCTCAAATGCTCTAATTAAAAATAGAAAGATAGAGAGAAAAAAAGATTGCAAATACAGTGCAAATAAACATATTTTTAAATTCAGCAAAATCTGTTTAAATTGTATGTGAAATATCTTCAATTCAAAGAAGTCTTGTATTTTATCTTCACCAGTTTTGACCAGATGCCTTTTACATGAAACCATATTTTCTCTTTCTTGACTTTCCTTAAATTATCCTGTATACATATAGGGATTTCTGCTGATTTTTCCACTAGGGCTTTTTCCACTAGGGCTTAGAATCCTTCTAAGAGCCCATTAGGGACCCGGTTGGTACCTGTTCTGATTGGTACCAATTGGGAAGATCCTGTCCCCGTGAGGGAAGGGGAAATCCTGATTTAGTGGGCCCCTAAATCTGGAATATGTTTGGACCTGATTAAGTGTGTCCACAATGGGGTCTTCAGGCATCTTCAATCGGATCTCTAGGAGGACCCTATCTCAAAGATCTGGATCTTGAAGATCTGGATCTTTGACTGTGCATGGAAAAAGGGGGCTGCACATCCAACAGTTTACAAATGTAAAAAAAAAATACATTAAGTAGATCAAACAGAAGTTGTATCCACACACAGTCTAGCCTTCCCAGTAGTTGGCATATCAGAAAGGTGTGATAGATGGCTCTTAAGCTGGAAGAAACACTGCAAGATGTAAATAAAATCCTGAAATTGTCTCTTGATGGTCCCTGGAAGATGTGAAAAGCAATTGCAGATTTAGTTTCCCTTACCTGGACATCTGAATGAAGTTATAACCAGGATACCATACAAAGTACTTGACTGGTTTCTGGTTATTTTGGAAGCTCACAGCAGATGTCTAGGTAAGAGAAACAATTACAGAAAATCATGACATATTGACTTATACATCAACTAACCTAGGACTATTTCTGGGAATATTGTGACCACTTCTGGCAAGTTGCTTCCTCCTCCTCCTCCATGCGAAATGATGTGGAATAGGGGTACACACAAATGCATTTTTTTTTGCATTAGAATTTTAGTCGATTTGAATATTTGAATATTTGATTCGATTTGAAATTCAAAAATCCGGATTTTTGAAAATCTGATTAGAATCTGGATTATCCAAATCCACACTTTCAGAAGTTCAATTCGAACTCAAAAATTTTCTAATTTGCGCACATCCAATTTGTATCCCATCTTATATGCGCAAATAAACATGGTATTTGAATGCAATATATGATGTTCTATTCAGTCAAATTGTTAAAAAATCTGTATCAGATTTTCAAAAATCCAAAATCTGTTCAAATTCAAAATCCAATTTGAATTCAAATGTCAATATTCATCAAATTTGAATCGGATTTTTGAATTTGAACAGATTTTGGATTTTTGAAAATCTGATACAGATTTTTTAACAATTTGACTGAATAGAACATCATATATTGCATTCAAATACCACAGCTGTTTGGCATGAAGGTGTGCTGAGTGTCTCAGGTGTTCCCATTCTCTCTGGAGAGAACTTGATTCTGGGAGTTTCTCAGAAGCGGGGATCCTTCTTCTTGGCTAGGAGGGATGGGACCTTCAACATCCAAGGAGTCAGAGATGCTACAAGGCATGACACCAGTACCATGGCATGATAATTATTTTCTGCCATATTTGGCATGTCATGCACACCAGGATACCATTGCAAACCGCCATCATGGTATTTTGATATGAAACTTCTAAAAAGGATCTGACAATGATCTCCAGCTATAAATGGAAGTGGCACAGTGCACTCAGAACTATTGTATGAGTCAGAGGAGCAGTAGGAGAAAGGAGAAAGTTATCCAGTTTGGGCATCCCAATCTATCCTGGCACTTACGTACAGTGCTAGTTATGATTTAGAAAACTGTACCTCATTAGTACAACTGATTGGGAAACCACTTGATTCCTAACTGCATAGATGCGTTTATGTAATCATGAGGGCTCTCTCCAATTAAGCGGCACTTCACAGCAAAAAGGATGTGTGCCAAATACTAAAAAGCTTAGCAGTATTAGGTGAGAAATTTGAATAGATGATGTTGCCTGATGTGAAGCCAGACAATAGCCCATATCCCTCCAAATCCACGTAATTAAATAGCGTCACTGATAGTTCCCTTTAAGATCCCAGAGACATGACTTCTTTATCTGTACTAGTTGAAAATCTTTGAAGTAGAAGCACCAGAATAGAATTTGTTTCTTGTGTGGAATTCAATTCTTGTGGTTTTGTCTGTTTGGGGATTTTAAGAAGTTTGGATCCAAGCTATGTTTGACTTTTCCAATTACCTGTACAATTTCCTGGCTCCTCAATGACAGGTACTATGAAACACTTAATCCAGCACACCAATTAACCTCTTCATATAAAGTATATAACTTTTGCCCTGGAGACAATAGCCTGAACAAGCAACTTGTTATCTAAATGAGTGAATTTCCAGTGTCCTTTCCTAGTTTTTAAAGCCCTTATTCTGAAATTTAGGAGGGTGCCAATCCTTCATCTCTCTATAAGGTTTCTAGAGAAAGGTTGCATCCAGACTGGGTGTAAAATTCAATATGATCCTGGCACTATATTGGGATTGCCACATGTGCCTAAGATTCCCAATATAGTTCTGGGATGTTGCAGGAAAAGAAACCCCATCGTAGGCTTTACCAATATAATAATCAAAGAATCATAGAGTTGGAAGGGATCCCTAAGGCCATCGAATCCAACCCCCTGCTATTGAGAGGTCTTACCTTATCAGCATGTGCAGAGGTGGCAACCATGCACTTCTGGGCATTTCACACCATCAGAATACCTGAATGTGCATCCAGACAGGTAAGTGCCTGCACTTCCCCTGTGGTATGGTGTTTCATGCGAACAACAAATCATAATCTCAAAATTAGGTAATTATGAAATAATGGGAAACAGTCAATTAAGAAAGTGATGTGAGGAGGCAGCCAAATGTAGGAGATTCTCTGTGCTGTTGTTTTCTGCTTAATTGCTTACAGCAACCAGAAAAAAGTGAAGAAAGTGCATTAAATGACAATATTGTCCCAGTATTTTTCAAAGTGTGTTCCTGTTTTCTGGAGGGCAAATACTTCTACTTTGTATCATCAGGCACTCTGTTGAACCTATATCTAGCTCCGTGGACACCTGGGGAAGCATCAGACAAAACGCTTCTCTGAACAAGTTGGTGTCATGTTCTTCAGAGTTTTCATTGTGCCACCAAATATGGGACATGAGGACCAAAGCTGTGCCCATGGGTGCCTGCAACAGTAAGCAGAGACATAGTGTGAATTAGATCACATTTTTTTCTTTTTCTTTTTCTTTCTATTAACTTCATAGTTTTAGGGAGTTTTGGATTAAAATAAGAAATGGCAGACCACTAGAAGACGCTCATTTGTTTTTGCATGCTATAGAACACAAGTGCATACAAAATTCACACTGAATTTATACATACCGGAACAGAGAAGTCTGGGCAGGAAAGACATTCACCATTCACCTGAACCAATTTTAAGGACGTTTTCACTGGTGGGCAGACATCTGTAATCTCTTCAAGCAAGACACTGTAGGCTGGGGCTAAATATGGACAGACAAATCCTACATCCTCTGTCACAATCCCCAGCATTCCAGTCAGTGTCTGCCCTCTCTAGGAGTAGCTTGGCCCTGTTAGGATGCTGAGTTCGTGCAACGGCCGAGTGAATACTACAGTGTGGACACAAAACACTGGTAGCAAGCATTTCAACAGTAAACTAAAACAAGTTTTTTATTATACATAAGCAATACTAGAAAAGAAAATAAGGTTCAGGTAGTTGTTGGTTTAAATTTGCAAGTCTCTTAAGGCTAGGAGCTACCCCTTTCTCTAAAGGGAAATAGTTCCTTTTTAAAAGACAAACCTCTTCACGTTCCTCCCCCCTCTGCCTCAGCCCAAGCCTAGCCAGTGTACCAGAACGTGGCTCTAGATTATCACAAGGCACGGCCCATCTCCCTCAGAGCCACAATCCTCCATGATTGTCTCCTTCAGAAATCACTCAGCCACAAGACCAATGGTCAGCTACTGGTCCAGCTCTCTCAGATTCAGCTCTCTTCTGTTCCCTTCAGCTCTTGTCCCAGCACGAAGACATAGTCTACTGTAATCTGAGTTCCTTTATACCTTTTTCCCTGTGGCCCTGATTGGCTGTCACCTCCTAGGGAAAATTGCTGCAATAAAATACTGCTGGAGAGTCCTAAGAGAAACTCCTGTCCCTCACCCCTGATTGGTGGGAACTCTTCCTCTAGCCCCTCCAGCCCTCAGTTCCCCGGACAGCTTTTCCCTCCAAAAATCAGCTGTAGCCAATCCTTGCACTCAGGCCCACACAGGATTTCCCACCCTTTTTGCAGCCCAAAACCCAGGGCTTGCAAAGAGCTGTTTGCAAAGAGGCCGGCTATTGCAGCTTGCTAGAAGCCTGCAAGGCCAGAAAGCAAAACAGTTTGCAGCCTGTACCCAGAAACCGTCACATCCTCCTTCTGGCAAAATAATGAAAAACTCAAATAAATGTATCTACTCTAGGGTTTTTGGTTGTTGTTTTTTCACAATCAGCTACTCTTTCTGTGATTCTGGTCCATTCCATTTTACCTGCTACGAAGATCAAAATAAGGCACTAACTTGTAAGACTGGAAGAAAATGTATATATTGTTGTAAATCATTATTTATCTTCAAAACAGCCCTACTTTATACTTGTTATAAATGGACGTTCAACCTACCACCCTGCTTATTAGATTTTTAAAAATTCATAATAAAACTTTGAAATATACATTTTAAAGTAAATATATTGAAAATAATGAATGATGTGCAGCACTACCTGGACCATTTGGTGAAGAGCAGGAAATAAATATTTTCTAAATAAATAAATAAATAAATAAATCTTTGCTGGAGTTGGAACCTTTTTCATAAGAGAAACTTCACTCCCTGTCCTTCACTAGCCCAGAAGCAGAGCGTTTCTCTGGCTCCAACTTAGTTACCTATGGGGTAAGGGCTGGTAAGGTTGTGGAGCATGATTTCATGCTCCATACCTTGTCAGCAATTAGGCAACTTCTGGGCAGGCAGGAGGCATCTGCACCTGCCCAGATGTTTCCTAATTGTTGACTATGGGCTGAAGTGTGAATTGGCCCCAGGTATTTGCGCTTCTTTCTATAAATGAGTTACTAGTTTTTTTGTTACATAAATTTACTGCATATACATTATTCTGAAATATTCAAATTTAGAGGAATAAGTAACTGATGCAGCCTGAATCTCTTCAAGCCAGTAGAGTGCTGTAAGTTATAAAACCTGCTGTATATTTGGACATTCCAGGATAGAATATGGATATTTTGGGATATCCATGCTTTATTCTGAATTATCCAAATATAGCAGAATAAGTAACTTATGTTTGGATGTAGCTTCAAAGGCTTTTTATTCCTCCAAGATGATGATGAGAGAGAGGACAAGGAATCTTCACAAAATGAGGGGTAGTGAAAACCACAGCTATTTAACTGATCTGCAATTTAAGTAAAATACAAGGAAAACAAGTGTTAAAATCCAGCACGATATCTAAAAAAGTCACATAAAGGAGTCTAGGGATGACAATAGCAAGGTGTGAGCATACAGTAGTGACCCAATTTCAGTCCCATCACCACATTTTAGCTTAGCTTTTATCAGTGGCAGCACTTAGTTTTATGAGTTGCAGACTGAGTGATTGCTGGCCACAAAATCATGTGTCATCCTTTGAGTGGCTTTTCTATCCCTGTGCGGAAGAAAAGATCATATCCCCATGGCCCTGGGTCAGCCAGGTCATTATGTGACACCAGCCTTAAAGCTACAAACTGCCACTGGTTTTGATGTAATATTTTCTTCTGTCTAGACCAGTGATGGCGAACCTTTTGAGCTCAGTGTGTCAAAATTCACAAGAAAACCTAGCTTAACTCAGGTGCTGTGTCACATCTAGAAATATCCATAATTTTGTGATATTTGTAGCTCTAATAGAAAAGTTATATTTTTGATATATGTATTTTATTAAAAGCAAAAACAAATAATTCTTTACATTAGTGACTTTTGTTGCTAAATCTTCAATTGAAAGTTGGTATTTCATACACTTCAAGAACAAGCAAGCACTACACGCCCAGGTGCCAGGGTGACCAGGTGTGTCACCCAAAAGGGCTTGGCGTGTCACCTGTGACACACGTGTCATAGGTTGGCCATCACCGGTCTAGACAAATCAGATATGGACAAGCCTTTGGTACTTTGATTAGTGTCAATAAGATGCTAGTATTAAAAATCATTTTTTTTTTTCCTAACCATCTCTTGAAAATTCATGGCATCTAAGCACACTGCTCTAGCTTTTTTGGGCAGATAACTCCTTTTCATAGAAAATTGCCTCTAATGACTGACTGATCAGGAAAGATAAAGAGGTCACCCCTTAGCTGAGTCCATTTAGTAACAATCACTAATTAAACAAGGCAATTTACACTTTGACAAAGAGCCCTTAGAGAACAGAATTGCAGGAGACATGTATGGGGAAAAAAGCTTTCAGATGTAATGGAGCATTTAAAAAAAAAGTTTGATTTTGCAGGTTTCATAATTTCCAGTATTTTTCATAGGTCAGTTCAATACAATTCATTATTTCACTCACAAATTGGGGAATATATTGACTTCCATGACATAACTATTCAATCCAGTTATGAAGCAAATATTTTAACATCCAAATATTTCTGGATGCATGTGCCTGCCTGTGTTTTCATTGTTTCAAAACATGTAATGGATTCAAATATTTAACTTTAAGCAACTTACAAATAATATGCTGGTTAACATCTTTTATTACTCTTCTTGGAAGTTGCCGCCTGGCTATTTTCCCTACTCCACATTTATTCCAAAGCTTCTTATTTAAATAGTCAAAATTCTGAGGTATGATCTAGATGGCACATCTGAATTATACTAAGGTTCCATTCAAGTGGATTCTGAAAGGGTTGCCAACTGGGTAGGAGACCCAAAGAAGCCATGGGGGACACTAAAGTGGCTGGCACATGCCTGGCTGATAAACAAGAGAGGATCCAAACCCTCAAATCAAGATCTTCACAGGTAAACGGAGAAAGGTCCTTTCTTGTTATATCACTGCTGTTATTACTGATCCTATTCATCTGACAGGTCTGTGATTCTAAAGTTTAGTATTTTGTCTTTGATTTGGCTCACAGAGATAAATACCACTGGATTCTACATGTAAATATATATATTTGGGGACCAGTGGGCATGAATTAGACTAAAAGATGCTGCTTTCCTTGAGTAAAAAGGAGACAGGTGCCCTTTTAGAAATTCCAGAGGGACTCCTAAAATGATAAATAGGATGAAATTGTGTAATGGAGTATGTGAATATCAACTTCTAGTTGTATTGGTGCACTTTGAGGTAAGTAGATATAAACATTTTAAACATGACTGTGATGAAATACGTTTATTTGAAGATAGGAAGGTTTAAAATTAAACTGATTATGTTCAGTGGAGGACATGACCCTGTTCCATTCACAGGTATGCAAAAGAAAGGTGTAGGTTCAACTTGTCTCTGAGCACAGAAAGGGAAATTACATTGGCATAAATTGCAGAATGATGTACTTAAAGAAAGGTGCTTCCTTCTATTTCAACTTAATATATTGCAAAAAGGGAGGGAGAGGATGTGTACAGAAATTCACTGAATCAGAGATGAGGACAATCATTTTGGTCCAATTCTACTAGCCCGCAGCTATTTCTTTTCTCTTTTTCTTGATTATATACCTTGTGCTGCTGCACAAATTCAGCCTCCATGTCAAGAAATTAAATGAAACACAAAAGAAACAAGTGCACCCAAAATTTGCTGCAGACTTTTTGCCATGTGATTTTTTCTCATTTTCCATTACAATGCTTTGTGCAATTGTGCAAATTCTCTCCCATCTCTCTGAGAAATGAAATAAAATACAAAGCAATCAAGAGCAGTTGCTATAGAGAATAGCTAGCTAGACTATTTTCTCTTGCGTTTAAATTTTGTGCAGAGCCCAAGATATATATATATATATTTAAAGAAAGCTTTACCATGGCCTCACACAATATTTATGTTATTTGGTAAAACCTTAAATTTATCCAACACAGGCATAATGATGATTCACCTTGTGTGGTGTGGGAGGGAAGTTTAACCATGACAGGTGTTGAAGCCAAATACCTGAAACTACAGGAAAATATTAGTTGCAAATTAAGCTGTGGGTTCTGATTCTGATCTGGGCTGAAAAACTAATGTTGTGTGCTTTAGGGTGTTTCCAGATTAACCCCCCCCCCCCAAGTAAGATTAAAGACATTTACCTTAAGCGGCTTCCGCACTGGAGTCCTCTTCTGTGACCCTTTGCGGAGGCCACTTCCACATTTCGGCACACAAGACCAGTTTTTAAAACTGGTTTTGCCCCTGAAATCCAAATTAAATTGAAGACCTGGAAAATCAGGTCTTCAATCCGTCACTTCAGCTGGATGTGTGCAGAAGCAGGATGCTTCCAAACATGGCCAGGTGAAGGGATGGATGTCCCTCTGGCCGCCCTGTTGGGAAGGGCAGAAGAAGGACTGCCTGCTTCCAAAGCCCTTCCCCCATGCACCGAGCACCACCAGAAACACACAATGACTGGCAGCTCCATGCTCCAGTCCTGTGGCTCTGGGCGTGGTGTCGGCAGCATGTGAGCCAGCGGACTTTTGGAATGGGTGCTGATGCACCCACTCCGTCTGTCTTCCCAAATCTGTCCTCCCCACGTGTGTGCGGATGTGTGGGATCCATCACTATTTGGCATCAACAAAATATCCATCTGCCAGCTACAGAAAGCCACTTTGCTGGGGTCTGCTTGTATCATTCGTCAATACATCACTCAGTCCTAGGTGCTTGGGAAGGGCCTGACTAGTGATAACAATTACCCAAACCAGCATAAATATCTTGTTTGCTGTGTGTTACTGTTGTGTTATGTCTATAATACTAATACTAATAATAGTAATAATTTGTTTTATTGTCTCCTCCGTTCCCTGCACTTCAATCAGAATTGCATTCTCTCTTGCCTTTGAATAATGATGGCTGGCTACAAATTCACCATTTCCACATCACTTCCTTTTCCAGGCATTTAATCAAGTCAGTTTTAGAAGCTACTTGCTTGTTTTCCTGATGGCTCCTTCCTACTTTTGCTCCTACACTATGCTCAAAAGGTGCTGTAATAGGAAGGTAAGGAAGCAGCATCTGACATGTGCGCACATCATCCCACTTGGACACCATGTTCTTTGAACTGTTTGTCCAGATCTGCAGAAAGACCACATCTCCATGTTCCCAGGACAGATTTAGGCTTAAACTTGTATGGCTGTGTATTCAAAGAATTCTCTGGTTACCTCTGCCTCATTTTCTATATGGATGTAGCCTTCATGTGAGACAAAAGGCAGATTAAAACTTATAGTTTAAATAGTAACTAAACAAATAGCTGGCAGAAGCTCCTTTTGATATCAATTGGTCTTGTTTCTGAGTAATTGGTCCTAGAGTTGTTCTCTAGACTATGGCATGATCACACATACTTAACAGAACACCTTCCGGGCAGATTTGAGGCTCTATGGAAAGACATTAAATACATAAAAAATATCTTACAGAATTCCAAAGTCTTTGAATGTGCACTCTTTTCTCAGATGGAAAATTATTCCTCTCAAGTTGACTCACTGTTTGGTTCGGGCTGGGTGAGAAGCTACGGAAGTTCCTGTACCAATTCCAATCTGATATGGTTGCTGTGCATGGGTGACCCAGCCAGAGACAAGGAAAACAAGCAGTCAACTCATCATCAGTGGTGACCACTGATTGTCACAAAAGGTGAAGACAAGGAAGACAATTGAGGCATATAGGTTTTTAGTTGCTTATTTTGATAAACTGACACATTTTTTTCTGCATCAGACAATACTTTGAAAAAAGGTTGACCAAAAATCAGTGTGGTTTGATTGCACTTCATAGCTAGATCTTCATTATAGAGCAAAGACCCCTTAAGTAAGGCTTGTTTCAATTACTCAAAATGGAGACCAGCTGCCTGAGTGTGTGATTAAGGTGCCCCTCTTTATAATAGAGATGCAGCTTACACACTCCTGCACTATGAAATTAGCAACCATGACTTTTAAAAACAGATGCAATTTAAGACTTAGACACGACACAGATTGCTGTTTCTATTACTTTTCTTCAGTATACCAGTGTGTGGCATAGAACAAAATGATTTGCAAAGAAGTGCCTGTGACAAAGGAAAATGGAAGTAGAAAAGTTAATGGGGTTCAAGAACTTCTGAACTGCAGTTTCTTCAGAATGAGGCAAAGACTGCCTGGTTTATATGGTGCTTACAAGGTTGACTTCAGTACCTATGAAGGGTGAAATTGGAGTAGGAAAAAAAAATGGCCAGGGTAGCTAAGTGCTCTATGCATCAAGGTATTTTAGATGACATTTTAGCGCTGTAATGCGTTTTGTTTTAATATTCAGAGACATTGTTTTATCTGTGTTTCTCACAATGACAATGTTTCAATTGAGCAATGATTGTTCACCACCTTGGGGTATGTCACACTGAAGCTAAAATGTAGATGGAAAAAAACGGCCCATCTAAATAGACTGAATGTTCTCCACAACTATATTGAAATTAGAGCTGATATTAGGCTAGAATAATCAAAATCAAATTCACAGTATTTGCTCCTATGTCACTCTATGTAAATGTGAATCCCACATTACATAGCGGCTGCTAGTTGCCTTCAGTATAAGTACAAGTATTCAGCTCTTGGGCTAATTTAGGGTTGGAGGAAAGAAGCAACCGATGGGCGATTTTCACCCAGACTACTTTTGTAATGGACCAAGGGTGTTTTTCCACTGTCACTAGAAGTACCCATTAAGTACAAATTAATGGGTACAGAAATGCCATTACATACCCATTAATGGGTACTTAATGAATACTTTTAGTGACAGTGGAAAAACACCCCAAAAATGTCTGACTTCCAGGACTATTTCCAGTCCTTTGTAAAAAGGACCCCATGTTATTGGGGTGAGTCAGGCAGAGTCCATGCACCATTCCTCTCACAGAATGAGGGGAAAGGTGCCTTTCTGATATTTTCTGAACATATTCTGGCCTGAAGCAGCACTTGCTATTGGCTGTATTAACAGCTGGCATGTTAAGGGTGTGAGACATAACCCAGTGTTTTTCATGGACTAAGTATCTATCTTTTTCTTTCTCTATTTCTTTTGTATATTCCTGTATTGTTTTTCTTAAATGGTATATTTTATATTGCAGTAATAGATTCCTTTTTCTGCTCTTCCTATCCTATCCTATCTTATCCTATCCTATCCTATCCTATTCATCTTTTTTATTATTACTTTTTTCTTGTATATGATCTCCTCAGCTTTTTAATTGGATTTTAACTATCTAGGCCAGTAAAACAGTACCGGGGAGGTGTATATAGTTACTTTCAGAAATCTGGGACATTGTTGTGAAGATTTAATACAAACAACTAGAATGACTGGTTATTTCAAGGCATCAATAAAATAGGGAAAGGGAAAACTATTTTAGAAAGAATATGTGCACTGAGTTATCCCACACTTCAGTGGAACAAAATCCCTACCATGTAACCTCCTACACGTTGTGAACATTATCAACGTAGGAGATTAGTTTGACATAATTCTCCTTTGGTACTAACAATTTCCATCATATGCTTTTACTCCCATAACCATTTTGGATATTTTTATATGAAAAATTCTCTTTTCATATAAGGAAAAAGAGAATGATATATTTGAACTTATTCTTTTCACACATGACTCATGAAACGTCAAACCAATTTTACTGATCTGAAGTTCTGATTGCAGTTTTTATGCCAACACTGCAGGAATAACAACTATCTTCAGCTATTCTTTTTCTTTCTTTCTTTCTTTCTTTCTTTCTTTCTTTCTTTCTTTCTTTCTTTCTTTCTTTCTTTCTTTCTTTCTTTCTTTCTTTCTTTCTTTCTTTCTTTCTTTCTTTCTTTCTTTCTTTCTTTCTTTCTTTCTTTTTAGAGGCAAAAGAATGGTGAAAACTTATCTCTTCACCCAGGCCTATTGTGTCCAGATTGTTTTTCAGTCTTATTTAAAATAGGACAAAGTGAACTTAAGAATCAAAATACTTTTAAAAAAAATGAGATGCCATTTTACTCTTCCCTAAGCTGACAATAAAGGCAATGGGCTTTTCAAAATAGTTGTATGGGCAGCCCAAGCAATGATGGCTCTATAAGTTGACAATTAGGATCGGCAAAATCTTTCAATGGAACGAAAATACAATTGGCTTTTAGTAGCTGAATCTACTTAGGCAGGTTAAATGGCTTTTGCTTGCAACAATGTAACAATCAGTCTGTGGACAGTTTACTCAGACAGACAGTAAAAGCTATAACAAGGTTTCTTACAGTGTGGCCTGTGTTTGAGTGTCTAAGAGTTTCTAAAAGGTTCCTAAACTGATCCTATGACTACTGACGCTCCAGGATTTTTCAATTACAGCCAATATTACCAATTTACCTTCCAGTGTCAGACCCCGTCCCCCCTTCCATGAACCTGAATGGAACCTCCTGGGAGGAGTCTTTGACCAGAGAGGACACTGTCTGGCTACTTTTTCCTCTTCCTCCCCTTCTTCCCCCTTGGCACCACGTGGCTGAAGTCCCTGCTGATATGCCGAAATCTGTCCTGCTTGCTGATAATCAAGAATCACGCGAGCTAAAGATCAAGAGCTGAAATAACCGGGCCTGCCTTGGACCTGTGAGCCTCCACAGGTCAACATCCTGCCTGCCACTTCTTCAGAGAGAGAGAAAGCCAACTTCCCCATGATGCTGTACCAGTCTCTTCTGCCAGAACCCATGGGTGAGAACCAGAACAAAATAGGGTCTTAGGATAGGCTTTTCTCCTCTTTCCTTCTATATATCTCCAGATTTCCAGTTGAGCTGCTGCCCCACTGGGAATCTTATTTGCTTATTGGTAGCACTCTGCTTCGTTTGTGACTTTTTTTAATATTGATCAATAAAAACAATTTTATTTTTCTATTGAGGAAAAAGATCTCCTTGTGTTTCTGGGCACCAAAGAACTGTTCTTTCATTTAACATTCAAACAAATTCAAATTTTTGAATCATTCATGCAAATTATTTGAACCGTCATATGTGTACGCATACATATATATTACATACGTATATGTACACATCTTATTTGTATCCATGCACATCTGTACACAATGCATATTTGCACGTATGCACCTTTCCCACATCTGTATGCATTGGTAAGAATCCGTACGGGACAAAAACAGGTTGGATATAGGATAACTATGGGATGCATACAGGTGTGTACGGATGCATACAGGTGTGTACAGAATGTGTAACAATGTGTACAGGCACATGCAAATGTTGTTGACATTTGTAAGTGCAAATTTGAATGGAACATTCAAACAAATAGATTCAAATTTGCTTAATCTGAATTGAATTTGGGTAAATTCAACTTTTAAAGATTTTCGGATATTCTATTCAAATCTAATCAAATCCCAAAAATTGCATTTGTGCATACCCCTAGTAGCTTGTACAAGAAAAAAGGTATCAGTTCAAAAAGCACACCTTGGGGCAATCTAGAGAGGCAGGAGACAAAGAGGAAGTAAGAAACCTATTCTAAGAGTACCCTATGCTATAGTTCAGCTGGTCTCATCCACAGATCCCTCTTCAGAGCAAGATCAGAGGACACTTGGCAGCACGAACTGGGAATCAAAGATCCAAGTCTCTCTCTCTGTGTGTCAGGCAGAAGAGACTTCTGCCAAGGGAAAAAAAGCTGGCTTTGGCTTGCTGAGAAATGGCAGGCAGGACACTGGTTTTGGTTTGCCAGAGGAATGGCAGATCCTGAGCAGGGCAGGATTGCCTAGTCGCTTCAGCTCATGTGGATGAGTGGTCTCAGCTAGCACAGTGATTTCCAGCAGAAAGGAGGCAGCGTTGAATCAATGAAAAGATGACCTTGTCTCTATGGGCTCAGAGGCCTGCCTTTATTCACTCACAATGCAGGGCTGAGCCAGTGAGACTGGAGGTGGGAAATTTGAATTATGGGAAATTTGAATTATGGGCAGGGGCAGATTTCTAAGGGGTCTCAACCACTGAACTCTTGACCTGCCAGGATGCTGATGTCAGAGTTTGTCTTTATAATAGCAGCCATATGAGGAACTGGCTGTTTCCAGCTGCTCATCTTGACAAACAAAGGCGGCATTTTGGCACATAAAAACTTTAATGATTTCCCACTGAGGTGTCAGATAGCCCAGATCTGCATAAACAAACTCAAGGAATCAGCATTTCCAAGAAGTTCTGTAAATTCAAGGAGTCATATTTTGTTTGCCTGTTTTCCAAATTCTCCTGAAAAGCATACTTTATAGAGGCATTATTTCATATACTGGGCCTGGCACAGACTTTTGATATATTTATTATCAAATCTGCACATCTAGCCTCATGCCAAATTGCCAATTCACATTTGCCATAAGAATTATAAGGCAATATTATTTGGCAATGTCTTATGCTTTTGCCACTGCAGTCCATATCTGGACTGTGATATGCCACCATTTTCCCATTATATCCTACTCCAAAACACTGTCTGGTATGGATGGAGCATACCAGGACGAGGCATGATCTCTTCCAGGCCTCTCCATTTCCATGCCATGGTGTGCATAAAGCACGTAGGTCCCTTGGATTGGTCTACCAGTGCAGTGAAAAAGAGATTATAGAGTCCTTTTCTAGCATTTATTTATGTATTTGCTTTTTTCCCCTCTTCTCTCTCCAAGACAGTGGCACAGTCACTCTTCTTTGGGTTCACCGAAGTCATGGTTTCATATCTTCAGACCTTTGATTTTGAAGGCAATAAAACTCTCTTTAAAACCCCTTTCCCAAAACCATTTTTATTTAATAATGCTGCTATGGATTAACTCATTTCTTTAAAAGAGTTTTTTTCCTCTTTCCTCTTCTATTTTTGGAGCCCCATTCTACTGTTTGAACTCAGACATCCCTAAGATAACTGTGAAGCAAGCCATGAATAGTAAGTAACTCGTGGATGCTTTAGAATATCATCTTACATCTTCTGCAAACATTCCATTGTCTGAAAAGTTCTATTTCAGCTTTAAAACTACAGTATTGGAAACTTTTAGATGGAGGGAGAATGAAAAAGAGAACATTGTAGAACTTAAAGAAAAAGAAAACAAAGATGGAATTTTCCATCTTCAGTAAGATATTGATGTTTTAGTAGTATTTTAAAGGATAAAAGTTATATGAGAAACAAATGGAACTAAAGATAAATGCTCCAGTGCATGAAGAACACTATATAGATATAAGTTGGTGTATGGAGACCACATTTTAGTTCAACCTTGTCTAGAAAAGTAAGGATATAAGATGGAGGGGTGTGGAAGCCTGCAATGAACACCTAGTTTGCTATCAGCACTACCACTATTAACATATTAACTGAATCAGGATTGAATCAGGATTGGAATCAGGATTAAGGATCCCCACAAGACAGGACAAAAGAGTGTAAATGTCAAAGAAAAGAGAAAGAGAGAGGCAGAGACACACAGAGAGAAATTACTGTGCCTTTTCCTGGACAATATTGCAGAATAGTCTGATACAGTTTAAGGCTGGCCCGACCGTAGCATGCAAACAGCAGGTCCCTATTCAGGGATATAGTATGGAATACAGGCCAAAGCATAAAGGGTTTTACTTCAATTTTAGATCAATGTCATTCCATTCTGGAACCATGAAGACCCCTTAATCTCCACATAATTGTGCACAGTCATGATCCTGTGGGTGCACTGGAAAATTCAGCACACATCAGCCATGGCCATTTAGTAGTTTAGGACACAAGTAGTTCAGGTCATCCTCAGGCCTTGTTACTCATATTATTTTTATTTAATTTGTTTTCCAAATCAGCCTACCTCCACTAGATCGTCTTAACGTGGAGCCCTGTTTTTAGACGACTGACAAGGTCTGAGACCATCCTGGTATTCCAGAACATCTTCACTTCCTCAAGTGTGAGCAGGAGGATGGGCTAAAGGAGGCAGGGCTGTGCTGTGGTGGGTGGGATCCAGTCTTTTCTTTCATCCAATCAGCTTGCACAGAGTTTGTGAGGCGCCTCCTTGCCTCTCCTCAGTTTATGTGTTGATTCCTCTATCTAGAGTTTTTATGCAAATTTATTTTTTAAAAAATAATAATAATAATTGCACAAAGAAGAAAAGCACGTAAAAAAGGAAGCAGATGTGGAAGCGGGGGAGCAGGCTTAAAAAAGAACCACAAACACGTACCCTCACCTTCCTTGAGTGACATCAACAGCATTCTATCAGAAACGAGATAGATTTGATGTAGCAAAAGGGGTGGAGAGCAAAGAGCTCCATGGAAGAGACTCAGTTCGATTGTGCAGAAAGGTGTGAGCAATGCAGCCCAAGGCAGGGGTGGCCTGAGGACTACCTATAATGATCAAGATGTGAACACAGCTGGTACGACCTCAATTTGAATTAATGAATAGGCTGTCCTGTCTTAGACTTGTGTGACCATGGTCATCCTGACCTAAGGCTTCCTAAGAGCACTGTCAAAGTATAATGGGACTAAACCCTGTAATTTCCATTGTTCTATCACTCCACCACTGTGACTTACTGGTGCGCTTTCTTCACGGTGGATGGCGCAGCCATGTTTTATAAAAAACCAAGGAATTATCTCACTTTTAGAGCTATTTCCTGTGTTTGTAAAAACAAACAAACAAAAAACCCCACAAACCTGTCCTGGGCAGAAATATCCAAGCCAGAGAAAATGAAACTTCCCTAGCTGTGACCTTTGTTGGGTCCAGAGTGCCAGGAAACATTGAAGAGCATACTGTACTGCTGCTTATGAGGACCATTACTAATATAGCTGTCTTCTCACTGTACTTCCTTGAGAATCTGCCATTGTGTGGAATCTGCTGTTGAATAATAACAGTGCGATAATTGTTTCCTAATATTAAGCACACCTGCCAAAATGCATACTTTTTTCATATGATAATCACAATACATACTACAGTGTAAGAAAATGAATATAATGGCTTAAAATCTCTGGATGCCAGAAAATGAAAAGAACTTATACAGGACAAAACTCTTGTAAGCCATGAACAACTGCATAGAGATGTGATTTGATCTGACAAAGAACTAACAAACAACTGAATTCCCTGATACAGAAACCCAAAGGAAAAAAACCAAAACAGAAAAAAACAAGGTTCTGTGTGAAAACAAGGTTCTATATAGTAAGCGGCAATGCAATATCTATATATATCCCTTTTTTTTTAACCAAATCTTGATCCTGTTTAACAACAATAAAAGCATTTATTGATTAGTCCATTAGACCATATCGAAGTACAGAGGTACAATATACAACATAGGAACTTAAAATCTAATAAAAATCTGCACAGATTTTCATTGTCATCAGGATAAAAAGTACAACTTGTAAAACTGACTGCTTATCACAGTCCCTAAGTGATACATGAAGTTTTCCAGTGTCATCCAGAAGGTTATAGTTATCTAGAAGAGGGGCTATATAGTGGCTCCTAATTTGCTCATATAGACCACAGTCCATAAATAGATGCATTAAGTCTTCAACAGTGTTTTACCACATACACAGATCCTCCTATCATAGGGTAACCTCTGATAATGGCCCAGTTTGGTCATAATGTCCAGTTGCTCAAGTCTCACTCTACTAAACAGCCTGCAAAGATGGAATGTAGTAGGATCGAACCTGTTTAGAAGGTGAAAGGGAAAAGTGACATTGAAATAAACTTCATGTGTTCATTTCAAAAAGTTTTTAAAATCCATTTTAAAGGGAAGAATACAGTAAGCATGAAAAGCAAGACGCTTCTAAGGCCATTTGCTGGGATTCAATAGCAGAAGTTTTGTCCTTGTCTCTGCTTGAGATGCCCATGAACATTTGGTGGGCCACTATGTGTGACTGGACGCTGGGGCCTGATCCAGCAGGGCTCCTCTTATCTTCTTATGCTCTAACTTTCCATGTTCACAAACAGGTTTCTGGTTCGTTGAAGTGAACCAGCCCTTTTCTGTCAGAGTGTGGATCAGTTAAAGTAGAACATCTTTGAACTGTTTGTTCAATTCAAGCTTTTTAACCTGACCCAAACTATCTATGTTCTAAGCCCCACCAGCTCTAAACCCTACCAACTCTGACTGCTTATGTCATTCCATGGATTCTAGCAAAGATGTCTAAAGCTGATAAAACCCCTCTCCTTCTCAAGTTATTATCTGGACAATTAAGCATTTGCCAGACTTTCACCAAATATTCAATATGTGCATTTCACATCTTGTACTGTATGATTTCAGTATATGATATATTATAGTTTTTGACAGTTAGCATCTAACAGTATTTCATATTTGGACATTTTTGGCACTTGGAACATGAGAGTATTTGACAGTGAAATGGTGTCACTGAGATGTCATGCAGTTGTCTTTAGTATTTGACAGTTTATGAGCTTTCATATTTGATGTCTGCCAAAATAACTGAAAGGTATCAACAGAGCACTTTCAGAAGGATATGTTGCATAAACTACAACACTTACTTTGAGTTCTGTCAGTCTGGAGGCATGAATCAGACAGTTGTCCTCTTCTCAACTAAGGAACTTGAAATGAATCCAGGAGTAGAAGGGGAAAGGGAAAATGGACATGTGTCTTTTCTATTATTATTTGAAATTAGCTAAATGGAAGAAAATACATAAAACGTAGTCTCGGAAAGTACATCCTACTGCAAAATGATGTCATGCAGATCAATATTCCCATTTTTCCTGGGTCTGAAAAATAGGCTGATGATGGCTTTCAGGATGGAAAAGCAAGCAAAACAATTGAATACCTCAACTCCTTTATCCCTGGAGATTTCTAGATGTTACACTCAGCACACCTGGATCTTAAGTAAAAATGGTGTGACTTCTGAGCCCTGATAATAAAAAACTTGGAAATGCCTGTTATAAGAAGCATCGATATACCGTTCTCATCTTTGGGGAAAACAGGTAAAAGGTATCAAAGAGTTGTGCTTGTACATTTCTTTTTTCATTGATTTCAGTTGAGCTATTGAGGTCAGGTTTTCGCTCCTCGTGAACAGGTTGATGACCTTTAACAGTATATTAAAGTATATCTGTTTGAATCCTCTTAGACTAAGAAACAATATTGTGCACATACACATACACACAGAAGGACACACAAAAACAATATTTTAGAAAAATAAAAATGGCATTACAAACCAAAGGTTCATCTCAGCACAAAACAAATAGATGAATCCACAATGAATGCATTGTGTGTGTCTCTTAACCCACACTCCAGATTACAAATCATACTAATATGATTAAAGGATACTTTCTCTATGTATATACACACATAAGGACAGTATCTCTTAATCACATTAGTATGGCTTGTGATCTGGAACATGGATTATAACATTAGATATGTGTTACCGTGCCTTAAAAATAAACTTCAAGCTATCAAAGGTATTTTGGCCTGGAAATAACTCACCTGGTGATATAGTGTATGTGAATGTGTTTGTGAATAATTGGCCTAATAAATTCTTTAAAATAGAAAAATAATCACATAACTTGACAATGTATCTGTTTTTTCCTTTCAGTCTTTAATCACTATTCTCAAACATTTGAGGTCAATTTATATTTTGAAACATCGTAAGTGAACATATTACCTATATGCATATTTACTAATTGATTCTCATAATTATCAGATGTAAACTCTGCAAAGAATGTGTGATTTGTAAAATTAAATTAAATTTATTCATTATGAGAGAGCATCAAAGTTTTCAAGATCCTTCTTTGTTTAAAATACAAAGAGTTGGTACAGTTGCGGTCAAACAAATAATGATAGAAAAGCTGGTTGTGACAACCTGATCCCACTCCCACCCTCATGTACCCGTATTAGCAGAGAAACACAGTCGAGGAAGTGGCGGTCGAATCGTATGGCCCCACTACCTGCCAATGGGATGGTGTCTGTATATGAACTAGACACCCCTTGCCCAGGTATCCCGCTTCAAAGGCTTACTGTTAAGCCTCCACCCTGAAGCAGCACAATAATCACTAGTGTAATATAACACCAACTGCTTATTATTTACAAGCAGACAGATAAATAAATAATTAAGCAGTAGAAAAATATTAAGGTTTCTCAATATTACTTAAGTAGCCAGAAAGAACAAATAACCATAAGCCCTGTTACAGCTTAGCTCTCCCCAAGCTAAACCCTGAAAGTAAAATAAATAAGTCACACCTCTGGCTCCTTTTTAAATAGAAGGAACCCTTCAGACATTCAGTGTGAAGGTTCTTCCAACAAATAAAATATAATTCCCAAGTAGAAAAGTAAACTGCAATCCAGGAGTCTAACATGCTCTAGTAGGGCCAAGCAGCCCCTTCCAGCATTCCTGTATCTTCCCAGGTATGCCCTGAGATCTACCTTTTCTACTAAAATGGGTTCCCTGTTGTATACAAATCCATGGAGGATAAGGATGTGCATGAATATCCATAACATTCGTTATTTGTACAAATTTCGACATTTGTACACAAATAATCCAGATTATCCAAATCCACATTTTCAAAAATTCAATTTGAATTGAATGACATGAATGTTGGGAACATTTGTATCCAACTTTTGAATTCGCCTGCATCCCCTTTTAGTCCTGTCTGCACCCCATTTACATCCCGTTGTCATCCTGTGTTATAAGCGCAAATAGACCCAATATTCGGATGTGATATACAACGTTCTATTCAGTCAAATTATTCAAAAATCCATATTGGGATTTTTGAAAATTTGAAATTTGACCAAATTTGGAAATTCAGATTTTTGAAAATCTGATTCGGATTCAAATATCAATATTCGTCAAATTCGAATTGGACTTTTGAATTTTCAAATATCCATGCATATCCCTATGGTATATTACCCTATAGTACACTGGTAGATCTCAGTACCAAAGGCTACCAATAAACTGGACTAGGGTACTATTTTGGGTCGCATATCCTGGTCTACACTCCATCTTCTGCAGACAAAACATTCCAGGGTGGGGTTGCTGTATCCCACATTGACATAAATAATGAAATCCATTAGGCCTTTTCCTATACAGCAGTAAGAGCACATATAAAAAGGGCCAAATGCAGAGATTCCCTACACCAAATATAGGATTGCATACAAAGTATGAAAAACAGAAAAATGTGCTATTTTGGGCACATGTAAAATTTTTAAAAGAAATAATTCAAAAGGTATTTCAATTGCCTTTGTCTCTTCAGTGTTCACCCCATCAAATGTTAGATTTTGACTTTTTAGAATCAGTTATTATATGGTGGTAATTTTGAAATGAGACCAGAAAGAACTTAAATGAGGTTTTATGCTGTGATAATTTCCTTAGAAGAAATCTGCAGACAAATTACATTTTAATGGGCTCTTCTGTGATATAAGCAGTGAAATCAGGGTTGGGTTACATTTTGAAACAAGTCGGTAAATGAAGCATTTAATTCATGAAAAGATGAAAAGGAAAATCTGAATCTGAAGATTCGAAATGAGGGCACCAATCATTAGAAACAAGCAAGGTACAGGAAAAAAAATGCCCAAGATAGGAGTTTTTCCTTTCCCATCTTCATCTGTTACTCATCATTTAGATTATACAATAATTAATTTAATTATATGATTACATATTCTACTCATATTTAGGAATATCTTATTGAGAGAGAAAAGAAGAAGAATGTCTGATTTTCTCATACTTCAATAGGGAGTAAAGATGAATCCTTCTAGAAATTATCTTCTAATGTTCAGGGAATAATATACAGTAGGTTCTACGCAATCTGTGCTCTGTGGAAAATGCCTTACTAAAGGCAATCTTAGTAGCAACTCATAGGTTTTGACAACTATCTGATACAGACTTGATTTCCCTTGAAATGATTGATTAAAGTATCCCTTTAAAAACAAAATGATCTATATATGATCCACATGCTATTTGTGTCTACAAAAAAAAAAAGATGCTTATTGAGTTATGTAGAGTAATGGGACCAAAATTTTAGTCTGCATATTATAATTTAATAAATTAATAATATGACAGACTGCCTTAGGACAATTTCCTCTGCAACACTGAGCAAATTTCCACTTGCTGCTTCCTGATAATCATAGACTTGCTGGCTACATTTTCTCAGAACGAACACAGAGGTATTTTTTCCCCCCATTATACTAGAGATGACCCTGGAAATTGGTCATTGATGGTGCATTTTTTAAAAAAAATATCCGTGTAGTTTGCAGCATTGATAAGTCATTTGTGCACCAGCGGCGATGCATTTGTATTTTGAAAGGTCCCCAGACTTTCTTGAAAACAAATCTTTTATTTCCCATAACCTAGTGAAAATGATACAAAGTTACAATTGATGGAGGAATCTGATGTTCCTAATGCCTTTCTGCACTTACCTGATTAGGCTGCCGTGAACGAGGGACAGTAAACTTCAGGTACAGGTGGACCATTTGCATTTGCCTGGAGGAAAGCTTACCCAAAGCATGGCTCACTGGCCAGAAATGCAAATGGTTCTCCTGTTTACTAACCCATGCCACCGCCCCCGAAGCTGGAAGTCCCACCTCCTTGCTGCCGCAATTGGCTACAATCGGCTGTGTGTTTTAGTACAGGGACATAGGGTGGCCAATCACCCATAATCAAACATGCAGCACCCACTGCTCCATCACCAATGAAATGCTCCTCTTGCAACCCTATGATCGATCACATCTACCACTGCCATCACACCTGTGCAGATGCTGTCTCCCCCACCCACGACATGCTCATGCCATCAGACACTTCAGGTAAGCTTCTAGCTAATGTTAGTAAAGGAATGGAGCAGGATTTAGTGTTCCACACCTAATCAACAATTAGTGCACCTCTAGTGAGGGCAGGAACACTTCTAGGCTGCAGCAGCCTAGTGGACATATGTATGATCTTCACCAAAGCTGCACTAATTGTTGACTAGAGGCCTAAGGGCAAATTG
Organism: Aspidoscelis tigris stejnegeri; assembly: GCA_023333525.1. Classification (NCBI taxonomy): domain Eukaryota; kingdom Metazoa; phylum Chordata; class Lepidosauria; order Squamata; family Teiidae; genus Aspidoscelis; species Aspidoscelis tigris. The sequence goes on along the minus strand of JALMGA010000006.1, from coordinate 10,969,229 downwards.
GCCTCTGGTTTGGGACAGGGCAAATGGGAAGGCCCTGTAGTCTCTCTTTCTCTCCATCTTTTAGGCCCAGTGCCCTTCATGTGCACATTCTCAGCAGCTGATGTTAGTCTGGATGGATCTTTGCTCTAATCAAACTAGGAGTGGGTGGGTCCACTAGCATTAAGTACCCATTAGGGACCCATTAAAGACCCATTAGGCTCAGAGCAGGAAGACCCTGTTTCCACTGCAGACCCCATTAGAGCCACATTTGGCCATGAAATCTGGATTATATGGTGCTTGTTCACACCATGATACGGTAATGGGGTCTAGGGATGGGTTCAGGGGTGAGGCACCCATGGAGGCATGCCCCGAAACCCAAAGCTTCAAAGCCGGTGTTTAATCTCCGAGGATGGCTCTGAAGAAGGCTCTGAAGAAAACTCTGGAGAATGGCACAGACTTCAGAGCTTAGGCCATATCTACAGGGCTTTTCTACAAAGCTTTGGCTAAGCTCTGGAGAATCTCTGGAGAGATTTGCCACAATCTATGAAGATTCTCTAGAGCCACTCCAGAGAATCTTTGAAGATTCTCCAGAGCAGCTTTAGAGGTTGCTCCCCCCCATATGCATTGCCCCCCCCAAATGGGGTGATGAACATGCCCAACGTGGGTAGAGTCAGAATCACCACATAGGCGCTCCAACATTTCTACTGCAAGCATGCCTATTGCTATTAGGTGCTAAACCACCCTTGGAGACACATCAGGTACTTCCTTAGATCTGGATCTACTAACTCCAGATTTGTTGAACGACCCATTCCTTAGATCCGGATCATCTTAGATCTGGATTAAGGGAAGTGAGCAGAACCCCCCCCCCCCTAGAGTATGCTTGACTGAGAAGGTCTGTGCTGTCTCCCTCATGGAATCTCAAGATACAGCTGTTATGAAATGTCCTTTAAATATAAATGTATGCACACTTTAGTACACAAGGCGTAAGCAACCTTGTGTCAGGTTAGGCACGTAAAGAAATTAACATTAATACAGCAAGGCCAGAGAATGTCAGGCAGTGTAGTGGATTTTGACTGGAGTCAGACCACTTGTCAATCACAGAGAATAGCTGGACAATCATTCAGTCAAATAAATACAGAGACAAGGTATTTCTTTCCTCACTGGAAGGTTCAGCAGCTTTATTTCAGAATCCTTTCTGATATAAACTTCTCTTTAAACAGCAAACTAAAGACAAAAACTTTTACAACACAGAGCCACAAACTGCAAGTCATCATCATGAGGTTTTAGGATGATGTCATCTAATTACTGCAACAGCATGAGACTGAATCACAAGACTCTGAGTCATGAGTTGCTGACTCATTGTGACTCTTCAGTTCCTGATAACAAATTTGAAACTGTTTGACAGAGAAGAATATAGGAATCTTGGGACTTTGGTCGAGCAGACTCTATTTCATTCAAAAAGACAAACTTGTACGTGCTTATTTCTCTGCTGCCATTTCTCCCCCTCCCTTTACACATTCCAAGCAGGGCAAAGTAGGGATGTATATTTTGTGTGTATGTGCATGTGTGCGTGTTTGCTTTGCATCAAAGCAAGTGTGAAGGAAATTTGCATTTATGTGAATAGATCCACTTTCAATATGGTGGGATTCAAATCCACGGTGAATGCCCTTTGAATCTGCTTTGAATCCCTGCTACCAGTCACACCTCTGAATCCCCCCCCCCCAAATCCATTCTGAATCCATGGTATGAATAGGCAGCTGCTTTGCCATTTCACGATTAAAATGAAGCATCAAATTGGGGGGGGGGGATCCCAGAATGGGGGTGGGAGCTGCATGCACAGAACTGGAAGGCCGGCTTTAGCCTACGAAGAGAGCACACAGCGGTGGTGGTGTCACCAAAGATAAGGGGGAGACAGGAGGCCATGGGGGGATGCAACCTCAGCCAAAGCTTTGAACAGAGCTTCGACAAGTGCCAGACAAATCCATTTCCAGGATGAATAGGGCCTACAAATGAATAGGGCCTATTTGATTTGTCCGTGAATGTCATTATTCATAGGAATTACAAATAGCACGAGGATTTGTGCACATCCCTAGTTTGTACTCTTAAATTATACTTTGTCTCCTCCTTGTGTTACAACTGTCAGCAACCAGTCTGTGTTACCATGTTTTTACACCATTGCCACCTGAAGCCTCTTGCGGTGTATTCAATAAAGTTTTATTTTCTTTTTTTTTTTCAAAGAACATTGATCTCATTGCTTTCTTGCCACTTCAGCTAATTCTTAAAACTAAATTTGGCTAAATACAAGGGTGAGGCACAAATTACCCACACTCCAGTTGTATTCAATCATCTCTTGTCCTCATTGTCTTAACATCAGTCTGTTTGCAACTCCAGTGCAAAAAACAATGGCTGCCCCTCTTGTGGTTTGACAAAAGAAGCGCCGTGAGAAGCACTGGAAAGCTGGGAAGACCAAAATTCAGACAAATCATGAAAGACTGCTATCCAAGGGTGTTGTGTTGTTTTATGACAAAGATTCATACCTGGTGAAGAGGTGAAGACAGTGGTGTATTTGTGGCTTGCAGATCATCCTAATTATTATTATTATTTAATGATGGAATACAAAAGCTTGTTGACAGATGAGCAAAGTGTATTGAAAAGCAGGGAGATTATGTCAAAAAATTGTGTATTTGTCTTTTCTGAAAGTTGATTTAAAAACAATCCTACAGTCAGAGTGCTGATAATTTGTGATTCACCCTCGTGCAATTCCTTTAGAGCCCTTGTGCTTAGGTATAAGCTAATTTTTCAGCAAATTAATTACCCCAGAGCATGACTCCTAAAACAGCTTATTTTGCATTTCTAAGAAGAAAGTGTCTCAAGCTGCTCTAACCTCTTTGGGAGACAAGCCCAGTCCTCTTGGCAGTAGGGGAAAACTCCTGCTTTTTATCTCCAGAAAACACTCTTTCAATTTTCTTAATAAGGCACTCTGTCTTTAAATATGTGGAGCAGCACAATAGTCCATCAAACCTCTCTCCTTCGTCAGACTATCTACTCCATATTCTGTCTTAACTAGATACCACAGATCTCTCTAAGGCTATCCTATGACTAGGGATACACAAAAATATTCAATTTGAATCCAACGAATGTCAACATTCAAACTCGAATTGGATTTTCAAAAATCTGAATTTGAACATTGAAACTCGAATACGGATTTTTGAAAATCTGATATGGAATTTCAAATGATTCGAATGTGAAGATTCGTATCTGTCGTCTGTGTAGATTCGTATCCAGCTGAGTAGATGCCAGGTGACCATCTCTATCATCCTCCAATTTAGTCTTCAATGAAGAGAAATTCATAGTAAAGAGAATAGGAAAATTCCATCAATGTGAAATGAACAGAAGAATTGGAACTGAAGACTTCAAGTGCTTGCTTTTTGCTGTTCCCTGTTCCCTCCCACACCATTTTTCTCTTGTTTCTTGTCTCTTTAGATTGTAAGCCTGAGGGCAGGGACCTGTCTAAGATTAATATAATATGGTAACCCGCCCTGAGACCTTTGGGTATAGGACAGGATAGAAATAAAAATAAATAAATAAATAATATAATTAAATGTATCTTGTGTCTAAAGTACGGGAATAAAACGGGATACATATGGGATAATAGGGAATGCATATGGATTTTTACGTATAGATACATATGTTTGAATGTTAGATTTGTATTTAAAGATATGAATGTTGACAAAATTTGTATCTTTAAATATGAATCTAACATTTGAACATAGGGATTCAAATGTTATATATTCAAATTGGATTTTATGACACTTGAATCTTAAATATCTGAATCAAATTAGATTTTATGACATTCGAATCTACTTGGATTTGAATGTCAAAAAATACATTCATGTACATCCTTACCTATGACTACCTGCAGTTAAGCCTTTTCTGGGGTGTAGCTTAGTAGTCTATGGAGCAATCTTCCCCTCTGCTATTCGTAACATGTTTTCCAGTATAGATTTAAATGTTAATTTTGACTGATTTCATGGTCAATACTTTGCAAACGGTTTTGAGATTATATTTTTTAATAGTAAGAGGTATATAACAACGACAACAAATTGTTTGGGCCTTGTATAAAGTATTGAGAACTTACACACAGCTAGTATGATCAGAAAAGGAGGCCCTTCTTATAGTTCTGCTACTTGCAGAGGAGTGAGAGGTAAAGATGTGCACAAATGTTCTAAAAATTCAAAATTTGATCTAATTCGATTGAATGTGGACATTTGAATTCGAATAGAACATCTATACCTTTGAATTTAAACATTCAAACAAATTTCAAATGTTCCAAACATTCGTTCAAATGATTCAAAACATTTAAATGTACAGATACATATGTATTACATATATATCTTTGTGAATCTCATGCACATCTGTATGCACTTGCTCTGATAGTACAGGACAAAAACGGGATGCATATGGAATAAAATGGGATGCGTATGAAATTTTCAGATACAAATGTCGTTGGCACTCGTATCTTCAGATTTGAATCTAACATTTGAAGGAATAGATTTGAATGTATTTGATTCGAATCAGATTTTTTTGCATTTGAATTCTAAGCATTCAAACCGAATTGAATGATTGGATATTTGATTCAACTCGAATTTGAATGCAAAATAAAACATTTCTGCACGTCCCTAGTGAGAGGTGATAACACACAAGAGGGACTCTTCTTCTTGTCTTCAGAGCTGCATCCCCAGATGACAGAATTACAAGGCTTCTAGCACCTAGTTCAGTGATGCTGAACCTTTTGAGCTCAGTGTGTCAAAATGTGCACACAAAAAAAACACCCTCGCTTAACTCGGGTGCTGTGTGACATCTAGAAATAACCATAATTTTGTGATATTTGTAGCTCTAGTAGAATCATAGAATGGTAGAGTTGCAGTTTCACCCCATTGTTTCTAGTCCTTCCTTGAGAGAGTGAGAACAGGGCTGATCCCTCTGCCCTGTGACAACCCTTGAGGTATTTGTAGACAGCTATCATGTCTCCTCTCAGTCTTCTTTTTGGTAGACTAAACATTCCTAGTTCCTTAAGCCGTTCCTCATAGGACATGGTTTGCAGACCGTTCACCATCTTGGTAGCTCTCCTTTGAACCTGCTCCAGCTTGTCAGCGTCTTTTTTAAACTGGGGTGACCAGAACTGGACACAGTACTCCAGATGAGGTCTGACCAAGGTAGAGTAGAGGGGGATAATAACTTCACGTGATCTGGACTCTATGCTTCTCCTAATACACCCCAGGATTGCGTTTGCCTTTTTTGCAGCTGCCTCGCACTGTTGACTCATGTAAAAACAAAAGTAACATTTTTGATAACGTATTTATTGAAAGCAAAAGCAAATAATTATTTACATTAATGATGTTTTTGTGGCTGAATTTTATTTGCTAAATCTTCAATTGCAGGTTGGTATTTTATACACTTCAAGCTCAAGCAAGTGCTACTAATGTCATCTGTGAGTCGGTTTCTAGTTGCTGGGAGCACAGATGCACTGTGCATGACCCAGCCGCATGATGATGTGACTCCATCATGCCTCCTATGCCAGATACAGACAGTGTGTCTGTGCTCCTGGTATCTTGTAGACCACAAGCCAAAAGTGACTTGCAGCATACAAGATAATGAATGGCAACAACATGCCCAGACACTGAGGTGAGACTGTGTGTCACCGAAAAGGGCTTGGTGTGTCATCTGTAACATGTGTGTCATAAGTTCACCATCACTGACCTAGTTAAAACATACCTCTTCACCAAGGCTTTTGACGTTGAGTTTCATCAATGTAATTCTTTGAGGGTGGAAGGAAATAAATTTTATGCATGGTTTTATACTTTAAAAAAAATGCTTTACATGTTTGAGTGAAGGATGAGATATAAATACTTGAAAAAATATGAAACAGATAAACATTTCAAAAAATATATATTGTGTGTGGAACTGGCCTATCTGTAAAAGTGGTTTAAAAACATTGATGTGAAAACCAGAAGAGGTTGCATGATGGAGTGAACGGTGGAGGAATTGGTTGTGCCTCTTTAAGGCAAGTTACCATTGTTCTTCCCTATGTCCAGTAAAAGAAAAATAAGGAATGTGTAATAATTATACAAGATGACACTCATTTTGTTAAAGTAGTCCACCAGATGTTCACAGAACCATCATAGTCAGTGGACTTCGCTGACGGACTGTAGTTCCTGGGGATTCTAGAGAACAGATTCTGCATCCTTGTAACAAACGTTATAGATGGCTTAGCACATGGCTATGCTTTCATCAGCCACTGTGGTTGCACCCACATGGGACCTAGAAGGCCTGGGATCTAGTACAGCAGACAATACAGTAGTAACCATAACTGAACTGAAGCAGTAGAAAAATATCCTGTGCTCTGTGGTAGTTTCAAGCTTTTAGAAGACCTTTTCTGTAAAGGATCATCCATTTGTGGTAACATAGTTCACTCTTTCTGAGCTCTCACAGCCCCACCTACCTCACAGGGTGTTCTGTTGTGGAGAGAAGAATAGAAAGCTTTGTCCGCCGCTTTGAGTCCCCTTAAATGGGTAGAAAAAGCAAGGTATAAAATCAACTCTTCTTCTTCATCATCATCATCATCTCTTTCTCCCCCTTCCTTCTTCTTCCTCAGAGCAGCAGCAATTTGACAGGAAATTGACAATTACAGTATTAGTGCTTTAGCAAAGTGGTTTGGGTGACTAAATTGGCCACCCATTCTCCCGTACATCCATGGACCAGGGAGCACACATTTTCCTGTGGGTGAATTTCCATAGTTTTTTGAAATGATTTAATGTTAGACTACATCATTGGGTGATGAGCAGGCCAGTAGTCAATAGGAAAGTCTAAACTCCCTTGAATGCTGGGTGACCTGAGACTCATACCATTGGAACATGGCAAGTGCAGCCTGGGAACACTTTAGTAATGTCTATTTCAGCTCTCAATGTCAGCATTGAACAGAAAATGTGGTTGTTAAAAGATCAGGGCTGCCTTCACATTTGGCTTCCCATCCACTGGACAGGAAAGTGGGCTAGCGACTAACGCGTACTAGCATTTGCACTTGGGAATGCTACTGCATGTTAAACTAACCTTCATGTGCCCAGATACCTACTAGTGTTAGTATCTGTAGGGTGGTTAACGTCTGAGCAGGCAGAAAGCATTCCTAGGTTAAAAATGCCTCCTGCAAATGCAGATGTACCTATCCAGCTGTTAATCTGTTGTTTACTATGGGGCCAAATGTGAAAGGACCTCATAAACATCCATGACTCAACTGAACAGTTTTTGCACTTGAAATGGGCTTTTTCAATGGAGGAAATGATATTTTTTTTGTTTTTTATCAACAAACATAAACAACCATGAAGAACATGAAGAAACATTTGGTTGGCTTGTGAACTGAGCATGTGATTTTTGTTTGTTCACATCTTTTCTGTTTATATATGTTTGGTTATATTGTTACTCAAGGAACCAATTCCAGATTGAGTGCAGAAATATATGCATTGAAATACACATGTAGTCTCATATTTTGAAAAGCTAAAAAGGTAGCATGTGACTACTTATTTAATCCAATATGTACTTGTTAAAATATTAACTGTGAAGTATTTAGCAGATTTAACTGCAGAGAATTATACACCAAAGAGATTTCCATAATTTCTACAAATGCCAGATTTCAAATGCTAACTTCACCTCTCATAATTGAAACCTCAGTATCATTGGAAGGAAATGTTTATTTATTTTTTAAAAAGTGGATGACTTTTTCAAATAGAGAATTAGAATCTGTTGCATCAAAAAGCCTGTGAGCACTATCCTGAAATAATACCAAATTGCTATTCTAATCCACAATGGAACATTTTAATAAGTGTGATAAATGCTTCACAAAACGTTTCAGGTTTTACTGACAATGGAATTAGAATAAGGCTGAGACTGATGGATGGGGAGACCATTTGTGGTAAACAGTTTGCAACATCAGGGCAAGACTGGTTTATTGAGCTCTCAGATGCTAAATTCATGATCATTTTTCACCTTGCAGCCTGAAGGCATAAATGTACATAAAACAAGAGCTGCATATTCTTTGTCCATTAATATATTCTCCATCTGGCAATGCCACCACCTCCCTCTCCCTTGAGCATTTCTGGACTCTTCTGAGAAGGGGGGAAAAAAAGCAGTAAGCCAAACAAATTGTAATATATGTGAGGGTATTTTAACACCAGAATGAAAGTGTTTTAACTGGCCAGTAGTGTATTTAACTCATATTGGTCCCATCACACGGAAAGCAGTTTTAAGGTTTTGCTGATGTCCAAGAAGCACTTTAATCTGTCTACCCAATTTCTTGGAAACTGATTCATGATATATATCTTTGCAAGAGAAAATAATAATAATGTAAAAAAAAATAATCAGAAATTTGCTATTCTGATTTTGCTTGCAGCAAATTAAAAAAACAAAAAAACTATGAGCTCCCTTTTTACTCAAATAATTTAAATATTCCAGAGAGGCTTCATATATCATTTGTGAATTGTGAAGCAAATTTAAGGGTGCCTCCAGATAGGGTTAAAACTGTGCAGGGACTAGTGCAGTTGCTTTTTATTTGACAGATGGGACTATCAGTAGATTGCAGTAACAGTGCAGCATACCACCAAAACTCCAAAGTAAAAAGCTACTAGTTAGAAAACAGGGTTGTTGTTGTTTTACTTAGGAGTTTTGGTGGAAAGTTGTCCCATTGCAATGATCTATATGTCTGTCATATAGGGTTTCTCATGGGATGAAAACCAAAGGTATTTCAGAAGAAACAAAATGTTTTTTGTAAAACTTTCTTGATAGGGATGGTGTAATGCAGTGATGGCAAACCTTTTGAGCTTGGTGTGTCAAAACTTGCAAGAAAACTTAGCTTAACTCGGGTGCTGTGTCACATCTAGAGATATCCATAATTTTGTGATATTTGTAGCTCTAGTATAAAAGTTATATTTTTGATATATGTATTTTATTAAAAGCAAAAACAAATAATTCCTTACATTAGTGACTTTTGTTGCTGAATTTCATTTGCTAAACCTTCAATTGAAAGTTGGTATTTCATACTCTTCAAGAACAAGCAAGCACTACACGCCCAGGTGCCAGGGTGACCATGTGTGTCACCCAAAAGGGCTTGGCGTGTCACCTGTGACACACATGTCATAGGTTGGCCATCACTGGTGTAATGGGTGATCATTATTTCAAGCTATAGGGCCCTTCCACAGTTGTCTGGTATTCCAGAACAAACTGCCACACAGAACTAGTGTCCTTCTGATCCTGAATAGGGTTGTGCATATATGTTCTAAACATTTGAAATTGGATCAAATTTGATTGAGTGTAGACATTCAAATTCTAATAGAATGTTTTCACATTTGAATGTAGACATTTAAACAAATTTTGAAAGTTCCAAAAATGATACGTATCTGTACACAATTGCACTGATAGTACGGAACAAAAACGGGATGCATACAGGATAAAATGGGATGCATAAGAAACACATACAGATACATTTAACACCTACGAATGTGGCTGACATTCGCATCTTCAGATTCAAACTAACATTCAAATGAATAGATTCAAATGTATTTGATGTGAATTAGATTTTGTTGCATTTGGATTCTAAACATTCAAATCGAATCAAATGTTTGGCTAGTTGATTCAACTCTAATTTGAATGCAAAAAAAACCCAAACAAACATTCATGTGTATCCCTAGTCCTGAACTGTGCTAAGGGCTCCCTATCATGGTATAGGGTGGACCTTTTGAAAATATCTACAAATGTACTAACACCATATGTTCCAGTGTCAGTGTTTCCACATCTGGTCCAGAACAGGGAAAACACCACAGTCCCATCAGTGGATCTGAATCACCCAACAGATCAAATCAAGGCTTGGACTGGTGGACAAATTTTGCCAGCACTTTTTCCTGCATAACCAGAATGGGACCTCCAATAGTATAGAAAATAGATGCATGGCTTCTACATGCATCTGTGATCCAGACTAACCCACACTAGTACACCAGTGGACATTTTTAATCAGGTCCACTGTTAATCTTATAACAAAGAGCCCCCGATATAGATTATATTCCATCTGGGACAGACAGAGTTTACTAGTGGTGGGTAATCCACATCAGTAAGTGAAGAAAATACAGGTAAATGCAGAAAGGTACTGTTTTCCAAACAACAATACCCAGTTGGAAGAGATATTTGAGGAGAAATAGCAGGGGAGGTATATATAGCTTTAAATCATTTTTTATACGATAATATAGATCTCCTCACACAGAAATGGGGAACAGATATAAATATTACAAACCAAAAAATGAAAAAAAATCTGGGAAAATATTGCAAAGATAAAAAATACAAGGGTGAAAGAACTTCAAATGAAAGTGATGATGCGTTGGTATAGAACACCAAAAATTATTGCAAAATTTATTCCCAATGTATCATCACTAGGTTGGCATGGATGAGGACAACAGGGTACATTATTGCATATGATGTGGGAATGCCCAGAAGTACAAAAATTTTGGACTGAAGCTTGGGGATGGATAGAAAGAATACTGGGATATAGAGTAAGCAAAACAAAAGAAATATGTATAACCCAAGATATAGAATCAGTGTTAAGTATAAGTACAGACAAATATCTATTCCGACAGATGATTATGGCAGTTCAGGCTGTTATAGTCTTGGGATGGAAAGACAAAAGTAAATGGCAGATTGAAAACTGGCAGCATTATTTATCAGATCAAATGATTACTGATTATTTAGATAGTAATGAGAGCGTAGTTAAAGATAATAGGGATATCTGGATGGGCAAATGGTTTAAATTGATAATATATATCCAACAATACAGGTGAGGGGGCCATGAATTATTGAATGTTATGAAACTGGTCTTAAGATAATGAGAAAATAGATATAATGGTACCATCTATCCAAGGGGGGTGGAAGGGGGGGTGGATATAATAATGTGTAAATAAACACCAGGATATATTGATCACAAGAATGATATATTAATGTAAATAGCATTGACTGGTTTGTATTCTTGGTTTGTATTTATGTGTTAACCTATGTGTTAATGTATGTGAAAATGTGAATAAAATGTTTTTTTTAAAAAAAGGTACTGTTTTCTCACGAAGTGGAATACAGCCCAGAGATGATGAAACTCACAGGCAGCACATATAACCTGGGGTAAGAGTTACGGTGGATCTCATCACAAAAAGACTAATTGTGGTAAAATGAAAATATCCCTGACGTCAGATCTGGTCAAGCCACTTTTGTGCTGGACATGGGGGAAATTAGTCATTTGGGGTCTCTCATAAGAGTGGTCAATCTGGGTTATGATATTAAATGTGTTTTACTGCTTGTTTTATCATATGTTGTGGCATGCCTTGGGACCTCTGGGTGAAGGGAGGATACAGATAGATAGATAGATAGATAGATAGATAGATAGATAGATAGATAGATAGATAGATAGATAGATAGATAGATAGATAGATAGATAGATAGATAGATAGATAGATAGATAGATAGATAGATAGATAGATAGATAGATAGATAGATAGATAGATAGATGATGGTAGGTAGGTAGGTAGGTAGGTAGATGATAAAAATCTGGAAACTGGTCCAACAAGTCATCCTCTGTCATCATCTCCCTCCCACATCCATCTTCACAGGGGAAGGGAAACAACATTGATGCAATAACTGTCCTTTGTTCATCAGGACTGCATCTAGACATCAGTTACTTGTTCCATTATATTTGGATACTCTAGAATAAAGTGTGGATGTTATTGCTTTATTGCAGAATATCCAAATATAGTGGAATCAGTAACTGATATCTGGATACAGCCCTAGATTTATAGTTAATTTAACTCCCATTGTGTCTCAGAAGGCATAGGAGCCAATTAAGGGTCATGCAGGCATATCCAGATGTTTGGATAATGCTTGTCATGGTTAGCTGGGAAGAACACTAGGGTGCCAGTACAGAAACAGCCTAAGGTTTAACTTGACACATTGTATTTATATATTCTACATTAAAATTGGTGCTATTTTTAAGGACATTTGTTCAGGACATACTAAGCTCAGCTAGTGCCAATTTTTACTCTTCTTTGACCATTAAAGTAAGAGACAATGCATTTTTGACTTAGCTGTTCCCAATGCCACATAGATTAATATTATTCACTCTGAATGTTCTTGAATCTGTCACTAGCAGCCCAGTTTTCATTTGAAATTCCAACTTTGCTATTGAGAAAGTTGGAGACCGGCCTATTTAGTGGATGCTGATGAGTGTGTCTCTGTCCAATCACTGACTGTTTTCCTTCTATTATTTGGAATTCAGACCCTGATTGCTTACTGTATCATTTGGCTGCTTTCAGATGGAGGAAGAAGAAGTTGTGACATATAGACAGATGGGGATGAATTATTTGGATTCTTGATTTCTGATGTGTTCTATTATAAACCCTAACACAACAAAAGTGGATAGTAAGATGTAGGAAGGGTGTAGGGATATGCATGAATGTGTTTTTGTGCATTTGATTCATAAAAAATCAAATATTAGAATATTTGTATTCATTTGTATAGACTGGTTTGAATGTAGTAAAATTCAGTTCGATATGAATGTATTCATATGCATTCATATGAATATCCGATATTAGATGCAAATGAATATGTATCCAATACAAATGAATACGTATCAGATATATATTCTGTAACAAAACTGCTCTGAAAGCATCAAAGCTGACCTGAATCAACTTTTAATATGCTCTCAGTCCGTGTCGAATGTGCTCTACAGTAGATTCATTGCAGATGTGCCTGGTGCAGCCGCTTTCCCACCTCCCCAGTTTAACAAATGTCCAAACTATTCGTACAAATGTCAATTTACAAATATCTAACATTCAACTACTGTACTGTCCAAATCCATATTAATTCATACGAATAACAAATGTTATGAATATTCGTGCATATCCCTTGTGTAGAGACAATGGTGTCATGAAGCCAGCACATACATCGCTATTCTGAAATGTTTCCAGAACAGTGTCCTATGCTGCCATGTTGTCCACTTCTACTAATAATGACTGAGAAAGATGAAATCTAAGGTTTCCTGATGAGCCAGAGTGTAGCTATATTTAATCAAGCAAAATAATAATCGGCTAAAGCTTAATATTAAAATATTCCAACCTTATAGGAATATTGTAATCAAGGGGTTTTTTTTCCACTAGCACTAAATAACCATTAAGTACCTATTAGGGAACACATTAGGCTTAGAGCGGGAAGACCCCGTTTCCACTGCAGACCCCATTAGAGCCACATTTATTTTCACCTGTTTTAGGGAAATCTGGATTAAATGGGTCCTAATGTTTGCTTAATGGGTGTTAAAAAAAACACCACATATAATGTACCCTTAAAGGGTGTTTCGCTGTGAAAACGCATCCGTTTAGGAGCCAAGGGGAGCTTCTCCAAACCCCTCCCTAGCCCCCCCCAGGGGAGAGCCCAAGCGATCCCCTCCTTACCTCTTCAGCGTCACCCCAATTCTGGCCGGAGAATCCCAGGAGGCTGTGCGCCTGCATGCTGCATACCTCCTGACTGGATCTCTTAGATCCGGATCTACCCTTTATGCGGATTTAGTAAATCCGAATGTATTCTAAACCGGGTTTATTAAATCCGGATAAGGTGGAAGCAGCCCTACTAAACATCTTCTACCATGAATTTCACGAGCTGCCAAATCACTTTAAGGTATGATGAAAAAAAAATCCTGCATGTACACATTTGGATTGTTGGTTTGGATGGAATATTGACATCAGGTGTTTTAATTTTGTTCCCTAAAGAACAGATTGTGCTTTTATTTGTAAAAATTTGATTGTCTCTTTTTTGTTGCAACATCTATTTCTCACAGTTTTATGTGCATGCAACTGATAGTTTATGGCAGTGTGAATGTCATAAATAGTATTACCTCCTCCCCTTGCTTTCATGTCACCATGTTCTGTAACTATTCCTTCTGTTCTGTGGTTGAAGCCTTGTGTGCGCTGAGCATTGAGGAAAACTTCTCTGCAGATTTATGTTACAGATAATGGTGGTCCATTTTCTTCCCACAAACTTATATTCTGTGTGAAATGAGCATTCTGCTTGTATGCTGTTTCTGTAATATATACCAGCTGGCGCTGCCTCTTCCACCCTCACATTGCTTCTAGATCCAAGGGTGGTTTATTTAGTTCTTTTCTTCTACACTTATGCTTTAGTAATTGTTGCCTCAGAAACATACATCCCTGGTTATGGGACACTTGTAGAAGATAGCCCTTTGGGGAAAGTTTCATGCAGTCTCTTCCAAGGTGAAGCTCATTTTCCCCCAAAAACTTTCAGGTGGCCAGCCTTTATCCCCACCTTCCAAGAAGACAGTCTCTATCAGATAAAGTAAGAAACATGGCATACATGTGGGATTCTGTCCTATCACCTCACCTGACTTTGGATCCAGATTCTATCATAGATTTGATATCCAGAGACCAATCGTGTTCATCAGCTATCAGTTTGTTCCAGTTATTTTAAAGATTGTATCCAATGTACCTATGTTTCTACCCTGACATCATACATTAAGCTAAATTTAATATAAAATTTGATTTTTACATCTCTTGAAGACATATATATTGGTTTGAATTGATAATTTGTTTGACAAGGATTTATGCCAGTGTCCAAGGTAAGCCAATTTTCTGTGTAAATGAAACAAAAGGCGCAAGCAATTGACAAAGGCCCAAAATATTAAACTTACCTATAGAGAGTATCTAGTTTGGCCAGAAACTTACCAAAGATATCCCTGTGGTCTGTAGGTTGACCTCACACAACTATTTCTCCCTTGATCAACTATGACAAAAATTTCTTTTCTGTAGCCTGATCAGATCAGCTTCTCCTTTTGCAGCCTGACTGGATGCCCTCTTTTCTCTTTCCAGAAATCAGCTGAGGTGAGGAGTAAGAGGTTCTAACACAGTGATGTCAAAGATCCGGCCCGCGGGCTGCATCCGGCCCGCGGGACAAATCAATACGGCCCGCAATTGCCACGCCCCTCGCCGCCGCCGCCTTCCCAGCCTCTCCCCAGCATGGTTTTGCCTCACCGTCCTGAGCGGGTGGGCGGGCGGGCGAGCGGCTGATGACAGGTGGGCGGGCGGGCTCGTCTCCTAGCAACTGCTGCTCGATGCGGCTCTTTGCACCCTTCCGTGCGGCTCTTCCGTGCGAGCGCGCACAGTGGGGGAGTCGCGTTACCGGCGGGGCTGCGCATGGAGCGTCGTTGCTGCTGTCCCTGCCAAGTGCCTGCCTGGCAGCCCTTAGGGTCGCCTGAGGGAGGCCGGGCCCCTGTGGATGGGAGCAACCCCACCGGTGCTTCCCAGGCTCGAAAGGGCTGCGCACCCAACTCTCGCCCTGGGTGCCGGGGCAAGGAAGGCCGAAGACCTCCTATCAGAGGGAGGGAGCGGAGCCAGCATGGGTGAGGGGCGTGTGTCTGTCGGCCATGGGGCCTGGGGGGCACCACGGGCAGCGCCTCCTCCTCAGCCTTGCCGCCTGCAGCCGTAACGCCCCCAACCCCTGCTGCCCCGCCGCCCGGAGGAGGAGCGGCGGTGGCGGCGGTGGGGAAGGCGGCTGCCCCCGGCAGGTACTGAGGGAGGGAGGAGGGCGCGCAGGGTGGGCCTGGACACCGCCTCAGCCGTCGCCATTGCCATCGTTATTATTATTAATTCAGTTATTTCCTTGGGCCCTCACACACCCCAAATGCGGAGTCTGAGGGCGGGAGGGAAAAGATGGAAAATGTCCCCATGGAAAGGAAGGGCGAGAAGTGGCTGGAAGGGAGGAAGGAGGAAGGGAAGGAGGAAGAAAGAAGGAGGAAATGAGGGAGAGAGGGAGGAAGGAAGGAAAGGAGGGAGGGAAGGAGGAGGGAGAGAGGAAGGAAGGAAGGAAGGAAGGAAGGAAAGAGGAAGGAGGCTCCTTGCCCAGTCACAGGCTGAGGGATAAAGCTGCCACCACCATCATAGTCCTGTTCTTCTTGTTATTCCGGTATTACTACTGTTATTGCTGCTATCATTCCGTTATTTTCACTTTTATTAGTAGCGTTGTTATTACTATTGCTGTTATTGAGGTGTATCTTTCAGGCTGGGGTGGGGGGACCGGGGCACTTCTAAGGCCATTTGCTGGGATTCAAGAGCATGAAGGGGTTTGTCCTGTGTGAGACCTGATATGTAAGAGGCTGCGTTCACACCTAAGTTTCAATCCAGTTTCGGGCCACTTTACGAGTGAAACGTTTTCCACAGTGCTTGCATTCATATGGTTTCTCTCCTGTGTGAGATCTGAAGTGTGCGGTGAGGTATGCTGACTAGCTGAAGGAACTAGTATTAAGATTTTTAACAACCGTATATTATATACTATATAATTAAATAAATAAAATGTTACAGTTATAATAATTCAGTACATTTTTTTTTGAATCCGGCCCTCATACAAATTCTAAATTTAATATGTGGCCCTCCGCAAAATTGAGTTTGACACCTCTGTTCTAACACAAATGGTGTTTATTTCTATATTGCCAAAAATAGTTACTTTCTCACTAACGTTCACATTTTAAAAAATAAAAACCATAGGATACCAAAAATCTTGAACTTCTGGATCAATGTTTTTGTCACATAAGGAAAGCCATGTCACCTCTTACCTGGCAAACCAGTTCGGTGAGGGGATAGCTTTGCTGACTCAGCAGGGCCACTGGTCAGATGGCTGTAGGCCATGTTGCCCTCCTAAGGGCTGTTATCTTTACACAAAAGCTGAAATTCCTTGCATGCCAGTCTCTGCAAGCAGAGGTCACCTTCTAGCTAGGGTGGGCACGAATGCAATTTTCAAATTTGATTTGTAACAAATTGAATATAAAAAAAATTGGAATGTATCTGAATAACAAAAAACAAACAAACCCATGTCTGGGCACTCAGTTCAATATGAATACATCCATATGTATTTGTAAAATAATTCGGACATTCATATCTGTACGGGTACATATGCATCTCGTGCTTACCATACGCATCCTGTACGCATCCATACACATCTGTACACCTCCTGTATTCATCCTGTATGGATGTGTATGGATGCATACATATGAGATGGGTATGTCACATAAGGAAAGCCATGTCACCTGCTACTTGGCAAACCAGTTGGGTGAGGGGATAGCTTTGCTGACTCAGCAGGGCTGAATTATTAGTACCAATAACTTGAGATATTCATGTTCATTCAAATTCAGAAATCTGAATGTCTGGACATTTGATTTGTATACGAATGTCTGAATTTGTATGAATATTTTGAATATTCGTGAACACCCCTACATGTAGCATATCTATGAATTGTTCCACACAGGGTTAAAAATCAGTGCAGAAGTTTCTTTCTCTAGAGTGAAAACGTATACCATGACCCTAAGACAATTTCACCTCCCTTCACAGCATGATCAAGGGAGAGGCATTGTCCCAGGGATGGGAGAAAGGGGACTCCAACTGTATAGTGGAGATATAGGCCACGTCCCCATGCAAACAATTTTGTGTGATTTGGGCTCATTTTTGACTGGGTGCAGGACTGAAACTGAATCTTGCCTGTCCCCATGCCATCACTGCTAACGCGAGCTGTATATGCATACAGCCATCGCCATGCAGTTGAACTGTCCCCGTGCAATTGAGCATTGTCCTGCCTGCCTTAGTGATTGGGATCAGGGTGGATTGCTTGCTGTGGAAGTCAGAAAATTCAAGCCATTGCCTGGGACCATCCCCATGTGCAGGCTCAGCTCCCAAAACAATGCATGCCGAGCCACCAAACCACAGCAAGAACAGTTTTTTTCCAGGACCAAATTTGGCCCTGGTTTGGTCCTGGTTTGGGTGATTTGGTCTGTGAAAATCGGACCAAATCAAAAATGCATGGGGACAGCCCCTCCTGAATCTGATTTTGCTTCAGGGCAAAACATGCATGGGGATGCAGCCATAGTCTGAGAGCCAGTACTGTGCTGGAAGGTAAGCCAGCTACAATTGTGCTCCATTTGACAGCGATGCAGAGAAATAGAAAAGTCTAGAAAGGAAGCAGAACACAGATGGGAAAAATCCTCACACCAGAATAAAAAAACCGCCAACCAAAAGCTTTCTTTGTGCTGACTTTTGCTGGCTTATAGAAGACACTTATGTGCTTGCACTAAATAGATAGAAAATAAACTGGTCATAAATCACCAGGCAACATAGAATAAGAAATACTTTGCAGGGAAAGAGAAAGAGAGACAGTTGGAAGTTTTTAACTGAACAGGAAACATAGGCAACCAGACAGAATTTGCATTTAGGCCTCTGGTATGCAATTAGGACAGCTCTGGTACAGAATATCTGTAGCAGGGCTGTCCTGATTGCATACCAGAGGCCTAAGTGCAAATAGGCCCAAGGTATTGATGTTATATATATAATTTATCAGCCCAGTATAAGATGAAAACAGTTGCATAGAAGGAAAAGGGGAAAGAGGAGTTGGCCAAACACCCTGTGAAGCAGTTGGTGTTGTGACAGTTCAGAAGAGAGCTGTGATCAGCTGAAGGTCACCCAGCTGGCTTCATGGAGGAGTATGCAGTCAAACCTGGTGATTCCCAGATAAGAGTCTGGCACCCTAACCACAAAACCAGTGGCATAGATATGATAAAATAGATAGTCTGACAAATCAGAGAGTCTGCCAGGGAGATTAGAGTGGCTCAACAGGGAGGGTACATAGCAGTAGAAAAGGCTTCACCAAATAAGGTAGCCAGTTTAAGGACTGAAGGTAAGGAACCAAAGTCAAAGTGACAGGTATCACACAGATGGCAGCTAACCCCAATTGGGATCTAGAAGAGCCAAAAACACAGGCTTCTAAGACACAGTATATATGGGGCTATGCTGGTCTTTCTTTTAATTTCTGGATCTGGATGGGAAAAGGTGTGAGCAAGCTGGGTAGCGAGCAGCAGCTACATGCAAAGCTGGCAGGGCTACTGTTCCCATCCAACTTCTCAGAGTACAACCACATTCTTACAAGGCCAGCGGGACACAACTCCATGTTTATTTTAAAATGGATTCAAGTCAGCAGCACTTCATGTTTTAGAGGTGAGAGTAAAGCATGCAGTGAGGCTGGACACCTGCGAGGGTCCTTTAGGCAGGCCTGACACTGGGTTGAAGTCCACAGCTAATGGCATCACCGATTGCAAGATATGATGGTGCATTTTCTAAATAACGGATTAGAAATATTCCCATTCAAGGTGAAACAAGTGCTTATTATGTAGCTTGGCTGAAGGCGAATGAAACAATACAGAAATAATTGAGATTAATATTGTTTGCTATTCTGGCGTTTGGGGTTTCTTGTGCTTCTGTTGCCTACAACACCTTAAGCAGTTGCTATTTTATGCTGCTCAAAGAAGCACACGTTCTGTGAGTTTTTTGACTGAAGTGAATGACTGATTTCACGTTTTCCTCTTATGCACCCCTGACAAGAAGCCAATGCAACAGTTTGTTCCTAATGCTAACCTCTTCACTATTTGTTCAATTGTGGGGGGATTTAAAAAATTGCATTATGATGTTTGCTTTCCCTATGCACACATCGGTACTTTTGTTAACAAATGATTATTAATAACTTGGGGGAATTAGTGAGCATACAAACAGCAACAGTCAGGAACTGATGGATTTGACACCTACAGTGAATCCATGATTTATTTATTGAAATTGTGGTTTGGCAATAGAGGAAGGGAGGGAATTTATTTCAGCTTAGGTGGTTTATCTGACTTTGTGTGAAGAAAATGAAACTCTTAGGATCTTTTGGAATGTGAGATGAATTGAGTACATCATCTAGCTGATTTTTGAAGTGTACAAGTTCAGAATATAAGGAGATGAACTGGGATGAGTTATTACCTACAACAAATAGGGCAATGATGGTCCTTTCTGGACTGGCCTGAATCTGGATTATATCCCAGAATAGGGACCTGCTGTGCCCATGCGGATACAGACTACAGCTGGATCCACACAAAGCCTATCATAGTTTGCATTGGGGATCTGCACAAATATGTTTTTTTGGCATTCAATTCAAAATAAATATTTCATTCCTGCAGGAGAATGGAGAAAGAAACATTTCACACTGGGCTCCTCCCTAATTTGTCAAGTTTCAGAACTGTAACCACAGAATCTGGCATATATATATATATATATTAAAAATAGAAAACTAAATGCATTTTTTTAAAAAAAATTAAGCTTATAAAATGTCCAAAGAATGGGTGTGACTAAACAGGAAAAAATAATGGCAACACATTAAACACCATACCACGAGTGTGTGATTTTTTTACACCTTATGAGCCAATTTGGTCTAGTGGTTAGGGAGCTGGACTCTTATCTGGGAATACTGGGTTCAATTCCACCCTCCCCCATGAAGCCAGCTGAGTGACCTTGGGCTAGTCACAGCTCTCTTCTGAGCTCCCACAGCCCCACCTACCTCACAGGGTGTTCTGTTGTGGGGAGAAGAACAGAAAGCCTTGTTAGCCACTTTGAGTCTACTTAAATGGGTGAGAAAAGTCGGGTAGAAAAGCCAACTCTTCTTCTTGTTCTTGTTCTTCTTCTTCTTGAAAAAGCTTGTTTACGGCTAATGTCTGCCATATTTGCAAGTGAATTTCTCAGCAGCAGGTGTTCATCATGGATAATAAACAGCCCAACAGAGAACACATTTTCATTGCACTAGTACACTGGAGTGAATATTGCTGTTCATCCTTGATGTAGTCGAATCACTTTTCTTGAGTCTAGCAACCAGCATTATTACCATTCATCCAGGATGCATATATGATTTTTAAATAGCACATTTCCAGCATCGTACACAGCAAGGTTGGAATAAGACATTTTGAAGCCTTGTTCTAAATTGCAAATTCAGTACCCAATTTGTATATATAAAGTAAACATGGAAAGTAATTTTGTAAAACAATGTATCACTGCCCTTTAAACCCCAGGAGAAACTTTTTTTTTCCAAGGGAAAATGAATTGATAATGCATTTAAACTGCGATTCCTGCTGCTGCGATACTAACCCAGGAGAATATTTAATGAAATCAAGTAATAATGGAAAGGACAATTGTGTTAAAAGACCTGAGACAGGGACCAACAGAGACTGATGATGCAATTACCCTCTGCCGGGGCTGCACACTTCTAATGGGATAAGGGCCTATATAGTTCAACACTAAAGATGAAGAGGCAAACAATAAGGCTTATTTTAATAAAGATTTGCTTTGTGGGTGCTAAAATACTCTGCATCTCATTGATTAGAATGCCAAGGAAGTTCTGTGTAATGTCATACTATGCAGTGAAAGGAAACTCCAAGAAAAGTATTCAAAGACACTTTAATGAGAAATGGTAGAATGAAAGAATATGGAAGAAAAGAACTAAACAAACTTCAAGTGTGTTGTCAAGTTCACTGACAGCCGTACAGTACTAATGGCAATGAGATTATTGAATATTTATAGCAGTGGATTAGCAAAGCTCAGAAAAATCCTTGTTTTTCCTCAAATACACAAGGAAGTGATATTTAGAACCTTACTTTCTCTAATTCTCTATACCTTATATATGCCTTCAGATATGAGCCAGTTTGGTCTAGTGGTTAGGGAGCCAGACTCTTATCTGGGAATACTGGGTTCAATTCTGTCCTGCCCCACAAAGCCCACTGGGTGACCTTGGGCTAGTCACAGCTCTCTTCTGAGCTCTCACAGCCCCATCTACCTCAGAGGGTGTTCTGTTGTGGGGAGAAGAACAGAAAGCTTTGTCATCCGCTTTGAGTCCCCTTAAATGGGTGAGAAATGGGGGTAGAAAAGCCAACTCTTCTTCTTCTTCTTCTTCTTCTTCTTCTTCTTCTTCTTCTTCAGATGCAGGTGAAAGTGGAAGTCCCAGTGTAATTTCGTGATAGTGGGGCAAAAATCTGCTAAATCACCATTCAGAAAAGAACATTTTCTATTACAGCCATTGCCTACCTCTGCTTGGTATTCCTTCATGGGATCATTCCTCTTGCAAAATACATATGTAGGAAACACACAAACACAGAGGCAAAATAACAAAGGGAAGGGGTCAAGCAATTCCTAGATATAAATATTTTGCAACCCCCACAAAGAATTTGTGCGAGTCCAAATTTTTAGAAACAGTTCAATCACAAGCAGTAGATACTGAACCTTAGCACAATTAGAAAGAACTCAGATTTGCACATCATGACTTTTATTACTCTTGGTTCTCCAGGCTGTTGAGTTTGTTACCATCATCTATTTATTTGTCACCAGGTAAATGAATTTCACTCATGGGAGTGGATTATGACTCTGGAAGTGGGTTGGGTGCCTGTAACATGGAGGATGCCACATCTCATCACACTCTTGGCATGCAATGACAGCCAAACACTGTATTTTGGGACCCTGCCAGAGATTACTGTCTATCAATCTTCAAGAAGTTGCTAGAAACACCACTGCTAGCTATATAGCAGAGGGGAATAAGACACATATCATTAGTTTATCTGAACAATGACACATTTTATTTCCTTAGTCATTGGAGAGATCTTTTTAATTTAAAGGAAGTATACAAACACCACACATCTATGATCAGAAGTCATTTGGTAACTGCTAGAAGAAGCTAAAAAAAAGAAGGTAGGAAGAAAGAAAAAGAAAGAAAAAGACAAACAAAGAAAGAAAAGTTGAAGAACCTTATGTCCTTACCAGCTCTGCTGTAGGTTTGTTATGTTTGTTTGGGTATTTTGTGTGTGTGTGTGTGTATGTTTTAACAAAGCGGAAAACAAACCAATATTTTATGTTAGATGACAACAGCTCTAGGCAGTACACAAATCACATCTTCAGCAGGGCAGAAGTACATGTTGTATATTTGATACATCATTTTCACATAACATGTATCAACATGGAAGTAAAATGGCAGTAAGATGATTTTTCCAGTTTTTTCTTCTATTGTTCCACTGCTCTTCAGGTACAGAAAATGTCTGAAAAGCAATTATGGGATTTATTTATTTATTTATTTATTTAAGACATTTGTACACTGTTGCTCATCTGAAATCTCAAAGCAATTAACAGAAGAAAAATGCATGTGCATTAAACATCAAAAATAAAGAGATGTCTAGTAGCCATTTCTATACTGAATTATTATTATGTCAAAATGCCCCCAAAAGAGCTGGATTCATGGGTGGAAAGTAGTGGTTCCACTGCCAAGGAAAGTGGTGCAATGTACAAATATCATTAGCCTGAGTGCAGAACAAAGCATACAGAAGGAACTCTTCTCGTTGGACTATTGTTTCAGTCCTGAGGCTAGTTCTCACTACAGCCCCTAGTGCATGATTAGGGAACTTCTGGAGAAGGGCACCTGCTCTTGGAGGAGGATGCTACAGACTCCATCACCCCCTGCCTTTTCTAATCATGTACTACACGTGGAGCACAAAATTATGTTTCACACCATCCCCAACCTTCCCCAATCACTTACCTCTTGCGTCTAGTTGGGGAGTATTCACACTTCTGCTGGACGAGGAGGTTGACAGGGCCGCCCCACAAACACACTGGAAGACCCGCTGTTTTCTTGACATGACTGCAATTGTGTCAGCACCATCATGGTGACAGAGCTGACACATGCACAGTCACACAGGGTGCCACAGAATAAATGGTTGTTCCCTGAAGAGGACCAGCCCCACAATCAAATTAATGTAAGTATTCGATCACGGGAGGGGGCAAGTAAAGTTGACTAGTGCAAGCACTAGTCAATGTTGGTTCACCGCAGTATTTTCCTGTCCAGTGCAAAATCACCCCTGGTCAGTTCACTGACAGACCAAAAATGGCTGACTTCTGGCCATGATTGATCCAATGGAGAAAAACCATCCCACTGAAGTTAAATTCAGGGGTGGTGGCTGGTATCCATACCACAAGTTCTGGCACCATTCACAACATGCCCATGGCTACTTCAAGTGTGGGTAGTTTGTCCTGGACTGTCTGAAGTACCATAGCAGCAGATGCACCAATTTCTATCTTGTGCCTAACACTGTCATGGCAATTGCACTGTGGTACACATTTGCAGAAACTCAGCCATGCCAAACCACTTCCTCATAGCTTTGCATGTGGAAGTGGATGTGAATGCTTCCAACTGGTAGTGTAGTAGACACTGTCAATCAAATTGTGAAGCAGTCTTTACTGCTCTACAGATCTGGAGGATGGAAGATGCCCTCACAGTCTCCAGGCCACTCTGGGGTGGAGGTACCATGACCTGCAGATGGAGAGTTCTGGAGCATGCAGGAGAGTCCTGGCCATGTAAGTATGCAAAAGTCTCTTGGCTTGAAAATCACAGCAGGTAAGTGGAAAACAAAGTGTCTCAGAGTGTGACCAGATACACTGAAAGGGCTGCCTTCCCATTGAATATGAGCTGGGAACACCAAACTTTTTACCCCAGCCTTGAAGTCTTGGAAGGGTGACTCATTAGGAGGGGACTGCATTAGGAGTAGGGAGAGGAGGGAAAACTAGCCAATTTCATTATGAAAACAAATACTGCTGGCCAATGATCAGTCAGGACACCAGAAAATTGAGCCAGCTACAACCTGGCTCAAGTGATGATGCTAGGCAGAAGTTGCTGGGTTTCAAGGTGAGGAAACAGGGTCGGGGATTGAATGCCAGCATTTATTTTTTCTTCAGAAGAGTTGTTTGGGGGAAAACACCCACCCACTATTTGATCGTACCCTCAGTCTTTGCAGGTGTTATAAAAGTAATTTCTTGAATCTTACCACGACGTTGCTTCCAAGGCTGGCTGTGAAGACTAGGCAATTGGTTGAGTTTTAGTGAATTTGGAGCTCTGGAGGGGGTGCATATTCTACCAGGGTTGTGCACGAATGCAATTTTCAGCACTCAATTTGATTCAATTTGATTCAAATCTGAAGATTCAAATTGATTTGCATGTTTAAAATTTGAATGTATTCACATTCAATTCAATTCAAATACAGTCAAATCTATTTGTACAAATGTTTGATTCATATCTGAAGAAAGAAAAGTTGGCATTTGTATGTGTCCATACACATCCATGCACATCCGTACGCATCCCAGTTTTATCCCATATGCATCCCATTTTGTCCTGTAATGCATACATACCCATACACATATGAATGTCCAAATGATTCATACAATGATTCAAAAGATAGAAAATTTGTTCAAACGCTTAAATTCGAATGTATAGACATTCCATTTGAATTTGAATATCTAAATTTGAATAAATTTGATCAATATTTTGAATATTTGTGCACATCCCTATCTTCTACCTATGCAGATTTTGTTCAGTCTTTTGCAAAGATTTCTCTCTGGAAAAGATATCATTTCCCATACGTATCTAGAATAGTACAGAAAGGTTCTGATTCCAGGGTACAGGAGATGATACAAAAAGGCAGCCAGAGCTCCAAATTTAAAACTAGCAAAAAGTTGTTAACTGACTATAACAAGCTTAATAATTATCTCTGAAATCTCTGAATCTCTGGCGGGATTTACCTTAATTTATCTTCCAAAAATAAGGGGGGGGATATAATAGCTAACCTGCAAGAAGTTCTATTCCAATTTTATGATGTGTAGAAGAAGTTTCTCAGCACCTCTACTGGTATAGCACACTCCAGACTTTCTATTATCTTATCTTTTAAATAATATTATGTTGCCTTCAACAGATGGGCACACATGAAGACATATTTAGGATGGAGGCAAAAAATAATTTTACACAGACTTGGCACAAATCAACAAAGCAAAATCCAGATGGCCAGTAGGCTACTATGAACAATTGGTGAGTGATTCACTGGATAATTAATAGTAGTGAAGGTACATTTCTGTTAATTAAAAAACTCACACAACTGATTTATTTGCAAAATGGTATGTGACAGTTCTAACCTCAATTCATGATAGATTTTTTTTTTTAAAAAAATATGAAGCTGTATTAAGGACTGTGATGGAGAATGTGTATCATCCAAAGAAGGAGAAAATAGAAGGAGAAAGCATTGTTTTCTTATTACCCATAAACTCACCTATATATATATATAAAGGTCACTCAGTGGCAGCGTGGACTTTTTCCTTCCCAATACCAAAGACCAGAAGCAATAAATGATATTCACCATACATGGTGAAATAGGTACACTGTTAGATAAGTTTTAATTCTAAAGAATCACAGTAAGTGACCTTCTTTATAATATCACTACTGTTTGTCTAGATTCAAAGATAGCCTTATGACAATTTTCTTTGAAAAAAAAATTCACTGATATTTCTTGTCAAGTTGTCCATCAAGAAGTGAGTTGATATTAAAATGGTACATTCTTTGAGTCTGATATCAAAGTTCAAATAGTGTCTGAAGTGACAGGAAGATCTATAACATCTAAGCCAAGCCAGATATCTGAGGATCAATTTTTAATCAAGATAGGTAAACAGTGAAGAAAAGAACCAAACCAGATTAATTTGTTTGCATGTTTGACCAAAATCCTAGGCTCCTTATTCATTTTAACCACCCTCTTCTTAAATTAAATCTTTCTGTTGGCCACAGTCCTTAAATAAAACTTACATATTCAGGTGAAAAAGTAGTTTCAGATTCCCTGTCTGTGAGTATTAAGGCCTATATATTCCCAAAAACTGGTTTGTATCATGTGAAATGTGAGTTTGTGTGTGTACTTACAAAATTGGGATAGAAGTATTTTGTAGTGTTCCCTGGAGTACAGGAGTTCTATAAATATTCAAATATTAATTGTTGTAAACTTGTTCAGTTATGTCTGATTCTTTGTGATGCCATGGACCATAACATGCCAGAGCCTTCTGTCGTCTACTGCATCCGGAGTTTGTCCAAGCTCAAATATTCTGTTTTCCACTGAGACAAACATAATTGAACTAGCTGTTTGGTTGGGGTGTTCATCAGCATAATTGTTCTGCCATTTACAATTAGGGGAATTAATATGGAAGCTAAAGGTTACACATTGTTCACGGCCAGCGCACTTCAGTCTTCCTAGAACAATAGTAACCAGGAAATTACCTTGTCAATTACAATTAAGGGTCTTAATCAGATACTTTAAGGTCACTGATACTTTAGCTGAAAAGACTAGGACTGAGAAACGAGGAAGTTATAATGACAAGCAATATTTAGATAAACCTTGCTTTAAATAGAATTGCTGTGTAATTACATAGTGTCTGAAGAAACAGACTGTCTATATCAGAGGCCTTCCTTACATTATTTAGAATGTCTTCAACAAGCAGGAGCGTGTTAGCAGTTCCCTACATTTCAATAGCTGAGCTGTACTTATTTTTTCTCGAGTTTGTTTTTTAGTTCCTTCCGTTTTGTGAATTTGCACCAACTGAGCAAGTTCCCATGTGTACACATTTCTACTTCTAGAGACTGCTAGCTTTGATTAAAGTCTTTCACTTTCATTTAAACATATACATAGTTGTGTATATAATCATTGATTATAAATGAAAGATTGACGGCAGTAGTGATTGATGAATTGCTTTTCAAAATAAAGCTAAGATATATATGTAAATGGATGCAAACTGTCAGAGAGGAGTCCTTATGCATTAATTTTGCACTTCCCCTTCCAGCCTCTTCAAACTGCTGCATCATTTTTCCTTAAACATTAGCGGCAATGTCAACAGGAATCTCAATGTTGACAGGAATGTTGCTCCTAAGGATTTTCCTTGAAATGCTAATGTTGGTATTTAGAGAAGCAAAGTAGTTGTTATCAATAGAATTTTTGTTCTGACTGGTTATGACAGCAGCAAATGAACACTGTGGGAGAGGGGTAGAGAGAAGCCATTTCTGTCATAGAGCTGTGCATGAACTGAAATTCATTGGTTTCATTCAAAATAAATCAACTGCCTTTGGTTTGGGCTCACTTTGAAGTTTTCGCTTTTAATTATAGAGTGGTTCAGTTTGCAATCCATGTGAACCAAGATGAGACAATCTTGATGCACTTGATTCATATTGAATCGAATGCAGGGAAATTCAGATTCATTCAACTAGAACCCTGAATGTGGTAAGATTTGATTTGATAAGAATGTTCCAAATGTATTAAGTACAAATGTTTGATATGAATCCCATACACATCTGCTACGTATCCCACATGAATCCGTGCATTTTCAACAGATCCAGAGTGGATGCAAAGTGGATTGAGAACGAATGCAAAGTGGATTCAGGGCAGATTTGACCTCTTTCTATGCCTGAAGGTAACAGTCCGCTTTGATCTCCCTTTGTTATCGGAGGTTTGTCTTTGGAGCCTGTGCTAATCTTCGAAGTTGCCTTCAGAGGGACTTCAGAGCCTTTGAAGTAATTTCGAAATGGCTTCGAAATGACTTTGAAATGACTTCGAAGCTTAGGTTTTGGGGCTCCCCCCCATGGGTGCCCCCTCCCCCTAGCTTCCTCTAGACCCCATTGCCTGTTTCTAGTGGAAACATACTCCCTTTAATCTGTATTTTCTGTCTGAAGACCCCATTGTAGACCCCATTAATGGGGTCTACAGAAATTCTGGTTTAAAGGCCAGAAAGTACCCATTTGATCCAGATTTCTCCAGCGGCAGTGGAAACAATCGAGTCCCAAATGGGTGCAGTGGTGGAAATCGGATCATCCGGCTCACACCCAAATGGGTCCTTAAAGGGTGCAAAAATGGGCACTTTCTGCCAGTGGAAAACACCCCATGAGTAACTGTGCCAGGTTATCCCATCAAAGTAAGGACGCAACTGGTGTTATCAGCCACAAAAGATAGATAGCACTCTGGGCCACAAAAGCTGCTTAGGCCTCTAGTGACAGAGGTAGACCAATGGGCACTCCTAAGCTACACACCTGACTCTTCAGGGGAAGTACAACCCCACCCAGAACAAGATGAGTATTCCCACATGCCAAATTTGTGGATGGTCTCCACACCAACCTGTAGTTTGATGAATAAGAGAGATAAAGCTGGGTCTTATCTGCATATTAATGGTACCACAAGCCAAATCTCTGGATGTTCTCAACATTTGGTTTCATGTAAGTGTTAAACATCATAGACGAAAAAACAGAATCTTGTGGAACCCCCACAGTACAGTATACACTCCATCTTCTGGAATTGGCCATGCAGAACACAGTGAAACCATCCTCAAGCCATGCCTTCTAACACTGAAAGCATATCTAGGAGAATATCTGTACCTCACTTCTGTCACCCATCTAAGTAGAAAACCACACACACACACACTATGAAAACTAATAGAGTAAAAATGAGAAGTGGTCATTTTTGGTTGTTAGCACTAAGAGGATAACCCATGGGTATTCTGCTTGAGCCATCTGAGAACATTCCTTCTCTCACTGAGACCTTCATGACCTTCAGAACTAGGACTGGCCATCCCTTTCTGCTAGATTTAATCAGCCATAATAAGGAAGGTCAACGATATACAAGTGGTTGAGCAACCTTGTCCAAGCATCTTGTAGATATCTCTGTGTCCTTTGTGCTCCGCATAAGAGGCAAAGGGTTTTTTTCTCCCACTTATCTCTCTTAATCCAGATCATAGAAGATCCAGATCATTGAAATGGGTTCCTCAACAAATCTGATCCTTGAAGATCTGGATCTTTGCAAGGACTCAATGCTTCTCCTCTGGCAGTCCAGCACCCGATGGCAATGGGTGCTAAACAGGGCCTTAGTGGGAACACCAGAGCACCCTTCTGGTGCATGTGTTTTGCCTAAAGTGAAAGGCATGAAGGTGATATGGGATGATTGGTCACCAAGGACATCAACCAAGATCTGCCCCTGGACTCCATTGCCCCAATCACAGTGTGAACGTGCGCCTTCTGACCTGGTCTTCAAGGATGAAGACCGGATATAAGACCCCTTTAAAGAGGTCCATGGGAAGCCTGGATTTAAGGGCCTGAAAACCCCATTCAATCCAGACTTCCCTTATACTGGTGTGAATGTATGGGTTCCCAATGAGGTCTTATACCGGTGTGAATGTATGGGTTCCTAATGAGGTCTTGTGTGTCTGATTGGTACCAATTGTGTGCCTATCGGGTGCCTAATGGATTCTAAATGGGTGCTTCCTGCTAGTGGAAAAAAAACCAAACTCTCAGACAAGGCATGCAGATGGACAGTTGTCCTGGATAAAGAAATTAGGGATGTGCACAGATATTCTAAACAATTGAAATCCAATTGAATTTGTTTGAATGTGGACACTGGAATTCAAATAGAATATCTTCGCGTTCAAATTAGACATTTCAACCAATTTTGAATGTTCCAAAACGTTTGTTTGATTTGAGTCATTCGAATGTACAAATACGTATGTATTACATACGTATCTGTATGAATATAATACGTATCTGTACGTATTTGCAGAATGAAAAAGGGATGCATACGGGATAAAACAGGATGCATACAAAATATGCACAGATAGGTATAGCACATACAAATGTAGTCGACGTTCGTATCTTCAAATTCGTATCTAACGTTCAAACGAACAGATCTGAATGTATTAGATTCGAATCAGTTTTTGTTGCATTTGGATTCTAAACATTCCAATTGAATCAAATGTTTTGACATTTGATTTGACTCAGATTTGAATGCAAAAAACAATTGTACCCACCCCTAGCTTGCAGATAAAGATATTTTTGCTACATCACAACTATAACAGGGAAGAAAGCAATTCGCCCATTGAGAAAGTCATGCCAGTTTTGTTTAGCTTACTTTGCTTTTTTCCCAGCTAGAAATAAAGATCATGTGCATTAATGAGCTAAATCTTACGAAACTAAACAGACAATTTCATAAAATGTTTATGTAAGTCAGTAAGTCAAAATATATATTATCACCATTTGCAGGCAATCACACAGATAGATTCAACAATCCGGTTGCTTTTGATTTCTTCATTGTTTCAAATGTTGTAAGCACATTGTCCTTAGCTAAAAAGAGGATAATTGATTTGAAACTATAATGTGACATAAAATGAGATTCTCCTGTATTAGAAGGCGATAATAGCTTAATGAAAAATGGGAGTGTGTCTGTAAAGCTTGTAGAATTATAACTAATTGAAGATTTGGACATAACAACTATGTAGGGCATATTAAAACAATTGATTTAAAATGTCTACATGACTAATTCAGAGAAATAAGAATCCGTTTTCTAGACAAGCAGCTTAACAATGCAGAAGGAAATCAGGTTGCTGACAATTACACGGTTTTAAATTAAACTACAGAGAGTTTAAGAAACATTCATTCACAAATTCAAGCACAATGCCTAGCAGTGCACATTCAGGATTGCCTCCTTTCCTTTCCCTCTTAGTCCAAATCTCCAAGCATGCTTCAATTGCCCCTCCCTCCCTCCTTGCCAAAAAAGGTGATGGGCAGTAGTAGAGGAACCCTTCAAACTGTCTGTGGACCAAACTAGGAAAGGACACATAAAGCATAGGTCTGGGGGTGTTTTTCCACTGTCACTTAGTCCCCATTTTAGCACCCATTAAGGACCCATTTGGGTGAGAGCTGGATGACCCCATTTCCACCACAGCACCCATTAGAGACACATTTGTTTCCACTGCGCCTCGGGAAATCCAGATCATATGGGTACTTTTCAGGCACGTTAGTTCCACGTTAGTTTGGCAATGGAGGCTAGAGGAGGCTAGGGGGAGGGGGAACCCTGGGGGCAGCCCCAAAACCTACGCTTCAAAGTCATTTTGAAGTTATTTTGAAGTCACTTTGAAGTCTGTGCAAAATAACTCTGGAGCATCTTTGAAGTCTGTGCTTTGAACTTCAAAGTTACTCCGAAGTCACTTCAAAGTCACTCTGAAGTCACTCCAAAGTCACTTCGAAGTTTACTCTGAAGATCAGCACATACTTCAAAGACGCTCCAGAGCTATTTTGCACAGACTTCGAAGTAATTTCCAAGTGACTTCGAAGTGACTTTGGAGCTGCTTTGGAGACTGTACCCCCTGTCCCCCCAAACACCAAATGGGTGCTCTGGTGTTTCCATGGCAGGGGGCTAGCACCCATTGCTATTGGGTGCTAGACCACCCATGGAAACACATTGGGTACTTCCCTTAATCTGCATCTACTAGATCCGGATTAAGGGAAGTACCCATTCCCTAGATCCGGATTTTCTTAGATCCGGATTAAAGGAGCGCAGTGGAAAAACACCCTGGGCCCAAATTTTCAGGCTCCATTTGGTTCATCAGGAAAGTTAAATGGCTTCAAATTCTGCCCAAATTTGGATGAATTTGGACATTCATATATGAATCGAATGTCCAGGCATTCGTACTACAGCATTTATACAAATATTTTTGAATTACTTGTACAAATAATTTGGAGATTCGTACATGTTCGTATCTGTACGCATCATGTACGCATTTGCATGCATCTTGTGCATATCCCTGCACATCCATATGGATAAGTATGGGATGAAAACCGGCAGGATGAAAATGGGATGTGTATGAGATTTGTATCATTGGATATGTATCAAATATTTGAATGAATATGTACAAATGTATTTGTATCGGTTCAAATGTCCAGACATTCATTTTTCTTTATTTGTACGAATTCGGATTTAAAATATCCAATTTGTTATGAATAGAATGTCGAAAATTGCATTCATGTACGTTCCTAGTTTGGATGCCAGTATTTAAAGACATGTCAACGTTCAAATACAGAATCTGATATATCTAGTCTTTCATCCTTTCTTTTAATGCTTGTACATTTTTGTCTTACTTCTATCCACATTCAGCTGCTTCCTTTTAAGAAGAAGTGATGCACATGCTTCTCTTCCTAAATGAAGTCTTTCTCAAAACCCTTGGCAAATTGAGGTGCTTCGAGGAAGATCTGAGCTGTGGGTCCTAAAACACGTAGTGGCTTCATTCTGACTCAACATCTCTTGGAAGAAGAGAAAAGATTCATTGGCAATCTCAAAAGGAGAAATTCACTGTGCACATCCCTCCCAAATTACTATTTTTTCACTCCTTTAACACATGATATTAAGGATGAATGAATCCAAATGTCAGTGACCCGCTAACTCTCTTGGGGCTTTTTCATACTTGACCGACTAGTCAAGGCAGGGGTGGGTCCCAGATGTGTGGAGACGTGTGGAGCCATTTCTTAATTAGAAATGGTCCTGCGTGACCTATAGAATCCCCTAAGCAGTATTGATGTGGACCAGTTAAAACTGTTTCACACCTATACTATCCACTGGGCTGTGATAGCCTGCAAACTCCCATTTGCACCTTTTCTGAGTGGGAAGGGGTGCTGAGGGAGCATGTGACCACTAGTACATACATTATTACAAGGTGTATTGCCTGATTATCCCTACAATGGTGCTTCACAGGCGTATTGGTGCTGTTGCCAGGACTCTGAGATGGCCACTGCCTAGGCGGCCATTTGTACAGAAGTTTACAATGCTCTAGCAAAAGTGCAGATAGGTAGAGTATTCTTATCCCTTTGCGTCCCAGTTAACAGGAGGTAAAGTGTGAATTTGCTCTTGGTTCTGCTGATTGCTAGCTCCTCTGTGTCTGCTGAAGAACAGTCTACATTAGGGATGTGCCCAAAAAATTATTTTGCATTTGAATTTGATGCAAATCAAGTTTCAAAACATTCAATTTGATTTGAATGTTTAGAATCCGAATGCAAAAAATATGATTTGAAATGAATACATTTGACTCTATTTGTTTGAATGTTAGATCCGAATCTGAAGATTCAAATGTCAACAACATTTGTATTTGAAGATAACAGGTGCCAACAAAATTTTGTGCGCCATATGTATCTGTACGCATTTCACACGCAAATGCATATAGATACGTAAGAGATGCATACCAGATACCTATGTGTACATTCATATCTGTACATACATATCTGTATGTTCAAATGTTTCTAATCATTCGAACAAATGTTTTGGAACGTTCAAAATTCATTCAAATGTTTAAATTTGACTGTGTAGACATTCTATTTGAGTTCAAATGTCCACATTCGATCAAATTCAATCAAATGTTGAATGTTTATAACATTTGTGCACATCCCTAATCTACATTATCTTTCACATGATATTCTGTGTCTAAAACATTTACACAACTGTGTGTGTGTGTGTGGGAAGGCTCAGAAGTAGTCTAGATATAGATACTACTACTATTGTTACTATTATTATTGAGAACTGCCTTAGGGTTTCAGTAAAAGATTATATATAAATTCTCTAACTAAAATGAAATAAAATTAGAAAATAAATTATTCCTGGAACTGCAGAGGACCAAAATGGCTGACTTCTAACTGAATTTCTGGTCACCTCACAAAATTCTGCCCACAGTTTTTTTCTGCTTCAAGTGAAGTTCCTCAGGGCCTTATCCATGTGGCTGTCTGGCTCATGCTCAGCCACACCCATGGTGACTCATGTGCTTCCCAGCTCAAAGCTGTCTGAGTAAAGAGAGATGAACATGAAAGGGATCTTACTTTTTTGCAAATTATAACCTCCGGTGTGGCATTTGCGCCGAGGCTAGGCAGTGGAACAGCAGCTTAGCGAGCTTTTAGGAGCTCCATGACTGACAGGAGGGATGGAGCAACAATCAGAAGCCACGCCAGCCCACCAAAATGGACCAATTGCAGTTACTGAATCACAAACTTTATAAGAAGGTAGCCAAGGCAGCCTGGGTGTCTCTCGTCTGAGATTAGAGGGGGATCAGGGAGCACAGCTCCATACATGCATGTGTATGCCTCTCCTCTTGCTTAAGAGAGGAGAAGAGGGGAGAAGAGAGCCGGTGTGTGTGTGCTAGCATGGGATCTCTTCACCCAGAGTCAGGGGGAGAGAAAAAACCTTGGAGAAGGAAGCCTTTAGAAAAGAGCATTTGCTTGCTGTAAGAGGAGCTAGGGAAGAGAAGATTACAATAGAACTGTTAATTACAAGAAAGGACTGTTGAGCAGTATTAGAGGGACTATTTGCTTAACAAACAAAGGACTTTAAAGCTGATTTATAAGCTTACTTCTTTTTTTTATTATTTCAATCTTACTGTAACAATAAACCTTTTGAAGTTGATTCAATAGTCCAAGTGTTAGACTTCTGCTTTGGGGGAGCCTTTACTTAGGCAGATAAAGCAGGACGCCAGTGAGGGAACTTTA
Source organism: Aspidoscelis tigris stejnegeri (assembly GCA_023333525.1). Lineage (NCBI taxonomy): Eukaryota > Metazoa > Chordata > Lepidosauria > Squamata > Teiidae > Aspidoscelis > Aspidoscelis tigris. The sequence continues at coordinate 10,934,159 of JALMGA010000006.1, read as the reverse complement.
GTGAGGAGCTGGCAGTTAGCTGGGGCACTTGCCTGATTGCCTCCAACTTGTGTCACTCTTTGGAGGACAGGGAAGGAAGGGAATAGGCGGGCCCTTCACATCCAGCACTTCATATTTAGCTGCTCTGTGGTAAATCTCTGTTCAGGGAAAGGGTACAATAAAAATGTACTTGGCCCCAAAGAGTAATGTCACGGATTGAAACATCTAAAAACACATTGAACTTGTAATCCTACTGGTTGCAGAAATTGTTGGATCAGGTGCTGTAGTAACAAATGTCTGATTATATTATTATAGTTTCTGACAACTTTTGCCAGCTGGATATACTTCTATAACTAGAAATGTTCAGTGACAGGAGGCCTACCAGATATGCTGTTATCAGGCCATTTTCGTAAATCTGGAATGTCCTGCAGCTAGGATAACAGTCTGGTAGCATCAGAAGGTAGAGATAGATAGAGCCAAATGTCATCAGCATAGCTGTGATAAATTAGGCCATTTTACTGCCAAGACTGAAGCCGGTGATAGATGATGGTAGAGAGCAGTCATGAGAGCAGGCAAGCTCTTGCAGAAGGCAGATTTTCTAGAAAGATATGCTATAATTTTTAGGTAATTTCAGACCCTTAAGCTTTCTCTTATCTGCTCAGTGACCCCTGAACTAAAGATATATCTATCAATGGAAGAAGATCCAAAGCAGATGGCAATCTTTCACTGAGAAAGTATTATAGCTGGAAACTTTTAACTCTATCACCCATAGTATGAAAAATAAACTTTTTCTTCAAAAAACTGTATGGGATAACAATATTTGATTAGTAATTTTCTAGGTTCTTAGCATTTTAAAAAGCCCATCTTTCTCCTGTGACAAAAATGTGAAGCTAATAAACCAATCAGCTAATTGTTATTTTACTAATAAGGCATGTTCACACTTCAGGGATGCTAGCTGACATTCACACTGCACCAAACCCAACTTACCTCCAGGAACTCATAGGTCTTTTCACACTTACCTGATTAGGCTGCCATGAACTGGCAAACTTCAGGTAAAGGCGGACCATTCACATTTGCCATGTGTTCCCCAAAGTGTCCATTACCGGCCAGAAATATGAATGGTCCTCCCATTTACCAACCTGCACCAATGCCTCTGAAGCTGGAAGTTCCACCACCTTACTGCTGTGATTGGCCTCTTGGATGCCGTTGTGAGAGGGGTATGTTGAAACACAGGCTAACCTGTGATCAAACATCCCTCTCACAATTCTATGATTGATTGCCACTCCCGGGGATCAGTGGTCCAATCATGGAATGGGTGAGCAATCAATCACGCCCACCTCTGCCACCGTGCCTGTGCAGATACTGCGTCCCTCCACTTGCCAAATGCAGAGAACTGGATGCAGAGCAAATAGTCATGCCACTGGATGCTCCAGGCAAGCTTTTGGTAAATGTTGGGTAACATGTGGAGCACAATTTTGTACTCCACACCTAATCAACAATTAGTGACCTTCTGGTGAGAACAGGCATGCTTGTAGGCTGTAGCATCCTAGTCAATGTGCATATGCCCTTCACCAGACATTCACTACTTCCTCACTACCCACCTAAGTGCAAGTAGGTCTCAAGTCTGTGGCAACATCTTCCATGTTCATGGCCATTGTAATGGTGATTATGCCATGCGGGCACTGCAGGGACATAGCCATCTTGTCCTGCTAGTCTCCACGCACCATTTGCACTCAGAAGTGGTGTGAACACTGGATACAGGAGTAATCAGGAGAGTACAGTGGTACCTCGACATACAAGTGCCCTGACATACAAGTGTTTTGAGATACAAGCCGCCGAGCGAGTGATATTTTGCTCTGAGATGAGAGCAAGATTTGAGATACGAGTATGTAAGTACAGTACAGTACATAACAAAAACAACTGAGGTGGTGTTTTGGGAGCTGGAATGGATTAATGGGGAAATTGCTTTGAGATACGAGCAATTTGACATAAGAGCAAGGTTACGGAACAAATTAAACTCGTATGTCAAGGTACCACTGTACTAGACACTCATCAAGCTGCAGAAAAAGTTTCATTTCTCAGATGCTCTAGGGTGGAGGTGACAGTTTGGCATGTGGACAGAGTCACCTAGAGAGCCCTAACCTATGCTGCACATTAGCAGGCCCTTACTCTAAACTATTGGTCGTCCTAACTAGCAAAACTGTAAATAGCATGCATTTAAAACATAAGTATGCTAACAAAAATATCTTAAAAGCTGTATATTAAAGTTGTAAAATTTCCCCATGAACTGAAACTATTGTTGCTTGTTTTCTGGAGGAACTGTGTCAAATATACAAAATTGAAATTTGGGAAAGAATGCAGTCCTATCTAGGTTTAGGTTCATAAGAATGTCCTGATTCAATGTGCATTAAAAGTGAACACTTCCCCTCACTGTATTCTAAATACTTTAATGCTTTTGTTTTATTTTGTATTTTAATTAAATTACACTTGACAAATTGAAAGTTTCAGTGTGTACACTAGTAGAAAGGTCTGTACTAGAATTCATGAAGATCTTCCTTATCAAGTATTCATTGGGACTGAATTTAGAAAAGCTTGCATTTATAAAATGCTAACTTCTTTTTCTCCCTTGTAATTGCATTTTCTCTATGGCCCACAGACTTAACAAAGGGGACTATAAGAAAAAGATGAGGCAATTTGCTAGCTCAGCACATCATCAGTGAAGAACTAGAGCAATTTAAAAATGTGTAAATGTTTCATATTTCTTCAGCATTTTTGCTAAACAATTAATGTTTCATCGCTGCATGAAACACCTTTTGGTAACATTGCATCCTCAGTATGTGAATAAACAAGGAATTCACAAATGATAATAGACTTTGAAACAGATGTTCCATGGAGCTCCTACAGTTAGAACAGAAATCCACAGTCTATTTATTTAAAACATTAATTACAGTACCCTTCATTAAAAACAAAAAGCCATTGTCCAATAATAAGACCAAAATATAAGACAGTAAACACTAATTAAAAAATTGCTTGCTTGGTATAAATATGACAAAAACAATGTCTTAAACAGTAACCTCAGTTACTAGCAAATACCCTAACTACACCATTCCACTGCAGTTAATTTTCAGTGAGGATTGCATGTGTCGCACCAGTGCTACTACAGTCCTCAACCGGATCACCAGAGTTTGCAGTGTGGATGTTTCAGCCTGGAGTAGGAAGATTGTATGATTAGGGATGTGCAAGGATGTTCTAAACACTCAAAATTTGATCAAATTCAATTGAATGTGGACATTCAAATTCAAATAGAATGGCTTCACATTCAAATGGATTTCAAATGTTCTGAGACATTTTTTCAAATGTACAAATATTATACCGTTCTGTACGCATTTGTGCTTATAATGCGGAACGAAAACGGGATGCGTAAGGGATAAAATGGGATGCTCACAAAATGCGTACAGATATGTATACTACGAATGTTGCAGACGTTCGTATCTTCAAATTTGTATCTAACATTCAAACGAATAGATTCAAATATATCAGATTTGAATTGGGTTTTGTTGCATTCAGATTTTAAACATTCAAATCGAGTTACTGGATAGTGAGCTTTGGTCTGTCCACTGGCCAGGTCAATTTGCAGCGGGGAACCACAGAACCTCATCAGAAATGCAAGCACGTCCAGTGTCATCTAGCGATGGACTGCTAAAAACCAGTCTGTGCACTTATCAGGAAAAGCTAGCTCATTCCTGGGTGCTTCATTTTGCACCCTCTTCCGGGTGCAGAATGATGAGAGGGCGTGGCTGCAGGACTATGGCTGTACGTTCATGCACAGCATCCAGATCTCCAGGACAACATCTGAGCAAGTGTCAGATGTTTCCTTGGGCATTGCCATGGAGATCCATCCATGCCCAGGCTGGATGTCCACACCTTAGGTGGTGCTGGTCAGATTCAGGGCTAGTTTAGTGCCTGCGGTGCATATATGGCCACTATCACACTACTATACAATAACAATCAGGTGAGTGCAAAAAGGCCCGATTTGATCACCATGATTTGCCTGTTTTTATATTTCTTCAGCTTATAGGAATTGTTCACCTTTGGCTTCTTCATTTAACCCAAGGCATATTTGCTTTTTCTTCCTCTTCAGTTATGAGTAGGGATATATAGAGGAAGAAAAAGCATGTATGTGTGTGTGTGTGTATATATATATGTATATGTATATGTGTATATATATGTATATGTATATATATGTATATGTATATGTGTATATATATATGTATGTATGTATGTATGTATGTATGTATGTATGTATGTATGTATGTGTGTATTCAAATTTGTGTCAAATCTTATGTCAAAATATACAATTTGATTTGAATGTTTGGAATCAGAATGCAAGAAAATCTGATCCGAATTGAATAATGTCAAATCTATATTTTCGAATGTTAGATTTGAATCTGAAGATATGAATGTCGACAACATTTGTATGTGTTACACATATCTGTATGCGTTTTGTACGCATCCCGTTTTCATCCCATATTATAAGCACAAATGCGTACAGATAACGTTTGAGATTCGTACAGATATGTATGTAATACTTACATATCTGCACATTTGAATAATTCGAATCATTCAGACAAATGTTTTGGAACATTCAAAATTCATTTGAATGTGAAAACATTCTACTGTATTCAAATTCAAACGTTCATGTTCAATTGAATTCAATTCAATTTTGAATGTTTAGAACATTTGTGCACATCCCTAGTTATGAGCAGTTAAAATTGATATTAACAGTTCACATTTAGACAAATTGTTGCAAATGATTAAGATTCAATTTTCTGCATTTATCAGATTTCAGAAGTAGGTGTGTGTAAGAGAAAGATTTTTAAAAGTTCATCCTTCCCTAAATGTATTTTGTGTTGTTTCTTTTTTCTTCTGACAGAACAGATGGCCTGTTCTCCCTCCCTCCCCCCCACATGATACAATTCAGCAAAGTCGCAAGATATTTTCTTTTGCAATGGAGATTAGGCATATTAAGGAAAGGAGGGGAGACGTCATGACCAACAGCTTCATTTTATGCAAGTTGACATCTCAGCCTTGTTACAGAATATTGTCACATGTGCCTTTATAAAGTGGGTGGCATGATAAAGTGTGCAGGAACCCTGTCAACTGTACTTATGGTACACCTTTGAACTCCTACACAACTTGTCCAGTAAATCTCTTCCCTGCATCCCCCTTCTCCTCCTCATACTTACACAGAGATTTAGCCAGATCCTTGCCTATAAAAAATCAGGACAAAAGGCAACTTTCCTGACAAAAATGCCACTGTCAGATTTTTAATTCCCAGGAGCCAGGAGCCTTGGATCCTAAACAAAAATGCAGAATGGCATGATGAAGTGTGTTCGCATAATAAATACTTGAAATATTGCTTAATTAATGAATACTAGGATAATTAATTTTCCAGTATTAAACTACTTATCAACTAGATCCCATTCAGAAAATCAGCTAATGTGCAACCCTATGTTTGCCCACTTTTACTTTTTGATGTGTTTGAGAAGCAGTTCTGCTCAACCCAGCCTTGACGGCTGACATTCAGAGAAGAAGCTGGGAGCATAAGTCATGCCTCAAATAATGAGAGGCCTTTTCTCATCACAGTCCAAATGGCTATGACGCAGTTAGGCTAAGTCAGTTTGGGATGATTTCACCATTCACACACAGGTAGGAAGGAACGTGTTTACACATGTTCCTACCTACCTACGTGTGAATGGTGAAAGCGTCCTGAACTGACTTACCTGAGAACACCCAGGGGCAGGCAGACCTGTCAGGGCCCTTTCCCCGGTCCTTGCATGTTGTAGGGGACCCAATAGGTCCCCTACAACTGGCAGGAACTGCTCCCAGCCCCCCACCCACCCAGGGCTCCCACCCCCGGGGCCGGGGGACACACACGCATGGAGGTCCTACCTTCTGACTGTGCTTGGTCTCAATGACCCGGCACAGCCGGGAACATGCACCATGTGCATGTGGCATGGGTTCTGATTGGACAGACTACCCACGTGGGCAATCTTCCCAATCAGAAGCCGTGCTGCCTGCACATGGTGCATGTTCGTGGCTGTGCCAGGTAATTGAGACCCAGCACAGCCAGAAGGTAGGACCTCCGTGCATGCATGCATCCCCAGGCCCCGGGGTGGGTGGGTGGGGGCTGGGGGCCTCTGTGGGGCTTAGCCACCTACATCAAGGCAGCGCAACCCCACAGAGGCCCGCAATCTGCCCCAATGAGCTGGGTGCTCTGCCTCTCTGGCAGTAAACCGGACCCACCCATTCAGAGCTTTGGGTGGGTCTGTTCTACTGTCAGAGTGGCAGAGCACCTGGCCCACAGACAGCCACAGATCAGCCTCCCTCCACCCCAGAAAGGGGTGGGGGGAGGCTGATCTGGGTATCTCCCCGACTTCGGCAGTACCAATGGGACTGCAGCAGCCAGGAGTGAGCCACCTCTCCCCCATGTGGTGCTCCCTTTCCTTGCCAGCCTGGAGTTGCTATTGCATAGGCATGCACACTCCTGGTAGATGGGACCCCTGCAGTCAGCTTGGCTCCGGGCTACCAGAGTCTGCGGGGCTGTACAGACCGTGACAGATGGCAACCCCGGAGCTGGCAAGGTAAGCGACTGTGTGGCCCCAGCACATGTTCAGCCAAGTTTTGGCCAATCATGGTGGGGGGCATGCCCGTAGCTGTCAGGGAGGGAAGTGTGTGCGAATGCTTCCCTCCCTGGATGGCCAGGGACATTTCAAAAGCATAAAGATGCATGTAGAGCAGTTTTTACTGCTCTATATTTAAAACACGTCTAGGCCACGCTGGGACGCTTGGGGCAGTCGGGAATGGATCCCGCTGCCCCAAGCATGCAAATGCAGTGTCCCAGTGTGGCCTAGACACATTCAAGACCCCCTCATGTGAAAAGGCCTAACGAAAGGAAGACCTATTCTGAGGACCTTAGAATCCATTCTATGGACCTCTGGGCTGTTGTTAAAGTCAAATAAGATGCTTTCTTCTTCTCCTAAGCTACCTGCCTCTAACGATAGTGGTGTCTGAATGCTAGAGAAGTCCCCATGACTTCCAGGTATTTGTCTGTCTAGATAGGCCCATTGCCCAACATGAAAATAGTACTGAAGAACATGCTAACAGGAAACCACTTTAAACCATTTTTATTTTTGTCATTTGAAGATTTGTTTTTTGGGGTTTGGGGGGATCATTCTGGGGTTTCCAAAATAGGGAAGGTTTTTCTTGGAGCTTGATTCAACAATATATTTTCAATAACCAAGAATCCTGGGCGTGAAGAAGTTGATCAGACAGAAGATTCCTTTTCTCCATTTACTCCTCCCTATATTTCTTAATTTTGGGGCTAGGTTTAGGGAATTTTTCTAGTATTAAAGCTAATTTTCTATTTTCTTTTTCTGGCTTTTATATTTTTCTTTAAAGTTTGAAATTGTTCTTATGGGAACTTTACTCTCATTTTTATGTTTTTATCCATAAAAAGCGATTCTGTTGCATTTGGGGAATTTTTTGCTGCATAGTTACATATGGGTTATCTCAATAAAATGGGATGGACTCAGTTTAATGCACAAAGATACCTTAATCTAAAATGCTCGTTTATTTAACAACATTTGGAGGTTTCCATGTTTGTCTTTGTTCTTTTGAATGTCTAAATGAGGTATGTCTCTGAGATGGCTTTACATTTCACTTTAACTTTTCTTCTGCATTTCTAATAAATTCTATTCAATGATTTAACAAGTAATACTGGCTTTTGGTGTTTGAAATGAGTTTAGGTCTCTGTTTATGGTATTTTATGTAAAAACCTGTGCAAACAATCTGGCTACAAATCCTCTGGGATTTTAAATTTTACTCCACATTTGGTAACAATATCTTAATTTTCTCTCAAGGATCTGGCTAATCTTTCCCCAGTTTTTAATAGAGGAATAAATATTCTTTCCTGATTATATCTTCCACAATGCAAAGACTAATGGTGCTCTTACCCAGTATATGTACAAAATTAATTGTATGTCTCTGTTGTGATGAAAACCCTTTCAGTTTGGGAAAATCTGAGAATACAGATTTTTGCTGTGACAGAACTAGGTACCAATTAATGTTCTTTATATTTCCCTTGTTGGGATCTTTCTTTCCAAAAGATGGCCCAGACTGATGATTTTATGAGTCTAACATCTGAGTCCATTCTTTAGAAAAATTCACCTGTCAGAGGGATTCTCCCCCTGTACTCTTAGAAACCATTAAGAGGTCATTGGAAGGACTTCTTCTTGGCTGATAAATTGGTGGATCTTGTGCCCTATGCCATCACAAATGTTGGCAGAAGATTTTGTATTTATTTTCTTTGATCTTAAATTTACCTCTTTGGTAAGCTAAGAGCTTCTTGAAATCCATCCTATGTGCATGATTAGAGGGTTTTTCCATCTCATTTTTTGTTTTTGCTTTTCTTCAGATCATTAGATGCATTATTACTTCCTCTCTTCTTGGGTATCCAATGGTACTTTTTGCTCATTTTAACCATTGATCAAGATTATTGAATTATTTGATTACATATTGTCAGCATTTGATAATTGCTCATATATTCAATGTTTTATATAATTTCACAAATATAGTTAGAGGTTCAGTACATTCAGGAATAATTTAATATACTCTGTGTCTTTGGATAGAAAGCAGAGCTACTCTTGAATCCACATAAAATCTTCGGTTATTGTTCTATTTATGTGATGTGACTTATCTGTGTTTGCTATCCCCACAAATTCATCTGGAACACTGCTTGTTCTAACTGTGGGCTCAGCTTGTTCTTTGGGTTGATAATCTTTCTTAGGAGTTTGTGCACATTCCTTAATTAACTTGGTCTTCGCAAGAGCTATTTCCACAGCCAGATTCAAGGGAGGAATGCTCTCTTTTGTGCTTCCTTCAAATTTATGTGATTTATCTTGTTTAGAAATGGTCCGTCATTCTGTGAGGATCTGACCGGTAAGTTTTTGAAGTTATTTTTTTCCTTTTTTTCCTTTTTTTTTTTTTTTTTGGCACTCCCATGCTTGCTTTGTTAGTTCACCTTTAACTTGTCACCCAACTGATGGGATATACTTCAAAAGAGAAAAAATCATCACGCATCTGTATCCCCTTCTTGTATGCACCAGTGTTATACCCAATTGTAAAAAGTGAAGAGATTCAAGTTTAATGTAATTCAAGAAAGCTACACTATTTGCACCTCTTTATCTGTCCCTCAGATATCACTATCCTTAAAAGGTTTGCAGCATTCAAAAGTTTTGGTATCCGCGTATTCCAGTCTGTGACTGAGACAAAATATTTAGAGAGGAATTATTGCCCCATATGGAAGCTCTATTTAATAAGATATATGAAGAGGGGGAAATTCCAAATACCTGGAGAGAAGCTGAGATAATTTCTCTCTTGAAACCTCAGAAGAACCCGGAATTGGTAGGCTCATTTCGTCCAATAAGTTTAATTAACCAAGATTATAAAATATTTACCAAGATAATGGCAAAAAGACTGGAAGATATAATGGGAAAGTTAATACATAGGGACCAGTATGGGTTTATGAAATATAGAAAGATTGGAGACCCGATAAAAACGGTAATAAATGTGATAGAGCATGCATATAGTAGTAAGGGAAAGGTTGCCCTTTTAAAACTAGATTTTTTTAAAGCTTTTGATAGTTTAAATCATATATATTTAGTCAGATTGTGTAGAGAAATGGGGTTAGGAAATAAATTTTGTAATATGTTAGAAAATTTATACAGTAATATGATAGCAAGGATAAGAATGAATGGATATAGAACAGATAAGATAAAAATCCTAAGAGGAACTAGACAAGGGTGCCCCTTGAGCCCCAGTTTATTTTTATTAGCAATAGAAGTGTTGGCAAATGAAATAAGAGATAGGATACAATGGAAGGGGTATAAAATTGGGCTGGAAGAAGTTAAGTTAAATCTCTTTGCAGATGATGCGATAATTATTACAGGGGAACCTCTGGAGATGATCAGGGATGTTATGCAGATATTAGAGAAGTTTAAAAAGCAGTCAGGGTTGTTAGTAAATGTACAAAAATCAGAAATTATGTTTTTAAATACAAATCCAAGAGAACAATTAGAGATAAGAAGTTTAACGGGGTTGAAATTGGGAATTAAAAAGATGAAATATTTAGGGGTATGGATATATAAAAACCCCAAAAAAATTTTAGAAGGGAATTACAAAAAAATCTGGAAAAAAATAGAAAAGTTATTGAGGAATTGGGATAAGAAAGGTTTGAGTAGAATGGATAGGATAAGAGTTATAAAGATGTTTATAATACCAAAGATATTTTATGCAATGCAAACGATCCCACATAGTATATCGATCAGAATGTTGAAAACGTGGGATAGAAAACTGAGAGAATGGATGGGAAACGGGAAGAGGCCCAGATTAAGATATAAATGGTTATATGCTAAGGAAGAGGAGGGAGGCTGGGGATTACCCAATTTAGAAACATATCATAAGGCTTTTCAGATTCAGAGGGTATTAGAATTACAATATAGAGATGAAGTTTGGGTTAGAATAGAAAAAGAAATGAATAATATGAAATACAAAGAAATCATATATAAGGATTGGTCATTAGGAGATGAAAGGAAATGGGAAGAACCATTAAAGGGTTCAATGAAAATATGGAGACAGGTAAAAAGAAAATTAGTTAGGGATGTAGGGAAATTAGCCCCCATATGGATAATAAACAAGAGTGATGAAAATAGTATGAAAGGGGCCTTAAAAATATTATATAAGCAGGGAATACAGGTTATTGAACAATTATATACATCAGATAAGATACCTTACGATATAGTGAGAATAGAAAATTGGTTAGGGGGTAGATGGCTCCAGGCAAGGGGGATATGGACGTTTATAGATGGTACATCAATAAAACAGTTGATAAGAAGGGATGATACAGATTTTGAAAAAATAATTAGAAAAATTTTGAAAAGAGAAAAAGGAATAACAGGAGATATATATAGAATGTTAACAACAGTAAAAGGGGAAATTTACGAAGAATTGCAAGGATTATGGAATGATGATATGAATTTGAATATGGAAGAAGTAAAAAAGGAGATATTTAGAATTAAGAATTGCAATTTCAACAGAATGAAAGAGACTAAAAGAAAGATAATACATAAGTGGTATAGGACACCTATGCAATTAGCACATATTTTTCGGAATTTGCAAAATATGGATGGTAGATGTTGGCATGGTTGCCATATGAGGGGGACATTTAAACATATGATATGGGACTGTGTTGAGATACAAAGATTTTGGGGAAGGATTGAAACCATGATAAATGATATATTCCCGATCCAAATTGTTATAACAGAAAGGATGGCAATCTGGAATAGAGATTTAGACGATATAAGACCAAGAGAAGTAAGGGAGGTGATTCATATAATAATTATGTGTGCACAAATAACTTTGGCAGGAGGATGGAAAGACAAAACGAAATGGGAAATGCAAAAAGTATATTATTATATTATGGAAGCAATGGTGATAGAACTGACCAATTTGAAGATAAAGTGTGAAAATATTAATAGACTGAGGAACTGCAAACGAAAATGGTTTCCAATTAAGGAATATCTACAAACAAGGATTGAAGAGGCCCGGAAAATGAAATTACAATTAATTATGCAAATATGAACCAGATGTATCCCAAGAGATTATATGTAGAAAAGGGGGTGGGGGAGGGTGGGGAATAAGGAGGGGATGACATATATGTAACCAATCATACTGTCTGTAAACTATAATCATGTGTATATAATTAAAAAAAAAGAAATGAAAAAAAAAGAGACAAAGTGATACAATTAAGCTTCCAAAATTATCCACTACTACTGTTGGTAGCTTCTTGAAAGGATGAACACCACACTTAATTAGCTTCCTTACGCACCCAATCTCTCAGTATATACTTGCAAGGAGTTATATATATTCAGTAAATCATTGTCTGATGTTCACAAGTGTTGATAAAGTTGAAAATCCTCCTTTATTATTATTACTTTTATTTTTGTAGTGCACTGTAATAGATTAATAAGGGAGACTAAATAATTTTGGTGGATACTTTTTGTGGGTGGTGGGTGGGAGGGGACACCCTCCAATGCCATATGACAACCCCCAATAGCTAATAAGACTAAGAACTGGGTTGATTAGGAATGCATAGACATGAAGCACACACACATTGCTGAAAAAATACAGGTCATGTCACTTTGTTAATCTTCCTATACTCGCAGCTGAGTGGTTTGAATTTTAGACAAACTATAAAGCTATGAAGAGAGATTCCACCACTTTTTGGAGAGTAGATTTAAGTGGGGATGTGCACAAATATTTTTTGGATATTCATTTCAAATGTTTGAAAATCTGTATTCGTGGCATTCATACAAACATTCTATACATATCTGATATGAACAGATATGTATCAGTTACAAATGGATATGTATCTGATACAAATGGATACGTATCTGATATGAACAGATACATATCTGATACATTTCCCCAGTTTAACAAATGTCCGAACTATTCATACAAATGTCCATAAACATTTGTATTTGTTTGAATGTCAGCATATGAATATCATAGCATTCGATTTGAGTTCAAATGTCCAAATTTGTCTGAATTCGGTGGAATTTTGAATGTTATGAATATTCGTGTACTACCTAGTTGCAAAGGTTGGCAAAAGGAGCCCTCAAAGTTGGAATATGCTCTTCCAGCTAATGTTTGAGAAACTAACAACAATAACAACAACAGTAACAGCATTTATTTCTAGTGCCCTTTCCACCAAAAGCAGATACAAGATAAAAACCCCATATAGATAAAATCATAGAAACGGTGTCTAAGTCATTACAAATGATTTTTTTAAAAAACCAGCATGAATACTGGCATTTAAAATATATATATCATCATAGTAGCTCAGATTTAATAATTACCCCAAAGAATTAAAAAGGAATGTTTTTAAGCAATTCCAAAAATGAAGTCGGTCTTTCTCTAACCTAAGATCTAATGGTAGGGACGTTCAAAGCTGTGGGACCAGATCTTGGAATGATTGTAGTCTAGAAGATACAGTAGGTTAGAAGGATGACCAGCAGTGTTCCCGGATGGCTCCAGGAGAATATGCAAGTTCCTAACCACCATTTTATTTACGCAAATAACCTCTTTCCATAAGTGTCCCTTCTGCTCTCAATCAGAGTTGGATCAGAGTGGTCTCCAGTGACTACAGAGGAAATTTGTAAACTCACTGTCAATCTTAAACAAAGCAAAGCTCCAGGTGCAGATATTCCACCAGAGTTACTAAAGAAGAAGAAGAAGAGGAGGAGGAGGAGGAGGAGGAGTTGACTTTTCTACCCCACTTTTCTTATTTAAGGGGACTCAATGTGGCTGACAAACCTTCTGTTTTTCTCCCTACAGCAGAACACCCTGTGAAGTGGGTGGGGCTGTGAGAGCTCAGAAAGAGAGCTGTGACTCACCCAAGGTCACCCAGCTGGCTTTGTGCAGAAGTGCAGAATCAAACCTGATATTCCCAGATAAGAGTCGTGCTTCCTCACCACTAGACCAAGTGGCTCAAGGCTGATAGCAACTAGTAGTACCAAGAATTAGCAACTTTGTTTACTAGCATAGCCTGTTCTGCAACTATTCCTGAAGACTGGGGACTAGCAAACATTATTCCAATACATAAGGGAATAAATCTGATCCAGCAAACTATAGACCTATTAACCTTTTAAGTATGATTAGCAAGTTATATGCTGCACACCTTCGTACCAAATCAGAGAACTGACTGAATCAGGAAAACATTCTAGCAGAAGCAGAAGTAAGGTTTAAGGCTGACTGGTCAACAACTGACCAATGGCTACTACTCCAACATCTCTATGCAGCCCTTATAGATTTCAAATCCAGATTTGACTTCATCCCAAGAGACAGGTTATGGCAAAAACAAGTTGACAGGAAAGTAGATTCTGATTATTATCCAAAGTCTATACGAAAACGCATGACTTCAAATTACATGTGACTATCAGGGACATTTAACGGAGCAAATTCAGATATATAATGGAGTAAAACAAGGTTGTGTACCGACAGAAAAAGCCAATTTGCACTACAGCCTGTAGTTCATGATTAGGCAACATCTGGGCGAGTGTATCTCCACCTGCAGGTGGCGCTTACACCTACAAGTACCCCTGCCTTCCCAGATGCTGCCTAATCATGAACTAGCTGTGGTGCACAAAATTGTGCACCACAAGCACACTAACCTTTACTGAAGCCTCACCTCAAGCATCCAGCATTGACAATTGGCACCTTTTCTGGCACCTCAGGTGACCCTAGAAGCACCTGTTCTTGGGCAATGTAGCAATGACATTGGTGCACACACAGTAATGCAGGGCACCTGATTAAAGATGGTGGCACTGTGGTCAAACACAGGTAAGTGATCGATTGCACGGGGGGGGGGGCAGGCCATAGTTGACCAGCACTAGCAAATGCGAACCCTAGTCAACATTAGTCTCTAATGTTGACTAGGAAAGGAAGTGCGAAATTATCCTATTTTATTCAATTTTTTACAACACTCAAGTTGCAAGCAGGGAGGCAGAGTGTGCTCACAGCCCAAATTTGGCAAATAGCCTACTTCCTGTGCTTCTGCATGCGTATTGTGCAGTTTTACTTTGTCTGTCCTGTGCGGGAATAAGACATTTGCTAAGAGCTCTAAAGTCCTCTTGTAGGGATGTGCATGAATATTCACCACATTCAATATTCATTTGGATGTGTTTGAATTCATACATTTGAATCCCAATCAAATGTTGGCCACCACTCAAAGCCTGAAATTCAAATGTGAAGTGAATGTTTTTGTACATATGTTCAAAACTTCATTATGTCTGTGAACAGGAGGATGCAGCAAAGTGGCTGCCCAGCCACACCTGCAGCAAATTCAAAGTGGATTCAGAGTGGATTAAAAGTGAATTCAGAGAAGATTCATTGGGAATTCATAGGGGTGACTGGCAACAGGGATTCAAACCAGATTCAAATCACATTTGAAGAACATTCATCATAAGTTTGAAACCTCACACATTCAAAAAGGCTGAATGTGGCCAACATTCAAAGGAAACAAAAAATTCATCCACATACCTGTCCTATTGTAATTTGGAACAATTAATAATTAATTACTCTAAGTCCAAGGTTTTCTAAGAAAAAAGTGAGGCATACATGGAAATTTTGTAAATATTTAAGCATTACCTTTCATGCAAGAAGAACATGGGTATTTCACAGTCAGTCATCCAGATTTCAGTTAAAACTCAGAGGAATATTAATAGAGCAAATTTCTCCCACAATATCTTTTTTTCATCTCTCAAAAAAGGACTGATAGAAAAATGCACAATGAAAAGGGCATATAACGTACTTGTGACAGTTGCACAAAAATAAGGCCTCACCTGCTTTTAGTTTCCTACATTTAAATATGAATGGAGGAGAGAACGAAACATCTAAAGCAGGAACAGCGGAAGAATTGGGACTGTGAGACAGAAAAGATGAAGCAATATCATATATGAAAGTCTTAGGTTGGGCTCCCAAGTCACATATCCCACTATCCATGCATTATATCTGATGTGAAACCATTGCAAGAAAGGCCACTCTTGGAGTAGAATAAATCGTTTCAAGAGCTAGATAATAGATTTTGATACAACAAAAAAGAAGGGAGAAGAAGGAGACAATGACCAGCTAGTAGGTGGAAAGATTAAATTATGACAGCAATGAAAACCACACTGACAGACCTAAGAAATACTATAGAAGCCTGGAGGAAGTCAATTCATATGGTTACCAAGAATCAGCTATGATTAGATGGCTTCAAGCAACAGTAATTTTATAAAGTCCTGTACTTATTCTGTATATTAACCATGATAGAGAACCATGGGCTGCCTTTCCAAAATCAACATCCTTAGGAAAGCAAGAAATAATATGAAATGGGTAGAAGACAGAACCAGACTATAGACTGAGACGTATAAGGCAAAGAGGCAGATAATGTTCCAGCTAGAAGCTTCTCTTTGTTTCCACAATCATCCAAGTACAAACCTTCCCCAGACTGTGAAGCTACACACACACACTGAATAGCAGCTTTGGTAGTTCTGAATCACTGAGGCTTGCCATCTGCACACGTCCATGATCTAGGGCGGTGATGGCCAACCTATGACACGCGTGTCACAGGTGACACACCAAGCCCTTTTAGGTGACACACATGGTCACCCTGGCACCTGGACGTGTAGTGCTTGCTTGTTCTTGAAGTGTATGAAATACCAACTTTCAATTGAAGATTTAGCAACAAAAGTCACTAATGTAAAGAATTATTTGTTTTTGCTTTTAATAAATACATATATCAAAAATATAACTTTTTTACTAGAGCTACAAATATCACAAAATTATGGATATTTCTAGAAGTGACACAACACCCGAGTTAAGCGAGGTTTTCTTGCGAATTTTGACACACCAAGCTCAAAAGGTTCGCCATCACTGATCTAGGGTAAAGCCCTAGTTCAGTAATAGACTTGATTTATCGAGTCTACAACAGAGCTGGCTTAAGGGGCTCTTAATCGAACTCTGGCCCTGCCTTTTCTAAATGGAGACAGACTAACAAGGGGTGGGGCTTTCCTGACCTGCACTAATGTGTGAATGAGAAGGCTGGACCAGATGCCCCTTGTTCCGGGTCTGTAAATAAGTGCTCAGATGCATGTACAATTTCATTTAGCTTTGACGTAGATGAAAGTGTTGCGGTGGAGAAAAAATAACTACCTCAATATTTAAACTATATGATGACATGTATCATTTCGTGGACCAAATCAGGCAATTATAAACATCAGCAAGCTTCCAAACGGAGACACATGAGTACTAATTTGACAGATAAGTGTGACAATACTTCCCTTTGAAACTTGACACCCATATGGCAGATGGATGCAGAGTTCCTCTGCCAATTGTCAAGACAGGACATTAAGGGAAAGCAGATGGCCATGGCCAAGCCCATCTTCTCCAACTTCCAAATACCAAAATTCCAGTTGCAAGTATTAAATGGGATTTACTTTTCTTTTATG
Organism: Aspidoscelis tigris stejnegeri; assembly: GCA_023333525.1. Taxonomy (NCBI): domain Eukaryota; kingdom Metazoa; phylum Chordata; class Lepidosauria; order Squamata; family Teiidae; genus Aspidoscelis; species Aspidoscelis tigris. The sequence continues at coordinate 10,917,072 of JALMGA010000006.1, read as the reverse complement.
CATATGATGCATATTACTTAACTTATCATACATTTATTGTTATTTTGTTGTTAGACTGCACGGCAAATGAATTCAGAGCTCAACTTATCTATATGGCTGTGTGCTTGTTTTTGTATGACAATCAAAGGCACAAGGGGACCTATCAAACAGCATCAAGAGGAAATGGCAAAGACTTAGGTACTCTTTGATTAGTGGAAAATAAAGATCCACTTCAGAAACAGAAATGCACACCATTCTAATTTGCACACCATTCCAGCTTTCCTTGGAGGCAGGAACAATTCAGGGCATTTTTTATTTAAACAGGCATCCTCCAAGATGGCATTTCAGAAGAAAGCAAACCACTGTGTTTGATATCCTATAGGAAAAAAGAAAAGAAAAGAAAATACAGAAAGCTCTTTGCATATTTTGTGGCAAGTGCTCACTTAGTTATTCTGTCTGCCCATCAGTCTCAATTGTCCTCAATGTCATTCTGATATTCACTACACAGTAGCACTGTAAGATCATTATGTTTTCTGTATGATCTTCAAAAAGCTGTGATTGCTCAAGAGACTAATCTACACAAGAGAAAATCAGAGCCTATCTACATTTGTTTAAACTAAACTTCCCTGGTGGCTAACAATAAAGCCTAATGCACTGGATTTTTATGTAACACAAAGGCCCCGTCTCCATGCCAAAAGAAATCCAGATTTAAGCTTGTTTTGTCTCAGAGTGTCTCCATGCACAGCTTTACTCCGGGCTATATCAGGTATAAAGGAGGAAATTCTGTGGCAGAAAACTCCCCCTGTAAACAGTACTGTATCTGACATTAGGGGGAAACAGCGGGTTTTACAGGGAAGCAATGGCACATGTGAAGCATGAAAGAGAATACAACACAAGTGGGTATTTATTATTATTCCCCCCGATGAGTCTGGCCTTGTCGTGGTGGTGGGGCTTGAGTGCTCCAATGAAGCTGAGAGGTGGGCTGGCAGCAATGCAAACTACTGGAAGGATCAACCATGCCAGAGAGGTCGAAGCAGAGGAGCCAGACTAAGTGCACCCAACCCATTTATCACAATGGAGACACAAACAAAAAAGAAGTCTATACTGGCTCGGTCGTCGCCCAGGATAAAAAGGACCACGGCGGTTGCTGAGGAACCTGGGCAACCGTCTCCAAATGGGCTACAGGAACAAAGTTCACAAACAATGAAGCGGCAGAAATTCTCAAGGTCAGAGAATCGTATAGTCATGAAATGCTACTACAAATCATTCCATTGTTGAAATGGAAAAGCCTTCCCTTGTTTTGTTTTGTTTTATAATACTTGTCATTAAATGAAAGAAGATGATATGCTTGAACTTCACCCTTGTAGTCAGGTTAGGGTGCTTGACTTGGATGTGGAGGAAGAAGAAGAAGAAGAAGAAGAAGAAGAAGAGTTGACTTTTCTACCCCACTTTTCTTATTTAAGGGGACTCAATGTGGCTGACAAACCTTCTGTTTTTCTCCCCTCAACAGAACACCATGTGACTGTGGGACTGTGAGAGCTCAGAAATAGAGCTGTGACTAACCCAAGGTCACCCAGCTGGCTTCATGGAAGAGTGAGATGAGTCCAGCATGCTAACCACAAGACCAAACTTATAAGGTAAGTTTGAAACATAGGCTTGAGACAAAAGTTTGGAAGGTATTGTATTTTGTATTTGGGGATGGGGCACGTATTCTTAATGAGACAATTTTTTAAAACCTTGTCTGATCACACCCCAAATATTAGTTCATGTCACCTACATAGATAATTAAATCTCATAGGTTTTAATTGGGAACTTTATAGATGGAATAACCCCCTATACAGATGGTGGGAGTGGAATAACATATCAGTAATAGTATCTCAATATCTATTATGTTGTTAGCAACTTAGGAAGATTGAACTTCACTTTATCTTGGGACTGGTTCATCATAAGAACACAAAGAAATGTAACTGTTTTTTTTCTTCTTCTGGAAACTGATCCTTAATTGTCTTCCAAAAGAAGAAAAAAAAACACTCTCCACTTTTGCTTTCCTTTAACCTCCCCATTATTAAAACATAAACTCTGTTAACATCTTCCATACAACCTTCCTACTATAGTGCCAAAATGGGATAAAGGAGTTCCCACATCCTATTTGTGAATTTGACAATGGTAGGAGTCCATCTAACCTGATTAGATATAATGGCAAGAAAAATAAAGAAAAAAACAGAAAGCTTTTCTGTGCACATAGAAAGCTCCAGTTATATTATACTCTAAAATGTTTTTTTTTTCCCTGAGAAAAAGTAGAAACAACAAAGCACAGAGTCACCATAGTTCCTCTAATCAATTTAGGCCACTCTGTTCAAGCACTCCATGCTAGACATCCTTCATATAACAGACTATTGTCTGACACTCGGAACATAATTAAATAAAGTGCTGTTGGACTCTTCAGAGCAGGGACTCCATCCCTGACCCTTTTATAAAAATATCCACAGTCTCTCCAGTTTATGGATACTCAGTCAGTAAGTTATCAGTTGGAGTGTTTTCTATGTGCTGCGAGTCTGAAAGGAAAGCAGGAACTGTTCGAGTAATGCCAATAAGCCGATGAATGCATATTATTACCTTGCTTGCTGGTAGACATGAGGGCTACACCAAGAGGCTAGAATTGTTATCTGAAGAGGGACAGGCAACAGCAGATCCTGGGGTCTGTTCACACTTGGCTGTATTCCAGATTGTAGCTCAGGATAGGGGTCTCCTGTCTGCATGTTATTGCAGACCCTGACAAGTCTCGCCTGGGGCCTGCTGTAGGCTGCACGAGCATACGGACAGCAGGGTGCTATACCTGGATATATTCCAGAATAAAGCCAAGTGGGAATGGGTCCCTGGTTGTCATAAGAAATATAATTAGGAAGGAAGACAGAGATTGAGGTGGGAAACAGGTACACCATTTCATATTTTAATGCTACCTGGAATATTAGAAATACCAGTGCAGATATTTGCCTTTTCCCTGTTTACTCCCAGCTTCTTCTTTTTTTTGGGGGGGGGGAAGAGAGGAATGGACAGTTTGCTACTCTTTTTGGTGATGCTATTGGAGATTTATTTAGTGTGTTCTTGTAATCAAGTACTTTCAATTTGAAGTTGATTTCACGAGGCCATTACCTCCTTCTGCTTAACTTAATTGGCTCACCAAAATACAGGTTGACACAATACCTAGCTACCTTGCTGAATGTGCTAACTGGAAAATCTGAACACCACATCCAGAACTCCTACAAGTTTGCTCAGAAGGTCAAACACATACAACTTAAGAACATGGAAATGAAGGTGAGTTTCAGCATGAAATCACTTCTCAACAATGCGTCTGGGTAGAAAATACTAAGGATGCTGAAGTCACATTTCAAAACTGAAGTAGTCTTGTTCTGACACTGTTTCATGGCAAAATCCTACAGCAGACATACATTGGTAACCCAATTAAATGGGTTCACAAGAGATGTGGATTAGGGGCCTCTTAATTTGATCTAGCTCTGTCTCACGCAGATGGACCAGAACTAACTAGGGGTGTACACAAATGCAATTTTTGACATTTGATTCATAACAAATTGAATATTTCAAAATCTGAATTTGTACAAATGAAGAAAAACAAATTTCTGGACATTCAAACTGATATGAATACATTTGTATCTATTTGTTCAAATATTTGATACGTATCCAATGGTACGAAGCTCATATGCATCCCGTTTTCATCCTGTATGCAGAGCACATGTTGGTCAACAGGCACATGAAATGACAACTCACTTGGTCATGTTCTGCCTGAGCAGTTTGGCTGACCCTACTCATCCCAAAAAATTGTCAGTGTCACTGCTTATCCTTCTTCATGAAGAAGTTAATCAATCAGTGAAGATGAGTCCTGAAGCTTTGTGTACCCTGACCATTGTATACCCTGGGGAATGAGGCCCATGGCCTCATCATCATTCTGCTCTTGGGACCTCTGCTGCTTCATCCTTTTCCTCTTCAGCCCTCTCTACCATTGCAACAGGAGGTAGCAATGCAAGAACAGACTGTCAGGCACTGTAGGAGGAGGTGATGCCCCTTCACACTTATGGTGGGGACCCTCAGAACACAGGACTTCTGAGGCTAAGGGAAGTGCATATTTGTAACATTTGTTATTCATACACATTTGTATGAGTTCAGACATTCGTACATGAATCAAATGCTATGATATTTGTACAATAATATTCATATGAATATTAATGTTTCATGACATTTGTACAAATAGTTTGGACATTCATTAAAGTGGGGAAATGCATCGGATATGTATATGAACAGATACGTATCCAATACGAATGGAAACATATGGATATATATACAATACAAACAAATATGTATCCAATACAAATGGATATACATCCAATATGAACTGATACGTATATGATATGAATGTATCCGATGCAAACAGATACATATCCAATACAAATGGATTCATATCCAATACAAACGAATATGTGATATGAATCAATATGTATCCAAGATAAATGGATACATATCCAATATGAACAGATATGTATCCAATATAAATGGATACATATCCAGTTGAACAGATACGTATCCGATACAAATGGTTATGTATCTGATACAAATGGATATGTATCCATTTGTATCAGATATTCATATAAATTTGTACAAATACATTTGTATTGAATAGAATCCTACCACATTCAAAGGGGATCTATTAGAATGGATATGGATGTTCTAACATCCAATTCATTACGAATCAAATGCCAAAAAGCCCATCCATGCACATCCCTACTGAAGCTATGGCAACATCATGCACGGAGCCTCATCTCATATGATCTGTTCAGCAATGTTATTCAGTCAATCTGTCTGAATGTATCCTTTGTGACATTACATGATGTGTCATGATGTGTCCCACTTCAGAGGCAGCCACTAGTCATGGCAACAAATGGTAGCAGCACCCAGTTATGGAGAAGGCAAGGCATATATCTCGGTTGCCTCCAGACTAAGCTGTCAAAATCCACAGTTAAATGAAAAATTGCATCATGTTCACTACACAGTGCAAACAATAATCCCTACTCAAAGTCAGTTCTGTACTTGTGTCTATCAGAGCTACAAGAATTTAAGTGTCATGTGGGTTCAGGCAGCCAATCAGGTTTTGAGACACATTTCCTTGTTAGGCAACAGCTCACTAGTGCTTCTCATCATGCTGCCTGAATTAGGATGTTTCAATTTAACTAGATACTGCACTATGAGAGTTTTTTCTCCAACACTAAGGTAAGTGTGGAGCAACAGAAGGTCAATCATCCTGTCTGATGGGACGATTGGACTTTGCATTACCTCCACGATATAGAATGTGTCTGGATGCAGCCGTCCTTTCTACTGCAGGAGTAGTACCCTTCTGGGTAAGTGACTTGGTTCAAACATAACAAAAGTGATGCCCCAGAGGTGATTCAGGGAAATAGTGTGTGGCCCTCGTGTTCCCAAGCCTTCTCTGATGGACCTTTTCTAGTAAAGGATGTTCAGGAGACATAGGAGGGGCCTCAGAAGCCTTCCTTCCTTCCTTCCTGGCTGTGTTTGATCCCATCCTGGAATTTTAGGAATGTAAGAATAAGCTTATTTACTTATTTGTATCCTTCCCTTTACCAAAAGACCCAAAGACTAGGGGTGTGCATGAACGTTGTTGTTTTCTGCATTCAAATTTGAGTCAAACTGAATATCCAAACATTCTATTTGATTTGAATGTTTAGAATCCAAATGCAACAAAATCCAATTTGAATCGAATACATTCAAATCTGTTTGTTCAAATGTTAGATTTGAATCTTAAGATACGAATGTCAATGTTTGTATTTAAAAATACAAATGTAGACAACATTCGTATGTGTTATATGTATCTGTACGCATTTCATACGCATCCTGTTTTATCTCGTATGGATCCCTTTTTCATCCCATCCTATCAGCGCAAATGCATACAGATACGTATGAAATTCGTTTAGATACGTATGTAATAAATACAAATCTGCACGTTTGAATGTTTTGAGTCATTCAATGAATGTTTTGGAACATTCAAAATTTGTTTGAATGTTTAAATTTAAATGTGTAGACATTCTATTTGAATGTCCACATTCCATCAAATTTGATCAAATTTTGAACATTTAGAACATTCAGGCACATCCCTACCTAGGATGTTACAGCAATAAAATATAAGAAGCATAAAACAGAATTTAAATACTTAAAATATAAGCCTCTATGTTAATGCACTTGGTAGCAAACTGATAATCAATGCAATTTTCCTCCTCCTCCAGAATCATTATTACCAATGACTTTGAAACGTAGGACTCTGCGCATTTCTAATAATCAGCCCTATGCAGAAAGTATGGTAGCAAGAGAATTTCATTTGGGGATGCTTGCAAGGGCAATGCACCAGCATCTCATGGCTGGATAAAGATGAGTAGGGAAGGCACTAGATATGAAAGCATGACCCTATGGCTTCTGCTTTCATCAGTGTGAACCATATCTCAGCGTGTTCCACAAAGACAACATACGATTTCAAGAAATGACAGCAATGCTTTCAATAGGCACACTTATCAATCTCCAAGAACATTTACTCATCCTGCTTTTTCAATCTGTGACATGATTTTGTACTGACACAAATTACTCATTTGTTTTCTGTTCAGTTGCAAATAACACAGAATGCTGGTATATTTCCACATATAAGATCATACACATGAGAACACAAATGCTCCCCTGAATCAGATCCGTGGCTCATCTATTCCAGCAGGTTACTTTCCCAGTGGCCACCTACCCAGAGGGAAGCCTACCAAAGGGACCTGAGCTCATAACTTAATATCCTTATTTTCTACCAGCAGCTGGTCTTTAGAGATGAAGCAGCTCCTTTTGGCTTCAAAGCTAACATTGATTGATATTCCCGACTCCATGAATTAGTCCAAATTTACATTTTCATCTAGAACACTAAAGATTGAAAATCTATGTCACACAATTCCACTTGGAAAACAAAATGGGACATGAAAAAAAATTGAGGAAAAGACATTGAGAAAAATTAGGGGATACAGAAATATAAGGAGAATACCTTTTTTCAGAATCATTTCTCACAATTACTATATAATGTGATTAATTTACTCATTCATTCATTAAAGAAATCCATCTTGCTGGCACAGATTAGCACTTTACTAATTATATTATATTATATTATATTATATTATATTATATTATATTATATTATATTATATTATATTATATTATATTATATTATATTATATTATATTATATTATATTATATTATATTATATTATATTATATTATATTATTATTTATTTATTTATTATAATATATTTTATATTAACATATTAGAAGAAAACTAGTATAGGTTTTCTATTTAAACAATATTCAGTGTTGCCAGATTCTATCACTGATTATAACTGTATAATTTTTTTCTATGCCATTTCTTATAAATTTTCTCAGATGTGGTCTAATCATTATATACTTAATAGGCATTTTGAATTATTAATCATTCACTTGATAAATGAGTTACCATTTCTCCCTTTAAAAAAGCTCATTTGATTTATTAGTAGATTCATAAATGATAGAAAGTTCTTAAAACTGAAGAGTGGAGTTACATTACATCCAACTTAGAACTGCTGAGAATAGTTATAGTTGGAATTTGCACCAAGCAACACACATTTTTTATGAAGTCTCCCAAACTTACTAGATTAAGTCAGCATGCCAATGTTCTTGAAGGATACAAACTGCTACTATTATCAAGGGAAATATAGAACGGACATGAAATCACTGCTCTACTCCAAATTTTAAGAAAAAAAGATACATCTGTACCTGCCATTTATTAGTTTCCTGTTCTGATGATTCTTTTATTTGCAATCGCCTTCTTTATATAAAAAACTGATAAAATTTAATTTTTGGCATATTAATTTGAGTTTCTCTGATAGAGAACTTGAACATGTTCAGTACACAATCAAACTGAATATCCATTTGTTCAGCTTAATAGTGAGCCATTTAATTGATCAAATAGTTAAATTTCAAATTTGTTCAAAAACAAAAATACCATTTTCCCCATTGAAAAGAAGCCCTTTTTCAATACCGTTGTCATCTGTTCAATCAAATTATTAAGTGTTTGAGAGTGAGGAAATGGTTTGGCTTAACTGAATTTCTGGATATTCAAACAACTGTATGTTCAGTGTAGCTTGAATTGCTTTTGCCTTCTTGAAAATAGGTTACAGGGACTATTAAAGATTGTATCCAGACTCAAGGCTATTAAGCATTTTTGGCATTACTCTGGCTCTTTCAACATTGGGCAAGTCTAGGAATCTGCATTCTGCACATTAGTGTGGGATACCTGAGACTTTTCACCCTCCAATCATGTATTGCTGACTTTGATGTAAGGTAATGTTGTAGACCTCAACTACTGATGGCAGTCCCTCGTGACTCAGTATATTACGGGGGACGCAAAGTGGCATACATAATTAAACAGCAATTAAATTAAAACTACCCATATATATAAACAAGTAATAAAATGTGAATAAAAACATATTAAAATACCACAAAAGTATATAAAACACCATAACTTACACTAAAAATAGGTTAAGAGTTGACTATTTAGTTAAAAGCTTTCCGAAATAAAAATGTGTTTACCTGCCTACGAAAGGCATGGAGAGATGTGGCTAGCCTGGCCTCATTAGGGAGGGTGTTCCAAAGTTTGGGAGCAGCTACTGAGAGGGCTCTCACCCTAGTTCTGACCAATCAAGCCTGGGACGTGGAGGGGACAAAGAAGAAGGCCCTGTGTGCCCTAGCAGGATCATAAAAAATAAGACAGTTTATCCTGGTCCCAGGTTATTCACTGATTTATAAGTTAAGACAGCCAGTTCTTGGCTGTTGGAACTTCTGTCCAGCAGGCCCAATTCAGGCTCCAGCTGCCTCGTTGCTGCACCACTCCTTACTGTCCCAGAATGAGCCTTTCACACTTGGGAAGCTGATCCAGGACAGTCTGTGTGTTGGATCTAAAGACTTCACAAATTTCAGACTCAAATTTTCAGGTTCTGTATTCTCCAGTGGTTTAGATCCTAGCCTCTATTTTGATGGTGTAATTTTGGATCCTGCTGTTATGACTGTCCATGGAGGCCTTCACCTTTCCATATAACTTCTGGGCTGGTTGAACAACCACTAGACTGCTGGTCTACTGCGATTCCCAGACTAGAAATCTATTTTGACCACTTAGACCGGGACAAAGTGTGCTAGCAGGGGCAAAGTATGCTAGCAGGGGGTGTGGCATCCCATTAAATTGTTCCATTGTGTGGAAGTGAAACCTCAAGACCCCTCAAGACCCCAGATTATCTTAAGGACAAGTGTGGAAAGACCCTCAGACCTTCTGCCAATTCAGGGAGTCAGACACTCAGTCCAGAAAGGAAAGAACACTGAAGTGTTCAGAGAATGCTAAATTTCCTACTCTTCCCTCTCATGCCTTTTTGTGTGTGTCTGCCACAGTGAAGATGACAGGGAGGTTAAAAATGGCCAGGAAAAGCTAACCTAATCTTGCATTTTCAATGTTATATTAAAAATAACCATATATCAGTATAAACATTGATATCAAAAAATGATGTTGCCAGGATTAAAAATTTAATACTTCTAATACATATCTATGTAATAAATAATGCAATGAATAATGCAGTTTAGTGCAATTTAAAATAAAGAATAAGATATGCATAGAAGCCAAAACAATAGCTCAAAGTATCAGTGCTAGATCAGTTCAAGAAGACCAAAATCATATATATAGCTCACCATTTTACATAAGAGACCTTGAGCTGAACAGCTTTTTTCAAGGGTATATTTTTCAGTAAGAACTATATTCTTCAAATGGAGTTGTACAAATTAAAATCCAGAATGAAGGAGGTTTAGTGCATTCAGTTCAATAATACTCCTGCGCTGTGAATATGCCAATATCTTTCCACCTCAAGGCAAACATGTTTCATTGTTGATCATCTTCCTATGTGGAAACAATACATGAATAAAAGTTAGAGTCAACTAAACAGAGGACAATGCTATAAGCAGTTATTACCCAGAATCCTGAGGCTTAAGAGTGCTGGGAAACAAAAGGCAGGGTTCTGCCAATGTCCAGATGTCTCCAGAACTGGAGTTTGTAATTGGCGTATACGTTTGAAATATAAGGAAATGGACCAAATATGTACATATGTATCTGTACATTCAAATGTTTTGAATCATTCAAATGAATGTTTTGGAACATTTGAAATCCATTCAAATGCTTAAATTCAAATGTGCACACATTCTGTTCGAGTTCAAATGTCCACATTTGATCAAATTCGATCAAATTTCAAATGTTTAGAACATTCATGCCCATCCCTAGTGCTTGTGCATGGTGATTCTGGTCATGGCATTCTATTGCAGACAGAGATGACCAGTGAAACAGAATGAGGACTCACAGATTTGCACTAGTGTGTGGATTGATGAGACCCAGAAGATGATTTTATGGTCATAAATTCGAGACTGCTGTAAGTGCAGAAAGGGCCATGGACTGCAGAAATGTGAGCAAGTTATCTATATCTTTTGCTTTCTGGTCCTATTTTGTGACACAGTAAATGTTGACTTCTGTGGCCATTTGTTGCACAACCTGAAATAGAGTTGTTTTGTAATTTTAAAGCCAAGGAACATTTGTTCTCTGGAATCAAATCTGTGAGGGAGTGAGACATAGAGTATAAATGTATTTTGCTATTCCCTCAGGAGTTGAAGCAAGCTCTTGTGGCCAAGCCAGGCACTACATCATGGGCATGTAGTGCGGGGGGGGGGGGGAGTTCAGTGTGATTTGAGTAGCTGAACTTGTCAGACTGCAGAACTCATGATACAGTGACTTGCTGTGATGTGGAGCCAATCATGTCAAGCTTTCCCATTTCTTTCCAGAGGCCTTTTCGCACACGCGGTTTTGGAATGCGCGGAAGACAGCCCGGGATGCGGCATTCACATTGCCGCGGGCGGGTTTGCATCCTGGCACGTCCTGGGCTGTCTTCCGCACGTTCCAGATGCAGAGCACTTTAAAGTGCTCTGCATCCGTTCCTGCGCGGGCGAAGCGTTCCGGGCCGTTCGGGGAGAGAAGCGTTTGCACACGCTTCTCTCCCTGACAGCCGTCGGCACACCCCCAGGGCCAGCATGGGCTGAAAATTGCCCCCACAGCTGGCCTCTGATTGGCTGATGACCAGCCTTGCCGGGCTGGTGATCACGCCGGCGCGGCAAGGCCGGTAGACGGGACCCACCGAATCGGTGGGTCCCATCTGTCATCTCCGATGGCTGCCGGGACGTGGATCCCACGCAGATGGGCATGATCGGGGTTGGGGCGAAGCCTTCAGAGACCGGAGCCAGGAGCTCCAATCTCCGAAGGGGTTCTGCCCCATAGGGATCTTGCCCCAGGCCCCGCGAGTGCCCGGGCATCTTTGTGCCAGCTGCATGGGGCCCGATCAAGCCCCGTACAGCCAGCACGAAGCGGGGCAAGTGGCTTGACAGCGCTGCCCACCCCTTGGGTGCTCTCACCCAATGGGAGGCAGCGTTGCCAGCCGTATCCCCGCCCCTGGCCGGCCTTTGCCGGCTAAGTAACTTTGGAACCCTTTTACCATTCACACACAGGCATGCCAGAATGCGTTTACACGCGTTCCTGTGTGTGAATGGTGAAAGCGTCCTGAAGTGACTTAGCCCAAATGGAACGAGTGTAGTGCGAAAAGGCCTCAGGATTAGTCCCCACCTAGGGAATAAAGGAGCAGTTTGGAGTGAATTGCACCCTTTATCCACTGACAAAGGTATTACTAAACACTTGTTTTCCTTGACTCAACAAGAGCTTCAACTATCATTTGGAATAATTTTTATTCCTTGTTATAAAACAGAAGTCTATTCTCATTCCACGTTTAAAAAATGAATGATCTACAGAGATACAGTATTTACACATATGGTTTCCAATATGCTCATCCCTATGTTGAACCAAAATCTTTGTATTTTTTTGCATTTAATTTCCAATTCACTATTTAGGGATTTTAATTATTCTCTCAAAGGATACAATTATTACTTTTTCAAAAAATTGTACTTTGGAGGGGAGAAATAGATTATTGCTACTTATGATCCACAAGGGAAGAAATACATAAATTGAAAGCAGCTGCAGACAATACAGTTTGGGGGGAAAAAAACTGTAAAAAGAACCAAAGCACAAGAACCACAATCCTATCACAGTCTCAATATTTGCCAAGGGCATTTGGCGTTATGGAAAGATGCACTTAGCAGTTTGGATTCAAATAATTTGAATTTAGGTGTTGTTGCTACTGTTGAAATATATGTTGTTGTTTTTCCCCAGCACAGATCATGAGTATGCCATCTTTAATTAAAAGAGTTGTGTTAGCCTAGTGTGTTTTTCCACCACAGCCCTTAGATCCGGATCTAAGGAATAGGTAGATTCCTTAATCCGGATCTAGTAGCTCCAGATTAAGGGAAGCACCCAATGTGTTTCCACAGGAGGTGTAGCACCCATTAGGAATGGGTGCTAACCCCCCTGCCATGGAAACACCTTTGAACCCAGGTGGGGAACCGGATTGACCCACAAGGGGTATGCCTGTCACCCCAGGTGTTTCGGAGGTTAGCAAAGACTCCAAAGTCCCTCCGAAGGCAACTTCGGAGATTAGCAAAGGTTCAGAAGACAAACCCCCTTGCGAGAGCCTGCATATGAATTAGCTCTTTGTGAGCAGGGATGAGTCAGCCTCATTAAATATGTTCTCTGTTCTCTTTCTATGCCTGAAGGTAACAGTCCGCTTTGATCTCCCTTTGTTATCAGAGGTTTGTCTTCTGAGCCTGTGCTAATCTCTGAAGTTGCCTTCGGAGGGACTTCGGAGCCTTTGCTAATCTCCAAAGGCAACTTCGAAGTAACTTCGAAATGGCTTCAAAGTGATTTTGAAATGATGTTGAAGCCTAGGTTTTGGGGCTCCCCCCCTCAAGGGTGCCTCCTCCCCCTAGCTTCCTCTAGACCCCATTTAATCTGGATTTTCTCCAGATATTCCTCCTCCCCCTAGCCTCCTCTAGACCCCATTTAATCCGGATTTTCTGGCTGAACACCCCATTAAAGGCTGAGATGATCCGGATTTCCCCAGTGGCGGTGGAAACAAATGTGTCCCAAATGGGCGCCGTGGTGGAAATGGGGTCATCTGGCTCACACCCAAATGAGTCCTTAATGGGTGCAAAAATGGGTGATTTCTGGGTTCTTTAAAAAAAATGAATATATAGGCATTCAATTTGAATTCGAATGTCAGAATTGGAACAAATTTGATTGTCTCAGTTCAAACGAATTTGATTGAATTTTGAATATTCTTGCACATCCCTAGTTAGCAACCAGAGGCCAGTTCACACTTTCCCCCATAGGTTGCAATAGGTGAACATCTAGGCAGGTGCATCTGCACTTGCAAGAGGTACTTACAGCCTTGAAATGCCATCTGCCTGCCTAGATATTCACCTGTCACAAACCAGTGGTCATGCATGAAATCATTCGTCACACACAACCTAACATTAAATAATCACAAGTGAAAACTTACCTGTAGTGTCCAGTGGTGAACATTCATGCCATTTCTGGTGTGAGGGGTCATCTGAGGTGCCAGATGTGACTGCCCAGAGCATCATCATCGCCATAGTGACACCAATGGTGCATGCTCAGTTGCTCATGGCACTGGAATCAAAATGGTGGCACCCTGCTGAGGATCAGACATGTGGCTGGATGGTGGTGAGAATACAGGCATGTGGGGCTTAAGCTATCATGTGCTAACATTCCCTGGGGCGAACACTAGTACACGTTAGTCTGTTCTGCACTTTTCCCATCCAACGGATGGGAAGACACATGCAGAAACACCCCAGGTATCATTCACTGAGGACTAATGGCAAATCACTGTCACCTCAATGTCAGACTGCATCATTATTCATCTGCAGATCGTCACAGGGCCAGAGCAGGACTACACAATCAAAATGGAACTGCTGCCAAATCCTGTGTCTGACACCAGCACTTTTAGTTTTCAGAGTAGTGGTTGTAGCATTTGAAGACTGGATGACTGCTGAGGTCAATCCTTCATTGCCCGGATCATTGTGGAGATGATTGCCCTATGAATACTGCCAGTCTCCACCAATGAGGAATGTGCACAATTTTTTCCAGCATTCAATTTGATTTGAATCAAATATTCAAATATCTGAATTTGTATGAATAGAGAAAAAATGAATGCATTGAAATTCAAGCCAATTCAAATACATTCATATCTATTCATACGAATATTCAATGATATGAATCCTGTACATATTTGTAAGCATCCATACACATCCCATTTTTATTCTGTACGCATCCTGTTTTAATCCCATACATATCTGCACGGATAATTCAAAACACTCATATTCATTCAAATGCTAAAAAGCAAATGTCTGGAGATTCGATTCAAGCTCTAATGTCCAAATTTGGCTAAATTCAATTGAATATTGCACATCCCTACCGCCAGCTATTCCACCTGTATTCTCTCAAATTTCGGATACCCTCCCTTCATGATGTGTGTAAGGAGGCCATGCAGAAACAGAAGTCACATCCTGCCATCCTGTCTTGTGCAAATGCACACTTCACTGCTGACCTGTGGACTATCAATAGTGGATTGCACGGTTCCTTCCTTTCTCTCACTGCCTACTTATTTCTCTGGGTTTTTTGTTTTTTTAGCTTTATTTTTTCTTGTATGCACATTCCCAATTTCCTTGCAAGAAATGTACAAGATGCTTCTTTATTTCTGTTTTTAAACACCATGAGCTGACTAAAAGATATATAACTTCACAACAGTCTGGAGAAATTCTCTACCCATCATCACATGCTCTTATTCACTTAAGAACTTGCCTGATTTGACTTAAATGCCACATTGTCTGATTTGCCCCCAAAATGTACAGTCATTTCTGATGATTTGATGGCAAACCGCCCGACAGATCAGAGCAGAGACTGTTGCTGTCAGAAGCAGCTAGTCTAAGGCTGGGAGTAACAGAAGGTTGGAAAAAGCAAACTCTTGCTCACTGTTCACATGCCCTTATTTGTCAAAATAAAATAGTTAATACAAACCATTACTTCATTTTGCACAACTATGGTGACCATCGCTTAAATTTAATCAGGCTAGCTAGTCAGCATGTTAATGTTCTGCCTTGTGTAGATAGAACAGAATACCAAATCACCTTAGATTAACAACTCTATTAGAATGTTATTTGAAGATTGCCTCTTACCTTGATTGTGTCTCTGCTACCTACCCTCCCAATTCAACCATTCCTTGTTCCATACACCACAAGTATGATAGTTTGGTTTAGCGGTTAGGGAGCCGGACTCTTATCTGGGAATACCTGGTTTGATTCTGCACTCCTTCTCAAAGCCAGCTGGGTGACCTTGGACCTGGACTAGTCACAGCTCTCTTCTGAGCTCTCACAGCCCTACCTACCTCACAGGGTGTTCTGTTGTGTGAAGAATAGAAATGCTTTGTCAGCTGCTTTTGAGTCCCCTTAAATGGGTGAGAAAAGCAGGGTAGAAAAGCCAACTCTTCTTTTTCTTCTATATAGTATAATCATGGTCCAAATTCGCTCATGCTTATGTCTGTGTCTGTTTGCCACCAAATCTTGCCACCATCAAAGAAGCCAACAACATCTTCTGGCATCACTCCTTGCTTCAGAAAGCCAAAGTGATCTAATGAAATCACTTACAAGCTAGGACACTATTTGAGGTAACAGCTGGAAACTGTCATCACTTGGCATCTGAGCATAAGATCTGAAGAGCTAGGCATCTTGACTGGGTCAACCACTGAGACTAAACCAACATATAATACTTGAAGGGCCAGGTAGGAAGGGTTAGCCTGCCATTGCTTAGGGACAGTTAAGGCACATCTATTCTCAGGCAGTTGATTGTGATAC
Organism: Aspidoscelis tigris stejnegeri; assembly: GCA_023333525.1. Lineage (NCBI taxonomy): Eukaryota > Metazoa > Chordata > Lepidosauria > Squamata > Teiidae > Aspidoscelis > Aspidoscelis tigris. Next base: position 10,901,118 of record JALMGA010000006.1, on the reverse strand, counting down.
ATCTGCTGTCTTTGTCCTTGAAATACCAAATGGAGATGCCCCATCTCTATGGACAGCTAGTAAAATAGCCTGCAAGGGTTATTCAGAGGAAGTAGGGTGAAGGTTCATCCCTAAGCAACACTCTTGGAAAAGTGGCTTGGATAGTGTGAACTTAAGCCGCAAGTCAGGGAATAATGTCAGGGAACTGACATGAATTCTGGTTTCTGTGCTGCCTTCTGCAGGCCCCCCGCTGAATTCCCAGCTGAGCTAAGAACATCAAAGTCCACCAGATGTGTGTTACCTAATTCTTCCCTAAGGGCCTTATCATTAGACCTCAGTTTTAAAACTGCAGTGTCCACTTTAATAGACAAAATAAAAATGAGTTTAGTTTGAGGTTAAAAATGACAGTGGGGGACTCTGGTTGGGACCAAATTCATTCAGGGGGTTTTAGAGCAGGGGGGTTCATTAGAAAATGGTGGGGTTTTCTCAGTTGCTGAATACGATCGGAAACATAATTGCAGCACTGATTTCACTTTAGGCATGCTTGAATGGTTGAAACTCCCCTTAATTTATAGGTTTTCTGCTTTTATTTCTCATTTTAAATGACCTCTTCTCTCACCTTGATACACTTTAACAGCATAGCATTTTAGAATTTTAATTGGTTCAGCCATAATTCTGTCACCTCCACTAGTCTCATGTTGTTAGCAATGGTTTCCTAGGTGCATTTAATTGTAAAAAGTTAATTCTAATAAAGGACAAAGGTCTATTAGATAGCCACAGAGAAAAACAGCCAAGTTTAAGACAAGTGGATCAAGAAGTCAAAGAAGGGGTTGAGGATCACCCAAGAAGGAGAATCCAAAAGATCTTTTCCATAGTCCAAATCAACACTAATTTGTTTTTTGTCATCCTCATCTTCTCATTAGGTTTAATGAAGTATAATGCTGGTGAACATTATCTTGCACATATTTTCCAACTGATTTACTTTGACCTAGTGGTTTTATTATTTATTAATTTTATTTTATATATATATTTCTATACCTCCTTGTACCCAAAGGTCTCAGGGCAGGTAAAAACCTTTGAAATCCACCATATCAAACAAATATTATTATTAAAACAATTAAAAAAAAACATCTAAAATCCAAGATGTTAAAAATAAAACAATATCAGTTAAAACAGTAGTATTTACAGTGGGGGAAACATGACTGACATTTAGCCAAAGTCCTGAGCAAAGAGCTGTGTCTTCACTGCCTTTCTGGTCATAAACAGAGAAGGAGCCCAACACACCTTAAGGCAGCCACTGCAGCCCTTCTAAAACTGGTGTGATGGCCATCCAGTTAGCTGTACTGGTCAGCACTCTGTGGCTGCATTTTGCACTAGCTGAAACTTCCGAACCATCTTCAAGGGCAGCCCCATATAGAGTGCATTACAACTAAAGGTTGCCAGAGCATGGATAACTGTGGCCAAATTATCTCTATCCAAAAAAAGGCGTATCATCTGTGCAAATAAATTTTCTTTTAGACCTTCAAACACATCTTTTAAATGCAACTTCAAGTCAAGAGGTGTTTCATATTATTTAGAAAACTCCAAAATCGAGTAGGTAGCTGTATCCTGCTTCACATATCATTTCAGAGTGTGTAGGGTATGTATTATACTACAAATATTAAATTATTCCCTACAAAGTTACCCACTGGGCATGCTGAAAGATTTCTAACATCGATATATTTTATCATAAATATAACATGGACATTGTTAAGGGTTTGATGTCAAAAGTTACTATTTCTGTTTTGAAGTAAATTGCTTAGCACATTTAGCATGAGTAGTTAAGTAGTATACCTGAAATACATGAACAAGAACTACAGAAAACAGAAATTATGTTTATTTCTTATAAATAAGTTACTGTCATGTATTATTTAAATTTATGTAACATAAATGTATACAATGTATAATACATGAGGATAAAATTACTAGATTTGAAGCAAAAATAACTGAGCAGTCTCCAAAGTCCTTTATTAATATTGCAAGAATTGTATTATTCTGCAGTATAATTGAATCTAAAAGATCTTTTTTTCTTTTAATTCAAATTACAAAAACTAAAAAAAACTGTCATTAAGGAAAATGACCATAAATCCAAGGCATGGTGTAGTTTTGAACTATTGAAAGAAGCTGTGCATAGATTTTATAGCCTTCTACATAACTTATGTTACAAGCAGTTCATGCCATCTTAGTCCTACACAAGATAGAAATGTGCTAAAACTGTCATTTCAGATTAATGTACTTATCCAAAATCATGTTATCTGTCATTTTTATTATAATTAACTAATTTTACAATAGACTTCCTCTCATCCAAAATCTACCTCATTGATCAAATCACCAAGTATAGAGAAGCAACTTGACTAACTATTCTTCTCCCCATTTATTTGTTTCTTTCAGAAAATGTTACTACACATATATAAGAAAGAATAATACATTTTAATGTAACTCATTAAATTATGCAGTGCAACCATATCCCCAGAAAATCTTAAAGGTAATAACTAGGTGGTGGTTGTTCAATTGTTAAGTTGTGTCCTACTCTTTGTGACCTTAAATACCTGACTAGGAATGTGCATAAATATTCACCAGGTTTGCAATTTGTACAAAATCATACAAATTTGAACATTCACATTAGAATCAAATATTGGCCACGTTCAAAGACTGGCATTTGAATTCCTTCAAAGCATCATTATATTCACAAAGGTCCGGCAAAATGGCTGCCCAGTCACATATGCTGTGGATTCAGAGGTAATTCAAAGTGGAGTCAAAGCAGATAAAGTGAACTGAAGGAGGATTCAGAGGCACAACTGGCAGCAAGGATTCAAAGAACATTCAAAAGGCGTTCAAAGAACATTTGAAGTGTCTTTATTCACACAAATTCAAATGTCCTTCACATTCACTTTGATGCAAAGAAAACATGAAAAATTACTTTTGGCACATCCCTAGACCTGGGGTGTTTTTTCACTGTCAAAAAGTGCCCATTTTTGCACCCATTTAGGACACATTTGGATGTGAGCTGGATGATCCCATTTCCACCATGGCATCCATTTGGGACCTGATTGTTTCCACTGCCGTGGGGGAAATCCAGATCTAATGGGTACAGGGTCCAAAGAAAGTTAGGGAGAGGGGATGCACCCATTGGGGTCCCCCTAAACCTAGGCTCCGAAGTCACTTTGAAGCCACTTTGAAGTCATTTCGAAGTCATTTTGAAGCCACTTCGAATTGACTTCAAAGTCATTTTGAAGTCATTTCGAAGTCTGCAAAATAGCTCTGGAGCACCTTTGAAGTCTGTGTTGATCTTCGGAGTGAACTTCGGAGTGGCTCCAAAGTGATTTCAAAGTTCACTCTGAAGATCAGCACAGACTTCAAGGGCACTTCAGAGCTATTTTGCACAGACTTCAAAATGACTTCGAAATGACTTCGAAATGACTTTGAAGTCAATTCAAAGTGGCTTTGAAGACTGCACCCCCCTGCCCCCTGAAACACCTGGGGTAAAGGACCGACCCCTTGGGGGTCAATCCGGATTCCCAACATGGGTGCAAAGCTGTTTCCATAGCAGGGGTGTTAGCACCCATTGCTAATGGGTGCTACACCTCCCGTGGAAACACATTGGGTGCTTCCCTTAATCTGGATCTACTAAATCCTGATTAAGGAATGTACCCATTCCTTAGATCCGGATCTTCTTAGATCCAGATCTAAGGGCTGCAGTGGAAAAACACCCCTGAGCACATCAATCTATTCTGTCCTCTACTGCCCAAGCCCAAGTCCATGGTTTCCTTGACACTAGAGTTGGTTAGAGTTGATCTTGCAGTTTATTTCCTTTAGGTGATTTGCTCTCCATGCAGTCTTTTAATTTCATGGCTGCAGTCACCATCTGCAGTCATCTTTGAATCCAAGAAAATAAAACCTGTCACTACTTCCATTTCTTCCCCTTCTATTTAATAGGAAGTGGTGGGGCTATCTGTCATGATCTTAGGGCTTTCTGCCCTTACCTCTAATCAGGATTAGGACCCTCCGCTGTAGTCCTCCGCAGAGTTTCCTCTGAGCACAAGTTAGTGTGGATCAGAGAGACACGATTCACTGCTGATATACTTTGCGAACATGTATGGAGTGTGATCCAGATCAAGAAGTCCCTGATATCTATCACTATAGATTTCAATATTGAGCTCTTCTGACACACTAGTGGTCCTAATCAAGATCATGAATTCCTATTCTAGTATAGAGGAAACCTATTTTTGTGGCACATCTTAATATACCACTCAAATAGGTCTCTAAGGGGCTATAAGGCTAGATACTTTCACTTCTAACCATTAGAGCTCTCAGGGCCTGGTGTAGAATAGGGAAGTGCAATAATTTTTTTTTTTTTTGATATTCTATTTGAGTCAATTCAAATAATTGAAAATTTGTTTTGAATTAAATTTTTTGAATTCGTATTTAAAAAGATTGATTTGAATTAAGCAAATTTGGATCTGTTCGTTCAAATTTTTGATTTGAATTTGCACTTATGAATGTTGCCAAGTTGCATAGATGCCCATACGCATTTTCCCAATGTCGGTACACATCCGTCCATACACGTGCGTATGCATCCCATAGTTATCCCGTATGGAACCTGTTTTCATCCTGTATGCATCCATACAAATGCGTACTGATGCGGGAACAGTGTGGATCTTCAAGTACGCATCGTGTACTAACCCATACACATAAGAATGTCTGGATAATTTGAATGAATAGTCCCAAAATTCAAAATTCGATTTGAATATTTAAATTCAAATTTCTTGGCATTCTATTCAAATTCGAATGTTGAAATTTGGCACATTCAATCGAATTTTGAATGCCTACAAATATTTGTGCAAATCCCTAGTGTTGAAGCTTGCATGAACTTTGGGATGGTGAGGGGACAGGGCTGGAACAGTGTTGGTAAGCAGACGGTGCTGTGCTAGCTAGGTTAGCCTTTGCTCTGGTTCAGACCAGAGGGCCTCACATGGTCAGACCCACTATGCCAGATTATGGCAAGGTAAATACAAAAAGGACACTTATTGGGTCAAAACATGCTGTGGAGCACCTTAAATGATACACTTATAGTAGTGTTAGTTGCATTTGTGGTTATGTTAGAAAGTGTACTAAGAGGAAAAGGCACTGACCAGGAAGGGTAGAGAACAGATGAGGAGGGGCTAAGCCCAGTCCAATTAGCATATTGAAGAAGGGGGCAGCCCAGAGAGAAACAGCCAATCAGAAGGGATGGAACCCTGGCAGAGACTATAAAAAGGGCCTTCCTGTCAGAGCCGTTGTTCTGTAACTGGAGCTATATTTAGGAAGAAGTTAGACAGTACAGATCCGGGTCCTGAGGAGAATCTAGATAAGGATTAGTCAGGGTCCTGAGTTAAGAAAATAAGTTAATGTGAACTGCTTGTGTTGAAGTTGAACTGACTTAAGAGTTGTAAACAAATAAAGTTACACTTACATGAGTTTCGAAGTTACTCTTCTTGAGGCCTGTTACTTACTCAGATGTTCAAGGGAGGCGGAAGTGTTGTCAAAGCAACGTAACCGGTAACAGTGTAACTGACGTTTCGAAGCTGGGTTTCGAAGAGGAGAAAAGGCCTCAGAGGCCTACTTAAAAAGGGCACTTGAAGTCTGTGGCTAAAGTGGCCAGACTAGTGAGAGTTGGGTGCTCGGCTGTGGCCTTGCAACTGGTGGCTGCCAGCAATGGGCGTCACAGTGCACTTCGTTTACCTAGAGGTAAAATTCAAAAATATAAAGATTGACAGTAGAGGGGTGATATGTGATCTCTGTAGGGATGTGCATGAATGTTTTTTTATTCAATTCGTATCAAATTGAATGCAAGAAAATTTGTATTTGTTTGAACAGATCCCCTTTGAACGTAGTAGGATTCATATCCAATATGAATATTCAGTCCCATACAAATCCCTTACAAAGCTTCATATGAACTTCATCCACACGTATCAAAACATTTGATTTGAATTAAAATGTCAGTCTTCAAATATGTCAACATTTGATTCAAATGCAAATGTCTGAATTTGACCAAATTCGTATGAATTTTTAATGTTATGAACATTTGTGCACATCCCTAGATCTCTGGCATAGGTGTTTCTTTCCAAAATAGAGGAAGACGCGAATAAGTTAATCAGTTTGGATAATTGCCCAGGATGATACAAATCAACCTTAAGATAATGAAACTATTTAGGTATACCCTGCGGTGTGAGATCATGTATGTTCAGCTGGTTACATTGCTATCACAACTGTCTGATTGAGTCAAGTTGCCTGGGCTAGCTCCGATTGCTATATAAAGGCTCACAAATGCTGGTTGCTTTTTTTATATACTTGCAGTCTTTTTGAATGATGTCTGAAGAGAGTTGCAAAAACCCAAATGCAAAATGCAACTTAATTTATGTAGCTTTCTCAGATGACTTTTCAGGTGTCTTCCATATTTGGATCTGCTTTCTGCATTTAAGACTGAATGTGATTATTAGGGTACACATAGATTCTTACACAATAAGAAGTGGATATTTTGTCTATTGATTGTACATTCCAGAAGCAGAGACCCACATTTTACAGATTTACTATATATTACATGAGAATAATTTTTGTTTGTTTTTATAATACATACCAAATTTATGGTGACAATGTTTAAAAAGCTAATAGAAAGAAACATATTCTAGTGGTAGAATTCCATAATAACAATAATAATGACAATGATAAAATGATAATAATAAGTTATATTGCTTTCTTTCTGTCAATGATAATAATAAAATAATAAACCACTAGTATTCGCAGGTTGAGCACTGAAGGCTTTTTAATACAATATTTGAAATATGGGTCCTTTTTGCATGTTTAATATTTTAAACAACTTGAAAACCTTTAATGAGTAGAGTTATTAAAACCTCTATTGTCTACAAGGGAATGATTAAAGCACTGTGATTTCAGCTCTTCCTCTAGTTATCTCAGATGTCATTGTGATTGATGGCAAAGCATCCTTTCTTTCATAATGTTTCCAGGCTTTTGAATGCCTTAGAGAGATAAAGTAACCGTGGGAAAATGTGAATTGGCAAATAAACAATTTCCCTTTGCTCAGGATGTAGCCACTGTGCCCAGATTACCCTTGTTCATCCACCTTGATATTGCTGTTTGATAACAACCCAGGTGGCACAACAAAGAAAGCACAAAATAACCTGTTAAGATAGCATAGAAAAAGATATATCTTGAGGCAAAAAAAAGAAGATAGATTACTGACAGTCTGCTTAAGTACTTGCATTTTTAATGTCATGTTCTCTCATATCAAGAAACTTAATACTGTGCTTACAGAATATATATAGTTATATATTTATTTTATACAATATCCTGCAGAGTTATATGCTTAATTACAACTTTGCATGTCTTCACATGTCTATACTCCAGGACTCTACAAAGTCTTTGCTTTCCGTAACATTTTTATTTCTTTTTTGGAAGGGTACCTATTCCTTTCATTAAGTAGTGTTTCATATAGAGGTTTACATATGTCTTTCCATTTCTTACTGTTGATAAGATTTAAAATATCATTCATCTTTCCTGTTGTAATCATATATTTCCCAGATTTTTCCATAACACTTTTTAAAAATTTTAATTCTTTTTCATTCCTGTGTCATTATAATAAAGTCAATAAACTGTTTGTTTTCCAGCACCTGGTTTGTGCCCTGATAGATCTTCAGAATTGGTAATGCTATTGCTAAGTAGCAGTTTACCATTAAAACTCTATTTCTATTTCAACTCAGTCCCAGAATTTTCTCATGGGTCTGCAAAACCACCATATGTGAACATGTTTTTATTTTTTTTAATTACTATTGTTGTTATTATTATATGATGTATTATTTGTTACAACATCCAATGTATTTTTGACTTATGTATTTATCTGACTGACTATATTTATTTGCCATATTTTTTTATTGTATTCATATTGTATCTTTGTTTTTTCTATTTGTTGTAAACCGCCTTGGGCAGAAATTTATTTTTGGAAAGGCGGTATATAAATAAAAAATGGAAATGAAAAAAATGGAAACATTATACCCAATTTCTTTGCAACCTTCCAGCAGTGTCAAGATAGGTCTCTCTGTATTATGGCTGATTTATCTGGAGTTAAATACCACTTGTAAATAGCTTTCAGGTGCATTGCTTTACATTTAGGATTTCCTATCCATTTTATTCGTGCGTCCACTATATAAACCCATTGCCTATTCTTCCCAGCTATTCTTATATACAGTAGTGGGCTGCTCATTTATATCCTGTATCAATTTATATATTGGACAAATGAACGAGTTAGGGTTTTCTGCATATTTCACTAAGTACAAATGATCTCTCTTTAGAACTAAAGGCTATATGGCAATTTTTCTGTCTATCAGTCAAGATGTAGTTCACTTCTGGGAGTAGTTCAACTTGCAAGAGATGTGCAAAAAATGTGGGTTGTTGTTTTGTTTTGTTTTACATTCTGGCTGTTTTTTTTACTGTCACTAGAAGTACCCATTAAGTACCTATTAATGTGTACTTCTAGTGACAGTGGAAAAACACCCTCTATTCGAATCAAATTGAATACCTGAAAATCCAATTCAATTTGAATCTTTTAAATTTGAATTTAACAAGATTCAATTCAAATTTACCAAATTCAAATCTATTTGTTTGAATGTTTGGTTCAAATCTGCACATATGAAGGTCGCCAACATTTGTATGTATATATATATATACATCTTCCCCACATCAGTACATATTTGTACACATCCGTATGCATCCCATAGTTATCCCATATCCAACCCTTTTTCATTCTGTACGGATCCGTACGAATATGCACAGATGTGGGAAAGATGCGGATCATCATGTATGAACCAGTACACATACAAATGTCCGGATAATTCAAACAAATAGATCCAAAATTCAAAATTCAATTTGAATGTTCACGTTCAAATTATGGGACATCCTATTTGAGTTCAAATGTCAAAATTTGGCACATTTGATTGGATTTCGAATGCCTGTGAATATTTGTGCACATCCTTACCACTTGCTTGATCAGAGCTCTGGGATTCCACAGTAGGTGGTAGGGATGGGCCAATAATAGTCGTCAAGCTCACAATTTGTACAAACTCATATGAATTTGAACATTCACAGGTGAATTGAAAGAGGCTTACATTCATAGGCTCCCATTGCCCACAAATCAAATGTATCTGGCCTTCATCAGAACTTCGCAGAAGCCGTAGAGGCCATTGTAAAATTCCAGCTTCTCACCAAGTTTCAATTCCACAGAGCTGTCAGGCCATCCAGCTGTCTCCTCCTCCCTTCTCCCTGCATTGGGATGCTGTGGTTTCCTCCACCACCACCACCCTTGCCCGAGTACTTCATTGCCCAGGTAAGGGCTTGATTTACCCCAAACAATTGCCTGACAGCTGCCCTGCAGTCAGCTGAGCAACTGTTAGGTGGGTATAGGTGCTGTTTGGGGGTAAATCAAGCTCTTACCTGGTTGATTAAGTGCTCAGGTAAGGGGGGACAGTTGCGATCACAGCATTAGAGGTGGGGACAATGAAACCCCACCCGCTGATGCTGCGATCATAACCTGGGAGTGTCCCCAGGCCCCCAGAATAATGTGTTCTTGCCCTGTAATTTGGGGCGATAACAGTTATAAAGGTTTTTTGTTTGTTTGGATTTTGTCCGTCATGTAGTCCGAATTAGGGCTTTGCATGGGGACTCTCGTAAGGCAAACTCACGTTCGCCTTGCAGTATCCTTACCATGGGAACGCCTACTTTGAATGTGCTAGGCTTTTGAATTCACTTTGAATCCCTGCTGCCACCAGCAGCACCTCTGAATCCATTCTGACTCCACTCTGAACGGCTCTGAAGCTTCAAATGAAAGCACAAAAGCTTTCACTTTACATGAAAATGACAGGCTTTGAATACAGTATTCAATTTCCATGTGAAGTTTCAAGCCTCCACAATTTGTACAGATTTCAGAGGAGACAAACATATTTCACCCATCCCTAGTTTGGACCTCTTTGACTCTATGGACTGTTTTTCTGCATTGTGGCCATGTCAAGATTGACACGGAGGGCAGTTTATTAAAACAGTGCTTCACTAGATGCCTTGATATAACAATCCAGTTGTATGCTTCATCTCATAACCTTTCTAGAAAACAATATGTTTTTCTTTTCTTTTTCTTTTTGCAACATTTAATAACTTATTTCTAAAGGTATTGGGTGTGGAAAGGCACTTAAAAAAATCCAGTAGGACTGATTTGTGAAGCATGCAAATTTTAACAAATAGAAACACACACACACACAAACAAAACACTTCACTGAATAAGGAAAATGCCACAAAACACCACTTTCATTTTTGATTTGTGGCTGTCAGCAAAGAATCATCAAGAAGAAAGAAATTCATGAACACAGAAAGATAGCAAAAAGGCCTAATTACAAACGATAGAGAGGTAGGTAGGTTGATGATATACAAAAGATAGATGATGATATCTCTATCTATCTATCTATCTATCTATCTATCTATCTATCTATCTATCTATATCTGCCTGCCTGCCTGCCTTATTAAAAGTTTTCCATCTCCAGAGCAGTAGCTTCCTTAAGGGCCACTGGGATCTCTTTCTCCTCATACAATGCAATCTTTATAGCTCCCTCAACCACCCAGCCTTGCCTCTTTGACTTGAACCTGGGAATCCTAGGAGCTCCCCAATTCTGTATGAAGACCCTTCTTCCTTAGAAAGAAAAGCTGCATAATTTAGGGAGGTTAATCTTTTTTACTTGAAACTCAGGTGCCAGCAATCAAAAAGGTTGCTTATCTCCACATCTGACAGGTGGTCCACTCAAGCCCCTTTAAATGTGGAAACGGAATCTGATATTCAAAGCTCCTTCTATATGATCACCTGTCATTTGTGGACAGGATGGGGTTTAATAGATCTGTCTGGGATAGTTTACTGAATCCTTCATTGATGACCCTGGGGGTCCCATCCAATTATGTGGTTCTATGAAATCTATAAAATGGATAATATAGTGTGTGTGTGTTTAAGAACTGTTTTTAACTGATATTTTAATGTTCCTTTGTTCTACCCAGTGATTTTTGGGTGAATCACATGATAAACATTTAAATAAAGTTTGATTCTGACATATTTTTGGATGTAGTCACATCATTTCTTTATTATTGTAGTAGTCAGTTGGTCCTCTATGATTTTAATGGTTAGTTTAGTTTTGATCATTTGTGCTCTCTGCTGGGGACATTGCATATAAATAATAAAAAAGGAAATGGAATAGCTTCTTTCCATTGTTCACAGATTACTTTCTTGTTGGCAGTTTCCAGAGTTTCTGAACTTTGTTATTTTACTGAATGTTAAATTCATGAACGATAAATGAGTCTGTATGCAAGCATGCTAAGAACACAAAAACTTTCAGTCCATTTAGCACAAGTTTAGCATGCTGCACAACATCTTGTATTGTTTGGATTCAATCCATCATTAAACATAAATGAGAATAAAAGACTGCAATACACAATTTTTTAAATGCCAAATGGAATCTTATATGGGGAAACTGTCACCATCTGGACTCAATGTGCAAATGAAAATATGCTCATTTATCAAATTATAATTTACCCACAACATTTTACATCAGGATTTAAATGTTGATTAAAATGCAATAAATTTAAATTTTCACAAGTGACTTAATAGATGGTCTAAAGACAGATGACACCACACATTCTTCAATCATTATGAAACTGTTACTATCATAAAGCGTCTGATATATATATATAATTGATGTAACCCAAAAACCTTTCACTTTGTTCAGAAAAAAACTCTTAGCTGTTGACTTCCAGATCCAGTGGACTGCATCTCCCATTGTCCTGCTATCAGGAGCTAATTGAAGGTGATGTCAAACAACATATGACAAAGACAAGGAAGATTAAAATATCATTTAGAATGCTGTGACAATCGTTGAGTTTAAACATTTTTTTAAAGATAATGAACTAAAGAATTGGATAAACACTTGTGAAAGAGAATATTTCAGCTCTCATTGAAGCTGCATAGCCTGATTTATAGCCAACAACCACATGTAGCTGTGCTAAGGTATCTCTTTGCAAAATTCTGCTCTTTTCTGAAGGAACCCTTCAAAAATATGTCCACAGCACAATGGAAAGAACAAGCACAACAGGTAGTCATTTGACTGTACTACTCTCTCAAATTGCTGTTGATTCAAGCTAGTTGACTGAATCACTTTTTTTTTTGAATTGTGGGGTTGATTTGAGCTAGTTGAGTGAACCACTTTGTTGAATACTTCACTGATTTAGCTGGTTGATTGAACCATTCTTTCCGGTTCATATGCTGAAGCAAACCCTATTTTTGCCAAGTTGCTTTTTAAAAGCATATACCAGTTTAGGGTTTAATAGATGTTTTTCCATCTATTCCTCTATGACAGCAGGCAAGACATTCATCATAGAATGCTACCTACAGAAGTGCACACTGTTCCAATTCTGTACAATGCCATATAAGAACCCTTAGAACTCTTTATTCTGTTCTTCCAAAAGGAATCTTTCTCATATTTCCAGGAAGGAAGTAGGCCACTGTGGGTGTTACTGTATGTGATGACATCTAACTTCTCCTGTGTTCTTCCTGTTCTGCATAAGGATAGGCCTAGGATTCAAGGATATATAATTGGCTTACTACAGGTTCTCCTAGGCACTACACCTAGGATTATATGATTTCCAAGCAGTAGCTACAACCACTTTCCTTAAATATGACTCCCATGTTCCGGATCATGATTCTACCAGTTATCCAATTGGGCCTTCTGGATTGGGATCAGGCTCTGTACTAGCTGAGGGAAGGACCTCCTAAATATGCATTAATGTACAGATCTGGAAATCTAGATTTGGATGAAGAGCCCATTCAGAAAGTCCCTGTGTTCAAAATTCAGATTCTCACTACTGTTGTGATCCTGGTGGAAACCATGGCTCTTTCCTCCAGCTGATATATAATTGACATGGTTGGGAATAAATGGACATCCATATTTTTCCTCTTCCCTAAACAAAAGTCTTCTCTTATTTTCATGTTGGGTTTAGGGATAAGCTGATTGGAGATTGACGTTCAAAGATCCAATTGACTTGCATATATCTGCATGCATGGATATCCAAACCAGTCTCCTGCTGGTGAACACAATTAATGGGTGTTTTCCCACTGTCAAAAAGTACCCATTTTTGCACCCATTAAGGACCCATTTGGGTGTGAGCCGGATGATCCCATTTCCACCACAGCACCCATTTGGGACCTGATTGTTTTCACTGCCATGGGGGAAATCTGGATCAAAAGGGTACTTTCTGCCCTTTAATCCAGATTTTCTGTAGACCCCATTAATGGGGTCTACAATCTTTACAAAACATTAATGGGGTCTACAATGGGGTCTTCTGTCAGAAACTCCGGACTAAAGGGAACCTGTTTCCACAGGAAACAGGCAATGGGGTCTAGAGGAGGCTAGGGGGAGGGGATGCACCCATGGGGGGGAGCCCCAGAGTCCCAGCTTCAGAGTGATTTCGAAATCATTCCGAAGTGACTCAGAAGTCCCTCCAAAGAGATGAGCAGAGACTTCGAAGCTGCTCCAGAGTCCCTTCGGAGCACCTCCAAAGTCTGCACTGATCTCTTTGGATAGACCAGTGGTGAGACTCCGAAGTCCCTCCGAAGCGATTCGCAGAGACTTCGGAGTTTCACCACCGGTCTCCCCAAAGAGATCAGTGCAGACTTTGGAGGCACTCTGAAGGGACTCCGGAGCAGCTTCGATGTCTCCGACAATCTCTTCAGAGGGACATCGGAGGGGAGTCCACGTGGTCTGCGTTAATAGTGCATGGACCACACTGACAGCTCCAGAGCCTCTCCGAAGTACATGATGATCACTTCAGAGGGACTTCAGAGTCATTTTGAAGTGATTTCAAAATGTTAGGGTGAGGACATTTGACATGAAATGAAGTGATTTCAAAATGACTCCAAAATCACTCTGAAGCTGGGACTTCGGAGATCGCTCCCCCCTCCGTCCACAGAGACACCTGGGGTGATGGACCGACCCCTTGGGAGTCGATCCGGATTCCCACATGGGTACAAAGGTGTTTCCACAGCAGGGGGCTTAGCACCCATTGCTAATGGGTGCTACACCTCCTGTGGAAACACATTGGGTGCTTCCCTTAATCCAGAATAAAAACACCTTATGATTAAACATTTGTATTTCTCTGTGGTTTTGCCCATGAAATTTTTTTTCAATCAAAACATGGTTGTTTTTGAACCAATGCAAAATTAAGTGTGAACAGCCATTTTTAAAAATAAATAAATAAATAGATGGACATCAAAATGAACAAAGGTGTTTGCTTTGACAGTGAAATGGATACACAAATTTCATTTATGCACATCCTTAGTGCTGTTTTACCTGACAGCCCAGGGCTCTTTTTGGAACCTATACATGACTCATATATAGAGTCCAAGTGATGTCAGAAACTTACCTGTTTTTCAAAGTGTGGCCACTGTTATAATTCCCTCCATGGGTGGAGTTGCAGCTTGACACATCTCTAGTTGCATTTCACAGCATTAAACAGGAGATGTAATATGATCTTTATTTATATGTTCAAGGTGTATCCATATCTCTTTGCAGTATGGAAAGGCCATGGACTACATTAGCTCTCATCTGGGGCTTTTTTCCCCTAGGGCTTAGAACCCTTCTAAGAACCTGATTAGTACTGATTGGTACCAATCAGGAAGGCCCTGTCCCCACCTGGACCCCATTGAAGGCCCTGTCCCCACGAGGACAGGGGAAATCTGAATTTAATGGGTCCTTCAGGCCCTTAAATCTGGATTTCACGTGGACCAGATGAATGGGGTCTTCAGGTATCTTCAAGATCTGGATCTCCAGGAGGACCCCATCTCAAAGATCTGGATCTTGAAGATCTGGATGTTTGACTGTGTGTGGACAAAGGGGGTTGGCCTTTCACTGAACTATACCCTAGAATTTTTTTGTTTTGTTTTTGTTAAATACTCCCCCTTTCTCATAACAAAAATATTTAGTGCCAGCTAGTGCTGGTATCTTCCACTGACTGAAATCTATTAAACCAATACTAAAGTGCCCAAGGAAGTACTGAGACATCAACCATATTACACTGCATTTCATAGTTCAAACTGGCATTTAGGAACACCAGAGGGGTGTTTTTTTCTTACTCTTTAATAGAAATAAGGAAACATTGTCACAGAGCAGCTGCACAAATTCATTTTTTGAGCCTGTTTAATCCTCCTTTTCTACTCTGCATCTGTGAAACTATTGGATGCTTTTTTCCTCGAGTTGTCATTCAAGACTGTGATCACTATTAAGTAGTAAGAATAGCAAGTATGTCAGGTATGCGAGCTAGAAACAAGATTAGGACTATGTGAGAAGAAATTCAAAGACATTTACTAGGCCGTGGTGAGATTGTGAGTATTGATATTATGCCTCAGCAGTTAAATCATAATATCGCCTTTTGAATGGGGACTCTGGATAAGGAGATTGGAAAGCAATGAAAACAGTATTTTCTTGAATTGTTTGCTTGTATACTTGGATTGTAGGGCAGTAAGTAAAAATACTTGTACCTGGGCAATGGAATAAAGATGCAGGATTTACAAAATTCTCTATTAGAAATGTGCCAAGCTGGTTCAGGTTCAAACCAATGCAAAGTGAACAGATGGGTACAAAAGTTTGAGTTCAAACTGAGCGCCATGGCTGTTCAAAGAAAAAAAAATGTATTCAAACTGAACACAAAGGAGTATTCAGCTCATATTGGACCAAATCAGAAAAAAAAATCATGCACATATCCTCTCTCTGTAGAAATACTGTATTGTAGGGATGTGTATGAATATTTGTAACATTCAAAATTTGTACAAATTTGTCTAAATTCAGACAATGGAATTCAAATTGAATGTTGACACATTTGAAGACTGACATCTGAGTTCAAACTGAATACTTCAGAAAGTTTGTATGAAGCTTCATTACATTTGTGAACCTGAGGAGGTGGGAAAGTAGCTAGACCAGTCACATATGCAATGGATCCAGAGTAAATTCAAAATGGATTGAGAGCAGATTCAGAGTGGATTCAGGGCAGACTTGACTTGTTCAGAATGTATACATAAGGGATATGAATTGGAATACATAGGGGATTCATAGGGATTTTTATACAATTTGTATTGAACATTCATATGAACATTCATGTTGAATTTGAATCAGACAACATTTGAAGGGGATCTATGAAAAAATATCAATTTTCTTGCATTCAATTTGATACAAATTGAACCCCAAACCCTTCATTCGTGCACATTCCTGCTATATTGTGCATGCCAATTTAGATCTATGTTCACCAGCTGCACCATGTTGGAATGCTGCAACCATGAATATTTATTTATTTATTTATTTATTATTTTCCCCATTCTGGGGATTTCCACACTGGATGTGAGCTCACATTTATAGTGTAAACAGTATTCTCACACGTGTGAAATCACTATCTCTCCCAGGTGTGGATGCTACCACCATTTTAAATATCTTCTTTTATGTTATTTATCATTGTTTTAATATCATCATAGCACTTTGCTATTATGTCCTGTAGGCAACTAACAAAGACACATCTTTTCACACCGGAATTGCTTGTGTAAATGTATTCCATGCCCAGATCTTAACATCAGTTTTAATAATCATTTCTTATTGCTGTAAATGCTTTTAGACTGCTTCTGAACAAATAATGTTTTCTTAAAACAAAATGGAAGGAAGGAAGGAAGGGCACAATATGCCTTCACAGAACAATAGCTGCAGCTTCTACTTCTCACTCTAAGCCAATTTAGCATAAGAAGCTGCTTGGCCAGGTAATTAGAAGCCAATTAGATCAGGTCATAAATCTCAGTGATGCCCAAACCAGCACCAGCCCTTTACTTTCTCAGGAAAGTTTTACATCTATTATCCCCAGCCTATCCAGGACTTCTTGCTCCCTGTGATTTTCTTAACCTTAGCCATGTTTTCCCTCATAACTTTGCAGTGATATGGTCATAGTAGACTATTATTTATTATTTATTTATTTACATTTTTATCCTGCCCTATACCTGAAGGTCTCCGAGCGTGTAGCAACATTTAAAATCAAACATTATTAAAACATTAATAGCATGTATTAAAACAACAGCATCTGCAAGCGGGGAGGGAAAGTGTATCCCTGTTTAACCAAAGGCCAGGGCAAAGAACTGTGTCTTCACTGTGTCCCTAAATGTGTACAGCGAAGGTGATAGACACACCTCAAGGGGAAGACTATTCCATAGCTTAGGGGCCATCACTGAGAAGGCCCACCTCTTTTGCTGCTGAGGGTGGTGGGACAACCAGGAGGGCCTCCCATCCAGATCTTAAGGTATGGGCAGGTCAATATGACTATATCTTAATATAAATAACTATAGCTTTCATCCTCCTATTAATCTTTCTCCAGGTGCTATATTTAGGAGGGGGAAAAAGAGGCATTTGTGGGGAGACGGACACTTGTAGAAATGTTATTTCTTTCCTTCTCCCTATATGTTGTGTGCCTTAATGTTAGTTTCACCTCTAATATAGGCATGCTAATGTGAAATGCTACTGTGGCTTTACTACTCATTCACTCATGTTGGTAGCAGGGACTTGCTGAAGTGATTTTCCACAAATCAGATTTCCATGAACACTTCCATTCAGTAGGTTTTCTAGCAAATGGTGGCCCATATGAGAGTCAGACCTCAAGGAAGCTTGATGCTTCATTTCACCAAGATTCTCCGAGTCTTACTCTGTTGCTGCTGTCTTCCATCTAAGCCTGTACTTATCGTCTACCCCATTTCTGCACTTACTGCCATTAATCTGGATTAAGATGATCCAGAACTTTGGAATCCATTCCTTGACGAATCAGGTCCACAGAGTTCCAGATCGAAATGGAGACCTCATGCATCTACACAGGGTGTTTAGAACCCAATGGTAATAGGTGCTAAACAGGCCTGATGTGCAGACCCCAGCACATGCAACCCAAGGCACTGAGCAGGCCCAAGCAGGAAGTTGTCCCACCCTGTAGCAAATGGTGGCCACTAGGCCCGCCCATGGACCTGGCAAGCATGCTGAAGCACACACTGTGATCCAGTCTTCACGGCGGAAGACCAGATTGAAGACACAGTGTAAGGGGTCCATCACAGTGTGAAGGCCCCATTAAATCCGGAACCAGACAGCACTGGGTTCTGAATGGGGTCGTCAGTGTGGAATAATAGCAAATCCATACTACATCTGTTACTATAGGGTTCCTAAAGGAGTCTTTGGGACCCGTGCAGTTTACACGACTTAGGGCTCCTCCACTGCTGCCAATCCCCAAACCTGCCCTTGCCTGCTGTACTGTGCCTGCCCTCTCTTGTGTTTTCCCATTCCAAACTTGCCCAACACTACTTCTAATCACTAATCAAGCTCATTGTTCAGGAAAAGTGGACAATTCTCTCCACAACAGAACACTCTGAGGTAGAAAAGGTGGGCAGAGGGAAGGTTACTACTACCCCTTTGTCCCTTCCTCTCCACACACCTCTCTGGCAGCCTTTCCCAGGCCCTTCCTGGCAGACACCTTCCTTTGATCAACTGAGAGGCCCCCTTTCCCACGTGGGGATTCCACGGAGTCTCTGTCTGCCACCCTCCTGGCCATCCGAGAGGGGTGAGAGGGGTGCAAAGCCTGCCGACTTGTAGTCGGCAAGGATGCAGGGCAAATGACAGCCCCCTAATGTTGTGCTTGTAAATATCCCCATGCTCCCAGGATAATCCATGGTTGCCCCCTAAGTTGGATGTAATACTGTTTGAAAGGGTGGGGTGGGGTGGGGTTTCTGCTGCAGATTTTCCTCCTTTGCACTTCATGTAGCCTGGAGTAAAGCTGTGTATGGGAATGCTCCAAGGCAAAACAAGCTTAACATCGGAGTATTTTTGGCATGGAGATGCACCCTTAGAGTCCCCTTAAGTGGATGAGAAAAGTGGGGTAGAAAAGCCAACTCTTCTTTTTGTTCTTTAAAAAACATTTTACTACTATAGTTTCAGCTAAAAGAGGCATACTCAGTTGATTTTACTTTGGAAAATTTTAGTGACACAAAATGTTGTCTTGTCTGTTACTTTCATAAGAATAAACCTGCAAATGCAAAACATTTTTTTAAAAGGTGAAAAGAGAAAGAAAATATTTATTTCTGTTTATTAAAATCTCACTATATCAAGTGACACTCATATTGTCACTGAACAATTAATTATGTGCAATGAATAATCCATGACATAGAACTTACTTATTCAAATTATTCTGCCAGCGTTCCCCCCCCCCCTTAAAAACAAAATAGTTGCTCATTGAATTTTATGGCCAATATTTTATTCAATAATAATATTTTTAATGACAATAATATTAACTAAGATGATGATAACAATAGCATTTCTGTGGCTAAATTTAATATTATTTTCTATTAGATAGCTTGGTGATTGATTGAGTCTTAATTAACAGCTTGCAGTCACATTTTAAGTGGTTGCTTTGGAGGCACAGTTTAATATTTGTGTTCCCTACCTCTTTTTTATTAAATGAAGCAGAAGCAGTCTTAGAATTATTTAATTGCAAGTGACTGCAGAGCATTAAACATAAAAAATATAAAAAATCAAGATACATGAAACTGAGCTGTTCCTGTCATGTGACAGGATAGAAGCTCTGTGAACCAAGTTATACTTGTGCCTAGACCTGTCCCCAGAGACACCTGGGTAATCCCATTAGCTTCAGTGAGCTTCTCCTGACTGTAATTAGCAGGAGCTGAACAAACAGTTCTGTTGCTGATGCATGGAATGTAATAATATCCACCTCATTCTGTCTTCATTATCTGATGACTCTGCAGTGTTCACAAGACTATCAAAGAAAGCTTATTTTAGGCACTAGAATCAGCACATATGGAGCAAATAAAAATGGATCTGTTGATGGGGGGGGAATGGTATTTGAAATAACTAAACATTTTTAGGAAGGTCAAATGTTCAAAGCACAAAATTCTCAGATACATTTTAGCAATAAATATGGTGTAAGTTATAAGTTACTATAGACTAAGGGGCACCATTCTACCCTGATTATGGGCCTTTCCACCCTTGGCCTTATTCTGGAATATATCTTGGAATAGGGGCCTGCTCCCCACATGCTAGTGATGAGCCCTACTACAGTCTGCATTAGAATGTGGACAAAAGACCCCTAGCCAGAAAGGGCCTTTATTTATTCTTCTAGCTCTAAACAAAATATGTATTTGTAGCAAGGTGAAAGCTTTATTACAGGCAGAATGGGTACAAGTCTTTTTCTAGTGCTAAAGGTACTGGCAGACAGTGCTGCTGACATGCACAATTTCATTTCTGGGGAGGTTTCTAACATACTGCACTATGCGTGCACACCATGCCGTCTTTAATTCCAGCAGGTGAAGGTTTTGCTCCCTTGTCAGGTACACAGTGTAACCATTCATGCTAGAGACCTTTGTGGAAATAATGCTGCACATATGCAGGCCAATCACGTCATGCCACTGGCAGAACTTCCACCTCGGGCCTAATAAGGGCCTAGGGAAGGGTTCTACAGCATCCACATGGTGGCCCTGCTTAGCACCCATTGTCATTGGGTGCTAAACACCCTGTGTGTGGGATCTCCATAAAAAAAAAATCTGGAACATGACTGGCCAGATTCCCTGAGGACCTGATCCTAAATATCTGGCCCTCCTTATTCCAGATTTAATAAGATAAGTGTGGAAACATCCATAGTTTCAAACTGAATTGAAATGCTTAGCATGCATTCTATTATCACTTCCTTTGTTTGCCAAGAAATGTTTCAATAAGGAGCATATACATGAAATAAATAAATGGTTTCCATAGCCCAAAATTATGGTTACACAACTATATACCATGTGCTCTAGGACCATTATGACTCATAAGGGCTAAGGAATGTAAAGGTCGGTTGTTTGGTGTTACATGTAACATCAAGTGTAAATCTCTTCTAGTAGCCTTTTATGTTACTAGAAGAGAGATTAAATATCTCTGGTTGCGCAAATAATCTGGAAACAAAACAAAGCAAATCATTCTGAAAGCATCGCTTCCAGCAACATTATGAACTCATAAGTTTAGGAGCTTTCTTACAAGGAAAGCTACAGTAGCCTTTGAGATACATTCTTGCAAAGGATTTTTCTTGTGTGTGCTTTTTTTTTAAAGCAACACTGTATCTTCTAAATGGAAACATGGAAACCTATAAGAAAAAGCTGAAAAGTAGTGCAACAAAGCAATTTGAAATCCACAAGTTCTTGCTGCCTCTTATGATAACATGAGGGAAAGAACAATGAGAGGCCCGGGGAACAAACTGATGGTGTTACAAAAGGAATGGAGGAACATTGTTAAGGTGTAGCCAAGGACTAGGCCAAAAGCAAAGATCCAACGAAGAGAAAAGAAAGAAAGCAAATGAAAAGCTGCTCCATCAGTAACACTGGCTTCTTATTGGCAGTTGAACAGAGAATTGGAAGGAACAGTTAGACAAATACATTCTGCTTTCCATTTGGCATCTACTAGAGATGCCAAGAAAGAATTTAGCAAAGTCATTTCAGAAGGAGGCAGGGGAAGGGGAAAAGAAAACCGTTTGTACAAAATGAAAAGACTCTTGAAAAATTTGTAGATACAAATCAAGCTCAGCCCATTGAAATCTTTTGAAAAGAAATCCTTTAAGAGATTGGAATTGTGTTTATTCAGAATTCTGTGTGTACAATTGTGTGTGTACATATGCCAGTGTAGATGTCTGTGGCAACAGAAGGAAGATAAAGATAGAAAACTGTGAGGATTTTTACATCTGCTCCAACACGTACATTTTTACTAGTGTTTAATCAGTTTTCCTGGGACTAGCAATAAGAAAACATCATTTTCTTTTATTTCTCTGGATGTTAAACACCTATTAACCACTTGTACTAATTGTAGATGAACTAGTGTGAATTAAAGTAAATCGGTGAGCAATTGTATATTTGTTATTATTTACAGTCCTTTTTATGTTTGTGTTTGGGAAACCTTTCACATTCTTCTAGTTATTTATTGCTCATCATTGAGCAATCTCCAACTGGTTTACATCAAAACAGATTAAACAATCAATTAACACATAAATATAATTCATTCATTCCAAGTGGGAAGTCCTGAGGCCTATTTGTACTTAGGCAACAATTAATGAACCTCTGGTGAAGAGCATCTGCACGTGAAGTTAGCTGTTACAGCCACCCAGCATGCCCACCCTCCCCAGATGTTCACAATTTAGTGCTCCACACCTTTACCATCATTGGCCAAAAGCTTACCTGAAGCATCCAGCGCAACCATTCACTCTTCTTCTGGTTCCTTGCAGTCAGTGGGTGGGAGAGGCAGCAAGTGTGCAGGCGCAGTGGCAGTTGCAGCTGTGATTGATCACTTACCTCTGGAGTAATCGGACCAGCAATCCCCAGGAGTGGTGTCCAGTTATAGAGTCATGAGGGGCGTGTTCAGTCATGGGTGCTGATGTGATTGGCTGCAATATGCTCCTGCTTGAACATGCTCCTCTGCAAAAGCAGCCAATTGCAGCAGCGAGGGGGTACAACTTCTGGCTTTGGACGCAGCGGCATGGGCTGGTAAAAGGGAGGACAATTTGCACTTCTTAGCACTTAACTCAGGGGGATGGTATAACAATAATATTTCACTGAGGTTAAGATAAGGAGTTGAGAGAGAGATCTGCACTCAGGCACTGGTTCAGTCCCTAACCAGACCACCAGCACTTGGAATGTGGATGGCCCCACCTGGCCTAACCAAATTGCCATGACAATGGATATGGCAACACCTGGTGCATGTGGAAACTGCCATAAGTATCAGCCCATGGTGCACGATTTCACGCCTGCCCCATCCTGCCTCCTCACAGTTTTTGCATGTGGAAGAGAGTGCGAACACCAGTTGCTTCTGGAAAATCTACGGAGAAGTTTTTCTTGTCCACAATTACAGAAGATTGGGTCAACTCCCCCAAAATGTCCACAGCCTCTCTGTTCAATTAAGTAATAACAGGCCCAAGACCCAAAATACTGTTCACCAAACACAACAGTGTATACTGTAGAAGCTGTTTATAAACAGCAAAGTAATATAGATATATTAATAAATGTAATAAAACTGGTTAAAATAAGTATATGTTGGCAAAGATGGGGTATGGCCTAAATGACTTAAAATAATGCCATTACAACAAATGGATGAAAGTCCAGAACCAAGAAGGGTCAAACAAGGATGAAACCAAGACATTATTTGCTAACAGGAAAGGTTTTCTTTTTCAAATTAGTCAGGCAGAAGGTGCATACCTTTGAAAACAAACATAGATGGTGAGAGGGAGGACACATGTAAGTCCCTTCTTTACCTTGAACCCCATCCCTTGCCTACACTGGTTCATGATCCTTTCTTCAGGTTCTCACGGTGACAGCTAAATGGCTTATCTTGAATTTTCTGCAGCACTGTGAGAATTTTTAAAAAGCCCATTAACCACCTGGAGGATGAGGAATGACTTTTATTTGTGCTCCCCTTTATCAAGAATCTCAAACAGCCAGGCACACTTGAATTATAGTTAGCATGGGAAGCCAAGAAGTGAATGCTTTTCTCTGCAGCAAATCAGGAACAAGTGAGCTAAGGTCTGTGATTTGTTTAGTGTAGCAAAGGTACTCACCCCTAATTGTTGCTTATGAAATCCCTGTAGGAAATGGAGTGCAGCTGTAGCAGGCTACATTAAAAGGAGTCAGGTATCCTTAAAAGGACAACAGATTTATGGCCCCAACGTGTTGGAGGGAATTCAGACGATGAATTCTTTAAATTAGACATGGAAAAGGAATACAAAATTAGCGTGTTTTTTTTAAATGAATGATTTGTCTAATTTAAATGGCGGGAATTTTTTTTTAAAAAAAATAAGATATTGAATTGCATGCCACAGCAATAATTCATGTCATAAAATCAAGCAGGAAATACTTCCTGTTATTAGGTACCATCAAGCCAGACATAACTCTCAATATATACATGAACATTTTTATGCAGTTTTCTATGCAGAAATGGTTTGCCATCAGCTACATCTGAAAAGACTTTTCACTCTTTTCTTTTGAAGCAGTTGCATTACCACTGAGCTCTGGCATTTTCAGTGATAAAAACATCCATATGCCCAGCTGTTATGGGACATGGTTTGTACATGTATCTTGTATGGGGAAATAAGTCTAGTCCAAGCATGAACCAAAATGAATTTGCACTTAGGCCTGTGGTATGGGGACAGCTCTGGTACAGAATATCTATACCAGTGCTGTCCTAATTGCATACCAGAGGCCTAAGTGAGAATTCAGCCCTATTGTCTAAAAAAACTGGATTGAATTGAATCTGAACCAACCAACCATTTTGAACCACTCATTGTTCGATATGGGTCGCTTGGTTTGCATGTGAACTGAACCATCATGTTGTTTGAACCCAAATGAAAAATAGTTGGTTTGTGTTGAACAAAACTGCTAAATTTCAGTGTGTGTGCAGATCTGGAGTGTGATTTCAATTAGCCTCAGCTACAGCTCTGAAGCTTTGTGTAAGCCATTTGAACATAAACAGGACTTTACTTTAACATAAGCTTAACAACAGGTTACTGACTGTCTGTATCTTAATGACCATGCTTTAGTATTTTTCCCCATGTAAGCCCTGAATAATCCTTAGTTGAGCTAAGTACAAAAATGTAGAATGCTAAGTTTTGAGTGTAAGTAATTTACCTCTCAGCAGAAATGAAAATACCTCAATGTGGCATTTTTCTGTAGCAACTGATGCAGCTACAATATTTTGTCAATTCAAAGGTCAACTTGATGTTTGCAAGCATTTTTTTGGGGGGGGGGAACAAGCAGAAACCTTGAACTAGCCCTCAACATTGTGATGAGTTCGAGAAGCTAAATATATACCCTGTGTACTTTTTAAAAAGAAATTTTAAAGCTGCTTCTTTTTGTCTATGAAGAGAAATAAAATCTTTTTATTTTTATTTTATTTTAAGGAAGGTACATTGCCATGCAATGTTATCCTAAAAGTAGTTTCTAGGCAACTTTCCAATGTGGCTGTGGGGGGTAAGAAACTATTTGAACTTTTTCTAGGGAGAAAAAAAAGCTACAGAGTAATTAAGGCCCTAATTGCCTAATTTCAGCACCAACAGCCAAAATACAGCACAGTAGAAGAGCAGCAAGAAGTGTTATTTTCTGTATTTAAGGCTACTGCAAAAACAATATGTTCTTTAAGGGTTTTTCATTCAAGCAGTTAAATATTCTCTACATGGGACCAGACTATAACAGCATGCTAATCTCTGGATAGGAAGATGAGTATTACATTTTTTCTCCATGTAATTTATTCATTCTTGCTTATTCTATCTCTTTCCTCCAAGGAGTTCAAGCTGTGTCATCACTGGATCTTGTCTCCTATTCTTCTATTTCTGTTCCTCTTTAAAAATGATCATGAACTGTTGCCACCAGAAATGTGCACAATTTTTCTTTTTTCTTTCTTTCTTTCTTTTTTTTTTTTTTGTGGCATTTGATTCATAACAAATCAAATGTTAGAAAATTTGTATTTATTCAAGGTAGATCCCCTTCTGATGAGTTAGGATTCTATTTGATACAAATGTATTTGAACAAATTCATTTGTACATTTGATAAACTGGATTTGTGTGAATTCGTACTAGTATTGGATATGAATGCACATGCATCCTGAATATGTATCCTTCATACGGATCCTATGCAAACACATTCATATCAGATACTGTATGTATCCTATACCAATGCACATGTATCAGATACGTATCCACAGTTTAACAAATGTACAAACTATTTGTGCAAATGCTCCAAAACATTTGTATTTGTATGAATGTTAATTTACGAATGTAATAACATTCAATTTGTGTATGAATTCGGCCAAATTAGTTCAAATCATGAATGTTACAAATATTAGTGCACATCCCTAGTTGCCACACAAAGTTCTGCTTAAATTACTTCTGACAAAAGCCAAGGTAGAAACTGATCTTCATCCGAAAGATGCAACCTACCTTTCCATAGCTAAATAGATCACAAGAATTTGGACTTACACTATCAATGACTATATATCCCTGCGGATAGACAAGACAGAAGGTGTTGATAAAGATGTTGAATTTGTAGACTGCTGACCCCCACTAGTTGAGGCCAACATTCAGGAATCATCCCTGAGGCCAAACTCATCATTTCCTTCATCCTTTCTAAACAAGAGGCTTTTAGCTTGGTGTCCCCATCTTTCTATGCCATGTCACCCTCATTCCATGTCTAGTCTTGATCTTGCCTAAGATAAGTCAGGTTTATTTGTTTTGTTCACACTTCTGTTAAAGTTTCCTGCCAGTTGTGAGTAGGGATTTGCACAAATATTCGTAGGCATTGGAATCCAATCAAATCCACTGAATTTCAACATTTCAAATGTCCTGAAATTTGAATGTAAACATTAAAATCAAATTTTGAATTTTGGATCTATTCATTCGAGTTATTTGGACATTCGTATGTGTACGGGTTTGTACACGATGCATACTTGAAGATCTACATCTTTCCTGCATCTGTACAGATCTGTACGGGATGAAAACAGGTTGCATACGGGATAACTACAGGATGCATATGGACATGTACAGATGCATATGGATATGTACGGATGTGGAGAAAATGTGTACGTGCACATACGAATGTTGACATTTGTATGTGCAGATTTGAATCAAACATTCAAATGAATGGATTCGAATTTGGTAAATACGAATCAAATCTTGTTAAATTGGAATTTAAAAGATTCAAATCAAATTGGGTTTCCAGCTATTCGATTTGGTTCAAATAGAATGTCAAAAAATAAATTATGCACAACTCTACTTGTGTGTTTTTCATATTTATTTCTGTGGAGTTCAATAAAGCTTCATGAAAAAAAGAGATTGAGAGAATGCACTTCACAGAAGGAAGCCATTTTAGCTCTAGCAGGCCAAGGTATGTGACTTGACTGACTCTGTCTTGTACGTCTGTTATGAGATACTTTTTAAAATATGAATTTAAGCATCCCTTAGTATATAGGGCAGAAGCAGCCTTGCGCCAGGGTGGACACATAAAGTGTTGGCATAATATCATACATTGAAGGTACAGGTTGACCAGCACTGCCCTGGATTCTGGTACTAAAAAGTATTTGCAACCAATATTGGAGAAGAGACTCTGTTTTTAAAAAGCACACGCTATTGTGGTTTTTCTTTCGTTCTGTCACTCAAACTCCTCCCTTATGCTTACAAGAAGGCACACAGATATGTAAATGTTACTCTTGCCTTCTCCAGAGTAATGAAAACCTCTGCAGTGCTGGCACAAGCCAAAAGCCATAAATAAATAATAAATAGCAATATTTAACAGAAGAGTAGGTAAACTTCTTGCTTACCTCTGTCTGAATTTGAGTCATGTTTCATATGCTCGTCATGAACCCCTTATATGTATCGCTTGTATGCTAATAGGTATTTCCATGACCTGCAACATCTCACCTACTTTCAGCCCCAACATCATTTTTTGTTTCACAGGAGCAGAGAAAGCCCTGTGGTTGGACAGACTCCATTGCACCTGGGCCCTCTCATTCCGAACATCATTTTCACCTAGCCAGTAACCAATCAAGAATGTTTTCCTCTCTTCATCCAGTCCCAAACAGGAAAGGCTATAAAAGCAAGGAACTTTCAATATTGCCCACCTTGCCTCCTTACTCGCCCCTCTTGGATCTGTGTGAGTGCTAGCCCTTTCCTACCCTCTGTTTGTTTGTATCCTTCCTAGGGATGTGCAAGAATATTTCATTATTTGATTGAATTTGGTCGAATTCAGGCATTCGTTTTTAATATGCAAACAAATACAAATATTTTGAATAATTCGTTCAAATAATTCAGACATTTGTTTGTGTATGGATTCATATGCATTACATA
The DNA here is from genome assembly GCA_023333525.1 of Aspidoscelis tigris stejnegeri. Classification (NCBI taxonomy): domain Eukaryota; kingdom Metazoa; phylum Chordata; class Lepidosauria; order Squamata; family Teiidae; genus Aspidoscelis; species Aspidoscelis tigris. Next base: position 10,873,107 of record JALMGA010000006.1, on the reverse strand, counting down.
CGTATTTGTACGCATCTTATTTGTATCTGTACGCATCCGTATGGATACGCACGGGATGAAAATGGGATGCATATGGGATAAAAACAAAATGCACACAAACGTGTACAAATACATACGAATGTTGTTGACATTTGTATCATCAAATCTGTATAGGATATTTGTGCAAATAGATTCAAATGTATTCAGATTGTTTCAAATGTTAATACATTCATTTTTTCTCTATTCGTATGAATCCAAACATTTGAATATTCTATTTGAATCAAATCAAATGTCAAAATTTGCATTTGTGCACAACCCTAATCCTTCCTTTCCCCTCCTCTCTTGTTCTCTCTCCTTTTTTTCCACTCTTCATTTCAGAAAAAGTAAATATATGGGTGTTTTCCCACTGTCACTAGAAGTACCCATTAAGTACCCATTAATGGGTACATAATGGCATTTTTGTACCCATTAATGGGTACTTAATGGGTACTTCTAGTGACAGTGGAAAACACCCATATATGTCCTTGGGAGCCAAAATTTTAAAATTAGGTTGTGTTTTTTAGCTAAGTAAGACAGTAACTTAGCCTGAGAAATATTTGGCTTATATTATATTGAAGTGTTTGCCATCGAGAGAAGACTTATCTGCTATTGGAACCTTTATCTTTTCTGCTTTTTAAGTGATACCCCCCTTTTTTGTTCCTAACTAATGTCAGGTTTCTATTATTCTTGAGTCAGAATTCCTTTCTTGCTCTCCCAATCCCTGTGAGTAACATGAGCCAATTATATATCTCTTACTTTAAAGATCCCTAGGCGGGAATGGAAAGAATAAATCCCAAAACCAGTGAGTCCCAGTTTAAGCTATGTTTATCTACTTGGTAACTGATATTTCTTTAGTCAATTTTATTTGGTCCTTGGTCAGGCCATGACAGATATTTCTGGTCTTCAAGTCCTCTTTTGACTCCATGTTACTATTTTGAGGTCCTGAATTTGTTGGATTGTTCCAGTGGGACTGGATCAGCTCACACTAGTTGGACTGGTTCATGTGTTGAAGAACAACATCATCTGTATTTGGACAGCTGTTCCAGGATAGCTGCTGCACTGTTTGAAGGCTTGAAGGTTCCTGGCCTCAGAGCTCTCAGGAGACCCCTTTTGACTGCATGCTTCAGTATGCTGTAAAAATAGGTCCCCCACTAAAGCAGAAAATATAGAAATGTACTATGTTTGCATGCTTCCATGGCTGGTTTAGCCATGGTAGCCTTCTGTCCAGGAACTGCCATAGTCTGAATCAACATCCAGATGCCGGGTCGCTATTCTGGGATATAATCCATAATAAAGACCAATCCATAAAGGGTTTAAGTTAAGGTGGACAGGGACCTAATGTCATTGGTCAAGTCAGGCCTTTTTCCAGGGACCCATAGTACAAAGAGAGATATTTCAGAGTTTTCAGCTGGCTATTCAGTTTTTGTTTCTGGTCTCAGTCTGTGTGGCATTAGAAGATCATATTGCTTTTATCATGCAACACCCTATTGAGAACAGTGAAATCACAGCAATCCAAACCGAATGTGATAACAAAAATGGCTTCTTAGCTCTGGGAAAAATTACCCCCATTGAGAAAAGAACTAATAAAACCCTAATGAGGGATATGATTATCTTGCAAATGGGGAATCCTATCAATTAATCATTATACTGTTACAGCCATGGTGACAGAGATGTCAAGAAAATGAGTAGCAGACCTAATGAAACAAGATTATCACTCTGTGCACAGAATCTTCAGTTACAGCATGAATGAGGTATGGAGAACTAGCTCACACTCACCTATAATTAATCTTGGCTCTATGTTTGTCAAGCTATATGAAGAACTTGGATTGGTCACACTTAGAGTTAGGGATGTGCAAAGATGTTTCTTTTTGTTTGTTTTTTTGCATTTAATTCCTATTGAATTGAATGTGAGAAAATTCATATTCATTCATTTATTTATACTTATTGTTTATATTTATATCCCGCCCTATACCCGTAGCTATCAGGGCGGGTTACAAGTTTTAAACAATGATATCCATAAAAAGACTTTTAAAATCCAGCATATTTAAGAATGTATACTAAATATTAAAATACTAATATCTACAGTGGGGGTAAAAATGGTCACATTAGCCAAAGGCCAGGGCAAAGAGGTGTGTCTTCACTGCCTTCCTAAATGTATACACAGAAGGGGCATGACACACCTTGACGGAGAGACTATTCCATAACCTGGGGGCCATTACTGAAAAGGCCCTTTCCTGAGTGCCCACTCACCTCACTACTGAGGGTGGTAGAACAACCAGGAAGGCCTTGCCTCCAGATCTCAAGGCACTGGCAGGTCGATATTTGAATAGATTCCCTTCAAATGTGGTAGGATTCGATTTGAACATTCCGTACGAATCCCATATGTATCCCATATGTATCCACTTAGAACACATCAAATCTGTCCTGAATCCACTTCGAATTTGCTCTCAATCCACTTAAAATCCACTCTGCACCTGCAGCTGGAGCAACCATTTTCCCACCTCCCAGGTTCATGAGTGTAACAAAAGCTTCATACGAATGTTCTGAAGCAGCCTTCAGATGTGCCAACATTCAGTTCGAATCTGAATGTCTGAATTTGGCTGAATTCGTATGAATAACAATTAATAAGAATATTTGTTCACGGCCCTACTTAGTGTATATGCCCAAATATAGTCTCATGGTTTTCCATTTTCAGCAGGGCAATATCCATATTCTAGCTTTTTACTTTCCCCCCCAAAATAGATATACAAGACATCTGCTCATATAAAGAAGAAAATGAGAAGGGAAGTTATTTCACCTATTCATCATTTTGTTTTCTCACTTATGGTATTATTTCTAATTGGCATAATAAATAAAAGCAAATAATGTTTATAAAGTATCAGAAATACAGCAGTTAATAATAAAACAAGGAAATGTATGGTACCTAATTAGCCCCATGCTAGCATCAAGGCTTAACTCAATGTAATTCAGGGACTGCTTGAATAATATACACCATGCTTTAAAGCAGAAACAAGTGGAAGACGTATATAGCTCTGTGTGCGATGCAGAACAAAACATGTTGGTGCCCTAAGAGCATGCTGGCCCTTTAGGAGCTTCATTCTGATGAAATGGCAATAGTAAAAGCATATTCCTACACATGCTTGCTTAGAAGTAAATCCTGCTTTGTTCAATTTTGTTAGGATTTTGAAACACAAACTGTCCTGCCTAAAGGGATCAGAAAAGATCAAAAGAAAAGAGACACCAAAGTCAGTTTTCTCTTCAGTGTAAACTAGAAGACTAGCTGAAGGCTGATTTTAGGGTATATTGATCTGTCAAAGTCCGCTCAGCATTCAGTCTTTAGAAGCCCTAAATATGTTCTGATGCTAAAAAGCAGAATGAACTTTGACAGATGAGGCTCTGGTTTGTAGGTAAGGTTTTATATTTACATAATTGACATTACTGGATATGTTAAAAATATCAGTGCCAATGTTCAGTGATATTTTTGATACTGATTGTAAGTATGCAGAAAATTAAGGTATGTAAGTGCAAATAAGTAGGCAAGGAAGTAAATAAATATTGTTGCCGCATGCATAGCATAGTGGTTCATAGTAAACCACTGTGTTATGCTAAATTGAACTAGAGAAACTGGGACAATCCAGTTACCCTAATTTCTATTTTTTTTATTGCTACCAACTACTTCTGTAAAGCATTGTGCAATCTATGATAATTTGCAAGATAGTGTGGGTTTCTTTTTTACTATAAATATGCAAAAAATAATAGTTAATATAACTTCACAGTATAATACAAGGGGCTCCAGTGCCTTTCTATTATGTGCTTTCAGCCAAAGCATCTTAATCAGACCCTCAGTCATGCTCCATTTGGTAGTAATGAAAACTGACCTCAGCAAAGTTGTGTTGCCTGAGTAATAGATACACCCTCAGGCCACACCTAAGCATCATTTGGGACAGGTGTGAGGAGGTAAGTCTATCCACAGCAGCCTCCTATACTCTAGAGCAAGGAGGCTCCATTCTCCATGGTACCTCCATGTAGGAAGTGATCTGCGAGAAATTGCGCCAGAAAATGGCCTATGTGATCACTCTGAAGATACCAACTGCCACCAAAAATGGGGATGGAGTGGCAGCAGACCTGACCCTCAGAAGAACATGGAAATGGTAGGTGTGATGTTTTCACGGTTCAAGCTTCAGCCGTGGGCTTGTTTCTTGGGCAGCAGGTTGATTGATAGATGGGGCAGAGCAGCCAAAAAAACTGCCAAAAATCCACCAATCCGAACAACCGGATCGCGGGGTATATAAACCAGCAGTCCGTGGCTCTCAGTGTCTCTGATCTTGCGGTGTTGTGAGAGAGCGATTGAGGAGGGCTTGGCTTAGCTCTCCACACTTCTAGGCCTCACACTTTTAGAACAGAGGGGCAGGGGATAGAAGGGGTCTAGCCTCTGGGAAGGAGGAAGACCAGGACGCATGCCAGCAGCAGGTTGGGCACATAAGGGACCTCACGGCAGGTTAATATCACCACAAGGGGGATTCTACTATTATTTAGAAAGAGTTATCACATTGAATGGTGGTTGGAATCCATTCAAAAGGGGCAGGAGGAATGAGTGGAACTGAAAGCATGGGTTTATCTGTGTTACTTGCTTTCAGTGGAATTTCTTATTGAGAACTGAACTTTTATTTTATTTACTGCAACTATTCTTTCAAGCAATTAAGGACTATTGGACTACTCTTATCTTTGCTTCTACAATAGTTGTGTTTATATACTGACCCCAGCCCATTGCAGGCAGTTGGGGCCATGGTGCTCGGTGGCCGCTTCCTACTGCGTAGCAATGCAAAGTACAAGTCAAGGGGGTTGTTAGACCGAGTTGTCACAGTAGGTGAAAATGCAGCCTCAGTCCTACAAAAAATAAACATTGAGGTAGCATGAAGTTGTAAGGTTCTTTTTAGTTGCTTTTGAAATTCCTGAAATAATAATAAAAAAGAGATGATAACATTAGAAGCCAATGTCTCTCAGGAGGGACAATTGAAGTTGTTAGAAATTAATCAAGTAAAATTGAGCCCCAGGAAAGAAAGGTGTCTAAAATACATTTTGTTTTGTTTTTAACAAAGTTTAATCAAGAGAAAAGAGCAGGGATGGTAAGGAGTAAAATAAGCTGAGAGCTATAAAAGAGGAAGTCAAGAGTTTTCAAACATTTTAAAAATATCTCCTGGGCAATAGAACATTGATATATATCCATGCAAAATGTAATCATCTTCTCTTTCTGGGTGCTGGATAGAACCAATGGCATGTGAATGTATGTTCATAAATTCTCTTTCCACAGTACTCAGTAAGGTCTATTTTATTTCTACAAAGTCTTTGTCAAAAAGTTTCCAGGGCAGTTTGTCTACCATACGAATTGCAGAGAAATTTGAGTAATATCCCAGTCATACATGCTTTAGTTGTTCAATGATATTTGTATTCTACCCTTCGTCAGAAGGGTGTGCAAATCTTTCTTCTTTCTTCACAACAACCCTGAGAGATCGATTAGCCTCTTAGGGCAATTTTCGACCTTCGCTTCAGTAAACATCCTGAGGAAACATCCTGATTGCACTTTGGGATGCTGGATCTATCCCTAACCTCAGCAGTTATTTATTTATTTAATTAATTATTTACATTTCTATCCCACCCCATACCTGAAGGTCTCTGGGTGGGTAACAACCCTAAAACAACAGATTAAAACAGAATATACATTAAAAGACTTTAAAAATTCAACAACTCTGAAACAATACACATTATGTTTATATATAAGGAAGGGGCATGACACACCTTGAGGAGGAGGCTATTCTATAGTCTGTGGGGCATCACAGAAAAGCCTCTCTCCCGGTTGCCCACCAACCTCATTATTGAAGGTGGTGGGACAACCATTCAATGGTGACAGGGCCATTCAGACCTAACTATGCCTGCACTTCCCCTCCAACCAGAAAGAAGTGTGAATGGAGCTCTGTCCCAGGGCTTGCCTAATTGCATTCCACAGCGGTAGAGCAAATAGACCTCTGATGTCATGCAAGCTCTCATGCTAGGTTGTATCAGTTAGCTTAAATAGGTGGTTGACAAGAAGAGGCTGGGATTAAACCTGCACAATGTTGTTAACTGACTTTAGAGGTATCAGGGCTGTGCCTTCAGTATTCTGGTATTCTGGTATACCACTCCATCTGCAGTGCAGGAGAAAGAGCTTTGCCCTTTTCTCTTTTGCCACTAGTGGCAGAAGCCTAGTTGCCACCACAGCCACCATTTGAGGGGACTTACCAGTCTTATCAGTAGGGATCTGTGTGGCTGAAGACAGGAAACAGTCCCTCAAAAGCAGAGATTTCTAAAGACCAAAGGTACCTCTAAAGCACATTTGTAGGGGGATGAGACAGGGGCCCGTTCTGCACTTGGCCTTACTCTGGAAAGAAATCTCAGAACAGGGGACTGCTATCCACATGCTAGTGTAGACTATGGCAGACCCCACATGAGGCCTGCCATAGTCTGCTTTAACAGGTGGACCACAGACCCCTGTTCTGAGATATGTTTCAGAATTAGGCCGTGCAGAAAGGGCCCAGATGAAGGTTTTGCCTTAGTCTTTGCTTGAGAATGCCCAGATGCAATTGGAGGGCCACTGTGTGGGTTGAGATGCTGGACTAGATGGGCTGTGGCCTGATCCTCTTACATTCTTATCTTGATAGCAGGTGGAGGTAGCAGTGTGCAAAATTCCTACACAACTTTGAATTAAGAATAGTGCCAAAAGGGTAAAAAATGATTCTTAATGCGAAGGAGGGAAGCATTATGCTCGTGGTGCTTCTTCACCTACTGTGCAAATTCTACCAAAAATAATTACCCTCCATTTCAATTTCATCAGCATTCAAGTCAGTTCTACCCCATTATGTGCACATTTTCTTTCTGAGAGCATGTAGGCATGCATCTTTAAATAGCGAGCATCTCATACATTCCTGCAGGCATTTCTGTAAGTTGTTTTCCAAACCCCTGTGCTTTTTAAGGCATTTTTCTACCAAAAAACATATTTGATATGAATTTTGTTTGTATTTTTGACAAAATGTGTCCTGTACCAGAACCAAGCTTGCTACATACTCCAAGCATACAAAATTGAATCATGAGAGTCTGATTTTCTCATATGTATCTTCTCCATGAGCATAGTCTGGGATAATTTTACTTTAGCAGATATAGCAAAAGAGAGAGAAAAACATTAGAAGAATAAATGCACGAAAGCTTTGTGTCTATTATACATATTTGTAAAGCTCCTTGTTGCTATAATTTAAACTGCTTCTGTGTATAGGATGCTGCCAGGTTTTGGCACTCTTTCAAAACAATGGGAAAACACTAAAGCGCAAACTGTCAACACCTCTGTGTGAGAGCAGATGCCAGAGCCTCAGTAGAGTTAAAACACAATGGGGGAAATGCTCCAACTGTCAATGGCCTTTGTAGAAGCAGATGCTCTGTTTTTGGCAGAGTTTAAATTAAGTCATAAACAGGCTATAGCCTCCTCCTGAAAGTGCACTTCTCTTACCCCTTGATGTGAACAGGTGCTGGTGTTGCAATTTATTTTGCAGTCTCTTTGAATATTTACATCACCAGAAACTCATAAAATGTAATATATTTCTAATTATATAGTGTTATCCGTTGGATGGATGGATGGATGGATGGATGGATGGATGGATGGATGGATGGATGGATGGAAGAGAGTGAGGGAGGATTAACATATTTACCTAAGGTGGTAATTCTTGGTCATGAATGGGACTCCTTTATTTATTTGTATACTCATACAACTAAATTTACTTTGATGTATTTCCAAGATAATCTTATACATCACTCCTGAGAGAACTAAAGAGTGCAATCAGATACTTTTTTCAATTTTCAGCCCTTTATCAAGGATCACCTCATCATAAAAATGTGTGCTACATTATTTTTAAAATAAGCACTTAAAAAACTACCTGACTTCTCTCTTCCTTCGGTTTCACCTTCCCTGAGGATGGGTGTTCTCCCTCTGACTGGCTGCTTGTCTGCCAGACTTCCATGACCCTGATTGTCAACTGCTCATAATAGCTTTTTCCATGGTGTGCTTAGCTACATAAGTCTCCATAACTTCCTGGCCTATCTGATATAAAAAAACAATAATGATACTTGGGCCGTGTCTTCGTGGCAACCTTATCTCAGATTCAAAACGTTTTCAATCCTTGGAGTCTGCATGGCAGTTTGGCGTAACACGCTTTCCCTGTGTTAAACCAGCCCAAAGCGTGGTGAATCTCAATCCTGATTTCAACAGGTCTCACTCCAAATCGTGCGCTTGAAACGTTTTACATTTTTTACTGTGTGGACAGTACCATTTTAAGGGATGAGAATCCATGTTTAGGGTTTCCCTCTCCCAATAGCTTGCTTCCAAAGACAGTGATTTCAGTGTTAAAAATCCACCCTTAACAGCAGCGCTACACTGTAGCGATGGAACCACTTCAGCCTGATAACAATGTTGCAATTTTGTGCAATTCTAAAAGTTCTGACTTTAAAAAGGGAATGGAAGGGAGGAAAGCAGCTGAAAGTGAATGTTTAAAGCAAAGGGACTTTAGTTGCCGCTGCTGCTGTGTGCCCTGAGCAATGGGGAGAGGAGGAGAAAGAATCGCTGGCTGGCTACCCGCTGCCATTTTTCCTCCATCCATGGAAGCGGCAGCCACCCATCCAGGCTCGGTGAAGGGGTCCCTTATGGGTGGCGCATCCATGCCAGGAGGAAGAGGGCAGGGCAGCCCCGAAAAGTGGCTTTTAAAAAGTAGCCACTTGAGTCCCACCTTGAGTCATGTACCCTACGTACAATCCTCAGAATCTGGATCCAACGTGATTAAGTTAAAAGTAATGGGAACAGGCAAATTCGCATTTGCATCTGGTTCTATTATTTCGGTTTAGGGAAAGCAAAATAAGCTTGCTGTGGGGATTCACCCTTGGTATGAGTTATGATTTCATGTATGAGGAAGGGCTAGCCACTACTAGGCCTTGGATTGGGACAGACATTTTTTAATAGTTCAAGTCTTTTCCTAGAACCTGGGCATAGCCTGTTATAATGTGAAGCAGCATGTGGATAGCAGGTCCCTGTTCTAAGATATTGTTGTTCATAAGTTTCAGTGAAGGCGTGCATGCATTTTCCCCCACTGTTCACTTCATATCAGAGCAAATGGGGTAGAATTTTGCATGAATGGAGCCATTTTGAATGTCTTTGGCTTTGAATTCACTTTGATTCCCTGCCACCACCCATCTGAATCTGCTCCAAATCCACTCTGAATCTACCCCTGAGCTTCTGATGAAGGCGCAAAATCTTTCAGTTTGAATGCAAAGGTCAGTCTTTGAATATAGCCAATATTTAATTTGAATGTGAAGCTTCAAACTTTCATAATTTGTAGAAATTGTGAAGGTGATGAACATTTTCCACCTATCCCTTCTTCAGCGCAGAAACTTGGTTGCTTGTTTCTGAAAATTCTTCCCCCTCCCCAAGAATCAGCCTAAAAGTGCCCGGAACTCGACATGCAGTAATATATCAGGCAGTTCTAATCAGTACCAAACAAAGTAAAACGATTACATCTCATGATCTATACTTCTACTTATTCATTTTTCACGTTTGGTCTCCCAGTCATGAATTAGTCATCTTGATTTTTGAACTAACCCTACAGCTAGCTCTACCCATTGGTTCAAATTCAAACTGAACCAAATGTAACCATTCTGGTTCAAAAAATACTAGTTCAGCAGTATTTTTGCCCCCTTAAAAGGACTTTTAAAGCAGTGATCTGGTTCAACAAACTTACACACTGGTTTGAGACTCAAATATAGTTGGTTTCTAGTAGCACTTCATATTTGTATCTCTTCCATTTTATTATATTATTTTCAAGGCAACTGAAAGTCCCTTGTAGACTTCCCTTCTTTCTCACCCTTATGTACATTCATGTCTTATTGTGTGCATGGTGTATGTCTCCTTTTCTTTCCCACCTACTTTGATGTGTTTGTTTATACTCTTGTATTGAAATTATGCTGAGTATTGGCTTTTCATTATATATTTTAATTTGTTATGAATGCAGATTCATAATGAAGATGTTGCAACACAAACAATAGCCTACTACCTGCACAATCTATCACTTACCTGTTTTCCATCCATCCATCCGTCTGTCCGTCTGTCCATCCAGTTTATTTGTATACTGCCTTTCTAATAAATTACTTAAGGTGGTTTACAGCAACCATGAAAAAATACAATACAGAGTAATTCATCATCACATCAGAAAAATACAGCAAGTAAATACAGCAAGTAAAGAAATCACTTTCAGTAAATAAAACATCAAATATATATCATAAGCAATGTACTGAGTTCTACTAATAAGCTATATAATCTAAGAAACTACAGTACACAGTATCAAATAAGAAAGTAAACCAGAAGACCAATTAACACAACACAACTCAAAAGTGGCAAAGGAGAAACTGGACAGAAATTGCAGCAAAGCAGCAACAACCAACCCAGGTGTCCCTCCATTCCTCAAGCTTCAGCTGGAACCCACACCTAGAGGAAGTCATGGCAAAGGCTCCAATCTCACAGGTCCAGCACAAGATTTGGTTGTTAATCTCCTCTCACTCCAGCCAGAGGCAGCCACAGTTTTTATATCTAATCTGGGGGAAGGTGTGGTACAGGCTACAGTCTCACAGGTGCAACACAAGACTTGATTGCACAGCTGATCCTCCGCAGGGTGCAACAATCAAATCATGGTGTCATTTGAGCTATCAGCATGCTTGTGCGGCAACTCGAATGGCCCCGCGACCAGAAAGAGTGTGGATGGTCGCTGGCTGGATGTTTCCAGGTAGGTTCCCAGTTGTGTGGAGTAAAGGTTAGATAGCTAGTGGTGCACAATTTCATGCACCACAGCTAGTTTACAAACAGTCAACATCTGTGCAGGCAGGGGACGCTTGTAGGCGATAAGCGCCTCCTGTAAGTGCAGATGGACCAGCCCAGATGGTGACTAATTGTAAACTACAGCCTGAAGTGCAAATTGGCCCCTGGTCCACACCTTTAGCTGCTGGTGTCAAAGGTAGAAAACATATACTGGGCTAAGCACATGAGATAACCTAAGGCCTTTTCGCACTACAGCTGAATGCTCTCCCTCCCATAAAGCTGTTGGGTGGCCCGGGATGGCCAGGAATGGATGGAGAGCGTGATTTCATGCTCTACACCCAGAACGCGAGTAGGGCAACTTTGTGATGGGCTGGGGCAGTTCCGAATGGAATTGGCCTCCAGCCAATGTGAATGGGGTGTCCCAGAGGTGTTTGAGAGGCCCAGTATGAATTGGCCTCAGGTTGTGGTTTTCAGAACAGTCCTGTTTTATTATGAACAGCTAGCAGTTATACTCACTCTTCTAGTGAAGTATTCAGCACATAAAACATTTTTAAACAATCCAAATGTTCTGTTCTGAACAGAAATACTGAAAACAAAACAAACAGTAACACTGATTAACAGTGTTTTTTTCATAATGAAGTTCAGTATGTAATTAACTGTAGATCAGCTTTAAAAAACTTTTGGAGTTAAATATTAATTCCCACCACCACCACTTAATACATCACTTTTACTGGAGTTTTATTTTTAAAGGAGAGAACAACCTTGTACATAAGTTATGTTGCACATCAAAGACAGAAATATGTGAAATCTATGATAGTTTTTAGTGAATAATCTCTATCTTTGGTACAGCTATATGGTACGTTTTTGATCATATTTTAATAGAACGATGTTTTATACTTGCCTTCTCATTAAGCAAGGTATTGCAGTAACATTGTAAAATAGTAATGCAGAAACAGGAAGAGGGAAATCTTATAATTTATTAGTCATTTTGAAATCCAGAACGATGTGCAGGCAACAACTGCTACATAAAAGAGTTGAGAATATGTTAACAAACTAAAAGATATAAGTGATATTTTATATGTATTGAACTGTAAAGATTACCTGGCCTCAAAATACTGATGGTTAAGGCTCTGAATAAACTATCTGCCCTGAGCTGTATTCAAAGGAACATATTGGAGATATCACTGGGTACAGACTCAAGTGCTCATCTAATCCCAAGATGGAGAAATTACTTTCAAGAGTAGATGGGATAGATAAATTCATCTTCCCCTGAGCTTATGGAAACGTGGAGGAAGAAGGTGTGCCTTGTCTGCCTCTGTGTTCCCATCAGTTGGTACTCAAATGGAACAGGAATGTAGCTACATATTGGTTTATTTCAGTCCATTAAAGAAGAAGAGTTGGCTTTTCTATCCTGCTTTTCTCACCCATTTAAGGGATTCAAAGTGGCTGACAAAGCTTTCTGTTCTTCTCCCCACAACAGACACCCTGTGAGGTGGGTGGGGCTTAGAAGAGAGCTGTGACTAGCCCAAGGTCACCCAGATGGCTTTATGGGGGAGGGTGAAATCAAACCCAGATAAGAGTCCAGCTCCTTAACCACTAGACCAAACTGGCTCACAAGACCAAAGAAATAATCAGTAAGGAAACAACAGGAAAGATTCTCCCTTGTGAGGAAATTTCCTCCCAGAAGCTGAGTTTCTCTTCACAGTGGCAGCTGTGGTGTGACAAATTTATCTCCTATGCTTTCAGCTTCTGCCCAATCTCCCTGGGGAGGGGGGGAGGGGCCTCAAGATAGGGATCATGGTGTGGATGCAACTCCAGGTTTGAGCATATGTGTATGGTGTAATGACTAGTATTTAACTGTGTGTGTTTACTACTTGAGGGTTTTTTTTTCTAGATATGTGGGAAACTGAACAGGAAACATGTATTGGCTCAGCCTCAGCAAAACTGTTCATCAGTGGATATCTCCACTCTGCATTATTTACATTTTTATTTTATATTATTTAAAAGATTTATATACTTCTTATCGTAAAAGTAGTTTACAACTCAAGACATAAAGACTGACATAAAAAAAGTTTTAGTAAGAAAAATAAAACATATATTCCAGCCATTCACCCAAGGAAAGGCTGTTTTTGCATTAGCAATGAAGACCCCAGTAGGAACCCGATAGGTACCTGATTGGTATGAATCTCTTATGTACTGTCCACACACAAGACCCCTTAAGGACCCCATTAGGACCCCATTCTGAATGTGCTGTACCCACAAGTGCTGTCAAAATCCAGATTTGGGGGCCTTAAATCTGGATTAACAGTAGGCCTCTTTAATGGTGACCTGAATCCAGTCTTCTGCCATGAAGACTGAATCAGAGGCCACATATCTGCATGTCTAGTGGTGCAGTGGGTCTAGGGGTGGGCTTAGAGGCCATCATTTGCAATGGAGCAGCTCCAGCACCCCACCACTCACAGGTACATAGTCCTGCATGCTCTTGTATCTGTCTACACTGAGCACAAGCTTTGTAGCATAAGCAGCTATGCGGCCGTGTGCCCACCAGGAAGTGACCCCTGATTGATGGCTACGCCAGCCAATTGCACTGCACCACTGGCAGACCTTCCTGCTCAGGCCTAATCAAGCTAATCAAAGCCTCAGGATGGGTGCTACGACATCTGCACGGTGGCCCTGTTTAGCATCCATTGCCATCAGGTGCTAGATGTCCCATGTGGGTGCTTGGGGTCCACACCTTGATGTAGAACTTCAAGGGCTAGATTCAGTGAGGACCTCATTTCACAGATCCAGATCTTCTAAATCTGGATTAATGGAGGTACATGCAAAAATAGCCTTAATGTAAGCGAAAGTTTTTCAGAATTTATTTTTCTTGCCTCAGAACTCCTCAGCCCCCATCTCTGTCAGTGGAAATCAGCCAATTGTCTTCCTGAAACCTAACTTATACGTTAAAGATCCCTAGGGAGTTCTGTTGTGGTGAGGAGAATAGAAAAGCTTTGTCAGCTGCTCTGAGTCCCCTTCAATGGGTGAGAAAATCAGGGTAGAAAAGCCAACTCTTCTTCTTCTTACGGTGAACTGAGAAGAGTAATTCCTCATACCAGTTAGTTTCAGTGTGTTACATAATGATGTTCACGGATACTGGATGGAGTGAAGATGAGATTTAATAGGGAAAATTATTTTCTACCTCATCATACAGTAATTAAATCAATCCTTATAGAACAGAATTTACAAGCCTGATAAAGGCAAGAACTAGATGGGACATCAGAGGTGCTTTGGGATTGATTCAGTGGTGCAGAGACACACCCTGTAACATCAAAAGAGAGCTCTCAGGGCACTGGATATACAAGTCCCTGAATTCTTGAAGCACACACTTTGTCATAATCACTCCTTGGCACACTATAATGGTAGAGCAATGGGAAGAACTTGCTATCACTCTGTGGGCTTTTCACATTTGCCATCCAACAGAAATCCCTGTTTTGCAAAGAAAAGGAAAATGGCTGAATACTATGCCCATTTGCTGTGCTTGGTAAAAAGCCTCAAGTGGAAACATCAAACCAAGAGATGAAGATTCTTAAGTCCAGTGTTCCCGTCACCAGGAGCAGGAGCAGACACACAATAGCATGCCAGCACTGCAGTAGCGGAATGCTCAGTCATGATCGGGGCATCATCCACAATGATCAATGGCGGTTTCTTACTGCAAACTTACCTTAGTGCTGATTTAACAAAACTCATTGCACTGTATAAAGAAGATTCAAATTTCCCTGCCAGTCCAGGCAGAACAACAAGAAGAGACGAACGAGAGCAGGGAGGGTAGCTCAGTTCTGATTGGCTGCCTCATCCTGTGTGCCTACGCACACTGACTCAGCTCTTGCAGCTTCTGAGGAAGAAGCTACAGAGCTGCTTTTTAGTCGGGACAGATAGTCATCGCTTTGCAGCAGCTAAGCTGTGCTTTTTCCTTCAACTGCCGATTTATTGAGCAAGTCCAGATGCAGCTCAACAGTGCACAGGTTGTACTGCTTTATGGAACCTGCCAAAGGTGCAAAAGAGAAGGAAGGTTGAAGAAAGCAATGGCAACTGTGGATGGTTCCACAACATCATACATTATAATAGGTTAAGGTTCAGGCTTAAGTGTTCTGTTATGTATATGGAATTCACAGTTGCTGTTATACTTCTGATTGACTGGATAATATGGACCAATTGACAGGCCTACAGCCAAGTCCCTTCTCTTCACCTTGGGTGCTTAGTAGCAGTGATAGAAATTCCTGAGGTTGCTCCTCCTATTAGAGACAAAATCTTGTATCCTAAAAAAAAGCAGAGTTTCATAGGATTCACTCCCAAGGAAATACTTGACAAGTTCCTAAATATGGGATTGAATGCCACAGGACACCAAACTTTCCAGATGGCCTGGAGTAGAATTCTATCCTTAAAATATGAATGTTAAAATACAAACATAAAAAAATTATTACTCTTCAGGAAGTTTTTCTTTGTGGTTTCCCCTCTAATTTCCCCCTGCTTTTGAAGTTCCTCTGGTACAAGCCACTGTGATGGAAGCCTGAGATTTGGACTCTTCATAGTGCCCCAGTTCTATTATTATCCTGAAACCTCTTTGCAAGGAAGGAAAATAGAAGCTGCTGGGGATAAAGAGAGAGAAAGAGATGCAGAGTCCTCTCAAAAATAACATAATGTGTCCCATTTTCTTGCAGGCAATTAGGGAAAACAATACAAATAATAAGTATGAGAAATGTATTCAGAAAAAACATAAGTTTCAGCTGATGGATCCACTACACAGGACTGGAGGAAGAGAAAGTGCATTTCTGCTATATGCTTCAAATATTTTAAACATTTTGCATAATAATACTAGTAGAGCAGATTCCATGACCAATCATTACATTTCAGGTGGCGGGATTTAAAACCAAGAAGATAACTTTTTACACGACGTATCCTTTTTTAATGCGGTGTTCAGGCTATCTTTGAACAGTGGGCATTCTGGGTTTGTTCTTCATTTTCTCAGCTACCAAGCTGCACAACCTACTCTTAAGAATGCCAAAATGAAAGTTAACACTTTTTTTATAGAGGATTTATGCTTGCTGTCTGTCATTTAAATCAAGACAGTCACTCTTTTCTGTTTGTGAATTCCCCTTTTAAAAGCATAAGGAGCGTGTGCTGCTCAGTGAGAACAGCATTCAAGATATGCTCCAAATTATTCTTTCATTTCTTCAGTATTATCAGGTTTCTTTGTGGGGCTCTATTCATATGAATAATAGAAAGCTATTATTAATGATATTTGCTCTCAGAAACACAGTTTAGTAGCCTAGGAAATGAAAAGGGGGGAAAACTCCCGCCTAAGTATTAGCAGAATTTGTATAACTGTAAGTAACTTCAATAGGAGCCATATTTTTTTTTGTTATAGTGTGACAGACAGTTGAGAGGAAAAGAACCATAATTGGAGCTAAAACTTCACCTTTTCTGCTGGTTAAAAAAAAAGAGGGAGATGGAAGTGGGTGGCTTTTGAAAAATGAAGGTGAACAAGAAAAAAATGAGGTGAAAAATATAGTTTATTGTATATACTATAATTATATAATAAATTATATCATATAGTGTATTATATACAATTACAGGGACTTTACTGATCTTCAAAGAAGCTGTGTTAGTGCAATTTTATGCTTGAATGAAATTTTGTGTCATATAGATGTGACAGAATGCCAATAAACCCATGAAGGTGACAGCACTCGGATAGTTAAAAATACATTTAGTTCTAAAATGTTAGTCTGAAATAATGCAGGAAATATCCAAACGCTTATTGGTGCTCATGAAACAAAGGTGGGCTGAAAGCGTTTCAATCACAAAATGATTACTCTTCTGACTAAATTGTTGAAGACTTTTGATATGCCATTTTCTACTTAACTAGGCAACAGACATGATTTC
This sequence comes from Aspidoscelis tigris stejnegeri, assembly GCA_023333525.1. NCBI lineage: Eukaryota > Metazoa > Chordata > Lepidosauria > Squamata > Teiidae > Aspidoscelis > Aspidoscelis tigris. The sequence goes on along the minus strand of JALMGA010000006.1, from coordinate 10,856,288 downwards.
AACTGAAATATAAAGCAAATTTATCCACACGTGTTTCCTTCTGGGGAAAATAGCAGCTTCAAGCAATTTTCTTTAGACAAACAGGAGAAACAGCTAGTGAGCTCTGCCATCTTGCTCTTCTGTCAGCAGTACATATGGGAAGTCGCGATGTCATGACTTGTTATGATATATGGCAGTAAACATGGTGTTGGGGGTGGTTGTAGAAGAGTTGGCTTTTCTACCCCGCTTTTCTCACACATTTAAGGGGACTCAAAGCAGCTGACAAACCTTCTGTTCTCCCCACAGCAGACATCCTGTGAAGTAGGTGGGCTGTGAGAGCTCAGAAGAGAGCTGTGACTAGCCCAAGGTCACCCAGCTGGCTTCATGGGGGAGGGCAGAATCGACCCTGATATTCCCAGATAAAAGTCTGGCTCCCTAACCACCAGATCAAACTATAAGGGTGATAATGTTACTCTTCTTTCTTGGCAACTCCAGCCTCTTCCTATATCTTATTATTATTGGCAGAAATACAATAATACAACATGACAGCAAACATGTTGGCTTTCATATTTCCGAACGCATCAGGATCTTCCCAAGTTCCTAGGATCACATCAGGTATCAGCAGATAATCATGCAGAACCCAGCAAGGTGGCCTTTTGCAGTTGACAGATGGTAATCTTGTCAACATTGAGCTGTTTTAAGTGCTGTCCAAGGTATTTGGAAGAGCACCTAGTGTCCAAATTACAACTAGCACTGCTGGCTTATGCCAGAGCCTTTGGACTTCGATCTTCAAGTCCTTGTATTTTGTGATTTTCTTGGTTTGTTTCATGATGATCCTGCTGTCTCCTGGTATCACAACACCAACAAGCCAAAACTTTTTTATTTTTATTTTTCCAACAGTGGTGATGCCAGGGTGCCATGTTCCAAAACATCATCATCATCATTGAAAATTTGCCATGGCATGAAGATCACATTCAGCAAATGCCTGTCCAGTGTCACAGCACATGTATATGGCTGAAAAGTGCTACTTTGTTTGTATCCACACAGGGCCTAAAACCTAGGTTATTATGGTGCTATATTGGGATTGCCTTACATATCCATGACAATACCAACAAAATCCCAGGGTGTAGAGGTGAAATCCATAGATATTGTTCTTGCAGGAAGAGAACAGCATGCGAAGGCTTGTCCTGCATAGTGATATTACTTACCTTGTCTGGTGCTTGCTACCAGGATTCTTCCTGTTGAAATGCCCACCACACAAGCACAGAGCAAACCCTGGTGGAAAATGTCCCCTGTGCAAGTGCAGTGTAGGAGCTTTTGCAGTTCAGGGTATTTCATGCATCAGAATAGTAAGGCCCCCAAGCTTGCTCCATGAATTCACCCTGCAATCTTGCAAGGATGGTGAAAGGCAATTGCAGAATCTAAATAAAATCTGGCATTTTCCTCTTGCCATCTGGAAACAGCCCTATATGTAAAACAGCTCATAACTAACAGGGTGAAGGTATAAAAGAATATAAGGCCTCTCTACACTTGCACCAGCTAGTGCAGTAAGGGCCTCCCTTTTAAGGGTGTGAACGAATGGAATTTTGGGGATCTGGTACGAGTTGAATCGAATTTCCAAAAATTTAAATTCGTTTGAATCTTTAAAATTCCAATATATTCACATTCAATTCAAATCGAATACATTTGAATCTATTTGTGCGAATTTTCAATTTGAATTTGCAAATATGAATGTTGACAAGATTCATATGTGCTCATACACATCCGTACACATCCATGCACATCCATAGGCATACCATATTTATCCCGTATGCATCCCTTTTTCGTCCCATACAGATCCGTACAAATGCGTACAGATACAGTAACGAAGCATATGGGCAAGTATGCATTGGTTACGTATCCGTACACATACGGATGTCCAGATAGTCTTCATGAATAGATTCAAAACTTTAAAATTAATTTGAATGTTTAAATTCAAATTTATACACATTTGATTCAAATGTGAATGTCCAAATTTGAACAAATTTGATCGAATTTTGAATGTTATGAATATTTGTGCACATCCGTACTCTCTTTTGCAGATACGTGTAAAATACAGGAACTCCTACCCACTGTTAGTACTCTCTGTCCACACAGGAAGAGTAAGGGCTAGATCGGAAGACTTCTGGATCACTAGTAGACCTCAATGGCTGTTTTTCCACTGTCACTAGAAGTACCTATTAAGTACCGATTAATGGGTATTTAATGGCCTTAAGTACCCATTAATGGGTACTTCTAGTGACAGTGGAAAAACACCTGATATCAAAGTCTAGTGGCATCCTAGTAGGGTCTAATTCAGATAACAGAGGTTTTCATGTTCCAGTTTACAGGAACCATATTCCTCACTGCATGATCAAAACAAAGTCCCCAGGGGGTGGGGCCACAAACTTTTGCTTCTGGCTGTTGGAGCTCATGGAGGTCACCTTTGAACCTCATGCAGGTTTCAGGACCAATGTGAAGCTGGCTGGAACAGCCATTCCCATGCCGAGGGCATTGATCTAGTCAAAAGAGATCTGTTTTTCAAACATTTTAGAACCAGACTTGGGAAGAAAGTGCAGAATGGCCCATAGACTATTCAAACCATGGGTTTCAAGAGTTCTTGGACAAAGATGTCTTCGGTGGCAGCCAAATTTTGGAGCCACAGTCTGTCTCAAGCTGAAGTTTTTCTACATGCTTTCAAAGTTTCTTTTCAAATACTGGTTTGAATTTCATCTGAGGAAAAATAATAAAATAGAAGAGGATTGCTGTGTGTACTTTGTTGTAATGCATTATGATCTCTCACAGAAAGTCTTTGATCTCAGACCCTTCACAATTTTCTTTCTTTTTTTCTTTTCACTTTCAGCTATCACTGAAAACGATTCCCAGTGTGTTTTGCTATAAAGTGAAAGTATCTTACTAAAGTTCAAAGTAATGCATTTTAGCTTTGTCTCATATACTGAGTGTTTTTATTTGTTCTTCTCCCTCTTCCCTTGATCTGAAAAGGTGGAAAATTTGCTTCCCCCCCCCCACACCATACAACAATACTTCTAACAATACAATACTTCTAATCATACCAAGGGGGAAATGTTCATTGACATTATCCAGTGTTAAGTATTTACACAGACAAATGAGTACATTTAAATACACTTGCTAGACACACTGGTCCATTCACATGGAAGTGTTAACAGACCAGACACACACAGACACTATCTGGCTCTCAATGATCACATGGGACTTTAGCTGTTTTAAGAACAATATATATTTTTTTTAAAAAAAAATACTTTCTTGTATTCATTTTACATGTGGCAATTTCATTGTACTTCATTCCCATTTTAATCTGCATTTCAAATATCTTTAAAATGTTTTTAAAAGCATATTTTGCTGCATTCCTTCAACTTATCATGTAATTTGTATTTTATTTTTTTTAAAAAAATCTTGTCTTTTAAGACTCTCTTAGGGAAATCTTTAGTGAGGGCTTCCTTTCAAAGCTCTACTTTAATTTTGCCATCTCACACTTTCAACTTGCAATTCCAATCCCAGATCTGAACAAGCCCAGAAGCTCTGACTCTGACATAGAAGCCTTCTTCAAAGGCAGGTCATTTGCTCCTTAAGTAGAGCTGACAGGCATTTTTGCCATATTTAGAAAGGGAACTAGAGAACATCAGGACACTTAAAAATTACTGGTACCCCAAAACCGCAGCATTTAAGCCCTTTTGGCTGAGAAGCTGCATATTTTTATGAGCAGACTTAATACTTTAGGTTTCCTTTAAAAAGGTGGGCAACACCAAATTCATCCCTCTGATAGACCAGAGGCCAGTTTGTACTTGGTCTCTTAGATTGCAATAGGTTAACATCTGGGCAGTTGCATCTTTACTTGCGGGAGGCGTTTACAGTCTAAAAATGCCCCCTGGTTGCCCAGATGTTAACCTATTGCAAACAAGTGGGATTGCACAAAACCGTGCATGGCAAGCACACTAACCCTACGCAATCCAGACCAAAACTGTACCTGTCAAGCATACTGGCACCTCAGATGACCTCTGATGAGACTGTGTGCATGGAGAGCGTCATCGTCAACATAACCATGGTGGTGGTGTATGCACAACTGCACAAGGCACCACAGTCAAAATGGCAGCGCCCTGCTGGGAATCCGACGAGTGGCCAGATGGAAGTAAGTGTCCAGACACATGGGGCTTATGCTATTGTGTCCTAGTATGCCCTAGTGTGAATACTAGTACATGCTAGTCTGTTATGCACTCTCCCCATCCAGCAGCCAGGAAGGCAACTGTAGAAATGCCCCTGGGCTGCATCCAGACTTGCTTCGGATCCACACAGCTTTCTTCAGCCCACAGCAGCAGCACAGCATTCAATGAAGTAAAAGGATGCTGATTAATCACATTTTCTGGGACATGCTGCGTCCCTACTGCAAGCAATGATGCTTCCCTTCTGACAGACAGGAAGCTGCATCAAAGGGACAGCTTCCAATCGGCCTGTTAAGTGGACCAGAAATGGCTGCACCATCCCTGCACAGTTTCCAACCATTCTGTCTTTCAAGCGGGAAGCAGCAATGATGGGGCGGTGAAGTTTTGGGCCAGTCTGGAAGCATTCCAGAACAGGGAGGCATGTGACCTTCCATATACCTCCTTGGGCCAGTCTTGCCACTCCTAGAGTGATGGGGGGAAAAACAGGTCTACTAGTGCCCCAGTATAGACAGATATTTTGATCACTGAAACTGAGAGACACTTCATTTCAATGTGGGTGGAGTAGCTGAGAAAGCTGAGTATCTTTTGTCCTATCATGAAGACTAGACTCCATGCTGGACCCTAATGCAGGCAAGTGTGAGCGGCCCATGCTCTGGTACTCCCATCTCTTTAAGAATTTCCCACAATCTGTTGTGATCCCAACAGTCAAAAACTTTGGCATAGTCAATACAGCAGTAGATGTTCTTGTGCACCTTTCAGTTTGGTCTATTGGTTAGGAAGACAGACTCTTCTCTGAAAATACCAGGTTTGATTCCCATGAAGCCAGCTGGGTGACCTTGGGCTAGTCACAGCTCACTTCTGAGCTCTCACAGCCCCACCTACCTCACAGGGTGTTCTGTTGTGGGGAGAAGAATAGAAAGTTTGTCAGCTGCTTTGAGTCCTCTGAAATGGGTGAGAAAAGCGGGGTAGAAAAGCCAACTCTTCTTTTTTCTTGCTTCCTCCTTAATTGAACAGATTTGATCTCTAATTTTTCTGCCTCTTCAAAAACCAGCTAGCACTTCTGGTTGTTCTCCTTAAGCATAACAAATCCTCTAAGAACAACAACTCCCTGCTGCATGCCAGGGAATGCCAATAGGATTTGGATGCCATGCCCCTTGGGCCCTCACAAGGCTCAGGTTAAGCCCAGTGTGGATGCTGCCAGAGTTTAGATGTGACCTTAGGATGCCACCAGTGAGCTAAGTATTTTTGCATAAACGTTTCTCTGTGTCCTGGCAATTGCAAACATTAAATTATGAAATATAGGGTTATGAAAAATGGATCACCAGAAGAGAGATTTAAAAAAGGCCTTTACAACCTTTTATCACTCTATTTAGAAACCATCTTAAATATCTTTACAGGATTTTTAAAGGCCACAACATTAACGAAGACATATCAAAATGGGGATCAGCGATGGCAAAATGATAGCAGGCTTAAAATAGAACACATTTATTGCAAGATAGTATTAAAATCTATTTTGCAGTCATTTGGATATTAAGTAATTATGCAAGCGAACCAGAGACATCAAGAGGTTATTTACATATTTATGGCGTCTAATTTCTAATTTCTATTTCTATTTTTTTAATCAAACCATTTATCCACAAAACACATCAAAATATGGAACAATAACTATCCAAGTATATAGTGAAGTTCTCATTTATTTAATAGTAAAGATATAACTAAGTTGTAAATGAGATAGGGTAGAAACTTTGGCTTCCAGAAAACAGTTATTGGACAGACACTTATTTCTCTTACTTTTAATTATTCAGATTTCATTCCAGAGGTGATCAAAAGGTTTCCCAAGGTGGATGACTACAATAAGAAATGACAAATAGCATAAGAAACTAGCCTTAACTAAAAAAAACAAAACCCTGAAAATAACATCAATTTGTGTGTGTTATTTAGTAAATACATATGCAAATAATTTCATGGCCTTTACAGACTTACTGATGTTCCAGCAAGGCCTAGACATCTTCCTCCACACTTTGGAGAAGAACAAAGATGTTCTAACCTGCTAGATCACTTTGCCTGAATTAGATGGAACATATTTCACACTATGTGGTCCAAAATGGCTACCTAGGATGTGGTCACACTTTCACACTAAACCTTCTTCAGTACATTGTCAGGCCTGACTGTTCACACCTTTTCTATCTGTTTTATTTGTGGACTTCCCACCCTCTGTTTGACTGTCCTGAATGGAAAGTCTACAAATAAAATGGAAATGGAAAGGTGTGAGCATTCAGACCTGAAGAAGGTTTAAACTGAAAGTGTGACCATGGGCTTAGTCCAATATAGTGGTAGTCCTTTTAAGAAAATTCTACAACTAAAAAGCCTAGTGTTTGGAAGGGTGCACACCTTTCAGGGGGATCAGTTTTAATGATGTACAAAATCCATCACCAAAATGGATCACTTGAGGTTTCCAGCAATGCTGGGAACTTCAGTTTCTAATCATAAAAGAACATCAAGGCTATCTCCAAAGACTGTACAATCTTTATAGTGAACACAGTGGCTATCCCAGTTCAGCTGCTCAAATGCAAGCAAGCTTGTCCTGGGATGTGACAGTTTCAGGGTACAGGCTGCAAACTGCTTTGCTTTCTGTCTTTGCAGGCTTCTAGCAAGCTGCATTAGACAGCCCCTTTTGCAAACAGCTTGTTGCAAGCCCTGGGTTTGGGGCTGCAAAAAGGGTGGGAAATCCCGTGCGGGTCCGGGTGCAATGATTGGCTGCAAGTGAAATTTGGAGGGAAAAGCTGTCCGGGGATCTTAGAGCTGGAGGGGCTAGAGGAAGAGTTCCCACCAATCAGGCGTGTGGAACAGGCACCTCTATCAGGAGTTTCCAGCAGCATTTTATTGCAGCAATTTTCCCTAGGAGGTGACAGCCAATCAGGGCCAAGGGGAAAAAGGTATAAAGGAACTCAGATTACAACAGACTAGGTCTTCATGCTAGGACAAGAGCTGAAAGGAGAAGAAGAGCTGAATCCTGAAGGAGCCGGACCAGTAGTTGACCAGTGGTCTTTTGACTGGAAGATTCTGGAGGAAGACTTCGCAGGCAACTGACCAGAGGGTGATCGGTCAAGCAAGGACGGACTGGGCCTTGTGATCATCCAGCGCTGCATTCTAGGACACTGGCTAGGCTTGGGCTGAAGCAGAGCTGAGCAGGGTGAGGAACGTGGAGAGGCTTGTCTTTTAAAAGGGAACTATTTTCCTTTAAGAAGGGGAGCTGACAGGCTGGAAAGCTGGTAACCTTAAGAAACTCATAGACTTAAACCAACAAATACCTGAACCTTATTTTCCTTTCTAGTATTGCTTTTGTATAATAATAAACCTGTTTTAGTTTACTGTTCAGACCGCTTGCTACCCGTGTCTGTGTTTTACACTGTAGTACTCACTCGACCGTTGCACGAACTCAGCATCCTAACAGGGCCAAGCTACTCCTAGAGAGGGCAGGCACTTACTGGATCACTGGGGATCGTGGCATGGGACAACTGGAGTGGTCTAGGTTCTGGAATCACTCCAGCCTGGACCAGCCTGCTGGAACCAGCTAGAAAAGATTAGTGAGAAAAAGCCCTCATGTGGTCTTACACTAATAAAAGACGAGTCTTCTAATAAGCTATTGTAGAACAACAATAAAACCAATAAAATTCTGCAGCCATCCCTGTTAATTACTAATTGCCGTGCTTGACAATTAATTAGTCTTAGTCTTTCTGGATTGTTTTGACCTGGTATAGACTCATGATGTCTATAAGCTGCTGGCTGGAATGTATGACACTACACACCCGCTGGATACTTGCCTTTCTTGCCTTATAAAGACATTTAGGCATGACCTGGACAGTTCACAGGAACTGATCAGTATTTTTGAAAGGGTATTGTGCTGATTATGTTTAAAGAGACTGTATTGAGCTGTTTAGAAGAGGCCTTCCTCAGATCCCAAGGTTTTGAATAACATTCACCCAATTATTAACTTGCCTTTGTTGGGCAAGGTGCTAGTGAAGATGGTGGCAGCACAACCAAGGACTTAGTGAGTTGAAGCAGATTATCTTAGTCCATCTCAATTGGGCTGAGTACTGACACTGCTTTGGTTGCCTTGAAGGATGACTTGTATGGGAATCTTACTGCAGGAATGACACCCTGTGTCATCAATCCTGTGGCAGCTTTTGGTCTTGTCCTCACAGTATTATTTGGTTCTGTTATTACAGTTGCTCATTTTTGGACAAAATTATTTAGTTTATTTATTCTTATTTTATTGACACTGTTTTATCCAATTTTTAATGTTTTGCCCATCTGTTAAACTCTTATACATTATGTCTGTTTCTTTTATGGCTTGTTTAGCTGAACACAATGCTTTTGACACTAAATAAATAAATGAAATAACAGTATCCATTTAGGTCATCTCTGGGATCTAAGAACTGGGGCACTGCTTTGTGGTGGTTCCACTCCTGCCTCCAAGATAGATGCCAGAAGTAGTTACTGGAGACAGCTATTCTTGTTAAATTAATTATGAAGTACCCAAAGGATCCATCTTATCCCACTTGCTTTTAAACATCTGTCTTAAGTGAATGGGTAAAGTCATTGGGGGGGGGTTGCAGTTGGGTACCATCAGTATGCAGATAACAGTCCAGTTCCACATCTCAGTTACAGGCAAGGTAGGTTGAAGCAGTCTAGGTTCAGAACCAGTGTCTCAAAGCATTGAGGACAGATGAACATAACCGGTTGAAAATGTTGAGACAGACCAAGGCCCTGTGTATTCTGGGTTCCCATCTCAAGGTAGTGAGTAGGTCACTTGTCCTTTATGTGGTTATTCACACAAGTGAATAATTTATGCATGACCTTTCACTTGAGCCCCGGTGACTTTGATGACCAGGAACACCTATTCTTATTTGAGGATTATTAAATATTTGAAGGTTTTTTTCTTCATAGGAAGCAACGGAACACAGTGACTCAGTCACTTGTGTTCTCCAAAACAGAGCAGAGGCATTTCCGCACTGCATCGCGTTCGAAATGGAACGCGTTCAGGCGGAAAGCTTAAGCCAGCTCCGGGCGCTTTCCCCGTTCACACACAGACGCGCCAGAACGCGTGTAAACGCGTTCCGGAGCGTCTGGGTGCGAATGCTCAAAGCGCCCGAAGCTGGCTTAGCCGGCAAACGCCGGCAAGGGGCGCGCAGACAGCCGCGGAGGCAGATCGACAATCAGCTGTTTGACAAACAGCTGATTGTCAAAGCCGTGCGGCGTCGGAGGCGCGCCCGCAGCTGTTCGGGAGATAGAAGCAGGCGCGAATGCTTCTCCTCCCGAACGGCTGCGGGCGGCTCGTCCGCGTTGGAACGCGTGTAGAGCAGTTTAAAGTGCTCTACATTTCGAACGCGGAAAAGACAGCTGCGGACACGTCGGAACGCAAGCCGCGCGCGGCCAATGCGGATGACGTGTCCACAGCTGTCTTTTCCGCGTTCCGTTCAGCCCCGTGCGAAAACGTCTCAGTGCTCTACACTGTGTTGGGAGGGGGCTACCTATGAGAACAATTCAGAAGTTAAATCTAGTGAAAAACTCAGCAGCTAGATAGTAGTTACACATTTCTAGCAAACCCAGTATTGGCTGCCGTTTTGGGATATGAATGTTTAAAACCAGATTAACATATCACCCATGTACTTTAAAGGGAATCCACTTTAAAGAGAGCCAGTTTGGTCTAGTGGTTAGGAAGCCGGACTCTTCTCTGGGAATACTGTGTTTGATTCTGCACTTCTTCACAAAGCCAGCTAGCCACAACTTTCTTCTGAGCTCTCACAGGCCCACCTACCTCACAGGGTGTCCTGTTGTGGGGTGAAGAATAGAAAGACTTGTCATCCTTAAATAGGAGATAAAAGCAGGATAGAAAAGCTAACTCCTCCTCCTCCTCTTCTTAAGATTTGCTGGGGAGGCATTCCTTGTATTTTCATCATCCAAAGATGTATGTATGTGATAGATCTTAGGAGACAAACCTTCTCAGTAGTTCCATGGCAATTGCATGCTTTTCCCACCAAAATATGCCAATATGACATTTTTTTTTTGTACAGGCCTTTTGTGACTGAGGTTACTTTAGCTAATGTATTGTTGCAATTTGACACTATTTATTGTTCTTCATTTTATTGTTTGTTCTCACACTAATCTGTGAGTAAGGTTACAATATTACATGCAAAAGTCACAGAAATATTCAATGCAGTTGCAGACTAACCACAATCCAGCAAAGGAAAGGTAAGTTGAGGTTGCATTCTCCTGCAATGAAGTAAAGCATCTGCTATGAGAACTCCATATCACAAGCAACACCACGTTTGGATTCTTGGCTGGGTAGCAGGGAGGAAGGCTGGATAGGTTATATTTTTAAAATATGTTTTGTCATGTGCTCTGACTTGCCCTAGGACTTCTAGATGTAATTCATGCACGCATACATGCATACATACACACATACACATAAATTAATGTGGAGTTCAAACATATTCAGAATGGAAAACACAAAGAAGAAGTATGGAGGAAGAACTAGGTTTTGAAAAAAATCACAAAAGCGTACTAAAAATTAAGCTTACCTAACAATAAAAGAAAATATATTGCACAGAATTTAAATGAAACCTTATAGGCAGAAAAGATATTTAATTCAACTCAAGGCCAGCTGATGAATGATTTGTGCAGTTTCACCATACACACACACACACACACACACACACACCATAGGATTGCAAATACAATTCTAAAGAGTATCAGATGAGCAGTGTGTGTGCATGCATGCATGAGTGCATCTGTATGTGTGTAAAACGAGGTGTCTCGGTTCACAAAATCTGCTGGCTGTACAATGAGACTGTCCATCCTAGGGTACCAAACCTCAAGGCATCTTGTCTATGGCATCTTTTCAGTCCTAAGAATAATTTGCACCTGAAATCATTATATTCATGTATCTCCTTGTCAGCAATCTTTTAGAATCAGCTTCAAATATCCAGAAGCAAAGGTGCTAGTGGGGGAAAAAAAAATAGAACCTGACACTAGATATGGCTGGTTGGTAACCAATTTCTAATACTCCCTGTTTACAGATTCATTTGTCAGGAATGATTATGTCACCTGCCAACCTCTCAGGGTAACCTGTGGAACATCCTCCCTCTAGTAAATTGAAGGATATGACATTGTGGCCTTCAAGTGTTGTCATGCCTCCAGAGCATCTTTCATGCTCTTGAGACATATATTTAGTTAAAGATATTATAGGCTTTTCTATGTATTATTTCAAGAGGGGAATTAGAAATCTATAGCTTTAAGAGAGAAAAGGATTGTGGGAAATTCTAGGATCTTATACTGCCTCTCCAGCTAGTTTCAGTTTTGTGTGTAGTGAGTTCGCAGCCAAGTCAGGCCTGGAGAGAGTATTTTCCTTTGACAAAGATAAAGTCCACAGAAGAAGAAAGATATAACTCACAAAGAAGAGAGAGCAAGGTATTTAACCACGACTATCGAAAGAGAAGAGATTATTTCATGTTATTTGTGTTTGTAACCAGTAAAGCCTTTAAAAATCTAAGAAGTTTGTGGACAAGTCTTTTGTTCAGGCTGTGTTCCTAGAGCCAGAGGTTTCACTTCATGCAAAGTTCATAGCATTGCTCTGGGGACGAAACAGTCAAAGGAAAACTCTTTCCCAGGTCCAGATAGAGAAAGCTCTGCTCCCAGAGCCAGTCAAAGAAGAGAACCTTCCTAGCTTACAGTTTGGAAGCTTAGATAACAAAGGCCAGAGCTACTAAAGCCCTTTGCTATCCTTTGTGTGTAATCCAAACAAGCCAGAATCTGTGCAAACTGTTGCAGCTATAAAGACTTTGCAAGCAAAATGCCTAGTCAGTCTGCATTTGCAGGAGAGCTAAAAGGGTTGGAATCCTGGAAGCAGTCAGGCACCCATAGTTCAGTCCTCATTGTGAAGACTGCAGAGTGCCCCCTGCAGGAGAGTCTCAATACTGCAGCAGCAGAACATGGAATCTAAACAGCTTATTGAAACTGAAACTGAAGGTTCAGAAGCCAAATCAGTGAGAACTAGGAAGCTCACTGCAAAGATGGAACAAAATATACAAGAAGAGTTAGCTTCTCTTCAGGAAAAGAGAAAAATGTCTTGTCAGCTTTGCAAGAAGATGTGAAAGCAAGCCAACAGGCACTGAGTACTGAGGCAATGTATGAGCTAAAAGAGAAAATGACCCACCACTTTGTGAGCTGGAATGCACTGTTAGAGCGCATCTTCCAGCTGCTAAGCTGAATAAATACCCCAGACGCCTTAAGCAAGAAGGCAGAAATAAAGGATCAATCAGAGCTTGAAGAAGAAGTCTTCAGCAAAACTATTCGAAGTCTAGATGACCAAATTCAGCAATGGGAAAAAGAACAAGCTGAATCCCAGCAGCCACCAGAGACAGCTATTGCAGCAGAGGAGAGACTGTCAACCTCTCCCAGGGGCTCAGAGAAAGAATTTAAGCCTCAAACAAGCAAAGCACCCAGCTTGACATCCTCCAAAGTGGCTTCCTCCCGGCATTCCCACAAGACTAGGAGTTTCAAAACCACTTCCTGTAGTAGTGGCTCCTCACGAAGGTCCATAGGAGCAGAGCTGGAGATGATAGCTCTCCAAGCAAAAGCTGAGGCAGCAGCAGCTGCAAAGCAGGCAGAATTTTTCAAAAAGAAGCAGGAACTCGTAATGAAGCAGACCAAAAAAAAGCAAGAAGTGGAAGTACAGCAAGCAAGAATGAAAGCAGAAGCAGAAGTAGAAGCTTATGCAGCTGAATTGGAAACCTTGGAGCAAATAGCAAAGTCAGAACAGCTCAAAGAGAAAGCTCGGATCTTGGAGCAAGGTCTCAAAGAGGAATGTCTGACATCTGACCTGTCTAACATGGAAGAGGAAGACCCTAAACAGAAGGTGATTTCCTATTTAGCCGGTCAACAACTAGACCCCAAGGCAAAGGAGTTTCAGCCTAAGACACTTCTAATGCCAACTACTGTACCCATCATTCAGCCTGCAGCAGCACCACCGTTAATGCAGACCCCAATGCCTGCCTCAGTGCCATACCAGAGCCACTCCTCCATCAGACAAAGAGAACCCATCACATACCCAGTTAATACCACTGTTCCTACTAACCTGGGTTACCAGCCTGGCATAAACAGAAACCAAGATGATACAGGGGTCATTCCTGAAGCACCAAAGACTGCACCAGTACGACAGCAACCAATCCATGCTTAACTCAGCACAAAGCCACATATGCAAAATGTGCCAGATTTGTATTACACAACTGTAACAAGGAACCCAAGGAGAGACTTAACAGACAAAGGTGTTCAAAAATTCTCAGAAAAACCTGAAGACTACATCCTCTGGAAAGCCATCTTCCAAGGAGCCATGGAAGTTATGGGATTATCTGCAAAGGAAGAACTGACTTTACTGATAGCATGGCTCGGCCCTTCATCTTCAGAGCAAGTAAAAAGAGTTTATGCTGCTCACATAGCAGACCCGTTGGCAGCCTTGCAAGCAGCTTGGGATAGATTGGACCAGAGATATGGAAATGCAGCACAGATTGAGACTTCTCTTCTATGTAGATTAAAAGACTTCCCTCAGCTCATAATGAGAGACAGCAAGAAGCTGTGGGGCCTTTTAGACCTTTTACAAGAGCTTCAAATTGCTAAAAATAATCCACAGTTGCCTGGTCTTAAATCTTTAGATCAACATATGTTACAAGCAGACATTGTAAGAAAGCTCCCATTCCAACTTGGGGAAAAGTGGGGTCAGGAAGTCTTCGAATATAAAAGATGGCACAGCCAAGTGTACCCACCTTTCACACACTTAGTGAATTTTATTGCCACCATGGCTCACATGTGGAATGACCCTCAGACAGGACTTGCTGAACTTTACCAGAGTCACAAAACTGAAAGGAATCTTTCAGAAGTACCTAGAGCCAAGCAAACCATCTCAGTCCAGAAAACTGAGACTTCGTTCACCACGTCTACAGTGGACTCCAAACCAGCAACTGAATCCTTGTGTCCAATACACAAGACAGCTCACCTCATCAGTGACTGTAAAGAATTTTGCAAGAAACCTTATGATGACCACATAGCCTTGTTAAGGGAGCACGAGATATGCTTCAAGTGCTGCACGTCTAAAGAGCACAGAGCCAGAGACTGTAATGAGAAGGTGAAATGTCTAGAATGCAACAGTACGAGACACTGCACAGCCTTACATCGAGTCCAACCACCACAAGAGCAGGAAAATACAGCTGCTGAGTCAACAACACCTCAGCCAGAGACAGCAACCTCATCAGAAGCCATGACAACCAATACAAGTTGTACAGCCTTGTATCAGGAACCAGGTAAAGTGTGATCATGCCATCCAATATGCCTGGCCAAGGTGTTCCCAAATGGGCACCCTAAAACCTCTAAGAAGATGTACATTGTTTTAGACATGCAAAGTGACACTTCACTAGCAGCTCCAGAATTCTTTGATCTCTTTGATGTCCAGACCAAGTTATGGTGGGGAGGAGCACATCAGGCTTCACAGTGGAAGCATGGCACAATGGTGAAAGATTTGAGCTGCCTATTCTAAGGGAGTGTAAGTCCATCACCAGGAACAAGGACGAGATTCCAACCAAATCCATTGCACTTCACCATCCTCACCTGAAACAAGTAGTCCGCAAGATACCAGAGTTGGATCCCAAAGCAGAAATCCTATTACTAATAGGTACAGACTGTCCAGATCTATTACGCATCAAGCAGCAAGTAACAGGCCCAGCAGGAGTACCTTTCGCTCAAGAGATGTCGCTAGGTTGGACAATCGTAGGTCCAGTTTGCTTGAATCTCAGAAGAATACAAACAAGAATAAAGACCTTTGCAACAACCCTAGTGGATAAAGGTGAACTCTGTAGTGTTCTGAAACACCAGCTAGAAGAAAAAGAAAAGCAACTTGCAATAGAAAAAGAAAACTTGGCTGTTGCAAAAGCTAAACTAAAGGAAATTTCAAAGGAACTTACAGCAGAGAAAGCAAAAAACATTGCTTTTGAGAATATACTGAAGGAGGAAGTGTCAGCACAAAAGAAAGAGTTGTCTTCTTTACAAGCTCAAATGGAGACCAGTTACCAAAATCACAAGAATGGTATTCAAGATACGCTTGTTGAATCACCAAATGCTCTAACGCTTGAGCAACCAAAGAAAAGAAGAGGGAAGAAGCCCAAAATTCCACACACAGAGTCATCTACTGTGACCTCAAACATACCAGCAAAAAAGAAAGACAAAGATGCAAAGAGGACATCTACTGCTGTTTCAGAAATTCCAGTCAACTCAAAGTCTACTAGACTCAAACAACCAACAGAGGCCCACCATGTCATCAGAAGTACTGAGGATGGTACAGTCTACTCAGCCAGTACATCCAGATGAACTTCATCAAACATCTCCTTCAATACAACAAGTCCAGTTTGTTCTAGAAGGGCATACAGCTGTAACCGGTGATAGGTTGGATGAAACTCTGAATCCTTCTCTACAGAACAAAGAAAATTTGAGAAGGGAGAAAAGACATTTGATAGAGCAACAACAGATTTAGTTTTTCTTTGTAGTCACAATGTTATTTAGAGACTTCAACTTTAATGTGTATTTGTTCAAATGTAAAGTGTAGCAGTGTTAGTATTTGAAGTCAGTTATAAAGTTATATGGGAAAACTCATTAAGAGTTTTGGTGGGGAGTGTCATGCCTCCAGAGCATCTTTCATGCTCTTGAGACATATATTTAAAGATATTGTGTGTATGTGTGTGCGCGCATATGTACATTAAGCTACAACTCAGAATATGAGGCCTGGATATCATAAACCCTAGGAGTCCCTGGGTTTGAATCTCCACTGTGGCCATGTCTTCATGGCAACCTTATCTCTAATTCAAAATGTTTTCAATCCTTGGAGTCCGCACAGCAGTTTGGCTTAACACGATTTCCCCGTGTTAAACCTCCCCAAAGCGTGATGAATCTCAATCCTGATTTCAGCAGGTCTCACTCCGGTTTGTGCGCTTGAAACATTTTACATTTTTTACTGTGGGAACCCTTCCATGTTAAGGGATGAGAGTTTCCTTCCCCCAATAGCTTGCTTCCAAAGCAAGCTGTAAAAGCAGCAGCAGCCTGAATAGCAAACAAGCAATCCACTGTAGCAAACAAGCAATTCACACCTGATAACTATCTTGCCATTGAAAGTGCTGACCTTCTAAAAAGGGAAAAGAAACAAAAGCAGCTGCAGTTTGGAGAGATGTGTGAATATTTAGCTGTAAAGGGGCTTGACTTGCTGCCACTGCTGCATGCCCTGAGCAATGGGGAGAGGAGGGGAAAGAATTGCTGGCTGCCTGCTGCCGTTTTTCCTCCATCCAGGCAAGCAGCAGCCACCCAGCTAGGCTCCGTGAAGGGGTCTGTTATGGGTGGTGTGTTCACGCCAGAAGGAAGAGGACAGGGCAGCCCCGAAAACCAGCTTTTAAAAAGTAGCCACTGGAGTACTCCCTTGAGTCACGTATGTCCTCAGAATCTGGATTGAACGTGATTAAGGTGAAAGTAATGGGAACAGACAAATTCGCGTTTGCATCCGGTTCTACTATTTCGGTTTAGGGAAAGCGAAATAAGCTTGCTGTGGGGATTTGCCCTGTGACAGGAAAATTCAGAAGACCAATCACAGGCTCTCAGCCTAACCTACCTCATGAAGTTGTTTTGGGGGTAAAACAGGGCAGAGGAGCATGGGGTTTTAGAGGAAAAATGGAACATAACAGACCAGAAATAAATATTTACCACACAAGATATGCTTCTTGTTGTGTCTCATGAAGATGTTTAGTGACTTAAAGTAGAGCACATGATAAAACAAAATGACTTTCCTTCTTTCCTTCCTTCCTTCTTTTTTTCCTTTCCTTCTTTTTTATGTCTGAGTGTTCATTGTCAGACCAGATTGGTAAGCAGACAGCAGTAACAGTCTATGTCTCAGACATTCCATGTGAGCTCCCTTTGTAATCCAGTCTGTGCTCCTATTTTTAGTAAACAGAATGTGAAGCACCTGCTTCCCTTCGTTCTTTTGAACATACTTTTGAATGTGGAAAGTAAGTTGTGCATTGTGATTTCACCCAGAAGCTTTTGTGATAACCTCCTTCATTTATTATTTTAATGCTTGGTACTGGTATTGAGTTGATAGCTTCAAAGTTCACCTTTAGTTACAAGCCTCTGCCCAGTGTAGTGGAATTTTGCTCAATTTATCCGATAAGACAACACAGAACTGTAGATTTAAAGTCTAGTCCACCATAAAACAGAAAAATCAAATGACTAGCACATGTACAGACTTCTATATACTCAGGAGTTTGCATTTCTTAATTATCTCTAGCACAGAATTTGCTTATTTTTCACTGCTGTTGTGCACTGGATTGCAAACTGGATCACAGAGATGTTCACCTTCCACACAAGTCCATGGTCTGGTTTAAACCATAGGATGATTCACACTTTGACCCATAATTCATCATAGGTGAACATCTGGGCAAGGGCATCTGCACTTGCAGGAGGCACTTACAACCTACAAGTGCCCCCTATCTTCCCAAATGTTTTCCTAGTATGAACTAGCTGTGGTGCATGACATCATGCACCACAGGCTCACCAACCCTTACCCCACAAGACCATAACTTACCTGACGGTGTCCAGCTGGTGACCATTCGCACCTCTGCCAGCTGTGTGTGTGAGAGAGCGTGTGCACACAGCTGTGTGGGTGTGTGGGTATCCAGTCTCGGAAACTAATCCAAGCCATAGGATCTTTTGATCTGAACTATAAAATCCATTTGAGTAAGTGCTGAGTACGAATGTATGACTCTTCCAGACATGCCCAACAGTTGGACATTGTCCTGCATTTGAAGAGATGACCTGGCCACAGTTATCCACGCTCTGGTAACCTCCAGGTTGGACTACTGTAATGTGCTCTACATGGGGCTTCCCTTGAAGATGGTTTGGAAGTTGCAGCTGGTGCAAAATGCAGGTGCTAGAGTGCTGACAGGAAGACCTAGCCGGACACTTATTATGCTGGTTTTAAAAGAACTGCACTGGCTGCCAATTTACTACTGAGCCCAATTCAAGGTGCTAACTCTGACTTATAAGGCCCTAAATGACTTGGGCCCCAGATATCTAAAGGAGCACCTTCTCCCATATCGACCTGCCCGTGTTTTAAGATCTGGAGGGGAGGCCCTTATGGTGATCCCTCCACCTTCAGTAGCTAGGCAGGTGGGCACCCGGGAGAGGACCCTGTCGGTAGTGGCCCCCAGGCTATTGAATGGTCTCCCCCTCGGGGTGTGTCAGGCCCCTTCTTTGTTCCTATTTAGGAAGGCGGTGAAAATGTTCCTCTTTACGCAGGCTTTTGGTTAAATGTCCCCCACACTTCCCCCATTGAAAATCACTGCTGTTTTTAACTATTTTTGTAATTTTTTAAAGCTGCATTTTAAAACTTGTTTCTGGTTTTAGGGTTGATATAAAGCAGCTGAGGTTCTGTGTGACTGTTTAAAGCAAGGGGGCTTGAGTTGCTGCTGCTGCTGTGTGCCCTGGGCAATGGGGAGAATCGCTGGCTGCCCGCTGCCGTTTTTCCTCCATCCAGGCAAGCAGCAGCCACTCAGCCACCCAGCTAGGCTCCATGAAGGGGTCCCTTATGGGTGGCATGTTCACACCAGGAGGAAGAGGGCAGGGCAGCCCTGAAAAGCGGCTTTTAAAAAGTAACCACTTGAGTCCCCCCTTTGAGTCACGTACGCCACATACGATCCTCAGAATCCGGATTGAAGGCGGTTAAGTTAAAAGCAATGGGAACAGGCAAATTCGCGTTTGCATCCGGTTCTATTTCGGTTTAGGGAAAGCAAAATAAGCTTGTAATGGGGATGCAGCCCTTGAGTGGAGAGAAGGTGGGACACTATTCTGCATAAGCAATTCAGACAATGATGAAATAAGCACTTCAGAAGCCTCCTTTCATATTCAGGAGAGGAATGGAGAACAAAGGCTTATTATGGGCATCTGGTTCTTGCCATTTGGATAACCAGGCAAGTGCAATAATATTTGCATGCAGAAAATTTAAAGAATTGGAGTTTTCTAGAAGATCACGAACCCTATCCTTTAATTGCTTTATTTGTATCCAGTGATTGTTCGGTAGGGATGTGCACAAACATTCATAGGCATTCAAAATATGATAGAATGTGCCTAGTTTTGACATTCAAACTCAAATAGGATGTCCCAAAATTTGAATGTAAACATTTAAATTGAATTTCGAATATGGGATCTATTCATTTGAATTATCCAGACATTCAAATGTGTACAGGTTTGTATGTGATGCGTACTTGAAGATCCGCATCTTGTCCAGCATCTGTATGCATTTGCAAAGATCAATACAGGATAAAATGGGTTGCATATGGGATATCTACAGGATGCATATGGACATGTGCAGAGGTGTATGAATGTGGGGAAGATGCGTATATGCACACATGAATGTTGTTGACATTCATATGTGCAGATTCGAATAAAAAATTCAAACAAATAGATTTGAATTTGGTAAATTTGGGTGTTTTTCCACTGTCACTAGAAGTACACATTAAGTACCCATTAATGAGTACTTAATGGGTACTTTTAGTGACAGTGGAAAAACACCCTTTGAATCAAATCTCGTTACGTGGGATACAATAGAACCTGCTGGAAAATAAGAGCAATGAGCAGGATTTGTTTTTTCCGACCTGAATTCTTATCTTATTGCCAGCCTTAGGCTAACACCTCCTGACCCTAACATCTCCTTTTTGTGCCTGGTTGCCTTCCAGCTGTCAGAACTGCCGTATATTTCAGAAGGGAAGGGGGGGACAAGTAATTTATGGATTGCCTCCAAGGAAGAAGCTCAGGGAGAGAAGGGTCTGGATCTCTATTCTACTAAATGACTATAACAATTAATCAGAACTGACATTGAGATAAATATATTTTCAGTCAGAATGCATGGCATATTTTAATGCTTTTGATTCAGAGAATAAAGCTGAAACCTTAAAAGTCTGCCTGCAGGCTAACACAATGGAGCCAGGGTTTTTCTGTGTGCTTCATACCACAAGTGGCATTTTCAGTCATTTTATAATGCAAGTTCCGCGATGAAGCGAATGCTTAAAAATACACTCAGAAATTTAGTGGCATGTTATTTTGTCCTTCATTTCACTTTCTTTATATCGTTATTGTCATACACTTTTCTATTGCTGAGGCAGATGTTTTAACTGATTAAAATAATGGCAGAATATAATAATTTCAGATTTTTAAAAAGGAAATTAAAATAATTTTCATTCAAAACACTATAAAACATCATCATGGGGGGGAATCAATCTCAGACTATTGCATGATCTTTGTAAGAAATCTTAAGATCGTATAATAATAAACCTTATAACACAGTGCAATTCTCAAAGGTCTAGAGAAGTAGTTCACGGCCCCTTTGGGGGTCGATCTACTCTTTCACAGGGGTCGTCTAAAACCATCGGAAAACACATAGGAACCAAGACACCACTCCTCTATCCACCTCCAGGTGGGTCTGCCTATATACAGTTACGCCCACAATTGAGTACCTGGCATGTTGACATCATTACACCAACCCCATCACATACACCCCATACAAATGCAGTAAAGAACAGCTACTGTGTAGAAAGCAGCAGTATTGGAGTTAAAACGACACTTTTATATTCAGCTGTGGTCGATGTAAATACTATGCTTTAATTATGTTCAATTTGCAACAATGAAAATACATCCTGCAGATCAGATATTTGCATTACAATTCATAACAGTAGCAAAATTACAGTTATGAAGTAGCAACAAAAATAATTTTATGGTTGAGGGTTAGGGTTAGGGCTAGGTTGGGGGTCACCACATCATACGGAACTGTATTAAAGTGTCATGTGATTAGGAAGGTTGAGAACCACCGGTTTAGAGGTAAACAATTCAGGCTGCATCCAGACAGGGTTAAAGGTTGAAATTATTTTGTAATTGTACCTCTTTTGGCAGACATGGTCACAGTGTTCTTGATACAGTCTTGGAATATAGGCTCAATTTACCTGGTTATTGTTATTGCAGTAAAATTAACTATTGTAGCACAATATTCAGTTATTTTGTAATTTCAGCTCTGTCTGGATTACTTCATTAGAAATACAGCAAGAGTTCTGGGTGAGCTTTGGCTACCCAGAAGAAGGGATGTGCGCAAATACTTTTTTGACATTCTATTCGAATCAAATTGAATACCTGAAAATTCAGTTCAATTCAAATCTGTTCAATTCAAATTTATCAAGAATAAATTCGTTTTTTACCAAATTTGAATCTATTCATTCAAATTTTTTTTATTTGAATCTGCACATACGAATATGTATGCATCTTACCCACATCTGTACACATCCATACACATCTGTACACATCCATATGCATCCCGCAGTTATCCAGTATGCAACCTGTTTTTGTCCCATACGGATACATACAAATGCATATGGATGCGGGAAAGATGCGGATCTTCAAGCACACATCGTGTATGAACCCGTACACATACGGATGTCCAGATAATTTGAATGAATAGATCTGAAATTCAAAATTCAATTTGAAAGTTTACATTCGAATTTGCACCATTCGAGTTTGAATGCCGAAATTTGGCACATTCAACTGGATTTCAAATGCCTGCAAATATTTGTGCACACCCCTAGTGAAGCGTGGTCTGGAACAATGTTGCCATTAGAATGGCAGTAGTCTTCTGAATAAAAAAAAAATAAAAATTGAAAAAATTGAATCCGTTACAAATGTGTACGCATCCGGGAAAGATGTGGATCTTCAAGTACACATCATGTACAAGTGCTTCACGTGATGCTATTGGGTAGGTTAGGTGATGTGGAAAGAAAGCACTGCAGCTTTAATGTCACACTGCTGCTGCTGCTGTGTAAATGCTAAAACCTAGAGTATCTGTCTAATGCACAGACGATCAGTGATAGTTCCAGGTGTGTTTTATTTCACAGATAAGCTCTGGAATAAATGGCAGGAAGAAGCTTCAATTTCTGTTAAAGGTTTGTCTGTCATTAGAATGTTCTCATGCTCACAACTACATATGGTACGTACAAAATAATAGTGGATGGCCACAATTTAAAATATCTGCCTGGTGATCTAGTTGACAAAATAGGTTATCTCTCATGTATTACTTATTTTTATTTATTTATTTATTTATTTATTGACATTATTATTGTACCCTATACAAAAGATCTCAGGAATGGTTAGGGGACAAAAGGTTTTTTTTTTTTCATTCAAATTCATTTGATTTGTTTTGAATGTTTAAAAATCTGAATGCTAAAAAAATCCGATTCATATCCGTCACATTCGAATATATTCGTTTGAATGTTAGATTCATATCTAAAGATACAAATGTCAACAACATTAGTATGTGTTGTACATATTTATGCATTTTGTATGCATCCCGTTTATCCCATATGCATCCCATTTTCATCCCACATTATAAGCACAAATGGATACAGATACGTATAATATTTGTGCGGATACGTAATACGGATCCCGTTTTCATCTCGTACGTATCCGTAAAGATGCATACAGATATGAATAAGATGCATACAGATACGCATGTGTACATATCCATACACATACGAATGTCTGAATTATTTATACAAATGATTCAAAATATTCATCTTCATTCAAATATTTAAAAAACAAATGTCTGGACATTCAATTTAAATTCAATTGTTTGAATTCGGCCAAATCTGATCGAATAATTAATATTTCAGATATCCTTGGACATCTGTACTCAAGTTGATATGAAAAAGGCCAAGTGTTACTGTGGAGTTTGGAATGAGGATCTTGGGTTTAAATTGTTTTAATAGTGTTGTTAACTGATACTTTAATGCTTTATGTATCCCATTCTGAGACTTCTGGATACAGCACCGGTTAGTTATGTAAATAAATAAATACTACTTAAAATAATAAAAACCCCAGAGCACCAGCAGGACTAGACTTTCCAATCATTGCCTTTTTAAAAAAATGCATCATTGTACTACTTATTTTTAATACCTGATTGCCTTACACACACACACACACACACACATATATCTTCTTCTGATAGTCTAACATTTGACATAACTGTGTTTACCAAAATGAAAAAGGCTGAAGAATGCATTTGAGATTTGAGACATTGTGCGTTTCATAGACTCTCCAAATGGGAGGGATCACCTCGACTGAAACAAAATATAAAAAGCTTTAAAAGCTTTGCAGTGACAGACTTCATAGGCTACACAGTCTCTGTGAAATTGGATTCAGTGTGATTATTTCTGGGCAGTAATTCAGAGCAAATAACATCAAGAAAAACCTTGTGCAAATCCTGACAGAAAAAGTGGATTTAAATCAAACTAATAGCTTGCAAAACACACGAAATATGCTTTGTACCGTGCCTTGGAGATACATGGCCAAATCCATATTCAAAAAGTTTTTTAAAAAAAAAAAACCTGGAGTGATTTGAAGAATAAATTACTTGTCATAGTGATCTTTAAAAATGCCAGAATTTAATGCAAAAATATAATCCTAACATTTATTGCAGCAAAAATAAATGTCAACATATTAGACTTAACTGGCTAAGCCTTGTGGTAGCATTTCCACAAAGTGAAAGGAACATGACAAGCTGTATTTCACATTTATTGGAATGAGATTTGGTCTTCTTTATCATAAGCAGTAGATTAAAACACTTTATTTTAATTTACTTCCCAGTATTGAGAGAAAACATTGACTCAGATAAGCAGCAGAATGTCATATCCAGGGCTTGCTGAAGCAATCAATCTCAGAAGCTAAATATGTAATTTGACACCACTCTGGCTTTGCACTAGAAAACCAACACTCTTATAAAAGAGGTGAGACACATTGTGTGCCACAATATGGAAGGGCAGCTTTGGTTCAGTAAAATAGAGACAATGTTACAATGTTGTCTTTTTTCTTTATCTTTTCCTCTTTTTTCTTCCTTTCATTTTTGCCCAAACCCTCCTAGGAAGCCCTTAACAGCTGACCTGATACTTATATAACACTAAACAGATACCTTACATTCGAACTGTCTGCTACACATATCCTACTCCATGTTAAGAATGACAGAGCAGCCGGATGACTCTTTCCATTTAAATGTACATCGGTAGACACATAAGGGGAAGAAAGAAGAGAAGAGAAGGAAGAAAGAGAGAGGATAACTTTTTCCTTTCCAGCCTGAATAAAAATCACACAGAGGTTGGAAACTTGTAGTTTACTGCATTTGGGAATCCTTTGTTATACTCAAATAGAGGATTTCATCAGAAGATTGTACCATATTTGCCATTATGAAAACAAAGTAGTCTAAGTATGTAGGGTCCAGGTCTCTGGGATCAATTAATGACAGTTTTAGCTGATGAACTTGTCCTGGCATTTTATGATACAGATTTTTGCAGAATACCCTCTGTTGGGTTCTCTCTTTAGCCCAAGGGCCCTTTCCCACTAGGGCTTAGAACCCTTCTAAGACCCCATTAGGAACTCGATAAGTACCTGATTGGTACCAATCGAGAAGGCCCTGTTCCCACCTGGACCCCATTGAAGGCCCCGTATGCAAAGCCCTGTCCCCACGAGGGCAGGGGAAATCTGAATTTAATGGGTCCTTCAGGCCCTTAAATGTGGATTTCATGTGGACCTGATTAAAGGTGTCCACAATGGGGTCTTTGACTGTGCATGGAAAAAGGGGGCAAGAGTCACATCATCATGGTTATTTCAATTTCTCACAGCATCTGTGAGCACACATTCAAATATAATTCTTTAAATATGTTTTAAATATGCTGAATCTTTTAAGTGTTTTTATGTATATTATTGTTTTTAATATATATTGGTTTGTAATTTGTTGTTTTAAAGGTTGTTACCCACCTTGAGATCTTTGGGTATAGGGTGGGATAGAAATATAAATGAATGAATGAATGAATGAATGAATGAATGAATGAATGAATGAATGAATGAATGAATCCCTGGGGGCTAGTTTCGTATGCATCTAATAACAAGATTCTGGTATGTTTGTGAACTGCTTTGGGACATGGATGTTGATACTGAGGCTGTTGCATCACATGGAAGAACATGCGTGTTCATCTGGATATTTTGGTAATTTCATCCAGATGTTTTGCTAACATATTAATCACAAAGTACTTGTAAGTCAAAGGCTTTTTTGGTGGAAGACTGATGCATCATCAAAGGAAAAATCTGTAGAATTTAAAGCAGGAAATATTATTACATATTGTGTTTTATTTTAAATGCCATGCTTTCTCAAGTTGATCTATAAGATCTGGTTAACTATATTATTTTACTGCCCTAAAACCTTTCTAGCAAAAGACATTAAGCTGGTAAAGCTTAGAATATGATGCTATCCTTTTATAAAATTGACAAGTGGTGGAGAAGCAGGCCCAGTTGAACCCATAAGGAGTTCTAGAGAAAATGTAGCAGTAGGAGAACTCAGAAGACACCTGTCTGGACAGGACTTATCAAAATCTTGAAGGAACTCTGAAACTTGTCATTTCTCTAGGCCTGCATTCAGCAACTTCCTGACAATGAGTGGGCTTCACTGAAACATCTCTGTATCTAGTGCAAGAAATAGATCTGTGTGGCCATTATCCAGACTGGATGGGTGGGTGGGTGGGTGGGTGGGTGGGTGGGTGGGTGGGCGGGTGGGTAGACAGACACACAAATCACTGAATGCATTTGTTTATAACTTTCAGAAATCCATGTAGGCAACTTTTAGAACTAACAGTATTCATAGTAGCTTGACATCTCTGTTAAAAACATGAACATAAAAACAATAATGTTGGCTTTTACGTCTTCAGTGCCTATCATTGCAGATTTTCAGTCCTGTTAACAACAGGCTTCATAAATACAGAGGCAAACAGATATAAAAAGAATGGCATATTAAATGTGGAGCACTGTACATGTCTGAAAATGCATTGCCGGATATTACTGGCATGACCAAAAAAGCCCCAAACCTACAATTACTCGTTGAAATTTTGAAATATGTGCTGTGAAAATGAAGAGCTTCAACTTATAGGGATAATTACATTTCAGTGTGAATCTACTTAGCACTCTTTGGTAATAAATAAAGCTCACAAATGTCTAAAGCATTGAAGTGTTTTGTATAAATATCTGAAATGAACAAAAATATGTAATTATATAGACTAAGCATATGCTACTACCAAAAGTGACAGCTAATTAGGGGAATCTGATTCCTCCAGCCCCCGGTCTCTCTTTTTGATAGAATCTTCTAATCTGTGGGCAACATTAAACAAATGGATACATAATGTTGAATAGATACCTGAAGTAGATGACTTGTCACTGTTAACCACTTAAAAGTACATTCTAAAATATCAGACAACCTTTATAGAGCTTCTAATGTAATCACTTTAACTGATTTTTCTGGATCAATGCTGTAAATACTCTTTAGGCAGTTAAGATTTTCCTTCCCTCCTTAAAGAGCCACACTGTATTTATATGCTTATAAATTGCTCACTAAAAGCCCACAATATTTATAGGATAACATACTGTTTTTATTGCCTATTGCTTATTAAATAGATTCTCCTTTCTACCCTGATTTTATGTTTCATTGCCCCCTACTGTCTAATGAAGTTGCAGGTTTTAAAGTCAAAATATTCATGCTCAGGCATTCATCTCGATCCCATCTCCTCTCTGCTTCTACCTTGCTAAGGCATCCTCTATTGGCAATGTGTTTCCTCGATATGATCAGTAGTTGATACCAGAAAGTTATTCCGAAAATTGTTGGAAAATAAAGATACGTGTGGGGGATTTTCTCCCAAGTCACAGAGCTGTACTTCTGTGCCAGAGTACAATAGCAATCTGGTTGCCAAAGAATAGAGTCCACAAGTTTTATTAGCTTCAAAAACTTATAGTTTACTAAGTCTAACAAGGTAGGATTACTTGGATATAAAACAATAACATCACAGTTTGCCTGCTGTGTCCTGTTACACTACATGGCTTCCCCCTTCTCTTTCTCCTGTTGAATAACAACTAACTACAAAAGCAAACTGGAACAGATTTCAGTTCTTGCAGAAAAGAGGATGGGGAAAAAACAAGGCTACATTTACCCAGTGAACTCTTTGCTGCCATTCTGTGACAAGCACTTGCAAAAGACACAACAAAAATGTACCAAGCCAAACAAAATGAGTAGGATTACAACATGGAAATCTCTGCTCTATTGGGTAGTTTTGTACACAAGGGGTGTTTTCCCACTGTCACTAGAAGTACCAATTAAGTACCCATTAATGGGTACTAAATGGCATTTTTGTACCCATTAATGGGTACTTAATAGGTACTTCCAGTAACAGTGGAAAACCACCCAAGGTAGTATCATTTTCACAGGCATCAGATGTGTTAGTAGTGCAATATACCTAACACAACTTAACCGTGTTTTTGTGTACAGCTATGTACAACAGCAATGCATAAAGTAGGGGTAGGGTGAGGAAGTGATTGGTGATTGGTCTAGTGGTTAGGGAGCCAGACTCTTATCTGGGAATACCGGGTTTGATTTCGCCCTCCCCCATAAAGCCAGCTCGGTGACCTAGGGCTAGTCACAGCTCTCTTCTGAGCTCTCACAGCCCCACCTACATCACAGGGTGGTAGGTTCTTCTTCTTCTTCTTCTTCTTCTTCTTCTTCTTCTTCTTCCCTTTGATTTAATCAAACTTTGCTTTGAACCACATTGCATCAGAGTGCAGTTCAATCTAACCAATGTATCAAGGGGTATCCTAAAGATGCTTTCTATCACATTCTGATTTCGGTTAGTTTTCTATTTTTACCTTTTGGAACATATTCTGACATGGCAAGGGAAAGCCCTATTGTGAGGAAACAGGGATTGAGAACATGTTCCCATTGTTCCACAATTGCATTCTAACACAGACTTAGAATGATTTTGATCATTTGCACTCTTCATTTTCCTCGACTCAGCATGGAAAAATCATATCTTTTTCTCTTCTACCCACAACAAATGCTCCTTTCCAAGCAATTTAACCACCACCACCACCACAACAACAACAATAATAATTTTTTGGGGATTCGATGCGAATCAAATATTTGAAAATTCAAATCAATTTGTATCTTTAAAATTTGAATGTATTCACATTTGATTTGAATCTAATACATTCAAATTTATTTGTGCAAATTTTTTATTGGAATTTGCAAATACGGATGTATTTGTATGTGCCCATATACATCTTTTGTATCCCATACACATCTGTACACATCTGTACGCATCCTATATTTATCCTGTATGCATCTCATTTTTGTCCCATAAGGATCTGTACAAATTCGTACGGATGCAGGATAGATGCATACAGGCAAGTACGCATCTTGTATATATCCATACACATACAAATGTCTGAATAATTCACACAGATAGATTCAAAATTTTGAAAGTATTTAAAATATTTAAATCCAAATTTATAGACATTTGATTTGAATTCAAATGTCTAAATTCAAATGAATTCTATTGAATTTTGAATGTTGTGAATATTCATTCACATCCCTAGCCGGTATGGAACAAACCAGTCCAATGTGGGTAGCCTTGTTCCATCCCAAATTGGGATGGATTGTCTATTCCAGACCAGAACATTTCATGTGATATGAGGTAGCGGAGGAAGTGTGGAAATGGATTTGACTCCTAATAGTTTTATTTATGTTATAATCTATGAGATAATACAAGACTTAGGCCCCGTTCCCATTACAAGCTTAAAACGGTTTTCTTAAACCGAAATAATAGAACCGGATGCTAACACGAATTTTCCTGATCCCATTACTTTCAACTTAATCATGTTCAATCCAGATTCTGAGGATCGTACGTGGCGTATGTGACTCAAGGGGGGACTCAAATGGCTACTTTCTACTTTCACACATCTCACCGAAACTTCAGCTGCTTTCCTCCCTTTTCCCTTTATAAAGTCAGAACTTTTAGAATTGTGCAAAATTGCAACATTGTTATCAGGTGTGAAGTGGGTGGATTGCTACAGTGTAACGGCTGCTTAGGGGATGGAGTTTTACAGTGAAATCACAATCTTTGGAAGCAAGCTATTGGGGGAGGGAAACCCTAAACATGCATTCTCATCCCACTAAAACTGTACCATTCCCACAGCAAGAAATGTAAAATGCTTCAAGCGCACGAACCAGAGCGAGACCTGTTGAAATGAGTGTTAACATTTACAATGCTTTGGGGTGATTTAACATGCGGAAAGCATGTTAAGCCAACTTGACATGGGGACTGCGAGGATCGAAATGTTTGGAAACAGTTTTAAGCTTGTAATGGGAACACTGTCTTAGAAGTTTTACTTTACTTTTCTAGTTGGGCTTTTTTCACAACTGAAAGCTTGTTCCTTAGAAGGCAGCTTCCCAACTATGCCTTCATAGTTTTTGTAGCACAGCCAATCACTTTGGATATCCAGTTCAATTAATTTTCCTGAGATTAAAATGTGCTTTATCAACAAGCCTTCAAAGTGAAAAGAACATTGATAATTAAAACAACAACAACAGTCTGAAGAGCACTTGGTATAGTCTACGTCCCATGCTGCCATCTTAACCAGAAGCCCATGATTTGTGGAATCCATCTAGTATGCAGCCACATTTAAATTTGTTCCATTTAAAAATCTTATATATATGATGATGCAGCCATAGGTTGTGGTACTGAAGTCTTTTGCCAACCTCTTCTCAGAAACAAATCGTGCTTACTTGATGCTAGAGTTGCTGACTATTTGGTTTATTTGGAGAAATACACATTTTATTTTTATTTTTCCTCATAATTGCATGCATTGTTCTCCACATGAATATTTGAACACATTTTTCAAGTACATCACAAGCGGAAGTCCTAGAAGAAGGTCTAGGCCTAAACTAGGAGACTGCTAAGTGTGGAAAGGCCCTATGTCTTGTTTTCCTGTGACACACTATAGAAGCCAATACTGGCTGATTAATGTTTCCTTCTTGCTTGGCGTTCAGCCTCAGAGCATAAATATCTGTGTCCCCCTTGATGCCACTGCTCAGACCAACCCAATCAAAACAACATCCCAAACTTCAGAAAAGTCTGGCTTTGCAAGTTAGCAGTTGATACTCTAAATTCCTTAACTTGCTAACAGCAGAGAATTCAAAGACTTTTGTAAAACAGTCAGCATTTCATTCCCAGCCACAGGCTTGAGTGCAGTCGATTTCATAAGCTGTGATAGCATGTAGAAGAAAGTGTCGGGGCTTATGTGGAAAACCTGATAAAGTCATCAAAGCACTGTAACGTTGAGAGAAAATTTAATGATTCCCAATCATTCTCTCTATGAATTGGATTACTCTGTGGACTTTACAACACATTCAAAACTGCTTATTCTCCAGATCAAGGGCCTCTGGTGCAATGTGCCAAGACAATAGAGATTTCAGTGACAAAACAGAAAAACGAGGAGAGGCAGCAAGAGCTACCGCAGAACAGCAAAGCAAGAGAGAGATGTGCTGCTCTTCAAAGAGGGCTTTTTGCTTTGTTTTTAAACTGTTGTACTGTGTACTGGAAGAGGGGTAAATAATTGTCCTCTGATGGAGATTTGTCAAAAAGGATAAATGAAGACATACCAGCCAGAGACCTGAACACAGGGATTGGAACAGTTTAAGAGAAGGGGGGGCCAGAACTAGAAAAGAAAAAAAGAGTGAATATTAATGAATGTGAGAAAAAGAAAGAGAAAAACGACAATGACAGAGAAAGCTAGAGCTGAAGAACTATCATATCTCTTGAGATGATATGAGAGATGATGAGAATTGGGTGGAGGGAGACAGAGCTGTTAAATATGGACATTAAGAACAGCCTGACATTTTCCCTTCACATGATTTTGGAAACTTGAGATCCACTGAGATTCAACACACTGATTTGTAGTAATAGGTACATGATGTTTTCCCTCCTAGAGATCATGTTTAAATTGTTCAGAAATAGTATTCTATAGCAACCTCCTACTGTAAAATTCCTTGTTTCCGAATTCAACAGATGTGACCTTAATTGTTCTTAGGCAATTAGTGGACACAATCCAGAAGACCATAGAATTCCATTTAAGTTGTTTTAATTGCAAAGGGAATGTCAAAAATTTACAGAAACCTGTTCCAGAGTAATAAATAGGAAAGTAATTTGGACATTTTAGCATCCCCTTCCTCACTATCCTGAATCAGAGTGGGGTGGACTGCTCCTGGCATGGAAGAAGGTCATCCACATTGAGACAG
Organism: Aspidoscelis tigris stejnegeri; assembly: GCA_023333525.1. Classification (NCBI taxonomy): domain Eukaryota; kingdom Metazoa; phylum Chordata; class Lepidosauria; order Squamata; family Teiidae; genus Aspidoscelis; species Aspidoscelis tigris. The sequence goes on along the minus strand of JALMGA010000006.1, from coordinate 10,824,809 downwards.
CTTGTAATGCACCAACTGATACAGGGTGCTTCCAAGTCATCTGAAGGTCAGGAATGAATGTTTCTGGCCTTCAGACATTCGAAGGATCCCATTTCATTGAAGTGTCTTGTTGACATCTGTGACGTTCAAGGGGGAAGGCTGCAGCCGCGTGCTCATTTCGTGGGCTTTCCGGCAGCCTGATTGACAAGAGAGGTAGAGCAGCGAGGAAACCCACCAGAATCGACCAGTAGGAACAGCTGTATCTTGGACTATTTAAGGCAGCAGCCTGGGGTCCTGGGGTCTCTCATCATGCAGTTTGTGCGGGAGAGGGATCAGAGAGGGTTTGCAGCATCCTCACAACTTCTAGGGCTTCAAGTCTCAGGATAGAGGGATGGGGATAGAAGGGAGGTCTTGCCTCTAGAGCAGAGGGAGATTGTGGCGCGTACCTGCAGATGGGCAGGCACGCAGCAGAACTGTTTACTCAGAGCCAGAGTGAAACAGGGAACTTCGAGGCAGATTGTATGACCACAAGGGAGGATGTTAGGGAGAATTGTGTCACTGAACAGTAGAGGGAATCTACTGCAGAAAGCTAAAGTGCAGGCAGGGCTTAATACAGGGGTTACTTTAGGCTGTTTGCTTTTAATGAAGCTTCTTATTGGGAACTGCATCCTTTCTTCATTAACAGCTACTATCTTTTCAAGCGACTCAAGGACACTTGAGCTAACCTTTACTTTGCCTCCACATTTTATTTATTTGTATTAACAAACATTAAATGTTTGATTTACACTAGTGTTTATGTGCTGCTTTAGAGGGGAGTCTGTTTGCAGACAAGTAAAGCAGGACCCCAGTGGGGTGGATAGACTGGTTGGTATACAGGCACACCCCCATAGCTGGCAGTTTGGCCGAGTCAATATCTGGCTACTAAAGTGGATGGATTGGTATATCCTTCAGGCTGGGGGGGATAGGCAGAATGCCTCTAAGGCCATTTGCTGGGAATCGAGAGCAGTTGAAGGCACATTTGTACCTGTGCATATATATGTGTACATTCCAATGTTTTGAATCATTCAAAGAATGATTAAATTCAAATGTGTAGACATTCTATTCAATTTCAAATGTCCACATTTGATCCAATTTGATTGAATTTTGAATGTCTAGAACATTCATGCACATCCCTATTCAATTCTTTATTTCTGATCAGCCCTCAAAAAGAATGAAAAGGTTTAATTTTTTTTAGCATATTCTGGCACTAGGAATAGCTTGGGTGTAGCTAGGCCTTAGAGCTGCTCACTGGTTATCCCACCATTTAGTCAATTGTGTTTCATATGTTCATGACCCTACCTAAGTTATAAACATTGTCCTTCTTCCTGTAAAACACTATATAGTTTCATGAATCTATGATTTCATGGCATTTCTGCTAACAAGCTCTTAAAAAAATGTATGAAACCAATCACAGTAGAAAGAATTATACCAGCCTAAATCATGATCCATTGCACCAGAGGATTTAATAGGTCTTGTTACAGATGAATGCACATGTAATTTTTGCAGCTACAATAATTTATCAGCCCATAATTATTACAGAAACTCCGAAGCCAGATCATTATTTTGAATAGTGGATATTCTGGGTTAGATAAGGTATGAGTTTCAACAGCAAAAATGTCCATAAAGTAGGATGTTTGCCATATAAGCAGTTACATGAGATGCAGCAACAGACAATAACACACTGGACAACAAGGATAATAAAAATACTGTTGTCCAATTCTTTACATTCAAAGGACAAGACTATCAATTTCAAAAAGGAGATGCAATGGAGAAAGGATTCTCTTTTCAGACCAAGCTGTTGAGACTAAGGGTGTTTCCCAGTTAACACCCATTTAAGACACTTACCTTGGAGGCTTTCGCACTTGAGACCTTTTGGAGATCCCTTCCAGGTGGCAGCTTTTGTGTTTCGGCGAGCAAGATCCACTTCCAAAATGGCTCTTGCCACCGAAAAATGGATTAAATTGAAGACCTCAAAAATTAGAACTTCAGTCCATCCCTTCGCCTGGATCCATGTGGAAGCAGGACGCTTCCGCACATAGCCAGGTGAAGGGATGGATATCCTGGCGGCTGCCATGTTGGGGAGGGTGGAATCAGGACAGTTTGCCTCCTTACGCCCTCCCCCGTGCGCCGTATGCCACTGGAAACTTGCAGTGACTGGCAGCTGCCTGTTGCAGTCCTGCGGCTCCGGGGGCAGCATTGGCGGTGCGGGAATCCGGCGGACTTTTCTAATGGGTGCTGTGGTGTCTGCACAGCACCCAGACAATCTGTCCTGCTGGAACCTTCTTCCCTATGTGTGTTGTGGATGTGCGGGGCCTCCGAGAATCCATCCTTATTTTGGATGGATCCTCGGGAGGATGGTTTGCTGAAAAATGGATCTTCTTAGATCTGTTTTTCAGCGGCCAATGCGGAAAGACCCTAAGGCTGCATCCAGAGAGGATTAAAACTCCACATGGAATGTGCAGCAGCTTTCAAGTTGCCAAACAGGTTTTACAATACTCCACAATATCTGTGCATTATAACCTGATACTACAGAGTAAAAAAAAAAAAAGTTCTTATGTGGACTTTGGCTGTGGAGCATCGTGTTCCTCAGCATTTTCCTGGGTGTTTGGGTGAACTATGTGAGAACTTCCAAGAACTTGCCTTCACCTGAGAAGCAGGGGTTCTATCAAACAGGGAGTGATTGACCACATGAAAGAAGAATGTTGTATGTGGGGATGAGCAGTTTTTCCTGCAGAAGAAGAAGAGTTGGCTTTTCTACCCCTATACATTTGGTAAAATATCCCTCGTTTAAGAAAAAGAAAAGTTTGTACGGACCACCAACGCTTGCGTTCCAACTCTTGTGTTGAGTCACTTGAACAATATGTGTTTTTATCACTGCATGGCAGTTTCCAGGAAACAGACTGTAAAGTTATACAACAGCTATTATTTTCAGCATTAACAATACCCACATTTTCCTGGAACTCTCTGAATGATTGCTTCAAAGTACTGGGATATTCAGAAGATACATCAACAACAGGTTCTCTCCTGTTGAAGAGCTTTGTGTGCACTTTTCAGGCACTTCAGCGGCAGCCTTCCATCTTCCATTCAATTTACCATCTCATCTATTCCTGAAAGTTATTTAAAATTATTTTGTATTGAATAGTATACAAAAACACACACCCAGTAATATTACTTAACATATCTCACTTGTTCATCAGTTATAAAAACAAACAAACAAATAAACATACCTTCTCCACTCATGGAAAAGCAAAACATTAATAACCCTTAATCAATATTGTTTAAATAGCAAATAGGGAAGGGATGTGCACAAATGGGATTTTTTTGGACATTCTATTCAAATCAAATACCCAAAAATCTGATTTGAGTCGAATCTTTTAAATTCTAATTTAACAAGATTCAATTTGGTTTTTCCAAATTCAAATCTATTCGTTCAAATTTTTTATTTGAATCTGCACATACGAATGTCGACAACATCTGAATGTGCATGTATGGATCTTTCCCAAATCTGTACACATCCGTACAGATCCGTATGCATCCCATAGTTATCCTGTATGCAACCCATTTTTGTCCCATATAGATCTGGAGATTGCTACAGGCTCCAAAGAAAAACCCCTTGCGAGAGCAATGCAGCTGTCAAAGGCTCCAGAGGATCATTGAAGTCAGCAGCAGATCACTCGGAGCCGGCTCTCACAAGGGGTTCTTTTCAGAGCCTTTGCTAATCTCTGAAGGCAACTTTGGAGATTGCACCCCCTGTCCCCCAAAACACCTGGGGTGACAGGCAGACCCCCTCGTGGGTAGATCAAGATTTGCAAATGGGTGCTCCAGTGTTTCCACAGCAGGCAGGCTAGCACCCATTGCTACTGAGTGCTAGACCACCCATGGAAACATATTGGGTGTTTCCGCATTGCCAAGAAGTGGATTTAAGAAAATCCGTTTCCCGGTGATCCATCCTCCCGAGGATCCTTCTGAAATAGGGACGGATCTGAGGAGGACCCACACATCTGCACACATGTGGGGAGGATGGATTCTGCCAGCCGAATCCTCTGGGTGCTGTGTGGAGGCTGCAGCACCCATCCCAAAGGGCATCTGGCCTCCCGTGCCACCGACGCCACCCCTGGAGTCACAGTACTGGAGCATGCAGCTGCCAGTCAACATGCGTTACTGCCGGTGCATGGCATGTGGGGGAAGGGCAGAAGAAGGCAGACTGGCCTCCTTCCGCCCTTCCCAAGTTGGCGGCCGCTGGCACATCCAGCCCCTCGCCTCTCCGTGTGTGGAAGCGTCCTGCTTCTGAATGGATTGAGGTGAGGTGAGCTAATTTTCGAGGTCTTTCCAGAGGCCGGATCTTTTGGCAGAGAGACCCCATTAAAAACAGGTCTCGCGCGGCAGAGTGCAGAAATGGCTGCTACGAAGGGTCCCGGATCCGGCCTCCAATGCAGAAGGTAAGTCCTGTATGGGCCTGTCCCCAAGGAATAAAAAGTCTGCCAAGACTCTCCTTTTGCCTCTGAGCACCCCCAAGCCAGGGTTTTTAATGAGGTTCCAGCGCTACAAAACATGGAAAATGCGCGACAAAATACATGCACTTTAAACAACACTTCCAGCGCTCTTTCTGGATGTCACGGGTTTTCCTCGCTACATTTACCTTGGGGACACTCCGTGGCAAAAGGGGCGGGGATTGCCACCTGCACACACAGCAGAAACACAAAAGCAGCTTCACTTTCTAAAGCTCAGAACTAAAGAGCCAGAATCACGCAGAATTGCAACATTGTTGCAATCGCTGTGAGGTGTGAAATGGGTGGATTATTGCTAGGGGTGGATTTTAAAGCGATAACAGGGAAAGTGATGAGTGAATGAGCGATCGTGCGCTGGACAGGGTGGATTTTTGAAAGCAATAACAGGGAAAGTGGTGAGAGTGAATGTTTTCCAACACGAGAAGCCATTTCGGGGAGGGGGGGAGATCTGGGAGACGAACAGAGAACCGATCGCTGTTTTTCCTTTGGACTTGTCAGGGATTGTCAGCGCTCGTGCACTGGACAGGGTGGATTTTTGAAAGCAATAACAGGGAAAGTGGAGTGAATCAGCGTTCGTGCACTGGACAGGGTGGATTTTTGATAGCAATAACAGGGAAAGTGGTGAGAGTGAATGTTTTCCAGCATGAGAAGCCATTTCGGGGGGGGGGAATCTGGGAGACGAACAGAGAACCGATCGCTGTTTTTCCTTTGGACTTGTCAGGGGTTGTCTTTCTGGTTGTGGCCGCGCCGAGTGCAGTCCCTCCCCATTCCCACTGCCACCCTATCAACAAGAGCAGGGGCGTGGAGAAAAAGATGCGTGCAAAGAAAACAGGAAACCTATGGGGACAGAAGGTGCGTTAAAAACACGAATTTTCCTGAGCCTCATGCGGACGCTTATTCCTGATTTGCATGGCACTTTTAAAGTCCACTTCAATAGACTGACAGTAGAGTAACAGTAGAGAAGTAAATAAGTCTTTTGGGGACTCAGCCTATGTGTCCTATATGTGTTCTTAATGGGGTTTCCGCAGCCAGTGGGGAAGCACCCATTCCTTTGATCCGGATCTTCTTAGATCCGTATTAAAGGAGCTCAGTGGAAAAACACCCTTTCCATCCCTTTGCTAACATCATTTGGACAGCCATCTATTCCTGAAAGTTTTGAGAATAACTAGAGTCATCTGATCACCTCTTTCAGGTCATTGGCAGTCTTAGGCACTGCCCATATAGTGCCAAATATCTGATCCAGGATTAGCAAGGGGCAGAGAGTCTGCAGACCTCTGTGCCAGATGTCAATATCTCCTCTCACTTCCTCTAAAAAGAAGCCTTTCCTTAAACGGGAATAACATAATCTGAGTTTGCACTCATTGGAAGAGTGAAAACAGAAGAAACTATCCAGTCAAGAACCTAATCTGTGTGAAAAATGTTCTGCTCACACAGAGGATCCAGAGCATGAAAAGAGCCAGCATACTTCAAGGCTATCTCTGTTCTTATCTTGCTTCCAAGTCCTGAGGCCTTTCTGCACTTATCTGATTAGGCTGCCATGAATTAGTGATGGTGAACTTCTGGTGAAGGAGAACCATTCACACTCAGCATGAGGAAAGCTTCCCCAAGTGTCCATTATTGGCCAGAAGTGTGAATGGTCCTCCTGTTTCCCAGCCTGTGCTGATGTTCAGACAGGTGAGTGTTTTTGCTTTGCACATAAAATCCAAGTTAAGAATTTGTTTTCCCATCATAATGTTATTGGGGAATATCACCCCAGTATTTTGGAGCTATGTTGAGATTGCCGTAATAGACACATTTAACAATTCAGACATAGCCCTGGGATAATCCTGGGTTTTACTAAGTTTTTGTTTTGTTTTTATTTTAGAATACCTTCCTTGATTAAAATTTAAGGTCTCTGTGCCAGATTGTATTGGTAACTTGCTGTCTATATTTATATTGAAAATTATTTCATTGTATTCCCTGTCCCCTGTTGGATCAACAAGAAATATATATTGTAACACATCTTGACATTACTTAAGATCAAAACCAGGATGTCCTTTCCCCTGATTCATTCTATGTCCATCCACCCTAAAGAGCAACAATTTTACATATCCAGGAATTTTGTCTGTCTCTTGCGAGTTGAACAAGAGTGCCCCATCATAATGACCATTCCCTTTTTGAATGCCTCTCAGACTTTATTTTTCTAAGCGCCAGTCTTTCTCTGGGGTTTGATGCATGATAATATCATATCTCTAATATTAAGCTTGATTTCTGGCCTGGTATTCTGACCCTAAAGCCTCCATGGAAGGGTCTGATTCACCTAGATATTCTAATAGGGATGTGCGCAAACAAAAATCAAGTGCTTGGTAAATCGTTGAATTGATTACCCATTTATTTGGTTCAACAGATAACTGGATGCAAAATAATTGTTTGCATTCATCTTCATACTTGTTGAAAAAGAAAACAAGACAACCCCCAACTGAAAAAAAAGCCCTTTTTGATGGTAAAAAGACGGTGGACACAATTGCTTGATCAAATTATTTGTGTTTGCAAGCTGGCTGGCACTTTTCCTATTGAAGTCCACCCAAATCACAAATTTACACCATGCACAAATTGGGATGGAATCCTAGGACTGTATAACCAGCTATAATTATAACATGGTCTCTCTAATTTATCTTAATCTGTTATGTATGATACTGTACTCAGGCTAATCAATATATATTTTTATTTGATTTTGTTTGTTTGCAACAGACTAGTTCGGCTCACTTAAATTTCCAGATATCCAAACAATCACATATTCAGTTTGATGAGAACATTCACAAATATGAACTGTTTGATTTGAACACAAACCAAACTCGCACCTCCTTGCATTCTAGTTAATTAGACAAATTATACTGTCTTTAGTGTAGGGATATGCACAAATGTTGTTTTGTTTTGTTTTTGCATTTGAATTTGAGCCAAATCTAATGTCAAAACATTTGATTCGATTTGCATGTTTAAAATCCGAATGCAACAAAAACCGATTTGAATCTGATGCATTTGAATCTATTCGTTCGAATGTCAGATATGAATTTGAAGATACAAATGTCAACATTCATATGTGTTATACGTATCTGTACTCATTTTGTATGCCTCCTGTTTTATCCCATATGCATCCCATTTTTGTTCCGTATTATAAGCACTAATGCATACAGATACATATGATATCTGTACAGATACGTACGTAATACATATGTATCTGTACATTCAAATTTGAATGAATATTTCAGAACATTTGAATTTTGTTTGAATGTTTAATGCATACAGATACATATGATATCTGTACAGATACGTATGTAATACATATGTATCTGTACATTCAAATTTGAATGAATATTTCACAACATTTGAATTTTGTTCGAATGTCTAAGTCTGAATATGAAGACATTTTATTTGAATGTCCACATTTGATCAAATTCATCCAGTTTTGAATGTTTAGAACATTTGTGCACAACCCTACTTTAGTGCTCAAGGTTACTCCTCCTCAATTTTGCCCCTTTCTATACCTTCCATAGAATTTGCAGTTTCAGATATGCCAATAATATTATTTTTTCATTCATCACCAAGCATTTCTGGTATAAGCATACATTCACTTATGTGCAATCCTCACTTGTTGTTGAGTAGTCCTCTGCTCTGCTCAGAACTGTCTACTACCCAGCTTCTCTTGGCTTTCTGTGGGAATGTTTTGGCTCCAGCATACCAATATCAGACTGAGTCTTTGCCCATTCTTTACTTCCTTGCTTGTTGTTTTTGTTACCTGAAAGACTTCTAGTGCCAAGGATAAACTTAAATTATAATCAGTGGCCAGTTTCTGTCATAAATGCTAGAAAGAAGCCTCTCTTGGGAAGAATATTTTTCAGCTCCAATCATCAACCATAAAATTACTTTAACAGAAAATAAAATCATCATCATCATCATTACAAAGTTCATAGGATCCATATCGCTAATTTGGCACAGTTAGAATTTGATCTTTTCCGATATTCAGAAGTGTTGGGGCAGAATGCATGCTGTTCTCAGTAGTGCTGCCTTTTGCAGCTGATGAATATTGACTCTATCAAGGCTTGTGTATTAAAATGTCAGTCCAGTTCTTTTGGAAATGCACTAGGAGCTCCAATAACTATTGGCACAATTGTCACTTTCTTTTACTTTAGGCATTCAGTTTCAATTTGTAGGTTTTTATATCTCCTCTCTTCCTCCAACTGTTTTTCCTCAATTCTACTATTGCTCAGCACTGCCACATCCATAATCCACACATGACTCTTCAGGGCTACAGTTATAATCAGGAGTATTATGTACAAGATGCTTCGCTGTTTTAAGATGGAAATCCTACACTATTTTGTCTTGATGGTTTCTATGGCCCTTTCTTCACTGGGCCTTATTCCAGATTATATCCTGGAATAGGGACATGCCATCCAGATGCTAGCACAGACTACGGCAGGCCACTGGAGGGGTCTTTTGTAGGAGCTGCATGGCTGGTTTCTATTCCAGAATATAATCTGGAATAAGATCCAGTGAAGAAAGGGCCTATTGATGATGATGATAATAATAATAATAATAATAATAATAATAATAATAATAATAATAATAATAATAATAATAATAATAATAATAATAATAATAATAATAATAATAATAATAATAATAATAATAATAATAATAATAATAATAATAATAATAATGCAGAATTGAGGAGAAACAGTTGGAGAAGCTCACCAGATATGAAGACCTGAAAATTGAACTTCAGCGACTCTGGCGAAAACCAGTGAAAGTGGTCCCAGTCATCCTCGGCACACTGGGCGCGGTGCCAAAAGATCTCAGCGGGCACCTAAAAACCATTGGCATTGACAAAATATCCATCTGCCAACTTCAAAAAGTCACTTTACTGGGGTCTGCTCGCATAATTCGCCAATACATCACGCAGTCCTAGGTGCTTGGGAAGTGCCCGACTGGTGATATAATACGAAATCCAGCATAGTCATCTCGTTTGCTGTGTGTAACTGTTGTTTTACATCATCATCATCATCATCATCATCATAATAATAATAATAATAATAGGGAAGGGAGAGGAAGACACACACAAGTGCATAAGCAAAGCAGCAATCTGCCCCTTTCTCCCTTTCCTCTCTCCCCTGCTCCTTGCCTCCAGGTGCACTCGTCTGTGTGTGTGTGTCTTCCTTTGTTTTCTCTCGGTGTTTCCCTTTCCTCTCTCTCCCTTCAGCTGTCATCCAGCCGGCAAGCATGCAGGGCAAATGACAGCATCCTAAAGTTTGTAAATGTCTCCATGCTCCGAGGAAAATCCGCGGTTTCCCCCTAAATCGGATGTAATGCAGTTTAAAGGGGGGTGGATTTTCATCCTTTACACTTGATGTAGCCCGGAGTAAAGCTGTGCATGGAGATGCTCCGAGGCAAAACAAGCTTAAATCTAGACTATCTTTGGCATGTAGACACGCCCTCAGGAAAGGGGATAGATTGTGTTTACAAGTTAATGTGTATCATTCTCAGAAAGACGAGTCAGGAGTTTGTGAGGATCTTTGGAACTGAAACACATAGTCACTTTATTCATTAACAAAAGGGCAGTTTTCATGGCCAATTTTTTCCATAAAAGAAGCAATAAGCATGGCATGGCATGGAGACACATGAGATCATTCCCCATGTATCCATAACGTTTTCTTCAATAGCAAAATCCTGCTTTTTAAATAGGCATTCCCTGTGCTTTTTGAAAAAGAGGTTTTGTCTACCCTTCCTCTTGATTTTTTCCCCCTCTCTCAGCTCTGCTCAGGCTGACAGGATCAGGTTTCTGCTAAGGAAAAACATGACATTCTGGTTCTTCTTTGAAATCAGAGCAACAGTATAGATTGTTTTTAGGGAATTTTTCTGTTCTTACCCATTCCCCCCCTTTTTTTCTCCTCCTCTCTGCTTGAAGAGGATGTGGGAGGAGTTTTCCTGTAAAGCCAGTTTGAATTTTGCGCCTTGCCATTTGGATCTCTCTGGTAAAAACAAGACCATTTTTAATAGCATTCCTTTTAATTTTGGGAGATTTTTACTCAATTTGGAAATCAGACTGGCTAGGATAGAAGATTGTTTTCATTTTTAATGTTATTTTCGTTCCTGAGGAGACATGGTTCTGCTGAAATCCTACATCTGCAGTTCTGAATTTCTGGACGTTTTGAGGGACACGTTGGTGAGAGAGGATTTTTTAGATTTTCATTCTGTTCCTCCAAATTTTTCTTTATTCCTTTATATTTTCCCTATATTTCTTAATTTTTGGCTAGACCTAGGGAATTTTTTTTCTAGTATTAGGAATTTACTATTCTCTTTCTGGCTTTGTAAATTGTTTTTATGGGCATTTCATTTTCAGATTTTTCCTCCATAAAAAAGGGGCATAGCTACATGCTGGTTTTCTCAATAAAAGTGGGATGGCTTAGTTTAATGCACAAAGATTTCTTAATGGTAAATGCTCATTGCCACGATGCCCAGCGCTCCAGTTAGTGCCTGCCCTCTCTAGGAGAAGCTTGGCCCTGTTAGGATGCTGAGTTCGTGCAACGGCCAAGTGAATATTACAGTGTGGACACAAAACACTGGTAGCAAGCGTTTCAACAGTAAACTAAAACAAGTTTATTATTATACACAAGCAATACTATAAAAGATAAAATAAGGTTCAGGTATTTGTTGGTTTAACTCAGGTTTAACTCAGTAAGTCTCTTAAGGCTAGGAGCTACCTCTTTCTCTAAAGGAAAATAGTTCCCCTTTTAAAAGACAAACCTCTCCACATTCCTCCCCCTCTGGCTTGCTCTGCCACAGCTCAAGCCAAGCCAGTGTACCAGAACGTGGCTCCAGATGATCACAAGGCCCAGTCCGTCCTTGCTTGTCCGATCATCCAGCCTGGTCAGTTGCTATTGAAGTCTTCCTTCAAGATCTTCCAGCCAAAAGACCCCTGGTCAGCTACTGGTTCCAGCTCCCTCAGGATTCAGCTCTCTTCTCCTTTCAGCTCTTGTCCCAGCATGAAGACCTAGTCTGCTGACTTCTGTGTTCATTTATACCCATATCCCTGACCCTGATTGGCTGTAACCTCCTGGGGAAAACTGCTGCCATAAAATGCTGCTGGAATCTCCTGATTGGTGGGAACTCCTGCTCTAGCCCCTCCAGCACTCAGATCCCCGGACAGCTTTTCCCTCCAAAAAGCAGCTGCAACCAATCATTGCAGCAGGGCCCGCACAGGATTTCCCGCCCTTTTTGCAGCCTCTGCCCAGGTCTTGCAACAAGCTGTTTGCACCAAGGCTGGCTATTGCAGCTAGCTAGAAGCCTGCAAAGCCAGAAAGCAAAACAGTTTGCAGCTTGTACCCAGAAACCGTCACACTCATTTATTTAGCCATGTATGGGATCTGCATGTTTATTCTTTTGTATGTTCAAATAAAATATGTCTCTGATGTGGCTTTACATTTCATTTTAACTTTTCTTCAGCATTTCTAATAAATTATCTTTCACTGATTTAACAAGAAATACTGGCTTTTTGAGTTTGAAATGAGTTTTGTCTCTGTTTATAGTATTCTTTTCAAAAATCTACGTAAAACAGTCTGGCTACAAATTCCCTGGGAGTTCAAATTTGGGGTATTTTTGAGATTTAAATTAATCCAATTTATCCAAAATTTTACTCCACATTTGGTAACATTTTATGGTTTAAGAATGTGGGCAACACATTGTGTATGAACCCCTACACATACAAATGCCTGAATAATTTAAATGAATAGATTAAAAAATTTGAAATTCATTTGAATGATTAAATTCAAATTTATGGACATTCAATTTGAATTCGAATGTTGAAATTCAGATGAATTCGATCAAATGTTTTTGAATATTTGTGCACATCCCTAGTCATTATGTGATTTTTTAAAAAATCTATGTCTTAATGGCACGTGTATGAAATGCTCACTCTTGACCTTCGGATGCAAGAAAGTTTCTTTCTCCAATGTCCCTTTTTAAATGGGCAAGCAGTTAACTTACTGGTAGGACAGGGTTCATATTGTCAAGTTGTTTGGTGGGCCAACACAGAGATCATCCAGTGGCCTGCTCTTCAAGAAGGTTTATTGGCCTTCTGATGCCAATATTCATAGGTTACACTTGGATCTTGTTCCAGTTGGATTCAGCAGAAGCCACTAATGCTATAGTTTTCATTTCAGGATTTCGTGCTTCAGATGTTGAATCACTGTTCCTTTGCCAATACATTTGCTATAGGGGCTAGGAAACTGTCTCGAATTTCTCTATGGAATAGGCATGTTCTCAGTCCTATACAAAAAGAATGGCATCAAGACTTACAAGGGCAGGCATCTTAGGATACTTGTGGGGGGCAATATCCCCCCCCCAATATAGTTGGTGCTTCTGTTATTGTTGGGTGCAACCGAGTTATGACCAGCTTCTGCTTGACTGCATGGACATCTCTATGAGATTTTTTTAGATATAGTAAGGATGTGCACAAATGTTTTTTGTGTTTGAATTCAATTTGAATCTGATGTCAAAACATTTTATTTGATTCAAATGTTTAGAATCCAAATGCAACAAAATCCAATTTGAATCAAATACATTGGAATCTATTCATTCAGATGTTAGATTCGAACCTGAAGACACAAATGTCAACATTGGTATTTGAAGATGCAGATGTTGACAGCATTTGTATGTGTCATACATATCTGTATGCTTTTCCGTACTCAAATGCATACAGATACGAATGAGATGCATGCAGATACGTATGTTTACTTTTGTATCTCTACATGCGTATCTGTACATGCGTATCTGTACACTCAAATGTTTCAAATCATTTGAACAAATGTTTCAGAACATTCAAAATTCATTTGAATGTTTAAATTTGAATCTGTAGACATTCTATTTGAGTATAAATGTCCACATTCAATAGAATTTGATCAAATTTCAAATGTTTAGAGCATTTGTACACATCCCTAAGGTATAGATGTGGCTTGCTATTTCAGGGAGAGGCCGGGGGTTGAACTGGTGATGGTCTGATTTCCCACTGGGCTACAGCCACTCCCACAGTTGGTCCTTAGCACCACACAGAGGCTTCAGATTTATTCCATTCAATATTTTGCTCCTCCCATAAATAACAGGAAGCAAAACATACAGCTTTATAACTTCAACTTCCATGCAAGAGGCATTACAACTGAAACATCTAATTAAAATTCTATACAAAATCGTCCTACTTAACAGATAGGATTAGAACTCCAAGAACAGTTACCTCCAACGAACAATAGCATTCTCCTTTAGATTACACCCAAACAAAATAAATAAGGAAATTATTGCTTTGAAGGAGGAAAAACTGAAATTATATGCACATGCTTGAAACAAATGTGCAAATTAAATGTGTTTATGTATGTGTGCTTCGAACGCAGCTGCAGTAAAATCAATTCAAAAAGAAGATCACATTAAAATCCACTAAATGTATATGAACATTAGATAAAATTAGCAGAAAACAGGAAAGCACATGTGCAATAGACTCTGGAGTCACATCATTTGCACAACCCATAAATGCAAAAATTTAAAGATAACAAGAAGTAAAATTGACTACAAATCAAATCATAAGGCATATCTTTTAGACAGAGTGCTCCATAGAATTCCTCCCGAGGACCGTTTGGTGAAGAATGAAACCAATGAGTTTTCCAAGCACATGTAGCATCTTAAGAACACTTTATTTATTTATTTATTTATTTATTTATTTATTTTGAGCAGCAGTCTGCTGCTTTCTTACAAGCAAATTTCACACAGCAGATTGCTACTTATATAAAACACATTTTTATGTATTTTATTGTATTGAAAACTGAAGCACAGAATCCTGAAATGTGAAAATTGATTAAGAGATTTGTTCTGATTTACCGACTTTTTTTTTTTTTAAATAAAATGTCAGAAAAGAGAAGAAAGAGAAGAAATATTAAGAAGAGAAGGGAAGAATATAAACAGTTATGTGGAGTGGTGGATGACCTGCAAAGGGAATATATGCGTACTAACTCAAATAGGATAAGGAGAGAATGGAGAAAGAAGAAGAAAGAGTTGGAGGCTATAGAGGAATATAGGATTCAAAAACTTGATTCTAAATGTTAAGAATCAGTTTCAAACACATGATTTAGTAGGAACAAAGAGACTGGTGAGATGTTTGAAAAAGAGAGAAGGTAAAAGGTATATAACTCGGTTAAGAAATTTGGCAGGACAAGAAGTCATAAGTAACGATCAAATAGCTGAAGCCATGGCAGAATCTTACGATCAGCTTTATATGAGGAAACAGGTTGAAGAGGGAGATGTAATAATAAATGACAAATTTACTTAGGAACAGCAGGAAATGTTAAATGGAGAAATAAAAGATGAAGAGTTAATTCAAGCTATTGCGGGAATGAAACCAGGAAAATCACCAGGCCCAGATGGATATACACCATCTTTTTATAAACTATTTAAGGCAGATTTACTGCCTTACTTGAAGAAGGTGTTTAACGCTGTATTACAACACCAGGTGGTACCAGAGACTTGGAAATCCTCAACAATAATTACAATTCCTAAGGCCCAGAAAGATCCACAGTTACCAGGCTCTTACCGTTCAATCACATTGGCTAACTATGATTATAAGTTATTTATGAAGATCATAAGAGGGGAATTATGACCCATGTGGTAAATGAAGATCAATATGGTTTTATTCAGGGACGTACCATTGCAGATCCAATTAGGAATGTTATGAATGTGATTTATCATGCTAAGAGGCACTCCTCTAAATTAGCTCTTCTGAAGCTTGATGTTTATAAAGCATTTGACAGTATTAGCCATAGTTATTTATACAAGGTATTGGAAGGGTTCAATATTGGTAATAACCTGGTTAGAATGCTGAATGCAATGTATCAGGGAAATACTGCAAGAATACAGGTGAATGGTGTACAATCTAGGAGTATAATTTTGGGGCAAGGTGTAAAACAGGGGTGCCCGCTATCACCAATATTGTTTGCAATGGTGATTGAGCCACTGGCCAATATGTTGAGAGAAGACCCAAATTGGTGGGGTTACCAGATAGGCCAAGAGGAATTGAGAGTTAACCTCTTTGCCGATGATGCAATTGTAGTATCATCTAAGCCAATTGAATGGTTAAAGGAGTAGCGGAAAAGGTCAAGCAATTTGAAAAGATATCTGGTCTACATATCAACATAGACAAGTCTGAAATTATGTTCCTTAATACAACCCTCGAGGAACGAAGGGAGGTGAGAAGGTTGACTGGCTTAAATAGAGGATGTAAAAAGATGAAATATTTGGGAGTTTTCCTAATGAAAAACGTAGAAAAAATGGGTGACTTCAATTTTAAAATAGTATGGAAACGAATAAATAAACAACTGAAAGGATGGAAACAAAAAAAAATGGCCATCTTAACTAGAATAAAAACATTGAAGATGTTCATAATTCCTAAAATACTATACTTATTTCAAACTGTTCCTGAATTTATTCTAGCTAAAACATTGAAGGCTTGGAATAGGAAAATCCTGGAATGGGTTTTTAAAAAAGGAACGCGAATTAGAAGGAAGGTGTTGCAGGCGACAAAAGACAATTCAGGCTGGGGTATGCCATCCTTGGAGAACTATTATGAGGCATATCAGATAACAAAATTGTTGGAACTAGACTATAATAGACTGACTAAATGGGTTAGATTGGAAAGTGAAATGGCTAAATTAGTGGTCAGATCAGTAGTTTTTGCAAAAATGGAGACTAAATTGTTAAACAAGGTATTTGGCCCCATACAGGTAACTCTGAAGGTATGGGAAAAGTGGCAAGGGAAATTGGTAGACAGATGGTCTAGATTTACCCCATTAAGCCATATTAACGACAAGGTAGAAGTATTAAATAGTCGAGTTTTACGTAAATTGCAGGACAATCACATGGGCTATTTCGAGGATTTTTTTAATGAAAGAAATGAGATGATATCACATGAACGCTTCCAAGATACCCTAGGAAGGGATCATTGGTTACAAATAATAGTTTTTAAAAATTTCATGAGAAGACACAATATACAGCAAGTGATGACACACCCACTGAAGGGGCTGGAAGAAGTAATAGAAAGCAGATTAAAAGCTAGAAGAGGTATCTGTGCCAGAATATACAAGCTATTAGTGAATGATACAGACCATAGTTTGTATCTGACGGATATATGGAAGATGGACTTCCAAATAGATCAGAAGGTTATGAGGTTGAAAGTCAAGGATATTAACAAATTACAATATATTAAGATTAAAGAGTTGAATATGAAGGTTTTATATAGATGGTACAGGACCCCGATCCAGCTATCTCATATGATTCCATCCTTTTCATCCTCCTGTTGGCACTCATGTGACAACAGGGAAACATACTTCCACATTTGGTTGACATGTAATGAAGTAGCAAAATTTTGGGATGAAGTAATGCTGGAAATGCAAAACGTTTTTGGAATTAATATAAGGCCCCATCCGGGATTGTGTCTCTTGCAAGTTTACAAAGATCATTCAACATTGGTTCCAGATAAATACATAGTAGACAGAATGTTATGGGCAGCCTTATTAGTTATAGCTGCGGGTTGGAAAGACAAAACAAAATGGTCTCGTGAGAGGTGGTATAGTAACATTCTTGATATATATAAATTTGATGCCCTTAGACACCAGCGGCTCTTATACTCGACAAAGTCATAGCCTGGATTTACAAAATGCTTGGAGCAAATTATATACAGCTTTTATTAATGTTATCTTACCTACAGAAATGAAAGAAGGACTACTGAAATTGTGGACATATTTACCCGTGACCTCTGAGGCATAAAGGAGGGAGGGAGGGTTTGACTATGTGGACTTAATGTGTAACTGAGATGTGAGAAATGTGGGGTGTTTTCTTTCTGTTTGTACTCTTTTCTTTATAAAAGCATTAAATATATCTGTCTCCTCAAGGTCCTGTCCTAGGTCTTTCTACAAACTTTTGCCACTTCCAGTGTTGTCAGCAGGTAGCATGAAATCAGCATAACACCGCATTAAGGAGAGAACTAGGGATGTGCATGAATGGGTTTGTTTGCATTTGATTCATATCAAATTCAATGTAACAAAATTTGTACCCGTTCAAATAGATCTCCTTCGAATGTGGTAGGATTCTATTCAATATGAATGTATTCATACAAATTCATACGAATATCTGATATGACCGCATAAGTATCCAATACGTATCTGATACATATTCAAATCTGCATCAAATCTGCCCTGAATCCACTTTGAATCTGCTCTCAAACCATGTTGAACTCACTCTGGATCTGTTGTAGATGTGAGTGGCCCAGCAGCTTTCCCACCTCCCCATTTCAGGAATGTTCCGAAGCTTCATACGAATGTTCCAAAACATTCATATTCATATGAATATGAATGTTCCAAAACATTCATATTCATATGAATGCCAATGTACGAATGTCATAACATTTGCATTTCTATATGAATGTCCAAATTCATATGACTAACAAATGTTACAAATATTCATGCACATCCTTAAAGTGCACTGTTGTCAAAGTGTTCTAACAAGGGGCATTATCTCTGCTAGACAGCTCCATTAGGTCTCTTGGGCTGGTTTACCACTCTAATGCAGACACGGTCTTTATGCCTGGAATCATCGCTTCTGCTTGCTACAATGAAGTGCTGTGATTTAGTCCTTTGGGTGTGGTTCATTAGGCCAAGTGGAACTCTCATAGATAAGTACTTTGCTAAAGCTTGATTTTATTATTTTAGCTGCTCTTCAATCAAAAATAAGAAGTTAGCTAGTAACAGCATTCTCCAAAGTAAGTAGGTCCTTGTGCACTTTGCAGTTTGCAAGAGCATCAGTGATACAAAGCAACATACCTTTTGGGAAGCAGGAAAATAGCAAGATTCAATATGTGATAGCAGACATGAGAAATAAATGATGAAAATGTTCCACATGTTATTATCTGTATTTATTACAAATACCAAAGGAAATATCAAAGGATAAGCCTAGTCCTCCTCACCCATTTGTCTTCTACTCCAAAACTTACATTCTATCAATGTAGCTATCTCTCTGAAAACAAAATTATTATATACAATCGTTGATTATCAGCATGAACCTGGAAACTTTGGATTTCTCCAGATATTTTTTTTTCCTAAGTAGAAGATGAAACCTCTGGGCCATGACATCACAACTGTGGCTGTGCTGTCATGTGGAGTATCTATGTCACCATGCAAACATCCAAGCATGTTGTCTCAGATTCTGCTATGGTGATCGGGCCTGCCCTGCTGCAGTCATGAGGACTTTGTGCTGCCGTTGCACTTCTAGCTTACCTAACTGTTATCGTGTTTGCGATGCCACTGGTTGCCACCAATTGTGATGCCAGGCTGGGCATCTGTTTCTCCAGCCTGAATTGTGATGCCAGCCAGGCATCCATTTCTCTAGTCTCAATTATGATGCCAGCCAGGCATCCATTTCTCTATCCTGCCTTTCCAGGCTTGCCTTCCCTTTCACCGCTCCTTAACTGCTTGGGAACAGAGCTGCAGAGCCCTAAAACTACCCAGCCGCAACACACCCTTTAACAGTAGGCCCTTAAACCTCTCTATTCAGCCTCTCAAGGCTTGTGCCAAGAACAGTCAGCTTTTGTTTATAGTTTAAACACTTTGTTCCAAACATAAATAAAATCCTTTCTCAGTTCCCTCTCTGACTCAGCCAGCACCAAGCATCAGACAGAGTTACTATGAAACAAATGAAAATGTAACTTTGTTTTACAACTCTTTGCTGCACATTAGATGTCAACATTACCACTTCTTATTAACTCTTTCCTAAACTCAGGACCCTGCCAAATCTCTTTCCTAGATTTCCACAGAACCCAGATCTGAACTGACTCTCTTTTCCCTAAGATTAGCCCCAGTTACAGAACAACGACTTTCTTAAATTATGCACTTTTATATCTTCCCTGGGCTTTTTCTCTCCTCCTATTGGCTGATTGTTGGAGCAGAGTTCCCCCTCCCAACTGGAATGAGCAAGTCACACCTCCCTCTGACTGACAGCTTCTCTAGCTGTACTACACTGTCTTGCTAATCTGATAACTAGATCACATTTTAGTATATGAGATCAATCAGATAAGTGCAAAAGGGCCCTCTGAATCCATGTAATTACATAATTTCATATATGTAATTAATCTGGAGACGTTCTCATAACATTGGCTCTGAAAACCATTTTGGAATGGACCCATATCCTTGATCCTTGCTCAGAACTAAAGAGACAGGTTGCCTGTCACCTCACTCTTCCTGCTATGGAAAGCATTTGAAAGAAAAGGAGCAAGCCAGCAAGTAGCCAGGAGGAGTCTAGAGACCTTCTTCCACTTTGGCTAGCCGTCAACTTCTGGGGAAGGGCACCTGCACTTGGAGGAGTCTTATACTGTACAACAGGTGTGTATGAATACAATTTTCTGGATTCAATTCGATTTGAATCAAATACCCCCAAATCTGACTCAATTTGAATGTTTAAAATTCAAATTTAACCAAGTTCTATTTGAATAAAACAAATTCAAATCTATTTGTTTGAATTTTTCATTCGAATTTGCACTTACGAATGTTGACAACATTTGTAGGTGCCCGTACGTATCTTCCCTGGGTCTGTTTGCATCCGTACAAGTCTGTATGCATGCCGTTCTTATCCCATATGCAATCCGTTTTCATCCCATATGGATCCATACAATTGCGTACGCATGCAGGAAAAATCCAAATCTTCAAGTACACATCGTGTAGGAACCCGTACACATACAAATGTCCAAATAATTCAAACAAATAGATCCAAAATTCAAACTTCGAATCAAATCTTTAAATCTGAATTCAAGGACATTAAATTTGAGTTCGAATGTTGAAATGTGGTCAGTTTGACTGAATTTTGAATGCATTTGAATATTCATGATCCACACCTTTTCCAACATTAACTAAAAGCTTACCTGGAGCATCCAGCGATGTCACCATTTGCTCTATTTCTGGTTCCCTGTGATCGGTGGGTATGGGAAAATGTTTCGCCACAAACAGAATGTTATTCTTCAGCACATGTACATGCATCAGCCTTGTTCAGGAAACAGAAATCTAATACATATAGTTTATATATTATGGCCTTTTAAAATGCTAATCTGTAGGCCAAATCGTAACGAACTACCTATCACAGAAATATACCCCAGTGACATATCTGACACTTCTTATAATTTAGCCTTCAACAGATTGTTTTCTACTGAATAAGACCGCATTAATCTCCTGTAAAAATGATGTAGATGTTCATCATTTAGGTGATGCAAATGTTCTAATGCAGCCCCTTCGTGGCTTTGAATAAATTGTAAAGGAAGGATCTGCAACTAGTACAACAATGCTGCATCGGAAGTTCAAGTAGTTTACCAGCTCTTGCAGCTGCTGAAAGGTAAAGATTTCTTACTTTTTCCACTGCTAGCAATCATTCCTTGAGAGAAGTTAATTTTTCCTCCAGCGAGCAACTTGCTTGCTGAAGAATGTCTAGTGCAATATCAGAAATTAAGGGCATTGACTTTTCAGGAACTAAACATTGTAATCTGTTTAACCCTGTGCCATATGGGTTGAAGGGCAATAAAATGGAACACACAACCTAGGCAAAGAAACTGGAGTTGGCAAGAATCTTCGTTTTTCTCAGTAAAGAGGCCAGAAAAATAAAAGTCTACGTTTTATTTTATTTTCCTTTTTGCTTCCCAGGTGAGAAGAAGAAGAAGTTGGCTTTTCTACTCCACTTTTCTCAACCATTTAAGGGGACTCAGAGCAGCTGACAAAGCTTTTCTATTCTTCTCCCCACAAAAGAACACCCTGTGAGGTAGGTGGGGCTGGGAGAACTGTGACTAGCCCAAGGTCACCCAGCTGGCTTTGTGGAGGAGGGTGGAATTGAACCTGGTATTCCCAGATAAGAGCCCAGCTCCTTAACCACTAGACCAAACTGGCTCCAGGCAGAATGGCTACTATTTAAGAGATACACTTACCACACCACCATCATATTTTGTTTTTGTTCCTTTTTAGCTAAATAGCTAAAATTTAAAGGTATGTAGAACTGTAGCAAATTCACCTATTCAGTGTTTATTGTTTTGTTAACTGTACCCTAAATTTAATTTCCACCGCTAAAACGTTTAGCTGTTCCAAAGAGACCTTGGCCCTGTGTCAGAAAGTAAAATCTTAACATATCCACAGTCTTGGCATTGATCTTTATAAAGGCCAAATTAATTTTCAACTAATATCCTAGTAAAAGTGACATAGAAGGATAATGTGCTTCACTCATTCAATGTGTATATTTCTGCAGAGGTGAAATTTTACAGCATGGCTACAAGCAGGGGTTTCCTCCCTTCATGGATAACGACTTTATCATGGCAGAGGGGTTTGTGAAAGTATCTTTATGAAGCTATGAGCTGTCCCATGCAGAGCCAAGATAGACAGGTCATAGCAGAGAGCTCAGGACCTTTTCTGCACGGATCCACGTTAATCTGCATTAAAGGTCCATGTAGGACACATTCTTGGCCTTTATATCCACATGGTAATGTGGATCAAGGAGACACCACCACCACCACTCCCCTGGCTCTATTTGCATTAGATGAAACCTACTGGATGAATAGATGGATGAATTGAAGCCATGCCTTAATCTGGATCTCTGATAGTACTGCTTTGGTTTTACCAGTGGACTAGTGTCCCTGATCCAGAACATGTGCAGAAAGCATGCTTCCATGTTCCAGGACTACTGGAATGTGCTGTTTAGAAGAGCACTATAGCACATTGCTGAAAATTACCCATGGGGTTGCAGCTTCACAATCTGAGCTTCGAAATCACATCACATGGACAATCTGGATCAGCACCATAAGTGCCCAGATGATGCAGATCCTACCTGTGCCATCCCCATGATCCAGATCCATGGAACAATCTAATCTTGACCCACTGATATGGACTAAGGGTAGATGAAAAGAAGGAGGAGGAGGAGAGTTGGCTTTTATGCCCTGCTTTTCTGTTCTTGTGAGCTCAGAGAGAGATCTGTGATTAACCCAAGGTCACCCAGCTGGCTTCATGGATGAGTGCAGAATCAAATCCCTTGACTAGAGTCTACAGCACTCTAACCAGAAGACCAAACTGGCTCATTTCAAACTGGTCCAAATCAAAACCACTCCAGTAGCCTTGCCAAGAATATCCCATGGAGAAGCATTAGAAGGTGGTGGGGAGAGAAAAGGATATAACATTGGGAGATGAGTCCCCAGTCAAAAATATTACTGGAGAAAAATGGAGGACAAGTAGCTCCAGGAAAAGCGAAACAACTAAGCCAAACCCAAAAGGATGCTTAGCTGTGGATGTGGAGACAGCCAGAAGACTCTAGCGTTACAGAGCACTAGCAGACCAGTGGGAGAAGGACTTCTCAGATCTGTACTAAAATGAGGAAAAATGAGACCCAGAAGTGGACTTTGCAGCTCCTTTGTACAGTTAATCTGGATTAAGGAGATTTGGATCTTTGAGATCTGGTCCTCACTCAATCTGGTCCATTGAGTTCTGGATCTATACAGATACCTCACGCATCCACATGAGGTGTTTAGCATCCAATGGCAATGGGTGCTAAACAGGGCTGTTGTGTGCACACCGTTTCATGCTTCCTGAGGTCCTGATGAGGCCAAAGCAGAAAGTCTGCTGGAGGTGTGGCATGACTGGCCTGTGAAACTGTCAATCAAGAGTCACTTCTAGTTACAGTGGGGGTGACAGAGTTGCCTATGAAGCTGCTACATAGGTTGTGTGCAGCTTCATAGACCACTACATAGGATGTGTGGACCTAGGTAGGGTGTCTGTAGAGAAGTGAAGCCAGAGAGAGATTGGATGCCAAGATACTTTCTCCAGAGGCCTATTAGCACCTTGGCCAGTAGTCAACAATTAGTGAATTTCTGGGGAAGAGCATCTGCACTTAGAGAAGTTTGATATAGCTTTCAAGTGTGCCCCGCCTTCCCAGAAGGTGCCTAATTGTTGATTAGGTATGGAGCGCAAACATTAACTAAAGCTTCCTTGGAGCATCCAGTGGTGTGACCACTTGCTCTATTTCCAGTTCCCTGTGGTCAGTGGGTGGGGAAAGTGGTGCAGTCACGGTGGTGGCCATGTTTGATTGTGGGCTTCTGATGTGACTGGACCTTCTGTCTGGTCATAGTGTCATGAGAGGAGCAAGTGATGGAGTAGTGAGCACTGCACATACAAAGATGGCCGCATCCAGTCATGCCCCCAGTTGCTGACGTGATCAGCCACAACATGTCCACATCATGGAACGTGATGCTGCAGCTGATGGTGATCAAGCACAGCAGCGAGGAGGTGGAACTTCCGGCTTCAGACACATTGGCACAGGCTGGTAAACGGGAGGACCATTCACACTTCTGGGCAGTTATGGATGCTTTGGGGGGAATTTCCTCATGACAAGTGTGAATGGTTCTCCTTACCAGAATTTTACCAGCCCTAGTGTACAGCAGACTAATCAGGTAAGTGTGAAAAGGTCCTAGGTTGGAGTTACAGGCAAAATGCCTCTAAACGCCATTTGCAGAGATTTGAGAGCAGTGATGGTTTTTCCTCTGACCTCTGCTTTTGTATGCACAGAGAAGCAATTAGTGGGCCACTGTGTAAGACAGGATCCTGGACTAGATGGGCTGTGACAGCAAGTCTTATGTTCTGCACAGTGTACAGACAGACATCCCCAGGAGTGGCTGGGACCGCCCCACAGAGCTAAGTGTGAACAAGCCCCTTGTCATCTGCATACACTAGCAGAGATAACATTATACCATCTGGAATAACTTAATCTCTACGTTACGTAGATATTAAATAAAGTAATAAATATTAAATGAAGCAATATATCCTTGCGTCACACCTTTTGTCCTTCTGTGATTTCCATAATGTTTCCCCTCTTAATATAGCTAACTGATTAGGAAAGTAAAGTTCCAGTCTGGAATGAAATGGTCTAATTTTATGCATACCTTGGCTCTAGATAAAGAGTTAAAAACAAGCCTAAGAACTGTGAATGCCACGGATTATTATTATTTTTTTTTTAAAAAAAATTGGATTGGCTAATATTAAGCAATAGTTTGCGTAGAACATCCTCTTCTAAAGGCTACTTGGATAGATTGTGACTCTAGGTAGAAAGCTTGTCAGTAGTTTACTTCTTCTGTTATAGACAGCAGACTACAGGATGGATTTATAATTAGCAGAAACTCCCATTTTGCTCTTTTTACATGTTGGGATAATAGGAGTTCTGCCAATTCTATCTACAGTAGTGAGCAAGGCTGCTAGCAGAGAGATACATCAATACAGATTTTTGTTTAGAACTGTTTCCTCCTGGAGTTTTGCCTAATTTAACAGTGAAAAGGATTGTCTCTGAGCTTTCTTCTCTCACTATCCTATAAATACAAGAATGGCCGGCAGACTGCACTGTGAGGACATTAATGAAGAAATCAAGGTCCAGCTGTCAGCTCTATTAAAAGCGTATATTCCCTGTTCAAGGCCACCTCTTTTTCCTCCATTGATGTCTCAGATGCAAGTCTCATCCCAAAGGTGCAAGGAGAGATGCTGTGTAGTCTCTCAAGAATGAAATTCCAGTCTCATTAGAAACTTGAGCCTCAAGAATCCTTCCCCTCTCATCCATGCAAAAAAAAAAAAAAAGGGGAAAGAAGAAGAGTTGGCTTATCTACCTCACTTTTCTCATCCATTTAAGGGGACTCAGGACAGCTGTTAAAGCTTTCTTGTCTTCTCCCCACAACAGACACCCTGTGAGGTTAGTGGGGCTGTGAGAGCTCACAGGAGAGCTGTGACTCACCCAAGGTCACCCAGCTGGCTTCATGGGGGAGGGTGGAATCAAACCCGGTATTCCCAGATAAGAGTCCAGCTCCCTAACCACTAGACCAAACTGGTTCTACTTTTCATTTCTTGTTCCTCATGTGCCATCCATCCAAAGAGTTACTTGCATCACTTATGCAGGGAAGCCCAGGCTGTACAAATGGTTGGTTTTGAACATTCAGAGCTTCTCCCTCCACTTAAGCAAAGTTTTTGGATTTGGGTTGACACACATGCACAATGCTAGGACTCACTTCAGGTTGGACCAAAAGAGGATTTTTCATTTCCCTGTGGACTTCAGGTTGTCAGGTGGGAAATAGTAGGGATGTACCAAGGCAGTGTTGACATGAATTCTGTCAGTTCCCCCAGCTCACTAGGCTCGCTAGTGAACTGAGCTGGGAATAAGATGTGGCAGCTTGACCAAATTCACTAAGCTTTCTCCTCACTACACCCTGTGCCTGCCTGCTAGAGCTTACACTGCTTTCTTCTTGTTCACACCTATTTGGAAGGCTTTCCTCTTGGACTTTACTGCATTTGGGCCATTCAGCACACAAGCAGCAGTTCAGTTAGGGTGAGGGTTAGGGTGAGGGTGAGGGTTAGGGTTAGGGGAACCGGTTTTAATAGCTCCAGGTGCATGGCAGATCCGGATTAATGGGGTAGATCCAGATCTAAGAGATCTGGATCTACCCCGCACCCCTGCCGCCGCACATGCGGTGCCAATCCGGATCGGAGGCAGGAGCTGTGCAGATCGCCCTCTGGGGCCAGGGCGAGCTTTCAAAAAGCTCACCCGAAGGGCAACGCGCCTGCTCAGATTGCTCCTGAGGGCAAGGACTGCTACTGGCAGCCCCAGCCACCCAGGAGACGCCCAGGACGCAGGCGCGCTGCATCCTGGGTGAAGACCCTCACAATGAAGACGACTCAGCGGGGTGGGCTAGGGTGGGCTTTTTGGAAGCTCCTTCTGGCCCCAGAAGTGGCAATCTGCTGCTTTCGGGGCGAGGGCAAGCCATGACAGTGAGGCCCCCTGCTCCAGCGAGCCAATCATGGCAGGCAGGGGGAGGGCCATGGGTTAGTTACACTTGCACCGTGCGGACGCATCCTAAATGGATGCGTTTTCACGGCGCAAAACCACTTGAGATATAGTGTGTAACTAACACCCATTAAGCACAGGGTCACCACAAGCACGGATTAAGCACCGGTAGGTGCGGACGCACCTACCGGAAGTGTCCTTAATATCCCCCTCTAATGCAGACGCGGTGGCGCCAAACCGGTTTTGCCACCAAAATCCACATTAAAGAGGGACGTGCAATGCGGATACGCGTGGCCGGAAGTGTGTTAAAAAGGCACATAAATGCGGACGCGCGTGTCCCAATCCATGCTTAATGGGTGTTAAAGGGCCTGTGCGGAAACACCCTTAGAGTTCATAAATGCACACATTTACTGGGGTGTAAACTTACTTCTAGGTAGGCTTGTATCCGGTGTACATTTTCTAAACTCACAGTGATGCTTAATTTCTCTTTAAGGGAAACTTATTTTGCTACCAAGTGCTGCCTTACGTGTTCCTTACATGCAAGGAAGACTTTTATAATGAGGAGAAGAACAAAGAAGTTTGCTTTATTGCTGCCTCCAGGAAAACCTTGATGACAAAAAAAAAAGCCTGTCCTTTCCCCTAAAAACCCAAAGCAAGTCACAGGGAAAAGTGCTACAAAAACAGAATCTTAAATTAATTCAAACTCTCTAAATTATTGTATAACACAGCAATGTGCTTCTGAAGCTGTGTTCACAGGATGACTTTGTCAGCACTTCCCCTGCAAACTTGGGCATTGCTTCAGGCTCAGCTCTGGTATTCAAACAGCTCCATTCCTGAAGCCAGGGACTGGCACCACATTGAAATGAATCATTCAGACTATACGTTGAGTCAGGAATACACACGTCCACATAAACACACAAACACACACACAGAGGGAGAGAGAAAGAGAAACCACATCTGTTGAGTCATGAGTTTCATATACACTCGGCTTGTCTTCTCATTTTGCAAAAGGAAATAGAACTTTATTCCTTTTTTTAAAAAAGGAAAGAAAAAGAAATGAGATTTAGAATGAGATTTAGAATTATACCATGCTTGGAAGTGACCCAATTATTATTATTATTATTTTGTGTGTGTGAAAAGGAAGTCAAAGAATTTAATAGAATATGTGGGATTATTTTTTAAAGACCCCTCCTGTAGAGTAACAAGAGACTCTTCATTTCTTCTTGGAATGAAACCATCATTAAATTTTATCACACTGAAAACCACTATGGACAGTGACACCTAGTGGCTCTTTAAAGATATAATAACACTAGTCAAGATATTCATGCCCTGTTAAGGAGAAGGAGAAGGAGAAGGAGAAGGAGCTGACTTTTCTACCCGGCTTTTCTCACCCATTTAAGGGGACTCAAAGCAACTGACAAAGCTTTCTATTCTTCTCCCCACATCTGGACACCCTGTGAGGTAGGTGGAGCTGTGAGAGCTCAGAAGAGAGCTGTGAGTAGCCCAAGGTCTAGCCCAAACCCTGCTGGCTTTGTGGAGGAGGGCAGAATTGAACCTGGTATTTCCAAATAAAAGTCCAACTCCTAATAGACCAATCTCTATGAGGTCACATTTGCTCTTGCATTTGCTATATCAATACAGGATGGGGTCCCTATATTGGGATGTGTAATTCAACTCAAGCTAAGATAGATTGTTCCTGGTGTGGAACATGGCCATTGGCACTAGAATGGTTTGTTCTATGCTAGTCCCCGTGCTGTCTCCAAAGCTCATGCAGACTGTGGAACTGGCATGGGGCCCTCTCTAAATACATTCAGAGTTCAGAGGAGGCCTGTTTTAGCACTATGCCTTGTAACCAGAAGTATTTCCCTTCTCCTCTACAAACAGTAGGGTTTTTTAAAAAAATTGCTTATGCATCTGCTGAGTACCTCACCTAGAAGACAATCAGTGGAATACTTTAAAACCTGTATTAGTTTGTTCCAATGTGTGTGTGTGTGTGTGTGTGTGTGTCTTTCTCCCAGCTTGGTCAGGTGGTTAGGGGACTCAAAGTGGCTGACAAGTGTTCTGTTTTTCTTCTACTGTTGTGGGAAGTAGAGTTGGCTTTTCGACTCTGCTTCTCTTGCCCATTTTTTTTACTCAGAGGGTCTATGGAATTTGCTGCCAGAAGAGATGGTAACAAGACTGTTATCATAGGTAACAGGTGTATAGGTAACAGGTGGCTACTTGAATGGATGCCTAGGTACATCTTTTGGGCTGGGGGGACAAGCAGGATGCCTCTGACACCATTTGCTGGGATTCGAGAGCAGGTGAAGTTTTCATCTTTGTCTTCTGCTTGAGATGCCCATGGGCAATTGGCACTGGCATTTGTCTTTAAAGATCCTCTGTGGCATGTGACTGAAGTTAACAAATCTCATAATGGATTCACAGGCCCACAGGCAACATGAAAGGGCTTTTTTTTCTCTGCCCCAAACTGAAGTTAGTAAGGGTTGAGCAAGAAACCTGTGTTTCCAGGGAAGATTGCCTGCTCCTACATGTAATAACGGAGGAAGGGTCATTTCACTGACACCAAAATGGTATACCAGTCACAGAGGCATGTCATGTGGACACTTTTATGGTCTGGTATACCAACCCCTTATTATTCCAAGAGACCTCAAAAAAAGAGATCTACCTGGGCAAATGGAAATGGTGTATGAAGTTAACAGAGACACATTCTTATCTTCTCACAGTTTAGTTCTGGTTTCACATCTATTTTTTTCCCCAACTAGATAAATTGATAGATTTTTTTCATATTTTATATCAATATATAAATTCCCTTATCTTCGATTTTAAAAAAAGATAATTTACAAGTCAAGGCTGTGAAATAGTCTCCCTACATAGAGGCATTACAAACCATTAGACCAGTGGTTCTCAACCTGTGGTTCGCAAACCCTTTGGGGTTGATCTGCTCTTTCACTGAGGTTGTCTAAGACCATTGGAAAACACATAGGAACCGAGAACCCGTCTCCAGTCGGGTTCGCCCATGTGCAGTTATGCCCACATATGAGTACCTGGCATGACGACATCATTGGGCCAACCCCATCACATACACCCCATACAAATACAGTAGAGAGCAGCTACTGTGTAGAAAGCAGCAGGATTGGAGGTAAAATGACACTTTTATATTCAGCTGTGGTTGATGTGAATACTATGCTTTAATAATGTTCCATTTGTAACAATGAAAAGACATCCTATATATAATATATTTAAATTACAATTCATAACAGTAGCAAAATTACAGTTATGAAGTAGCAACAAAAATAATTTTATGGTTGGAGGTTAGGGTTAGGTTGGGGGTCACCACAACATGAGGAACTGTATTATGGGTCGTGACATTAGGAAGGTTGAGAACCACTGCATGGCTGGTACACATCCCCTTATCTAGTCCTTAGCTGAAATGGTTGTCTATCGTCTCCTTCTTCCTATGGTGCTCTGTTTTTGATACTTGCAATTTTAACTGATTTTTAATTATGTTCTGCTGTGCTTTGTCCTTTATTGTTTTAACCTGCTCAGACCTCTGAGGGTAGAGACAATAAACATTACTTTAACAGTCATAGTCTACAGTTTCAATATTTCCTATACGCCACACTTCTTCCTGAACGAGGATTCTAACTATAGACAATTGTGGGAATTATAAAGCAAACAGCCTCACAATGAATGAGGATTTTTCAGAAAATAGGGCAGCTTATTCTCCCTCTCGCTTTAAGCTCCTTCAAAGAGAGCACAATTCCCATCAAGCGAGATGCCGACTTTTCCTTAAAAAGGGGAGGGAGGGAATTCAGATGAAGAAAACGAATAAGCATTCCACGTGCTTGCTTTAATTAAACATTTCTCGAACGGTGTGGGGAGGAGACGCTAGTTCAGCGCAATGATGCATTTAAGTTTTACCATTGTGTAAACAAGAGAGAAAATTCCAGCAAGGCTAGTGAGCCCTTTTCATCTTTTCACTTTCATACACAATTAGATCCCCTTCCCCTTACTGATATATTGTTGGAAAGTGCTTCCGTCTCCATGCCCCCCCCCCAAAGACTAGCATCCTCTTTTAACCATAATTGAATAGAGGGACTCATATTTTCATAATCTGCTTCTTGATTTTGAGACTATGGATTCTCCCTCACCAGCACTTTGCAAAAAAAGTGAAGTATCAGCCATGCAAATTGGCAAGAAGGTGGGATTTTTCTTCCAAGAAATAGAAACCGTGTGGAGTGGGAGAACATAATTAAATGTCACCCTCAGGGCAGAATGTTCAAAAACTTCATTTCACTCGATTACCGACGTATTCATTTTCTAATTTGGGACTCCAAAACGTAAGATGGAGAGGGTTATATGATTGCTAACATATGATGGGAATGAAGTAAGAAATTTCTTCTTTTTTTTCCCCCTGAATCAAGACAACAGCTCTGAGAAATCCTGGGACTATAAAACAGTTACTTCCCTTGGCTGCTACAGCTGCAGACTGATTAAAACTCAGCAGGAATTGCTATAATAAACAAATACCACCTGCTGCAAGAACAGGTGTTAGTGTCCTCATTTAGAAACCAAATGAAATGAGAAGATGCAAAGGGACAGAAGCACATCACTTCCTAGGCTGACATAATTTGTCAGTGCTTGTCCTTGAACTTAACATCATCCTTGTCATTTTGAGACAATATCTCCAGAAGCATCAGACACATGCTTAACCAGCAACAGTTCAAAGCCCAAGAAGTATTTCAGTGCAGCAGAAGGGGCATGTGTTATTTCCACATGGGGGGCATCTCTGATTGATTTTTCTGGACCCCTCAGAAAAATGTTTCTCTCTTGCAAATGTGTATAATGGACAGAAAAACCCAATGGAGCTTGCAGTTGCATAGGGCTAATGAGCCAAATGATTACCTTCAATGAAACTGACTCATGTTCTAAAGAACAGGCATCATGGCGTGTTTTTCCACGGTCACTTAGTACCCATTTTAGCACCCATTAAAGACCCATTTGGGTGAAAGCCAGATGACCCCATTTCCACCACGGCACCCTTTAGGGACACATTTGTTTCCTCTGCGCCTTGGGAAATCCGGATCATATGGGTACTTTTTGGCCTTTAATCCAGATTTTCTGTAGATCCCATGGGGTCTACAATGGGGTCTTCAGGCAGAAAATCCAGATTAAAGAGAGCCTCTTTCCATGTTAGTTTGGCAATGGGGTCTAGAGGAGGCTAGGGGGATAGGGCATCCTTGGGGGGCAGCCCCAAAACCTAAGCTTCAAAGTCATTTCAAAGTCATTTTGAAGTCTGTGCAAAATAGCTCTGGAGCGTCTTTGAAGTCTGTGCTGATCTCCGGAGTGAACTTTGAAGTCACTCTGAAGTCACTTTGAAGTCACTCTGAAGTCACTTCAAAGTCACTCTGAAGTAACTTCAAAGTTTACTCTGAAGATCAGCACAGACTTCAAAGTGACTTCGGAGCTGGTTTGGAGATTGCACCCCCTGTCTCCCCAAACACCTGGGATGACAGGCAGGCCCCCTCGTACGATGATCCGGATTTCCAAATGGGTGCTCCAGTGTTTCCAGGGCAGGGAGGCTAGCACCGATTACTATTGGGTGCTAGACCACCCATGGAAACACATTGGGTACTAGATCTGGCTTAAGGGAAGTACCCATTCCCTAGATCCGGATCTTCTTATATCTGGATTAAAGGAATGCAGTGGAAAAACACCCATGAAGTATAGCAGCAGGTACTTGATCAGATGAAGCAGACAAATATAAGAAATGTTGGCTCGTACAATGACATAGGACCTTCACGTTCAACAATCTGTTTATGAAGAAGACGCCAAGTAGGGACGTGCACAAATATTCAAAATATTTGTTATTTGTATGAATTTGGATGAATTCAGACATTTGTATGCAAACTGAATGTCCAGCTATTCATATTTTAGTGTTCGTACAATATGAATATTTTGAATTATTTGTACTAATAATTTGGACTTCCGTATGTGTACGGATGTGTATGTATCGCCTGCGTATCCATATGCAACTTTTGCGTATCTGTACACATCCATATAGATGCAAATGGGATGAAAATGGGATGTGTACAGATGCGTATGGATGTATATGAGAGTGATACCATTGGATACATACCGAATAATTGAACAAATAGATACGATTGTGTTCATATCAGTTCAAATGTCTAGACATTAGTTTTCTTGATTTGTATAAATTCAGATTTTCAAATATTTGGTTCATTATGAATTGAATGTCGGAAATTGCATTTGTTCACGCCCCTAATGCCAAATTAAAATGGACCCTTTCTCTGTTGGTTTCCACAGTCATCTAGCAAATTATTAAGCAAAGATGTTTTCTTTTGGCTGAGAAAAGCTGTGTTAATGTCCTTAAAACAACCACCTCTATTCTTCCCAACTACTTCTCCAGTTCCCTTTATATGTTACTGAACAAAAAATTATAATGTAGTCAAGCATTGCCCATGCTTTTTTGGGAGTTAATAGGATTGGAGTCCAACAGTTTCTCTTTTACCATCTGCACTGTCTCATGAATTCTAGCTGAAGGGAAAAGGATGCCTTTTGAATTTCTTGCTTTTGGCAGTCACAGTGTTCCATATAGTTTCTCCCTGTTAAGAGTTCTCACCTTCCTCTGTGACAGATTTCTCCTGTCTCTGTCATTGCTCCATTTCATCCTACATTATGTCCAAAAATCACTCCTCCAGACATCTTCTGTTCCAGGACAGTAACCAGCTAACACTTGCTGCAGGTGTAGTCTATAATGCTTTTAGGCAAGAAAATAAACAAAGAACAAATACTGCATGCTTCAGCCACCGTGTTGTTGCTGTCCATCTTGTTATGTCTTCTTGACATCCTCAATCCTGTCTCTGCAGATGAAATAGCCTTTGATTCTTCTTCCACTCTTCAATGCTTGAAGGTTGACTGAGCTTCTATGCTGCCTTTTAGGACAGGATCTGGCACATATTTTTAAGCCTGAAATGTAGATAGCCATTTTTAACTGCATTACAGGAGCATAAATTAGTCCATCCTGTGCCCCCCCCCCCAGTATTAAATGCATAATTTTGAATTTCTGCACAGCGGAGGTAGCATGGAGAAGGTAACCCTCCATGAAAAGTCCAGTAGGCCCAGACAGTATTTTCAGAGAGCTAGGGTGATCAAACTGTGGTCAAGGGTCATCAGGATGGGCATAGATAATCCAATCTTGTCTTAGAGCTATGCTTGACAATATTTATTTATTTCCCTAAGAAGACCAAGTGAAAACTAGGGGTGTGCATGAATGCAATTTTTGACATTTGTTTTGATTCAAATATTCAAATGTTCAAATTTGAACGAATAGAGAACAACGAATGTATTTAAAATTGAACCGATTCGAATACATTCATATCTATTCGTATAAATATTCTATTCGTATTTGAAGATACAAATGT
The DNA here is from genome assembly GCA_023333525.1 of Aspidoscelis tigris stejnegeri. NCBI lineage: Eukaryota > Metazoa > Chordata > Lepidosauria > Squamata > Teiidae > Aspidoscelis > Aspidoscelis tigris. The sequence continues at coordinate 10,790,944 of JALMGA010000006.1, read as the reverse complement.
TGTCAACATTTGTATGTGTCCATATGCATCCATACACATCAGTACATATCCCGTTTTTATCCCGTATGCATCCCGTTTTTGTCCTGTACGTATCCGTACAAATGTGTATGGATACGAACAAGATGCGTATGATACATATGTAATTTGTATGTATCCGCACACTTACAAATGTCAGCATAATTTGTATGAAATGATTAAAAACACTCAAATTCATTTGGATGTTAAAAAACGAACGTATAGACACTCAATTTGAATTTGAATGTCTGAATTTGAACAAATCTGATCGAATTTTGAATGTTTTCGATATTCTTGTACATCCCTAGTGAAGATTAAAATATGATACATTGGGCCAGTGGGCAAATTCTACCACCTAGGCAGTGATATATACTTAAAAGACTGCTTTTCTGCTTTCACGCATCCTATCAATTGCATTTTCTTTTCCTATTGACTTTCTACCCGCTCTTTCTAATGCAAAGCAAGTATGGGAAGATTCAATTTGGTCAGGCAATATGTATTTCTGTCTCCCCTTCTTATTCAAAATTTTATTATCTTGTGCAGAAAAATAGTTCATAGGTTAGATTTATTTTGTCTTCTTTGTTCCATGTGTAATTGAGGCAGACTGCAGTCTAGGTGGCTAAGCAACCCTTTACTACTTCCACAGTTAATAAGGAGACAAGAGCGGTCACCTCAGGTATCTCACCTTCACCTATGTGGGTGAGTCGTTAAGTGCACTGAAAAGAAAGAAATAGAACACATCCACCTATTGTAGGAATGTACACAACTTTCCCCCCCCCATTCACTTAGTATTGGTACTTTGCATTCGTTCAAATGTGGCTCTTTAATGTGGAAAGCTTCAAATTCTCTGTGAAGCTCCAACAAAGGGTTCACAAAATTCTCTCTGGAGGAAATAGTCCGGTTCCTTTCAAAGTGGGCTGCCTTCTAAGGTAATTTGGAGGCATGGAGGCTTCCTTTTGCACAGCTGTGGGGGCATGGCAATTGTAGAGCTGCCATTGGGGCAGCTTCCAGATTAGTGGATTAAATCCGCAGTTGTATAAAAATTTGCAGCTTGCCTGCTGCAAAGTGGTGGACCAGAATCCAGACTTCTTCAGCCTCCCATAGCTTCCTCCTTGGAGAGCTGTGATACTTCCATATCACGCATGGTAGGTGCACATTGCATGGGAAGGGCCAGCCAATGGGAGCTGAGTTGCAGCTCCTGATAAAAGGGGTCTACACTAATCCAGATTTAAGGGCCCAAAGACCCCACTAAATCTGGAATTCAAAGGTGCTTGTAAGAACAACAAGCTCCAAATGGGGTCTTCAGGGCCCATGCAGAAATGTCCATAGATTTTGCATAGTTTTGGTATTTGAATTCGAATCAAATTGAATATTCAAACAATCAATTTGATTTGAATGTTAAAAATCTGGATTTTTGAAAATCTGATTTGAATCCAGATTATTTGAATCAGTAAATCTGTAAGTTTGATTCATATTCAAAAATACGAATGTCAACACCATTCGTATCAATTTTACAAATCTGCATGCATCCAGTCTGCATCCCGTTTTATCCCATATGCATCCCATTTTCATCCCGTATTATAAGCACAAATATGCATAATTTTTGCATATATTTGAATGTGATAATTTTGAATCTCTACATTTGAATTATTCGGATATCCGTATCGGATTTTCAGAAATTCGAAAATCCATTTGACTGTCAAATTTGAATATCGGTAAATCCAATTCAAATTCAAATGTTGATATTCATTGAATTTGAATTGAATTTTTGAATATTCGTACACCTCCCTAATATCATGACATTTCTTGTGCTGCTACTGCTTATTACATTCCCATTTCTGAAGTTCTGACTAATACATGAAGCAGCCCTTTGATCATCAAAAGCACAACATCCTCACATATAAAATAAAATTAAAAAAACAACAACAGAAAAAAAAAAGAAATGCAAAATTAAGGATAAAATATATCCAAATATTTTTCAAATAACACATTACAAATGTTCATGTTGTGTAAAACTGCAAAAAAAAATTGCAAATAGATGTAGAAATGGGGCATAGTGAACTTGTGAACAAAGACACTGGGAACAAACAAAGCTGGAAAAAGTCATGGATTCATAAGTAGTATTTTAGTTGCCTGCAATCTTCCAGTTGTATATTTCTAATGCAGCAGTTTATAAATAAGCCTATGAAGCTATTTTTGATAATAGAAACATATGATTCTCTTAAGAAGCTTTACTGCAGTAGCAACATCTGCCAGGGTTTCAACTAATGCTATTATTTATCCGTAGCTTGTTTTTTTGTTAAGAATGAAGTAATACAAGGGGCTGGGGGGTGGGGGGCTATCAGTGTTAACTTGTGAGTTTGTTTTAAAAAAGCAACACATTTTCTTTAGTAGGGGTCCTCTTGTTAATTAAAATTTCAAGAGAATGCTTTTACCTTAGTTTCTATGCACCAAATTAGGTACATATCAACATGTTTGTGAAAAACCTATTGTGACATGGGGGTGTAAAGTGAAGAGTGCTAGGGAAAAAAACCCAGAAGTACCCTGCTTCCCCAAAAGTAAGACAGGGTCTTATTTTATTCCAAAAGATGGGTTAGGGCTTATTTTCAGGGAAACTGGGTATTCACGTACTTAACCTTTGCTAATTTCCTACAGAATTGTTCCTAAAATTGCTCCTGAATTATAAAAAAGGATTTGGGGTCTTTTTGCACTTGTGCAATAGAATGATCCAAACTGCTTGCTGGATCATTCCATCTACCCTGGAAAACCATGGAAACTTACCAGTAGGGGTGTGCACAAATGCAATTTTTGACATTTGATTTGCAACTAATCAAATATTCAAAAATCTAAATTTGTATGAATAAAGAAAAATGAATGTCTGGACACTTGAACCAATATGAATAAATTTGTATCTATTCATTCAAATACTTGATACCTATCTGTGGAGCCCAAGCTTGATTTATGCACCTGTAGTAGCTTTAATTGCATATATGTAAATATTATATAATGTGTTGAGGGTAAATGGTACTGACCAGGAGGGTTGGTAAACAGAGAAGGAGGGGCTAAGCCCAGCTCAATTAGCATATGGAAGAAAGGGGGGGCAGCCCAGAGAGAACCAACCAATCAGAAGGGATGGAACCCTGGCAGAGACTATAAAAAGGGCCTTCCTGTCAGAGCCATTGTTCTGTGACTGGGGCTAGACTTAGGAAGAAGTTAGACAGTACAGATCCGGGTCCTGAGGAGAATCTAGATAGGGATTAGTCAGGGTCCTGAGTTAAGAAAATAAGTTAATGTGAACTGCTTGTGTTGAACTAACGTAAGAGTTATAAACAAAGTTAAATTTGTTTCAAAGACACTCTGCTTGAGGCCTGATACTGGCTCAGACACTCAAGGGAGGGGGGAAGTGTTGCCATAGTAACATAACGGTAACAGTGTAACTAGAGTTAGAAGCTCGGTGCTGAAGTAGTAAAAAGGCGCAGAGGCCTACTTAAAAAGAGAACTTGGAGTCCGTGGCTATAGTGGCTGGACTGGAGAGAGTTGGACGCCTGGCTGGGGCCTAGTAACTGGTGGCTGCCAGCCGTGGGCATCACACTATCCAATGATACAAATCTCTTATGTGTCCCATTTTCAGCCATAGGCATTCTTTTCGCATCCCATTTTCATGCTGTACATAGATGATGCATATGTATCCATACACATACAAATGTCCAAATTATTCATACAAATAACTCTAAATATTCGTATTTGCATGAATACTAAAGTACAAATGTCTAGACCAGTGATGGCGAACCTTTTGAGCTCGGTGTGTCAAAATTCACAAAAAAACCTAGCTTAACTCGGGTGCTGTGTCACATCTAGAAATACCCATGATTTTGTGATGTTTGTAGCTCTAGTAAAAAAGTTATATTTTTGATATATGTATTAAAAGCAAAAACAAATAATTCTTTACATTAGTGACTTTTGTTGCTGAATTTCGTTTGCTAAATCTTCAATTGAAAGTTGGGATTTCGTACACTTCAAGAACAAGCAAGCACTACATGCCCAGGTGCCAGGGTGACCAGGTGTGTCACCCAAAAGGGCTTGGTGTGTCACCTGTGACACGCGTGTCATAGGTTGGCCATCATCGGTCTAGACATTCGATTCGTATATGAATTTCTGAATTTGTCTGAATTCATACGAATAACAAATATTTTGAATATTTGTGCACATCCCTACTAACCAGAAGTTGCCACAAGCTGCCCCCAGAGTTATCCATCTGTGGAGAACTAAGAAGCAGTGCACATACTTACTGGGAAGACTGAATTTCTCCTGGATCCTTCACCCACGCCCTCTTCTGCTGTGGTGACAGATGTGGCTGTTTGACCCCAGCGGTGCAGTCAAACACAGCATCCAGATTGTCATAGCAACAGTGGAGTGTGCACCAGATGTTGCATCAGACATTGCCCTGGTGGTCCACCAAGTCCTAAACTGGACATTAGCACTAGGTCTGGTACAGGGTGAGTTTAGCACTTTTGCTTCAAATTCCACCACCAAAAGTGCAAGCAGATCATTTGATCCAAGAATCTATGTGCTTTTGGTTTTCATCATATCTCGATAGAGCTGTAGGTGTTTATACACGTGGGAGAGGATTGCTCCTGTTGCCATTCCTGTGCACAATCACTGTGACTTTAACAGGCTCAGCAGCTTTTCTCCTTGTTTTCCTGACTTTCAAAAGTATATTCCCAAACAATTGGAGGAGGCTGTACTTTACCCAATAGGAGTAAATTTTATTGAACACTATTCCCATCTCCATCTGTGTAAGAATATGTACCTATGTGCATTAATGCAACACATTTTGAACTGCATAAATTCATCTGAAGAAACCTTACAGCAGGGCTGCAGCAAAACTTCATACTTCCCCATCCCCTCATTTCATTCATTGCTCTCTTATCTGTCACAAAATATAATTTGCTATTATAGATGAACAGCAGAGTATGATTTGTGTTTTCTTCCCAAAACAGCTGCAAAACAGCTTTCACAATGTGGTTTAGAAAATCAATTACAATGTGGTTTAGAAAATTTAAGGGTATGACAGCAGCTATGTTGTATCACATCCAGCAGCTTGCTTTCACAGTGACTAGACGCCTATAGGAAGTTCATAAGCAGTACATAAGCACAACATCTGTCTTTTCACTGGCAATCCACATCAACTAATCTTTAGAAAAATACTACATCCATTTCTGCACATAATATAGTCATTTTGCTTAAGGAACATAGATTTATCCAATATCAATAAGATAAAAACCAATGATATTTTGCAGTTACACTTATGGTAAACTATTGCATTGTCACAATAGGCACTGCAGGGCCTTCGATGCAGTAGCCCACAGGTTATGAAATAATTCTTTCCTAGAGTGTGTCTGGCCCAAAGTGCACCTGGCCTCATCTCCTTTAGACATATGATAAAGATGGCTGAAGAAGTAGCTGCCCTTCCCTTTCAAATTTTATTAGTATAATGTTGTTTTTATTGAACTGGCTTTATTGTAACTTCTCCTGAGACTTCACGATGGGGAGAACAGAAATACAAACAAATTAGGAATGGCCAACTTCCATTGTCATTTCGGGTGCCACAAAGAATATGACAAATATATATATATATGACCATGTTGTATCTTCAAAACTGGGAAACTTTAAAGAAATTTTGAAAAAAGTGTGATGTGAGATGTGTAGCATGAGAATACTGCATGCATCTTGTTTGGACCAGAAGCAATCATCCATACTCCTAAGACCGCTGTAATTCTCTATTGTTAGCAGGCACCCTAGGGAGCTTTCTTCACTTGCTGATGTTCTGCACCAGAAAGAGCACAAAGGGCCTCATTTGTGTGGATTAGAGAAACCCTGTCCCTGGCTTACATGCTCTGTCTGCAGAGGATGAAATGTGATCTGAATCAGGAAGAAATGTGATCTGAATCTGATCCCTATAACCAGTGGACTTGATGTATCAGGTCAATCAGCATACTAACAAGGCCTAATGCGGATCTTGGAGACATTCAGAAGGTGCCTGCCTCTGCACTCCAGTTTACATGGGTAGCTTATTACATGCTAAAATGCCCCCCGAGGGGCTCTGAGACCCTGAATTTTCATTCCATCTAAACAATTTCTTCTTGTGAAGACCAGCCCTGATGCTCACATGAGCTTTGGGATTGGCACAGGGACTTGGCTGAAACATCTGTCACTGAGCAGATATCGTTGCTCCAGATATCGTTGCAGTATGTCCCAATCTTTGGCCTGTCTTTGTTCCAATCATACAGTTCTAGATTATACCAGAAAAGAGCAGAAGCATCTTAAGCTTGAAATGAAAGTCACAGTGGCACTGCCTAGAAATGGGGCTTGTCCATTCCGCACTAATCTGTGGTTTAGTTTTCCATATGAAAGGGCAGGAAGGAATGACATCAAACAATTGATCAGCAAGCAATTCAAACCTCAAAGCATGTTGATGAAGTTTAGTTTCCAAGCCACATAGAACATTGTAAAGAAACCTAACTATTGCTATCTTAGAAAGCACTGCTTTCTCAGTTCTACAGAAAAGGCAAAGAAGCTGATTAAATATTAAAATAATATTCTTAAGGTACAACTTATCATCATGGAGTACCAGCCCCACTGGGCTTCAACTATATTACCGTATATAGCTGCAAAGACATCATTAGGGTGAATATGTAGAACAGTAGCTCATTTGAAGCCTAGAGTTTTCCTCCTCTAGGCTGCAAATCATGAAGGATATGCATCTAAAAATGTTCCAAGAAGCTATTAACTTAAGATATTTTGAGTCAGTCCCTTACTTTGGTAAGATGTTCTTTCATAAAGGCTTTTGTAGCTGTACTATTATACATTTGTATATTATCTCCATTAAATAAAGGAAGGAAAATGACCGCTTTCCTTACTCAAGGTGAAATTACAGACTGTACCCTTTTTAAAATTTCATAATGCTTCTCAAGGTTATGAGTCACTACAGGATAGCTTAACCTTTGATTTCTATGAAGGACAAACAAATAAAGCAATGTTACCTTCCTATTGGCAAGATTCTAACTTCCGTCTTACTGGGTGTTACTGGGAGCCACTGGGAGATTTGTAAGCATCTTAAGCATTCACGTCTTAAGTGTCTCATTTAACCTACTTGTAGTTTAGAATTTAAGAAGAACAGAGACACTGGGGCAATCCATACATTGTGTATAATTACAGCTCTTGTTGGTCAGAACTAGGGATGTGCATGAATATTTATAATAATCATTATTCATACAGATTCAGACAAATTTGGACAATCGTAGATGATTCAAATGTTATGGCACTTGTACATTAACACTCGTATGAATAGTTCGTACTTTCATTAAACTGGGGATATGTATATGTATTGATGTGAGTGTATTCGTATAGGATTTGTGTCTGATTCATACCTGATACGTATCTGATACATATCCAATATGTATCCAATACATATCTGTTGGTATAGGATACATATCCAAAATCCTACCACATTTGAAGGGGTTCTATTCCAGTTTGATGTAGTAGTTAAGGAGCTGGACTCTTATCTGGGAATACTGGGTTCAATTCCACCCTCCCCCATGAAGCCAGCTGGGTGACCTTGAGCTAATCACAGCTCTCTTCTGAGCATTCACAGCCCCACCTACCTCACAGGGTGTCTGGTGTGGGGAGAAGGATAAAAAGCTTTGTCAGCCTCTTTGATTCCCCTTAAAGGGGTGAGAAAAGCAGGGTAAAGAAGCCAACTCTTCTTCTTCTTCTTCTTCTTCTTCTTCTTCTTCTTCTTCTTCTTCTTCTTCTTCTTCTTCTTCTTCTTCTTCTTCTTCTTCTTCTATTTGAATGAATATTAATTTCCTAACATTCAATTCATTCATTATGAATTGAATGCCCAAAAAACCATTTGTGCACATCCCCAGTTAGAACTCTTAAGAAGGGTCCAGACAGAGTCAAAAACATAATTATTTAAGAATAGATTTTGATTTGCCAGATGTGACCACAGTGTTCCTGATACAGTTATGCCATGTAGACCTAATATCTCAGGTTTAAAGAACTGTGCCACTGTGTGACATGTTAAAACATGCAGTATCTGCCTAATGTCTGGGCAAAGTGAAATATTACTGGGAAAGCTTTGTTTTTGAATATCCAAAAATACTGGAATAAGTAAGTGACTTATGGAGGCAGCCTATGTCACTAATAGAAGTTCTGTGTGCAGTTACTTAAGAGTAAGCTCTTCTAGATACAATGGACGCCTGTACAAAATTAGAGTTAAAGTTCCATTGTGACGTGATAAAAAATGTAAATTTTAAATGTTAATTAGTTTGTTTTTTGTATTACAAGAAATTCAAGCACAAATTAGACTTATTGTCACAACAGTTCTCGGACGGACTCCAGCATACTACGGCTGGGTATATCCAAGGCAGCTTGCTGGCAGACGACCGCTCAATAGAACTTTCATGCAGAGTATAAATACCCTCATCACGTGACCACAACCAGTCATTCCTACGGTCGCTGTCAAGGCAGACACCGCAGTGCTGAGGGAGGCTTGCGGTTCTGATTTTTACAGCTGTTTTATGTAGAAATGTCTTCTGCCTATTCGGCATCAGATGATGAGAGGGGTGAGCTTTTGGAGGTTTATTTTCCCCTCTTGGAGCGAGAGGAAACTGACTTTAAGATCAGATCCATAAAGGGTCTCTGAGAATGCCTCTGACAGCTATGGGGAATAATGTGTGGCTGTCTGAGGGGGTTTGCTTTAACTTTGATAGTTTCCTCTCCACGGCTAGTGAGGTTTTCTTTTTCTCCTAACCATGCAGCCTCTCCCCCCGCAGTGGGGGATGAGTCTGGCTTTCACCCTTCTCCCCCCCCAGATCTTTTTATCAAAATCATGCAGCCTCTCCCCCCGCAGTGGGGGATGAGTCTGGCTTTCACCCTTCTCCCCCCCCCCAGATCTTTTTATCGAAATCAGGTAAGATTTTCGGCTCCCTTTTGGAGCCGAAGCGCTGGGGGGGGGCAGTATTTCTGACATCTACATTCCCTTAGGTTTTTCAGAGGCTGCTTTGGCTCCAGGGGGTGAAGGATTGCCTAAAAAAAGCCCCCTCAGGGCCTGACAGGGGCATTTCATCAGCGGGAGAGACGTTATACGGCCCAACGGTTTCTCCTCAGAATTCTAACCACCATTTGCCGCTGGGAAGAGATCTGGCTGATGCCATGGAATCTAGGCAGTCCGAATGTTCTGTTAGCTGTTCGGCTGCAGAGGAATTCAAAAAGGGTTCCGAGCGGCGCGGCCCTCATCGTAAAAAAGGCAAACGGGGAAGAAAGGGTTCTTCCGCGGAGGAGGAAAGCGCTTCTCACAAACACATTTCTCGCCCGCATAAGAGAAGGCACCGGGCTAAGAGGGAAAGGCGTGGAAGGAGATCTTCCTCTTCTGAGTCTGCAGCCAAGGATCAGATGTCTTTGCTGCTGGAACTCGCACGTTCCCTAGCTAAGGGATCTTCAAAGGTGAAACGAAGGCGCAGATCTCCGTCTCCCGCCTCTTCTTCTTTTTCTTCTTCTTCTCCCTCTTCCTCATCACCGGAGCCAAGAAAAAGAAAAAGGCGTCTGTCAGCTTTTAAGCTGCGAGCTGAGTCTAGCAAGTACTCTGTCCATGGTGCTGAAAATCTTGAATCTGCTGCACAGCGTTCTTCTGAGTCAAGCAAGACCGCTGTTCTTGGTGCGGAATGTCTTGTACCTGTTTTGCAGCGTGCTTCTGTGTCAAGCAAAGCATCTGTTCAGGCGGTTTCACAGCCCTCAGAATTTCAGGCTGACAGCTCCCTTCATGATTCTGGAACTGTTCAGCAACCTGTATCTACACTGGCCTCCTTAGCTGGGAACTTGGAGACTCAATCTAGAAATTATTCAACAAATGTTAATACTCATTCTGTGATTTCTGTATCTAATGCTGATGATTCAATTTCCCAACAGGGTCCAGATGGTCTGAATCCCATTGTTGTGCCTCCTGCAGAAGATGATAATAATGCTCAGGAGGAAGCCACGCAGTCTACACCGAGGCTTTTTCAATATGACCTTATGGCATCAGTGGTCCAATATGTAACCTCCTCTCTTAAGATTCCTAAAGGGCCTGATGTAACAGAGGAAAAGATTCAACAGGCTAAAAATTTATTAATGCCTCCTCCTCAGCAGGAGCTTATTATTCCGATTCCGGACCTCCTGAAGGAAATTTTGGTTAGAGAATGCGCTGAGCCGGGAACGTTTAAGCGTCTCCCAGGACCCCCTAGAAAGTTATTCCTCCCAGCAGGTCATGCTGATTCGATTTGGGCGGTCCCTACTATTGATGGCCCCATTGTGCAACTTGTATCCAATCAGGTCATCCCAGGTCAGGGTGAAAACATTCTTCGAGATGCTAATGATAAGAAATTAGAAAGTGTCTTGAAGGAGGTTTTTGAATCAGGATCTTTGAGTTCCAGGTGTTCGGCTACCTGCTCTATTGTAACGAGAGCAGTTCTGAAGGGGGTAGAAGAGTTGCTGACCACCTCTTCGCTTCCCCAGGAATTGAAGCCTAAATTGCAGGATATGAGGAAGGCCCTCTCCTTAGTAGCTGATGGAAGTCTGGATGCCATGCAGCTTTCGGCCAGAAGCACGGGTGCTGCGATTGCTGCAAGATGCCTAGTATGGTTGAGGAACTGGCAGGTTGATTTTAACTCAAGGTCCAGTTGATGTCTGCTCCGTTTACCGGCCACTTGCTCTTTGGGGAGCAAAATTTGAAAGTTGTGCTTGTTGAACGGAATAGGAGGAAGGTAATGCCAACGGCACCTGCTACACCCTCAAATCCTGCAGCCAATACCCGGAGCAAAGGTAATAAGAGGTCATATTCAAATTCATATGGCTCTAGTTATGGTTATAGGAGGCAGCCCTTTCGTTCAAAGCCCCCAGGAGGTCGCAATTCCTGGGGGCAGGGTTCCTCTGCCAACAAACAACCATTGGGCAGGGGCCGGGGCAGACAGTTCACCTTCGGGGGATCAAATAATTGAATCAGAACCCACTGAGAATGCTCCAGAGGTCCTTAAGGTAGGGGCCTGTTTGAAAAATTTCTATCCAGTTTGGTCTAGGACAGTTAAAGATCGTTGGGTTCTTAATGTTATTCGTGAAGGCTATAAGTTAGAGTTTAAGTTTAACCCCCGTTATAGATGGGTTGCTGTTCCAATTCCTTTGAATAAAGATAAGAAAATGGCTCTTTATAAGGTGATTGAAGAGCTCATTGCTATGGATGCAATAGAGGAGGTTCCTGTCCAAGAACAGGGACAAGGTATATATTCAATCATTTTCCTAGTTCCTAAAAAAGGTGGAACTTGGAGGGCGGTCCTGGATCTGAAGTATGTCAATACATTCATGCATACCAAGTATTACAAAATGGAAGGGCTTCCAGCAATTAGGGTTCAGTTGGAGGAAGGCATGTTTTTTGTCTCTATTGATTTGATGCATGCTTTTCTACATGTTCCAGTGCATGAGGATTCAAGGAAGTTCCTTAGGTTTCAGGTTGGGGACCGCCATTACCAGTATAAAGCTCTCCCTTTTGGTTTAAATCAAAGTCCTCGTGTCTTCTCCAAGGTTTTAATATGTCCTATAGAATTTTTAAGGTTACAGGGAGTACGTATTTATCCTTTTTTGGATGATCTCTTAATTGTTGGTATGTCTGAGGAAGAAGCACAGCAAGCGGCTTAAAGAACAATTAAGGTACTGTCAGACCATGAGTTTAAGATCAATTATGAGAAGAGTTCCTTAGAGCCTACTCAGAGGCTGGTGCACCTTGGGACACTTATTGATACCATAGATTATTCAATAAGGCCTTCCAAGGATCGTCTTGATAGCTTAACAAGCTTAGCAACCCAGCTTGCCCCTTTACCTAAGGCGAGATTGTTAGCCCTGACTTCTTTGTTGGGCAAGATGATTTCCATCATTGACCTACACCCGTGGGCGAGGTTTCACGCACATCCTCTCCAACAGTTACTTAGACAATATACGAGAGATATTATTGGCGGCCATGATCGCTTGGTTACCATCACGCATAGTGTGTGTTTGTCTCTTTTGAGATGGGCTGACCCTCATTATATCAACAAGGGGGTACCGATTGTAAGACCGGTAGAGGCATCAGTATATACGGATGCCAGTCTCCACGGTTGGGGAGGTACTTATCTAGCACACAGTGCACAGGGAAAATGGTCCGCGGAGGACCTAAGACACCATATAAACTGGCTGGAACTCAAGGCGATTATTTTGGTATTGTTTGCCTTCCAAATCTTCTTTATGGGAAGCATGTAACGGTTTTCACAGACAATATGACGGCCAAGGCGCATGTTGCGAGGCAAGGGGGGACCCGCTCCCGTTCCTTGATGAACTTGGCAAGTCAGTTGTTTGTGTGGGCTGAGTCCAATCTGGCCTCTTTGTCTGCTGTCCACATTAGTGGGGAGTCAAATAGGTTGGCGGATTCTTTGAGTAGGAAGGAGGTTTTGCAGTCTGAATGGATGCTACATAAGGATGTATTTGCCTTTTTGAATGACCGATATGGTCCTTTTCAGGTGGATCTGTTTGCATCCAGTCGCAACAATCAGCTCCCATGCTTCATGTCTCAATACAAGGACAGCAAAGCGATGGCAACGGATGCCCTCACAGCTCCTTGGCCAAAAGGGGCGTTGTATGCCTTCCCGCCATATCTTTTAATAGGCAGAGTTCTACGGAAAATCAAGCTAGAAAAGGCTCTTGTGATCTTAGTGGCCCCATTCTGGCCACGTCGCCCATGGTTTCCCTTACTGAGGGCTATGGCTGTGGATCAGCCACTCAGGTTGCACCCTCGCAGGGATCTGTTGTCGCAGGAAGGGATTATCCATCCCAACCCAAGATGGCTATCCCTAGCGGCTTGGAGATTAAAAGGTTAAGTCTGAAACAGGTTGGCCTTCATGATTCGGTAATAGAGACTATGTTGGCTGCTAGGCGAGACTCCACCTGGAGAATTTACAATAGTACTTAGAAGGTCTACTCTGCTTGGTGTGCCCAGAGGACTGTAGACCCTATTCACCCATTGGTGGGGGATGTACTTCTCTTTTTGCAAGAGGGTTCCGAGAAGGGCCTCAGGTTTAATACGATAAGGAAACAAGTTGCAGCGTTGTCCGCATTTATTGATATTAAAGGCGTTTCTTCATTGTCAAAGCATGAATACATTGTTTCTTTTTTGGCGGGTCTTAAGTCAAGGGCCCCTCCAGTGCTCACATCATTTCCCGATGTGGGATTTGCATTTAGTTACCGAAGCAATTACAAAGGCACCCTTTGAGCCACTGGATCAAGTTTCCCTAAAATGTTTATCATTTAAGGTACTATTTTTAGTGGCGATGACTTCTGCTAGACGGGTGTCCGAGTTGGCTGCTTTATCTCTATGTGTTTTTAATGATGATTCGGTGACGTTAAGGCTAGACCCCCTTTTTTTTTAAGCCAAAGGTAGATTCCGCGTTCCATAGAAACCAAGTCATTTGCCTACCTGCAATTACTGAACAGGGGGGCCATGATGTCAAGCAATGCCTGTTAGATGTTAAAAGGGCATTGCTGGTGTATATTGATAGAACCAGGGCATTTAGGAAATCCAATGCGCTGTTTGTGTGTTACCATCCTAACTATATGGGGAAGAAGGCTACTCCTAGGTTCCTGTCTTCCTGGAGAAGAGGCTGCATCATCCAGGCGTATGAATCAACGAATTTGGCACCGCCGGAGGGGATAGTGGCGCATTCGCCTAGGTCATCTGCTTCCTCGTACGCCTTTGCGGGATCGGTCTCGGTCAGAGACATTTGCAGAGCAGCCTCCTGCTTTTCTCCATCAACCTTCACGAGGCACTATAGGTTGGATAAGTTCAGAAAGGAGGATTCCCGGTTTGGGAGGGCCGTTCTCCATCAAGCTTCTTCAGCCACGGTAAGGCACTGGTTTGTTGTTTCTAGCAGCAGGGTTGCTGCAATGGGAGGGGCTACTTGAGTATTCCCACCCTACTGGGAGCTCTGGTACGTCCCAGCCATAGTATGCTGGAGTCCGTCCGAGAACGGGAGATTGATTATCTCGTGAAGTATCCGTTCTGGACGGACGAAAGCATACTACGCACCCACCCTATTGGGTCTTTTGAGTGACGTATTATTTCTTGTACTTTTCAGATATCCGCATCTGCGGGTCCAATGGTTTGAACAGGCTCCCTCCGGAATGACTGGTTGTGGTCACGTGATGAGGGTATTTATACTCTGCATGAAAGTTCTATTGAGCGGTCGTCTGCCAGCAAGCTGCCTTGGATATACCCAGCCGTAGTATGCTTTCGTCCGTCCAGAACGGATACTTCACGAGATAATCAATCTCCCGTTCTGCATTGGGTGAATAGAATTACCATCGTATTCTGTCACGTATGCAACCATCAAGCAGAAATGAATACTGAAATTAGCAATAACTGACAAGTGAAACATCCTAGAAGCTTCTAGAGCCACCTGGTAGACTATAGACTGTTTCAACCTTCCCTAGATCAGATTAATGAAGGGAAAGTGTCAAACTGGAACCTATGCCTGCTTCTTTCAGGTATGTCCAGGAGGTCTCCAAGAAACTATGTATGTCAGAGAATGTTCTGGCTCCATGATCCTTTAGTCAGGATTGAAAAGATAGCCTTCAAAATAAGACAAAATGATTGAATTAGTATAATTTAAGCGCTTAATTCTCATAAAATTAATACTCAGAAATCAGGCATCTCCTTATTTTGCACAGTTGAATATGCTTTGATGCCGTAAAGTAATAAAATTAAGCTCCTGAAAACAGCATATAGATATCTAGGCTGTAACTGCACATACTACTTGAAAGTCCACCTATTTGGGAGGGGGGGTCACTCTTCCATCCAATCACACCATAAATGCTTGGCCCTAGGCTAGAAGGGAAACTTGATTAGGACACGACCCCTAATTCCTTCACCAACAACTGTTGTTGCTGTGGTGCTTCCATCACTCAATGTTTGATTAGTCAGAAAAAAAGACAAATTCATGAATTATGGAATTTGATATCAGTTTGCATACTCTTCCAGGGAACGAAAACACCACACATTGTGCATTTTGCTGTAACTCGAATCCGCAACCCAATTTCAGCGTTGGACAGCACTCACATTAAGGCTGCATCCACATGGGATGCCTTAATTCGGTTTAAGGAAACCGAAATAAGTGAACCGGGTTAATCCTGTTTACACGACTTGCAAGTTAACCCGGTTCACTGGCATTCTGATTTCAGCCTTAAATTGGAATCAATCCTGGGAGTCCAGACGGCAGCCCTGTCCTCCCACCCATTGCTCACCCCCTCTCTCTCATTGGTGTTCCGTCCCAGGATCCCACCCTCCCTTCCCTTTGCGTCATCCATGCTCCGCCGGGGATTCCCATTCTCTCCCCTCCCCCTTTTCACCAGCAGCAGCAGCAGCAGCAGCAGCCATCCATCCATCCATCCATCCATCCATCCATCCATCCATCCATCCATCCATCCATCCATCCATCCACCCATCCTCGGTGCCTCCCTCCGCTTTGCCCCACTCCACCGCTGCTGCCGCCGCCGCGTTCTCGGCGCCTTTTGCCCCACTGGCCGGAGCGCGCTTGCAGCCTGGGCCACCCCTGCCTCCCCCGCCGGCAGCTCCGGCACCCGCCGCGCCATCCATCCATCCATCCACCCATCCACCCATCCACCCATCCTGGCACTGCGGCGCAGGCAGCTTCGCCCTGGGGCTCCTCGGTGCCCGCCTCCACTTTGCCCCACTCCACAGCTGCCGCCGCCGCCACATTCTCGGCGCCTTTCGCCCCGCTGGCCGGAGCGCGCTCGCAGCCCGGGCTGCCCCTGCCTCCCCCGCCGGTGGCTCCGGCGCCCGCCACGCCATCCATCCATCCATCCATCCATCCATCCATCCATCCATCCATCCATCCATCCATCCTGGCGCTGCGGCGCAGCCAGCTTCGCCCTGGGGCTCCTCGGTGCCCGCCTCCACCGCTGGAAACGGAGGAGAGCTGAGAGGCGGGCGAGAGGGCGGGCGGGCTCAGCGTGCCCACCACGAGGGAGGGCGAAGGGGGCTCCTCGCTCGCTCTTCCCCTGGGGGCCAGGAGGGAACTCAGAGAGCGGGGAGAGTGGGCTGGGAAAGTTCCACGGGGACTCCCCTTTCCTTTCCTTTTTAAAGTTCAGAACTGTGCAGAACTGCAACATTGTTATTAAGCTACATCGCTACAGTGTAGCTTTGGAGGTAGTGGCTGTTGGATTCTTTCAATGGAATCACTCTTTGGAAGCGAGCTATTGGGGGAGGGAATCCTAAACATGACGTGCCTTGAATACGGACAAGCCATTGGTTACAGTGCGATTGGGGGCGGGACAGCCTGGACACGGAATCTCATCCCGGAAAATGATACTGTCCACACAGTAAAAAATGAAACACGTATCAAGGGCACGTTCCGGAGTGAGACCTGTTGAAATCAGGATTTATTTCAAATCGGTATAACGTGGTTTAACACGGAAGAAGCGTGTTAAGCCGAACTGCCATCTGAACTGTGAGGACTCAAATCATTTTGGATTCGAGATAACGATGCCATGAAGATGGGGCTGCAGTGTTGGAATTCCTACACTTATTTTATAAACTTTTCCCTATTTTAGTCACCAGAGACAATTGCCAGAGATAATTTGTGTCTGACAGGTAAAGCTTAAGGTCAACTGAGAACGGACCAACTTGCAGCATCTGGATTTACCTGTAGCTGAGGGTTTAACTTAAACCCGTAACTGATTTAAAGCAAGCAAGAAAGTGAGTATGGTGGGATGTCAGGCTTTGTGAGTTCTTTGTCGTTTCTCACTCTTTCATTAGCCTTGATAGGATTCCTTCTTCTTCCTCCCATGGCAATGCCCAGAATATGGATTTGGGCTTGTAAAATGTAGGACAACCTGAGCATGCTAAAGAGTAGGGATGTGCAAAAATATTCATAACACTTGACATTTGGTTGAATTTTACCAAATTCGGACATTCAAACTTGAATGGAATGTTACAGTATTCATATGCTAACATTCAAATGTATACGAATGTTTTCGGACATTTGTACGAATAGTTCAGACATTTGTTAAGCTGGGGAAACCTATAGGATACATATCTATTTGTATCAGATACCTATCTGTTCATAGCAGATGTGTATCTGCTCATATGCAGATATGTATCTATTGTACCATATATGTATTTGTTCATAGAAGATACGTATCTGTTCATAGCAGGTAGGTATCTGTTCATAGCAGATAGGTATCTGTTCATAGCAGATATGTATCTATTGTACCATATACTTATCTGTTCATAGAAGATACGTATCTATTTGTATCAGATACGTATCTATTTGTATCAGATACGTATCCGTTCATAGCAGGTAGGTATCTGCTCATATGCAGATATGTATCTATTGTACCATATACTTATCCGTTCATAGAAGATACGTATCTATTCGTATCAGATACGTATCTATTCATATCAGATATGTATCTGTTCATATCAGGTAGGTATCTGCTCATATGCAGATATGTATCTATTGTACCATATACGTATCTGTTCATAGAAGATACATATCTATTCGTATCAGATACGTATCTGTTCATAGCAAATAGGTGTCTGTCCATATGCAGATATGTATCTATTGTATCATATATGTATCTGTTCATAGCAGATATGTATCTGTTTGTAGCAGATACATATCGAATGTTCATACAAATACATATGAATAGATTCATATCGAATAGAATTTTAACACATTTGAATATGTTTTATTTGTACAAATACAGAGTTTTCTTTGATTCATTTTGAATTGAATGCCAAAAAAAAATCTGTGCATATCCCTACTAAAAAGTATGTTTCATTCTGAGATCTTAGTAAAAACATTAAAAGCATTTAAAAATATTTTTTCTTCGAACTATTTTGGTTCAAGGATTTATCAATACACTTTCATACAAATAAAAATCAATCTGTAAACACTTCATCAGTACGACATTTCCCCCCCCCTCACCTCACCAATCTATAAAAGATTTCATGAAGTTTGAGATATATGAAATCATACACACTGATTCTCAAGGAGGAAAAAACTTTTTGTACAAGAAATATTTTCAGTTCAGTCCTGGTTCTGAGATGTGTGGGCATTCAGGTACGGCTCCATTCCAAAACACCCTAAGCACCCTTAACACTTCACTGGTGGGCATATGTAATTATAAAAATAAATTTCTTCTGGGTGGTGAAGATTTTCACATACCTAAAAACTACACTGAATTTATTTATTTTTTTGAAGTACTTTTTAATAATTTAGTAAGAAAAAATGCATGTGGGCTGCAAAGTGCTGTTCTTCTTGCTTATGTAAGCATCCTTTAGGGAGAAAAAAAATACAAATCACTTCTTTCCTGGGACTGCTCCTGAATAGGATGTTTCAAAGCAGGAAGCAGCAGCTGAAAGCTTTCCTTTCATCTGTCTAGCAGACCAGAACAAGGTAAACACTTTCATAAACTGTCCTAAGCTGTACCTTCTTGCAAACACAGAAGGGTTCCTTCCTACAGAATATCTACCAGGAATTATGGATGTATTTTATGTGGATTTCAAATACGAACATTAAGGTTTATGTCCAGATATACTTTGAGTTACATGTGGAACTATGGATCAGACCTTCCTAGCTGTGCCATCACTTTGGACCCAGAGTTTCTTATCACATGACACTCCTACCTTGTTTAGATGGCCTGAAGAACTTTCTAGAACTGTCTAGTGCAACCCAGCAGAGGAACAAATGATGATTAATCTGTGGTATACAGAATAGATTTGTATCGAATAGAATTTTACCATATTTGTATGGGATCTATTTGTACAAATATGGATTTTCAAACATTTAATTCATTACAAATAAAACATCAGAAATGCATTCGTGCACAACACAAGCACAACCCGCAATTCGCGTTTTTCTCTGCCATGCCATCATAAGCACTGCAATGGTGGCAATATCACCAAATAGATCACTGAATCTTGGCCATTCCCTGGTAGTATAGCTCAACCATGTCACTGTTGCAATATTGGCAGCCCAAGGCAACCCTTCCACTCCCAATGTCACTTCTCCCACCATTGAGACTGAAGCTGGTGATCCGAAGTGTGATTGAGATGACGTGAGGAGTCTGCCTTCGCCTCCTTCCTTTTCCAACCTCCTTAGTTGGAATTTTAACTGGAAGGAAGGAAAACAACCTTTCACACCCTCCATTTAATTCCTTCCCGATATTGACAGAGGGAGGAAGGTGAGCAAGTCTTCCTCTTCCCAAGTCATGATCACACCTGATCTTGATTTGGGGAGGGAGGGGTGCCAGCAATTTAACCATTAGACTCCCTGCTATGAACCTGAGGGTGAGGACCAAGAAACCCAGTATGGAAAAGAGCAGTGGTGGGGGGAATCATATCTTTGAGTAAAGTTATGTGCCTTGAAATTTGGAAATACAGTCTTTGATAACCCTGGGACAAGTCAACAGACAAGTTAGTTTGCAGCTTTCTGTAAGGAAAAGTTGTTAGAGTGGATAGAGGCCTGGCCTGTACGGTCCAGTGGGGAGGGGGAAAGTAGCTCAAGCAATCGACCAATGAGGAAGCAGAAATTCCTGAGAGAGAGAGAGAAAAGGACAGGGCTGATGAAAGTCAGGACTTTTTAATCGGAACACAACTCGGAGGAGGTTGGGGGTTGGATTTTAAAATGGGGTTCCATTAGCCCTATAAGAAAGAGAGGCAGGGGTCCTGAGTATTGGTTAAGAGTTTAGGAAGGAAAGCTGGGTATAGGAATGTTTTGGTACGCGAAGATATAGACTCATGGGGGCATGATGCTGTGAAGGTAGAAAGCAAGCAAGCAAGCTTCCTTTATTAACACATGTCAAGGCTTTTATACAGTTTTCTCTAAACAATGGAAAAGTACACTCAGGAAACCCATATTTGGTTACAGGGGGAGAACTGGGCTGAACCAGACAGAACAGCCCAAATGCAAGGGTGGTGCTACATAGGAAGTGCCATATACGGTGTTATGGTAAGGAAGCTCAGGAACCAATAGAAGCTTGTCTCTGGGCCTTGCTCATGCATGTGGACAGCTCATGTCACTATCCTTGGGTGCTGTACATTGTTTACATGTACTGTAGATGTTATGACTTCTTGAGACCTTCTTTGAGAGAGATATGGCAACGTTACTGTGACCTAGGAATTTATCCTTTGGCCTAGTAGCTTCAGCTTTTCCTTCTTAATGGGCAAGATTTGACCCCCACAGTTGGGAAAGCTTTATTATACTGCAACAGAAACTGTCTGAAACAAAGTGCTGTAATCTAATAAAGAAATGTTATTGTTTAAACTAAGATAACTGTTCAGTGAAAGCCTTCGCCTACATCAGCCAAAGGAAAGTAACAACCATGCTAACTGTTTCTTTGAAAGTGAAATCGAAGCCAGGGAAAGCCACAGCTGGCGGCCCATGAAGGGCTCGGTAGCCTGATCAGTGAGAGAAGCTGAGAGGAGGGAAGGTGGGCATCGTGACTGAAGATGATTGAGGACATCTATACTCCGTTAACAGTCTGTATTTAGTACTTAGCAGGGAAGACAAGCCTTGGGTGTTGGACAGGGAGCCATTTGCCCTGGCTGAACGTCACATAGTCTAAGTAGAATGTATGCAGAAACACTGCTTGGTCAGACTGTCAAAATGTCTCCACTGATTTCCTGTGAAATTGGTTACAATTTTTGAATGCTCCTTATTTCATTTTATTCACTTTGGTCCTTGACTACCAAGGCTGTGAGTTTTGTTGCCCTATATTATTTGATAGCCTCGGATTAGATTAGCTAGATATTTGACACTTCAAATTTAGCACCAAAGGATGCTTTTTCTTTCTAAAATGTTATACTCTCTACGAGTATAAAAAGTCCATTAAGATCAAATATCTGTTCTCACCAAAGGGAAGCTATACTGAGGGAGGTGGGGGTGAGTAGATATAAAGGAAATGGATGAAAGGAAGCAAGAAGAAACAACTTAAATTTGCTGACTAACAGCAATTCCCGGACTAAAAGGGCAGAAAATACATTTTGAAATAAACAATGCCTTTCAAAGAAGCAGACAAAGCTCTAAAGAATTTTCTCCTGCCTTCTAGCAAAAAATGACATTGAAAGATGTTGGACATGAGTTCATTAAACTTCTGTTGGGATATAGGCTCTAGGAATTAGGTCATATTCACATCTACCTTTGCTTTTTGGATACAGGTGGGCTGCCCTGTATCAGAATAAACAATCCATCCCAAGCTGGGGCAGATCACTCCTGGCACAGAACAAGGTTGTCCACACTGGGATGGTCTGTTCTATGTCAGCCCTCAAGCTGGACCAGTTATCATAAAATCAGGCAGAATATGAGGGGAAATGCACATAACACTTTTCATTAGCATATTTGTTACAAAATTTGGATGACAGTATTAGTCTAATATTATTCATATATACTGTATAATCACTTTCTGCTAAAAGACCAACAAAGGAATTGACCAAAGAATGAACAATTAGGCTATGCTCACACGTAAGCTTCACATGAAGCTTCGTTTCATCTTCATTTTCTTTTCACATTATCTCACCAAAAGGTATATTTTCTGAGTTTGCTTATCACTTTGATGATGTATTCTCTCACTTTGAAAGTGGACTGAACCTAAATTTAAACTGCAGTGTGAAATCCCTTTCCTTCAAGAACTTTAAAATGGACTCTCTTGTACATTTGTTTTCAACACTGAAGATTCACTTATGATATCAATGAGACATTGAATAAATGCATAATAATTAAATGTTGTTTCTTTAAAATAATCTGAGCTGCAAATAATACTGAAAAACTAAATGCCCTTAAGATGCATTATAAAATATGCATATAAAATATGGTACTGACTTTTGAAGTTAACACATATAAGCAGCAATTTGTTAGAATGGGGTACTAAGGATTGGAATAAGTAGAGCTGGTGCTAAGTGAGTCACCCTTAGGTTGTCTTTCTCTGCAAAGCTACATAGAAATTGACTTCACTAAACGTAATCATTATTTATTCATATAGATGTGCATATTTCTTTTTTCTGGTTTTGTTCAGTTTGAAACAAACCATACAAGTTGTGAATGTGTTCAAATAAGACTCTGAATGGCTCAAGCCAGTTCAAAGCAGTTCTAAAGTTTGATTAGTGGTTTGTCATGAAGAACTATGAAGGATAGCAAAGAGAGTTAACATAGCCAACAGTATCAATTCTGTCTGCTCTCTGGCTTCCTTCTTTTTCCTTTCCAGATTATTCTCCTCTCTATGCATCTTCTCACAATCTTTTTCTATCAATTAATGCATTCATGTGCTTCCCACAATTGTCCACTTTGAGTGTAGTGCAAAGTCAAGCCAAGACTCTGCCAAGGCACAGGGGCCTTTGGACTGTGTACAAAGTTATGGTTGACAGGCCATTATTGGCAATAGGCTGGATGTACAGAATTCTTATTAGATTTTGCACTGGGTCATGCTAAAAGATATAAAATATATTTTTAAGAAAATATAGTTTTAAGATATTTTAAAAGCCAGACCTCAGCTCTGCTCATATTTGCGAGCAGGAAACTAATTCACATTGATCAAACTTTTAGATATTCAAAAAAAAATCAGAGTTTTGATTCAATGTGAATGTCTGTGAATTTGAGATATTAAACTGAATATCCATCTTCCTAATAACAATTAAGCAATAACAGAAACAGTGTCTCAAAGTGAGAATGTAATGAATCATGATTCAAATTAAAGCAAAGCCAGACAAAATTGCCATAGTTTCTTCCTTTATTTCCCATCTCTTCTTGCTCAATATGGTGACTCAGCCCAGCCTCTCCCTCTTTGTCCTCTACAAAGCAATGCAGGAAGTGAGAGAGCTACTGAGCACCCAGGTCACCTACCTGCTCTGGTGGGGCTGTGTGCCAACCAGGTAACCCCCCGCTGGTGTCCTCCTTTATATATCTGTGTATCAGACTCCCTTAAAGCAGCAAACTGACTCGTTGTAAAATGAACATTTATAGATTACTGTTACAAAAGGAAAAATAAACAAGTTTACAGTTTGACTTAAATGTTCTTCAGTTGCTTGAAAAGAAAGATATTGTAATTAATAAATTGTCCTGCTCCCTTCACTAAGCTCCACTGTAAGCCAACAGCCCCTGGTAAGCAATACAGGAAGCACAAACAGTTCTTAGTCCTTCCCTCTCAGACTCTTCTCTAACCTGAAGTAAGATGAATTCCCAAAATAATAAAGATAGCCTTGCAGCAGTCCCAGTCTTCCTCCCAGGGCTTTGCTCTACTCTGTCTTCGAGAGGAGAGACCTGCGAAAATTCTGGATTAAAAAAAAAAAGCAGATTAGAGATCTTATGAGATCATAAGTGTCATATGTTATCACCTCAAAGCTGATGTATATATTTTAAGCAATGCATGCACTAAGGATATGCTAAACAGATTCTGTATGAGCTGGGTGTGACAGATTCAGGGTGCAGGCTGCAAAGGGCAGAAGGTTTTTTTGGGCCCTTTGCAAACTGTTTTGCAAGCTTTTTCTGCAAGCAGCAAAAAGGGCGGGAAATATTTCCCAGGCCCTTTGCATTCATTGGCTGCAGGCAGAAATTGGACGGAAAACCTTCCCAAGGGCTAGGAGGCTTGAGTGACAGGTGGGAGGAGTTCCCCTTGGTAACCGCTAGCAACAGCCACTCAGAGCACCTGGAACTGTTTGGTATAAAAAGCAGGAATCAGAGCTCTCTTGATCTTTCTCTGAGGCAGATTTGCTAGGGATTGACCAGGGCTGGGGTTACTGCCAAGCAAGGGAGGACTGGGCTGTGAAACACCCAGGGGACTGGAACATTACTTTAGCAGGGCTCGAGCTTAGGCAGAGCTTGCTAAAGTGGAAGCTATCTAAGGCGCAGCATAGATAAAACTGAGAGGCTTGACATTTAAAAGGGACACTATTTTCCTGTGAGGGAAGAAAGCAGTCTTGACAGGAATTCTGAGTTACTGAGTTACGTATTAGCTAATTAAAGGTAATTCAATGCTGGGAATAATTAGGAAGGGAATAGAAAATAAGTCAGCAAGTGTCATTTTGCCTCTTTATAAATCTATGGTGAGACCACATTCGGAATATTGTGTACAATTCTGGTCACCATATCTCAAAAAGGATATTGTGGAACTAGAGAAGGTGCAGAAAAGGGCAACCAGAATGATTAAGGGTCTGGAACACCTCCCTTACGAAACCAGGCTGCAGCGTCTAGGCCTCTTCAGTCTGGAGAGACGGCGTTTAAGAGGGGACCTGATTGAAGTATATAAAATTATGCATGGTATAGAAAAGGTGGATAGAGAAAATTTATTTTCTCTATCACACAATACTAAAACCAGGGGACACTCTATGAAGCTGATGGGTAGGAGAGTTGGGTCTGACAGGGGGAAGTATTTCTTTACCCAGAGGGTCATCAGCTTATGGAATGTGCTGCCGGAAGAGGTGGTGACAGCTACCAGTCTAGATGGCTTTAAGGTAGGGTTAGACAAATTTATGGATGACAGATGTATCAATGGCTACTAGAACACATGCCTAGGTGCATTTTTCAGGCTGGAGATGGGGGAACGGGGTGCTTCTTAGGCCATTTGCTGGGATTCTAGAGCAGGAATATGTTTGTCCTTGTCTCTGCTTAGGATGCCCATGAGCAGTTGGCGGGCCACTGTGTGCGACAGGATGCTGGACTAGATGGGCTGTGGCCTGATCCAGCAGGGCTTCTCTTATGTTCTTATGTTCTTATTTGTCTTTCTTTACATTCATTCTTCAATATTATCTAACAGCTTGAAATCATTAATAAACCTGTTTGGGTTTACTGTTAAAGTGCTTGCTACCAGTTTATTGAATTTAGGCTGCCGTACTCACTCGGACATTGTACATTCCCAGCAACCTACTGGTACCCAGCTACTCTTAGTAGGGCAGGCACTGGCAGGGCTGTTGGGGATCATAACACTGGGTTAATACAGAACCATGATGGGCTTCATTTTTAGACTGCCTCACTGGAAAGGTTTAACTCCCATTATTAAATCCCCCCATTATCAAGCCCAGCCCTTCCCCTTCCTTGATCATGCCCCCTACCTGGATCTCTCCACTTCCCAATCACATCCTGGCCTTTCAACTTCTCTGATCATGCCTTATCAGTCCTGAGGCTGATCATCATCCATTGGGTCTGCAGGGTCTTACCTGGTACCTAAGGGGGCCCACTAGTCATCCATCCTTTTCAGTAACCTGACCTGCAGCATGTGACCTCCCCAGTAACAACTCTTCATTTTTGCAACAGAAAGCATGTGGTAAGACTCCATTTCATGGGGTTCCTCCCATTCCCAGTCAAGACTAAGGCCAACGGAAAACCTAAAGCTTAACTAAGGTATCATCCATAGATGTCAGGAGGACAGAATAAGTGGCTTTCTGTGTCTATACCTGCCAAGGTTTTATAGATGGATTTTCACTGGATCTGCCATTTTAAAATGTTGGGCACCAGCTTGCAGAATTGAGGGCTCATCTGAAACTGAGATAGGATATTGCATAGACCTGGGAAATGAATAATAAATAAGATGTAGCTTCATACTCTGCAGAATAAATTCTTGCACTAAGCATTTGATTCTAGGAGAAATTTTGGGATCTGTGAACCGATTATTTAAATTATCTGGGAGTTAACAAACAGATTTATTAATGTAGACTTTCATTTTTTAAAATTATTATTTTAACTAGAGGCCAGCCTGTTAAAACTATGGAGCTTTCTACCCTTACCTCTGTTCTAGAAGAGGATCCCACATGATGCCTTTCTGGGTTCCATCAGTCCATACATTGGTGTGGAACATTGAGGCCCAGCTCACCATTGGGTATGCTCTCGATTACTCAAAATCGTTGACATTAATGTCTACCAGCATTCTACTCTGGCCCCTCTAGAATATGGAGGTGTGCAGAAGACATGCCTCCATTTTACAGACTAGCAAGGGACCCATTTCAACAGTGTGATTTAGGGATGTGCACAAATATTCATACCATTCAAAATTCATATGAATTTGGCCGAATTTGGACATTCGTATTTGAATAGAATGTTGGCACATTTGAAGACTGACATTTGAATTAGAATTGGATGTTTTGATACATTCCCACAACACTTTGTATGAAGCTTCATATGGTATTTGTATGAGATTTGCATGGAATTTGTGTGGGATTCATATGGGATGGAACATTCGTACCAAATATGAATCCTACCACATTCAAACGGGATCTATTCAAATGAATATGAATTTTCTTGCATTCGATTCAATACGAGTTGAAAAAAACCATTTGTGCACACCTCTAGTATGTTTTCCCTTCCTAGATCTTGGAAGCCCATGAAGGCTATCCCTAAAGCTCATAAGAGGGAGAGAGTGGACTGGACTAGTATCTTCATGCAGGTGACATTGTTCCAGACCATGCCACACAATGTTCTGGATCAGGAGGCCTCACTGATCCAGGATCACTAAGCTGAGCAGAAAAAGTGAATGGTAAAATGAACACAACTTTAAGAATCAGGGTTAGAAAGATGTTGACTGGGTGGTGTTAGAGTTTACCATCAGCTTCAGAAAAGAGGTGACCAATTGTACGAAAATTTATGATACATTTTAAAGTTCTTGATTTTTGTTTTTTTGCTGATCTTCAGATGAGAATAGCACAGTAGTAACATTAAAAAATTTTGGGGAAGGGCTTTCAAGGTCAATGAGTTGCTAGCTAAATAAAAAAAGGGACAAGAGTATTCAGTTTGTTCTTCTTGCACAGGAACTGACAGCTGACAGCAGGGATAGTATTACCATCTCGTAGCCCCAAACTGATCAGTAAGCCAGGAGAGCAAATATTCAGATAAACCCATCCTTTGATTAGTAAGCGATCTCTGTTCTTCTTAAAGCCAGACTTAAGTTTTCTTTTTTCAGCAAGCTGAAGTACCTCTCTTGCCCAGTTCCAGGTATGGTCAGTGGTTCACCAAAGATTACAGTCTTAATACCTTGATAATGAATTGAATCGCGTGCACTCTTTCAGAATTGACAACGTCACATTTGCTGCAGCAGCAGGATTAGCCAGTGATACTATCCTAAAATGTATTAGACCATAAAGTTCTATAAGCAAATTTCTTGCTGTTCTTCTACTATGATAATTTGATTTCAATTATGCTGACTGCTGTTTCTTAAGATTTGATGTTCACTGGAAGGGCTTATTGCTGTTTCCAACTGATATCCTCAGAAATATTTGGGCAAATTGTTTACTGGAAAGCTGATTGTAATCAACAATTGACCTCTACAAGAACAGCTGGGATGATTGCTATGCCCATAGTTTTACGTGCCCTATTTGAGTGATTGATTCGGCAACTGCTTTATGAAATGGGCTGATTACTATCACTCCTCTTTTTTCACACAGGTAAAGTGCAGTATGGAAGATGATTCAGTTTTGATTTGTGGCCACGTAATTATTAAAACAATTATTCCTTGTTAAAGAACAAGGAATTCACATTTTTCAGGACTCAGCTGCAACTAGTAGAGGGGCCTCTATATAGATCCAGGAAAAAGGAGAGATGTAGCATGAATGCTTTCATCTCTATTGGTTTTACATCTCAAGAGTGTATGATTTGGGGTGTTTCTGCACTTGCAGTCCCATCAGTTGGATGGGAAAGGTGCATTACAGACTAACACTCACTAGTTCTTGGACTTGTGAGCACTAGTCCATGATAGCCTAGCCCACACATGATTGGTCACTTACCTGGGATCGATCACACATCTGATCCTCCGCAGAGTGCCGCCATCTTGGTACCAGTGTCCTGTGCAACTGCACATGTGCCGGCACCATCACTATGGCTATGCAGACACTCTGTGCAAGCACAGTCCTGTCAGGGGGTCATTTGAGACTCCTGGTGCACTTTCACAGCACCCCAAATGACCCCTCTACTAGAAAAAGGGTAGATAGTCTCCACTGGACACTAAAGGGTAAGGGACTGGACAGAATTGGGGAGGCATTTCATGTATCACAGCTAGTCTGCAATTAGGCAACCTCTGGGCAGGCAGGGGCCATTTGTAGTCTGTAAACAACTCCTGAAAATGAAGACGTACCTGTCCAGATGTTTCCTGATTTCAGACTACGGGTTGACATGTGAATTCGCCACTGGTCCAGTTAACTAGAATATTGCTAATGGGTACTTAGTGCGATTGGAAAAAACAAACCCTAAGTGCAATTTATGCTGCCAATGTGTGGACATAGCCAAGCCAAGCCAAAACAAACAAAAAACAAACAAAAACTATTTAACTGGCAATGCCATGGATGGGTTAAATAACAAAGGATCAACACGAAATGTTTCTGTGGGGATGAGGAAAGGTTTTTTCTTTCCTCACTTTGAGAGAAAATGTTGAAACATAAATGAATGTTGGCTAGTAAGTGCTATCATCATTCAACTTAGAAAATACTCTCATACATTTATCATTGTGTGTCTTACAACATGGTAGCAGAACTTTAGAGTACACACACACAGAAGCAAAAAAAAAAAATGTGCATGAATTAAAAATTTAATGTTCTGTTAAAAATGAACCAAACCCATTGGTTCATTTGAATTCAAACTTTTCTTAGAGATGTAGTGAACTGGTTCATTTTCAAACCAGTTCCAATCAAACTACCCAGTTCAACCATTTCAAATTCTAAACAAGCATCTCATCATTTTAAATAAGAAATTCAATTTTCAAACATGGAAATATTCAGACAAACCAGATGAACCATTCATTCATTCATTCATTCATTCATTCATTTCCATTTCTATCCCGCCCCATACCCAAAGGTCTCTGGGCAGGTGACAATGGATCAAACTTATTAAAAAACATATTAAGAGACAAGATACAAATTAAAACAAGGTACATAGTTAAAAGCTCTGATTTAAGCTGTGAGCTTAATAGTGTATTAATTCTGAATTGTTTGAACATGTTCAAACAAGTTCATATTTGAGCTGAACACCCTACTGGCTTGAAGAGGAAATTCAAATTCAAACTAAACCATGCAGAGTTTGGAGTGATTCATATCAACCTTTTTTTTTTAAGTTTGTGCACATCTCTCCTTCACACTGGCAGAGTGTTCAATTTGAATTTGATATTTGCTGTACTTCAACCATTAAAACTCAAACCAGGGGTGTTCTTTAGTAATTCATAGAACCTCATTGGTTTGTTTCTATTTAGAACTGACCTTCTAGATCCGGCAGGGGTTGGGTTCAAATTTGAACCATCACACTCACACTCTCTCGGTTCATATTGGACTGATTCAAATTCCAGGGATCTCTAAAAAGAAATTTAAAGGATCAAATGCAAAATTTGTGTTTCATTAGCATGACCAGACTACTCTGCTGAATTTTGGAAGGTGACTCATAAACATGGTGAAGTAGAACTAATTAGGAAGTTATCAGACAGTTGGGGATTGTTAAATTGCAGGAAGCTTTGTTAAAGAAATACTAAACAATTGGAACCCCACAGTTTAACATATTAGCAAAAGCAATCCTAGGAACTACTGTAGTAGGAATTAATTATGTCTGCTTCAAGGTATTTAAGGCATTTTGCAATGCTTTGTGCTTTATATAAGTAGCCTTTATTTATTTTTTAAATTTAATTTTCTTTTGCATATCAGACCATAATTTCACTTCTTCTACAATCACTGTAAATAAATGCACTTCTAAGAAAAATAGGAAAAAAAATTAGAGGTGAGTTAGAGTGGACTGATATGCGGTGAAAACTATCTAATGGTATATCACGTCAGGAGACCCAGGGCAATTAATTCCAGAAAGGCTGGTGATTGTGGCACACACTCAATATCTTCCTCTCTAATTTTTGCTTCAAGGGTTAACTAAAGTCCCTTTCAAAAGTCGTGGGATGATGAACTCTGGCTGCTATCAGACACTGTAAAAAGGTCAGCTTCTGTCTGACTTTTGTTATTACCCAGCAGACAGTAATCATGAGCTGCAGAAAGGTCAGATTAAGTGATGGGCAGGAAATGCAATACCAGAATCAACTCATTTTCAAAGCCACATTAGCTTCCCATTTGGTGGGGAAATTGCACAAGCAACAGGCAGGTTCCCCAGATTCAAGAAGAAAGTATGCCATGATGTCACACGTTCCTATTCGTATTTCAAATTTGCTAGCTTCCAAGGAATCAAGAAGCAAAGAGCTTGTGATTTTGTGTTGTTTGTCATCTCAATAGCAGCAAAAAACAAAGGAGAGATTATTTCATCTTCCACACGGTATAGAATGCCCAAACTATTTGTATGAATGTCTGGAAACATTTGTATTCATTCAAATGTTAGCATACAAATATCATAACATTCTTTTTGAGTTTGAATGTCTGAATTCAGCTGAATTTGGCCGAATTTTGAGTGTTACGAATATTTGTGCACATCCCTAACAAACACATTCTTTTTCATTGTATGTGGATGGACCATTTGTTACCCGAGATAGACTGTGGTATTTCACAGTTTATATACTTCTCCCATCCAAAGCACTGCTTTCATTTTTCTTTTGGCCAGCCAATTAGTATCTTGTGAAATGCATAGCACATTTGTTGCACTTTCTACTTTCTACTGTTTGTCTCAAGAAAAAGGTAAATTAATATAAATGCATATTTAAGTTCATAAAGTTAAACATTTAAATTCCATCATAATAAAACTATAGATCATCAGATCTGAATGCTGCACTCATTTTCAGTTAAAGTTCAGAGAAATAACTGAATAGCTGGACATTACCACAGCTTAAGTTCGGCCTGCTACATTAATGTTGATCTTTGTGGTCTCAGTCCACAACAAAGGGAATTACTCTGATCACTATCCATGGTTATTATTATTATGAATTTGAGTTTAGTGATGTTGTACACCAGCTGGGATGGTGACTAAAATGTTGCAAATAACAAATGAAAATCAATATTAACCATGGCTACTCATCCAGATGTCAGTTAAAGTCCCTGTCCTAGTCGTCTTGTACACAACGAGCTGTTTCCTGATCTCCTGCTGTAACACATAACCACAGATGAATAGTTACATTCTTTGTACCTGTTGGTCATTGTGGACAGGGCATCTGGCTAGAACACAAAATGTAAAGGAAAAAAGATTCTCTCTGTCCCTTGAATTGTAGCCATGTAGTACAGAGTCAGTCACAGCTTCCCAGGGAATCCAGTCTCTCAAAATGTTATGGTTGGGCTACAATGGAGTAGTGAGAAATTGTACCTCAGGCAAAGTTACCAAATCTGAATAACTTTATAGTGAAACACTGCAAATACTGCAGAGAATGAGACAGAAGGAGAGGATTGTGTTTTTCTATCACAGTACTTGTTTATTGTGAAAGGAGGGGCAAAAAGGCCATGTTGCAGCCCAATGATGGCACAGTATACCCATGACTATTTCTGTGCCCCTAAAATATCACAGGGTACCCCTGACACCTTCTCCACTGCTCCTCTTTTCTCCGTGCATGAAAATGTCTGAGAGAAGGACCAATAAATCCGTACTTGACCTGTCCACACATAGTTCCATTACTATTAGTCCCTCACCCGCCCTTCTCCTTTCTCTGTCCCCAGGAAGGGTTCTCCAACTGATGGACCAACACAACACCTGGCACCATCTGTAAGAATGAGTAACAGAAACTGAGCTGCTGCCTCACATCCATTAATAGTAGGGCTTCCAAAAAACCATATAAAGAAGTATAAAGAAGTAGAGGTAATCAGTTATGGCCCAACTTTGTTGGCTATAAACTCTTATTTTAGAATCTCCTCACTAAGTAACTGATATAATAAATTAAAAACTGTGCTTACAGTGTTTATGACATTGCACTATATGTTTCAGTGCACATGACAATAGAAACTTTTATAGAGCTTTTATATTGATCATAATAGATAGTGATCAGTTATGATATTTCATCATCCATTCTACATTTTTTTGTTTTGCTATTCATCTCCCAGGGGTATTAGGGGTGGGGAGGCAAGAGAGCCAGGAAGGTCATTCCAGTGATGGTTCCCAAACACCGAAACAACTTTAATCTGGTAGTTCATCAGGTGGATTTTGACAGATCTGGATGTCGTCCTGCCAGGGAGGATGAAAGGATATATTTTAAATACCTTTAAATACTTAATATATTTTATATTTTTAAGATTATTATTTTTGATTATTTAAGATTATTTTTAAAAGATTATTATTATTGTATCCCACCCTGGGACCTTTTGGTGAAAGGCAGGATATACATTCTTAAATAATTAAAAATAAATAAATAGATTTTGCAGGATACGCTAAAAAAAATCCAAACACTGGAATAATTATCAATTAAACATTAAATATTATTTCGGTAGTCATGATTTCCCTACCACCCAAATACACACTATTTGCTAGGTCATTAACTTTAATGAGCTTGTTGTTTGACCTGCAAATTTAATCAACATATGTCTCATTAAGTTATTGCTTTCTAGTGTCAGAGTGTGTCAAATGAATCAAATGAATCAAATTCCAATTATCTACAAGCAAAGAATATTTATTGAACAGCTTCAGACATAAATGTGGTAAGTGAACAGGAGGGAAACAGCCATTTCCCACGGGCACTTCAGTGTAATCAAAACTAGGGTCGGACCTGGAATTATAGAAGTTTGTATCTGTCAAAATTTTCCAGGATTTAGAATCTTCTTCAGCCAGAAAAATGAAAGAAAATTGTAACTACTGCCTTTTTAAATTAGCTAAGAATGGGTGTTTTTCCACTGCAGCCTTTAGATCCGGATCTAAGAAGATCCAGATCTAAGGAATGAGTACATTCCTTAATCCAGATCTAGTAGATCTGGACTAAGGGAAGCACCCAGTGTGTTTCCATGGGAGGTGTAGAACCCCCCTGCTGTGGAAACACCTTTGCACCCATGTGAGGAATCTAGATCGACCCCCAAGGGGTCGGTCCGTCACCCTGGAGTCTCACTGCCAGTCTCTCCAAAGAGATCAGCAGCAACTCCGGAGTCCCTCTGAAGCGACTCCGGAGCAGCTTTGAAGTCTGGGCCGATCGCTTCGGGGGGACTTCAGAAGGAAGTCTGTGTGGTGTGCGTAATAGCAAACAGCACACCACAGCTTCAGAGCCTCTCCGAAGTCCATGGCAATCGCTTCAGAGTGACTTCGGAGTCATTTTGGAATGATTTCGAAATGTCTCCAAAATCACTCCAAAGCTGGGATTTGGGGGCTCCCCCCTATGGGTGCATCTCCTCCCCCTAGCCTTCTCTAGACCCCACAGGAAACAGGCTCCCTTTAATCCAGATTTTCTGGCAGAAGATCCCATTGTAGAGTGTGGAATCAAGCCGTGTGTCTACAAGATAGGAATCCAGCGCCACAACCTCGCACTGTTCTAAAACATTGATGAAACCCAGAAGAGATGTCACAAAGGTCAAAATCAAATAAAGTACAAATGGTAACAAAACAAGTATAAAAAAGCAGCTCATGCACTAACATATGGTAAAAAAGAAAAATTGGAAAACCAAATAAAAAAATTTGTAAAATGTTTTGTTACATAACGTGTTCCAGTAAGACATATAGTGGGTGTCCCCATGGTGAGGATACTTCAAGGCGAATGTGAGTCCGCCTCACAAGAGTCCCCATGCAAAGCTCTAATTCAGGCTACATGAGGGACAAAATCCTCCAAATCGAAGTAAAAAAAGCAACCACTTGATAACTGTTCTCACCCCAAATTATGGGGCAAGAACGGGTTATCCTGCGGGCATGGGGACACTCCCGGGTTACGATTGCAACATTAGCAGGTGGGGTTTTGCTGTCCCTGCCGCTAAAGCTGGGATTGCAACTGTCCTTACCTGAGCACTTAATCATCCAGGTAAGCCTGATAGCTGCCCTGCAATCAGCTGAAACATTGTCAGGGGTTATAGCTGCTCTCAGGTGCACAAGCAGAGCTCTGCTAATGACTAAAAGAGAGAAGCAAGCAAAGAGCTAATTAATATGGACCTCTTTCCAAGGCTGGAGGCCTTTGCAGGTATTCAAGAGCAGGTGAAGGTGGAGTCCTCTCACAGCCTTATGTTTTGATGTTCTGAAGTTGTCTTATGTGTGAACTTTTAATCACCATCACACCCTCATTGGCATAGCCAAAGGTGCAAACAGCCAGTTGAACATGTCAACAACTGACTGCACTAAGAACCAAACAAAGCGTGTCGGGTAACAAGTATGAAATAAATGCTGAAATCATTCCCACATATTTTGACTCTCCATTTTTCCTATGCTTAGCATGGAGATGTCGT
The DNA here is from genome assembly GCA_023333525.1 of Aspidoscelis tigris stejnegeri. NCBI lineage: Eukaryota > Metazoa > Chordata > Lepidosauria > Squamata > Teiidae > Aspidoscelis > Aspidoscelis tigris. The sequence goes on along the minus strand of JALMGA010000006.1, from coordinate 10,756,569 downwards.
GCATTCTAGGGCTGTGCATGAATGGGTGTTTTTTTCCATGTTCATATCGAATTGAATACAAAAAAAATCATATTCATTCAAATAGATCCCCTTTGAATGTTGTAGGATTTGAATTTGATATGAATGTTCAATATGGATCTGATTCATATCCCCACTACAAATTGCCTACGAATCCTTACGTATCCCCAATATTAGGGATGTGCACAAATATTCATTATTCGGATGAATTTGGACATTAGTATATGAAAAGAATGTCCAGACATTCATTTTTTAGTATTCATACAAATATGAATATTCTGAGTTATTTGTACAAATAATTTGGACATTCATGCCTTACAGATCCTTATGTATTGCGTACATATCCGGATGCATCTCATATGTATCCGTAAACATCCGTATGGATACATAAGGGATGAAAATGAGATGCGTATAGGATAAAAACTTTAACTACTGTATCCATTTTTAATCCTGTTGCAGCATTAAATACTTTAAAGTTTACATCATTGTGGCTTATATTATTTAGCTGTAGCATAAATACTATGCTTGAGAATTATGTATTATAGCTACTCTTGAATTTCTCTTTCTATCTTGAAGAGCTCCCTTTATTCGTGTTTTCTGATCAAACTTGTAATTTTGTGGGATGTGAGTGTATGAGATAGTGGCTACTATTTGAAATAATGAGTGTGTGAGGAGGATGTATCTTTACCATCAATTGTTAGAATGCTCGCCTCACCACCCTTCCCAAATGCATTAACTGTTCTCTGTGCAGCTACTTTCATGCTACAAATAATACACTCCTCTGGTTCTTTCTTTTTCTTTTTTCTTTTTTTGGACATTTTATTTGAGTGATCCCGGTTGATCGTCATCTGTGAAATGGCATGGTCAATCAGATGCAGCTGGAAAATATCACCAAGGGCATACAAAGTGATAGGAGAGAACAAATGTACAAGTGAAATGCAAATTAACAAGTGAATTATTTCCACGGGCATGGCCCAAAATTGTAATTTGATTAATGGAGGAATGTCAGCATTGCTGAAAATGTTCCAAATAAAAAGAGAGCATATTCAGCTCAGCCCTTTTCATTCATCTTTAAGAATCGAAATGGGATTCACAAGGCGTCAAGAGACAATACTGCTACTACAATTATTGACTGGAACTACATTAACATAAAGAAGGCATAAACCATTTAAACTCTTTCCAATTAAATTTATGTAACATATTTTCTCTTCTTTTATGTCTTATCAAAAGCTGAGGATGTGAAAACCTATAAAAGGGGGAAACAAATGAATTCAGTAAGCAAGACAATATGAATTGCAATTTGCAAATGTTTTCAGTGTTTTTGGATCACATCCAGTTTTCCAAAACAGCCAGGTGCAAAGATGCTGACTGTAATAGGAAGCCTAAAAATAATCTGAACAGACCTTCCTACACATAAATCATTCCCATGATTGTACTCAATCATGTATGGGAGTAACCTAATACAGGGGAATCGTGGTTTGTACCAACCCCTGTGGAAGGAACAGAGATTTGAAAATAGGAGATTAAGCACAGCATCTCATGGAGGCTTTAAAAGGGTAGGCGAGGCTTTAAGCTGGTACGAGCCTGCATTTACATAACACCTAAACAACAGTTCCATTGTGGCACATAATCTTTCATTGCTAGCTAGCTTTTAAAGACAGACTTGGAGGGGACTGTTACAGATTAGGGGTGAACTCTGTAAATGAACTGTGAATGATCATACCTTGGTAGCAATACTATTAAACTTTTCCATGGTATTTTCTTCTAAAGTGATATAACTCCATTAAAAGCTTTAATTTCATCATTCCCCCTCCAGATTTTAATAATAATGTAATACTTGAAGAAGTAAGTAATAATAATAATAATTTTATTTGATCAGTCTTATGACCATTTCAAAATTCAGTAAAAAAACAATATAAAACATTATAAAATGGAATAAAGGAAGGCAGCTGACATTCAATTTGCAGGTAGGTTCTTGTTTTCCCAGTTCTCTTTCCAAGAAGCAAGCTCTTTTCAGAATAAAAAGGCTTACTCTGATTATTGTAGATCTTTCTAGACCTTGCAATAGGAGTCTCAAAAGATCTTCTCTGTCATGGGAGCTAAAATTAGCTGTAATTGGGTACAGGTATCTGTGTCAGAGGTCAGTATAGGCTGAGGATTTGATTAAAAAGTGTTTGATGTCTTCAACAATTTGGTCACCAAAACACAGAGTCTCTCACATCTTGGAATGTTACAGAAGCGACCAGTTTGCATCTTGATGTCAAGTTGTTCAAACCTGGCTCTGGTGTATATTCTCCTTAAGGGGAGTGGGACTGGAATTGTCAGGTAATGTTCTAAATGAATATTCTCTTTGTGCAAGGCTAAAAACTTTGTAGCAGATGCCCTGGCAATACTTGCTAGGTCCTGTTGTGCATAAATATCACGGGTACATTGCTTGAGCACTTGTTTTGCCCTAAGACCCAAATCGTTCAGCAATTGTAAGGGAAGGCCGATCTTGGCCAGACAGAAATAAGTAGGTAGCCCAGTATCCAGATTATTCACTTAATTTGTGTCTTTCCTTAGATTATTAGGGTGTTTCTGCATTGGCTGCAGAAACTGGATTAATGAGATATTTAAGGCACATATAAGACACATTGGCACTTACCTTCCGCACTGGAAACCTCTTTCAGGACCCTTGGCGATGGGTGCTTCCATATTTCAGCACGCGAGATCCATTTCTAGAACAGGTCTCACCACCGAAAACCGGATTAAAATGAAGACCTAAAAAATTAGGTCTTCAATCCATCCCTTTGCCTGGATCTGTGTGGAAGCAGGACGCTTCTGCACATGGCCAGGTGAAGGGACAGATGTCCTGGCAGCCGCCATTTTGGGAGGGGTGGAAGCAGGACGGCTTGCCTCGGAAGCCCCTCCCTTGCATACCATGCACTGCCAGAAACACGTGTTGACTGGCAGCTGTTTGCTCCAGTCCCACAGCTCCAGGGGTGGTGGCGACGCCACGGGAATCTGGCGGACTTTTAGAATGGGTGCCGTGGCTTCCGCACAGCACCCAGATCATCTGTCCTGCCAGATCCAGCCTCCCCATGTGTGTGTGGATGCCCGAGGGCCCTTCGGATCCGTCTGAAATAGGGACAGATCCTCAGGAGGTTGGATCGCCAAGAAAGAGTTCTTCTTTGAGCTGTTTCTTGGTGGCAAGTGTGGAAACACCCTTAATATTCACATATAAAGATAAAGAAACAACCATTCATTTATTTTATAACGATGTGTTTTGTGCATACAATTGTCATGGACTGTCAATTGTTATTGATTACATATTTTTGTTTTATTTTCAACAGCACGGAGAAGTCCACACACAAAAAAATCTTAATGCAATTGTATATTAACAGCACCAAATGATGGATGCCTATTCTGAGAGACGTTTTGTTAAGCTTATCAGAACTCTGGGTCACTTTACAATGCTATGTTAGAGCAATAAGGCATCCTTCTAATCTTACCCTAAAATCTGCTTATTAGCATAACAACTTTGATTGCTTGTTGTAAATTACAGTACATCAAACCCATTTCTTCTATTTCTCTTTAGGTTACTTTTCATCTTTTCCCACTAGTGAGTAAGGCAGCTGGGGAAATAAAAGATGCTGAGATATGAGGAACAAGGAAAAATCAGGCTGGCAGCTTAGCCTTTCAACATTTGAACTTAACAGTCTTCTTCTCCTCCTCCTCCTCCTCCTCCTCCTCCTCCTCCTTCTTCTCTTGGAATGAAGAACAGCTCCTTCAATGTGCCCCAACAGACATTGGTGGACAGCTCAGTATTCCAATCATCAAAGACCTTTCCTCCTCCTAATGTTGATAAGGGGAGCAAGAATTGTTCAGTCCATGTCTGAAGGATGAAAACAACATGGATAGTTTGAACCATAGACACACACAGGACACTTTAAAAAAAAATTCTGCTCCAAGAATTCTGGTCTAATAAAGCCAACCTCAATCTTGTTCAGCAGGTAGAGCTGGTCGTAAATGATCTGTGCCATAACAGGAGAATGGCCGACCATACACTTACATACCCACTAACTAGATGCAAACAATTAAAACTACAATATTTACAGACAAAAGGCCTGGAGACAGACAGCCCATTATCATCCTCCACACAATCTATGATTTCTTCATCAAGGTTCTGTTTTCAATATGGCATTTAAAACTAAGTTTATCTAAGAGATAAATTCTTGGTTTTTCCATCCAAAATATTCGACCGTGAAAAAGAAGAAGAAGTTCCTGTTTACTGAGCTAAATAAAGATGGGTGTTATTCTAAAAGTTACTGTCTGGGTCAAACATCAAGAATGCAAAATTCCAATGATATGTCCAAAGATTTTAGCAAGTATTGAGTTACGCTTTTGCTGGAGGGAATGCTGACTAGGCATGTGCAAGAATATTCAAAACATTTGAAACTAGATTGAATTTGTTCAAATTCAGACATTTCAATTTGAATGGAATGTCTATACATTCATTTTTTAACATTCAAATGAATGTGAATGTTTCAAATCATTTGTACAAATCATTTGGACATTGGTATCCATATGTATCCATATGCATTACATACGTATCCATACACATTTGTACAGATAAGTTTGGGACAAAAACGGGATGTATGCAAATGCATACGGATGTGTATGGACACATATGAATGTTTTCGACATTCATACAATCACAAATTGAATATTCATATTAATAGATATGAATGTATTTGAATCAACTTGAATTCAGATACATTCATTTTTTCTCTATTTGTATGAATTTGGACATTTGAATATTCTATTTGAATTGAATCGAATGTCAAAAATTGCATTTGTGCACAACTCTAATGTTGACTGCTTTTGCACCTTCTGCCTTCCTTCAAATGAGGTAAAGGTCTAATCTCTTTCTCTTAAAAATTTAATGGCACAGTTTGTTGGCTCATATCCAATTGATATTCAGGCCTGAAATAGATGACGCGAAAAAGAGCTGAAATAGTATAATAATAAGGACAAGCTTTTGCCTTCCTAACCAAACTCCTGAAGGAGACCAGAATGTGGAAAATGAGGTCAAGGAGGCCTCTAAAAAAAGGAAAGGAACTTTTTTTGGCCAACAGCCTATGCAAAGTGAATAGGGGCTCTCAGAATTACCAAGGCAACATCTAAGGAAAGATCTGTTGCATGCTTGGATGTTGCCTTTGCAATCTGGATGCTGGTTGTGACTTTGTAGCCACACCCACTTGTCTCACAGAACTTTAGTCCTGCTAGGCAACTTCACAGAGTGGGCTTTTCTGTTACTATGAACAATTTTGAGCCTCTGGATTAGGGATGTGAACAAATATTTGAAACATTCAAAATTTGATCAAATTTCTTCAAATTTGGATATTTGAATTTGAATCAAATATCTAAATTCAAATTTAAATATTTGAACGAATTTTGAGTTTTTAAATCTATTTGTATGAATTGTCAGGACAATTGTATGTGTACGGATATGTACATGATGGGTGTTTTTCCATGGTCACTTAGTACCCATTTTAGCATCCATTAAGGACCCATTTGGGTGAGAGGTGGATGACCCCATTTCCACCACAGCAACCATTAGAGACACATTTGTTTCCACCGCGCCTCGGGAAATCTAGATCATATGGGTACTTTTTGGGCTTTAATCCAGATTTTCTGTAGACCCCATTAATGGGGTCTAAAATGGGGTCTTCAGCCAGAAAATCCAGATTAAAGAGAGCCTGTTTCCATGCTTGTGCGGCAATGGGGTCTAAAGGAGGCTAGGGGGAGGGGGCACCCATGGGGGGAGCCCCCAAACCTAAGCTTCGAAGTCATTTCGAAGTCACTTTGAAGTAATTTCAAAGTCACTTTGAAGTCTGTACAAAATAGCTCCGGAGTGTCTTTGAAGTCTGTGCTGATCCTCAGAGTGAACTTTGAAGTGACTCCAAAGTCATTTCGAAGTCACTTTGAAGTTCACTCCGAAGATCAGCACAGACTTCAATGGAGCTATTTTGCACAGACTTCAAAGTGACCTCGAAATGACTTCGAACCTGCTTCAGAGATTGCACCCCTCATGGGTAGATCCAGATTTCCAAATTGTTGCCCCTGTGTTTCCACAGCAGGGAGGCTAGCACCCATTGCTATTGGGTGCTAGACCACCCATGGAAACACATTGGGTACTTCCCTTAATCCGGATCTACTAGATCCATATTAAGGAATGTACCCATTCCTTAGATTCGGATCTTCTTAGATCCGGATTAAAGGAGCACAGGGGAAAAACACCTGATGTGTACTTGCCCATACACATCTTTCCCACATCCGTACACATTTGTACACATCCATATGGCAGAAAAACTAAATGTTCTAAAAGATATGTCAGAGGCAAGAATGGGAGGGATTGTGTTGTTGTTGTTCTTTTTGCTTTAGCCTCTTCAAATGTGTTCTCCTTTATTTGTTTGGCTCTATAATCCTTCCATAAGACAAACAGTGAAAGCTAAAATATGGGGAAGAGAGAGTGGCTGTCAGACCAGGAAACAGTGATACAGGTGACTTAAATTATTACGTTATGCTCACCAGTAGACCTTTTTACAAGTAGAAAGCAATTAACCTATACAGTGTGTTTGTGTGTTTGTTTGTTTAAATGCCAGGTGCATTTTCATGGCATTACATGGCACTCCTCAAAGGATGTCAGTGCACATTCATGGACTAAATGTAGAAACTGAAGTCTAAGGAAACCTAGATAGAAGAGGAAATGGGGCATGGATTTTTGACTCACAAAATACACACCTACAGTCAAGGAAAGGACCTGTATCACTGGGGCCATGGAAACCTGGCTGGAGGGACCCTACAGGGCAAATAAAAAGATTGACGTGTATTTATACAAATGGCTCATGTTTCAAACTCCCACTCCCTGACAGTCTCCATTCCAATATGCTTTATGCTGCTAGCATGAATAATCAGCCGAGGAGGCAGCTTGCAGCAATGATTTGAGGTATAAATTCAGCCTGCAGTGATTCCCTTCCTCCTCTTTCTTTGAATAGATATTTCCATTCACAGGATAAAGTTTATGAATATAAAACAGTGGGTTTTTTTTTCCAAAAGAAGAAGAAGAAGAAGAAGCCATCCATGGTACCCTCCCCCCCCCCCCCGCATATATTCAAGCTTTTGCATTTCTGTTTCTTATTTTCCATGATTCTAGAGATCTTTGTCCTGCTTTGTACTGACTAGCTCTTGTCTGCCCAATTTGGGTAGAATGGATCAGTCTACTCAATTTCCGTGCCACTTTCAGTCATGTTCAGTCCAGATTCTGTTTCATCTAAGTGTATGATGGGGAGACAGAGAGCAGGTGAGAGCAAGAGAGCAGGTGAAGGTTTTCTCTTTGTCTTCTGTTTGAGGCCCCAAAGCAATTGGTGGGTAGAGGTGTGCACAAAGCCATTTTTCCACATTCTATTCAAGGTGAATAGAATGTGGAAAAATTTGGCTCCAGATGAATACCCCTCCCCCTGGATATGGGTGTATTTGGATCCGGGCAGCGATATTCTATAGAATATCAGTGCCCAGAACTAATCCCCCATTGCTCCTTTCCCACCCTCTCTCACCCACCATCATTCCCCACCCCTCCCCACTTACCTTACCACTGTGGTGCCTTCTCCATGCCACTACCACCGGAAGGCCTGCATTTACTCCAAGGATCCCTTTCACGGTTCCAGCAAGCCCCAGAAGAGACCTGTGCCACCACCGGAGCTCGCACCCCAGGTAAGTGGACCCTGGGAAGGAGGGCAGGCCCACCCCAGTGGCAGTGTGGCCCTCTTCCGGGGCCCGCTGGAACTGGAAGCCCTGTATTTACCTCTGAGGAAGCCTGATCACAGTTCCAGCAGACCCTGGAAGAGGCCCAGAGTGCCACCGGAACAGGTAAGTGGCCCGGGGGAGGAGGTTTTGGGGAGGCTGGCCTGGGGGAGAGGCCCCAGGGTAATGCATTATCCTTAGAAGCTTCTACAGATACAGGATTATCCAATTCATGGATGGATAGAGCCCTTTGAATAGGGCCCTATTCGATTCATCCATGAATGTCAGAATCCGGATGTATTCATCCAGATTTCAAATGCATGGATAATTCGTGCACATCCCTATTGGTGGGCCACTTTATGAGAAAAAATACTTCTCTTCCTCTGACCAAAACTAGGACCGAATGCAATGCACTGCTGAAATGGATCCCTCCAATCAAAAAGGTTCAACAGGGAGGAATTCGCCCATTTGGACCTTCTTGATCCATTCCAGAGGACCCTGGACTGCTGGATCATGGTCTAGGTAGCCCTAGAATGAAGCAACCTAGAATGGGAAAGGATCTTCTGTTCTGCTCCAAAGTGTGGAATAAGAAGTCTAGGCATGCTGGATACCAGCAGATAGATAAAGGTCCTATGGTTCAGTCCTTTTAATACAAGAGGTCCTTGGTTGACAAGTATAGTTTGATTTCCTCCTGGTTACGTGCCCTATGAATGCTCAGGTAAGCACGGCAAAGGATTTAATGTAATCCAGGGGTCCCTGAGTCCCAAATCCTCCATTACCTCCATCTGCAGAGCCCTAACTCCATATACCCCCCAAATGAGTGGGTGAAAAACCCTTTAACTTTAAATAGCTTTCACCTGCAGAAGAGACTGTTTTATTCAAAAGGCTAGGTGACATTTGAAACAGGCTGTGATAACCATGGAGCAAAGTTAGGAAGGAATGTGTAGGTTTGAATGCAGGATGCCTGTAATTATATGAGAAAGGGGCATGGCTTACAGGACCCTAGTGGGAGGGGTATGCGAACCCACTCAAAGAACCAATGAGAGCCGAGGAATGTCAAGGCAGGGAGTATAAAAGGGCAAGTAATAGCTGTCATGGTGTTCTTTGGCTGGAATACTCACAGCGGGAGGGCAGAAACAAACCGGGCTTAATCTGTACTCACTGAAGGGAAGGGGTAGATGAGTCCTGATTGCTTTAGGAAAGTTAATATAGTAGAGTAGTGTACCAGTTACGAATGAAAATAAAAGAACACGTGCTTAATATGAAGTTGTGATCAATAAAAAAAATTTGTATTTGTTCTTGAGAAAGTGCCCATGTGTCATGTACTTGCAGAGGCAATAGTCCTCAGTAAGGAGCTCTGTTCCTTTAAGAAAGAAAGGAAGAGCACTCAAGAGCCTGCAATCAGTTGATGCGGGAAACCTTTGCCGTGAATAAAGTTAAATCCAAAGGGGGGAGTGTTGGTGCGGCAAGGGGCCTGACAATGCAGAACGGCAACAAACGGGGAGTCACCCCGGGTGGGAGAGGGTTGAGCAAGGCGCAAGTCATGACACAAGCACCTTTGCTTTCATAGAATCCTTTTCATAGGATTTTTTCTTCTACACTTAGTAATAAACAATTGTTTTATACATTTTTTAAAAAGCACCTCGCCCTCTCTTTGTATGTTCTTGGTGGAGATGTCTGTAAGCCCACACTATCTGGTATATCTTGCTTTTTACTCCCACATGTATTTCTAAGATGAACATATTATTAGTTTTGCATTTTTAATTGAGATGTAATTATATTTTCCATTTGAATGCCCAATAGCTCTTTATGTTGAGTGTTATAAAAATTAATTTCATTAGATTTTTTTTTTAGAAAAGATAATTTAGGGAACCAGTATAGGTAAGATTTCTATAGCGACCAATAGCTGTTGGAGGGATCTTAATCAAGAACCAAATGTAGAGGCCTGCTGCCTTTTCATGCTAAGGCTGGTAGTCAACAATTAGTGAATGTCTAGGGAAGAGCATTTGCACTTGGAGGAGGCTGTTACAGCCTCCAAACATGCCCTGCCTTCCTAGAAGTTCACTAATTGTTGATTAGGTGTGAAGCATGAAATCATGCTCCACGTCTTAACTGACCTTAACCCTGAGCTTACCTGGAGCACCCCGGCAGCGGCCATTTGAACTTCTTCCAATGTTCCAGCATTCTCTGAGGTACTACACAAGCACACTAGCTCCTCAGATGACCATAGATGTGATGGTGTGTGCACACAGCATCAGTGTCGTCATGGTGACAGTGCTGACACACACACAGTCACGGAGGACACCACACCCAAAGTGGTGGTACCTGAAGAGGACCAGCCTCGCAATTGCATCAAGTAAGTATTTTATCATGGGGAGAGGGGTATGGCTAAATTTGAGTAGCACTCCAGGTGCAAGTACAAGTCAACATTGGTTAATTTCACTCCTTTCCCATCCAGCAGATGGGAAGGGGAGTGTGAAATCACCCCTTGTTTCAACCAAGAACATATCAAGGTAGAAACAATTAGAACTGTTTCTAGATGTACAGACTTCATATGGTTTGCTATGAAAGCACTGCTAAAAGTCTGAAGCTTTTCCAGAAGAAGGCACACAGATGTTCATATGCTAGTAGTACTGACTAAGTTAGTAGCCCTCTGTTCCAGAAGGCCTGCTAGTAGACCAAGAAGATAGCATGCACTCCTCAGTCTTTCCAGGACTGCACAGCCAGTAGAATGTTGCAGCCCCAAAGGGAACAGATAGAAGTCTATAAATGCAATGGGGCAGATGGGAGACCAGGGGAATGGAGACAGGCAATGTATTGATACCTCTTACCCCCCTTCCCCTAACATTTTATATAATTCTCATAATGTATTATTCCATTTATATATCATTTTATATTATTTATTTAATGGATTAGTGTATTTATCTAATGTCTGATGTTTTACTTTGTATTGTATTTTTTCATGGTCCCTGTAAAACGCCTTGAGTAATTTATTAGAATGGTGGTATACAAATAAAATGAATGAATGAATGAATGAATGAATGAATGAATGAATGAATGAATGAATGAATGAACGGGAGAAACAGTAATATGGGGTACAGACTAGGGGATGGTGGGGTATGTTCCAGGAAAATGGTGGGCATTGTGAGAGAAAGGGTGTTTTTCCACTGTCACTAGAAGTACCCATTAAGTACCCATTAATGGGTACAAAAATGCCATTACTTACCCATTAATGGATACTTAATGGGTACTTTTAGTGACAGTGGAAAAACACCCAAAAATAGAGAGGCTAATGCGCAATATGTGTGGGAGGGTTGAAAACTGTTTGACAAATGGTCTGGGTGGTTTGTAGGACAAGCTGGCTGGTTCTAGATTCATCCTCAAATGGTTTGTATGGCTTGCAGTTCAAAACTGTGTTTGTGCACATCCATATCACTATGTTTCCTTCCTTCCTTCCTTCCTTCCTTCCTTCCTTCCTTCCTTCCTTCCTTCCTTCCTTCCTTCCTTCCTGAAAATCAAAGTAGCAACTGCTCTTAAGCACATGTTTATCTTTAAGTGAAGCATGGGCCTGAAAGAAAGGGGCAAATGAAGACAACGCTGTCGAGCAAATAATAACTCTTTGAGATTTACTTGTCACTTGGGAAGCCCCATCACTGCCCAGTGAGATGTGATGAAACATTCTAACAAAACCGTAAGGGGAGCTAATTAATTAAACAGGTCTGAATAGAGCAGCATGAAATAGCAAAGTAGCCTATTTCTTTCCCCCATACATTCTGTACTGTGGTGACTAATGTTTATTGATTCTCCCTTGCGAGATATTGAAAGATGCTTCCACAAGATCTCACGCTGCTTTAAAAGCTCATGGTAAAGTCAGCTCCTGCTGATTTACATTAAAGGGCACCAAATGATATCCAGTGATAATAGCACCATTATAGACATCACCCACTGTGTATATGTGTGAATAGGGATGTTTCCTTGTTAATAGAATGTATTTTTTTTTCTTCCACATGAAAAGTATTCAAGCAGTTTGACACCATTTATTTAATCAAGGGGGAGTAACCATAGACTGCTTCGGAATTAGTACTCCTCAGTGGTAGCTTTCTTTTCTTTTTCGTGGAATCCAAGAGGGGATTTGCTGTTGTTCCATGCTGCCACCAAGGATGGCAAACAGCAGTGCTCTTGCAACAAATCTTCAGACTGTCTCCTTTTAAAAATAAGAATTTACACATCAAGTTGTTTCAAAAGAAGGAGAAAGAGAAGGAGTTGGCTTTTCTACCCCGCTTTTCTCACCCTTAAGGGGACTCAAAGAGGCTAACAAACCTTTCTATTCTTCTCCCCACAACAGAACACCCTGTGAGGTAGGTGGGGCTGTGAGAGCTCAGAATAGAGCTGTGACTAGCTCAGGGTCACCCAGTTGACTCCGTGGGGTAGGGCAGAATCAAACCCAGTATTCCAGGAAAAGAGTCTGGCTCCCTAACCACTACACCAAACCCTTACATGTACATTTAGCTACATCTATATATGCACCTATTGGTACCTGGCTTTGAGAAAACACACTTTGCAAACATGTGAAGTCCTGTAAGGCTGTATCCAGATTAGTGGAATAAAATGCACTGTTATAGAAAAAAGCACAGCTTACCTACTGTAAAGCCAGGATGCACCATCCGGACTCCAGGCTTCCATGTCACACGTGGTGAGGCATGCACCATGTGGAACGGGGCAGCCAATGGGAGCTGAGTTGCAGGCTCAGCTCTTGTTCGCTGTTCTCGCCATCCTGTCCAGACTGGCGGAAAACTTCAAATTTACCTGATACTGCAGAGCGAGTACTCATCATTCCACAGAAGGTAAATTCAAAGTAGCAGCAGCATAATGTGCCACCACTGCAAAGTATCGGGAGTCACGTGTGACGCCCGTGGCCCGACTGCACATTGGAATGGACACAGCCTAAGTCTCCTTGGTCCTTATAGACTTGAGTTTCTTGAAAATGAGACACAAAAATTCATGGTGATTTCCTAGAACATAATCATCACACATATTGAGGGTTTATTGTAATCCCTTTGGGTTCAGGCAAGGTCACTGTTGTCAGTTCATATGATGAGAGATATGACAAGCAAAGAGGCTGCTACAAATTGCCACATCACACATTATTCCGAAGCTCAGTTTTGTGATGACAACTTTATTTAATCAGCAATTAAGTTTTATGATGTCTTTTAAAATAAGATAAAAGGAAAACAGTGTTTTATCAGTGTACATTTGAAAATCTGCCAAAATCGTTTTCCAATTACTTGGCCTCAGAAGTCATGACAATGCAATATAGAAATAAAAAAAATCTTCCATATGCATTCCAGTTTTCATGCAATGATCGCTAAATGTATTATATGTTTTTGTCACCACAAAGACTATTTTTACTATATTTACAGTCATAAAGATCCAACAGTTTGCAGTAAAAAATTACAAAGCAAATTGGGTTCAAACAGACAGAAAAATATAGTAGGTTCCCATGGTGATCTGTAGGTTTCCAATTTGGGTGGGTACAAATATAAGCCAGCTGAGGATTGGCTATGAAAATATGTGATGCCCGTCGGCATTCCTTTCTTTTTCACACCAAGGAACAACACGCACCCATGTGGTCAGCATTCAGCTTGTTCCATTGAACCGGACATTGTGAGCAATGTGCCCCATGGTCCAGTTGCAGGGCATGGTGCATGCAGGCGCACAGCACTGCAGATTGGACTAACAAGCCCCACCCACACAGTCTGCCAGTTCGATCTGCACCGCCAAAGAGCTAAGTTGCACGCATGGGTCCCCAGGTTGTGTGGTCCCCTGGTTGGGGGTGGGTGCCTAGGAGGACCCTGCAAGCTGTAGCTGATTTGATCAGTTCAGCTAAAGCCTATGGGAATGCAGGAGGGGATGGGACCAGCCTGTTTGCCAGTGGGTCAGTTCAAGCCAATGGCAGCAGGCCTAGGAGGGGCATCCCACCTCCATGCCAGCCTTTTCAGGACATGCGGGGACAGGTTCTCCATTCACACATAGGCAAGTACCGGATGCATGGGAATGCATCCCTTACCTGCCTTGGTGTGAATGGGGGATCTGTCCCCACATGTGCTATCCTTACTGAACTACAGCCGTTTGGCTGTAGTGTGAAAAGGCCTTTGGTCAGTCATGATATTGTGGATGCAAAGTCTTCAGGCCTTTTCATATTTGGGAGATTGGGACAGCCCCAGACACTCTGGAATGCTACATCCAAACACTGTGGTGTTGCCTCCATCCCAGAGCAACCCACAGTGTGCAGGACTGTCCTGGTTTTCTCTAGCTGCGGAGCAATATAAACTGTTGCACAGTTTTACCAGCTTGAAACAGTCCCAGATGCAGCATTTGCATGGAAGTGGGGTGTCATGGCTGCCTCTGTACAATCATGCACCACATTGAGACTGCCATAGTAATGGCCTGGCACATGGTAGAAATTGCTATGGTAATTGCCATGGCAGTACAGATGGTCCCAAAGGAAACTGTCCACACTTCAGTGCACCCCCCCCCCCAGGTAAGTTGAGGACGATGCTGTCCCTCAAAAGTTAAGTGCAAAAAGCCTTTATTTAGGTGTGATGATGAATAATGTAATGGATCAGATTGGTTAAAGATGTATAATTGAGAGACAGTAATATTTTCTTTTTAGGATACACATAGTGATCTCAGGTAATGTTAAAGAGGACAACCAAGGAAGAGACAGATTCTTATTTTTTCAAATAAATTTTCAATAAAAATTTATTTTATTTTTATTGTGTTCCGATTCTGTCTTTTTAATATGTAATAGTGCTTGTAATGAAAAGCCATAGGAAACTTAATAGGAATTAAGGATGTTGTGATTTCTGTTGAAACTGAGGTAAAGTTTTTGGTGCCGCCTGTAGTTCTGAGGGAAGACTCCTGGGTTCCTGAGTTAATTTGCTCTGTGCTGTAGGGATATGTCTCCTCAATGACTCCTCTGTGGGCCTTTCTGCACTGGCCCTAAAAACGGATATAGACACACATTAAGGATAAAGAACACTTACATTTGACGCTTCCGCATTGGGGACCTTATGAGAGCCCCTTTCCATTTCGGAAGCAGGACGCTTCCGCACACGGAGAGGCGAATGCCAGATGTCTCAGCGGCCACCATCTTGGGGAGGGCAGAAGGAGGCTGGTTTGCTTCCTTCTGCCCTCCCCGGCGCACCACGCACTGCTGGAAACATGCGGTGACTGGCAGCTCCGGGGGTACTGTCGGTGGCAGGGGAATCCGGCTGCCTTTGGCCCTGGGCGCTGCAGCTTTTACGCTTCTGTACACATTTGTACGGATCAATACGGGATGAAAACGGGTTGCAAATGGGATAAATACAGGATGCATGTGGACATGTATGGATGTGTACGGGATGCGTAATGATGCACCGACATTCGTAAGTGCAAATTCAAATTAAAAATTTGAACAAATAGATTCAAATTTGTTTAATTCGAATTGAATTTGGATAAATTTGAATTTTAAAGATTCCAATCAAATCAAATTTCTGGATATTCAAGTTGAATCAAATCGAATCCTGAAAATTGCATTTGTACACACCCCTACTTCATTGCATAGGCTACAGACACTTTATTTCTTTCTGCATTTCTTTCAGTGTTCTTTGTTCACCATATAAACTATAATGGTCCCCTCCAAACTATTTCAAAACATCCCTGTCTGGAGACACCAGTAGTTTCCAAATACTGTGTTGGATGAACCAAGGTTAGCTTCACAGCCAAAGAGGACAATATCAGGAAACGTCTTTCTCTAAAGTATAGAAGCTCTTCTTTTGCAAAGCATGGCAACACCGAGCTATTTTTTCCCAGCTGGAAAGCAAGTTCTTGATAAACAGAATAACAGAAATCCACTTAGTTGCAGTGAGTGGTTTCATCGCAGATAATTTTCAAAATTATACCTGTGTAATTTCACTGTAATTTCATCTTTTTAGAGAAAAGTAAAGGGAATGATGGGTGCAGGAAGAGATTCTTGCCACAGATTTTTACTAGGCAGAGAAAAGTGGATGCAGTCAAGGGCAGCAAAAGTGTTTCTCTATAGGGGCTACGGTGAATACTATAACATGTATTATGAAGGTTATGTAGGAACTGCTCTGAAACAGCAGCGATCACTTCTCCAACAATTCTCCTGTTCCTTAGAAGCCTTTGTCTGGATCCACTTTTTCTCCCCTCTCACTGTAAATTGCATTCATTTACAGTTATCCACTCCAATTTGGAGAGAGTCCCTATGATTTACTAAATGTAAGGTCTACATTTTGTTATTAATCTGAGAATTGCTGAAATGTGTTCTCCCACTGGTTGCTGACAGGATCAAAGTAATGCATTCTGTTATTCCCATAACCACTGCATCTCCTTGCCAAGAGGAGAATCTTCAGGAGGGTAAATCAGGAGGCCCAGGTACCCTGCAGGTGAAGGTGGAGATTCGGGTAATTTAGAACAGACCCGAATGGGAGGAGGTGAGCGCCGATAACTTCCAGATGGCCTTGTCATCGCAAAGGATGTGGTGGGTACTGCAAACACCAGAGTGTGACATGCAGACCGTCATGCTGGAGGCCAACTTGCAAGCAACTTCCATGGAGCAGGTACCTGAAGACACTGCTATTCTGCAGTGGACCATTGATCATTTTGGAATGGGTGGCTCTACAGATTTCATATTCTGCCTTCAAAAAAGACAAAAAAAATACAAGAATACATTTAAATTGAATTAGATTGTATAATAGAGAATCTCTGGTTAAGATTGACAAAAGAGACAGTAAAAGGATCAGTTCATGTAGAAGATATCTCCCAAACTAGGATAACCCATTAAGTATTCTAACAGTTGATGTGGATGGAGAAAGGCTCCATCTCTTGTAAGGATGAACGTGATGAAGGTTGTCGCAAGAAAGGAAGGTATTGCTAGAGTGCATTAAATTGTACAAGCAACATTGGCATAACACAAAGTGTCATGACCCAGACTATGGCTCTTTCTGAACTGGGCTGTATTCCAGACTATATTCTGGAATGGGGACCTGTCATTCTACACTAGCATGTGGATGACAGGTCCCCATTCCAGAATATAGTCTGTCAGACCCTGCTGCTCCTCATTTTTCTAAACTACTTCCCAGCCCAATTTGAAACAACATCTACATGTGGGGCTCTTACAGCACTGAAGCAACCCATGCTGACAAATGCAACTCCCAAGGCTTAGACTTCCCACCAAACCTTACAAAAACCATAAACGCAGAACATAATCAACACAAATGCATGGCTAAGCAAGAAGTGTAGTTAAGGACACTTGTAGACTGGCCTCTCAAACTGTTGTGTGAAATAGTTTCATCTAGCTCTTCAGATAACCCGGGAACCAGCAACTCTGAAGAAAAAATATCTACACATAACATGGAACAAGTGTATTCTTATTAGTAAACTCTCTATATAAATTGTAACACTGGCCAAACAAAAAGTCATTGAATGGGAAACTATCTTTTTTAAAATAGAAAACTATGGCAGGTAAAGCAAGCATTAAGAGTAAGGCCTGTTGTAGTAACCTCTGGGCTGCTCCCGAGGCATCACATTGTTTCACCTGGACCCTCTGCTCTGAGCTCCCTCCCAGTGGCAGGGAGATCCAGCAAGCTCCACTGCCACTAGTGCCTCTACCTTTGCTGCTGCCACCACCACCACTCCAGATGCCCCTGCCATGGCCAGCCTTGCTCGGCAACTAACAAGCTCCAAGGGGCGAAAGCAAGGCGAGGTGGCAATGACAGCAGCCACAGTGGTGGTGGTGCTACTGCTCCAGTGGTTGTTTTCCAAGATCAATGGCAGTGCTCATCCTCTTCCTCCTCCTAATGCTGCAGTCACAGTGGGATGAAAGCCACCTGTGGGCAATCCAGCCATGTGGGATCTCGGCATTGCATCCTCCTGAATCCAGACACATGGGATCAAAGGACTGCCTCCTCTTCCAGCCAAACAGGATGTGACATCTGGGCACCCCAGACTCAGCTCCCCCAATCACCTCTTCAGAATTGTTCTTATGTCATTTCCTCCATGGCCTTTTTTGCTAATGTTTAAAAAGCCCAGGAAGATTAAAATCACTCTTTTTTTCCCACCTGATCTCTGTCTCTAGTTTCTTAATTTACCCTCATTCCTGTTTCTTAACTATTTGGATTAGCCACAGACACGTGGTTGATTCCCAGGGCCGGGCTGATCAGATCCTGGAATAATACCTATCGCAACACCCGGCAATCTAGTGCAGCAGCCCCAGCTGGTGCATATCTACCTCCCAGGTCAATTCAGGTCATGAGAGCCGGACCACAACAGCCTGTATTCCAGATCTGGACACCTTAGGACTATTTTTGTTCTCATGCTATTGTGTACTATAGATGTCCACCCATCACTAGTAGGCTTTGGCTGTGTTCACCCCTAAATGTGAATCCAGCTTCAGTCCACTTTCAGCGTGAAATAACATATAAGCAAAAGAATCTGTTTTCTTTTGGCATTATCCAACTCACAACACCCACCTTCGGATTAGATAATGTGGAAAGAAAATGACAAGTCACTCTGCTGCTGCGTCTTTCCGTTCTAAACAAGGAGTGAAGCTGGATTCACATTTAGGGTTGAACACAACCTCTATCTGCCAACTTCCCTAACTGGTGCCATTAAACAAATGTGGGTGTCATCCATAGCACTTGTGCCATGAGGGAACCCTATATTTCCAAAGCTACCCATAGTCTGTATGATTACAATGATGAAAAAAGAGAAAGTTAAACATGTATATCTCCTGCAAAGAGATATGTAACACCTAGAATAGTGAAGTAGATTTACTGACAACCCTTCTTCCTTAATCTTGGATTAATGATACATTTCATATTATGGAGAAATTTGGAAAGGAGAGAAAAAGAAATAAACTGTCTGATGCATGTATAAAATGTATACAAAAGTAATTAAAATAGAAATTAATAATACAAAAACTAAAACAAGAATACATCCACAACAGAAACAAACAGAATAGGGCAGAAATCAGCAATAATAAAAATTGGCTTCTCTTTCTCCAAATATACATGAAAAGTGGCGTTAAAACTCACAAAAATCACATCCTATTGGTGCAATCTGGACTTCAGGGATTCAGCATTCCATAGTTCCACTGTAGTTAGACACATGTTAGATACATGTGTCTGGATTTCTGTTTGGTTGCCTTAATAACTTTTTGGTGGTAGGATGAAATAAAAATAAAATCTACTACTGCTACTACTGCCACTATCATTTATTGTTGTTGTTGTTGTTGTTAATCTTCCTGCAAGTAGTGCATTCTGTTTAGCAACCCACTAGATTTCAATGCGCAGCAGATTTTAATACCCAGGCAGGAATATATGGGACAAGTGACCCATCAAAAATGTAGGTCTAAAGATTCTTTGGTCTTTAAATGTCATAAACAGACCAAAGCATTAATATTCCTGTTTCATGTAGAACCTGTTCCTTTCCTCCTACCTTCGATCGATCCATTGAATGTGAGTTCCTCAACTTTCCAAGATGCTCTGACTTAACATTTGGAAATCAATTCTACCTTGCAAATTCAAGTGCAATAAGTGGCTCTCTCTAACTGCATTGCATGTGGGAATAGGAATTGCACATAAAAGCAATAACTTCAAAGCATGCCACTGACATCTTTACACTACATTTGCTCCACTTTGACAATGAGATTGGCTATGTATTCAAAATCTGCATAGGAATGTGACAATTCAGGCAAAGGATTAAAAATAAACATTTGTTGAATCTCCTCATGCGTTAAATCAAGCACTGATGCTGCTCTATTTCTAAATATATCAAATCTGGTCTATTATTTTCTGGCCGTGACCATTACCGGTTGAACAAGTAGGTATCACAGCTAGCCTTCAAGAATAATTTCCTTTTGCCTTTCAGGGGTCAACAAATGTTTGATTTTAAAAGCCATACAGCCTGCAAAGAAATTCATTTTACATCAAACAATGGCCACCAGAGAAGTTTGTACAGCTGCCAGCCAAGTAAAACATGTAACAAAAGGAGCCAACATGATTGAGTGTTCTGCTGTCAACCATAGTATGAATCACCAGTTTTCCCCCCTCCACCTTTTCCTTATGCTTTGCCAATATTTTACTTCTTTTATTGAATTATACTGATATTTTGTGCTAAGTCACTGATCTATGTGTTGACTCACAAGTGCAAAGATGATAAAGTGCATATACTGAAGACAAGGAATGATGTGATTTTTGTGCATCCATTCTACTAAACGGATAAGACCCCATGTCAAATATAAAATTTTCCAAGGAAGCTTATATTGCTTATTATCAAATTTGTTTTAATGTAAATGTCTTTCCCTTTTTTTTAGAGGAAAAGATCTTATTTGTGCAATCTGAGCAAGTAGATACTAATGATATAAGTTAGCCTGTAGTATTGTGACATAGAAATCTAGTTAAATAAATAAATACATGCATACATGCATACATACATACACATAGATTTTAATCAGCAGATTTTAATACTCAGTAGGGATATGCACAAATATTCTAAACATTCAAAATCCAATGGAATTTGTTCAAATGTGGACATTCAAATTTGAATAGAATGTCTCCACATTTGAATTTAGACATTTGAACAAATTTTGAATGTTCCGAAACAGTCGTTCAAATGATTCAAATCATTTGAATGTATAGATATGTATTACATATATATCTGTATGAATATCATACGTATCTGTATGCATTTGAGCTTATAATATGGAATGAAAATGGGATGCATATGGGATAAAGCAGGATGCATACGATCATGCACAGTATAGAAAAGGCGGACAGAGAAAATTTCTTTTCTCTATCACACAATACTAGAACCAGGGGGTACTCTATGAGGCTGATGGGTACAAGAGTCATATCAGACAAGGGGAAGTATTTCTTCACCCAGAGGGTCATCGGTTTATGAAACTGGCTGCTGAAAGATGGCTTTAAGGAAGGCTTAGACAAGTTTATGGATGACAGATGTATCAATGGCTACTAGAATGAATGCCTAAGTACATCTTTGAGGCTGGGGGGGACAAGCAAGATGCCTCTATGTCCATGGGCAATTGGTGGGCCACTCTGTGCAACAGAATGCTAGACTGGATGGGCTGTGGCCTGATCCAGAAGGGCTCCTCTTAGGTTCTTATGAAATGTGTACAGATACATATAACACATGCAAATGTTATTGTATATGCCTTTAAATACAAATGTTGTCTACATCTGTATCCTCAAATCTGTATCTAACACTCGAATGAGTAGATTTGAATGTATCAGATTTGAATTGGTTTTCGCTGTATTCGGATTTTAAACATTTGAATTGATGAATGTTTTGACATTAGATCCAACTAAGGCAGGAATGTATGGGACAAGTATAAAATATACAGTATATAATGTTTATACAATCCAATACAATATAGGTTATACATAAAAATATAGTAAATATTATTATTAAATGTGTGTTATTTTAGCAGCTTTCTTCTATTATCCCAAATTGACTTGAGACCCATAATCACCATATTGTTCATTTTAAGTTATCTATAACAAATATCATTTTCATATCCAGATTGTTTCTAACAGAAGTTTTATTGCTGCTTGTTTCTTCTTCCTCACACTACTTGACTCTTCATGTGCCAGTGTTGTTTTGACCCTTACTGTTACTGCTTCTTTGATTTTCTCATCCTGCAACCTAACTCTGACTTATAAGGCCCTAAGTGACTTGGCCCCCAGATACCTAAAGGAGTGCCTTCTCCCATATCGACCTGCTCGTGTCTTAAGATCTGGAGGGGAGGCCCTCCTGGTTATCCCACTGCCTTCAGCAGCTAGGTGGGTGGGCACCCAGGAGAGGGCCTTCTCGGTAGTGGCCCCCAGGCTGTGGAATGGTCTCCTCCTGGAGATGTGTCAGGCCCCTTCTCTGTTTATGTTTAGGAAGGTGGTGAAGACGTACCTCTTCACTCAGGCCTTTGGTTAAATGTTCTCTACGCTTCCCCCATTGCAAACACTACTGTTTTTAAACTGTTTTTTAAAATCTTTTTTTATTGTTATTATTATGCTGGATTTTTAAACCTTGTACAGGTTTTAGTTTTGTTTGATACAGCTTTGATATATTTGGTTTTAAATGTTGTGAGCTGCCCAGAGACCCTTGGGTATGGGGAGGGATATAAATATAAATATAAATATAAATATAAATATAAATATAAATATAAATATAAATATAAATAAATAAATAAATAAATAAATAAATAAATAAATAAATAAATAAATAAATAAATAAATATGATGATTCTCTCACTAAAGGTTGTGAATGTAGAAATCTGTTCCTGGTCTTTTTTCTGTTGTACCTTTGCTCTATTTGTATTTGATAAAACTTTATTTTTTTTCCAGCATCCTCTTTATTGTTTGTTTTTTCTTATATGTTTCCCCATTTTCATGTATTAGTAAGCCCAATGGAAAATCCCCCACATTTTAGTGTGTGTATGTGTATGTTTCTTTGTGTTTTGCCAGCATTCATAATTGTTTGAGTAATTTCATGCAGCCAAGTTTTCTCCTGTACAGAGATGTGCAAAATTTGGTTCATGTTACAAATTTCTGTCAAATGGTTCACATTTGCGGATATTCCCATTGGACCAACCATCCAGTTGTTTCAGTCAAACCTGTCTCTTACTACGCAAATATGAACTATTTGAACTGTTTGGAAGTAATGAGTTTTTGCCTTGAAATTTAAAACACTTTTTAATGGAAAAAATTGTATCTCCTATTTCCAAAGAACTTCAAAATCAAACATGAACAACCAGATATTTTATTAAATTTGAAGAAATGGATGTCATGTTGATGGTGAGTCAAACTTGTGAATTTCATCTGGGAACATCTCTATTTGTTTTGGCAGGGATATTTTCTGCTTATTGGGATATATCCTGTATCTTTTGATCTTCAGAGATCCTTAACTCACTTCCATGGTCGAAGATGTTTCATTATCAAGTAAAACAGCATTTAAAGTTAAAACAGTTTGACCATTGTGAGGGGTTGGGAAACCCTAACAGAACACAGAAGTGTAACTTTACACTGTAGGGATACTCATTTCATTCTTGTGCTAAGTTGCTAAGATACATATTTTACTAAATTTAACATAAAACTCAAAAGTAGAAGATGGCTCTTTGATTTGTAAAACATGTGCATTTGTAATAACTGTCTACTCCAAGCTTTCAATTTCCTGCAATATAAAAACAGTGACTTTCAGACAGAAAAAGTGCCCCATTTGCATCTGAATTACCACTGACACAAAGCATTAAAGTGACAGAAAGTAATGGCATACTTTTCTATTTAAAGTGATATGGTGTATTTCTAAGTGTGAGAGTTGCAAAGGAATTGGCACTGCTTTATGGAGCAATTCCTGAAAGACAAATAAATACAGCAAGATATTATTTATGTGTGGCTTAGTCTGATTTGTGAATCAAGACAGTTTTCCATTCCGGTTGAAGAGTGAGTTATTTAGCTGGAGCACAGTTCACTAGAATTTCTTCCATGTGAACTCTACTGAAATTAATAGGACCTGTTCTACTTTTGGACAGCTCTTAAGTGTTAGAAAGATCTTTCTGAAGTTAGTTTAAGTTTTTTTTTATTCGTAACACCTTTACAGGTGAAGCAGCAAAAAGGGACATTCTTCTGTCATTATCTACATGGTATTGGGATAACTGAAGATTAATATTGATGGTCCTAACTCTGCTTAATTCTGTCCTCTGAAAACAAGGGGTACCAAATGCAGGATTTTACTTTGATGACTTCCCTCTTCTCATTTATACCGCCTGAACACCCTAAAATTCAGTCTTAGATCTGATTTTTGTGGCAACCCTTGAAAAATAATTCAAGATCTAGGTAGGAAGAAGCTAGTAGGTGCGTGAAGAGCCTCCAAGTTATAGTCTATACTGACAAGAAAGAGAATATTATGTAACTGGTGGGCATTTCATGTTATGCATTTTGTCCTAAGGCCTAAGAACTTGGCCAGTTCTTGCCTTGTAGAAGTAGGAGAATGTCTTCCCTATATCACATGGTTCCCGACAGCAGATAAGCAGATAAGCTCAATGGAGTGATGGTGAAAAATTGCTAACGGTTGGTGGGGTGATGTGGGGATTAAATAATAATAATAATAATAATAATAATAATAATAATAATAATAATAATAATAATAATAATAATAATAATAATAATAATAATAATAATAATAATAATAATAATAATAATAATAATAATAATAATAATAATAATAATAATAATAATCCCCTGATGGGTGTGGCCTTGTTGTGGCGGTGTGGCTTGAGTGCTCCAATGAAGCTGAGAGCTGGGTTGGCGGTAGTGCAAACTACTGGAAGGTTCAACCATGCCAGAGAGGTCGAAGCAGAGGAGCCAGACTAAGTGCACCCAACCCAATTATCACAATGGAGACACAAACAAAAAAGAAGTCTATACTGGCTCGGTCATCACCCAGG
The DNA here is from genome assembly GCA_023333525.1 of Aspidoscelis tigris stejnegeri. Classification (NCBI taxonomy): domain Eukaryota; kingdom Metazoa; phylum Chordata; class Lepidosauria; order Squamata; family Teiidae; genus Aspidoscelis; species Aspidoscelis tigris. The sequence goes on along the minus strand of JALMGA010000006.1, from coordinate 10,732,244 downwards.
ATAAAATGGACCGCGGTGGTTGCTGAAGAACCTGGGCAACCGTCGACAAATGGGCTACAGGAACAAAATTCACAAACAAGGAAGTGGCAGAAATTCTCAAGGCCAGAGAATCATATAGTCATGAAGTGCTACTACAAATCAGAACCTGGAAAACGAGGCTATCAAAAATGGATGCACCAGCTATTGAAACAAGAATACCCAGACTCAAAGATAACAGAACTGCAGCTAACTGATCAGAGAAGATTCATAAGCGGGACTAAAGTGTTCAGTGAAGCTGAACTCGAAGAAATACGAAAACTAATGAAACTGAAGCACCGCAGCCTATTCTGGCAGCAATAGAAGCTCCAACAAGACCAGGAGTCACTGATCAGCTAGAACCTGATGAAAATCTGGAAATTCTGCAAGAAGAGGAAGAACAGCAGCATGAAGTCATGGATGAAACACCTGGCACATTGTCTCAAAGACAGCAGGAACTGAAGGACAGAATAATGGCTCATACAGCATCAGGTAAAGAGAGAAAGCGACTGCCAACCCTAAAAACTATAGGCAGAAAATGACTTGTCCCACTGATGAATGACATCAACTCTGCCCTTGTAACTGTTCAGGTAGCAACAATCAAAGAACTGAACCAGCTCGCCTACAGTACAGCTGTGATAGTAACAGAAGAACTAGGGTTAGTGCAGCTAAAACCAATTAGAAAATCAACTGGAAAACCAAAGTGGAAAGTCCGACTGGAACTAAAAATGAAAAGCCTGAGATCACATGCCAGAAACCTAAAAAACATGAAGGAGAAGAAACTGAACAACGAGAAGACTAAAGAACATCTGATCAAAAAATATTGGCTGAATACAAGGAAAATTGATGAAGCTTTGGAAATCGTGAAACAGCAGATAACAGCTACAGCCAGGAAAATCGAAAGATATGAAGCAAGAATCATTCAGTACAGGCAGAACCAAATGTTCCAGTCTAATCAGAGGCAGTTCTACCAGAGCCTGCATGAGCAAGTAGACAAGAAAATGGAAAAGCCAGAGAAAGAAGCAACAACCAACTTCTGGAAAGATCTCTGGGAGGCTGAAAAAGAATACAACAAAACTGCTGGGTGGATAAAGGATTTCGAGAAGAAATTCTCCATGAACAAAATGCAGTAACTAGAAATAACACCTGAAATGGTCACGAAAAGAGTGAAGAAAGTGAAAAACTGGACATCTCCTGGCACTGATCAGTTGCATGGCTTCTGGCTCAAATACCTGACCAGCCTGCATGCAAAAGTGGCCGAACTGTTCAATAAAATGCTGCAAACAGGAAACATCAGTGAATGGCTAATAACTGGCAAAACATACTTAATACAGAAAGATGCAGCCAAAGGAGCCATACCAGGAAACTACAGGCCAATATCTACCTACTATGCTCAAGCTGCTGACAGGCATAATAGCAGACAGGATTCAAGAATACCTCGAAGACAACAACATCGTGCCAGTAGAACAAAAAGGAAACAAATGGAGAAGCAGGGGCACAAAAGACCAGCTAATGATTGACAAAATGATTCTGGAGAACTGCAAAAGCCGAAAAACAAACCTGCATATGACTTGGATCGACTATAAAAAAGCTTTTGATTCACTGCCACATGGTTGGATCACAAAGTGCCTGGAAACCATTGGGATCAGTCAGAACATCACCAAATTTATAGAAAGTGCGATGAAACGCTGGAAGACTGAGCTTTTTGTTGGAAATGAAAGCAACGGACTAATCAACATCAAAAGGGGCATCTTCCAGGGGGATTCATTGTCCCCACTCCTTTTCATCATTGCTATGATCCCACTGTCACTCATCCTACAGAAAACAAACCTGGGCTATCAAACTGCCAGGAATTCACAGAAAATTTCACATCTACTGTACATGGATGACTTGAAGCTTTATGGAAAATCTGAAATCGAGATCCAGTCACTGACAAACACAGTGCGAATATTCAGCAGTGACTTCAGTATGGAGTTTGCCCTGGACAAATGCGCCACAGTAGCACTGAAGAAGGGGAAGATTACTGAAAGTGAAGGCATTGAAATGCCAAATGGTCAAGCCATCAGGTCCCACCAGCCAGAAGCCTACAAATACCTTGGCATCTTGCAACTGGATAACATTAAGCATGGCCATGTGAAATCTGTGGTCAGTAAAGAGTACATCCAAAGGACTAGAAAAAACTTAAAAGTAAATTGAATGGTGGTAACACGATTAAGGCCATAAACACCTGGGCCATACCAGTCATTAGATACACTGCGGGAATTGTGGACACAGTTGGAATTGGACAACTTAGACAGAAAAACCAGAAAACTGATGAGGATCCACCATGCACTACATCCTCGGAGTGATGTTGACAGGTTGTACTTGCCCAGGAAAGCAGGCGGTAGAGGACTTTTGCAAGTGAAGCAAACAGTGGAAGAAGAGAAGCATGCATTAGCAGATTACGTGGCAGAAAGAAAAGAATCAGCTTTGATTGAAGTCAACAACCAGAAGCTTCTCAAGGTGCAGCAAACCAAGAACGGACAGCTGGCACAATAAAGCACTGCATGGACAGTTCCTGGAGAAGATCGAAGGCAAAGTGGACATGGAAAAGACCTGGTCTTGGCTTACGAATGGAACATTGAAAACGGAAACAGAAGGACTGATTCTTGCTGCAGAAGAACAAGCAATAAGAACAAATGCCATCAAAGCCAGAATTGAAAAATAAGGAGAAGATCCAAAGTGCCGACTCTGCAAAGAAGTGGATGAAACAATCGACCATATACTCAGCTGCTGCAAGAAGATCGCACAAACTGATTACAAGCAGAGACACAATGCTGTAGCACAAATGATCCACTGGAACTTGTGCCAAAAGTATCATCTGCCAGTGGCAAAGAACTGGTGGGATCACAAGCCAGAAAAAGTTGTTGAAAACGAACAGGCAAAACTAATTTGGGACTTCAGGCTTCAGACTTACAGAAAACTGGAGCGTAACACCCCTGACATTACAATTGTTGAGAAAGAGAAGGTGTGGATCATCGACGTTGCTATACCAGGTGACAGCAGAATTGAGGAGAAACAGTTGGAGAAGCTCACCAGATACGAAGACCTGAGAAATGAACTTCAGTGACTCTGGCAAAAACCAGTGAAAGTGGTCCCAGTCATCCTTGGCACACTGGGCGCAGTGCCAAAAGATCTCAGCGGGCACCTAAAAACCATTGGCATTGACAAAATATCCATCTGCCAACTACAAAAAGCCACTTTACTGGGGTCTGCTCGCATAATTCGCCGATACATCACGCAGTCCTAGGTGCTTGGGAAGTGCCCGACTAGTGATATAATACAAAATCCAGCATAGTGATCTCATTTGCTGTGTGTAACTGTTGTTTTACATAATAATAATAATACGTTATGTTTGTTTTCAGATGAAACATCAAAGTTTTCAAGTAGTTTGATACCAAAATGAATTCCCCAACCTTCTTGGTTTTATAAAACTCCACTTAGATAGTACTGTTTTGACACATCTGACAACATGGACTGGAATTCCTGTACTTGCTTTCCTATCAGTTGGATGGGAAATATGTACTAGAGACTAATATGTACTAGTGTTTGAACTAGGGAATGCTAGCACATATCAGGCTAAGCCCCTCATGATTGGACACTTACCTGGCTCTGGTTATGTGTCTGATGACCTCTGCAGTACGCCACCATTTTTCTTGCGACACCCTGTGAACTGCATTGGCGCTGTCACCATCAGTATGGTGACAATGAAGCTCTGCACTCAAGCAGTCACATCAGCGGTCATCTGAGATACCAGTGTGCTTGTGCGGCACCTCAAATGGACACTCACACTTTAAAAGATGCAGATGGTCACCTCCTGGATGTACCAGGTAAGCTTTTGGCCGGGATTGGGTAGACTTGGGTTGCTTGTGGTGCATGATTTTGTGCACCACAGCTAGTATGCAATTAGTTACGGAAGGGGTGTTTTTAGCTGCAAATGCCACCTGCAAGTGCAGATGCACCTGCCCAGATGTTGACTAACTGTGTATTATGGGACCAAGTGCAGAAATGCCTCTGGGTATCTGTTCAGGGGAAGAGCACTGTTGCAGAACAGGAAATTGTTTTTGAGCCAGATTGACCCATCCAACTGTTAAGAGGACTGGGAGAATCAAAAGCATAATATAAAGAATAAATCTTACCCAGAGATAAGAAAGAGATAGGACTTCAAGGATGTCATTCACCTTTCTCTGTCCCTCTCATTCTTTGAGGACTACAAGTCCTCAAGTGTGTATGCAGCCAAGATGTTCAGCCCTTTTGGAAAAGTACTTAGAAGCACCCCTTCTTTTCTGCTACTATGTCTTTCTTATTTCTTTCCCAAAGCTAGGGTGGTTTGGTATCTCCTATTGCTATGATTACATATCTTCTTTTCTCAGCTTCATTTCCATATTTCTCCACAATCTGTCACTGTTTCCAGCCTGAGCCTTTTGACCTTCCCCTTGTTTCTTTCCCTGCCTTTCGCTGTATGTGTGTGTGAATCTGCTGGACTGTTTACACTTTTTCCTTTTCTCTTCACATCCTTTTTACATGGATCCAACTGAGTTGTTCAGCCATCTTGCCAAAGTGCACCCTGGAATGAATGTTAACGCAGAAACACATTCTGAAAACAAAGCTGATTTGTATTGATTCATGCATACTAATTAATTGACTAAATACAATTTAGAGAGAAAGAGAGAGAGAGCAGTGTATCAGGGATGTGCAAAGATGTTTGAAACATTCAAAATTCAATCAAATATGTTTACATTCAGACATTTGTATGTGTATGGACACGTACCCATTACATACATATCCATATGTATCTTATTCATATCCGCATGAGCAAGACAAAAACAGGATGCAGATGGGATAAAATCGGGATGCGTACAATTGCATACAGGTACATACGGATGTGTACGGACACATATGAATGTTGTTGACAATCTTCAAATATGAATTGAAAATTTGTATGAATAGATACAAATGTATTTGAATTGGATTCAAATTCAAATACATTTGTTGTTCTCTGTTTGTTCAAATTGGAATATTTAAATATTTTATTCTAATCAAATCAAATCCAAAACTTGCATTCGTGCATACCCCTACAATAAAAATAGTACTATTTTCTTTGGCAAAACCAGAAAGTTGGGAAACTAGATTATGTGTGCAGGGATACATGATATAAACAATCTTGAAGCCAAATACATCAAACTTTGATAGCTGAAAATAGGAGGGACTAACTCTGTAATGCATGCTAGCAATAAATATGATTCAGCTTCATGTTTAGCTTCAGCTTAGCTTCAAAATAACAATAATGAAGAGAACTTAATTCAGGTAAAGAAAATAAGGCTGGGGAAGAAAATGTGTAGCAAAGGGTGTGAAGAGGCATGTCCAGGAAGAACAGAAAATGTGATATACAACCTATTCTGCAGAGGCAAAGAGGTACAAATCTAGGCATAGCCTTATGTCATGGTACAGTCAAGAAACCAGAGTAATGCTATGAAGATGAACAAAAATGAAGTCAACACTGGTGCATTGGGTGTGAAGGCTCAGTGCAAAGTGGTTAAACACTGTAACTAAGGGTTGAATGAGAACTATCTTAAACTGACTGGGATCCACTCCAAAGTACAAATTTCTCACCTTAAAGGTGATATACAAGAGAGGGTCAAAAATGGATATGAAAAAAGTGGGTGAGTCATTCTTTTTGTTTCTTAAAAAAAACAATTTTTATTAAAAGAAAAAATAATTGACACAAATAGGATATGTATGTATATTGATCAATTGCAACAGTGACAGTTGTCTATAAACTGCATATACATCCAACCAGGAAGAAGTTCTTTTTCACTATAAACTCACAACAAAAAACCCAGTGCTTTTATACTAGCATTATCTCTTCTTCTGGAGAACTGGACAGGATAGTTAATTGTTTCCCAATTTGCTGGAATGCCATCTAAACACTTAAATGATATTGTTTTGTGTGGCGACTCAGCCCAACCCCTCCCTCCTCGTCCTCCACAGAGCAACACAAAAAGAAAGAAAGCTGCTGAGCACCAAGGTCCCTATCAGCTCTAGTGGGGCTGTGTGCCAATCAGTCCCCCCCACACACACACTGGTGTTCTGCTTTATATGTCTGTGAATCAGACTCCCTTAAAGCAGCAAACTGACTCAGTTGCAAAACAAACACTTTTAGTTTATTGTTACAAAAGGAAAGATAAAGAAGCAAGTTTAATGTTTGAATTGAAGCTAATATTCTGTCCCATTCTTTTGGAAAGCCCTACTGTGAGCCAACAATCCCTATTAAGCTCCACAGTAAGCTCAGTCAGTTCTTAGTCCTTGCCCCTCAGGCTCTTCTTGACCTGAAGTAAGATAAATTCCCAAAGTAATAAAGTTTGCTCTGCAGCAGTCACCATCTGCTCCCCTGGGTGCTATTCTGCTCTGGCTCCAAGGAGAAAGACCCGTGCACGCACGCACGCATGCACACACACGCACACACATACACACACACTTCCCTTGCACACCCTGATGTCCCTCTTCACAAGAGGGGAGACCTCCTGCCTTTCTTCTCCTCTCATCCCCAAGAGAAGAGGCCTACATACTGCAGTTTGGAGTAACACTCCCTTGATCCCCCTCTACCCAAGACAAGAGATGAGAGACATGCTGGGCTGCTGCTTTTTATAGTCCATGATCCGCCCATCTCTATTGGTCCATTTTTGGTGGGCTGGTGGGGTTTTCTCTGATGCTCCGCCTCCGCTGTCACTCAGGAGCTTGGAAAAACCCACAAAATGGCTTCTCTGCTGCAGCCTGCCTAGCGTGAACATCACATTTTGTTTTTAACATTGCTGTTTCCCATAGATGTATGCACCAATGTGACTTTCCCAAAAGTTTTGTTTCTTCCTATTATAGAGCAGTAGCTTCTTTTGCAGCTCCAAGCATAAATATAAACACTGTTTTGTTGAAACCCAAAATTAAGTTCACCTCAGATGTAAAAAAAGAAAGGGGGATAGCACCCTAATATTTTTGAGATTTCCTTTTAAGTGAATTCACAGAGTCTTTTGGCCTTTGGGCATTTCCATCAAATATGGAAATCACGTTTTTAAAATTTTGCATAAAAAGGTGAATGCACCTGCTTTTCTAAATGTCATGAAAGACAGAGTAAATTAGTTCTCACATTTGTATGCTATAATCTATGGTAGAGAAATCAAGCATCATACTCTGAGTAGACCAGGTTTAGTATGAAATACTCTCCAAGTGGCAAGACACCTCTGAACAGAATTACTGAAATTCTACCTTTAAGCTATAATATAAATAATCTTAAAAGAATACATGTATTTGTCTCTGCTCTTACATATAGACTTTGCAAATAGCCAGCTATCAAAGTTTCATCCTGCTTAATTAGATTTAGCATATCCTCTCTTGTAAGCTTCCCCGCTTTTCTTGCAATTCTTAAGCTTTGCCCCTAAAGCAAATAGACATTTTGTGTTCATTTTTGAAACCTTTCTTGCTTAGTAGTTTTGACATCAATTTTTAATTAGTCTTCAGTAATTCAGAAAATCTAGTTTTCCATCTATGTGTGAAGATCCCTGTTGTGCAGACCTCTGCTGTATGTCATGTCAATCATCCAAATTTGATCCAGGGTAGGGATGTGCAAGTATATTTGAAATATTCATTATTGGGTTGAATTCAGCCGAATTCGGACATTCATTTTTTAAATATTCAAACGAATATGAATATTTTGAATCATTTGTACAAATCATTTGTACATTCGTATGTGTACGGATATGTATGCATTATATCTGTATCTGTACACATCTTATTTGTATCCATACGCATCTGTACGGATACATATGGGATAAAAACGAGATGTGTACAGGATAAAAATGGGACGCATGTGGACAGGTATGGATACATACAAATGTTGTTGACACTTGTATCATCAAATATGTATCAAATATTCATACGAATAGATACAAATGAATTCAAATCAGTTCAAATTTTAATACATTTCTATTTGTACAAATTCAGACATTCGAATATTCAATTCGAATCAAATTGAATGTCAAAAATTGTGTTTGTGCACACCCCTAATCCAGGGCTACCTACCACTCCACAGGGTATCCCAGGCTTGTGTACCCCACTCATCTGAATTTTGGGCTTATATTGGATAGAGGTGGTGGTCAAGGACTCACACAACTCTTAGGAGACCCAAGTAATCAGACAATTTACTTAGAGGGTTTCTGGTCCTTCTGACTTTGCAAGCCATGGTGTGGGGAAATGTACTATAATGTCCTACTCTTTCAGCTGCAGTGGTGGTTGCCAATATTCTGCAGGCTGGTTAGTTTGTGCTAGATATATTTCTCTACCAGTACTGAAGAAGGAGGAGGAGGAGGAGTTGGCTTTCATAGCTTGCTTTTCTCACCCATTTAAGGGGACTCAAAGTGGCTAACAAACCTTCTGTTCTTCTCCCCACAACAGAACACACTGTGAGATGGGTGGGGCTGTAAGAGCTCAGAAGAAAGCTGTGAGTAGCTCAAGGTCACCCAGCTGGCTTTGTTGAGGAGGGCAGAATCAAACCCAGTATTTCCAGATAATAGTCTGGCTCCTAACCACTAGACCAAATGCAGTTTTTAATGACCATTTTTGTATATAAAACATTTTATTGCTCTGTTGTATATTGAAATTTCTCCTATTCTCAAGCAACATTCTGGCTTCTCAGTTCTAGCTGTTTCTTGTTTGGCATACACTTCTAAAGAAATCCTGCAAGACCAATTCTTCTACTAACAATAGTTCCAGGGGGGGGGGGAAACAACCCTCCAAATATTTAATGAGGAAATTTGTGGCATTTAATTGTCTCATGATGTCCAACTTGCCTCATTTCTATGCAACTAGTGACTGTAGGCAACTGTAACTCTCCAACCTAGGAAGAAAACATTCTCGTTTATTTCTTCTTCTTCTTCTTCTTTTTTAATGAAAGTATCTTGGCCACAGAATTCACTACTTCAAAGTTTACTGAGTCTTTGAATACTGAAAATCACTGCATACATGTCTGTTTCAAACCATGGTGTCCTTGGAAATGAACCCACGCAAGAAAATACCAAACAAGCCAGAGAACTTACATTGCTCATCCTTTTTGATTTTGCTCTGTAAGTTTCAAGTCAAAGAATATATGCTATCTCTCATTTGCCTGCAGTGAAGCAACCTTAAAAGGAAAGGCTGTTCAAAGAGCTGATTTTCTAGGACACCTCTTAATAGCGAGAGCTGCCCTGTTCCATTTAGCACCTGTGGTGCAAGTCCACTAAGTGCCAGGCATTACTGTTCTAATTGCCCTTAAGTGCAGACCCTCTTTTAATGCTTTAACATTAAAGTTTTATTTGCCATCACCCAAGTCCACACAGTAGTGGGTTTTTCTGACAGTTGTGTATTTCGCCTGCAAGAGATTTGTGCATTCAGATGGCTCAAATAGCCAGTTCTCGCCTCTGTTTCTTCTTTTCGCAGCTAAAGATAGTCTGGGAAGCACACATTTCTCTTTCGGCTGAGATGTCTTACATGCTGCAAACCACCCATAGACCCACACAAAGGAAACAAACAAACAACACACAAACAAACAACAAACACTTTATGCAGCTAGTGACACTATTCCAAGCACCTTTCATATAAATCTGGAACAAACCGAAAATGCAATCATCGTTTCCCAATCTGTTTCCCATCACCATCACCCACAGATTTTTGCTCTACAATTCCAGTCAATCCAGGCCAACACTGGATGATGCTAATCGAGTTTGACATCCAAAACGTTCTGAGATTGACAAAAGGAGGCATTTCATCTTCTTCTTCTTCATCATCATGCAACTTGATGTCACAACTTCCAGTTCTTTAGATGGTGTTGGCCTTCATTTCTCACTGAGTTCTTCCCAAGAATTTAGGATGATATAATGTATGGGCGTAAGATATGTGTGAATCTGAGTAAGGATGTGTATGACCATTCGTAACATCCGACATTCGAACGAATTTTGAATGTTTCGAAACACTCATTTGAATGATTCAAAACATTTGAATGCACAGATACATATGTATTACATAAGTATCTGTACAAATAGAATAAATTTTATTGATTAGTCACTTGACCATGGGTGTTTTTCCACTGTCACTAGAAGTACCCATTACATACCCATTAATGGGTACTTAATGGGTACTTTTAGTGACAGTGGAAAAACACCCCATATCAAGTATCAAGTGTACAAAGATAATACCATACAAGAATAAAATCAGTATAAACGAAAGTAAGATTAGGTCTGTACATATGTTATGGTTACATATCCTCATCACCCTTACAAGGCACTCCATTACTCAATGAAAAGTTTCCTGAGACGGGTTACCTTAACTGAGTATAAAGCTACCTTATATGTTACCTGAGCGTTTTCTCCCTGCAAAAGGTAGTTCACTTTTTGCTCTGAATTCCATTAAGCCATATTTTGCAGAAGGGGATCCAGACATCTTGTTCTTAATTGGAGTACAGGGCACAGGTAAACAAAATGTGTGAGAGATTTTCAACCTCTCTTGCCCCACAGATGCACAGTCTATCTTCGTAAGGTATCTGAAGTCATGGAGTCAGTTAATTCAAATGGAGTCAGTTAATTCAAATCATGCATAAGTGAGTTGTTGTCTTAACGGATGGGGTATTTTATAAACCAGGTATTTTTCAGTTCAGAAAATAGATTTTGTATGTGCCAACCATTTTAATGTACGAATATTATATGTACCTGTATGCATTTGTACTTATAATGCATGATGAAAACGGGATGAGTATGGGATAAAATGGGGTGCATACAAAATGCATACAAATACATTTAATATATATGAATGTTATCGGCATTCATGCCTTTAAATATGAATCTAACATTAAAACAAATAAATTAAAATGTAATGGATTCGAATCAGGTTTTTTAGCATTCGGTTTTTAAACATTCAACTCTAATTCAAATGCAAAAAAACTATTCATGCACACTCCTAAATCTGATAGTAATGGTGACCTTTTATAGTTGACCGATGGAGATTTTGTCCATATGCAGAGTTTCTAAGTGCCGACCAAAGTTTTTTGGCATGACACCTAGTATGCTAGGACCACAACTTCCGGCTTGTGCCATAGTCTTTCAATTTTGAACTTAAAATCTCTGTATTCTGTGATATTCTTAAGGTTTTTGACTTTGACTCTGTTGTCACCAGATATTACTATACCTATAATCCACATCTTCTTCATTTCAACTATAGTTAAACCTTGTGTATAAGGATGATGATGATGATGAGTACAACAACAACAACAATAGGTTTTAAACTTGTATACAGCAGAGGTTGCAGAATTTCAGCAGCTCATCACCTTTATGGTTAATACAAGGTGCCTCCAGAGTTTTGTTTGGAGGTGATGAATGTTTGTACAAATTGCGAAGTTTGAACCTTTGCATTTCAAATCAAATATTGTCTATATTCAAAGACTGACTTTTGGATGCGAAGCAAACACTTTTGTGACTTTGTTCAAAGCTTTGGAGTGGATTCACATCTGATTTACATCAGATTCAGAGGCACAACTGCTGGCAGCAGGGAACTGAAGAGAATTCAAGGTGAATTCAAAGCCTAGCACATTTTGAAGTGACTCCATTCGCATGAATGCAAATTTCAGTCCCGTTCTCTTCTATGCAAAATGAACAACATAATTCTGCCCATCCCTGCTCCAGACATAAATTTAAAATCTGGATTTACCTTTATTACAAAGTAATGGAGCTCCACAGGGAGAATGGAACATCCCCATGTGCTCTCAATACTTCAAAGCGTCAGGGAGGGCTCTTCCAACAACTTGGTCAGCTCCTCACTCACTGAAAGCCCTGCTGCTTCCTGGGTGAGGGCAAACCCTTGTGAGAAAATGCAGCTGGAAAGGAAAATCTGCACCCGATGCTAAGTAGTGTTTTGTTTTTTAAAAACACTTCAGCACGGTGCTTTATTTTGCAGGGACTGTGAAGCATTGTAAAACCTGCCTGGCACTTTGACAGTTGCTCCACAGTCCCTGCAAAGTATTCTTCCTGCCGGGATGCAGCCACAGATTTAAGATCCTTAGATTACATCTTCACAGGTTTACAGAAAACAAAACAACAAGCATGGGTAATGCAATCAGGGATGTTGGGAAAATTATTTATGTGCATCTCTGTGTTTGTGTGTGAATTGCAGTGCAATCTACTTTGAGCTAGCCTTTCTGGAAGAACGTGCACAGTACAACATTGTTATTTTATTTTGCACTTCTCCCATTTTCGCTTTGCATTTTCCCATCACCCTCTCACAACAAATAATGAAATGTGTTAAAAATATTATTTTGATATTTTAAAAATGCATATTGAAGGGACACACTCAAACATAGGCATGTAGAAGGGTTGTTGTCTATTTAAAAAAACAAAACACAGATTAATTTTGACATGAGGCACAAGTAACATTACTGGAGGGGAAGTATATTTTTATGTACCATAGACGAATATGTGTGATCCTAGATACGAACAACTGATGCTTTTTGTTTTTATCTCCAAAGGATACTGGCAGGTACCATCAGTCAGGTCTGTAACAAGACCAAGACAATTTTCTCTCCTTGTGGACCTGCCACAATGTTAAATGCACAATGAGATTTATGGTCAGCAGAAATGTCCATAACTCTTTGGCCAAGTCTTTGTGAAGAGGGAAAGTATGCAAATATGAATATAAATATAAAGTATAAAAATAAAAATAAAATATCTCTTATAATCACAATGTTTTTATATTTCAGTTAGGTTACATCTACAATTGTGGTTCATGTGACAGAGATAGAGGGAGGGAGGGAGGGAGGGAGGGAGGAGAGTTTTGAATAGATTTGACTATAACACTAGCCTCAGACCTTGCATGAATAGCATAGCAAGGCTCTGATAATTCTGTTGACTAGGAATGAATGTTCCTAGCCTTAGCTTTTTATGCCACTAAAATAGGTCACATGGTATTCTGGAAAATGAATGTATGCCCATTTGGTCTAGTGGTTAGGGAGCCAGACTCTTATCTGGGAATACCAGGTTCGATTCTGACCTCCCCTACGAAGCCATCTGGGTAACTTTAGGCTAGTCACAGCTCTCTTCTGAGCTCTCACAGCCCCACGTACCGCACAGGTTGTCTGTTGTGGGGAGAAGAATATAAGGCTTTGTCAGCCGCTTTGAGTCCCTTTAAATGGATGAGAAAAAGTGGGGTAGAAAAGCCAACTCTTCTTCTTCTTCTTCTTCATGGTCCAAACTTTCTCATGCTAGTATGTCAGTAGTTCTGATCTGAGGACCTATTTGCACTACGGCTTCTAGTACAGGATTAGTGAGCCCTGGTGAAGAGCATATGTACAAGAAGTAGGCTGTTACAGCCTCCAGGCATGCCCATCCTCACCAGAAGTGCACTATTTCTTTATTAGGCGTGGGGCACAAAATTTTGCTCCACACTTCCACCAATGTTAACAAGAGACTTATCTCAAGTGTCTGCGGCAGGAGCATTCACTCTTCTTCCGCTGCTCTGAGGTTATTTGAAGTGCTGACCATAGAGGCGACTGCGGATGCATAAAGCATCCGGTTGTCAATGTGAACGCACTGACACACACACAGATGTGGAGGGTGCCACAGTCAAAATGGCGGCACCTAGAGAAGGCCCAGGCCCTGGATTGAATAAGGTAAGTATTTTTTCCTGGGGGGAGGGAACAACCAAAGTTGACTAGCACTCCAAGTATGAAAGTGCGTCAATGTTGGTTAATTGTGCTCCTTTCCTGTCCAGCATATGGGAAGTGTAAAAACACACCTGGATTGTGTGCTGTCTGGTAGCCAGTCCTATGAGCCATGGAAGATAGGAGATAGAAGCAACAGGGTAGAGCTAAATGTATATCCATCCACAACTGTAAGGCCATTTCCACATTTGCAGATGCTGGACTGCTTCAGCCTGAACTATTCCTTACAAAAATGGTTCTCCGCTAGAGTTGTCTGGGTGTTCCAGAAGAAGGCCACCTACTGTTCACATAGCTATTCTGGGATACTTTCATGACTAGCCTATGTGAATCTTTCACAAACTTCAGAGTCTGCTGCAAGGCCTCTGCCAACAGAAACTAAATTTCCTGGCCATGGAGCCCTAGGGGCATTCATTTTGATAGCATAAAATGCATTCCTTCCTGTTCAGTTCTAGGACCACTGGTAGATGCTTTGAAAAGGCCTACCAGTATCCTGGTTGACACTTCTTAGACCAGGCTGTGTTCTGTCCAATACAGTCAAGGAGGCTTAATAAGGAAGAGAGAGGCCCAAAATTTACTAGGGGAATTTTCATAGTTAATATCCATGGGGCAATGTCCTACATCAGTTATGATCAGGGACAGTTGCCATTGTTATATATTGTGAACGCTGACCCCCCCTCCCAAGCTTCACCCAGATGTATTAAATGCAAAGCAAGAATTCCAGGGGCATTCGAGTTTTAGTTTACTAAAAGTCTTTGCACCAAGTAAGAAAGGGTGGGAGGAAGAAGGAATTACTATTCAATAGATGTTATAGTATGCTAGTACTGGAAAGATGCTTGCTAAAACAAACAAAAAAAAAGAGAGAGAGACAAAAGGACTATTCACACAAATGCTTCCTTTCACATGTCTGGTTTATCAACACCGCAGTGGTTTATTGGCTTATTAAGGCTATGATGCCGTAGAAAGAAACTTACACGATGAATAATGAAACTAAACCTTGGCCATTATGGTCTTGGGGTAGGTGACTAATAGTTGGGACTGATAAGGTAGTCCAGACTAATTAATCTAGTACAGAAATTCAAGAGGCTGAGTTTTACTTCTCTGAGAACCCCGAATTGAGTTCATTGATTACTAACTGATGATGCAGGTTTTACTATATGTTTACCAGTTCATGACAATAAGGTCCCATTATGTTTCTTTAACAGTTCTAGCTCACTTTTTGTTTGCAGTGTCAAATGCGAACCTTCCATTCTAAAACTAATACAATCATTATTATGAAACTGCCTCCTTCTTGGAATTGTTTTAATAGTAAGTTTGAGAGAGAAGGATGGGAATAATATGGCCCATATTAATTAGTAATAGTAATCACTACTAAGGATGTCCATGAATATTTGAAGTCATTCAAAATTTGATTGAATTCCTCTGAATTTTGACATTCAAATTTGAATCAAATGTCCATAAATTCAAATTTAAACATTTGAATGAATTTTGAATTTTTGAATCTATTCATTCAAATTATTCGGACATCTGCATGTGTACGTATTCGCACATGATGTGTATTTGCACATAAGCATCTTTCCCATATCCATACGCAGATCTGTATGGGACAAAAACTGGTTGCATATGGAATAACTACAGGATGGCATACGGGATGTGTACAGATGGGTATGGGATCCGTAACGGTGCATATGGGTACATACAAATGTTGTTGACATTCGTAAGTGGAAATTCAAACCAAAAATTCAAACGAATAGATTCAAATTTACTTAATTCAAATTGCATTTGGGTAAATTCAAATTTTAAAGATTCAAATCGAATCAAAATTTTGGATATCCAAAAATTGCATTCATGCACACCCCTAATCACTGCATGATAACACTCAATCAGTCATTGTCAGTTCTTGGGAGGCGAAGTAAGAAAAACAAGAAGGAAAACTCCACAACCCTAACTCCTTATTCCGAACTCTTCCACTTGCAAAAACGAGCTAACTCAGGCTGTGCATGTCAACTGTGCTTTTAACATGCACACTGAATTATGAGTTTATTTATTCTGAGTAAACTGGATAGTCAGAGCTGTCACTTAGTACAAGCTACTCACCAAAACTGTAATAATGGATTTTGGATGAGATGAAACACAAAGGGAATACTGAATAGTTACTTGGATGTCTACAAAGAATTTCATGAAGCAATATTATGAGAAGTGCAGAAATATTTTATTTCACGCATAATGATAGTGTCACATTACATTAATTGTATTTACACTGTGATGCAATTATTAACATGTCTTCTGTTTATAGTTCATTATGTATCATATCAAGGATGCAAGAAATGACATATATTTTGTTATCTGTGGCTGACATGGGTCACTAAGTTGTTTGACGGAACAAACACACTTCTTGGTTATTGCCATTACAACCCATTTTTTATTGTTGTTAGATGAGTGTATTTTGAGGAGTATTTTTATGTTTCCTTATGGATAAAAAAATTGCTAAGGTCAAGTTCTGCATTTTGTAGAACTGCCACTTCTCTAGAAAGTATCCAAAGAGAGAGAGAAAAATGGTGTTCAAAATGACAACTAACACAAGTTAGGAAGCATGTTGTTTAGGGACAGTGTTAGGATTTTATTATTTTTATAGGAAGTAAAGGGATGAAACATTCAAGTACAGTATATACTATTCAAGTGATAGGTACTCTTTAGGCCTTTTCACACTTATCTGTGGAGGAGGAGGAGGAGAGTTGGTTTTTCTACCTCACTTTTCACACCCATTTAATTGGACTCAAAGTGGCTGACAAAGCTTCTCCCTACAACAGAACACCCTGTGAGGTGGGTGGGGCTGAAAGAGCTGAGCAGAGAGCTGTGACTAGCTCAAGGTCACCCAGTTAGCTTTGTGGAGGAGTGCAGAATCAAAGCCGGTATTACCAGATAAGAGTCCGGCTCCCAAACCGCTAGTCCAAACAGGGTAGAATCTGACAACTGAGGTGAAAGCCAAGTGCTGTATCTGAGCTTTACTACACTGGAAAGAAAGAACTAATAAGGAATAATTTATGTTTGAAGGCAAGTATGAACAGCTCCCTAACACTAGACCAGATTGGTTCACTTCCTTCCACTCACTGCTCTGCTGCTCACCCACCCCAGAGTTATCCAGCTGCAGTCTGCTAAAGAGCAGTTCACAGCCTGCTCAGAAGGTTGCTTCACACCATCTTCTGGATGTGGCACAATGAGTGGGTGCACTTGTGTGACTCCAGCTGTGCACCTGGCACAGCTGCTGGATCACCATGGCAATGTCTGCCCTATCACCTGGATGTTAATTCGGATGTCGCCTTGGTGATCTGGCACCTCTAGCTTGACCATGCAAACTTACAAATGCTGCTGACCAACTGTGGGACTGGTTTTGTGCTTGTAGTGTGAATAGTTGCCGCCTCATTAAGTCCTTATTGACATGGCCTGGTACTGTTATGCCATAGAAAGCTGGCAAGTGAGAATCTGGCCTTCCAATAAAATGTTGAAAGCAATAAGAACTACCCTTCTTACCTAAAAAGTAAAAACAAATTTGCATCCCCCTTTTAATTCATTCATTCATTTTTATTTTTATTTACTTTTTAGCCCACTCCACATTGCTACAAATGTTCTCTTTAAGTGATTATTGGATTCAACAGGGCTGACAGTAATCAAGCCTGGGTGTATCTAGTCTGATTGAACACAATTATCAATTAAATTTGGTTCATTGATTGACTGACTAATTAAGGGGTAATTACATTTTTACATGGGTAATAACCTTTTTCCTTCAATAAATGAAGTAATCATTTGATAGCTGTATTTGGTATTTACCCGGATTGCCTTTGTCTTATATTGAATTTTATTTGGAGATCTGAAACAATTAAGTGTGGCAAATATGCAAAAATAGACAACATTGGCAAGTGGGAAAATGTTCTTTCACAGCAATGTATTTCCTAACACCTTGTCATGCCCTCTATCTATGAAGCAGAATTACAGGGTGATTTGGAGGAAGTTTGTCCTGCAGATGCCTACTGTGTGTGTACATTTATATCTATAATGATGATGCCTTAGAACAATAAATGTGGTGCAAAGCTACACTGAATACTTTAAATTGCTGTGAAGGGCACAATTAAAACGTAAGTTGTAGCCATTAGATATTATATATAGCAGCTGTTCAGGCATTACAAAACATATAGTGGAAAAAGCGGAGGAGTAGGAGTAGGAGTTGTTTTTTCTAGCCTGCTTTTCTCACCCATTTAAGGGGACTCAAAATGGCTGGCAAAGCTTTCTATTCTTCTCCCCACAACAGACATCCTGGACCTATTCACACTTGGCTTTATCCTGGAATATATCCTGGAATGAGAGTCTGCTGCCCACATATTAGTACAGTCTACAGAAAGCCCTAGGTGAGGCTCACTAGAATCTGCATTACCATGTGGACAACAGATCCCTAACCTGAGATATATTCCAGAATACAGCCAAGTGCAAACAGGCTTCCTGTGGGGTAGGTGAGGTTGTGAGAGCTCAGAAGAGAGCTATGACTAGCCCAGGGTTACCCAGCCGGCTTCATGGAGGAGGGCAGAATTAAACCCAGAATTCCCAGATGAGAGTCCAGCTCCTTAACCACTAGACCAAACAGTAGTCAGTAGTAGGAGCAGTAGTCTTGAAAATTTCACAATAGAATGATATCTAGTTTGGCCATGGAAATTGAGTCTGCATCCAAACGCAGCAGGAAGCACCAACTCTGGGGGCATTTGCCCTGGAGGCTGGAATGGATACAGATGTAGAAGTGGGCAAATGTTATTTGCTCCATTGTAATTTCCATCTCTGGTATTGTCATTTCCACCAAAAATGAACCCACACTTTCCCCTTCAGTGCATTCTCATGGAGAGCCAGGCAACAATAGACTCCTTCCCTACCCTGGAAGGACAAAGAACAGATTTGAAGGCCAGAATGCATAATCACCAGTGGGGGATGGATGGGCATAGAGACATATGGATACCCATTACCTATGGGCACCCAGCAATAGTGTTCCTGTAATGGAATCACAGTATAGATGATGTCTGAGTCTTTAAGTCACAAGACACTGTTGCAACTATCCTACCTTTTGCTTTAAATCTGTATGTCTTTATTGGTCAGAAGACTTATGAATCCAAAGGTTCTATTTTCAGCAGACAGTTTTTTACATATTCTTCATCAAGTACATAGGATATGGATATGAATATGATATAGAAAAAAATTCTTCTTCTTCTTCTTCTTCTTCTTCTTCTTCTTCTTCTTCTTCTTCTTCTTCTTCTTCTTCTTCTTCTTCTTCTTCAAGATACTATGACATTTTTAATGTAGGGTATCACCAGCCTGATGAATGCTCTGGATACATATCATCAGGCAACTAATGATCTATCTTCTTTGGCATGGGAACCTGAAAACCACCTATGATACTAAAATGAAACTCCCCCCACCCCCCGCCAGCATTCTGTGTGAAATGAGTTTTATGTTTTCAGAGACTTAGAAGATGAAACAATATTTCAGTATTGAACTATGACCTATGCCTCAGTGGATGGGATAACCTGTATTTTTCCAAAACTTAAGGCCATTGTAAATCAATATATATATAATTTAGGGCACCACAGTGTACTTAGACCCTTTTTGCACTGAGGCTTATTCTGGAATATATCCTGGAATAGGATTTGTGGTCTGCATGCTGGTGTAGACTATGGGTGTTTTTCCACTGTCACTAGAAGTGCCCATTAAGTACCCATTAATGGGTACAAAAATGCCATTAATGGGTATTTAATGGGTACTTTTAGTGACAGTGGAAAAACACCCTATGGCAGGCTTTGGGTGGAACCAGCACCAGCATGCAAATGGCAAGTCCCTGTTCTGGGCTATAATCTGGAATAAGGCCCAGTGAAGAAAGATATTTAACAGTTACTGAAATGGTTCTGTTATATACAATACAGTGGTACCTTGACATACGAGTTTAATTCGTTCCGTAACCTTGCTCTTATGTCAAATCGCTCGTATCTCAAAGCAATTTCCCCATTAATCCATTCCAGCTCCCAAAACACCACCTCAGTTGTTTTTGTTATGTACTGTACTGTATTTACATACTCGTATCTCAAATCTTGCTCTCATCTCAAAGCAAAATATCACTCGCTCGGCGGCTTGTATCTCAAAACACTTGTATGTCAGGGCACTTGTATGTCGAGGTACCACTGTACCATAAACAACGTGCAACCTCATAATTTCTAGAATCCTGATTTTGAATCCTGACCCTTCATTGTATGCATAAACTTGTAGCTCTGCAGAATAAGGATGTATACCAATGGTTTTTTTTTGCATTCAAATTCAAGTCGAATCAAATGTCAAAACATTCAATTCAATTCAAATGTTTAAAATCCGAATGCAACAAAAATAAATTCAAATCTGATACATTTGAATCTATTTGTTCGAATGTTAGGTACAAATTCGAAGTTACAAATGTTGACATTTGTATTTAAAGATACGAACATAGACAACAATCATATGTGTTATACGTATCTGTACGCAGTTCGTATGCATCCCATTTTCATTCTGCATTATAAGTGTAAATGCTTACAGATACATATGATATTCATACAGATACGTATGTAATACATATGTATCTGTACATTCAAATGATTTGAATCATTCAAACGAATGTTTTGGAATATTTGCAATTCATTTGAATGTCTAAGTTCAAATGTGAAGACATTTGATTCAAGTCCGAATGTCTACATTCTGACGAATTCAATCGGATTTCAAATGTTTAGAACATTCGTGCACACCCCTACTTCAGAGTCAACTCCTCTATGCCAATGTGCATGCAGGCCTTTCTGGACAGTCTTAGTTCAGATGAGGTAGAGTTCGGAGTGCTATACAGTGTCTGCAACAGATTCCTACAAATTAGACTGCCATGCTATTTATTTTGTCAACTAGTTAGTACCCATTAGGAGATGAGCTCCTATTAACATTATGCAAATATTATACTCTACCGAAAAACCTTCCAGACAGGTAAAATAGTAAACACTGAAAATTCATCTAGCAAGAACAAAGTTGACAACGTAGTTTATCCAAAGCAGAAAGTGCTATTAAAAATATAAAATGACTTTTGTATCTCCTTTGTGTGTTCCTGGATTGGATAAGAAATATAGGTATACCCTTGCATTCAGGTAGCTCTTAGCAATACTTGAGGTCTGCAAATTACACCCTACAGACTTCTTTCCTACGCAGCATTGTGCCCTAGCTTCTGATCCTACTGAAACAGATGTCTGCTTTCTCCGCTAGCATGTGGAGGAGATGACTAGGTATCTGCCTGCTGTATAATCTTCGTCATTCTGAGTGACATCTGGCAGAGCCTCCTTGTGAGCTCCATGGAAATGCTATCACTGAGCAATGTGTAACTGTATGAACAACACTGAAAGCAATGGCCTGGCTAGCAGCATTGGATTTTTCTGTTAACCAATTAGTGCACAATAGTGTCAGAGGTCTAGCTGTGCACTGGGAATGAGCCAAAGGGAAAGACACAGCTGTTGCACAGGATACAGAGTATTGGATAAGTAGTGAACCTTTGTAAACCATGGTAAACTGCACTGGATCAGATTCCAGATGGCCACAGTCTATAGATGTGAAAGGCTAGAGCTGAATTCTGAGCTCTACATAACTGGGCACTAAAAAACCCAAATTATATAGGACCTTGTCCATGTGTAATGTCCAGTGGCCCATGGGAAATTAGAGAAATGGTAGTCTGCATCTAGATGACAAGAAAAGGAAATGGTGAGATCCTTTGGGACCTGGAAAAAAACAGTAGATCTGCCCTTGGATATGTCTCTGCATACAGCACATAAAATTACTATGGCACTTTCTGCACTGGGCCTTATTACAGATCATATCTCAGAATATGAACCTGTCATCTACATGCTGGGTGGGGTCTGCTGCAGTCTTTCCCAACATGTGAACAACACATCTCTATTCTGAGATATAATCCAGAATAATGAACAGTGCCCCCAAACCCATATGTAGAGTCACAGCAGCATCAAGGGTGACTTACTAGGAGGAATTGCTACCCAACAGAACTTAGCACTTGATATAAAATGGCCAACTTCCAGAGCCAGTTCCTTTCTGGATCTACAGCTTAAAAGGAAGCAACATTTGTCAATAGATGGCTTAGCATTAAGTCTATATGATCGGGAAAGCCCATGTTCACCTGTTTGGATCAAATTACTTCCTATTGCCAACTTTATTATATGGTCTAGCCTGTCATTGTAAATTGTTAGGGTGTGTCCCCAGGCATGTTTGGTCCGGTACTGAGACCGGGCTCGGCAAGGGGTGTTCCCATGCACTTTAGATTTGGACTGGTTTCCATGGAACAAATCACCCCAAACCATGCCAGACCAGGACCCAATTTGGTACCCAAAAAACCAAGTCTGGGCATGGTTTAGGGTCCTGGCCCACATTGCTTAGTGGGCTGAGACTGCATATGGGGATGATCCCAGGCTATTTTGGGAGGAGATTGGCACTCATTCCTGTCCTGTACATTAGAGATCGCAGCCACTCACACTTTTTGGAGTGGAAAAATCCTGATTGCCAAGGAAGGAAGGATAATGGCTTACTTTTTGTACTTTTTCCACAGCAAATATTCCACCCCCGTTTTCCGATCTCCAAGGCAGGCAGGATAATGGTTTGTTTTTTGTTTCTTTTCCCAAATATTCCACCCCTGTTTCGTAATTGTCAAGGTGGTCATGAGAACAGCTTGATTCCCCCCCCCCCGCTTTTAAGGTTGTCAGGCATTCTCGCGGTTCCTGGTGGTACTCAAAACACGCTAAACCTCATAGCGGCTTTGGGTCTTTTAAAATTATTTTAATAATAATAATAATAATAATAATAATAATAATAATAATAATAATAATAATAATAATAATAATAATAATAATAATAATAATAATAATAATAATAATAATTAATTAATTAATTAAGCTTTATTTATGTTTTCCATGCCTCCCAGCCCAGTCCTGGCTTTCTGTGTCACTAAGGGAGGGGGGATGTGGCATTTGCAGCTGGCAGCACAGGTGTGGGCTGACATGAATCCGGCTTCCAATGAGGAGAGAGGGGGCAGAGATGAGGGGGCACTGCTGCATTCATGCCCATCCTGCACCCACCCAGTAATGGCATGGCCATGGGCAAGGATTGCTCTTGGACCTATTCCCATTCCCATCAATGCCCATTCCATACCAAATGGCTTGGACATGCGTCCTTATTGTTCTTAATAATTGTTACTGCTTGGTGAGCAAATTGGCCCAAATATAACCACCCAAATGCAATGAATCCTTCCCTGGACCTAGTGTGAGGAGGAGGAGGAGGAGGAGGAGAGGGGAAGGGGAAGAGGAGGGGAAAGTAGTAGTAGTTGTCATCGTCATCGTAGTAGTAGCAGTAGTAGTTGGTTTTTATATCCCACTTTTCCCAGCCTTAAGGGGACTCAAAGTGTCTAACAAACCTGCTGTTCTTCTCCTCAGAAAAAGAGCTGTGACTAGCCCAAGGTCCACCCAGCTGGCTTTGTATAGGAGTGTGGGCTAGAATTGGGAGACTACCAGATAAGAATGTGACACTCTAACCACCAGTGCCAGGGTCATTTCTGGCCCAGTGCCAAAGACTGGAACAAAAATTCCAGCAGTGGGACAACAATTCTGCAGCTGTGGGGATCGTGGAGACCAAGAAGCTCTGGCTACCTACTTCTGTGGTTGAACCCAGGCCTTGCAACCCTCAGACCACCTATTTTTTCAACCCCCTTCTCTCCTAGTAATTGTAATCTCTTGAGCTCACTCTCTTGCTCTCTTCCAGATAAAGCCTGTTTCCCATATATTCCCAGTGTGTTATCTAAGAAATAGTGCTGGCTCAACTCTTCTCATTTCCCAACAACCCCCCCACCCCCTCAAGTCTTAGAATATGTCAGTTTTCTCTGCTGAAATCGATTTCCTGCAAAAGCCTTTCTGTCAACCCTCAACTCCAGGGTTTACCAGCAGTTGTACTATTTCTTTGCAAGCTTTTATCCTTCCAGCATATGTTAGCAAGTCAGCTCCTGGCAGTGCTAGCAACTGTATAGACTCTGAGCCTATACTGCTGGCACTAACATGCAGTGCGGAGCCTAGGCAGAAGGTCTCTGCACACTCACACAAACACTGCATACTGCTTCCTAGGCTTACTTTGCCAGCCAGTCTTCCTTTGATCCAACCCAGAATGTTGTTCTGCCCATATCTAATCATGGGCAAGGAAAATCCTGCTCACATTTTGTGAGTAAGAACTTCTAAAGCATGCTTGCTTCTGTGCAAATGTTCCAAAGAAATTCCACTGCTTTTATTTACAAAACCTAATTCTGCTTGAAATTCTTCCTTTGTTTATTAGGGATCTGCACAAATGTTCTAAACATTTGACATCTGATCAAATTTGATTGAATGTGGACATTCAAATTCGAATAGAATGTATTCACATTCAGATCTAAACATTCAAATGAATTTCAAATGTTACAAAACATTCATTCGAATGATTCAAATGTACACATATGTACGTATTAGATATATGAACATCATACATATCTGTACGCATTTGCGCTTATAATACGGAACAAAAATGGGAGGCATAGGGATAAAACGGGATGCGTATGAAATGCATACAGATACGTACAACATACAAATGTAGTCGACCTTTGTATCTTTAAATACAAATGTTGTTGACATTCGTATCTTCAAATCTGAACCTAACATTTGAATGAATAGATTTCAGTGTATTGGATTCTAATTGATTTTTGTTGTATTTGGATTCTAAGCATTTCAAATTCGAATGCAAAAAAAATTTGTGCACATCCCTCATATTTATATCTAATAGGAAATCTATATGATGAAAATTCAAATATCCGTTTCAAATCAATTGAATGTTAACATTTGAATTTGAATAGGATTTTCGAAAATCCAAATTTACACATTCGGATGAATTTTGAATTTTTGGAAATAGATTTTTGAATAATTCCAAATGAGTAGATCCATATCTATCACGTACGAACGTGCACGAAAATTATACGTATTTGCAGGATGAAAATGGGATGCATACAGGATGCATACGGGATAAAAACATATTTGCACAAATTCATATTTCGGATACAAATCTTATCGACATTTGTATATTCGGATCCGAATCAGATTTTGAAAAATCCAGATTTTTGAAATTTGAATTGATTTTTTTGAATATTCTATTCGACTCAAATTCGAATGCAAAAAAATACATTCATGCACACCCCCAATATGACGTTTCCTTTCGTTCAGAATCTGATTGGAAATTAGTGTTGTACATAAGGAATGACTTGATGAAGTGTGTGAATTCTCTGCATCTCATCCGCCAGTCAGATAATTCCAGGAAGACCAGTAGCAACAAGACAAATATTCCTATCTCATTGTTCTTATCAGCGAGAAGTGGTTGAAAAACAGGATATTTCCAGAATGAGCATCAATATAAGCATCATTATTTTATTTATTTATTTATTTATTTTATTTATATTTATATTTATATCCCGCCCCATACCCGAGGGTCTCTGGGCGGCTCACAACATTTTAAGACACAAACATATCAAATCTACATAAAACGATGCTAAAACCAATACAAGGTTTAAAATCCAACATAATAATACTAAAAAACGGAGATACATTAGAGAGATTTCTCTCCTCCCACACCCCACCACCATCAAAACAATATATCCCTCCACGTCTAAAGCCACAAAACCTTATGGAGTTTTTCCACCTAATTTTTTTAAACCAAAATTCTATGAAAAATATACAGGCAGGTTAAGGGAAGATAAGATGTGCACTATTTATGTCCCTGAAGTAAGAAAAAGAGAAAAGATAATGGAATACTGATCCAATTTACATGCCTACTATGAAGCATCCATACTGTGCCTTGGGGGGGGGGGGAGAGGAATCAGAACAAATAGCGTTCGCATCATCCAGAAAGATTTGCTGGTGTTTTAAAAGCTCTTTGATGTTTCTTTCCAAATCCTTCATATTCATTTTCTGAGTACGCACTTCCAAAATTCTTTTCCAGGCACGTTTCTTTTCCTCCTGTAAATCCAAAGCAGAGGTTCTGTAAGTCAGTGTTCCATTGATGATTTTAGCTAAGTACACCATTTGTTTATCCCGACTACCACCCTTTAGCTGAAATTTACTGCTTCACTTTGCTGTTTGGGGAAACAGACACACAGAGAGAGATACATACACACAGAGGTAGGCGACAATTTGCTGATGATGTCATCCTATTTTAATCTAAACCCACAGTAACTCATCAGCAGCCAATATCAGCATGAGCCAATAAAGGAAAATCCAACTGCAAATGCATTGAATAGGAGAAAGGCTCCTTTTCAAATGAACTTGCATGATTTAATAGCGTCACACATATACTGGTTTCTCTTCAGAGCATATAAAAATATACATAATTCATTGCCATGAAATGCATTTTTGCTATTGAAATTAGTGCATTTTCCAGGCCATATCTTAAACAGCACAAGTGTTAAGAGAAAGTGACCACACCTATATAGTTTAAATGCAAAACAATTTGGCTCACACTATGTTTTATTCCTGCTAATAAACAGCCTGATTCACTATCAATCAATCCAACATACTATATACTCTAATCGATACAAAACAATACTTTGTTTATCCTATCACATAAAAACCACTTTACGACTTCCTTTCTTTATAGATCAAATCCAGACAGTTATACCATTGAAATCAATGAATTTAGAGTAAGTAGATTTTCACACTGATTTCAAGCCCTGATGCTTGAAGCTCAGGTGAAGGCCGTGGCCAAGAGTGCCTATTCCCAACTATGGCTAGTGCCTTTTTGAACCCTTTTTTTGGTCAGAGATGACTTGGCCACAGTTATCCATGCTCTGGTAACCTCCAGATTGGATTATTGTAATGCCCTTTACATGGGGCTGCTCTTGAAGATGGTTCAGAAGCTGCACATGGTGACTGAGACAGCTGGCTGAATGCACATCATGCCAGTCTTAAAAGAGGTGCATTAGCTGCCAATTTGCTACCGAGCCCAATTATTTGACTTTTAAGGCCCTAGATGATTTTGCTCCAAATATCTAAAGGAACGTCTTCTTCCATATTGACCTGCCCATTCCTTAAGATCTGGAGGGGAGGTCCTCCTGGTTGTCCTGTCACCTTCAGTAGTAAAAGGCACCCGAGAGACAACCTTCTCAGTGATGGTCCCTAGGCTATGGAATAGTTTCCCCCTTGAGGTGTGTCAGGCTCCTTCACTGTAAATGTTTAGGAAGGCAATGAAGACGCACCTCTTTGCCCTGGCCTTTGGCTAAACGGGAATATACTGTCTCTTCCCACTACTACTAGAGGCACTACTACTGTTTTAATATATACTGCTCTTTTAATATATGTTTGATTTTAAAGGTTGTTACCTGCCCTGAAATCTTCGGGTATAGGGTGGGATAGAAATACAATAATAAATAAAATAAAGGCCTTTTCACACTTAAGGATACCAGGTACCAGCATTCACACCGCAAGTGCCAGCACTGTCTTCAACTTACCCAGTATTCATTCATTCATTCATTCATTCATTCATTCATTCATTCATTCATTCCTCACGATTCATTCAAATTGTGAAGGTGACAAATGATTTTCTCCCATCCCTGCCCAAGCTGACGTGGAAAGGCCCTTAGCCAGTTTCACTCCCATCTCTGTTTAAAATAACATAACAGAACAGAGATTAGTAGAGAGTGAAAGAGAGAAGTTCCTTTGGTGGAGGCAGATTGTGGGAGCGGTGATTATAATGCTGTTCTTTCTGTGATTGTTGTCAGCAGAGTGTCTAATATGATAAACATGAAAATTCTGAAGGGAAAATGGAAAGGGGCTGGTGATTTTCCAGCTGTGCTGTCCAAAGAAGCTGGAGTGCAAACTAAGGGTCTGTCCAGACTTACAGATACAGCGCATTATGATGCGTGGTCGGGATGTAGCCATCACACCTGACGGCCGATCCTACTTCAAATTTACCTACTGAGGAACGGTGAGCACTCACCCTGCAGTTTCAGGTAAATTCGAATGTTCCCACCAGTCCAGACAGGATGGCGAGAACAGTGAACAAGAGCTGAGCCTGCAGGTCATCTTCCATTGGCTGCCTAATCCCATGTGACACGTGCCTCACCGCTCACAGCACGGAGGTATTGCGGCTTTCTCTGAGAAAGCTATGTTGGGGGGGGGGGGGGACTGCAGGAGTCCGGACAGCATGCCGTGGCTTCGCGGCAGGTAAGCTGTGCTTTTTTCTCTAACAACATATATTATTCTGCTAATCTGGATACTACCTTAGGGTGCTTCTGCACAGGCCCTTAGAACACATTTAGAGACACATACAAGACACATATGAGACACATTAAGACATACCTTCCGCACTGGAGGCTGGATCCGGGACTCTTCCTGGCAGCCGCTTCCACGCAAGACCTGACCCTAATCAGGTCTTGCTGCTGAAGAATCCATTCTTCGTGAAGACCTCGAAAATTAGGTCTTCAATCCGTTCCTTTGCCTTGAGCAGGATGCTTCCGCACATGGCCAGGTGAAAGGACAGAAGTCCCAGTGGCCGCCATGTTGGGAGGGGCAGAAGCAGGACAGCCTGCCCCGAAAGCCCCTCCCTCATGCGCCACACACCACTGGAAACATGCGGTGACTGGCAGCTACCTGCTCCAGTCCTGCAGCTCTGGGGGTGGTGTCGATGGCGCGGGAATTCAGTGGACTTTTTGAATGGGTCCTGTGGCTTCCACACAGCACCCAGGTGATCCAGCCACCCAATCCGGCCTCCCCATGCATGTGCAGATCTTGGGGTGGGGCTCCTCAGATCCATCCCTATTTGGGGTGGATCTTCTGGAGGACTGCTCACCGAAAAACAGATCTTCTTAGATCCGTTTTTAGGCAGCAAACGTGGAAGCACCCTGAGTGTAATTTGGAGTACTAGTAGAGGTTAGAATGACATAACTATAGGTAAATAGATGTTGGTCCAGACCTAAAAGGATCAGAAGTGAAGCCATAAGAAATGGAGGGTGATGCTAGAGTTATATTCATGAAATCTGGGGTCTTCCCCCTTTGGGGCTAGTTTCATATAATTCTTCTCTACATTTCCTTCTCTAGGATCGTGAAACTGAAACCTCTCTCAGGCAATCAAAAGATAGATGTTAATAAACAAATGGATGAAAGCAAGAGAGGATAAGGCTGTGTCTCCATTACACAGCAATGGTACTGTAATCAGTGTCATAGGGCAGCAAGGAGACTTGCTGGCCCGAGGCTCTGGTTAAGGTGGATTGCTGCGTAATGGAGATGAAATTTGAAGATACCTTCTCCCAGCGGCTCTTAAAGTTTGTCTGATTAACTTGAAGGATGATCTTAGATTCAAGGTTTCAATCTTGCCTCAGGCATATCTTCTTCAGTAAGGACAAAGGGCACTTTAAATGTGTTTCCCAAAGCTGATGCTATTAGGGGTGTGCATGAATGAATTCACATTGGAAAATTCTTGCTTTGAAACAAGAACATTTGAACATCTGGACTTTTGAACAGAATGAACAGTGCTCCTGGCTTGCAAAAACAGAAATTTGGTCAAATTATCACACTTTTTCCAGGGTGGAAGGACAAGACCAAGTGGAGTCTGTGGAGGTGGTAAGGCGTTATTCATGACCTCTATAAATTTGATGTTGTTAGAGGACAGAGGCTTCTGTATGAGAGAGAACAACAAGTAGTGGCCAATGGTGAAAGAATTGTGGAGACAATTGTATACTGCTGTGAAAGATGCCATTCTACCTGGACTGCTGAAAGAAGGGGTTTTGAAGATACAAGACCATTTGTCAGCATTGTGATTGGATGGGTGGGGTGGGGGGGTGGGGGGGGAGTATGGAAGGTTGTGCAAATATTGTTTTGCAAAGTTTTTTGTGTGGTAAATAACTAAGATTGGTAAATAAAGCATTTAAATAAAAAGGAAAATAGGCTTTTTCAATGGCAAAAAACTCCACACAAATATTTGACGGTGAATGCAAAAGTTCAAATGTTTGAACGAATAATTCTACAATGAAACACATTTTCAGATGTTCATTTTGACTGTGAAACAAACATGATTTTTTCATCCATGTACATCCCTAATTGGTACTTCATTCTGACTCTTAGGCAACTTCAGCCTGACCATGGAAGACGACTCCTGGGGCCATCTTTGATCATTGAGCTGTCAGGCACTGCAGTGGCCATGTGCTGTCTGTATACCTGCCACTAAGGGCAAATATTTCTTCACCCGGAGGGTCATTGGTTTATAGAATTTGCTCCTGGAAGACGTGGTAACAGCTACGAGCCTAGACAGCTTCAAGGAAGGGTTAGACACATTTATGGATGACAGATGTATCAATGGCTACTAGAATGGATGCCTAAGAACATCTTTCAGGCTATGGGGACAAACAGGATGCTTTTAAGGCTATTTGCTGGTATTCAAGAGCAGAAGAAGGTTTGCCCTTGTCTCTGCTTGAGATGACCATGGGCAATTGGTGGGCCACCGTGTGGGACAGAATGCTGGACCAGATAGGCTGTGGTCTGGTCCAGCAGGGCTCCTCTTATGTTCTTACTACTTCCAGGGTGTGAAAACAACAAAGCCAAAGAACTTTCATTCTCTGGTTTATGTTTCCACCCAGGAATTTGCAGAACATTGGAAATGGCTGCAGAAGCCTACCATTTTTCTGTCTTCTGCACAAAACAGGGCACTCTAATCACAGAACACAGTGCAGGCGAAGTGAGAGTGATTGGAAGAACTGTTGGAGTTCTATAATGATCAGTTCTATAGATAATGGTCAGGTTATCTATGATCTACTACTTAGGGTGCCTTCAGACAAAAATTAAAATGCAAGGCTTACTTGCTGCAAAGTAAAGGAGGTCTGCAGGGAGAACGGAATGTCCCCATGTTCTCCCAATACTTTGAAGCATCAATGAGGGCTGTTCCGATCACAGAGTCGGACCCTCTCTCTCTTAGATGCCTACTGCCTCACTGACAGGTCTTCTGGTTCCAGGGTGAGGGTGAACTCTCATGAGATCTTGTGAAATCTCACTCAACCATGCAGGAAAATGTGGAGGGAAGGGAAACTCTGCAGTTGATGCTGATGTAAGTAGTAGTAGTTGTGTGCATGTTGTGTGTGCATATATGCACACATGTGTGTACTATTTTGCTGCATTGGGCTTTACTTCTCAGGGACTGTTGGGCATTGTAAAATCTGTCTGGCCCTTTGACAGCTTCTCTACAGTCCCTGGGAAGTATTCCTCATTTCTGGATGCACTCTTAATGTTTACAGTGCAGTGAGTACTTTCAGGGTATTCAGACATGTGTATCCTGCATCCTTGGAGCACTCTGATGGCACAACAAGGGAACACTGACGTGTAGCTCCAGCACCATCAGATTGATCTTATTGCACGATAAATATAGATGTGCCAAATTCAGTTCACATTTGTTTGTGGATATTGGCATGAAAACAAATGCGGTTGTTCACATAACCCAAAATGAGATTGAATCAAGTCACTTTCCCGGTTGCAGACACAAACAATTTTGTGAAACATTTGCATTTTGCTGCGTTGTTGCTCACGAAGAGGGCTTTTTAATGGGATTTTTTTAAAAAAAAATTGTGAACAACTTTTTATTATTATTAAAGGGTTTTATGTTGAAATGAATAAATGGATGTTTACTTCAGCAGTGAAAAGAACACACAAATTTCATTTGTGCACATTTCTAAGAATAACGTTCCTGTGCAGGTCTTACCTTAACTTCACCCTACATTCTTGATTGACACTACTATAATTTGATAGGATTTCCTTGCCTCTGGCCAGTCCTGTTTGCAGTCACTCCTGAGATACTGTGGTGTTCAGTTTGCATTTCACTTTCATGCCAAGGGGCATGCAGATGAGTGAGTCAAAACAGAACATATGCAGAAAAAAGGCGGGGGGAGGCTTTGTTCCACCTTTTTCCTCCCATTCATTTGCCATGCCAGCAACTCAAGCTTCCAATTTCTTTCTCCATGTCCTCTCCTGTGCCATTCTCTTTCATCTGTACCTGAATGTTGGAAGTAAACTTGACCTGCAATTCCAAATCAGTTCAGGTACAGAAGATGATAAAAGGAGAATGGAAAAGGACTTGCTTGTTACTGTATGGTTCAGGCCTTTTTTAGTACTCAGAATCATAGCTGTGCTCTTTCAGTAGGAAACTGTTAAATTATAACATAAAATGAACATATATTCTGGCAAAAATGTGAGGAACCCAAGTTCCATAGAGCAGAATTTTGAGGTAGTCGGAGAAGAAAACTTGATCTAGGTTCATAGAGGTCAAACCTACCATTTCATCTGAAGATTGGTGTATTGATTCATGCAGGAGATTCTGCTTTCAGGACAAGAAGCTCAGGTACTTCAAAGGCATTAGAATACAATTATAACTTGTTTCTGAAAAGGTGGAATCACAGCAATTGAAAATTCCAAGCTGTACAACAGACAGTTAAGAATGCTAGGGCCTTCCTGCACTTATCTTACCTCTGGATCAAGGGGTTTGCAGTCTGAAAATCCCCTTTGCATGAAATTTGGATCAAGAAGGACCCTCCCCTTGCTGGTCTTACTTCATCTGCTCTAGACAGGTAGATCTGAATTAAGAGGCCCTTAGTCTTGATCCTGGTGGTTCCATCTAAATGGGTCCACAGAGGGACCAGAGTCTTAGAGTATGCTGGCAGCTGTACACAGAATGGCTAGCCTATTCCAGCTTTTCTTCTGAGCCAGATACAAAAGTTCCCTGGACTTCAATGTTGCAGGTATACCTGAAAACAGCCTCAGATGTAGGCTGTTTCTGCAGCATGCAGAATCCCCAGCAGATCCTAGAATGGCCACTTTATGACCACGTGGTGTTGGTAGAAGCAGGATCCAGACTGGACTGAAGGGAAACTATTTAAAAGTGGTCTTCAATTGGAGAGGTCCTGAGCATGCTTTTGGTGTCCAGAAGCAGGCCGAATCCAGTGTCCAATTACATACAACGTGCCACCGGGGGCCTATTCGCACTTGGCTTTATTCTGGAATATATCCTGGAATAGGGACTTGCTGTCCATATGCTAGTGCAGGCTTCAGCTGGCCCAAAGTGAGGTCTGCTAGAGTCTGCATTAGCATGTGGACCACAGACCCCTATCCTGAGATATACTCCAGAAAAAGACCAAGTGCGAATAGGCCCTGGGACTGGCCCTCCTTTGGCATGGGGTATTGGAAAGATAGCACATCCCTAATAGTAACTGTATCTATAAATAATGACAAGGGAATAAGATTTGAATTAGATCTTATGCTGCAAAATGTAATAAACAGGTAAACTGGGTGTCTTATTTTATAACAAAGAGCAACAGAGAACAACTTGATCTAGTGGTTAGGGAGCCGGACTCTTATCTGGGAATACCGGGTTCAATTCCACCCTCCCCCATGAAGCCAGCTGGGTGACCTCACAGCTCTCTTCTGAGCTCTCACAGCCCCACCTACCTCAAAGGGTGTTCTGTTGTGGGGAGAAGAATAGAAAAGCTTTGTCAGCCATTTTGAGTCCCATTAAATGGGCGAGAAAAGCGGGGTAGAAAAGCCAACTCTTTTTCTTCTTCTGTTTCTTAGGATATCCTTTTTGAATTCAGTGGTTGGGTAGTGAGAGGTCAAAATGTAGGCAATTGATGTGAGTGCATGCACACACGCACACACACACACACACACACATGTGCACACATACACCCTTAGTTCAGGAATGTTCAGATATTCCTGAGCTGGAATATTCAAAATTCCATTCCAGTCTCATAATGATTGGATTAATCACCGAGGAACCATTTGGAGGGTGTAGTTGAGTACGTTGAGTTAAATACAGAGGATATTGGCATTCTAGCTTGAAATGTTCTGGTTAATTCTGAAATATAAGAACTTTTGTCAGTAGAGCTTCTAAACTGTCTCTGATTTTCTTTTCAATTGTAATACAAAGTAGCTTAAGATCGGGCATTCCTTCACCCATACATAGAGACATGTATATTTCTATATATGCATACTCACAATGTTTCAGAGTCACATGACTTTCCTTTTTTTTATTCTGTTCCAGAAGAGAGATGGACAGTAACTTTAAATGTCCATCAAAACTTATAATAAATTAAACCCATTAAAAAAACAGCTGGGCTGAAAAGAAGGCACACGGATTTTTTGCATGAGTAAATCTATCTTTGTGACTGAGCAAAGATATATTTGATACCTGTGATTAGGAAATGTATGTGTGCTTGCTCTAAGTGACTTTTTTTATGCAGTCCTATTTCTTTCTTCTTTTTGCTGGCTCATAAGAAAATTAGCCACTCCAATGAAAGGCCATTGACAATATAAAGCCATTTTCTGACATGATCATTTTTATAACATCATATATTTTCTTCTCACTACCATTTCATGGAGGCGATAGAACTGCACTTTTGGAGCTGAAGCTTTTCATTAAAATGAAAAATTGGAAGAAAAACAGGAGGCTAATCCAATTGTCTTTACTAAAAATGCAGAGACAGGATCATAATCTAATTGCTCTGTGTCAGACTTGAAAGTGTAGGCTTGAGATTTAATTTTCTTAGCAAATTATGGAAAAGGAAAGATGTAAAACATGCAATCAAGTTTTGCCTGTATGAGGTACATAATTCAAGGGAAACTTTAAAGCTTGGTGAACAGGTGTATAAGAGACTTCAGAAGTAGAAGGTAGAAGAAGAATCAGCAACACCCTGATATTCACTCTTGGATTAAAGTTTACATTGAAATAGTGCAATGAGTTTGATTAATATATATATTAATATATATATTAATATATATTGTTTTCAGAGGAAGAGAGACACCTATTCAATACACATACCATCTATCTATCTATCTATCTATCTATCTATCTATCTATCTATCTATCTATCTATCTATCTATCTATCTATCATCATCTGTTGATATTTAGCTACTGTATTCCTGCCAGGAAAGGAGGGTTTTATTTTAAATATAGCTTGAAAAATATACTAATGAAAAATTATTTATCCTGGGAGTTTCTGGTGAAAGGTGGGGATGTATGTATGCACGTATCCAGCTTGGGTGAAGTGAAAGCAGGAGCTTTTCTCAGAGCACAAGGCGTGAGATAGAAACAGGAAGTTTTTCTTAGAGCACACGGCGTGAGAGAAACAGGAAGTTTTTCTTAGAGCACACGGCGAGAGATAGAAACAGGAAGTTTTTCTTAGAGCACACGGCGAGAGATAGAAACAGGAAATTTTTCTTAGAGCACACGGCGAGAGGTAGAAGCTTTCTCAGACCAATCAGAGCAGCGGACCAATAGGAATTAGCCACACCCTCAGGGAGGAAGAGTCACTCTGCTCAGCAGGGCTTAAATAGAAACGGCCCGCACGCCGTTAGGCGCGTGAAATTAAAAAAAACAAAACAAAACAAAACAAAACAAAAAAAGGTACAGTGGGATAAAAAAAAAATCATTCATACCTTAGCATCACATCTTTAAAATCCTTACCCTAAAAGCAATATGGAAGGCGAGAACACCTGTATTGTCACATGCAATGTATGCGGCATGTTTATGACCCTACCACAACAGATGCCACATTTTACCTGCCACAAATGCAAGCTTGTGGCTCTCCTGGAGGAAAGGGTTAAAAGTCTAGAAGAGAGAGTCAAGACACTGAAGCAGATTAGAGAAGAAGAGAACATCCTCGACAGCATGGAGGAAACACTTCAAAATAAAGGGATAGAAGAACATCCTTCTGTATTTGCAGAAACTGAGTTATGGAAGCATGTGACCCAAAGGAGCAGGAAGAACAGGAGACATTCGGCACCCTTGCAATTAAACAACCAGTTCCAGATACTCAGTCAGGAGAACAACACATCTGAAGAGTCGACGACAAGGTCCACAAATATTATTCCAATAGGCACTGAGAAACCTCTGGAATGGAGAGGAAGAAATGGTAATGCAAAGAAAAAGAGGAGAGTAGTGGTCATGGGAGATTCACTTTTAAGAGGAACAGAGGCAACTATCTGCAGACCTGACAGAAACTCACGAGAGGTGTGCTGTCTCCCAGGGGCCAGAATCAAAGATGTAACTGATAGCATATCGAGGCTATTCAGACCTACAGACTACTACCCATTATTACTCATACATGTGGGCACAAATGATACAGCATCATTATTTTTAAAATAATTTTCCATTCTTGTCAAATGGCCAAGTAATATCAGTTTCTGCTTGCCGATCATCAGAGAAGCAATCGAATTTTATTTGGTCCACAACTGATCAGTTATTCAAGCAGTCCATAGTATTCATAGGATACTGTCTTCTGATCCATATTTCAAAAACATCTATCATTTCTCTTGCTCCTTCTCAGTGGACTAATTTTTTTTAATCACAGAGAACAGCAAGGAAAACTATTGCTTGAATAAGTCTTACGTTGCTTTTCATTGAAATGTTCTTATCCTTCATGATCTTGTCTAAAATTGTCACTGCTTTATGTGCTAACATTAACATTCTCTATATTTCTTTAGCACATTGTCTATCATGTATGAGTTTGTGGCATCTAGTTCTTCACTGTCAATGCATCAAACCTCAACAAGTATGGAATTATATTACTATGGTGATTAATAGTGATTTCCTGTCCCTCTTCTAACTTCAAATAAGGTTCTATCTCTGTTCTCTTCCTGCTTAAGAGCTTGTGACATTAAGGCTGTTTCCTCACTTACCTCATGTAATCAGGATCAAGGACGTGAGGGCTTATGTAGCGTATGTGTTGAGGGACAGAGCTGGGGCTGCTCTGCTGCAAATGGTGTCCTCCCAGGATCCTATTTGCCAAGTATATATGTGGATGCTCTGTGATCTGGTTTTCATGGCACTACACTGGATTGAAGATATGACTAAAGGGTTCAAGTGTTAATCCAGATTTAAGGGCCTGAAGACCCCATTCAATCCGGAATTCGACAGCACTCATGCAGACAACTTGTTCCTAATGGCGTCCTTAAGGGGTTGTATTTGCAGAAGGTATGTAGAGGATCTGTTACCAAATGCATTCCTATCGGGTTCCTAATGGGGTCTTGGATCTGTGTAGAAACTGTCTAAAATTGGGGTAGGAAGAGAGATCAGTATCATGGCAGCTACAACTCAGAGCAAATATTCAGAATGAATACAAGGGAACAGTCTCACCCAACAAGACTGTTTGTTGGCAGGAAAAATATAAATGGCCAAGAAAGAATCTAAGCGACTGATTTGGCTTTTGAGCAGCTGAAGGACTAATTGATCTTTCCATAATAATAATAATAATAATAATAATAATAATAATAATAATAATAATAATAATAATAATAATAATAATGAGAAAAAGGAAAAAAAGACTAATTGATCTTTCCCACTGCTCTGGCTTTTTCTGTTGGTTGTGGCACAAAGATTGGATTCAGACCTCTAAGGATGGTTAACTTCTAGCTGGGAAATCCAAAAAAAGTCTTTAAAAGTATTCTAGTTGCTAGGGAAACACAGGTCCAAAAATGTGAGAGGTCAGCCTTCTCGCTGGAGCCAAGCATGGCGAGCCGGGGGGCCTCGCTGCCGTGGCTTGCCCTTGCCCTGGAAGCAGTGGATCACCACTTCTGGGGCCAGGGCGAGCTTCCAAAAAGCCCACCCTAGCCCACCCAGCTCGGCCCGTGGTGAAACCCCTCCTTACCTCTCCGTGGTCATCTTTGTTGTGAGGGTCTTCGCCCAGGATGCAGCGCGCCTGTGTCCTGTGCGTCTCCTGGGTTGCTGGGGCTGCCAGTAGCAGCCCTTGTCCTCAGGAGTGATCTGAGCAGGCGTGCTGCAGGAGGGGGGAGGGCCATGGGTTAGTTACACTTGCGCCATGCGTACGCATCCTAGATGGATGCATTTTCATGGTGCAAAACCACTTGAGATGTGGTGTGTAACTAACACCCATTAAGCACAGATTAAGCATGGGTAGGTGCGGATGCACCTACCGGAAGTGTGCTTAATAGCCCCCTCTAATGCAGATGCGGCGGCGCCAAACCGGTTTTGCCGCCGAAATCCGCATTACAGAGGGACGTGCAATGCGGACACACATGGCTGGAAGTGTGCTAAAAAGGCACATAAATGCGGACGCTCGTGTCCCAATCCGTGCTTAATTGGTGTTAAAGGGCTTGTGTGGAAAAACCCTAAGATGATGTTTTTAACAGCAGAGGATTTAGTACTAAAAGAACACAAAGTCTAGAGGTATTGTCATTGCATGGGATGCAGGTTTGCTCCAGAACTTGCTAATCTGTATATGGATGATTTTGAAAACACCTATGTCTTGTGTCACCAGGAATTTAAAGACCACATCATTGTATGGAAAAGATACATAGATGACATCTTTTGCATTTGGGCAGGTTCCGAGACTGATCTCCTTTCCTTTAGAGATTTCCTCAATACGATCCATCAGACTATACGCTTTGAGATCCAATACAGCAACCACACTGTTCATTTTCCGGATATCAAGGTATCTTTATCTAAAGGTAAATTCTGTACACGTACATACATTAAGCCCACAGATACCAATTCTTTTTTTAAAATATGATAGTTTTCATCCCTCCAAGCTTAAGAATAGTCTTCCCTTTTCCCAATTTTTGAGATATAGAAGAAATTGCAGCACAACTGAGACGTTTCTCCACCAGTCTATTTCTCTCAAACGAAACGTGCAATTTAGAGGATACGCCTCACAGACTGTCAACCAAGCAGCCAACAAAGTGTATACATTACCAAGGGAATCTCTTTTAAGGTATAAAAATAAAAAAAGCAATGACAATACCTCTAGACTTTGTGTTCCACTGACTTTTAGTACTAAATCCTCTGCTGTTAAAAATATCATCTTAAAGTATTGGTATTTACTTGATGACATCCCAGGTTGTAAGGAACCCCCACTGTTCGCCCACAAGAGAGGCCGCAATCTTAGAGACTTTCTGGTGAGATCAGACATATCTTCCAGTAGACCATCTCAATCTCTCATTACAAGCCTCCCTCCTCCCACTGAACATTTCAAATGCGGCCATTGTAAGGCATGTGAGGTGTGTAACATGGTGAAAACCTTCACCAATCCAGTGGATGGAAAAGAATATACCATTAGAAATTTCTCCACATGCCAAAGTTCCAATGTGATCTATGTCATCCAATGTCCCTGCAAACTCTTATATGTGGGAATGACAACAAGACCAGTCAAAATAAGAATTTTTGAACACCAAAATTGTATAAGGAACAACAGAATCATTTTCAAGAACTTCACCATCATGCAACACAATTCAGATATTGGTGCATTGATCAAGTTACATCTGATTCATGTCTAAATAACAAACTAGCCAAAAAGGAGCTCTTTTGGATTTATAAGCTTAACACTCAGATGCCTTTAGGCCTCAATGAGGAGGTGAATTGGCACATCTAATCTAGCCGGTTTCTCTGTATCCAATGGTCCTGGAGTACTTACAGGATCATCCCCATCTCTAATGGTATTCAAGTCAGCTTTTGTATTTGACCTCTTTCAGTTTTTCTTTGAGTATAGTTTCATTGTTTTCAGTCTATAATGAATTGAGTTATTTTATGTACTA
Organism: Aspidoscelis tigris stejnegeri; assembly: GCA_023333525.1. Classification (NCBI taxonomy): domain Eukaryota; kingdom Metazoa; phylum Chordata; class Lepidosauria; order Squamata; family Teiidae; genus Aspidoscelis; species Aspidoscelis tigris. The sequence goes on along the minus strand of JALMGA010000006.1, from coordinate 10,692,787 downwards.
ATGTACATCTTGTCCTCTGTGAGTATTCTACTTTACATATTATTTATGATATACCTTTTCAGTTATGATCTATTTTGTCACAAGGTTCTCATTTACTTTATTGTTTTGTAGTTCCCCTTGAGGATTTATATTCGGTGTATATTTTACTATACCAGGGAATGTTTTATGACTATCCAACTTTGAAGAATACCATTTCTTGAAGCCACTGATGAAGACTCATGTCGAAACGCGTTTGGCTCTTGGTTTCTTCTGGTAGCCTACGATTGACTGTTGGCTCCCTATAAAATTTTTTATCCTGGACTGAAACTTTATATACCAGGATATCAGCCCATGGAATGTCTAGTAAAGGACTCTGTTTTTTTATTATTATTATTTATATGTATGATATCCTTCCATTTCATAACAAGCAATTTTATATGTTTTTTTTTTAGTAAATATTGAGTTATTCTGACAGTCTGATCGTATACATTTTGATTTGAGTTTATTACTATTAGTCAGGACCTTGTTTCCTTTGCAGATAGACCTGTTCTGTCTTTGTTTGCTTTGTGTTTGGTTTATCTTGTTTGGATTATAAGTGCACAGCTAATTAAGACCATGGAGGGCATGTTGAGCTCTGGAACCTTGTCAATGGTATCTAGGCAGCCTCACCAGAGAGGAAATGGGTCCTTTCTAATTGGTAAGTGAGAACAGACTCAGTGAACTATCTTCTTATGACAGATCAGTGGAGTGGGATGATTTCTTTAACTGTCAGGTGCTGATCTAAAAGCAGATGAAACACAAGAAAAGATGCAATAGAAGGGCAGAACTGAAGAATACAGAAGGAGAAATGATTTAATGAATACTTTTCTAATGTAAGAAGTGTAACTTGTGTTTGATACTTTCCCAAATAGCAGTCCTTTATGCTTTTTGTTCACTTGCTTGCTAAGTGTGGGCACTTGTGTAGGCTGTTGAGGAACTAAATATATGAACTTTTGCATGCTTGGGAAAGAAATCAAAGTCAGAAAAGGTCATTTCTGTTCTGTTAACTTTAAAGAAAATGCTGATTCCTCTGCTATATCACTACATATAAATCATTAAATGTTAACTGAGACACCTTTAAGTGAAATGTGAGTCTCTGGTCACAGCTTTGAATCGTCTGCTTGGTGCTTTCTACACTGGGTTTTCCCCACTCTTTTTGTTACAGCCCATTAATTACTGCTCCCTGAAAGCTAGAACGAGGCATATGCTGAAATATATAGGTCTGTGAGAACAGGCTAGCCAGGACATTCCTTGCCACTGGGTGATATTAAGAAACAAAATAGAAGGGGGAGGGGAGGGGATAGAAAACTCACCTGTTCCTTAATTATGTGAATGCTGCAATTTCTTCTGCTTCACTGGCTGGGGTGATGTCACATTTGCACATAAGATATAACACACAGGTGCATTGGACTGGGCATCTTAATATGTGGATAAGCATCTCATGACATGACCCCAGCTGTGAATGAAGAAGAAGAAGAAGAAGAAGAAGAAGAAGAAGAAGAAGAAGAAGAAGAAGAAGAAGAAGAAGAAGAAGAAGAAGAAGAAGAAGAAGAAGAAGAAGAAGAAGAAGAAGAAGAAGAAGAAGGGACTCAAAGCGGCTGACAAAGTTTTTCTATTCTTCTCCCCACAACAGAACACCCTGTGATGTAGGTAGGGCTGTAAGAGCTCAGAATAGAGCTGTGACTAGCCTAAGGTCACCCAGCTGGCTTCATGGGGGAGGGAGGAATCGAACCCAGTATTCCCAGATAAGAGTCCAGCTCCTTAACCAGTCAACCAAATGTTATCCTCATAGTTAAGGGACAGATGAATTCACTTGTGTGTTTTTTGTAGAACCCACCTGTTCCTCAAAGCCCTTGGTGCTGAGGAGAGCCTGAAATTGCCGGTACTGTGCCTCTTTACACCCTCTAAACAGGTGCAAGTGCCTGTTCACACAATACTAATAGATACTCAAGTAGTGTACTCAAGGCCACTTCTGGCAGCGGGAAGCCCAGCCACACTTGCGCACGGCATACCGGCTTGCGCATATCATGCCGGCTCCTGAGGGTGGCTGGCCAGTGGGAAGCCACGCTGAATGCCCGTGCATGCATGCCGGGCTGCCCACTGCCAGTACCGGTCTTGCAGCAATCAGGTAAGCACGCAGTCACGTGCGCATGACCCCGGGTGAGGTGGGGGGTGTAGGCTGTGGGTTTCCCCTCACAAGAGAAGGTGCAATCATGCCTTCTCTTGTGAGGGGAAACCCGGCTGGCAGCCTCCCCATGCTGGCTCCAATGGAGCCAATTGTGTAGACCCGGAGGAGGGCCCAGCTGCACTCCTCCTCTTTGACAGGGGAGGGCCTTCAGAGGCCAGATTGGGATGGGTGCTGGCGTGTCCGCACAGCACCTACACCAATACCTTTCCCCCATCTACCCTTGCAGACGCACGGGGCCTCAAGGATCTGTCTGTATTTGGGACAGAGCCTCGGAGAAAACGGTTTGCCCAAAAACGGATCTCTCACTGTCTCCTTCATGTTGACGCAGCCAATATGTTATGATAGTGTGGGATTCCAGCCCCAGGTTCATGGGCAGTTAAAGGAAGGAATGTGTTTCTGCCTTTTTCTGCTTTTGTGTAGTGTTGTGAGTCCAGCTCTCACAACTGAAATCCATGGGCCCTGAGAAACATAGGGGGCAGCTGTGAGGCTGCCGGATATGGGGTAGCAGCTTGAGGTTGCTACGATGGTCAGTTTATGAATTCCTTCTCTCTGGGGTCCACCACGTGTTTAATGGCAGACGGGATCTGTAGATGTTAAATGATCAGGCTTGAGGCAATGTGCAGGCAGAAAGACAAAGAGTTTAATTTTCCTGGACTTAAATACAGCAATCAATAGAGGCATGGAGGAAATGATGTAAAGGCACAATCCAGGGAGGTGATTGGTGGAGCTGGGTCAGGCAGGCATGTCAGAGGTCCTTCTGATGTCACTTCCTCTGGTAGCAGGAAGAAAAACTGTAAGCCATGTGCTTGAGATATGTGCTTTCTAATATCAGGCTTTTGCAGACTCCATAATGCCCAAAGGTGGCTGCAGAGTGGAAAGGATTCAGCACCCTGCTAGCACTGAGTGTGTATTACAAGTCTATGGAAACAGGGAAAAAAAATCTTATTTGTTTTACTCTCGAAGCCAGAGAAAGTATGACCTTGAAGGGAAGCTAGGGAAAAACTGCAGTGAGGAGATTACTACACTTCAGTTTGAACTTTTTGCATGAAGCAAGCTGCTCATAAATGGGCTTCCAGCTGCAGAAATAACAACATATCTTATATAAAGACCCGGCGAAATCCCCGTCTTGTCTTCCACAGATGACATCACAAGGACACCTAGCCTTCAGCTTCAGTGACTGCTGGAACAGCCAGAGATAGCCTTTGCAAAATCCTGTCAGCACTTAATTTTCTTCTTTTGTCTTGCAAAAACAGAGCATTTGATTGACAGGCAGCTGGTCACCAAATGCTCTTATGCACTAGAATCTAGAGCAGGAGCAGAGGGGAGAAAAAGTGACACTGAAGATTGACAGGTTGTGCAGAACAATCATATTGGTGAAGAGGAGTTTTGGATGGACATTGGAAGGGAGCCGAGCTTTTTGCATTAGACACAGTACTTCCAATGTGAGAAGAACAAGGGCTCCCTCTGTGAAAATAGGGGCGATTCCTCAATGGCTGGTATACCAGACCAGCAAGCTTCATTCTGAAGTGGGAGATATGTCTCATGTGTAGCCAAATCCTAATAATTTTCTCTTTAGAAGTAATTTAAGAAGATTTCAAAGAAAGAATAGCTTTTTTGACTCTTATCTGGGAACACCAGGTTTGATTCCACCCTCCCCCATGAAGCCAGCTGTATGCCCTTGGGCTAGCCACAGCTCTCTTCTGAGCTCTTACAGCCCCACCTACCTCACAGGGTGTTTGTTGTGGGGAGAAGAACAACCTCTTCTTCTGTTTGTCAGCCGCTTTGAGCCCCCTTAAATGGGTGAGAAAAGCGGGGTAGAATAGCCAACTCTTCTTCTTCTTCTTCTCCTCCTCCTCCTCCTCCTTCTCCTTCTTCTTCTTCTTCAAAGATCATTGGATAGGATGGGCAATATAAAATCTGTTTGAAAAATTAGAGTGCTGGGAAGGAGACTGCCTAGATGTTCACCTATTACAAACTCTTGCAGGCAAGCAAGATCAAAAACCTGAAGTTATTTCATAATTGTACCTGATTTGCTAGACGTGATTATGGTGCTCCCCAGAATATAGACCCAATATAAGTATCTATCATAGTGCAATATCCCATTATTCTGTAATTGCAGCTGTGCCTGGATTACTGCACGAGAAGCACAGGAGGAGTTTGGTATGGGCTGCTGCTACCCAGAAAACCTTCACATGATACTAGCAGTCATCTATACAGCACAACAGGTGGTAGGTGACATGGAAAGAAAATTTTGCAGCTGATTTTCCCCATTGCCACTACCAAAAAACATATGGGCAGGTGCGCCTGTACTTGCAGGAGGCATTTACAGCCTAGAAATGCCCTCTATCTGCCTAGATGTTCACCTATCACAAACTACTGGTGGTGCATGAAATTGTGCACCACACACACCCTAACCTTCACCAATCATGACTGCAAACTTACCTGTCACATCCAGCGGTGAGCATTCACACCATTGCTGGTGCGAGGGGTCATTTGAGGCTCTGTGCAAGCACGCCGGCACCTCAGATGACCCCTGGTGCGACTGTGCATGTACAGAGCATCATCATCACCATAGTGACGGCAACACAATCAAAATAGTGATGTCCTGGCAGGGACTGGATGCGTTCCTGGATGGAGGTAAGTGTTTGGGTGTGTGGGTTAGGTTGTCATGTACTACCATTTTCTAGTGTGAACGCTAGTAGACGTTTGTCTCTTCAGCACTTTTCCCGTCAAACAGATGGAAAGCTAAGTGCAGAAATGTTCATGTTCCCAGTAAAGAGTCAGCTCCCTCAGTTGCTCATCAGCCATGCTTAGGAGAATTGTTATATCACCCTGATTCTGAGGCAGACTTGAGTACATCCCCTGTATAGATTTCAGTTGGCTGCATTCTCTTAACAATTCCACTAAGGTAACTAACAACCTCTTTCTGAAATGCTTGGAGAAATTTCTCCCTTGTTCAATTAAGGGTGTTTTTCCACTGTCAGAAAGTACCCATTTTTGCACCCATTAAGGACCCATTTGGGTGTGAGCCGGATGATCCCATTTCCACCATGGCACCCATTTGGGACCTGATTGTTTCGACTGCCGCTGGGGAAATCCAGATCAAATGGGTACTTTCTGGCCTTTAATCCAGATTTTCTGTAGACACCATTAATGGGGTCTACAATGGGGTTGTCAGGCAGAAAATCCAGATTAAAGGGAGCCTGTTTCCACGCTTGTGTGGCAATGGGGTCTATAGGAGGCTAGGGGGAGGGGGCACCCATGGGGAGGGAGCCTCAAAACCTAAGCTTCGAAGTCATTTCGAAGTCTGTGCAAAATAGCTCCAGAGTGTCTTTGAAGTCTGTGCTGATCTTCAGGGTGAACTTTGAAGTGACTCTGAAGTGACTCCAAAGTCACTTCAAAGTCACTTTGAAATTCACTCCAAAGATCAGCACAGACTTCAACGGAACTGTTTTGCACTTACTTCGAAGTCACTTTGGAGATTGCACCCCTGTCCCCCCCAAACACCTGGGGTGACAAGCAAACCCCTCATGGGTAGATCCGGATTTCCAAATGGGTGTTCCAGTGTTTCCATGGCAGGGAGGCTAGCACCCATTGCTATTGAGTGCTAGACCACCCATGGAAACACATTAGGTATTTCCCTTAATCCAGATCTACTAGATCCGGATCAAGGAATGTACCCATTCCTTAGATCCGGATCTTCTTAGATCCAGATTAAAGGAGCACAGTGGAAAAACACCTAATGTTGGTATCTAGGGTGATTCTGCATTGACCAACCTACCATATCAGCAAACATACTAGGAATGTCCATTCTGCACATGGTTGTAGTATAAGATTCTCCCATAATATGTTTGCTGGTCTGGTATACCAGCCAGTAAGGAATCACCCCTCTTTTCACAGGGGGGTCACATAAAAAATAAATAGCAGGGGGAAAATGTTGAGCTACACTTCACACCAGAATTTCAGAAGAAGAGGAAATGTACACTACTGAAAAAAAAATATTTTTTAGAATCTTTTTTTCTTAAAAACTGTTCTTAGTTTCTGTTTTTTGGAATAGCCTGCATTAATTCACAAAACAAGTGGTCAAATATCCAATATGTTAAGGGGGGGGGGGGAATACTGCCTTCTGCAGAACAAAGTGAAAATAGTTTGAATGTATAATGAAAGATCATCTCCAGTCTCTATGTTGTGTATTCACTATATTGTGCTAACTGAAGCAAAATAATATTGAGCATTAAAGCCAAGCATCTGAACTGCATTAACTTTATAGGAACTCAAATGAGAGCACACGCATTTGAAAAGAAATAGTGTCATGTAGCAATTCTGAATAAAATGCAATTTGTTTTCTAAAAATGATTCTTGTCTGTGCCTTTCCTATACAATCTTTCCTTATGGTAGATACTGTATTCTTATCCGCAGTTTAATCTACCAGCTTTTCCTAACATAATATACATCCTGTGATTCCCATTTTACTACACACACACACACACAAAAATAAACCCTTTCTCTATATGTACTCTCAAAAGGGCATGAGTAGAAACAGACCAAATAGAGGTCTTCATATTTCTCTAGAGAATTATCTTGCTGGCAGACACAATTTTGCACTGTAACTGGATGGAGAAATGTGAAATATGCAGTACAAATGAAGAATTCCACACCATCATCCCAAATGTAATCATAACATAATGTTTGGCTGTTGGAAAGACAAATGAAAAATCTTTTAAAATCACAGCATGCATGTGTCATGGAACTAAGAGTTTTCCATCTAGGGTTTATAGGGCCTTTCCGCACAGGCCCTAAAAACGCATTTAGAGCCAGTTCGGGGAAGGATTTGGACGTGGCGTCTGCACAGGGAACCCAATTAGGGTCCCTTTGAGGACGCCAGGTCCGCACATCGGCAGGCAAAAACGGTTGTTTAAACTGGTTTTGCAGCCGAATCCTACCCAGATGTAAGACCTGAAAACATCAGGTCTTACATCTGGCTTTTTCCCTTAAAATGGTTTGGAAGCTAACGCTTCTGCACTGGAGGGGGAAAAGCCGGATTGCCAGCGCATGCCCAGCTGTCAGAGAGGCAGAGCGCATGCTCTGTGACTCTGACAGGTGGGCGAGTCTGGCAGCCAGCTTCCCTGCCTTCCCCCTGGCCAGAGAACCGACGATAAGGCAGCTCCTACTCCTACTGTCACCCCCACCCCACCGAGAGTCCCTTTGACTTACCTGATCATCTCCAGCTTGATTCTGAGGCTGGCAGGGCAGGTGCCAATCGTGCATGCATGCGCCGTGGCCCTGACGGTCCCAGCAGCCCAGGACTCCATTTCCCAGCATCCCTAGGCTGCTGGGACCGTCAGGCCCACGGCGCGCACGTGCGTGATTCGCGCCTGCCCTGCCAGCCTCAGAATCGAGCTGGAGAGTGAGCTGGCCGCTGGCGTGCTTGCTTCCAACTTGTGTCACTCTTTGGAGGATGAGGAGGAAGGGAGTAGGCAGGCTCCTCACAACTGGTGACAGTGTATGTGGATGTGAGTAATCCAGTAAAGTATAGGCCTTAAGAAGCAGAAGATTTGCACATCAAACATCTAATGAATTCTGTATGAGTTTTTCAATTTCCAGGTCCATAAAATTGTCATTAAGGCTTCCTTGGCATTGCTAATTTTTCAAAACATTTTGATTGCCTGAGAAAAATTAAGGCAACTAATATGTAACAAATGTTTATGCTCAAAATACCATATCCTACCTTAATGTGTATGTGAATTTAAAGAGATCTTTCTGGATAGTGGGAGAGTTATTTCTTTTTTGGCACACTACCACAGCTTCTAGGGTGGTGCAGGACAAAAGGAAAGTATAGAGGGCATATGATTCATGGCACCTCTGTAACTGACAATGTGGATTCCTAAATGCACCACTGTTCAAAGTAATAAGAGTGTGGACACATTTGAAGTAAAAGTAGAAGTGCAACCTGAATTCTTAGTTCAGTGGATTAATGATTTAGTTTAAATAATAATAATAAAAAGCTTCCAATATTCCTAGGCACTGACCAAATTGCAATTCCCATTTATTTCCCCATTAAAGAAGTTAAGTCCAAATCATGAGAGTCAGGAGAAAAGCAGATAAGACTTCTCTTGGGATAGGTCAATAAATGCTTCTATTCTTCTGCCTTCTATTGCATTTTCTGCATGATTTCAGTGCAATGAACACATCAGCAAATGTAGTTTTCAATTGTCTTACTGAGATTTGTTATGAACATGGAAAGATACAGATGGTATGCAATTATTCATGCTGCCTCAGAAAGCTGCTATGCTAATACTATTAAAATATGAGAGCTGATTAGTATGTTCATGATTTCTAGGGAAAATAGGCACTTGAAATAAAATTTACAGTGTCTTTTCTGTTTTTGTTTTTGAGGATGCTCAGTGGTACTATTAGCTACAACAAGGTTAAGAAGTCAGTATAATTAACTCTAGGATCAGATGACCTGGAAAAGTCATTTAAAAAAGAAAAACATACCTTTTCTGAAGGCTCAGCTAATTAATTCCATCATTTTTCTTTTGCTATAGCTAACCACTGAGTTTTTGAAAAATCTTCACATGACCCTTCAGAAACTTAAGACATTTCTCAGAATTGTGCACAGCTGTTAGAAGTAGACAAATGTTTGGAATTGCCCTTATACTTGTTACCAGAAGATTATATAAATACAAATTGGGTGATTTCGAATACATTCCAGACACAGAACAAAACATGGTTCTGGGATTAAGAAGAAACAGGATGGTGCTTCCAAAATAACTGCCTCACCTCTTCTCAAATAAAATGAATGCCACAAGAAGAAGAAGAGTTGGCTTTTCTACCTCGTTTTTCTCACCCATCTAAGGGCGCTCAAAGAAGCTGACAAACCTTCTCCCCACAATAGAATACCGTGTGAAGTAAGTGAGGCTGTGAGAGCTCAGCAGAGAGCTGTGTCTAGCCAAGGTCACCCCGCTGGCTTCATGGAGGGGTGTGGAATCAAACTCAATATTCCCATATGAGACTCTGGCTCCCTAACCACTAGTCCAAGCTGACTCATGCTATATATTTCCTGCTCCAACAGAAACAGTGAATGATGTGAAGCAGTACTAATCCTCCTTAATAAAATGATAACAGCATGCACAGAAGAAAAGTATTACATGCAACTTGGGTATGATGTATAACGTGACCAAAAAAAATGTGGTCCTATAGGCTTCAATTGCTAATAAACATCCAGAAAATTAAAAGAACATAAGAACATAAGAGAGGCCCTGCTGAATCGGGCCACAGGCCATCTAGTCCAGCATCCCATCACACACAGTGGCCCATAAAATGCGTATGGGCATCTCAAACAGAGACAAGGACAAACCTTTTCCTGCTCTTGAATCCCAGCAAATGGCATTAGAAGTGTCCAGCTTCCGCCCCCCTCCAGCCTGAAAGATGTACCTAGGCATTCATTCTAGTAGCCATTGATAGCATTTGTCTAACCCTACCTTGAAGCGATCTAGACTGGTAGCTGTCACCAGATCTTCCAGGAGCACATTCCATAAACCGATGACACTCTTGGTGAAGAAGTACTTCCCCTTGTTGGATCCAACTCTCCTACCCATCAGCTTCATAGATGCCCCCTGGTTCTAGTGTTGTGTGATAGAGAAAAGAAATTTTCTCTATCCACCTTTTCTATATCATGCATAGTTTTATATACTTCATTCAGGTCCCCTCTTAAACGCCGTCTCTCCAGACTGAAGAGGCCTAGACGTTGCAGCCTGGTTTCGTAAGGGAGGTGTTCCAGACCTTTAATCATTCTGGTTGCCCTTTTCTGCACCTTTTCCAGTTCCACAATATCCTTTTTAAGGTGTGGTGACCAGAATTATACACAATATTCCAAATGTGGCCTCACCACAGATTTATAAAGAGGCAAAATGACACTTGCTGACTTATTTTCTATTCCCTTCCTAATTAGGAGGAGGGGAAGGTAAAAGACACTTTCGTAAGAAGCCACTCTAGGGGAAGATTTATTTAAGTCTTACTTTGAATTGAATGAGGTTTGCTTTTTGATTAACTGATCAGAAAGCCTTTAAGACTTAGCACGGAAATAAATTAGATCTCTTTCAACAAACGTTGTTAAAAATCTTTGTTTCATTTTAACAAATGCCCCCAACCGTTGAGTTGAGGCTGAAAGATAAAGAGGCATTTAATAGGAGTTGGACAGGGTTAGTAAACTTGTTTTAGGGCTTTTCCATGCTTAACTTCAGTGGGATGGGGTCTGAAGTGAAGATCAGGGACAGTGACCAGTGTTTGCACCATGTGTACCGCGACTTTCCCAATTTACCTACCTGGCTGTTGCAGGGCAGACAGTATATTCCTGACCATCTGAATTATCATGTGCTACACTCTTTGCACCTATTCATGGGTCCATCAAATACATGACATGGGATTTTTTTCCACAGTCCCTTAGTACCCATTTTAGCACCCATTAAGGACCCATTTGGGTGAGAGCCAGATGACCCCATTTCCACCACGGTACCCATTAGGGACACATTAGTTTTTACCGCGCCTCGGGAAATCCGGATCATATGGGTACTTTTTGGCCTTTAATCCAGATTTTCTGTAGACCCAATTAATGAGGTCTATAATGAGGTCTTCAGCCAGAAAATCCAGATTAAAGGGAGCCTGTTTCCACACTAGTTTGGCAATGGGGTCTAGAGGAGGCTAGGGGGAGGGGGCATCCTTGGAGGGGGGAGCCCCCAAACCTAAGCTTCGAAGTCATTTCGAAGTCATTTTGAAGTCACTTCGAAGTCTGCGCAAAATAGCTCTGGAGCCTCTTTGAAGTCTGTGCTGATCTTCAGAGTGAACTTAGAAGTTTACTCCGAAGATCAGCACAGACTTCAAAGATGTTCCAGAGCTATTTTGCACAGACTTCGAAGTGACTTCAGAATGACTTTGAAATGACTTTGGAGCTGCTTTGGAGATTGCACCCCCAGTTCCCCCCAACACCTGGGGTGACAGGCAGATCACTCGGGGGTAGATCCAGATTTCCAAAAGGGTGCTCCAGTGTTTCCATGGCAGGGAGGCTAGTACCCATTGCTATTGGGTGCTAGACCACCCATGGAAACACATTGGGTACTTCCCTTAATCCGGATCTACTAGATCTGGATTAATGGAAGTACCCATTCCCTAGATCCGAAAAACACCCCTTATCTCTCGCTTTGGTCCAAAGACATTTGTAAGCAGTGTCATGGTGGGCATTAGTACACAAAATGATATTGCTAAACTTTCTAATTTAAAATCACTAAAATTGCTAGCACAAACAAAATATTTCCCAACTCAAAAAATTTACTTATGCACATTTTGAATCTATTGACTCCATGGTGAAATATGGGACATGAAAGACTGTGTGTTTGTGGCGCAGCAATAGTTGAAGATCTTTTTCACATCTTGTTTACTTGTCCCTTGTATTCTTTCAATAAGAACAACTTGTTTGGCCCTCCTTTAACAAAATGTGTCCCACTGGAATGCAGAGCATAAGTTGACTTACCTTCTGCAAGGAGAAAATGTCCAGGTGACATATAGGGTAGCTTTATTTTTTGTTAGGGCTGCCCAGTTTAGAAAATTATTCATTATTCACTATTCGCGTCTTCTAAGGGTGATGGACACTATATTCAAAGATATTCGAAGTTCAGTTGAATCTGCCCAAATTCTGACATTCGAATTTGAACTGAATGTCCATAAAATTGAATTCAATGATTTGAACGAATTTTGAATTTTGGATCTATTTGTTCTAATTATCCTGACATTCGCATGTGTACGGGTTTGTACACGATGCATAAATCTTTCCTGCATCCAACAAAACCGGGCTGCATACGGAATAGCTATGGGATGCATACAAATGTGTACAGATGCGTACGGGTGCAAATGGGATGCATTATGTTGTGTACGGTTACATATGAGTGTTGTTGACATTAGTAAGTGTAAATTCAAATTGAAAATTCAAACAAATATGTTTGAATTAGCTTAATTTGGATCCAATTTGGTTAAATTAGAATTTTAACAATTCAAATCAAATAGAAATTTTGAGTATTTGATTCAAATCAAATCCTGAAGATTTGCATTTGTACACACCCCTAATGGGGACAAATAATAATGTAATTTTCATTTCATGTTTGTTTTTGTCCCTGTATGTTTTATATGATTCAAATCGGATCTTGTTAAATTTGAATTTAAAAGGGTCGAATTGAATTGGATTTTTGGGATTTCGATTCTAATAGAATGTCAAAAAAAAAATCTGTGCACATCTCTATTTCAACCAAGTTATACAATAGGTAGATTCCATGAAGGGGATTTCATGTACTTTTTGTGCACTTTGCTCTCTACAGCAAGGGAGAATTGTGCAATTCATAGTTCTTTCCTATATACTTATATCACAAAGCCTGCAAAATAATTGGCATATGCTTTCATCTTTAATATTTGGATGGAGACAGCGTAATGACTGGAAACCTACGTTTGTCCATATAACATTCATTCATTGTGCAGTGGGACATCATACAATCATGGGGAAAATAAGCCTTTGATTATTGTGCTGTGATACATGAAATGTTACATAGTATCCAAACAATCTCCTTCGTACAAATAACTACTCAACCTTTCAATAGGTTTCTAGAATGACTTGACATCTTCTGGAGCCTTTAGTTCCACAAAATCTTTTTTTTTTTTTTTTCTGGTTGACAGAAGGCAGAGCATTCCCACATCTCAATTGCATTTTTCCTCTGTTGGTACAGTAACATAAATAGATAATTTTATTTCATGTATTATTTTTCTACAGTATCAGTGATTCTACTTAACAAAAGGTGAAAAGGTAGCTCTAAAGGTTTGCCATCACACCAAACGGGTTACATTGAAAAAGTAGTGACAGAATGAACCATGTTATTACATACATATGATGTTTCTTATCAACACGATGTTGGTATATGTTTTATTTTATTTTTGAAAAACAAAAACAGATTTATATGCCTCTTCATTAAGAATTGCAGGGGTTACTATGTAATAAAAAACAAAAATAATTCAAACAGTAATTCAATGTCAGCCTACTGAGCTCATCATCAACAGCAAATACCACAAACCCAAGTTGAGAATTAAGCAATTAAACTAGATTAATATCTGTTATATAGGGATGTGCAAGAATGTTTTTATGACATTCTATTCGAGTCAGTTTGAATAACAGAAAATTCAATTTGATTCAAATTATTTAAATTTGAATTTAACAAAATTTAATTTGAATTAAGCAAATTTGAATGTATTCATTTGAATTTTTGATTTGAATTTGCAAGTATGAAGGTCAACAAGATGTGCAGATGCCCGTACGCCACTTCCCAACATCTGTACATGTCAATATGCATCTGTACATGTCCGTATGCATCCTGTAGTTATCCCATGCACAACCTCTTTTCATCCCATATGGATAAGTAAAAATACATGCGGATGCAGTAAAGGTACGGATCTTCAAGTACGCATCGTATACTAACCAGTACACATACAAATGTCCAGATAATTCATACGAATAGTCTCAAAATTCAAAATTTGATTTGAATGTTTAAATTCAAATTTGGAGGCATTCTATTCAAATTTGAATGTCAACATTCAGCACATTTGATCGAATTTTGAATGCCTATGAATATTTGTACATTTCCCTATATGGAGAAGTTCCTGTAATTCTCAAAATTTAGCTTTCAAGTTTCAAAAAATTCCACAAAATTTGAAATGTACCAACCTTTAAAGTAATACATTTTCAAAACTCAGAAAATTGTGTCCAATTGCAATTTCAGATTTCAAGGATTAATAGTTAAATTTTGCTGATACAGTAGCTGCCCAGAAAATAGATGGTCACAGATTCACTGCTGCCATCATGCTGGGTCCTTATTTGCCTGGTATGCTATTGTTATACCATACGAGGCCAGTAACTGTGAACAAGTCCTAAGAATCAACAACAATTTCCATTGTGTAGACTATTCAGTTAGGAAAGGGGCTGGAAAATAACTTTGAAAGACAATGCATTGGACAGTTAACAAGAAAATAAACAGTATAAGCCTATGACCCTCCCCCAGCCCCCGATGCCCCTCTTATCTGAGACAAGCAAGGCTGCCTTCTAGTTTTATGGCAAAAGTGATTGTTGGCATTTATTGGTTGAATATCATAATTCTAAGCTAGGCTTGCAAAAAGTGGATGCAAAGAGTTATGAGTAGAAATAATGCCTTCAGAAAAGTTTGCTTTGGAATTTCCTGGACCACTCCTTAAGTTTGCTTATGCGCAGGGCAGGCCTGATCAATACATAAGCTAAATGGAACCACAATGGGAAACCATGAGCTTTTGTTTACTAAGATCTGACACCTTGATGGGAATTATCAACACCTAAGTATCTTCGTTTGCCTAGGATACAGCCTTTTGTTTAAGGTGCAGCAGCTGGAAACAACTGGTTATCTCAATTGGGCATTATTGTAAAGACAAACTGACTCATCCCAGCCATTAGACTCTTTAAAATTTGGTTTTGCCTCTGCCCAGATTTGAATCTCCCACCTTAAGATCTGATTGGCTGAGCCTTGAATAAATAGAGGCCTCTGGGCTCACAGAGGTGCGGTCCTGTTCCAGAGGTCTGTCAATGATGCTGTGCTGAGTCACGAGCTGAAACCTCTCCGGCTTGTTGAGGATCAATAATCACATGAGCTGAAATCACTGGCCCTACCTTTGACCTCTGATCCTGCACAAAGCCAGCATCCTGACTGCCATTTCTTCAGAGAGAGAAAGCCAGCTTCCTCATGATCCTGTACCAGTCTTTTCTGCCTGAGAGAAAGAGAGAGACTGCTTCTGTTTCCCCCCAGCTGCATCTGGGCCTTTGCTGCATTCTGAAGCCACACGTCTCCTGAGAACTGCATAGGTGAGAGCCAGTCAAATTATGGCATAGGGTCTTAGGATAGGCTTCTCTCCTCTTTCCTTCTCTCTCTATATCACCATACTGCCAACCAGCTGCTGCCCCACTGAGAATCTGCGTAGTGCTCCCTTCATTTTTGACTCTTTTTAATATTATTAAAAGCCATTTCAGTTTTTTTGTTGAGGAAGAAGAACTCTGTGTCTCCTTGTGTTTCTGAGCACCAAGGCATGGGCACAATTTTTTTTTATTTGAATGCTTAGAATCCAAATGCAACAAAATCCAATTGGAATAGAATATTCAAAAGTATCTGTTGGAATGTAAGATTCGAATCTTAAGATACGAATGTCAACAACATTTTTATGCATTATATATATCTGTACACATTTTGTAAGCATGCATCCCATTTTAGTTCCGTATTATTAGCACAAATGCATACAGATGCATATGATAGTCATACAGATATGTATGTAATACATACGTATCTGTACATTTGAATGATTTGAATAATTCAAACAAATGTTCTGGAACATTCAAAATTTGTTTGCATGTTTAAATTCAAATGTGAAAACATTCTATTCGAATTCGGATGTTCACATTTCTAGATGAACACATAGCTTTTATCAAAAGTTGCCAATTCTGCTACATAAAGCCATAATGAGACGTTTTCGCACGGGGCTGAACGGGACGCGTGGGAGACAGCTGCGGACACGGCATCCGCATTGCCCGAGCGGGGCTTGCGCTCCGACATGTCCGCAGCTGTCTTTCTCGCGTTCGAAATGTAGAGCACTTTAAAGTGCTCTACATGCGTTCGAACGCGGACGAGCCGCCCGCAGGCGTTTGGGAGGAGAAGCATTCGCGCCTGCTTCTGTCTCCCGAAGAGCTGCGGGCTCGCCTCCGACGCCGGCGCGGCTTCGACAATCAGCTGTTTGACAATCAGCTGATTGCCGATCTGCCTCTGCGGCTGTCTCCGCGCCCCTGGCCGGCCTTTGCCGGCTAAGACAGCTCCCGGCGCTTTGAGCATTCGCACACAGACGCGCCAGAACGCGTTTACACGCGTTCTGGCGCGTCTGTGTGTGAATGCTCAAAGCGCCGGGAGCTGTCTTAAGCTTTCTGCCTGAACGCGTTCCGTTTGGAACGCGTTGCAGTGCGGAAATCCCTCTGGTTTAGATTTTATGACTTCCTCAATCACCTCTTCACCATTTTGCTCATCTCGACTTTAGCTAGACATTCCCTACAAACTGTCAGATTCTTGGGGGAATTATTAGTTTCCAATCTCTATCTCAAGCACCTAGAATACTAGGTTTAAAAGTGTACGGATACGTACACATTACATATGTATCCGTATACATCTTATTTGTATCTGTATGCATCTGTACAGATATGTATGGGATAAAAACAGGATGCTTATTCTTCTTGTATTTCAAATCTTCCTATTTCATTTCTGCTTTCTCCCTCTTTTTTGCATCCCACCTTTTTTTTTTTTTACTATTTCATTTCTTTTAACTGAATTGATCTTCAATAGAATACATTCATATTTGAAAGATTTTGGTAGATGGCTCTCCTTTATACTCATTATTCCATTATCATTTCTATTCATCACTAGAAATTGCCTAACTGCCAAATTATCGAAGCACAATAGAACTAATTCATAGCTGAAATATTAAATAGCTAAAGTGTAGGGTTTGTGATGAATCTAAACAAGAGATTTTCTAAAAAGCATGAATGGATAACAACTTAAAACCCAGATGTTGTCTTTTGCTTGATGGATGGGAGGTAGCCTAAATACCATACCCTTTCATTTGTCAGACAGAGCCATTTTGCAGGCAGTACGTTGATGTTATCTTTTGTTATCAACTTTATAAACATGGCTTTTGAAATCTATTATTGGAAGAAAGTAAGGTCCTTTCTGTACTTACCTGGATGGTACGGTATAAGAATTAAAAAGAGAGTAGAGATAAAGTGTGCTGTCACAGGTGGTTATACTCTTAGGACCTTGATCTGCAGGTCTGGATTAGGGGTGTGAACAAATTCAATTTCTGACATTTGATTCACATTGAATATTTGGATGTCCAAATTTGTACCAATAGAGAAAAAAAATGAATATATTAAAATTTGAACCAATTCAAATACATTCGTATCTATTCGTACAAATATTCAATATATATTTGATGGTACGAATCTTGACAACATTTGTATGTGTCTGTACGCATCCATAGGCATCCTGTTTTTATCCCATACATATCCATACAGATACAACTAAGATGTGTATGGATACGTATGTAATGCGTACATATCCGTACATGTCTAAATCTCCGAATTATTCATATGAATGATTTGAAATATTTGTATTCCTTTGAATATTGAAAAATGAATGTCTGGACATTCAATTCAAATTTGAATGTCCGAATTCAGCCAAATTTGATCAAATAACAAATATTTTAAATATTCTTGCACATCCCTGGTCATAATCAGGCAAGGGCTCTTCCCAGTCTTTCTCACCAGCCCCTGCTGGATGGTGGCTGCCTATCAGAGCTAAAAAAGGAGTGAGAAGTCAAACTGAAATGACTGGACAAGCTAAGGTTGTCTCAGATGCTACACTAAGGATTAAGGGCTCACATATTAAGGTTCTGAACAGGGGCCTATTTGCACTTGGCCTTTTTCTGGAGTATATCTTAGGATAGGGGTCTATGGTCTACATCAGAGGTGTCAAACTCAATCCGGCCGAGGGCCGGATTAAAAAAAAACTGTGAGGGCCAGGGGGCGTGGCTGGGGGCGTGGCCGGGGACGTGACCGGGGCACAGAGGAGGGGCTGGGGGCGTGGCCGGGGCGTGGCTAGGGAGGGGCTGGCTGTCCATGAGGAGGGGTCCCACCACGCGCGTGCTCGCCTCACCTCGCCTCGCCTCCTTCGCGCCGGGCGTCGGCGCCGGGTGTCGGCGGACGTCGGCGGGCATCGGCGGGCATCGGCGTCGGCGGGCAGCGCGAGGTGGCGCGAGGTGGGCCGCAGCGGCAGCGCCGCGAGGCAGCGGGCGGTGGCGGCAGGCGGCGGGCAGCGGCGGGCGGCGGCGGGCGGCGGCGGGCGGCGGCGGCAGTCGCGGGCGGCCACAGGCCGTATTTTTGGCATGCCTGGTCTACATGCTAATGCGGACTCTGGCAGACCTCATGTTGGGCCTGATGAAGCCTGCACTAGCATATGAATAGCAAGTCCCTATTCCAGGATATATTCCAGAAT
Organism: Aspidoscelis tigris stejnegeri; assembly: GCA_023333525.1. Classification (NCBI taxonomy): domain Eukaryota; kingdom Metazoa; phylum Chordata; class Lepidosauria; order Squamata; family Teiidae; genus Aspidoscelis; species Aspidoscelis tigris. Next base: position 10,674,439 of record JALMGA010000006.1, on the reverse strand, counting down.
AAAGCCAAGTGTGAATAGGCTTCAGGTCTGCTCATTAATGAAGATCTACAAGTTCCCACTCCCCACTTGTTTCCCATCTGCTTTAGATGGAAGCTCTGTTTCCTAGTGGGCCAGTGGACCTGATCCAAAACATGGGAGGTGGGCAGAAGGCATGCATTCCACATTTGGGGTTTCACCGGCGAAATTATTTCAGAGATGTGCCTGAGGCAGCTTGTGGGAGGATGTACACTGCTGAAATGCATCCTTTAGTAGCCCTGAGACTATCAACAATTGTTGCTAGCACTTGGAGGCAAGGGACTTTGTACACAAAGCTCAGGTGAGATTTCAGGCTTCAGTATGGCACTGTCCTGCAGGCAGTGCTAATCTCGCCTATGCCCTCCCATGGTTGAAATATGTGGGCTGTTCTAGATCCACTGATTCCCAAAGTGGGGATGTAAGCACAGAAATGACCTAAGCTCTTACTATAGCTTTAAAGCTAGAAAGACTAAAGGATAGGGATGAAAACCATGGGCCTATTCGCACTTGCCTTTATTCTGGAATATATTCTGGAATAGGGACTTGCTGTCCATATGCTAGGGCAGGCTTCGGCAGGCCCAAAGTGAGGTCTGCTAGAGTCTGCATTAGCATGTGGACCACAGACCCCTATCCTGAGATATACTCCAGAAAAAGGTCAAGTGCGAATAGGCCCCTTGTCTGCACTGAAGAAGTATAATAATACCATCTCAGTGAGTTAAACATCAATTGTGGAGGGAGTGACCCTCACCTCAAGGTCTGGTGTAGCCCCAAACAGTGGATTTCCAGGCCCAGATAGGCCTTATTTCCATGGCAACAGCTGCTGTAACATCTAGCACATGTCCAGAAATTGCATGGTGACGGCAATGCCATATGTCGCTGTGCAGCTGCAGCCACAGCACATGTTCACTCACGCCATTGGAAGAGGATGTGAATGCTGTTTTAGTTGTCTATAGATAGTGATCAGCGATGTGCAAGAATATTTGTAACATTTGAAATTCGGTCAAATTCAGCTGAATTTGAATCAAATGGTGGGCCATTTGAAGATAGACACTGGGATTTGTATGCTATTTATATGCATTTGTATTGGGTCTGTATGCTTTTCATTTACATTCATATATAGGATCCATATGCTATAGGATCGAATTTTGAATGTTTAGAACATTCGTGCACATTCCTACTCTGGATAGATGTCTCTGGCCACAAGCTAACACAGACTATGGCAGACCTCACTTGGGGCCTTCCATAGTCTGCACTAGCATGTGGACAGCAGGTCCCTGTTCTGGGATTTATTCCAGAATAAGGCCAAGTGCAGAAAGGCCCTAGTTTTCATTCAAAAGTGAAAGGCAGTTAGAGGTCAAGGGTATTTATTATTATTTATTTTGCTATTTACATTTCTATCCCACCCCATACCCAAAGGTCTCTCAGCAGGTAACAACCATTAAAACAACAGATTAAAAACAGAATATACATTAAAAGCACTTTAAAAATTCAACAAACCTAAAACAATACATTTCGTGTTTAAAATGATAGTACCTGTACTGGGAGGGGAAATATAATCACCTCAGCCAATGGCCAGGGCAAAGAGGTGCATCTTCACCGCCTTCCTAAATATATATATATAAAGAAGAGGCATGACACACCTTGATGTGGAGACTATTCCATAGTCTGGGGGCCATCACCAAAAATGCTCTCTCCCGGGCACCCACTAGCCTCATTACTGGGGGCAGTGGGACAACCAGGAAGGCCTCACCACTAGATCTTAAGGCATGGACAGGTACATGTGACTTCCCTGCACACCTGGCTCTACTTGCCTTCCCCGCACATCAGACTCTATTCATCTTCACACAGTCAACTTGCTGCCTCCCCCATGCTACCAACCCATCCCAATCCCACCCCACTTAATTTGCTTTACCTTAGGTGTGAGGCAAAGCCCACTGAGGGCCGTGCAAGTACATTGCTGCAGCAGCTGTGCCATCATTGACTCTGCTCCTGCCTCACACACCAAAAAGCAGCACTGTGTAGTGAGGGCAGGGAAGACACATGCACAGAGTCTCAATGGACCATCACGGATTCTGTCTCTCCCTCGCTGGCTGAGAAGCACCTGACTGAGTCTCTGCACATGTGTTTGCCCCATCCATTGCACTCATTCCACTTCTACTGTGCATTAAAGGTCAAATATTTATCTTCAGATTTCATTAGAAGAATATTAGATATAAGATAAGAATAGGATAAGAATAACAGTCCCACAAATTATCACCCCGGGATTCTTCTGTTTTGTTTTGCTTTGCTTTTTGCTTGCTTTTTCCAATATTGCATGGCTCAAATTTTGCACTTTTTTTCTCCTTACGCAATGTTTATATATATATATATAATTAAAACACAAAACCCGGGTATGTATGTGTGAAATCCGTGATGAGTTAATTTCCCTTAAATGTCACTTGAATTCTGTGTTGTGTGTCTCAAATATTTCTCCTTCATTTTGCGTATTGCAACTAAAGATGAAATTAAATTGCCCAGATTATCCTGCATTGCCCATTCCATCATAAATCTTGTATATTTAAACTGGAACTCTACTGTAGTAGAGAGAAAGGTAAACAGTTTTGATTAGACAATTCTATTATCTGTCACTCTTCTTGCAGTTAAACCCTGGACTGTTTCTAGTTTTTTGCCATCTATGCTAACCATCCCTATGGCTAAATTTCAAAAGGAGTATGGGTTTTTTTTTGGCAAGAAATTATTTTAGAACAAATCTTCAAAGGCCATGGCATGTTATCTTTATTGCATATAAATTAGTTCCACAGATAGTTTAGCATAATTCCCATTTGCCATTCTATCCATCTAGCAATACAACAGAGACTTATACAATGGCTCCCCAGGATCTACAAAACGGGCATGTGGAGCTCTCAATATCTGGTATCTGGTAATGGCCCAGGGTTCTGATAAATATGCATATTTGGACATAATAAGGGAATGAGAAACTATTATATCACTAGTAGTGGGCCTTTCTGCACTTAACTTTGGACCAGATCAGCAAGGAGAACAAAAGCCTCCTTTACGCATGCTGGCAGTTTACAGGAAAGTAAACTACCTGCAAGTATGCTGGATCCATATTGGATACAGCATAGCCACATAGCCCAAGACACTGATAGAATCTACTGCCAATCTAACAGGTACTAAAGTGATCGAGGGGGTATGTGGAAGAGTGCACACCCCTGTGGGCCAATTTAGCAGGGGGACCAATTTTGGCATCACACAAAAGTGCACCACCAATATGGGTCCCTGGGGGATCTAAAACCTAGCTTTCAGAGGACCAGGAAGCTAGCTTCAAAATTGGTGGAATCTTCAAAGACAACACGCGGGCTGTGCCAGAACAGTTTTCCAAGCGTAGAGGTCTCCTTCTGCGACAGTAGGACTGATCCAGCAGCTGGAAGTGTTCCAGTATGACTCAATTCTAGGGGTGTGCATGAATGCAATTTTTGGGATTCGACTCAAATCAAATACCTGAAAATTTGATTTGATTTGAATGTTTAACATTTGAATTTAACCAAATTTGATTCAAATTAAGCAAATTCAAATCTATTTGTTCAAATTTTTCATTCAAATTTGTACTTGTGAATGTCAACATTTTGTAGATGCCCATATGCATCTCCCCCGGGTCCGTACACATCCATACGCATCTGTGCACATCCCGTAGTTATCCCGTATCCAACACGTTTTCATCCTGTACGAATCTGTACAAATGCGAACGGATGCAGGAAAGATGTGAATCTTAAATTATGTATCATGTATGAACCCATACACATGTGAATGTCTGAATGATCTGAATGAATGGATTGAAAATTCATATCAAATCTTTAAATTTCAATTTTTAAATTTAAGGACATTTGATTTGAATTCAAATGTCAAAATTCAGTCAATTTGATCAATTTTGAATTTGTTCTACATAAAAAGTCGCTGTATGCTTTGATTTTTTTCCCCATCACACATTCCCCTGTAGAAACAGCTACTTCATTTCATTTCAGATGTTAACTAGCATCATTCTTATCTCAACATGGAGCTGCAATGAACCATGTCTTCTAAAAAATGTCAGTCATGAAGGGCCATCATAATGATATATTGCTCTTTATTTTCCCAGCATGGAACACTGGGCAAATTCCAGTTCCATGCCGTAATGGGGTGTAACAGACAATATTCCATGTTACAAATGCATCATATGACATCTAGGGTTTGCTGAAAGTAGCTAGTTAAAATATTTTCTTTTGAAATGGCCTCTGTGTTTGACAGGGTTGTGTATGGAAAATGTTTGCATGCTCATTTTATTGTCAAAGCAAAAATCCATTGTACTGTATTGTTTTAATTGATAAACTTTTAATAAATAATCAAAAAAGTTTTCTTTTGAAAGAAGCAAAAGAATGTGAAAAACAGTCATATTCAAGAGTCTTTTTTAATGTTAAAGTTTTAATTCTTTATAATATAGGATTGTGTACATTTCCAAAATCAATCCTCTCTATAGATTATGAAATCACAGAAGGCAGGGTATTAGTCAAAATTGCAATCGATCAAATCTTCAAATTACTGGATGTATTCAGAATGAGTTAATGAAGTGATTGTTGCTCCCTTGTCTACCCATTCTTATTCTGGAGACTCAATTCAAATTATGCTGTTTCTAGAGCAAACTGCCTGGAAAGAGGAGGGTTACTGGTTCAATCCACAGCCTCTGCCTGGAAGTAGGCACTTCCAAATCTCTGGCAATAAACTGCATGGAAGTGTCCAAGGAGGCGCCTATGGTGTAGGGATGTGCACAAATGCAGTTTTTGGGAATCGAGTCAATTCGAATTGAATGTCCAAAGATTCAAATTGATTTGAATGTTTAAAATCCGGATGTATTCATATTTGATTTGAATTGAATTCATTCATACAAATTTTCAATTCGTATTTGAAGATACGAATGTCAACAACATTTGAATGTGTCATTTGTACGCAGCCCATTTTTATCTTGCATGCATCCCATTTTCGTCCTGTACGTATCCATACAGATGTGTATGGATACGAATAAGATGCATGCGGATACGTATGTAATGTGTACATATTCATACACATACAAATGTCTGAATAATCTGTACAAATGATTTGACAGATTCAAAAACTCATTTGAATGTTAAATTCAAATTTAGAGACATTCAATTTGAATTTGCATGTCCAAATTCAATCAAATTTGATCAAATTTCCAATGTTTCAAATATTCATGGAGTCAACCAGGAGTTGGCCATAACTTTATGGTGCCCAACAACAGCAAAGCAAGTGTTGGCCTTACCCAATTAAGCTGCCACCTTCTGACAGATTTTGACCTCTGACCTCTCCTTTTTCATCTCTGTCAAGAGCCTTTTGTTCTTTCTCAGCCATTGCTTTCTCATTCTTCCCAAAATCAAGTTTAATTATATGCCCTGATAGGCATCATTTCTTCTACGCAAAAATCTTAGGAAGAGTGAAATGGGGACTTGGGAAGAACAACTGGATTGCAAATAGCTTACATGTCAGCATTTGAAAACAGAGGAGCTTCTCCCACCTCCAGTTCTTCAGCTGAAAATTATAGAGAAAATGTTGAGATGGGACAGAGGTTTTCTCCCCATATTCTTTATACTGGGCTCTGATTAGATACAAACAAAGATCGCTTGGTTTTGGAGTACTGCAAGTATAAGCATACAGTATTTTAAAAGGGAATAGCACTGTAATAACTTTTCTGAGGCTCAGACTGAGACGTACTCTTGTCTCGTGGTCTAGTGGTTAGGGAGACAGACTCTTATCTGGGAATACTGGGTTCGAGTCTGCCCTCCCCCATGAAGCCAGCTGGGTGACCTTGGGCTAGTCACAGCTCTCTTCTGAGCACTCACAGCCCCACCTACCTCACAGAGTGTTCTGTTCTGGGGAGAAGAATAGAAAAGCTTTGTCAGCTGCTTTGAGTGCCCTTAAATGGGTGAGAAAAGTGGGGTAGAAAAGCCAACTCTTCTTCTTCTACTACTCCTATGCTTTTCTTAAAGGCAATTCCTTGGACATTACACATGTACCATAGACAACAGAGCATCATGGATAGCTGACATCGGGAAGCTTTCTAGATGATTTGCTGCTCTAATATCAGTTTCAAAGGTGAGACAAGCACATAAACAAAGCTGTTTTGGAAACATTATGGCAATATCATGTTTTTTTCCCACAACCACTATACATTTAATACTGTTATGAAGTGGTGGAGGTAGCAGTAGAAAAGCCTTCAAGTCTCCTGATGGTCTCCTGGTGATGATGTGAAACAAATCCTACTTGAACCTGAAACTCTCTGCATGGAAAGCAGATGCTCCACCATTGAGATCTTGACTCCGTGGCAATTGTACATCTGCTGCTATATATTATATTTAAACTACCCTCCACTATCATTTTCACAAAACAGCTTTACAAATATTAAAGAGTTTGTTTGTGAACAGATTGAACTACCAAGAATATCACTTAAAAAAATTAACGTGTCAACTGTAGGTGATACTTATTGCAAGCAATCAGATAAAATCTGCTGTGTTGGGTTGCCTTTCAGATCAAGTTTTAAAAGCATTTAAAAAAACCAGCCTGGATGGGCCCTGATAATTTGGAGATGCTACCTTGAAGGACTGAGTCCCGCTTGTCAGCTGCTCTGGACTCCAGCTGGTCTCAGCTATACCATAGACTACAAAGGACAGCTGCTTATGGCTTTAACCTGCTGGAAGCCCTGCCTGACGAGGTGGAGAACCTTGCCATCCCTGGTCTAGTGGTGGCAGCCTAGACCATTCTGCCCTCTGGATGTCTCTCCATCCTGGTTGGGCATGGACATCTTGGAAGAGAAGATTGTTTGTGGGACTGGGTCCCTCTTGTAAGCAGTTCTGCACTCCACTTGGCCTCAGCTGGCTCAATTTTTTTCTCTCTGTGTGTGTTTTGGCCTATTTTGCAATGTTTTGTATGATGTGCAATTTTTATAATATATTTTTATTAAAATGTTTTGATTATTATTTTGCATTGCATATTCTCCGATTGTTGTAAACCGCCTTGGGCAAATTTTCTTTTGGAAAGGTGGCATACAAACAAAATGGAAATGAAATGAAATTGCACACATAAATTAATAATGGTATAGGAAAATGACATTTTTAACTCAAAACCCCATGATTGCATGGAGCTGTCCATGAAATGAGAAATGAAAGAAAATAACAATAATTCGGGTGGAAAACTGCTTTGGTTCTCTGTCTGAGACTGGGGCATGTTGCTGAGGTGTTGCAACAGGTGTTGCAAAGGGGTCCAGAGGTGGGTTGAGAAGAAGCAACCCCTGAGTGACATATACATGGGCCAATCGCATTGCGCCACCAGCGGAACTTCCTCCTTGGGCCTAATCAGGGCCTAGAGAAGGGTTATACAGGATCCGCATGGCAGCCCTTTGTAGCATCCATTGTCATTGGGTGCTAAATGACCATGTGGATGTACGGGGTCTCCGGAAAACTCCCAAACATGACTGGTCGGATTACCTGAGGACCTAATGCTAAAGATATGGTCCTCCTTATTCTGGATTTAACAAAGTAAGTCCAGAAACACCCACAGACTCATGCCATGAAATTCTCCAGTTCTGCTGCTTCTTGCCTTGAGTTAGACTAGTTTATTGGGTGTGCGAAATAGCACAATTACGTCTGTTTACTGAGTGTTATGATGGTGCAGCAATTTAAACTTGGGCTTTGTAGTTGAAAAACATACACTAATTTGCATTAGTCAGGCTGAAATTTGGTATGTATTGTGTCTCTGAAAGGACAGGTGTTCAGCTATTCATAGTATGTTTCAATGCAGAAAAAATCCATTGGAAAAAATATCATTCTGGGGATTCAACAGTCTGAAGCAGGAAGCTTTTTTTCTTTTTCTTTTTTAATTATTTCACTCAGAAGTTATTCCCTACCAGGAACTCAAAAATCACCTACTAAGCAAACAACAGCATCAGGTAATTAGTTTCAGAACACTTAAATATTAATACAATTTAGATTAGATTCATTTACAGTGACAGTTCCGATTTCAGATAGTGAATTGTTAATAATTTATGAAGATTTTTATTTCTGTGTCTTTCCGACAGATTTTCCACTGACTTATGTTTCAGGTTTAGACTTTGCTTCCTTTCCATCATTGGTGCCTAAGAAAAAATGTGCAAATAATGTCAGCATTACACTGCTATTAACGGCTATATTCACATTTTAGTTAATACGCATAAAATGCATGTCTAATATTCCACAGTGTTAACTCTGCAAACTATTGAATGAAAGTATTTGTGATAGCTATTCTTTCCAGATATTCTGGACCTGGTTCTTTTGATACTTGGATGAACTTTGCAACTGTGTGCGTTGCTTAACGATGTTCAAAATTTGATTTGTGTTTGGAAATTTGATTGAATACTTCATGGCTGAGAACATTTGCATTGAACATGTGGTTGTTCGAATATCCAGAGTGTGTTCAATAAACACAATTTGATCAAACCCTTTGTGTTTACTGTGTTTTAGCCCTTAAAAAGTGCTATTAAACAAATCTGGAATGGAGTGAGAGCAATCATTTGTTCTGTCAGCTGTGTCACCATTGAATCAAATAAATGGGTGTTGAGTTCCATGGTGAACCACACATCTGGGCTTTGCCCCTGCACATCAGTAGTGCTGTTCATATTTCACTGCACAGAATTTGTGTGTCTTATGTACAGAGAGCTCCAGTCACATTTCATTGGGAGGAGATTCAGACATAAAAATAAGCACAAGGTGAATTGACCTGGGGCCTTTCTGCACTGGGCCTTATGCTGGATTATATCTCAGAACAGGGAGCTGCCATCTGCATGCTGGTGCAGACTACAGCAGGTCCTGGGTAGTGTTTGCCATCTTCTTCATCAGCATGAAGATGGCAGCTCCTTATTCTGAGATATAGTCCAGAATAAGGACCAGTGCAGAAAGGGTCCAGGAAGTCCACTTTTTAATTTGGGAAGATGGTGATGATAGTAGTCACTTCTTTGTGAACCCTCCTGATGGACACCTCTATCCCTGACCAAGGAGGATTGCCTAAATATACTGTGCCTTGCTGTGGGAACTGTTCATAAAATCCATAATGCTATATTGCAAACATATATCTGCTAAGATAAGGGAACAGCAAGAAGAAAGGAGGTAGCATTACTAAGAATGGTACATAAAGTTCAAGGAAGAGAGCATCATTTTCAAGCTGCCCCAGAAATTTTGGAAGGGTCATGATAAGACTTATGAACATACAAAGAAACCTACCTACTGGCAGTCAGCTATAATACTGATTAGGGAGTAGAAGGATTATGAATCATGAGCTAGGGCAGGGGACATGTGTAGTAGAGTTTGGTTGCATTTGTGATATCCCAATATAGCACACCGTCTGTAAACGATAACCCTGTGTATAAATGTTTCTGTCAAAGAATAGGGGTCGATTCATACTTCAGCGCATAGTTTACAATTAGGCAACATCTGGGCAGATGCATCTGCCATTACAGGAGGTGTTTACAGCCTACAAGAGCCACCTGCCTGCCCAGATGTTGCCTAACTGTGAACTAGCTGTGGTGCATGACATCGTGCACCACAAGCAACCCAACCCTCCCTACTTGTGACTGGGAATTTACCTTATGCATCCAGCCGACGACCATCCGCACTCTGGCTAGTTGAGGAGGTCATCTAAGCTGCTGCACAAGTGTGCTGGCAGCTCACATGATCCCCTGACACAACTGTGACTGTAGAAAACCTCAGCATCACCGTAGTAACAGCACTGACACATGGGCAGTCATGCAGGGTATGAGGGATTCAGGGTGCAGGCTTCAAAAGGCAGTAATATTGTTTTGGTCCTTTTGCAAACTGCATTCCTTACTTCCTAGCAAGCCTTTGCTGCAAGCAGCAGAAAGGGCAAGAAATATTGCCTGAGTCCTTTTGCATTGATTGGCTGCTGACGTTATTGGAGGGTAAACCTGCCCAGGGACCTTGAGGCTTGATTGACAGGTGGGAGGAATTTCCCTCAGTATCCATTAGCAACAGCCAATCAGAGCGCTAGGGTCTGTTTGGTATTTATAGGGGGAACCTGAGCTCTCTGTGTATTTTCTCTGGGCAAGGGTTGAAGGAGACAAATGGTGGGGGATTGTTGCTCTGAAGGAACTTTGCTGAGATTTGACCAGGGCTTGGAAATACAGCCAGGCAAGGAAGGACTGCAATTGCTTGGAGATAGTTGCTGTTCTTTGGTGGGGGCTTGAGCTTAGGCAAAGCAAACCAAAGGGGAAGGTGGATCAGATTATTTACTGGGTGGTGACTATTTTCTTAAGGAAAGGGAAAGCTATTATTATAGAAAGCTTGTAATATCAAGAGACTTTTTGGACTTGAACTTGCAATATTTCAACTTACTATTTTTCTCTGTTACCTTTTTGTGTGTTTTTCAATAAACCTGTTTTGGTTTACTATTTGAATGCTTGCTACCAGTTTATTGCTTTTAGACTGTAGTACTCACTCGGCCTATGTATTGCACATGCCCAGTATCCAACTAGTGCCCAGCTACTCTTAGGAGGAAAGGCACTGGCTGGTCTGTTGGGAAGTTGTGACACAGGGCACTGTACTCAAGATGGGGCACCCTGCAGGTGATCAGCCCAGTGACCGAACACAGGTAGGTGATCAATTGTGGGAGAGGTGGGCTCTCATCCACTAGTGCTCACAAGTGCAAGCGCTAGTCCCATGGGTAAGAAGGGAAGTGCAACATTCTGGTGACTCGATCCAACCCCCCAAGTCTCACCCTCCACAGAGCTGCACAGAAAGGAAGCGGCTGCTGAGCACGACAGCCCGATAGCCCACAATGGGTGTGCCAGTATATATACCCCACAGGCATCCTGCTTTATCAGTCTATAAACAGACTTCCCCTTTAAAGCAGCACATAAACACAAGTGGGAACCAAACACTTAATGTTTATTAATACAAAATAAATAGAATGTAGAAGCAAAGTAAAAGTTAGTTCAAAGTCCTTGTGTTGCTTGTAAAGATGGTAGCTGATAAATAAATAAATGGTTCCGAATAAACTGCTTCACCAAAAGCTAACGGTTTAAATAAGCTCCAAATAATAAATCCCCATTCAATATGACTACTTTCCCTAAACAGTAGCGCTTGCCTCTCCTGCATGATCCACACAATGAGAGCCCCTTGGAATGCCAGGCTGCTGGCTTAAGTAGCCCAAGTTCCTGCTGTTCTGATTGGTTGGTTTTGGCTTTTTCTATGGCGTCTCCACCCCTCCTGTCACTCAGACTGCCAAAAAGCCTGGGAAACAAGCCCGGGGTTGCAGCCTGCTCCCTGAAAATGTCACAAACATTGCCTTAGGAAAGTGAATCAGCCTTGAGAAATATGTCCTGGTACCCCTTATTGCTAATATTAAGAGAGTTGCAACTCCTACCTCAATGTGTCTTTCTCAGCATAGCATGAAATCCGGAAATTGGGCTGGGACATAACCCTCTGCAAATTCTCATATTTTCTGATCTGGTAAGTGTGCTAGAGTTAGTACCAACGTTTTCAATAGTTCAGATGTTTTACTTTGGCTGTTTGCAAGTGCTTGCAGTTGGATCAAAATAGGCAAGGCTTCCTTAACTTTCTAACTTTCTTAACAGCTTGGAAGATGAGGAATTAAAAGAAGTGGCCATGAGCCAGCCCAGTGGCCATGAACATAGGTAAAGTTAACAAAACAGTTTAAAATTGATGCTTTACTACCCATGTGTTGAAAGCTTGGAAGATCAGATTACTCAGAAAGACAGATTTACAATTCTAACAAGCAGGGGTTTCCTCCTGCAAATGAGGAGAACAGATAAATAGAATCCAACATTTTCATCTCCCCAGCAGATGCTGAAAGTATTTTTTTTTCCCACTTAGATCTCTCAAAGTACAGAAGAACCACTGGATTTTTTCTACCAACACACTCAACTTCTAGTAAAAACTATCCCAGCTATCTTTGAAGATCATAAGCACATCTTGGAAAATCTGGGCTGCTTCCACACTTGGCCTTATTCTGGGATATACTGTATCTCAGGATAGGGGTCTCTTGTCCACATGCTAATACAGGCTATGGCAAGTCTCACTAGGACCTGCTGTAGTCTGCAATAACATGCAGATAAGAGACCCTGATCCTGAGATATATTCCAGAATAAGGTCAAGTGCAGAAAGGGCCCTGGATTCAGTCAAGCCAGCTTTTGACATTTTAAGCAACAATGACTCTTTGCTATGTAATAGGGGTATGCATGGAGACAATTTCCACATTCTGTTCGAGGTGAATAGTATGTGGAAATATTCGGCTCTGGCCAAATACCCCCACCACACCCCCGCCCCCGGATGTGGGGGTATTTGGATCCGGGCATGGATATTCTACAAATGGGACAAATAAATTTGCCTTGGAGTGCCTCTTCAAAGAACGTCTCCTTGGTCTCCTTGGTTCAAAGTGAAGACAAGGATGTTTTCTGGGGTATTCGGTGTGGAAGGTGAGTCGCAACTCTCTCCTTAATGGGGTCTTCTTGGGGCCTTAATGAGGCCTTCATAGCTTGTGTAGAAATGACCACACTTCTAATTCACATCTCCATTAATCCCACTTACACATAGGGAATGGCCTGAACACTAGTCTTCCTCAGACTTCCCAGACTATCTCAAAACACCCATTCGTAGAGTTCCATTAGAAGCAGCAGCCTGATTCTCCAATAAAAGAGGCCTGTGTACAGGGGGATAAAAATGTATTCCCTGAAAGATTGGTTGGAAGACTCAAGAGACACAGAATTAACCTCCACTCCTGATCATTTAGATCCTTCCCCTGCATTACAATCTTAAGCCACATCTGCCAAAGCTTTTCTTCCCATTCCTAGATATTGTTGAATTCTTCAGACTTAGAAATCAGCCTTGTATCCATAAAATGTAGCAGACTTCACTCAGAAACTTAATAAGTTTCAGGAATGGGCTAGCTGTTCTCCATGATGCACCCAGGTACGTGAGCTTTCGGTCTACCTTAGAATATACTCCACAGATCTTCTGTCCCTTTCCAAGACTCAGTGGCAGAAAGCAGCGTGAAAATGAATAGCTGGAAGTGTAAAGTTTGAAAATGATTGACCTACATAAACAGGATTCTTCTGTTTCTCATGATCTAATGTAAATATCCTTGGCTTTTTGCCCACTGCACTAAAACGTCCATATCCTGCTTCTTATTAAATACTTAAATAGAAAATCCAAGCAATTTACCAGAATTCTGATGTTACAATCCCTCCTTCTCTCAGAAGGCTCTGATATGATTGGATGACACCTTTTTTCGGAATACCATATGCTAGCTAATTCTCTGCTGTATTTCTCTGAGATAAGCTTCTCATTTCCTTCTCCCATCTCAAGAATCTTCCTGCCAGGTGCAATTCCCCAAACCCTGAATGCCATTCAGGGTCTCATTGCTGATACATGATTTTTATTTTTATTTTTTTAAATGCTAATGTCTTTCAATCCAGCATCATTCAGATGATATCAAAATATAAATGGGTATTTCAGTCTATTTAGTTCAAGTTTTCTACACATGCAGAAATTGTTTGTGCTATGTGAGCATGAAAACTTTTTTTTTTTAAGCTGGGATTTGTAACAAAAATTGTCAAGATTTTTTGTTTGAAAGAAATGAGGTTTGACATATAGTCTGTTTCCAGGCGGCAACTTTGTGTTAAAATAAATAAATAAATACAGAACAGCCTGCAGTGAGTGTTTAGATCTAGGTTATAAACATCGAGAAGTAAAAACATTATGGTGAGTAAAAATGCTGACAGGTCCTTCTTTACAAATACGCCAGGGAATACTACAAAAATTAATACATTATGCACTTCCTTACAAAGGTGTATTTTCCTCTCTCTCTCCAAAGGGTTGGTTTCCCCTCTTTTCATTTCATCACTACAGTGACAGCAATAAACAAATCAAAACATACGCAATTGGAACCAGAAAGAAAGAGAGAAAGAAAGAGACTTTTCTTCATTTTTAAATTGGCCGCAACCTTGCTACGTATCTCATCTCAGCTAAAATAAATTCAGAATAAGTGTGACATTAGATCAGTTTTGTTCTTAAACTGCCATCTAGAGCTCCCTTACTCCGAACTGTGAAAAATGGAATAAAGAAGTAGAACCTGAGCTGTATCCCAATGATTAGTAGTAGTAGATATATATCTATGGCCACATTTCCACTGGTCATCTGGTCCGGCCTGAATATGGCTCGAGGGCTCATTGTCCCAACCCTTTGGATGGGAGTCCCCATTTCCGCGAACTGGGATTCAAAGACTGACTGAATGGGCCTGCACTCAGCCCCTGAGCTAAATAAAACAGATGCTTTTAGCCAAGGAGTGAACCATATTCATGGCTTTCTACAATCCATGTGGATTTGTTAATAAATCAAAATCTGGTCCAAACTAAATGATTTTTCAGTTGATAAGAGTTTTATCAAATACTTTTATATGCACTGGGAGCATCTATAAATTATGTGAGAATGTGGTCTTAAATGAGAAACATAGATGACAGATGACAATAGATGATAGATGATGATGAAACTATATGATAGATAGATAGATGACAGACAGACAGACAGACAGACAGACAGACAGACAGACAGATAGATAGATAGATAGATAGATAGATAGATAGATAGATAGATAGATAGATAGATAGATAGATAGATAGATAGATAATAGGTGATGGGGTGTTTTTGCACTTCCCTTCCTGTCTGTCATAATACAGGCACCACCATTTTGGCTGCAGCGCCCTCTGTGATAATACGTTTATTAGTTATATTTGTATCCCTCTCCATGCCAAAAAGGTCTCTGGCAGGGTACCAACCTTAAAATCCACAATATCAAATAACAATATATAATAGGACAATAAAAAACATCATAACTTTGAAAATCCAATATATATCCATTAAAACAATGGTGTTTACAGTGGGGGAAACTTTGGGTGTTTTTCCACTGTCACTAAAAATACCCATTAAGTACCCATTAATGGGTACGAAATGGCATTTTTGTACCCATTAATGGGTACTTAATGGGTACTTCTAGTGACAGTAGAAAAACACCCATAGCTGACATGTTTCGGCACTGTTACCTTGATGACTCTGACACTCTGCTGACGACCCTGGAGCACTGGAGAAAGAGTGAATGGTCACTGCCCAGATGCTTAAGGTAAGTTTTGGTAAATGTTGGTTAACAATTTTGTGCTGTTAATCAGCAATTAGTTAACTTCTGGTGAGGGCGGGCATGCTTGGAGTCTGTGGGTGCTTCCGCACAGGCCCTTTAACACCCATTAGTCACACATTCCAATGTGTGCCTCCGCACACGGGTTGCTGATTAGGACACTTCCGGTGAGGGGTGTCCGCACAGAGAGTCCCTATTAAATGTGGATTTCGGCGGCAAAACCGGATTGCCACCGGAGTGTCCGCATTTGCGGGGCCTAAATAACACACTTCCGGTGGGTGCGTCCGCACCTATCCGAACTTAAGGTGTGGCTAATGTGTGTTAGAAACACACCACATTTCAAGTGGTCTTGCGCCATGAAAATGCATCCACTTAGGATGTGTCCGCAAGGTGCAAGTGTACCTAGCCAGGGCCCTCCCCTGGCCCACCACGATTGGCTCCCTGGAGCCAAGCATGGTGAGCTGGGGGACCTCGCTGCTGCAGCTCACCCTCGCCCCAGAAGCGGCAGATTGCCACTTCTGGAGCCAGGGCGAGCTTGCCTAAAGCCCACCCTAGCCCACCCTGGGGGGAGTGCGGCGGATCCCCTCCTTACCTTGTCAGCGTCAGCCGGTTTCTGAGCGTCGGCGCCCAGGATGCAGCGCGCCTGCGTCCTGCGTGCCTCCTGAGTGGCTGGGGCTGCTACTGGCAGCCCTTGCCCTCAGGAGGCATTCTGAGCAGGCGCTCCATCTAGTAAGGACAACATGCCTGCTCAGAAAGCTCCTGATGGCAAGGGCTGCCAGTAGCAGCCCCAGCCACTCAGGAGGCACGCAGGATGCAGGCGTGCTGCATCCTGGGGACCAACCCTCAGAAACCGGCCGATGCTGACAAGGTAAGGAGGGGATTCACCGCACTCCCCCAAGGGTGGGCTAGGGTGGGCTTTAGGCAAGCTCACCCTGGCTCCAGAAGTGGCGATCCGCCGCTTCTGGGGTGAGGACGAGCTGTGGCGGCGAGGTCCCCTGGCTCACCAGGCTTGGCTCCAGTGAGCCAATCGTGGCGGGCTGTGGGAGCGCCCTCTGTCCCGGATCGGCAACAGGTGCTGGGCCTCCGCACAGCACCCGCCTCCAATCCGGATCTTCGCCGCATGTGTGGAGGCAGGGGTGCGGAGTAGATCCACATCTCTTAGATGCGGATCTACCTCATTAAATTGGATCTACTGGGCACCCGGAGCTAATAAAGCCGGTTCCCCTGGTAGCCGGTTTTAATAATTCCGTGTGCCGGAGATCAGGGGTGCAGAAGCAGCCTGTAACAGCTTACTCCATGTGTGGATGCTCTTCACCAGAAGTTCACTAATCGTGCACTACTGGCCTTAGTGCCAATAGGCCTTAGAACACAAACTGAGTCTTTAAAGTGAGATATCAAACAACATTATCATGAAGCTTAATTCTGAATGACCTCTTCTGCTTTCATTTAGAAGTTAAAAATTAACTCAACTTCAACTTTCTTAAGCCAAAAATAAATTGCACACTGGATTAAATTTTCTACCAAATTAAACCTGTAATCAAAGGTCATACTGCTTCTCAGGTTTTGTGCTAATTTAGAAGACAGTTTAAATTACTCAAGTTCCTGTTTCTTCCCCTTTTCCTGCTCTCTGACCTCCACATTTAGCTGTACCTAATACATATATAGATTCTACAATCACAGCACTGACAATGTCTGACCTTTATTCGGCTATTGGATTTTATTGGTATTTTCACTCGTTCTTGTGTTTTTTAAATACTCATTTGTGTTCACAAAAATATGCACACAATTCATATTTAAATGTAAAACTGAAAATAACTGCTTCAGGAACAGAAAAGAAAAATGCAACAGTGGAGTTATTTATTTCCCTGTTCTTAACCCTAACAAGTAGGGATGAATTGCTCATCAATTTGCGGATGGTAGAACTATTATGTATACCACTTCTTTACATCCCTCTAATGAAATTATATGTACAAACATTGGCCTGATTTTTGTAAGGATTTTGCTTGGGGATGTGTGTCCAAAAATTGTACAGCTCTATTGCTCAGCTCCAGTGGCCGCCCAAGCACTACAACTGACAAGATTTCAATTTTACCCCCTAATATCTAATTACAATAAGACAAGGAAGACAACTTCACTTGAGATCAAGCATGCTTAATAAGGCATCCTTGGGGCAAATTTGAGTCTGATGTGATGTGGGTTTTTTGTTTGTTTGAGTTTTTGCCAGCATTTGCCTTACCATGTCTCAAAAGCTTGGGAAAACTACCTCTTCATTGTTCAGGATTTCATAGCACCAAAGGTGTCCCTTTCTTTAAGCTTGA
This sequence comes from Aspidoscelis tigris stejnegeri, assembly GCA_023333525.1. NCBI lineage: Eukaryota > Metazoa > Chordata > Lepidosauria > Squamata > Teiidae > Aspidoscelis > Aspidoscelis tigris. The sequence goes on along the minus strand of JALMGA010000006.1, from coordinate 10,656,866 downwards.
CTGGGCAGGTCTCTATATAAGCAAAGAGACAGAGTTTTCTTGGCATGAGAGAACAGTGGCAAATTAGTAAGTGTCATCTGACTTATGGGTGTGCAAAAATGTGTTTTTTTGCATTCGAATTCAAGTCAAATTGAATGTCAAAAAATTCAATTCAATTCTAACGTTTAAAATCTGAATGCAACAAAACCGATTCGAATCCATTACACTCAAATCTATTTGTTCAATTTGAAGATATGAATGTTGACAACATTCGTATTTAAAAATATGTGTTATACATATCTGTACACATTTTGTAAACATCCCATTTTATTCAATTTTCATCCCATTTTTGTTCCATATTATAAGCACAAATGGGTACAGATACATATAATATCCGTACACATATGTATCTGTACATTCAAATGAATGTTTTGGAACATTCAAAATTTGTTTGAGTGTCTAAATTCAAATATGAAGATATTTGATTCAAATATCCGTGCACATTACTAATCTGACTTGGAGACAAATAGAGGCTGCAGTGTATCAAAATAAGGTAGCTTCTCAGAAACATATTCAGAGAGCTGTTTGTAAGCATTTTTGGTGTGTCTAGGGATAGGACATCTTTTCTTAAAGGGATGACTTTAAAAAATCCCTGTCTGATTGCACTCAAAACACTTTTTTTCAAGCAAAAGGTGCTAGATGAAGCATAGAGTCCATTACACACTTTTTCTCAGGCAGTGCTTTTCATGGGAAAGGTTCCAATAGGAACTCTTGCTTTCTTCCCCCTAAACTGCTGTCAGAGTGACTATGAATAAAAGCACAGTTAAATTGAAAAATCAAACTTCCAATGTGAATGCTGCTGCTACTTCCAGCTAGTCCCTGTAGGAAGTTACAAATAAATGGGTATAAAATTTAGAACTCACAGACCTCAAGTAGGAACATGGGGGGAGGACTGAGTCACTGCTAGCTGTAGACAGCTATGTTAACTGAAACATTAAAATTCTAACCTCTTAATACTATGGAAACAGAGGCAATTTGGACAGACAATACAGCAAGCAGGGAAGTGTACCAATAAGACGTACACAGAATATACATAATTGTCATGCCTTGTGCCATCAGCTCCTCCTCCTCCAACAAAGAGCTATCTGTTGCCTGGGACAACCAAGGCAAGCCAAGATTCCTTGACAGGGCAAGGGAGGTGTGGCTCAGGGGCTCAATGCAAATGCTGACCCTATAGCGCAAGATGGAAACAGCTTGGACAAAGATGCCAGGAAATACCCTTCACCAAACGTTCTGAGGCAAGAGTGACATCTGAGATGGTCAGCATGGCGGCAGACCAAGCACCTGTGCCAAAGGGGACATGATTCATCCTTGCCTACTTAAGTACGCCCCACACCTGCAGAATTTGTTGCAGACAATATGACTCTTTATCCTGCAACCGTGGTTCATGTGTTCTTTGTATTTCTGATAAACTTGGACTGACATCTGACACCACAGACTACCTGGCATCTTGGAACTCGGAATATTTGACTACGCTTTACTATTGCTTCCTGAAAGAACTTCAAAAATTGTTGGCCCTGAGTGTGCACATGGGTGTTTGCTCCCTGGACCTGGCTTAAGATACTGCAATTATTTAGGCCATTTTATCACTTGCAACAATTGTGTCTTTCCCTTTGAGATGGCTCCTACAGGAACAGTTTTCAGCTGGAACAATCCCACTATTCCTTTAAAAGGCTGTCCATCGTAGGGTGAAGTGCCACCCCACCCATTCACTGCCACCTTTCACTACCCCTCCCCACCACCTCACTTCCCCTGCCTCACTGCCTCACTCCAAATCTTGCTCAAACTTCAGAGCCTTCTGTGAGGTCTTGGATGCAGATGCAGCATGCTAGAAGGGGACAGGTCCTTTCTAGGCCTCACTGGAGTGCATAAAAAGAAGTCCAAAAGAGGGCCTGCTTAGACTCTTAGTTCTATTCCCTTTGTGGTCCATAGAACACCAGAGTAGTCAAAAGCCATAAAGGCATGGAGTAGGGATGTACATGAATATTCAAAATATTCATTCTTTATATGAATTCAGTTCAATTTGGACATTCATATACGAATTGAATGTTCAGACATTAATACTTTAGCATTCATACGAATACGACTATTTCAAATTATTCATACAAGTAATTAGGACATTCGTATGTGTACTTATCCGTACACATCGCGTACGTGTCCATATGCATCTCATGTGTATCCATACACATCTATATGGCTATGTATGGGGTGAAAATGGGATGTGTATAGATGTGTATGGATGTGTACGAGATTTGTGTCATTGGATATGTGTCGAATATTCATAGGAATAGATACAAATGTATTCGTATTGGTTCAAATGCCCAAATGTTTGTTTTTCTTCATTCATACAAATTTGGATTTTCAAATATTCAATTTGTTACAAGTCAAATGTTGAAAATTGCATTCGTGCACACACTCCTAGCTTGGAGGTCTTGGAGGTATTCTAATGTTCTATTTCTCAATAAACTGCAATACCCAACCCTGAGTTTGTGGATTCCAGCAAGTTCCATTGTTGCCCCTTGAGGACATACAGGCAAAATCAGTTTCGAAAGATTAAATATGAAAGAAATGTACACCACATCTCTTGCAGTATTTGTGTTATTAAACCAGAATAGTTTCCTAAGATTAAAGTTCAACAATACCCACAGTCAAAAGGTGAAAAACACGAAAGAAAATAACATGCTTTTGCACCAGAAATGAAACTGAGCTGAATAGTTTAATATTGAATGAACAAACATGGAGATGGTTTAATTGATGTAATGGGGTGAAACACTTGACAGGCTATGGTAAATGTTTTCAAAAAGGGTGAAAAAAATAAGAGACATTTAATTCAGTTCATATTGTTCTCGGAAGAGGAAACCCCTTTTTGTGATAATTACTGTTTCACAGGCAGAGCAAGAAGCCCTGTCAGTAATTTGTCCATGTAAAATATTCCAACCAAAACCTTTAATAGGAAGTGTTAAGACACATTTTTTGTAATCCACTCTGTGGTTATTTCAGCATAAAAGAATACCAAAGGTAATTGTAATTCTCACCTTGTTATGGGTTGTGATCTAGAAAGTTGCTTATGGGAAATTAACCTGACCCACCACCAGCACAAAAGTATTGAAGCACATAAGTTTGAAAAACAATAAATTGGCAAAGTACTCCTCAAATGCAAGCAGACAGCAAAACAGAAATACTTTCCTAATCAGCTTCTACAATACAAAATACAAGGCTTAGAACAAAAGGCTTAGAAGCCAGAAAAAGTGGAAGCAACCAGTCAGAATCTGCTGGCAATCAACAATTTTATATCTATCTATCTATCTATCTATCTATCTATCTATCTATCTATCTATCTATCTATCTATCTATCTATCTATCTATCTATCTATCTATCTATCTATCTATCTATCTATCTATCTATCTATCTATCTATCTATCTATCTATCCATCCATCCATCCATCCATCCATCCATCCATCCATCCATCCATCCATCCATCCATCCATCCATCTATTTTTATTTATTATTTATTTATTTATTTATTTATATTTCTATCCCACCTTATACCCGGAGGTCTCAGGGTCATGAGCAGAGAGGAAAAACAATCAAACAAAAGAGTTTCACTTCAAAAATAAAGAAATCCAGCTAATGTGTAAGTTAGGGATGTGCATGAATATTTGAAAATTTGAACATCTGATTTGGATCTGACAAATGTTGACATTTGCATTGGATTTAATAACATTTGAACCTAGACATAGTTCTTGGTGAAGCACGAGAAGATAACCCATAGGTATTCTGCTTGAGCCATCCAAGAACAGGATGCATACGGGATAAAATGGGATGCATACAAAATGTGCACAGATACATATAACAGATATGAATATTGCTGACATATCTTTAAACACGAATCTAACATTCGAACAAATATTTGAATGTTACGGATTTGAATCAGATGTTTTGACATTCAGATTTTAAACATTCAAATTGAATAAAATGTTTTGTCATTTAATTCGACTTGAATTCGAATGCAAAAAAACCATTTGTGCACACCCCTAGTGTAGATGAGTATCTGGGGATAAGCTCTAAGTTAAGTCCTGAATGACACTAAGGAGAAAGGAAACTAAAAAGTAGTACCACTAATATCACCACAAGAAGTCTTCTCCGGGCTAGGAAAGAAGGGGTGAGAGGAGACAGGTTCTTGTTCTCAGGGGTCTCTGCACAAGCTGAGACTAGGTACCAAAGTTTTAGGGGTGGAAGGAGCAATGCCAATGAGAAGACCGCCACATACCTTTGAATATAGTGATGACACAAACTCAAGAATGATCAAGGCAACACTCTGACATCTTGGGACTATTCACACTTCAACCCATAATTCAGGTGTTTACAGTCTATAAGTGCTCCTATCGTGAACTAGCTGTGGTGCACAACATCATGCACCACAAGCTCACCAACCCTTACCCCATGCAACCGGAACCCACCTGGAAGCATCCCGCTGGTAACCATTCACACCTCTGCCAGCTAGAGAGGTCATCAGAGCTGCTGTGCAAGCGCACTGGCAGCTGCCATGATCCCCTGATGTGGCTGCATGGAGCATAGGTGTTGCCATAGTGATGGTGCTGATGCATGCACCGTTGCGCAGGGTGCCACATTTGAGATGGCAGCACCCTGCAGAGGAGCAGCCCGGTGATCAAACAAAAGTGATTGATCTATCATGTTGATTCATTGCACTCCTGTCCCATCCATGGGATGGGAAGGGAGGGGTGAAATTGCCCCTTGTGCCCAGAACAAAGTTCCTGGGATCCAGCCAAAATCTTTAGCATGGGAATAAGGGAAAAGAGTGCAATCAAGGCTTCAGGGTGTGTTTCCGCATTGACTGAGGAGACTGGTTTAACCCACCTGAAAAACACATTAAAGTCACTTACCTTAAATGCCTTCCACATTGAAGATGCTTTCTAGCACCCTTTGCGGAGGGCACTTCCACTTTTTGGTGTGCAAGACCACTTTTATAAACCAGTTTTGCTGCCGAAATCTGGATTAAGTGTAAGACCTGAAAAATCAGGTCTTAAATCCATCACTTCCCCCAGGATGTGTGCAGGAGCAGGACACTTACACACACAGTCAGGGGAAGAGACGGATTCCCGGTTGCCACTATTTTGGGTAGGGTGGAAGCAGGACTGCCTGCTTCCAAAGCCCTTCCCTCACGTGCCAGTTGCCGCTGGAAACATGTGATGACTGGCAACTCCATGCTCCAGTCCCGCGGCTCCAGGGGTGTAGCTGCTGGCTCATGAGCCAGAGCACAGTTTGGAATGGCTGCTGGTGTGTTCGCACAGCACCCACTCGTTTGTCCTCCGGAATCCATCCCCCCCTGGGTGCGTGAGGACATGCGAGGGTCCCTCCGATCTGTCACAAATAGTGCCGGATCTTCTGGAGGATGGATTGCCAAAAATTGGATCTATTTAGATCCGCTCTTTGGTGGCAAATGTGGAATGACCCAGGAGCGATTTGAATGGTTTTGTTGTTCTTCAGTAAGTTGTATAGACTTTAGCAGGGATGAGGTGTGGAGAAAACCTTCGTAGAGAATGGGGGGAAAAATGAGTTTTTATACTTTTTTTCCAAGAGTAAGAAGAGCAAAGGTAAATCATTGAGCAAAATATGGACTGAAATCTACACTTTTATTGTTCTGTTTAAACCCAGGATTTGAGGTGATCAGTCATCCTTCTAGAGAGATGAGGAATAGGTAATATCTTGCTTGTGTAAACTGTTTCCCAAGTATGGATTTTCCTTCTTTGTGACCTTAACACTCCTTGACTGTTGTGGGTGGGATTATGTCTGCAAGGCTTGGTATCACACTAGCACGGTGCAGGCATAATAGATGTCCTCCGTTTCAGATAATAACTCAAATCAAGTTAAACAATGGTTCCATCTGAATTTATCAGTTCTGGACAGCAGAAGAGAATAAAGAGAACACAATAATAAAGAAGAGATCAGGCAGAAATGTAACATGCACAACAGGGCTTGTTTATGTGAAGAAGAAGAAGAAGAAGAAGAAGAAGAAGAAGAAGAAGAAGAAGAAGAAGAAGAAGAAGAAGAAGAAGAGCTGGCTTTTCTACCCTGCTTTTCTCACCCATTTAAGGGGACTCAAAGCGGCTGACAACAGAACACCTTCTGAGGTGGCTGGGGCTGTGATAGCTCAAAAGACAGCTGTGACTTACCCAAGGCCACCCAGCTGGCTTAATGGAGGATGGCGGAATCAAACCCATATTCCCAGATAAGAGTCTGGCTTCCTAAACACTAGACCAAACTGGTTTACGGTTAAAAAAAAAGCAAAATAAAAAAGGTTCAGTGAGGTTCCTTCACTGCCTCACTGGTTTCCAGGAAAATTCTGGTACCACCTCCAACCATTTCATTGAAGTAATTATCCCTGCATATGAGGGACTGCTTGGGACCACAGACATCTTAAGTCATGAGGCCACCTTATTAATGTCAATAGAATATAAGCCATTAATAATTTGACCTACTGGCCTCAACTGTATTGAAATAATACAGTCTTTAACTTCATATTCATCAGTTATCAAATGCAGCCAACAAGCAATGATCATAGCAGATCTTTAAAGATGAAATTAAACCCAAATTCAAGGTTGATTTTTAAAGCTAATTATTCATAGAATGCCTGCTAAATAATCAGCAAAACAAAATCTGATAAATTTGAGAATCTAGAAGAGCAAAATCATTAAGCTTTGTATTATTTGAATCAGAGTAAAGCTTAATCAATTTAACTCCCAGATTTATTTTCAACTATTCATTCTAGACATAAACCTAACAAGCTTCCCTTTATATTTATAATCTAAAAACCATTTCTATTAAAGCTTAATAAACCTTATTCACAAAACTCCTTAAAATTACTAAGATTTTTAGAACTATAGAAGCATAAAAATGTGTTGTGGTTAGGCTCATAATCCTGATGAAATACTTCATGTGAATTAGCCACCAGAATCCCCAGTGGGCAATGTAGAATATTTTATTGTGTTTTATATGACTCAGGGAAAGGAAATTATTCAGCACAATAATGCAGATTAGTTTCAAAGTGACACAATTGATTGTGCTCAGACGGAGGGCAGCACTGAGAAATTCCAGGCTTTAGAAAACAAAATTGTTGGTTGCAAAAGGAAATCATTATGGTGGCCTTTTTATTTTATAGGACAAATGACATTTCCAAATCTGTAACTGCAGGATTGTCTAGAGAAGTCTAGAGCACAGCTTTCTACCAGAAATGTCAAACATAATGGTTTTTAAAGTGACTCAAGTACTCATAAAACATAAGAAGATGTTATAGTGAGTCTGTCATGAGTTTTCAAGCTTTTAATTGTTTATTGTCTGCATCTGATCTTAGGAACATATTCCCTGCACTGTACTGGATAAATGTCTGAAAGTTCTATGCTTTTCTGCTCTTCAAGAATAAGTATACTGCATAGTTTTTTCAGAAGATATGAATGATGTAACATTTTTTAATGACCCCTTCTTCACTAGATGCTGCCTTGTGATAGGAAAAGATCCAGAGGCCTCTCTTCTGTATGCTGGTGCAGTTTAAGGGAGGCCTCTCCCCTTCTAGGATGCAGTGTGTAGTCAAGGCTAGAATATCCAAAATGGCATCCTAGTCTGCTTCATCAACAAACCCAACATGGCTCCAACGAGGTGTGCCAGTGAAATGCCCCCCAGGAGCTCCAAAGGTCACAAACTTTCTATTCAGGCTTCAGAGAATTTGGAGCCTTTCTATGATGGCTCCAAAGCTGGTGAAACATCATATCCATTGGAGGGATTTCTGCAGAACAAGGTATCCCAAAGTGGATCTCAGGAGCAATCCATTCCAGTTTGGGATGGATTGCTTATCTTGGTGTGGAGTGGCCTGCCTTGTGCCAGCATTTTTTATTTTTATTTTATTTATATTTACATTTCTATCCAGCAGTTAAAAAAAAAACCAAACATGTTAAAATAGAGCCATATATGTAAAACAGTATAAAACAATAATATCTGTGGTGGGAAAAAAGTATACCACATTTAGGATAACAAAGGTAAGGGTAGACAAAAGGGCTATGAGAGCACTGTTGCAAGCTATTAGGAGAAAGGCTGTGATCAATCACACTTCAAATAATGTTTTCTGGGTGAATTTGAGATGGGAACACCCAACCTTTTACCCCTGCATGTTCCCTACTTTGCCCTAAAGTCTTGGAAGTGTTGTTATCTCTTATTCAGACATAAAATCTTAACATTGAGGGCAGCTCATTCTTCAAGTAACATTGGGAAGAGAATCACCATGAGCACAAATGCTGCTGACCACCAACAGCAAGAGACCCAGGCTGGCATCAGCCAATGGAACCATCTTGCCTGAGAGGAGTGGAGAAGAGGCAGCAGGCTGGGCTCTTGTCTCTTTAGATTGTAAGCCTGAGGGAAGGGACCTGTCTAAGAGAAATATAATATTGTAACCTGCCTTGAGACCTTCGGGTATAGGGCGGGATATAAATAAATAAATAAATAAATAAATAAATAAATAAATAAATAAATAAATAAATAAATAAATAAATAAATAAATAAATAAATAAATAAATAAATAAATAAATAAATAAATGTGTGGTGAACACTCTTTGCTGGAGAAGTGTTGCCAGATGTTGAGATGAAGGAATAGCAGTCTGGAAATATTAGGTAGGATTATTATTATTATTTTATTGTTTGAATGCTCTCTTTTTTCAACTACTATAGATGGGTGCATTTTCTAAACGAAGAAATTATAAGTAAATTTTAATTTGTCCACTGACCATATCATGAAATACAATACAATGGAGTACAATACAAAATACAACTAAAGACTAATTACATTCATTATTAAAATACTATATAAGGCTGTGTTCACACTTAAGTTTTACTCCAGCTTCAGTCCACTTTCAGAGTGAGAGAATACATCAGTAAAGTGACTAATCATTTTCTGACCTCTTTATCTAATCAAAAGGAGGCTTTTCCAAGTTAATGCTGAAAGAAAACAGCTTGATACTTTGCTGATGTATTCTCTCACTTTGGAAGTGGACCAAAGCTGGATTAAAATGTAAGTGAGAACACAACCTAAGACATAGCAGTACTCAGCTGGTGGTGAATTTATCCATTCCACTAAGGAGCCTAGTAACTGATAATTTGCTAAAAAACAAAAACAAAAAAAGGTATGTAACACTCTGAAACTGTTATAAAATGTGCCGTTTAAAAGGACATATTCATGGAAAATAAGATACAGGTTCCTGTGGACAACCATTTTCTCTGAAGAAAACTGGAGTCGTTTTGAGTGTACAAATGAATCATGATGCTCCTAGAAATGAACAGTCAGCTATTCTGTCTTGTGTGCCACAGTAGCAGGCTATAGTCAGCTTTCTTATAACTTCAAATATGTGAATAAAAATGTATGCAGAAAGACCTGGGTTGTTTTTAGTTGCTGAGTTGCTCAACCAAGCATCTTGTTTCGTTTTTGCCAATGTCATTCTCCATTTGTTCACGCTACTGCCCCAGGACCCCAGTCGTTACAGCTGTGATCTCTGAAGGTTAATAGGAGAAACAGTCTAAAACATAACAAGGTCACAAGATTTGCAAACACTCTTCTTGTTATGCCAAAGAAGAAGAAAGAAAAACTTGTATATATGACTTCTTAAAAATTCCTTTAAAGACAATTTGCATAGCAGGACAGAAATGAAGTAAATGATTGGAAGCCCTTTATCGACAATCTACAAGAAATTGGTGTCATCACGGATGGATTTGATTCTTAATCACAAGGCTGGTAGAAAAGAAAAAGGCAACGTTGATGGGAGCCAAAGTAGAAGAGATGCTATAATGAGATCTGAAAAAAGGAGGAAATCAAAAACAAGTGAAAGATGTAAAAATAATCTATAATGTTATTGTATGAAAAGTTGAAGATTTAAAGTTGTTAAATAAATTCTAATAAGTATTTTAAAAAATAAATGAAGTAAAAATATTACAAATAACGTCACAACACTTTCCAGTTGTCTATGTGACTATGTGATGTGCTGCTTCCAGCTGACACTTGCCCACAAAAAGCCCAGTTATAGTGATGGATGTAATTCCTCCTCCTCCCTCCTCCTCCTCTTCCTCTTCCTCCTCTTCTTCCTCCCATCAAGGAAGGGATAGTTCCATGAAATGAGACAGTGAGGATGCTATTTAAAAGCCATTTGTTCTTCATCTCCTTTCTGGGGCACTATGTAGATGCAACTGCCTTATGTTTTGTGTTATATGCCCCCAAACTGGAATTCAGCAACAACAAATATAGTTAAAGTATATACACACTAGCAAAATATCCAATAACTACATAATTCAGCCTTTCTTGGCAGAGAATTTATACTCACGTGACAAGAAATTTGAACTATTTTATGTACACAAAACCTTCCTTATGCTTAACATATGCCAAAGCCTTCTAATCATAACAGGAATAACCATATTTTGAAACACAGAAAATTCATTCATTCATTTTTATTTTTATTTTTTAGCTTCGCAATAGCTTTTCTGAGGTGATGTGATCTAAACAGTACACTGTGTTCAATCTGTATAGGTAATTGTAGTATTAGCGGTTTTCTTTATAGTCCTAATCCTAGTGAATTCGAACCCCCATGCTGCCGCATCAATCACATGCACCAAACACTTCTGCACCTGCTTTTATTTCCTTTTCCTCCAGACCTGTTTCTCTGCATGTGAATAATGACTACCTGTCTGCCCAAAACTCTCACTTCCCTCTGAGCAGCACGTCTTGCTTTCCCTGTCCTCTTAGGGAGTGAGGGAGGAGGTGGGAGAAAGGGGGTCATATTTTAATTATCTTTTATTGTTAAATTTGATATTCATTTGCATTTCTATGGGATCACTATGAGTCTAGGTGTGTTTCTGCACTTACCGCTGGAAATCTGGATTAAGGAAATCCGGATTTCTGAAATTCGTCCCTGGGAAGTTCCATCTGAAATAAGGATGGATCCAAATGAGGCTTAACGCATCCACACTCATGTAGGAAGCACAGATAGCAAGGAATGCATCATGTGTTTGCTGTGCAGATGCCGGAGCACCAGTATCCAGAAGGATCAGGTGTCTCTAAGCCCTGCAACCCAAGGTGTCGCGTGATTGGAACACTCAGCTGTCAGTCACCACTCATTTCCACTGTTCATGGGTGTGTCAAGGACAGACTGCTCACCAATCAACAGTGTGCCTGAGATCCCGTGGCTGCCTGGCTGTGCTCAACATGGCAACTTCCTGTCCTGTCCAGATATATTCCCTCTACTGCCCGAGTGCGGAAGCGTCGTCCTTTGATCCAGAATTTGCAGGCAAGAACAGTTTGAAGACCTAATTTTTCAGGTCTTCCTGAAAACCGGATTGAGTGTTCTTTAGACCCCATTAGAGATGGATCTCATCTGAGCCCATGTGGAAGTGCCATCCTTGAAGTGGCCCTAATCTATCCTGATGTATGGAAGGTACTTTGCAGATGTGTGCTATATGTGTCCTTATTGGGTGCTTAATGGGGTCTTAGCGGCCTGTGCGGAAATACCCCACAGCTCAACCTTTTAGGTTGAAGACATACTACAGATCTCACTCCCTACGACAGGGTTCCTCTCTAGATGTTCCTGAAATACATCCTCCATCATTTCAGACGGTTGCAGTTAATCACAGCTGTTTTATTTCCTCCCTTTTCCCCAGACCACCATCAAATCCTAGATGAAAAGAGAAACATACATAAAGAGCTTATTCTTTTTCCATGTTGACTATACAAGATTCAGAATAATGAAAATGAAACCCTGATTTATCCAGGTAAGTGATTTGATACGGGCAGGGGAAGCCAGTCTGAAGACGTCTGAAAACTCTGCCAGGTTTCCCCTTTCAGCTGTGTGCATTTTTGAAGGGAGAGAAAATAAATTGCATTTGCCACTTTTTGACAAAGAAAGCTGTGAGTGAGAGGGTGCTCAGAAGCATTGTGATATATCAAGGGAAAACTTCAAGACCTTCACTTATTATAACAACATAAAAGATAATAGGACAGTCAAATCAATTAAGGAAACTATCCAAAAGTTCTTTTCTCTTATTCAGTTTCTGACTGGTACCTTTCCTTTGTTTTTGTTTTATTTTGTTTTTAAGATCTTGGAAGCCATGTGTGCATCACATTGATATAATTTTATTAAAATTTCAGGAAACACATGCTGGCATGATTCAGGAGTAAATCAAACTATCTTTTCATCTGTCGAAAGTGACATTTTATTCTGTCTATTATAATGTGTGATAATTTCTATTTTTGAAAGTTTGCGTGATGACATTTAGTATACTCAGGTATCCTCAACATAGCATGAAGGTTATTTTAATGCTGGATATATTGGAACTTCTTTTTTTTTATTATTATTTTTGCAGAACCAGCATGGGTTTGTGCTCATGGGCACAGTGGAAGAACTATGATTCTGCACGTTATGGAATATTTTAAGGCCAGATTTTGATAGTTGAAGCATCCTTACTTTTTTTTTTAAGAAAAAAATCCACAATACCCCTTTTTTCCCCTCTATCCAAGGAATTGCCCTTTTGTTAGGATTTTTGTTAAGTAAGGATAAAGATCTCTGAATTGAAAAAAAAAATGCCACTAGCTGCTTCTTTCTGATGGTAAACTTCCTTTGCATAGTAGAAGTTATAGGGGACCAGAATGAACATAATTATTACAACAAGTTCAAGTATCTGATTTTTTAAAAATGGCTCTCATAAAAGGTATCAGTGAAACTTGCAAGACATCCAACCAATCATTGTTCACTGGTGAAGAAACAAGTTGGAGGAAGGAAGGAAGGAAGGAGATCATATATCACATCTATTTCAGTACAAGGCAGCTTGTAACAAAAAAAAAATGTTATAACAATACAAAATGAGTCCATTATTACATGAATAATAATTTGTAGCAGTTCTGGGGCTGTACTGCTGTGTTCCAGGCATAATTACAGTACATTGTTAAGTGAAACAGAAAATACCAAAAATGCAAATCAATTATAGAAAAAAATGATTTAAAAGACTGAAGTATCAGTAGCAGCATGATACATTCAGTGTTGGCTATGGAGTACTCTTGGTTGGATACCTCTGTTTGCTTGTTAAGATGTTTGAGAATTGTCATTGTTCATCTGAGGGTTTGCACAGCAGATAACATCTTGCAGTCTGTAGCAGTGGTCTCCTTGGCTCTGTAAGAGCATTTTACTTTCCTGTTTCCTTCATATTGCTTTTGAACATGAAAATTTCACAAAAGAAAAAAATTTCTTGTTTGATTCATATCAAGTCGATTGCAATAAAATTCATATTTGTTCGAATAGTTCTTCTTTGAATGTGGTAGGATTTGAATTCAATACACATGACTGATACGAATCTGGTTTGAATTCCTGCTACAGATACAAATCACCTAGGTATCTGCTCTGAACGTGTCAAAGCGACTCCGAATCCACTTTGATTCCACTCTGAATCCACTTTGGATCTGTTGCAGATGTGACTGGGCAGCCGCTTTTCCACCTCCCCAGGTTCACAAATGCAACACAGTTTCATAAAAATATATAGAAACATTTTATTCATATTCAGGCATCCATCTTTGAATGTACCAGCATTTGATTTGAATTCAAATGTCCAAATTCAGACAAATGTGTATGAATTTTGAATGTGACAAATATTCATGCACATCCCTATTTGGTACCTGATCTTTGGAGCCTGGTAAAGACTTTTCCAGTAGAAGATAATAAGAAAACAGGATGGAGCCATTTACTGGCAAAGTTTGGAAGAGCGCACCTTGGGAAAAAAAGGAAATCAAGAGGCTCATTATTGAATCATTAGGGACTTAATTATATTGCGCCCCTACATGTCTCAAGAAGGACAAGAAACGTGCTGCTTCAAGTTAATGTAGCAGTGCTTCTTAAAAACTTTCATTAACTTATTGTGGGGTATTGCTTTTGCTCCATAGTAGGTTTTATTTCTATCCCATGCCTGCCTGAATTGCTATGTTCTGTCTAAAGCCTGTTTCCTTGTTGATGGCTACTGTTTCATTTTAAATAAAGATTGTTGAATTTTGTACAACTTTTGCAATATGAAACAGATGAGGGACTATGGATGCTTAAAAGACCAACATCCACATTCACTGCGAAACTATTAATGACCCAACACTCCAATATAATCAAGAGGAAACTGCTAACGCAAATGGAGATAGGCTGTAAGGAACATGTCTAAACCATAATAAAACTGATGAAATCTTGGAAATCCAGTCTATACAAACAGAAAAAAAGTGAAATGTTACAGATTGTGCAAGGCAGAGCTGCTGAAATGAGGACATTGATCATGAACAATGTTGCCACTGTCAACCCTCAGAGAAAGCTGCAGAAGCTTAGCAGAAAACTGTTTTCAGATGATATACTAGGAGATGCCAGTGCAGCATATAAACCATCCAGCTACTTTCATAGCCAAAAGCTGTGTACACTTTTTTTTTGTATGTTTGCTTCACTTTGCATCAAAGCAAATGTGAAGGAAATTTGCATTCATGTGAATAGATCCGCTTTGAATACAGTAGGATTCAAATCCACTTCGAATGCTCTAATCCCTGCTGCCAGTCATGTCTCCAAATCCTCTCCCAATCCACTTTGGATTCACTCTGAATCTGCTGCAGATGTGACTGGGGACACACTTTGCAAATCTAACAAAGCAATGAACAAGTGCATGAAAGCATTTGCTTCACATTTGAATATCAGTCTTCAAATATAGCCAGTATTCAATTCAAATGTGAATCTTCAAACTTGTACAATTTTATACAAACTGGTAAGCTGACAGATAATTTGTGTACATCCCTATCATAGCCAAAAATCAATTACTTAGTATATGCAACAGATAGACATGCTAAACTGTTAGAACAGTTTGGCTTCAAAACCAAGTGTTCAAATGACGGTAACAGTGGTCTCTTTGGAGGCTAAGACTATAAACTAAAATATCCAAGGATCTTAGCATGTCCAAAATAATCAAGGAAATACAAATATATGCCCATAACTCCTTAAAATGGCTTTTAAAAAAATGCTTATGGAACTCACCATCAGACGGAAAAAATATGCTAGAATCAGGGGCTCAATTCAAGAGGTATACTCCCAAGCTTCATCTGGACAATACTTACTTATTCCACATTATTTGGATAATCTGGAGTAAAACAAATTCAGACACATCTTGATTAACCATGCTTTATTCAGGTTATACAAATAATGTAGAATACGTAAATGCTGTCTGCACGATGTTTCATTTAGGAATATACATTGGAAGTGAAAAATAGATTTAAGGTATTAGACCAAAGGCCAATTTGCGTGTAGGCCTCTGGTATGCAATCAGGACAGTTCTGGTATATGCACTCTCACTAGGCAGCTGCACCCTAGAAGTGTGTCCACCCTCACCAGAGCTGTCCTGGTTGCAGATTTCATGCTCCACACCTATCCCAGCCTTTACCCTGGACTTACTGGAAGTGTTCAGCAGCAAGCGGATTCACTCTTCATCCAAGGCTGCTGTGGAAGTCCCACACCCTGGCTGGCACAGTTGGCTGCTGCTGCCCAGGTCATGCATTCTATGACACACTGGTTGGCTGATCTTGGGGGAGGTTAATCTGATCCGGCAGCATGCCTTGCCACTCCTGGATCATGCTCCCAATGCTGCCCTCTCACCATGGCATCACCCTCCTCTAGGTGATCATGGGGTTTTTCCAAGTGAGGAGGTTGGCATGTGGAGTGCAATCCAGGGGTGGCAAGTCATGCTGCTGGGTTAACTCTATCTCCCACCCCAGATTGGCTGCTTGCCAGCTAATGCATCATGGAACATGTGATGTTGCCAGCAGTAGCCAGTCCCACCAGCTGGGGGACAGGACTCCCAGCATATGAGTAGGCAGCATGGGCTGGTACACTCTGGGTACACGATGACAATTTGCATTTCTGGCTGCTGAGGAGTATCCTCAGCAGCCAGAAACATGTATGCTCCTCATGTACCTGGAGTGCACTAATTGCCATAGTGTCAAAAGGCCTCTGTTCTGTAATTAAAGGATTGTGAGCAAGACTTGTGCTGGCCTGCTTGCAAAATGGCTGTGGGTTTGTATGGACCCATGCCATTTAAGTGCACCCACAGAGCCAGTAGGGTGTCATGCCAATCCTTCTTTAGAAGGAAAAAAATACCTTCATTCAATGTTATAATCCTTCTCTGGCCTGTTAAGAATTTTCCCACTGGAACCCTTATCTCTTCTGAATATTCAGAGTCAATCCTCAGAAACCCTTGTAATACCTTTACTATCCCCCCCTTAGTGTTAGTACAAGGTTTGCTGATTCAGCAAAACAAAAATTAAAGCTTATTGCCATAAAAGCAGTTTCAGCTTCTGAAGCCATCTGGCATGGAGATTTTCCTACGGTGAACTCTGACAAGTGTCCCAAATGGTGCCATAATAAGTTTATTAAAATAATGCATGTGGATAATACACAGTTGCTTCTTTAGATCAACATTAGTCACATAATAGAGAACTCTTATACCAACGTGTCTTTAGAATGCAACAATAACTCAGATCAACAAACCTTTAAGAACTGTACACATCATATTATTGTTCTGATACTTGGATTTTGTCCTTGACAAGCAAATGAACCCAGTGAAATTGCTAGTTCTCACAAAAGTGTCCTGATGTGATCTTGACTACTTTGAATATTTAGAGATAGGATAACACTTCAATGTATACCAGTGACACTTCAATGTATACCAGTTCAATGTTATTTTTACATGGTCAGTATTTTTCCTATAAGAATATTTTTGCATAAAGCACAGAGTTAAGGTTTAGATTGGCCTTGTACGTATTTTTACTCTCTTGGTAATGAAGCAAAAAGGGAAGTATCAGCATATTATATTGAAAGCTTTGTGAGAAATCAGTCCAAGCTTTATTTCAGGGGCATGATTATTGATTCAAATAACTCAGGGTCAGGATTGCTGCCAGAGAACACTTGAACAAAAGGCAGGAGGATATGGAAATCAAGATTTTTATATTTTGTGTGGCTGCATGGAATAGTCACTCAGTAGTTCCTGTTAGAGATGTGCAAAAATATTTGAGATATTCGCTATTCGATTGAATTTGGGCATTCGAATTCAAATTGAATATCCAGATGTTTGTTGTTATTTTATAACAGTTTATTTGTTTTATCAACAATACAAAGGTGATATAAAATTATAACATATTCAGCAATAACCAGATATACAACATAATACAGTGTTTCCCAAAGTGTGGTATGCGTGCCCCGAGGGGTAGGGGAAGAGTTTGGTGGGGGTACGCGTTGCATTGGAGTTTGGGGGGAGATCATGTGGGAATATCCATGGCACCGTGTTTAGCTGTGCCCACAGAACAAGGAAAGAAATAGGCGCGTATCACAGTTTTTACACAGAAACTGGGGCCATCGTACATCGTATCACAACTCATTATGGCAGAAACTTCTGCTCATCCTTCACACAGCTCAGGTTTGGCCATTTTTAAACTGCGGGAACATTAACAGTTGACATTGAGCCGTGGAGCTGTTTAAACGCCGGAGAATTGCAATGTTATCTAACGGTCTTGTGAGGAGTGACACGGCGTGAATATACTGCACTTCATTGTGTATGTACCAAAAAAATAAAAAAATAAATATATTTTGATTTTTATTAAAGCATATGTTTTTTATGAGGGGTACTCAGTGTTACGAAAATTATAGAAGGGGTACACATATGTCAAAAGTTTGGGAAACACTGACATAATATATAGCAACAAATAACTTTCAATAATACAATAACAGAGCCACAGGACATTCATTTTTTAAAATAGTCAAATGAATATGAATATTTAGAATCATTTTTTCAAATGATTCGGACATTCATATGTATATGGATATGTACACATTATATCAGTATCCATATGCATCTTATTCATATCCATATGCATCCATACGGATACGTAGGGGATGAAAACAGGATGCATACATGATAAAA
Organism: Aspidoscelis tigris stejnegeri; assembly: GCA_023333525.1. Taxonomy (NCBI): domain Eukaryota; kingdom Metazoa; phylum Chordata; class Lepidosauria; order Squamata; family Teiidae; genus Aspidoscelis; species Aspidoscelis tigris. The sequence continues at coordinate 10,638,804 of JALMGA010000006.1, read as the reverse complement.
ATGGGTTGCGTATGAATATGTATGAATCTTGTTGACATCATAAAATTTGAATCAAATATTCATACGAATAGATACAAATGTATTCAAATCAGTTTGAATTTTAATGCATTCATTTTTCTCTATTCATTTTTCTCTATTCATTTTTCTCTACTCATTTTTCTCTATTCATAGGAATACATACATTCAGATATTCTATTCGAATCAAATTGAACATTCAAATGTCCGAATTCATACGAATAGAGAAAAACTGAATTGAATTGAATGCCAAAAATGAATCAAATCAAATGTAAAAAATTGCATTTGTGCACACTCCTGGTTCCTTTGCGCTGTCTTGAGGAGAAGAGTAGGAGGAAAGTTAGAAACATGGGGTGTTTTTCCACCATGCTCCTTTAATCCATATCTAAGAGGATCGGGATCTAAGGAATGGATCCGGATTAAGGGAAGTACCCAGTGTGTTTCCATGGGTGGTCTAGCACTCAGTAGCAATGGGTGCTAGCCTCCCTTCCATGGGAACACTGGAGCACCCATTTAGAAATCCGGAGCTACCCATGAGGGGTCTGCTTGTCACCCCAGGTGTTTGGGGGGACAGGGGGTGCAATCTCCGAAGTGGCTTCAAAGTCATTTCAAAGTCACTCCGAAGTCACTTCAAAGTCTGTGCAAAACAGCTCCATTGAAGTCTGTGCTGATCTTTGGAGTGAACTTCGAAGTGACTTTGGAGTCACTTCAGAGTCACTTTGAAGTTCACTCTGAAGATCAGCACAGACTTCAAAGACGATCTGGAGCTATTTTGCACAGACTTTGAAGTGACTTCGAAATGACTTTGAAATGACTTCGAAGCTTACGTTTTGGGGCTCCCCACCCATGGGTGCCCCCTCTCCCTAGCCTCCTCTAGACCCCATTAACAGGCTCCCTTTAATCCAGATTTTCTGCCTGAAGACCCCATTGTAGACCCCATTAATGGGGTCTACAGAAAATCCAGATTAAAGGGCAGAAAGTACCCATTTGATCTGGATTTCCCCAGCGGCAGTGGAAACAATTGGGTCCCAAATGGGTGCCGTGGTGGAAATGGGATCATCTGGCTCACACCCAAATGGGTCCTTAACGGGTGCAAAAATGGGTACTTTCTGACAGTGGAAAAACACCAATCTGAAGGTTATTGGATGCCAGTTAATTACATTTCCCTCCCAATTACTGTGTAGCCAAATAGATGCCATTCTGGCATGTATCTCATAATACAGCTCTTCCAATGTCACTTCAATCATTTCTTTGTTCATGTCCATTCTTCCTCCTTCTTCTGATCCTTCTCCCTCCAATCTTACCATGCATAATTCTTTATTCTAGTCTTTCATTTGTTGTCATGATATACTTAAAGTACTGTATATTCTGGCGTATAAGGCTACTTTTTAACCCAGGAAAATCTTCTCAAAATTCAGGGGTCGTCTTATACGCCGGGTGTCGTCTTCTTATATGGCGAGTATATCCCAAACTCTATATTTTAACTGGAAAAGTTGGGGGTTATCTTATATAACCAGTCATCTTATACAGTGTGTATTTTTAATTATGTTTTCTTCAAAGTAATACAACTTGGCAAAACAAATATTAGAAGAAAATGAAACATAAAAATGTAAACAAATAACCATAAGGTGATATTAATCCAATATTAAATTCTGCTAATATAAATTTATGTAAACTTTAAAAATAATTAATTTGTCACTTTCAGATTAGGTCAATTTGATCTATTTGCCTTGGCAAAGCATTAAGCAGAGGGGACCAATCTTTTTGAAATATATCTGCACCTCTGACTGATCTCTTTTCTTTGCTAACCCGGTTGTTCATGTCAGTGATGTAATGCAAGAATGATGTAGTCATTCCAACTCTGTGCTGCTGCTAGTTTGGGAAATCCTGGCTTATCATTGGCTCAAGAAAAAGTGAGTAGGACACCCCTAAATCATGCAACCCCACCTCCAAAAAACCCTCTTGTGTCCCCACTGACAAATAACAAGGATTATTTTTAAATCCTTCAGCAAGAGGTCTTTTGATTCAAATACAGATAATCAAATACAGACAAATCCTTGAAAACTGGATTCAAACAAATTCAAAGCTTTTTAAAATCTTAAATGGGGATATAGCCAGAGAGTCTTGCAGGTTTGCCCTCAGTGCCATACTATTAGAGTTGTTTCTGTTCTCCAGATGATGAGATCAACAGTTTTTTTTCACTTGTGCTAAATTATTCTGCTCTTTTCTTACACTCTCATCCATGATTTTATATTCTGTTACACAAAACTGGGCATGCTATGCTTTTTATGAAACTAATCCTAAAGAGAGCAGAAGATATATTACTTAGCTTGACACACTTGCTGAGCAAGAGCCTTCTTCTGATGATTCCACTTTATAATGTTTTCTTAATCCCATCAGAGAACATAAAGTCCTCGGTGTTACTCTGTCATCTGATTTATCTGGGGATAAAACAAAACAAAACAAAACAGGTCACATTTTTGTCATTTTTAAGATCATTTTTTATCATTATATTATTTAAGAAACATTGCCAGCTTGATGCCTCTAGCCCAGTGAGAGGTGGGAAATATTTTTATTATTTTAAGAATATATTAGTATAATTCCCTGCGATATTCAGGTACTCCCAGCTCCATAAACATGATCAATACCACTAGCGATAAGGGAATAACCACACACACACACAAACATTCATTGACTGGAGTGTTATCAAGCAACCCATCCCTACACAATAAGTCCTATAGCTGAGATGGAAAGTATTTCCAACATAATAGGCTGAGAGTATAAACCTTGCATATTGGGGATGGCTGTGAATGTTCATAACATTTGAAATTCACCTGAATTTGAACATTCAAATTCGAATAGAATGTTGGCTCATTTAAAGATTGGCATTCAAAATGGAATGTTTTGCTACATTCCTATGCACTTCCTATGGGATTAATATGGGATCCCTAGTTACCTATGAATATGTTTCAGAACATGTACACATGTATACACATGGATATAAATATTTTATAATTCCAAACATAACCACGTTGGGTTTGGCCACCACATCTTAGGCCTTTCCACATAATGCAGTTAGGCTAAGACAGTTTGGGACACTTTCCCCATCTGCATGCAGGCAGGAAAAGAACATATTTACACTCATTCCTACCTGCCTACATGCCAACGGGGAAAGTGTCCCAGATTGTCCTAGCCTGAAAAGACCAGACAGGGGCTGGGATGCCCCTCCCCGGCCTGCTCGCCATTGGGTGAGAACACCCAGGGGTGGGCAGACCTGTCAGGGGCCTTTCCTGGGTTCCTGCACATTGTAGGGGACCCAACTGGGTCCCCTAAAGTTGGCAGAAATCCCCTGGCACCACCCCCCAGCCACCCCGGGGCCCGGGGACAAGCACACACACGCAGCACCTACCTGCTGGCTGTGCTGAGTCTGAATGACCCAGTTCAGGCGGCACTGCATGGCACCATGCCCACAGTGCAGCTTCTGATTGGCTGGCCAGCCCAATCAGAGGCCATGTGTTGCTGCCTAAGCCGGGTCATTCAGACCCAGCACAGCCAGCAGGTAGGTACACGCATGCGTGCATCCCCAGGCCCTGCAGTGGGTGCCCCGGGGGGGGGGGTGAGGGCCACCTGTGAGGCTGAGCCACCTGGATCGAGGTGGCTGAGGCCTACAGAAGCCAATGATCTGCCCCAATGGGCCAGGGGATATGAGGTCCCTTGGTAGACTGGGACCAGCTTGTCCCAGTCTACCGATGGATCCCACATCCCCCAGCCCATAGACAGCTGGAAGTCTGAACTTCCCCTGCCCTATGGGACTGAAGCAGTCCGGAGCAAGCCACCACCACCCCACGTGTGTGATCACTTACCTTGGCAGCTGGGGGTTGCCATCTGCTGCAGTTTGCGCAGATGCGCACGCTCCTAGTAGATGGGCCCCACGCAGTCATCCTGGGTCCCGTCTACCGGTGTCTGCTCGCCTGCGTAGACTGCAGCAGATGGCAACCCTGGGCCAATTTCGGTCCAGTCGTGGCAGGGGACATGTCCCGCAGCTGTCAGAGAGGGAAGGAGGCGTGTGCAAATGCTTCCCTCCCAGGATGGCCAGGGACAACTGGAATGCGCTAAGATGTGTGTAGAGCACTTTTTAGTGCTCCACATTTTGAACGTGTCTAGGACATGTCGGGACACTTGGGGCAGTCCAGAACGAATCCGACTGCCCCCAAAGTGCCAATGCAGCATCCCTAGATCCGTTCCAGACCCCCTTGTGTGAAAAGGCCTCTTGCTTTGCTGGTTGTCTGTCCATTCTTGAACTGGATCCAAGTAATCCCCTGAAAAAGCATGGAAGGCAGAAGTAGACAGTGTTTCTATGTCCAGCTGTTGCTTGGGTCTCGGTAGTTCAGGTTTCTCTGTGCCTTGCGGCATCTTGACCTCTCAGTTGGAATTTCTCTCCCTATGTTCCTGACAACAATTTCCACCTTGGTATGTCAGCTCCTCGGGTCTGTTCAATCTCTTGTGACTCAGGTCTGCTGTGAGTCATCTTGTTCTTGTCTGACTTTGAAGAAACAGCAAATCCCTCTTGTAAAAAGACAGCTTAAAGATTTAGCTAAAGATCTCAGAAAGAGACAGGGCTACTGGCAAGAGTTATATTTTCCTCTCTCCTCTTCTAGTTGTTTCTTTGTTTAAATGTACCTAGAACTAAAAATGATATCCTAATATCATTGCAGACCTTGAGCCTATTTACGCTTGCCTTTATTCTGGAATAAACCTCAGAATAGGGCCCATCTGTCCACATGGCCCCAGGTGAGACCTACTAGAGACTGCATTTACAACAGACCCTCTATCCTGAGCTATATTCCAGAATACAGACAAATGCAAATAGGCCACACATAGCTTTCCATCTCAAATGGATGCATTTTCCCTCCCTCATCACTGACATTGCCACAGCTTTGCTCCCAAGTCAAATTTTTACTTCCAGTTGCATAGTGTGGTTTCCTTAAGTGAGAGCAGTTTCTGTTGAAGAGTACATGTAGTCCCTGCTGTCATCATTTTAGACTGGGGATACATTTCACCATGCTGCACTTACTCCATTAGGACCTCCTGACTGTGTGTCAAAAACGTATTTTCTTCTGGCTGTTTTATTTCATTGTCCATCTAACTGTAAACACACATGCACATACAAAAGAAGTTCTGTCACTGAATTTCATCTGATATGGATCCGGTTCAGACCACGGAGATGTTAAAATAATTTTTTGTTTTGTTTTGTTTATCTTTCAAGTGCCTTTTCAGTTGTTTTATATTCATCAATTCTTAGACCTCTAGCTTGAAATAATTTGGTTTCTGTCAGCTGCTGACACTAATGGTTTATTAGCTCCTTGACTCAGCCACGTTCTGTTTACATGATGATTAGGCTGCCATGAACTAGGGTTGATAAAGTTCTGGTAAAGGTGGATCATTTGCACTTGTCATAAAGAAAGCTTCCCCAAAGCATGGCCAGAAGTGCAAGTGGTCCTCTCATTTACCAGCCCGTACCAATGTGTCTGAAGGCGGACGTTCCACCTCATCGCTACTGTGACATGCTTGGATGCTGTTGCAGAGGGCCGTGTACGAGCAGGGGGATGTATTGTGGCCGATCACATCAGTGCTCATGATTGACTGCCCTTCTCATGATTCAATGACTGGAAGCCACTCCTGGGGATCAGAGGTCTGGTCATGTCAGAGGTCAGCGATTAGCTGCCAGTACCACCAAGTCTGTGTGGATGCCGTCTGCCTCACCCACCGACTACAGGGAACCCAAAATAGAGTTAATGGTCATGTTGCTTGGCACCTCAGGTAAGCTTTTGGTTAACATTGGTAAAGGTGTGGAGCACGATTTAGTGTTCCACACCTAATCAACAATTAGTGGACTTCTGGGGAGGCATGGAAGACTTGGGGGCTGTAAGACCCTACTTTACATGCGGATGCTCTTTACCAGAAGTTCACTAATTGTTGACTACCAGCTGAAGTGCGAATAGGCCTCAGGGTTGCTAGATGGAACAGCTAGAGAACTTGAGCCTAAAGCAGGAGACCAGGGGCGAATACTTGCTTTGGCTCACTTCAGACTCCTGAATGTCCCACCTGGCTTTTTTCAGAAATTACAAAAGGGGGTTGGGGCCAAACCTAGAAAATCTAGCCTTCATTTAAGAGGAGCTTAACAGGTACAAATGGCTTTGGAGCCATTCAAGTCAGTGACTTGCATAAGAGTAAAAGTAATGTCACAAAATATTCATGGAATACACTAGGCAAAATTAAAACAAAAGAATGCAATTCAGGTCTGCCAATCAAGAATACAACTTTGTAATTACGGTTGGAGCAAAAGCTTCATTGAATAAGCTCAGTATTGTGCACAATTTTTTTATTTTTTTGCATTCGAATTCGAGTCAAATCTAATGTCAAAACATTCAATTTGATTTGAATGTTTAGAATCCAAAAGCAACAAAAAACAATTCAAATCCAATACATTCGAATCTATGTGTTCGAATCTTAGATTTGAATTTGAAGATACGAATGTTGACAACATTAAAGATACAGAAGTTGACAACATTCATATGTGTTATACATATCTGTATGCATTTCGTATGCATCCTGTGTTATCCCATATACATCCCGTTTTCGTTCTGTATTATAAGCTCAAACGGATACAGATACGTACGATATTAATACAGATATGTATGTCATACATACATATCTGTACATTCAAATGATTTGAACAAATGTTTTTGGAACATTCAAAATTTATTTGAATGTTTAAATTTGAATGTGAAAACAATCTATTTGAATTTGAATGTCCACATTTGATCAAATTTGAACAAATTTTGAATGTTTAGAACGGTCGTGTATATCCCTAATCAGTAACATTTCCCACGTACATTACTTAGTTTCTTCTTCTTCTTCTTCTTCTTCTTCTTCTTCTTCTTCTTCTTCTTCTTCTTCTTCTTCTTCTTCTTCCTGAGCAGCAATGCAAAGTTAATTAAAAAACCATCCCATTGAGAAAACTTCAGTTTCATCTACAATTTCAAACAATTAATTAACTTTTGTATGCTCTCAGGTAAGTCATGCTTCTTGCTGTGCAGATCATTTTGCAGAGATAAATACTCTTATTGGTGCCACGGGAATATGCCCCAGAGGCAGCAAAGTGGAAAATATAACAAGTAATCTGTTGGGTTGAGGCAGCAGGAAAAGAGGCAAGGATGAAGCAGAACATTTGTATACAGCATAATGGTTATTTATGACTGTGCAACTTGTTGTGTGTAAAAGCCACTAGTTAGCCACTGCAGCATGTAAATTCCAGGACTAGAGGGAGTTAAATCACAGCCACAAGCCTTACAACACATGGCATGGCTAAGAAACAGGCAGTTTTTTACTGTCTTTATAGTTTTGATTTTTAGATCTATTGGCCATTTTAAATTCAAAAACAGGATAAAAGTAGGTATGTGAGTGTTACTTTTAAAAGTGTGTGTGTGTGTGCGTTACTTTTAAAAGTAGACATTACACCTACTTTTATCCTATTTTTGAATTTAAATATTACATTGGAGAGCCTGGGAACCAAAATAGATGCTGTATTCTAAGGGGCATTTTCGGACACCCTAATATTTCACAGTCGCTGTATAGTCACTTCTGTCATCCAGGAGGGACAAAGAGAAGCTGTGCCAGGTGAAGCCATAAAAAGGAAATTCCTGGAGTATCCCTTTCAGAAGCCAGTAATTCCACACCCTAATCTAGTTGCAAGGGACATTCTAGCATCCCTCTAAAATTTGGAGGTACTGGGCAAAACTTACAGTGCCTCTAGTAGGCTAGGATTTGGTTAATGCAATTCCAAGATGTTAGATTGTCAGCTAGGGCCTTCTGTGTTGCTTGTCCGGTAGAAAGATCTCAAGAGACACTAAGGGGCAGCAGGAGTATTGCTACCACATTAAAAGTTTTTGTTTTGTTTTGTTTTGTTTTGTTTTTGACAAGAGCAACCACATCAGCTCTGCAGCTAACCCAGTCACAATGGTTGGCTTTAGCTCACTGAGCTTTGCTTTTATTTACTGTTGAATTCTTCACACCTTTTTTTTTTTTTGTCTCATTTTAAAACATATGGGACAGAGTTATCATTCCTTCTTTTCCTGGGGCTCATTCTATTCTAACTTTTTCTCTGACAGTCCTTCAAAATGTGTGACTGAGAAGTGGAATGGATAGCCACCCCAATAGGTATTAGAACAAGAGGGAATTTGGCTTGCATAATTTTCCAAACAGAGAAAAACTCTACATCTGCAATATCTGAGGAAGACAGAGGGCATAAGCCTGTAGCTTAGCCTATTTTTTCAGGAAGGGAACTGGAAGAAAAGATTGGATAGAAATAGTGAGGAGGCCCTTATTTGTCTTGATTTATTCTAATTGCCAGAAATCAAATGTTAGGTTGCTGATATTCTACTGGATGAGAGCAAATATAGCATCAATCTTTTTTAAAAAAAATCCAGGGGTTCCGGGCGATCAGCTTAACATCAGTTCCAAGTAAAGTGATGGAAACAAAAGTATAAAATAAATATCAGCATGGCTTTTGCAAAGGTGAATCATGTCTTCTTAACATTTGAGAATTGTTTGGTACTATGAGTAGCTACATGGATAAAGGTGATTCAGTTGGCAATATTAGGCTGGACTTTCAGAAGGTTTTTATTTATGTATTTATTAAATTGCATTTTTATCCCAGCCTATACTTGAAGATCTCAGGGCAGGTAACAAGATTGAAAACCATATATATATTTAATACAGTATGTATTAAAATAATAGCAGTGTCTGAAAAGTGAGAAGAGTACACGTATCCCTATTTAACCAAAGGCCAAGGGAAAGAGGTATGTCTTCACTTCCTTCATCAATGTGTACAGTGAAGGTTCTTGATACATCTCAAGGGGGAGACTATTCATAGCCTAGGGGCCATCACTGAGAAGGCCCACTCCTGGCTCCCCACCCCTTTTACTATTGAAAGTGGTGGTACAACCAGGAGGGCGTCCCCTCCAGATCTTAAAACATGGGCAGGTCAACATGGAAGTAGGCATTATTACAGGTATTTGGGGCTCAGGTCATTTAGGGTCTTGAATTGGGTGCAACTCTTTTAAGATCAGTGTGATGTGCGTCCAGCCAGCTGTCATGCTCAGCAATCTAGCAGCTGCATTCTGAACTAGCTGCAGCTTCTGAACTGTCTTCAAGGGCAGCCCCATGTACAGCATTTTACAATAGTCTAGTTTGGAGGTTATCAGAGCATGGATAACTGTGGCCAAGTCATCTCTGTCAAGAAAAGGTTTCAACTGATGCACCAGCCATAGTTGGGAATAGGCACTCTTGGTCATGACCTCCAGCTGAGCTTCAAGCATCAGCACAGAGTCCAAGATCACCCCCAAATTTTGTACCTATCCTTCCAGTGCATTACAGCCCCATCAAAGATAGGATCTGTCCCAACTACATGGAGCCGGGAACCTGTGACATACGGCATTTCTTTTTGACAAAGTTCCTCATCAAATAATCTTGAATTAACCTATCAGTCATGAATAAGAGAACAGGTCTTTTCCTGAATTGATAACAGGCTAAAGAATAGGAAACAAGTAGTAATAAATAGACAGTTCTCAAGAGTGGAGAGAGTTAAGAATTGGGACCTGTGCTTTTTAATTTATTCATAAATGATCAAGAAGTACATGCAAGTGGTTAGATAGAAAAGTTTCTTGATGATACTAAATTGTTCAGTGTAGTAAAATCCGAAAGAGTTTTTGAGGAGCTCCAAAGAGTCCTCCTTGACATTGGGTGAGTGTATAACCAAATGACAAATGCAAAATGATGCACACTGGGCAAAGAATCCCAGTTACCAGTATAAACTGACGGTGTCCGAGCTTTCTGTGACAAACTAGGGAAGGGACCTTGAGGTTTTGATGGACAACTCAATGAAGGTGTCCACCATGTATACAGCAACAAGGGAAAAAGCTTATTCAATGCCAGGGGTAATTAGGAAGGGAATAGAAAATGAATTGCCAAGCAACATTGAATGTCTTTTAAATCTATGTGAGGCTACATTTGAAATATTGTACATAATTCTGCTCACCACACCTCAGAAAAGATATATATATGCTCTGAAAAAAGTGCAGGAAAAAGCCACCAGAAGGATCAAGGGGCTAAAACACCTCCCTTATAAAATCAGGCTGCAATGTTTGGGTCTCTTCAGCTTTGAAAGACATCATTTAGTATATTGTATACAGATATGACTCTGAAAGTGTGAATCAGGTTGCTCATGTATGCTCCATCTGCATACTGTCTATCTCAGAGCACGCAGGAGTGGTCCTGGACCTCCCAGGTCCTCCATAGGTGTGGAGAAGCAGAATCTTCTCCACAGCTTAACCAGGAACATCTAGTACATTCCTGGTAGCTCCTGCAGGTAGCATCCACACCCACATGAAGGTGCTAACACTGAGAGGGGGCAGCACAGTACAGTTGTTAATGCACAGTTTTGTGCTGCATCATGATCATCATGACAATAGCCAGGCATGTGGCAGAAGTTGCTGTGCCAATTATTATGGCAATTTGGATGGTCCAGAATGGACTGTGGGCCCATAGGTAAGTTGGAGATGGTGCTAGGCCCTGTCCCCAAAAGACTTACTAGCCCCTCTCGGCTTCCTCTGCTGTCACTCTGTTATAGCTGACTTTAAAAGTCCCCTCCACTTCCGGAATAAGCGTCCCCATGGTAGCCACGATCTAAACGGACTTTCCGTCCCCATGGTAGCCGTCTTCTCTTTCCCGGCATCTTTTCCCCCCACTCCCTCTCTTGTTAAAAGGAAAATTAGCCAGATCTCCGGCTCCTGAAACGGCTTCCTGCCCCTAGCAAAGGCAGATGATCGCTCATTCATTCACTTTCAGCACTTACTTTCACTCAGTTCTCAGTTAGAAAAGGCTTTCTGCCCCAGCAAAGTCAGCGACTGCAGGCATCAGCAGCGCGATCCTTCGCTCATTCTCTTTTAAGGCTTTCACAGATCACTGATAACAATGTTGCAATTCTGAGCAATTCTGGCTCTTTTTACAAAGGAAAGGAAGTGAACCTGCTGCATTTCTCAGATGTGTGAATGCTTTTTGGCTGTGTGTGCAGGCAAGCAATCCCCGCCCCTTTTGCCACGGAGCGTCCTCAAGGCAGATATAGTGAGCAAAACCCGCGAATTGCCGAAAGAGTGCTGGAACTCTTCTTTAAAGTGCACGTATTTTATCGCGGGTGTCTCACTTTCCTAAGCTCCCTAAGCGCCTTGTAAAGCCTGGAATGGGGCCGCTCAGAGGCAAAAGAAGAGTTCCAGCAGACTTTCAATTGCATGGGGACAGGGCCCTAGTAAATTATGCCTGAACTTAAATTTAGTGGGATGGTATAATGAAACCATCCCTCAAAGTTGTGCAAACAAGCCTGGAAATAGGAATGCTACACTAAATGGGTTGTGTCCTGATCCAGTGCTGGTCCTCTTACTTTATTAATGTTTTGACGAAAAATATAGTAGTCGTGATGTGTTAATCCCCTCTTTGTCATTTTGCATTAAATCAGTTACATAACAGTCACATAACTAAGGGTGGTTCCGCATTGGACTCCAAAAAATGGATTAAAGAAAATCCGTTTCCCAGGAATCTGTCCTCCAGAGGATCCATACAAAATAGGGACAGATCCAAAGAGGTCTCGTGCATCCGCACACATGTGGGGAGGATGGATCCTGCAGGATGGATCTTCTGGGTGCTGTGCAGAGGGTGCAGCATCCATTCCCAAAGGCAGGCAGCCTCCTGTGCCACCGACACCACCCTTGCATCCGTGACACATCCATCCCCTCACCTCTCCATGTGAGGAAGCGTCCTGCTTCCACACGGATTGAGGCTAGGGGATGGACTGAAGACCTGCTTTTTCAGGTCTTCCTGGAGGACAGTTTTTTTGGCATCAAGACCCCATTAAGGACAGATCTCATATGCCGCTGTGTGGAAGCGGCTGCCTGGAAGGGTCCCTCATCTGTCCTCCAGTGTGGAAGGTAAGTTTGTAAGTGTCTTGTATGTGTGTCTAATGTGTGTTTAATGGGGTTTCTGTGCCCAGTGCAGAAATATCCTGTCTTCCACTGATAAGATATTGTGTAAGGAACCAGGTGTGCATCTTTTCAGGAACCCATTTTTATACAACCTCTAAAGGGAATCTATATTTGTCTGCAATTAGGTATCATCTCAGCACCCTCCTATCCTTTTAGACGGGATTATTTTTTGTGGTATAGCATCTGAAAAGAGCTTGATCTACTTCTGCCAGGCACAATTAAAATGTAAAATAATTAGCAGTGCTTTCTTGTAATTTCTGTGGAAGACAGTCAACAATTATATATAATGCGGGCAGACTCATACAGTTTAAGAATCTTATTAATAAATAGCATTAGTAATCTGGTACCATTTATACACATCCATTTTTTTTTTTACAGTAACATAAAGTGATCTCCCTTTCTCAATAACATTTTAGAAATCTCCAAAATGCAATTAAACAATATGAAATATACAATGTAGTTGCAGGTAGCTTCCCTTTCTGATGCTTCTCCTTCATTGTTGTTAAGTTTGCATTTTCTCCTGCTTGTTTTCCCATGTAGGGTTATTTATTAATTTGTGAAATAAGCAGAGAAAATATAGCCTACTAACTAGCCAGCCATCTAATAATACTGAAAAGAAAAGGGGAGTTATTTTTGACAAAATGGCTCTCACAGATAATGTTAAAAACAAATCGGGTTATATTTCTTTGGGATCTGTTGTGGGCTAAAAAGCTCCATTTGGAACTTGATGTTTTCCCTCAGGAGGTCATAACAATGGCTATTAAGTACATCTGTACTCTTTAAATAACCCTCAGATAAAATTCAATGAATGATACCATTTGGAGGAAGGAGCTTTGATTAGTCAGATATTTATAGAATTTGTTTTCCATCCCAAGTCCACAATAAAATAGTTATAGTGGATTTGGAATGGAAAGCAAATCCTATAAATATCTGACGAATCAAAGCTCCTTTCTACAAATGGTATGATTCATTGAATGTGATTTGAGGGTTATTTATGGAGTCCAAATAGGCTTAACAGCAATCATTATGACCAAACCCACAAGGCAGGGTACAAAAGCATAGTGTGGCTAAGGTACCTCTGTGGTCTGAGATCTATACAAAATGCAAAATAAATAATGAACTTGACAAACCTCCGGAGCACAGCCACCCAACTAAATAGAGTGCAAAAACAAGAGAAGACAGAGTTTGATACTTTGTCTTATTTTTTTTTTAGTAAATTAGATTAAAAAGTATTTTACCATCCCCCCCCTTTGAGAGGTATAATTAGTTTACTCCAAACTGTAGTCCATATTGTGAGAGTGATATTAGGGAGCAGTCCCCTTGGCATATTGGAGTGGGATAAAAAAAATCTCTTCCCAGGCATAGAATTCTTAAAGTGCCTTAAAAACCATCAAATAACCCATGTGAATTGTAAAAACAAAGATCACACAGCATAAAAATTAATTAGACAAAGGATTCTTTGAAAACAAATAGAAAGGTTTATTTAAAATCCAGCAGAACAGACCTAGAACACAGAAAAGGCATCAAGCTATCAAGAGCGGCTGATTCTGACAACTTTCAGAAGGCAAAAGTTTGTAAGCATCAGTGCCTTTTCACAATAGATATCATTTGCAGAAATACTTACTGTGCATGCGCCAAAGCCTTGAGAGCATCACAGAACCCTAGCAGGGCTATACTTATGAATAAGAGATCAAATTCAGTTTTGACAGGAGACGGGATAGTGCTTTTGAAAAGGAGATGAGGGGAAAACCTTATCCTAGCAGCTAAAGGGAGGTCCCAAACTACCAGGGGTAGGATCACAGAAGTATTTTCCTACTTTCCATGTGTGGAGTGGATTCAGACCTCTAAAGTGATAAGGCTCCAAGCTCTGGTAGTCCAGGCCCAAAAACATGGAAATAGCCATAGACACGCTACTTGTTAAGAGTGTTTTGTACATGTAGACATTTGGGTTACTGTTTTTCTGTGTTCTGCTCTCTGTCGAGTTTTGCTTAATTGTGGTTATGTAGTCCTAACTCACTGCTATTCTTTATGTGAGGTGGGTTTTTTTTTTCATCTCTTTGGTAGAGCTGTGCAAAATTAGATTTGTGTCTGCAAATTACATTGAATATTCTGTGTACACAGACTTCTGCATCGAAATGAAAATGCTTTTAAATATATATATATAAACAAAGCTTCAATGGAAGTGAACCAATCTTCCACTTGCGAAAACAATTTGATCAAACATTCATGTTTTCCTGTGGTTTTGGTGATAAAAGGGGCTTTTGCCCCAATGGAATAATAAAATTTTTCTTTCTGAGAAAGAAAACAACAATATTGCCCCAAATGTATATTTATGGCAACAGTAGCAAGAAGTAAAAAGATGAAGTAAAAAATCCACTGATGCCAAGTCCTGTAGTCCCTCAGCTGAAGTAGGAAAATGGTCATGCAATTTTGTTGAACTCACAACTGGAAGAATTGTTCCTGTGAAAGTTATTCAGATGGAGAAACAATGTATTTGAAACACAAGGCAATTTGGGTGCTTCCACATTTGCTACCAGAAAACGGATCAAAGAAGATCCATTTTTCAGTGAGCAATCCTCTGGAGGATCTGTCCCAATTAGGGATGGATCCAAGGAGGCCTCCCCACACCCACACACAGCGGGATCACGTGGGTGCTGCACAGAAGCTGCAGAACCCATTCCAAAGGGCATCTGGCCTCCCACGCCACCAATGCCGCCCCCCAAAACTGCACGACTTGCATGCAGCCGCCAGTCACCACACGTTTCTGGTGGCACTCAGCACGTGGGGGATGGTGGAAGGAGGCAAACTGGCCTGCTTCTGCCCTCCCCAAGATGGTGGCTGCAGGGACATCCGTCCCTTCATCTGGCCATGTGCGGAAGCATCCTGCTTCCAACCGGATCAATGTGAAGGGACGGATTGAAGACCTCATTTTTGAGACCTTCATTTTAATCCATTTTTTGGTGGGGAGACCCATTTTAGAAATGGATCTCACGCATCGAAATGTGGAAGCGGCCATCATGAAGGGTCACGAAGGAGGTCTCCAGTGCAAAAGGTAAATCTGTTCTGTTCTGTTCTGTGTGGGTCTTTGATGTGCCTTTATATGTGTTTTTAAACACAGTACAGAAGCACCCTTCTTTCCAACCCAGCAGAGACACAGACAGAGGGCAGGGTTGTTTGATTTTAATGGGAGGCAGGACTTGAATAGATCAGCTGTGATGCTGCGGCTTGGCCCTGTGTGTAGTGCATAGAGTTGTGCATGAATATTCAAAACATTCAAAATTCGATTGAATTCTACCAAATTTGGACATTCGAATTCAAAGCTAATGTCTATCCATTCGAATTTAACTTTCAAATGAATTTTTGAATCTTTCAAATCATTCAGATGAATTATTCAGACATTCGTATGTGTACAGACATGTATGGGATGAAAACAGGATGCACACAGAATAAAAACAGGATGTGTTCAGATGCATACGGATGCGTATGAATTTGTACAGGTGCGTATAGATGTGCACAGACATATACAAATATTTTTGGCATTCGTATCTTCAAATATGAATCGGATATTCATACAAATAGATACAAATGTATTCAATTCAGAATGTAAATACATTCAAATTTTAAACATTCAAATTGATTCAAATCTTTGGATATTCTATTCTATTCTAATCGAATCCCAAAGATTGCATTCATGCTCACCCCTAGTTGTGCTTTGTCAGGGTGCGAGGCCACATAGATCCACAAGCAACCAGTTTCAATCCCACAGTGCTGTTTACTCCACTGTTCCAGGTGTTGTTTCGCTGCCACGTTTCCCCCACTCTTGTGGACCTACCAGGTCTACTCTTATTGTCAGTGTCAGTCTTGTCTTTTCAAAGCCAGGTTGGGCATATTCAGGATCCAAACTACCCTGGCCAGTGACATCACAGCTGGGGAACAATTTCCCCAGATTTCCATGCTGAAATGAAGTAGAAGCATGCAGGTAGGACATCACCAGTGGCATTCTAGGTGGACCACAGCTGAGACCTCCAGGCAGCTCCTGCTTTAGATAGAAAATTCAGTCTGGAAAATCTGCAGCTCTAATAAACTGAACTGTATATTGTCACAAAGAATATTAGCACAAAGAAGCTGGGAAACCAATATTTGGCCAGAGTGATTTCAGACTCCGGTAGGAGCTCACATGATCAATGCAGCTTCATAACATGTTCCTTTGAAATTGTTTTACAATCAGATTTTTGCTTTGCTTGGTTTTTGCATAGATGAGCAAAATTCCAGTGGCAGGCTGTACTTGGAACCACAGTTATAGGCAATATATAGATATTTCAACATCACTTTGCCCATCTCGCTTCTTGGGATGTCTTATTAGAAAACAGTAGTGATATTTAAAAAGCTTTACCGAGCAGAATAAAGAGAATAATAGAGTAGCAGCCAGCAATAGCAATGGTGTCATCCTGTCATGGAATCCTTGTGATATAAATCATTAGCGCTTTGTTTTGCAATGTTGCTTATTTGTTTGTTTCTTTATAATATCTGGATTTTTAAAATCTACATCTAAAATTCAAAAAGGAAGACAAACGCACAAAAAATAAAACTTTGAGATTCTCTGATCTTAGTCTACCTGAGTTTTATCTTTCAAGCCCCCAAGACAGAACCAACATTATATATTTGTTTTTCACAGTTCTTCTCAAAACGATTTTTGCTCAGCTGGAAGATGGCATATAATATGTTTAGAATTAGACAAGCATAGAACCAGTTTGATGAAAGCTGTTGGAAGCAGGGCTTCCTACCCAAACTGTGATTTGCATAAGTACAAAAAATACAAAGTACAATCAATAGATCAGGATATAAAGGCCCCTAGAGACCAGCATTTTGGGGAGAACCACCATTTTGAGAAATAAGGCTTTTTTTTTCCAGTTTCAAGTGGAAGGACCATGGAGGTGGGAGGTGCTGCAGAATGAACAAGGAGGTGCCACCAAGGGTGTTTTTCCACCGCTCTTCTTTATTCCAGATCTAAGAAGATCCGGATCTAAGGAATGGGTAAATTCCTTAATCCAGATCTAGTAGATCTGGATTAAGGGAAGTACCCAATGTGTTTCCGTGGGTGGTCTAGCACCCAATAGCAATGGGTGCTAGCCTCCCTGCCATGGAATCCCTGGAGCACCCATTTGGAAATCCGGATCTACCCATGAGGGGTCTGTTTATCACCCCAGATGTTTGGGGGGACAGGGGGAGCAATCTCCGAAGTGGCTTTGAAGTCACTTTGAAGTCACTTCGAAGTCTGTGCAAAACAGCTCCATTGAGGTCTGTGCTGATCTTCGGAGTGAACTTCGGAGTGAACTTCGAAGTGATTTTGAAGTGACTTTGGAGTCACTTCGGAGTCACTTTGAAGTTCACTCTGAAGATCAGCACAGACTTCAAAGACCCTCCAGAGCTATTTTGCACAGACTTCAAAGTGACTTCAAAGTGACTTCAAAATGACTTTGAAATGACTTTGAAGTGACTTTGAAATGACTTCAAAGCTTAGGTTTTGGGGTTCCCCCCCATGGGTGCCCCCTCCCCCTAGCCTCCTCTAGACCCCATTGCTACACAAGTGTGGAGACAGGCTCCCTTTAATCTGGATTTTCTGCCTGAAGACACCATTGTAGACACCATTAATGGGGTCTACAGAAAATCCAGATTAAAGGCCAGAAAGTACCCACTTGATCCAGATTTCCCCAGCGGCAATTGAAACAATCGGGTCCCAAATGGGTGTCGTGGTGGAAATGGGATCATCCAGCTCATACCCAAATGGGTCCTTAATAGGTGCAAAAATGGGTACTTTCTGAGAGTGGAAAACCACCGAAAATTGCATTTCCTGTATGCAGAGGAAGAGGAACTATCCAGCAATCTGGTTATGATGTTGAAAGGGGGGACAGTGAGGTCACTGTGGAGTGCCTGCAGTGCCAAAAATGGACACAGGGTGGCAATGGATGTTTTTTAGCACCTGTGGAGGTAACCCACATCAGTAAAATCTGGGGTGTTTTTCCACTGTCAAAAAGTACCCATTTTGGCACAAGTTCTATGGACAGGAAAATTTGGTGCATCAGTTCAGTGCTAAGATTGTAATGGATGAGCTATTTTGGGGCTAAGATAGAATAAGAGACACCCATCAGTTTTTTGGGGTTTTTGATACCTTGCCTCATTTTGCCCCATTTCCTCAAGAAACAGGTTCAGGACAAGGGAAGAGATGAGGATTAGCTCCAACATTCAGACAATACATGATGTGGCATCAGAGTGCCCCTCTTGATTTTTCTGGTATGAACCAAAGTAATGTAAACACGACATTTGTCATTAGTCTTCCTGCAGAAGCTGCCAGAGTGAAGACCTGTGGTCCACACAGCCATCTTAAGAAGTCTAATACTCTGGATTTTCTGTCAGGGTTTACTCTCTTGGTATTTGCTTTCCCCAAGTTACCCACAAAGCTGTGTGGCTATTTCACCCATAGCTGGGAGGATGCAATGGGTTTCCCAGCTACCCTAATGCTCTTGACTGCTGTGTCACCAGGATGCTTACAGTCTTGCAAAATTTCAGTCTAGATATGTCAACACATCACATAGGTTCCAAATATTGATGTTGATACATTATTTTGTTTAAAAAGCAAATACTATCTTTTATCTAACAAATCAAATGCTTCTGCAAATGAGAAAAGGTGAAGAGGAAAAAATGGTGGGAAAAGGAATAGGGATGCCCAATAATATTCGAAAGATTCGTTATTCGATCAAATTCAGCTGAATTCAGACATTTGAATTGAATATCCAGACATTCATTTTTTAATATTCAAACTAATGCAAATATTTTGAATCATTCACATGAATAATTCATACATCTGTATGTGTGTGGGTACATATGTATCACATACATATCAGAACGTATCTTATTCGTATCCTTAAGCGTCTGTATGGATAGTTAGGGGATGAAAATGGGATGCGTATGGGATAAAAAGGATCCGTACAGATGCGTATGGATACATACGTATGTTCTTGACATTCGTACCATCAAATACATATCAAATATTCATATGAATTGATATGAATATATTCAAATCTGTTTGAATTTTAATACATTCATTTTTTCTCTATTCATATGAATTTGGACATTCGAATATTCAAATCGAATCCAATGTCAAAAATTGCATCCGTGCACACCCCTAAAAAGGAAGGAGATGGCAACTGTATTGCAATTCGCATATTAGTAATAGCAGTAGTAACAGTGGTAGTAATAGTGGTAGTAATAGTCGTAGTAATCTTTGTTTTTAAACCAGTGGTAGTAATAGTGGTAGGAATAGTCGTAGTAATCTTTGTTTTTAAACCAAGCAGAATCATACCAGGACACCAGAAAAAAGGATTTAAGGCTAAAATCATCCAAGAAATCCCCCCGACCCCAATATATAAGCAATGCTCTTGATGAGGCTGTTCTATGGCGTACAGTGGATTACAGCCTTATCCTCATGTCATTCATGCCAATTGTTCCTCCCTTTATAAATAGCATTGATTAATTGTTCCTTGAGAAATGTCTCCATTGCTTGTAAATTTATGCAAATCCATAATTAGGTATGAGCCGATTATGTTTGTCAAATCAATCAGGCATTGTATCTATTTAAAGCTATGAAAGAGCAATGATTTAATAATGAATAATTAATGATTAACAAGGTCTATTAATAAATGATAAGACATTTCTGTAGATAACTTTTTTAAAACAGTAATTTAGGCATTTTAAGCACATCCTTATCATGCAACTTGTTATTAAAACGGTCTCCTCCTCATCCTCCTTTGTTTCCATGATGATTCTCCATGGGCCAAAGAATGATCAGCTCAGAACCCTGTGCGCTTAACATGTGGTCTTAAACAACATTTTCATGGTTCCCAAGCAGCACAGAAAAGTGGAGACGCCACCACAAATATCACTCATTAGGTTGAAAAATGAGAACAGGCTAAAGAGAGAAAACAGGCTAAAGAGAAAAAACAAGCTAAAGAGAGAAAACAGGCTAAAAAGAGAAAACAGGCTAAAAAGAGAAAACAGGCTAAAAGAGAAAACAGGCTAAAGAGAGAAAACAGGCTAAAGAGAAAAAACAAGCTAAAGAGAGAAAACAGGCTAAAAAGAGAAAACAGGCTAAAAAGAGAAAACAGGCTAAAAGAGAAAACAGGCTAAAAGAGAAAACAGGCTAAAGAGAGAAAACAGGCTAAAAAGAGAAAACAGGCTAAAAGAGAAGATCATAGCCTTCTGTGGAATGTGGGTGATCTACTCGCAGATCATACCAGGTTGCCAATTTGAGCAACCTACCTCAGTCTGCACTCCATACCATACTATTGGAGGACACTAGGAAGGGATGGGACCTCTGCTATTTGGAAACTAGTGCGCAGATGGCTTAGAACTAGACCAGACCATGTTCCAGTCTATTACACAGAGCTGAAAGGTGCTGAAAGTGAAAGCAAAGGAAATGCCAGTAGTAGGCATAAAATAGGATATGTTTCATTTAAAGAAGAGGAGAAGAAGAGGAGTTGGCTTTTCTACCCCACTTTTCTCACCCATTTAAGGGGACTCAAAGCGGCTGACAAAACTTTTCTATTCTTCTCCCCACAACAGGCAACCAGTGAGGTGGGTGGAGCTGTGAGAGCTCAGAAGAGAGCTGTGACTGGCCCATCGTCACCCAGCTGGCTTCATGGGGGAGGGCAGAATTGAACCTGGTATTCCCAGATAAGAGTCCAGCTCCTTAACCACTAGACCAAACTGGCTCACAAAGAAAGAGCAGCAAGAACACTAGTAACTAACAGAAGCTGATGGGCAAATTTAGGTAGGACGGCAGTGACATTTGTCAACATAAAACATAAGAAATGCACTGTTAGATGGTACCATTGGTCCGTCTTATCCAGCAACCTATTCTCTCACTAACAGAACAGTTGCATATGGAAGTTCACAAGCAAGATGTGTGTGCCAGTTGCAGAAAGGTTCCTGCTGACATTCACAGAAGCAGGTCCAAATACAATGCTAGAAGTCCGTCATTTCTAGTCCATTGCCGTGAATCCTGAAAACAAAAAAAATCCTCCGCATTCATACATCCACATGGTATGGAGGCCATTTCCTCCAATGGAAACTGCTTCAAAGTCCTTCAGAAAGGATTCATGATAGGTCACTTCTGTTGGAGATGGAGAAGCTTGGATGCTGGGTGTGCCTTGGGGACCCATGTAAATACATCATTGATAGAAGCTTTTTGAACGAACAAGTAGGCTATCATCTATTCTTGTTCATGGATTTATTGACACACTCAAAAGTCTTTAAAATACCAGTTAAGCAGGACTTTCCATTGCACAAGCCATCATGACTTTCTAAATGTTTGGTAATGTATAATTAATAATAATTTCTACTGACAACTCTAAAATTTCTTGGTCATCCATATGGGTCTTTTTTAAAAAAGAAAAAGAACAATCCTCCCTGGAGTTATTTTTATCACCTTCCAGCCCTCAGCTGACACAACCAAGCAGTGAGGTAAGTTGCATGTTTTTTTATAGAAGTCTGCATTTGCATGTTTGAGGTCTTGATTTTCTGTATGACCAATCATATATCTTCTTGTCACCACAGTTTCCCTCAGTCCACCAGATTCCTGTTCTGAGAAAATAAACTCAAGCTCAGGGATTTGCTCCAAATTCTTTACTGTAAGATGATACAGAAAGAGTCTTTTCAGCTACTGTACAATTCTCTTTTATATTTTAACATACCTTTTGCTGCCTCATCATACAAGGAACCAGTAAACTCCTTAGCAAACTTAAGTGTATTTAAACAATATTTCCCATGAACTCCCTTTTGCATTTCTTATACTACGCTTGCATTTCCTTTGCCAACATTAATGTTTCCTTTTATTTTCTCCATTAGAGCTTTTCATTTCTGGGTAATCCAGGAGGGATGGTCACAAATGTTTTGTTGTGGTGGTTTGTATTTGATTCGTATAGAATCAAATGCACGAAAATCTGTATTCATTCAAATAGATTCCCTTTGAATGTGGTAGGATTTGTGTTCCATACAAATGTTCAATCCCACAGGAATAGCCTATGGATCCCATACAAATGCATGCAAATAGCATACGGATCCTATATACTTTAATTCCACTCTTTCCCCTGCCCCCTTATCTGTAGAGGCTTTTAAAAGTTTATATTCTTGGCAGCACGTTTACTTTTGTTGTCTCTCCAAGCCTTGTGCCAGCGAGCGTACGCCAGCAAAGCTCTCCTCTTTCCTTGCCTGTTACTTAAAGCTCCTGTAACCAGCCCTCTTGCTGTTTAATGTCCCTTGCCTCTGCTTCCCTGGTTCCTGAGGAGAGAGCGCTTTGCAACTGTAATGTTCTCCTGGCTTAAAATATAGTGAAGCTGGCAAAGTTTCTCTAGTAAAACAAAAGAGGAAGCTTTATTCGTACAACTGTAACAGGTGTGGAAACAAAGTAAGCGTTCTGAGGAAAAACACAGATATTTCAGAACACAAGCACCCAAAGACAATACCCTAACTAAACAATCCTTTCTCTCCTGCCCCTTCTAGCTATGTCCCCAGCCTAGAAGTTCTGAAACAATGTTGAGATCAATCCTCCTGAGAGAACTCAACAGTTTAACCCGCCTTCCTCCCAGAACCCCAGAGCAAAGCTTTCTCCTCTTTACTGGCAGGCAGGTTTTATACCCTCCCCCCCCCCAGCCAGGTGTAACTCGACACCTGATTAGTTGAGGTTCTCTGAGCATTCTCTTCCCCCTCCCTTTATTCTACTAAGGGAGGTTTTGCCCCCTCCTTACCTGCTCTGGCTATCCTATTGAGCTTCCATACAGATCCTGCATTGAATGCGCTTTCATTACAGTTTGAATTATATCAACTAACACTGGAGTTTAGCGTAGGTACCACATATACAAATGCATACCATTTGTATACAAATGCATACAAATAGCATATGAATCCCGTATACAAATCCCATATAAATCCTATACAAAGCTTCATACGAATGTAGTGAAACATCTTCTTCAAATTCGAACGTCAGTCTTCGAATGTGCTAACATTTGTACCAAATTTGAATGCCCGAATTCGGCCAAATTCAGGCAAATGTCAAATGTTACGAATATCCATGCACATCCCTACTCCCCGTAGTCATCTTCCAAGCATCTTTCTTACACATACTTGTGCAGACCATAGAGGATATGCCCCTGCTAAACACTTCATCCACACTGGGTGATGCATACTGTAGACTAGACTAGGTGGCTCAAACTGGATGTGTAATCGGGGATGCTAGCAGAACTTTTGAAAAAGTCTACCAGGAGTCTAGCACCATGTAAACTAGATCATGGAGGTATGTGGATGTGGTGCATGCCTCCATGTTCCAGTTTATCAGGGGACCCATTTTGACAGCACACCCAAGTATGTCATTGAAATAGGTCTCCCAAGAGTTCCAAGGCCAGACACATTTGTTCCTGACCCATTGGAAACGTCAGAAGGTGACTCTGAAGTTCATGGGGGCTAGTGCAATGACTGTTTAAGAACAGACATTCAAATGCAGATGCTGTTTTTCTGAGATACATAGGCTGGGGTCTCACTTAAGGTCTTAATTCAGCCTCAGTCCACCTTCAGAGTGAAAGAACACATCAGCAAAGTGACCAGTAATTTTCTTTCTACATTGCCTATCCCAAAGGTGAATCTTCTGAGTTATTTAACACTGAAGGAAAATAGCTTATCACTTTGTTTGATGTGTTCTCTCACTCTGAAAGAGGGCTGAAGCTGGGTTAAACCTTAAACGTGACCACAGCTGTAGAAGGCTCTTTGATCTACTGGATCACTATAGTAAGAAAGGACCAGCTGGAGCAGTCTACCTCAGGGCAAATTTAGAAATGGCCCTTCTGTTGCTGTTGTTTTTGTGTGTGTATGGCTTCACCTTGTCAGTTTCTTCTTGCCCTTTGGGAGCCAGTTTGGTCTAGTGGTTAGGGAGCTAGACACTTATTAGGGAATGCTGGGTTCGATTTTGTCCTCCTCTATGAAATCAGCTGGGTGACCTTGGGCTAGTCACAGCTCTCTCCTGAGCTCTCACAGCCCTACCTACCTCACAAAGTGTTCTGTTTTGGGGAGAAGAATAGAAAGCTTTGTCAGCCTCTTTGAGTCCCCTTAAACGGGTGAGAAAAGCAGGGTAGAAGAGTCCAATCTTCTTCTTCTTCTTCATATTTCTTTTCTTGAATTGCACTGTGCCCACAATCATTGTTTTGATTTTTAAGTAACAAGATTATTTGGCATTGTTGCGGTTTCAGTTTCCCTTCCAGTGTCATTTTTGTAAGACTTCTCAATTGTGGGAAAATATTTCCCACTCTTGCAGATGTTGTGCTTTTATCAATATAATTGTCATCTTCAATTTGCTCCACACATCCTGTATCAGGTTGTGAATATTGGTTAAGAGTAAATTCAAGGTCACTTCTAGCATTATCAGAATTTAGAATATCTAAAAGACAATCTACCCATATTACAAATCCCCCTCTTCGGGATTTCAAATTTTATCCCACATTGTACTCACTTTGGATTCTTGGGTTAGAGAACAGTTCCATATCCTTAATTATTAGGTGTATTGGTCTAACTGGATGACTACTGGGAACTACCATAACAGATATCTACAAGTGGTCACTCGAAGATCATGGCCAAGGAACTTTTATTCCTCAGCTGTGATGTCATTGGCTGGAACGCTTCAAATCTAGGGAACCAAGGCACAGTTGGAGCGCTATTTATAGTTTTGGTGCTGTGCCCACTATTGGCCGTGAAGGTTACTACAGGAAGAGGATAACCCAGTGGTATTCTGCTGGAGCAGTCAGAGAACATGGCTTCTTTTCAGAAGCAAAAACAGAAGATTTGTGGAATGGCTTACTCCTACTCACCATTTTCAGCATGGTCAAGAGTGCTTACACAAGGAACCCATACCCTCGAGTATGGGGCAGCATATAAATGTAAATATAAATAAATAAATAAACTGGGTAGATTCTGCACTCACGTGGTTGTGTTACGGTGTCACAAGGGCCTTATGCAGCTCCTGTTTAAATAAATAGAGCTTTTTGTCACAGTTAAACTAACAGGCTGTTTTCCATTATAGAGAATGACTTAGTGCTGATTCCCATTACATGGCAGTTTTTTGGAAACTCATAGCCATATTATGTAAAGAAAATCTGCTCAAAATGAGATATGTTTGTCAATGCAGATAAATAAATGTACAAGTAGGTAAGTTATTTAATCTCAGATTTACTTTACTTAGGTTTTGGGATGAGCTTTATTAGCAGCTCCTGTTGTCAATATATATATATCACATAAAGTAATTCTACTCATTCTCCATGAAGAATGTTTCCTTATCAAAGAAAGCAATCCATCAGATATTCTAGCTAAAGCTCCCAAAATCCTATTTGCTTCCTTTAAAAATCTTGTCCTAAATAGTATTTTAGACATGCTGTTCAATTTTTGTTCACCTATAACAGACAAGAGGATCAGCAGATAACAGCACAGAAACAAGGCTGTGCATGTTTCAGCGCAGAAATTGAATTTTCTTCTTTGCTGTCCATCCTTTTTATATCCACTTATCTCACCATCTATTGCTTTCCTGTGTTTTCTTGTCTCTCTTTTAATGCAGGAAACAGATTTCTTCACTTGATGAACGAGCGCTGCCAAATCTCATATACTTTGATGCCTGAACACCTTTTGTAATAATAATGAAAACTGACAGTTCTTAACAGGTGTACTGTTAACGCATGTGAAAAGAAAAATCCCAGCAGTAAATTTATGGACTGCTGAAGAATAGTACCACGATAGGGTTTTGTTTGCATTCAAAAGTCGTTAATGATTTTATGAATGGAGCAGGACTAGGTAGATCAGCCTATTTCACATCTGTTTTGAACATGCATGTTCATGGATCATCCCTATTTTCCACCGTTTGTTAAAAACAAATGTATTTTGGAGCAGGTCTCTCCACAGCATTCCCTTAACCCAAGTGCACAAACCATACAGAACTTCATGTTCTGTATACATAGATTTTTAGTGTCCTTCTAAGTGTTTTCCTGCCAGGCAGGGTGGGAGATATTTTATATTTTTATTACTTTGACCTACATTTTGGACTTTTATGTGAAGGAGGGGATATACATTTTTAATAAATAAATATTTTTTTAAACTGCCAATTGCACTGGAAAGATGTACAACTGTGAAATAGGAAAATCAGCTCTGATCTGATCCACATATTTATCCGGTTGAGATAGGCCAGGGGGCCTTTGGCATACATCTTTGTCGTGCAGGGGTAGTTAGCTCTGAGATGTGCCATGCCCACACCATGGAGCCATTTCTGCTCCAGAAGAAATGTTAATATTCCCTCCCCCAGTACAGACATTATCATTTTAAACATGTTGTATATTTTATATGTACTGAATTTTTAACGTCTTTTAATGTGCATTCTGTTTTAATCTGTTGTTTTAAAGTTGTAACCCACCCAGAGACCTTCGGGTATGGGGTGGGATATAAATGTAAATAATAATAATAATAATAGAAGTGGATCCACACATCCCAGAGCATCCCAGAGCTGACCGCATGCAGCACAAGCTTGAAGCACTAAAATGTGCTCTCTGATTGGACTAGCACAGGGCTAGTTAGACCTTGGTAACCTCCTTCCACAACACTTCCAGGTGGAAGAGATGCTGGGAGAGCATATGATGCATCACATGACATGTCACATTTGATGCATTACATGACACAGTTGCCTGGTTACAGCACCAGCACCCAGGATGCAAATATGGCTGCCATTCAGCAACCATTTGCATTTAAGGTAAATTTTGGGGTGGGTTTGAGTGCACTAAGCATCTGTAGGCAATCAGGTCCATTTTGTCCAAGGTTTCCCATGGCCAGGAAGCCAGGTGTGAAAAGCCCCCATATCCGGCCTTGTAATGTAGTAGTTAGAACATCCACACTTTACTACAAAAACTCTCTAAGTGACCTTGGGCTAGACACTGCCTCTAAACCTTAAATGCTTATGTCACAAGATTCTTTTTTTTTCCCCTTCAAACAGCTCCAGAACTAGAATTGGTGAGCAGGAGTTCTATATGTTTACCTCCACGTGGACATAATTGTATCACATGCACACAGCAAAGAAAAGTATGATACCCAATATCCAAGCATTCCAAAAGCAAGCTGAAAGATAAAAGTTCTTATTTTAGTGAATGATGGGAAAGTTTAATATTATATACGAACCAGTGAGAAGTAAGCACATAAAGTGAGCAAAACTACAAGGTGGTCTATCTGTTCTTAGGATGGACCCCCAGCTGAAAAATGTATCAATTCCAATATTTTTTTTTCTTTATCTATCCAGGTCTAGAAACTGACAGTGTTTCATTTGTAATAAAAGATTTATAGTTATGGAAATTAACTTGACTGTATCAAGATGTTTGAAGAGATTGAATTTCTCTTTTTATAACAAGATTAATAAAATAAGAAATTGAATTAGTTATGACATGTTCTCCTTTGAATATCTGCTGTTGGATTAAAAAAAGTGCAAGTAAATGTTTTATTAATAGTTCCCTCTTTAAATTCAAGAACAACAAATGTGTGCCATTTTTCTTAAGTGTTTGGAACACAATAGGGATGGACTAAGGATGTGCATGAATATTCAAATGCAATTAATATTTGATCAAATCGACCAAATTTTGACATTTGAATTCAATAGAATGTCCTTAAATTTGAATTTAAAAATTTGATTTGAATTTCTAATTTAGAATCTATACATTTGAATTATTCAGACATACACAATGCATACTTGAACATTCACATCTTTCCCATATGCGTTTGCATTTGTACGAATCCGTACGGGATGAAAACAGGCTGCATCCGGGATAATTATGGGATGCATACGGATGTGTATGGATGTGTACAGATGTGTACGGATCTAGGGAACATGTTGCCAACATTCGTAAGTGCAAATTCAAATTGAAAATTCAAATGAATAAATTTGAATTTAGTTAAATTCAAATTTTAAACATTCAAATCGAATCAAATTTTCAAGTATTTTATTCAAATCAAAACAAATTCCAAAAACTGGATTTGTGCACACCCCTAGAATGGACAACTTTACAAACCAGTGCAGTAGTGGCTCTTCAGGGAACTAATGAAATTCCTCATGAAGATTTTACAGACTTCCTATGACTTCCTCAAATTTGGCCATTGCAGCAAAATGAGGAGGAAGAGGAGCTTGATCATTTTATGATTTTCTCTGGTAAAATGATGTGATACATCTGCAAAGAACAGCTGCTGGGATACTCTAAGCTTTCATATGTAACGGGTCACCTATCTGTCTGATGCAACAGAACATTGCTTATGTTTTTGTGGGCTCAGTCTTACTAGATAGACCAAAAGGGTAAGGATCTGTACATACAGTCATGTCAGGAATTTCTGTAAATGAAGAACTACGATGCAAGCTCCAAGAACACTTCTGTCTGGAATTCAACATTGTCCAGCCTGACAAACTGTATGAGTTAAAATTTACAGCAAAAATAAAACAGACACAATGGTGGAGTTGAAAGGTTTACTTCTATACCCATCACAGCAGTGTACGTATCCAGGTCATTAGTTTGCATGTAGAGATGTTACTGATCCCAAAAATTCATTGAAGTGGCCAGTCAACTTGAGCTCATTTTGACTGGCTTGGTGTCTATATGTGGAGGCTTCTTCTTTAGCATAAACAATCCTAACAACAAGTATTATACATAAAGCAACTGTCCTTTCCCCCTCCTCAGTCTCATGCCAAATATTTCAACAAATTGTTTATTATCTCTGCATAATAGAAATGTTTCTGAGTACTTTGATGCTTTTTTAAAATCTTATGAAGAGATGTATGTAGCATATTTCTTTGTTCCACAATCTCCAGAAATTGTCAGATATCTGCAGATATCTTCTTGAAATTGTCACACTAATTTGGGATATTTAGAAACAGCTGTCAAGTATTAACCCCAGATGATTAAGGAAGGCTTCTTTTTGAGAGAGTGTGGCCTAAGTATAAAAAGAGATGACCCCAGAATAATTCTGTACGTCTTTTGCACAGTTCTCCAAAGTAGAGAAGGTTTAACAGACTATCTATAACAGGGGTCCTCAAACTTTTTAAACAAGGGGGCAGTTCACTGTCCCTCAGATCATTGGAGGGCCGGAATATAGTTTTTTTAAAAAAAAACTATGAACAAATTCATAGCAGGACAATCAGTGGTGGCAAAAACACCCAGCGAGCCAGATAAATGTCCTCGGTAAGCCACATGTGGCCCCCAGGCCATAGTTTGAGGACCCCTGATCCATAACAACCCTTTTATCATGGGAATATAGCTATGGAGCAATGGACTACCCCAGTAAAGAAAGCAGGATAGACCTTTCTTGCCATGTGGACAGAGGTACAAAACTTGGGTCAGAGCCTAGCACTGTAAAATGCTTACCTAGATAAAAAATAAAAACAAGGTTGGTCAATGGCTAATTTGTCCCTCCTTCCCCTCACAGATGGGCCATCCCAGTAGATTCATTCTACATTTATACGGAGAGCATTAACTTAGACTGTTTTTTTACAATATTTCATCAGAATTACCAGGTAGAATGAAATGTGAGGTCAATGTAGAAGAAACCACTGATCTGAAATGCTTACAGGAAATATAGATGATTGTGTCTAAAAGGAATACAGAATTCAAATGGAAATGCCAGGTTCCATATAAAGCACTATATGTTGTATAAGAGGATTCTAAATGTATCCAGTAGCTATTGTATATCTAGAAAAAGGAAGATTGATAGTGTAGTAGGATGAGACATCCCTATTCAATGTTTTGAGGTAGAATTTGGAGTTGCTCTAAAATAGCCCCGTAGGTCTAAGAAACTGACATAAGCCTATTACTGGGGGGAGATGAATTTCATTTGACCTAATTGCTGCAAGTCGTATTGTCTTGTGAAACTATAAAATAATTTATTATGGTTCTTTCTCTCTTAGGAGGTTTATTTAATTGAAAGACAAGCTTCAAAAGTTTAAGAGTAATTTTGTTCTCTTCTAGAATGCAAAATACTTTGGAATGTTTATTTGCCCTGTGTCAGCTATTAACATGCATAACTTAATGTCTTTTGTTTGCTTGCTACTTATGCCTTGAAGATATAAAAAAGATACCTTCACTTAAGTCAGTAAGAGTATTCACAGTTTAGCTGTGTGCTTCACTGTGAATCTCTTCAAATATATCTGCATAATAAAATCTACATAACATATCAAAATGTGCGTTTCTAGATTTTTTTAAATGAAGAGCCACTGTTTAGATCCACAATGGCAAGTAGACAAACCATTTCCCCTTGTCTCTAGAAACCCAAACCACCTTCCCAATTTCTGTACTGCAACATGCAGTTTAAAAAGTTTATTGATTAGGAAAAATAATGCAAACATCCCTGTCAATTGGAAGTCAGTTTGAAGAAGCATCAAGGGAAGCCCATGCATATCAAATCACATCATCATTTTTTATCTTTTAGTGGGTTATCTCTGGACCCAAAATAAACTCAATCTCCGTGTGCATATAGTACAGGAAGTCCCTCTTTCAAATGTGAATTTATGTTCTCTTAGGTGTATGTTAATCAATTTGTTGTAAAAAGAAAATGTTGCCTTATATCCTAAACTTTATAACTGTGTTTCTAATAGTATCGACAAAAGGTTTGTGTGCATGTATTTTGTGTATGCAAATGCCCTATAAATATACTCAGAATGACTGAATTTCATTTGTTCTACTTAATTCTAATTACAATTTTGGCTTCTATTTAATGAAAGACCAGACTGTCAGTGTCCATTTTGCTTTCCTTTCAAATTTTACTAGAAAGAAAAAAAAATACGAGTGCAGTACCACAAGAGTTAAAAATGTTGTTTCTTCTGAACTCACATTGGTCTTGGAGCTAAACTGCGTTCTGATGTCTCCTGGTCAACTCATGTACTGGGGATTGTTAATTAAAAAGAGATGCCCTCCTCTATTAAGGGTCCCCTTAGACTAATTATTAAAGTGCTGTAGACCATCACAAACCTACAGCACTTGAAAGTCACAAAAAGAGTTGCCTATATTGTAAGTACTCATTGCCCAGAAGAGTTTTCTTCTGCACTACAGAACATGCACAATGGGAAGAAAATTGCCTTTTCTCTTGCCATTATACCACTGAAGGAAAGAGAATAGTAGAAAACAGATAGAATAGCATACATATTCATTAACATATTCAACATCATTCTTGAGAATCAAAATCCCAGTGGGTATAACACTGGATCTTGTTAAGTTACTACTGCTACTTTTTAATTTACTCAGTCTGATGTGAAAGATAGAAATCTCAACCTTAACTGACTACCTACAATTTTGGGAGGAATTAAAAAAAAAACCGTGGTAAGTAATTACTAAAATTGCAGATTTTTAAAAAAATCACTTTGTTTTTTTTAAATCAGACAAAGAAATTTCAAGAACATATTACAATATCACTACTAGTTCACAACTAAGCTTAAGCTTCTCATTAAACAAGAAGAATTTAAACCAAAGATACACTGAGGCACTCTCTCACACACATATAAACAAAGAAATGTCTCAAGAATGATAGGAAATAAAGTAGGAAATGAGGGTTCAGGGATTGCTCAGTCAGATCCAAGGATGATCTTTTTCAAGGATGTTGACATTTTTATTATTAGATTGTCTAGGAAGGCAAAATCTTCAGGTTCAAAGCTGTAGTTAGGACCTTCTTGAACATCCTTGGCCCCAAAGAATGGTCAAACAACATCACCTAAAAAGTGAATGCTGTATATTAGGGATGTGCTCGAATATTCATCAGGTTCACAATTCATATGAATTCTTACAAATTTGAACACATTGAAACTGAATATTGGCTACATTCAAAGATTGACATTCAAGTGCAAAGTGAATGTTTTTGTGCATTCATTCAAAGCATTGTTATATTTGCAAGTTGGTGAGGCGGCAAATTAGCTGAAGAGTCAATCTGCAGTGGATTCAAAGAGGATTCACAGTGGATTCAAAGCAGATTTGGAACAGATTCAGAGGGAATTTAGATACGTGACAGAATGCAGGGATTCAAAGCAGATTTGAAAAGCATTCAAAGAGCATTCACACCAGATTCTAATCCTACCATATTCAAAGTGGCTCTGTTTGCATGAATGCAAATTTCTTTTGCATTCGCTTTGATGTGAAACATGAAAAAAATTAGTACACATCATTGCTGTATACTTGGGGGGCTTTCTATGATCTCATGTCATTGGGATCTGTAAGTAAGCATTCGGAAGGTCCACTGCATAAAGGTAATCCCACTAATTGTTTTGAAGGCCACCCTGTTGGATACCAGGGGACCACTCTGAGCTTACTGTTTTACAGAAAGTAATTTTGAGCACTTATTCCCTCACCCTCTGGAACTCAAGGAAACACTTTTTCTATCCAGGTCTTAATCAAGTCCCCCTAGGGCAGCCTTGATCACTTAAACCTTGACTGTTGATAATAGTGTTAGGGAGAGGGGACTTTGGTGAATGGTGGATTATGAACTGCTCCTTCAGACTATTATCAATTTATTAAGAGGTTAAGACATATGCTGCAGTGTCACCGTGGTCTGACTCAATTAGTGCCATAAGAATAGCAATTGTCCTCTTCTCTTTATCAAAAGGACAGTTAGACAGCAGCTTATGCCAAGAAGAAGAAGAAGAAGAAGTAGAAGAAGAAGAAGAAGAGTTGGCTTTTCTACCCCACTTTTCTCACCCATTTAAGGTGACTCAAAGAAGCTGACAAAACATACTGTTCTTCTCCCCACAACAGAACACTCTGAGAGGTAGGTGGGTCTGTGAAAGCTCAGAAGAGAGCTGTGACTAGCCCTAGGTCACCCAGCTGGCTTCATGGGGGAAGGCGGAATCAAACCTGGTATTCCCAGATAAGAGTCTGGCTCCCTAACCTCTAGACCAAACTGAGTCACAGAAGGTAAAATGGCAACTGTTGCCTTTGCAATCTTTTTTAGTTATCTTCATGACAGTACTGTCAAGTTTTTCCTCTGTTGTGTCTTCCACTGTGGCTTGTTCATGTTGACCCTGATCACCTGCCTGCTCCATTATGATCAAGGCTGACTGTACGCCTGGCCAGCTATTAGTGTGTATCATAGGCTTAAGAAGCTTCTAATTCCTCCCCTTTAAAAATAAACTATTCAGCACTGGTTGCCCTACTGAGGCTGTAATGTCCCATGAGCACAAACTTCAACCTTTGAGTCCTCCTCTTTTGCCTTGCTTTATTGACTGAAGTTTGATTTTGTGGTTAAAGAAGCACAACCTAAAATATATTCCTTACCAGGGCTGCTTACTGACCAAAAACTAAAAGGTATTTTAAGAAGACAAAACTGCAGCCCCAGTCCTCCCAGAGGCAAATTACTGTGGATCAACAGCTGCCAGCAGTACAGAAACAGAGCACAGAGGGAACCTGACTTCCTTGTAACATGAAACTCACAGCAGTCTGCAAAAAAGTAAAATAAGCAAGCAAGCAAAAAAGAAAGAAAAGTGCTCAGCTGCAAGAAACAACAAGAAGCCAATCGCTACAAGAAAGAGGAGTAAAAAGGAATAAGTTCTGTTCTATCAAAGCAAGACTGCTTTGGATTATAAAGTCCTATAAAATCAAACATACTGTAATTCATTAGTACTAAACAAAGGGGAGAGAAATTCTTATAGTGGGTTATTGGTTGCTAAGTTTTCATTTTTACTTCTAAGGTCTTTAATTTGTGGTACAGTATTCCCTTTCACACCTCAAGCTGAAATAATAATTTCTTTTAAAATGTGAGAAAACAGCCGACCTAGAAGGATTTCATATGTCCAAGACTGTAATCCTCTATGAGCTTAACAGGGAATACATCCAATAAAAATCAATGCATAAAATTGTGCTGTAAACCAGGTAGGTTTTGAATGTGGTCAGTAGTTAATGCTAGAAAAGGGAGGAGAAAATGTGAGATTATTGTCTTGGGCTAGGAAGTTTCCTGACAGAGAACTGATACAGATTTTGTCCCATCTGAAATATGATAAAAAGGCCTGGCAATGAAACAACTGCAAGAATTTTTATAAAACTGGCATGTGCTTTATTGAGTAATTATTTGTTATGATTAGAAATGTGGGCCTGAGCTTTAAGTGTAAGTCAAATATAATTAATCAATCTACCACATAAAAGCTTACCCTGAAAAATAAATCTCTACAACTATTATTCACTCACTCACTCACTCATTCTTCATTCATTATTTTTTTAAAAAACCCAAACATGCTTTTTGACCACACTGTGAGATTTAGGAAGTATTACCTCAAGCGAAGCTTGATGCAAGTGTGGAAACTCATTCTACTCCAGTGACTCCATTTATTAACACTTCGGAATAGTTGATTAACAAAACCCATTTTTGCACAGGGCCTTAAAGATCCAGATCTTGAAGATCTGGATCTTTGAGGGGGGTCCACCTGGAGATCCGATCTCCAGAAAGACCCCATGCATCTGCAAGAGCCTGCGAGCACCCAATTGCAATGGGTGCTAAGAA
The DNA here is from genome assembly GCA_023333525.1 of Aspidoscelis tigris stejnegeri. Classification (NCBI taxonomy): domain Eukaryota; kingdom Metazoa; phylum Chordata; class Lepidosauria; order Squamata; family Teiidae; genus Aspidoscelis; species Aspidoscelis tigris. The sequence goes on along the minus strand of JALMGA010000006.1, from coordinate 10,604,116 downwards.
GGGCACCATGCAGGTGCTGCAGGATGCCTCCTGAGGGCCAGATCAGGACACCAGGAGGGAGTCCTGCTGTGGTTCTACTGATCGGGGATCTGGCGATGGTGATGCAGCTGCCTCAGCCATGCCTTCGCTGTCACCTGGTGTGGTGGAGGTGAGGGAGATGGAAATTCTGTGTTGCCATCCCCCCCAAGCCAGCTGCAATGAAGGGAGCAGCAGCAGAGGCAATGGAGCCCCCCTGCCACCCTGCGCTGATACCCCACTACCAAAGCAGCCACCATAAGCACAGGATGGCATGACGGCTCGGTGCCCATTGCCACCACTGCTCCTCCCCCTATCCTTATGTTGGCTGCTTTGGCAAGAGGGGATGGCAGGGCAGGGTGGCAGCAACCGCAGTGGCCGGCTTCACCCCAGTGCTTACCCCACTGCCTCCTCCTCCCAGCACTGAAGCAGCCTCCTGGGGGTGAGGCAGCAGTGGTGGCAATAATAGCAGCTGCCATTGGCAGCTGCCAATCACCTCCTCTCCATGGCCCGATGCGACTGTGGGGTGACGGGTGGCAGAGGCACTGGGAGGGGGCATGGAAAAGGAGGCAGAGGAAGCATTTCCAGCCACATCTGTCAACGCAGCCACCATTGTCACCACCTCCACCAAACCCCACCCCAGGAGGGTGCTTTGGCACTGGGGAGGAGGAGGCCGGCAGCCGAGGTGGTGGTGGGAGCACTAGGGCTACGATCCTGCCCGCCAGCCAAAGTGGGCAGCTACAATTGCTGCCCACTCACCCCTGGGCAGGGATGCCATTCACAGCTATGGAGCCTGTGCAAGATTCCATAGCTGCAAGTGGTGGGGTGGATCTTGGCCCCATCAGCAGGTAAGTTGGGTGGGCATGTATCCACAGAGCTGGTCTTCATACCTGAAGACCAGAATGTGGACACCTTTAAACAGGTCCATACAAAATCTGGATTTAAGGTCCCAAAGAACCTATTTATAATTCAATAGATAGCTAAGTATAAGATACAGACTTACCTCGAAACTGATGAAGGTATGTTCTACTGGACCGAGATCTATTTATACTGTGTTTCCAAAGCCTTCAGGAGTGATGACCTGTCAAGTCAAATCATTTTTTTTTGGGGGGGGGGATATCACACTCTGCTCCACTGTCATAAAGATGTCATATAAAGTGTACTTTTCTTGAGGAGGATTATTTAGCAGGAAATTACATTTCTATAGTTCCTCATCATCATTTCTGCAACTGACAGCCTCCTTCCAGATTACAAGCCTAGTAATTTCCATAAAAGCCTTTTATTATCAGAACACTATCCTTATAAGTGAAGAAAAGAAGATTGCTAAATCATTATGTTTTCTTCTACATTCTTTAGGTCATTATATACAATAAGTTGCATCCATTGTGCTGAGGTGAAGAGTTGTTGGGAAGGGAAACGATGTGAGAGGAGGCTTATGTGCAGTCACTCTCTCACAGCTGTCGGGGAACATTCAATGCTCAGAACCTCCCCCCAAATTTTATTAATATGTGATCCTTTAACTACATCCACATGGTGCCACAGATATGCCATGAGAGAGTACAGTCCTCAGTGCTAGAAGAGTGCAGAGTCTCCACTATCCTGCATTCATCCAAAAGGCATCTCACCCTGACCACTTGTTCAGAGTGCTATGAAGAAAGCATGGTACGAACACTGACCGCACCTCTGGCCACTCTTCTTCTGCCATGCCGTTTATGAACACTTAATTCAGATTCTTCATTGTGGATAAGATGGACCTGTTTCTTCAAACACAGGTAGTGATTATTTTCAGGGGCTATTTTCTGTTTGTTTGTTTTTTTGATTTTTCTGAAACAGTCCTGGCTGTAAACTTCAAAGTTGGGATGTGTGCGAATGGTTTTTTTTGGCATTTGATTCATAATGAATTGAATGTGAGAAAATTTGTGTTTGTTCGAAGAGATCCCCTTCAAATGTGGTGGGATTCTATTTGATATGAATGTATTCATATAAATTTGTACAAATATCCGATACAAATGCATCTGTATTGGATACATATCCTGGATACGTATCCTATATGAATGCATTGGATACATTGGATAGGTATCTTATAGCAACGCATACTTACCAGATACAGTTTGGAAACATAACCTGTACCAACGCATACATATTGATACATATCCGATTAGTATTCTCAGTTTAATGAATGTCTGAACTATTTGTACGAATGTTCCAAAACAAATGTTCTGAAACATTCATATTCGTAGGAATGCTAATGTATGAATGTTTTAACATTCAATTCATGTTCGGATGTCCACCAATTCGTACAAATAACCAATGTTATGGATATTTGCACACAATCCTACTTCAAAGCCAGGCAGCAAACATTCCCTGGATGGGATATTCATATGGTCATGAAGACCAGCAAGTGTGGAAGTACATAGCACTCTTCTTAGTACTCTTCTTGCCTCGCTTCTACTGTCGTGTGGCTTTTGACATTGTTATTTCATTTTGTTCAAAAAGTGGTATGAATTGTTTGCTGGTATTCAAGAGTATTTTACTAGCAAGTGGATAACATTTCCTTTAGGGCAAGGCAGCTGAATCAGTACTGTCTTGCATTATAAAATATGTACAAATGAAGCTTTTACTAAAATTGAGAAAATTGGGTATGTAGGGTGTTTCTGCACTGGCTGCGGAAACCTGTTTAACAAGACATTTAGGACACATACAAAACACTTACCTTGGAGGCTTCCGCACTGGAGACCTTTTGGAGACCCCTTCCAGGAGGCCGCTTCTACATTTTGGTGAGCAAGATCCATTTCTAAAATGGGCCGTGCCACCAAAAAATGGATTAAATTGAAGACCTCAAAAATGAGGTCTTCAATCTGTCACTTCACCTGGATCTGTGTGGAAGCAGGACACTTCCACACATGGCCAGGCAAAGGGATGGATGTCCCGGTGGCCGCCATGTTGGAGAGGGCGGAAGCAGGACATTTTGCCTCCTTCTGCCCTCCCTCATGTGCCATGCGCCACTGGAAACATGCAGTGACTGGCAGCTGTCTGCTGCAGTCCCATGGCTCCGGGGACAGTGTCGGCAGTGTGGGAATCTGGCGGACTTTTTGAATGGGTGCTGGGGCGTCTGCACAGCACCCAGGTGATCCATCCTGCTGGATCCATCTTCCCCATGCATGTGCGGACATGTGGGGTCTCCGAGAATCCATCCCTCCTTTGGTCCTTCTGCAATGACATAGGAGGATCAAAGGTAAACAAGAAGTCCTCATTCAGCCCTTGTGCAACACTCACAAGCATTGAGTGTTGAATATCCAGGAACAATATCCATGTTTAAGAACCTATTGAAACCTTTCTGAATCTATCTAGTCTCTGAGTTAGGAATTCAAAGTCCATCTTAAAAATCCCAGTAATGATGGTTATTGAGAAGACTTTTAGAATAAGGTGTATCTATTCATCTGCTAAATTTGTCTTGAAGAACGTAGCAACCAATCTCAATTCCACCCCACCCCAGCCCAGCCCTGCAAACCATTATAATTTCTTAATAAATTGTGCTAGATGTTTTATTTTTTTGTGATGAATAGCTGTTTCATAGGTATTAAGTCATATTGTATGGAATAAGCTGTAGGATACACTAGCAATGCATTGTTTTCATACTAAAGATGTAAACTGAGTCTAACAGTAGCCTCATATAAAGAATTATTTCTATAAAGAATTCATAGAAAGTATCTAACTACTGCAAGGGCATGTCTCCATAGGAGCTAACTGCTTTGCGACTGATGCGGTTAAAAAAAAACTGTGTTGTAACTCACAATAAAGCGACCCCATGTGGTTTGGGGCAACATGGATTAAAATTGCACTTTCCTGTCACTATGGAAACTGCTTTTTGTAAGCCCGCATCTTTTTCTCCCCCCCCCCACTCGCTGGAGCGAGGGTAGGGTCAGTTCAGCTGTCAAATTCAGCTGCCGGCATCCACGTAAAGAACTGCAGCTGCTTTAATGCAAAAGCAAACCAGCAATCTCTCTGTCACAGTGTGTGTCTGTCTCTTTCTCTCCCTTCCCTCCCTTGTTTCTCCCCCCCTCTAAACTTCACTTGTTTTCTCCTTGTGGTTTTCTCCCCTCCCCCCACCTGAGCCTGCAATTCCCCAAGCAAAGGCTTCCTTTAGCCGAAACAAGTGCCTGACAGGTGCTCTGTAGTCAGCTAAAAACATTAAAAGCAGCTGCTTTTACTCTTCTCACCATATCTGCAGGGCTCTCTCGCTCTCTCTCCCTCCGATGATCACTGCTCTGCTTATGCGCTAAATCAGCTGTCCTTACCTGAATGGAGGAAGCTGAATCTGACAGCTACAGGGCTGCAAGGAGTGAGTTGCTTTTAGTTCTGCTTGTGAGCATCTCCATGATCCCAGGAAAACCCGTGATTTCCCCCTAAGTCGGATGTAGTCTTGTTTAAATGGGTGTTTTTTCTGCATTGATTTTCCTCCTTTACACCTGATGTAGCCCAGAGTAAAGCTGTATGTGGAGACACTCTGGGGCAAAACAAGCTTAAATCCAGAGTATTTTTGGCATGTAGACACACCCCAATTGTCTCCTGTCACTGGGCTGGAGTGGAATTTGAAAATATTAATGAGCGCAAATGACTGACATCAGATAAAGCCATACAATAGAGCAATCTGACAAATATTTGCAGAAGAATGTGAAGAATTGCAGATGTTTGTTGACATTAAGAATGCTTTATTGCTATCTCTTGTATTCTTGCTGTGTTATGCAAAACTGTATTATACAAGTAATTGCACCTTACAGAATGTTAAAACTCAGACAGACCTCAGAAGTGAGTTTTTCAGATGATCCATGCAAGTTGATTGTTAACTGCTCTCAGATCATCCCCCTGTGAAGAGAGGTTTCACTCTATGGAGTGAAAAGAGGACCTTTGAAGAAAGAATTCACACAACTTTGTAGCATGCTGCATCTGCATTGGCTACAGCATGGTTAGATCTGCCAGTAATCCAGGGACTGCTAGGCCTGTCCAGGGAGATTTATGGAAGGGTCCATGCCTCCTTTGGCTGGTTTAGTGGGAGCGGGGGGGGGGGGGACCTATTTCATTAGTAAACCAAATTGTGCCACTGAAATGAGTCCCCCTGGGACTCCAAGGTCAAGAATTTTCATTACCACATCAAGCTCTGAAGCTCAAACAAGCTGTGAGGCCTGTCCTAGAACAGGCCATCCAAATGTGAACAGCCTTGTACCAGGCCAGCTTGACCACTCAAACTGGGAAGTGCTTCAGCAAAGCAGTTCCAACTGGGACACTGCAGTCCCCAGAACTGCAGAAGCAACCCTAAACTATCTATAAAAGACCAAAAGAACTGCAGCTGCAAGGATAGTCTGGACCACCCCAGTTATCACAAATGACTACTTTTATTAAGATGGACCAATGAGAGCATTGTGAAGACCAAAGTGAGTACTCCATACATGTCGTTGGTTACTCATGCTGAAATCAGCTGACAGTAGAATTGTGAGTTTCCAATGTAAGACACTGGAGCCCTCTCTTCCAAACTGACTTTACAATTTCAAAAGGCTAGAGCAGAAAACTCCTTATTTTCCTTGACATGACACAGAAATGTCACAACCCAGACCAAAGCTTGGAGCATGGATATTTCCTCGGTTTTCAGGCAGTATTGCAATGCTGAACTGGGACAGAAGTCGATACAATAAACTGACTAATTTTTAAAAAAAGTCTCCCTAGATTTCCACAGACATTTGATTGGAGCTGTAACTTCATATAGTGACTCCTTGTATGGTATGGCTTTACTTTGTGTGATCATGAAAACATGTCTTTCCTTGTAAAACTCAGAATAATAGAAAACAAAACTGTGAGTCTTTTCCCACTTACCTTTAGACCCTCTGGTCCAGATTCTGAACCTCCTCATCTGTGCATTACTGCAGATCAAGGATGCCCCATATCTCACTAGTTTGGTTCCATCTACACAAGACAGAGTCAGTTCCAGTTTGAAAGGCTCTTAAACTGGATCTATTATAGACCCATTTAGTTGTTTTACTAGTAAGTATAAACACACCTCAGCTTCCTACCAATCACTCCAAGAGGACTTTCCCTGTGTTTTGAGGGCCCCTGTAGGGTTCTGGGCTTATTAAAACTTAATTTTGTGGGCTCATATAACAATACCATCTCACTAAAGTTAAGATCAAGTGAACTGTGACACCTCCACACTTCAAGTGCTGGGGCAGACTCAAATCTGCCTACTAGCACTTGAAGTGTGGATGGTTAGTCCTGTCCTATTTGGATTGCTATGGTAACAACCATGACAACATCTGCCACACACTGGGACATTCCCGTGGAGATCACAACATGGTTGTGTCAAGATCCACTAAGGTCCCATTTTACTAAGGACCTTGTTCCAAATCACAGGAGGCACCTCCACGCTCTGGAACTACTGGTGGCTGCTTTCCAGTGGGGCACCATAGTGTACTGCCAAAACCATCGTCCTAAGACCACTTCATTGTTCCTAACTTTTGAAGACATGGGGAAGGGGCCTATAAAGCCCACATGAGATTCTTATCCATGGCAAGGCATGGGCCAGATCAGTGCTCTCAATGCTGATGGTGCTGATCTGGCCCACAGCTCCACACAATTCAGATCAATGGGTCCAATTATTCCAGATCCACTAATCTAATGCAGGTAAATGCAGAAAAGCCCTGCGTTATATTAATAACTTTTACTAATGTGAAACCAGGAGTTTTGACACTGGAACTAGTGATTGCTTTCAGCAACATTCCAGGATGATTATAGGCATGGTGATGATCACTTACCTGGAAGTAATTCAGTAGGCTTTACTTCTGACCAAATGGGCAGCCTTCAGGCTGAGCTTAGCTGCTACGAAAGCTGCACAACAAACACTAAAGGCACCTGAAATAACAATCAAATCAGACAATAGCAGTAGGGGGTTTCACAACAAAACTCGAGTTTACTGAATTATCATGCTTCACTTTTTATACCATAAGCTACACTGGCAGTAACTCAGTGAGAGATGAGTTGGTATTTGGAATCAAACCTGATTAGTTCTCATGCAGTGTTTCAACTGTAAAAACAGCTTGCCCTCAAGCACAGAGAAAGTATTATACCAGAATCATCACACTAAGGGGGATAAGTCAATGGCCACTTTGAATGAAGTACTTCCAAAGAATCAGCAGGAAAAGGGTCACTAAATGAATCCATTAAAACCACAATTTCCCAATACCTGGGAGAGAGGGACTTCAAGGAGACCTTCATCTGCCTATTCCTACCGTATTTTTTTTTCATTTTAGCTGTGAAGAGATTTAGGTTTTAAACTAAAATCTTTGTCTAGCTATGGCGTATCCAGCTTAAGCTATGAAATGCAAGGGCTCCAGGAAATGGGGAGCAACAGCTGATTGCTGCTGCCCCTGAACGCCGGCTGTTACAAAAGTTTTCCAGTTATCTGACCGGCCCAGGTAACTGGGGATCAGGCCCATGTGTCCGGCCTGACCCTGAGTCACTAGAAAATGGGGGAGAGAGGGAGAGAAGAGATGAGGCAGGAGGCAGGGATCAGCTGGAGAAGAGCACTTTATTTCTCTGCAGAGCTTTAAATAGGGGGCCACAAGAGGGGCGGGGAGGAAGTGATGTAAAGGCACAATCCAGGGAGGTGATAGGTGGAGCCGTGTCAGGTGATCAGGTCAGAAGTCCTTCTGATGTCATGTCCTGTGGCAGGAGGCAGGGAGAATCCTCAAACAGGAAAAGAAAGGGTTGTTCTCCATTGGGGCCATGCAGCCGGGCTCCATGATGGGCAGATTTCTCTCTTTCGAGAACACCTCCACTCACACCCTTTGGCAGCCCATTCAGCACAGATCCACAGATGGTCCGAGGTCATGCAGGGGTAGGAGGAAATTTTCTTTATGCTGAGGTTTGTCTTCTTGGTCAGCAAGGGGCTTGGAGTCTGGAAGGGAAACTTAGGGAAACTTGAGCAGCTTTTGTGGTTACTACATCTAGCTAGTTTGGTGCTTCCATTACAACAGATACTGTGTGAGGAAAAGATTCAAAAACACTCTGTGCTGTGTTTATGGAAAGAGTTTATAGCTGAAGAGTGGAAAGTATAGGATTCAGGGCTTGAGCTGGACACAGAATCAGATCAAGGACATCCATATTAGCAACATATAGGCAAGATCTGCGCAGGTCATGAAAAGACACATAAGTAGTCTTCTTCTGGGCTGGAGCATGGCCTTCTCAGCCTGTACATTCAAATGCAAGTGGATTTCAAGGCCAGGGAACAAAAACTCTCCAGTATTGAAGTTTCCAACCAGATCCATTACACAAAGTGCTGAAGGAAGCCCCAGAAGTAGGCCATTAGGGGATGTACACAATTTTTTTGTGTGTTCAATTTTTATTGAATCAAATGAAAACAACAACAACACCCAAAACCCATGTTTGTTCAAATATATCACGTTTGAATATGGTAGATGAGAATTCAATACGGATATTCAATACAAATCTGATTTGAATCACAGCTACGAATTGCCTATGAATCCTTTATGTATCCCCTACAAATCTCTTACATATCAGCTCTGAATGCATCAAATGCACTCCCAATCCAATATGAATCCAGTATGAATCCACTTTGAATCTACCCTGGATCCATTGCAGGGCAGCTGCTTTGCCATCTCCCCAGGTTTAATAATGTAATGAAATTTTGTACAAATATATTGGAGCATGTACCAACATTCAATTCAAATCTGAATGTCGGACAAATTCAAATGAATTAGGACAAATTCATATGGATCCTGGATGTGACGAATATTCATGGACATCCCTGCTTTCAATAATTCACGTAATGGCATCAGATTGTTAGGTTGTTCCATCATCTAGCAGCCATCTACCCTATAGTAAAAGGAATGAATAAAGTCCACTCTTCATTTTGCAAGAAGAAGAAGAAGAAGAAATTGGCTTTTCTACCCTGCTTTTCTTATCAATTACAGGGGACTCAAAGCGACTGTCAAAGCTTTCTGTTCTTCTCTCCACAACAGAACATGCTGTGATGTAGATGGGGCAGTGAGAGCTCAGAAGAAAGCCGTGACTAGCCCAATGTCACCCAGCTGGCTTCATGGGGGAGGGTGGAATCAAACCTGGTATTCCCAGATCCAACTCCCTAACTACTAGACCAAAATGGCTCACATTCTGTCCATGGGAGCAGGCCATGCACATTATGTGGGGTTATGTAGTCCTCATGCTCCTGATGCACAGTAGCAGGACATGGTTGTGTAGATCTTGACACAACCATGTTGCGATCACCATAGGAATTTCCCAGTGTATGGCAGGTGTTGTCATGGTTGTTACCATGGCAATCCAGATAGGCCAGGACTGACCATCTACACTTCAAGTGCTAGTGGGCAGATTTGAGACTGCCCAGTATGTGACGTGTGGAGGTATCCAAACTTACTTGATCTTAACTTCAGTGGGATGGTATTGTTACATGAGCCCAGAAAGTAAAACTTTAATAAGCCCAGAACCTCACAGGGGCCCTCACAGGAGTGATTGGTATGAAGTTGAGCTTTGTAGTATCCTGTAATATATTGGCATTATGCAAACAGACGGCAGGTGAAGTAAGGACCTGCAATTTCCCCAGAATTGCCTCCTGTCCTCTGGCAGGGACAGTGAAAAGTGATTGCAGGATCAAATGAGGATCCCACAATTTCCTCTAGCCATCTGGAGACACCTTTAGTGTATATTAATATTGAGTTACTGCTGAAATAACACAAACCCAAAGAGTTATTGGTTCTCTAACCCCATATTTTAATGCTGGAGATACCAAAGACAGATATGATACTTAAGTACATTCAAAAGTTCTCAAACAATTTAGTTTAGGAACCTAATTATGCCGGACAAACACATTCATGCAAAGAAGTGAGTTCTGTCATTTTTATATAGATCTAAACAGGTTTAACTCCATAGCAAGATCTCTAAGAGAATGAATGAATGAATGAATGAATGAATGTATTGATTTGTCTACTGTCCAACTCAAACTAAAAGTAAATAATGTCAGCATTGTGAAAGAGAGAGAGAAAGAAAAGAAAGAAAATATATATTCCTCCAAATGGTAAAACATTTCAGCTCAGACTCAAGCATATAAATATCAGCTGTAGGATATAATTATTTGCTGCCCCACTTGGTGAGGAGAGCACAGGTGAAGAGAAAACAGAATAGCACAGTAAGTTTCACAATTGCATTTGAAACATCAGATTTTTCCCTATTTTATTTTCTGAAGCTTGTCATCCTTTTCAATTCAGCTGCAAGATCCATTTCCTTCAGGAAATGTGCCAGGAAGTTACCACTCTGTGTCTTGTTATTAAAGTTTGGAAGAACTGCCTCTTGAGATTCTGCCTTTGCTTTGCAGTTAAATAAGGAATACTCCTATTTGTGGCCAATTTCATCTTCTTATTAGGCCCCTAAGAGAATTGGGAAAGTTATATATATTTCCAATTAATCTGTTGGAACCTGTGGGCACTAAAAATTCTTTCTGAAGTAGGAAAGATCAGGCTATATATTTCTAATGGCAATAGAATTTAAATTTTCAAATAAGCCTTACACCACTTAGGCTGCATCCACAAGGCCACATAGTGGACCTCCGTGGAGCCCCAGGACATTCTAGTCAGATGTGATCACTCAAAGGAACTTCTAAGCTGACCCAACACTTCCTCCCTGTGAAGTGGAGGAAAACCCCAACAACTCTCAAGGTGAGATAGGTGGAGTAAATGTCATCCATACACACGAGGGGGAAGAAATTATTTGGTAGCTTCATTTCTGTTCAGAAGAGTCCACTGATGTACCAACTGTATGGCTGAATGTCAGCCATTTTTGGTCCATTTGATGCATGAATATTCGTAGGCATTCAAAATACAATCGAATGTGCTGAATTTCAACATTTGAACTTGAATAGAATGTCCCAAAATTCAAATTTTGGATCTATTTGTTCAAATTACCCTGACATTCATATGTGTACAGGTTCATACACAATGCTTGAAGATTCGCATCTTTCCCACATCCGAATGCACTTGTATGGATCCATATGGGACAAAAGCAGGTTGCATATGGGATAACTATGGGACACATACAGACATGTACAAATGCGTATGGATGTGGGGAAGATGTGTACGTGCAGATACGAATGTTGTCGACATTCGTATGTGCAGATTTGAAACAAAAATTCAAATGAATAGATTCTAATTTGGCAAATATGAATTGAATCTTGTTGAATTCAGATTTTAAAGATTCAAATCAAATTGGATTTTTGGGTATTCAATTTGATTTGAATATATTTTCAAAAAAAAACCCATTCATGCACATCCTTAGTTCTTTGGTTTTGTGATGTAGCAACAACATTGTAAGAAGGTTTTCCCCAAAGCTCCTTAGGGTGATTGACATTTAAATCCTTTGCTTTTCACAGTGACAGCTCACATTTTTAAGGGTGAGTGATTGTGGGTGCACTTTTCCTCAGCAGGACAACCTTCCCAGGGGACAGCATGTGTTTTCACAGCCAGCAGTTGCCTGACTAGCACCTACAATTACCTGCCCTTAAAGCTATGATGTGCCACTGGCCATTCATCTCAGAGGCAGGACCCAGACCTTACACCCTAGCAGTCAACCCTTTTATGGACCATGTCTGTATAGCCTTACGTGCAATTTGTGAGTGAAGTGAGGCCTTCAAGTTGACTTCACTCTTTGCATTCTTACTTTGAACATGTGATCATTTCTAACACAGATGTCTTCCTTGAATACCACTTCTAGGCCTCATAAATCGCACATTAATGTGGATACAAGAGCATGCTAGCATGCTCTGTCTGCACTAGACAGAGTGTGATGTTGATTAATGGAAACATTACTCTGGATCATTGGTAGAACCATTTCACTGACTTGACCAATGGATCAGTGTAGCCCTTATCCAGAAAATGGAAAGCATGTAGAAGACATACCTCCTGTGTTTGGTACTACAAAGGGACACCTTTCAAATGGTGCCCCATGACACACCACCAGAGGCCCTAAGACAAGGAAAGTTTGTTTCTAGACATTGCCAATACAAGAATGTGATCATAAAGCTCATGTGAACTTCATGAGTGTAGTGTGGACTGATGTGGATCAGCGCCATTAGAGCAGATCCAGCCCATACCTCCCATACCTCAGTGGGCCAGGCTATTCTGAAACTATGGGTCCCAATTATAGGCAGGCAAGTGAAGAGAGAGCCATAAATTCACTTATGTAGCACACGGGAAAGGAGAACTGCTGCGTTAACCCATTGTAAAATTCATTTGGAGGCATTCCTTTGCTGATTTCAATGCCCAGTTGTCACTTTTTGTCTTTTGCAAAGCTATTGAGTTTATGCAGTTCTTTTCCCATGTTTTGGGAATGCAAAGTTAATGGTAGGCTCTATGTGGAATGGGGAATCACACAATCTGCACCTATTGAGCTCCTATCTCACCATAAAGTTGTGGGAAAGAATATGAGAAGTAGGAGAGAGCTCTCTGACAGGCACTTTGGCAGTTTTCATCACTCTCTTACCACCATGCATACTTCTCTGCAGCATTTTCCTCAAGATTCTGTGGATCACCCTGTTTTCACAGACTTTAAAAATGACCAATGTCCAGTGAAGTGTCCAGCTTCTTCAGAAACAAAGAGTCTGGGAAATGACAGGTTGCAACCTTTGATGTTAGCACTGCCACAGGCTGAGGCATTATAGAGAAATTGTTCTCAATCTAAAAGCAGCAGAGGCAACTTTCATGTGGATCCTGCTGGTGCTTAGTGCCACAAAGAAGTTATTGCAGGAAACTTGATACAAAGGGAACGGACATTGAACCATTTGAGGGAGGGGCTAGGCTCCTTAAAATTTTGTGGAAACACTCCATTCAGTGGTATGCAAATACTGCTAAAAGATGCTTGGTTCATTACAAATGCAGAGCGGTGCTTGCCTGTTTACTGTGGGGGACCTCTTCTTGTGTCTCCAACTGCCTTAGTCAACATCAGTTGAAAAGCTACACTGAAGAGTGGCTTTATTTACTGAGTTCCTATAAACTGCCACCTGGTACTTTGCATAAACTATATGGTAAATCACAGCAACTCTACTGTGCTATTTCACAGTAACACAGTAAATAATCAACATCATCATCATAAATCAGACTCTCTCCAGTGACAGGAGATATCAGCAGTAACAACTCAGGGATGGCACGGATGGGAATGCACTGTCTCTTGGTTTTGACTGTGAAACCGTTGCTGAGTATTCAGGCTTGATTGCCTGGGGATAATATTCCCTGCTTCTCACTGAAAATTAGTTTGAATAAAAGCTGAATGAAGAGCAGCTTAAATATTTGACAGGACTTGGAATGAATGAATGAATGAATGAATGAATGAATGAATGAATGAATGAATGAATGAAAATACCATGGATTTACTAACTTAGAAAAAATGGATACATACGCTTTCCTAAACGAAAATGGAATATGGATCTTAGAATAGAAACAGCAAACAAAAGCTGGCTAAGGAATAGGGATTTGCATCAATATATGATGTATTCGTCAATCAGATGAATCCAGACAAATTTGGACATTTGTATACAAATTGAATGAAGTATCATCTTAATGCAGGCAGGACGATGAGAAGCACTAATAACGAGACACCGCTAAACAAGGGAGTGCATCTCAAAACCTGATTGGCTGCCTCAGACTACATGATGGCGTGTACCACTTAAATTCTCATTGGTCCAATGCATCCTCAAAGAGGAAACTGCAGGGCTGACTTTTAAGCAGGGACGAGTGATTTTCCTTGCACAATGAGTATTGTGAAGACACACCCGACTAAAGGTGGTGGTAGGTTCGGGTGTGCAATGCCAAACAGTTTCAACCCAAAGAAATCTCCAATGCTGAATATAAAGTCCAAAAAGGAAGAAATTTATTTTAAAGAACATAAGTGTGGCGACTCCACCCAACCCCCAACTCCCCTGGACTCATACTTCACAGAGCTACGCAGTCGAGGAAGCGGCCATTGAGCACCATGGCCCAACTGCCTGCCAATGGGCTGGGGTCAGTATATCATCACAGGCTTGAGATTAAGCCCGCTCCCTGAAGCAACACTATAAACACCAGCGTAATCCAAACACAAACTGTTTATTAATTACAAGTAAATAAATAAAAAAGTAGAAGCAAAGATAAAGTTGGTTAAAAGTCTTTGTGTTGATAGAAGGAACAAGGTTCTGTAAGCAGAATGAAGTCCGGCTCTCACATAAAGATCCACTGAAAGCAAAATAATAAATAAGTTTTGCCTCCAGCTCCCCTTGTCCCTGAACCGAAATCCCTGATATTGTTCAGTATGAAGATTCTTCCTAAGACAAAGAAAGTAAGCAGCAAAAGCAAACTACCTTCCAGGCTTGCCTCACTCCCACAGAGCTATCAGCCTGCTCACGCATCCACACTACCACTGCCATGTGCTCTGGTCTTCCTCTAACCTAGGGGCTAGACCCCTTCTATCCCCTACCCCTCTATACAAAGAGTGCGAGGCCTAGAAGCCCAAAAAGTTCAGCCCCGAACCCTCCGTGATCCCTCCTTTACTGCAACTGCAAGAACAGAGGCACTGAGAGCCCCAGACAGCTGGCCTTTATACCTCATGATTCTGTCACTCACATTGGTGGATTTTCATGGTCTTTTCACACTGCTCCTCCCACCTGTCAATCAAGTGCAAAATGCCGAGGAAACAAACCCGTGGCTTCAGTTGCTTCTAGAAACCCTAGCTAGCCTTGAAATAAAGAATACTTCACAGTTTGAAAGTTTCAGCCGTCTTCAGGGTGCCATCTTCCTGGGTTTGATCTTCTCACTCAATGGAGCTAGTGCAGGGTCTTTCAGCTCCTGTTTCTTTCCTTTAGTAACTTCGGATTTCTGGTAACTAATTTGGCTTAAGTGTTAGAAATGCCCTTCCGAGCTGTCTGGTCAAATTGCCACCAAAACTTTAGCAAGGAAGCTCTCTGCAAGCTCTCCCCCAAAACTCACTAAAAACCAGGAAGTTTCTATCTAAAACAACTTGCTGGGAAGGGACAAGCCAAACCTGGTGAAATGCATGGGGTTCCTTCAACTCCTCCCACAACTAATACAATGAAGTAATTCTTATACTAAAACATACTAAGGCCTGAACTAATTACTAAGGAAAATGCAGGGAGAGATAGAAACAGTCCTGCCCGGACATCACAAGTATACTGTGATTTTTCATTTAACTGAAAATTGACAGCAGCGATGGTCAGGCTGCCCAGCCCAGGATTGATCCTCAATATTGAGCATATGGATTTTGCCCCCTTCCTATGGAGATCTCCATATACCACTATGAAATCCCACTTTTAAGTCGTCTTCCACAGTAAAGCTCCTTTGGAATAATTGCTTGTTGCCCAGACATCTGAACAACAGAGCAGTTAAAGCACCTGCTTGCATACTGGTGTGACATCCACATCAAGGTTCTTCCAGAGCACTGAATGCCCAAAACTACTGTATATTCTGGCATATAAGACTACTTTTTCACCCAGGAAAATCTTCTCAAAAGTCGGGGGTTGTCTTATATGCCAGGTGTCGTCTTCTTATATGGCGAGTATATCCCAATCTCTATATTTTAACTGGAAAGTTGGGGGTCGTCTTATACGCCCAGTCATCTTATACTCCAGAAAATACGGTATATGTGTGCTGGCCCCTGCATATGCACAGTGGCCATTTTTGTCTCAGGTTCAGCCAGGCACATGTGCAGGACACCATTTTATTCAATCCCAGCACAGCCACAACATAATCACAGGTTTTAACATCAGTCTGGATTACGGGTGTGAACGAATGGAATTTTTGGCATTTGATTTGATTCGAATAGACTATCTGAAGATTTGAGTCAATTCGAAGGTTTAAAAATTGAATGTATTCACATTTGATTCAACTTGAATACATTAGTATCTATTTGTACAAATATTCAATACTTATTTGAAGATATGAATGCCAACAACATTCATATGTGTCAATATGCATCTATAAGCATCCGTACACATCTGTACATATTCGTACGCATCCGATTTTTATCACATATGCATCCCATTTTCATCCCATATGTATCCATACAAATGTGTACTGATACAAATAAGATGAGTACAGATACGGATGTATCCGTACACATACAAATGTCCAAATAATTCGTAAAATGATTCAAAAGATTTGAAATTTGTCCGAATGTTTAAATTCGAATGTATAGACATTCAATTTGAATTCAAATGTCTGAATTTGAAAGAATTCAAATTTTGAATGTTTCAAATGTTTGTGCACGTCCCTAGTCTGGATACATCCTCACAGTCAAAATCCATGAATACATCCTCAGTACCAGTGTTATGAAATTAATTTGAAAAAAAGGAACCATTGTCTGAGTTCTGTGACTAGTGGAGACTCCAGGCATAAATTAAAAATGTGAAACTCCACAAGGAGAAGAGAATGTCCCCGCATTCTGCGAATACTTCAGGGTGGCAGGAAGGGCTCTCCTGACCATGTGGTCAGCCCCTCCCTCTCTGGAAGTCCTGCTGCCTCTCTGAAAGGCCTGTTGTTTCCTGGGTGAGGGTGAATTCTCATGAGATCTTGCCCAAATACCAATGAAAATGTGGAGAGAAGGAGAATTCTTCCTGTTCAGCAGGTTGACAGTTTTTCTGCAGTTCCTGTGAAGTACTTATTCCTCCTGACTGGATGCAGCTAGCTGACCATAAAAGCCTATAGTGGTTTAAAAGTATAAGTTAAAATAAAAGGGTAAAAACAGAATCATATGTAATGACATGAGAATATACAAAATCAAAAACAAGGGTAAGATAAAAGTGAACCAATAGATTATCAACAAATCACCATAATTCAAGAGATCAATAACTGTTAATGACAGAATATCAATCAGTACTCTATAAAATTGTTTACTGTAACAAACCATTTAAAATAACTGCTGATGAGATCTACATAATACCTTGAATGACTGAGGTGAGGTGAAAATAAAAAGAATTCAAAGATTTAAAATACCCAGAATCCCGAACAATGGTGCAGAGACTATGGCCAAGAATTTACCATTATAAAATAGGAATCCAGCCTATTTACTCATTTAAATCTTCAGGGCTTTAATTTGTTATGTGTAAATCCAAAATAACTCCCTACTTTGGAGCTTCCTAAATAAATCAGTCTTACACTCTCAGATCAGATCAATACAGAGATACTTTAATTCACACACAGTGTGTTGAGGGACCAGAAAATGTCTAAGCAGAGGAATATTCAGCTTCTATTTATTGATGCTAGGCTTGGGATTCACAATAGATTTGTGTGCAGAAAGTTTTGGGAGGTTCAGTTCAAATTTGAACTTTTTCTTTGAAAAAAAAAGGGTGTCCTTTTCAATATCTACCCTTCAATAGGTTTGAGGGTAGGACATTTAATCAAGCCTTTGCATAGCAAGTTGCACTTATAAAGGGATAGCTCAGTCTTAGCTGGGAAGGGGCCTTGAGAATCATCCATCAATTAATAGCAACAATGTATGAACAAGTAAAATAATCAAAGGTGATACAAAAATTCAGCAAAATTATCTTCAGTACCAGACAAATTTTTGTTGCATGTAACACCTTTCAAACAAGGGTCCATTCACTATGTCTGAACATTCCTTTGCTCAGTTTGAATCTGAACTCTGCTTCCCAAACAGGCAAAGTATTCAGTTCAAAGTTGTACTTTTTGAACACTCCTGTTTAATTCAATTCAGGTTGAACCAAAACAGGTCAGCATATTCCTGTTCACTAATTCTGACACTATTTGGTCTAATACTCAAACCCACACAGAATTTGCTTGAAGGGCACAGTATAATGTTTATTATTACTTTGGAGGAGCAAGTAGTGAAGTATTTCAACATAAATGTAACCCCATTAATTGCTATTTCTGTTCAAGTACAGCAAAACATATATTCATGTGTTGACTTCTATCCTGAACCTGTCTTTCAATTTTACAGCTCAAAATTTAGGTCATATTGACTGTCTCCTTTTGGTTTTCAAAACATAGTATTATTTTTAATCTATGTAGGGCAAAGCTCCAAATATAATTTACTGCTCGTACTTAATTATAAATTTACTGATCTTTTTTCCAGATGCCTCATTCCAATTATGAAATTTTGGGTAAGTAGCAGCATTTCCCAGCCACCTGGGAGGACATAATCCCCAGCAAAATGAAGGTAGGGTTGTTGCACACAGCTGCAGCAGGGTAGCAATGCCAGTTCAACTTTGAAGACTTTTTTCAACTCCAGAGTCATCCAGGAGGTTCTTGCTTACTCCTAAAAGTTGTGAAGGAACTAGAGATGTGCACGAATATTGAAAAGATAAGAAATTTGATGAAATTTGTTTGAATTTCGACATTCGAATTTGAATCAAATGTCTATACGTTCATTTTTTAACATTCAAATGAATTTGAATATTTCAAATCATTCGTAAAATTATGTGGACATTTGTATGCATACGGATATGTACGCACTACATGCGTATCCATATGACTTATTCATATCAATACGCATTTGTACAGATACGTACAGGATGAAAATGGGATGCATATGGGACAAAAATGGGATGTGTACAGATGTGTATGGACACATACGAATGTTGGCGACATTTGTATCATCAAATGTGAATTGGATATTCATATGATATCTACGAATGTATTTGAACCAGTTTGAATTTGAATACATTATTTTTTTTCTATATTTGTAAAAATTTGAACATTTGAATATTTGATTCAAATCAAATGTCAAAAATTGCATTCACACACACCCCTAGAAGGAAGCATTTTTCATTCCCAGTTTCAGCCAAGTTGCTCTGGAGGAAAGCTTTGGCTCGTTAGTAGCTTCTGTTCTTATGTAGATTTCTGTTAAATATACAAGCAAAACAGTATTATTTTAGCCAGTTTGTGGTCCTGATCCTTGCTACCTGTGCCTATTCCTGATTTGTGTGCTAACTATGCCTCAGGTGAAAAGAGGGTTTCCTAAAATTCAGGTTCCACATTTTTCTTTACAAACCTATAATTATGATGCAGCTGTAGTTCCGTGTGGCATTTAACTATTTTAATGTGTAATTTTAGACTGTTTGGAAGGGCATGAGAGTCAGCTTACTTTTTCTAAAATGGATCTTGTTCCTCTGTTGCCTTCCTCTGTTCTGGCTCTCCTACTTCTCAAGCACAGCAAGTTAAAAAATACATAAAATGTACATCAAAATTATTTAAAATCACAATATACTGATCAAATCAAATGAAAAGTAAAAACCAGTCTATATACTCAAATGATCATACATAAAAACAGATAGATGGCTTTCATTGAGAAGCAATAAAACAATAAAAAATTAAAATACATATGATCAACACTAATTTTTCAGAATATCTCTAATGAAGGTCGCTCAATCCCTCAATTATTACGACAGGCAGGGATTTTGCAGCTGCTAGGGTGATGTCAGGATTGGTGTCACTTAACAACTTGCTGTATTCTGAACTGGATCCCTGTAGATATGGGCTTAGCTTAGGTTTTATTAATTCTTGGTGGCCAGTGTTATAAAGATTACAGAACAGAAGAACATGTTCCACTGTTTCTACGTCACCATTGTGACATGGATGGGTTCTGAAGTAGGGATGTGCATGAATATTCAAAGTTCTGAATATTTGATACAACTCCGTCTAATGTTGACATTCAAACTCGAATCAGATTTTTGAAAATCCAAAATTGAACATTCGAATCAGATTTTCAAAAACCTGGTACAGATTTTTGAATAATTCGAATGTGTAGATTCATATCTGTTGTACATGAATCTGCACAAAAATATATATGTATCCTGCACATAAAATACGGAATTAAAACAAGATGCATATGGGATAATATGGGATGCATATGGTTTTTTACTGAATGTGTACAGATACGTATAAATATGAATCTAGCTTTCAAATGTACAGATTCGAATGGTACGGATTGAAATCTGCTTTTATGACATTCAAATCTTAAGTGGGTGTTTTTCCACTGTCACTAAAAGTACCCATTAAGTACCCATTAATGGGTATGAAATGGCATTTTTGTACTATTAATGGGTACTTAATGGGTACTTCTAATGACAGTGAAAAAACACCCAATGTCTGAATCAAATTGGATTTTATGACATTCAAATCTACTCAGATTCAAATGTCAAAAATACATTCGTGCACATCACTATTCTGAGGTATTAGGGATATGTGGGTACCTACCCTTCAGTAGGTTTGAGGGTAGGAAATTTAATTGGGCCTTTGCATAGCATATAAAGGGATAGCTCAGTCTCAACTGGGAGGGGGCTTTGAGAATCATCCATCAATTAATGGCAACAATATATGAACAAATAAACTAATCAAAAGAGATACAAAAATTCAGCAAAATTATCTTCCGTACCAGACAAATTTTTGTTGCACGTAACTTCTCTTGTGACAGAAAACATTCAAAAATATTTTGATTCTATTTAACAAAATAGACACCAGAACCTCACCAGAAAATCCCATTGTTTTTACTGATTTCCACAAGTAAATTTACTCCAAATACAGTGGTACCTTGACATACGAGTTTAATTCGTTCCGTAACCTTGCTCTTATGTCAAATCGCTCGTATCTCAAAGCAATTTTCCCATTAATCCATTCCAGCTCCCAAAACACTACCTCAGTTGTTTTTGTTATGTACTGTACTGTATTTACATACTCATATCTCAAATCTTGCTCTCATCTCAAAGCAAAATATCACTCGCTCGGCGGCTTGTATCTCAAAACACTTGTATGTCAGGGCACTTGTATGTCGAGGTACCACTGTAATTGCCTGCTGCCCAGACAGCTGGACAGCAGTGTGTGGAAAGCATTTGCTTCCATCTTGGTATGACATGCACATCTGGGTATTTTGATGGAACAAAATACTTAGAAGTGTTTGTGTGCTGACCCCAAAACATGCACAGTGACCATTTTTGCCTCGGATTCAGCCATATACAAAGGGGCATTTTATTCAGTAAGAATTATACTGCTAAGCTTCCAGTCAGGTAGATTTCTACACTATTGCAGAAAAATCTGCATTGAAATTTGGGTTTTCTTAAAATAAGATAAGAGTGTGATTCAGCTGATGCTTGGGAGGTTAGTTCCAGAAATCCAAAGTCTGATCTGTTTCTTGCTTTTGTCCAGTTCAGAGCGTTGTATGTTCTTTTCATGAAACATATACCCAAGCTTCAGGCACTAAGGAGGAAGAGGAAGAGGAAGGGAGTTATAACTGCACTCCGATCAATCACCAGAGGATTTTCTGCAGTTACCTTTGTAGGCTTCCATGCCCTAGGACTGGTACACGCCAGGTACAGGAGGGCAACTTGCATTTCTGGCCAGTGAGGAACATTCCCACTGGCCAGAAATGTGAATGGTTCTCTATGGAGTGGCCCACACAACCACTGTGGAAGCCAGGGTCCCACCTCCTCACTTGCTTGATTGGTCACTGCCAGCCACATCATATAGTCTGTAATGTGTCAGCAGGTTGATGTAGAGAGGTGGGACCAATCCTGGCATGCTCCCCACTGCCCCTGTGGATTGGTCCACCACCAGCCTCCTGCTGCAGTGTGGGCTCACAAACACCTGCTTGATTGTGGCTGCGTTGTGCCTACAGAAGATGTGGGAACCAATCAGGACCAGCAATGAGGCGGTGTGTGGGCAAGATGCCAGGAATTGTTGACAGCAGTGGCACACAAGTGCAGACGACATGCTCCCCACCCACCTCATGCAGCAAACTGGAAGAAGAGTGAATAGTTGCACTTCTGGACGCTTACGGTAAGCCTGGGGCAAAGGTTGGTATAGGTGTGGAGCAATTAGTACACCTCTAGCGTGGGCGGGCACACTTCTAGGCTGTAGCAGCCTAGTGGCAGAGCTGTACTAATTGCTTAACAGAGGCATAAGTGCAAATTGGCCTAGGAGAACCACAGAAGTCAATGTCTAAATTATCCATGCTAATCAATGGATAGCCACACATGGGTGGAGCAGTAGCACTGTACAAACTATGATAGATTAATGTCAGGAAGCAAAAACCATTAAAATTACTAGGACTCTTCTCTAAGTCGACATTGCAGTGCTGGACTGTTAAAAGTCCATATTTATTTCCTATAGGACAGGTAAGTTTCTTTTAATGAAAAGCTGCTGCCAACTGTAGCTAGTTAAACAAATGTAAGTACCCACAAGGAATTCATAACACTATATTTTTAGACACAGATTCAATGAGATGCTTTCCCAGCTTTTTTATTTCTTTCCCCTTTCTTTCATGTTTGCATGGAAAGCCCATTGTTCTCAATGACACTCCATGTTTCAGCTAGGTAGCTGTATCAGTGTTAACAATGCAAAATGAAGGAATCTTCCTGGGTCTTAAATAGATGTGTACTAGCAAGCTTCTTTGGTAATGACTGGAAACTTAATTAAAATTAAAATTGATTAGTTAATTGAATTTATGTTTAAATAGGAGTTCTTACAGCATTTAGGGAAAATAGTAGCAATGTAATCTCCCCGCTGGAGTTGCTCTGCCTGGAATTTATGCTGCTCCTCATTGGATGAGTCTTTTTTTCAAGCATAGATTAATGAAGTGACATTTCCTATTCTGTTTTATTTTAAGAAAGCAAGAGACAGTGGGATTTAACTCCTAATATATTCTGATAGCTCCCTGCGCTCTTTCGGTGGTGTTTTGTATTCTGTATCAGCTATTCATTTGTCTTTATTTGGTATGAGCTTCCAGAAACTTTTTAAGAGGGTAGAACAGATGCAACATCCCAGCGCCATTTCAGAAGCTCATGAAAAGAAACACTTTTCCTAAACGTTAACAGTGGTGACAACTAAGCTTGCAAAACTTGAAATCATTTGGGCAGATTTTTGTTTGTTAGTTTTGGAAAATAGCCGTGATAAGAAAGGATTCCAACTTTACTTTAGCAGAGCCTGAGAGAAAACGAGTATGAGGGATGAAGGAAAAGCCTAGAACATAGACCTTATAATACATCTATTCTATACTGCATTCAAATTATATTTGTTTTAGCTTTTTGTGATTTCTATACTGTGATTTCAGTAGTAAAATTAAAGAATAGTAGTAATGAGGAATGCAACACATTTGGAGTTTTAAATCATTATTTAGAAACTGACCTTGAAGGTAAAGATCAAGCAAGGTTGAATAGACAATTGCAACCCCCCAAAAGAGAGAAAGAGGGAAACCAAGGCCCCATGTGCGGGAGAAAATGTAGCAAGTCAGATCCTGGGTGTGGACATCTAGTTAATATCTGTTCTTCTTGTCCTTTAATTAAGGCTCTGTCTCCATTTACCTTTGTGGGCACCTTAGGGAATGGCTTCCCAGTATGTCCACAAAGGAGCACAAAGCCCACCTGAGACACTCACAAGTGCTCCAGATGTGAGTGTTTTGTTTGCCACTTAGACACCAACATATTAGTCCAAAGTTGAGACCGGGAAGTAAACACTAATGTGGTCGGGTAGGCATTTCCATGGTAGTGCCTCACAACAGCTATGGAGACACAGGCTAAACAAGGGTTGATATCAGTCCATTGACTTGCAGAAATTAAGGACCTTCGTAGAATTCAATTTTCAATGTGTAAATCATGTGTTCAGAACAGCAGAAAAGAATGATCTTACATTGTCCCTGTTATAGCATCTGCTAGTCTGTAAGCCTAGTAGAGAGTTTCCATGAAAATCAGCATGAACTTTGGGCTGAAGTTTCAAAGCACAGAGTTTGGGGTGAGTTATATAGCTCAATA
Organism: Aspidoscelis tigris stejnegeri; assembly: GCA_023333525.1. Classification (NCBI taxonomy): domain Eukaryota; kingdom Metazoa; phylum Chordata; class Lepidosauria; order Squamata; family Teiidae; genus Aspidoscelis; species Aspidoscelis tigris. The sequence continues at coordinate 10,580,283 of JALMGA010000006.1, read as the reverse complement.
ATCAATAAACAGGCAATTCATACACTAAAGTATCAAGCTTAGGCATTGTTTGCTTTTTATCATAGCTTATAATTCAACAGTAGAGATACATCTGACATTTACAGCTAATGCAACATCTCACCTCTAATCCATATTAAAGGCCAGAGAATGTACTTTGGAAGTGCATATTCATGGAAGCTACAATCTCTAAGCTTCTTTTGAGGCACTTCTGTATCTACTATATGTAGATACAGGCTGTATCTACTATATGTAGATACAGCCTTTGAGGAGTATATCAAGTAATTTTCCATAAACATAGCTTCCTGTCATTTGGCTGGTCATTAATTTGGCAGTATGCTCTTGTTAAGTGAGGTTGTGGATGTGCCTTTAGCTAACAAGAAAAACCCTGACCCTAAAGGCCTGTTTCTCCTTGCCAACCTGAAAATTGCAAGGACTAACTTAGTCCCGTGTGTGCCGAGCAGCACTTGAGGTGCAAATGACTGATGGATTACCAAGGCAATGTCAGAAGCAACATCATGTTCAGATATTGCCATGGTGATCTGGATACTGTGCACAACTGTGCAACCTCTCATCATGCTGCACCCAGGTGAGGGTGTGGACACAGCATCCAGGAACTATTCAGCTATTCCCGGTAGGTGTGTGGATTACCTTTTAGCCATCCACAGCTTGATAACTCTGTGGAGCGGACGGTTCCCCAGAGTGGGTAGAACAATCCAGCAAGTGGCCTGGATTACTCCATCACACAAGTGTGAACAGGTTTTTAGGAGAGGAAGATAAAGGAAAGGGGAATTTGAAAATATATATATAAGAACCTAAGAACATAAGAGAAGCCCTGCTGGATCAGGCCACAGCCCATCTAGTCCAGCATCCTCTTGCACACCAATTGCCCATGGGCATCTCAAGCAGAGACAAGGGCAAACATTTTCCTCCTCTCAAATCCCAGCAAGTGGCCTTAGATGCATCCTCCTTCCCCACCCCCAGCCTGAAAGATGTACCTAAGCATTCATTCTAGTAGCCTTTGATACATCTGTCATCCATAAATTTGTCTCTGCATTGGTTTTATGAATGAGAAGTTGGCTATTTTAAAGGAAAGACTAATAAGAAAGCAGACCTCAAGGAGAGAGAAGGGGTGGAGAAATGATAGCCATGCACCAGGAGCTGATTGTCATGGCATTATCACAGCACAAGTTGAATGTTGCTGCAGCCATTGATCTGGCTCTCTGGCCAGGTCAAGTCAGGTCAGGTCATCCACAACAGGTCATCCATTGGGGAGTACAATGGAGCATGGGTGACTCTCTTTGAACCTGATCTTTGTTTCACAGGGAACTTGTAGATACTATTTAAAATATTTATCTTCCTATTTCTGAGGTACTGTCCAGCTAAACAAACTGTACAAACCTTGGAGAACAGGACACCGTACTGGAATTACAGGCATTATTTAATAATCTAGGAAATTACTATAAAAACACACACACACAAGAATGCAATGCTCCTGAAGAAGGCTTTGTTGTAATAGGATAAAACACAGTTTAAAATTCAGATTTAACCAAGCATGCATTTCAAGAGAATCTAATTTATTTATTTATTTAGGGAGCAGAAGGTTTATTTCAGGCCATTTAACTTTGAGAATATATCTGCAGCCACCAGCCATCATTTGAACAGCATACTTAAAGGTCTCCTTGCAGAGAGTTATTAACTCTCTATGTATGAATGTATTTCACCTGCATTATGGTTCAATAAGCAATCAATACTCTTGGCTAAGTAAATGCTTCAAAACTACAAATTTAATGGTTATTATCATAGGCAGTTACTCTAGTCAACTTTCCAGGCAATAAATGTTAGAGCATAGTGTATTTCCCAAAATGCTGCACCTGCTTATTTTCATGGTTTTCATTAAATTTTATGTATAGTCAACAGCCACACTGTGACAGCTTTTTCTTTTCTTTTTTAAAAAAGAAAAAAGTTATTAATATTTATATACTTTCATTATTGCTGAAAAGCATACATCTTCTCAGTGGTCAGATGAGGTTGTTTGCAAACTCCAGGAGATGCAACATAGGCTCATTTATTATTAATTCAACTCATAAATTTTCCTGCCTTCCAAAATAGCCTTAAACAATATCCGATAAGCATATTCTGAAATCTTGCTCCTGCTTCTAAAAAAGTGCTGGACAGCAACTAAGTGTCATCAGTTCTGATGGGAAGATGTTTCTCCTTAACCTTCCTTATTTCTCTCAACAAATGATAGAGTTTTATAGCCCAAAGCTACCTATAAGTGTTATTATGCAACTAGGTAGAGAAAAAAAGGGACGTACCGAATATTCAAACAAATAGATATGAATATATTTGAATCAGTTTGAATGTCCAGAAATTTATTTGTATGAATTCGGATTTTTGAATATTCGATTCATTATGAATCAAATGTCGAAAATTGCATTTGTGCACACTGCTAATACTTAACCAACATAATACTTAACCAACATACTCTGAGTGGTTTAGAATGAGACTTAGCAAATTATGTACCTGCTAGCAGAAGTATGATCACAGTCACAATTTAGGCATGATAGTCTGTCTCTGGACAGACAAGGAACTCAGGTCTACAAAAGTTCCCCAGCTTCTAAGAGAACCCTATTTATTATTTATTTATTATTTCTATTTATATCTTGCCCTATACCTTTAGGTCTCAGGGTGGGGTTACAAGTTTTAAAACAGCTGGTTAAAACAGTAATATCCATAAAAATACTTAAAACAAGCAAGCAAACAAATAAATGAAAAATCTAGCATATTAAAAAAAAACAGAAAACAAGAAACCATATTCTAAATATTAAAATACTAATATCTACAGAGGGGGAAAAATGGTCACACTAGCAAAAGGGCAGGGCAAAGAGATGCATCTTTATCACATTCCTAAATGTATACAGGGAAGGGGTGTGACACAACTCAAGGTGGAGACTATTCCATAACCTGGAATTGCTGGTACGGAGGTAACCAAAGAGGTATTTATTTTTTTCACATGATCTGGGAATGTCCTATAGTATCTGAATTTTGGAAGAAGAGAAAGAAATTAGTGACATGCTGAATATACAACGTATAATAACAGGGAGAATGGGAGTATTACATATGGAGTTAAATAATCTTCTGACTATCCAACTGAAGGAAATAGTAGAAGAATTGTTAACGTGTGCTCAAATAGTCCTCAGACAACTGCTGACAACTGACAAGTGTCAGACCCTTTTCACATCTGCCTTGTTCCAGAATATATCCCAGGGTAGGGGCCAGTGCAGAAAAGGCTATTGTGTAATGTGACAATAGATCATGTCATAACAGTATATCATCTCATAGAATCATAGAATCATAGAATGGTAGAGTTGGAGGGGACCTCCTGGGTCATCGAGTCCAACCCCCTGCTCAAGGCAGGATCTCCTAAACCATCTCAGACAGATGGCCGTCCAGTCTCTGCTTGAAGACCTCCAACGAAGGTCTTCAGACGTGTGTTCCTCTCCTTCACTTGACACTTCTCCCCACTGCTGCAGGGGCAGGGAAGGAGAGGGGGAAAGTGATAGTTCAGGATTGAACCAAAACTGCTAGAAGCCGATATAAGCAAAAATAATAATAAGCAAGCTAAGATGAACAAAAATAAGCATTGTAGCCCTAAATGTGTAAGGGAACAAGCTTTATACGAAATGAAACAAACTCTCTTTATAATCACTCTAACACTCATAAAGTATTTGGTAAGGATTTCCATTACATTGTTTTGTTGTAATAAAGAAATGGAGGTAAAGAGTTGTGCTAGGCTACCTAGCAAGTATATACTGAAAAAAGACTTAAATTTCCAATGCACCAGCCTACATCGTTAATTGTGAAATATTTGCATTTCTTTCCCACAGTATTCTATTGCAATTGCAACTACCCCTTTTCACCAATTGTTTTCTGGAGCATTTTCTTGTATAGCATTTTACCTTTACTGTACCCAAGATTTTACTTAGAAGTGGATTTAAGTTTGGGATACAGGGAAGGCAATAAAGATACCACCCACACAGCAGTTTATGATTTTACAAGCTTCTTAAAATCATCTAGTAATACATTAATACAATTAGAGATAGTTGCATACTAGTTAGAGTTTAACTGCCCCTTAACAGAAGTCTCTAAATGTTGTTAATGCAGAAGTAAGTCCAAAGTCAGTCCTAATGAAGATACTGGCCCTTTGCCCACCATTCAGACGTGTGTTCCTCTCCTTCACTTGACACTTCCTCATCACATTTCCATCATCTCCAAGATTGAATAGGAAATTCTATGTCTTTTTACTTACAGCAAAGCTCTAGCTACAACCTCGAAGGAAGTAAATAAGAATTACACAGAGAATAGCCATAGTCTAATAAGCAAAGATTAATTACAACAACAAGAGACTGTTAGAACAGTATAAAAATACCTGGTATATTTCAGAAAAGTGTGGGACATCCTGTGCTAGAATATAAAACCTGTTCCAAGCTGAGAAGGATTGCCCCTAATGAGAAACAAGGCCATCCACATTGGAAGGACTCTTCCACGCTAGAGACCACACCAGCTCCAAGCTCATGCCAGCTTCAGAGCTGGTGTAGGAGGCCTCTGGAGCTCCTGGAAGGTATTTTGGCAGTGTATCTTGCTGAACTGCTGAAATGGGTCCCCAGTGGTATACCAGAGCACAGAGACATGCCATGTTCCAGTATGTTATTCCCTGGTACACCAGTCAAGGTCAGCATCAAGATCTCCCCATAAACTGGACAACACCACCATTTTAGGCAACCTGACCCCGTATATACTTCATTCTGTGTAGACAGAGCATACTAGGAGAGGAAGGGTCCCCCTTTATGATATACTGGCATGTGGAATGTGGTCCCTAGTAGGGATGTTCATGTATGTTTGTTTTGTATTCAAATTTGAGTTGAATTGAATATCCAAACATTCAATTTGATTCAAATGTTTAGAATCCAAATGCAACAAAATCTGATTTGAATTGAATACATTCAAATTTATTCAAATTGAATACATTCAAATCTATTCATTCAAATGTTAGATTTGATTTGATACATTGACAACATTCGTGTTATACGTATCTGTGTGCATTTCATACGCATCCTGTTTTATTTATGCATCCCATTTTCATCCCATACTATCAGTACAAATGCATACAGATATGTATGAGATTCATACAGATTCAAATGATTTGAATGTGCAGATACATATGTATTATATATGTATCTGTATGAATCTCATGCATATCTGTACGCATTTGTGCTTAAAATATGGAACGAAAATGGGATACATACAGGATAAAAAGGGATGCATACAAAATGCATACAGACATGTATACCACATATGAATGTTGTCGACATTCATATCTTTAAATACGAATTTTGTCAACATTCGTATTTTCACATTTGTATGCAACATTCGGACGAATAGATTCAAATATAATGGATTCGAATAGGATTTTGTTGCATTCAGATTTTAAACATTCAAATTGAATCAAAAGTTTTGACATTTGATTCAACTCAAATTCAAATGCAAAAAAAAACCGACAACATTTGTGCACATCCCTAGACTAGTGCAGAGGGTGCAGTTTTGGAGAGAAATGATCTATTCATGGACCATTTTTGCAGTTGTAAGGAAACTAGCCACAGTTTGAGTTGTTTATTTGTTCCCGCTAAAAACAGTGGTAGATACCATACTAAAAACCCTCTTCTGGATAGGTCAAGAAATATACTTTTTTTGTGTGTTTTTTAAATTTAAATTGCAGTTTAAAAAGAAGAAGAAACACAACCTGGAATGGAAACTTTATTTTTGCATGGGCAAAATTATATGAGCAAACAGGGTATCCATTTGGGAGTTCATAGTAATCTCCCTCCAGTATAGCATTATCCATTTCAAATTCACACTCAAATCAGAAACTGTAGCCAGCCGCACACATTTGTACATTAGCACTCTATATACAGCATATCTTTGAGAAATTGCATGTGAAACAATCTTGTCTATTTATATACTTCCATGCATTTGAATGACAATCTTTTTTTGTTTTACTCTAGTGACTTCAACCGATCCATTCCGATTTTTCATTTTGTAGCTACCTGACCTGCTGCTTGTATTTATTCACCTTTCTAACATCAACACTGACTGGAAATTAGCTGAGGAAAGGTTTGCCAGCCACTGTGTACTTCATATTTAGGATTTCTTGATTCATTACATTTCATTAGCTTCAAATCAATATTTTTCCCTAATAAATTATCTAGTTTGCTTATACTCACTTCCAAAACTGTAGGTCAGGAGGAAAGAGATGGCACAAGATAAGCAAGCATGAATAGATCTAGACAGTGAAAATAAGTACTCCTTCCTTCCTCCCTCCCTCCCTTCCTTCCTCCCTCCCTCCCTCCCTCCCTCCCTCCCTCCCTTCCTTCCTTCCTTCCTCCCTCCCTCCCTTCCTTCCTTTTTGGAGATGATTCTCTAGTCCCTTAAACCCCCTTCCTTCCCTCCCTCCCTCCCTCCCTCCCTCCCTCCCTCCCTTCCTTCCTTCCTTCCTCCCTCCCTCCCTTCCTTCCTTTTTGGAGATGATTCTCTAGTCCCTTAAACCCCCTTCCTTCCCTCCCTCCCTCCTTCCTTCCTCCCTCCCTCCCTTCCAGTTTTCAATTATAAGTATCTGGAAATACAGCAAAGTGACCTCCAGCTTCACAGTTATGATAATAACGGTGAGAAGCTAAGCTTGAAAAGCACCATTTTGTATTATTGTTAAGATTACAATGAAATAATAGGCCCAACTTATATTTGAAAGCACTCATTTCACAAGGGAAGGAATAGCCTTCTACACAAAAGGGCTGTCCCAGTCAAACTGATAATGAATGGCTATACTTGCAATCCAGAATCTCACATATGCATTGCAAATTATAATTAATTTCTTAAATTGTGGTATAAGAAATAGTGGGTTACTGTAAAGCAAAGATATTTATTGGAGGATTAACTTTGGTCAGTCACAGTTCACCTACTCAGGTGTGCTTACACTAAATTTGTACAGAGGACAACAATTAGGACAGTTTACAGGAAATACAATGTTACCACAACAGCTTTATTCATTCATTCATTTTATTTTTATACTGACTTTTTAATAAATTACCCAAGGTGGTTTACAATAGGCATAGGCACAGATATTCAAAACTTCAAACATCCAATTTGACTCTGAAGAATGTTGACAGTCAAATTCAAATCGGATTTCTTAAAACTCAAATTTAGATATTAGAATGATCAAACGATTTGAAGCACTCAAATGTACACAAATATTATACATATCTGTACATTCAAATGTTTTGGATCATTCAAACAAGTGCTTCAGAACATCCGAAATCCATTCGAGTGTCTAAATTAGTGTTAAGAAATCCAATTTGAATTGAAATGTCAAGATTCTGACATTGGATTTGACTCAAATTCAAATGCAAAAGAAACATTTGTGCACATCCCTAGTTTACAACAACCATGAAAAGCACAACACTAAGGAATACATAATACATTAAAATGAATAATACATTATTGAATTACATATAAATATAAATAGTACAATATGAAGTTACACAAAACCTTGAAAGAGTATCCTATACCACTTGCAAATAATTTTCATTTCAAGTTCATTCAATCTTATATTATGCTGTAAGTTAATTTACTTAATCCTTTTTAGAACATTTTCTTTCTTCACATTAACATCTAGCTGCCAGGTCCCTGCCAGTGCTTTCTACTTCTCTGTGACATGATAATGGGCCAGTGGATGTGGAAGTTTACAGATCACACATCTTTTGAGCCATTGCATTATCTCATTACTGTGACCCAGTTTGATCGAGTGGTTAGGGAGCTGGGCTCTTATCTGGGAATATTGTGTTTTATTCCATTCTCCTTCATGAAAGCCAGTTGGGTGACCTTGGGCTAGTCACAGCTCTCTTCTGAGCTCTCACAGTCCCACCTGTTCCATTGAGGGGAGAAGAATAGAAAGCTTTGTCAGCCACTTTGAGTCCCATTAAATTGGTGAGAAAAACAGGGTAGAAAAGCCAAGTCTTCTTCATTATGACACTGTGTGGATACAGCCATTGTGTTTAGAGAAATTTTTATTGGAATATTCATGGACATCCCTATTGAGTTGCCACAACTAAAATAATTGCGGAACTTCTAAATCTGTAAAATATTGAAATTTTTGGATTTTTTTATTGCTTTAACTTTGTAAAAGAATAGTTCTTCTTTGCTCATGAAATACAGTTAAAACATAGAAGTCTGCATTGTTGTAATGAATGATGTGGAAGCGAAAGTCAAGGAGAGTTGAAGACTTGAGTTCTTAACTAGGTTACACAGTTGCTTATGTCTCTTTGCACAGGATACATTGTTATTGGTAAAAACTGAATAGAATTGGTTAGAGAGGAAACATTCAGATGCCAGCTGAGCTGGCTCGTGGTGTCCTCATGAACCACTTGGGTAAACCCTGTCCTTCAGCATGGTGCATGTTTATGCCCTAGAAAGATTAGAAGGGTTGGCATGCTCCGAGCGCTTCCTTATGCAGAGGTTTGCCATCCAAGCACAGAAGTTGCTCCCACACTGCATGACTTCTGTTAACCAAACATAATCAGCATCATGGCTTAAAATTACAAACAATAAAATTCTATGGTTTGTGTTTGTTTCCACAATACTTTATATTGACAGACAACACTAAGCTAAACAAAGCAGGATATACCATCTTACTTCCATTTCATATACTGGAACGTTTCAAAGAAGTTATCCTTGGGACAACATAACTTGGTCATGGAATGTTTGGGCAATTAGTGTATATATGAAAGATTTATTAATGTGCCCTCATGAATTTACTGGAAACTGTGTTTTTATTTATTTCTTTTACAGAATTCGCAGACAAAAATCTTGTTGGCCCAGAAATCTCTGGATGCTGCAAAAGTAATTAAGGGAAGGACCAGTTTCACGAAAGAGGCGTCTGATATCGATTTATTTATTCACTCTTAATTTGATTCAGTTAGCTAAATAACATTAATATACAGTACTGCTGAACTCCCTTAAACTTTTATGTCTAAAATCTTTCCTCTTCACTATAAAACGAGTATGAATCTTAGCCTTTGGGGCAAGAGAATGTTATTCATACACATTCTAATAAGAGGCATCAATAGATACTTTGTTTCAATGGCAACACCATATAGTCCTAAATGTCCTATGGGCTTGACTTACTCTTTTGCCTTTTTTAATTGGGGTGTGGGGAGTGAGGAAAAATGACTTCAAAATTCTATTACAGATGCAGGGTTTTTGTCTCTGAAGAGAAGAAGCATTTAGGGCATTCACAAATGAAGGGAAAATCTTGTAGATATCAGAGCACTAGAGTTCTAGGTTGGTTTTTGTTTTGTTTTGGTTGCAGTACAATGTTTGCTTTATTTACAGTAATAGTGTAATGTGGACATTAATATCTCAGAACGGCATTTAAAATATGGTATACTGCTGTACAGTGTATCCATGTCCCCTGGCTTTGAATCAGAATGTATTTCCTCTAGGCTGGAGACACACGTAGGATTTTAAACATTTGAATCAAATAAAATGTTTTGACATTCACTTGACTCAAATTTGAATGGAAAAAAAATCCCTAGCCCAGTGTCAATGCTAAGAATTGATCTAGGTAGGTTTCTTTGATTTGGCAGTAAACCAGTAAATCAAAGGAACAGTTGTTTGTGCTTTATTTTGAACGAATTTGAAAAAAATCATTTTTTTCTCATTGAAAATAATCCTTTTCAAAGGCAAAACAACAACAACAAAAACTCAGCAAACTAATTTTTGCAAGTGGGAGGCTGGTTTAGTTTGAACAAATGACTGGACATTTGAATAGACATATCTTCAGTTCAATGAGAAAATTCATGAATACAACCTTAATTGATTTTTGAATGTGAATCAAACTCTGTTTATCCCTAGCACATATCATAGTCAATGGTATCAAAGGCAGCCAGCAGATCAAGCACGAACAACAGAGTTGCAATTCTCCTGACTCTCTGTCCCACATGAGGTCAGCCATCTTCATGATCAAAGCTTATTCTATGATAAAGCAGACATAGATCCATACTGAAAAGGGTCAAAATATCCAGTTTCTTTTCACAAAAACTGGACCTGGCAGTTCTCTGGATACCTCACTACAGCAGAATTCAGATCAGCATGAAGGTGGGTAATTTTACCTTCAAAGTACATTGAAATGTATTACAGTGTTCTTCAGATGGCTCTAATAATTTCCAATTCTAAGAAGTTCTGCTGCGTAGCTAGTCAAGGATGCAATGAATGCTGCAAAATCAGCTTTTTTGCAGCCTTCACTGCTTGCAGTGGAAATGATTATGTGCTCTTACATTTCATGATGAGTAGCACTCCACTTATGCTTTAATTATTTCCTGGCCTGTTTCATCCCCCAAAGCTCATTAGAACACCTTGAACTCCATAGCACTGAAGAGGAACAATCATGTATATGGCCCATCACATCTCATTAGCCCTTAAGTCCACAAGGGCCTCAGCAAGATCACTGGTTCTGGAGTCTGTAAATTTCCCTAGAATGTTTAGAAATCCATGAGATTTCATGTCTCCAGGAATGGGTCATCCACTATTTTTTTCTGTGTGTGTGTGTGTTGTTTTAATCTCCCTAGTACTGTGAAAGAAAATTCTAAACAGGTCAACTTTGCTCAGAGTATTATTTTATTTAACTTTGTCCACAAAGGAAGACACGGCATACTGGTAAAGTGTTGATAGGCAAGTGTCTTGCCTTCAGCAAAATTTGACAAGTCATTCTACTATTCTGATATGTAGACCACGTGATCAGGAATGTGCATGATTATTCAATTGAATGGAACGAATTTGGATGATGAAGAAGAAGAGTTGGCTTTTCTACCTTGCTTTTCCCACCCATTTAAGGGGACTCAAAGCAGCTGACAAAGGTTTTCTATTCTCCCCACAACAGAACACCCTATGAGGTGGGTGGAGCTGTGAGAGCTCAGAAGAGAACTGTGGCTAGCCCAAGGTCACCCAGCTGGCTTAATGGGGGAGGGCGGAATCAAACCCAATATTCCCAGATAAGAGTCTGGCTCCCTAACCACTAGACCAATCTCTAATTGAATATCCAGACATTTGCTTCATATTATTCCAATGAATATGAATATTTTGAACTATTTGTATGAATAATTTGGACATCCATATGTATATGGATACGTATACATCACATACGAATGTGTACAGTTGCGTACGAGATTCATATCATCAAATATGTATTGATTATTCATACGAATAGATACAAATGGATTCATGTAGGTTCTAATGTCTAAACATTAGGTTTTTTTCTATTTGTACAAATTTGGATAGTCAAATATTCGATTCAAATTTAATTGAATTTGAAAATTTTGTTCTTGCACAGCCCTACAAGTGATAACTTATTTCAGAGGAAACAGATGTTGCACTATTTCCAAGCATCTCCAGTCTGTCCCATTGGCCCAGCACTAGTCACAGTCTTTCACTTGGACTGAAGGTGTTTTCTAAGATGAGGAAATTTATCTCTGTAATGATATCTCTAACTTGTTCTGATGCTATTCTGAAGATCCTAGTAGACACATATGCATCAATTCAGATTCCTTCCCCCTCTAATACACACAGCTTGCCATCATTCCAGATCATAATAGCATGCCATCGGCATGTCTCCTGATCTATAATGCAGTCCTTGTTCCGGTTTCATACCTCAGGCCTACAAAAATCTGAATTAAGAACCCCTTAATTTGGATCTGTCTCCATCTCATGCAGATAGAGCTGAACTAAGAGAGACAGAGTGTCTTTCATCCAGATTATTATGTGGATCAGGAAGCCCAGGATCCAGAAAAGGCACCCTTTGATCCGTATCAAAGAGGTTTGTACAGAAAGGACCTGTGACCCTGTGTCTTGGCAACCAGAATGTGGAATCTCATCAATATTATATAATGCCATTGGGATTGGTCATCCTGAGTTTTGGGGTGAGTCTAAGATATTACCAATATGCTGATAAATCTTAGATTTGGATATCCTTAGCAACTGAATCAGGAGATGCTATGAATATCCTGAACTGGAGCTTGGATGCAGTTATAGCTTGGATGAGGTCCAATAACCTAAGATTGAATCCTGACAAGGCAAAACCACGTCGGTAGAAAGTTCCCAAGTTTGGAAATTTGATTTTGCCTTTGAGATGTGTTTGCACTTCAGAAAATGCAATTGTGCAAGCCAGGAGTACATTTGGAATCATTACTCTCACTGATTTCTGTGGCAGGAAGTGCATACTGCCACACTTAGTTGGTGCACCAGCTGCACTTCAGCTGAATAGGGAGAGACTGTACATGAATATTCACAGGCATTCGAAATCTGATCGAATGTGCCAAAATTTGAAATTCCAAACTCCAATAGAACATCCCAAAGTTCAAATGTAAACATTCAATTGAATTTCAAACTTTGGATCTATTTATTTGAATTATCAAGACATTTGTATGCATATGGGTTTGTACACAATGTGTACTTGAATATCCGCATCTTTCCTGCATCTGTACATATTTGTACAGATCCGCACAGGAAGAAAACAGGCTGCATATGGGATAACTACAGGATTAATATGGACATAAGAACATAAGAGAATAAGAGAGACCCATCAGGCCACAGCCCATCTAGTCCAGCATCCTGTCACACACAGTGGCCTGCCAAATGCTCGTGGGCATCTCAAACAAAGACCAGGACAAACATTTTCCTGCTCTTGAATCCCAGCAAATGGCATTAGTAGCTTCCTGGATGCTTACAGTTGTGTACAGATGTGGGGAAGATGCATCAATTCAAATCTGCACAAATAGATTGGAATTTGGTAAATACAAATCGAGTCTTGTTAGATTTGAATTTAAAAGATTCAAATCAAATAGGATTTTTGGATATTCAATTGGATTCGAATAGAATGTCAGAACAAATTTGTGCACACCCCTACTGGACTCTGTTGTCCATATCATGGTAGCTTTACATTCGGATTACCATAGTGTGTTCTGTGTCAGCATAACTTTGAACCTGGTCTGGAAGCTGCATGTGGGGCCTTCCATGGTCTTCACTAGCATGCAGACAGTAGGACCCTATTCTGGAATATAACCCGGAAAATGTTTGAGTGTAGAAAGGGACTGAGGGTTTTTTCCCCATTAGGGACCCATTAAAGACCCATTAGGTTCAGAGCAGGAAGACCCCATTTCCACTGCAGACCCCACTAGAACCTGATTTGTTCACACCTCTACTAGGGAAACCTGAATTAAATGGGTCCTTCAGGATCTATAATCCACTGTGGACCCCATTAAAGTGGTCTACAATCCAATGTTCAGGCATCAGATCTGGATTAGATGCATCACCCCCCCCCAAAAAAAATGTAGCATGATGGACATCTCCCACTTGGGTAGAGATGGATGCTCCACATGGGTGTTCTGGCATTCCCACTGTGAGCTTGCCTAGCACCCATCGCTATTGGGTGCCACACTGCCCATGGAGACACATCAGGTACTTCCTTAGATCCAGATCTTCTAAATCCAGATTAGTTGAAGAACCCATTTCTTAGATCTGGATAATCTTAGACCCAGATTAAGGGAGGTAAGTGGAAAAAAACCCAGAGCCTACCTGTACATTGTAGTCAGTCTTCTGGTATTCTCATCTACTATTTTCCTACGGCAATAATAATTCTCTCCTTTCTCAGCAGACTACAGCTGCTGAAGTGTACATAACAGGTAAGCCTGGTTATACCATTGAACTTAATTTTGTACCAAATTGAACTAGAAAAGGCTAAATATTCCGTAATAAGCAACAATAGGAGCTTATTTGCAGTGCCTTAGAACCTTCTGCATTCTTTGAAAGCAAATCACCACCTGCACTCAGAGACATGAAAGGAGCATCTTCTGCAAGGTGTAGACTCTAACAAAAAGCTTATTTATTTGAAGCTTTAGAAAAGCATTTCTTTTCAAGGAGAAGGAGGCTTAGAATAATACTGATCTAACCTCTTTGATGTTTTCCAAAAATTTAAGACCTTTCCCCTTTAATTGGGCTGAGAAAGCGGAAAAACCTACTCCAACTTAAAATATTTAAAGTCTTTTATCAAGCTTCAAAAGGGGGCTGAGCAGTTTCTTTGTGATACTTAAGGGAAAACCAAGAGCTACACTGATATTTACCTGCTACAAAATTTCATGTAACAATTGCAATGAAAGATAACAGCTATTTTTAGCTGCTTTGCTTTGCTCCTGGGTACTTACAAAGGCTATGTTTCTAAGAAACATAGTCCATGATAGTTATAGATTAATCCACCTTTGAACACAAAATTCAACGCAAGGTTTTAGAAGTTGCATGCTGTACAGCTGTAGATCTCCAGTCACTAATCTGAGCAACGTTTGTTTGTTTGCTGTTATTAGTAACATTGCTTCACTTAATGTCTAAATGTGCTCTGATGTCTAGGTGGAATGTGCTTTCTTGGATTTTTTTCCACCTACCACCCTTAATCTGGATCTAAGATTATCCGGATCTAAGGAATGGGTCCTTCAGCTAATCCTGATTTAGTAGATCCAGATCTAAGGAGGTGCTCAATGTGTCTCCACGGGCAGTGTAGCACCCAATAGCAATGAGTGCTAGGCATGCTTGCAGTGGAAACGCTGAAGCACCCATATGGTAAATCTGAATCTACCCACGTGGCACCCACCCATCACTCCATGTTTTTTTGAGGGCGCCACAGGGGGGTGGTGCAAACTCTGGACATTCTTCAGAGATTCTGTGCCATTCTCTGGAGTTTCCTTCGGAGCCATCTTTGGAGATTATGAACAGGCTTCGGAGCTCCAGGTTTTGGGGACCCCCCCATGAGTGCCCCTCCAGAGCCCACCCCTAGACCCCATTGCCTGATTGCAATGTAAACATGCTCTGTATAATCTGGACTTGATGCCTGAAGGCCCCACTGTAGACCCTTTTAATGAGATCTACGGGAAATCTGGATTATAGGTCCCAAAGGACCAATTTAATCTGGATTTCCCTAGAATGGGTGGAAACAAATGTGAGTCTAATGGGGTCTGCAGTGGAAATGGGGTCTTTCTGCTCTGAGCCTAATGAGTCCTTAGTGCTAGTGGGAAAAAAACACATTATCTGGAGGGGATGCCCTCCTGGTTGTCTCACCACCCTCAGCAGCAAAAGGGGTGGGCATCTGGGAGAGGGCCTTCTCAGTGATGGCCCCTAAGCTATGGAATAGTCTCCCTCTTGAGGTGTGTCTATCTCCTTCACTGTACACTAGGGGTGTGCACATATGCAATATCCGGGATTTGATTTGACTTGAATTGAATATCTGAAAATTCAATTCACATCTTTAAAATTTGAATTTAACAAAATTTGATTTGAATTAAGCAAATTTGAATCCATTTGTTTGAATAGATTTATGTACACACAAAATTTGAATGTGGAAGATCTATTCTAAACCGGATTTACTAAATCCGGAAGAGGTAGATCTGGATTTACAGCAGTAAATGTGGAAGCAGCCATAATGTTAAGTAAATTAATGCTATTGGTAAGATATAAAAGAATTCTGATATTTTGTTTTGTTTTGCTTTTAAAATTCTTCTTTTAAAAAATAATGAAATGTTTCATAATGCATTTGGTAAATTTGTAGAATTTCCCCAGTGTGAGGAAATAAACAGTTTCTTGGGAGATGGGATTCATAGTTAACAGCAGGCTTCTTTAATTTCTCCCTCAACATACTCTGTTTTGCTTTGGAAGTCTAACATTTTGCTTTTTATGAAGTAGATTCATGAAGGATAGGATAAATCAAATAGCATGATGAAGCAAGCTAGTTTGATTATGTGGTTAGCATGCCACACCCATATATCTCGTCATCATGGGGTTTGAGTTCGCACTCCTCCACAGATCAGCACACCACTCTCTTCAGAGCTTTCATGACCCCACTTACCTCGAATGGGCCCTGGTCACAAAAGTACTTTAGGATGGCCTCAAGTTGTCTTCAGGTCATGTTACATTATTTTTATTTAAGTCATTTTCCAAGCTGGCCCACCCCTGTTAGATTGTCTTAACTGTAGCATTCATTGTTACAAGACTGACAAGGACTCAGCCTGTTCTGGCATTCCAGGTCATCTTCGCTTCCTCACGTATAAGCAGGGGAACGGGCTAAAGGATGCTGAACAGTGCTGTGGTGGGTGGGTTCCACTGTTTCCTTTGGCCAGTCGGCACACATGTGTTCATAAGGCACCACCTCTTCTCTGCACAATTTTTGTGTATGATTCCTCTAGCATTTTATGCAATTTTTTTTTTAAAAAAATTAAATAATTGCATGGAAATGGAAATCATATAAAAACAAAATGTTTCAATATTCCAAAACAATACGACAAAACAATGTGTTCTTTGGAAGTCACAGAATGCTTCCTGTAAAAAATGCAAGTTTATAGAAAAGAACACTACAGTGTAAGGGGGTTGGGGTGGTAGAAACCCCTGTCATTCTAGATCTGGAGTGATGACTCTATGGTTGCGAAGAGGTAATATAATGACAATGTTACTCTGTGGCCATTTTTACAAGGCAAGCAAATGCAAAATGATATCAGGGTAATGCAGGAGACATTGTAAAAACAGAATGCAAAAGCCAGAGCAATGAATCTGCTCTACAAATAACAAAATTGATTCTCATCCTAAACACTATATTGCTTTCATATGTCACACTTTCTGTCCTTCTGGCTTAGATGGAGCCAGCCATGCTACAGTTTCCCTCTTTTATATTGTTATTTGAATTGCCTCGCTCAAGGACAGGTAGTTACAATGCCCAAGTGCAGCAGTAAGCTGGCATTTAGAACTGTGTGATATATTTGCTGGTATTGCTTATTTCAAATACAATGCATTTGTGAAATTACTAACAGAGTAGCTGTTATATTAGCAGCAGATTTCCCTCTCACCAAAGCAATAGTGTTTTCTTCAGTAAACAAGGCTTGCTTTTGCATTCCCAATGACCAAATTTCCATGTTTGAACAAACAAAAAGGAAGGAAGGAGTATAGCTAATCAAATGTGGTGTTTTTTCAAGAATTATTGTACTAAAGTCACTAACTTACAACAACTAAATACCTAACAATAAACAAAATTACGTATAGTATTAGAAACAGAGCAGAGGCATTTCCGCACTGAATCGCGTTCCAGACGGAACGCGTTCAGGCGGAAAGCTTAAGCCAGCTTCGGGCGCTTTCCCCGTTCACACACAGACGCGCCAGAACGCGTGTAAACGCGTTCCGGAGCGTCTGGGTGCGAATGCTCAAAGCGCCCGAAGCTGCCTTAGCCGGCAAATGCCGGCAAGCGGCGCGCCGGCAGCCGCGGAGGCAGATCGACAATCAGCTGTTTGAGAAACAGCTGATTGTCAAAGCCGCGCGGCGTCGGAGGCGCGCCGGCAGCCGTTCGGGAGACAGAAGCGGCGCGAACGCTTCTTCTCCCGAACGGCTGAGGGCGGCTCGTCCGCGTTGGAACGCGTGTAGAGCACTTCGAAGTGCTCTACATTTCGAACGCGGAAAAGACAGCTGCGGACACGTCGGAACGCAAGCCGCGCGCGGCCAATGCGTATGACGTGTCCTCAGCTGTCTTTTCCGCGTTCCGATCAGCCCCGTGCGAAAACGTCTCAGGTAACAACAGAATAACTATGAAGTATTTACATAGATATACAGCCATCTCAAATTTGATTACAACATATTTAGGCTTTTCATAATCTTAGTAAGAACTCCAGGAAGAAAGCAGTTATATCTGCACTTCCTTTCCTGTCCCAGGGATGGGAATGTTGTATTAGAGACTAACATTGACTAGCGCTCACACTTGTGAGCACTCATCAACAACAGCCTAGCCCCCGCATGATTGATCACGTACTTGTGTTCAGTTGTGTCACTGATCCTCCACAGGGCACTGCCATCTTGAGCATGATGCCCTGTGCAGCTGTGCATGTGCCAGTGCTGTCACTACAACGGTGCTGATGCTTTGAGCAATCACAGTCATAGCAATCACAGTCATATCAGGGGGTTATGTGAGCTGCCAGTGTGCTTGCGTAGCAGCTCAGATAAACTCCTCAGCTGGCCAGAGTTCATATGCTTGCTGGCTAGATGTTTATGGTTGGGATCGGGGAACGTTGGGTTGTTTGTGGTGCACAATTCTGTGCCACACAGCTAGTATACAATTAGTCAACATCTGAGCAGGCAGGGGGTGCTTGTGGGCTGTAATCACCTCCTGTAAGTGCAGATGCACCTGGCCAGATTTTGACTAATTGTAAACTATAGGCTAAAGTGTGAATTGGGCTATGATTAAAAAACCATTTAGGTCCTTTCTACTGTCAACCTTATTCTGGATTATATCCCAAATAGAGGTTTGCTATCCACACGTTGGTATAGACTATAGCAGGCCCTTAAATTGTCAAGACTATCAACCTTCTTATTTTAGCCTTAAGGGAACATAAGAGAAGCCCTGCTGGATCAGACCACAGCCCATCTAGTCCAGCATCCTGTCACACGCAATGGCCCACCAAATGCTCATGGGCATCTCAAGCAGAGACAAGGACAAATCTTCTCCTGCTCTCGAGTCCCAGCAGATGGCCTTAGAAGCGCCCCGGTTCCTTGTTTGCTATAAAGCCATTTTGTTTATTGTTAAAATAGTATTTAGGAAAGAAAATACAGAGGAGGCTGTGTTTATGGGTCAGTGATGGCAATCAAGATAGGATATTTATACACAACTGAAAAGTATATACACTAATAAATAAACCAAAGCATGTAAAAAAAACCTTTAAAATTAATTACCAACCTCAACTTATTCTTTATCTGCAAGGTTCCAAATGATATTATGTGGGTTTTTTTTACTTGTTTATCTTATTTTTATTTTATTGGGACTGAAGTTTTGTGTTGGCCTTCAGTTTGGACGAACTAACAATTTGGAATGATCGCATCTAGGCTTTCATGTTCAGAATCAATCTTATTTGAAATTAACATGTTGGAAAATGATCTTACCTTGATGTCATGATTTCATCTTATTATAACTTAAGCGTTGTATAAAAATTGAACCCAGAAATAAAAATAAAAAATAAAAAATAAAAATTACTATGTGTCAAACTGGATTTTGGATATTATCAGACCAATCAAAATCTGTCACCGTTCTTACGGGATTCAGACAATCTATATATGCAACAAATGTAGGTTGGGTAAGTAATTAGTAAAGGATCATGCCTTGGTTCCATTTTCAGCACTCTAGCCTGGTTACAAAGTCTGTGTTTTAAGTGTCTGACCAGGTAGTATTGTATCAAGTATTACAAAGCAACTGCAAGCATTCAAACCTCTTAGCTGTCACTTGTCTTCTTCCTTATCTTCAGGTTTCCCATGCCCTGTTAGGATAGCTCACCCCTCGTTTTGTCAAACAGAACTCTCACTGTGTTGTTTCAAATAATGGGCACTCTACTGAGTTTTCTTTCTACCAGTCTTACATTTTCTTTCCCCAATTTAGAGAGGCTATGTTATAAATATTAGGCCAGAGTTCAGACATGGGAATTGTGGCTTACTGCGTTTAACCATGACACCATTCTTGCGTGAAGAACAGGAGGCAAAGAAGGATGACTGGACTCCAATAATCATTTCTAATTTCAGGGATGTATGTTACATAGATCAAGCCCTGCTTTTTGCTAGGGGCCCAGGAATCACTTAACTGAATGCTGGAATTGTTATTCCTTAATTAACTAGGTGCATACTTTTGATCTCAGACTGCACTGTGCTTGTTTGCTGTAGAGCCCATCAAATTGAGGCTTTCTGCTGCATTGCTTACGGCATACATTCCGGTCCCCTCTGCTTTCTTCCATTATCACAACAATGGGGCTAACATGGAAGTTAATTTCCTGCTGTTAGTCTCCATGGAAACTGACAAAAGAGGTTTCCTTCGCCTTTCTTCTTACTCTTCCCAAGAACTGTTAAGTTTAACTGGTTAAATGTTGTGGAGCACAGTGTTTATTGGCTTCAAAGCTCTTGGAAAGCTTCATGTTACACGCCAAGTCTACTCTAACCCTACTCTTATACAGGCCTTTGCAAAAAGAAGATGGTTTTGTTGTTGTTGTTTTAGAAAAGCTTGGGACTGGGAAGAGGTCACCGGAAGAGTGCTTGTTGACTTCAAAGCTCATAGAAGAAAGCTTTCTTGCAGCACAGCAGTGACTATTTATTTACAGTATGCACCCATGTCCCCTCTGCTTCCCTCCATTAGCACAATAATACTGCTAGCTGAGAATAAAAATCTTGCTCTTCGTCTCCATTGAAGCTAACATAGTCCCTTCCCTCCATCCCAGTCATGAAGATATTTCATTTTGCCTTCCCTTGCTTTGCAGAATTTGTCCAGCTTTGGTTGCTTTTTATTAGGCATACAGTGATGTGGTTCTTGCACCACTACGTGTGTGACAATAGTTAAGGCCTTTTCTTAGTATTCTCCTTGAACGAATGAATGTAAATTATAGTTTCTTAGAATTTGCCCCATATCCTGTCCCTTTCCTTTTCTACAGTGTTGGGATGCAGGATTGGTTTCTGTTGCACCCAACAGGTCTTCCTGAAACCTCTAAACTGATCGATCCTCCTCCTGCCGCTTTGAGTCCCTTTAAATGAGCGAGAAAAGCAGGTTAGAAAAGCCAACTCTTCTTCAACTCTTCTTCTTCTCTATTCTAGAACATCCAGGACGAGAGGGGCAGACTGGGGCAAGAACATCCAAAGTATCTTGAAGTCACCACAGATATTTTTTTTAAAAAAATGGTGTGAATATAGTCTGTGGTAGGTTGTACTATCCCCTTAAAGACTCTGATCAGACAAAATTAAAGCAGGAATTATTGTTAGTCCCTCTGGAAAACAATACTCTGGGAATTATTTTGTGTCCACCCCTAACCCTTGGATCTTAGGGAGATGGCATGATCACTAGAAGAGACCTACATTATAATCCTCACAGCGTCAGAACTCTGATACCTATCCTTGCCAAACACACTCTTCACACTTGGACACAAGGGACCTGGCATGGGATTTAGGAAAGTGCTGTCTCCAAAGTCCCCAAGTTACAGCACCTGCTCTTCTTAATTTTCCCAAAAGCTCTCTGCATCATGTTCCATGTACAGAACAAAGACTTTCAAATAGTGTCTGCATGAGGTTAAGATACCCTACCTAGGACTTCATAACCCACATTTTGTAAAGTGGGCTACTAGGGACAGATTTGGCAGAAAGCAAAGCTCCAGCATACAGAGTTTGACGAAGGGTGCAGTTTTAGAAAATAAAGGTGTCATAGTTTTGCTGCTGTACCCAGTATCTATGTCTATAAAGATGCTTGTTGACTTATGATGAAGTACCGTAGTTCTAGTTCAGCATCTGAGTCACAGACAAAACAATCCAAGTACACATACCATCCAACACTCCAACACAGCTGAGAAGGTAATGTTTCCCAGATCTTGTCACTGTCCTTGCAAAAAAGGGAAAATGTAGTGTGATATAAAGGCGTTCGGAGTTCAAGCATCAACATCAGTCTAAGAACGCCCTCTGCATCAAAGGCAAGATTTGTACAGTTCCCATCATCTTGTGTCTTGCAGGTCTAATCCAGAGGTAAATTGAGAGATCCAGCTGAGGATTGGAGGAGGAACCAGCAGCCTGCAACAATGGTTATCAATATTATGGGCAGCTCAGCCCAACTTTGGAGGCTGCAAATAGGGATGCACACGGATATTCGTAACATTTGATATTCATACAAATTGAACGTTATAACATTCATACATTTATTTATTTATTATTTATTTATTTATATTTATATTTATATCCCGCCCCATACCCGAGGGTCTCTGGGCGGCTTACAACATTTAAGAACAAACACATTAAAATTGTATCACACTATAATAAAACCAACGTAGGGTTTAAAATCCAACACGATAATAAGAATAAGAATAAAAACGATATAAAAACAGTTTAAAACAGTGGTCTTTGGAAGGAGGGAAGAATAAAGAGCATTAGCCAGAGGTGACTTTTCATATTTGTATGAATATTTTGGACATTTGTGCAAATGCTTCAGAACATTTGTGAAACAAAGAGGTGGGAAAGCAGCTGCGCCAGTCACATCCGTAGTGGATCAAGGGTGCAGTCGACATGGAATGAAACAGATTCAAAGTGGATTCAAGGTGGATTTGATGGTTTCAGACTGGATATGGCAGGGGATACGTATCACATACATGTGGAATATGTATCAGATATGTATCAGAAACGTATTGGATATGTATGCATTTGCATTGGATATCCATATGAATTAGTATGAATACATTCATATTGAATAGAATCCTTCCACATTTGAAAGGGGATCTATTTGAACGAATACGAATTTTCTTACATTTGTTTCAATACGAATCAAATGCAAAAAAGCCCCCGTTCCTGCACATCCCTAGCTGAGAGTAAAGGTTCTAGGATTCTGAAGTTGCCAGTTTGGTTTTTTTTTTTAGCCGGGCACCCAGAAGCAGTGCATTTCCAGCAAATGGGTCTTCAAGGACAGTAGAGTGGCAAGGGGCTTGGGGTTGTTAGTGCACTAGTGCTTTGCTGATTTACTGTCGGGGAATATTCTGGAGACCATTGTTAAATAGTTTCCCATTGGAATGGGCTATGGAACCATTTTCATGCTGAATTCCAGCCCAAGTCCACATCCATGCAGATATGGTATTCCGCTTGGATCCTCTGATACCTGATAGACCAGCCCACAGTGCAGATACAGGTGCAAGTCAGTGCAGATGTAGCCAAGTGTCTTTCAAAATTAACTTCATGGCTTCTCATAGCTTCAAAGGATATATCTACCCCCCATCCCAAGAATAATTTTAATGGCAGGCCTACAGATATATGTTATTATTCACAAGCTTGTCAAAGTAAATTCTGCAATCCGCCCTCACAAAACAACAACAACAACAAAACCCTTGAGCTTCAGAGCACTGAGAGCCAAAACCTGGCAACAAGAAGAAATTAAAAAATATACTTAATCCACAATTATAGAGTTCTGTAAAATAGATAGGCTTTATTCACAGAAGCCAAGCTATAGCCAATGATGCCATCATGGGAATTAGAAAAGAAGATGAAATGGAACGACCATGAAATAAGATAATCATTGAGGATTGTCTGCCTGTATTTGAGAGTCTTAAAAAGTTGTAAATTACACAGTTACATACATTTAATTGCAAGAAAAGCAGGAGCTATACCTTTGCAGAACACAGCTACATCTAAGAAATAGAATCACTGTGCATCTCAGGGAAAGGCAGGATAGTATGCCTATAGATAACAGTGACTGAAAAAGTAATGCAAGCATGAAATAGTCCATCAGAGTTCACCTGCTATTTGAACTGATTTTCTACCTCAGAGACTACATCTCTAAAGCCCTGGTCACACCTATATAAGACAGGATGTCCTATTAATAATTTGAACGGAGGTTGTACCAGCTCTGTTTACAGGTAGATTGTTATAGGCAGTCCTCAGGCGATCCTCACTCTGGGCAGCATTGCTCACACCTTTCTCCATGATCAACCTGAGCCTCCTCCACCCCTTTTGCTGTGTCAGATCCATCTCCTTTCTTATTGGATGCCGTTGTGTTATTCAAGGGAGGTGAAGGTGTGTGTCTGCCATTCTTTTTTAAGCCTGCTCGCCCACCTTCACACCCCACTTCCTTTTTTATGTGCTTTTCTTCTGTGTTATTCATTTTTAAAATAATAATAATAAATTTGCAGGAAAATGCTAGATAGAGGAATCATACACATAAACTGAGGAGAGAAGAGCAGCTGTCTCACGAACTCCATGCATGCACATTGGCTGAAAGGACTGGACCCACCCACCACAGCACAGTTCAGCTTCTTTTAGCCCATCCCCCTGATCACAACTGAGGAAGCGAGGATGGCCTGGAATGCCAGGATGGGCTGAGTCCTCTAAAACACAAGACTCTGGTTAGAAATATCTAATGGGGGTAGGATGCCTTTGGAAATGATTTGAATAAAAATAATGTGAGTAACGTGACCTGAGGATGACCTAAGGTCACCCTTAACTAAAGGTGTGACCAGGGTCTAAGATATTTCAGGCAGCTTCAGACAGTCATAGAATGAATGTCCCTTGAAGGCCCATCTGCATGCCGTTGACACCACTGCTGTCCTGGAGCTCTGGTAGGCTTCCCTGGTCTTCACTAACCATGGACAAGTGAAATCTTGTCCATAGCTTGACTGAGGGCAACTAATGAACTCCTGGTTAGCAGCGTTCACACCCTCTTCCAGGTATAACATTGTGAGTGGGTGTGGTGGTGCGGCTGCAGCTGGGCATCCATACACTGTGAGTCTGTTGTCATGATAGCATCTGGGTGTGTACCTTCTCAGGTCAGGCTATCTGCATTAAAGTGTCGGTGGTCCAGTAGGACATTGCACCAGTACTTGGAGGGCAGAGGGCTCCCTTGATGCTTCATCTTAGCTTCATCCAGACATTGGTTCATATTCTACTACATTTGAATATTCCAGAATAAAGTATGGATATTCCAGAATGGCCATGCTTTATTATGGAATATCCAAATCTAATGAAATTAGTAAGGAATTTCAGGATGTAGCTCCACTGGAATGATATTATTATAGCATTCTAGGGAAGGAAGTGTGAACAGGCCCTTACCTCAGCCTCTGACAGAATCAGCAAAAGTGGGACATTTCTCATCAAGAACTGCTGCTTTGTTGAGTTACCCTATCTTCTGCAGAAGGTTGTGGTAATACGATTCAACTCTGTTGTTTACTGCAGGATAGAATTCAATTGTCTGAAGAGAAGTACAGATAATGAATTAAACCTGAATGGAAAGGATGGAATACAAAAACGGGAAGGAGGAATGATTGGCAGGAGAAACCTTCACCAATCAATGTAGAGCTCTATCAATCAACCAGTTAAAAATGTAAGATTACAGTGCTAGTAAAACAATGATCCAGAAACACATTAAAATGAGCAGATATAGAGAGAGATTTGGGGGGGGGGGGGATATGAAGAAGAATGAAAGTAGTGCCAAGTTCAGGGTGGGGGCAGGACAGCAAGGATGGTCATCCATTCAACTTCTACATAGTGGTAACCCCTTCTCTTTAAACCTTCTTCAGTCCATCTTCAGACTTGACTGCCCACACCTTTTCATTTCTATCCATTCTGTTTGTGGACTTTTTATTTAGGAAACTCCAAATGGAGGATAGAAAGTCCACAAATAAAGTTGATAGGAATGAAAAGATGTGAACAGTCAGGCCTGTATTGAAGAAAGTTTAAAGTGAAGATGTGATGAAATGGATCATTACAGAGTGTGTGTGTGCTAGGTACCTTAGTTTCATTAAGACACTGGAACATGCTGAGTTATTGATAAACTACAGGTTCATCTTAAATGAGTTGTAAGTTCCTTTATCTTAAAAATGTTGAAATCAGATGTGCATACCATTAACCAAAAGCTCATCTCTTAAAAGAACCACTTCCACCCTTCCTATTGCCTTTCTGAACAATCCTAGGTCTTTCTGAAATGTTTCAACTAAGCAGGAACTGGTCTACAGATTCACTAAAAGTATTTGTCAGAATGCAAACATTACCATTTCTTGAGTCAAGTTTAATCATCGGGATTAAATATCTATCTTTTTTTTTAAAAAAATCCATCTATTGAATGGATGGCTTTAACCTTTAATGCTTCCATCCATCCTGCAAGATCACAATCTCTTCTTCTTTTCATATGTTCATCTAAAGCTTGAGCCATAAATTATGTATAGCACATGGCATTATGAGATTTGTCCATTCCCTGATATACCTTGGGGAAGATACATGCAGCCTTTTATACACTAAATAGACTGACAAGAGCTAGCAGCTACGAGAGCATCTCTTAACTCAAAATGATAAAGAATAGCAGTAAAACACCAGTAGGGATCAAAAGGCAGAACACATCTTCAGGCCCAGCACTTTGACTCTCAGCATACTGAGCTCCAAATCAATAAATCAAAAGTTAAATGTTAGGAACTGGCATTACAAAGATGGCAGCAGTTAGAGAAGAAGTAAAGATTGAGGTGACTTACCTTTCAACCGTGATGCAGCCGGCAGCCTTCTCTCTTTGGCATTCTTCTTGATATGACTGCCAGACAACCTCCAGAAATTTCCTTTAAAGCAGCAGTGACTGTAGCTGGTAAAAAGGAGAGATAGAAACTGCATTTAGCATTTATAGTTTTATTTAGAGTTTAAAGCGTATCAGATGTATTATCCAGGTAATCTTGTAATACTGTGATCTTGGAAAGAAAACTATGATGATGATTATACATTGGAGGAGTAGGGAGCTGGCCTGAGTGTGACTGACAATGGATTACTCAGTGATAATTTGAACTAAATTAAGTTTACACACCTGACAAGAATTTGAGCATTGGGAATGACCACAAGTCAACTATGTTAGGGCCTGTTAGTGAACACTAGTCTGCTTAGTAGTCAGGCACATGTAGGCTGAATTTGCACTTAGGCCTCTGATATGCAATTAGGACAGCTCTGGTAGAGAATTTCTGTACCAGAGCTGTCCTAATTGCTTACCAGAGGCCTAAGTGTGAATTCAGCCCTATACTCCACGTCATGTCCTATGTTGAATGGTTGAAGTATCTAGGAAGGCTTAGCTTACAGAAGAGGAGACTAAGAGGAGATAGATATCTGAAGGGTTGTCACAGTGCAGCCAGTTTGGTCTAGTGGTCCTCTTATCTGGGAATACTGGGTTTGATTCTGCCCTCCTCCACGAAGCCAGCTGAGTGACCTTGGGCTAGTCACAGCTTTCTTCTGAGCTCTCACAGCCCCACAGGGTATTTTGTTGTGGGGAGAATAGAAAGCTTTGTCAGCCACTTTGAGTCCCTTTAAATGGGTAAGAAAAGCAGGGTAGAAAAGCCAACTGTTCTTCTTCTCCATCTCCTCCTCCTCCTCACTTATACCAGATGGGAGGACTAGAACAACAGTATGAAATCTCAAGGGAGTCAATACAGATTAGATATTAGGAAAAACTTCTTGACACTGAGGGCGCTCAGTAAGTGGAATAGGTTGGTACAGTAGGTAGTGAGTTCTCCTTCACTAGTGGTCTTCAAGCAGAGGCTGGACTAGGGGTGTGAACAGGTGCATTTTTTGCATTCGAATTTGATTTGAATTGAATATTCAAAAATTCAATTTGATTTGAATTTCAAAAATTTGTACTTTTGGAAATCCGATTCGTATCCAGATATACAGATGTCAATAAGATTCATATCCGATATGCAAACTTGTGCAAATACATATTTATCCCGTATGTATCCTGTTTTCATCCCACATTATATGCCTAAATACGTATAATTTTCACACTCATTCGAATTATTCAAAAATCCATATCAGATTTTCAAAAATCCGAAATTCATCCAAATGTGTATATTCGGATTTTTGAAAATCCAATTTGAATTTGAATGTCAACATTCAATGGGTTCGAATTGGGTTTTTGAATTTTTGAATATTCGTGCACATCCCTAGGCTGGACCTACATCTGTCTGAGATGGTTTAGCAAATCTTGCATTGAACAGGGGGTTGGACTTGATGACCCTAGAGGTCCCTTCTAACTCTATGATTCTATGATTTCAACCAAACCACAAGAAACAATTTGAAGGTAAAACCAGAAGGCCTGTATTTAGCCCGGGAACCATTTCACAGTTACAGGGGGCCCTGGAAAAGACCCGTGCCACCACCAAGGCAGGTAAGGGGACCCGGGGAGGCCCCAGGGGGAGGTTTAGAGGGAGGGTGGCAAGAGGGTGGCCAGGGTAGGGATGCCCTGGGGCATCCAGTATCATTAGAAGCTTCTACTGAAGCTTCTATGGATACTGGATTATCTGATTCAAGGACGGATAGGGCCCTTTGAATAGGGGCCTATTCGATCCATCCATGAATCTTGGAATCTGGATATATTCATCTGGATTCCAAATGTATGGATAATCCATGCACATCCCTAGCTTACATTCCAGATAGTTACAAGGTGATCACTTTGCTGAAATAGTTCTGAAGACAAGGCTTAAGTTCACTCCCCCCCCAAATCTCGCTGCATGTGATCAATGCAATTTGTTCTCCCCATGCACCATTACCACAAGAAGCAAGGGCTAACCACAATTCAGGCATATAATTTACTCTATTTCTTGCAAGGCTAACTTCTCAGAAGCAAGTAAGAACTATTTCCAGAATCCTACACCTCACTTTGCCAGTACTAAAATGTGAGAAAGATTTTGGCTTGGCGTAGGGTCACACCGATTTATTCTGAGAGCATAGGAATCAGGAGTTGAGAAATTCTTGAACTGATGGACTGCAACCCTATAGAAGAATTCAGAACTTAGCCTTATCTTAACTCTACTGGTATTTGCATAGCAAAAAGAAAGAAATGAATGAATGATGATGACTAAAAACTTTTTTTTATCAACAGTGCCTGAGAGGAATCTTTAAAATAAGCAAATTGCAGGCCATGTTCTACTGATGGGCAATGAGAAAATCCCCAAAATGGCACTGACTTGGAAGCCACCAGGTAGAGGCAGGAAAAGGGGAGGGCCATGTAACACCTGGTGTTGAACATTGTTAAAGATCTTGAATAGATGGACCTAACCTGGGACAAAGCTGACATTCTGCCTGATGACCAGAATTGCTGGAGATATGTATGGGAGGATCTAAATCTAAGTAAGACTAAGAAAAATCACACAATGTGTCTTGATGAATTTTCCATTTCCATTTTTTGTTTGTTTGCTTGTTTAATCATGTGCTCCACAAATTGATTTTAAGCCTGAAAGACAAAAGAGAGTTTTGCTGGAAACTCTCTGTGTGTATATGAGTGTGTATGTGCTTGCTCCAGTCCTCCTAATGCAAACTAAACTTTGTTTCTCTTGCTACATGTTGCCACTTGACTAAATCACCCAATCTCAAGAGTGTTTTGAAGTGTCTTCCTGCTATTAGTTAAAGTACCTTCCTGCTACTAATTTCATACTGCCATGTGAGAGACCTGCCCAACTTTAACAACCGTTTTGTGGTGGTTATTTGCTCTTTAAAATTGCTGCTTCCTCTTTTATTGGGGCATGTAGTTTACTTGTAATAAAGTTATGACTTGTGTATCTTTTAAATTTCAATAAAGCAACGTTGTATTAAAATCAGCCAAGTGTTTTTTCCCTCCCTTGGGATTTGGCTGTAATGTGCTATAAATTAAGCCAAACCATTTGTCCTTAAAAATCTTTGGTGTACATGGGAATGTTGCGAAAAAAAAAATTTCTACAGCAGTTCCTTTAATACCTGAATATATAAAATTGTCTTAAGTTGTACATATGAACTGTCATCTTTTTTATCTTCCTCCTCTACCTTTCTATCTCTCTTTTCAGAAACATATACCACACACAAATCTGTAATTGAAACAGAATGAGCTCTGCATTATTTTCTTGCAATATCATGCCGAAATACATGCGAAAAGATTAACATTCTTACCATAACCTGAAATGAAATCACACAACTCCCCTTGAAGCCAGTCATGTGTGCAATCCTGAGGGCAAAGTACATTATCCTAGACATCATGAAATATACCATTTGGGCTGAATTTTAATAAGATATTCAATATACTTCAGATATGCTGCAGTGAGTATAAGAGCTATGATTACTGTGGGAATGTCAGCTTCAGCTCCTATCTACCTTCTTGGCCCCTGGATGGAAGGAAGAGAGAAAGAGAGAAAGAAAGAAAGAAAGAAAGAAAAGAAAGAGAAGAAAGAAAGAAAGAAAGAAGAAGAAAGAAGAAGAAAGAAAGAAAGAAAGAAAGAAAGAAGAAGAAAGAAAGAAGAAAGAAAGAGAAAGAAAGAAAGAGAAAGAAAGAAAGAAAGAAAGAAGAAAGAAAGAAAGAAAGAAAGAAAGAAAGAAAGAAAGAAGGGAGGGAGGGAGGGAGGGAGGGAGGGAGGGAGGGAGGGAGGGAGGGAGGGAGGGAGAAAAGTGTTATTTCCAGTGTGAAATTGAGCAAATTTATTCAATGGCAATTAATGAAGAGATCATTCTGGCCAAGGTGGAAAAGGGAGTATCTCCATATGTGCATGCATCTCTAGTCCTTTTCACACTTGGCCTTTTCTGGAATATGTTGTGCAGACTATCACCTCACCTCGGGCATGTTATAGTTTGCACTTGCATGCAGACAGGAAGGTCTCGCTCTGGAATATATTCCAGAATAAGCCCAAGTGTGGAAAGGCCCTCTGTTTGTACGATTGGAGGCACAGTACACGGGGGAAGGAGTTTATACGAGTATTATAATAGTGCTATGCAAAGCTATGAGAATAGGGAAAGGAAGGAAGGGAGATGTTATTAAAAGTTGTAACTCCACACCCAGTCTGTATCAAAGCTGCTTCTAAGAAAAAAAAAAAACTTTGGAGAGGAAAAGTTACTACAGCAATCATGAATACAACAGTACCCAAATTTTCCTTCAAAAACATGGAAATATTGGGGAAAGCTTTACATATTACCGAGCTGTATGGGCAGAAATGCAACATCAATTAATACTTGTGTATAGCCAGGGAAAAGTGGATATGAGTGGGTTTTAACACAAGAAGAAATAAGTACATAAAATTGTGAAAATATTTGTTGGCATTTTTAGCTCACGCTGTGAACCATTTAATCAAACAAATTGTTTGTGTTCAAGTTCAAGTTTGTTTGTAAACAAAAATTACCAATTTTTTTCCATTTTAAAAGCCCTTTCCATAGTTTTCCTCAACTATGGGGATGCTGTGTTGCTGAAGAAAAGGAGGGTTAACTGTTATGGATGGGTAGAAGGTCAGAAGAAGCCGGGGTTCTCTCTGCTTTTTATGATTTGCGTTAATATTTTTCTCATCACTTCCACATCTTCAGCTCTTGCATAAATATACGTTTTCTGACTGGATTTAACCCACTCTGAAAAGGAAGGAAGGAAGGAAGGAAGGAAGGAAGGAAGGAAGGAAGGAAGGAAGGGAAGGAATGGAATGGAATGGAATGGAATGGAATGGAATGGAATGGAATCCTTGTATATGGTCTTTTTTAATGCAATCTTTGTACAAAAGTAATTGCTTGAAAGTGGAACAAAACTAATATGTGAAGAGTCATTATGTCTATTCTGTCCTTCACTAGATGCTGGTTTGTTTCTAGAATCAAATGAAGCTACTGGGTTCCAGGTACCTCAAGTTCTATCTTTCCTGGCTGCTCAGAAGCCTATTTGCGCAAGGGGGTTTGGAATGCATGGAGGACACACAGGGATGGAGCATTTGCTCCTGTGGGCCGGCGCTTTTCCCTTCAGAACCACCTCAGCCCATCCCAGAGTGCCCTCCATGCATTCCGGTTTCAGAGCACAAAGAAGTGCTCTGAAACTGTCCCAGCATGTTCGGTGTGTCCCAATGCATTCACAACCATACTGGAGGGAAAGTGATTGCACACTCTTCGGTCCATGAGAGCTGGGTCCCGACCCCGGGCTGCTCTGATTGGCTCCCTTCGAGCCAGGGGTGGCCAGCCCAGGTGCCTCCCTTCCCTGCATTCCTGTTCACTCCTGGGGCTTACCTGTTTGGCACTGTGTGTGAACAGGGCTTACCTGTTTGGTGCTGGGCAGTAACTAAGGTGAGGAGACCAGCCATGTTTTGCACCTACATGCCACACATTCTCTGGCTTCAACTGGCAATCTGTGGAGGTGTGGGTCCCTGACCAATCAGGAAATGTGTGGCATGTGGGTCCCTCTGGCTGTAGGACCCCAATCAGGGCCCCAGAAGCAAGCGGGAATGCAGGGAAGGCATCCAACAGGCCTCCTGCCCTGGGTCTTGCCCTACACAATGGCAGGAGGCCAGTTGAGGAGCATCCCACCCACATCCTGGCCTTTTCAGGCTAGGAAAGGCGGGAACACTTTCTCCATTCACACGGAGGGAGGCAAGAAACATGTGTAGATGCATTCCTGCCTCCCTCTGTGTGAATGGAGAAAGTGTTCCCATGTGTCTTAGCCTTCTTCGCTACAGCCGTTCTGGCTGTAGTGCGAAGAGGCCTCAGGTTATCATCTGAGAAGCAAACCAGGCAGTCATGGAAAGTATAGCAACTTCAGTAGATATGTCTGACTTGTGGAACACAGTTAACAAACTTTGTGTTAGATATACTTATCTACAATTTGATGGAAATATAGACATACATTGGATCCATGAATACCATAAATTGCCCTAGACTGTAAGATATATTTATAATCCACACACATTCCTACACCTTCACAAACTGCATTGTTAAATTATATAATTTGCTTCCATAAGATGTGGTGATGACTGTCCAAAGGAGAATCAGGCAAAGGCTGTCCACCCTAAATCTTACTTCCTTGGGAGTGACAAGGAATAGAGCAGGATTTTCATGTGAGATGAGATGGTAAGGATCACAGTGAAATTTATGAAGGATAAAGGGCTTTGTTGTTTTTGATAGCATGATGTCAGCATGCTACCTCTTGGATCTGACACACCTTGCTTCTCATTATCAGTGTCTGGGATATAAAGGAAGTTATTATTTTGGATAATTAAGGAACTCATATTTTGTTTACATGCCTCCTAGTTGCATTCCTCTGGTGGCTCCCAGAAATATAAAGTTGAACAAGGAAGCTGCTGATTTTGACCAAAAGGGTTATTTTCTCTTTAACTGTGTTCATGCAAGTGCCCCCTCCTCTTTCTCATATCTCACTCTAGCCAGATCCCAGATACTTCGATGATATCAGCATGGTGGCAAAATGGTTCTGTAGATGTTATGTTACAGGATATGGTCTGTACACTGTATCAATCTACTTACAAGAATTCTCCAGCCTGCGTACTGTGCCTAGACAAGTCAGGGCTCTGCCACGGCACAGATACTTCTGGAACCTATACTTGATCTTAGCCAAAAGGCCAAGAAGCGATGGAACCTATATGAAGCTATGGTTGGCTACTATTATTGGCAATATGCTGGACGTACAGAATCATGATCATGAAATATAAGGTTCTGCACCAGGTCATATTAAAAATATATAAAATATGTTTTTAAAAGACAAGCCTCTTTTGTGGCTGTAAAGGAAAAAAATACAAAATAGTTGGTCTCAGCAAGCAAGCAGTCAATTACATTTGGAGATTTTTTGTTTAAAATTGCATATTTTGGATCTTGGTTCTGATCTAATACAGAGAATTTCAGGTTTCTTGGGCTTTCCTCTGTACTTGCAACCAAAATGCCAATGAGATATCAATGATGCTATAGTCCAGTATCATAATACAGAAATGTCTGTGCCTTGGTATAGTCTTGCCTTTGCTGACATAACATTCTTAAAACTGGGGTTTCTGGGAAACACATAGCTATGGTCCTTAAATTGAATGGAAACCTAATGACCTGCATACATTAAACAAATATCTCACCAAAGAGTAGTAGAAAGTACTGAAAATAGAGCTTTGCCCTGAGAGCATGAGCAAACACTCTTTAACTGTGTTCACACATATGTTTTAATCCAGCTTCAGTCCTCTTTAAAAGAGATACATCAGTATTTATTTTAATACTTAACTCAGAAAACTCACGTTTGGGTTATATAAAGTGGAGGAGGGAAGACAAGTCACTTTGCTGATGGTTTTTTTCACTCTCAGAGTGGATTGAAGCTGGATTAAAACTTAGGCGTGGATGCAAACTGGCAATGCTCCCCCCCCCCACTCTCCTACCTTGGCTCTGAATTTTCTGGCAGCACATGAAATGGCACGTTTTTGAGGCTGTACAGAGATGTTGATGCCAGAGGATGAAAGCTCAGTAGTACTGATGTTACCACTGCCAGAAGCTGAGGGAACCATAGAAATGGCATGTTTGTGCTTTTCAGTGGGTACTCTGACCCTAACAGTGATGAAGATCCTGCCCTATAGCATGAAGTTCTTTGATGGCTCATGAATTTAGCATGCATAGTTAGTAGAAAATAAAGTGACAAAGTTAAAGGAAAACTTTGATTAGTCTGGGCACCCAATAGCTTGTGCATGAGAAAGCTTTCTAAAATTCAGCTAAATAAATAAATAAATACCTCCAGCACCAGTAGTTCTTCCTTTTAAAAAATTCTTACATTCTTGCCTGGTAATCAAAATTTATAGCCTTGAGTTATGCAGCACATAATGGCACATCTGAAACAAACCCGAACAGTTTCCTTTGCATTTCTACATTTCCTCCCTGTCAGCATAAGAGAAGCAGAAAACAAGAAACATCAGTGCCACTCTCTGTTTGAGGTCAAAGCAAATCTCACATGATATAGAAGCTACTTGTTGGCAAAGATTTTTTTAAAAATATTTCTCCCACTATTTTTTTTCTCTTTTTTTGCACATAGGGTAAAATACATACCTTTCTTGCTCTTTCTATTTTTTTCCTTCCTTCCTGCATTTGGCCGATACCTGCAATTTCTCTCTCTCTTTTTCTGTTCAGCAAAATATTTCTAAGATTGAAATGCTTATAAATGATTTCTAAGGACTGACATATGTTGAAAATGTGTCTTAATATCTATTAGGATGCCATTGTATTAGGGATGTGGACAAATTGTTCCTCGGGTTTGCATTCATACAATTTCGTACAAATTCAAACATTTGGATGCAAATTGAATATTGGCAATAATGTTGGAATGAGATGCAAATACTTTTGTGCATTCATTCAATGCTTTGTTAAATTCATAAAAGTGGGAAGGAAGTAAAATGGCTGCCCAGCAGATTCAGACCAGAGACGTTTTCGCACGGGGCTGAACGGTACGCGTGGGAGACAGCTGCGGACACGGCATACGCATTGCCCGAGCGGGGCTTGCGCTCCGACGTGTCCGGAGCTGTCTTCGGCGCGTTCGAAATGTAGAGCACTTTAAAGTGCTCTACATGCATTCGAACGCGGACGAGCCGCCCGCAGGCGTTCGGGAGGAGAAGCATTCGCGCCTGCTTCTCCCTCCCTAACAGCTGCGGGCTTGCCTCCGACGCCGGCGCAGGTTTGGCAATCAGCTGTTTGACAATCAGCTGATTGCCGATCTGCCTCCGCGGCTGTCTCCACGCCCCTGGCCAGCCTTTGCCGGCCAAGACAGCTCCCGGCGCTTTCACCTTTCGCACACAGACGCGCCGGTACGCGTTCCGGCGCGTCTGTGTGTGAACGCTGAAAGCGCCGGGAGCTGTCTTAAGCTTTCCGCCTGAACGCGTTCCGTTTGGAACGCGTTGCAGTGCGGAAAAGTCTCAGATCAAAGTGGATTCAAAGCAGATTCAGGGCAAATTCAAAGCAAACTCAGAACAGATTTGGAGCAGATTCAGAGGTATAACTGGCAGCAAGGATTAGCATCAGATTCTAATAGCATTTGAAGAATTCAAAGTGGTCCTATTTGCACAAATGCAAATTTCCTTCCCATTTGTTTCAGTGTGAAGCGAACACACACAAAAGTGCATTCTATATATTCTGCATTTGCTAAATTCTGTATATACTCTGATTTGAATGATGCAATTTTTTACCCATTTACCTAGGAGTAAGGATTTAGTTAGACCTATATTTTAATACAGGTTTGGCCCACCTTCAGAGTAA
Organism: Aspidoscelis tigris stejnegeri; assembly: GCA_023333525.1. Lineage (NCBI taxonomy): Eukaryota > Metazoa > Chordata > Lepidosauria > Squamata > Teiidae > Aspidoscelis > Aspidoscelis tigris. Next base: position 10,544,667 of record JALMGA010000006.1, on the reverse strand, counting down.
GATCAAACATAACAAATTTACAAGCAATCTTCCTTCCACTATTATCTATCTCAAAATATCTACCTTTGCACTTACTTTTGATCTAAATCTAGGAACCTTTAGTTCAGATCTTGGTGCTCGTCATTTGCAAATTAATGTGGATCAAATAAGCCCTACCCCTCATTGATTTTCCTCTGTTTGCACTGGATGGAGCAAGATCCATATTAAGAGATGCTTAACCCAGATACCTGGTAGTACCATATCATTGACACTACCAGAGAATCAAGAGCCTTGCTCCAAAACAAAAGCGGCATGCAAATAGCATGCTTCTGGGTTCCAGGACCACTAGGGGGTGCCAAAACTACCTCTGCAAGTCCCAAGGCTAGGAACACATTTCTAGTCTTTGAAGGTGTGGGAGGTACAACTGCAAAGATACAGGGAGATGTTGATCAGATCACCACCATCAGTGCAAACAGTGGTGATCCTGCCCATGCCTCCATGTGGTCCAGATCACTGGGCCCGGTGATTCTAGACCTAAGACCTATTTACACTACAGCTGGTAGTGCACGATTAGTAAACTTCTGGTGAAGAGCATCTGCATGTGGAGTAGGCTGTTACAGTCTCCAAGTGTGCCCACCCACACCAGAAGTAAACTAATTGTTGATTAGGTGTGGAGCACAAAATTGAGCTCCACATTTTGCCAATGTTTACCAAAACGTACCTTAAGCATTCAGGCAGTGACCATTCACCCTTCTTCCAGCATGCTGGGGTTGTTTGAGATGCCACGCAAGCATGCTTGCACCTTGGACAAGCATAGACGCAACTGCATGTGCACAGAGCATTAGCATCATCAAGACAACAGCACTGACACAAGCACAGTTGCTGAGGGCACCACAGCCAAAATGGCACTGCCCAGAAGAGAACCAGACCTGGGATCAGTCCCAGGTGAGTCACCAATCGTGCTGGGCTTGGGCTGTTGGTAACATTGGGTCACCACGCTCCTTTCCCATTCAGTGGACAGGAAGGGAAGTATGATAATGCCCCTACTGATCTGGGTAGAGACCAGGAGTGTTTTCAAACTTCCCATCCCATCCAGTGGATGAGAAAAGGGTGTGATTAACCAATGTTGACTAGTGCTCACACTTGGAGCACTAGTCAACTTTAGCTGTCCCACAGCCCCCACGATCAAATAGTTACCTTATTTGATTGTGGGGCTGGTCCTCTTTTGGACACCACCATTTTGACTGCAGCTCCCGCTGTGACTGTGCATGCTCCCACACCGTCACCACCTCAGGTGACCCAGGAGCACCAGAAGAGGTGCAAATGGTTGCACCACTGGACACTCAGGTAAACTTTTAGTTAATTGTGCTCCACACACAATAATCAGTGAACTTCTGGGAATAATAAATAATCTATAGTATAGTAAACTAGTAATCAATAATTTGTGAACTTCTGGGAAGGCAGGGCATGTTTGGAAGCTGTAGTAGCTTCCTTGAAGTGCAGATGATCTTCACCAGAAGTTCACTATTCATGCACTACTGGCTATAGTGTGAATAGGTCCCAGGTAAATGCAGAAAGGACCCTTAGGTTAGGTCATGTGGAAACACAACAGGTGGTTACTTCACTGTGCTCTATCACTCTGAAGGTGACCTGAAGGAGCATTATAACTTTGGTACAGCTGGGCTCAAAACCTCACTCAACTAAAGGGGGCTTCTGAGTAGAATTGTAGAATGTTGTTCTCTCTTTCTGCCTCTCTATTACCCCCCTTCTAACAGTTACGGAGCTCTTGATTTTCATGAGTATATCACAGAATCATGAACCACAACAAATTAAGGAGAAGTGCCTTTAGTTAAGGATTTATTTGTTAAATAAGGTTAAATGGAATCACAACCTAGATAACTGTTACTTCGCATTCCATATTGCATTCCATATTAATCTGCATTTATTCACATTAAACTACGCCCCTGCTGTTCCTTTTTAAAGGAAATCCAGGGCAACTGTGCTACACATTATAATCTAAAAATAGGCAAAATCAGATACCAAAACTAAGTAAAAACTGGAGCAGGTGTCAGCAAAGACAATGTAAACAGACAAAATCTTGTCTAAAAAATATTTTTAATTAGGCGTATGCAAAAGTCCATTTCAAATGTTAAAAGTCTAGCAGAGACTGGGGGAATCCCTGGCCAGCTTAAAATTATGGTGGGTTGTATGATAATATTTCACGTAGTCTGGTATGAAAACAGGTCATCCCCTCCCCTCCAGGGTCCAAGAGGAAAGCCAGGAGACTTATAAGCTAAGAAGTGTATTCTGGTATATTCCAGAATATCCAGATATAGAGGAATAAGTAAATAATGCAGCAGGAGGAGCCTCATGATCCTGCTGAAAATGGACCAATAGGAACAGCCAAATCACAGACTATAAAAAAACAACAGCCCAGCATTCCTGTCGTCTTTCATCTTATGGCTTTAGCAGAAGGGGGATCAGGGAGGGTTTGTTACACCCTTGGGTCTTCTAGGCCTCTTTCTCTCATGGAAGAGGGTGGAAGAGAGATCTTTCCTCTTGAGTAGGGGAAGTCTGTGTGAACAGACTGTTCCACTCGGAGCCAGAGCAGAGCAGGGTCTAGCAGGGCAAACAACATTGCCTTGAGCCTACTACTAATATTAGGGGGGTGTTTATCACACTGAATGGTAGAGGGAATCTCTGACGGAAGGACTGAGGATTAGAAGGGCTTGCTGTAAGGCTTGGCAAACCTCTGCTAGCTTACAGGAGAGCTCCTTATAGGGAATAGACTTTATATTTCTGCAAAGCTCTGCAGAGGGCAAGGAAGGAAGGGTCAAGCCGGGTTGCCACATACTTTTATACAATCTGCAACCTATAGCTTAGGTGACTGCTGTCCAATTGCAGTTCAAAGCCGGTACCTCTTCCTCTTCTTGCTCCTCCTTCCCCCTGCCAGAGTCTTAGAAAACTTCTCAGAAAAGTTGCAGGGTCTCAATTTCTTCCCTCAGCAATTTAGTTCTTTGTGAGATCACTTGAAAAAAATTATTAAAATCCTCCTTCCGAGGTCATCCAGACACTTACTGGCTGTTTCCTGTCACAGTGTTCAATAACTCTCCAATTACTCACTCCTCTTAAGCACTGGTGGCCTATGGATTGGAGAGGTCCAGAATCGGAGACCTTTTCGCACATGGGCTTTTGGAACGCGCAGATGATAGCCCAGAACGCAGCATTCACATTGCCGCGGCCGGGTTTGCACCCCAGCCCATTCTGGGCTGTCTTCCGCACGTTCCAAATGCAGAGCACTTTAAAGTGCTCTGCATCTGTCCGTGCGTGTTCCAAGCATCCCCGGTCGTTCGGGGAGGGAAGCGTTCACACACGCTTCCCTCCATGATGGCCGTGGGCACGCCCCCCCCACCCCACCAACATTGGCGGAAAATCGGCCTCACAGCTGATGCGAGCTGCGCTGATCACCGGGCTGGCGATTGCGCAGGTGTGCCAACGCCGGTAGATGGGACAGGGGACCCTCCAATTTGTGGGTCCCCTGTCCCATCTACCAGGGTCACTGACACTGGTAGATGGGAGAGGGGACCCACGAGTTGGTGGGTCCCCTCTGCCATCTACCCGGGTTGGCGCTCCAAGCTAGGTAGACACCAGAGGGGACCTACGAGTCGGTGGGTCCCCTCTACCATCTACCAGGGCCGGCACTCTCATGCAATTGCCGGCAGGGCAAGGTTGCTGACGGCCTCGTGCGTGGGGACGTGGGTTCTTCCTGGCCCCAGCAGCCCCATTGAGGCTGCCTGAGTCGGGGAGCCACCAGGATCGGCTTCCTCTTGCCCCTTGAATGTGAACTGCTTGTCCAATAGGGGGCTACAGAGTGCCATGTGGTGCACGCTCCTGGCATCCTGGGCTCAGTATGAGCCCGGACACCGAAGAGGTAGGTGCTCTGCGCACGCGCGTCTCATTCCCAGGCCCTGAGTGGGTGGGGGTGGGGGGTAAGGTGGGGGGGTGGGGTGCGGTGGGTGGGGGGGTGCGGTGGGTGGGGGGTGATCTGCATTTTGTACACCCTGCAGATGGGCACAATCGTGGTTGGGGGAAGCCTTCGGAAACACGCTCCAATCTCCAAAGGGGTCCTGCCCCATAGGGAGCTTGCCCGCCCGGGGGCCTGGGTACCTTCGTGCCAGCTGCACAGGGCTCAATCAAGCCCCGTACAGCCGGCACAAAGCAGGGCAAGTGGCCTGACAGCGCTGCCCGCCCCTTGGGTGCTCGCACCCAATGGGAGGCAGCCTTACGGGCCGTATCCTTGCCCCTGGCTGGCCTTTCCCGGCTAAGTCACTTCCGAACGCTTTAGCCATTCGCACACAGGTGCTCAGGAATGCGTTTACATGTGTTCCTGTTTGTGAATGGTGACAGCATCCCAAAGTGACTTAGGCCACTTCCGGATGTAGTGCGAAAAGGCCTCAGGTTGGTATAGTTTGAGAGCATCATTTGAAGTCTATCGTACCAATGTTTATCAGTCAGGTGGTTTGATAATAAGGTGAAGGACCAAAGAGCTTCCACTTACAACATTTAAATCAATACCACTAAGTGTAGAACAAGTTTCAGACTTAGCTCATTCCTGCACAATACAGATTGTTCTATCCCATGTATTGTGGACCACTGAATTCTGGACACAGAAGGGCAGACTAGTGGAAGCCACCTTCAAAAACTGCATTCAGACAGTCCATAATGGCTGAAACTGGCTTTAAAGGGTGGGACACGCCTTCAAAGATGGCATTCAGACATTGTAGCCCTTACAGTTTCTAGTCAGGTTCATGCCAACTTTCTACATGAATGCTAGCATTGCTTCATTGGGTGTGCTCTAACTTCTTGCACCACTTCTGACAGTGACAAAAAGGAGCTCTCATCTACTCTGGACTACAGGGGCATGATGCCTGCATGATCTCCATAATATGGAATGCAAAACCTGGTCCAGGTGTGGTCTGGGACAGAATGCCATTTTGGTGTCCTGTCCTAATCCAAAGATCCAATCTGATGTGTCCAGGCCACAGTACAAAAGAAAAAAGAAACAGGGTTTCTATAATGTACTAGTATGCAGAAGGTAGTCCTCTGGATTGCTCCATGAACCACACTAAAGTGAAGGTTGTTTTTGCTCTAGCACTGAAAACCTCATTAAGAACCCATTTGGAACCCAATAAGTACCCAATTGGTACCCATCAGGCATACCCTGTCCCCATGCAAGACCCCTTTAGGACCCCATTAAGGCCCCAGCCTGAAGGCCTTGTCCCCATGAGTGCTGGAGAATCCAAATTTAATGGGTCCTTTGAGTCCTTAAATCTGGATTTACTGTAGACCCCTTTAATGGTGTCCACAATCCAATCTTCAGCCATGAAGACTAGATTGGAGGATGCGTGTCCAGACTACTTACCAGGCTGGTGGGGTCCAGGGGTGGGTGCAGTGGGTGCCATTTGCAGTGGGGCAGCTCTGGCTCTGCCCTGTCACTCACAGCTAGGGAGGCCTGCACAGCCTTAGTAGCTGTCTACAGAGTTGAGTGCAGGCTTTGCAGTTGTTGCATAAGCAGCTACAAAGTCGTGCCTCTCTGCCTTGCCCTCTGCCAGTGGGAGTACTCCATGATTCACGGTGGCATTGGCCAATCGTGCCATGCCACCCATGGCCCTTCTGGCTCTGGCTAAATGGAGTGTTGAAATGATCGCTAAAGCATCCTTATGGTGCCCTGCTTAGCACCGATTGCAATCAGGTGCTAGAGGGCCCATGTGGAACGGCTTAAGGAACTAGGAATGTTTAGTCTAACAAAAAGAAGACTGAGAGGAGACATGATAGCTGTCTACAAATACCTCAAGGGTTGTCACAAGGCAGAGGGATCAGCCCTGTTCTCACTCTCTCAAGGAAGGACTAGAAACAATGGGGTGAAACTGCAGGGGAAAAGATTTAGTTTAGATGTTAGGAAAAAATTTCTAACAGTAAGAGTGATCAACCAGTGGAACAGGCTGCCACGGGAGGTGGTTGGTTCCCCTTCGATGGAGGTCTTCAAGCAGAGACTGGACAGCCATCTGTCTGAGATGGTTTAGGAGATCCTGCCTTGAGCAGGGGGTTGGACTTGATGACCCAGGAGGTCCCCTCCAACTCTACCATTCTATGATTCTATGATTCTATGGATGTATAGGATCCTCGCCAAAATCCAGATCTTTCAGGGCCAGATCCAAGGAAGGACCCCATCTCCAAGATCAGAGCTTCTAAACATGGATTTCCAAAAGTACGTGCAAAAAAGTGTGGAATGATCTTTAGAAGCTCACTGAGGGGGAGGGATTAAATTTATTAGATAAAGTCGACAGCAGGCTAAATTCTGTCCTATCCAGTTTATCCAGCTTGTAGCATTAAACTCCTGCTTTCTTTTCTTTTACATTTTGTTTTTGACATTTTCAAATCAAATTGTAACTGTCAAAGCATATATAGAACTGCTTGGGGGGAGGGGAACACTTTATTTGTTTTTACTTTTGCAGGTGTTCATTCCTGAATTAATTTTGCTCCATTTCTACATTAACCTTCAGTCTGAGGGGGGGAAAAAATCTGCATGAGAATTTACACTTGAATGCAGTCATCCCTTCTGTACCATGGTTTTCTAAAGTGCAGGCTGGCTTTTTAATGATTGGTAAAATGCCACCTTTCTTTCTAGAAGTATAGTGATAAACTATAGTCACCTACCTGATCTGAATTCATGACTAATGAATTTCACATTATTTGTGAGGCAGGGTTCGACATGCTTCCTCACTATCTGTGACTGGAAAAAGATACAAAACTCATATTTTTGAAAGTCTGACGTTGTTGAAAAGTATCCAGAATGAGTGAAAATGAGTTCTTCAGCGGTTCCATCATTATTTTTGAGTTGTTATAGAACTGATATATAATCACAACAAATAAGGATATGTTGTCACAAACTTCTCTTGTCACAAGCTCAGTATTTTATCCCAATTCATGTGAGAGAGAAAAACCTGCATCACCCTTATGCAGTAAATGAACCTTACTGGAGGCCATTTTCTATTACTCCCAATGAAGACCAGCTGTCCTGACGACTTGATTAAAGTTCCTTTACTTTGTAATGAGGACATAGCCAATATTTTATGCTGCTCCTTTAGTGCATATAAGCAGAAATACCAAATAGAATTCCCTTGTTCTTGAGAGAAATCAACTGTCGTATCCTAAGTGGGTGGTGTTCTGCAAGCACACACATGTGAGTGCTCACTGGGCTAGTTGTAGCAGAAGCCAGTTCCAGAGTCAAAGCATAGTCAGGAATGCCAAGTTCAGTTTGCCAGAGGGTCTTTGTAGTCATCAAACACTCAGGGCCATGCACCTGCGCAGAGAGCCTCCTGAAGCCAGGTGCTGCCCTGGCCATTCAGGAGGCACGGAAGACACAGGTGTGAAGGAAACTGGGTGCTTGCAGCCAGAATCAGGCTGCCTGCATTAAGGTAAGGAGGGGTTTTCAGTCGGTCTCCCCAGAGTGGGTTAGAGGGGGCTTAGGTGAAGCGATCTGCCGCTTCTGGGGCGAGGGGGAGCCATGAAATTGGAGTCCTCCGGCTTGCCATGCTCGGCTCCAAAGGAGCCGAGCATGGCGGGCTGGGGGAGGGCCAAGTTAGGGACTTTTTTTGCTGTGTGGACACATCTGTTTCAGCGAAAACACCCATTAAGGCCACATTACATGTGGTCTTCCGGGAAACCGGATTAAGGGCCAGTTAGCACCCATTAGAGACAGATAAATGCGGAAGCGGCTTTCCTAATCTGTCTCTAATGGGTGCTGCTGTGCAGACGCGGTTTCCCCAAAGTGTTGTTAATGGGTACCGCTGTGCGGACACAGTTTTCCCATTGTGTTTTTAATGGGTGCCACTGTGTGGGCATGGTTTCCCAATGTGGTCTTAATGGGTGTTAAAGGGTCAATGAGGAAGCACCCTGAGCGTTTCTTAAGTAGGGCTGGGAGAGGTATGTCATCTCCGTCAGAGGTGCTTATTTATTTATTATTTATTTATTTATTTCCATTTCTATCCCGCCTCATACCCGAAGGTCTCTAGGCGGGTAACAACAAATCAGACAACATATTTAAAAACATATTAAGAACAGAATACAGATTAAAACATATTAAAAACACAATTAAAAACACAATACAGATTAAAACAAGGTACTTGGTTAAAAATTCTGATATAAGCTGCTCGTTCCATAGTGTATTCATGAGAACTATAACTGGGGAGAGAATGTATCTCCTCAGCCAAAGGCCAAGGCAAAAAGGTATGTTTTTACAGCCTTCCTAAATGATAACAAGGAAGGGGCATGGCACACCTCATTGGGGAGACAATTCCACAGTTTGGGGGCCACCACTGAAAATGCTCTCTCCCGGGTGCCCAGCAACCTCACTACCGAAGGTGGTGGGACAACCAGGAGGGCCTCATCTTCGGATCTCAAGGCACGGGCAGGTCGGTATGAGAGAAGGCGTTCCTTTAGATATTTGGGGCCCAAGTCATTTAGGGCCTTATAAGTCAAAGTTAATACCTTGAATTGGGCCCGGTAGCGAATTGGCAGCCAATGCAGTTCATTAAGAACCGGCGTGATATGTGTCCGGCTAGCTGTTCCAGTCAGCACTCTAGCTGCTGTGTTTTGCACTAGCTGCAACTTCCGGACCGTCTTCAAGGGCAGCCCCATGTAGAGTGCATTGCAGTAGTCCAGTCTAGAGGTTACCAGAGCATGGATAACTGTGGCCAGGTCATCTCTATCCAGAAAAGGCTTAAGTTGGCGTACTAGCCGTAGATGAGAGTAGGCACTCCTGGCCATGGCCTCCACCTGAGCTTCAAGTGTCAGCGCAGAGTCCAGGAGTACCCCCAAATTACGCACCTGTCCCTTCCAGGGCATAACCATCCCATTGAGGACAGGGTATCTCCCAACTACCCGGACCCGAGACCCTGTGACACACAGCACCTCTGTCTTGTCTGGATTCAGCTTCAATTTATTGGTCTGTTATCATGCTGAGCGTCTCAGGTAGGGGTGTGCACAATTGCAATTTTTGACATTTGATTCATAACGAATCAAATATTCAAAAATCCACATTCGTACAAATAAAGGAAAATGAATGTCTGGACATTCAAGCCCATACGAATATATTCAGATCTATTTGTTTGAATACTCAATATGTATCCAATGATACGAATATCGTACGCATCCTGTATGCATCGCATTTTCATCCTGTTTTCATCCCATACATATCCGTATGGATGTGTACGGATACACATAAGATGCATACAGATACATATGTGATGCATACACATACAAATTTATTTATTTATTATTTATATTTCTATCCCACCCCATACCCAAAGGTATCTGGGCGGGTAACAGCAGATTAAAATAGAATATACATTAAAAGACATTAGAAATTCAGCACATATAAAACAATATACAATATGTCTAAAATGATAGTGTCTGTTCTGTGGGAGGGAACATTAACAGCTCAGCCAAAGGCCAGGGCAAAGAGGCGCGTCTTCACTGCCCTCCTAAATGTATATAAGGAAGGGGCCTGACGCACCTCAAGGGGGAGGCTATTCCATAATCTGGGGGTCATCACAGAAAAGGCTCTCCCCCTTGTGCCCACCAACCTCACTGTTGAAGGTGGTGGGACAACCAGGAGGGCCTCACCGCTTGTTCTTAAGGCACGGGCAGGTCGATATGGGAGAATGTCTAAATTATTCATACAAATAACTCAAAGTCTTTGTATTCGTACGAATACTAAAGTAAGAATGTCTGGACATTCGATTTGTATACAAATGTCCAAATTTGTACAAATTTGTACGAATAACGGCTATTTCCCTAGTCTCAGGTACTCTTGTTCTTGCCTGAGAACACTATGAACTGAGCATCTGCCAGCACCCGAATCTGAACTGTCTCCATCTTGGGAGACATGGTCACTGTTCTTGTTCAGCCCATGAGGCCTGCCTTTCTTGCTTTGGCTGGCCAGAAAGACAGACTCAGCTTGGCTTGGAAGGGTAACTGCCTCTTCATCCTTAGAGGAAGAGTTACTGACTACACAAGGTATCACACCTAGTGTACACTTTACCTTCAACCTGACATCCCAGGGCTGGATTAGGGAAAACTAGACGTCAACAAAGGGGCTCAGGCCAATGCTCACTTGTGTCCAATAGATGATACAGCTCCACAGAGAGAGATTTAACTGAAGAAACTAACCTGAAACAGCAGAGCCTTTAATTCCCATTTCAAGTCAAGAGAGCTGTTAAGCAATGAAATGAGACAGAAAAGATTTCATATTTTTTTCCATTTTTCCATTTTTTTTTGTTCTGAAGCAGGTAGTAGTGAGTAAAATAAATGGATAACAATAACTTGAACTATTTCTGAGTTCATCTGTGTCTCAGCCCATTAATCTGGAAGTGTCTATGCTGTCAACTGAGGTGTGAAGAGAGATAATTATACTAATTGTACTGGCTGGGAAAACACAGCACAGAGGGAGAAATAGAGTGATTTGCTTGTACATGGCAGATGAGACACTTGATGGTACATCAGCTCCTCAGTATCACAGATGCAACCCTCCACTCAGAATCTGTAAGGGGAAAGAAGAACAAGGGAGGGAGGCAGGGAGGGAGGGAAGGAAGGAAGATATACGTCAGAGAAAATGGGAGAACAGACAGATCTAAAAATGAGTTCTAGTTTATTTATTTACCTGAATCTGCACATTCTGGGGTCTTAGAACTTCCTTATTAATTGTCAGGTTTCTGAAGGCTCAAATACTTATGGAGAAGGTGAGGGAAATATAATAAATGAGGAAGTGGAATCTTCTGACTCAGCCAATGTCATCTTCTGCTCACACACATCTCCTCACCAGTCTTTGGCCGTGTCTTCACGGCAACCTTATCTCAGATTCAAAACGTTTTCAATCCTCGGAGTCCGCACAGCAGTTTGGCTTAACATGCTTTCCCCGTGTTAAACCACCCAAAAGCGTGGTGAATCTCAATCCTGATTTCAATAGGTCTCACTCCGGAACATGCACTTGATATGTGTTTCATTTTTTACTGTGTGGACAGTACCGCATTAAGGGATGAGAATCCATGTTCAGGGTTTCCCTCTCCCAATAGCTTGCTTCCAAAGACATTGATTTCAGTGTAAAAATCCACTTAACAGGGATCGCTACATTGCAGCGATGGAACCACTTCACACCTGATTAACAATGTTGCAATTTTGCACAATTCTAAAAGTTTTGAGGGAGGGAAGCAGCTGAGGTTCTGTATGAATGTTTAAAGCAAAGGGGGCTTGAGTTGCCACTGCTGCCGTGTGCCCTGGGCGATGGGGAGAGGAGGGAAAGAATCACTGGCTGGCTGCCCACTGCCATTTTTCCTCCATCCATGGAAGCGGCAGCCACCCAGCCACCCAGCTAGGCTCCGTGAAAGGGTCCCTTATGGGTGGCGCGTCCATGCCAGGAGGAAGAGGGCAGGGCAGCCCCGAAAAGCAGCTTTTAAAAAGTAGCCACTTGAGTTCCCCGTTGAGTCACGTGCCCATGTATGATCCTCAGAATCCGGATCGAATGTGATTAAGTTAAAAGTAATGGGAACAGGCAAATTCACGCTTGCATCCAGTTCTATTTTTTCGGTTTAGGGAAAGCAAAATAAGCTTCTAATGGGGATGCGGCCTCAGCTTCCTCCAACCGAGACAACCATCTGAGCATTGGTGATCCCCTGCCCTTATTAAGCAGCAATCAAATGAAATAACAATTCTCAAACACCCAGTGCTTCTCTTCTTCCTGCCTTAACGTATCCCCTTGCAGCCACCGTCTTTATTGCCTTGATGTTTCTTCTGTAATAAAATGTCATCACAGCTGCCAACTGACTTTCCCACTTCGTCTTCCCACCGTAATATCTCTATAGCAGAATACAAAGCCTCCCCCCAAAAAAATAAAACTTACCCCAGACATGGGATGCCTGACAGCATTTTCTCGATTTTGTAAGATACCAAATCTGTTCTATCTATCCAGCTGGGCCATATGCTAAAGGCATAAAGCAGTGTTCAGAACTAGTTCTTTAATGTGTTAAGACAAGCAATGAAACACAACAGAATATTCTTTCCCTCCCCTCTATCTTATACACACAAGCATATACAAAAGGCATCATGGTATGAACCTGGAAGTCCGAACGATTAGAACAAAGGAAAATCTCTCACAGTCTTTTTCATAATATATTTTTTTTTCATTTTTTTTTATTTTAAAGAAAATTACATAGTTATGCACTTATACATTCTTCCCTCTTTTTTTCCCCCCCCCCTCCCCACCCCCTCCCTCCCCTAAATAGTAAATATTCAATAACATTTATGAGCTAAGGGTTACATTTGGAATACAATTCTTAGCTGTAATTTTGCTAATTCACTTCTGACACTCGCTTCCAGGTAATTTTTAACCTCCCTCCATTTATTTTTACACCTTCTTATTTTTGCTAAATCATTTTCAAAATTTTCCCGACATTCTCGAACCTCTACTGCAATCGAGGCTATTATATATTCATACAGTTTCTGTATTTCCCATTTATGGATAGAAATAAAACTGGAAATTCCTGATGCACTTTTGAAGTTTGAAACTGATGCTTAGCAGATAACAAATAAGAAGGACATATCTGGAGGCTGTGAGGTTAAAAAAAAAATGTAATTTTTATAACATGTTGGGAATGAGCCATAACAGCCATTCTAACCAATGGTTTGAATTGTGCCAAGAACGCAGAGTAAAGGATAAGCCAAAACTTGAAACCAACATAGAGAAATGCACAGATGATCAATCACAATTGTAGCTGCAGCAAATGAGACAAAGCTAAACAAAGGCTATATGTAGAGTCCTCATTCTTTGTACTTTTGAATTCAGAAGTAGTATAACTTGAGAGAAGCCAATGTAGCATCCTTCTATAGCCCCCAGGCAATGCTTAGATACAATAGCAGTTGTAGGTCAACAATAGCTGAGGGATACACATTGCTTATCCATTGTCTAGTTTTTCACTGATGCCTAGAAATCTCTATGAGGGAACAAGAAAAAAAAAGAGAGAGAGACAGATGATATATAGAGGCTAGAGATGTCAGTCGATTCTGTTGGAATATGAATGTGAGTTAAATAAAGCACAGTTCACAGATATGAGCCCATTGTTGAATTGGACACGATGAATTGAATCTTTGGAGAAGGGGAAGGAAGGATGGGAGCAAGGGAGGGAGCGAGGGAGGGAAGGAAGGAAGGAAGGAGGGAGGGAAATGTAAGGGAAACAAAATTATGGGGGCACGCTTCTGTTATGTTTGATATATTTCAGCACTGATAGTTCTTTAAATATTAAATATTGTAATTCACAGACAGACTCTATTGCATTCTTGAAGACTGGAAAGAGTTAATATTTATTAACAATATTCATTTAGAAAGCATTTGGGATGCTGTACTTGGGGATATCATTATTTCTGCCATGTTTAGCTGAATTTCCTAGAGGCTCCTAAACTATATTCCAGTAATAGCTTTCTCACCACAGATATTTTGCCAGTATGCCAGCACGACCATCCAATTGCTTTTCATCCTTTTCTGAACATGATAAGTAAAATAAATAGAGGCAAAAAGCAATAACATTGTTAAATGAAAGAAATATTGTTTTTATCAGTGTGCTGGATGAACAAGATACATTATTCTAAAGGATGACAATATGGAATTGGTGCCTCAATTTCCTATTAGAATAGACTGAGGAGCTTTTCCTACTAAGGATGAAAAGCTGTGATATATTTATCATAAGATTCTTCAAATGAATGGCAAATGTTGAGAGGCTATGAAAGTCATAGATACATACAAATATAGATCTCAGTGTCAACTACAAGATCTAAAATGGAGCAGCCAGGAGCAGAGCAGATAAATTGGCCTCTGATTCCAATGGCCAAAAGGAGCAGCGTCCAGCGTGCAGGGCAAATCCCTAGTCTGAAGCCACCTTAGTCAATTTGGCATGTCCAATATGTTGTCCACATGCTGAATCTAAAGGCAGCAATCTGGACTGAATACAGAATATGCGGCCTGACTTCCAGGTTGATTTCTTGTCTGCAGTCAAAGCCTTAGCTAGAAAATTTGGGTTCTCCAGGCCAAACCCACTGACAGAAATGTTTCTGGTGATAAGGAGGGCAGGTTCATCCATCTGATTGAGGTCCTTTTGTCCTCATCACAGCAACAGCCTGCTGCTGCTTCTATTTGGCACCAATTGTGGTTAAAGGTCAATAAAACTCATTCAAAGGTAGTTTTTATTCATTTATTGCAACATAGTGCAAACAACTGTTTCACAGCCTCTGAGTGAGTTGTTTCTGGGATGGGGATAGGCTACACACTCTTTCACACACTAAATTTAGGGAAACTGAGCCAAATTAGAAAGTCCTTTGAACCTGTTTACTCCACATAGGGAGACACAACCAACACTTTCACTAAGAACTCTTCCGGATAAAGAGGTCTTTCATCCTAGAAAACCATATCAATGGCTGAGTCTTCCTAAAAAAAACAGGCACACATAGATGCAACAGTGTGTAAGGAGTAACTCCCAGGTTGCTTTCCTGCCCTTAGGAGTTTGCCTTACTGGGTTCACAGGAGCTGCTGCTTCTGCACACAGAGTATGAGAATGCCCTCCATGCACTGAGTACATGGCTCAATAAGTGGTAATGGAGCCATAGTAACATCTCCATCTTTCCTCTCCCTTTTCATTGAAGGCTTGGCCAAAGGATCTATTTAAGGGGTGGGGGACTGCCTTGAGAACTCACTCGTCAGGCAAACTTGTTCTAAGCTATCTTAATTCAAAGTCCAACCCAAGCCATGAGCACTGGATGATACAAGTACTATTATCCATTTCTGAGAGAAAAGACTTACTAATTAGGACAATAATTTTTCATGGCTTAAAAATTAGTCTCAAGATTTACTCTCCAGATCATGCTTAGGGGTTTTGACAACTGAAGGCTTTTGTGTTTTAAATTGTACTTGTAATGTTTATTAAACTTAAAGTATAGTATATTTAATCCTCTCACTTTACTATCTGCCTGGAAACTTCAGGGTGAAGGCTGAACTAAATACTGAGATCGATAAATAAATGAGAGCAACACAGAAGCCTAAGTCAGAGCCGTGTTTTATTTTTGACTGAAAAACAATAAAAAAAGGGTTGCAGTGTAAAATAATGTTAAACTCTCCAAACATCATGAATATTGCATCACTCAATGCAAAGTATTAAATAACAGATAAATGTCAAAACTATGTAATATACTGGGTTCAGAAAGATGAAAATATCTGTAAAAGTATATTAGGATTTTTGTGCTTGTCTAGGACAAATATGACTGTATTCAGCTATTCCCAGAAGAAAATTTTCAATTGTTCTTTCTTTTTCTTCCTCTTCCTCTTCATCATCACTACCACCACCACCACCACCATCATCATCATTATGTAAAAGCAGCAGTTACACACAGCAAACAAGATGACTATGCTGGATTTCGTATTATATCACTAGTCGGGCACTTCCCAAGCACCTAGGACTGTGTGATGTATCGGCGAATTATGCGAGCAGACCCCAGTAAAGTGGCTTTTTGTAGTTGGCAGATGGATATTTTGTCAATGCCAATGGTTTTTAGGTGCCCGCTGAGATCTTTTGGCACCGCGCCCAGTGTGCCGAGGATGACTGGGACCACTTTCACTGGATTTTGCCAGAGTCGCTGAAGTTCAATTCTCAGGTCTTCGTATCTGGTGAGCTTCTCCAACTGTTTCTCCTCAATTCTGCTGTAACCTGGTATAGCAACGTCGATGATCCACACCTTCTCTTTCTCAACAATTGTAATGTCAGGGGTGTTATGCTCCAGTTTTCTGTCAGTCTGAAGCCTGAAGTCCCAAAGTAGTTTTGCCTGTTCGTTTTCAACCACTTTTTCTGGCTTGTGATCCCACCAGTTCTTTGCCACTGGCAGATGATACTTTTGGCACAAGTTCCAGTGGATCATTTGTGCTACAGCATTGTGTCTCTGCTTGTAATCAGTTTGTGTGATCTTCTTGCAGCAGCTGAATATATGGTCGATTGTTTCATCCACTTCTTTGCAGAGTCGGCATTTTGGATCTTCTCCTGATTTTTCAATTCTGGCTTTGATGGCATTTGTTCTTATTGCTTGTTCTTGTGCAGCAAGAATCAGTCCTTCTGTTTCCTTTTTCAATGTTCCATTCGTAAGCCAAGACCAGGTCTTTTCCACGTCCACTTTGCCTTCGATGTTCTCCAAGAACTGTCCATGCAGTGTTTTATTGCGCCAGCTGTCAGTTTGGCGTTGAATTGCAGTTTTCTGGTACTGGTTCTTGGTTCAGCTTGTTGACTTCAATCAAAGCTGATTCTTTGCTTTCTGCCACGTAATCAGCTAATGCATGCTTCTCTTCTTCCACTGTTTGCTTCACTTGCAAAAGTCCTCTACCGCCTGCTTTCCTGGGCAAGTACAGCCTGTCGACATCACTACGAGGATGTAGTGCATGGTGGATCGTCATCAGTTTTCTGGTTTTTCTGTCTAAGTTGTCCAACTCCTGCTGAGTCCAGTTCACAATTCCTGCAGTGTATCTAATGACTGGTATGGCCCAGGTGTTTATGGCCTTAACGGTGTTACCGCCATTCAGTTTACTTTTCAAAATTTTTCTAGTCCTTTGGATGTACTCTTTACTGACCACAGATTTCACATGGCCTTGCTTAATGTTATCGAGTTGCAGGATGCCCAGGTATTTGTAGGCTTCTGACTGGTGGGACCTGATGGCTTGACCATTTGGCATTTCAATGCCTTCACTTTCAGTAATCTTCCCCTTCTTCAGTGCCACTGTGGCACATTTGTCCAGGCCAAACTCCATACTGATGTCGCTGCTGAATATTCGCACTGTGTTGGTCAATGACTTGATCTCGATTTCAGATTTTCCATAAAGCTTCAAGTCATCCATGTACAGTAGATGTGAAATTTTCTGTGAATTCCTGGCAGTTTGATAGCCCAGGTTTGTTTTCTGTAGGATGAGTGATAGCGGGATAATAGCGATGATGAAAAGCAGTGGGGACAATGAGTCCCCCTGGAAGATGCCCCTTTTGATGTTGATCAGTCCGTAGCTTTTGTTTCCAACAAAAAGCTCAGTCTTCCATCATTTCATCGCACTTTCTATAAATTTTGTGATGTTCTGACTGATCCCGATGGTTTCCAGGCACTTTATGATCCAACCATGTGGCAGTGAATCAAAAGCTTTTTTATAGTCGATCCAAGTCATATGCAGGTTTGTTTTTCGGCTTTTGCAGTTCTCCAGAATCATTTTGTCAATCAGTAGCTGGTCTTTTGTGCACCTGCTTCTCCGTTTGTTTCCTTTTTGCTCTACTGGGATGATGTTGTTGTCTTTGAGGTAGTCTTGAATCCTGTCTGCTATTATGCCTGTCAGCAGCTTGAGCATAGTAGGTAGACAGGTTATCGGCCTATAGTTTCCTGGTGTGGCTCCCTTTGCTGCATCTTTCTGTATTAAGTATGTTTTGCCAGTTATTAGCCATTCACTGATGCTTCCTGTTTGCAGCATTTCATTAAACAGTTTGGCCATTTTTGCATGCAGGCTGGTCAGGTATTTGAGCCAGAAGCCATGCAACTGATCAGTGCCAGGGGATGTCCAGTTCTTCACTTTCTTCACTCTTTTTGTGACCATTTCAGGTGTTATTTCCAGCTGCTGCATTTTGTTCTTGGGGAATTTCTTCTCGAAATCCTTTATCCACCCAGCACTTTTGTTGTATTCTTTTTCAGCCTCCCAGAGATCTTTCCAGAAGTTGGTTGTTGCTTCTTTCTCTGGCTTTTCCATTTTCTTGTCTACTTGCTCATGCAGGCTCTGGTAGAACTGCCTCTGATTAGACTGGAACATTTGGTTCTGCCTGTACTGGATGATTCTTGCTTCATATCTTTCAATTTTCCTGGCTGTAGCTGTTATCTGCTGTTTCACGATTTCCAAAGCTTCGTCAGTTTTCCTTGTATTCAGCCAGTATTTTTTGATCAGATGTTCTTTAGTCTTCTTGTTGTTCAGTTTCCTCTCCTTCATATTTTTTAGGTTGCTGGCATCTGATCTCAGGCTTTTTATTTTCAGTTCCAGTCGAACTTTTCACTTTGGCTTTCCAGTTGATTTTCTAATTGGTTTTGGCTGCAGTAACCCTAGTTCTTCTGTTACTATCACAGCTGTACTGTAAGCGAGCTGGTTCAGTTCTTCGATTGTTGCTACCTGAACAGTTACATGGGCAGAGTTGATGTCATTATTATTATTATTATTATTATTATTATTATTATTATTATTATTATTATTATTATTATTATTATTATTATTATTATTATTATTATTATTATTATTATTATTATTATTATTATTATTATTATTATTATCATCCAGAAACCTGCCTGAAATAGCACTTCCAGTTCTATGCACACAGCTCTCACCCCTTCTTCTAGTACTACTTGGGCCTATGAAGAGAGTGGACGGCGGCAGCTGTGGCGGTGCGACCAAAGGTAAGGGAAGGCTTTTGGGTGGGATGGGAGGCCATGGGGGGTAGGAGGCTGTGGGGGGTCTGGCCTTGGCTGAAGCTTCAAGGAATAACGGCTAAATCCGATTCATGGGCCAATATGGCCTACATTCCATTCATCTGTGAGTGCTGATATTTGTACAGATTCATACAAATAATGAATAGCATGAATATTTGTTCACATCCCTGTATAGAATGTGTCTGGAGACACTCATAGCTGTTAGAATCTTCACCTGGAAACAGGAAGACCAATCATGGCAGTCCACATAGTTCTGTAAAGAAAGAGATGAACTAGGTTGTACTGGTGTGTAGAAATTAGCTCTTCCAATTCCATTCTCAGTGCAAGAATTTTCAGGCTAATCATTAGTATCATGGATTTTCAAAAATGGCAGGATGTAATTAACTAGCATCGGTCCATAGGAAAATGGAAGTGGAAAAAAAGATCAAGTAAAAAAAAATAAGTTACCAAGAAAATAATTTTCTTTATTAAGAACACAATAAAAAAAGCACAAGAGTAAAAAATAAAATAAAAAAACAAAGACACCAGGAAATATATGTGGTTTTGAGTGGCTGGTTGTCAAATCTTCTGTACAGCCAACAGTGCAATATATCCAGTCTAACTGGGTGCTAAATGGATTATCTCAAGTGTTTGCTTGTTAAAGGATTATTGGCAGGCTTTTGCTACACTGCATAAGTAGCTAGTAAAGAGAGGAAAAGAAGAGGTTTGGGACAGGTATCTTTAAACCCAAATATTTTACAAAGGAGGCACTAAATTAAAGGAATCCAAGGACTTTTCACCATCTGGAGAGTTGAAAGCATATAAAAGGATACTGCAAACTAACTGTCAAACTACTGAAGCAGTGAGTTGGAAATTGGAGACTGCAGATTTCGAAAGGAGGACACTTGGGGAAACCAGAAGAATCCGTGATTACAAGCAGTTCAGTGAAACCAGTTGTCAGCTGGTGAAGCAATGACCCAATGGGTGAATAAAAGAAGACTGACAAGCAGCTGGGCAAAAGATATTGTAGACGGTGAAGCAAATAGATGACTGGAAGCAGTAGTGCAGGAGGTCCTGAGGAAATCATGAGGCATAAATTGTGAGCTGTGTTCTGAGCCTAATCCCTATTAAACTCTAATCCTGGTGCAAGAGATATCACCCAACGTAAGGGAAACACCTCCAGGTGGGGTAAAACATGATTCCCATTGACCTAATCGTTCAATTCACAACAGAACCACTGTGCTTTTTGTACCAAGCACAAAACTACTGGGCTGAGTGCAAAGTTTAGTAACATGGGATAGTCCAATCAAAGGGCAATAACACACCCTATTATTAATGCATCTGAAATCAGTAATGCCATATGAGTAGAATTTTGACTGATGGAACAGAACCTGCTAAACAAATCAGAAAACAATTAGAAAACACATGTCTGAATGCCTCTGAGCATATTTTACTGAGCACGATATTTCTGAGAAGGTATTAACAGGCACAGTATATTTCTTTATTAACGTCAGTGGAAGAGTTTATTATGCTTTTTATAGAGTTATAGCCACAGTATAAGATATACTGCCCTGACCTAAACACTTTTTAAAGCTTTCTGTGGATCTCCAAGGCATGAATGAGATGGTATGGAAGGTGAGATAACTGAACATTAAGAGTGAAGATTTGCCACTTTAATATGAATAATGTATAATTATTAGATGAGTGTTTTTCAAATTTTCCTGGAAAAAGCCTCCCTTGCCTCCCCACTCTAATGTATCACAACATATCCTCCTTGGATTGGCCTTCACTACATGTGCCTTGCCTACAGTGATGAGCACATTGACACGGAGCCATAGGTGAAGGCACTAAACAAGTTGAACAAGCAAAAGAATTAACATTGCCTGTGCCTGCCACATTTCCATTTCTTTAAGGAACTCAGAGGACATGGCAACATATGAGCCTCTGCAGAACTGGAGAAATGTGGCTGCATAGTTGCATCCACCACAAAAACAGCAAAGGAGAAAGGCACTCAATCCAAATTGCAAAAATGCTGAGATCATTAGAGTTTTCTTATGTACAAAGGGTATGAATATGCCAGACATGATCTACAGGCTGATTTATTAGCTGGATTTCTCTGGCATCTTACTGTATCCCTGAATACACCAAGGTTAGGATAAACAATAGGAGAGTGGGAAATGACATAAACTGACAGACAGTATGGATGGTTCAAGCTGGAGAAAGACAGGGCTACAGCTTCAAAGAAAATCTGCTGTAGAGAAGAATGGATACAGGAAGGAGCCTTAAATCATACAATGCGAGGAAGGCTATTCTAGGCTTAGAAAGGAAGGGGGGAAAAGAAAACATGCAGTGGATAATAGGTTAACACAGGACTGAGATAAAAAAAGTAAAATCTATAAGAACAGAAATATGTCTGACTATGAAGGGAAATGATCTGAAATGCTTCATACGCAATGCAGACACTGCACATATTGGGATATAGTAAATGATATTAGGTAGACAGCTTATATACAAATGCTTCAGGTCTACGCAACCATGTTCCATGGCAAGTGTGCAACATTTGTTTGCAAAACATGAACAGGAAGCCTTTCCATACAAGCACACACACACACACCATGCCCTGGGTAAAAGGAATGCTTAAGGCATACCAGCTGACTGAATTTCATTTTTTCAATAATTCAGTTTTAATTTTAAAATATTTATAAACACAATGCTTCTTTAACAGATAATACCCTTTTGGAGACAGTTGCAGTAATGATTCCTGAATCTTCTGCAGTTTAACACAACTTAAGCATTCAAAATACATATACAAAGGGTTATATTCACACAAGCCTCTACGGAGGTTTCCCATTTTATTTACAGTTCTTAATTGTTTGTACACATGCATATTATTTATACATTGTAAATAATTCAGATGGCAAAGCAAGTAAATTTCCATGTTTGCTTCTAAGAAGCAATTGGGTGAAAACAGTGAATTACATGAACGTTTTAAGAAAAAAAAAACATCACTGTAGTTGATCTTGAAATGTATGTAATTGCATGCATGTGATAGGAAGTCACAGTGTAGAACACCCTGTGTCATTACACTTGAGGCCACAAGGCTCTGAGCTGGACCCAGCGCTGCTCACCATTTTTATAAATAATCTAGATGTGGGAATCAAGGGGATATTGATCCAATTTGCAGATGACACAGAGCTAGGAGTGATTGCTAACATTAGGGAGGAGAAGGACAGTATTTGAAAAGATCTTGAGCCTTTTCCCACAGGGGTTTTTCGAACACATGGAGGGCACATCGGGACACAGCATTCGCTCTTGCGGGTGGCGGGATCCATTCCAGGCCACCCGCAAGCGTCCCGACGTGCCCTCCATGCGTTCGAGTTTCAGAGCACTAAAAAGTGCTCTAAAACCGTCTCGGCGCGTTCCGACCCATCCCAGAGAGAAAGCATTCGCATGCTCTCTCCCTGTGACAGCTTGGCCCCTCCCCCGGGCTGCTCCCATTGGCTCCTATGGACCCAGTGTGGGCAGCCAGCTGCCTTCTGTCCCTGGGTTCCTGCTCCCTCCCGAACCCCAGATCGGGCTCTGGGGGTGGGCAGGAACCCCAGCCAAAAGCTCGCTACCCATCCCAAGGTCTTACCTTTTCCTGCAGGCTCCATTCTGTGTAGAAAGGCCGGGCCGTTCTGAGCATGCTCGAGGGGGCGGCCCCTCATTGGCTGGCTTCTATTGCCCATCTGAGCATGTGCAGGTGCCCAGCACATCAATCACTATCCTGGGATGTATCAAGGTCTGAATTCACACTTAGGCCTCTGGTATGCAGTTAGGACAGCTCTAGTACAGGTCTGGTATAGAATATCCATACCAGAGCTATCCTAATTGCATGCCAGAGGCCTAAGTGCAAATTCAGCCCAGAGGTCTTAGCACAGATATCTATGATATAGCATAGAATATATATCATGAGAAGTAATTATCTTTCCTTATCCTATCTTGATCAGACCTCATTTAAAATAGTGTGTCCAATTCTGAGCAAGTTCAAAGGAAAGCCACCGAACTAGTAAGTGATCTGCTAACCATGCCCTACAAGGGATGGTTAAAGGATTAAAGGATGTGTAGCCTGCTGAAGAGAAAACAGAGGAAACATGTTAGTGTTTTGAGTATCTGAAGGGCTGTCACAGCATAGAGGGATCAGCCCTATTCTAACACAAGAAAGGACTGGAGAAACAACATGAAACTGCAAGGGAATAAATGCAGGTTAGATACTGGAATTTTCCGATAGTAACGGAGATCAGTCAATAAAGTAGTTTACCAGAGGAGGATAATGAAAATCTTAGAATCATAGAGAGTTGGAAGGGACCTCTAGGATCATAGAGTCCAACCTCTTGCTCAATGCAGTATTCCCTAAACCATCCCATCTCGGTCCCTTCCCTGGATGTCTCCAAGAAGAGGCTGGACAATCATCTATGTAGGATGGTTTAGTGAGCCCTGCATTGTGCAAGGACACTGTGAACTGGAGGTCCCTTCCAGCTCTATGATACTATGATCCTGTGGATAGAGAGTGAAAATAAGAGCTTGTATTTCCTACCCGAATTGAATTACAATATTTGCATTCTATTTTTTTTGACACCTTGAGTGTATTTATCCTACATCCTAAAGTCTCACAGCAAGATACCAATGAGACTAGTATAACAATAATACATAATTAAAACCGATTCTTTGAATCTACTTTTAACCACAAGGTATGCACGGCTTTATTTGTTTTGTTTTCATTAGGCCAGCACAATTCCAACTTCCTGAGCATGCCACATAAAGAACCTCCATCATGTTTGGACTCAGTTTCAGTGTATTGGCTAACTTCTAGCTTTCATTCATTTTCAGGCAAAACCCAACATATGAACTGCCTTTCTCAATTCAGATGAAATGGAGAAGTAAAGCTGGCTGAAAATATCCCAGACCCCATTTTGTGTATGTGTGAAGTCTTTCACTAGCCTGAGTTCTGATCCTCTTATCACATTTTGCAATAGAGTTTACAATTTCATTTTTATTGTTGTTGTTGTTGTTGTTGACATAAAACAACAGTAACACAGAGCAAACCAAATATTTATGCTAGTTTTGGTCATTGTTAGCACTAGTCAGGTCCTTCCCAAGTGCCTAGTACTGAGTGATGTATTGGCGAATTATATGAGCAGATCCCAGAAAAGTTGGCTTCTTCTTCTTCTTCTTCTTCTTCTTGGACTTAAGTTTTATGTGCTGGTATCCATATTGCACTATTGATATAGTATCTAATTTGTTTGTTTTTTGTTTAATGTTTGTATTTCCTCTTTTAAATATTTTTTAAAAAAAATTCCAGGACCAAAGTCTCCCATGACTACTTTATAGTATTGACCTCAAAGTTAGGAGTTCATCCACTGTGAAGCAGTAATTCCAGTCTTTAAAGCTACACCAGTACGATAGCATGACTAGTGGTATCCAAAACAGCTGGAAGGTTAGCTCCCAACACAGATAATGAACATTCTTGCTTCTTCCCTGCAAGCCTATAGTTGGATTGTATAACCCTTTTAAGCACCTTACTTCGGAAGGAAGTTGCATGATAGCTGTTTGATACAAGGAGGTTCTCTAAAAGAGAGGAGACACTACAACCCTCTTAAAAGACAGCACTGACATTTGACTTTTGTAATGAGGTATTAACAATGGAGTATCTTCAATTTCTCCTCCTGTCTTGGTTTAATTCATCCATACAGTATATTGCTCAAAAACAATATTAACAGGATCTCTAGGGGAAATACTCAGCTGTGTCAAACTTCATGGATGCTTTTTATTGGAGAAATGAACTTTTTTTCTGTGTTCATTTGTTTCTATGCAAATGTGCATTTTCCTATGACAGATGGAAATCTCAGTGGAGGCAAACCGTCCCAATTGACATTGCAAGCTACAAGCTCGCTCTAGGCAGCTGTGCAGTGAAAAAGAAGGAGAGATCACATATTCACACCAAACCTTTCCTGCTTCTAAAAATTTCCTTTAAAATAGAGAGTTGTGGTACCGGCCAAAACGAGATGTCACAACTAATAAAAAACAAATCCCGACACCTATATGTGGATCTTTAACTTAAAATAGCAATTAATAATGAAATATAATGAACAATTCCAAATGAATGTTCATACAAAGTGAAGACCCTTGGACTAGCTAAAACAGATTCAGACCAGTGTCTTATAGATTATTATTATTGTTGTAACTAACTGTCATTACCACTGACACATGAAGCCTTAATTAAAGTATTTTTTCCAGCACAGTGTCCCACGGAGATGACCTTTTTCATCACATACATCTTCAAATATTTCATCCTTCCTGACTGCCCATAGGCAGTATATTGGCTCTGATATAAATACTCAAATAAGTTAAATAAATAAAATGCAGAGGGACCTTGGTTTTCACCACCACTTAGTATAATGCACAGGATAATGCAGGATAATGCACAGCATGCAGAAACAGCCTCTGTCTCTACAGTTCTATGTTCTGGTCACCACACATGGTCACCTTACATTTGGCAATGCAGGAACCATCTCCAGACTTCACCATAAAACCGACTGAGTCACAGTTACTCTGGAATAAATCACAGCCTTGCAATTGTCATCATGACTCCTGCTCCATTTACAACAGCACATTTCATTCAATTGGTGTTTCATTCACTGACTGAAGTGGTATGGGAGCTAACCACTGTAATTTAAAACTATTATTAGAAAGCTTAAGTTCCCAGTTAATAAAAGCCTTTATATAAAGTTAATAATGGGTTTCAGACCTATAAACCTTAAAGGGTAACATTAGAATTAGCTGGCAAGGGAAACTTGGTAGAGGGAAGTGTAAATACTGGCTGTGAACAGAAGTGCTAATTCTTCCACCTATTCTCTTTTTTCTCGCTATTTTATCCCATATAACATCACCGGGCATTATCTTAGTATCAGGATTTACTGAGCAGAATAGGAAGTAGAGTTATTCACAGCAATATCCATTCCACAGAATACATCTTCTGAATTTCTAGAGACTCTTTGCTTATCATCTTGCATGCCTTCAACATTCATGTAATGATTTTCCTGTCAAGTACTCCCTGGGACTTTATGGCTACCATGGTAACTAAGCCTTATACCAAATGCCCTATATGTGTGCCATGGCATAGCCTTGATCTGATGTTTTATGCCAGTTAGGGACAGAGGTAACTTGTAATGGGAGAACTTATTTAGTTCCTTTGTCACTGACAGATGATTAGTTGGCCATTCTGCTACTGAGATAGTGAAGAATTCTTTAAGCTGGACAGAATGTAGAATAAATCTTCTTGTTTTCGTGGGTGGCATAGCATTCAGCCAATGTTTTTGTCAATTTTTGCAGTGCTGAGATTTCTTGATGGGTAAAAGGAATGGCCTTGGGAAAAAATAATAAACCAGGACAAAGACTAAGGGCCTTTTCGCACTTACCTGAGGGATAGTGCCCAACAGACTGTGGGGATGGCACATTAGCACTTATTCTGCTGCAACTGGAGAGGAAAAAAAAGTGGGCCTTAGGAAGCATTGCACCATTAAGACCTACAGGGATAATCATTATTTATCATCATAAAAGTTAAAGTGGTTACATGATTATACTCATTTCACATGCTAGGTAGGGTACTTTAAGAATCAAGAATTGGCAGAAATGCTAGA
Organism: Aspidoscelis tigris stejnegeri; assembly: GCA_023333525.1. NCBI lineage: Eukaryota > Metazoa > Chordata > Lepidosauria > Squamata > Teiidae > Aspidoscelis > Aspidoscelis tigris. The sequence goes on along the minus strand of JALMGA010000006.1, from coordinate 10,518,442 downwards.
AGGTTCCTGAAGAATCCAAGGAACTAGAGATCAAATCCCCAGTATTTATTTACATTTATTTCTGTTTCATTGGAAACACTTAAAACCTTTGACTGTGTAGATCACAACAAATTGTAGAAAGTTAACTTCTTAAAGAGATGAGAGTACCAGAGATGTCAGTATGTAGGTCAAGAAGCAACAGTCAGAACCAAAGTGATGGGTTAAAGACTCAGAAAGGAATTTGACAAGGGTGTATATTGCCATCTTATTTATTTAACATATGTTTGAGTGAACAAATCAAAATCTGGAATCAAAATGTTGACAGAATTCTGATGGCCCAAAGTGAAAAAGAAATAAGCAGCCTATACATAAGGGAGATTAATCAAGAGATTACCAAACCTGGGAAGGAGGAGGAGGACATAATATCCTTCTGGCAAACAGAGGGAAAGGAAATGGAAACAGTGCAAGATTTTATTTTTCTAAGTTAAAAAATCACTACAGATGATGATTGCTGACAGGAAATTAAAAGACACTTGCTTCTTGGGAGGAAAGCTATGTTAAACCTAGACTTCATATTTAAAAAGCAGGGACTTCAACTTGCTGGCAAAGCTCTATGAAATCAAAACTATGATCTCCTCAGTAGTAACATATGGTTGTAAGTGGCCCATAAGGAAGGCTGGGCAGCAAGGAATAAACTCTTTCAGCTTGTGATGCTGGTCCAAATCAATCAAAACTAAAGGAAACTAGAAGAACTAATACTGAAGTAGAAAATCAAATGTTAAGGGCACATAGAAATTTTTCTGATGCTGGGAAAGATTGAAGGCAAAAGGAGAAGGTGATAGATAATGAAATGGTTAGATAGTGGTACAGGCATGAAATTGGGACGACATCAGGATGGGTCTGGTGTGCTGTGGTCATGCAGTTGCACATCTAAGCACACTCTTCTGATACACTGAACTTGCTTGAACAGTGGAACACAAATCTAACTTTCCCTGTGCTTTTGGTCAATAAAGCAAAAGCCTGCACAAATCCCTGGCAAAAGGTAAAGCACTTTGAAAGCTTATTAATGTGAAGTGGTATAAAAATGTTTTAAATAAATAAATTCAGACAGTTTAATCTCAACATTTCTCTCTTCGATGATCCTTAAGGAGTTTTGATGGTCCTTAAGGAGCCAAGAAGTTCCTTGGTTTGCTTTGGGATAAGGAATAATTATGTGAGCATTATACTATGACAATCAGGTGATAGGGATGTGCCAAAATGCAGTTCGTTGATGCACAACCTGGAGTTAGAGGCCCTGGGCTACCAGGTGATATATGTGACAAGAGGAGGATCTCTTCAACACCTTTATGCAGTTCATAAAGAGGGGAGATACATTTAAACTATGCAGGAAACAAAGCTTTTCTGAAATTTGGCAGTCACCAACATAGCCTCCTTGGTGAGTGAGAATCCAATGTGGGTCAGTGTGGGTCAGCACGCAAACATGCAGTCCAATGAGCTCTGCAGTCCCTCACATGGATGGTGGTGTCCATATCTATCAAGCAAGTAAATGGACAAGCGTAACAATGTAGAACATGACAGAGAAAAGACTTTGTATCCTATCTCAATCTGTGCACAGTTTTCTTCTGCATAGATATTTACATATGTAAATTGCCATGGCTGAAGCTAAAGCCAGTCAAGTCAGGCAGCCATCAAGATGGATGGATGGATGGATGGATGGATGGATGGATGGATGGATGGATGGATCAATCATATATTCCAGTCAACTTTTTACTCAGCTTTGGTTTCTTATGTCTACATTACAGTAGAAGAGTTTTTGAAGCAGAAGAAGTCTATGAGGTTGAATAGGATTCCAACATTTAGTTCTGCACCTCTGCTCTGCACGAAGCATGACTTGCCTGCTGGGGCCTTATATAAAATAGTATAAGAAAGTCTGCAGGCTTTGGTGATTTTTTTTAAAAAAACAACAGGAAAGAAATAAGATATGGGAGGTTGTTCAGAAATCTGTGCAGAATTTAGATGAGCTACTTTGGTATACTTATGTAAGTTTTAATATCTTCCTTAATAATAAAATTCATTTATATCCTAGACATTAGGTTATTGGTCTTTCAGTTTCTCCTAGAAAGTAATTGAGCACCTGCGAAGGGACAATGGGAATTGAGGTGGTCTGATTAGTTTTCTCTAACTATAAATTATTTATCATCTTATTCCATTTTCCCACCTTACAACTTTGGGAACCTTTCTCACCATCACATTGTATAATAATAATAATAATAAGAGCACTTTTTTTTTTTGCTTGCTCTAGCTCTGCTCCATGATTCATTTAGCATTCTTTAATACCATAGAAATGGCTACCATCCTGTGGACAGCAGCAAATAAACTTCTTAAAGAATACATTTTCTTTCCATGACTTTTTATTAATAAAGACAGAGGCCTCATCTTCAGAAAAATGAACAAATGGGGCACCTCTATCATTTAATTATTATTATAATTATTATTTAGTCCAAAGATGGGATGATTCTTTATAAATGATTGCCCCTAAAAAGCCCTGTCTGATCACACCCTTAGATCATACATATAGTTTTCAAGTATTGTGAAAGCAAGTTTTGACACTGAATCAGTATTTTCCCCACTTATCTTAGTTTCATATTCTTAGCCTATTATTATAGCTGTGTAACATTACTGAATAATTTTGAGTAACCACTTAAAGATGGAGATCTACCACTCCAACACATTTTTGAACTGGTTCAATCCAAACTGAGCAGCTTGACTGGTTTACATTTAAGCCAAACAGCCCCCATAGTTTGATGGTACAGTTCTTGTTCAAAGAGAACCAAGGGGATTCATCCAAACAAGATGAATCATTCAGGTTCAAATTGAAACAAGCCAAATTAGTTTGTTGCAATTTTGTTCTTTTAAATGACTTTTTAACATTTGTTTTGGAAAAAGTAATAGGCTCATGCCCATTTGCAGTTCAAATTGAGGTGGTTCCAGACTGTTCAAGCTGGTCCGAATTCAAACTGAACCAAACTACATCTCTACCCAAATGTCCTTTAGTACAGGCTTAACCTTTGTGCAACTTAGGCTGTGTCTCCATTACACAGCAAAGGCACCGAAAATGTGACAAATTTCCATTACCTCCAATGGAGGCCAGCTGCCATGAGTACAGGATTAAAGTCGTCTTGTTACCAGATCAACTTTGGAGGTGCAAGTATCATCAGAAATGTTAACTACAAAACCTGAATTTGAAATATACCGGGTTTTGACATATGAATTTGGCTTTATGATTGGCATAATTAAAAGCTAAAGGCAGACCATGAAATGTGGAAAGGCCTTAAAATAGCAAGACTGAAGCCATATTGGGTTGAGAAGACAAGCCTGGAGTTTCAAAAAAAGGACACAGTTTTTCTCTCTGAACTCACAGGCTGGTTGTTTGCAAAAGATTAAAAGTCTGAATGCAAGGAGACAATGCTTGAGATTTAATCTTGATTAGGTCAAGAAGGAATGCTGACACCTGGATGACCTTTGTTTTCTTTCCTTTTGGGGTGATAGATTTTTAAATAATGAAGGAGAAATAAAACCACGGAATCTGGAACAGAGATGGGTTTGTCTCATTTTAATAAAAGTAATAAAGAATAAAATGGAATGGATTTTTGGAAAAGATTTGGTAAAATAATATATATAAGAATTGGAATTACTACCTAAATGGAAAAAGTCACCAGTGCTAGGATGTAAGGTTTCATATTGAATGTGGCTTGGTTTACATCTTAACAGAATTGGGTAAGAGTTTGCTAAGAGTTAGGTTAGCCAGGAGAGGTGCTAATTGGAAATGCTTATTTAAGGTATACAAGATAAATAACTTTTGCAATTAGGCAGAGACATGATAGTATAAGCATGATCTTTACATTAAGAAAAGTTGGGTTCTCCCATATTTTCTGAAGGAGAAACAGAAGTTTAATGGGGTTTCTTCTCAGTAAGAAATTATTTAGACTTATTTTAAAATAAGAGGGTTTTTTTAAATATCCTATTCATTTCTTCTTTTTCTGTGGAACTTCACTGAGAGGCATTCCCATTGTGAAAGGGGGCAATGATTAACTCAGTGGCCTCCAAGACTTGATTAAATTTCTGTTAGCCAAGGGGAAGAGGAATAATCCTTTTAAACTCAGGACTAGGAAATAAGGTATTTGAGTCTCAGAGTTTTTATTTCCTCCTGTTTACCAGTATTGTTTGCTTCATTAGGAAATGTTAAGTTTGGGTTAATTTGTATTTATTTATTCATTTATTTATTTTTTTTGAGAAGCTATGAGGAGACTGGAGTCACGTACACATTTTTATTCATTAACACGGGAAGACCCAATCAGCAGTTTAAGGTTCCAATTTTTGGGTTATAAAAAAGGCAGAGAAGTAATGGTTTTTAGGTCTCCTTCTTCTTCTTCTTGTCATCATGGGAGGCTAGAGAGACCCGGAGAAATTTTTCTATTCTTCCCCCCCACCTTTCTTCTTTCTGCTACACAGAAAGTGGGTGGAGTTTTGCTGCAAGAGCTGCATTTTAAAACTTGCACATTTTGAATCTGGTTTTTGGTAAAAGCAGTTATAGAGACTATTTTTTTTAATTATTTCTTTTAATTTTTATTCATTTTGGGGATCAGTCTGACTGAGACTGAAGGCCTTCCCAATTTTTAGTCATTTTTGGGTTCCTGAAAATGATGCAGTTTGCTGGAATCCTACGCACCTTCTGGACTGAACTTCTGGGCGTGAAGAAGATGGGATCGTTGGTGAGAACAATGGAAGATTGCTTTCTATTCACTTTTCTCCCATATTTTTATTAAAGGTTTATGGCCAGGGAACTTTTTCTAGAATTAGGGCTAATTTTAATTTTCTTTTTGGGCTTTTATATGTTTCTTTAAGGTTTGGAATTGGTCTTATGGGAGCCTTATCCTCATTTTTTTTGGGCTCTTAACCATAAAAGGCAAATTTATGATGTTTTGGGGATTTTTTGCTGCATAAGTTCATTATTTTGGTCTCAGGAAATTGGGGTAAACTTGATTTAATGCATAGAGATGTGTTAAGGGGATTTAGTCATGTTTGGACTTTTGGGCATGTCTATCTCAGCTCTTCTAATGTCTAATATGGTTCTGATATGGCTTCACATCTCACTTCAACTTCTGTTCTGTATTTCAAATAAATTCTTTGCACTGGTTTAACAAGAAATACTGACTTTTGAGTCTAAAATGATTGTTGCCTCTGTTGTATGGTTTTCCTCGTTATTAAAACCAATGTAAAATGATCCAGCTACCTTTCCCCTGGAGAAATTTAGATTTGGTCTCTCTGGATTTCAAAATAATCCAAATTATTCAGAGTTTAATTCTCCCTCCACACACACACACACACACACACACATTTGCTTACAGCTTTTTACTGGAGCAATATTGGGAATCATTTACGAGTCTTTACCACATAATGGAGATGCAGTCACAATTCCATCCTTCATATCCAAGTGAATGAATTAAAAGGGTAGAAAGCATCAACACAATCTGCACAATGTTGAGTTGGTAGCATGGAAGCATTCTCAGAGTTGCAGGGTTCTATACACCTAATGAACATAACTACATTCCACTGTTAAGTCCTATCAATATTCTTCTGTCAATACTCTGGAAGCAGGGAAGTCTGAACAGTCTGTTTCACTGTCAAGTGCCCAGACTTGTGGGGAGAAGAATATAAAAGCTTTGTCAGCCACTTTGAGTCCCCTTAGATGGGTGATAAAAGTGGGGTAGAAAGGCCAACTCTTCTTCTTCTTCTTCTTCTTCTTCTTCTTCTTCTTCTTCTTCTTCTTCTTCTTCTTCTTCTTCTTCTTCTTCTTCTTCTTCTTCATGTTCTCAGGGCTGCATTGCATAGACATGGCTGACTTTCAGGGCCATTTGTATTGCCTCTGCAAACACTTAAAGCCGGGAAATCTGCCATTGTATGGAGCCTGCCATAGAGAAGAAGAAGCCATGTTGAGGAAGTATAACCACACACTTTATGGTAGAATTTAAATAACAGATAAGTAGAAGTGAAGCATGATTGCAAAGGTAATATTACAGAGCATCTTCATTCTCCTGTGACCAAATAATATTAATGTTTACAACTAGAAGTAGCAGGTCACAAAGCATTCAATTCGTATTTGAATGTCAATCTTTGAGTGTGCCAGCATTCAAATGAAATTCAAATGTCGAAATTCGGATGAATTCAAACAAATTTTGAATGTGATGAATATTCATGCACATCCCTACTCATAGTGCACAAAGAATGCCTAACCATACACCTAGTTTGGCCTAGTGGTTAGGGAGCCAGATTCTTATCTGGGAATATTGGGTTTGATTCCGCCCTTCCCCATGAAGCCAGCTGGGTGACCTTGGGCTAGTTGCAGCTCTCTTCTGAGCTCTCACAGCCCCACCCACCTCAGAGGTGTTCTGTTGTGGGGAGAAGAATAGAAGCTTTGTCAACCACTCTGAGTCCCCTTAAATGGGTGAGAAAAGCAGGGTAGAAAAGCCAACTCTTCTTCTATCAGGCAAAAATCTTGTAAGCTTTATTCATAGTGCTTCAATCACAAAGTGGGAGAAAATACTTCCGTAGCCCTTTCTCCAGCAATCTTATTGCACAATGATAAAATGCAGACTTTCTTTTTCACGTCCTTTGGAACAAATGAAACAGTTGGGATGTGCACAAATTATTCATCAGGTCTGCAATTGGTATGAATTTGTAAGAGTTCAAACATTCACGTTTGAATATTGGATATACTCAGATTGACATTCAAATATGAAACAAATGCTTTTGTACATTTCCCCAATTCTTTGTTGTATTTGTGAAGGTGGGGAGGCAGCAAAGCAGCTGCCCAATCACATAATGCAGCAGATTCAGAAGCGGATTCAAAGGGGATTCAGAGGGTATTCAGAAGCAGATTCAAATAACATGCAAAGAGCATTTGCATTGGAATCAAATACTACCATATTTGCTTGATTCACACAAATGTGATTTCCTTTTGCATTTGCCTCGATGCTAAATGAACATTAAAAAAAATGTGCATATCCCTATAAAGAAACCCTGCTTCGGCATGCATAGAAAATAGTACTTCCAGGTGCATTTCCTGTGCCTCCTCAAATATTCTAAGCCAGAAACATTGAAGTCAGAGAACAAAAATCTCCTGATTTGATGTTTCCACTGCTGGGGGAGGGAAGAGAACTGCCTACCTCCCTTTGTAAGGGATGAAGAAATTGCTTGCAAGCATTCCAGTTCTTAAAGTGTCAGGAAGGATCCACTGTTCTTATGCTCTCATTTTCATTTGAATGGAATTTAGTTCATTTTTCTTATTTTCAGTAGAAGAAAGGTCTGTTGACATATGAACTCAAACTGGGTGCACTCCAATTCCTGAAGGAATAATCAACAAATTATTGCCCTAGTTGATATGACTTTCTGTTTAGTTATGATCTTGGCCATTGGGAGCAGTGGATAAGTAAACAATTTATATATTATCAAGAATATGTGAAATGTGATAGTTTATGTGAATAAAATGCAAAATTGTTCAAAAAAACAAAAACAAAAAAAACACCCCACAAATTAATATTGCAGTGTGCTTTAGGATGTGAGATTAATCCATTAACTGATAGACTTAAAGACACGGATCCAGTTGACTAGATGGGTACCCTGCTTTATCTTTCACCAATCCATGTGCATCCAACCATGAAAAAGGATATCCTTCCCACTACATGGTGTTTTTATGTTATGCGTTAGAACACAGTAGTGACTCATTTAACATGAAGGTTCTGTTCTGGCAAGTCATTGCTGAAAGTGAGTAAGAGACTTTTAATATTAGGGGAAAGATGTTAAAATAAATCAGGAACATTTAATATCTCTTAATACCGAAACAATATCTCAGCCAGTTAATCATGTTTAACTGCTTAAAATGGGGCCTTATTGTACTTAACACAAAACTTATATTTGAGAACTCTTGAACTAAATGTGGAATTGCCTAGGGACAAGAGAAGTGGGGAAAGGATTGGTTAACAGAAGGACACAGTCGTAATGTTGTTGTTTTAATAAATGTTATTTGTTACTGGCATGTAAACTTTGAGCAGAGTTTACATGCCAATTTGTTGGCTATCCTGTACAAATGCTACATATTATTTCAATGCTGGTTGTTCATCTGTAGACACTAGTGATGTGCATGAATGTCCATAGCAGCCACCAGAGTGCTGACCGGAACAGCTAGCCGGACGCATATCGTGGCAGTTTTAAAAAGCTTGCATTGGGCGCCAATCCACTACCGCGCCCAATTCAAGGTGTTAACTCTGACTTACAAGACCCTAAATGACTTGGGGCCCAAATATCTAAAGGAATGCCTTCTCCCATACTGACCTGCCAGTGCCTTAAGATCTGGTCCTCCTGGTTGTCCCACCGCCTTCAGTAGTGAGGCGGGCGGGCACCCGAGAGAGGGCTTTCTTGGTAATGGCCCCCAGGTTATGGAATAGTCTCCCCCTCGAGGTGTGTCATGCCCCTTCTCTGTTTATATTCAGGAAAGCTATGAAGATGCAGCTCTTTGCCCTTGCCTTTAGCTAAGGCAATTACACTTTCCCCCCACTGCAGACACCAATATTTTAATATGGAGCATATTGTTAGATATGCTGAATTTTTAAAGTGCTTTAATGTATATTATTGCTTTTAATACATAGTCATTTGTAATTTAAAGGTTGTTACCTACCCTGGAACCTTTGGGTAGAGAGGGGGATAGAAATACAAATACTAGATAAATAAACAAACATCTGGCATGTGCTTCAGTGTTGACATGGTGATTTGGATGTGATGCATGACTCTGCAGGCACAATTGCACCACCACTCCCACCAGCAGCATCACACCTGGAAGAGGATGTGAACGCTGCTGCCTGGGAGACACTTGGACTCTGATGGTCAATGTTAACTCAGACAAACAGCTGCATGGGAATGGACCACCACTGGCTAGCAAGTAAGTGTGAACAGGACATCTCTCTTTCTCTTATTTATTTATTTATTTATTTATTTATTTATTTATTTATTTATTTATTTATTTATTTATTTATTTATTTATTTATTTATTTTGCACTTGGTCATTAGACTTCTGAGAGGCACACATTAAAAAGTCACTGTATGAAATATACTTGCCCAGTAAAATTAGAATAATCACATTAAGAATCTTTCAAAGAGGAATATAATAAATGTGAAGAGTCTACTGTTTTGAATCTGAATGGCTCGTATTGAACCAAATTGGTTTGTTTTTGAAAGATGCTGGTTTGATTCAAACTAGGGTTTGTTCAGTAGAACAAAATGGTTTGATCTGAACTGTTTTGGTGCTTCCGCACAGGCCCTTTAACACCCATTTAGCACACAGTCCAATGTGCGCCTCAGCACACGGGTCGCTAATTAGGACACTTCCGGTGAGGGGTGTCCGCACAGCGAGCCCGTTTTTAATGCGGATTTCGGTGGCAAAACCGGTTTACACACTTCCGGTGGGTGCATCCGCAGCTATCTGGACTTAATGTGTGCATAATGGGTGTTTCTTGCACACCAAATTTCAAGTGGTTTTGCGCTGTGAATCCACATCCGTTTTGGATGCGGCTGCACAGCGCAAGTGTGCTCACCCATGGCCCTCCCCTGGCTTTCCATGATTGGCTTCCCGGAGCCAAGCATGGCGAGCTGGGGGGCTCCTACCTTTTGGCTTGCCTCACCCCAGAAGCGGCGGATCACCACTTCTGGAGCCAGGGTGAGCTTCCCAAAAGCCTGCCCTAGCCCACCCTGGGGGGAGCGCAGCGGATCCCCTCCTTACCTCATCAGTATCTCCCCAAAACTGAAAGCAGGTGTCCTGCGTGCCCCCTGATTGGCCGGCATGCAAGTCAGGGCAGTGCGCCTGTGCAGAGCAGCTCCTGAGGGCAGGGGCTGCCTGGCGCAGCCCCAGCCACTCAGGAGGAGCGCAGGGCACAGGCGCACTGCATCCTGCACGCCTGCTTTCAGTTTCGGGGCAACGCTGACAAGGTAAGGAGGGGAACCACTGTGCTCCCCCCAGGGTGGGCTAGGGTGGGCATTTGGGAAGCTCGCCCTGGCTCCAGAAGCGGCAAGCCGCTGCTTCTGGGACGAGGGCGAGCCGCTGCGGTTAGGTACCCCGGCTTGCCAGGCTTGGCTCCGGTGAGCCAATCATGGCTGGCCAGGGGAGGGCCCTCCGTCCCAGATCAGAGACGGGTGCCGTGCGTCCACACAGCATCCGCCTCCAATCCGGATCTTCACCGCGTTTGCTGAGGCATGGGCGTGGGGTAGATCCGCATCTCTTAGATGCGGATCTACCCCGTTAAACCAGATCTACCGGGCACCAGGAGCTATTAAAATCCGGGTGCCGGAGACCAGGTTTTATTTGCCCCTGTGCGGAAGCACCCTTTGAGCTGACCACATCTTGCCCTTCAAGTAGAGCTTTAATCTGTGCATTTCCCATTATTCAAAACAAACCAACCTTGAACTGTCTGCAGAATTTGGACCATGCTACTAAAACAAACTGAACTCTGGGAGGTTCAGTTCAGTTCAATGCAAATTGGGGGGGGGGTCCAAGGATCTCTTTTAATCCGGATCTAAGAAGATCTGGATCTAAGGAATGGGTACTTCCCTTAATCCGGATCTACTAGATCTGGATTAAGGGAAGTACCCAATACGTTTCCATGAGTGGTCTAGCACCCAATAGCAATGGGTGCTAGCCTGCCGGCTGTGGAAACATCGGAGCACCCATTTGCAAATCCGGATCTACCCACAAGGGGGTCTGCCTGTCACCCCAGGTGTTTTGGGAGATAGAGGGTGCAATCTCCAAAGCTGCCTTTGGAGATTAGCAAAGGCTCCAAAGAGAACCCCTTGCGAGAGCTGGCTCCAAAGTCCCTCTGAAGTTGCCTTTGAAGATTAATGCAGGCTCTGAAGAAAAACCCCTTGTGAGAGCAATGCAGCTGTCAAAGGCTCTGGAGGTTCTTCGAAGTTAGTGGCAGATTGCTCCATAGAATCTCCAGAGTGATCTGCCGCTAACTTCAAAGATCCTTCAGAACCTTAGACAGCTGCACTGCACCTGCAAGGGGTTTTTCTTCAGAGCCTGTGCTAATCTCCGAAGGCAACTTCAGAGGGACTTCCGAGCCAGCTTTGGAGGGACTTTGAAGTCTTGAGTTTGGAGCATCCCCCATAGGTGCCTCCCCCCCTCACCTGAGCTTCCTCTAGACCCCATTGCCCAATTGTAGTGGAAACAATCTCCCTATAATCTGGATTTGATGCCCATAGACCCCATTGGGGTCTACACAAAATCTGCTTCATAAGTCCTGAAGGACCCATATGCCGGAGACCAGATTTTATTTGCCCCTGTGCGGAAGCACCCTTTGAGCTTCATAGGTCCTGAAGGTCCCTAACTCTGGTGGAAACAAATGTGTCTAATGGGGTCTGTAGTGGAAATAGGGTCATCTGGCTCTCAGCCAAATGGTTACTTCAATGGGTACTTAGTGCTAGTGGGAAAACACCCAGGGTTTGGGCTTCTTCCCTGTTAAGGATTCTGTTTTTATATACATAAATCCTTTGTTTGCTCATTTTTCACAGTCATGCCACATTCCATAGTTCTGCTTTGAATCTAAGCTTTCAGTTGTGACTACAATATCCCTCTTCAGAGGATATGACTGCTAGAAGTTTCAGATGTCTTCAAGTTTTCCAAATCCTTTGTTAATTTAAAATTCTCCACCCCTTCTATCTTGTTATTTGATAGTCTTAAACAAAAAGTCCTGATCTTACAACTGAGTAAAGGAGTATAGTGGATGCAGAAAGGGAGATGTTAACTAAGACCTTATGTACGCTTGTGCATTGTAAAATGCATTACCTTGCATTTTAGAATGCTTTGTCAGGCAATCTGCTTGTAATACATATTCAGGGACATCACATAGGAAGTAGTAAGAGCCCATTCAGTGCATTTGTCTGTCAATCACACAGGAAGGAAATTAATCCTGAATGCAGTGGAAATACATTCGGTTCTTTGGAAACTGCTTTCTCGCAAAATGCAGTGATTGGTCTAGGCAAGCTGTCTTATCAGTTGCTTTTTCTCACTTTTCTTTTTTTTTCAAACAATAAAATATATATTTAACTGCAGTGAGCTTAAGTGAATAAATGTTATGTGGGAAAAGGCCAGACATAATGGAAGTGCATTTGTCTTTGTTGTGGTCTGCTACAAATTGGTTACCTGAAAATTGCACAAACAGATCCATGCAACTTGTTAAATATTCCTGGGCAGCAACACTAGATGACATTGTTGGACAATAAGGCTGCTTTCAGTTATTGTTGCTATTTATATACTGCATTATCTGTGTTTTATAACTGAACAGAGGCTTTCTGTTAAGCAAGTCCATTTAAAAAGGAAACGACAACAACAACAACCCAGCATCTCCCACAGCAGGAAAATGTAATCTTAGGGAGAGGAATATGAGATCAGAGCTTTTAGGATCTTGCCAAACATTTAAGGGCATATATAGATTAAAAACAAAAACAGAACTACCCCAAACAAGAGATGATAGCCACATCAGAGAAGCAAATGTGCTATAAAACTGGCAACATGCATTTCAACTGCACAGTACTCTGCAGATACATGAATTCAGAGATAATTAATGCATATCAAATGTATTAAGTGTGGTCACCATCCTATGATAACTATTTGAATATGTGTTATAATTTGCGTGGAACAGTAGAAAATGTTTTTTATTGGCAGATGAATGAGGAAGACCAGACTCTGCACAAATCTCAGGAGAGCAAGCACTCCAGTCTCACATGGTTTTCACAGCATGGAGCAATGGACCGCTTCATGTTCAGGTGACTCAGATGTATCCAAAGTGAGAAACTTGTCATTCAAATGTGACCTTGCAGATGAAGACATTTTCCTGGGTATCTTGTTAACATTTTTCTTGGAATGGCTTGTTTACCAATCTATTCATTGCCATCAGATTAAGATACATAAACAGAGCAGAATACTGTTTTATCTTTGCAATTAAAATAATTTTGCCTGTTTCCTAAATATGCTGTACCAGCAACAGTGGAGAGACCATAACTTGAGCTATAGTTTGTGCTTACCAATCTTTTCTTTTACCTTATCCCTATTCCTGTTATGGACAGATATTCAAAACATAGCATGTGAGATATTTCCACAGTGTCCATTGGTAAGTGATGTGTTAGTTCTCTTGAAAACTTTGCCATGCCATGGTTTTCACATGTCTTTATTCATTTCAGAGGAAGCTTCCAGTATCCATCTATCTAAGTAAATAAATTAGATAAAAATAAGCCTTCTTGCCTCCCCTAATAAATAAAGGGTAGTTAAAACAAAAACAGCAACTCTAAGGTGTAATCTTTCAGAGCAAATGATAATGTACTGTAGTATTAAGTCCATAACCTTTAAAAAATCAGAGCCCAGTTGCCTGCTTGACTTTCAGGAGTCAAACAAGCTTACTGAACACAAGCCTCTGTTGTTTGGCAAGTAGTCAATAAAACTGTACCTTATGACTTTCTCTCCTAAAGGTTCTAATCAAAACAATTTATTTCAGGCATGTAAACTCTTGCTTTTCAAAATGTAGTTATTGTCAGGATGCAATAAGAACATCAGCATCAACTCAGATATCACTAAGAGTGTCAGAGCTCCCCCATCTGTCCTTCTAAAAGATTTCCTTGCTAGTTAAATCTTAGATGGCAGGAATGGTTTTAGACATAGAAGGGGGGAAAATACATAGCTTCTCTCGTATTTTGGCAACATCATAACTTTTCTGACATGTTATGCTACTTTAATGGCATAGACGGGTGGAGGCAGTAGAACCAGTAATAATAACAAACTTGGAAGAATACAGAAGAGATAAAATTTTAGTGCAAAACTCTTATTCAAAAACTTGAAGGATGTCACAGACAAGAGGGTCATAACCTATTAGCTTCATCATTCAATCAAAGATGCAGAATAATGGCTTAAATTAGAGCAAGGCAGGTTCCAGTTGAATCTCAGAAGGAGATTTCCTAAATAGAGTTCAACAATGGAACAAATTATGTGTGTTCAAGTAGAGGGTGGACATCCATCTGCGAATCTGAATTTCTGCAGTGGTCTAAATTCCCCCTTCAAACTCCACAGTGATCTTCTCTTCTCGTATGGTTTTAGAATGCTAAGCTAGTCAGTTTTCTTTAAGTTACATCAAAGACATCCTGCATGGATGCCTTCCTAAGTCTCTTGATGAAAACTGGAATAGAATTGGAATAAATGAAAATGAAGCAGTAGCCTTCTGTATACAAAGTACAGAAGGTAAAATTCAGCATTTAACATGCAATGCAATTCCAGGCGAAGGTAACTCACACTAAGGCTGTAACTCTACATGCACACTGATCTGAAGGACTTATATTTGAATGAATGTACATAGGCATCTATTAGAAACATCCTCCCAGAAAGGTACATGAACAACATTTTCCTGAATCAGTTCAAATCAAATTGAACTTCTAGAACTTGAACATGTTCAATTTTAGCACTGAACACACCAAAAAAATTAAGTGACTTGGTTTGAATGCTTGTCAGACCTGTTTGCCCTAGGAAACAATGTAGGACAGACAGGAATTCTGCTCTCCAGACTGTAAGTTTTTGGGGCAAGTGGGTGATTTTAAGGAATTTATATGTCTAAATTATGAAGAAAAACCATTATTTGTAAAACTAACTTAAAGCCACCCACAGGCCACCCAGAGCTTTAACACTGGAAATAAATAGGGTAATGCTATTAGGAAGGCAGACCAAATAAAAGAGCTCCAGTGAGGAAAAATCTTGTAAAATTGTAGGAGAAATCAAACATCAATACAGTAACACAAGAGGAAGCAAAGACACACACACACATATGCAGGTTTAGGGACCATCCTTCTGTCATCTTTATGAAATTGTCAATCACTGGTTTGTGACATGCTTCAACCAGCCACAATTTAAAGCTTTTCTAGGAGACTAGTGAAGCTAACTGTCCCCACCCCAGTTGGGACCTTCCTGCTTGCTCCCTCCCCCCCTCCCCCCATTCTACCTTCCTGTTTTGACAGATCAACTTAAATTCATGATAGTAACAACTTCCGAACTGGGTGGACCAGGCAAGGTAAAACTGCTGCAGAGGTTGACTTGGAACCTCCAAAATGAGCAGGTGGTACTGAGGAGTATCAAGGAGACCCCTGTTGCCCCTCAGGCTGATCAATTCACCCCAGATTTTACAAGATTTGTTTTTTTAAAAAAAACTCCCTTTTGCTATGGAAAAACTTCTGGGAAAAATACTTGAGAAAATTAAGTGTGGAATTGTGGAATTATATGCCTGTTCTAAACAATCTCTGATCCTCATTTTGAAGAATGTGCAAAAACATACATTTACCTATCTGTGTTGAACCTCTTCTGGATCAGAGAAGAAGTAGTCTTGATCCTAGGAAGATCCAGTGGTTGGAGAGTGACTGAGGGAAGGAGCCTTCATCACTTGGGGACTTCCCTATCTTGGTCAAGGTATTGGATTGGTATTGGCCTTTGGGCATTAATCTGGGCAAGGCACTGGCATACACTAAGTCATCATTGACTTGGCTTCTTTGGTTGTGTATGAGTGCTTTATGTTTTGAGATGTTTCTGGTTCAATAGTATTAACAGAGAGACTACTAGAGGTTTGTGTGTGAGTAATGTGCAGGTGTGATGTGTTTGGATTGCAGATCTAAAAATGGTTCTCCCTCTAGGTTTGCAACTATGGGTTGCCTAGAATCTGGGACCTATTTATACTTGGCTTTATTCTGGAATGTGTCCAAGCTACAGGGGCCCCCAAGTGAGTCCTGGTAGGGTTTGTATTAGCATGCAGACAAAAGACACCTATCCTAAGAGATACTTCAGAAAAAGTCCAAGTGCGAACAGGCCATTTCTCTGGGGTTTGTTAGCATTAAACCTTCTATATTAGTTGGATGTAAGAGGCCAGGACAAAAATTTTAAAACAAGGGGGGGGGGATTTGCGTTAAAGAAAAATGAGAAGTTCCACCAACCAAACATCCATGTGAAATGATGAGGATGAGGATGAGGATGATTTTAAAAAACAAACCTAGTGGCACAAATGATACACTGGAACTTATGTCAGATCTACCGTCTGCCAGTGGCAAAGAACTGGTGGAACCATAAACCAGAAAAAGTGGTTGAAAATGAACAAACCAAACTACTGTCGGACTTCTGACTTCCAACTGATCGAACACTGGAACATAAACAGACCAGACATCACAATTGTGTAGAAAGACAAAGTGTTCATCACTGACATTACTAGTCCATGCAACTGCAGGATTGATTGAAAAACAGTTAGGAAAACTTAGCAAATATGAAGACCTAAAAATAGAACTGCAGTGACTTTGGCATAAACCAGCAAAGGTGGTCCCAGTGGTGCTCAGCGCACTGGGGGCAGTGCCGAAAGATCATAGTGGGCACTTGAAAAGCATTGGCATCAACAAAATATCCATTTGCCAGCTACAGAAAGCCACTTTGCTGGTATCTGCTCTTATCATTCGCCAATAGTGATAACAATGACCAAAACCAGCATGAATATCTTGTTTGCTGTGCGTTACTGTTGTGTTATGTCAATAATAATAATAATTACTTTGGGACTTCAGGCTTCAGACTGACAGAAAACTGGAGCGTAACACCCCTGACATTACAATTGTTGAGAAAGAGAAGGTGTGGATCATCGACGTTGCTATACCAGGTGACAGCAGAATTGAGGAGAAACAGTTGGAGAAGCTCACCAGATACGAAGACCTGAGAATTGAACTACAGCGACTCTGGCGAAAACCAGTGAAAGTGGTCCCAGTCACCCTCGGCACACTGGGCGCGGTGCCAAAAGATCTCAGCGGGCACCTAAAAACCATTGGCATTGACAAAATATCCATCTGCCAACGACAAAAAGCCACTTTACTGGGGTCTGCTCGCATAATTCGCCGCTACATCACGCAGTCCTAGGTGCTTGGGAAGTGCCCGACAAGTGATATAATACGAAATCCAGCATAGTCATCTCATTTGCTGTGTGTAACTGTTGTTTTACATAATAATAATAAAAGAAGCAGAAGAAGAAGCACCTGTGAGATAGGTGTGGCTGTGAGAGCTTAGAAAGAGAGCTGTTACTAGCCCAAGGTCACCCAAATGGTCTTCCCAGATAAGAGGTCCAGCTTCTTAACCACTAGACCAAACTGGCTCATGTTGTTGAACTGGGGGAAAAAAACACATCACTCACTTACTCTGAACACTAGTGGGGAGGGGTCATGATAGATCACATTAAGTCTAGCCTAGGCTACTTGAAGAGGAAAGGTTAGCCCCCTAAAAGTCTTGAATCTATCTAATACTGTCAAATGTGTCATTACTGCTGGAGCCCTGTTCTCCCTCAAGTATCTCAACAACAGTTTATTATTCATTTATTTATTTAAAAAAAATTATATCCTGCCCTTCACCACATAATCCCAAGGCAGGTTACAATAAAAATAAAACATAAAATATTAAAAAGTAATTAAAAATAATACCCCTTTCCTCCCTAACAGGACAGCACCCTGAGGAAGCTAATTAATGTTCTGGCTTTCAGACCCGAGACACCAATCACAAAAAAGAAAAAGGCTGCAGCGGATGGTCTTCTTCATGATTTTGAAAGAGTTGGGGGGGGGGAAGAACCCCCACCCACCAGGAGAAAGACAAAGACAATAGGAAGAGATTTAAAAAGGGTAGGAATGAAAATAAACCCCTTTTAAAGCCTTCAGGTAACTCACTTTCAGACCAAGACAAATTAAAATAAAAAAGTAGTCTGCAGAAGTTTCAAAGGGAAAATTAATAGGGGAAAACCCTTTTGGAAATCTGTAGGTAAACTGGACTGTAGGGCAAAATCTACACTAAAGGGGGACCTGGTTTGATTATCAGAGAAAAGGGGGGGGGGTTCAGTTCAAAAACAAACATT
Source organism: Aspidoscelis tigris stejnegeri (assembly GCA_023333525.1). Taxonomy (NCBI): domain Eukaryota; kingdom Metazoa; phylum Chordata; class Lepidosauria; order Squamata; family Teiidae; genus Aspidoscelis; species Aspidoscelis tigris. The sequence goes on along the minus strand of JALMGA010000006.1, from coordinate 10,500,464 downwards.
TCACATGCACACTCTTGTTCCATACAAACTGGGTTCAATCAGAATTGGTTTGGCACATCTCTGATTCTTCCATCTAGGCCGTAAAGGATAAGGATCTTAATAAGATTGCAAAGATAGGAAGAAACGTATGGTGGAAAGTATGTTGAGACAGAGTAATTTAATGGTTTTAAATGTACTCCAAACATATTTAATTTGGTTCAGAAAAAGGGAAGCAGTACAAGAGAACTAAAATTCCTTTTGTATTTGCTTCAGATGAATATCTGTACTCATACATTTGTTAGTCATTAAAATATAGATGGCATTGAGACAGAAACTGGTTTGATGGACCTTGCAGAAAAGACACCCCCACTCTGTTTTCACTTAGTGCTAGTTTCCAATGCCCATTTAACAATGCAGATCTTCCCTAGCAGATGTGAAGATTGTAGTCTTATTGTCAAATTTGTAGGGTCTAATTTTGCTTCAAAACATAACATTTCTGTGTATAACTACAGATGGGCAAAGGCCCTTTTCTTCATTGGCAATACCTTTCTCTTCTGATAAAATTAAAGCAGACACAGAGTACAGTTTCATAAGGACATTTTTAAGAGGAAATTCTGGCTACACCACCATTCCATCTGCCATACAATAGTAAAACTCCAGCTTCAAACTTGCAGAGAAAGGATTTGGAGCTTTGCTTTACATGCTTTTGGAAGAACTGAGGATGCTTGTGATGTAAGGCAGAGACATTTGCAGTAGTTGGAATTTAACCCAGCTGGACAAAGTCTTTGGCAAAAGATGAATTTTTAAGTGTTTAATCAAAGCAAACACTCTTCTTCCTTCTCAGTACCTTCAATTTTGTAGTATAGGAGAATGGATGGCTATGAAACCCCATGTCTGATCAGGAGAAGGATGAGGTAAACTGATGTAATCAATACAATGCATTAAATAGTGATTTTTAAAAATATATAAACAGAATTGAATTTCGAGATAATTTTATACACATAGAGAGGGGGAGAGAGATAGGACCTGGGGTAATCCTAACTAACACACAACTTTAAAAGAAGGCATCTTCAGACATGTTTAAGGATGTGCAAGAATATTCAAAATATTAGTGATTCATCTGAATTCGGACATTCGAAATTTAATTGAATGTCCAGATATTATTTTTTATTATTCAAATGAATACGAATATTTCAAACTATTCGTCTGAATAATTCAGATTTCGTATGTGTACGGATATGTATGCATTACACACATAACCATACACATCTTATTCGTATCTGTAGAGATAAAAATGGGATGCTTACAGATGAGTACAGATACATACGAATTTGTACAACATTCATATCATCAAATACATATTGAATATTCATACGAATAGATACAAATGTATTTGAATCGGTTCAAATTTTAATACATTAGTTTTTTTCCTCTGTTCGTATGAATTTGGACATTTGAATATTCAAATCAAATTGAATGTCAAAAATTGCATTCATGCACACAACCCAGACGTCTTACAGTCCCCTCCAGTTACAGTTATTATTAATGCACTATTGAGTGCATAGCTTAAATCTGTTGAATTTTTAAGGAGTTTTTAACTGGGTATCTTATTTTAATTTGCATCTTGTGTTTTTAATATGTTGTTTAATCCATTGTTATCCGCTCAGAGGCCTTCGGGTATGGGGCGGGAAAGAAATGTAAATAAATAAATAAATAAATAAATAAATAAATAAATAAATAAATAAATAAGCTTGAGAAGTGGTTCTTTTTATAGTAGCTTGGAACAGCTTCAATATTCACCTTAGATGTGATTTACAGGTGCCAAATGGCTGACATAATGCTGGCTGGGAGGAATGGCCAATTTAAAAAAAGACATTAACAAAGAGCAAGTCCAAAGAAGGTCTACCAAAATGATTAGTGGTCTGGAAACCATGTCCTATGAGGAAAGGTTGAAGGTTCTAGGAATGTTTATCATTCAGAAGAGAGGAGACAGGCTCACGGTCTTCAAGTATCTGAAAGGCTGCAACAGCGCAGATAATTTCCTCTTCTCACACAAGATAGGAGGACTAAAAACAATGTTATGAAACTTCAAGGCAGTCAATATAGATTAGATATTAGGAAAAATACCTTCCTGACAGTGAGGGTGATCAATCAGTGGAATAGGTTGCCATGGAAGGTAGTGAGCTCTCCTTCACTGGAAGTCTTCAAGCAGAGGCTGGACCTACATCTACTGTACCTTGGATGATTTAGGAAATCCAGTGTTGAGTAGAGGGTTGGACTTGATGACCCTAGAGGTCATAGTCTATGATTTTATTGTTAGGCTGAATTTTAATATGTCAAAAGATCCCCCCCCCCGGTTATTGTATTACTTTATTATCATTATAAACTGGCTCAAGATATTCAATATGTTGGAGTCCCCCACTACTAAAACTGAGTCACAGGATCATCATCATACTGTATTAGTCCCAATTATTCAATCTAATTAAGAAGTTACTAGAGCAGTATGTCAGAAGCCAAAATGCACACATGAGGAACTTTGGGAGGGTAAAGAATTGACTTTTATTCTGCAGTCTACTTTGGATTCTCTTAAATGCATGAGAAAAATGTGGTTGAAAAGCCAACTCTTCTTCTTCTTCATGTCAATTTCCTACATAGCTGGCTTTTTAAAAGGCTGAAAAAGCTATTGGAAAATATTTACGGTATAACTATGGAAAAATATAAATTAAAAATCACTTGTTAATTGATTGTTGAATACCTACAAGAGTATGTCCTAAGACAAAATGGATTTTTATAATTACTTCATTAATAATTGCAAATATTTTATTAGCTACTGGTAATTTGCCAGTGGGAGGGGCTGGCTGATTTCAATGATCAGTGCTAGTTCATAAAATTGCAATAATTCTCCAATGTCTAGTTAGCACAGATCTTTCAATGAGCTCCAAATCCAGTTTTCTCTAATCTTGGAAGACAGCATGTGAAGAGTATTTTAAACAGCAGGCATTTGTGCTCATTCCAGAAGTAAATGAGGACATATCTCATTCTCACTCTGATGATTTCGGGCCTTTCCGCACAGGCTCTAAAAACGCATTTAGAGCCTGTTCGGGGAAGGATTTGGACATGGCATCTGCACAGGGAACCCAATTAGGGTCCCTTTGAGGACACCACGTCCGCACATCGGCAGGCAAAAACAGATGTTTTAACCAGTTTTGCCGCCGAATCCTACCCAGATGTAAGACCTGAAAAAGGGGCTTTCTGCATTTGCCACCGAAAACAGATCTATAAGATCCATTTTCCAGCAGGCCCCGCATGTACGCATATGCGCGGGGCAGCAGCAGCAGGGCCGGATAGGAAAACGGATTGGGGTGGGTGCTGTGTGAATGATTTTTTCAGGTCTTACATCTGGGTAGGATTCGGCGGCAAAACCAGTTTAAACAACTGGTTTTGCCTGCCAATGTGCAGACGTGACGTCCTCAAAGGGACCCTAATTGGGTTTCCTGTGCAGATGCCACGTCCAAATCCTTCCCTGGGCTGCTGGGATCGTCAGGGCCACTGAGCACATGCGCAGTTGGCGCCAACCCTGCCAGCCTCAGAATCGAGCTGGAGACGATCAGGTAAGTTGGAGGGACTCTCGGTGCGGTGGGGGTGAGAGTAGGAGTAGTAGCTGCCTTACCCCAGCCAGAGAATGGAGGATCGTCGGTTCTCTGGCCAGGGGGAAGGCAGGGAAGCTGGCTGCCAGACTCGCCCACCTGTCAGAGTCGAAGAGCATGCGCTCTGCCTCTCTGACAGCTAGGCAGGCACCGGCAGGGCCGGTTTGGGATGGTTGCTGGTGCATTCGCACAGCACCCACCCCAATCCGTTTTCCCATCCAGTCCTGCTGCCGCCGCCCCACGCATGTGCGTACACGCGGGGCCTCCAAGAATCTGTCTCTGTTTGAGACAGATTCTTTTTTTAAAAATGTTCCACTGGAAAACGGATCTTATAGATCCGTTTTCGGCAGCAAATGTGGAAAGGCCCTTCCATTGATGTTTTTCTTCATCTGTTGTCCTCATTTATTTATTTATATTTATTTATTATTTACATTTATATCCCGCCCCATACCCGAAGGTCTCTGGGCGGGTTACAACTTTAAAACAACAAATTAAAACAGAATACACATTAAAAAGACGTTAAAAATTTCCGTACATATAAAACAATATACAACATGTTTAAAATAATAATGTCTGTACTGAGGGAGGGAACATTAACAACTTAGCCAAAGGCCAGGGCAAAGAGGTGCGTCTTTACTGCCCTCCTAAATATATATAAGGAAGGGGCCTGACGCACCTCAAGGGGGAGGCTATTCCACAGTCTGGGGGCCATCACAGAAAAGGCTCTCTCCCGGGTGCCCACCAACCTCACTGTTGAAGGTGGTGGGACAACCAGGAGGGCCTCGCCACTTGATCTTAAGGCACGGGCAGGTCGATACGGGAGAAGGCGTTCCTTTAGATATTTGGGGCCCAAGTCATTTAAGGCCTTATAAGTCAAAGTCAAAACCTTGAATTGGGCTCGGTAGTGAATTGGCAGCCAGTGCAATTCTTTTAAGACCGGCGTGATGTGCATCCGGCTAGATGTTCCGGTCAGCACTCTCGCGGCTGCGTTTTGCACTAGCTGCAACTTCCGAACCGTCTTCAAGGGCAGCCCCATGTAGAGCGCATTACAGTAGTCCAATCTAGAGGTTACCAGAGCATTTCTAGTATTTCTTAAGGTACTAGATGAGGCCACAACATTTCTTCACACTCTCACTCAAGGAGGGAAAACCACAGTCTGTATTCCTCTGCCAAAATATCCAGACACAAAATTGGTGCATTCTCGGAAAACAAAATGGCAGGATCAAGAAAAATTCAGACTAGTCAATAAAATTAAGCTCTCTTCCTCCCTTAGTTCCCAGTTGCATGAATTGTTTTTTTGAAACAAATTAAAATTGAATTGCATACGTTTTACATGGCTCAATGTGTTGTTCATTCCAAAATGGATAACGAATTCCTATTTAATTCTAAAAAAAACAAAAATCCTCTTGCTATCACAGTTCATTAGCAAGCAATGAGGTGCACCAAAGATGACCTTCTCAGTGGTTGTCATCACACAGTATTATTTCTGTTACACCACCAAACTTGGCTGTACTGTCTTACTGGCACAGATAATGTAAAATAGCTTTAGAATGCAGTATATATGAGAAAATAACACTTCAGTTTAAAACTTGTTGACACTTCTAATGTGTATCTACCAATTTTTGGTATGAACTGTCTCCCTTAATGCATCACTTCCCTAAGTTCCTAATTCCCCCCCCCCCCCCAAGCGATTATAGTTGAAATGCAGTTCTGTCCTCACTCACCCCAAAACATCTTTTTTCCTTCCACCAAAGGAAGGTAATTCAACTAATAATCTATAAGAGACTCAGTTAACTGTGGAAGGATTGGAGAAAAATGTCAAAAACTGATAAACTTACTTAATCCCGTTGAACATATTTATAATTAAACGGTTAGAGCAGGATACTTTGTATTATGGAAATGAAATGAAATGGTTGACCATATCAAGTTTCAAATGTACAAGGGATAAAATCATGTGAAACACACAGAGATAAGACTGACAAGAATAAAATCAAGATCTGTATATATGTCATCGTGATATGTCCCCATCACCCTTACAAAGGACCCTGTTCAGCTCAGTGAAGGATTTCCTAAGTTGGGCAGCCTTAACCAAATACAGGTATCCTGTATGTCACCTGGACATTCTCTCCCTGCCAAAGGTAAGTCATTTTATGATCTGTATTCCAATGAGTCATGTTTTCCAAAAGGGGATCCAAGCACGATGTTCTTAATGGAGAATACAGAGGTCTGATAAACAAAATATGAGGAAGATTTTCAACCTCTTGTGCACCACAGACTTTGTATTATGGCATAGATACCTATATATGTCGTGGATACTTTTATTCTCAACATTCTATAAACTGCTTCATGATTAATTTTTGTGAATGTGAAGTACATATTCAAATTCGTCAACTACTTATTTAAAAAAAATAGTTTAATGCATAGTATCAATGAGGTGGTGAAGCAAGAAAATGATCTAATGCATTTTGAAAAGTGCAAGTGAACAGATTGCATCCGTCTAAGGCTGTAAAAATGAGTGAAATAGTAGCTTTCAAAGTTGCCAGATAGAATCCAAGGGTCCATCTAAACAGATAGAAGAAAATCCCCAAAACATCCTGAGGACTTCTATGTTTTCACACTAACAGGGTCTTTAGACATGCAACAGACCTCTAAATACATTTGCAATCCTCAGATGTTCATGGCACCATTGTACCTGCCTTGCACTGGTACTAATGTAGTTATACATGTAGTTCTTTTGTAAAGAGTTTTAGAATAAGATGGTGAAATGTACCCTCCCAGGGGCATCCAACATGGAGTTCACTGATGTTGCTGAGTTCAGTTTGTCTAGTGGTTAAGGAGCCAGACTACCGGGTTTGATTTCGCCCTTCTCCATTAAGCCAGCTAGTCAGCTTTCACAGCCCCATCTACCTCACAGGGTGTCTGGTGTGGGGAGAAGAATAGAAAGCTTTGTCAGCCATTTTGAGGCCCCTTAAATGGGTGAGAAAAGTGGAGCAGAAAAGCCAACTCTTCTTCTTCTTCTTCTTCTTCTTCTTCTTCTTCTTCTTCTTCTTCTTCTTCTTCTTCTTCTTCTTCTTCTTCAGTTCCCATCATTCTTTGTGATTGATTATGCCAACTAAGACTGGGAGATGTGGTTGAGCTACCACTGAAGGTCCAGAGTAGGATTCCCCTGAAAAATTGTATCACTGCAGGCGGCAGAAGGAGACTATGGTCCTTTCTTCATGGCCGCTTAGGCAGAATCAGAAAGGGGATGTGAGCCTCCTTTTCTTACAGTAATGTGGAACATGGGGGTCCCTTTCCACCACTGGTACACGCTGTCCACAGAGGATGGGGCACAATCATTATCAAGGGGCTGTTGATCAGTGTAAAGGCCGCCTCTCCACCCTTACCTATTTCAAATATATATTTATCTTTATTTGGTAGTGTGGTAGCGTTTTGTTTACTTGTAAATCAATCTCTGTTATTCCCTTCCAAGAGGCGCACCTTCCATTTCCTTTTCTCTACTCTTTGGCTTGATAATAATGTTGCCTCCCTTCTGATGCTGCAGCAGACAGCACCCTGCCCCCACTCTGCCAATCTCCAGCAGTGGGTTGGATACAGTTACTGTTTAGAACTCTGGCCCTGTTTGGCTCCCTTTATAAACAGAACTCGACGAAGCTTCTTTGAAACAACAAGAACATGTGTTTATTGAATACAGTTGTAGTTTAAAGTCAGCTTCTTCTCACAGTTAGTTACACGTGGTTACTTTTGCTGTCAAGCAGTTCAGTCTTTCACTTTTACACTAAGTCAAAAGACTCTACAAGTTCAAGAATAAAACTTCAATCAGTTCAGAATTTGTTAGCTTTCCTTTTAAATAACTTCACAAGCTTAGCATTCATATACTAAAAGACTCAGGACCCTAACTTTAGCCTCCTCAGCTAAGAGCCCGTTTCTCCCCTTCATTAACCTCCCTGATTAACGACCCCAGGCAGAGAACAGAAATTGTTCCCTCAGGCCCCCTTAAATATGGGCCTGGCTGGCTAGCTTCGCTCTTATTGGCTGAGCTCCGCCTGGATGCAAATTCAACCCCTCCCCTTGGAGTGCCCAACTAGCCCCTCCCTTAGGCTACTTACCCTTGTGAAAATACACTTTGGCGACACTTTTAAGCATCTGGACTTACCGTGTTCACCACACTTTGCATTTTAAACTTAGAAACGTACTTTTGGGATTGAGGGGTCCTAGCGGGCATCACAATCAGGATCACTGAGGTCTACCAGCAGCCTAGTATGGCTTAATCCAGGACACAGAGGCTTGCAGAAGGCACACCTCCTTCTTCCAAACTACTGTGGGACCTACTTCGGAAGTACAGCAAAGCACATTGCTGAAAGATGTTCCCAAAGGGGCTCCAAAGCTAGGAACTCATTTCCAGCTCTTTGGAACTCTTGGTGGCTGGCCCTGAAGTTCATGTGAGCTTTGACAATGTTGTGATAGCTGACTTGGACTAGCACCGTCATGCAGACAGCATTGTTCCAGACCACACCTGGCTGTAGTTTAAACCAGCGGGGCTTGATACTTAACCCACTGGTTCAGATCTTGGCCTTTCAGAGTAGAAAGGTCTCCTGTGCAAATATTCTACCTATTTTATTTTATTCCCACTCCCATGGCATCCTATATTTCTATTTGCAAATATTTGCAAGTATTTGTGTATTTGCATACACAGACCTATGGTTTGGTAAAGCCTTGAAAGAGTTTCCCCACTTGATTTTACAAGCGAACATACAAACTGTTCATAAGACAGCAATTTCTGAGACACAGCTACTTCTTTTGCACTTAGCCACAGTTAGAGAAACTTGGTCATCTATCTGTCTTTTCTATGTTGTCATAACCTAGAATGCTCAGTAGAGAGCTACAACATTAGAGGCTGAATTCTTGGGAAATGTTATCATGGATTTTTATTTAGTAAGATAGATACAGAATGTGTTTTGTGTTAGCCTGAGGACAATCCAATGTAGAAGGAATATGAGATGTAAATGATACAACAGGGGAAAATAAAATATGCTGATGAGGACAGAAACAAAAGTGCGGTGGGGGAGGGGAACAGAGGCATGCCGCACTTCGAAGCACTGAAAGTCATACAAGAAGAAAGTGATGATAAGCTAAGAAAATTTAAGCACTTCTGGGATTGTTCGACCCTGCTCTTAGTCAAGGATAAGCTCAATGGCGCAGGGATCGGTTGAACCTTTCTCAGTTCTGATTAAGGCTGTGATCAGACAGAGCAAAAGAAATAAGCATCTCTGAAGCATCTTTGAGGTGGTTTAGGGAAATCTTTGAGGTGGGATTGTTCATGTCCCTCCTCCCTCTCATGAACATTGTATTTAGAAAAGGTCAAATAAAGAAAAGTTGGGAACATGAGGGCCACCCACTGTCTTGCTGAGATGCCCCTTTTGTTATGCCTAAGGCTAAAAGGTATCACCTTGCGGCAGGTATTATTGAAGCATGATCCTTCAAGTAGAGTTGTCTTTTTCTTTTTTAAAAAAAGTGATTTTGTTGTGTATGAGGTTGAGGCTGTGTGATAAACCCCCACTATCTGAAAGAGCTCAGACTCACTTATTCATAAATTTGGGCTCAGAAAAGGTTGTTTTTAATGGTAATTTTTTAGGAGGTAGTCCAAAAAAAGCATGTTTCTATCTTCCTCCATGTTCAAAGGATGAGTGTGCTGATAATGTTGATCTGTGACTGACAGCAGCCTTACAGTCTTGCCAATGGTCAAAGAATAACGGGAACTGCAGTTCACTTAGCAATATCACAGAAGACCTGCAATTGTGGCGGTGGCGGCGGAGATCTGAACTTCCTCTGTCTTTGTTCAAAGGGACTTTGAAGAGAAGAAATAAATGGTTCTAATGCATTCCCACTGAAAATGTTCACTTCTTCACATTTGTAACCCTCCTATCTTCTCAGGCTGCTGACATGAATGCATGCATAGGGGAGGAAGTGATCAGAGGTACTAAAAAAACAATCTAAGACTACTGAAGGAAATGATGGAGATATGGACTAATGCTCCTAGGAAAATGCTCCTCTGGGAAACAGTCAATCCTCTGCATCAGATCCATATTCTCTGCAGTTTGGGCACAGCTAATCTGAATAAGTTTGATGGATAACAGAAGGCAGACCAAATGATTCACTAAAATCCAAGTAAACATCTGTAGATCATTTTCTTTTGTCTGCTTTAGTTTGATTTAAGAAGAATAACTATCTATGGATTGATCCACACAAGCACAGTGAAAAACCACTTCAGTTGGTCCAGGAGTGCAACATCCCCATCTGGATGTCCTTAGAGTAATGTGCCCCCAAGCAGCCCCTGGACCACTTTACCCACCCTGTGAGTCAATTTACCTGTAGAGTGGGCTGCCCAACTTTTGGGACAGTTGACTAGTTTGAAGACACATCCTCCTCCTCTGGGCCTGGAAGGGAATGGAGGGGGTAGGAAGCTTCCAGGTTTATGAGGGACGTTTTCCTGTTGGAGCAAAAATGGCCAACTTCTATGCTGTAGCTGTGAGGCTTTCAGAGTTGAGATATGTAACACATTGGGCGAATCCCCACAGCAAGCTTATTTTGGCTTCAAACCGTTTTCAATCCTCGCAGACCCCATGTCAGTTTGGCTTAACACGCTTTCTACGTGTTAAATCACCCCAAAGTGTTGTAAATGTTAATCCTCATTTCAACAGGTCTCACTCCGGTTCGTGCGCTTGAAATGTTTTACATTTTTTACCGTGGGAACCCTTCCGTGTTAAGGGATGAGAGTTTCCCTCCCCCAATAGCTTGCTTCCAAAGCAAGCTGTAAAATCCACCGCTTAAAGCTACACTGTAGCGATCGAACCACTTCACACCTGATAACAATCATGCCATTGAAAGTTCTGATCTTTAAAAAAGGCAAAAGAAAGGAAAGCAGCTGCCGGTTTGGGGAGATGTGTGAATGTTTGTTGCTGCTGCTGCTGTGTGCCCTAAGCAATGAGGAGAGGAGGGGAAAGAATTGCTGGCTGCCCGCTGCCGTTTTTCCTCCATCCAGGCAAGTAGCAGCCACACAGCCACACAGCTAGGCTCCATGAAGGTGTCAGTTATGGGTGGTGCATTCATGCCAGGAGGAAGAGGACAGGGCATCCCCGAAAAGCAGTTTTTAAAAAGTAGCCACTGGAGTCCCCCCTTGAGTCACGTACGTCCTCAGAATCCGGATTGAACGTGATTCTGGCTGAAAGTAATGGGATCAAGCAAATTCACGTTTGCATCCAGTTCTGTTATTTCGATTTAGGGAAACTGATTAAGCTTCTAATGGGGATGCGGCCATTTGCTAGTTACACTTCTTTGTGCCTCTTGCTGCTGGGATGCTCATCTTCAAATGAGTAACTCCATTGGATTACCACATGATGATACAGCCTATGATCCCTTTGCTGTTTCAGTACTCAGAAGAGTAAAGCTGTTCACAGAAGTTAGTGATGTGCATATTATGTGTATATTAAAATAAAAGAAAATGAATCACGAATTAGAATGGCCCTTCCTTCCTTCCTTCCTTCCTTCCTTCCTTCCTTCCTTCCTTCCTTCCTTCCTTCCTTCCTTCACCTCCTCCTCCTCCTGATAAAAGAAAATGTTGAAAAACCTATTAGGTGTATTTATGGTTTGAGCTTAGTGTTCAGGATGCAAGCTATATATTCTTTACAGATGGTTCTTCAAACGAAGGCTTAGATATTTAAGACTTCCCAACAGTGCAAGCAGCTCTTTGAAGATTACTTCTGTGCATGTATCAGAAAAAAACACAGACAAAAGCATAAATAATAACACAGATCCACACTTTTAAAAAAGTTCCGTCAAAGATTTCTTCAAGTTTAAAACCTGGCATTTCAAAATGGCCATATTTGTCCTTCTGACCAGAGACAAACAAGACAACTGAAAGCTTGGTGCAGAATGGATTTTCCCTGGCTGCATCCAGATGTCAGTTTCTCATTCCACTATACTTAGATATTCCAGAAAAAAGCATGGAAATAAAATCAATTGTTTTTTATGGAATATCCAAATACAGTGGTACAAGTAGCCAATGTCTGGATGCAGCTCCTATCTCAGGCTGGGCCTGCGTTATCTATCCAAGGTACCTTCAATGATGCCAGATTTCCATTACTCTCAATAGATACTGCTCTCCTAAAGATCTGATAAAGGTGCATCAACCGTGTAATGGTGATACAGCCTTCATACTCTATGTGAAAAGCAGTATCACTACTAGGGGTTCAGCATTTTGAAACACTGGGCACCAGACTAGACCCACCACAAATCACTGGCTAAGAAAGAGAAGACAGTTGGGGGAGGGATAGAAATATATGTTGTATTGCAGGGTTTCCCAAACTGTGGGTCGGGACCCACCTCTAGGAAATTTAACCGTATTTGAAATAACTTTTTTGATGTAATTATTTAATTAAGTAATAAAAATATTATATTAAAACTTTGTTTGTTATTTGAAAAGTCCTTTATTCATATTGGTAACAGTTAAATTTCCTAGAGGTGGGTCCCGAGTTGGTAAACTTATATTAGATGGGTCGTAGCCCAGACAACTTTGGGAACCACTGTTCTATTGTGTTCCTTTAAAAAAAAGAAGAAGGTATTTTCCCTCTTGTGTTGAAGATGTACAAGTGGCCACCCTAGCTCAAACAGACAGGCAAAATTAATGAGTAGTGACAGTAATAACATGGAAAAAGAAGCTTATGAAAGCACTCTTTATTAAGTCTGTTTGGAGTCTCTTACAAGAGATCTGAGTACATGAAACCAACACTATTGTATGTAGCTATTCCTGGTAAACCATTGCCCGTCTTTTACTTCAATGAATATTTTGTATCTATGCTTGTCTTTGTCTTTTTAAGGCATATTGCTTCTATGTGCCTATACGTACCAAGTAATACATGTTTCTGAACTTAGGTTACAGCTATTTTAAAAGTACAACAAGGTCCATTTTGAGAGCAAACTTTCTGTGAAGCGTATGCACATTTACATTGAAAACAAAACAAAAACAGATTATTTTTGTAACCGTCTGTTACTGTGCAACTTTTCTCAGATTGACGATATCAGATAATGTCTATCCATAGTTTGCAGATTCTTTCTTTACAGAGCTCTGGAGCCAGTTTTACAACATCTCCCACCCCTTCCTAAGAACAAACAAAAAACAGATTCAGTGTGTTCTTCCTTCCATGGAAGCACATTCATAGCTTCAAGTGCCAGAAAGAGTGAAATGCCTGACTGGGAAATGAGTTCTGATTTGGGGCAACACAGTGCATTTAATATTGCACAAGACCGTTGGCCATGCCGACCACTTCAGAACCCAGTGAGCATGAGGTAAGTGCCTCTCTCTTGCGCTCGTCCCTGCGTAGGCACGTGCCTTGGGGGGGGTTCCGGGGGGGTTTCTGCAGGCTCTAGAGGACCCAATCTGGTCCCCTAGAGCCCACAGGAACTGGGGAAGGAATGTAACAGGCCTGCCCACCTCTGGGTCGAATTTGACCCAATGGGGGCAGGCCTGGGGCATCCCACTCCCACGCCAGCCTTTTCAGGCTAGGACACGTGGGGGTGGATTCCCCTTTCACACGTAGGCAGGTAGGAATGCGTTCCCATGTCTTCCTTTCCTGCCTAGGTGTGAGTGGGGAATCTGTCCCCACATGTCCTAGCCTTACTGCACTACAGCCATTTGGCTGTAGTGTGAAAGGGCCTCAGGTCTCCCGTTTTACCTTGGATGACTCACGTTCTGTTTTTGAAAAGTTGGGGGATACAAGCCTGTCAAAACAGCTCTGTCCTTCTGAAATTAATCTAACATCTTTAAAAAGTAAAGAAAAGAAACTTCTGGAAGGCAGCACCACAAGAAGAGCACAAAATTCCTTAAGTTAATTTGTTCCATAGGGGGGAAAAAAATACTTCCTCTGCTAGCATGAACTTAATAATGCCAATACACTCTGCACTTCCCCAAACAAATGCTGCAGTCCACCCTGTACCTATTTTGCTATTTATTTATGGAAGACCTGGTTCATTTCTGAGTATTGACTGTTATTTATACTCAGCAGCTTATAAAAAATGTGCACTCTGTAAAAGGTTTATTATTGAACAGAGCTGAGTAGACTGAGGCATAATTGCAAATGGAATGTTCCCCATTAAAAATATGATATTTCAAATGTCAAGGCAATTTTAAGAGGAACAGGTTTCGGAAAATATAGATCAACAATCTCTAGGCCACTGTTGTAAAACAGTTGGATGCTAGAAACTGAAATAATGCCTAAACTATCCAACAATTATAAAGCAGTCATAACATTTCGAGCACATAAACCATCTTGCTATCTTGACACCCAGAGGACCTTAACACAGTGGGAACCTGAATAAATTTATAGGGACAGCTGCTGAAATATGGAGGAAAAATAATTTTAAAAAATATACCAAGCATTTTATAAATATATATATGTTTCTTTTGAGTGCATAATGAAAACACTGACTTCCTTGCTAACCGATGAAACAAAATTGACAGAATATTTCTCTACTCTAGTGATCACAAAGCTGACATGTGGTACCCAAGTAGCCTAGTCATTTGGCTTACTAGATGAATTGAAAAATGAGACAATTTTACTTCTTTTGACCAAAGCTGGGAGTATGAACTGTTTCACCATCAGGTGAATATAAAACCTCATAACAGCTTAGCTTGTAATGGCTAAGCATTTGGTCAAGCCACGTAATTGCTCCCACATGACTTCCTCGCAGACATTTGGACCATTTTTAGTTTCAGGAGAGCAAGCTGACTGACAAACATAGGCAATGGTATTAGGACTGAAGTTCTGTTACCTCTTGTGCACCAATGTCAGGCCTGGCCACTACATGCAGCTCAACAGGCTGGTGAAAAACTGGGTGCATCAGAGTGAGATTTGCTTCACTGGTCACAGAAGGCCTCAGAAACTTGCTTCCACGTAAACAAAACAACTTTATCAAGAAAAAAAAGTGAGCACACAGTAGTAAACCTACTAGATTGTCTCTCAAAGGGCCTCTTCATACTTCATGAAAAAAGACACTCCAGGTATGTTCCCAGATGGAACATATACATTGCACGGAGATACAGTACTTGTAGTCTAAAAACATCTCCACACATGTCAGAGTGTCCACACATGGCAGAGAGCCAACTTTGTCGAGTAGTTAAGGAGTCGAACTCTTATCTGGGAGCACTGGGTTTGATTCTGCCCTCCTCCATGAAGCCAGCTGGGTGACATTGGACTAGTCACAGCTCTCTTCTGAGCTATCACAGCCCCAATCTATTCCAGGAGTTACCTTACTAGTACACCTAGGAAAAGTGCAAATGGTTCCACAGAGTGAAATTTGTATTTGAAGAGTATGAAAAATATGAATTCCATCCACCCCAGCTTCATCTGGTATAGCCCTTCCTATTTCTCCAGTCTGCCAGCATGTAACAACACTTGTCCAACCAGAGAAGGCAAAGATTTCCAGAAGCAGCCAAGAATGTGCAGTTATATGTCTGTGCAGGGTATAGAGTGTTTTGTTTGGAACCTGTCAGGACCTCAAAGGGTCTTGGAATACTCATCTTAACGAGCCCTGAGGCCTTTTCGCATTGGCCTTTCCGGAACGCGTGGAGGACAGCTTCGGACGAGGCATACGCATTGCCCGAGCGGGGCTTGCGCCGCCTCGTGTCCGGAGCTGTCCTCCACGCGTTCCGGATGCAGAGCACTTTAAAGTGCTCTGCATCCGTTCGAACGCGGACGAGCCGCCCCGGCGCGTTCAGGGAGAGAAGCGTTCGCACGCTTCTCTCCCTGACAGCCGTCGGCACGCCCCCAGGGGCCGACTTGCTGGGCCGGCGATTGCGCCGGCGCGGCGAAGCCGGTAGACGGGACCCACCGAATCGGGGTTCCCCTTTCCCGTCTGCCAAGGTCAGTGACCCTGGCAGATGGCACAGGGGAACCCCGATTCGGTGCGTCCCGTCTGTCGCCTCCGACGGCCGCCGGGACGTGGCTCCTTCCCGGGTCCGGCAGCCCCAATAGGGGGGCTAGGTGGGCTGCGTCTTGCGCGCTCCCACAATGCCACCCTCAGTTCGACGCTGGACGGCGACGAGGTAAGTCATTCCTCGCGCGCGCGTCCTCCCAGGGCCCTGGGGGAGGGGGGGGAAACATCTTCGCTCTCTGGGTGCCCCGCTGTGGGCACCTAGAGAGCGTAGATGGGCCCGATCCGGGCCGGAGGGTGGTTGGGGGTGGGGGTTTTGGGGACGGGGTGGGGGGGGTGGGACTCATCTGCGGGCTGCAGGCGCCTAGATCCAGGCGCCTGCAGCCCGTAGATGGGCCCGATCCGGGCCGGAGGGTGGTTGGGGGTGGGGGTTTTGGGGACGGGGGGGGTGGGACTCATCTGCGGGCTGCAGGCGCCTAGATCCAGGCGCCTGCAGCCCGTAGATGGCCGCGATGGGGGCGCGGGGCGAGCCCTTGGAGATCAGAGCCAGGGGCTCTGATCTTCAAAGGGGTCCGGCCCCATAGGGGCCTTGCCCCGGGCCCCATGATGGGTGCCCGGGTGCCCGGGCATCTTCGTGCCAGCCCGTAGAGCTGGCACGAAGCACGGGGCGGGTGGCTTGACAGCGCTGCCCGCCCCTTGGGTGCTCTCACCCAATGGGCGGGCAGCGCTGCGGCCGAATCCTCGCCCCTGGCCGGCCTTTGCCGGCCAAGACAGCTCCCGGCGGTTTCACCTTTCGCTCACAGGCGCGCCGCAATGCGTTCCGTCGCGTCTGTGTGTGAACGGTAAAAGCGCCCGGAAGTGTCTTAAGCTGCTCGCCTGCACGCGTTCCGTTTGGAACGCGTTGCAGTGCGGAAATCCCTCTGGATTATTGGCCATGCTGACTAACTTCAGTTCCTCTTTTCCTGTCTGAAAGAAACTTGTCTTCTACTATTGTGGCCCTGTCTGCATTTGTGTAATGGAGTCATCCAGTCTACTCCTTGATTCACCTTCTCCATACCAGCAGTTTACCAGAGGTTGCCACAGACTTAACTGGACTGATTCACCTGGATCACTCTTGGATGTTGCATCTGGACTCTCCTCCAGGTGCAACACAGTGAGTGGGCATGCCTGTGCAGCTGTGGGACTGCAGCCTTAATATTATTAGGGTCACAAAGAATTAATAAATAAAATTCAAAGAGGTAATTTAAAAAATCCAATTATATATAAAATAAACATTCCAAACATGCACCAATGACAGCTGTTCTCCTCTGCAGAACATCTGGCAGGTTCAAGGCCCAGTCCATAGCAGTTCTTTTATGGAGATAGTTTAGGCCACTTCACTTATCTGTTGAAAAAGGCACCTGCTACTTCTCTGTCTCCATTTATGGCAGCAGTGGGCACCTCACAGCAATTGTGTTGCCTCACTTTCCAGTGTGATTACTGTCTGAGGCACCTTGTATGCAGAATGCTTTCTCCTTCCCTTCATGGAAGCATTGCACAAAATGGTGTCTCCACGTTCCAAAATGGAAATATGGAGAACATATTGGATCAGGCCACCTCCACCATCCAATGAGATTGAAGGTGCCTCTCCTGGAAGTAGAGATACAGCCTTACATGCAAAAACCATACCGAATTCTGTGCCTTTCTGAACCTTATACCAAGGGCTTCCCCTTCAGCACATTAGTACAAATTAGAGAGGGCCCATGCACAGCTGCTATCCTTCATCTGCATCAGATCAAGTGTGATCCAGATCAGAAACTACTACACCTCTATAGTAGCAGAGATAAACCTGGATCAAAGAATGTTCTAGTTAAAGGGGTCCACAATTTGGTAGTGTGCCTTACTGCACTGCCAAAATGGATTACAAAGGGTCTCCAGGGTCAGGAACTTTCATTCCTAGGCTCTGAAACTTGCAGAGACTGTCTTCAAAGCCACATGCACATGAGAGTTGGTACTCAGTCAGGAGCACTCCTTCACCACGTAGATGGTATTAGGCCTTTTCGCACAGGCCTTTCTCAAACGCGTGGAGGACAGCTTCGGACGCAGCATACTCATTGCTGCGGCCAGGTTTCCGTCCCGGCGTGTCCGGACCTGTCCTCCACGCGTTCCGGATGCAGAGCACTTTAAAGTGCTCTGCATCCGTTCCTACGCGTACGAGCCGCCCCGGCGCGTTTCGGGAGAGAAGCGTTCGCTCACACTTCTCTCCCTGACAGCCGTCGGCACGCCCCCAGGGCCCGACTTGCCGGGCCGGCAATCGCGCCGGCATGGCGAAGCTGGTAGACGGGACCCACCGGATCAGGGTTCCCCTTTCCCATCTGCCAGGGTCAGTGACCCTGGCAGATGGGACAGGGGAACCCCGATTCGGTGCGTCCCGTCTGTCGTCTCCGACGGCCGCTGGGACGTGGCTCCTTCCCGGGTCCGGCAGCCCCAATGGGGCTGCCGAAGTCGGGGAGCCACCAGCATCGGCGTCCTGTCGCCCCTTTCTGGGGTGGCAGGAGGTCGATGTTGGGCTGGCTGGGGGCGAGGAACGCCTTGGTCATCCGGAGCGCATTGCTCCGGTCCCCCAAGGGTCCCCCCCACCCCCATCGCGGCCATCTGCGGGGCGCGAGTGCCCCGCAGATCAGCCGCCCACCTCCCCAGTCCCCAAAACCCCCACCCCAACCACCCTCTGACCCGGATCGGGCTGATCTTCGCGGTGAAGGTGCCTACAGCAGCGCGGCACCTTCACCGCGAAGATGATTTCCCCCCCCAGGGCCCAGGGATGGGACGCGCGCGACGGAGGACTTACCTCGTCGCTGTGCAGTCTCGAAATGAGGGGGGCATTCTGGGTGGGGGTTTTTGGGACTGGGGGGGCGGGGGACTCATCTGCGGGCTGGAGGCGCCTAGATCCAGGCGCCTGCAGCCCGTAGATGGGCGAGATCGGGGCGCGGGGTGAAGCCTTTGCAGATCAGAGCCAGGGGCTCTGATCTCCAAAGGCGTCCTGCCCCATAAGGGCCTTGCCCCGGGCCCCATGATGGGTGCCGGGGTGCCCGGGCATCTTCGTGCCAGGTCCCCAGGGCCCGATTCGGGCCCGTAGACCTGGCACGAAGCGCGGCGGCTGGCTTGACAGCGCTGCCGCCCCTTGGGCGCTTTCACCCAATGGGCGGCAGCGCTGCCGGCTGAATCCCCGCCCCTGGCCGGCCTTTGCCGGCCAAGACAGTTCCGGGTGCTTTTACCGTTCACACACAGGCGCGCCTGTGTGTGAATGGTGAAAGCGCCCGGAGCTGTCTTAAGCTTCCCACCTGCACGCGTTCCACACGGAACGCGTTGCAGTGCGAAAAAGCCTATTGTTCCTGCCTAAAGGAACATATCCCAGCTGCGGAATGGATTATGTGATCCAGCAGAGGTGATCCAGATCAATGAAGTTAAATGCAGAAAGGCATTCTGTACCATCAATGGCCTTTTCTCCACTACATGGCAGCCCATATAGCAGAGACAGGTTAATGCGTGCCATACACTGAGCTACCAGTAATCTGCTCCAAGGGCTGCTCATCACAGCCGAGCCCAACCCTTGCCACTCCTTCTGAAGAGCCCTTGGAGGCAAAACAGAGACTGTGAAGTCCATGAACAAAATTTCCTGGTCTTCATAGTTTCCAGAAGGGCCATTTTTATTGGAACACCACTTTCTCGTGGGCCACCAAAAAGGATCCCCAGCATATTCCATCCTATGGAGAGGTGATGCTGCAGTCCCTCTGCAGACCAGAGTATGGCTGCTGGCCTGACTGTGGTCCAGGACACAGTGACAAGGGGGTAGGACCTCCCATCATTCATGCTGGTGTGTGAATGGTTGGCAGTTGTCGAAAGGGCCAATGTATCATTCATAAGAAAGCACCAGAGGATTTTTAAAAGAATTGTATATTCTTTATGTTTTACTATATGTAAGACATTTTCATTTCTAGGAGCAGCTGGGAATATGCATCCATAACCTAAACAGGGACTAGACCCTAATCAATCAATCAATCAATCAATCAATCAATCAATCAATCAATCAATCAATCAATCAATCAATCAATCAATCAATCAATCAATCAATCAATCAATCAATCAATCAATCAATCAATCAACTTTATTTCAACAGGGATGATGTAAATATAATTTGGTTTCTGGACCATAAATTCTCTTATCTCATTGCATGCTGCAAGTTCTACACCAGATAATTTACAATAGTCTATAATCCCATTTGCTTCACTCTGATGCCTGAAACCTGTCACCCCACACACACCTCAAGAAACAATGCAAAATAAAAATTTCAAGTCTGGGAAGGAAACTTTTCTGGCTCCGCTTGACCCACTTTTGGTAGTTTATCACATACTCTGAAGTACATCAGCAAGACAACAAACTTTTTATGATACATTATTTAAAAGAGGCTTTTTAAGGCAGTGAACCCAGGAAGCTAAAGATTTCATAAAATCACCCTTTTGGCCATTAAAAGGATTGAACAACACATTATTTTTCGCTTGTAGTGGAATTTTCAATTTGCTGTGCTCAAAAACATGTGGTTTATATTTAGAGATAAATGACCCAGTTTTTGCCTATATGCTTCCTTTGGGTGAGGGGCAGACCTGAGTAGAAAAGTTGGTGTTTGTTATTTTAAAATCCATTCTTATTTAAGGTTGCCAGTGTTTTTACTGACCTTAGTTTCTGTGACTTTAATGGAAGCTTATTTGCAAAGATCAGGAAAAGCAGTGTGTAGCAATTTGCAAGCAGCACTAAAATCAGAAGAGAAGGTCCTGGAGAACCACTGATCCATTCCAGAGGCTTTTCCGCACTGCTTAAGACAGCTTCGGGCGCTTTCACCGTTCACACACAGGCGCACCGGAACGCGTTCCGGCGCGTCTGTGTGTGAACGGTAAAAGCGCCCGGAACTGTCTTGGCCGGCAAAGGCCGGCCAGGGACGCGGAGACAGCTGCGGAGGCAGATCGGCAATCAGCTGATTGTCAAACAGCTGATTGCCAAACCTGCGCCGGCGGGGGAGGCAGGCCCGCGGCTGTTCGGGAGCGAGAAGCAAGCGCGAATCCTTCTCCTCCCGAACACCTGCAGGCAGTTCGTCCGCGCCCGAGCGCATGTAGAGCACTTCAAAGTGCTCTACATTTGGAACGCGCGAGAGACAGCTCCGGATACGTCGGATCGCAAGCCCCGCGGCGGCAATGCGTTTGCCACGTTCCGGGCTGTCTCCCGCGCGTTCCAAACACCCCCGTGCGAAAACGTCTCAGGTTAGGCCAGCTAGCCAGTACCCTGTGATAACTAGTTCCCTGTATCCACAGCCCAGAACATTCCACTTCCAAAGCAGTTTCCTGGTTCCTGGAAAAATGGCACTGGGCAACACATCCCAGCAGACTGAACCACCTGCCTTAGTGCCATTCACATCCAAGTAGCTGGTAGAGATGTCCACGAATGTTCCAACCATTTGAAATTCAATTGAATTCAATCGAATGTGGATATTTGAACAGAATATGTATGTATTATGTACATATCTGTAAGAATATCATATGTATCTGTACACACTTGCCCTTATAGGGCCTTTCCGCACTGGCCCTAAAAACAGATATAGGCACACATTAAGGATAGATTAAGAACACTTACCTTTGATGCTTCCACACTGGGGACCTTATTAGAGCCCCTTTCAGGAGGCCGCTTCTGCATTTTGGCGTGCCAGACCAGTTTCTATCTGATCTTGGATCAGATAGAATGATCTTGTCTATAATGACCCCACCATGGTGCAGGACAGTGTGTTGTATGCGGATCCTGCTTCTAAATTTCTTTTTCTGCATAGGTGATATAAAAATACAAACATCCAACCATAGATCCGTAGTCATGTAAAATATTTCTGTACCACTTTCCATAAAAATCCCCAAATGGATGACCAAAGTATCAAATGCTGTTGATAATTCTAGGAAAATATTAAAGAAGCCACAGTTTTCCAAACTAAATGGGTTCACCAAGAGCTTTGAAGTTAGGAATGTTTGCTCTCACCTTTTGGAGACCTCAGAAACCAGGGGCCCATTCGCACTACAGCTGGTAGTCAACAATTAGGGAACTTCTGGGGAAGGGCATACGCACTTGGAGGAGGCTGCTACAGCTTCCAAGAGCCACTTGCTTTTCTAGAAGTTCCCTAATTGTAGATTAGATATGGAGCATAAACTTATGCTCCACACCTTTACCAGTGCTGACCAAAAGCTTACCTGAGGCATTTCCGCACTGCAACGCGTTCCAAACGGAACGCGTTCAGGCGGAAAGCTTAAGACAGCTCCGGGCGCTTTCCCCGTTCACACACAGACGCGCCAGAACGCGTGTAAACGCGTTCCGGAGCGTCTGTGTGCAAATGCTCAAAGCGCCGGGAGCTGTCTTAGCCGGCAAATGCCGGCCAGGGGCGCGGAGACAGCCGCGGAGGCAGATCGACAATCAGCTGATTGTCAAACAGCTGATTGTCGATGCCGCGCCGGCGTCGGAGGCGAGCCCGCAGCTGTTCGGGAGACAGAAGCAGGCGCGAACGCTTCTCCTCCCGAACGCCTGTGGGCGGCTCGTCCGCGTTGGAACGCATGTAGAGCACTTTAAAGTGCTCTACATTTCGAACGCGGAAAAGACAGCTGCGGACACGTCGGAGCGCAAGCCGCGCTCGGGCAATGCGGATGACGTGTCCGCAGCTGTCTTTTTCGCGTTCCGTTCAGCCCCGTGCGAAAACGTCTCTGGTGTGTACAGGAAGTGGCCATTCACACCTCTTCCAGTGCTCCGGGGTTGTCTTAGTTCACTTTGAACAACCATAGACTTGACTACGCTTGTGCAGAGCATCAATGTCATAATGGTGCTAGTGCTGATGCATTCACAGTCACAGAGGGTTCCACAACCAAAATGGCAGCACCCAGAAGAGGACCAGCGCCCGTATCAGTCACAGGCAAGCAACTGATTGCATGGGGCTTAGTCTGTTAGTGATTAGTGCTCGCAAGTGTGAGTGCTAGTTAACATTGTGTCATCACACTCCTTTCCCATCCAGTGGGCAGGAAGGGAGGTGTGTAAATGCCCCAGCTCTGAAGCTCATGTGAGTTTGGGGGTTGTTGCAAGGACCAGCCTGGATCAGCATTGTCATGAAGATAGCACTGTTCCAGACCATGCTTTGCCAACTAGCAGGCTGTGGTGGAACACATCCACTGGTTTCGATCATGCAAGGTAAGTGCAAGAAGGTTCTGAAGCCACACAAGTTTCTACTGACCACTCAAGATGCCTGTGCAATACAGGGGGCGAGGGAGTGGGACAGTTGTGGAACTGCTGTACAGCAAATAGAACTTCCTTTCCATGTTCAAAGCTGCAGCTCACTTTTAATACAATGTCACTCAGTTTCTTTATAATTTGTTGTTCTGCTCGTTATTGTTTAATCTCCATTTCAAACATACCTTTGATTTAAACATTGTTTTTTGAGGGTTATTTTAAGTAAGATGTTTTGTGTAATCAAGTTGCTACACTATGTTTTGCAGTTATTAAATCTATTGCATTGAAAGTGGTTGAACTGAAAGCAAACGCTTATTCCTCCTGTTGTCATTAGCATACATTATATATCAGTTTTAGAGGTCATTTGCACAATTAAGGTCATTGTACAATGTGCAAATGAGAATACAAATTGAAATTAATTCATAATTTAAACAAATTACTAAAATAGGTTTTAACAGGGTTTATTGCTTCAAAATAAACTACTATTTTCATTCATACCCGTTTTACAGTTGTGACCATCAACATTTCATAGATAATTGTCCTCAAATATGCAGAGGTCAATTTTTGATAGCTGGCTGGTTCAGTCTTTTAATCCTTTAAAAGTGCAGAGAATCATCATCATCATCATCATCTTCTTCTTCTTCTTCTGATGCATCTTGGAGACTTACTAACTGGGATTAATTCACATTCAAGGTGATATCATACTTGGATCTCATCTTCCATGGACATCCAAATTGAAGGGAGCCCAGACCTTCCTATTGTAGTGATTCCCATCTCAACATCTAGCTCTTCTCAAGGTGCATCCTTTTAGATTGCACCCACATGTAGAACTGTCCTACGCTAGTGCTCACTTTCCACCTCTGATACGTAATAAGGAACAGAAAGTGGGATCTGAACACTAATTGTTACTATCTGTGGATCATGCAAGTTGCACATAAGCTGTGCTGAGGTGCACCCAGCAAATGTTTTGGGTCTCTTGATGGCTCATGGCTTCCAAAAAAACTATAATGAGAAGGGACTTGAAGCAGCAAGGTTTGTGGATGAGCTGCTTTCCAAAGGACCAAGAATGGTCTTGAACTGGTAAAGTAGCCCAGCCAGAAGTGGGGTCAGTAAATCACCCGTCCTTTTCTTTATATATTCACATGACAGAGGGAAAGCAGTTGCCTTGGACTCCCCCAAAAGTTAAGATGGCTCTCAGGAAGGTTGTGATGGGTGACCCAAGAGTTGGTAGAGGAAGGACAGTCATTTTTCTTTTGATTTGGATTTTTATCCCTATACCAAACATCTCAGGGTGGGTTACAACATTTAAAAATAAATATAAAATGAACATTCTAAAATATAAAAATGAGCATGCTAAAAAAAAAAATAACAGTCCCTGAAACTGGGAGGAAAAGCTGTTTTCTTATTTGGCCAAAGGCCACAGCAAAGAGATTCATCCTCACAGCTCTCTTGAACATGTGAAGTGAAGGTGCCTGATGTACCTTGGGGAGGCTGGAGACTATTCCATAATCTGGGAGCCATCACTGAAAACGTCCTATCCTAGGTGCTCCATCTTTGTGGTGGCT
This sequence comes from Aspidoscelis tigris stejnegeri, assembly GCA_023333525.1. Taxonomy (NCBI): domain Eukaryota; kingdom Metazoa; phylum Chordata; class Lepidosauria; order Squamata; family Teiidae; genus Aspidoscelis; species Aspidoscelis tigris. Next base: position 10,476,064 of record JALMGA010000006.1, on the reverse strand, counting down.
CAATCAGATACAACCCAGGATCATTCAGATGTTTGGACTTCCACCTTCTGAATTTGCTGGAGGTACTGTAGGGCATTGGTATGGATGCAGCCTTAATGTGCTACTGTTTTGATCCCTAGCATGATTTATTTTGAAGGGTAGATATAAAATCTTAATGGGTTCCTTCCTCATAAATACAAAAAAAAGTTGTTGATGATGATATTTAGATGAATTGCCTCCTCTCTCATCACCGTGTCAGCAACTTGGGCAGGATCCATATAAATTGCTACAGATGTAGTGTCATTCCTTTTTTGCATTAAACACTGGGAGTGGTATTCTGAATGCAGAGGCATATTCTGTCCAAATGCCTCTTCCTCATCCTTTCTGTTAAGGTTAAAAACCAGTTTTCTGTTTTGAAGGGGGAGGTACCTTGAACGCAGGAAAGAGTCTGCAAATTTTCTGTATTCAAGGCCACTGCATGGGAGAACAGTTGGGAGAGCTCTAAGAACATTTAAAACAGTGCTTGAGTATTTGAATCAACACATGGATGCCTCACATTTCTTGCCCATTAAATGTCCAGGAAATGGGCAGGCACTGTGCTGTCATGGCACATTCAAAGCATCACGTAAGCACTGTGCATATCCTGTGTCAGATTTGACTTGTAAATCTTCCTAAATTAATGTACAGTCCCATATATATGACTACTCACAAGTTAATGTCAGTGAATTCTGTGTGACTTCATCCAACTGATTTGAAGCTGGAGCACTCCAGTTCCCATACGTGAGAAAAGACCCAATGACCCAGGTTTGTGGGACCATTCTAGCATCAAATAAAGATGGGATTAAGTTAGAAGAGAAGAAGAGTTGGCTTTTCTACCCCGCTTTTCTCACCCATTTAAGGGGACTCAAAGCAGCTGACAAAGCTTTCTGTTCTTCTCCCCACAACAGACACCATGTGAGGTAGGTGGGGCTGTGAGAGCTCAGAAGAGAGCTGTGACTAGCCCAAGGTCACCCAGATGGCTTCCTGGGGGAGGCCGGAATCAAACCCAATATTCCCAGATAAGAGTCCTGCTCCCTAACCACTACACCAAACTGGTTAGGTTAATTATATGTTTGGAGGTCTAAACGTTTATATTTAATGCGACTTCAACAAGATTGGAATTTTTTTTTCTATCTACATTATATAAGCAAGTCACACTTGTGGAAATGATTGTGTTAGATCATTTTGATTCTTACATGGATATGACATTTGAAAATGGTGGGCTTGACGATGTTTCATCTGATAGATAGGAAAAATAAAAATTACGGGGAGAGGAAGTCATTTCCATTAGTGAAATTAATGGAAGCTTAGCTGTTTTCAGCAGAGTCACAATTAGAGCTCTGGTCAGCAAACCCTGGAGAACTGTAATAAATCCAAGATCCAATTTGTTCCCTGCCTCCTAATTTGATATGGGACTAATATAACTTACCAGTTTGGGCCACTTGATGTCAAATCAATCAACAGTTTGTTTCTTGTCACCTGTGGACCTCAGGCTCTTATTAATTGCTGCCTTTACTACTTCACATTGTTGTTACCAATCAGATTATAGTAGAAAAGGATAAAAGAGGAGGGTAGGATTCATTACTGCTCTAGGCAGGCTTTCAAAAGGAGATTGATAACTCTGTCCTATCTGATAGGTGCTCTGCTGAAAAGCAAACAATATAGGTCTTGCATCTCTGATAGTTGCCTAGTTATTTCAGGGAATATAGTTTGCTGAGCAGAACTATTAGAGAGGCATGAACATTGTCTTCTTCTTCATCTGGGCACCATCCATTTACTACAAACACACAAATGCTGCTCAGACTGCATGAATGGACATGGACACTTCACATTTGAACCCCTACAAAGACCCTTTTGGTACAGATAACAAGGCAGATTGCATACACAATATGTGCTGTTATTTTTTCCCATCATAAACACATGCAATAGTTCAGTTAACTGGCTATAAGCTACTTTCTCACTAGAAATTAATACAGTAACATAACTATTTCTTTTTCTGTATCTTTGTTTACAATTATTTTTATTTTCTTTTGATTTGTACATAGTGACATGGCCTCAGCATGACATGATTCTGCAACTTATGCAAGAACATACTTAGGCCCCGTCTTCACGGCATCGTTATCTCGAATTCAAAATGTTTTGAGTTCTCCCAGTTCAGACCGCAGTTCGGCTTAACACGCTATTTCCGTGTTAAACCACTTTAAAACGTTTTGAAATAAATCCTGATTTCAACAGGTCTCACTCCGAATCATGCGTCGATACGTGTTTCCTTTTTAACTGTGTGGACAGTACCGTGTTAAGGGATGAGTCCCTCCCCCAATCGCACTGTATCCAATGGCTGTCCATATGCTGGGCACGTCATTGGGGTGGTGGTGGTGTTTCCCTGCCTGATCTGCCTGATCTGAAGCAAAACAGCAGCAGCAGCAGCAGCAGCAAGTAAAGCCCCATTCCTTTAAACATTAATACAGAATCTCAGCTGCTTCCCCTCCTTTCTCTTGCAAGCCTGAACTTCTTGGAGCAGCCTTCACAGAGCAGTGCTACAGTGTAGCAAGAAAGCCCCTTCACTCCCGATTAACAATGTTGCGAATTTGCGCAATTTCAGAAGTTCAGACCTTTGAAAGTGAAAGGAGGGGAAGCAGCTGAGATTCTGTATTAATGTTTAAAGGAATGGGGCTTTACTTGCTGCTGCTGCTGCTGTGTGCCCTGAGCAATGAAAAAAGCCCCTCGGTCCCCTCCAGCCCAGCCTCTCAGCGCCAGGGAAGCATGGGTGGGAAAGGGGGATCCAGACTTCTTCGATGGGGGTGATGAGGGAAGAGCACAAAGCTGGAAGAAAAGGGGGAGGGAAAGGTGGTGCAGAGGAAAGGAGGCGGAGAGCTGCACAGCCATGAGGGAGAGGTCTGATCTCTGTTACTTTGAACTAAGTGAGAGGGGCTGATCCTGGGAGGGGTGGGCACAATCCTGACTGGCAATGGGCAGGGAGGACTTGCCGTGGGGCCTCCGAAGATTGAATCCGAGATAAGGTTGCCGGCAGGATGCTGTTGACACAGATCAAGTTGAAAGCCGGTGAAGACAGTTTCGTTCTGGTTCAGTTATTTCGGTTTCGTTAAACCGAATTAAGGCATGCCATGCGGATTCAGCCAATGTGTTCAAACTGCCTGGGGACCTTTGGATACCATGCTGTGGCCACTTGGAACAATTCTACAAAGTGAGCATAAGAACATAAGAGAAAACCTGCTGGATCAGGCCACAGCCCACCTAGTCCAGCATCCTGTCGCACACAGTGGCCCACCAAATGCTCATGGGCATCTCAAGCAGAGACAAGGATGAACCTTTGCCTGCTCTTGAATCCCAGCAAATGGCCTTAGAAGCACCCCTTCCCCCACCCCCCAGCCTGAAAGATGCACCTAGGCATTCATTCTAGTATCCATTGATACATCTGTCATCCATAAATTTGTCTAACCCTACCTTAAAGCCATCTAGACTGGTAGCTGTCACCACCTCTTCCGACAGCACATTCCATAAGCCGATGACCCTCTGGGTAATGGTACCATTAGTTATAAACCTTGAGCATTCAAGGCAAAATCCTAGAATGTTCTAGCCATATGGACTTCTGGAGGACTTGAGCATTCCAAATTTACCTAGAGTGCAAATGATCATCCAGACAGCAGCCATTGCATGGTGCCATCACTGGGGCAACTTGGCAACACTGCACCCACAATGTCAGTCACATACTCCTTCTCGACATCTTTGAACAGAAAGACATGCAGATAGAATGTCCAGAACCTTACTGGTTCTGCCACTACTATAGGCATGGGGCCACTTTCCAATCCTATTAGTTATGACCCACTTTTATCATTTTAATCTTATCTATATGTTGTGTGTTGTGTTTGTGGAGGTGCAACCTGGAGGGGTTTCGCCTGTCATCACTGCAGTGGGCAGGTCAAGGCATGGTGACGTCAACTAGGCTTTCTATCAGGGGAGAGGTGTGGAAAAAAAAGGATGTGGTTTCCTGATGCAGGGTTTTAGGACAGTTTGCATGGGGACAGGTACATTCAACTTGAACCCGTGCCCTCCTCAAACACATGGGGACTGGTTAATTCGAACTACAATTCATATTGGAGATAACCCAATACAACCCCAAAATAAACAGATACTGCTTACAGGATGATCCAGGACACAGGGAACCATTTCTGCTTAAGAAATGACTCCGTGAAGTGTGATGCTTCCCTCACCTTGACTCCTGAGTCAAGTGCAAAATGGCATTAAGTTTTTTTTTGGAGGGGGGGTTGTTTTGCTTTGTTTTTTATAGAACACTAAAAATTTACTTTTGATGAAGTATAGACAGTAGTTAAACATCAGAATTCCCCCCCCCCGAAAAAAGTTAGGATTTTGGATTTAGATTCACACTTAGAAGTCCAGTTAGATTTTGAATCCAACAGATCAACCTCGCTGTTGAGTGAGGTGCCACCAAATAGGGCAACATGAGGAAGAAGATGTACATTTGGGACAGTAGTACACCTGGTGTTCAGCTCCTACCTGTCCTTTATCTGGATCTGCCCACGTGAAGGCAAACTACTTTAAATGTTCCACTCCTCTCTCTTCATTAGGAATGCTATTTGTGATGTTGGCAGCTTGCTATCTGCCCACCACTGCCGTTTGACTTGTTAAGATCAAAATGGAGGTACAAGCTTCGATCATGACAGGCATTTGAAACACATTCTGGTATCAGCCTTATTGGAATAAACCCTTCCAGTATTCACAAGGTTATTTAGAACCACCTTGTTTATGAAGAATTTATAGGTCTGGTTTATTTATGGAACACTATAGGTGTTGTGTACTATAGGCTCCATGCAGAGCACAGAATAAGAGGCAAAGGAGGGATTGTAACTGTACTATTTTATTGTAGAAGAATTCAAACCCGTTGAACTCTTCTAAAATTGATAAAGACTGTAATAAACTCCAACACCTGTTCATTGCCTTAAATGAATCCCAATTTATCTCCATGTTATTTTAGATCTAACAAGTGAGAAATGCACACTCTGAAGACAAAAGGCAATTCTAAGCACACTGAACAGATGCTTTATGCTTTGGTGTATTAAATTATGTACAACACCTGAACATTTTTCTTCATTAACGTGCAAATTGCATCAGAAATTCCCCACAAATTTGGTCTGGTGCTCCAAGGAAATGAACAGGATTTTTCTGTTGTTTCATTTTGTTTTAAACGCTTAATGTTACATTGAAATGTAGAAATAATGAGCATAGGCAACTTGAGTCATGTGCCCTCCTGAAGTCGCGAGGCTAGGCTTTCCGACAGTTATGATTTTGTGCCCTCTGTGTGAGTTATGAGTGAAAGAAAGAAAGAAAGAGAGAGAGAGAGAAAGTTTCATCAAGACAACTTAATAAAGAAAAAGGAAATAAGCGGTCTACTTGTATTGATGATGCACTAAATATTTTCACTCTTTTTAGTTTAGAGGTAATAATTTCCGTTAAAATGAAAGTAGCAGGTATTGGTAAACTCTGTTTTCCTTGTCATTTCCAGTCCAGTCCTTTTCTCTAGCAGCTGGTACATCCTCTTTGTCTCATGGGACTGTGCAGTGAATGGGATAAATAGAATGTCAGAACACTTCATAGGTCATGAGATTTGGTTTTCTGATGAGGTCTCTAAGGGGCAGTGAAGACAACTAAGCATCTGAACTTACTAAATTTAGAGCTGCACTCCCTTAGAAATTTATTTTATACAATACTCAAATGCAGTTTCTTCACCATGATAACAATTTTGCATGTTCAAAAGGCACTGCATGTTCTGACATTAGGCTTCAAGCATTATAGTAGTCGATCTACACCAGGAGGTATTTGTATATCCCTTGGCCAAATGGTGTCTGCATGTATCATGCAAAAGACTTTATCTTTCTGTTATCACAGTCTAATTTACTTAAAGGGACAAAATTTCAGCCCTAGTCACTCTAGCAGGGCTCAACGATTTTTCTTCGCTCTAGGTAAATAGTAAATCTCTATGTGTGTGTGTATAAAGGTTTTTTTTGCAAGTAGCTTCCTTGCAAGACAATGAGAGAGCTGTATTTTGATTTTGATTTGATTTTCAGCACAATGCACTTTCCCTGATGCTCATTTTTTGGAGTGCAGCCAGCCAAGTACTCATGCATGGGAAAGTAAGGATGACAGCTTTGGACACAGGGCTGATGCTGAGCCTGCTCTTCCTGCATGTAGTTAGTGGCACTGAATGTCACGCAAAGGTCATCAAGATATATAGAAAGAAAGAATTGGCCAGTTTAAAAGCCTTCACTGTGCTAGAACAGGTGGCCATTAAATATCTTTGAGAAATCACCATCAGCGGTAATTGTGTGACTTTATACATGAGAAGAATAAGCAGCTCCATAAGGACAATTTCTGTGGTGCATCGAAGGAAAAAATAATCAGTCTGAAATATTTAATTTTCTTAAATAAAATAGCAGTCTCCAATACAGTTGTCACGCTGCCTCTTATCAACTGACAGTGCCAAAAACCTACATACCAGCATTGTCATGCAGTTTATTAATTTTTCATTTATTGGTAGTCTTTCCTTTTCATAGATGCTGGAAGATTCATGACAGACAAGAGGGCGTGGGTGGAATCTTCACACAATCCATAATTAAATTATGAAACTTACTAGAACATGATGTAATGCTCGTTGGAAGCTTAGATGATCTAAGAAGGGAAGGGAAGAAAACAAGTTCATTAAGGAGCTTCCAAAATAAAGTTGAGTCATATAATCAAAGCCACTCTGGTGCACCATCCATCCATGCATCCATCCATGCATCCATGCATCCATCCATCCATCCATCCATCCATCCATCCATCCATCCATCCATCCATGCATCCATCCATCCATCCATCCATCCATCCATCCATCCATCCATCCATCCTCACTCACAAATGAAGTGAGATGGGCACTTGGCTGGCTTTCTATTTATATGATCTGACTTCATTTTAGCATCTCCCAGCAAGTATCCAGATCTCAAAATGCCTTCACTGTGGTTTTTTGACAAGCTGTCTGCCCAAGTCCATTGTGTAATGCCTGCCACTACACTACTACTATGGCTGTGTTCAGACATAACAAGGAGAAAGGAGGGCAGACTGGTGTGTGAAGTATCTCACTTTGGAGTCTTCTCTAAGCTGCCTCAATGGTGAGCCAATTTGGTCTGTGACCCAGTTTGGCCTAATGGTTAGGGAGCTGGACTCTTATCTGGGAATACCAGATTTGATTCTGCACTCCTCCACAAAGCCAGCTGGGTGACCTTGGTCTAGTCACAGCTCTCTTCTGAGCTCTCACAGCCCCACCTACCTCAAAAGGTGTTCTGTTGTATGAATAGAAAGCATTGTCAGCCACTTTGAGTCCCCTGTAATGGGTGAGAAAAGTGGGGTATAAAAGCCTTCTTCTTCTTCTTCTTCTTCTTCTTCTTCTTCTTCTTCTTCTTCTTCTTCTTCTTCTTCTTCTTCTTCTTCTTCTTCTTCTTCTTCTTCTTCTTCTTCTTCTTCTTCTTCTTCTTCAGAGCCTTTGCTTTACTGTGTCTGATTATAGCCTGTGCCTGAACCTGCCCGGGATTTCTCAGTCATGCCTATGTGGCTAAGAAGAGCTATCTCACTTTCTTGAGGGAACACAAATGCAGAAGAAGAGTTAGGCAGTTCTTTGTCTTCTTCCCACTGCATCATTACTCCCCTGTTCTTCTCTGGTCATAATTAAAAAACAGTAGAGACTAGTGTGCAAATCAATGGTTAGCTCCTTCCTTCCCACATTCACAGACCATCTGCTATTGCTACAAACATTTTGTTGCATTTGGCATTTCTCTAGCCTTTTTTCATTCTGAGATTTGTCTTCCTGAATCCAGTTTTACATGTCTGAGGTATCAGTTTTGTACCTTCAGTTGTGTATACCTGCTTGCATTTCATATATATTGTCAGGCTGGCAAAGAATAACCATGAGACTCTTTCTTTAAAAAGATGAACAGTGATTTATTTCAGCTCAGGGTAAGGCAGGTTTTGTTGGAAGCAGCTATGACCAGAAAGCTCAGCATATTTATATCTTTCATAGCTGGGCGGGGTTTGGCCCTCAACCAATGAACAGTAATTATTTTTCAAAACTCAGTTTAAACTTGGAGCCAAAATGTATCACTCGACCCCAGCAGGGAGGGGGGAGTCAACTGTCACTTCCAAACAACAGGCAGGTACTATATACATATATACAGAATCACATAGATGGCAGAGACCTTACATTCAAATATTATGTCAGGCAGCTAGCCCTGCCTGACATATATGTCTCTTTTTTTCCTTATCTTTCAAGCCTTTTTCAAATGCTCCCTTTTTTGTGTGTTTCTCATGGGGACTATTTGTCCTTCTGCTTTTAGTATGGTATTTTTGAATATCTTGTGTCTCTTCTGGACTTTTTTTATCCTTGATGATTGTTAGCCATGGGATCTAGCCTAACTTTTATTTCAGCTCATTAAAGTCTGCCTCACCGAAGTCCACATTTTCTTCCCATAGTTACCTTAACTCCAGATTGACAAGGTCACTTTCCCCCAAGATGTCAATCGTGTGCTGCTTCAATGAGTTCTTCTCTGTTGGCTAGGCTGAGGTTTAGGATAGCTGATTCCCTTATTCCAGCTTTCAGCTTCTGGAAAATAAACTTATCAGCAAGAGAGTCAAAAATCTGTTTTCCCTCCTTTCTGTTGTTCCAGAAGACAGAAAAATAGTTGAAATGTCCCACTACCACTAGTGCTGAAGAAAGACAAATTAGAAAACCTGGCTAAGGGTGCAGCCCCATGGTACTTTTTCCTGTCGCTATTGTCCCTCTACTGCAGCGGATCTAACAAATGTGCGTTCAATTCCGAATTAAGTGTCCCCATGGGGCTCAGCAAAATGTGCATTTTAAATGCACTGACCGTCCCCAAGGAAGAGTCTTTTGCTTACCCACATCTTTTTCTCCCTGTCCCTCACTGTTTCATTGGGTGCTCGGGCAATTCATTTCTCTCTGTACAAGTTCTCCAGCTGCCGAAACACCTCCCCCAGCCAGCAATCGTGTGATCGTGCACTCATTCACAAGTCCAAAATAAAAATTTACAAGTTCTCTGTTTGCCTCCCCCAGCCAGCGATCTTGCCTCATACACTTTCACTTGCCTCATACACTTTCACTTGATATAAGCAATTCATTACAATGTATCTTGCTGTTTCTCTTTGTGATTGGAATGCCTGCCTACTGTTTTCATATCATGAATGCTGGCTGTGGATGAGAGGCAAAAAAAAAAAAAGAGATAGAGAGAGAGAGAGAGAGAGCTTGCCGCCTTGGAGAGAAGCCCCGCCCCTTTTGCCACGGAGTGTCTCCATGCAAAATGTCGCTCTGAATACCCACGTCTTCCCGGAAAGTGTGCTGGTAGTCTTCTTTAAAGGGCACTTTTTTTGCTGTGCACTTTCCTAATTTGTGGCGCTGGAAGCCTGGATAAAAGCCGTGCGTGGGGGTGCTCAGCGACAAAAGAGGATTTTTAGCGGACTTTAAATTGCTTGGGGATGCACCCTAAGTTTGAAAACTCAGACTTGCCAATTTAGAAAATTTGGGGATGGAAGACAACTAAGGAAGCATCCAGGCTCAGGGGCAGGTGTCCAGAATAGATTCTAGGAGGGCAGCATCTACAATGCCCAAGGTCCCCAGAGAGGTCTAATGCTCCCACAAGGTTTCTGGAGGACTGGCAAGTGTCCTCCAAACATGCTTTCTATAGGATGATCAACTTGCCTTTCCTGCTTTGCACAGGTGTAGGGATGTGCACAAATGTGTGTGTGTGGGGGGGTTGCATGTGATTTGAATTGAATGTAAGAAAATTCATATTCATTTGAGTAGGTCCCCTTCAAATGTGGTAGGACTCTATTCGATATGAATGTATTCGTATGACTTTGTACAAATACCTGATACGAACACATACGTATCCATTATGTATATGATACATATCCCATAATGTATCTGCTCTGAAATCATCAAATCCACCCTGACTCCACTTTGAATCCACTCTCGGTCCATGTCGAATGTACTCTGGATCCATTGCAGATGTGACTGGTGCAGCCGCTTTCCCACCTCCCCAGGTTCATGAATATTCTGAAGCATCCATACGAATATTCCAAAACCTTCCTGCAATTATGAATGCCGAAGTACATAAGAACATAAGAACATAAGAGAAGCCTTGCTGGATCAGGCCACAGCCCATCTAGTACAGCATCCTGTCGCACACAGTGGCCCACCCAAATGCTCATGGGCATCTCAAGCAGGGACAAGGACAAACCTATTCCTGCTCTAGAATCCCAGCAAATGGCCTTAGAAGTGCCCCCCTCCCCCCAAGTACAAATGTTGTAACATTCAATTCATGTACAAATGTCTACATTCATATGAATTTGTATAAATATTGAATGTTACAAATATTCACGTACATCCTTACATGGGTGTCATTGTCAGGCTGAAAAGGCCCATATAAGGAAAAATGTAGTGATGTGTGCAGAAGAGGTAACTAGAAGTCATAATAGGTGATGTGTGCAAAACAGGTAACTAGGAGTCAAGAATCACCAGACTGTCACCAGTTGCTCAAGGTGAAATGAAGTAAGGATTACAACACAGGGATTGCAAAATGCCAGGATATGACACACCAACTCAGATAGTGGAAAAGTATAAAACTAGGCACATACGGCTGTGTGTTGCCTTGCTTAGCTGATGGAGACTGGGAGGAAGCAACTGCTAAGATGTAAACCGAGATGAATAAACAAACCTCTTTGGAGAATTTACGACTCTGTCCGCTCGCCTGAGACTGTGGGCTGGAGGAAGGAGGGGGCCGAGGTGCTGAAACGGACAGCGACACGGCTGACAGCCAAGCCGAGAGAGAGTGAGAAGCAGGGCTTTCCCGGGACCGGAGGAGCCTAGGCTTTCAGCACCTTGGAGAGCTACACTGGAGGAATTCTGACAGCCTAAGGCAGAGACAGGAATTGATTTCTTTCCTAGCACAGAGACGCAGCTCTGCTATGCACTGATGATGCATTATAAACGGGGAAAGGGACACCCCATTACCCCCTGACAGTCATCCCCCCCCCCAAAAAAAAAGTCCACTTCTATGGCAATTTCATCTTCTAATGGTCCCTGGATCTGAAGAGAGCAAAGAGTTGAGATGTGGAGCACTTAGGTATGATGGAGCCTTTTCCCGGGTTGGGAGAAAGCACTGTTTTGAAGCATTTTCTGCAACTGTGGTGTGAACAAAACCTATGTTGTTAGGGAAATACTTACCAGAATTGTGTTTGGATTCTGTTTAGATTTATTAAAGAAAAATACCATCTCTGATGGGCTTCCTCTCCTCGTCTTCCTGCCTCAGCCACTAATATTTCAAAAATCAAACCAAGAAGATTTCAACCACCATATTTTTGTTTGGCATCATTGAACTGTAGCTGAGTCCAGACTGACTACATGGATGCCTCCATGGGCACCTCTAAGCAGTTATCTTGGCAGGTGGTTTGTCATTGCTTACTTCCAAGGAGAGGGTGGGGAGTAGAACTGGCAACCCTATGCTTTCTAGACTGCTTGCATTATCACTGAGCTACAGCCTCTCCCCTAGGAATTCTAGGGATGGGGAAACACGGAAATGATGGAAGCATTTTCTGTAAGTTCAACACTTTTCTTTCTTTCTCTCCTGCCCCACTTGATGAAGGACAGAAAATCCCCTGTTCCAACTTCACAGGCAATAGGCTTTCTTCTCCTTCTTAAAATGATAATGATGCTGACAGTGACAATTGTTTTACAGAAAGTGGGGGGAAATGGCTGAAAATTGGTTAGAAAACAGCATTTCCAATTCAAACTAGAGAGGGCTTCAAACTGGACAGATTTAAGGTTGCTTGTATTTACAGTATTTCACAGAAATATTGAGTATATCAAGTCTATTAAGTCCATATGAATACTATTACTTCCTTCATTCTTAGGATTGTCAAAATATAGATATGACTATGAACAGCTAACTTGTAGTTGGTTTGGATTCTGCTTTTCAACACCCAGTATTTCTCATGGGGTTTCTGTGAAGTGTGTTGTACGATACCTTAAATTCTAATTTTATGTACTTCCATCCCTGCTACAGCAATGACTGAAGTATGCAAACTTGCTTCTTGTGGCACAGACAGGTTATAATGGCTAAGAGAAACAATGCAAAATGGTTTGCAAAACTGTATAGATAGCTGGGAAAATACCATGTTATTTCCCTTCTCAAAATCTTTCCTTTTTCCCAAAGAGCAAGCAGAGCAAGCAGATGTGCACAGATTGGCAGAAGATATGTTAGTCAACATTTGTCTGTTGGTTTGATGTTGCCAGTAAAGATATGCAAATATCACCCTTGGAACCAGGGAAACCTAAACCATGATTTTGATTAAGGGTTCACCCACTCTGCATCAGAATTGGCAGTGATTTAGAGACTGGAGGGTGTACTTCACCTCTCCTTCCCTTCCTTAAGTCCAAAACCTTGACTTAGGGGAGAAAGAGAAAGGCAACTTCCCTCTCTCATGTCAAAATTACAGCTGATTTTGATGAAAGGGGCAAGAAAGCCTTCCTCACCCATCAAAACTGAAGCTGGGATTCTCTCACTGTGATTTTGACAGGTGGGGATGAAGCCTTCAAAATCAAAAAGGGCACGCACACACACACACACACACACACACACACACACACACACACACACACTTTCTCCTCATGAAACTCATTTCCCACCCTCCCTTTTTGGTCTAGTGGTTAGGGAGCTGGACTCTAATCTGGGAATGCCAGGTTCAATTCCACCCTCACCCATGAAGCCAGCTGGGTGACCTTGGGCTAGTCACAGCTCTCTTCTGAGCTCTCACAGTCCCATCTACCTCACAGGGTGGGGAGAAGATTAGAAAAGCTTTGTCAGCTGCATTGAGTCCCCTTAAATGGGTGAGAAAAGTGGGGTAGAAAAGTCAACTCTTCTTCTATTTGGTAGAAGAAAAAGATTTGTGAGGCCCAAGTCATTTAGGGCCTTGTAAATCAGAGTTAGCACCTTGAATTGGGCTCAGTAGTGAATTGGCAGCCAATGCATGTTATGCATCCGGCTAGCTGTTCCTGTCAGCACTCTAGCAGCTGCATTTTGTATTAGCTGCAACTTCTGAACTGTCTTCAAGGGCAGCTCCATGTAGAGTGCATTACAGTAGTCCAGTCTAGAGGTTACCAGAGCATGGATAACTGTGGCCAAATCATCTCTGCCCAAAAAAGGCTTCAGTTGGTGCACCAGCCAGAGTTGGGAGTAGGCACTCCTGGCTTCGGACTCCTAATTGTTGTGGCATTGCAGGGGTTGAGAATGGCATCCATGCAGATTCTGTGTTCTATCCTTACACTGAATGAGCTATGCAGGAGCAATGTCATGCAGACTCTCCACCCTCACTATGCGTTCAGCCTGATTGGCAAACATGAGCATTTTATCTTCCCACTTTTCTCCGGTCTGTTAGCTAGGCTGACTGTTAATGCCTGATGATTATGTGCATTGACTACAGGATGACAGCCTAACCTGAAGCGTTTTCGCACACGGGGTTTTCGAACGCGTGCAAGACAGCCTCGAACGCGGCATACGCATTGCCACAGCGGGGCTTGCGCTCCGACACGTCTGGAGCTGTCTTGCGCGCGTTCGAGATGTAGAGCACTTTAAAGTGCTCTACATCCGTTCCGGCGCGGACGAAGTGCCCACAGCCGTTTGGGGAGAGAAGCATTCGCTCATGTTTCTTTCTCCCTGACAGCCGCGGGCTCGCCTCCCCCACCGGCGCTGGCTGACAATCAGCTGATTGCCTGCCTTGCCGGCTGCGGGAGCCTTGGCAGCCGTCTCCCTGCCCCTTGCTGGCGTTTGCCGGCTAAGGCACTTCAGAATGCTTTGAGCATTCGCACACAGGCACGCCGGAATGCGTTTACACGTGTTCCTGCGCTCCTATGTGTGAATGGACAAAGCGTCCTGAAGTGTCTTAGGCTTCCCGTCCTACACCCGTTCCAAATGGAACGAGTGTAGTGCGAAAATCCCTCAGGACTGAACAGCTTCTATCACAATAACCTGCTGTCTGTAGTTTTCTATCCTGCTTTCTTATACCTGTTTTTCCCAGATTCAGGCAGCATCCATCTCAAGAACTTACATATTTTTATGAGTAGTCTCGACACAAAGTTTTGAAAGATAAAAAGATAAAAATAAGAGGAGCAGTATGGCCACCACCTGGGATCTAAAAGGAATGAACAAATGAAAATCCGGAGGGTCACATGTTAGTCCATTTAGCCTTTTGAAATGTGAAGATCAAAAGAGATAATTTCCTAATCTTCTCAGAGGTTTTTTCACTCAGCACAGTCTCCTGAAGAATATCCAGCTCACTCTTGCCCTAGAGATCTGACATGCCATCAGTTGACGAAATAGCTCACAAATTAGCTGATGTGCTTGTGTGATTCATGTAAATTTGTGCATATGTATTCCCGTGTATGGGGCTATCAAAATGATTCTTATTTACTTATTCCTTTTGATCTAACCCACATCTCACTATATGCCTACTAAGTCCTTCCTTCCTTCCTTCCTTCCTTCCTTCCTTCCTTCCTTCCTTCCTTCCTTCCTTCCTTCCTTCCTTCCTTTGTGGGTGACCTTGGGCAAGTCACAGCTCTCTTCTGAGCTCTCACAGCCCCACCCACCTCACAGAGTGTTTGTTGTGGTGGTGAAGAATAGGAAGCTTTGTCAGCCACTTTGAGTCCCCTTAAATATGTGTGAAATGTGGGGCAGTAAAGCCAACTCTTCTTTTTCTTCCTTCTTCCTTCTTCCTTTTTCTCTTTCTTTAAAAGAAGTTCTTTAAAAAATAATCTGGACAATAAATTGAATATTTGCTTACAATCTTATGAAATGTATAATTTTGCTGAATAGTATATCAGCTAGTCCTTGTTGAATAATAATTATTTTTGTCCTGGAGATCATATTTTCATTTCATATAGGAGAAGTGAAGAGTCCCTTTATATTCCTTAGAAATATGCTCCTCAGACCCCCATGAGATTTATAGATTACAGCAATAAAAACATTGATTCTATGAACCAGCCTTCTAAAATAACTAAGGAGAAATTCATTGTAGTTCCAGCACTTCCAATGGGAACATCCATGGCTATCTTGCTATGTTTTATGATGCTGAGGTGGATACTGAATCATCCGTTGTTCACCAATGTTGATAAATGGCACATTACATGAAGGAGTAACAAGCTGCAAATTATAAGTGACAGAAATTCTGGTTGAAAACAGCAATGATATATAAAAGAAACTGAGGAAATCTGAAAGAAACAAAAAGTTTTGAGAAAACTGAAGAAATCTGAGTTTTAACAATGAAGTAGGGGTGTGCACGAATGTGGATTTTTTGCATTTGAATTTGAGTCAAATCGAATATCCAAAATTTGATATGATTCAAATGTTTGAAATCCAAATATCCAAAAATCTGATTTTAATCCATAACATTCAAATCTGTATGTTCAAATGTTACATTCGTATTTAAAGATAGGAATTTGACAACATTTGTATGCGCTGTACGTATCTGTTCACATTCCGTATGCATCCCGTTTTATCCTGTATGCATCCCATTTTCATCCCACATAATATTCACACAGATACATAATACATATAAATCTGTATATTCAAATGACTTGAATATTAAAATGAATGTTTTGGAAAATCCGAAATCCATTTGAATGTCTAAATTTGAATGTTATTAAATCTGATTCAAATTTGAATGTCGATATTTGTTGGATTCGAATTGGATTTTTGAATATTCATGCACATCCCTACAATGAAGGAGTGTAAATAACAAGGGACTTGAAAACCACATATTGAGTTTTAATACGCCTTTCACTTCAATCAATTTTTTATTAGTTTTAATAAGCCTTTCTCTTTCTCCTCAATCAGTTTTTAACTCTTTCTCCTGGTTATAATGTTCCTCCTAAAGGAAGGATTTGCCTTTGAGTTAAACTATTTAAGGTTTTGAAGTATACAAGGAATGTTCTAGTAAGTTATTTTCACAGAGAAACCTGTTTGTTCTTACATTTAATATTAGATAGGCTTTTATATTGTTACTGCTAGGGATATGGATGATAAAATTGCATATTCATTTCACTGTGATAGCAATAATCCATTTATTCACTTTGGGTTTTTTTCCCACTGTCACGAAAAGTACCCATTAAGTACCCATTAATGGGTACGTAATGGCATTTTTTGTTTTTAACTCTTGTATACTTTGCTAGTTTAATATTAAATGTTTCTGCAGATTGATACACAATGTTGGATGCTAATAAACTTTTAATCTAGTTGATCAAATTTACCGGGAAACGATCATAGTCAAAATTATTGCTTATCTCTATTGATCTGTCCCAAACTTAGAGAAAGCCCAGTTAATTAAGATTTTGCAAAACTGTGTTAAGTGCCTGAATCAGCTGTATTATGGCCTTTTTAAAATGACTAAATAGTTTATGGTAGAGATATGCTGAAGGGGTTTGTATTGCAATAAGTTCAAATTGAACCAAGTACGTCTATTGGAGAATGTTCTAAGAAAAATGAATGTTGAGGAGACAGGGAGCTGACTTTTGATAAAAGGACCATGAGTAAATTCACTTTGATAATTTGTAAGTGCAGAAATAGACCAGTTAATCCTAAAATAGATTTCTGTGCAAGACTATATATTGTATAGGAAGAACCAAAAACTTCATTTTAAACTGCAAACTGCATGTGTGGATTTTCCCCCTTCTCCTTGTTGTTTGAGAAGTCTGCATAGAAGCAAAATGTAAAGAAAGAACAAGGGGAAATACTGGCTGACAGTAATTAACCAAAGGTTCAGATGATCAAATCTGAAAAGATCTGACTTCCCCTAAATAATCACAGAAAGCAAACGTTGACTAAAGCTTGAGTATTACTCTTTTATTAAAACTTAACAAGAATTACCAGAAATCGTGCTGATCTTTGAAATAAGAAATTACAAGAAGCAACTTTATTCATACAAATATGTTACCATGGAATGCAGCCATCAAGAATGCTGAACAAATTCTAGGAAACAGGACTGGTGTAATGATTTACCAATTGGAAATAGCTCTTTCTACAATGTAGAATGATTATTAGGCTTATCAAATAGTATCAAGCAGTTACAGGGAGGTATGAACACTTCTTATTTGGTGTAAATGTTACTCAAGCACATGCGACACTTAGTTTTCACCAACACGTATCCAACACGTCAGTTCCACCCGCTGGTAGGAGTAGAGTTTACATCAAAATTCCCTTTTGTTTAGATAAAAATAGCTGTGAGGTAGCAGTCAGGTATGTTTTTTTATCCACTACCCATTCCAAAGCAAGATCAAGGACATAATGTAAGTTGTGATCTTTAACATGCAGCAGCATTTTGAATTGCCACTTTGATGTGAATTGAATCACCATATTTAAGTTTGTGCATTGGTAGTTTAATATTCCCATCCTTTTAGAGGCTTCTGATCTCCACAAAACTGCCTAACAAATAAGCATATTTGGAAAGTATAGGGAGCAGAAAGATGCCACCTATTGAAAAATTAAAATAAGGAATCAATATGCAACTTTATGCACACATTTGCCTGAAGGTAAATTACACTGAATTTTTCAGTAAGTATTTCTGACATGGAGCATAAGACGCATAGGATGAATAGATCTCACCATACAAAGAAACAGAAGCAACATTATTCATGGGCAGAAATTTTTTTTTTACTTAAAAATGTCATTGTATTCTTGGCAGCAGATCAGGAGAAAAAACTCATTCTAGAAGAGTGACTGATAGTATTTCTTTGAACTTGGCACTGCTGGGGAAAAGTCACATGCTGAACTTCATATTTTTCCTTTTTTCTTTTCTTTTTTTACTATTTAATATCTTCATACCTCTTGTGAATCAAGATAGACAAAACAAATGGCCTCAGCATCATTTATTCTGATCAAACTTGTTGAAGTATGGATTAATAACATTTTTCATGGATTTTCTTTTTGCCCAACTCTCTACTCACCAGATAATGCCCAACTTTTGGGTCTATATTTGATTTGATATTATATCAACTATTTACTTGTGGTTTAAGAAAGAAAGAAAGAAAGAAAATGAATGAATGAATGAATGAATGAATGAATGAATGAATGAATGAATGAATGTCCTTAAAAATGTGACAAACTGGTTAGGATTTGAATCTGTTTAAATCAAACAGAGTTGTTTTGAAGACACAAGTTCAAAGTAAACATCCTTCCTCTTCAAAAACAGAATTCAAATTCAAGATGAAGAATAGGATGTTCAAATAAACCTAGCAATCATATCCTATCTGAATTTGAAGGTATTTGAAGGTGTTCAAAGATACTAAAAAGTGCTCAGATTGAAACAAAAAACCAATCTATTCAAAGAAAAGGTGATGTTATGTCATAATATTAACTATTGTATATTTCTTTTGCTGTGTGGAAATCCATTAACTTGTTTCATTGTCAAATTAATAAAAAAAATGGATTTTCACATTCATTTTCAAACTCTTCTTGCAAAGAAAAATACCGTACTTTTAAAGATGTTTTTTTCATGACCCAAAATCCAGTGAAATATGAATGTTCAATTTGTTTTCACAAGCAGGATACAGATTCATTTAGAGGGAAGTTTCAGATGTGTGAAAAACTGGATCTTTATTTCTATGCAATTGTCTGTGAATACAAAATATTTGATCAAATATCCAAATGAAATCAATTTTTGCACATCCCCAGTATTAATTCAAGATCTGTAAAACAGACGGTAGGATCACAACAGAATATATATTTAAAAAATACAACTATATTTACTGATGACAGGAAAATCTGGGGAAAATGAAGTGGCATGAGAACGGGGCTTGCCGGGTTCAGATTACTGGGTGATGTAATGGGGACAGTGAATGGCGAATTCACACTCAACCTGCATTTCAGGGCCTTTGGGAGCGTGGCCCCAGATACGTTTTATTCTGGATTATCAAAATAATGTGGATTAAAAAGTAAGTCCTGACTGGATGAAGTTCTGCTGGAATTTTTGAAGAAAAGCCTCAAAAAAAGTGAGATTAACTATCAGATGATCAATTTTTTCTCCAAAGGAGCACATTATTCACAGGCCTTGCCATCTCTTGGGTGGGAACTGCTTGCCATAAAGGATGGCCATTGATCACAGCAATGGCATCATATTATCCTGCTAATGTGGTGCCACTTTACCTTTCAGGAAGGAAAGAACATTGTGCTGGCTTCGCTGATACATTGCAATTTCTCTCCATCCCTGACTGTTTCAGTTAATCACTTCCAACATCCTCTCTTCTCCCCTCCCATATTGCCCTACAATCATAAATCAGAATACATGGTGAACTTGACTGGTCTGCTGCTCTTGGCAAGGATGTTTACAAGCCTTTGTCATTGAGCTGAAGCAGCAATTTATATCTGCAGTTATAATTTGCAAGTCGCTAGGAAGTTTGAAACATGAAGTTTGTTCATAATTTGGTACTCATTAATAATATTTGCATATTATACCCTTTATTAGACTCTCAGCTGGTCCATTTATTTCAAAATATGTCGCAGTTGAGTAGGAAACGAATCACAAAGTATCAAAGCCATGGAAACAGAAATGTGTGTCTGTGTGTGTCTCTCTCTGTGTGTGTTTCAACAAAAAGGCAGTTTTTAGAGCTAGACTTGAATACATGAAAATGCAAAAATTGTTCCAATAATGCTAGCAACAGATGACGACAGAATAATAATCAGAATACAAGAAGTATGCTTTAGGAAAGTGCCAACGATTTGATTTACCTCTTGCAAATAAGGACAAAAAGATTCCTGAGATTTTTTAACTATGTTCCCATCAGTTTTCTAGGATACACTAGGGATGTGCACAAATGTTCGAAACATTCAAAATTCAATTGAATTTGATTGAATGTGGACATTTGAATTATGTCTTGACATTTGGAATTTAAACATTTGAACAAATTTTCAATGTTCCAAAACATTCATTCAAATGATTTGAATATATCATACTTATCTGTATACATTTGTGCTTATAATATGGAATGAAAATGGGATGCATACTGAATCAAACAGAATGTGTACGAAATGCGTACAGATATGTATAACACATATGAATGTTGTTAACATTCGTATCTTTAAACACAAATGTTGTCGACATTCGTATCTTTTCTTTAAGCTTTGCAATGCCTATAGTCTATATAGGAGATATGAAAGTGTTACAAATGATTATTTTATTTTCTATGGTAAACTTTCCTTTTTAATGTATTACGAAGTGCCACGTTCCTGATACACAACCCACTCAGATTTGGCTCAGGGAAACACCATTGGCAGGAGAGGAAAGCCTGCTTGCTGCTGCGATGCTGGTAACACTGGCTTTGTTATGATAAGTTTACCCAGGTTTCACTGGTATGATCCTGGAGATCAGCCAAGTGTATGGCTGACCCTATTAGACTAGAAACCAGGGGGGTGGATGAAGAGGCTGGAGGCAGGAATCAGCAGGAAATCAAGAGAGCATTTTAATTGTGCCAGATGTTTAAATACAGCCAAAAAAGGGGTGTGGGGAAAATAACGTTGAGGCAACATCAAGGGGGCGGGGGGGGGGGTAATTGGAGGAAGGCTGTGGTCAGACAGGTCGGATGTCCTTGTGATGTCACATCCTCTGGCCAGTAGTGGGAAATATCCTCAGCCAGAAGAGAAGGACAGCTGTTCTCTTTTTTTCTCCACATGGCTGAGAAACACCATTATGCTTATCAGCAGCAGCGCAGAATGGAAGAGAGAAGGAAACACCTTGGACAGCACCCAGCTTACAATGCAAGTCTATGGAGGAAAATAGCTGGCTCTTTATAGCTCGAGGCTTGTTATCAGGAAAGACCTATAAATAAAGTGGAGGGCTGAAAGTGGAAGCCAGGGGAGGAAGGCTGTGCAGCCTAGTGGTTACTACAAAGAAGTAAGTATGCATGTGTGTGTATTTGTGTTTCTGTGTGTTCAAGCTAGAACTCCACATTAATGCCACTTTTATTTATGTGTCACTTAGTGCAACAGTCTGAGCAATTCACAATAAAACTGAATGCACCAGTTGAGCAATAAAAAATAAAAAATACAGCAATTAAGATCCATCTTCCAAAAAGTATATATTTTACAGGTCTTCAGATTTTTAAAATTGCTTTAAGGCAGGCTTGGGTGACTCAGGAGAACACATCTGTTAGAAATTATCTTTGAATGCATAAAGTTTATGACAGGAAAAGCTTGGCTATAATTATCGTGTTCAAGTAATTAGCAAATGAACTGTATATAAAGAAAGGTTTTTTGCACTTCATAGGAAGTGGTGAAAGGGGGAACAGGAATGAGTCACTTCTCCTTTTGGGAAGTTTTTGTATCTAACACTCTAAAAGCTAAGATTACTCAGACAGGAACAGCTCATGACCCTCTGAGCAGAAGAAATGTCTACAAACCCAAACAACATCAAACTAAATTAATTAATGAAAAGAACTAGTCTTGCAACAATTTAAGAGGAAATTAACTGTGTTCTTGTGTGCCTAACTAAGAACTCTCTCTACGTTTCTGTCCTTTGCATCTGTAACTGCCTCCAAAGTAGGAAGCATCTGTATTTGCATAATCAGAAGCTCTGTGTAATTTGAGTTACAAATAAGTATGGAAGAACTAAAATCACAGTGCACAAAACAATAAGAGTAAAGCAGATTTTCTGCAAAATACATCAATGTGGCTCCAGTTTTTATTCATGTTATGTAAAACAGTTTCAGTTTGTTGTCATTCACCATGTCTGTGTTCCCACTTGACTTTTAAAATCGGGGTTGCACAATCGGGTTGCATATGGGATAACTACGGAATGCATTCAGACATGTACAGATGTGTACAGGTTGCGTAATGATGCGTAGGGGCACATACAAATGCTTTTGACATTCATAAGTGCAAATTCAAATTGAAAATCTGAATGAATAGATTCGAATTGGGATAAATTCAAATTTTAAAGATTCGAATTGAATCGAACTTCTGGATATTCGGTTCTATTCGAATTGAATCCTGCAAAGTGCATTTGTGCACCCTGCTCTACTCAGGACCAACTACACAGTTCCCGCTCCCCTCGCAAATCTGCATTTTCTTGAACCAGATGCTGCCTAGCTCCCACCGACTTAATGCAGAATCCCACAGGAAGAGAGAGCTCCCCTCCCTTTGCAGATCCTGGGATTATTGCCAGTTCCGAAACAACTGTGTGCTGCAATATGCACAGTTGCAACAGCTTAAACAAAAGATGTCCCATTTTCCATGTAGGGATAACATAGAAGCAGAGGCTGATAATTCACTCACCTTTTTCATACCGTGTCTGCCCACTCATGAGTGATCAAATGGAACCTTGGAATCCTTCATCTGAACAAAGTCCCTGACAAGAAAAGTGAAGTGATAGCACTGTGAAAGCCCTAAGAATGAATGAAATAGAGAAATGAGACTGTTTATTAAGTACAAATAGCAAAATATATAAACGGGGCATCATTTAGTTATTTGTATTCAGCAGAGAAGTGTAAACTGATTTACAGTCTCTGGCACAGCCAGATTAATTTTTATTACATGAACTGAGATCCTGAAATCCTATTAACCTCTGAGGCAGGATAACTGCTCATAATTTTTTTTGAAAAATATAGCTTTCAAAGTAACCTGTCCAAAGTGAGTTGAAGGTTTTTGAGCCTTAGCAGAAGTTTAGATCTAGGTGCTGTTTGATTAATTTTAATGTGCA
This sequence comes from Aspidoscelis tigris stejnegeri, assembly GCA_023333525.1. Classification (NCBI taxonomy): domain Eukaryota; kingdom Metazoa; phylum Chordata; class Lepidosauria; order Squamata; family Teiidae; genus Aspidoscelis; species Aspidoscelis tigris. Next base: position 10,453,225 of record JALMGA010000006.1, on the reverse strand, counting down.
TTTCATTTGAAATTATTGACTCCCTTTCTAACTTTAAAAAGGTGGTGCCCAGTCTTTCTGGACATCTAAGATGGAAGGCAGGTAACTTAGAAGCCAAATGTTTGTCTTTCCTTCTTTCCTGAATAAATTGGGAGTTTCAGTTTTGTTTTTAAAAATCTAAACAACATTCCTTAATAAACTGTTTTCCATGGAGATATCGTAACCCTTTAACAGGACATTCTGCCATACTTTTGGCCCATTTCAATTGCTAATTCAGTACTGATATGCCTACATATAATTGCTCACATTATGTGGAAAGAATCACCTGTAGTAAAATGCTATCTTTATCCTTCGTGTAGTTGCTTCAAATTTGATTAAATATTTTGTATTGGTAGATACTTTTTTTTTTTGCATCTCCAAAACTTGGATCAAAACAAACCAGTTTCCCTCTTGCAAAATTGAACAATTCATGTTTCTCTTGCTGCATTCTCACCTAAGTTTTAATCCAGTTTCAGTCTGCTTTCAGAGTGAGAGAACACAGCGGCAAAGGGACTGGCGACTTCCTTTCCACTTTATCTAACACTAAGGTGGGTTTTCTGAGTTATATCATAGTGAAACAAAACAGCTTGACACGTTGCTGATTGGTTCTGTCAATCAGAAAGTGGACTGAAGCCAGATTAAAACTTAAGTGTGAATGCAGCCTCTGTGGTTTTGGTCATGAAAGGGACTTTTTTGATGGGAATAAGGGCCTTTCCGCACAGGCTCTAAAAATGGAATAAGAGCCAGATGTGGGAAGGATTAGGACATGGCTTCCGCAAAGGGAATGGAATTAGGGTTCCTTTGAGGATGCCACATCCGCACATCAGCATGCAAAACCGGTTGCTTAAACCGGTTGCTTAAACTGGTTTTGCTGCCGAAAACCAACCCAGACGTAAGACCTGAAAAATCAAGTCTTACATCTGGCTTTTTCCCTTAAACCATTTTGGAAGCAAATGCTTCCAAAGCAGCGAGGGAAAAGCCAGATTGCTGGCACATGCCCAAATGTCAAAGAGGCCCTTCTCTGGCAAGGGGGAAGCTGGGGAACCCTGCTGCTGGCCTCCTCATGGTGGCTCCGATGGAGGCCAGTGGGCGGTCCCAGCTGTCAAATGGAGAGCATGCACTTTCTGTCTTTGACAGCTGGGCAGGGCCTCTGGAGCCCGTATTGGGGTGAGTGCCCTGCCACTGCCGCCCCACACATGTGTGGATGCGTGGAATCTGTCTCTGTTTGAGACAGATTCTTTTTTTAAATGTTCCACCAGAAAAGGTATCTTTTAGATCTGTTTTCGGCAGCACATGCGGAAAGACCCTAGATGTATTTTTTAATGGGAAAAAAATGAAAACAATGTGAAAAACTGGTTGTCCCAATTAAACCATTGAACAATGAAGCATGCTAATGGGTTTTCATTTGAAAGGTGAAATAAATGTAGCTTCAATGGATACCTGAATGTCCGATTTGCGAATGAATTCATATGAATAGGTACAAATTCCGACATTCACAGATGAATCAAATTGGGCCTACATTCGTAGGCCCAATTTGATTCATCTGTGAATTGTCAGAATTAGTACCTATTCGTTTGAATTCCGACTTCGTTGGATATTCATGCACATCCTTACTATAAAGCCAGCCCAACCTGAAGAACACTTACCTGCCCTGAGGATTAAATGAGAATGCTATTTAAACAACAGGACAAGACAGAGGGCAACACCTGCATTTGGAATAGCTTCAGAGGGAGGACTTCAGCCATTTGTTTTTGTTTTTTGTAGATTTTATGTCGATAATGATATTTTAAGCTTTATTTTTATCTCCTCCAACTTACTCTACCCCTCTTACTGCCAGAATTTGATTTCAGGAGAAAAAGTAAGTAGAGAGGCCTAGGTGAGTGGCTGATCCCTCTGCAGTGTGTTGGGGCATCTGTCTATAGAGATGCATCATTGCTAGCTCATAGTTAGATTCATCTCCTGAGTGTGAGCTGGGAGGTTTTTCTCTTCTCTCAATACGTGTCAGATGATCACCCTGATCTAGCAAAACCCAGGGGCCGATTAAGAGAGGGCGTCATGTGTATGGGTGACACAGCAGAGAGGGAAGTAATAGAAGACTCATATCAGCTATAATTGATGGAAGAGATATGATTAAGGATGTGCAAGCATATTCAAAACATTTGAAATTTGATCGAATTCATTCAAATTAGGACATTCAAATTTGAACTGAATATACATTTGTTTTGTAACATTCAAACAAATCTGAATGTTTGGAATCATTCATACAAATTATTTGGACATTCATATGTGTAAGGCTACGTACGCATTACATACATATCCGTATGCATCTTATTCATATCCATAAGCATTTGTTCAGATACGTATGGGACGAAAATGAAATGCATATGGGATAAAAACGGGATGCGCACAGATGTGTACGGACATATACTAATGTCGACATTCATATCTTCAAATATGAATTGAAAATTCGTACAAATAGATACAAATGTATTCGAATAAGATTCAAATTTGAATACAATAGTTTTTTTTTCTCTATTCATTCAAATTCAAACATTGGAATATTTGATTTGAATCAAATTGAATCCAAAAATTGCATTCGTCCTCACCCCTAGGTACAATAATGGGACACAAAGAAGTGAAGGATCATAAGACACATTAAGGCTGTAACTCCTCTCAACCTTCTGATTGTAGGCATGCCTTCCTAACAGCTTGTGGTGCTATTGTTGATCTGAACTACACCAGGTACATCTTTTTTTTAACTGCCAGGCATCATGGATGAGTGATGTTTTATTTTTGAGTGACCTAATGTGTATTGTAGGCAGCTGAGCAAGGATCACTTCTGGTCAACCACGCAAGAAATCAAATAGGAAGGGTCAGAGCATGCCAGCACTTATCTCCCTGTTCTTGTCTAGCTGTAGCAAGCCAGTAAGAGTTCCAAAGGCTGGAGCCTGCAAGAAAAATTTCCCAGGCTCAGTATTCTGCATGCCTGCCCTGTTCTAACTACTGCCACCTGACCACATGGAACCAGTTGGAGATGTTCCCAGCCTGACTACAGGAGATCCCAGCCCAGGTCTTATCCTAGAACACTTTGGGCCCAGTTTTCATGTCAGATAATGGTCTAACAGACTATATGGAAACTACCAAAGGGAATCGGATGAGTAAGATGGAAGCACTTGCTCAGATTTGCTCCCAAGATACCTGATGCAGCACCAGGCTTGTGAGGCAATGTAATGCAGTTATCGTGGTCCACCAAAATCCATTGTTCTCATTAATGTTTCCTCTTTTCTATTACAGGTATTGAGCTACGTAACAACTTCCCTGTCTTAATTTTTGGCAGCTGCCTCACATGTTATATTGGAGGTGTAGGGGAACTTCAAATTCCATGCTAAGGATACTTTAAATAGGCCATCTTAGGACATCATAGCCTTCATAACAATCATGGGGCTGTTACAGCATGTTACGGCCCACCCAACCAATGTCTCAGGACATACTATTGACCTGGTCTTTGTCACAGAGCAGGAATATGGAAATCCATTTTGTAGGACCCCATAGTCATGGGCATACCATTTCCTGGTAAGGTTTAGGCTTATGCCACCAGTTCCTCACTACAGAGTTGAAAGTTCCATTGAGATGATCCTTCACAAGAAGGGACTCGTGAAGTATGATGAATTTCTGATGGCTTTAGGAGAGATTCTAGATGACATGACTGGTATTCCTTTTGAGACAAGATTGCTTGTGACTACTATGACTGCTTTCAAGTGCCTTGAAGACTTGAAGAGCTTGTAAGGTCCCTGGGGCACTGTGCACAATGAAGCAGGAGCACTGACAGCTAAAGTGTAAGTGGAGTAAGCTCTCAATAAATATAGGTGGCAAGAAATTATTTTGCCTACCATGAAATGGTGGCAGCAACAAAGAAGAAAGTGTTTTTCATCTCCAGGGCATCAAGTGGTTCTCTAGCAAAACTCTTGTGAGTGATTAAAGACCTACTGCCATCTAGCCATAAGGGTTAGGAATGTACATGAAGTCAAATTGGCTTTTCAGGTCAAATTAGATCAAACAACCTTTTGTCCAGTTCAAATCCAAACATTTTCCTTTGAATAGGCAGGGTGTTCAGTTCAAATGTGAACCTTTAAAACATCTCTGATTCTCAGATAGGACGCAGTGTGTTCAATATGTTTGCTTGAACACCCTTTCTTTGGTTTCAAATTCAAATTGCTCTTGAATGGGGAGGGGGTGGTTTCAAACTCAAATGTTTCCAGCACTCACTGTTCAATCTGGACAAGTTCAAACGTGAACCAGTTTGGTGCAGGTCTCATAAGGTCCCATTTATGCCACCTTCAGATGTTTGTTGTGATGAATTTGCAAGGCACTTCCAGAACAATACAACTCAATTTTACCATGGAATAAGGCTACACAAGTGACGGTGGTTAAGTGTAGGTATTCACAGCACTGAATGGTCCTGTTATTTGGAGCAGCCTCAATTACTGCGGTCTGAGAAAGTGGACTTGCTGATTGCAGGAGTCTGACCAAGCTACTTGTCGACCTGATCCTTGTCCATTGTGGCAACCCAGCCAACCCCTCCCTTCCCCATCCTCCGCAGAGTAACACAGGTTGGAAGTGAGCTGCCAAGGGCCACAGTCGCCATCCAGTTACCTAAGAGCTTTAGCCTAAAGTTCCCTTACTGGTGCCCTACTTTATATGCCTAATGCAAAGGCTCCCTCAAAGCAGCACTCTGACTCCCTCATAAAGCAGAACACTTGAAGTTTATTGTCACAAGAAAAATAAAAGAAGCAAGCTTAAAGTTTGGCTTAAAAGTCCTTTGGCTGCTTGAAAAGAAAAATGTAACTTAAATGAGTTCCCCTCTTTAGTCTATTGCTCCCTTAAAAGCAAATAGCCCCTATTAGGCTTCTCATGTAAGCCAAACAGCCCAAAAGCCCCTTTCCACTGGGCTTTCCCTCTCAGCTCCAAGAGGAGAGCCCTTCCTTAATCACACCTAGAGCCCTTCCACATGGGCTCTCCTTCCCTCTGGCACCTAGAGAAGAGGCCTATGCAGTTCCGTGGAGCAATGGTCCATGATCCTCCTGTAACCCTGGGAAAACGCGAGTGAGCGAGAGACCCCAAGCTGCTGTGACTGCTGCTTTTATAATCTGCGATTCAGCAGCTCTGATTGGTCCAATTTCGGTGTGCTGGTGTGGATTCTGGTGATGCTCCAGCCCCACTATCAATCACGGAGCTCTCAAAATCCTGCCAAACCACTGCTCAGCTGTCTGGTCTTTGGCGTGAACGCCACATCCATCATTGCTAATAAAATATAGCTGATTTGGTTTGACTGCGCAGGTCCAGGGAGAAGTGTCAGGAGCGCTATTTTTAAGTATGATCTGGATTGAAGAGAATTGCTTAGGTTATTGTGCAGCATGCTTCTAAGGGTCAGCTTGGAAGGACATGAGCAAGATGTATCCTAATATCTTGATCATGGACTTGTGTATGGAACTTGTTGCCACTGTGAAATAGGCCTCTGGACTACATGGGCCACCAATCTGATCTAGCAAGATGTCTATTATGTTTGTTTGGCCTTCTGTCCCTAAAGTTCCACTCAATTACTTTCATCTTGGTTGATCTTGAAATTAGCCACTTTTCCTGCTGCCAAAAGTTAATAATTGAGAGTGAGATTTCTTACTGATGAAAAAATAGGCACTGATGCCATTAATAAATAACTGGAAATGACATTTTTTAATTTGATCTAATTCAGTTAAATGTGATAGGAATCAAGCTATAAATTCACATAGCATTCCCTATGAAACTCACTTTCAATAAAGATGTTGGCTCTTCATTAAAAAAGAAAGATAAAATAATTATTTCTCCTAGTCCTTTTGGTCTTATTTTAGTTAATCAGAAAAAAAAGTCCCAAAATTACTTGAATGGATTCCAACTGTATTAAACAAAATTTCTGTTCAATTAGGTATGCTGGCCAGTGCTTTCTCTCTTCTTAGCATTAGAGACTATAGCAGAGACAGATTTTAAGTGTCCCAGTTAGTCCATTGCAAACACTAACATCATGTGGCAGCATAAATATGAAAGTTATTAATATTTTAAAAATCTAATTTTCTCTACATTATAGCTGTAATGAATTTTGATATGACTTAGGTGCCTCCAATTGCAGATTGTGACATCTCAAATGCTGGGCAATCTCCATGGCTGACTGGATGCATTTTGAGTTTGAATATGCTTGAGGAAGTTGATTTATTGTGCATGTAGTTCATTTTGTTAAGTATGGCTGAGAATAACTGTCTTTAATATATATCTCCCAACTCTTTTCTCTTCTTGATGATAAATAATTGCATGCATCCAATTATCCAGAAATTCTACTGACTTTTTTTTAAAAAAATTTGACTTATAATTCAAAGAGGTAGAAACAAACAATCAAATCATAGCCTGAAATTATGTGTCTCAGCAAATTCCCAATTGGCTGCTCATTTGAATTATCTTATAGTTTCTCCAGTTTTTTTTTTACCACCTACAGATCTCACACAGAGTATCTGATAGACCGCAATTGGGATCCGAAAGTATGGGAACATTTTAAAATTAATTGCTCCTCTAATTGAATATTCCAAACATAGACTTTGTAGAAGCTGCTTCACATTAGTTAAAAAGCTAGTTAATCTAGGAAATCTCTTTTCTTTCTCTGGTCCCTTCCAGTCTAGAGGAGAAAAATCTGCAGTCTTTAGTAAATTTGCAGCTTACCAGGCTGCAAAGTCATGGCATGTTGTCCCCACTTGAAACAGAGATCCCCAGGTTCTTCCTCAGTAGCTGCAAGACTTCTGTAATGCATGCGGTGAGGTGCGTGACATGTGGGCTTGGGTAGCCTATGGGAGCAGAGCTGCAGGCTCAGCTCAGCCTGGCTGTTTCTTGCTGTCCTGTCAGGGTGGCGGGAAACTCCAAAATTACCTGATACTGTGGAGCGAGTGTTGATCATTCAGCAGCAGGTAAATAAGTGACCATGGCATAATGTGCCATGGCTACAAAGCATCAGGCATCAGGTGTGACACCCACATGCCAACTGTGCACCAGAATGTGCAGTATCTCCCAGTATGGACACACCCTCTGTCCTCTCCAACCATAAAAATCCATAGCCCTATGGCCAAGCTTACTGAAGGACAGTGACACAGGCTCACTCCACGTTTACCTGAATGAAATGGCCTTTCAAGATAATTTGAAATCAGATAATGTCTGGAACCAATGTCAGACACCCCACCCATATCCTAGGGACCATCACTGAGAAGGACCTCTCCCAGGTGCCCACTCTTTTTGCTGCTGAAGGTGGTGGGACAACCAGGAGGGCCTCCTCTCCAAATCTTAAGGCATGGGCATATAGATATCGTTTGGGGTTTCCTGACTTCACAATTTTTTTTTCAGGCCTTTCAACTTCAACAACTTGTACATAAGAGCATAAGAGAGGCCCTGCTGGATCAGGCCACAGCACATCTAGTCCAGCATCCTGTTGCACACAGTGGCCCACCAAATGCTCATGGCATCTCAAACAGAGACAAGGACAAACCTTCTCCTGCCCTTGAATCGCAGCAAATGGCATTAGAAGTGTCCTGCTTCCACCCGCCCCCCCAGCCTGAAAGATGTACCTAGACATTCATTCTAGTATCCATTGATACATCTGTCATCCATAAATTTGTCTAACCCTACCTTGAAGCGATCCAGACTGGTAGCTGTCACCACCTCTTCCGGCAGCACATTCCATAAACTGATGACCCTTTGGGTGAAGAAATACTTCCCTTTGTCGGATCCGACTCTTTTGCCCATCAGCTTCATAGAGTGCCCCCTGGTTCTAGTGTTGTGCGACAGAGAAAAGAAATTTTCTCTATCCACCTTTTCTATACCATGCATAATTTTATATACTTCAATCAGGTCCCCTCTTAAACGCCGTTTCTCCACACTGAAGGGGCCTAGATGTTGCAGCCTGATTTCGTAAGGGAGGTGTTCCAGACCCTTAAGCATTCTGGTTGCCCTTTTCTGCACCTTCTCTAGTTCCACAATATCCTTTTTGAGGTGTGGTGACCAGAATTGTACACAATATTCCAAATGTGGCCTCACCATAGATTTATAAAGAGGCAAAATGACACTTGTGACTTATTTTCTTATTTGTAAAAGTGGTCTCTTCCCATACTCCATGATAGGTTCAGTTGGAGTTTTCAGGCACTAAAATATGTTTCATAGACGTGGACCTTGTCACATTTAAGGCCATGCATTTTTGAAATCCATATATTCATAGCATAACGTGTTTCCTTTAACTCAAGTCCCTGGCTCCTCATATGCAGAAATCTATCTTGTCCATGAAGCATTTGAAAAACCTATCTTGTCCATGAAATGTGCTGTTATCCACCTCTCTCAAATTGTTAGCTTATTCCTCCTTATAGAATCCCTATTCACCTATACCTGCCTCCCCAAGAATGAAAGGGACTGCAGTCCTTTACCTGGAGTATTTCAAAGGGTATATTAAAGCTAAATTGAACTGTATCTTCTTTATGACAATATGCCTCCAATGCACAGCAAAAATATTGGACGTTTCTCAGACTTCTTACTGTGATGTTCACAGTGCTGCTAAATGATGTCAATAAAGACAAGTGTTTTGTTCTGTTAATAAATGTTGTTGAAAGTGGTATGGCCCATTTTATGAAGCAAATTATAAGCTCTGAAAGCTTCACAGCTTTATTAAACTGGACATTTTTGGGTTAGTCTCAATTAAGAGTCAAAGCTGTGTTCAGTTTAATGGTCAGACCACACGTGTGCATGTTTTATTAAACATGCATTTGATGCCTATAAAGTAACTTTCATATCAGAATGAACACATAGGGATAGAAGTAAGACTGTTTTCCTCACCACCACACTCAGCTATTTTAAAGTTACCTTGGTTGACCTCATATAACCTTCCTAGAGATGTTCAGAAAACCTGGCTATATTGTTGTGGGACTGAGTTAGCTTCTGTTCCAACATACCCACACACTAGGCTGCATCCATACTTCTTTTAAAGAAAGAAAAGCTAACAAAAACGTCGTAATAATGGTAACATGCCTGTGCTAGTGTTCCTCTCACATCTCTAATTCATATTCAAGATCAGAGAATTAACTTCTGAAGTGAATTTTCTGCCCTTTAATGTGGATAAAGGCACCGGTATTTGGATATTACCACCTCTAAAATGCTTTTTAAAATTAGTACTAATTATGAAGTCACTGACTATTAGGGGTGTGGATTTGATTTGATTCAAACTGAATATTTGAATGTCTGAATCTGAATGAATAGAGAAAAAAAATCCGAGTACATTTGTATTTATTTGTACAAATATTTTATCCGTATTTGAAGATACAAATGTCAACAACATTCATATGTGTCCGTACACATCTGTACACACTCTGTTTTTATCCCGTATGCATCCTGTTTTCAACCCGTACATATCCGTACAAGTGCGCATGGATATTAATAAGATGTGTACAGAAACGTATGTAATGCGTATGTATCCGTACATATACGGATGTCTGAATAATTCATATGAATGATTCAAAACATTCAAATTTGTTTGCATGTTAAAAAATGAATGTGTAGACATTTGATTCAAATTTGAATGTTTGAATTCAAATGAATTCGATCAAATTTCAACTATTTTGAATATTCTTGCACATCGCTACTGCATCATACTGTAATAACTTAAGGTGAAACTCTCCTGGACCAGAGTACTGAGTCATTGGCAGGATTCTAACTTGGTGTCAGTGTTGTTGTCTAGTGTCAGAAGCTCCTCTTGAACACCATGTCCATATTGCAGACAGGTTGACCAAGATGACTCCCATAGAATGGAACCAGGTATTGAGAAAATGGTGCCAACACCCATTTCAAGGGGTCACCATTTCAAAGCAGTCCCCCATGTGTTTCAATGGGAGGACCAATCTAGCTGTCCACATTGGGGACACTGGAAGTGGAACTTGGTGCAATTTTGCTGTGCTCCTGGAAATGGCTCAGGAAATGGGCTATTTCTAGGCACCTGCCAAAAAAACTGCTTTGTTTCTAGCCTCTGAAATTGGAGAAGCATAGGCCTCAATAAGGTGGATGGTTCTTTATGTGAACCCCCAAAATCCACTTTGCTCACTAGGCATGGTCAATTTTGCGTGGCATGTGCTCACATGCACAAGCAGAAACAGCCATCAAGTCCAACATCCCATCTGCTGTAACCACAAAAGCTGCTCAAGTTTCCCTAAGTTTCCCTTCGAGCTTCCAAGCCCCTTGCTGACCAAGAAGACAAACCTCAGAAGAAAGAGCACCAGAAAATTTCCTCCTGCCCCTTCATGACCTTGGGTCATCTGTGGATCTGTGCTGAGTGGGCTACCAAAGGGTGTGAGTGGAGGTGATCTCGAAAGACAGAAATGTGCTTATCATGGAGTCCGGCGGCATGGTCCCCATGGAAAACAACCCGTTCTTTTCCTATTTGAGGATTCTCCCCACCTCCAGCCACAGGATGTGACATCAGAAGGTCTTCTGACCTGCTCACCTGACACGGCTCCACCTATCACCTCCCTGGATTGTGCCTTTACATCACTTCCTCCCTGCCCCTCCTGTGGGCCCTATTTAAAGCTCTGCAGAGAAATAAAGTGTCTCTTTTCCAGCTCATCCTGTCTCCCACCTGACTTCTTTCCCCTGTGCTCTCTGTCTTTAACTCATCATAGGAGCACGTGGTGATCTCTTATCACATACCAGTGGTGAATAAGCGATTTACTTTTGCAACACCCGGTGGATCGTACCAGTAACCACTGGTACCAAGCATCATTGCAGCTCTTGGGTTGTAACCAAGCATCACTGTGGTTTTCAGAACTGCAGCCAAGACCAAGGTAGCCATAGGCTGCCTCCAACCAGATTTCCCAGAGCCAAGATTTCAGGTTGCAGAGCGTGACTGCAACACCCATCAAATATCTATAGACAGTACATGGGCATGGTGACACTCAAAAGAAGAAAAGACCTAACATGGTTCTGTTATTCATTTTGAACAACTGCAGTCCTAGTCCTTCCCTCTGGCCATTGGGCTAAGATCGGCCATTTTGGGGCCATGGCAAGGGATAATTTATGTTTGAGACACTCAGCATGTGGTTCTTATTGGGTATCAGGGTGACACTGGGATTATTTCAGCCAGGATTAAGTGGAATTAGAACACACTGGTGCAGTCTACCTTCTTACTATGCATTTCTGCTTAGGGGAACACTCTTTTCCTCAAGCTGAGCTCATTATAAATATTAATAAAAGTATTTAACTGAGAAGCATCACAAATAAGGAGAAAGAAGAGGAAAGGACATGATCTTCCTCTTGTGGTCAAAGCAAGATAGGCCCTAGATAAGACATTGAGAGGTAAAGATTAGCCATACTTCTAGTTCAAGCTTACAAGGATGTCTTTGGCTGTTATGCATACCTAGCAAATAAGCAATTGGTCCAATCACCAGATAATTAAAAAGAGAGAGGGAGAGACTGATTAATCTAAGCATGCACAGGGTCTCCAAAAGAAGGGGAAAGTAGCCTAAGGACAAAGGGGGAGTGCACTAACTGCAGTCTAGACAGGCCAACAGTTCACACACGTTACAACACCTTAAGCATTCTCAAACTTATCAAAGTTTTTTAGATGTTTAGGCGAGCCCAGAAGAGGTCACCTTATCATCTAATCTTGTTATATTCCTACACTTGCAAGTAGATAACATAAGAACATAAGAGAAGCCTTGCTGGATCAGGCCACAACCCATCTAGTCCAGCATCCCATCGCACACAGTGGCCCACCAAATGCTCATGGGCATCTCAAGCAGAGACAAGGACAAATGATCTCCTGATCTCGAATCCCAGCAAACAGCCTTAGAAGTGTTCTGCTTTCCCTCCCCCCAGATAGTAGCAAACTTGCTGCTGAAACTCTGGACACGAATAAGATTCTAGTGATGGCAAACTGAGCTTAGGGCTTGGATTCCTAAGAGTCACTTTTAGAGTTGGCTAGCCTATGGGTCATTGGAGCCTTAATCCATTCCATGGGGTTTGGATCAGGAATGGCCTCATCCTCTTGCCGCAGGATATGGAATCTCATAGGGGTTAGATTCAGCTCATGTTCAAAGGTTGCATAAGAAAGTAAGGAAATCCCGGAAATCAAACATTTGGAGTAACATTTCAGAACAATAGCAGGCAAGAGCAAGCTAAAAAGGGAAGACAATAGCATGAGGACTAAAGGGTGAGCTTGGACCAACTGTTCTATCTGATGTGCTGCAGGTCAATTCATTAAGACCCACAAATTATTTCTAATAATGATAAGGTTCAGTTCATAAGTGAGCTAAATATAAGAGAACCAAACCCATCAGAACTGGCTCTTGTAGATATCTACTTATTTATCTATAGTGGTCAGCTAGGTTCACATTCCATTCTGAAGTGTTCTCACCCACAAGCCTTTGCATGGGCAAACAAAAATAATGGAATTTACCACTGCCAGTGTTTCCTCCACTGTTTCCAATGGTGTCCCCAGAATAAGTGGGGTGAGAGCTATCTAGGAACAACTGAAAAGGGAGCATCTGTTTGCTGTAAACCTCACCCCCTTCACACTCTTGAAAGCTGGAGAACACAATTTCAAAGATCCTACTCAGATTTTTCTTAAAAAAAAATAATTACACTGGAAATAGCCTTGGAAGTTACTCAACACTTCAACAAAGACACATCAACTTAACAGAAAGCAATAATCAAATGAGAGTAACTAATAGAAATCCACAACCAAGGAAACACAAGGACACACAGAAGCTTAGTTACTATATATACAACCATAACCAAGGAACCAAGAAGAAGGAAATGGGGCCAGTGTGAATGTTTCCCAGCTTTTCCAGGTCAACTGTTTCTCTCACTTGTAGTAACCACAAAAGCTGCTCAGTTTTTTTTTTTGTTTGTTTGTTTTTACCCTGGCCTCATTTTCAGCCTCTCTCAGTCACTGGTTAAGGACAAATCTTGAGAGTAAAAGGGAGCCAGAGATTTTCCTTTCCATAGACTTGTAGTACACACTCAATGACTCCTGGGTGCTGAGTTCTTTCCACTATGCAGCTGCCCTCAGGTTATAATGTTCTTCTTTTCCTGCTGACTAGAAGAAGTGACATAAGAAGGACCTCTGACCCAGAAGACAGCAGCTTTTCTCCAATCGCCTCCCCTGATGTTGCTTCCTTCACGGCCCCTTCTTGTGCTGTATAAAAACCCCTTGCACCATTAAACTGGCCTTTTTTTTCCACCTGATCTCTGTCTTCAGTTTCTTCATTTGCCTCTTGCCCCATTTTCTTGCCTATCAGGTCAGCCAATAGCACGTGGCTTGTTCCCTGGGACCAGGGCTGGTCAAGAGCATGGAATAATCTATTGCAACACCTGGCACAAGATTGCAGCAGCCCTCCAGTTGTTGCCCCAGTGTCATTTGGTTGGCATATATCCTGGCCCCCAGCGGGAGCAAGCATGCTTCCTTGATGTAGAAGCACCCTTTGCATGGATATAACCAATGTTTTAGACATGTAGGAAAGCAAATGCATAGGTTAAAGAAATACTGTTTTTTTTTTCATTTTGAATAATAATAGATGTCTTCACCTACGCTCCAAACTGGAATGTTAAGTTTCAGGGTTTTTTTTAAGTAAATGATCAGATATTCTAAATGTAACTGGAAGTCCTATTTATCACTCTACCCAATTATTTGAGTTTAAAAACCTCTTGGGATTCCTTCTACTTTTTTAGGGGGGAGGGAGGAGATCCTTCATTTCTTCACTATTGGTTCATGAAATTATTCCCATCTGCTCAGGGTAAAGAGATGGCAGGGGTGAAAAATGATAATGTCTTCTTGAATTTGCAATTCCTCCAAATTCTATGAATTTAAAACACTCTGGTTCATTTAAAATATTGCAACATTACAGAGTGATCATTTAAATATGTTCATGCAGTATCTCACTTGCAGCAAAAACAAGAATGAATTGTAATGTGAAATATGACAATTTGTGTGGCATTGGAAAGTTTATTTGTAATAAAATGTGAGATCATGTATCAAAACGTGGACTTTTAAAGCACAGTTTATACTAAAAGAAAAGCAAATTAAAAAATGGGTACCAGCGTGCTCAGCAAAGGTTTAAGAAATCAATTCACAGAACGTGGAGTAAAGATCAGCCTAATTCCTCCATACAAGCACAATAGGTCTAAGAACAGAATTGCTTCCAAGAATGTAACATAACAAGCCCGGGACCTTTTGAGGATTACTCCTAACATAATTTAACCAGTTGCCGTATATCTCTTTTAGATACAATAATCATAATAATGGCATTACAATGTATGGTCTAGGGATATAACTAGATATTTCCTCATTCTCCTTTCTTCTTCTTCTGAAACTTCTGATTAGGGATGTTTGAAAATTTATATTTGTTCAAACAGATGCCCTTCAAATGTGGCAGGATCCTATTTGATATGAATGTATTTGTACAAATTCATATGAATATCCGATATGAATGAATATGAATCTGATAGGTATTTGACACAAATTCATACGTATCTGATACGTGTCTGATATTTATCCTGTAATATATCCACTCTGAAACTGTCAAATCCGACCTGAATCCACTTTTAATCTGCTCTCAATCCATGTTGAATGCAATCTGGATCCATTGTAGATGTGACTGGCACAGCCATGTTCCCATCTCCCCAGTTTAATGAATGTCTGTACTATTTGTACAAATTTACGAACTATTTGTATGGATGTCTGAAACATCAGTATTTGTGTCAATGTTAATGTCAAGTATCATAAAATTTGATTTGTGTATGAATGTCCAAATTTGTAGGCATTCGTACAAATAAGAAATGTTATGAATATTAATGCACATCCCTACTTCTGATCAATTGGATGCATTACCTATTCAAATGCATGATATATTAATGCATGCCAGCTTGCCAAGGAAGTCACCTTGTAAATGGCCATGTGAAGCACATGACCAGAAAGTGGCACCATGCATGTGAGCACCACAGTCTGCTGGGATCGGTACTTTGTCTCGTATATAGAAATACGTGGGTGTTTGTCATCAGTTGGCATATCCCAAGGGAGAAGGCAGGACTGTGGCCCAACAGATAGGTCTGGGGTGAGAAACGAAACACATGGTGGCAGGTAAAGGCTGGTGAACTATAGTGAGTTCCCTTGAAGTTTGGCTCACACGTGGTCCAAATCTGAGGCCTGTTCGCACTTGGCCTTTTTCTGGAGTATATCTCAGGATAGGGGTCTGTGGTCCACATGCCAATGGAGACTCTGGCAGGCCTCACTTTGGGCCTGCTGAAGCCTGCACTAGCATATGGACAGCAGCCCCCTATTCCAGGATATATTCCAGAAAAAAGCCAAGTGTGAATAGGCCCCTTGTATTTGGCTTAGCTTGCTGAGGAGCGTGATGACCTAGCTTGCAGCAAGCCAATTCAGCACATCACTAGAGCTGGGCTGAATAGAAAATAAAGTTCAGCAGGAGTTAATGCAACCAACTAAACTCATGTCAATGAAATGCTCAAATAGAAGACTGGTGATACTGGGTATGACTTTAAATGATCCCCAAATTAGTATAGGCTGTATACAGATTAGTGGAATGAAATCTGCTGTTAGAGAAAAGAGTGCAGCTTACCTGCTGTGAAGCCACGACACAATGACCGGACTCCAGCAGCCTCTGAGAGAAAGCTGTGATACTTCTGTAGTGTGAGTGGTGAGGTGCATGTCACATGGATGGGGCAGCAGCCAATGGGAGCTGAGTATTGGTCACTGTTCTCGCCATCCTGTCCAGACTGGCGGGAGCATTTGAATTTACCTGATACTGCACCGTGAGTGCTCATTGTTCCATAGTAGGTGAATTTGATGTAGTGGTGGCATAGTACACCACTGACGCCCATGCCCCAACAGGGCATTGCTATGTGCAGTACCTGTAAGTGGTCCATATGACATTGCTGCAAAAAAAGGGAAATGTGAATCTGAGCTTGGACAATAATGCATAGTTTCCAACTAATGGAGAGTAATCTTTCTATTTGGCACTGGTTAAATCTTTCAGCTTCCACTCCTACCTCCAGTAATGCATCAATTCCTGACTTTCTCACTTTAACAGGAATTCAGATAAATTGAAACAGGTTCAGGGAAGGACAATTATCAGGGAACGAAAAACTTGTTTCTGCGAGAAGACAGAACTTGATTTTATTTATTTTATTCATTTGTGTTATTTCTGTACTGCTCCTCATCTGAGATCTTGAGGTGGTTCACAGAAGAGTTAAACGCAATGAACATTATTACATAAATACAATATACAACATACATTTTTTTTAAAAAAAAGTTAAAAACATTATTCAAAACAACAGAGGAGGGGAAACTAGCTATAACCTGAGAAGAGAAGCCTGAAAGGGAATATAATAGCCTCATTCAAATACTTGAAAGGCTTTCACAGAGAAGAAGGGGATGTGAGGGGCACTCCAAGTCTGGATAGCGACTTTTAAATTCTTTTTAGTATGTTGGTAGCGTGAATTAAATGTTCAGGAATAAAACTTTGAAACAACACTCTTAACGAATCAAATGTTAGAAAATTCATATTTGTTCAAATAGATCCCCTTCAAATGTGGTAGGATTCTATTCAATACGAATGTATTCATATGAATTTGTATGAATATCCGATACAAATGCATATCTATTAGATACATATCCTCTTTCTGCATACATATCAGACACATATCCTATATGAATGCATATGTATCGATACGTATTTGATACATATCCCCAGTTTAACAAATGTCTGGACTATTCGTACAAATGTTCTGAAACATTTGTATTTGTATGAATGTTAATGCATTTATACAAATCCGTACGAATAATACATGTTACAAATATTTGTGCACATCTCTAATTGATTTATTATTGAGACAGTAACGTTTTGCACTTTCAGCGACTGCCTTTCTTCGTGCCATATTGGTAAAACTGTATGTGTCAAGTTTATCATGCATAAAAGGCATTTCTTGGAGCAACAGAGACCAATGAATAGCATTTGCTTTCCATGCTGGAGAATGACATATCTCAGATAGAATGCCTTTCAGAAAATGAAACTGCAGTGTTGAATTTCAGACAGGTACCTTTAGAACAAAGATGAGGGGGAAATAACAGCAGAGGGGGAAACATACAACTGCATTTACAAATATTTTAATTTGCAGGCAAAGCAGTCAAAAAAAGAAAGTAGGGCAGAATCCTTAAAGATAGAGACTGCAAAAAAAAAAAAAAGAAGAAGAAGAAGAAAGAAAGAAGAGAAGAGAAAGTATCCCTACATTGCTCATAGCTGATTGAATCCCCTGTGTAACAGCGGCATTCATATACCTGCTAGCAACAATAAATCATGGTGTCAGTGGTAGGTTCCCAATACTGCCAGATTATCTATTTTGATTCTTCATATCAGAGCTCCAGTATTCTCAGGGTTTGCTTGAAGCTTTCCTAGGGGACTTTCAGTATGACCCTAGAAAATATTTTGAAAAGGCATAGTTGCTACGTCCCTCAACAATTTCTTCTCAGCAGCAACTCAAGACGTGCTCAGTCTCTCTCACTCTTTTTTAATCTTTGAATCAGTTCAGGGGCAAGAGCCCACATTTTTCTGAGACATCTAGAAGGAAAGACAATTCAATGTCCTATATGTGCAGTGGTAGCTATAAAAACTACCCTCCTGGTCCAAAAAGCAAGGGGAAAGTTACTTTTAAAATACAATACCAGTCTTCATCCCATTCTGAAGCTACATACAAGGAGGAAAGGGAATCTATTCAAGTTGAGAAAAATACAGAAAAGATAGAAAATTGATGGAGACATCAAGGGTCACTTAAAATTACAGTTGTATAGATCTTCTGGGTTGTTGCTAGAACACCCTTCTTCTGGATGGAACATATCTGGCACTCAACCTGATGTAGCCAATTTCAATTGTCATTCTACATAGCCCAGAGTTACTTTAGCATTAGTTATCTAAAGGAGCACCTTCTCCCATATCAACCTGCCTGCCTTTTAAGATCTGCAGGAGAAGCCCTCCTGGTTATCCCACCGCCTTCAGCAGCTAGGTGGGTGGGCACCCGGGAGAGGGCCTTTTCAGTAGTGGCCCCCAGGCTGTGGAATGGCCTCCCCTTGGAGGTGCATCAGGCCCCTTCTCTGTTTATGTTCAGGAAGGTGGTGAAGATGCACCTGTTCACTGAGGCCTTAGGCTAAATGCCCTCTACACTTCCCCCCGGCAAAACTATTGTTTTTTAAACTGCTTTTGTATCATTTTTATTATTATTATTATGCTGGATTTTAAACTTTGTATGGGTTTTAGCATAGTCTGATACAGTTTTAATATGTTCATTTTTAACTGTTGTGAGCCGCCCAGAGACCTTTGGGTATGGGGCGGGATATAAATATAAATAAATAAATATAAATAATTAACACTAGATTATTAGCATTGTATTTGGCCTCAATGGTTAGGGAGCTGAAGTCTTTGGAGGCCTATGTACCCCAAAATCTTCTCCTCTCTGAGACAAGCAGAGGCTAACTTATAGTTTTATGTCAAAAGCGATATAGAGTATAATAACTCCAAGCTAAGCTGCCAAAAGCTGGATGCAAGGAGTTATGGATCAGAGAAGTGTGCTTTCAGGATTTGGAATTTCCTGCCAAACAGATAAAAGGACCACTCCTTTGGTTTACTTATGCAGATCTGACACCTGGATGGGATGCCATCAGCACTTAAGCATCCTCATTTGCAAAGGTGCAGCCCTTTTGCTTGAGATACACAGCAGGATCCAGATACTGACTTTGGGTACCTTAGCCATCAAGTGACCAGACAGCCCTTGGCTCTGCTTCTGCCCAGGTTTTAATTTCCCACCACAAAAGCTGATTGGCTGAGCTCTGCTCAAATACAGAGACAGGCAGTCCTGTTTGAGAGGCCTGCCCATGCTGCCAGGTGGTCCTTTTCCTGAGGTCCATCAATCCAACTCTGCTGCTGTGCTGAATCACTCCTAGCTGACATTACTAGAGCTGAAACCACTCTCTCTATATATATATATATTCCTGGATTACCAAAAGGGGTGTCTTTTTAAACTAACGTTTTTCTTCTTGCACTCATTAAACTACTGATCCTTTTTAAACAGACTCTGGGGGCATTCACTCAATTTCTAAGCTCCAAAAA
Source organism: Aspidoscelis tigris stejnegeri (assembly GCA_023333525.1). Taxonomy (NCBI): domain Eukaryota; kingdom Metazoa; phylum Chordata; class Lepidosauria; order Squamata; family Teiidae; genus Aspidoscelis; species Aspidoscelis tigris. The sequence continues at coordinate 10,433,990 of JALMGA010000006.1, read as the reverse complement.
CCTATTCTTTCATTTCCATTACATTCAAAGATCCCAAATGAGAAGATGTCCCACTGCATCCCAAATTCATATAGCAGGATGACTTCTAACATCTTATCTGGGAATACCGGGTTCGATTCCACACTCCTCCACAAAGGCAGCTGGGGGATCTTGGGCTCATCACAGCTCTCTTCTGACCTCTCACAGTCCCACCTACCTCACAGGGTGTCTGTTGTGGGAAGAAGAACTGAAGGTTTGTCAGCCACTTTGAGTCCCCTTAAATGGGTGAGAAAAGCGGGGTATGAAAGCCAACTCTTCTTCTTCTTCCTGTGTCTCAGGATCTTCATAAAGTCTACTTAACAAAGAAGAACACATTTAATGCATTTAGTCTTAAATTTGTCTATTTTGGATAAAGTCGCTAGTAAGATTTAACTCTGATGAGTTCATCTCTATGGACTGACTGCAAGCCCTTTGTGATCCTCTATGCCCAAATGTGTTCACACTCTGTGTAGTTCCTCTGTGCTTCAACTATTATATGGTGTATAACTGGCAGTGGGATGTGTTAAAACTAGGAGCCTTTGCATCAAAATTCTTTCATTTGTATTCTTCGTTGGAAAGTATCTCTTTAGTCTTCAATTCAAACAATTTCACATCCAAATTGAATTTTTTAAAAAATAAAGCATCATAAGAAAGATAAGGCCATTGATTTTAAGGTATCCATCCACAATTAATACTGGGATAGATGGCATGCAACTCTGGCTCTTCACTTAAACCATATTGGGTATTTTTGGGTGGAAGGTTGTTTCTTTTGTTTTCTCCTCACTCGCTAATTTTTTTTTAAAAAAATTAACTTCAACATTTTCACTTTGTATTAGGGGTCTGCACAAAGCCAAATTCCCCCATTGGATCTGATGCAAATCCAACGGGAGAATATTCAGTTTCATGTGAACATACACACCCGCAAATGTGAGGGGCTTCAACTTCATGTGCAAGCATCCAGTGAATGTTTGCACATGAAGAAAGCCTACCTTCCCATCCCATCCCATCCCACCTCACCCACCCACCCACCCACACTCACTGCAAGATTTCCCATGACCGCTGGATGGGGGAGGTGTGTGCACACTTCCAGAAGGCCACGACCTCCTTGGGGTAAGGTGGCCCACCTAGAAGAGTGTGGGAATGGTGGGGGGAGGGCAGAGCCATGGTTAGATTTAAGAGTAAGGGTGGGTAGGTGGGGAAGAACAGGAGCCCAAGGTGGACAGATCTGATCTTCACCGAAGCATCTATGAAACTTTGATGAAGATCGGATCCATGCAAGCAAATGGTGGCCCTCTGAATTAGTACAAATGTTGAATGGCAGCAAATATTCTTGCACAGTCCTTCTTGGTTTTGTTTTAAAGGGAGGGCCATCTTCCAGGTCAGCTTTTTGTATTATATATATTCCACGTGCAAAGAAAAGAGATATATTGAGAGTGTATAGTCTTCATTCTTCCATGCTCTGTTCTGATTGTTGCTTCTTGGCCAAAATATAAGTTCTTCATAAGTACAATCAGGTTCCTATCTTCTTTAAAACTTTCCACATTTTAAGATGATCAACACAATCAAAAGTTTTGCTGTAATTGAAGATAATATATGCACTTCCTTCTGAAAATTCTTTGCGTTTTTGATAACCCACCTCATATCAGGTCTGATATTTCTAGTTCACCAGCCTCCCCTAAAACCAGTCTGGTAATATCTTGTTACTTGTTTATTTATATCCCACCTTTTTTCCAGGAGTGACTCAAAGAAGTGTACAAAAATGAACACTCCAATACAATATATAACATTCAAGCAACCACACTGTTATAAAAAAATCTGACTATAGATATCTAAAACATATATATAACTAGCTATATTTCTGTCATAAACATCAGTGGTAGCATCTTTCTCAGCAGGATTATTAATACTGTCTGACCTTAAGGGCTTTTCTTCTGGCACTGTCTCTTTCAGCCTAGTTTGCCTGTCCATATGGTTTTCTTGGTATAAAGTACAGATGTGATTTATTGACATCTTCTTCTGTATATAATACAATGGCACACCACAGTTTCCCAGTTTTATGCTAGCATATCACCTTTGACCTCTCCAACTTGGATGATCTTGTTGGGAGATTTTTCCTTCCAACTGCATGACAAAAGGATAATTGGTGCCCAAAGGCCTTCACCCCCAGCAAGACAGCTTACAGTGACAGGAGGGAAGAGCAAGTTAATTAGGGATTCTCTTCTCCTTCTCCTTTTTATTTTCCTTTATCTCTAACTGGCTACATCTCCAGATGTTATACTAGGCCATATTTATGCTGATAGGTTGCTGTTTTTGGCTGCAAAGGCAGTCACAGATATTAGGGACGTGCATGAATAGTTTTCTTTGCATACAAATTCGAGTCAAATCAAATGTCAAAACATTCAATTTGATTTGAATACTTAGAATCCAAATGCAACAAAAAACCAATTCGAATCCAATACATTCAAATCTATTCATTCAAATGTTAGATTTGAAATTGAAGACACGAATGTTGACATTCGAATGTGTTATACATAGCTGTACGCATTTCGTACATGTCCTGTTTATCCTGAATGCCTCCCATTTTCATTCTGTATTAAAAACGCAAATGGGTACAGATACGTATGATATTTGTATAGATGTGTATGTAATACGTACATATCCATACATTTGAATGATTTGAATCATTCAAACAAATGTTTTGGAATATTCAAAATGTGAAGATATTCTATTCGAATTTGGATGTCCACATTCAATCGAATTCAATCAAATTTCTAATGTTTAGAACATTCATGCACATCCCCAACAGATATCAAAGGATTACAGCTCCTCAACCTTCTGTCTTCTGGTCAGCCATGTTGGAATGGAACAGTAATCTGTTTTAGGAAGAACAGCAGTAGATATTTGAAATCATAGCTATCACCCCCACCCTCATACTCCAAGGTGCAGCTGACTTTAACTCATAGTGTCTAGTGGTTAGGGAGTTGGACTCTCTTCTGAGCCCTCACAGCCCCACCTACTCTCACAGGGTGTTCTGTTGTGGGGAGAAGAATAGAAAGCTTTGTCAGCTGCTTTGAGTCCCCTTAAATGGATGAGAAAAGTGGGGTAGAAAAGAGAACTCTTCTTCTTCTTCAACAACTGTTTCATAAAACATTAGTGCTCATAATTCTAAATACATGATGTCAGGCCTCAGATACCTGAAACTAGTTCTCCCAGGATCTTAAACTGGAACAAAGGCTGGAACAAATTCATGCAAGATAGGGAACAAATGTCTACTAGCTGAGATGTCTACTAGCTGAGATAACTACTGTCTCTATAGTTGCATAGAATTAGTAATCAGACTTTTAGAAAGAAAAAAAAGTAGGAAAAAATATGATCAGAAGAGAAAACGGTCATTGTAATAAATCTAAAAGCACAAGGAGGTGGATAGGGTAAACCCACTGTCCAGATTATTCATATACTGATGCCTCTATCTAAACCTGCTTAAGGCTGAGTCAGATATCATAAATGAACTCAATGTACCCTCTGAGCTGCCTGAAGCTCCCATCCAATAGCAAAGACCATCTGGTCAATTCACAATTAGATCTGAAAGGACTGTATGAGTCAACGACATGGAAGGAGGGGTATTTAGAAGTCTTGATTATTGTTTCAATACTGAGCACAGATCTGGAACTTGAAATTTCTTAAGATTGTGATTGTATTCCCATATAGAGGTAATGAAACTGAAAAAAAACTATATTATACTTAGCAAAAGAGAGATAGCCCCCTGTCAACCTGTAAATCATTTCCCTTTGGCTTCATGAGGCTCTGAGACAATGATACAAGCAATGGTGAAAAGGTGTGCAGTGGTTTGTTAAGACAAGGCTGAAAATAAGAGTGCTTTGCATCAAGCCAAATGGAATGAATTCGATCAAATTTTGAATGTTTCAGATATTCATGCACATCCCTAATCAAGACCACAATTTGGAACTGACTTAAACATAAAGCAAGATTATTTGTATCTAAATGAAGTTATTTTGAAAGAACTGAATTCAGATGAAGTCCTATTCTAAGTAAGTTACCTGTCCTGATACTAATGAGGAAACTGATACAATAAACATATTAAATAAATCAAGGTCATCCTATCCCACTAACAGATGTAACAGTCATACTTCTTCTTTTTACCCTTCCTGTTATTTTATTATTTACAGATAGTGAAATATTAATATTCTTTAATTATGATTAATCATCTTGACAGATTAGAATGATGCTTAGAAGTTTTTTTATTATTATTTTTCCCTACCACCCTTCAAGTTTTTTAAAAGCATGGATTAGGTATCTTATCATAGGGGGCTTTGCATAATTTTATAGCTTGACTTCCTTTGATAAGCTGCAAATCTACATTTTCTCTCTCTTTGTTCTTGCAGAGATTAGGTATTCCTCTGCTCTTCAAAATTTGTAGCAGGATGGAAAAAATGGCATGAATCAGAAAGAACTAAATAGAGGAATGCTCCTTAAGAAAAATGATACAACTGTTGTTCAACAACTGGGTTCCATCCATCTGAAGTAATTATCCCAGTCTTCTTTTAAAAAATCAATGACAACAGAAGTTCAGTTGTGTCATACTTTGAGATGTTAGATTTTAAGCACAGGAACAATCATCTCCTTAACTGAAGCAGCCATTTTGCGGTGCTGTGTGACAAAGAATGAATATAGGCAACCATACAGCTAGTTGTAAACTCACCATAGTTAAAGCATCAGGTTGTACTCAGATTTTCAAAGCCTAATTGTCTTTTTAAGTTCAAAGTGTGCATCAAATGATTTAAAGTTGTGGTGAATGTTCCCAATAGCCCTAATTCTACAGGACCATCTACAAATCGTCAAAAAAACAAAACAAAAAAGATTAAAAAAAAAGCCAGAGTTCAAGCAACAGGTGCAGCACCAGTGATTACATGACCAATGTAACCAAATTCCTATTCAGAGAATTTGGTAAGATAAAACATCTTTGTAATTGTAATAGGGATGTGCACAAATGTTCTAAGCATTCAAAATTCGATCAAATTTGATCAAATGTGGACACTCAAATTCAAACAGAATGTCTACACATTCAAATTTAAACACTCGAATGAATTTTCAATGCTCCACTTATTTGAATGATCTGAAAGATTCAAATATACAGAGACATATGTATCACGTATACATCTGTACGCATTTGTGCTGAAATACGGAACAAAAACAGGATGCATACAGGATGCGTACAAAATGCATACAGTTACGTATAACAAATACGAGTGTTGTCAACATTTGTATTTTCAGATTCGAACCTAACATTCAAACTAATAGATTCAAATGTATTCAATTTGAATTGGATTTTGTTGAATGTGGATTCTAGCATTCAAATAGAATTGAATGTTTGGATATTTGATTTGATTTGAATTAGAACGCAAAAACAAAAAACAAACAAAAAAACACCCAACATTTGTGCACATTCCTAATTCGTGATAACTTAGGAAAATAAATAGTGAATCAATAAGAATATAGGTGACTCCAGACTTCTTCTTTCCTGCACAGTAGCTTCAACATCCCTCCACAAAGGCTTCCAGTCTGCCATACTAGTGTTTTAGAAGTTTCGCAGGGATGCTGTATCAGTTTCTGGCCTCCCAGAAATTGGCATCCCTGAAGAGCGTCTTTCCAGTTACCAGACGGGAAGCTCCATCGCCAGCAATGGGAGCGGAGAATTTGAAGTTTGTAAGCTCTGTGGATGGAAATAGGGGGGCAGAAAACTAATCAGGCCTTGTGTGAAAAAAATGTGAATCTTAGAACACATTTCACTCCTCACCATCACAACAGCAAGAATGCCAGAGTAGATGTACAGGATTTCTTAGTAAACCAGTAGATTTAAAAAACAAAACAAATATTCAGTTTAGAAACTGTTCCTGGCCCTAAAGGAATGATGTCAGCCTCCCTTTAACAATAAATAAAATGTTTCTTATTCTTAGAAATGCCAGGACTTCCAATTAACACTGCCTTACAGGCCTGTATTCTGCTTAGCAGCACACAGAGTGCTTACCACTGCTATGAGAATTGAATAATTTTGGTTTTACACAATCCTCAGCACAGATAAAATGTGAGCAAATTAAAACATAACTGGTAAATGAGGAGTAAGCTATTTCTAAAAGCATTAGCAGAATGAATATAAACAGGACAAGAGAGCATTGATTCTGCACTACATGCTGTTTATTACACCATAATACTATTAAGGGCTACATATCTAAAAATCTCTTTTTTAAAATGGGGTAGTATCCTTGACCCCTATTGACCACTATTTTAAGCAGGATTTTTTGTTTCGTTTTCTTTTTCTTATCTTGGTTAATCAAGCAGCTTTCACATAATTAATTATTACCCAGTCTTCAGATTGCAAAAATCTCAAACTATTTGAAAACCATTAGTTGGCATGGAAACATCAACTTAATTAAAAATGGATTAAGCTAATTAACCTGAAACATATTGTACTATGGATTGTTTTCTTTTAGAAGAAATCTAAGGTGGTAAAAGGAAAAGAACATTTAAAAATGATCATTTCACATTTTCTAGTGGCTAAAATGTTTCTTATTTCCTGAAGATTCTCCTAGGGTTATGTGTCTCAGAGGAGTACCTGTCATAACAGGGTGGACAGCTGGTGTTAATGATGACACCTTTGCTCGCAAATTATCTACCTTTGCAGCAATCTACATTGTATACTTATGCAGCTTTAGGCGTTTCTATGTTTTACACGCTCACTTCCTCTCTGTGTCTGTCTCTCTTTTTTTAGATCAGACTAGCAATGAAAAATATCTGCTAAGAAGAGGCAGATCTGCAACCCATAATTGATTTAGCTGATGGATTAGTCAACCTAAGCTTTAGCTAATCCATAAAAGCAAAACTTAATAGGTGATCACAAGTTTTGACTGGAGAATTAAAAACTCAATTAATTGCTGAGGCAGCTTTTGACTGATACAAGAAGAAAGACTTATTACAAGAAGCAAGGAAATGAAAACAATCTGGTCTCTTCCCAAAGAATATGGTCACTTTCAAACAGTGTTGCTTATTGCACTTGTGAAATTGCTGCTTCATCTAGGAATGTGCATGAATATTCATAACATTTGTTATTTGGCCAAATTTGGATATATTTGGACATTCGTACATGAACCAATGCTATGACATTCATACATTAACATTAATACAAAAACAAATGTTTCAATATGTATGCAGGATCTGTATCCAGGATCCATATGCATTCGTATTGGATATTCGTATGAGTTCATATGAATGCATTCGTATCAAATAGAATTCTATCACATTCGAAGGGGATCTATTTGAACAACTATTAATTTTCTAACAAATCAAATGCCAAAGAACCCATCCATGCACATTCCTAACTTCATCTAGTCTTATGTTTCCCAAATGATTCCTGAGTTTCTCTGATACCACATCTAACATATTCTGCTCAAGTGGCAGTCATTACGTCTTAGTGGGTATTAATTCAACAATATATTGTTACTTAATAAACATGACAAACTAATCCAATCGTTTTTGTATGAAGAATTGCTAGAGAATTCTCAGTGCTTCCATGAGGTTGTAGTTTCCAGGCGCTTTTCAACTTTAACCTTGTAGTTGAATTCTCTGCTGCCTGTTACTAGCAAGAAGAGAAAATTAAGTTGAAACAAATTGAGTTGCAAGGAAGTTTACTTGACTTAAACCAAATGTAGCTCAATGTAAATAAATGTAAAGTGTTTGGGTGAAGCCAAGGTCCAGAGTATGAGACAGTAAACATACTCTGCTGCTTTTTGAGTAGAAGAGGCAGCAGACAAATGTAACACATCTTGGAGGGGGTCCTGACCATTTAACTAATAGGGAAAGCTAAGCAGCATCTTCATGGGCTCCAAAACTGTCACTTTCTTTGTGGAATCTTGTAATGCTGCCACTGGACCAGAAGACTTGGTGTATGTCCTTGAAGCATGGACAAAAGATCCTGCAACCTTGACATTTCTGCCCAATGCAATTAAATGATAAACAGGGAATGGGTGTGGAAGTCAGCCATTTTCTGTCCGATGCTTTAGCACATCAGGAAGAAAATGGTGAAGGTAGTTGTGCCTCTTGCTTCCTTCTCTTGAGGGATTTTCGCATTACTCCCGTTCCAAACGGGAGTAGGACGGGAAGCCTAAGACAGCTCACGACGCTTTGAGCATTCACACAGAGGGGCGCAGGGATGCGTGTAAACGCATTCCGGAGCGCCCGTGTGTGAATGCTCAAAGCGTCGTGAGCTGTCTTAGCCGGCAAACGACGGCAAGGGGCGGGGAGACAGCTGAGGAGGCTCCCGCAGCCGGCGCTGGCTGAAAACAGCTGATTGTCAAAGCTGCACCGGCGGGGGAGGCAAGCCCACGGCTGTTAGGGAGAGAGAAGCATGCACGAACGCTTCTCCTCCCGAACGCCTGTGGGCAGTTCGTGCGCGCCCGAACGCATGTAGAGCAGTTTAAAGTGCTCTACATTTGGAACGCGCGGAAGACAGCTCCGGACATGCCGGGACACAAACTCGGCCACAGCAAAGCGAATGCTGCGCCCGAAGCTGTCTCCCGCGCGTTCCAAACCCCCATGTGCGAAAACGTCTTTGGTATCGTCCTTGGTGGATACCAGCAGGATGCCTCTGAGAATGGCTTTTCTGGCATTGGGGCTTATGGCATTCGGGATGAGGGCAGGGCCATGCAGTTACCACAGTCCTGGCTCCATTTTTTAGCCTTTTTAAATTTATCATCATGATGATGATGATATAACAACAGTAACACACAGCAAACAAGATATTTATGCTGGTTTAGGTAATTATTATCACTAGTCAGGCCCTTCCCAAGTGCCTAGGATTGAAGAAAAAGAAGAAGAGTTGGCTTTTCTATCCTGCTTTTCTCACCCATGTAAGGGGACTCAAAGTGGCTGACAAAGCTTCTGTTCCCCCACAACAGAACACTCTGTGAGGTGGGTGGGGCTGTGAGAGCTCAGAAGAGAGCTGTGACTAGCCCAAGGTTACACGGTATTCTCAGGTAAGAGTCTGGCTCCTTGACCGCTAGACCAAAGTGGCTCACCAAACTGAGTGATGTATTGGCAAAGGACATGAGTGGATTCCAGCAAAGTGGCTTTCTGTAGCTGGCAGATGGATATTTTGTTGATGCCAATGCTTTTCAAGTGCAAACTAAGATCTTTCGGCACTGACTCCAATGGGCAGAGAACCACTGGGACCACCTTTGCTGGTTTATGCCAGAGTCACTGCAGTTTTATTTTCTGGTGTCACCTGGAATAGCAAAGTCAACGATAAACACTTTGTCTTTCTACACGATTGTGATGTCTGGTGTGTTATGGTCCAGTGTTCAATCAGTCAGAAGTCACAAGTCCCCCAGTAGTTTGGCTTGTCTATTTTCATCCACTTTTTCTGGTTTACAGTCCCGCCAGTTCTTTGCCACTGGCAGATGGTAGTTCTGGCATAAGTTCCAGTGTATCATTTGCACCACTACGTTGTGCCTCTGTTTATAGTCCGTCTGTGCAATCTTTTTGCAGCAGCTCAGCCATTTCTTCAGCTTCCCTACAGAGTCTACACTTTGGGTCTTCCATTGATTTCTCAGTTCTAGCTTTGATGTTATTTGTTCTGATGGCTTGTTCTTGTGCAGCAAAAATTAGACCCTCTGTTTCCTTCTTCAGTGTTCTGTTGTTCAGCCACAAATCAAATGTCTTTTCCTTATCCACTTTGTCTTCAGTCTTCTTCAAGAACTGTCCATACAGTACCTTGTTGCGCCAATGATCTGTCCGGCATTGAAGTACAGTGTTTTGGTACTGGTTCTTGGTTTGCTGCACTTTAATAAGCTTCCTGCCGCTCATTTTTCTAGGCAAGTACAGCCTGTCGACATTGCTGCAGGGATGTAATCCATGGTGTATCATCATCAATTTTCTTTTCTGTCCAGGTTAGGGGTGTGCATTAATGAAGTTTTGTAAGAAATCAAATGTTATAAAATCCGTATTCATTCAAATAGAACCCTTTCATATCTGGTAGGATTCTATTCAATATGGATGAATTTGTATGAATATCCAGGTGCATATCCTAGATACAAATCCTGGATACATATCCTATACAGATGCATATATAACAGAACAGATACGGATCCCCCTCCTGTCTTAAACACAACGTCTACTCGTCCCTGGCCTTGCTTCTATTTCCCTCTGGTCTTAAATAGCTGTCTCTCTCAACCTGAGTCTCAATCCCCCTCTTTCTTCTGTCTTATGCAGCCACACATCCTCTCCCTCCCTTTCAGTGGTCTTCCTTCGCCTTCTTTCTCATCTTAAACATAAAGCCCTCATGTCTGGGCTTCTCCCTCATTTTTTCCCCCAGCTTAAGAAATGCCCGAATCATCCACACAAATGTCCTGAAACATTGGGTGTTTTTCCACTGTCACTAGAAGTACCCATTAAGTACCCATTAATGGGTACACAAATGCCATTAGGTACCCATTTATGGGTACTTAATGGGTACTTTTAGTGACAGTGGAAAAACACCCATTGCATCAGTGTGAATGCAAGTATATGAATGCTGTGACATTCGATTTGTGCACAAATGCCCAAATTTGTCTGGATAATAAATGTTACAGATACTTGTGCATATCCCTAGTGCAGGTTGTTAAGGTCTGCTTGTGTCCAGGTCACAATTTCAGCAGTGTATCTGATAACAGGTATGGGTCAAGCATTTATGGCCTTGATAGTGTTGCTGCCATTCAGTTTGCTCTTTAAAATTTTTCTGGTGCTCTGGATGTATTCTTTACTGACCATAGTGTTCACATACCTATGCTTGATGTTGTCCAGGTGCAAAATCCACAGGTATTTGTAGGCTTCCCTCTGGTAGCACATAATGGCTTGTCCACTTGGCATTTCAATGCCTTTACTTTCAGTTATCTTTCCCTTCTTAAGTGCCACTGGGACACATTTATCCATGCCAAATTCCATGCTAATGTCAGTGCTGAAGATTCAAACTGTATTGGTCAGTGACTGGATTTCTATTGCTGATTTTCCATAGAGCTTCAGGTCATCCTTGTACAGAAGATGAGAAATTTTCTGCTAGTTTCTGGCTGTTTGATAGCCCAGGTTTGTTTTTTGTAAAATGATTATTGTTATTGGTTGTCGGGTTTTTTTTGTTGTTGTTGTTATCATCATCATCATTGTAACGGACTCAGGGTGCAGGCTGTGGAGGGCCGTGATATTTCTTTGGTCCTCTGCAAACCTCTTTGTAAAATGCTTAAACAAGCCTTTGCTGCAAACAGCAAAAAGGGCGGGAAACATTGCCCAGGCCCTTTTGCACTGATTGGCTGCAGGCAAAATTGGAGGGAAAACCTGCCCAGGGGTTAGGAGGCTTGACTGACAGGCAGGAGGAGCTTCCCTCAGTATCCACTAGCAACAGCCAATGAGAGTGCTAGGGTTTGTCTGGTATTTAAAGCAGGAACCAGAGCCCTCTGGGTCTTTCTCTGGGCAAGATTTGAAGGAGACTGATCGTGGGGGATCTTTCTCTGAGGTAAATTTGTGCTAGGGACTGACCAGGGCTGGGGTCAGAGCCCAGCAACGAAGGGCTAAGGCTTCTAATCACCCGGGGCATCGTTACTATTCTTTGGTGGGGCTTGAGCTCAGGAAAAGCTAGCCAAAGAGGAAAGGTAGATAGGTTTGTCTTACGTAAAAGGCATACTACTTTCCTTTGAGAAAGGAAAACTGTTATAATAGGAAATCTGTGTTATTAAGAGTCTTACTGAACTTTGACTAACAATACCTGAACCTTATATGCTTCTACAACTATTGACTTATTGTTTGTTTTTCCTCAGTAAACCTGTTTTAGGTTTACTGTTTACGTGCTTGCTACCAGTTTATTGAATTAAGGCTGTAGTACTCACTCAGTCATTGCATGTTCCCAGCAACCTACTGATGCTCGCTACTCTTAGGAGGGCAGGCACTAGCAGGTCTGTTTGGGGTCATCATCATTATTATTAATCTGGAAACAGCCCTAATCAATATCTACATAAAGCCATTGGAAATGGTTATCAAGAGCTTTGGAGCAAGGTGCCATTAATACATTGTAAAAAGTTTTTTTAAAAAAAAGATAGGAAAAAGAACCATATAAATTTCAAAGAGTGCATCTATTTTTCCTTGATCTGTACTGTTGTTCTGTACTTGCTTTTTAGTCTCTAGGATTTCTACATAGTGGTTTTAATTCAATTTAAACTTATTCTTTTCATAGTTTTATTTTTAGACGATAAGGCAACTCTTGTTTTAAAGTAGGCTAGCACTTTTATCTGTTTCTGTATTGCTGAAAATTGGCATATGGAACTACTTTGGGAGGAGAAGAAACGCTTTATATAAAAGCTCCATTTTGTCTCTCTGTGTGTGCGTCTGATAAAAAAAAATTCAAGTACTGTTCAGCCCACATATTTTCTGTTTTATTTGTCTTGCAAGAGCAGTCTTACAAAATAGAAATCATGTAATCCTAGCCATGGCTTTCTGTACATTCTGAGTACAGAACTCAGATAATGTCAAAAAATGTCACAGATATTGGTAGAGTGCACCATGACTGCAAATGTAGCAAAGAGACACATATAAAAGAGAAGGAAGGAGAGTGGAAAAAGAAGGAAAGAGGAAACAGGACTATCTATACGAGTTTCATTCTCCGTTTTATAGCAAAGAATAACATTTAACAAGGGGTGAAGGAAGGAAGTTTGAAAAAGCAACATGGCCTATAACCAGTTTTAAGCACTGATCTCCTGTTGTCTTGGAGCACGCTTCCATGTGAAATCTGTCATTTGGCTATTAATGTGTCACGTGGCTCTAACCCATAATGCCTCGCAGGTGTTCCATGTCCCTGTGCCAGCTGATTTGTAATGAGGTACAGGAACCCTCAAGTGTCATTCACAGAATTCTGAGGCTCTGAATGTGCAAATATTGTTTTGTCATGCCACATGGCACATAAATATAAATATCAGTGACCTTTTCAGAAAAGAGGACTTCATAAACACACACATTTGCATACTTTTGTTCCATCAGCAAAATGAGGCAGATGTTCAATAGAATTCAAACCAAATGGCTCTTCTTGTGGTGTTGAGAACCTCTCTGTAGCAAGTAATACTCAGGGCTGTCAGGTGTGTTATTAAAGAAGCAATATCACACATACCAAGTTGTCTCAAATGTTTTTGAAAAGCTAATTTGTATGGATAGTATTATTCTTTAACTTTTGGCTTGTGATAACCTTTGCCTAGAGGCAAAATAGCTTGGATTTGGGTGTGTGTGTTTCTTTGCTAACTCGCTTGCTTGTTTTGAAGAGAGAGTGGTCTTAATTGGCAAGGACAGAGTATATACCAAATCAAGTTAAAAAATAATAATAGTAAACTGGGATAGGATCCAAATGTAGTAAATGTAGCACTTTTTGATGCAGTATCAGTGTTCTCAAAACACATGGTAACACAGCATGATAACCAGTGAGCAATTAAACTGATGCAAGTAGTTACCTCGGCTTTCCATTTCTCTCTATAGCAGTGAATAGGGATGTGAACGAATGGGTTTTTTTTTTTTTTTTTTTGGCATTTGATTCATAATGAGTCAAATTTTAGGAAATTCCTATTTATTTGAATAGATCCCCTTCAAATGTGGCAGCCACTTTCAGGGGTGGGGCGAGACTGGGCCGGGTTGCCAGCAGCCAGCAGGGACCTCCCTGGTGCCCACCTCCACCAAGGGTTGTGCACCAACCCCCAGCTCCACAGGACCCACTTACCTCATTTGACGTCTGGGTCTGATGTGTCCTGTTGCATGGCCTGCTGGAGCAATCTGCCACTCTCTGCGCTGGCATGCATGATGGCAGACCACCACCACCTCCTACCACTAGCCATTTCAGGCTGGTTCAGCGGGGGATGGATTGGCATTTGCATCTTGGCCAGTAAGGGATGAGTTGGGAACGCATCCCTTACCGACCAAAGCTTTCCCCTGCCTGTACCAGCCTTAGAACACGTCAGCCATCAGCTGAAATGCGAATCTTTAATCAGCTCCTCATAAAATCCAGATTTAAGGGTCTGAAGGACCCATTAAATCTGGATTTCCCCTGCCATCATGGGAACAGGGCCTTGCAGATGGGGCCTTCAATGTGGTCCAGGTGGGGACAGGACCTTCCCAATTGGTACCAATCAGACATGAATTGGGTTCCTAATGGGGTCTTAGAAGGTTTCTAAACCCCAGTGGAAAAAGGCCCTATAGCAATGAATGTTCAGGGCTGTCACAACTTCTGAGGCTGAGAATCACAGTCTCCAGGTTCTAAAGTTTCTCGCTGGGTCTTATTTAGCTTGGTGCCCAGAAATGACACTGGGCTCTATAAGCTTGATAGATCCGCTCAGTCAGCTGTTTGATATCTTCAACACATGAGCATCTTGGTCAGTCTACAGCCAAGGTGTGTCTGAGGGACGGCTTTTAAGAAATTTCTCATTTGAAAATGTAGTAAATGTAGTAAATCTAGCTTCCCTTCCAGCTCATATCTTAATTCTCTAGACTTGACAGTAAAAGGAATAAGTTTTTTTTCCTGCTTCCATAGACATGTAATACTCACTCAGCACCATTAGGGTGCTGAATTCTTTCTACTCTGCAGCCACCTTTGGGCATTATGGAGTCTGCAAAAAAGCACATTTCCCAAGCACATGGCTTACAGTTTCTCTTCCTGCTACCAGAGGAAGTGACATCAGAAGGACCTCTGCCCCAGAAGGCAGCAGCTTTTCCTCCAATCACCTCCTCTGATGTTGCTTTGATGTCATTTCCCCCACGTCCCTTGGGATTGTTGTATAAAAAGCACTGCAAGAATAAACTCTGCCTGCCTGCACCCTGCCTCCAGCCTGATCATTTACCATCTTCAGCTGATTGTGTCTGGCATTAAGCACATGGTGGACTCCAGAGGGATTTCCGCACTGCAACGCGTTCCAAACGGAACGCGTGCAGGCGGGCAGCTTAAGACACTTCCGGGCGCTTTTACCTTTCACACACAGACGCGCCGGAATGCGTTCCGGCGCGTCTGTGTGTGAAAGGTAAAAGCGCCCGGAACTGTCTTGGCCGGCAAAGGCCGGCCAGGGGCGGGGATTCGGCCGCAGCGCTGCCCGCCCATTGGGTGAGAGCACCCAAGGGGCGGGCAGCGCTGTCAAGCCACCCGCCCCGTGCTTCGTGCCAGCTCTACGGGCTGGCACGAAGATGCCCGGGCACCCGGGCACCCATCATGGGGCCCGGGGCAAGGCCCCTATGGGGCCGGACCCCTTTGAAGATCAGAGCCCCTGGCTCTGATCTCCAAGGGCTCGCCCCGCGCCCCCATCGCGGCCATCTACGGGCTGCAGGCGCCTGGATCTAGGCGCCTGCAGCCCGCAGATGAGTCCCACCCCCCCAGTCCCCAAAACCCCCACCCCCAACCACCCTCCGGCCCGGATCGGGCCCATCTACGCTCTCTAGGTGCCCACAGCGGGGCACCCAGAGAGCGAAGATGTTTCCCCCCCTCCCCCAGGGCCCTGGGAGGACGCGCGCACGATGGACGACTTACCTCTTCGCCGTCCAGCGTCGAACTGAGGGTGGCATTGTGGGAGCGCGCAAGACGCAGCCCACCTAGGCCCCCTATTGGACAAGCAGTTCATGTGAACTGCTTGTCCAATAGGGGGGCTAGGTGGGCTGCGTCTTGCGCGCTCCCACAATGCCACCCTCAGTTCGACGCTGGACGGCCACGAGGTAAGTCATTCCTCGCGCGCGCGTCCTCCCAGGGCCCTGGGGGAGGGGGGGAAACATCTTCGCTCTCTGGGTGCCCCGCTGTGGGCACCTAGAGAGCGTAGATGGGCCCGATCCGGGCCGGAGGGTGGTTGGGGGTGGGGGTTTTGGGGACTGGGGGGGGTGGGACTCATCTGCGGGCTGCAGGCGCCTAGATCCAGGCGCCTGCAGCCCGTAGATGGGCCCGATGGGGGCCGGAGGGTGGGGGTTTTGGGGACTGGGGGGGGTGGGACTCATCTGCGGGCTGCAGGCGCCTAGATCCAGGCGCCTGCAGCCCGTAGATGGCCGCGATGGGGGCGGGGGGGACCCTTGGGGGACCGGAGCGATGCGCTCCGGCCGCCCAAGGCGTTCCTCGCCCCCAGCGAGCCCAACATCGACCTCCTGCCACCCCAGAAAGGGGCGACAGGACGCCGATGCTGGTGGCTCCTTCCCGGGTCCGGCAGCGCCATTGGGGCTGCCGGATCCGGGAAGGAGCCACGTCCCGGCGGCCGTCGGAGGCGACAGACGGGATGCACCGAATCGGGGTTCCCCTGTGCCATCTGCCAGGGTCACTGACCCTGGCAGACGGGAAAGCGGAACCCCGATTCGGTGGGTCCCGTCTACCGGCTTCGCCGCGCCAGCGCAATCGCCGGCCCGGCAAGTCGGGCCCAGGGGGCATGCCGACGGCTGTCAGGGAGAGAAGCGTGCGAACGCTTCTCTCCCGGAACGCGCCGGGGCGGCTCGTCCGCGTTCGAACGGATGCAGAGCACTTTAAAGTGCTCTGCATCCGGAACACGTGGAGGACAGCTCCGGACACGAGGCGGCGCAAGCCCCGCTCGGGCAATGCGTATGCCTTGTCCGGAGCTGTCCTCCACGCGTTCCGGAAAGGCCAATGCGAAAAGGCCTCAGATAGCAGGGATTCCAGATTGAACATTGCAGTGACTCTCAAGCTGTTACCCTGTCCGGCAGCCTTACAGCTGTCCCCTCTGCTTCCTATGGTCCCGCAGACCTAGACTGCGGCTTCTGTAGAAAGGTTCCTAGTACCATTTTTAGCAGGCTTCAATGAAAGTGGGGTCTCGCACCAAGGCCTTCTCCAATTTCAGTTCCATATGGATGCAGCTTTCCTTGAGAAACATGATCTTCCAGCAGACAGTCCACAATGGGATATAAACTTACCCAAAGAACAGCCTAGTGTTCCTAAGGATGAAACTACTGAGTTTCAGAGCTGACTCTCAGAGCTAGAATGTAGAAATTGCAAACAGAAGACATAGTAATTGGACAACAAAGTATTACTTAAAAAAAAACAATTAGAACATTGTGAACACAAAGTTAGGCATTTAATGTTTTACCAAATGTGCATTGACCACTAATGAGAAGAAACAGTTGAATTTCCTCATTTCAAATGTTTCTCCTATCGATCTCTAGCTTGCAATGAATGTGGAAGTAAATTCCCAGTAAGATGCAAAGGAATAACAAGAATCCATTCTTACAATTAAGTATTAAGAGGAAGACATCATCCATTGAGCTATATTTTAAGTGTCAGGAAGGTGATGGCCAAGAAGAAAAAGAGGGTGCATGTCTGTAAAGTAATGCAAGGACAACCAGAAATATGATTAATGACAATCCTCTACTCAGAACTAATTTTACTAATCACTAGTTCTGTTTGGAGGCAAAAAATTGATATAGGGCACGTTGCTCTTTTAAATTATATTGACAACAGCAGAGACACAGCACAGTAGCCAAGAGCATTTTGTGTGGAGTCAAGAAAAATATATCATTCCGCAGCAATGCCTAAAAAGACAAGGCTTTTTGCTACAAGTCTGTCTAGCTAAATCAATGCCACTGGATAGAAATGTAGCATTTTGTCCACTGTTCTTCTTTAGGATACTTTCCATTTCTTAACATGATGTTTGATAAAACTTTGGTATTTGTTCTTATCATTCCACAAGTGGCTGCTTTGTCGAAGGAAGGAAGGAAGGAAGGAAGGAAGGAAGGAAGGAAGGAAGGAAGGAAGGAAGGAAGGAAGGAAGATGTATGAATGAAATTTGAAGAACTGCCCCTTGCTGCTTGTTTCTAATGGATGGCAAATGAATTAGGTTATACTCTTTATACATTTGCCTTAGCTGTCAGAAAATCATTTAAAACTAGGAATGTGCATGAATATTCAAAAATTCCAAAAATCCGATTTGAGTCTGATGAATATCGACATTCAAATTCAATTCAGATTTAATGACATTCACATGTAGAACATTCGAGTGGATTTTGGATTTTACGAAACATTTGTTTGAATATTTGAATGATTCAAATGTACAGATTCGTATGTATTACATGTGTATCTGTGCAAATATTATGAGTATTTGCACTTATAATGTAGGATCAAAATGGGATGCATATGGAATGCGAACAGATACATATAACAGATACAAATATTGTTGACATTTGTTTCTTTAAATACAAATAACATTTGAACATACCGATTCAAATTGGATTTTCGGACATTTGGATTCTAAACATTCGAATCGAATTGAATTTTCAGATATTCAATTCAACTCAAATTTGAATGCAAAAAAAAATTGTGCACACCCCTATTTAACATTAGTATTATTAGATCTATTGGATGTTAATGGATTACTCTTTTCTCAAAATAGTATGTAAACAATAGCAATAGTGGTTGCTTTATTTAATTTCAAATGAAATGAGTCTATGGGCATTGCCACACTTACCTGATGTGGCATGTTCCTACTGGAATGGTTGAACTCCATTCTTTATAAAGTTGGCATTCAAAAGAAATATTTCCAGATTTAATCATTCCTTGATAGGGTATTGTCTCTCTATATTTATTCACACTCGGTTATTAAGTTCAAGAAGGAGGGCATGCAAATACAATCTCCCAAATTGTAACAATGTTCTTCTCTAACACCAAGTTCCATAAACTGTAATTTGTCCCATTAATTGCTTTTGACACGGTTCTTCATGAACATGTTATTAGAAGCCGTGCTCCGGGGTAATTAATTTAGGGCAAAATAGCTCAAACCCTGGCATGAGGACTCCAATAGGATTATATAACAGAGATTTAGCCGGAGTGGCCCAGTGGCAGGAAAGCAATGAGATCAAGCTTTTCTGAAAAATGAAAACAAAGCTTTATTGAATACACAGCAGAAGCCTTCAAATGGCAATGATTTAAAAACCAGACAGCAATGGGCTGCCTGTTGACAGCTGTAGAAAGAAGAAAAGTCAAATCACAATATAGGTATGAAAGGACAATAAAAGCAGAAAACCCAAGCTGGTGTGTGTCTATGCGTGTGTGTGTGTGTGTGTATACATCTGAATGCGCGCACCTGCATGTATGCACGTTGTGATGGGATGGGGGAATAGCAATTCAGTCCGATGATGGTGAAGAATGGGAAAAAGGCCAAATTGTGCTGCTTTTTGGCTCAGCTGGAGGGAAGTTAGAGAGTTTTAAAGCTAGCCAGATTAGACAAAGATGGCAACTTGGCCAAAATAAAGTCCCAAGAGAGAGGGTCTAAGCCGAGACGTCAGCAACATACAACAGAAGCGAAGAAAACATTTCTTGATAGCAGGAACGAAGTGGAGGTATCTTGGCAGCAGGAAAAATGACAAACAAAATGGAGAAACTGGATCTGGTGATGATGAAGCGAACAACTACAGTTGCAGACAGGAAGTCTTGATTGGGTTGGAAACTGTGCCATGTGCTGTTCTAGGGACTATTTTTATTACCTGTGACCCAGTCTCCAGGACTGCCAAGGGGACAAGGTTTCCATATGGAATATGGGAGGAGGCAAATTACATGTGTCAAGAGGTGCTGAGTGCAGAAATGGGACTTTTTGTACTCCTTCGCTGTGATGATTGACTTTTGCTCACCAATAAACTTGCTCTCCTGGGGCTATGTCTCTTGGATAGTGATAAGACAATGTGGTAGCTCACACAAGACAATAAGCCAACCAGTAGCCCAAATACAACCCTTTCTTCATTGTTCAAATTTCTTGCAGCAGTTCCAACTGCACTGGGGCAGCAGGGAAGCAGCGGTGGCATCACTCTCCGTGGTGGAAGGGAGATGATGACAGATGATGATGCCAATCTCCTCCACATTTGCCTTCCCTGCCCCATTCCTCCATCCTTCATCGTCTCCCACCATTTGCCTTGCTCTCCAACAGACGAAGGGACGGGGTGGGGGAGAAGGCAAATGGCAAGTGGCAGTGGAGGAGATCATCATGGTGATGGTGTTCCCACTAATAAATATGTAGATTATTCCAGGATTCTGCAGCAAGTCGTGGTATAATGTGAATAGGGATTACCCAGATTTTGGGACCTTTATTATGCAGAAACGGGTAATCCCCTCAAAAGTGTTGGTACGCTGGGGTCTTGGGCCAAATTCAGGCCGGACTAAATGGCCAGTCAGAACACAGCCTCAGTGCATGTTTATGGGGGGGGGGGAATCTAAACTAGAGTGGCTTCCTTTTTGTTTTATGTTTATGTTTGTCAAAACATATAGTGACAAAATTAAAATACGAAAGAAAAAAAATCCCCCAGAGATTGCTTTTTAACAGTGTAGCGGTCCATATACTAGGACTAGAGTACAATGGGGGGAACTTCCTTCTGATTCCCTCCAGATCAAAATATGATATAGGTAGATCAAATGAAGGCTACCCTCCTTTCTACAACCACTATTATGGTTTGGAAGCAAATAGGTGTGAACATGGCCTCTGTAATGTTTAGGAAGGGCAATATAGAAGTGCTTCCAATAAACACACTGTACAGGAGGAAGAGAAGAGAAGAACGGCAAACAGTTCCAAACTGGAGGTAGTAAAAGTCACAGAGTTTAAGAGAGAAAAACAGGACATTATGTGATTTTAAAGAATGCTTTATTTTGCCATGTTCTGGATTTATGTTAAAGTATACAGTATTACATTTTCCTGACAAACAGGCCCAGCATGTACAGCTAGCATGGGATTAAACTACCATTCCCCTTCTGAAAAATATTAGTGGCTTGTTTCTGAAAGCAATGGTTAAGCTTTCTCTCCCTTTCTCCCCTCTCTTCCATTTGTATTTCAAGCCTAGGATTAAAACTGTCTAATCATATGCCCATTTCAGCTAGGAAATTCTACTTTCATCTCTTGGAAACAGGAAAGAAGCATTTTTAGGGAACACTAAAATTATTTTACTTTCCAGAAAAGATGTATTAGGCTTATTGTGATAAAAAGGAGTTATGTGACACTTTAAAGAGTACCTTTAATCAACTAAATAATACTTCATTAGATGTATGAAGTCTCTCAGTAGTCAGGTAAATGGGGTAAACATAGAAGCTTGTGTTAAGTTCTCCTTATGAAGTGGATTTAAGTCAGCTGCTGCTACTGTTTAAAGCTCTGCGAATAACTGAATTCCTGAAACAGTTAAATTACATTTTTTGCTCAGATTTCAAACAGCACTTCCCTGTTATAGATCTGTATCAGTGGGTCCAGGATCTTTGAAAAGCAGCATTGTGCATTCCAGAATGAGGAGGAGGGTTGATTTTTCTACCCTGCTTTTCTCACCCATTTAAGAGGATTCAAAGCAGCTGACAAATCTTCTGATCTTCTCCCGAGAACAGACACCCTGTGAGATAGGTGGGACTGTGAGGGCTCAGAAAGAGATGTGACTAGCTCAAGGTCACCCAGAATTATCATCAGGACCAAACTACCAACATACCCTGAGGGTGAATTCCCATTACAAGCTTAAAATGGTTTTGAAATGGTTTTGATCCTCACAGTCCCCACATCAGGTTAGCTTAACATGCTTTCTGCGTGTTAAATTGCCCCAAAGCTTTGTAAATGTTAACACTCATTGTAACAGGTCTCGCTCCAGTTCGTGCATTTGAAACATTTTACATTTCTTACTATGGAAACCGTACCGTTTTAGTGGGATGAGAATGCATGTTTAGGGTTTCCCTCCCCCAATAGTTTGCTTCCAAAAATAGTGATTTTACTGTAAAAATCCATCCCTTACAGCAGCCGCTACACTGTAGCAATCTACCCACTTCACACCTGATAACAATGTTGCAATTTTGCACAATTCTGAAAGTTCTGACCTTTAGAAAGAGAAAAGAAAGGAAAGCAGCTGCAGGTTCTGGGAGATTTGTGAATGTTTTTAAGGCTGTGGCGGTGAGTGGTGAAGGGGGCTTGAGTTGCTGCTTCTGCTATGTGCCCTGGGCAATGGGGAGAAGAGGGGAAAGAATCACTGGCTTCCCGGTGCCATTTTTCCTCCATCCAGGCAAGCAGCAGCCACCCAGCCAGGCTCTGTGAAGGGGTCCATTATGGGTGGCACGTTCATGCCAGGAGGAAAAGGGCAAGGCAGCCCCCAAAAGTGGCTTTTAGAAAGTAGCCACTTGAGTCCCCCCTTGAGTCACGTACGCCATGTACGATCCTCAGAATCCAGATCGAATGTGATTAAGTTGAAAGTAATGTGATCAGGGAAATTCGCTTCTGCTTCCGGTTCTATTATTTCGGTTTAGGGAAACCATATTAAGCTTGTAATGGGAATGCGGCCTGATATTCTTAAGGAAAGAAGAGACAATATAAATGAGAGAAATTGCCTAGTGCCTCTGTTTGTAATGACCATATGTCTTATTGAAAAGATATTTGAAGCAACCTAATTAGAGCGTAGAAACTCTAGATGTTATGAGATTAGGTCATTATAATAAACAATTCCAGAGATATTTCAATATGTGCTTGTTCAAATTGAGCCAAATGGTTTGACCTAGACTGAATTGAATTAAACCAGCACCACCCCTTTGTTTGAAACCAGGGGTATTCATTTGAACCAGGACTGAATCAATCTGTTCAATTTGAACCATTCAAATTTGACCCCACATGACCCATTAAGTAGGGCTTTCAAAATGTTTTTGATGGTATCTTTTCCTTTTCATTTGAACATTTGAACAGTTCAGAAACTCTCCAAGGTTCAATCTAGAACTACGGTAAGTGAGTTTGTTTCATCTGTTTGTATATATTGAACTAAACCCAACAAACCAAACCAGTAAAGAATAGATTAATTCATGCACATCTCTAATCCTGTCCAGGTGCGCCATTGAACTGCATTCGTATAGGAATATGTCATGATCTCTTGTCAAATTCCATTCTACCACAGAAACTATTTGCATGTGTGACACTTTGTAGTATGCAGTCCTTTCTGGGAGAGAGCCCCTGCCTTTGCATTTCTTATTAGCAGCTAATACCTCCTGTAAGAAAAAATAATTAGCATGGTAACACTTTGTGCTGCATTTCAGTCACTTAATGCTATATTTAAACTATTCACAATTAGCAAGCTAGATCATTGTTAATGGAAAATACGGTTTGGTACCCAGATTACATTAGCACATGTTTTATCAAATAATTATAATCTACAGCAGAAAGACAAAACTTTGAAAGGTTTGTAATTGTTAAAAATGGGTGCAGATATGCAGAGATATTTATATATTTAGTAAATTTTCAGTGTACTACTGAAGTAGTTGTGAATAATAATGCTTAAATGCTATGGACCATGACCTATGGTGATGGTCAGTAATACAATTGTCTGGAAAGCTGAAGATCACAATTTTCATCCCCAGCATCTTCTAGAACAATGTTTCCCAAAGTGTGGTACGCGTACCCCCAGGGGTACGGGAAGAGTTTGGTGGGGGTACGCATTGCACCGGAGTTTGGTGGGGATCATGTGGGAATATGCACTGCACTGTGCTTAGCTGTGCCCACAGAACAAGGAAAGAAATAGGTGTGTATCACAGTTTTTACATGGGAACTGGGGCCATCGTACATCGTATCACAACTCATTATGGCGGAAACGTCTATGCATCCTTTGCGCAGCTCAGGTTTGGCCATTTTTAAACTGCGGGAACATTAACAGTTGACGTTGAACCGTGGAGCTGTTTAAACACTGGAGAACTGCAGTGTTATCTAACAGTCTTGTGAGGTGTGACATGGCGTGAATATACTGCGCTTTGTTACAGAGACAACTTAGTTTAATAGTTAGTTCCGGGCACCTGTTATAGTGCTTTAGTAAGTTCCACTGATTTTGATTATTTTTATAAAATACAATTTTTTTATGAAGGTTACTCAGCATTACAAAAATTATAGAAAGGGTACACATATGTCAAAAGTTTGGGAAACACTGTTCTAGAAGAAGGCAATGGCAAACTACTTTTACTTCTGCAAAGAAAAATATCTCTATATATATCCATTTAGTCATTAGGGGCCTTTCCATAATGGGCAGTAAGCCATACCATAGTTTGATCCAGGTATCTGCCATCTTATGCTAGTGCAGGATAGTAGAAGCCCATTCTCCATCATGCTTGGATGAAGAATGGACTGTAGGGACATGCCCAAATATTTGAAATATATGCTATTTGTACAGATTTGTACAAATGGTGACATTCATATGCAAATCGAATGTCTGGACATTTGGATTTCTGAATTTGAACCAATACAAATATCTCGACTTATCCGTAATGTGGACATCTGTATTTGTATGGGTACATACATATCTCATACGTATCCATACGCATGTTGTATGCACCTGTACACATCCGTACAGGATGAAAACAGGACGCATGTGGATGCATATGTACCTGTACAGATATGAATGTCTGAATTATTCGTACAAATACATACAAATGTACTCGTATTGAATCGAATGTCTGGATATTAATTTTTTTCATTACTTGGATACATTTGGATACATTCGTTGTGCATTGAATTTAAAAATTGCATTTGTGCACACGCCAAATGGACTGGGCTGGAGTGCTGACAATTGCACTCTTACCTATTATAGCTGGAGATCTAAAGTTCAAGGTCTGCCACCCATTCCATGAAGGAGTGGCTATGGCATGTCCCTATGGTCCAGTATACTACATGGTACCCTTTTTGGCCGTGTTTCATGAAGTGCTGCTGGAAGTAGGTCCACCTCAGAAATGGCTAGAACAGAAATTTAGCTGGCCATGAATAAAGGTTTCTGGCCTCTAAACCTTTGCCACTACCTCCAAGGGCTCTTCAGCGGCAGTGGCAAGAACTGGAGTGGAATGGGCTGTCAATATATAGATGTGAAAAGGGCAACTCATAAAGTGAGTGCAAAGTTTTTGATGCTGTTGGAGGCACCCTGGGACAGATGAGATCCTTCTGTTCCATTTGCCTAAAAGAATGTTAACTTGCACAAATGTGGCAAATCAATAAACTAAGGATGTGCCCAAATGTTTGGGTTTTTTTGCATTCAATTTGTATCGAATCGAATGTAAGAAAATTCATATTCATTTGAATAGATCCCCTTCGATAGGATCCTATTCAATACAAATGTGGTAGGATCCTATTTGATATGAATGTATTTGTACAAATTCATATGAATATCCAATACAAATGCATACTTATCTGATATGTATCCAATACGTATCCCATATGTATCCAATACGTATCCCATAACATACCCACTCTGAAAGCTTCAACCCGCCTGAATCCAGTTTTAATCTGCTCTCAATCCATGTCAAATGCACTCTGGCTCCATTGCAGACGTGACTGGTGGAGCCGCTTTCCCACCTCCCAGGTTCACAAATGTTCCAAAGCATTTGTATGAACGTTCTGAAACATTTGTACAATATCAATCTCAGTGTATGAATATTGTAACATTCAGTTCTTTTACGAATGTTCAAATTCATATAAATTTGTACGAATATCAAATGTTATTGAATATTCATGCACTTCCCCGCAATAAGCTGAAGTGAAAGGGTTAACCTATGGATTTCACAGGGGGGGGAAAGTGAATTTACAGGAGAGATTTGAGAGGATCAAGCATTTAAAAATAAAAACAGATAACTGCTTGCTCCTACAATGGAAAACCTTTTCTTCTTTTTTGCAAACTTCAGAATGAATGAAGCTATATAAATATATCTGGGCAAATGAATGACATTAGCCCAGCCACAGAAGTAGCATTTGAAGAGCAGGGAGCTTGAGAGCTGAGGGCTGAATCTCTTGGGTGCATCTTAGTCCAATTTTAATTTGCCAATTTGTTTAATTTCAAATACAGCTAAGAAACATTATAGCCAATTAGTTCCAGCAGGGCTGTTAGTCAGTATACTTAAAAAGCCTACACGTACAGCTTTCCTGATAAACTGAAATATGTCTCATCTTTTTCCAGATTGTGGCACAATAGCAGCTGTTTTTAAATCCTCAGCAGGGACAACAGTTGAAAGTCCTTGAAGTTAAATGGAATTTACCGAATTAAGCTGAAAGAGCTGGAACAATTTTATGTATTGTGAGGGTTTCTTGCATTTGTAGGTTAGAGACAAAGACTCAGTCTGTACTTTTAATTTAATTATGTTCTCATCTAGACTGAAGAAAGGAGATAAATAAAATGGGCTATGGGAAATAACACTGGTTGTTAGATCATAATGTAAAGATTATTTATTGTCCCTTTGTTTAATGCAGACATTGGTTACATAGTTAAAATCATTTCAAAGTTCGGGTTAGATCATGATAAATGAAGTAACAGGAATGTTAGTATTTCTAATATACGAGCAGGCCAGTGTTCAGTTCTGAAGAAGCCAAGATCTATATGGAAACCAGTAGGATGCATTGACAAAGGTCACAAAGAGGATAGGATCTCTGCAGTCTTACTGTCAGCTTGGAAGAAGTGAATGCCTTAGTTATGCCTCCATCACTGTGGGCACAGATAGCATGAATTCCTTAGCAGTCCATTAAGATGAAGATCCAAGTATAGAAAAACAGAACCGCTTCCTAGGGTCTGCATGCAGCCACAAATCTATGTGCTACTTTCAGCACTTCCTATAAGAAAATATGCAACCAAATTATCTAAGCAGTTACTGTATGGGTGAAAAATGTTTGTGACCTTCACAATTCATCCAAATGGAGAACATTAAGAACTTCACATTCAAATCAAATATTGGCTATATTCAAAGCAGAAGCTTTTGTGCCTTCGTTCAAAGCTTTGTTGCATTCAACGTGGCTGCCTAGTTGCCTCCAGAATGGAACTGAATCAAATTTGGATCAGATTCAGAGTCACAACTGATAGTGTTAAAGTGTCAAAGAAAATTTGGGGGAGATTTGAACCCTGGCACATTTGAATGCAAATTTCTGTGGCATTCACTTCAATGTGATGTGAATGCGGGGTGGGGGGAATTTGTGCACTTCCATATATCTAAGGATGTGCACAAAAAGTATTGTTCCTTTTACTTTTACGGATTGGGGGTATGGCATCTATTGAGGTATTATCCCCAATTATTTTCTGAAGAAGAAGAGTTGGGTGTTCTACCCCACTTTTCTCACCCATTTAGGGGGACTCAAAGTGGCTGACAAAGATTTCCATTCTTCTCCCCACAGCAGAACCCCCTGCGAGGTGTGTGGGCCCACGAGAGCTCAGAAGAAAGTTGTGACTAGCCCAAGATCACCCAGGTGGCTTCATGGAGGAGTGCAGAATCAAACCTGGTATTTCCAGACAAGAGTCAGGCTCCCTAACCACAAGACCAAACTGACTCACTGTGCCAGTAAAGAACCCCTAAGTGCTGTTATTAGAAGGCAGAATTAGTTGTGCAGCAATACAGGCAAATCCAGCCATCCCTGGAGATTTTGGTACCAAAGAGAAACAGAAAACATTGGAATGTTGCAGTGCATGGAATGCAACCCACATCAATCCAAAATACCACCAGAATTAGGGATGTGCACAACTATTCATAACATTCAAATTTTGTATGAATTCATTCAAATTTGGACATTGAAATTGAACGTTTCAATATATTCGCACAAAGCTTCATTACAGATTCATATGGAGTCCGTATGCGAATTTATATTGAACATTCATATCAAATTCAAATCCTACTACATTCAAAGGGGATCTATTCAAATGAATATGAATTTTCTTGCATTTGATTGGATACAAACTAGGGATGTGCATGAATGTATTTTTGACATTTGAATTTGAGTAGATCTAAATGTCATAAAATCCGATTTGAGTTCGGATTATTCGTATCTGTACATTCAAATGTTAAATTCATATTTAACAATACGAATGTCGGTAACATTTGTATCAGTTATACACATCTGTACACATTCCGTAAAAATCCATATGCATCCCATATTATCCCATATGCATCCCATTTTAATCCCATATTTTAAGCGCAAGATACATATAATTTTCACACAGATTCGTATACAACAGATGCAAATCTACACATTTGAATATTAAAAAATTCATATAGGATTTTTAGAACTCTGATTTGAGTTCAAATGTGCAAATTTGGATTTTTGAAAATGCGATTCAACTTTGAATGTCAACATTCAATGGATTCAAATCAGATATTTGAATTTCTGAATATTTGTGTACATCCCTAATACAAATTGAATAGATAAATAAAAACATTAGTGCATATCCCTAACCAGAACCACAGCTTCTGACCATAAGTACAGTGGAAAATCTGCCATATTTACAGTCCGCAATTGTGATCCTGGCTGCATGTTTGTCTTTCGAATCAACTCCTTGGGTTTCCACATGTTTACACAGTGGCCAACAGCTGACTCCTCCGCCAAAGTGACCTCAAGGTGAATCAGATTCACCAACTGGACCAGCTCAGGGACTGAATTGAGGGTCTGGGCATTTCTTTGCCTGCCCTCTGAGATGACTGAAACATAGCTGAAAATGAATGAGATCCATCTAAGAGAGAAAAAGTTTCCGAAGGATTTCTTTTCACAAGCTATCTCAGAAGTTGCTGTGGTTAATGTTTTGTAATATTCAGAAAGAAAGCAGAGTTGAATGATACCCTTTTCATTTCTAAAAGAAGATCAAATTCACTATCAAGCCACCATTCTTATCGACTCAATATCCTAGCAACAGTATCAACACCCTGCGTCATCCTCTTGTACACTGCCAGAGAGCTTCAATTTCTGCTTTTTAAATTGATCTTCCATAAGTTCACCTTGTGATGGAGGGCAGCATTATCTTTAATTAGAGTAGCTGAGAGCTGCTTAGCACTGTCCAGATTGTGATTTGAATCATTAAATTATCCACTCACTAGTAGCGGAGGGGGGAAATTAGTTCCTCCGCACTCAAGATTTTCTTTCTGCTAGTTTCCCAGATGTGCAAAATGTGCAAACCTGAAGTTTGGCAACCTGCTGTGATCCTCCGCTGCCTCTGGCTGAAGAGCTATGAGGAACCAAGGAAACACATGGCTGTCTGGAAGTTGCTTTTGAAACTTTCCTCCCACTGCATTATTGGTTGTTTATTTCCAAGGTATTTTGTACTAAACCTAATCAAAATGTTGTTGTTGTACAATATGGAGTTGCCAGGAGGTAATTTGTACAACACTTGACACACAAAACCATGGGCCACAGTCAGGGAACTTTTAAGCTCCCAAAAGTCCAAGAAGCAAATGTTTGTTTTAGGATCCTCTTACGTCTCATCAACACTGTGAGTAAAATCACTTTTTCCCTTACTAAGGTGGTGGTCAGACATTGCAAATGGAGCATCTCGGAGAGACAGTGGCTGGGTCCAGACTTAAGGATACTGCGCATTCCCATATGCAGCCGGGGCATGGGTATCACACCTGATGCTTGATGCTGCCTAGCAGCAGCACATTACCCCATCACTACTTTAAATAAATCTACTGCGGAACAATGAACACTTGTTCCACAGTTTCAGGTAACTTTGAATGTTCCCGCCAGTGTGGACAGGACAGCAAGAACAGTGAACAAGAGCTGAGCCTGCTGCTCAGCTCCCATTGGCTGCCCCATCCCACAGAGGGCACACCTCACCACACACGTCACAGAAGTTTCTCTGAGAAAGCTGCAGGGAGGCTGCTTGAATCAGGATGGCACATTGTGGCTTCACAGCAGGTCAGCTGCATAATTTGTTATAACTGGATTTAATCCGGTCATCTGGGTACTACCAGCGTACGGTCCTCATGTTCCCAATCCTTCTCTAATCCACCTTTTCTAGAACTGATTGATCAGTAGATCCGCATCTCCAGTTCCTAAGTAAAAAGATAGAAAATAAACAGATATACAATACTGTCCCAAGCATCAACATTTGCTAGTTGTTAATGGGGGTAGACAACCACCCCTGAGTTGTGTAATTATGCCACAAAATTCCATTGTGACTATGAAGGTTAATATCCCCTGCATGACAAATTCCCAGATTAGGATGTTTCAGTTTTCTGGCTTCCTTGTTAAACATTAAAGAGTAATTAGATGCTGAGAAAAGTGTATGGACTTTTTCATTTCTATTTTATTGGTCTTTATTACAAGCAGTAAATGAATGTTCAGGGGAAATACAGTGCTATAACTTTATGCAGAGACATGGCATTAAATAACTGTTAAGAGCCACAGTAACAAACAAGGAATTATAAGTACAGCAAATTCAGCAGAAATGTTCAGAGTCAAATATTCTTAAGCTCATTATTAATTGTGGAAAAAAAATAGTGTCTCCATCATAAAAGCAGATGAGCTTCTAATGTCAAGTCTGGTTTTGAACCTCCTCCCCCTAATGGTAATTCTCTTGTAAACATTCTCTTTTTTTTTGTTGCAGTTTCCATGTTTACTTTCCTTACAGCAGGAGGTGTCATGCACAGTACTCTGCATGACAAAGAAAATGCAACTCTTTCAAAAGATTTTAATGCACTTTTTTTAAAGTGAAAGCTCTTGAACAAGACACCTGTCATTGGTTTCATTATCATTAAATCGCCTACGCTGTATAAAGAAGGATACTGCAACTTTAACATGACTGCCACCAAAATGAACATTATATTAGCAACGTATTAGCTCCTAGAGTCCTGAACACCAAGGGAATGGAGTTTAACTCCAAAATAGAATAATTCTGTTGTAAGAAAGAAATGGCAGAACATTTCCATACAGTACTGTTTCCAAGAATGTATGGATTTTCCCAGGTAGCAACCAGGAGATGATTTCATTTTAAAGGCATATTTAGCTTGTCATTGTTCTAATAGACTCTGCTTTCTCCTGAATTACCCTTGCCTACATAATTTCATAAATGCATACACAAGGGTCACAGGGTGTCCTGAAGGCCCAGATATTTTGGGAAGTCAGTATGGGTAAGAACACACTAGGTAACCTTTACAAATACTGCCTGGTGTGCAGGGAGGACACTAAAGATGCAACAACACATCCTGGGGTAAGGTAGAAAAACAGACTGTTAAAGTGGGGAAAGCGGTATACTAGGAAGCTGTGCAATATTCAAGAGTTCCATAACTTTTAAGCTAGTTGCATTAATCCAATCAGTTATTCAGTTAGGTCAACCATATTAACTTGCCAGTCTTGCAACAGCTCCCATCCAAGGCATGAAATGTTAACAGTTTAAGTATCATCTTCCTGCAACATGTTAATAAGATTAACTTGTGACAAAAAAACCAACCTTTGGACAAAAGGTGGGTAGTCAAGAAAAATAGGCATAGTCAAAGATTTGAGTCACTAACTTGCGATGAAGGTATCTACCATGATGACTATGTGGGTTCTATTGCCGAGCTTTGAAATGAGGTTCTCTGCCATGAGTACAAAGTTCCATTGTTGTAAATGGTCTCTGGCACCATGCAATCCAGATCCCAGTATTCTGAATGTTGTGCAACAATTTTGATATGATTTCCTATGTGCCATTGTTCCTATATAGTCACTCACACTTATGGAACCTTTACAAATTGTACTAGGGGTGTGTACGAGTGCAATTTTCAACATTCAGTTAATAATGAATACTCAAAAATCCATATTGATATGAAGGGAAAATGAATGTCTGGACATTCGAACAGCTACGAATACATTCGTATCTATTTGTTTGAATATTTGATACATATCCTATGATACAAATCTTCTATGCATCCATATGCACAAGATGCATACAGATACGTACGTAATGCGTACAAATACAAATGCAAACGAATGTCTGAATTATTTGTATGAACAACTCAAAATATTTGTATTCATATGAATATTAAAGTAAGAGAGTGTGGACATTCGATTCACATACTGATGTCTGAATTCATCCAAATTTGTATGAATAATTACTAGTTTGAATATTCATGCACATCCCTAATTTATACCTGTGTGGAAATGTTGTTAGCGATCACATTATTGATCTTGCCTGCTTAACTTCATCCCCCCATCTCGAAAAATAAATCCTTGGGTGCTCTTTAGATCATGAGCTTTAAATTCAGGTTGCCTCCAGCTGCTCCATGTCAAACCACCTGCCTCATAAACTTAAAAAAAAGAGAGAGCCTCATTCATTCTGTTTATATTCTTAAAGAAGACTCAAAGGCCATGGTCATACCTTGCTGCAATAGTCTGTCTTATTAAGAAACAGGACTGAAGAAGCACTAATTCTGATCACATCCAGTTCCTGATAATCCTCCCTTAGTTCATCCTCAGTTTGGGTCTGTATGCTCACACCTTTCTGTTCCCATCCTGAGACTCCTTTATGAGACTTTTTTTTTAGCTCTCCAACCCTCTCCACCATCACAACACCCCCTGTTCTGTTAAAAGTTCAACAGCATGCAGTCACACATTGGATGAAAGGGAAGGCAAATTCATGCAGTATCCACCCACTATAGCATGGTTCAGTCCCCTTTAGTCCCCTTCGCCGATCACATCCAAAAAATAAAAATGGATAAATACTAGTCTGTAACAGCTTGAGACCCATAAAAATCGGAAGGTAGGAAAGTACAGTTGAAGGGAAAATTAGATTGGACTAAAAAGGTGTGAGTGGATGATGCTGAACATGGAGTGAAGGATTAAAGTGAAGGTGTGACCATAGGCAAGATGGCCTAAAAGTCTTTCTTAGTCACATATTATTTGCACAAGTAGTGGATAAAGCTAAATGTTTTTATCTTGGCTACACCACTCCAGAGTGCAAGTGGGAGAGGTATGGTATGACCATTACAGCATGAAATCATTGTCTGGTGACTCATTCCTGAATTGCTTGCCATCCATCGCAAAAAAACAGCAAATTCCTAATTGTTTGTTGTCCTACATTCTCCCTGACTTCTTTCTTCCAAATGCATTCCTATGATTTTAAAAGTCTATTTCATGCATACCTATGCGTGAAATTGAAGCATTGTTGAGAGCTATAGCTGCCAGGCTCGAAGGAAAAAGCATTATCCTCTGAAAGTATTTTGTGTGTTGGTTGGTTTTGTTTTGTGTTGGTCAGTTTTTAAAAGGAAGCTCTTCTGAAGACTTTTCTCATGTAACTTTTCCCACCAACTCTGGGTGGTAAAATTTAGTATCACAGTCTACAAGTGTAGAGAGAATGCAACCTTGCTCTCTAGAAAAGAATGAAGATTATAGTGGAGGAAACAACCTGTCTTCTTAAAGTATGACATTTTGTGATCTGCATGGTTGACTGCCTGTGTAGATCAGTAAAAGCATTAGAGGTATATTACAGCTGGTGTCTCAGAATTACCTCCCTACCAATAATGGATTGAGCAGATAGTAAAAAGAAAGCACCATACAGGGATCTATAAGAATTAGATATTCTGCATAATGTGCTAAAAAGATTTATCTTGAATTTAGGATTCCAAAACACATTGCAGCTTAAAAAGTCCCCCTCACCAACCCCCAAAGAGGCAAGTGAGGAATAGAAATAGGCATAGGCATGTAGGCTGGGAAATCAACTTTGGTCTATTACTGAATTAAATCTAAGTAAGCTGAAAATAGGGAAAAAATTAATTGTTTTTGAACCTCTCCCCAGTTCCAACAGCAATTTTCAATATGGCTTTAAGGATTGCTGCTTGAGGAAAAGATATCCAAGACCCTTGTGCTGTTTTAATTTTAAGTGCTCCAACAGCAATAGACATTATAATTTTATTCACTGAAAATTTAAACTCTTAATATATGTACTATATCCAAAATGTTAGGGGGCATGTTATTTGTACAAGCAGTGGATAAAGCCAATGTTTTGTATCTTAACTACAGAGCACTTCTATAAGATGTTATAGCTAAAGCAGTGGGGAAGATCTGAGACTGAGTGGGAGCCATTCCTTGATTTCTCCAGACTATGCTTGATCCCCAGCAGATCTATAAAATCAAAGGGAAGTTTCCATCCTACATTCCAATAAGTAGTCCCTGGTTGTACTAAGGGTTGCAAGACCACACCTCATCTTCCAAACCATTAAACATGCCCCAGCAGTATCGAATGTTTTATTCTCAGCATTAAATAAGAAAAAGTAGTGAGAAGATATAAAAGCTCCTGCAATGCTTGCCAAGTATAGAGACAGTCTTTAGTTTGCACCATCAGTATGCACTTTCTTCTAAAAGGGTGCACTAGAAAAATGTGAGCTGAAGCTTTGGGAGGATCTATAACGTTGAGTGTTTTTCCACTGTCACTAAAAGTACCCTTTAAGTACCCATTAATGGGTACGTAATGGCATTTTTGTACCCATTAATGGGTACTTAATGGATACTTCTAGTGACAGTGGAAAAACACCCTATATGGCATCTGTGAAATCTGATGTCAGTAGCTATGTAGTATATGTATAGTATAGTATAAGTCTCATGTCTAGAGGTGTGCACAAATGGGTTTTTAGGCATTCAGTTCATAATGAATCGAATGTTAGAAAATCTGTACTCATTCAGATAGATCCCCTTCTGTGGGGGTGCAATTTGCCCATCTCAGCTAAAGCAACTCTTGCTAAGCTGAAGCAATTAGGTCAAAGGATACATTCCTGGGTCACTGTAACTTTGATATATCTTGTCCCAAGGAGTCATAACATCTACATCACTTCCACGGTACATGTAAACAATGTGCAGCATCCAAGGATGCTGACACGAGATGTCCACATGCACAGAGACAGGCTTCTATTGGTTCTCATCATAACACCATATATGGCATTTCCTATGAAGCACTATTCTTACATTTAGGCTGTTATAACTGGGATATACTGGTTTAGTCCAGTCCTCTTGCTGTAACCAAATATGGGTTTCCTGAGGGTACTTTTCCATTGTTCAGAGAAACTGTATAAAAAGCCTTGTCATGTGATAATAAAGAGGGCTTAGGGCTTACTTCTTTCACTTGGCAACCATCCTGCATGTGAGTCCCAATTCATTACTACACCCTTCAAATGTGGAAGGATTCTATTCAATACCAATGTATTTGTATAAATTTGTACAAATGTCCGGTATGAATGCATACATATCCTGGATACATATCCTATACGAGTGCATACATATCAGATATGTATCCAACACCAATGCATATGTATTGGATACATATCCTATACAAATACATAGGTATTGATACATATCCAATACATATCCCCAGTTTAACGAATGTCCAAACTATTTGTACGAATGTTCAAATAAATTTGTGTTCATAGGAATGTTAATGTACAAATGTTGTATCATCCTTTTCGTGTACGAATGTCTGAATTTGTCCAAATTCATCTGAATAACAAATGTTATGAATACTTGTGCACATCTCTTCTGATGTTCATAGCTTTAGGTCTCCACCAGTTAAAGCATTGGGGCAGATAGATTAGACAGCCATGATTTCCTCATATTTGCTTGTTTTTTTCTAGAAAAAGGAGAGGCAATCTACCATCACTCATTGTGTTGACCTTAACCCAGTATTTTTACTGTCAACTGAAGAAGGCACACATGAAAGAGGTATGCCTAATACTGTCTGCAATAAAGGGGAGAGAGTAATTGGCCTATATCTAGGTTAAAAATAAATAAAATTTTAAATATATGTTCATTAGACATTAATTAAAAATATATTTTTTCATTTCTTTATTTTATAATCTATCTTAATTTTATTTTCATTATTATTTATTAATCTTTTTATTGTTATTTATTTATTTATTTTAATATGCATTGTATATACTTAATCTTGGTACCACAAACATTCCATTACAAAAAGTATGATGAATTATAACTGTATTTTTGCCTGGCAACCATTGCTCCTGTCAAACTTCACCCGCCATTGCTTTTGGTAACCTTCCCTAACACAACCATTACAACAAGAAATGTTGTCTTGGCAAACATTAGTCTAGTCCATTTTATATACTGAAGTATTTATTATTATTTATTTTATTGTTCCATTTTTATTTTTATTTGTATTATGATTTTTATACAATATTTTATTAAAATTTTAATCATTTATTCATTGACATCTTTTAATGCTTTTTTAATTTTTATTATATTAACCTTTCAATTTTTAATATTTTTAAAATATTTTAAATGTAAAATATTTTAATTGATCCTGATTGACATTAAAATTTGATAGATAGCTCAATGAAGGTGCAGCAATGGAGAAAAAAAAACAAAAGGAAATTTAGTGCTAGGAGTAGTTAAAAAGAGAATTAGTAAGCATCACTGTGCCTCTTTATAAATCTAACCTAAGTTTAATGAAGCTTCATACAAATGTATCAAAACAGTAAATTCAAATTCAAATGTCAGTCTTGGAATATGCCAACTTTTGATTTGAATTTGAAGGTCCAAATTTGGTCAAATTTTGAATGCTACAGATATTTGTGTACATCCCTAATCCAGAACTAGTTGAGGAATCCCTTCCCTCTCCTTTCTCTCAGGAGCAAAATTCTGTCAAAGGTGATGGGCTAGTGCCCCCTCTTCAGCCCCTTCTGTGCCAAAGTTCCCTGGATATTCTCCAGGGTATTCAGTCAGCCATGATGCCTAACAGAAAGCTCTGTCCCCAGCAGCTATTGTTCCTGGCAGTAAACTAGTGATGTGCACGAACATTTGAAAATTCAAATATCGATTTGAATCTAACAAATGTCGACATTCAAACTCAAATCAGATTTGGGAAAATCCAAATTTTCACATTTAAACTTGAATACAGATTTTCAAAAATCCGATACAGATTTGCGAATAATTCAGATGTGTAGATTCGTATCTGTCGTATATGAATCTGCACAAAAATTATACGTTACCTTGCGCTTAAAATATGAGATTAAAATGAGATGCATATAATACAGGATGCATATGGATTTTTACGGAACGCTTATAGATACATATAATAATAATACGTATAAAAAAATCTAACATTCGAATGTACAGATTCAAATGTTACGGATTCAAATTGGATTCTACGACATTCGGATCTTAAATATCTGAATCTAATTGGATTTTATGACATTCAAATCTACTCGGATTCGAATGTCAAAAATACATTCATGCACATCCCTACAATAAACTGATGTGGGATGAGCCTTCTATGACTGACCAAGAGATTGAGCTTAGAGTTTGGTAGATAGCTCAATGAAGGTGTAGCAGTAGTGGAAAAAAAGCAAAAGAAAATTTAGTGCTAGGAGTAGTTAAAAAGACAATACAAATTAGTAAGCATCATTGTGCATCTTTATAAATATAACCTTAACTGGGAAAAAGTGCAGAAAATAGCAAAATAATGATCAAGGGCTGGAACACTTTCCTTATGACATCAGACTGAAACATCTGGGAGATTTCGGTCTTGGAAGACATGACCTGATTCATGTACTGTATATAAAATCATGCATGTTGTGGAAAAGGTGGATCACTATAATTAGGGGGCACTTAATGAAGCTAATGGTCAAGAGAGGTCTTTTTTACCCAATTTGCCATTGGTCTGTGAAATTTACTACCAGAAGAGGTGGTGACAGTGATAAGCTGGACCCCATTGGCAGGTAAACATAGAGATGCATGTCCTTTAAGACTGGATTGTGGACACTTTTAAAGGGGTCCACAGTAGGGATGGGCACAAATGCATTTTTTGTGCATTTGAATTTGATTCAAATTGAATGTTCAAATTGAAATTTGAATTGAAATTCAAAAGTCGAGATTTTCAAAAATCCGATTGGAATCCAGATTATCCAGATCCATATTTTTGATAATCCAATTTGAATCGAATGAGATGAATGTCGGGAACATTTGTATCCAATTTTTGAATCTGTTTGCATCCCGTTTTTATTGTGTTTGTGTTTTGTTTGCATCCCATCTGCATCTCATATTATAAGTCCAAATAGACCTGATATTCAGATGTGATATAAAATGACGAATTCAGTCAAATTATTCAGAAACCCATATCGGATTTTCAAAAATCCAAATTCGATCCGAATTTGAAAATCTGGATTTTCAAAAATCCAATTTGAATTAGAATGTTGATATTCATCGAATTCAAATTGAATTTTTGGATTTTCAAATATCTGTGCACATCCCTAGTTTGCAGGAAATCCAGATTTAAGGGCTTGAAGGACACATTAAATCTGGATTTCGTCAGCTCTCGTGCAGACAGGGCCTTCTCTATGGGGTCCTAAAGGGGTCTTCAGTGGGAACAGGGCCTTCCCGATCAGTACTTATCAGGTACCGATTGGGTTCCTAATGGGGTCTACAATAACAGTGCAAAAACAGCCAAAGAGAAGTTTCCAATCAAAGGCCCTATCCTATAATAAGGACCTGCCATCCACATGTTGGTGCAGACTTCAGCAGGCCCCACCCAGGACCTGTCATAGTCTGCACTAACATGTGGATAGCAAGTCCCAATTCTAGGGTAAAACCTGGAATCAAACCCAGTGCAGAAAAGAT
This sequence comes from Aspidoscelis tigris stejnegeri, assembly GCA_023333525.1. NCBI lineage: Eukaryota > Metazoa > Chordata > Lepidosauria > Squamata > Teiidae > Aspidoscelis > Aspidoscelis tigris. The sequence goes on along the minus strand of JALMGA010000006.1, from coordinate 10,395,633 downwards.
GAAAGATTCTCTCTTCCCTCATTGCTCCCACAGAAATCCTCTGTGGGCCATAACTATATTCTAACCATTTGGTTTCCACCGGATGTTCAGTAGGTATTTTAAATTAGCAGTCATCGGTTAAAGAGATATTTTGTGTGTGATATTAATGGTGGGGTCAAAATATTGCATGAATTGGTAAATGTTAATTTGGAGGGTGCAACTCCCATCCGTTTCCTCATAGGAAAATCTGTAGCAAAACACAGCTTTTTAAAAAATAATTATTATTCACACTTGTTATCCCACACAGTATATGTTTTTAAATAAGGATATATAATGAATATATGTAGATATGCATAACAATACATACAATTTATAGTCGTGAGCTTAGACCAAGGAGACTTTTTTCTTTTTAAAAGGTTAGGTTATTTAAAAAAAAAACAAAAACTTATGCTCTGCCCAGTCTGCATGTTCCAAAATATCATGTCCTTGGAAACCAGACTATGAACCAGAGTTCTGATTAAAACTTGTGCTTGAAGGGCTGCAGGTATAAGGTTAGATTTCAAACCTTTACCCTTTTGTGAAGGCCATGAATATTTCCTGTTCTCTTTAGGACTAGGATATAGATTCTTCAGGTTGAGTAAGAACAGACTGGAGATTTTTGTCACCTCTTTGACCCAGACTCAAAACTTTGTCTCAGAACTTTAACTGAACAACTAAATAATGTAGTATAGTAAAACTTTCCTTTTTACAAAGTTTACATATGTAGCTCTTAGAGAGTAGATTCACGGCTGCCGTTGGTGGTGAAATTAACCAGGGACTTGTGGTAAAATGTATGTTCCTGGCACCACCGTCTCTCTCTCTCTCACACAGAGAGAGAGAGAGAGAGAGAAAGGAGAAACCTGAAATTGCTTTCCCCATCCCTGGTATACCTTCACGAGAACATAAGGAAAACTCTGCTGGAATGGAACACACTATTTAATCTGACAGTTTGCTGTCATAGTGGCCAACCTAATTAATATGAAGTCCCACAAGCAGAACATGAGGCCCAGTGTTCCAGCTGCTGACCTTTAGAAGTATACCGACTTCTATATACAGCCATTAGAGCGAATAGCTATAATATCAGTGTCATTCATGAACTTTCCCATAACTCTTATTTTATTTTTAATTTTAAGCCATCCAATCTAATGGCCAATACCACATCTTGCATAAAGATTACGACCACAGTGCCACATGTGTGTGCAGGTCCAAATGCATGTGTGCAGGTCCAACAGTTCTTCCTTGTGATCCAGTTTGGTCTAGCGGTCAGGGAGCCGGACTCTTATCTGGGAATACCAGGTTCGATTCCACCCTCCCCCATGAAGCCAGCTGGGTGACCTTGGGCTAGTCACGGCTCTCTTCTGGGCTCTCACAGCCCCACCTACCTCACAGGGTGTTCTGTTGTGGGGAGAAGAATAGAAAAGCTTTGTCAGCTGCTTTGAGTCCCCTTAAATGGGTGAGAAAAGCGGAGTAGAAAAGCCAACTCCTCTTCTTCCTATAGTCCACAGAGCAGCCCCAACATTACTGGCATGATCACTCGTAGTTTCTGCACCTCTTGCTATTACTGGAGGTCTGTTCAAGAATACAGCAGATAAAAGACATGATGACTGAGGAACTACAGTCCAGAAAGTGGGGGGTGAAAGGAAAGAGACACGTCACTTCTTATTAGCTCTCTCTTTCCTGGAAGCAAATCAACTGCTTATCCTGAGCAGCCAAGTGGACTATGTTCCTGCAGGCAATAATAGCTTGATTTCTGCCTTTCTCTAAGGGTGCTGCTGACCTGCTGTGGTTTAGCAGTAAGTTATATATTCTGTGAAGAATTCTGCCCCACTTTTTTTTCCTGTTCTGATACTTCCAATATCCATCTTCATAATGTGACCCTTCACTTGGAATATTGGGAATTAGTAAAGTGAAAAAGAAGGCAACTAGAATGATCAAGCATCTATTGCACAATTTTTTGGGGGGGGCTTAGCTTACAAAGGAGGTGAGTGAGAGAGGTCATGATACTAATGTATAAATATATGCATGGAGTGGACAGAGTAGACAAGAAGGAGGAGGAGGAGGAGAAGAAGAGGAAGAGGAAGAGGAAGAGGGGGGAGGAGGAGTTGGCATTTTACCCCACTTTTCTCACCCATTCAAAGGGAGTCAAAGCAGCTGACAGACCTTCAGTTCTTCTCTCCTCAACAGAATACCTGTGAGGTAGGTGGGGCTGTGAGAGCTCAGAAAAAGAGCTGTGACTAGCCCAAGGTCACCCAGCTGCCTTTGTGGAGGAGTGCAGAATGAAACCCAGTATTCCCAGATATAGGTCTGGCTCCCAACCACTAGACCAAACTGGCTAGAAGAAGAAGAAGAAGAAGAAGAACTCCTTTTCATAATATAAGCAGTTGATTTGCTTCCTAAGAAAAGAAATATCAAGGCTGAACTAGGAAGAGTAATTTCTTAAGCCAGTGACATCCAGTTCATTCTTTAATAGTCATACCATTTTACAAGAGAGATGGCCTCCTGATAGACTTGTCTGCAGTTCAGAGAAGACATTCCCCAAAGACTTCAGATCCAGACCAATGGCCTCATACAAATGCTGACAATGATTATAAACTTTTCTTTGAAGATATTTGGAGAAACAGCACCATTCACACTTACTGATATCTCTGTTCAGTGTGAGGCCTAGATGTCTTTTGCATTCTAGAGTGGAGCAGAAAGATCCCATCTCCTGCTAGACTGTTCCATCTACATTGGATGTAGTGTATATTGAACTAAGTGGCCCAAAATGGGCACCTAGTGCAGTGTAGTGGTTGCCCTTTTGGGAAGGGTCTACCAAGATCAGTCCAGGGAGGCATGCAGAAGGGTGCATACATTTGTGGGCTGGTTTAGCAGTGGAGCCCATTTTGACAGTGCACAAAATCACACTGGGGGCTCCAAGGCTAGGAATCTTAAGTCTAAAGCCATTGAAGGCCACAAAAGCTGGCTGCAAAGATCACACAGTCTGGATTGATGGCTGTCTTGGAACAGCCACTCAAATGAGGACAGCTTATTCCAGGACAGTATAATGATCCAGCTGCCGAAACTGCTCCAGGCTGCCCTGGTCCATCTGGACATGGCCAGGAATTTTCACATAAATTCAGGTATATCTAATTTGGTTAGATTGGATCTGATTTTAAAACACGTATGGAAGAAAAGTAAAATATGTGCTTGTTGTTTCTAGCTAGGAAGCAGGAAAAGGGTCATAGCTGAGAAGAGGGAGGCAGAAATAACCAGAGATGATGATGCTTATTATTCATCATTATATAAAGGTTGCTGACCTGTGAATGACATGAACTACTTAATTAAAGGAAAAATAAAACAATATAAAAACCAATTTCTGAAACAGAACAAAACCCACTCTTTGCTAAGAAGCATATTAAGTTACCACAAGAAAACAGGAGCAACTCTTTACCTTGCTTAATACACCCTAGGCTTATGGTATCCATTATAGATCAAACAGAACCTACATCCAAGCACAGATAGAAAGTCATCTTTGACATGGTAAGCAGCAACTGTCACTTTAATTTTAAATCTAATAGCAAGGATTACACAGCTACAGGGTCAGATATATAACAAACAGTATAAGGATCAACAGAGATTTGTGGAAAAACACTGAGCTACAGTGTCTCTTACCGTCTGAGGGAAATTGCTTCCTTCTGCCTGCCACCTTTTTCCAACAAAGGATACATTTAAAACATTTGAAATACAATGTTCAGGAGGCTCAATTTCCTGGACGCTTAAATAGGTAGACTTCCAACTTTCAAGAAGTAATATCAATTGAAACCCCTACTTAATTCAACATTTGTCAGAGTGGATTTTACAGTTCCATGACAGAACTTCCAAAAGATGTAATTTTCTGATTGACTTTTTTTTTGGGGGGGTGGGGAATTCATGTGTATTTCAACATTATGGGGCCTACCGTCTGTTCTGTTCTTCCTTCTGATTTATTTATTTATTTATTTATTTATTTATTTATTTATTTATTTATTTATTTATTTATTTATATTTCTATCCTGCTCTACAGCGGAAGGTCTCAGGCTGGTAACAATTGTTAAAACAACAGATTATAAACCAGCATATCTTAAAAACAGATATATATATATAACACTAAAAGATTCAACATATTTAAAACAATATCCTAAATATTAAAATAATAGGGTGTTTCCACATTAACCGCGGAAACCGGATTAACCCCTCAAGTAAGATTTAAAACACTTACCTTGTGATGCCCCTGCACTGTAGACCGGATCTGAGAGTCCGCGTCCGCATTCCGATGTGAAAGATCAGTTGTTTAAACTGGTTTTGCTACCAAAATCCGGATTAAATGTAAGAGCTGAAAAATCAGGACGCTTCCACACACGGCCAGGGGAAGAGACGGATTCCGGGAGCCGCCATGTTTGGAAGGGCAGAAGCAGGACTGCCTGCTTCCAAAGCCCTTCCCTCGTGTGCCGGTTGCAGCCGGAAACGCACAGTGACTGGCAGCTCCATGCTTCAGCTTTGGGGCGGCGTTGCCGGCACACGAGCTGGAGGACACTCGGAATGGGTTCTGGTGCATTCCCACAGCATCCACATCCACTCCAATCTGTCCTCTGGAATCCGTCCTCCACACACGTGGGCAGATGTGCAGATCAGTCACAAATAGTGGTGGATCTTCGAGAAGACAGTTTGCCAAAAAGCAGATCTACTTAGGTCCGCTTTTCAGCCGCAAATGCAGAAACACCCAGGGTGCATCCCCATTAAAAGCTTAATCCAGTTTCCTTAAAGCAAAACAATAGAATCGGATGCAAACGCGAATTTGCCTGTTCCCATTACTTTTAACTTAATCGTGTTGGATCCGGATTCTGAGGATCATATGTGGCGTACGTGACTCAAGGGGGGACTCAAGTGGCTACTTTCTAAAACCTGCTTTTCAGGGCTGCCCTGCCCTCTTCCTCCTGGCATGGACGCACCACCCATAAGGGACCCCTTCACAGAGCCTAGCTGGGTGGCTGGGTGGCTGCCGCTTCCATGGATGGAGGAAAAACGGCACCGGGCAGCCAGCAATTCTTTCGCCTCCTCTCCTCATTGCTCAGGGCCCACAGCAGCTGCGGCAACTAAAGCCCCTTTGCTTTAAACATTCACACAGAACCTCAGATGCTTTCCTCCCTCCCTTTCCTTTTCTAAAGGTCAGAAATTTTAGAATTGCACAAAATTGCAACATTGTTATTCCAACCATCAAGTTGTGAAGTGGTTCCAACGCTACAATGTAGCAATCGCTGTTAAGTGGATTTTTACACTGAAATCACTGTCTTTGGAAGCAAGCTATGGGGAGAGAGAAACCCTAAACATGGATTCTCATCCCTTAAAACGGTACTGTCCACACAGTAAAAAATGTAAAACATTTCAAGTGCATGATCAGGAGTGAGACCTGTTGAAATCAGGACTGAGATTCACCACGCTTTGGGGTGGTTTAACACGGGGAAAGCGTGTTAAGCCAAACTGCCGTGCGGACTCCAAGGATTGAAAATGTTTTGAATCTGAGATAAGGTTTCTGTGAAGACACGGACTCATAGTCTCTGCAGTAGAGAGAAAGTATGATCAGATTAGCCAAAGGCCAGAGCAAAGAGATAAAGAGGTGCATCTTCACCACCTTCCTAAATATATACAAAGAAGGGTAGAACAAAATAAAATAACTACAAATGCAGGAGGCACCTTCTAGATGTACTTCTTTGGTCTGGTTTTCCCTGTATTAATGGTTTGCCTCTTTTGTCACCTTATGACCTTCCCTCCCAGGTACTCTGTTTTTGCATTTTTAAAAACCACTGTCCTTGGTACTAATTTTTAACCTTAGTTTTAATTTTAGGTGTAGGCGTAGCTTTTGCGTTTCCTTTGGAATATTCGGCTTTAATCCACAGGTATTGCAGAGTACCATAAAGCCTGTCTGGTACCTGAAAGATGCTCCACAGTACTTATAAAGTTTTCATTTTGTCTGGACGCAGCCAGAAATATTGATGCTGAGGAAGAAGTATGTCATTACCTGAAATTGTGTGGAATGAACAACGGCACTTGCATTCCTGTCTACAGTTTCTTTAAACTTTGTTCCCTTGCTTTAACTTCCTTTCATTCTATACTTCTGCTTGGTCTTCCATGGGGGAACATACATACCCTAAAACGTCAGTCAATGAATAGTGGCATCTTGTGATAACTATAGAAGTACTCATTTTCTGACTCAGCTGAGAATCTTTTTCTGGTTAAGGAGTTCAACATGACACTAGGTGATGAGATGTTCAGTATCAGTGTTAAAGAGCAAGTCACCAAAAGTCCCGCCGTGGGCATTTTTGCGATGTTTAAATGTGCTGCTTTTCAGTTCCAAATTTTATAATTATTTTCAGCATTACATAAATAGTATCAATTGTGTTCCAGTCTACAGTTCCAATACAGTCCAGGAAATGGACTATTGATTAGTTAGACAATTTCTATGATGGGGTTTTATGGAAATTTTGTGGTAAATATTAAAAGTTAATTTCATTCCAATAGACTAATTGAGCAATGATGTGTGCAAGGAGGGACAAAGAAATTATATCTCATTCATAACAATTATTTTAGGAAGCAATCATGTATTCTTGGGTTACTTTCTTTGCATCTTTCTAAGCAGGAAGGAAACAATTTTCTGTCCATGTTTTCACGTACTTTGGTCATTTCTTTTCTACTCAAAGAACTCATTTATGCTAAGGTTGACAGTTCTTGCTGGTAAGACTCTTTCCTAACACTTTCATTAGATTTGGTAAGTTGAACCGTATTTGTTCCCAAGCATATACAACAGAGGTCAATTTGCACTTAGGCCTCTGGTAAGCAATTAGTACAGCTCTGGTGAAGGGCATACACACTCCCACTAGGCTACTACAGCCTAGAAGTGTCGCTGCCCTCACCAGAGCTGTACTAATTGCTGATTAGGTGTAGAGAACAATTTTGTGCTCCATATCTATCTCAACAGCTGGGAGAGGCCATCAGGAGATTTGGAGTGAGGTGTCATCAATATGCCGATCATACCCAGCTCTATCTCTCTGTGCCATCTGAATCAGGAGAGGCAGTAGAAGTGCTTGACAGATGCCTGGAGGCGGCAATGGGCTGGATGAGGGCCAATAAATTGAAGCTGAATCCAGACAAGACAGAGGTGCTGGGTGTCACAGGTTCTCGGGTCCATGTAGTTGGGAGACATCCTGTCCTTGAAGGGGTCACAGTGCCCTGGAAGGGACTGGTGCGTAATTTGGGGGTACTCCTGGATTCCACACTGACGCCTGAAGCTCAGGCAGATGCCATGGCCATTTGCTCTTCTTCCGGTTGCCTGAGTGTGGTGGGTGGGGGAGGCAGCAGCTGTGCAGGCGCGATGGAAGTGGCAGCTGTGATCGATCCTATGATTGATCCTATGATAGGGCTGTGATCAACCATAGGGCCACAAGAGGGGCATTCGGTGATGGAGCTGTGATCAAACACTGGTAGCAAGAGGAGGCGGGACTTCTGACTTTTGACGCTGTGGCACTGGCTGTTACATGAGACAATCATTTGCATTTCAGGCCCATAAGGGGCTATTTGGGTAAACCTTCCTCCAGGGAAATGCAGATGGTCCTCCTGTCCCTGGAGTGTACCGGCCTTAGTGCATGACGCACTAAGAAGGTAAGTGCAGAAAGGCCTCTGGCTTGCAACTAGAGTCCATTAAATCAACAGCTTTGCCGTTTCTAACCAATCTGCTTCTTAGCAACACATTGGAGAGCCTACATTTTGTGACAGTGAGGATAGAAAACTCTAACATAATCCATGTTATAGGTGAATTTTTCTGGTGCAATTCTGATATCTTTTGGGAATTAAAAATACACTCACTTAGTAGGATGGATGGAGGTATTTAGAATAACCTCTTCTGCTCTGGTAGCTCCCAAGTATAATTTAGGTAAGAAATTAAGATCAAGTTCAGTTCTCAAATTGGGTTCTGTTGTTACTGAGTACCATTAAATCAAATCTGTCTACTGATTGACTTCATGGGCACTTCTATAGACTTTTCTTGGCAGAAATACAGATGTTTGCCATTGCCTACTTCTAGGAAAATGGTGGGGACTGAATTAACATCTTTCTGTCAGCAATTTAAGTTGGCATATCATTGTGCTGTTTGGATATATTGTCTGCATCATTGTCAATATGTTGGAACCTTGCTAGGGTGGTATCAAGACTTAGGAAAACTGCACATTAGAATGTGCTGCTGAGGTTCGGGCATCACACCTAACATCCAATACTCCATAGTGGCAATGCGTTTTGCTGGCGCTACTTTGAATTTACCTATTGTGGAATGATAAACACTCGATCCACCGTAACAGGTAAATTTGAATGTTCCCGCCCCCGAGGAGGAAGCTATGGGGGGCTGCAGAAGTCTGGATGCTGGACCACCTCTTCGCAGAAGTGCAATATTCATAACATTCATTATTCTACAAATTTCTATATAACTGCGTATTTAATCCACTAATCTGGAAGGTGGCCTGTTCAATGTGCTGCACTTTCAAGCAGCTGGTTCAGTTTTCAGAAGTTCTGTGATAACTGAATAGAATTTGGATAGAACAACAAAGCAACTGAGAGTAGGCTGGGAGAACATGAAAAGTCTTAGGGTAATATGAAGTTCATGGCAATATAGTTTTGTTTTTCTATTAATAAGCACACTTGAAAATGAAGGCAAGTGTGTTACACAGTGTAAATTAATGTATATATGAGTAGCAGTACAATTTATGAAGTGGAACTGACAGTGCAAACCTAACCATATCTACATATTAATTTCTGAAAAAGTGAATTTAGAATTCTATTGTAAGGCCTCTCCAATAAATGTATTTAATACAGTATATCAAATTAACAACATTAGACAAAGAGATCGGTTTGGGTTTAGTTAGCTACTCTGTTGGCATTTCAGTGATGGTTATTGAAAAGTTTTTCTTGCAGGTTTCTAGTTCTACAATTTCTATTAAAAATGTAAGGCCCTTTTCTTAGGCTGTGTTCACACCTGGGGTGGGGGGTGGGGTGGGGTGCTGATAGAGACAGTGTGACCCTCATGCTCCCAAGCTTTCTCTAATCCATCTTTTATATCACACAATATTTAGGAGAGGGAAAGGAGTAGATTGATGAGTGAACAATCCAGGACAGCCACACACACTTTGACAGGTGTACATCTGCACACCACGGAGTTGCTTCTATCCCAGAGTGTCCCCAAGTGTACGTGGCCATCCTCAATCCAATAAACTGTGGAGTTCTAAGTTCTGCTTCACAGCTTCACTAGGAGTGTCCATAGTGCTTCCATGATGATGTCTAGTGTGGGAGAGGTGACCCACCTGCAGCTGCACACTCGCACACAGGGTTGCCCAACCACACAGCAACACCCTGGCACACGTGGCCATTGTGGCAGTGAGGCAGAGGCAGTCAGAGGACAACATTCATTCTTACCCTGCTGCAGGATAGGTTCTAGGTAGGTTTGGGGACGTGTTCACAGTGCAGACACCAGCTACCATCCCTATATTTAACTCCTGTTGGGCACTGTGTGAAAAGGCCCACCGACTGTGATGACTGCCTGATTAATTTGAAGAAGATGAGAAAGTGTAAAGAATAAAAAAGGAAAAGAACTTGATGGAATTATGTCATCCTCCATTTCTACCACTCTCCTATATTCCAGATATCTTTGGAAGATGGGCCAGGTGGTCCTAAAATCTGAAGTTGTCAGTGACCAGTTCTCACCAAGCAAAGCAACTTGGGACTGTCTTCTAACTGCTTGTGACACACAAGAAGTAGACTGGAAATTGGAACATATAAGAGAGGGTAAGGTGCAATTGGAAGCTTCACTTTCATCTCTCCAAAGCACATTTCAGCTCCAAAATGCAGTTTGTGAGGTGAAAAGCGAGCCTTTGAACCATGTCTCCTACACACATGTGTTTCCCAACATCCAGGCTACCTCAGTCTAATACTATGCCCTAAATGACTTCTATACTTTTAACTAGTCTGTAATAATTCATGGGAAAGAAACTGCATTCAGAAATGATCAAAGGGAATAATTTGTTGAAATGGCCCTGGGAGAATGCAGAGATGCTGCTGCAGTTATGTTATTTTAAGGTGACTGAGGATATTTGTATTTTTTTCTTCTGTTGTTCAACTTAAGCTTCTGCACTGCATTATTATTAGGACAACAAAAGCAGCTTTTGAGTACAACCATCAAGTATTATGCAAGTCACCTCAACACACTTCTACTTAGTCCTAATTTTCAGATAGGTGCCCCATAGTATTAAAAGCCACTTAACAGTCCAGAAGAATCCACATGATCACAGTGTCCCACTGTTTTGCTAGAAGAAGTTATCATGCAAGGCAACCAGCTATTTCCATGCCTAACAGGATCCAAACTCTGCTTAAAATTGATGTCAAAAAAGGGTGTATGCCACGCCCTTCAGCCTAATGCAGTCGTTTCTTTTCCCTGCTGTACTGTACTGCATTTTAAATTATTCTTTAAATAAATAATGGCTTCTCTTTTTAAAAGCTGTGTCAGCCAGGCCAGTCTTCAGCCCTGCTAAAGAGCACACCACTTTCTCCTTTGCCTCAGCAAGTAATTCACCTAGTGGAGAAGCGAATGTACCAGCCTCCCACGGCTTGCTTTCTCCTGCTGGCTTTCACTCGTTTTAAAGACACAGAGTTCCCTTCCTTTGGAATCCTCTTAAAATAATAAATAGTGCTGCAGGCTCTTGGCTTTTTAAAACAACGTTCTTATTCTTTATTGGTTACAATTGTGAAAGTAGTCAAGTCAATAAAATAAATAACATAGTCAGCAGGTACTTTCAAGAGAATAAATAACGATCTCCCAGTAACACACACAGGTTCAAACAACTTACTCTCCCTAGGCTATCCATATATATAAGTATATGTAGGTCCATCCCTGGCCCTTCTTAGCCTAAGACCCTAAGGAATAATGTGGAACTATCTTGGCAATTTCTCCCTCAGGATGCAGAGCAGTTTGACCCAGACCTCCCACCCAGAAAATCCCAAGCATAGAACAATTTTTTTCAGGTGTCAATGCCTTTTATACTTCTGGCTGCCTGGCATGGCTTCACCTGATTGGCTGCCCTGTGGGCAACTTTCCCCCCTTTGGCATGCAAATTAGAGAAGTCTAGCCCCCTCTGCTTACCTGTTCTTACTATGGTTCCACAGTATAAACATTAAATATAATAAATACTGTAAATACATTTGCAAACATATTATATTAAATACAATAAACAGACCCCAGGCATCACAGGGTGCCATCTAGAAGTGTTGGACCTGATAAGCCAGCACTAATATCTTTCCAAACAGGATAGTAGCAACCAGATGATTATTAGTCTCCTGGCAGTCTGTGGAGGGTTTCTATCATTTATTATTTCTATTATTATTATTTGAATCCAGACAAGACGGAGGTACTGTGTGTCACTGGGTCCCAAGACTGGGAAATTAAAGGGCATCCAATTCTTAGTCCTGATTTGAGTCCTGTTTGGGCTATTTTTGGGAACTATTTTTATTCTGAATTGAGTTCTTGTCAATTAATCCAAATATAGATGTCCCCAAATAGCTTTTTTAAGTCCTGGTTTGGGGACTATTTTTAAATGTAAAAAACAGGACTTTCAACAACAACAACAACAGCCCCCATGCAAACCCTGCCTGCAATAATGTGCATGATAAAATGTATTATTTCTAAGTATTTCAAGTACTTAAAAGCTTCTCCCAAGTATCTTTTGAAAAAAGATACGTTTCCAGTGAAAATGTTTTAAAAGCCCCTTTAAATAAAAGACAAATAAAAGCCCCCTCTCCCCCCTTTCTGCCTTTTTCGTATTGCATGGGGCATTTGTGAGCATGGCAAGGAGCTTTATATCTGTAAAAAAATCACCCACAGATGGCTGCCATTGGCCAGAAGCCTGGGACTTTTCATCAGGACATTTTTTCTCTGGATTTAGGCAGGATAGTCCTCATAAAATCTGGGAATAAGGAATTGCATGGGGACGCTGGGTGCCGAATTCAGATTTTGTTCAGATTAATTACAGTAGCCACAGAGACACTTCTTCCCGAATTGGAATAGAATTTGGACTGAAGTACCCATGGGGACACAGCCCATGTTCCTGATCAGCTTCCATGATGGCCTCAAAGATCTCACGAGCTTTGTAACTGGACACCACAAGCTCCATCTGTCAGGAACAAAAGTGACAGAACTTGGACAAATCCACAACATTAAACATTACAGACAAATTTCCACTCCATTTAGATCTAAGAATAGTAACTTAGCTATAGGATGATAATGGTAACGCAGAATTCTCTGCTAGGAAGCCTGTTTTTACTGATGCCAAATTAAGTTACGGTCTGCAGTGGCTGTTTAGTAACTTCAAAGGGAGGCAACTTCAACGCAGATCCATGCCTTACCTCTATTGCCATGTGGATTCCAAGCCATGGAGGGTAGAATGAGGGAAATGCAGCCATTCTAGACATAGCCATTAGAACCAATGCATTGAATCTCCCAAGTCAACCTCCTTTCCCAAAAACAGAAATTTTATGGTGTTAATTTGCTACTAGAAGGTGTAAAGCATTTGTGTCACAAGGGTTGCATAAGCCTTGTGATGTTTTGTCTTCTAATTAACAAGATCCACTCTGTAAAAGACCACTATGAAGCTCTTAGATTTATCTTACTAGTTGTCAGGTCACACAAAACATAAAAAAAAACACCTAATCACAAATCACACTTGTTGCAACCATGGATATAAGAACTCAGCTTCATTGTAATTTCACAAGGGATTTGAGAGGTAATGCAGGGTAACATCTGTACTAAATTACTAGCTATTCACAGTCTATAAGTCAATTTAGAGTGACACTGATAAAACAATGAATATTACAGAAATAACAGTATTGATGCACTTTATATATTAACTGTGAATGTAGAAAATGACTTACAGTTTTAAGTCATACACAGGTTATTTTGCCATTGTAGAAATGCAATCAAAAGGAACTAAACAAGTTGGCCCAAGAATTCCTAAGATTTCCTATTACAATTAAAATTCGAGTGAATGAAAGCAATTTCAGAAAACTACCCTCCTGAATGCCCTTCAACAAGAACGGCACAAGAGAACTCTTGACCTGAAACCATACATAATTATTCTGTCATTTCTACCACATGAAACCTGTAAGCCTCTGTCATGCATACCACAGATTTTAATAGCAAGATCCTATTCTTATAACCTTGACTTTTTAACCTTTCCACATTATAGCTCATTGTTATGGCATTGCTCCTGGTAACCTGTATACTCCTCGGTATTTGGTAGTGCAAGCTTTTAGAATGTTATAAGGAAGGAATAACCTCTGTAATCACTTAAGCTATCTGATAAATGTTTAATCTTCCTTGCCCTTTTTATATGTCTGCCTGGGAAAAGGTGCTTTCACAGCATTCTGTTTTACCAACATTTTCCAGTTCCGTTGTGCTTAATCACTTATCACCTTTCTTCAGTTTTCCTCCCTCCCCATTTCCTCTTTCCAGCTAAAGCTTTTCCCTCCCCTGGTCTATCTCTCTGCCTGATCTCCACCTCACCCTACTCCAATAAATGTACGAACCATACTCTGTTATCTGAACCTGTCTCCTGAAATGCTCTGTATCTTATCATTAGATCGTCTCTCAATGTCATTCCAGCTTGTGGTTTTGCCAGCCTTGATTATTTGATCACTGGTGATGGAAAAGATGAGCAGCAAGTTTATTAGATTTTTTTCCCCCCTTCCTGTGGGCCCTGTTGATACTTGGCCTTCCATCCCCAACAACCACTACTATAAATACTTAATAATCTCATGATTAAATTTCCTTGTTGCTTTTCATTTAAGCTGCACACAGCACCTGAACTTGCAGTGATTTAAACTCCATTATAAAACTGCTTCAGGATCAAAGCAGTAAAATTCTAGTTTAGGGTTAGATTAATACTGGTGAAACACATGATTGTAAAGGGCCAATTCATCTTATCCAAATGAAGAGCTTTGTGCTTGGCTCGGGATTATGGTGAAATACTTTAGGATGGTGGGAAGCAATAAATAACTTCTAAGTGGGGCATTTGTTAATAAAAATATAAGACTCCACAGAAGCATCAGAAACATTAAGCTATGATGTGTAGTAGTATTTATATAATAAGCACCTCTACGTTACACTTCATCTTATTTGCAGCGGACCCAATAACCTTGTTGATGTTCACATAGAAAGCCCTACATTACTTAGGCCTTGTTTCTGTGCAGGAGTGCCTTATTCTCCCATATAGGCCTGCCCAAACATTAAGATCATAAGGTGAGGAGCTTCTTGTAGATTTACCTCTTTCAGGTGTATGAAGGGCAGTGACATGCAAGAAGACATTTGCTGTGGTGACCCTCAGACTCTACTACAGCCCCGCTCTGGAGGTACATCAGGGCCAACTTTGTCTGTCTTTCAGCATCTGTTTGGTCTAGTGGCTGCATTCTCATTCATGCTTTAAAATGATTTGAAAACAAGGATCATTTGTCCCCATTACAGATTGGCTTCCCACACTTTCTGAGGAGTAAATCGTCAAAAACCGCATTAAAAAACCACTTGTTTAAACAACTCTTGCTCCCGTTTTTGTTCTTAACATGCTTTATTTCTTGCTTTGGGAACAGTACAATCACAGTATATCCTGCCCACTAGCCGGCCCAGATGCCATTTTGGTTGCTGCCACCTCAACCAGCCACTCTTTTGGACTGCGCAGCTGCCACCTTGTTTCCCCGGCTGCTCACCCACCCAGCTACCTGGCCTCACCTGGCCAGCAGGCCCTCCGCTCACCCAACTGCTCACCCGCTTGCTCATCTGCCCACCTGCTCAGCCACAGATGCTACTGTGCCACCACCATGCTCGGCTTTTTAAAGTGGAATTAACAACAACAACAACAAAGGAATGGGCATAATGCGTGTTCACATCCGTTTTTGTTAATTCCATTTTTAAATAATCATGAGGGATCACACCCCAGGACTCTTATCTGGGAATACCAGGTTGATTCTGCCCTCCTCCATGGAGCCAGCTGGGTGACCTTGGGCTAGTCACAGCTCTCTTCTGAGCTCTCACAGCCCCACCTACTTCACAGGGTGCCTGTTCTGGGAAGAAGAATAGAAAGCTTTGTCAACCATTTTGAGTCCCCTTAAATGGGTGAAAAAGCGGACTAGAAAAGCCAACTCTTCCACTCTTCTTTTTGCTGGTCCCACATTACATATAGAATGGCATCTTATGGTGCCCTGCTGTCCGGCAATCTCTGTGGTAACCCTTTCCCCATGAAATGTCCCCAAGTTATGTCCTCCCTTTTACTATTCATCATCAGGCACCAGCACACAGCTTCTAGATGGTTTTTAAAAACTCATTTCTTTACCAGTCATTAGCTGTGTGAGTGCATGTTCCTTTTCCCAACTCACTCAGTTTTAATGGGTTTTACTGATTATTTTTGCTTATGCCTACCTGTGGTTTTACCATTGTTTTTAATAACTTCCATAAACTGCTTTGATTTGGGAACTGCTTTGATAATAAGTAGCATTATGCAAGTGTTTTTAAATAAATTTGATCATGTGATACACTTCAGATATGTTCCCTTTAACAGAATGAAAGAATAATTAAACCCCTTCTGAATCACAGTGTTGGAAGAGTAAACAGTTAAGATTGTTGCTACTATCAGTTTTATTAACCAAGTTAAAGGTATGCAGTTTTGACCTAATATCATTTTGGGAAGACACACCGACAACAGCTTTAAGCAGAGAAGGGAACCTAACTGCAACAAAGAGGTTCTGCACAGGCTAGAACAGGGGTGAGATTTTATGCTTCCCTTCCTGTCCGCTGGTAAATTTACAAAGATCTGGCAACCATTTAGTGGCTATCTAGCAAAGGGTTTACTTGCTATCTTTCTGGATGGGAAAGGAGTATAATCACCCAACATTGACTAACGCTCACACTTGTGAGTGCTGGTCACTTGCAGCCAAGCCACTCTGTAACCAAATGTGGAGTAAATGTTTGGAGAATTTGGATTAAACTGAAGCCCCAAAATACCACAAATTTGAACTCCCAGGGAATTTGTAGCTAGATCATTTCACATAGGTTTTTGAATAATGAAGAATACCATAAATAGAGACAAAACCCATTTCCAACTCAAAAAGCCAATATTTCTTGTTAAATCAGTAGAAACGAATTTATTAAAAGTACAGAAGAAAAGTTAAAATGAAATGTAAAGCCACATCAGAAACATATTTCATTTAAACATACAAAAGAACAAAAATAAACATGCAGATCCCATACATGGCTAAATAAACGAGCATTTCCCATTAAGATATTTTTGTGCTTTAAACTAAGCCCATCCCACTTTTATTGAGACAACCAGAATGTAGCTATGCCCCTTTTTTATGGAGGAAAAATATGAAAGTGGGGGTGAAATTCCCCTAAGAACAATTTTAAAAGCCAGAAAGAGTATAGTAAATTCCTAACACTAGAGAAAAATTCCCTAGCCCTAACCAAAAATTAAAAAATATAGGGGAAAATATAAAGAAAAATAAGGGAAAATAGGGAGGAATGGAATGAAAACCTAAAAATCTTCTCACCAACATGCCTCAGTACACCCAGAAATTCCAAACCGCAGAAGTGGGATTTCAGCAGGCCCGTGTCTCCTCAGGAACAAAAATGACTTTAAAAATGAAAATAATCTTCTGTCTTGGCCAGACTGATTTCCAAAAATGAGTAAAAATCTCCCAAAATTAAAAATAAATGCTATTGAAAATGATCTTATTTAATTGCTTTTACCAGACGGATCCAAATGGCAAGGCACAAGATTCAAAATGCCTTGAAAACCCCTCCCACTTCTTCTTAAAGCAGAGCAAAGAAGGGGAGTAGGTGGGCAAAAACAGAAAAAAATCATTAAAACTATACTGCCCATCTGATTCTAACAAAAAAAAACCCAAGATTTTCAGGTTTTTCTCTAGCAGAAGACTTCTTGCGCAATTTATCATTCCTAATCTCTATTCCCTGAGAGAGGAAGGAGAAAAAAGGAGGACAAATCAAGGGAAGGGTTAGGCAAACCCCTCTTAAAAAGCACAGAGAATGCTTTTTAATAAGCTTTACTTTGCTATTAAAAAAAAAACCTTATGGACACTTGGAGAATGATCTCAAATGTCCCAACCCATGCTCTGCCTTATTGCTCCTTTTATGCCAAAACCTGGGCCATGGAAACTGATTATTCTTTTTGTTAATGAATAAGAAATAGATCCAAAGATCCTAGCAAACACTCCTGTACTTTTCTTTCCTTAGAAGAAAAACTGGCCCTTCAACTTTTCCCCCCAAGTTGTCCAGAGACTAATCTCATTATGTTAACAAGTAATTTTGTCTTTCCTCAGATTGGGCAATAATTCTTAACTCCAAAAATCTTATCTCCTCTCTTTCTTGTTCCCTTCAAGTTATGGTTGATAGCCCATGCAGGCTTTGGCAAATCTTTAAAAAAGACCGTATTCCACAATTCAGCACTATTACATAGGATCCACCTCAGAACTCCATTCCCCCCTCCCCCTTAAAATAAAAGATACCCTTCTTTCTCCCCAGTGATTAATCCTTAACCCATCTAAATAGACAAAGTTTGTTTTTCTCTTCTGGCACCAAAGAGATCAAATGATTCACCAGAACTCAAATCTTTTTCTCTGGTGTCAGCAGCCCAACAACAATTCCTTAATCAGCAACCCCTAACACCTCACAGAGCTTCCTTTGCTTTTTAGAAATATTTTGGAGTATGATTATCTTTCCAAGGCCTTATTATTAATATTTCCAAGTTAATGGCCCAGCCTCTTCTTTTTAATTCCAATCTGAAGGTCAAATTTCAAAGCTCTGATAGAATTCAGTTTAATGGCCAAATATAATGCCTTTACACCAGAATTTCCCCAATCAAATATGTCCAATTATATTTATTCATTTTTCCTGGTATCATCTCAGAATTGGTCACTCACCTGTGACCAATCCTGGAGCCTTTTCGCACAAGGGGTTTTCGAATGCATGGAGAGCACGCTGGGACACAGCCTTCGCTCTTGCGGGCGGCCAGATCCATTCCAGGCCACCTGCAAGTGTTCCAACTTGCCCTCCGTGCGTTCGAGTTTCAGAGCACTAAAAAGTCCTCTGAAACCGTCTGCGCACGTTCGGCGCGTTCTGAGCTGTCTCAGAGAGATAGCATTCACATGCTCTCTCTCTGTGATAGCTCGGCCCCTCCTCTGGGCTCCTCCCATTGGCTTCTATGGACCCAGTGCGGGCAGCCCAGGTGCCATCTTTCTATGGGTTCCTGCTCGCTCCCAAACCCCAGATCGGGCTCCGGGGGTGGGCAGGAATTCCAGCAAAAAGCCCCCAACCCATCCCCAGGGTCGTGTGTGTGTGTGTGTGAGGGGTCTTACCTTCTCCTGCAGGCCCGATTCTGTGTAGAAAGGCCGGGCCGTTCTGAGCATGCTCGAGGGGGCATCATTGTCTGGGCATCTGCCTGGCCTCTATTGCCCATCTGAGCATGTGCGGGTTACCATTTTGTACTTGATTGAAACAAATATCCAGTTGTTGTTGTTGTGTATCCAAAACTGCAGTTGAAATGAACCAGTCTCTCACTTGTGAAAATGAACAATTAGATGGAACATTCACATTTTGCTGTGTCTTTGATCGTGAAAAACTAATGTGAAAATCTGGTTTTTCAATTAAATGATTCAACAAAATTTTACTTCAATAACAAAACACTTTGTTTGTGTGTGCACGTTCTTATTAAAGAAGTTATTGGCAACTTCTGGGCTATACATTAAATTACAAACACACTCTTTATGATGAGCCCCATATGTACAGATGTAATCATAGAGTTGGAAGGGACCTCCAGGGTCATCGAGTCCAACCCTCTGCTCAATGCAGGATTTCCTAAACCATCCCAGACAGATGTAGGCCCAGCCTCTGCTTGAAGACCACCAGTGAAGGAGAGCTCACTACTTCCCACGGCGACCTGTTCCACTGACTGATCACCCTCACTGTCAGGAAGTTTTTCCTGATTTCTAATCTGTATTTTTTCCCTTGAAGCTTCATGCATTGTTTCTAGTTCTCTCATCTTGTGCAAGTGAGAATTGGGACAATCCCTCTGCACTGTGACAGCCCTTCAGATACTTGAAGACTGTGATCATGTCTCCTCCTATTACTGCATTATCCTAAAGAACTTGAGTTAGCACAGCAGTCGATAGCTAACACACTTGATTAAGTAATGAGATAACATTTATTAGTATAACCAATTCAAGAAGGGAAAAGAGGAAATTCACTTCATGTTCCAGTCACCTGGCATCACTCAATAGCAGCTATTGTAACCTGCATTTCCATTCTATTTTCTTTTCTATCTAATTGCCTTTTAAAAAAAGCAAAGTCTTTTCCTTCTCTTTCCAAGCTTCAGGCATCTCCCTGTTGTTAACCAGCAATGAGACAAACTTCCTTTTTGGTGATAATGCCACAACTATCATATTCCTGGTATGGGATTAAAACCTCATTAATAGTCCTGATTAGTAATTGATGCTAGAAAGGTGTAGATCAGGAAATCAAGGATCAGCTTGATTTCCTGGCTCATTAAACTAGCCTATTTCCTAGCCCTGTGTCTGTGCTGGCAGCTTTGGTGACTCACTGCAATGTTAAGAATTGATTCATGGGTACTAACTTCTCTAGTGGCTTGTCTATTACATACTACTCAGAAATCAATTCAAAGGCCTCCTGGAGTCTATTCTCTTCTTAGTGTCTTTGCCGGGACTAAAGTAAGATAGCTGTACTAAAGCACAGGCTTCACTACTGAGCTGGGATGTGCACAGATGTTCTAAACATTTGCAGTTTGATTGAATTAAATTGAATGTGGACATTCAAACCTGAATAGAATATGTAGACATTTGAATTTAAACATTCAAACAAATTTTGAGTGTTCCAAAACATTTGTTCAAATGATTCAAAACATTCAAATGTACAGATATGTATGTACAGATACGAATTCACACAAATGTATCTCTATGCATCTCATACATATCTGTATGCATACTGATACGTATGACACATATGAATGTTGTCGACATCCGTATCTTCAAATATGAATGTTGTCGACATTGTTATCTTTAGATGTATAACCATTCGAACAAATAGATTGAAATGTATTCTATTCAAATTGGATTTTGTTGCATTCAGATTCTAAATATTCAAATCAAATTGAATGTTTTGTCATCCAATTCAAATTGAATTCAAATGCAAAAAAAAAAAAATTAAAAAAATTCATGCACATCCCTAGGAGAGTCACCAAGAAACAGGGTGTACTAAAGTTCTGATCTTCCTTTTGAAGCTTGAAAGATCCCTCATTTCCCCCTCTCCAGAAGACGATTTTATCAGCCCCCAAATTCAGAGACTCTCATTCAAGAACTAGTAGACAGAATCAAAGTTTTGGTTTGAATGATCCAGAACCAGGTTGAACATGCTGACCTGAGGCCTTTCAACTGTGGCCATCCTCACCTGACATTCACTACACATTGATTATGTGTGGAGCACAACCAACATTTACCAGAATCTACCTTAAGCATCCAGTGGCATGACCATCCACACCTTTTCCAGTGCTCTGAGGTCAAGCGCCCTGGCACTTTGGATGACCATAGGCGTGACTGCATACATGCAGAGCATTGGCATTGTTAGAACGATGGCGCT
This sequence comes from Aspidoscelis tigris stejnegeri, assembly GCA_023333525.1. Classification (NCBI taxonomy): domain Eukaryota; kingdom Metazoa; phylum Chordata; class Lepidosauria; order Squamata; family Teiidae; genus Aspidoscelis; species Aspidoscelis tigris. The sequence goes on along the minus strand of JALMGA010000006.1, from coordinate 10,374,860 downwards.
GACGTACATGCAGTCACAGAGGGTGCCGCAGCCAAAATGGTGGTGCTCAAAAAAGGACCAGGCCCCAGATCAAATAAGGTAAGTGTTCAATCATTGGGAGAGGAAATGACCAAAGTTGACTAGCACTCCAAGTGTGAGTGATAGTCAATGTGGGTTAATTGAGCTCCTTTCCTGTCCTGCAGATGGGAAGGGAAGTGCGACAACACCTCTGGTTTTAAATTGAAAAGGATCAGATACATTTTGTTTTGTTTCTGTTTTGGAATGGTTCAGATTAAGGAATTTCCCTGGATTGTGTTAATTGAAAACCATTCATTCAGTTTGAATCAAATCAACCCCTTTAGAACATTTTGAATTGAACAAGATAAAAAAATGGTTTGGTTTGAACTATTCTAAAATGGAACTGAATTTTGATATCCAAAAAGGATTAGTGATGTTCCCCTTGAAAAGAAGGGATTTAAGACTTATTGGAGCTGTGCCCACTTGGAGAGCATGTATACTAAAAATGGAACAATACAGAGAAGATCTGCCTCATAGGTTTATGAAACAGGCAGCAAGAATTACATGTCGTTAAACAAGACATCAACAGCTTTGGCATCTGCATATAGATTCTCATCCGAAAATGCAATAGAAGGAAAAAAAGACTATTTGTACCAATACCAATCTTTCTTTACTCTGATCACCGAAGAGTTACCACTCAGGAATGCTACTAGATAGAACGAAGTTCCAATAACACTTATTATGATGCCTGATTTGGATTGTTATTAGCAGTGACCTGGGTCACAAGTTCACCAAAGTTCATCCCTGGTCATATCCACATCTAGCCCCTCTGCTCTCCATCTCCTTGAGTCTCCTCCCTGGGGGCTGAGATATCATAGTTCAAAGTTGCTGCCACCAAACCCTATTGGTCCCTTATCTCCCTTCCCCTGGGCTGGACTTCTCCAGCAGGGTTGCTGCCCACCAAGAATAGCAAAGGATAAAATGATTTCCCAAAGACCAGCAAGACCACCTTGATCTTCCACTCTTTATTGCCTTGCTGAAATTACACTACCTTGCCTTGATGAAATCAATTGTTCTCACTAACTCATCAAGCTTCTCTGCTGCTCTGGTCCTCCTTTTCATTGCTCCCAAGTCTTCTCCACATTGTAGATGGTAGGGGTGTGCCAGAATGCATTTTTTGACATTCAATTTGATTTGAACTGAACATTCAAATATTCAAATTTGTATGGATAGAGAAAAAAATGAATGTATTCAAATCTGAACCAATTCGAATACATTTATGGGTGTTTTTCCACTGTCACTAAAAGTACCCATTAAGTACCCATTAATGGGTACGTAATTGCATTTTTGTACCCATTAATGCAGCGGTTCTCAACCTTTGGGTCGCGACCCCATTGGGGGTTGATTAGAAATTTGGGCGGAGTCGCGGAGTCTTCCACAGCCCCCCATGCCCCCCCGCCATGCCCCTCCCTGCTGCCGCCGCTGCCGCCACTGCCGCCGCTGTCGCCACTGTCGCCGCTGCCGCCACCTCCCCAGCCTCTCCCCAGCACGGTTTCACCTCCCCATCCCTTACACGGCCGCGTGTGAGGAGAGAGAGATTCCTGTCACCGCCCCCTCCTACTGCCCATTCCATCCTTGAGCGCGAGCACGTGCGTCCCTCCCAGCAACTCCTGCCGGTGCTGAGTGGGAGCGGCGTCGGCGAAGGCAGCATCAAGCGTGGGAAATCTGTCCACTCGCCCACCCGCTGTTATCTCTGTTCCTTTGCCAGCGGTTCCTCGCTCGCAGCAGGTGAGGGAAGGAGACCACTGGCCGGCTGGCGGGCGAGCGGGTGGGTGGGCAGGCGGGTGGCGGACCCAGGGGCCCCCGGAGACATCTCTTCAGCCCTCTCTTCAGTATCTCTTCAGTGTCTGTGGCTGGGTGGGGGCCCCCAAACTTCCCCTCCTGCTGTGCTTCCCTCCCCCCACTGCCACGGGCTCTAGCTGCCAGCATCCTGCCTCGTTCTGTGACTCTGGGCCAGTCACAGCTCCCCTTTGGAGCACTCGCAGGGTGTTCTGTTGTGGGGAGAATAGAAAGCTTTGTCAGCAGCCTTGAGCCTCCTCCAATGGGTGAGAAAAGCAGAGTAGAAAAGCCAGCTATTCTTCTTCTTCCTCCATGAAGCCAGCCGGGGGACCTGGGCGAGTCACAGCTCTCTTTCTGAGGTTTCACAGCCCCACCTGTCTCACGGGGTGCCTGTTGTGAGAAGAAGAACAGAAGCTTTGTCAGCCGCTTCGAGTCCCTTGAATGGGTGAGAAAAGCTTGGTAGAAAAGCCAACTCTTCTTCTCCAACCTGTGGGGCAGGTGGAGCTGCACAGGCCATGGGAAATCTGTGCTGTGTTTTGACAGAGATATGGAAGTGGTTTGCCATAGGCTACTTCCAAGGAAGGGATGGAGACTGTCAGCTCCATCTTCTGCATTCCAGACAGTTTACCTCTTGAAAGCCCATTATTCCTTGTCCTATGACTAATTCTCAGCTAGCCTGAAATAACAGAAATGAAATAGTGGACTCAAATTATTTCAAGGCAGATTCTGGTTGATTATTGGGAAAATGGCAAATGTATTCGTAAACATTCATATGAATATCAGATATAAACAAATACGTATCCAATACAAATACATATCCAACACAACTGCATATGTATCCGATACGTATCCACTCTGAAAACGTCAAATCTGACCTGAATCCACTTTTAATCCGCTTTCAGTCCATGTCAAATGCAATTTAGATCTGTCGCAGATGTGACTAGTGCAGCTGCTTTCCCATCTCCCCAGTTTAATGAAGGTCTGAACTATTTGAATATCTTAACATTCGATTCGTGGCCAAATTCGGATGCATTTATTAATAATGAATGTTATGAATGTTCATGCACATCCCTATCGCGGTGTTTTAGATTCCATATTGTGGCTGGGGGGTTGACCCAAGTTTTGATGTGAACTGCAGCTAATCCTATGGTGGGCTATAGCAGCAGAAACCCACCATTGAGACTGTGGGCTTACAGAGGTAGGGGAATGGTACAGTTGAAATTTAGCTACATAACTCAGTCCACACTTGACTGTTTGTGATCAGGTTCACCAGATCTGTAGCAGCCAAGCCTACTCATTCCAACCACAGAAAGGCATGGGTTAGCACTGTCTACAGACGGCATTGTCCATTCTAGCCCATGCTGTGTCTCAAAGCCCACACAAACTTTGGGATGGGCCTTCAAGCCTTTGAAAGCTAGGAGCAAAAGTTCCTAGCCCCAGGGATTCCAAGGGATGCATTTTGGTTGTGTGCTTTGGCACACCCCTGAAAGGTACCCTGCAATAGTCCTGAACATGGAGACATGTCTCCGCACTACATGCCTTCTTGTTTGGGATCAGGGCATGCTGGTCCAGCAGTAGTCACATTGATTGCGACCAGGTGTGATGGTTTCAGGGTCAGGCTGCAGTGGGCAGTAATAGGTCTTTGCTCCCTTGCAAGACTTTTTGCAAAATGCATGGCTTTGTGCCTATACAAAGCCCTTGCAAACTGCATTTTGCAGGCTTGGGTTGCAAAGAGCAGAAAAGGCGGGAAACATTGCCCGGGCCCTGTTGTATTGATTGGCTTCTGGCAATTTGGAGGGAAAAGCTGCCCAGGGACCTGGGGGCTGGATTGACAGCGGGAGGAGTAGTGCTTTCACTGTGGATTCCTCAGCGGCTCCACCCCCTGACCTGTGGCCCCGCCCAGTGGTCCTGACCCCTGACCCATGGCCCCGCCCAGTGGCCCCACCCCCTGACCCATGGCCCTGCCCAGTGGCCCCACCCCCTGACTCGTGGCCCCGCCCAGTGGCTCCACCCCCGTGGCTTGGGTCCCTGCAGCATGGGGAGCTGCATTGTGGGGTCACGGCATTGGGAAGGTTGAGAACCACTGCATTAATGGGTACTTAATGGGTACTTCTAGTGATAGTGGGAAAACACCCTATATCTATTTGTACAAATATTCTATTTGCATTTGATGATATGAATGTCGACAACATTCATATGTGTCTGTACACATCTGTATGCATCTCTGTACATCCCATTTTTATCCCATATGCATCATGCTTTCATCTTGTATGTATCCATACAAATGCATACAGATATGAATAAGATGTTAATGGATATGTATGCAATGCAAACGCATCCATACACATACGAATGTTGGAATAATTCATATGAATGTTACAAAACGAATGTGTAGACATTCGATTCAAATTTGAATGTCTGAATTTGAATGAATTCAATTGAATTTCAAATGTTTCGAACATTTTTGCACATCCCTAGGATGGTGAGACTCAACCCCATGGCTAGTCACTAGCTTTAGGCTCTTGTAGGAAAGGTTCTTTACTTTTTCTTTCCTACTTTCCCCTATATTGCCCAAGTGTTTTTTTAAAAAAAATTGCCCTCCATGGATATCTTGTTCAGGTGCCAAGCTCACACTCCTTATTTGGTAAAAAGCCTTCCGCCTATGTCACTGGGATTTCCTTCTGCTTGTATTTTGGATTATTTTGTGCAGCGCTCTGGGTAGTTCCCACCTAATCTTGCCGTTTTTTTTTTCTTTTTTGCTGCTGTTTATTAATAAATTGTTATTTGTATTTGAGACGCTGACTCTGAGACTTATCTTGATTGATGCTCTATTAATTTTAACAGAGATATGTGTCACTCTGTCATACACTATTGGCCCTAGTTTGAGTTTGTTCCTTCACTGAGCTAATTTCCCAACATGTCACATGTCCAGAGAATGTCTCATATCATTGGGTGTTTTTCCACTGTCACTAAAAGTACCCATTAAGTACCCATTAATGGGTACGTAATGGCATTTTTGTACCCATTAATGAGTATTTAATGGGTACTTCTAGTGACAGTGGAAAAACACCCATTGACTACCATTGTGATACTTCAGGAAATTTCATGTGAAAACAAACAATGGTTTTATCCAATCAGCTATGCCAAAGTGAGTAACAAACTTCTTCATATAAAAATGTTATAGCTCTCTGTAAGAGTCACAGCCCTAGTGAAGTTTCTTCTCCACCTCTTTCTACATACCTCAATTATTTTCTGTTTCTTTTCCTTGACATCCACACTTCAAACATTGATAATAATTACCAAAGCCTCTGTTTTGCTTCATTTGCCTCCATTTCATTCTTTGTAGGATAGTTTTAAGACCCACTAGCTAGATCCTAGACTGTAATATTATATTTACTTTTGGCTTTTATTATTAATTGTTCTTGTTTTAATAAATCTCTTGTTTAAAATTCTCAGTAAAACAGCATGTGTGTGTTTGGGGCCTGGTCATTTCCTTCTCTCCCTCTCCCTCTTTAGAATTCCTCATGGCGTGCATGTTTAGAAGCAGCTTCTAGAACAAAACATAAGTACATGCCTATCAATCACTCCTCAATTTCTTTTTTCTGAAATCTATACCTTCTGAAGCTTGATCTTCAAGTTAAATATACATTGCCTGTTTTTATTGCAAACCTTCATCCCAAGTAATCACATTCACTTTATTATGCTCAAGGCCACCCAAATAGGATTGGTGTTATGGTCTTCAGAAAGAACAATAAATATAATTAGTAATAAGAAAGGATATACTGCTTTCTTCTATTTAGGGAAAGACCACTGGAGTGTGTAATGGTTAAAGAAAATAATATGGCAAAGATTATCCATGCAAGAAGCTTTCATGAGGTGTTGATTAGCTTTTCACATTCTGGATGCTCTAGGGTGGCAGAATGAGAAATAATTAGTCAATCAACTACTAACACTAATTTTGTCCATTCTTTTAATCTAATGTTTACAAGGAGGACTTCAAGTTCAAATAGCTCTATTTTTTTTCCTTAATAAGGCTTAAATGTGTAACGTATGAAGCACTGGTGAGTTTGCTAGCTCAGAAAAGCAGTTCTCTTTCTGAATAAAAGAGACACATTATGTTTTTAAAGAAAGTAGGAAAGTAGGTTTGCTTCTTCAGACATCCCCTTCACAAGGACAGCTGGGCTGATGGGCACACACACAAAATCCCTTCAATAAATCTCCATGCAGATCTTTTTGAAGAGATTTTTTTAAAAAAACCCTGAAGATGCATGCAGCATCAAAATGTAATGGTATTATCAGTAAGCAAAGCATTGTTGGGTACTATCAAGTTATGTTGACCATGGTTCACTCCATGGGTGCCTTCATTGACACCTCTGTACAATTTTCTTGGAAGAGATACAGAGCATTGTGTAACAATGCATACTATGATAACATCCCTGAAATCAGTAGCAACCTGTGCATGAAGAATAGCAGAGATTTAAGGGCTGAGGATCAAAGAAGGATTCTATTCTCCCATATCAACCTGCCCATGTCTTAAGATCTGCAGGAGAGGCCCTCCTGGTTGTCCCACCACATTCAGCGGTTAGGCGGGTGGGCACCCGGGAGAGGGCCTTCTCAGTAGTGGCCCCCAGGCTATGGAATGGTCTCCCATTGGAGGTGCGTCAGGCCCCTTCTTTGTTTACATTCAGAAAGGCGGTAAAGACGCACCTCTTCACTCAGGCCTTTGGCTAAATGCTCTTTATTCTTCCCTCCTTCCAAACACCACTGTTTTAAACTGTTTTTGTATTGTTTTTATTCTTATTCTTATCATGTTGGTTTTTAAATCTTACGCTGGTTTTATTATTGTGTGATACAATTTTTGTATGCTTGTTCTTAAATGTTGTAAGCCGCCCAGAGACCCTCGGGTATGGGGCGGGATATAAATATAAATAAATAAATAGTCAGAATCTTGCTTCTCCTCCATGCCTTTGCAGAAGTTCTTCAGGAAATCCCATTACCTGATTCGAATGAATATGTCCATCCCTGATTTACAAGCACATTTGTATCTCGTAATTTTGATATAATTAACAGACTTTGGCTGTTTGAACTGATTTCACTGGGATAGATTATTTTTGAGACAATATGGCCCAAGATCTTAATTAAATTTGATAATACCTCAGCAACCAAATTTCCTACTACCAGCAGCCTACTTTCTGGAGAGTTCCTTGTGAGTATCATGGTGAATATAGTTTGCAGCTGAACAAAAGTTCTCTGTGTCAGTTCTCTGCACCCTAACATAGACTTTAAAAAGGCCCAAATCCTATTGATCTGAAGATCACTCTTTCTAAGAAAGCTGTTGGCAGAATAGCCATGCTTTATCTATTCTTTGAAATAAGAACATAAAGATACAAGATTCCCTTAGAGTTTTGAGAGTTTTCTTTTTTCTTTTCTTTTCTTTTTTAACCGAAAGATTAAAGAATTATTGACCTGGAGAGTTATGCATAAAATCCTTGGAGATACCTTCATGAAAAATACATTACAATATTTTAAGTATTTGAGAGAATAAAGAGTCAAGATTTTTTAAACAAATAATCAGTTATGTACAGTATTATTTCATAAAAATAATAAACAATATAAGTGGGATTTTTTTACATATATTATTTCATCAAATAACACCACAAGTACAAGTCTAACTCAAGTACTTAAAAGTAAGGACAGTAAAGAGGTAAAATTGACAAGATTTAATACACAGTACGGTTTAAAATACAAGCCTCAGGGCGTTTCCCCACTGGCTGTGGAAATCCATTGAAACATACATTAGAGACACATTAGAGACACTTAGGAACTTACCTTTCGCACTGGAGGATGGATCTGGGACCCTTCGAGGTGGCCGCTTCTGCACACCAGCACAGAAGATCCGACCCTAATGGGGTCTCACCGCCAAAAAATCCAGCCTCCGAGAAGACCTGGGAAATTAGGTCTTCAATCCATCCCCTCACCTCGATCCTTTTGGAAGCAGGATGCTTCTGCACATGGAGAGGTGAGGGGACAGATGTGTTGGCGGCCGCCATCTTGGGAAGGGCAGAAGCAGGCCAGTGTGCCTCCAGAGCCCCACTCCTATGCACTGCGCATCAGCAGAAATGCATGGTGACTGGCAGCTGAATGCTCCAGTCCTGCGGCTCCAGGGGTAGCATTGGCGGCGTGGGAGGTTGCCTGCCTTGGGGAATGGGTGCTGCAGCCTCCACACAGCACCCAGAAGATCTGGCTGGCAGGAACCATTCTCCCCACACGGGAGGCCTCCTTGGATCCATTCCTATTTCAGACGGATCCTCGGGAGGACAGATCACTGGGAAACAGATTTTCTTCAATCCATTTCTCGGCGCCAGTACAGAAGCACCCTCCTTCAGAAATATCCATGCTTTATTCTGGAATAGCCAAATATACTAGAGTAACTAGCTCATGCCTGAATGCAGCCTAACATCTAACAAACGAGTCTGCAGTAACATTTGGTTCCACAACAAAACTGTCTGTACGAAGTGCTTTCAATTTTTCAAATTTCCACACAAGCAAATATTTTGAAGTTCTTTAAATAACCATTTTAGGTGTTCCCTTGCCTTTCTCTCTTCATCAAGTGTCTGTTAAAGAAACTTTTGTGCAGCATCTTGGAGATGTGACTTTACTTTCACAGAGTGAATCCAACAAAGCTATTAAAACTGATTAGCTTTTAGTGTATCTTTAAGTAACAGGTTCTGAATGGTCTACTGCTGTCTCTTGAACATATGCTTAATTAAATTGGCCCCATCATGAACTTATTATTTAGGCTATGCTCAGACAAGGTCTCTCGGTGACTGCAACAGACTCATGCATGGGGTGGAGGGGATGCTCACTTCGTCAGGACATATACTAAACTTGGAATGATAGAGAGAAGATTAGCATGGCCCCTGAACAAAGATAACATGCAAACTTTTGAAGCATTCCATGTATTTCTTTAAAAAAGTGTAGGAGGGGGGAAGAGATGTAGGTATTGGATTCTTGTATAATATATGAAGGTATACATGCATGCATTTATGAGGTCACATCTCTACTTCCATGCAGAGGTGGCTCAGGTGGGGAGGCACTGCGGATAAAGGCACCCTCCTCATCTCCATTTTAAGCAAGGAAGGCCCTCCACCAGTGATCAGGCCAGAAAATGGCTGACATAGTTGCCATTGCAACGCTGTCTCATAGAATTTACTTAGGGTGCATCCCCATGTAGCTTTTTTAGTCCTGGTTTAGTCCTATTTGGACTATTTTTGGGGACTATTTTTAATCTGAATAGAGGGTCTGTCAATTAATCCGAATATAGCTGTCCCCACACAAAAAGGACTTTTAAATTCCCCCCCCCTGCAAACCGTTCAACAGAGCAAAGCATTCCCCTTCAATCTCTAGAGCTGAAGCAGAGAGCTTAAATTAAAAGCTGGAAGTTTTTTTAAAAAATTCTAATAACAATTACTTTCATACCATTCCCTTACTTGGAACTGTGCACTCAAGCAGATAAGCGAAGCAGTGAGAGAGCACAGCACGATCGGAGCTGTTTTGCAAAGTCTTTTTGCTAAAATGTATCTTTCTAATAACAAGCATCAGAAAAGATACAAATGTTTCCAGCAAAAATGTTTTAAAGGCAAACTGCAACAAGCGTCTCTCACCCCTTTTTGTGTTTTTCAAACGGGGCTCTAGCATTGCGAGTATGGCAAGTGAGGGGAGGAGCTTTGCATCTGTGAAATCTCATCCACATTGCCTTCCATTGGCCATAAGACTAGGCCTCCACCTCAAATAGCCCAGTGCCATCCCCCTGTGGGAAAAAATAAGCGGACTTGGCTCCAAAAAGGGGATGGAGTCCTGTTTTCATCAGTACTTTTTTTCCTCCGGATTTTGGCAGGATAGTCCTCATAAAATCCAGGAATAAGAAATTGCATGGGGACACCTGGATGCTGAATTCAGATTAATTACATAAGTCATGGGGACAGTCCTTCCCGAATTCAGATTCAATTCAGATTAAAATGCACGTGGGGATGCACCCTTATTAGAGTTATTTGTCACTAGAATTCCAATACTAATAAGCTCAGAATTGACATGGATAAGTGACTGCTGTGTGCCTCTTTCACTTGCATCCCCCTACTCCCTTTCTGTGTTGGCTATGGACATTTCTTCAATGCCTCCTCTACCCACTATTTTTTTTAAAAAAAATCCAATAAGAAGACATTCTTGTTTACTCTTTTTAAAAATTATTTTGAGAAATTGTGATGCTAACAGCAAGGCCAAAGTTAGGATGGGGAGAAAAAATGGCAAGTTTTCTCAGATCTATTAACAAGGACTTAAAACTGGACTCTGAAAGGAGAGGTCTCCTCTTTGAGGTGTGTCTGTCACCTTCATTGTACACATTTAGGAAGGCAATGAAGACGCACCTCTTTGCCCTGGCCTTTGACTAAAATGGGGATACACTTTCCCTTCCCACTTGCAGATGCTGTTGTTTTACTACATACGGTGATTGTTTTAATGACGTTTGACTTTAGATGTTGTTACTCGCCCAGAGACCTCTAAGTATAGGGCAGGATTAAAATGTAAGTAAATAAAGAATATATTTTTTTTAATAATAATAAAGGGAGAAATTACTGATGTATGGAAGACTTTGCTGTTTCAGTATTCCATGTGTACTGCAGAGGGATCATGACTTGAGTAAAGTAAGATAAAAATGCAAGGGGAGGTGTCTTCAGTACATAATTATGTTCACAAATACACAACAGACATGGGAGTCAAATGAGCCAAAACAGAATAATGATAATAAAATTATATAGTTATTGGCAACATTAATGGAGGTTTTAGCTGAAAATAAATGGGGATTGCGTGGAAGCTTTGAGGGTAGAGGAGAGATTGTGAAAGCCAATATTTGCATCAGGTTGTGCAAGGTAAAAGGTATTTGTATGTGACTGTTCATTGTCCCCCTTTTCCCACAAACAGTCAAAGATCCGGATCTTCAAGATCCAGATCTTTGAGTTGGGGTGCTCCTGAAGATCTGGATCTTGAATATGCCTGAAGACCCCGTTGTGGACATCTTTAATCAGGTCCACACGAAATCCAGATTTAAGGGCCCGAAGGACCCATGAAATCCAGATTTCCCCTGCCCTTGTGGGGACAGGGCCTGGAAGATGGGCCCTTCAACAGGGTCCAGGTTGGGACAGGCCTTCCCAATTGGTACCAATCAGGTACTAATCGGGTTCCTAATGAGGTCGTAGAAGGGTTCTAAGTCTTAGTGGGAAAAGACCCTTTAATACCTAGCGGAACAAAGGCCAGTGGGGTTTGCTTGTTTGCCTTTTTGTTTTTTTCCCCCAAACTCTTCTGCTTAAGGAACTTCAGCATCCATTTTAAATTGCTTTTTTTTCTGTTTACAAAATTCTATATCAAATATTATCCATGTGCAAAATCGAGTTGTTTATAACAGAATTCAGGAAAGCCCCAATAGGAAGCATCAATTTCATTCCCCCTGAACCTTATTTCCATTATATTATACACTAGACCACAGTGTAGCAAGTTGAAAGTAAGATTCCCTATTACTGTTTCCTTCTGCCGTACTGAGCCTTCGGCTGTTGCTTCTTTATTTTATACGTTGCTACTTTCCCAGTAGTTAAAAGTTTTTAGAAACACTATGCAATAACTGTCTTTATTTAAACACTCAGATGCAACCTGGAACTTGATGTTAATTAAAAGCACTTTAAAAATTACTTTGGACAACAGAAGTAATTCCCTTGGCATGCTACAGGCTCATCCTCTTGATATTGAAAAATGTATGCTGCAGTAGCAGCCATTTCAATTACTGCTGAAAGCATCAGAAAACTGTCAAATTAAAATTATGGGACTTCAGTTTAGTTTGATGCTGTGCATTTAAATGACAAAACGACATCATTTTAGGGACATTAAACAATTGAATGCAGTGATTAACCACACCATGTTCAAGAGGACTGAGGTCCATTGAAAATCAAGGAATTCATTGATTTCTGGTTTCTTCAGGTCTCACATGATGCAGTTGCTGTACATTCCAAAGCGATCTCACAAAGGTGCCACACATAGTTTTTAAACTATGCAATCCAATGTGCAGAGGCATCCGGAAAGTTGCACCGGAGCAAGGTCGCAATTATGGTCTGGAGGCACCCAGAGATATGGTGTGGATGCTTGCTTGGTCTAGCCAGTTTGGTCTAGTGGTTAGGGAGCTGGACCCATATCTGGGAACATAAGAACATAAGAGAAGCCTTGCTGGATCAGGCCACAGCCCATCTAGTCCAGCATCCTGTTGCACACAGTGGCCCACTAAATGCTCACGGGCATCTCAAGCAGAGACAAGGACAAACCTTCTCCTGCTCTCAAGTCCCAGCAGATGGCCTTAGAAGCACCCCAGTTCCTTCCCCGCTTCAGCCTGAAGGATGCACCTAGGCATTCGTTCTAGTAGCCATTGATACATCTGTCATCCATAAATTTGTCTAACCCTACCTTAAAGCCATCTAGACTGGTAGCTGTCACCACCTCATCTGGCAGCACATTCCATAAGCCGATGACCCTCTGGGTGAAGAAATACTTCCCCCTGTCAGACCTTATTCTCCTACCCATCAGCTTCGTAGAGTGCCCCCTGGTTCTAGTGTTGTGCGATAGAGAAAAGAAAGACGTAATTAAATACTGGGAATACTGGGTTTTATTCTGCACTCCTCCGCAAAGCCAGCTGGGTGACTTTGGGCTAGTCACAGCTCTTTTCTCACAGCCCCCCCTACCTCACAGGTATTCTGTTGTGGAGAGAAGAACTGAAGGTTTGTCAGCTGCTTTGACTCCCTTTGAATGGGTGAGAAAAGTGGGGTAAAATGCCAACTACTCCTCCCCCGTCCTCTTCTCCTTCTCCTTCTCCTTCTCCTTCTCCTTCTCCTTCTCCTCCCTCTCCTCCTCCTCCTCCTTCTTGTCTACTCTGTCCACTCCATGCATATATTTATACACTAGTATCATGACCTCTCTCACTCACCTCCTTTGTAAGCTAAGCCCCCCTCCCAATTGTGCAATAGATGCTTGATCATTCTAGTTGCCTTCTTTTTCACTTTACTAATTCCCAATATTCCAAGGGAAGGGTCACATTATGAAGATGGATATTGGAAGTATCAGAACAGGAAAAAAAAGTGGGGCAGAATTCTTCACAGAACATATAACTTACTGCTAAACCACAGCAGGTCAGCAGCACCCTTAGAGAAAGGCAGAAATCAAGCTATTATTGCATGAGGGAGCCAACATTTGTGCACTTCCTTGTGCTTCCATTCCAGAACTTCTCTCCTCTCTGGGACAGTTTCCCATACATACTGTTAGGAGCGGGATGACTATATTAGTAAATCTGACTATATGCAAACTGAAACAATTTTACAAAAGGTCCTGGGGAAATAGAAGTCTTTGAACTTCTTATGTTCTTTATCTCTTTTCTTCCCTCTGTTTTTAAAAAGGTATTCCCACAAATGAATGTGGTAGGAAGAAATGTCTGTCTGTTGACTGACCTGCTGTGATGTTCTGACATGACCAGAAGCTTGCTACAGGTACTCTTCACAGTCCGTCTCCCCACCTGAAGACTCACTTGCCACAAGCTCCATAGAGTAGACATGACCCTTATGACTTCACCCATCCCTTCTCCTCATCGAGGGCTACCATTCATCTGTCTGTCTGTCTGTCTGTCTGTCTGTCTGTCTGTCTGTCTGTCTGTCTGTCTGTCTGTCTGTCTGTCTTTATTTATTTATTTATTTATTTATTTATTTATTTATTTATTTATTTATTTATTTATTACATTTCTATCCCGCCCCATACCCGAAGGTCTCTGGGCGGGTAACAACAGATTAACACATATTAAAACAAGATACACATTAAAACAGATACCAACTAAAATGAAATACAGATTAAAACAAAATGCATGTTTAAAAACACCTTAAAAATTCAACAAATTTAAAACCATACACTCCCCGGTGCATTAATAGTGGTGTCATTGTAAGTAAGTGGAGGAGGAGAATAAAACCTCAGCCAAAGGCCGAGGCAAACAGGTATGTCTTTACGGCCCTCCTAAATAAATACAAGGAGGGGGCATGGCGCACCTCGAGGGGGAGGCCATTCCACAGTCTCGGGACCACCGCTGAAAAAGCTCTCTCCCGGGTGCCCACCAACCTCACTACTGAAGGTGGCAGGACAACCAGGAGGGCCTCATTGTTGGATCTTAAGGCACGGGCAGGTCGGTATGGGAGAAGGTGTTCCTTTAGATATTTGGGGCCCAAGTCATTTAGGGCCTTATAAGTCAAAGTTAACTCCTTGAATTGGGCTCGGTAGTGAATTGGCAGGCAGTGCAATTCTTTTAAAACTGGCATAATGTGTATCCAGTTAGCTGTACCAGTCAGCACTCTGGCTGCTGCATTTTGCACTAGCTGCAACTTCCGGACCATCTTCAGGGGCAGCCCCATGTAGAGTGCATTACAATAGTCCAATCTAGAGGTTACCAGAGCATGGATAACTGTGGCCAAGTTGTCTCTATCCAAAAAAGGCTTCAGTTGGCGCACCAGCCGTAGATGGGTGTAGGCACTTCTGGCCACAGCCTCCACCTGAGCTTCCAGTGTTAGCGTGGAGTCCAGGAGTACCCCCAAATTACTCATCTGTCGCTTCCAGGGCATAGCAACCCCATCAAGAACAGGGTATCTCCCAACTACATGGACCCGAGACCCTGTGATCCTATGTCTGGCCATCTCTAACCACAATATCATTTGAGGCAACATGACAATGTTTTTCCTCCCTGATACTTGCCTACGCACAAAATGTTTGCCTAAATATCTTTGGTTTTCAATAAATAATTTGTTAGTCTCTAAAAGACCCTATATGTTAAGGTTCTGGCTCCTGGGCTTGTTTATATTTCAACATTCATCACATGTCAAGAAGCAAGTGTGAGACTCAGGAGTACATACATCATGTTACAGCCTGCCACTTGTGCAATGAAGGTGATACATCATTCACCAGATATCCATGAGTCGGGACAGTTGCACAAATATTTTATAATGTGAATATCTGGGTCACAGATGATATCATTCATATAAAATCAGATGTATGCATCTCCGAGACTCTTACCTACATTTCACCATATGAAAGATCTTATAAGTGTTGACTGGAACTGCTTATTTTATCTCCACAAAGTGCATTTTGATCTAGAATCACCGTCTCACCCCAGTGCCCTTGCAGCTGTATTATTTGCATAGCCACTGACATGCAAACACAGTGAACTAAACATAAGGACGTCTTAGAGAAGCACAAAAACAAAATCAGGATACCTGTCGTGAAGAGGAGAGAACACTTAAGCCAGTGTTGCTTCTTCATTGCTTTGTAGTCTCTCTGCTGTTCAGAAGCAATATATAATATGATCCACATTAAATAGGAAAAGGCCAGAGTAGGAGAAACGCCTTGTAGGAGAAAACACAAACAACCTATCTGCAGAAAATGGCCCTTTTCTCTTACAGCCTGCAGACCGGAATGTCAGATTTGAATACACATAGCAGATGTTTTGTTCACTGTACATATCACATACTATAAATTTAAAACCATATTTTGCAAACATCTCCAATGACAAGAGCAAATGATTTGCTATGTAATGGAGAAATGGCGCGATTGGATTCTGTGGGATTGGATTATTTATGGGTTGCACTGACTGCCGCACCCAAGTCTATATAGTCATTTTCCTTGGCTCAGTCAAAACTTATCAAATTCATAAATGGTGCCCCAAGGCCATGTTCCTCACCTAGTGCCCTTTAGTGTTGTTGGACTGCATCGGATTCATCCAGCCTGAGCAATGGACAGGGACAAGGTTGGGGGAAAGTTCTGCAGACCCAAGGAAAATATCAGTGAGAATGAACAGTGCTTAGTCTCGGAAAACAAACTGCATGTAAATGCATGCAGCACATTTTTCAAAAGAAGAATAAGAAGAGTTGGCTTTTCTACCCCGGTTTTCTCACCCATTTAGGGGGACCCAGAGCGACTGACAAAGCCTTCTATTATTTTTCCAACACCAGAGTCACACCCTGTGAGGTAGGTGGGGCTGGGAGCTCAGAAGAGAGCTGTGACTAGCCCAAGGTCACCCAGCTGGCTTCATGGCAGAGGGCAGAATCGAACCCGGTATTCCCAGGTAAGAGTCCGGCTCCCTAACCACTAGACCAAACTAGCTTCATTGGGAGGGCATTTCTCCTAATGAAGAAAGCAATGACAAAGTTAAACAAGATCACAAAAAAAAAAATGTTTCAGTGAGAAGAAGAAGTAGAAGAAGATTAAGAAGAAGCCTACTTCAGCTATGTGACACAGTTATAGCAGTACAACAGCCCTATCCTAGATATACTCAGAAGTCTAGGATTTAGACTCTATCCCTTCTGGGTACACACAAAAAGAGTTTCTGGTTCATGATTAGAACTCATGCAGGAGTTCCTGAAGAGAGATGATTAAGGCACCTGTATGATCTTTGTGGCACCCTGAATATCCACTGTCTGCATGACCATGTCCCTCATTGCACATTCAGTGTGGAGGAAGAGTATGGCATCTGCACAGATATTGTACTCAGTTCCCATCATGTTGCCATAAGTACGATTACAGCAGTTTAGAAGCAAAGCTCTTGGGGGCTCTGGGAACTTTCCCAGTCCACTGCCAGATGTTGAAAATAGAGATAACACTTCACATTTGTATTAATATCCCTAGCACAGATAGCAGCTCCCTCCTTTCCCATAATACTATAATACTTTGCAGAAACTATCATTACTGTTTTAACGTATTAGATTTTTAATGCGAATTTCTACAGGTAGCAGGCATGCACCTCTGTGAATGTACACTTCTGTGAACAAGAGTAGACAAAATTTAAAGACATTTGGCCTCCTAGTTGTGAAATCCACAAACACAATTCTAAAAAAAAAAAAAGAAGAAGAAGGAGACATTCCACTGATTTCAGTGACCATAATTTATGTACTTAGATCTCTTTTCAAAATCAACGGAAACATAATTGCGGCCACCTAGAGCAATTCTTGGCTCTAATTCAGCCATATTTTTGAAGTGAGACAGATTAAATGGTTTCAGAAGTCCAGAAAACCATTGCAGAATAATCAAATCTGCAGTGGGCTGTAGTTTAGATAATTCCTAATCACATATGCTTGCACATCTGACCTACATAGAAGATAATTAGTATTGTTATCCTAAAATACATGATTAAGCCCATTAAGACCAAATATGAGAACCACAGTCTTTCTTCCTTATCCTAGTGCATCTGTTTTTAAATGGCCTACTTTCTGCTTTACAGAGTTTAGCACCCCTATTACTGTTCATCCATTTTCCTGATTACTAGATAGTATTTACTGTTGTTTCTGAAGTATAAAAAATTCTGCGATAGATAAATCATGGTGGATGAAAAACAAAAGTTGTACGTGGGTACGTTCCCAGTGGATTTCTGTTGTAATCTATGAAATCCTCATTGTTAAAATTTCGGGACCTTTTGTTCTTACTTTTTGTGATTTAGACCAGTAGGTCTGGCTCTCACAAGACCCTAGCAAGTCTTGGTCTGGAACAATGCTGCCCACATGGCAACCCAACCCAACTCACAGGCTCTCCTTACTCTCACACAAGTTTTGGAGCTCGTCTCTGAAGGTAGAGACCTCTTCATATGGATGATGCTCCATCTTGTATGGACAGAGCACCTTAGCAGGGTGCTGAGCCTTCCATATTCCACACTTGCTGTGGAAGGGAGGCTTTTAATGAACTTGTTGGTGGGAATACCAGCAAGTGCAGAAAGGCCCCTAGTAGTGGTGTGCACGAATGCAATTTTTGACATTCAGTTCAATTCAAATCTAATATTCAAATGTCTGAATTCTTATGAATAGAAAAAACTAATGTATTTAAATTCAAACCAGTTTGAATACATTTGTACCTATTCGTATGAATATTCGATACTTATTTGATGATACAAATGTCGTACGTATTCGTATGTTTCCATATGCATCCTTATGCGTCCTGTTTTTATCCCATACATATCTGTACAAATGTATACGGATACGAATAAGATGCATATGGATACGCAGGTAATGCGTATGCATCTGTACACATACAAAGGTCTGAATTATTCATACAGATAATTCAGAATATTTGTATTCGTACAAATAATAAAAACCAAATGTCTGGACATTCTATTTGAATTCGAATATCCTAATATGTTGATTATTCTTGCACTTCCCTACCCCCTAGTTTCTACAGGATCAAGGTAATAGGTAATAGCCATTGACAGTAGCTGTAAATTGCTGCCATATGCAGTCTTTGCTTTAAAAAAAACAATAGTATCCATTTCTTTATATCAGAAATACTGCTGAAGATACCACTTAGTGGACAAGGAGGCTAAAATTTTGGCTGTAGCATGCAACAAGTGTTAGGATTTGGCCCTCTTCAAGTTGTATTTATGGAATCTAGGTGGAACCCTACACCAGAACCTATCTTGCTGGGTTTATCATCAATCTGATTCTTCAATGTAACACTATAATGTGCTGAACCCTTAGAAATGCATTATTTAATTTTTTAAAAAGAGTAATTCCTCAGAACTATGATGAATTTAATTCCACTTTGGTATTACTGGAAAAAATAAGATAATATTAAGACCAAATTGCCATCATCACAAGGCTAGGAACCATCTTGCCTGAGAGGAGTGGAGAAGAGGCAGCAGGCTGGGCTTTGCCATCTTGCTCCCAGCAGTGCCCCTCCCTCTTCCAACTGCTCCCATCACAAGATGGCAAAGAGACTATGGCAGCCAATTCACCAGTTGAGAAAATGTCTGGTCCTGAGGCCGAGCAGGGCAGGGCTGAGTAGATACCAGCTGACCATCTCTACCATCATCTGGTTTATCCTTAATGAAGAGAAAATTCAATGTAAAGAGAATAGGAAAATTCCAGCAATAAGAAACAAAGAGAAAAATTGGAGCTGAAGACCTCAAATGCTTGTTTTTTGCTGTTCCCTGTTCCCTCCCACACCACTTTCCTTTTGTCTCTTGTCTCTTTAGATTGTAAGCCTGAGGGCAGGGACCTGTCTAAGATTAATATAATATTGTAACCCGCCCTGAGACCTTCGGGTATAGGGCGGGATAGAAATGCAAATTAATTAAATAAATAAATAAATAAATAAATTCACTAAGAACAAATGTCATGCAACATCTTCACTAGCACCAAGAGGCAGTGTCTAATGCATGAAAATGAAGTGCTACCACAATAGGAGTAAGACTAGAAGGGCCAAATGGTTAAAGTCCCTAAAAATCCCTTTGGCTGCCAAAACCTTTCTGTGACAAAACACAGAAGTGAGCTGGCATTCTACATGCGCATGCTAACACTGGTCTTTGGGTTAGCAATCAACAAGACACGTCAGCCCAAAATAAACTATACCGGAAAAGTTGGCCTCCAAGTGGGACATCCTATGTTACCATTACTTTCCATCTTCATCATCTGAAATGCGGACAACCCATTGCCCCCTTTGCAATGTACAGGTCAAGCCTCAGACCTCTAGGGCCTTTCTGCATTGCATTCCAGAATAGGGGCCTGCTGTCCACATGATCATCCAAACTATGGCAAGCACCAAGGGAGGTCTACCATAGCCTGCATTAGCATGCAGAGAACAGACCCTTATCCCAAGATATATTCCAGAATAAGGCCAAGTGCAGAAAGAGACCTCAAAGGCTACTTTGGTGTACTATGGTTAGAAAACATAATCATTTACCATTATATATTCACATTTTATACATGGAACCATCCAAGGAAAATTATGTTTACCAAATTAAGTAACATTATTTATAACTGTGCTATTTTTCTTTTTTGCTCAAAAACAAGCTGGTGAGAATAAAATATTTTATAAAGGCAACATTTTAAAAATTCTGTCCATTCTTGCAACATTGGAGGGCTTTGTTTGTTTTAGTTGCACAATTTATCACTTTCAAGAAACAGTAGCATCCAATTATCCAACAATATAAGTAGATAGTTATATTGTATCTTCTAAAGGTAACCTAGTGCTCTGTTCTGGCTTAATTATATGAAAGTTATTGAATTTTATCTGTAGGAATTGCAGTGAATGGGTGTTTCTTTTGAGCAGTTATAATAAGTTTTCAGATTTTTTTTATTACCTCCACCTAGTGATAAGGAGAGAAAAAAATGGTTTAATGGTTTAAATAACAAATTTAATAAGGTGAACGCATTTGATATCAAATTTAACGTATCAAATTTAATAGCCTCAGATCAGTTTTTGAGAAAAACATTATTACACAAAAGTAGCATACAAATTCAGTTTTTCATTTATTCGTATTGGAAAAATGCATTTATTATGTTGCATTGCTGTTATGCACTTACCCAAAAACCAATTTAGGAAAAACACATATAAACCATGTTATATGTGATCTCTTGTGTCTATTTAATGTATTTAAAGTGGAATGTTTGCAAGTGTGTTTAAAAGTATTTATTGTATTTAATGTTTATGCTGTGAAACTATGGTAAGAACAGGTAAGCAGAGGGGTTAGACCTCCCTAATTAGAATATTAAAGGGGGGAGAGAAAGCCCACAGGCTCAGCCAATCCAGGGTTGGCTCGTGCCAGGCAGGTGGTATATAAAGCACCTTCTAAGAAGGGAGTTTGTTCTATGTTTGGGATTTTTCTGGGTGGGAGGTATGGGTGAAACCGCTCTGCATCCTGAGGAGAAAATTGCCAAGATAGTTCCATATAGTTCCATAGGGTCTTAGGCTAGGAAGAGCCAGGGAGAGACCTATACGTAGATAGCCTAGGTTAGAGTAGGTTGTCTGAGGCAGTGTGTGTTATGTACAAAACTATTTAACATTTCTCTTTAAAGTGCCTGCTGGAACCTACACATCTGTATGCTATACATTTGTATGCATCCAGTAGTTATCCCATATGCAAACCATTTTCATCCCGTACAGATCCATACAAATGCGTACAGATGCGGGAAAGATGCAGATCTTCAAGTACACATCATGTACAAACCAGTACACATACGACTATCCAAATAATTTGAACAAATAGATCCAAAATTCAAAATTTGAACCAAAACTTTAAATTCGAATTTAAGGACATTCGATTCTAATTCAAATGTCAAAATTCGGTCAATTTGATCAAATTTTGAATGCATTCAAATATTCATGCACATCCCTACTCAAGATGACTGTAGCTCAGAATCAGAAGACACAGGGAGATATCCTTCACCGATCAATCTTAGGCATGAGTGTGAACAGCTTAACAGATCAGAAAGAATCCATGCCTGTCACCTGCAGGGAAGGAGGTGTGACTCTGATTTGCCTATTTCAGGCAGTACATTCTGATAAGCTTTGATGCAGACAAACTCTCATAAACCTGCAGCTCTGGAATTCGTGACCTTGCTTCTTGAGTGACTACTGAATGATCTGGCCTTCAACCACGGAACTCTTTTGACCGCACATTTAACTCCTGAGCCCCCAAGGTACCTTGAATTAGACTTTTGCTACAGCTATTATCGCTGACTGTTGCTGCTGCTGCTCCTCTGCACACACGCACGTGTTTGTTGTCTATTCAGAAATAAAACTATTACATCACTCTAACCTAGCCCATATCCTGCAACAGTGGAAGTAGGACAGTGGTTGAAATGAAAACCTCACTTTTAATCATGTTGTTGCCTTCCTTTTCCTGGCCACCTAGCTTCAGTCCACACAACCCTATTATAAGTGTTGTAATAATGTTTGGGATTGCAAGAAAATACTGTAAATAAAAATTGTGGCCTGTTTGCTGTAAAGTGATGAGGACAGCCTAGCATGCTCTGTGATGGAGCATCCACATACCACAGTGCAACCTCTGTTCCAGAGTGGTCCAGAGCCAACCTGCTAACTGTTAGCTGTGCCAAAATGCTGATCACCACAGCAATGGCCCAGCGGAATAATCCTTCCTGCTGCTTCAATGTAGTGGAGATGCTGGAGGCAATCTCTTCTCTCCTCTACCTAAGGACAGCCTTTTACTGTGAGGCAAAGGCAACTAGGGATAGCCATGATGGGTTTTTTGGCATTTGATTTATAGTAAATCAGTAAATATATGATAAGTATCCAACTCAAACGCATATGTATCAGAAATGTATCTGATATGAACCCGTGCATATTTCATACGTATCTAATACATATCTGATACAAATGCATACATATTGGATACGTACTTGATACATATCCCCAGTTTAACAAAGGCCTAAACTATTCAGACAAATGTTCCAAAGCATTCGTATTCGTATGAATATTAATGTACGAATGTTGTGACATTCAATCCATGCATGAATATCCAAATACACCCAAATTTGTACAAATAAATGTTACAAATATTTGTGGTCATCCCTAAAGACAACATCTGCATTTTTAACTTGCTGTTTGGAGGTGCACTCAGTGCAATTACAGGGCTTAGCAGAATCCTTTCTCATGCGCTGTTTGGAAGGAATATGTTGTTACATAAAGGGATAGATTTACATAAAGGGGAAAACATGAATTTGAATAGCATAAGAAGACAGCACAGAGCAGAGGCCTTTTCGCACGAGGGCCTATGGAATGCATGCAGGATGCCCGGGGAGGGAGCATTTGCTCTGCTGGGCTGGCTGTTCCGTTTGGAACCGGCCCAGCCTAGCCCAGGCGCCCATTTGCATTCCGGGTGTAGAGCACGAAATCGGCGTTCCCGGCCATTGGGGAGGAAGAGCATTGGCACGCTCCCTCCCTGACACCTGCGGGCCCCACCTACAGCTGCCCCAGCTGCCGCATTCCACTGTAGTGTGAAAAGTCCTCAGGTTAAGACAAGGTTGCACTGTACAGATATTTTAAAGCATAAGTCATTAAAAATGTAGTTCTAATCAACATGCAATCCAGTGTGCAAAAGTTCTATAGGCTGTATCTCCACTACTAATAAATGCACCTGAATCAAGCCCTCAGGGCAGCTGGAGTATATTGGGATTAATGGAAACTGACCTCACTTAGAATGTCTTTGCTGCATAATGGAGAAGCAACCATAAGTGGATGATGAAACAAGGGATTGATATGGCTGGCATAAGTGCAGAGGACAAATCTGTCTCTCCTCAAAACAAGCAACCTCAGCTTCATAAATGGAGATGATAATGCTGTCTGTCTTTACCATATGAATATTAAATGAAGCCTTTAAAATAGAATCTTGGTTAGTTTCCCAGAACATGAAGTAACTCTAGGTTTTATGCAATTACAGTTTGTACAGTGAAGCCGGCAAAACTCATCCTAGAGAGCCTTAGTCAGCCATGATTTAATTGTGGCTTGTCTGTTTGCACTATCCATCCATAGTTCTAAGTTTTTGGTTTCATTTTTACAACTGCACAGATGATATACCCAACAATTTTTCAGGTGGCAAAATGTCCACACAGGAGCAATGGCAGAATGAGATGAAAAGATGCATCCCTGACTTCTTTGTTCAGTATACCTGGCAGCACAATCAGAGAGCCAAAGGGTTAATGCAACAGTACCCTCACTCTTAAATGAAGACCTAAATCTACAAATAAATTATTTTGGTCCCTTCTACTTTTCCTGGTCGGGGGGGGGGGGGGGAAAGCAGCTTTTTTTTCCCTGTCACATTTTGAGATTCGGTTTTCCAAGTCTTCTGCTCCAAATACAGTAATACTCCTCCAGTTTGGTCTAGTGAGTAGGGAGCAGGACTCTTATCTGAGAATGCCGGGTTCAATTCTGCCCTCCCCCATGAAGCCAGCTGGGTAACCTTGGGCTAGTCCCAGCTCTCCTCTGAGCTCTCACAGCCCCACCTACCTCACAGGGTGTGCTGTTGCGGGGAGAATAGAAAGCTTTGTCAGTGTGTTAAATCGCCCCAAAGCATTGTAAATGTTAATCCTCATTTCAACAGGTCTCACTCCGGTTCGTGCGCTTGAAACGTTTTACATTTTTTACTGTGGGAACCGTTCCACGTTAAGGGATGAGAGTTTCCCTCCCCCAATAGCTTGCTTCCAAAGCAAGCTGTAAAATCCACCCCTTAAAGCAGCAGCCCTAGTAGCAATCCAAGCAATCCACTGTAGCAATCCAAGCACTTCACACCTGATAACGATCTTGCCATTGAAAGTTCTGACATTTAAAAAAGTCAAAAGAAAGGAAAGCAGCTGCAGGTTTTGGGAGATGTGTGTTTTAAAGGCTGTGACGGTAAAGGGCGAAAGCGGCTTGAGTTGCCACTGCTGCTGTGTGCCCTGAACAATGAGGAGAGGAGGGGAAAGAATTGCTGGCTGTCCGCTGCCTTTTTTTTTTCCATCCAGGCAAGCAGCAGTCACCCAGTCACCCAGCCAGGCTCCCTGAAGGCGTCCCTTATGGTTGGCGCGTTCATGCCCGGAGGAAGAGGACAGGGCAGCCCCGAAAAGTGGTTTTTAAAAAGTAGCCACTGGAGTCCCCCCTTGAATCATGTACGTCCTCAGAATCCGGATTGAACGCGATTCTGGCTGAAAGTAATGGGATCAGGAAAATTCACGTTTGCATCTGGTTCTGTTATTTCAGTTTAGGGAAAGTGGATTAAGCTTCTAATGGGGATGCGGCCTGAGAAATATGATCCAGCCCCCTTTCTAGAAGAAGACGCTCACCACTTCCAACGTCTTCTTCTTGTTCACTTCATTTGTTCTGCTTGTTGGCTCTGCCATTCCCTTCTCGAGAAGGGTATGTAAACTGTGGCTTTCCTTACCGGGCCAAGGAAAGACTACCTGTGCTTGCTGTCATGCTGCGTTTGTTGTGTTTACCACACCCTTCTACAGAAAGATATATAAACTTTGGCTGCTACTGCTGGAGCAGTGAAAGATCACCTGAGCTAGTTGCTGTTTCTTTTTGCAATGCAACTTATTAATTTGCTTTTATTATTGTTCTGTTCCCTTTATCTTGCATTTCATAACCCCACAAATCTAGACTTGTGTCCAGATTTTTGCCTAAGTTTTATCTACTTTTCTACTATTTTTCCCTTCCCCCAATTTTTCCAACCCCAGGTTTGGTCCCACCATAAATTGTACCAATATATCAAGGTGGGTCCAGAAACTACGTCCACAAAACCCAAAGTGGCTGCAACCAACACCTTTAATCTACAGCTAGTATTTGATACTTAATGGCTTTAAGTCTTTTTTTAGCTATCTTTGATTATAATTATTTGCAATTAAATCAGCATTCCAAGCTATATGTATTGTCAAGTAGGACCTTCTTTTAATTCCACTAACAGCCAAGAAAGAACACCATCACAGTTCTTTTTGATGCCAAAAAGTATCTCAGACAAAAACGTGAGACTTGAATCTGGCAGAATTTAGTAGAACCCAAGTTTGGCTGACAATTTAAAACTACAGCTTAAGTTGGATTCTATTATGACCGAGCTCTCTTTAACTGCCAAATTTCAACCTAGCAAGAAGAAGGTTATTTTTTTTATGACTTTTCACCAGATTTCTTACTATCTTGACACTAGATAAAGCCAAGGCAAAGATTAGATAAAAATATATAGAATTCAGAATGACAGCTTGATCTAACACCTCATGCTCCTATTGATCTTTGTAAGAACCTTGTCTTTTAGCTCCACCTACCTATTTATTTTTTCTAACCCCTTTGAACCATCCATAAGCTTTTTCAAGAGTTTGTTTCAACACTCTTCCTTCAGCTTTTCTAACTGAAACAACATTTGTGCTCCCTTTGCACTTATGCCCCAACAACTCTGCTGAAATTGAATTACTAGCTCATATATTATTAAGATGTATCTTCTATACTGACTGCACAGCTAGATTAATCCACCCAGTGCTGCTGACACATTTCCAAGTCACTTCGATGAGTGCTATTTTGTGCCCTTATTAGCAAACACACTAGTGTAGCATAGAGTGTTGGAACATTCTGCTTTATGGTGACCAGAACTTATATTTTGGTCACATCTGCTACCAAACTCTAATGAGAGAAGGAACTGTAATTGTTATTATACATGTTCAAACAGAATTGAAGTGAAACACTACCTTCCATTGCATTGTATATTATTCTTGCCACTTTGCTTATATAAAATGATCTGGCTTATAATAAAGCAATTTTATTTTATTTATTTATTTATTAGATATCAAATCGAAATGCTTTGTTATGGACAAAGACCAGATAATTAAATCTGCAGCCCAGCTCCAGGACCAATTTCCAGTCACCAGTCAGGCATTTTGCATGATGTGCACATGATGTTCTAGAGACACTCTGGTGGGTAAAGAGGGACAGGATGGTCCTCCTATTGGCAGGATCCTACTTTTGGTTGCCTCTAAATGATCCCTCTCCTTTATTTATTTTTTGTTTCAGTAGTCATGGTTATCAACAGAAACTTGGATCAGTGAACAGATAAATGTCAAACTATGATCCGGTTGCAGTCTGAGGGCTTTTTCATTCCTTTATTATGGAAAGAAACAGATGAAGAACTGGGACAGATTGGGTGTTCCCACTCTGGAATGCCCGATACACCCAAACCTACCTAGCACTTTATCAAACATTGGGTAAGTATAATAGTTGATGTACTAGCAGCAATTGCCTTGCCTCAGCAGTGGCCATTGCCACAGTGACTGGATGATGTGGTCCACTAGTCCAGCTATACCACCCCATCCCATGAACCCTTCACCCGAGGCTGTGGAGCAATCTGGGTGGGGGAAAGTCTGGCATGTGCAGAGCCACTTCCAGAACAGAAGCAGCTCTTCACAGTGTGGATGCTCCATGATTGATTTTTTAGTATTCAACCACACAGCACACTTGCACAGTCTGAAAAGTTTCTGTTACCTGTAAAAACCTTTCTCATCCACATACCCCCCTCCCTAATACTTTCTTGAGAGCAACATTAGCAGAAACCAGTGGTATCTAACACATTAAAGCTGGCTGGGCAGTAAGAGAAGCAGAAGAATGTGACTGGAGTCTTGTCTTTTATTATCTGAATAATACTTTGACACAAGTAGTTTGGAAAGTTCCACCTGAGTCCTCTCTCCTCCCACATCACATCTACTTCACTCAAAGGCTAAACCTCAATGGCCACTGTGGAAGGTACCTGGGGTCAGGAGCTCATATATTATTAAGATGTATCTTCTATACTGACTGCACAGCATACACACACTCACCATGGTACCAATAGACAATCCTGTGTCTCAATTTCCAGCATGTGATGGCATCCAAAGATGTAGCACCCAAGATACTCACACTATAAATGCTGTTTCTCACCCTCACCTCCAGCCTCTTTGCTTAAGTTTAATGTTCTCTGGTGGACATCATAGGCTGCCAAAAATGGAAACGCAATGGCCCAGACAGAAGGCTGGGGCATCTGAGATAGGGTATGAAGACATGGCCAATGTTGTGTTTGGTAGTCACCCAGATGAACTCACAACCATCTATGCCCAAAGGAACTTGAACCACTTTAAAAACCTCAGGAACTCACTTTCCTGAAATTCCATGATTCTTAGATGCTGCTCTCACATGGGCTTTGCTTCCCCCTGAAGTTTGGCTTCTGGACCTACCATCTGTATGTGTCCACCCTCTCTACACATTGCCTGGTTTATAGATTTATATTTGAGCAAAATCTTAAATATTTACTGACTTCTGTTAACTTGTACAACCCTTAAATAAGGAAAGTAGTTTGTGCTTTTAGAAACAAACTTCATTGCACTTTGAATTCATTGAGCTGTAAAACAACAACTCACCCAGTCTTCACTAAAATGACACAGGCTGAAGCATGACTCACTCTGGCCTGTTATAAAATATTCATTGTAGCTGTGACATAGCTAAACAGACTTTCTAAGGCTCTCTACTTTTAGAATGTTTGCAATGAGCGCTGGCTTCTGCATTAGGTTTTTCTTCTAAGTTCTGGGGCTCCATCTATTGGTGAAAGGTTCTAGAAGTTATTGGACATTTTGTGAGGCAATGTATTCAAGACAAGAAGATGCAAATTAGTTTTACCATAAAGTTATCAAACTTTGTTACCTACATCAAGGAAGGAAGGAAGGAAGGAAGGAAGGAAGGAAGGAAGGAAGGAAGGAAGGAAGGAAGGAAGGAAGGAAGGAAATCCAGGTGATTTTAAATGTGCCTACATCTTCAAAGTCTAAGTAAGTTTTAAGACTTACTACGAAGAAATCACATAACAATTTAAAATAAGGATGACTGGCAAATAGCTTTGCCACTTACTATACAGTATATAATAAATTTTGCCTAAGTAAAAAAGTAGCTTGCAGTTTTTAGACGTTTTCGCACAGGGGAAAATGGAACGCGAAAAAGCCAGCTGTGGACACGTCATCCGCATTGGCCGCGCGCGCCTTGCGTTCCGACGTGTCCGCAGCTGGCTTTTTCGCGTTCGAAATGTAGAGCACTTCGAAGTGCTCTACACGCGTTCCAACGCGGACGAGCCGCCCGCAGGCGTTCGGGAGAAGAAGCGTTCGCGCCGCTTCTGTCTCCCGATCGCCTGCCGGCTCGCCTCCGACGCCGCGCGGCTTTGACAATCAGCTGTTTTTCAAACAGCTGATTGTCGATCTGCCTCCGCGGCCGCCGGCGCGCCCCTGGCCGGCGTTTGCCGGCTAAGCCAGCTTCGGGCGCTTTCACCATTCGCACCCAGACGCTCCGGAACGCGTTTACACGCGTTCCGGAGCGTCTGTGTGTGAACGGGGAAAGCGCCCGAAGCTGGCTTAAGCTTTCCGCCTGAACGCGTTCGGTTTCGAACGCGATTCAGTGCGGAAATGCCTTTTATCTTTTTATCTGTAAATGGGTTGGCTTCTCTATGGCCCTGATTACACATGAGTTTTAGGTTGACATGAGTCGGCCCTCCAATCCTATAACTCACATTAATTTTATCTAAGATGTTTTCCAAAGTCAGCCCCCAATTATAAATCACATTAATTTTATGTTTTCTAAGCTGGCCTACACTGGTTAGACTGTCCTAAAATGTAGTCCTATTTTTACAGGACTGACATGGACTCAGACTGGCTTGAAATTCCAGTCCATCATCCACTTCCTCACATGTGAGTGGGGGGACAGCCCAAAGGAGGTAGAACTGTGCTGTGGTGGGTGGCACCCAGTATTTCTTTTCAACCAATCAGTATGCACAGAGTTTGTGAGGCACCTCCCTTTTGGCCAATCAGCCAACCCTAGCCTAGAAATCTCGAATTAAATAAAACTGAGGAAAAACAGCTCTCAGCCCTGTTGCGAGTAGTAAAGCACTGTATTTCTTCAAGTGGGAATGGCTCCCAGACTTTTGGGGAAGGAAGTTGTGCATTGTGGGGCAACCTCCCCAGATTCTTCTGACCAATGCCTGGTGCCCATGTGGACATTGCAGTCATGGCATGATGTAGTTTGCAGTTTGGCTCGCAAAGGGGCAGCCTCCACTCTGGGGCCTCCACGCACAAAGCTTATGTCAAAAACCCCAGACTTTCAGCCACTTTAGCACAAGTTTGCCTGAGTGTTCACTCACCTCTTTCACCTGGGCCTTTCTTTATAATGGCAGCACCAGCAAGAGAATGCGCTTTCTGGCAGCCCAGCTTTGTGGGCATGCAATTCCTTTCACTGTGTGTTCCCTTTGTGCCCATGGGGGGGGGATCCCTGGAGCAGCATCCGCATACCCCGCATCTTTCCTTGGGAGGGCACAATTTCCCCAGGGAGGCATGGCTTCAACCCTCCCCCATAGTTGCACAAGTTCATAGGGTCACTCTCTCTCCTT
The DNA here is from genome assembly GCA_023333525.1 of Aspidoscelis tigris stejnegeri. Lineage (NCBI taxonomy): Eukaryota > Metazoa > Chordata > Lepidosauria > Squamata > Teiidae > Aspidoscelis > Aspidoscelis tigris. The sequence continues at coordinate 10,345,276 of JALMGA010000006.1, read as the reverse complement.
GCTTCCTTTCCCCCTTCCTTCGCCTAAGGCTTCCCCCCAGTTGGTGGTATTCCAGAATAATGTATCAATATTTCAGAATATCCATGTCTTATTCCAGAGTCTCCAAATATAGCAGAATAAATAACTTCCTGGATGAAACCAGAAGCAATGAACACAGGATCAGGAGGGGCTGGCAGAACCTAAGGGCAGAGTGAAAACTGCTCATCATGGCAGCACCATGGTTTGATTGATGGGGCCAGAACCAATCAGGAAGAGGAGCGGGAGGAGAGGAAAAGGTGCTGTTTGGTGGAACTGGAGATGGAAGCGAATGGAATGGGAACAAGTAATTTGAATGCAACCCATTTTATCATCAGATAAGCGGGAATGGCTGGGACACAAACTCAGTCCTCAGTAGCCTTTATTTTGGATTAACCTGGTGCAGTGGGAACAGGACCTAAGAGTCAAAACAATCATTGTGGCCAAAATTGGAAAACACAGACGTCCTTCCTGCAGAGACCATCTTTATGTTTAATAGGAGTGTCAGTTCAAGGACTACTCTATTAAGAAACCTATTTTGTTTTAGATAGAATGTAATCCCATTCTGTGTAGATTATAGACTAACACTGAAGAGAGATACAGGCATACACACCTAACCAAGGAAAAGAGCACTAGTTCCAGATGCTATTGTTTTAATACATACTGTTATTGTTTTAATAATGTTTGATTTTAGAAGATGCTAAGCTACTGGAGACCTTAGGGTATAGGGCTTGATTTTTTTTAAAAAAGTAAGTAAGTAAGTAAGTAAGTAAGTAAGTAAGTAAGTAAGTAAGTAAGTAAGTAAGTAAGTAAGTAAGTAAATAGGACTGCAGTGCATTCTCAATCCAACCTATAATGACTGTGGCCAGCACAGCACTATTCTAGTGCCAATCTCTGCAAAGTAGCCTGAAACATTCTAAATTCAATTGAATTCTTTTGAATTTTGACATTTGAATCCAAATCGAATATCTAAAATTCAAATTGAAACATTCAAACAAATGTCAAATTTTTGAATGTATTCATTTGAATTATTTGGACACTCGTATGCGTATGGGTATGTACACGATGCTTACTTGCATGTACGCATCCTTCCTACATCCGTACACATTTGTACGGGTCCGTACGAGACGAAAACGGGTTGCATATGGGATAAATACAGGATGCATACAGATGTGTACGGATGCGTACAGGATTCTTAACGACGCGTATGGGCACGTACAAATGTTGTTGACGTTCGTAAGTACAAATTCAAATATAAAATTTGAAAAAATAGTTTCAAATTTGCTTAATTTGAATCGAATTTGGGTGAATTCCAATGTTAAAGATTTGATTTGAATTGAATTTTTGGATGTTCAATTTGAATCGAATCGAATCCTAAAAATTGTATTTGTGCACATCCCTATAGAAGAACCTGCAAGCTCCATTTTTGTGGTCCATCTTTCAATACAGACTGTTCACAATGAGGACCAACACAGTTTCTACTTCCGAAACCATGAAAGCCAGGCTGAACATGATCCTTGTAATCAATATCATCCAGAAAGCTTCATACATATCTGCATATAATTTCCTTAAAGTTAAACTGCCTGCCCTTGCTGAATATTTCATTGATTGCTTTGAATCTAGATGAACTACAAAGACAACTGTTTCACAGACACATATCTTTAATGTTAAACCTCTTACTCTCACTGAAACACTCATTGATTAGGGCAACTACGTGATCAGATGTCCCAAGTAAACTAACTTGTTTAGAGTTTCTTCTGATAGATGTTTCCTTCCTGCCGGTCTGCCTTCCCAGTTGCTTCATGCAAACTCTTATATATTGAGCATTTCAAATTCAGATATAAAATTTCATGAAGTGCATAAGTGAGCAATGGTAAGTATTCTCATAGGTGTCTACCATGACTTGAACTGTGTATTATATTTCCTGTAAGCTGATACAAGGAAATGGTGTCATAAGTAACCTTGAATGAATTTAATATTATATGCTGGGAAAGAACACTTGGAAAAGTCCTAAAAATTATTGTTCGTACAGTATTATCTCTTTGACCCGAGGGATCATTTTGCAGGCTGTCTGTTCCAGCCTGATTAAAAGGAATATTCTTCAGGTTATTGCTTATACCAATGTAATGCTCTTTCTGCACTAAGCAGTAATCTGGGACATGTCCTAGTTCTAGGTTTCTTCTGGCCACGTTATTGTGAACCAGAAAGGTCTCACATTTGTAGAATGCTTCATCTGCACTGCATAAAACTATGGACTGGGAAAAAGCATCTTATTCCAGTTCTGCGGTAAACCTTTTAAAACTGGTTGATGAGCAGACCACTGTGGGCATTGATGAGTAGACCCCATGCACATTTTAGTCTGAATCAAAATCGGGTTTGGCAAGGGGTATCCCCATGCATTTTAGATTTGGTCTGATTTCCGCGGACCAAATTGCCCAAACCAGGACCAAATTTGGTACTAGAAAATACAGATCTGGCACAGTTTGGGGGTTTGGCATGCATTGCTTTGCAAACCGAGCATGTGGAAGGGGATGATCCCAGGCTATTTGGGGAGGAGATTGGTACTTGCATAAGTGGGAGGTGAGGTTTCATGTCCTGTGCTTGCTGTTCCTGCCCTGTGCATTGGAGATTGCAACCGCTGAGTAAACGTGTACTTTTGGTTTTAAAGCCGAAATGATGAAGGGGTTGAATGGCCTTTGCTGCCCCATGAGACTCTTTTATACAAGTATTCCACACACACACACACCCATTTCCCGATCGCCATGGAAGGCAGGATAATGGCTTGATTTTTCTCTGTTTTAAGCTTGCCGGGGGAAGAATATCTGTACCACAGCTGTCCTAGCTGCATACCAGACACCTAAGTGCAAATAGGCCCCTTGTTGTTTTATAAAGCTGCTTCTTGTGAATGAACCCATTTTAATACCCTGTACTGTCTTTATCATCTTACCAAATATACACCCCCATGGCTGTGTGTGGGATTATCTGGAAAACAGAATTAGAGGGCAACATAGAGGAGCATCATTGCCTCTTTGCCCAACTGTTGTAGTATCCCATCTCCTCTCCTGGCTGAAGTATTGTTGAACTCTCATCTTACAGAATATATCTATGTACCAAAACTTTTGAATTCCCCCTCCTTCAGTTCCTTGGTCAAATACAATAATAGTTTCACCCTTGCGATGATGTTCTAAATATACACTGAAACGTTGTTTTGAACTTGAATAAGCATTCAGCGGTCATTTCACCCACAATCTAAGGATGCATATATATATTGTGCATCAACTCAGATTCAGCTGTGATAAAATCACACTAAAATGTGAGTTTCATAGCAAACATCCAGTATTTTCGAATGAATCTGTGGGGGATCTTTTCTGCAGAGCCCTTTTTTCCAACAATTGAAGCAGCGTGTCTTTTCTATCATCATCATCATCATTATCATCATCATTAATCATTGTCATTATTAGTGGACCCATATTGTGAATTTACAGAAACTTGATTTGGGCATTACAGGCTAGAGATATGCACAAATGTTCTAAACATTCGAAATTTGAATTCGATCGAATGTGGACCTTCGAATTCATATAAAATGTCTACACATTCGAATTTAAACCTTTGAATGAATTTCAAATGTTCTGAAACTTTTGTTTGAATGGTTTGAAACATTCAAATGTGCAGATATGTATGCATTGCATACGTATCTGAACGAATCTCATCTATATGCATTTGCACTGATAGTATGGGATGAAAATGGGATGCATACAGGATAAAACAGGATGCATACGAAATGTGTACAGATAGGTATAACACATACAAATGTTGTCGACATTCATATCTTCAGATTCGAATCTAACATTTGAACGAATAGATTCAAATGTATTGGATTTGAATCGGATTTTGTTGCATTTGGATTCTAAACATTCAAATAGAATCGAATGCAAAATCATTTGTGCACATCCCTATTATAGACAAGGATGAGAGGCTGTTGCCTCAGTTTTTATTTGTGCAGGTGAAATCAATCATCTATAGTACAAAGGCATTTTAATTTTAATTTGGCTGGGAGACCTGGCACTAAAAAGCAGAGAAGGGTCATTCCTGCAACTTGGCAGCCTGATTAAGAAAAAGAGGGTGCTTCCGCACAGACCTTAATAAATTCGGATCTACCTCATCCAGATTTAGTAAAACTGGGTTCCAGTAGACCCAGTTTTACTAAATCTGAATGCCCGGTAGATACGGATTTATGGGGTAGATCTGCATCTAATAGATGTGGATCTACCCCCTCCCCGTCCTTCCGCACACGCGGTGGGAGGACGGATTAAATATGGATTGGAGGTGGGTGCTGTGCAGATGCAGCCCCGGCCAATCAGGAGGCACGCAGGACGCAGGCGCGCTGCATCCTGGGTCCCTCCTGCCAGAATCGGGGTAACACCGAGCAGGCAAGGAGGGGATACCGGCCGGTCTCCCCCGGGTGGGCTAGGGAGGGCTTAGGAGAAGCTCCCCCTGGCCCCAGAAGCGGCGAGCTGCCACTTCTGGGGCGAGGGTCAGCCACGAGGTAGGAGTCCCACGGCTCTCCATGGTTGGCTCCAAGGAGCCAACCATGGTGAGCCAGGGGAGGGCCCCGGGTAGGAACACTTTGGCTGTGCAGACGCATCCTAAAAGGATGCGTTTTCACAGCGAAAGACACATTAACACCACATCATTTTTGGCGTCATTTTAACACCCATTAGGCACACTTTAGGCATGGATAGGTGTGGATGCACCTCGCCAGAAGTGTGCCTAATAGGTCCAACAATGTGGACGCGGTCTCCCAAAAGTGTGCCGAATCCGTGTTGCTGTGTGGACACACCTCACCAGAAGTGTCCTAAACAGCAACGTGTATGCGGACACAGGATTCCGAATGTGTGCCTAATGGGTGTTAAAGGCCCTGTGCAGAATCACCCAAAGATCACAAGGAAGCCTCTGAAGAAAACAGATTCAGCCGGTAGCCGCTACCCCTGTAGAGGCCCGGTGAAGAAAATCAGAGTGAAAATCATTTAGTTCCATCCTTTTTGTTGTTTCTTTGAAGTGTTGCAAAGAAGCAAACTCGTGGATTCATTCGTAATCATTCCAAAATCACCCTAAATACCTAATATCATGAGGAAAAGTTTCTAATACAATAAAATAATATCCACAATAAAATAAAAAATAGCAGTTTAAAGATTTAAACTCACATGGACCAAACTACATGTCTTCAATGTTTTATTACCCTGGTTACAGTTATAGGGTTTGTGATCCAAGACATGAGAAAGTTATACTTTTCTCTAGGCTGCAGACCTTATCGCTAGAAATGTGGGCTTGTATAATGAAAAGAGGTAACAAAAGCGCAGACCTTCGAAGTGAAATTCCATATGCTGAGTATGAATAAAGGAGGATTAGTCATTTCCCGCCATGCTGTCTGTAATCTTCCTCTAGCATAGAGGTCAAATCATGAATTAGAAAACAATAACAATCAAAAATACAAAACCATAAAAAACAGAATTGAATTTGTATCATAGCAGCAAATGATACCGTCTCATAAATTAGACAGACTCTACTAGGACCTTTGTGATACAAAGCTAACTGTTGGGTCATCATAACCATTCTTCTTCCGTGCCACATTGTTATAGTAACATCCAAGAGAGTGGGAAGGAGTCACTATGAGTTAATTTGGTGGCCAAATATTCTATAATGCAGGACCCAGTAAGCAAATATCAGCTTGCTTACTGAAAAACGGGTTAAAAAATGTACATCTTGTGTAAGTGAAATCTGTTATACTTGTATAATAAAGAAGAAAAGTTGGTTTTTCTACCCTGCTTTTCTCACCCATTTAAGGGGAGTCAAAGTCACTGACAAAGCCAGTTTGGTCTATTGGTTAGGCAGCTGGATTCTTATCTGGGAATACTGGGTTTGATTCTGCCATCCCCTACAAAGCCAACTGGATGACTTTGGGCTAATCACAGCTCTCTTTCTAAGCTCTTACAACCCCACCTACCTCACAGGGTGGTCTGTTGTGGGGAAAAGAATAGAAAGTTTTGTCAGCCACTTTGAGTACCCTTAAATAAGTAAGAAAGGCAGGGAAGAAAAGCCAACTCTTCTATTCTTCTCCTCACATCAGACACCCTGTGAGGTAGGTAGAACTGTGAGAGCTCAGAAGAGAGCTGTGAATAGCCCAAGGTCACCCAGTGGGCATTATGGAGGAGTGCAGAATCAAACCCCATGACTGAGATATGTGAGTCCAGCACTCTATCTACAAGACTAATATTCTTATATTTATTTTTGTTTGATTTTTTTTTTTAAAAAATTGATTCTCCGAGGCTGAAAAGTTAAGCCTTAGAGACACACAAGCCTTACCGCCCACATAAACTGAATTCCAAATGAAATTGGTATCGGTTTTGGATTAGGAGAGAACAGTTGATAAATAGTTAAAGCATATTTTTTGCACTTGATCTTATTTAGATTAGGGTATCTGAATGCTAGTGAAGCGTATGGTAGATCCTAGACAGGTCCAGCTGTAGTGTTCACTAGCATGCAGATGGCAGGCTCCTATTATGGAATATAACATGGAATAAGGTCCAATGCAGAAAGAGACCTAATTTTCCGGGCCAGTTTAAGGGTTTACCTTAAAAAAAAACCCTAAACAGTTTGAGTCAAGGTTACCTGAAAAATGACTTAGTAGCTTAAGATCAGCAACCAAAGCCCTGCTTTCCATGCCCCACAAAATTAAAGTGACTAACTACTACACAAATCACTTTCTCAGATGTAGCAATCATCTTAACAAAATTGATTGTATCCAGACATTGCTTACTTATTCCACTATGTTTGGATATTGCAGAATAAAGCATGGATATTCCATATCATGCATTACTACAGAATGTCCCAATATAGATGAATACATTAATTGATGTCTGGGTGCACAAGACATCTGGGACCATCACTAGAAAATTGTAATTGCAAGATGAAGATCTTTTTCACTAAAATGAGCATTTTAAGAAAATGGTATTTTAAAATGTATTTTCATTGCATATTTTTATTGTTGTATCCGTATTTTGTATTTTATCTCTTTTATTTTTACTTAAAAATACTTATACATTCAGTTCTACTAAACAGCCTTGTGAAAAATATGGACTAACAATTTCTGCACTGCAACCCACTTAATGCAAAGAAATATATGAAACTCTAAAGTTGCAAGGGGAAGAAATGAGGTTGTAGTGATATATTACGAGTGGTAGGATGGGTTTTATGTGACACAGCTAACATTTTGACTCCAGGTCCTTTTATTCTCTGCTCAGTATTCTTACATGGTGGTGTGTCTCTTAAAAAAACACAAAAACAAGAAAAACTGTCAAACAGCACAGCTGGAGTTAATAAACTGAGGAAGGATGCCCATTACCAGTTACAGACATCCCTGTTGTTTGATGCTTTCAGTATTTCATTATCTCCCCATCAGCTTTGGTAGTCCTGCAAGTGAAAACCTATCAAAATAACGCAGCTTGAGATGATAAATGAAAACCACGATCAACCGTAGCACAGACCATTCTGCTCTCTTTCTCCCTCTCCTAGGTAGGCAACCCAAGATTTGTTTCCCTGTCATACAACACTAATAAAAGGGCCAACGGGGAACAAGATAATATGTGTATTTTATTTTAACTTCCAAATCATCAGGCTTTAGAGAAACAAAGAAAAAAAAATACATGAACATAGATATAAAGTACCTCTTTGAAAAATATAAAATAAAATAAGAAAAACATAATCTCAGCATTGTATCATTTTGATACTAAGATAGCTAAGGAAAGTTTTTTTTAAAAAAAAACTTCCCAATTTCAATTTCCTTTGCATTTTCAACGAAAGAGGCCTGCTTTTCCATAGACTTTCAGCACCACTCTGAAAAAATGTTATAAATTGTTGTGTGGCATCCCCTAAGGTAGTCCAAAACCTAAAATACTGAGGATGCAAGTGGTGAAAATGAAGAAATGTATGAGGGAGTCAATATTAGTGGCCCACACCACATCTCCCTCCAAGGCATCCATGGTCTCATGAATCCCACAATGGAGCTGTGTGGTAATGATGAAAAAGTTGATGGTGACTTGGGTCATTGTTGGATAAGGGGAGCATGTCTCTAAAGAAGTAAATCTGAGATGCACCCCAAGCAGTTTGCACATGCACACTCTGGCCTTTCTCAAAGGAGACTGTTTGACCCAATAGTACTGAAACACAGTGCCAGTTTTGGGCAAAAGGTCTCTTAATGAAATGAAAAGTTCTTTCCGTTGTGTATTGCCAAAAGAAAATGGATGATACATTAAGAATATAAGAATATAAGAGAAACCCTGCTGGATCAGGCCACAGCCCATCTAGTCCAGCGTCCTGTCACACACAGTGGCCCACCAAATGCTCATGGGCATCTCAAGCAGAGACGAGGACAAAACTTTGCCTGCTCTCGAAGCCCAGCAAATGGCCTTAGAGGCGTCCTGTTTGCCCTCCAGCCTGAAAGATGCACCTAGGCATTCACTCTAGTAGCCATTGATACATCTGTCATCCATAATTTTGTTTAACCCTACCTTAAAGCCATCTAGACTGGTAGCTGTCACCACCTCTTCTGGCAGCAAATTCCATAAGCCGATGACCCTTTGGGTGAAGAAATACTTCCCCATGTCTGATCCGACTCTCCTACCCATCAGCTTCATAGATGCCCCCTGGTTCTAGTGTTGTGCAATACAGAAAAGAAATATACTCTATCCACCTTTTCTATACCATCATATCTATTCTACATGCCAAGGATGCTTATTATTAGGGAAGTGCACAAATGTTCTAAACATTTGAAATTTGACTGAATTCGATCAAATGTGGACATTCAAATTCAAATAGAATGTCTACACATTCTAATTTAGACATTTGAATGAATTTTGAATGTTCCAAAACATTCATTCGAATGTTCTGCATCATTTGAATGTACACATAGGTATTACGTGTACAAATATCATACGTATCTGTACGCATTTGTGCTTATAATACAGAACAAAAATATGGGATAAAATTGGATGTGTTCACATGCTCTCCCTGTCTCCATTGGCCAGCTGCCCTCACAAAGGTGGCTGGCCCCTTCCCAGGCCATGGGGCATGCATGTGCAATGGATGCTGGGCTTCCCTCTGCCAAAAGCCACCATAGAGTGACCAGGTAAGGACCGGATCACGAGCCTCTGACCCCCGGTGGGGTGGGGGAAGGTGACTGCGGCGTCCCTGTCGCTGACCCCCGGCGGGTTGGGAGGAGGTGGCCATTGTGCCTTCTTGGGTGAAGGGGAACCTGGGGAAGCCGGCTGCCAGGCTCACCATGCTGGTGGGCAGAGCCAGCTGTCAAACAGGGAGAGCATGCACTCTCCCTCTTTGACAGCTGGGCATGGGTCAGCAATCCATCTCTTTCCCCTGCCGTTGCAGAAGCGTTTCCTTTAAGAAACCGCTTTTGCGCGCTGTCATGCGAACGTGGCATCCTCAAAGGGACCCTAATTCCATTCCCTTTGTGGAAGCCACATCTTAATCCCTCCCCAAACAGGCTCTAAATCCATTTTTAGAGCCTGTGCGGAAAGGCCCTCAGTCTTATGATTCAATCTCATGCTGTTGCGGTAATTAGATGACATCATTCTAAAACCTGGTGATGACTTGCAGTTTGTGGGCTATATAAGTATCTCAGTTTTGTAAAACTGTTGTCTTTGGCTTGCTGTTTAAAGAGAGGTTTACATCAGAAACGATTCTGAAATAAAGCTGCTGAACCTTCCATTGTGGAAAGTTTGACTGAGTGACTGTCCAGCTATTCTCCGAAACTTACAAGTAATTGGACTCCAGTCCAACACTGCTACACAATCTAACATTTCTTCCACTAGACCTTAGTGTGGATTATATCCTGGAATAGGGTCCTGTCATCTGCATGCTGGTGCAGATGACAGCAGGCTCTGGACTTGGCCTGCCATAGTCTGCACCTTCATGTAGATGGCAGGTCCCCATTCTGGAATATAATATGAAATAAGGCCCAGTGCAGGAGGCCTTCAGGAGATTTCCCCCTCACCTTGGAGGATAGAAGATCTCAGTTCTTATGTATATGTGCAACATGGTTCTGACATCATAAACTAAAATTGGATTTAACGGGTTGCTTACTTGGTAAGCTATTTCAGACAAAACAATCTGATTACCAATCATGACAAAACTAAAAATTATATTTGGTAAGAAGTAATGAATTCACAACTGGAGATTAGACTCTTATTGCACTGAGAAAACTATTTTTAAATACCTAAGAATCAGCCTTCATAAACTGCTTAGCTGGAAGCCACACTTCAACATGACTACAACTATTGCTTTATTTTGCCTATGGTTGCTTTTCAAACATTTTTATTCAAAAGGAGGCCAGTTAATAGCTCTGTCTTTGAAAATGTTTAACGGTGATATGATTCCACAACTCTTGGATGAAATCAAGGTCTTCAAATTATTTATCAAGAGCATGTTATCCAAATTATTTTCTGAGGAAGAGCTTGGGTTTTCTTTCTACGTATTTCAGAACAGAGGTTGATTTACCTTCCTTGAGAGTCAAGGTTTTTTATGATCTCTGTTTTATTGTATTTTAGGATCAGGATTGCTAGCAGAAGAATACCACTTTGCCAATCGGAGGGACAAAAAAGGGAGGCAAAGGCGCGGGTTGAAGAAAGGAGGGGTCAGCAGGATCAGGATCACTGGCAGAAGAGTCCCTCTTTGCCAATCAAAGGGACAAAATGGGCACCAGCCATCGGCACAGCATGAATGGCAAGCATTTTAAAGTCTTTCCGATCCCTATCTAAGCAAAATGAGGCTCTCCTGGGGCTATGGTTGTATAGCTTGTAGCATTGTATTGTCTGATCTCTCGATACATTTCACTCACACTTTCAGACAAGCCTGAACGTAATAGGGAGAGGGAGAAAGGGGGAGGGAATTGCAGCCTTTTAAGAGCTGACACACTTTCACAATCCCCAGGAGGAAAGCTGCCAATTTTTGCTTTGGGTGGGAGCCAAAAGGCAATAGGAATCCTCCCACCCTCCTTCATTTTCTCTTCTACAGATGAAAGGGGAGACAGAGCACTGAATGGCACAATGCAGCCAGATCTCATTAGCAAACAGCCAGGGGGAAAGGGGAGGAAATCACAGCTTATGATTGGATCATGGGGAACTGAGGAGAACACCCTAAATCATGCTTCCACTCCTCCCAAAAACTGCTTGTGTCCCCATTGACAAATAACAAGGATTATTTCTGAATCCTACAGCAAGAGTTCTTTTGATTCAAATACAGATAATCCACATTCCAAAATGTTTAATACTTGGAAAATGCAGTTTCGCCTGATCCTTTGGGAACATTCAGCTTTGAAAATGGATTCAAAGCTCTTTAAATCTTAAATGTGGATGCATCCAAGGTGTTACATCTGAATTGGAACTTTTCAAAACCCCTCTCTTCAATTCTAACAAGCTGGACCCGAAACCAGTTTGGCACATCTAATTGAAGGCTTCTAAATGTAACATTATTTTATATTTACAACATCTTATGGGTTATAATAAGGTTTATAACCTGTAGCATGCCACAGATTACTAAGATTTTTAAAACAGGAGGGAGGAAAAGAAAGTATATTCTCTCACACACTTCCTGACGTAGCAACAGAAACAGATTCTCAATTTCAGTGAGAGGAAAGCCAAGGAAATCTCAGGGTTACAATGAAACAGCTCTCTTAATACAGCAGGAGGATGGCCTTTTCTCTGTTTCTCCTTTCAAAGCTGCCTTACATCTGCAGCAATCAATGCACATTTCCTCCACTTTCCCAATGATGCAGGAAGAATGGTTATTTCAACCCGTGTGTCTACTGAGAGGGAGAAAAGCAACAAAAAACCAAAATCGTAAGAAAAAGCTAATCTTGGATTCCCATCTCAGGGCCTTTTTCGCACTTAGTGAAAATGGGAAGTCTGGAGTGCCCTGAGACATAGCATTCACATCGAACAGAGACTCTTCTATCCTAGACCTTCCCTACCTGACATTAACAACTGAGTCCAGAAAAGGTAGGGAAAGATCTTGTTGGGACTGTCAAAAATCCAGATATCATGTTTGACCATGCATTGGTAGTCAAAACTTCCACACCCCAAACCCTCTCATTGTATGCTTTCAGGGATGGATGGCATTCCCTTAAAGGAAAAAATGGATGAAATGAAAGAGCTCTCAGTTGATTAAAATTAATTTCATGGTTAATTGAACCTTCATTGTAAACACAGAAGTCGCGTTTACAAAATAGCCACGGGGAAACAAATAATTTGGCTCTTTCTGCATTGGTGCGATGCCTGCCATAGTCTACACTAGCATTTGGATGCTGTCCCTATTCCAGGATAGAACCTCAAATAAGGGCCAGTGCAGATGGGGACTCTATTTCTGTCTATGGGACAAGAGGACTGGTTTTACAAAAGGCACCAACCAAGATCATATAAGTAAGTGGCCAGGAGTCGAAAGTAAAATTCATGGCTTTCAGAAGAGAAAAATCCCTCTCCCCAAAAAAGTCCAGACAGAAGTGGGAGCTCACATTGAATTCCAATCTCTAATTCTGATAATCACATTGAGTCAAATAAATCACATGTTTAATATCTTGCCAAACTTTAGTATTCTTTTATTGCTTTTCATTATTTTCTCTGCAGAAACAGTGTAAGTCAGCTTAAAAGAAGTTTCCAAGAGCATTATCAATGCTTTCTGTAGCAACTCAGTGTTTAATGGGACTTGCTCTTATATAAAGGTGTCTAGGGAATAGAAGCCTTACGTTAGCAAATGAAAGCTGCAAATAGTAGCTTAAGGGCACATCTCCATGGTCTCTTTTTGCTTCCCTCTTGTGTCGGATTTTTAAAATGTGGGTTGTAATTCGAATCAAGTATCCCCATGTGGTTTGGGGCAAACTGCTTTATGTGACCCGCATCTTTTTCTCCTCATTGCCGCCCACTGCAGCAATGATAGGCAAAAACCTCAACTGAACTTCCAGAGCACAACAGATATACTTGGCTGCCAAGAGTCAAAAGCACTTACAAGCAAAACTGAAAGCAAATTCAGCTGCCTGCATCCATGTAATGGCCCCTGATTAGCACAAAAACAGACCTGCACCCTTTCTGCATTGGGCCTTATTCCGGATTAGATCTCAGAATAGGAACCCGCCATCTGCATGCTGGTATGGTCTATGGCATATCCCTGGTGGGGTCTACCATAGTTTACACCAGCATGCAAAGGGCAGGTGTCTATTCCAAGATATAATCCAGAATAAGGCCCAGTGCAGAAAGGACCCTGCAAAGTCAAACTTAGTTTCACTTCAGAGGCTGCATTATCAGATGGCCAGTTGAGGCCAGGCAGGTGTTCAGCCAATGAGGGGATGCCCCCCTCGAGCATGCTCAGAACAGCACAGCCTATTCTACCCAGAATTGGGCCAGCAGGAGAAGGTAAGTGTCATTCGCGGGATGGGTTGGGGGCTTTTGGCTGGCGTTCCTGCCCACCCCCGGAGCCCAATCTGGGGTTCGGGAGTGAGCAGGAACCCAGGGAAAGAAAGCACCCAGGCTGCCCACACTAAGGTGCTTTTGAGATTATGCATGCATGCATGCATGCATGCATTATTTGCTTCCTTCATGTGAATGAAACTTGAGCTTTGTATTTCAGCAGAGAACTTTAATGATGCTGAGTGTCCAAGCAAATAGCACAGCTTTTGGGTTGTTCTTCTGCTAATCAACTGTGGCAACAAGAAATAATTTTATGGTACATAGTAGAATTGCTTGGTTATGTTATTCCAGTAAAGTTCATGGACCAGAAATCAGCATCTACACTGGCTAGCAGATAATGAGGCAGGTGAAAAGGGTCCGGCTTCTGCCTTACCACCCCATTTACCAGGAGCTGTTGGGATATTTATAGCTGCACTGTTAGAATTTGTCAAGCAAGGGATGAAAAGTATTTCCAGCAGGATTGTGATACCACCTATAAAAATGAGGATGACAATGGCCAAAATATTCATATGGAAAAATATACAGGTGAATACCAGACTATCTACTTATTGCTTCAGACAGCAAGCTCCATGACATTGGCACAGACTTTTCTGAAGCCAGTGCTAAGTGGCTGATGCTACTCATTAAAAAGTCTGCTCAAATGTTTTGTGGCATCAACCAATTCTTCCATTACTTTATATATACATAGTTTATTTATTATTTATATTTCTATCCTGCCCTCTATACAAAAGTCTCAATAACATCCCAGCAAAAACAGATTAAAAATATCACTAAAGCAATGGCAATGTCTCTATGGGGAGGGAATTTTGTTCCCACAGCCAAAGGACAGGGTAAAAAGGCATGTCTTTGCCTGTATTCTGAACGTATACAATGAGGTTGTCTGACACACCTTGTAGGAGAAGGTATTCCATAGTCTGGGGGCTACAACTGAGAATGCCCTCTCATGTGTCCCTACCACCCTAAATACTGCAGGTAATGGGACCACCAAAAGGGCCTCTTGGGTAGAGGTGTGCACAAATGCAATTTTCAGGGTTTGATTCAATTTGAATTGAATATCCAAAAAATTGATTCAATTTAAATCTTTAAAATTTGAATTTAACCAAATTTGATTCAAATTAAGCAAATTTGAATCCATTTGTTCAAATTTTCCATTCAAATTTGCACTTGTACATGTCGACAACATTTGTATGTGCCCATACACATTGTTACGCATACTGTACACATCCATACGCACCCACACATGTCTGTATGCATCCTGTAGTTATCCTGTTTGCAACCCGTTTTCATCCTGTACAGATCCATACAAATGCATACAAGATGTGGGAAAGATGTGTATGTGCAAGAACGCATTGTGTACGAATTATCTGAACGTCCAGATAATTCAAACAATAGATACAAAATTCAAAATTCATTTGAATTTTTAAATTTGAATTTATGGACGTTTGATTCATATTCAAATGTCAAAATTCAGACGAATTCGAATTTCAATACCTACTCATGGGCAGATCTCAGAAAACAATGAAATCAATATGGGAAGAGTTGTTCCCTTTAGATATCCCTTTCGATTGTTATAATATAGTTCTACTATCTAAGGAAGTAAAATTATTTCTGAGAAAATTCAAGGTTTCAAAGCAAGTTATAGGAATAATGCAGAGGAAAAACATTTGCCACATTTTGTATTAAGAAAGAAATGTTCTGTGCCCATACATGCTATATGCATGAAGCTGTACAGGAAAACCATGTTCAAAGCTAATGGAACAAATGTTAAATGTTAAAACAAAGAGTTTATCCAGAGATGGGAGGCCATAATAAATGTTCTTTGGACTTAATGATTCTGCTAACATCAACTAGCCAACAGGAATGCAAGGCTTTAGCAGAACAGTTTGAACATCATAAATTAGAACTCAATAAGATTATGTCATCTAGTGCATTGAGTCAAAAAATGGAGGATATAGACCAACAGGTATCCCACCAGATGTCTGCATTGAAAGAACTCAAATTAAAAAAATTCCAGAGGGACCTTAGGGATTACCAAGAAGGAAAAGTGTATACCTGGAAATCCCGGACAGGCCCCCCTCACACTAACAACAGGAAGGTTTCCTTTGACACCACTTTGGAAACTAGTAGGACAGACAGTAGCCCATTGAGTTCTACGTCTGACTCCGGCACTAACCAATCTATGGAGAATTCTAGAATAAACCGTAGACCTTTTTTAGCCAAACAGTCAGGCCATTGGAAGTCCAAAGACAGACATTTGGAGAGAAGAAACATCTACAAAAGCAGACAAACCTTGAAACGCAGGTAGTCAATATATCTCAAGCCCCTATATCTGACCTTGAAATGGAGGTATTGAACAAGGGTCTGACCTTTGTTCCTACCCCTAGATATAGTTCTTTTCATACAATGCGGGAAATTCACCAAATGTTCCGAAAAATCAGGTTAGCAAAAAAAAATTCAAGGGATGGTGTAATAAATAGCTATATGGGTACTTTGGACACTGATAAATACCATCTTTTTCACAAAAAGTCCTTTTTTAATCCCAGCACTGATGACCCTTATATCAAAGTGTTCCAAGATCAAGTTCTTAAGGGTATACAGGAAATTTCAGATTTCTGACCAAAAAATTGGCATAATTTATCTAAGATACAACAAGAAACCTTGGAGAATATACACAAGAGAACGGATATTATTATCAAACCGGCAGATAAAGGCGGGGCTATAGTTATATGGGGTAGAAAAGACTATGAAACAGAGGCACTTAGACAGCTTTCTAATACCAAGCATTACACATCATGTTTAAAAGATCCTACAGAAAATATAGCTAAATCTATACGGATTGTCCTGGAAGAAGCATTGAACGTGGGATATATAAATAACAACACGTATGGGTATTTATTGGACTCTCCGGGCAGAATTCCTCTGTTGTATTTACTACCCAAAATACATAAAAATACTACACCGGTCCAGGGAAGACCAATTGTTTCTGCGAGTGGTTCGATTTTGGAACCATTGTGTGCATATATTTCATATTTTCTTAAGCCCTAGTCCGTGATATACCATCTTGTATAAGGGACACCAAGGATTTTGTTACATATATGGAACACCTTACACCTCCCTCGGAAGATTGCTTTATGGTCACTTTAGATGTGGTATCTTTGTATACCAACATCCCTCAAGATGAGGCGTTGGAGGTATTAGAGGCGGCCCTGCTCTCCCATCCTAAGGGACTTCCTCCCATTCATTTTCTCCTACATTTGATTGAAATCACTTTAACTAAAAATTATTTCAAATTTGGTGAGAAGTTTTATCTACAAACCTCGGGGGTTGCTATGGGGTGTAAATTTGCCCTGGAATTAGCAAACATCTATATGGACCATTTCGAAAGATCTTTTATATTAAGTAATGGGGTTTTTTCCCCTTATATTAAAACGTGGAAGCGTTTTTTGGACGATATTTTTTGCATCTGGGTTGGCACAGAACCCTTTTTGAAAGAATTCTTCACATTCTTGAATGACATACATGATACTATCAAATTTGAAATGTCTTACCATAGGTCGGTAGTACACTTTTTAGATGTCAGTATATTGAAAAATGGGGATTCCTTTGAAACCTATCTTTACAGGAAACCTAGGGATGTTAACTCTTTTCTAAGATACGACAGTTACCACCCCAAAGCCCTTAGAGATAACCTTCCATATTCCCAATTTTTACGTATCAGGAGGAACTGTAAAACTTTGGAAGCTTATCAAAAGGAATCTGAGATCACAGGGCTTCAGTTTTTGGATAAGGGATACCCTTTGAGGATTGTCCAAAGAGCAAGAGAAAAGGTTGCTCAGCTTGATCGTAAGAAATTGCTATCTGATCCTAGACCTTCCACCAAGAAGGACCGGGTGGTAATCCCATTGACCTTCCATACACACACTCATAAGGTCAAAAACATCATTTTAAATAATTGGCATCTATTGGAAAATATACCGGGGTACAAAAATAAACCTATGTTTGCCTATAGACGGACCCAGAGTATTAAAAATAAGGTGGTACGAGCCGAAGTTCTGCCTCCTAGAATACAGAGCACTCCATCTTTGAGGGGACATTTCATATGTGGGCATTGTTCCACATGCAGGAATAGTGATAATGTGAAATGCTTCATTAACCCAGTGGATGGCAGGACATATGAAATTTATAAATTTTTCACGTGTGCCAGCAAAAATGTCGTTTATATTATAGAATGTCCATGCAAACTTTTATATGTGGGCATGACTAGCCGATGCATTAGATCCAGGATTGTGGAACATAGAAGCTGTATCAAAAATCAGAAACTACAGGCTCCTATGGTTAAGCATTTTATAGAACAAAACCACCCTGCTGATTCCTTTAAATTTTGTTGCATTGATGGACTATCCCACATTAAAAATATCAAACAACTACAGCTTTTGGAACTCAAATTGATTCATCGTTTGAGTTTAGAATCTCCTAGAGGTTTGAATGAAAATGTTAACTGGTTTATTTAATGTCTTTCTGGTTTACACCCTTATTCATCCTTGATGCTGTTTGAGTCTTTGCAGGATTCTTTTCCTTTCTGGAATTAGACTATATAAGAGACTCTCTGGTACCACCAGCTCATTACTGATATTGCTTTTGAGTGAGATACTTTCACACACAGCTATTCTTAATTATATTTTATACATTTTAATATTGGCCACTGAGGAAGACTTCTAAGTCAAAACGCGTTTGGCCTATTTCTATCTGCATTATTTTTATTTTTATTTCTATTGTTCAGATTTTATATATACCTTTTGGCTGTGGTTTGTGGTTTATTTTTTTACTCCACAAATGCTTTTATTACTGTGAGTTTTTATACTTTTGGTGCTTTTATGGTATTATCCAATTTAATTCATTTATTATTTGTTATTTCAGTTATTGTAACCCTTTGAGTAAATTTTAAATGTTAAAATGTTACAGCTGCCATTTTGTATGCAACAAAGTTTGAAGCAAATTTGAATGCCCCTCTTCATAAAACCAAAACCATGAAGAATTTTGAAGAAAACCCAAAGAGGAGGCATTAACTTTTCCTTACTATGTATGGGAGAGTAATCAGTGTACCAGTTTTCACATATTCGATTCCAGCCTCCAAAATCTCTGGCCCAGATCACACCTTATATTTAAGAGGAAGAGAGGCTGTCTTCAGTACTTGGAGATCAGTCACCAAAGTATATTTGAGGTTTTTGCAATGACTTTTGTGCCTCAGATGGGATTATTCTGAAATAGGACAATCCCAGCAGTATATTTCAGCCAGAAATGGAGTCAGGCAAAAGACCGCCATCAAAAGGCATGGAGGGCAGCTGGCAGGCTTTCTGGAACTCATGTCACTTGAGAGGGTGTCATGAGTGCTGGCTGCATTGGTTCTGCACCACCCACAGAACCCCCTTGCTTACTCTTGGCCCAGGATGGGGCAAAACCCACCACTTCACTGGTGCCACCACTGCTGCTACCCTGCCACTGCTGCTGCCACTACCAATCTCATCCCCACTACCCCTACCCCTACCCCCACTACCCCTGATGCCACCCACCACTGCTGCCACCTAGGATGAAGGCTGAACATAGCAGTGGCATGGTAGGTGTTAAAATGGCCTGAGTTTCCTGCCCAATCCTGAGATGGATCTTTTTACAATGTGACCATTTGCTCCCAGGTGCAGTGACGAGCAGCCCATGGATCAGGAATATGAAAGGGAACAGATAATGACACAATTGGAAGCCTGCCTAAAATCGGTTGTGAATCAGAATCCAGTTTGGGATTATAAAAATGAGGGCTTGGCTCTCCATCACTGTGAAAACAGAAGTGCTCTATCAAGTGCCACTGTGTTGTGTCTCCAGCCGCAAGGTGTGAAGAGCAAACATGTGTCAGCAAACAGTCAGCAACAGCAAAAGTCCAGCAAAAGTCCAAATCAAAGTACCTTGGGGACTTCAGAGTTAAACACGTCATCAAGGGAATTCCAGGGTCAAAGATCAGAGTGTTCAGTAGTAAATCAAGTAGCAAGGCCATGGAATGCCGGAGTTGAAGCTTTACAAGCGTTTGTCTGCAACAACATTTATCAGAATATTCTGCCTTAAATAGGAGTGTCAGAGTCATGCCTCCACTGCAGGTGACAGATGTGAATTCTAGTTGATTTACACAACTGTTCATGCTCATGTCTCAGACTGGTTGGAGAAGGGTGCCGCCCGGCGTGCTCTGAGCCTGATCTGCGGTCACTTGGAAGTATAGGCTCAGCATCCTCACTAGCTGCTTGTGGCAAGTATTCTTAGAATAGAATAGAATAGAATAGAATAGAATAGAATAGAATAGAATAGACTTTATTGATTAGTCACTTGACCATATCAAATTTTAGACATACAAAATAAAACCATACAAAAATAAAATCAAGTCTGTGTATGTATTGTCATTACTTATCCTCATCACCCTTACAAGGCACTCCATTAAGCTCAATGAATGATTTCCTGAGTCGGGCTGCCTTAACCAAATACAAAGCTACCTTGTATGTTACCTGAGCATTCTATCCCTGCAAGAGGTAAGTCACTTTATGCTCTGTATTCCAGTAAGCCATATTTTGCAGGAGGGGATCCAAACACGTTATTCTTATTTGGGAATACAGGGGACAGGTAAACAAAATATGTGGAAGATTTTCAACCTCTGGTGCCCCACAGACGCACAGCCTATCTTCTTAGCGTATCTTATGGTATCTGCCATGCTTCACCATAGAATCAATCAATTCAAATTGTGCATTGGTGAATTGTTGTCTAAACGGGTGGGGCATCTTATAGACCAGGTATTTTTCAATCTGAAAAACGGTTTTTGTTTGCGCCAACCATTTGAATGATTTTATATTGGAAAGACTCGCAATATCGTTTTGTGCACTGATGTCCCTTACTCGCTGCTTAAAGCACTCTTTTGCTATCTGGCTAGTATGCCCCAGTGTTTGCAAAGACAGACCACAGCGGGAAATTTCACCATGTATTTTGTGGGTCCATGTATAGGTGGTCTTATTCCTGTATTGCTCTTCCAAGCACATTCTTGGTACAGTGGTACCTTGACATACAAGTGCCCTGACATACAAGTGTTTTGAGATACAAGCCGCCGAGCGAGTGATATTTTGCTTTTTGATGAGAGCAAGATTTGAGATACGAGTATGTAAATACAGTACAGTACATAACAAAAACAACTGAGGTGGTGTTTTGGGAGCTGGAATGGATTAATGGGAAAATTGCTTTGAGATACGAGCGATTTGACATAAGAGCAAGGTTACGGAACGAATTAAACTCGTATGTCAAGGTACCACTGTAGTCTATTTCCTGGCATGGAAAGAAGGTGTATCCAAAAATTAAATAATTTAATGCTAATGGAGCATTGGATGGCTTGTATACCAAGTTCTGCTCTGACAGCAGGGCCTGGTATGGTGTTGTTAATGCCTAGCATCTGTCTTAAAAAATGGGTCTGAGTTTGTTCTAGCTGGGAAATGTTTGAAAATCCCCAGATTTCTGCCCCATAGGTCTTCCTCTTGCCTGGCCAGGTAGGCTACCTGAGCTTGGCTGGGCATTGTGACTACCCCTTCATCCTTGGAGGAAGGAGCACTGATAACAGGGGGATGACACACTGGACAGATGGTGGTTCATAGCTGCCAGTAATGTCATGAGATCAAGTCCAACAAATGTATGGAAAGCATTGTGTTAGGAACTCCTCATAGTGTGATGCTATTTCCATTTTACACTCTGCATCCTTGGCCCAAGGACAGCCTGTCAGCAGAAGCAGCCTATGAAATGTTTTTTTTCCCTCTGCTAAGTTCATAAAATATCATTGTGAGTAGGTATTAATATACCCAGGTGCATGTTTAGTCATTAAGAAAGATTTCCTTGTTTTAGACACTGAATAACAAAAAAGAACTATGTCACGCTGACATTGAGGAATTCATAGAGCTTCAAAGAGACTCCTGTTGGCTTGACATTCATTGAGCAATGTCTCTTACATTTCCACTGAGGAATTATTATGGGAGATGTAAAGTTATAGCTCAAAGTGACAGAAGCAATTGTATCTCTTCCTTCTTTTCCAGTCCATTTTACAAGAAATCTGAGTTCAGGTGACAATATTTGAAATAATTGGATGCAAAGCAAAAGTCAAAGGCTTCTCCTATGTTAAGCTCACCTCTTAAACCGTGCATTATTTTGCAGCTAGTAGCAAAGACTCTATGGCTTTTAGAGTGTTCATATATAGAAATTTGATAAAGACTACCTCCCCCCCCCCCGATTTGATTTCTTAACAAGGCCTGTACAAGGATCATTTGACTTTCAGAAGAAAAGAATTAACTGCAGCCACAAGGTGGTCTCTACCTTCTTTGTTGTTTTTTAGAAATTCATACTTTTGCAGTTGGATTCAGAAGTGTTCCTGGATATGGCATTACAATAAGTGAGGATTACACAGTAAGATCAAAACAAATAGCAATTTCTTTCTTAGCAGGAGTTGGAGAGGGAACAGGAGCCACAGTCAGAGCAGCAGAATACAATAAATTAAACAGCCACAGATCCAAAAGAGTAAGTTTCTTAGAACCTAATGATTGTACGGTCCATTGAAGATTCTACCTGAGCAGCCCAGAAACCATTATTAAAATGGTGCTCAAACTGAAACAATTCTGAAGCCTGTGTAGTCATCTGTTCCAAATCACTTAAACAACATTTTAACCAATTCCCCCTTCAAATAGAACCATTAGAGAGAGGTAAGATTTGCTGCCAGCCTACCAGTTCTGCAGCTTATATTACTGCTAACGCTTAGAAACGCAGAATCAGTCAAGGCTGCCTCTCTGCTCCAGGTGGAGGCAGCTCTGACAGAGATGATGCTGCCCTCCTCCCATCTATTTTGAAGTGAGGCGGCATCATGGAAGTGAGGAGGCATCCTTCATGCAGAGTGGGAGAAACCAGCCTGCAGAGGAGGCGCTTCTATTGGCGACTGCACCAAAACAGAACCCAGCACAGTCACTGCAAGGCACCCTCTGCCATTAAAAATGGAGTCAGGGTGGCAATGGACACCTTCTTGCACCCAGAGATGGGCCCTGGTGAGGGAAGTGGAGACATGGCCCAAGAGACATCAAAATCCAATTTCGCCACATCAATAAAAGTGTATGTTGGGGATATAGAGAGACTGGAAATGACCTTGTTATCCTGCCCACTTCCCTTCATATTTGCTAGTTGGATCTCTAAGATCCTCAACATAAATCTTTGCAGTATGTCTGTCATTAAAAATGATAAAGTGACTGAGAATGAAACAATCATATCTTTGGTTGAGGGTGATTCTTACTCTCATGACTGTTTGATTTTTCCAAAATCCCCTCTTCATTGTTTTTTATCATTTTAAATTCAATAGGCTGAACTTCTAATAATCTTTTATACAGCACTTTGGTTTAAAATTGTTACATTATTATTTAGCTGCCCCCTTTAAAAAACTTATTGAAAGAAAAGTTATCCGTAATATAAATCAATGCTACCCATGCATGTTACCCAGATGTCAAGCATTTATGTTCATCATTATTACTTTATCTACGAAGCTAAGTTCAGCAGGAGACAACCTGGGGATACCAGATGCTAGAGGCTAAACTAGAAAATGTGTGTGTGTGTGTATATATATATATATATATTAAAAACAACAACCTTAAAAATCCCTTAAAGGTGATTAGTTGGCATGTCTACTTCACTCTTGGGTTCCACCAAAGAGCTGGGAGACTGAGGCTTCTGCACACTATTTTAGCTGGCCTACACTTTTCTGAAGAGAGATCTTCAAAGTTTATCCTGGGATCTGTTGAAGCCATTCCTCCAACTTGTGGGGGGCCTCTTTGCATTTTCTGTACCTGAAATCCCACCTGGTATGGTAGACCTCTGATTCTATTGATCTTGTACTCAGTGCTAGTTCTTATGCTGCCAAGATTATGCGCTGTCTTTCATACTTGATTTTTCTTCCAGCCATTAGGAATGTGCATGACTAAGTTTTTGACATTTGATTCCATATCCGTATGAATAGATCCCTTCGAATAGGGTAAGGATCTATTCAATACAAATGTAGTATATATATATAGTAGTATTTATAATTATATCCCGCCCCATACCCAAAGGTCTCTGGGCGGCTCACAACAGTTAAAAATGAACATATTAAAACTGTATCAGACTATGCTAAAATCCATACAAAGTTTAAAATCCAGCATAATAATAATAATGATAAAGATACAAAAGGAGTTTAAAAAACAATAGTTTTTGCAGGGGGGAAGTGTAGAGGGCATTTAGCCAAAGGCCTCAGTGAAGAGGTGCATCTTCACCGCCTTCCTGAACATAAACAGAAAAGGGGCCTGACGCAATTCCAAGGGGAGGCCATTCCACAACCTGGGGGCCACTACTAAAAAGGCCCTCTCCCGGGTGCCCACCCGCCTAGCCACTGAGGGCGGTGGGATGACCAGGAGGGCCTCTCCTGCAGATCTTAAAAGGCAGGCAGGTCGATATGGGAGAAGGCGCTCCTTTAGATATCTGGGACCCAAGTCATTTAGGGCCTTATAAGTCAGAGTTAGCACCTTGAATTGGTCTCGGTAGTGAATTGGCAGCCAGTGCAGTTCTTTTAGAACCGGCGTGATATGTGTCCGGCTAGCTGTTCCTGTCAGCACTCTGGTGGCTGCATTTTGCACTAACTGCAACTTCCGAACCATCTTCAAGGGAAGCCCCATATAGAGAGCATTACAATAGTCCAACCTGGAGGTTACCAGAGCATGGATAACTGTGGCCAGGTCATCTCTATCCAAGAAAGGTTTCAGTTGACGCACCAACCGTAGTTGGCAGTAGGCACTACTGGCCACGGCCTCCACCTGAGCTTCAAGTGTTAGCGCAGAGTCCAGGAGTACCCCCAAATTTCACACCTGTCCCTTCTCGGGTATTACAACCACATCAAGGACAGGGTATCTCTCAACTACTTGGACCCGAGAGCCTGTAACACATAGCACCTCTGTCTTGTCTGGATTCAGTTTCAATTTATTGGCCCTCATCCAGCCCATAACCACCTCCAGGCACCTGTCAAGCACTTCAACCACCTCTCCTGATTCAGATGGCACAGAGAGATAGAGCTGGGTATCATCTGCGTATTGATGACACCTTACTCCAAATCTCCTGATGATCTCTCCCAGCGGCTTCATGTAGATATTAAATAACATGGGAGATAAGATCAACCCCTGGGGAACCCCACAAGTGAGTTCCCAGGGTGTCGACTCAGTCTCTCCCATCACCACTATCTGAGATCGGCTCTGGAGATAGGAGCGGAACCAATGCCAAGCACTGCCTCCAACTCCTAAACTCCGTAGCCTCTCCAGCAGGATACATTGGTCAATGGTATCAAAAGCCGCTGAGAGGTCCAGGAGAACCAGCAGGGTAGCATTCCCCCTGTCTTTCTCCCTGTCTTTCATACATATTAGTAAGAATGAGGGATGTGCAGGAATATTTGTAGATATTTGAAATCTGATTGAATGTGCCAAATTTTAACATTCGAACTCAAATAGAATGTCCCAAAATTCAAATGTAAACATTCAAATCGAATTTCAAACTTTGGATCTATTCATTCGAATTATCTGGACATTCATGTGTGTACAGGTTTGTGCACAATGTGTATTTGAACATCTACATCTTTTCTGCATCCATACGCATTTGCATGGATCCGTACAGGACAAAAACAGGTTACATACATACATGATAACTACAGAATGCATATGGATGTCTATGGATGTGTATGGATGTGGGGAAGACGCGTATGTGCACATATGAACGTTGTCAACATTTGTATGTGCAGATTCAGATAAAAAAATTCAAACAAATAGATTTGAACTTGGTAAATACAGACTGAATCTTTTAAAATTCAAATTTAAAAGATTCGAACTGAATCAGAGTTTTGGGTATTCGATTTAATTCAAATAGAATGTCAAAAAAAATCCATGCACATATCTGATATGAACACATATGTATCCAATACATATCAGATATGTATCCAACACAAATGCATACATAGCTGATACATATCCAATACATATGCAACACGAATGCATACGTATCTGATATGTATCCCTTAACAAATCTCCTCCGAAAGCATCAAATCCAGCCTGA
Source organism: Aspidoscelis tigris stejnegeri (assembly GCA_023333525.1). Classification (NCBI taxonomy): domain Eukaryota; kingdom Metazoa; phylum Chordata; class Lepidosauria; order Squamata; family Teiidae; genus Aspidoscelis; species Aspidoscelis tigris. The sequence continues at coordinate 10,319,564 of JALMGA010000006.1, read as the reverse complement.
ATCCACTTTTAATCCATTCTTGATCCATGTCAAAAGCAATCTGGATCCATTGCAGATGTGACTGGTGCGGCCATTTCCCACTTCCCCAGTTTAACAAATGTTTGAACTATTCGTACAAATGTCTGGAAACATTTGTATTCGTACGAATGTCAATGTACAAATATTGTAACATTCAATCGGTGTATGAATGTCCAAATTCATACAATTCATATGAATAATGCATGTTATGAATATTCACACACATCCCTATCAGCCAGTGATAGGGTTTTCCAGTTTCAGCCACTCCTATGATCTGATGATGGTACAGTATGCCAAGTTACCTCCACCATTTGCTCTTCATGCATTCACCTTGCCTGCAGTTGTCTAAGATATTCTTTTAGCAGTCTATCCACACAAGTCATTTCACAGAATGTTTTTCTATTTATATATGACCGTGGCCCTGACACTTGTTAACTCTCCTCCTCTTTCTTCTTGGCTTATGTTGACACTTGAGACCTGTTGACGCTTGAGGTCAATGCTTGGTTGGAATCCTCCATACAATGTGAGGAGATCTTAAAATCAGGAGCTTCTGTTTCCATTTCCCCCCTTTCTATTTGTATAATGCCTTTCCAAATAAAAATAAAAATGCTCAAGTCAGTTTATGACAAACACAAGAAAGAAATCATGTAGTACAAAATACAAATAATACGAATAATACATTATAATATTCCATGCATTAGAAAATATTATAAAATCACACAGAACATTTGGGGAGTGGAGGGCACACACAGCAAACTCCCAGGTGCAACACTCATCCATGTCTGCTTTGGGCCAGATTATTATGATAGTTGGATACCTAGCTTGGAGCATGTTATTTCCATTGAGCTGGGACTTACCCTTTGAAGGTATTATGTTTTTCCTTGCTTCTTCATCATGGTGTCCATGTGACTATGGAATTTCCAGAAATTTGAAACTTGCATATCTGTTATGTAGCATCAGGTAGTTTGGTTCCTTCTGTCCTTAATATCCACTCTCTTTTCACAGTGATCTGTCCACTGTCTTCACTGTAGATCCATCTGAGATGGATCAGTGAGTTGATGTCTCACTCATTCTTGGCACAAGCTTGATAGCATCCATTATGTAGGAGATTGTTGATAGTGATTCCACTCTTGAACCTGTGTGCATATCCACTCTGTGTGATAATCTGGCCAAGGGATTCAGGTCAGTACAGTGATAGGGACAGAAAATCACCTTTGTGTATGATTTTCTTTTTTATAGCCACTATCATGATTGTCAGAGTTCACCTCCAGTGCTGCCTTCTACTTACCCATTGAGTTCTTGATGAGAAGGTCCTTTGTTTCCAGATAACCTTGGGCGTTTTTGCACTAAGGTGCATGATAGACTAACTTTTACCAGCACTTACAGTTGCCTAGCCCACTAGCAATTGGTCACTTACCTGGGTCCAGTCACCCATCTGATCCTATGCAGGGCACTGCTATCTTGGTTGTGGTGCCCTGAATGACTGTGCGGTGTGCCAGCACTGTTGCTACGACAACACTGACACCCTGCACAAGCACAGTTGTGTCAGGGACCATCTGAGTTCCAAGTGCACTTGCACAGCAGTTCTGATGTCCCCTCACCCTGGAAAACATGCAGACGGTTGCTGCTGGATGCTCCCAGGTAAGTTCCCGGTCATGTTAGGTTAAAGTTAGTATGCTTGTGATGCACAATTTCACGCATCACAGCTAGTATGCAATTAGTCAACCTCTGGGCAGCCAGGGGCATTTGTTGGCTGTATATACTGTACATTCCTGCAAGTGGAGGTGCACCTGCCCAGAGGTTGCCTAATTGCATACTACCAGGACGAAATGCAGAAATACCACTTGTGAGTGTCAGGGGTTTGAGGATTCATGAATGTGAGTCATAAGCTTTCTTGTGGTCAATCCATGCTGTCCTCATATTGGGCTTTCTGCAACTTCAGTCTAAGGGAGAGATATCTTCCAAAAGACAGCGGTAACAAATCACTTCTGTGTTATTTCCGAGAAAGCCACAGAGCTTTATCCATAAGATCAGGGACACTTTAATCTCAAATTTATGTAGCTAGAAAACTATAGATGTTGCTAACTAGATTCCTCTCTAAATTGAAGCTGCAGAATTTTCCAAACATAAGTCCTTTCCACACTGGGCCATAGTCTGTGTTATTTCCTGGAATAGGGGCCTGATATCTGCATGCTGGTGCAGAGTAAGACAGGAACCTATTCCGATTCAAAATCTAGAATAAGACTCATCACAGAAAGAGCCATAGATCTTTTCCCATTTAACACATTTTAACATTTGTATTCAATAACTGTATATCTTAGTCTCTTTAGAAGGTATTTTCTGTCATAAGTGTGGAAAAAATAGTTTTCCATTCCACACCACTTTGGTCTGAAAATATGCAGCTAGTCAGGCTGATATTAAAGGCATAATCAAAGCCTAGCAAGAAAAAATGTGTCTAAACTAAAGCTGATGCCTGAACTGCAGTGTCATGAGCTCAAAGGTTTATAGTACAACACCATTTACTCCATTTTAATTTTAAGCCATCTTTATGCTTTTGCTTTAACTGATTCATGAAATTTCCACTTAACATCCTTCTTTCTAATTCCATGTCCGCTAATCCCTTGCAGGTGTTTATAAGTAGATTTCAAGTTGCGATGTTGTCATTTTCCCACCCAAATTTTTCTTTGGTAGAAGGAAATACCCATCTATTATCCCTTCTTTGAACCCCTTCCAGTTTCATAAAATCTTTTTTTGCACAATGAATCCCCAAATCACACACGAAGCTCAGATACAGACTCAGCAATTGGACACAGAGATTAATATTATCTGGCATACCCTTATCCTGACCTACTTCAGCTCTTGTGCCAAACTCCATTGGGAAAGTTAGTCTCTGTTTGTATGCTGACTTCGTTATTATTTTTTTATTTACCATCAATGCATATTGCCATAATTTGTGTGAAATTAGCACTGTATGGGATGTACTTCTGCCTTTATATTTATCCTGACTGAAATTTAAGAACAGCACTTAGTCGCTGACCCAAACAATAGAATGTAAGCTGTTACTTTCAGCAGGCTTCATTTAGGCATGGAAGTGTAAGTAGGACATGCTGAAGGGAAAGGCAGAAAATAATGAATAGGTCAGTCTATTAACACTTTGCCATTACATGGGTACTCAGTATGTTCTATGAAGGTATCTAGTAATAAAACATTGGCATCTGAGGCCAAGACAGAAGGTAACTGTGCAAGTCCATATAGTTCCTATTCAGACGCTAAAAAGAATACAAATGGATAAGATTGGGCCATAGAAATGAGGAATTTAAAGCCATTCATTGCCTAGTGAACAGAACAAAGATCATTTTCCACACTCTCCAATGGAAGGGGATATGGAAAAGTCTAGTTTCTTCTGGGTCCTCCCTTCTGTGCTCTGGAATGGAAGACATAGGTTCCACCTGCTGCTTAAGCAACTTCATCTGCATTAGATGGAGTGTAGCCTAGTCTAAGTGGCCAAAATGTGTGGCTGGAGCATGCTACCATGAAGCAGGGGCTCCCTACTGGTAGATTAGATCAGCACACATTTTTGGGTGCTTTACCACTCTATACTCCATCTTGTGTGAGGAGAATGTACTAGGAAAGGATGTAAGGGTGGCTTCTTTAGTTTCCGCTTGCTTGTGTTTGCCTCTAAGTTTTTCAATGTCTGATTAATACAGTCCATTATGATATGCCATAGACCATTTCCTTTTCATTTTCTTAGTGCAGAAGGTATGGCAGGCAGTCACCCATGCCCAGCAGGGCCAAACATGAAGTATGACCAACACTTTCATGGCATATTTTGTCACTTATATATATATTTATAATTCCTGTTTGTTATTTTTATTGCTGGTTCTATTTTGTTTTTGTTCATTAGTATGTTTTGAACATACAATAGATGGAAGTATCCTGGCATGATACAATGAAATATATTCATAATCTCTTACACGCAGTATGCTAATCCAGTAGGCTAGATACTGAATTATTTGTCCCAGCCTGGCTGAGTCTAAAGTTCATAAAGATATCCCTTCTTTCTTTCTCTTTTGTGTTATTGCAGGAAGACAATCAGAAGCTTTTACTTTCATTAGTCAGTTTAGCATTATCTCTAAGCTTAAATTTAGCGAGTCTTAACTATGTTTATTTGAAACCAAGCCAGCTCATAAACTGAGTTATTGCCAATAATAGTTTGCTCAGATCTGGATACAAGAAGAAATGATTCCCACTGCTTTATTTTCAGACCAAACTGAAAATAATAAACTCCTTGTGCATACATTATTTATAAATTGTGGATTGGCATTTTGCCATCACTACATTAAATGACACTATTTCTGTGCTGCTTCTCAAATCTTTCTGTTACATTTCCTCAGCAAGTAGGGAGTTTCTGATACTAGTCTGACCAAAAGGCTCAGAGATTGAAAAAAGTTCTTCTTTTTGACATACAGATCCCATGATTCTTAGCTGGGTCAGTGAGTGAGGAACCATTAGACAGTCTATGGAATTGAGGAACACCTGAAGATAGACTGTGGCCAATTGGAAGTCCTGAGCTAGCATTTGTGAAGCAGTGAGTTACATGATAACAAAAGTCATTGGAAAAAAAAATAATAGAATAAATGACATAATGAAAAACAGACCATTTGAATGTGTTAGCAAAATTTAATTAGCTTGCTCAAATAGTAAATCCAAGTATTATTAAAGCATTATGAGGTCGTATCTATTGAAATAGTCATTAAGACTGAGAATTCAAGGCTGTTATAGTATTAGGTCAAGCTGGTTGCTAAGACTTGGTTAGATCAGAGAAAACCTTTACTAAATCCTTGAGGAAAAGTATGGAGTTGTGGGAAAGCAAATTATGTAAGCATAAGGTCACATTCAATTAACCTGTGCTAATATTGCCACAGCAGATAAGGAAAAAAAATAAGTGGACATCACAGAGCAAATTAAACTCTGATGTAACTTCTTTGGCTATTCTGGATAACTATAAAACAAGAATTAATCTCATAAACTATCTCAAGTAAGGCAGTTCTGAGCAGCTTATGATCCACCTAGCCTACATGGGTCCTGATAAATCATTGCTACTGTTTTATGGGACAACAAAATGTGTGTGTGTTGCCATTCATCTGGCAGACCACAAGATGTGGTCCAGTGGGATTTGTTGAGCTCTGTGAGTTTTGTGGATCTGCTTCTACATAGAATTTCATAGTAGCTTTGCATAGGAGTTTTTACAATGAGCAGTAATCAGGAGTACCACCTCTCATTTGTAAACATCTACCTCAGGCTGCTGTATGTAGAGTTCTTCATTCCCAAGAGTCCTGGATTGTAAAATCATCTAAAGGTCTCTGACACAGCGACTGAAGACTATGACATTCTGGCATTAGTTGCAAATATGGCATGAAGCCCATGCATTGACAACATGAATGGGTTGTGTAATGAACACTGTAATAAGCATATTCTTCAATCTATAAGATATGACAAAAAAGGATAAAAATACTGTACTAGAAAATAAAATGTCAGTCTGGTTCTATCTTCTATTAGCAGGAAATGCAATGCTATGAATAAGGGACAAGGCATCATATCTATACCCTTCCAGTCTCCTATGTCCATTATTAACTTATTTGGACACAGTAATTTCTTTTGTGTTCTGTGTAATGGTGTATAAATTGTTTTCCTTAAAAAAAAGGGTTTGCCGGGTTTGGGGCATAGCATTCTGCACAGGCCTGGGATGCCTTATCCAGGTATAGAACACGATTTTGTGCTCTACACTCTGGCTGCAATTAGGCTGCCTTGGGATGCACTGAGATGGTTCCTTACAGAACCAGTCTCCCATCAGAGCAATGCTCTGTCCCAGGGCTGGCCTAATCGTGCAACAGAGGCCCTCGTGCAAATAGGCCTCAGGTCTGTTTATGGTCATGGCTAAGCTATACTCACGTATAGGACTGGGTTTGTAAAACTCATAGGACAGAGTGATGGGATCTTGAAAAGTCATTGGAATCAGTTGACTTGAGTCTGACTACTGTTTCTTTCCCAGAAGTACAGAATATGAAGACATTACTTTTCAGCCATAGAAGAAGGCAGAATCTATATAACATAGGACTAAGACAGCTCAATCATCTAAATGAAAACCTAACCAAAAGTCAGAACAGAAGCAGAAGTCTGCAGGAGGTAGGTAGAATCAGAGGTAAGTGATGTCTGGCTGCAGCTCTGTCTAAAATGGAGAGAATGGGTGACACCATACTTATACTTAATAGAGATGTGCACAAATAATTTGGGGGAGGAGTTAGCTCAGTTCAAATTGAACCTTAAATCTCAAACCTGTTTTTAAAAACTTTTTTATTTAAAGAAGTTTCTGAAAGTTCTTCCAAAGACTTTTAGAATATGAACAATTTGATTTAATTATTCATGTTCAAAGTCAGGTTCCTGGTTCAGTTCAAATTGAATTGCCCTCTTTTGAGCAGTGCATGGTTTGGTTTCAGTTGAATCAAAGATCTTCTAACTATTCAATTTGAACCAAACATCCAAATGCAAAACAAATTTTGCACATCTATGGTCTGTATAATATGAAAGTTAAACTATACCATTCTTTATCACAAGGAAATCACTTTAACAAGATAGAAAAAGTAGATGCCAGTGATCAGTCTTTGATTGTGCTAAATTCCTTTTCCATCTTCCACCATTTCATAAGTAGACTTCAAAAGTGTTTGGTCCTCTCAAATAGATAGGGTTTAATGATTAAGAATCTCTAAATTTTATTGATCATTTTAATTTATCTTCAGTCTTCACTCATAATCTCAGAGTAGGTACCACAAGGCATATGAATATAATTAGTAATAAACTAATGTTCTAGCTTATACAAATGGCATGAAAGAAATGGCATGAAAGAAATATCAACACACCTCAGATAGTCCAAAACTTTACAGGAAACCAGACCATCTTGAAAAAAAATTATATATAAAAATAAGAAATTGCTCCTTCCCCAAACCAAATACTGATTCTTTGGAAGAAAGGAAGTAAGTTTTAGTTTGCCTACCACCCTATGCAACTGTAGCTTAGCAGTGGAACATCTCCTTTCTTTGTTTAATCCTTAAAATGCTTGGTCAAAGCTAGTGCCAATATTTATAGATGTGAAGAATGCACAAATTTGTATTTACGATTCATTTTTCCTCCCAAGGCTTGGGTTTCTACTGTTCTTTCCCCATCAGTCACATTTGCTGAAGTTGCATATGTTAGCACAGGTATCTCTGTAGGTTTTGTTCTGAAGTGTGCAAAAGTTGCAAGTACTCCTGAATAGGAATATGCATGAATATTCAAATGCATTCAAAATTTGATTGAATCAACTGAATTTTGACATTCAAATTCTAATTGAATGTCCTTAAATTCAAATTTAAAGATTTGATTCAAATTTTGGATCTATTCATTTGAATTATTCAGACATTCATATGTGTACAGGTTTGTACATGATGCATACTTGAAGATTTCCATCTTTCCCACATCCGTACACATTTGTACAGATCTGTAAGGGATTAAAAACAGGTTGCATACAGAATAACTACAGAATGCATACAGTTGTGTACAGATCTGTACAAACCTGGGGAAGATGCAAACGGGCATCTATGAATGTCGTTGACATTTGTATGGGCAAATACGAGTGAAAAATTCAAATGAATAGATTCAAATTTGCTTAATTCAAATCGAGTTTGGTTAAATTTTAATTTTAAACATTTGAATCGAATTGAATTTTCAAGTATTTTTTTTTTTAGTTGAATCCCAAAAATTGCATTCATGCACACCCCTACTCCTGAACTCATTTTCTGGGTAAATAAAATAACTTGAAGGGAAATGCCCCCAGCATGACAGGGACAAGCAATCCAAATGTTAACAAAAGCCTAAATGAGATGGCAAATATAGCCTGAAATATATATGATCTAGTATTTCTGCATGCGTCATAATTAAATTGGATAACATGGAATTATATCTTGACACAGGAAAATCAATATAGTACATACACACTGTTTTGCACCACACTGCCTAGACCAATTAAATTTGTCATAATCAAATGTAACACCATCCCTACTGTAGGGGGATACATGCAAGTATAATGCAATGCCCTGTGGCAAAGAAGATACTCAGGAAAGACTGGAAGCACTTTTGGGTGTGACAATGCAGATGAGGTACTTTAAGCCAGTCAGGTTGTACTATCCAGTTTTTTTTTCATTCATTTTTAATAATCAAGAGATAAAATAGAGAAAAAAGAGAAAAAAGGAAAAATCTTCCTGCAATAGTGGATATAATTCACTATTATTATATTTCTAGAGTGAAAATAACATAAATGAAGATTCCATGTTATGCAATTTGTGGATGGTTGAATTGTTTTGTATACTGTTAATATAAAATTTTAACCTGAATTTGTGAGATGCCCTATAATTGTGTGTGTGTGTGTGTGTGTGTGTGTGTATACAATAGGCAAAAATAGGCAAAAATACATGTATGTTTTCATTCAGGATACAAACTTGTCTCATCTGTACTGAAGAGGAGGAGGAGGAGGAGGAGGAAGAAGCTGGCTTTATTACTCCGCTTTTCTGACAAAGCTTTCTATTCTTCTCCCCACAACAGAACACCCTGTGAAGTAGGTGAGGCTGTGAGAGCTCAGAAGAGACCTGTGACTAACCCAAGGTCACCCAGCTGGCTTCATGGAGGAGAGAGGAATCAAACCCACTATTCCAGATAAGAGTCTGGCTGCCTAACTACTAGACCAAAGTGGCTAGGTTAAGTAAAGTACTAGAAGACTTATAATTTATTTCAAGTGCTGTAAATATCAACTGTGCACTCACGCTGAGAGTTCTGTAGAAGATCTACCATGGAAGTGACAATAGGGAAGAGAAAAAAGGCTTAAAGGGTCACAATATTTCTTCCCAATATTTACCCTAATTTTTATTTCAAACATCTCTTCATTCTTCCATTTATATATTCCTACATTTTTCCCCCTAATCCTTCAAATCCTATCATCTTCAGTAGTTCTTGTACACCTGCTTAGAAATGTGGCTATATAAATACTGGTGGTCTAATAATATTCTCTGTTTGGAAGACTCACAGACATCAATAGGAAACTGGATTGGATAAACTGGTTTCCATATTTAATTGAATAGACCTTAACCTGCACTCACAGGATATTTCTCAATATTATTCTTTTGATTTGAGAATTTTGGTGTTGCTGGGCATTGGAGATAAGGAACAAATATTCACTGATTCATGAACATTGGCCTGATGACCTTGAATTAGCCATTGTTTCTCAAATCAACATACCTTATAGGGTGATTGCCTATAAAACCCTAGAATAATAATCAGTGCTTTAACATGAAAACAGAATGTAATTGTAAAAATGGATTAAAATTAAAATCTGATTATTCTGAATGATGGATAAAATGCTTTGTTTTTGTTTGAAAATCACACCTCCCTTATTAGTCCTTTTTGGCAAATTTTGATATCCATAGCTTTTGTATGTGGACCTGACTATAAATCACAGGGTGTGATGTAGCTCTGCAGCATACATATTTAAGAGCATTGATTTAATGCTGTGTAGAGGCTGTGCTTTAAAATAAAGTTAATAAACAGGAACTAAAGATCAGTAAGTAGTTTATCATCAGATTTTTATGGAGATGTAATGGATTTTCCCATTAGTTCTCATTACTGTAGCACACTGATTTCAAAAATGAAAACTGCCAACTTTTGTGTAGTCTATGTGATTCCACATCTGTTATATTCAATCTAAGATAATATCTACACAAAAAAGGAAATAGTACTACAAATGTAGCTCTTTCTTTCCTGATTAAAAGAAGCACTGTGAATGCAGTGATCCTCTTAAAGCAGCCACATGCTGTTTGCATTCTGCTCTCCTTCCCTTCAAAATCACACCCAGCGCTATGGACAGGTGAAGAAGAACTTCCAGGCTCATCAAGATCACAACCAGGTAATCCTAGAATGCAGTTTTGGTGAGTGGGGGAGACAGATTCTCCTGAATCAAAGTCAGCTGCACTATCTCAGGCAAAATATAGCAACCATAGAAAATCATGAAGGCAAAAATACATGTATATCAACAGTGCATTAAAAGTTTATGAAATATCCTATGTCATTTATTTTGTAAGTGAGGGGATTTGTCTAGAAATGCCCTGAAGAGTACAACCAAGGCATTTTTGTATCCTGAAATTTTGCCATCTGATTGCATAGTTTATCTACTTCAGCTCTTCAGCTATGCTACCCTTGAGACCTCTACCAGTGGCCTGAAATCATAAGTTGCTGCCATTATTACAGATAAGAATATTGACAAGACCATCAAAGAAGATATATCACAAGACTGGTGGAGAAAATACTTAGAAGGGCATGCATTCCAAACTAATGGATTCTAACAATGCTGCACAGTTTATGGGTTTTTTCTCCCCAAATATTTATTAGACAGTAACTGACAAAGCTTTTCTATGCTTCTCCCACACAACAGAACACCCTGTGAGATAGGGGGCTGTGAGAGCTCAGAAGAGAGCTGTGACTAGCCCAAGGTCACCCAGCTGGCTTCATGGGGAAGGGCGGTATTGAACCTGGTATTCCCAGATAAGAGTCTGGCTGCCTAACCACTAGACCAAACTGGCTCAGTAAACAGTTGCCTGATCTTTGTAAATTTACCAGCAGACAGAAAGGACATGCTTCCTAACCACTAGACCAAACTGGCTCACCATATAGAGGTAATTGTATATATAGGAAAATATATATGTAATGGTTGGCAACCTCTCCAACAATCCTTATTATTTGTTCTTGTTATATTAGCAGATTTAATGGTGTAAGGTACCATCCATATAATATTTTTGTATAGGTTCCCTTCATTTTCTGCACAGATACTTTTGACAATGGTGACTTTAAATCCCACACCAAATTATTATTTGCAAAGCAAGCCAGATAACCGAGGCTTCAAACAAGCTGAGAATCACTAAAATGTTTGATACTTGAGTATGAACCATATAGTACGTGTAAATGATATGCATCTTCTCACTGCTGCATGCAGAAAGAAAATCAATCTTCCCATCAGGCTGCCTCATTATCCTTTTCCTTGTTGGCAACATACATTGAAAAGGAGACATCTTGGTGACCGGGTCCTTCACTTGCTGGGAGAAAAGGAAGGTGTGATAATATAATATAATATGATATGATTATCTTGGTTAAGGCATCATCTATTTCTATTTAAGCTTAGTGACTTCTCTTAGGGTCTTTATCATGAAGTTTCACATCTGAGGCTAACTGCAATAATGGAAACTTGTGAGAGCCTCATAATGTGTAAAACTGATGTGTAAAATTAAAAATAAAGAATAGAGAGAAAAACATAAAAACTGGAAGTTATTTCCGAGAAGAATGTCAGAGTAAATAAGAAAGAACAATGCAGAGATACAAAGAGGCTTAGGTTATTCAAATGAAAAAAAAGATGAAAGTTGATTCAAAATTGCTAAATACAGAACAGTGACAGGTTTCTAGTGGGTAAAAATATCAAACAATTGTGTATGTCATTAAATAAAAGGAATCAAAAGGTGAAGAGGAGATCTAAAAGATATTTTGGTTGTGTGGCATTAAAAATGAATAGTAAGTAATAAGACTAGGCAAGTAAAATCTGTTTCTAACATTAAAAGCAAAGGAACACTATGAACTAAGTAGGGCAAAAAGGACCAGGTACAACAATTTATTAATATCAACAAAATCCCATAAATCACAAAGTAACTACAAAAGAAAACCCTGTTTAACTTCAGGGAGTGAAGTTTGAGAAGGCTACATATTCAGCCAGTCATGTGGTGAAGCTTAGCATTTTTCCTAACCCTACTAGTGTTTCTATGTTCCTCATTTACCAATGGTAATGCTAAATATCAGTGAGCATGTAGCGATGGCGTAGACGTGCCTGGAATTTCTTTTCCTTTCTTGACAAATTCTATTCCTTCTGTCAAACTTCAAATGGCTCAAAATATTTTAGTTATTTACAGTATTAATATTTAGCATCTCACTAAAACTGGCCAAGATGATAAATACCATTCTCCTAGGCTACACCCAGGCATTGGTTACTAATTTAGTTGGATACTCTCTAGAATAAAACATCACTAGGGATGTTCACAATTCTTTTTTTATCTCTGCTCTACAATTCTTATGATCACTTTGCCTACAGCAATAAAAGATTATAAAGAACATGTTAATAGTGTTGAGCAACAAATAGACTATTTTTCGAGTGTGAAGCAAGCCATTTAGAATCCTGAATCTTTAGTCATTAGGCAGAAGTTGCTATAAGAAATGTACATTAACATAAAATCAGTGCTTCAGTTTGAATTGAACCAAACCAGACTGAGATCTGTTTGAACTCAAACCAAGACAGGCTTGTGCCTATTCATTTATTTAAAATTTTCACATGAACTTATTTTTAAAAATATCCTTTTCTAAAGGAACATTGATAGCAAACTGGGAACATGTTTGATTCAAATAGGGGATCTCCATTGATTAATGGAAGCAATCTGTACTTTGAACCGATTTAGCTGATTTCAAGCCAATCAGTCCACCCTGTCTACTTTGAACAGGTTAGAACCTGAACTGTTCTGCACATCTCTAGATAAGATGCACTGACAAGTCCTACCTGCTGAATTCCCCTTCCTTACATTGCTGCTAAAGATGCATCAATTTTGTTTTAGGGATGTATACAAGTATCTCTCATGTTCGCAATTTTATCATGCCGGATTATAAATGATGTACTAGTTTATTATTGTTTTTGATACAGTTTTGATATGTTTGTTTTTAAAGGTTGTTAGCCACCCAGAGACCCTCGGGTATGGGGCGGGATATAAATAAAAATAAATAAATAAATAAATAAATAAATAAATAAATAAATAAATAAATTTGTACAAATTTGTATGAATTCAAACGTTCACACTCAAATAGAGTATTCAAAGATCCAAAGTTTGTTTTTGTGCATTTGTTCAAAGCTTTGTTATATTCACAGAGGTAGTGATGTGAGGTTCAGGTTACACTGATCACCACCCTTAGGGGATTCAAACTGCCTTCAGTAGTGAGGCTGGTGGGCACCCGGGAGAGGGCCTTTTTGGTAATAGCACCCAGATTATGGAATAGTCTCCCCCTCGAGGTGCACCATGCCCCTTCCTTACACATATTTAGGAAGGTGGTAAAGACACACCTCTTTGCCCTGGCCTTTGGCTGAGGTGATTATATTCTCCCCCCTTCACAGTTACAGTCACTATGAATGCAACATGGAGCATACTGTTTTAAATTTGCTGAATTTTTAAAGTGTTTTTAATCTGTATTCTGTCCTTAATGTGTATCTTGTTTTAATGTGTATCTTGTTTTTAATCTGCTGGTTAATCTGCTGCTACCAGCCCGGAGACCTTCCGGTATGGGGTGGGATAGAAATGTAAACAAAATAAATAAAATAAATATATCCAAATACTTCTGAGGCTGGGGATAGGCCTAAAAGGGTTCATTAGACTAGCCCAAGGAGTTAGTCTGAGTGCAGTTTTGTGTAGGTGTGGAAACTGAAGAATTTGTCCATACAAATACTTGCTTACTTACCTGGAAGCTTGAATACATACCTTATCAACCCTATTTGTTTGTAAACAATAAAGTTTTTACCTTTTCATGTTTCAAATGGACTCAGACCGAAGTCTTTATTAGCTAAGGGGAACAGTGAGCTTCAGAGAAATAGGAAGCCTGTTTCTTTAAGAGGTGACAGCTAGCAGTTGAGGAAGCAGCACTTCAAGAGGGGGGGTTTTAGGCAGGCGTCTCTCTGCTAGAAGAAAGCATTGTTTGTGAAAGTGACCTGTGCCTCACAGGGCAGGGCAGGGAGGGAGGGAAGCCATGGCCAGCACCATTTTAAAGCATGACCAGCTGTCTTAATTAACAAGAATAATTATTCGCTTTTTATCTGGAGTAAAACCCTGCCTGGCCTGGCTGTTTAGGGGGTGGGGGGTGTCTTTGCAGTATTCAAAGAGCATTTCCAGTGGATTTGAATCACTCCAAAGCAAACATGAAAGAATATCCATTCACATCCCTACCTGGTTTACTTTTTGCATTTTGCCAGCCAACTTTGATTCCTTTTCCAAAAAATTGTAAACAAAAGCTGTGACACATTGGGAAATGAAGACATCTCTTCTTTAATGTAGATAAATGAAATATATATATATAATATAGCTGGTCACTTTCATAAGATGCAGCTGGAGCGAGTGATTTTGGAACAGTTTGATAACATAAGCCAAAGCAATTATGTTTTTCTGTTATATCGTCAAGGGAAGACAGTTCTAAATGCTCTAAAATTAGTACAAAACAATTACTCTAGTCTAAAGCAGCTTATGGATCGCTATCAATAGGTACTGAGTGTGGGGGAAAGTGAAAATAGCACTAATAGGAATACACAAGTGTGTCCCACTTTACCCAATATTAGAAGGTATATGGTTGAAATATCACTGAGATGGGAAGGTGAAATATGAAATAAAATTAAGATGAAAAGACAGCTTAGGTCTCCTGCCTTACTAGCCTACTATAATCGCCACTGCAAGGTCTGGCTAGAACAGACATTCAAAAGTATAAATCCCAGAGATATTCATTGAACAGACAGCTGAGCTGACCTTCACAGTCTGCCTTCCATTCTCCCTCAGGGTACTGCCGCTGCAGAATGAGTTATTGAAGAATAGAAAGAATGAGATTGTCAGGGAGTGTTCTTTCAGCAGATCGTGTGCTGCTACAGGGTGTTAATTGGAATGGTGGGAGAATGCCACCTGACAGATGTAGAAAATAATTTCATTCATTCATTGTTCCTATTTTACTTAATCCAGAAACTTGAGTCAGCTTACATTCATTTGTCTCAACCCACTTCTGACCTAGCTGCATTCCAAAGAGTTCAAAGCTAGGGGTGTGCACGAATGCAATTTTTAACATTCGATTCAATTCAAATTATTCAAAAGTATGAATTCATAAGAATAGAGAAAAAAGGAATGTATTCAAATTTGAACCAATTTGAATACATTCATATCTATTTGTATGGAATAGAATAAACTTTATTGATTAGTTGCTTGACCATATCAAGTATCAAGTGTACAAAGATAAAACCATACAGTACAAGAATAAAATCAGTATAAACAAGAGTAAGATCAGGTCTGTACATATGTTATCATTACATATCCTCATCACCCTTAACAGGCACTCCGTTAGACTCAATGAAAAGTTTCCTGAGACGGGCTGCCTTAACCAAGTATAATCTATTTGTATGAATATTCAATTCTTATTTGATGATATAAATGTTGACAACATTCATATGCATCTGTATGCATCTATATTTGCTCTGTGTAGATTTTTAAGGCAGGACGCTTCTAAAGCCATTTGCTGGGATTCAAGAGCAGGAGAAGGTTTGCCCTTGTCTCTGCTTGAGATGCCCATGAGCATTTGGTGGGCCACCATGTGTGAAGGGACACTGGACTAGATGGGTTGTGGCCTGATCCAGCACGGCTTCTCTTATGTTCTTATATTCTTATGACTGTACTATAGGAAAGTGCTGAAAGAGCCTTGAATTTGAACAGGGTGGAGTTTTATCTTTGTGGAACATCTGGAAAATTTAGGATTGGATTTGAGAGTATACAGTCAATTGCTGTACATATCTGAAGAAGTAATATCACTAATGATGACAATTTTGTATCAGAAAGAGAAGGCTAATTTTAGATGTAATTTCTGTCTCTGCAAATCCTACTATCAGAGTATCACTTACCACGTAAAAATGCCAGAAAAACAATGCTATTTTTCAAGACATCAATTTGCATAGAAATCTTTGCATCAGCAGGAGCTCGTTGTAGAGGAGCATTAAAAAAAAAAAAGTATGTTACCTCCATGAACGTTTTTATTGCAGCTCATTTCACAAAAGGAACCAAATAATAAGGCAATCACTTACTTATTAACATTTCCATAAGCATCAAAAATTCAACAAGGTTCCCTGCTTTAAAGAAGAGTGCTGAGGGGAGGAAAGAGAAGTTGACATCACTAAAAATATTATACAATGAGATACAAATAATTAGTGATTTCTCTGCTGAATAATGTAGTGGAAGGTACTATTAAAGTGACAGAAGAATAGAGCATTGTAATAAGAGATGAATTGTATTAGCAGTGTCCATTACGTACTAGTCATTATGGTAGCCAATTAATGAATTTTATATATGCACTATTAAAGGGATAAGATCACTACCATAATTCATGAATGTCACAGAAAGTCATTAATGTGGTCGATCTGTTATAAGGAAGCATCGTTAGCTTCAAAACAAAATGTGTAATGTGCAGGGCCACTGAATCATTTAGCAGGAAGACATGAGGACAGATACATGAGTTCAAGATTTTTTTCCACTTTTGTCAGCTGGGAAATTGAGAAATATGTATGTTCTGTCTAAAACAGGGCATGAACAGTGGGTATTCCCAACAGAAAGACATTACTGAAGGTACGGAAGTCCCAGTGATTCTGGCAGGCCTTTAATCAAATGCAGTTTCTTCTAGGACACTTTAATTTCTTCTGGGATGTAATAATGAACATAATAATAATGTAATAATGGGATGCAATTTCGCCTTGGGCAAAACTTTCTTTTGGAAAGGCGGTATACAAATAAAAAATGGAATGGAATGGGAAGGAATAATGTGATACTGCTTGACCAAAGTTCTCTATACATTGGCCACTATGTGATTTCTGATGGCTTACCAAGACTTCAGGCTCATTTGCCCCACTGTGATAAGGTACTTCCAGGTTCCGTTCTAAAGGGTAGGCAAGGCCAGCAACTCATGCTGATCCCCCTCTTTGGGCAAATGGAATGGCGTAATCATGGGCCTTTTTGCACGGACCTCTCTTAATCCAGATTAAGAAGATCTGGATCTTTGGTATCTGGTCCTTGTGGAATCCGGTCCTTGAAGTTCCGCATCATGGGAAGGGCCCCATGTGTCCGCACGGGCCATTTAGCACCTAATGGCAATGGGTGCTAAGCAGGGCTGCCGTGTGGATGCCGTAGCTCCTATCCAAAGGCTCTGATAAGGCCCGATTAGGCCCGAGCAGGAAGGGCCATCGGTGGCGCAGCACAATTGGCCATCTCAATTAGGGTCACTTCCAGTTACAATGGGCATGGCAGAAAGACAGAGCTTCCTAGCTGCCTACGTAGCCACTATGAATCTTGTGCTCAGCTTCATAGACCTCTATGAAGGATGTGTGGGGCTATGTAAAGTGTGTGTTGAGGGGCAGAGTGTGTGATGCAGCCCTTGCTGCAAATGGTGGCCTCCAGGCCCTCTCTAGGATTCCATTGCCCTGGTATATGTGCCGAAGTGTGCTCTGTGATCTGACCTTCATGGTGGAAGACCAGATTGAAGACACCATTAAAGGGGCTAGCGTTAATCCAGATTTAAAAGGCCAAGGACCCCATTAAATCCAGATTTTGACAGCGCTGATGTAGACAACGCATTCAGAATGGATCTTAATGGGATCTTTAAGGGATCATGTATGCGGAAGGTGTGTAACTGATTCCTACCAATTGTGTACCTATTGGTGACTTCATTGCATGTGCAAAGAGGGCCCATCACAGATCATTTACACAAACCTTGAATAGCTGGGTATCCACCCTCTAGTCCAGGGCTGTTGAGCATACAAACTACATCATTTTTCATATCACTAATTTGGCTACATGAAGGAGGAGGCTTTTGTGATATCAATATAAGCCTCTCCATTATGCAAAAAAGGAGTGTGAACACAATAAAGAGAGTTGTCAATTATATCATTGCAATTTTTTTTAAGGTAGTCACTGATGCATAGCTCTTCTGTAGTTATTTAATAAAGAAATCCTTATTCCTCATATTTCTTTAGGAACACAGCCACAAAGGAAAAAAAGCCACAAAGTAGATCAATAGCATAATTATTTTCTACCTGAACTATGTTTGGGATGTGAGAAAGGCAGTCAAGGTAGGGAGCAATCTTCAAAGGCATATTTTCAAGAATCAGCAATTTCATTTTAAAAAAAACTTTTTTAGCATTTATACAAGCCACATTATGAGGCTACATGAATAAACAATCTTTTTCTGTCAGTTGAGCAGTCTCCTTTTATACTGACAGGCACATTCATTTTCTTTTTAGCCTGGGGAGCCATCTTCATCCTGCCTTTCAGAGTGCTTAGCCAATAACTTGATCCAAATAGGACAAGAAATACAGAACCCGCCAGGAGGCAGAGGGTGAAACCATGCCATACAGTGGCCAAAAATTGCTTCCGAAAGTGGATTTTCATCTTATAGCTGGAATAATGTTGTTCAGACTAGGAATGTGCACGAATATTCAAAAATTCAAAAAATTGAATCAAATCCGATGGACGTTGACATTTGAATTCTAATTTAATAACATTCAAATTTAGACATTCGAACAGATTTTGGATGTTCTGAAACATTTGTTTGAATGATTCAAATGTACAGATACATATGTATTGCGTATCTACGAATATTATGCGTGTTTTTGCTTATAATATGGGATGAAAACGGGATGCATACGGGATAAAATGGGATGCATATGAAATGCACACAGATACTGTATGTGTAACAGAGATGAATGTTGTTGACATTCATATCTTTAAATACGAATCTAACATTTGAACAATTAGATTTGAATGTTTCAGATTCGAACTGGATTTTTTTTGACATTCAGATTTTAAACATTTGAATAGAATGTTTTGACATTCGATTTCACTTGAATTTGAATGCAAAAAATAAAACATTAGTATGCACCCCTAGTTCAGACTCACATCAAGGGACAGGAAATGGCACAAAAAGTTGTTAATTGCTGTAACTTCTGCAAGATCATTGATAACTAGGGGTGTATACTAACGTTTTATTTTTTGCATTTGAATTCAAGTCAAATCAAATGTCAAAACATTCTAATTGATTTGAATGTTTAAAATTCAAATACAACAAAGGCTGTTTTTCCACTGTCACTAGAAGTAAGCATTAAGTACCCATTAATGGGTACAAAAATGCCATTTCATACCCATTAATGGGTACTTAATGGGTACTTTTAGTGACAGTGGAAAAACACCCAAAAAACTGATTCAAAGCTGATACATTCGAATCTATTCATTCGAATGTTAGATACGAATCTGAAGATATGAATGTCAACAACATTCATACGAATGTTGACAACATTTGTATGTGTTATACATATCCGTATGCATTTTGTATGCATCCTGTTTTATCTGGTATGCATCCCATTTTTGTCCCATATTATAAGCGCAAATGCGTAGATACATATGATATTCATACAGATATGTATGTAATACATATGTATCTGTCCGTTCGAATGATTCAAACAAGTGTTTCGTAGCTTTCAAAATTCCTTTGAATGTCTAAATTCAAATGTGAAGACACTTGATTCAAATTTGAATTCGAATGTCCACATTTGAACAAATTTGATCAGATTTCGAACGTTTAGAATATTTGTGTGCATCCCTACTGGTAACCATGCCAACTCCCAATGGGGAACAAACAATCTTCACACCAGACTGATTCCTGAAACACAGTACCTCCTAGAGAACACACCAGCAGGAGCTGGTCTACTTCCCAGTGCAAAAATGACACCAGGGAGTGTGTTAACTGAAGGCCACCTTAAAACAGCCGTGTGAATACGGCTGGTCCACCTCAAGAGCCTGGACACACTTGTGCAAGGGTCCCAGAAATTGCCCCAGAAAGACTCTGTTTTTGGCATGATGCAATAAAACCCCAACCTACAATATTAGAAGTTTAGAAACTTCCATTACCAATCTCCTTAGGCACATCCATTTTACCTTCAAGTAGTTAGCTGGCAGAACTAACAGAATGGTAAAGGGCTGTTGTTATCTGTAATAAATTTGCAGTACCTTCCTGCCAATTTGAGGGCTGCTCTTGATACGGTATCTAGTAATGCATCGCAGGAACCAGCTCATCCAGGGCCCTTTCTGCACTGGGCCTTATTCCGGACTATAACTCAGAATAGGAACCTTCCATCTACATGCTAGTGCAAACTATAGCAGACTATAGCAGCCCTTGCCCACCATCGTCTGCACCAGCATTGCGATGGCAGGTCCCTAATCCAGGGTATAATCCAGAATAGGGCCCAGTGCAGAAAGGACACAGTTTTGTGGTATAGTCTTGAGGCCTGAGCATACAAAGACGTTCTATGAATTCTTGCCTATTCCAAATAACACAGAAGGAATAACTTCTTGGAACCAAGAAAAAGTAAATGAATCTCTTTTTTTAACATGTAGTCCTGCCATTTTAAAAAGAAGCAGTGGCTCAATAATTCTGCCAATGTTTTCCAACTACTGCTCAGCCACAAATATCCCCTTTCTTGGCATAGTTCTGGACAGGGTGGTTGCTGTGGAATTGCAGGTACTCTTGGGGGAAATCATGATTATCTTGACCTATTTCAGTCCATCTTTAGCTCTGATTTTGAGATGGGATCAGCCTTGATCACATTGTAGGACAGGCACATAGAGAATGAAAATGTTGATGTTAAAAAATATATATTTGCAGCCTTTGATAACATATAGATGATTACATCCTTTTGTGTGAGTTGGGTTTGAGACACACTATAACTCCAAATGCAGGGGTTCTGCTCCTACCTGCCATGATGATAGGGCGTAGTAGTACCCAGCCACCTGTCACAACATTGTCAGAAGCAATTTGTAGGTTTCAAACTAGGAGCCTACACACATGTTACACCACACTTTGAGACACTGAGGACTCAGAGGATTCAGAAGGCAGAACACAGGAAACAGCTTCCTCACAATCAGAGCATGGTGTATCTGGTGAGCCTGTGGAAAGTTTGACCCATCAGAAGTTGGAGGAGAAGTCAGCATGGAGAGGTTATGGGCCTGATCACATTTACTTCTTAGTGAGGCTTAGTTAAGTTAGTTTACTATCTAGACAAACCTGTCCACACCAGGGAGCTCTGGAAACATACCAGAAGTAACTGAAGCCGTCCAGTGGTAGACTGCTAAAAACCAGTCCACATTCTTACCAGGAGCAACCAGATCACTTCTGATTGCTGTGTTATCTATCTATCTATCTATCTATCTATCTATCTATCTATCTATCTATCTATCTATCTATCTATCTATCTATCTATCTATCTATCTATCTATCTATCTATCTATTATTTGCATTTGTATCCTGCTCTATACCCAAGGGTCTCAGGATGGGTTACAGCATATAAAATGAATACATTAAAACCAATAACCAGTGTCTGAATGTGGGGAGGAAAGGCTGTTCCTTTACTTAGCCAAAGGCCAAGGCAAAGAGGTGCGTCTTCACACCCTCTTACAGGTGCAATGGATTGAGTGGGTATGGTGGTATAATTATAGTGTCCATGTCACCATGTCAATGTCAGAGTGTTGTCAAGGGGTGTTTTTCCACTGTCACTAGAAGTACCCATTAAGTACCCATTAATGGGTACAAAAATGCCATTACGTACCCATTAATGGGTACTTAATGGGTACTTTTAGTGACATGGAAAAATACCCAAGGTGATCTAGCCTGCACTGGCCTGGTCATTCACACTTCAAGTGCTGCTGGCTTGGTATGGGGCTTGTCCAGCAATCAAAGTGAGGTTAGCTGCCACCGCACTATTACTTTACCTGGCTGGCATGGTGTTATTATTATACCATTATTATACTATGCCAGTCAGGTAAGTGTGACAAAGTCCTACAGCTGGAACCAGCTGAGAACAAGGTCCAGCATGATACTACAGAGATGCCCGGGAAAGGTGTAGCCAGAAAAAGGATAGGCTGCAAAGCTTCAAGTCTCTTTGCTTTAGAACAATGAAACCTAGGGACCTCTGAATCTTTACCTCTGCCTCAAACTGATTTCTGCACATAACTAGCTCGGTGTTGATTGAGCCTCAGATGTATTAGGAGATTAAATTTATTGTCATTCAGCTACCTAGAGTCCTGACTGTTTGATCTGTGCTTCATGACCCTTGCTTGCTTTGTTTTTGATTTCTGTGTGACTCCTGAACTTTGACAAACTGATTAATAATTTTGCCTGAATGTCCTTCTGGACATTGAGTTTGCAAGGTGAGAAGACTGGGCCATGGTTATTGCTGAACTGCAGTAAGATCTCTGTTATCTTATCACTATTAGGACTTGGCAGACTATGACAGTTTACGCAGTGGATAAATCACAGCTAAAAGTGTGATTGCACTTCTGATGTGCACTGTTTAACTTCAAATCCTCATTATCTGCAGAATACTTCTTTGTATATGGAAAATGTGAACTTTTATATATATGTATATCCGCATAGGCCTCTTTTGTAGAGGTGGGATTTGGACATTCCAGAGGAGGATGAAAGGACATAGCATAATAGTTCCCCTGACCAAGACAACCGATGAGGAAGAAGGACCTCTCTCCTTTTCAAAGCATGGGAAACCTGTCTAAATATTCTGCCTTGTTTTCTCTCTCTCTCTCTCTCTCTTTTTTTTTTCTGGATTTGCACTAAGGCACAAAACGACAACTAGTGATTCTTCCTTTGTGCTCAAGTACAAAACCACAAAGTTTTTGTCTTTGCACTGGTCAACAAAGCTGCAACAGGCTGTTCTGCCTTTGTGCTTCAGTGTAAAACCCCAAAATGGCTGCCTCTGTGATGGCGTACAAAAATGTGAATAACAAAAATACCAGACGTCTGGCAACTTGTGTGAACCAATCACTGCATTGGTTGAGGGTTTTCCAACAGATTGTCAGAGATGGCACATTGGGGAAGCGATATCTTTTTGGTGTGTCCAGAGGCCTTTTTGCACTATGGCCTCAAGTGCATAATTAGGGCCTCTGTGGGGAAGAGGATATGCATATTGAGTAGGCCCTTATAGTTTACTAGGAGAAAGAAGACTTGGCCTTTCGACCCTTCTTTTCTCACCCATTTAAGGGGATGCAAAGCAGCTGACAAAACTTTTCTGTTCTTCTCCCCACAACAGTCACCCTGTGAGGTGGGTGGGCCTGTGAGAGCTCAGAAAGATAGTGGTGACTAGCTCAAGGTCACCCAGCTGGCTTTGTAGAGGAGTGCAGAATCAAACCCTATGACTATGAAAAATGAGTCTGCAAAATGCAAAAAAAAGGGGGGGGACTGATGGGATTTCACCCAATCACAGAGGGCACAGGGATGGGAAGGGTGGGAGGAATTGAGAAAAGGAAACAATGCAATCACCAAATTGAGTATGAGGAGACTGAAAAGTATGGACAAAGAAAAAGTGAGAGAGCACTAAATTAGATGGGTGATCCAGCCAATAACAGGTTCAGTCCTTGTTGCACCCTATCTGAGTCTGCTGCATATGTACTTGGAAATACTGCTGAATTTCAGGCTCTAGTGTTTTTTTAGTGAGTTCATTTTAAAATTTGCTTTTACTGATGCAAGCCAACCTGAGACCTTCAGGCAAAGCGTGAGATAAAAATACATATATAAACAAACAATTTTTAGAAATTATATTTACTTGCATGTCCTTGTCTGGGACAAAGCTCCTTTTCGGATGGCAAATGCTACCAGTGTTGATTGTTCACAGATATGCATGCCTTATTCACTTCAGTTCTAGCCAGCCAGTGTTTTCCCCAAAATGTATTCACACAGGATATTGTAATAATAGTTGATTAATGACTCAGAAACAAACTGCCATCACAGCAATATTCAGCAAAATAAAAAATAAAAATTTGATACTCTATGTACTCAAAGTTTATCAAATGCAAATACACAGCTACTATGCATTGTATATACTAGAGGAGAAGGAGGGAGGAGGAGGAGGAGGAGGAAAGCTGGATTTACACAAAGATCCATCCATCCATCCATCCATCCATCCAACCAACCAACCAACCAACCAACCAACCAACCAACCAACCAACCAACCAACCAACCAACCAACCAACCAACCTTCCTCCCCTCCTTTCTTTTCTTCTTGTTAGGGGTGGAGTAGGTAAAGGGAACAAGCCAGAGATACCTCTGTTCTACACAGAAAGGTAAGCGTTAAATTTCTGTCTCCCTTTTTGCACTTGAAAAACAGATTTAAATCTAAAGCATTGCCTGGATTTAGATACATTTCCTCCCATGTGCATGAAATTCAGCAAGTTTCAGGCTTCTGTAATTCATTTCGGTTTTTTTTTTTCAGTTTCAAGCAATCATCTGCGTTTTTAACTCAAGAAAAGGTTGCTAAACATTAGCATCCATATGGATTTCATTCTCCCTGCCTCATCATTTTCTTGTTTCTGCCCATGGCTTAGCTGCTGGAGTTTAAGAACAGCCAGCTTTAATGTCTATGACTGACACTTTTTTATTTTGCTTACTTTAAAGATTTTCCCCCTACTACACCCTCCCCCCTATCCTAACTTTCCCTTTTCTAATATTCTTTCCTGTCCATAATCACAGAGCTACATAAGCTCTTTTGTGGTTTAAATAAATATTGTCTTTTTTTTTTAAAGCTCAACATGGTGTATTCTTCTTCAAAGGTGGCTATTAGGCATATAAAAAGAATCCTGCTTGCCTTTGGGGATCATTTTGAAAGTATTATTCCTAGTGCTGATATTCAAATGAGAGGAAAAAAGGAAATCCATTAAAACTGTCAAAAGTTTTGTCCCATCTATAATTAAGTATATCCCTCCTGTGTTTAAATATAGCATTGCTGTTGTGACACCAAACACAGAAAGCCTCTCCTCATGTAAAATTATTTGACATTCTGCCCTCTATTCACAACCTCCTTTTAAAGAAAGAGAGAGTTATGCTGTGTGAGCAAAAAAGAGAATTGCCCGTTCACAGCTACTGCACTGGGAAAACCTAATTATGAAAACAGATTTTTTAAAAGTCTGTAAATTGCATTTAGAGATGCCGTGCATATCTGTTGTGATGAGAACTTTGGTACTGTGCAAATTAATTTTATCCAAAAGGCAGATGGCAGAAACACCATCTAAAGACGTTGCCATATACAGCCAATGTTTGTTAGTCATTGGTTCTCGGTAATCAGTTGCACACCATGTGACAAGTATTTGCAATCGGCAAAACAATTGGTCAGATAGGTAAACAACAGGTAAAAGCATGTTTCAGTTCTGTCCATCTTTGCATTATTTTCATCTTCACTACACCCACTGTGGTTTTCTCTGCCTGGACTGAACTGCTGCAGAGGAACTGTTATTACAGGACCAGAACTGTCTAGCCATCATGGAACAAGGCCATCACACTTCAGCCAGCTGCTCTAGGACAGCCCCAGAAGTTCCTCAATGGTTTCACAGCCCACACTCGCTTAAGAGCCTGCAATGAGGGCTCCATGAACGTTCCTGGCCTTGGAGCCCTTGGGGAAACCATTTTGGTAGTGCAATTTGGTGTGCCACTAAAACGGTTTCTCTGCTAAACCAGAATAGGAAGGCATGAGCCCTTCCACATTCCTCCCTGTTCCATTCCAGTGGCCCTGGACTTCCAGGCATTTTGACTGCTTAGACTGGGCTCTGCTCCATCCAATGCCTAGCAGAAGACAAGAGGCCAATTTGCACTTTGGTCTTTAGTATGCAATTAGGCAACATCTGGGTAGGTGCATCTGCACTTTTAGGAGACGTTTACACTCTACAAATGCCCCTGCCTGCCCAGAGGTTGCCTAACTGCATACTAGCTGTGGTGCATGAAATTGTGCATCACAAGCATACTAACCTTAACCTAAGGTTAACCTTAACCTTTAGTTTTCAGCCAGTGACAGTCTGCACTTCTGCCAGCTGAGGAGGTCATCTGCGGTTCTGTGAAAGTGCGCTGGGACCTCAGATGGCCCTGGTGTGACTGACTGCTCAAAGCATCAGTATCACCGTAGCAATGGTGCTGGTGCACGTGCAGACATGCAGGGCACCATGGTCAAGATGGTGGAGCCCAGGAATTAATTGGATGTGTGCTCAATCTCAGGGGAGTGATTGATCGCATGGGGGCTGGACTGTCATTGACCAGCACTCGCAAGTGTGAGTACTAACCAGAGTTAGCTCATCACACACCTTTCCCATCAGAAGCTGCAAGAGCTGAGTCAACACACGGTTCCATGCCAATTGAGGCAGCCAATCAGATTTGAGCTGCCCTTCCTGCTCTCATCATACTGCTCTCACTGGTCTGTCCAGAGTGGAGGGAAAATTCAAATTTCCTTCATACTGCACAACAATTGTCCTTAGATCAGCATTAAGGTAAGTACGTAATACAGATCTGATAATGTGATGCCAGGACAATGCATCCATCGTTGTGTGTGATGCCTCAATCGGGACTGCACATTCCACTGTGGAAGATAAACAAATCTGGACTCAGCCTATGCTTCCAGGGTCAATAGGAATTTGAGCCCAGGAATCCTTTGATCAGGATCTAGCCTGATCGGCTAGCTACTAGACTATAATAGGTCTTCTGACACTAAACCCTAGAAAACCAGCATTACCTGGCCAAACTACTACCTTAGACATGAATTTCTCCATCATTGCATCTTTGAGCTAATTTCCTTTCTGGCATAAATTCTGGCAGAACAAATGCAAGGTGGAAATAGGAATGCTAAAAAAGAGGGAGGTTTCAGAAGGACATTGCTAATGATATTTTAAACATAAGTGGGACTTCAAGCGGAAAACTCTTGGCTCATTCGACGACAATGGACAAAAAGGGATAATTAAAAAGGACACAGAGATTGCTGAGAGACTAAATATATTCTTTGCTAAGAACAATAAAAGACTTAAGCCTGCAACTGTGTCGATATTTTCAGGGTGGGAGTAATATGAATTAAATTAGACAGAGGTAACCACGAAGGAGGTCCTCACATGTCTTAATAAACTAAATGTTAACAAATCATTGGGACCAGATGGCATTGATCGAAGAGTTCTTAAAATAACTCAAATGTGAAGTTACTGATCTTCTAGCCAAAAGATATAATCTCTAAGATCAGGCCCTGTTCCATGAAGCATGAAGGATATCAAATGTATCACCAATCTTCAGAAAAAGAGCCAGAGGTGATTCAGAAAATTACAAACCAATTACCATTTGCAGGTAAAGTGATGAAAGCCATCATTAAGGATAAAATTAATATTCACACAAAGGAGCAAGCATTATTGAAAAAAACAGCATGAAAAGATCAGGATTTGAATAGAAAAGATGGTGAAATATTTGAGTATTAGTCTTACAAACAAAAATGTTTCAAAATAACTAGGTAAAAGTATGAGTAGAAATAAATAAATAATAAATAAATAAATATTGGCAGATGGGCCAATTATCCTTGTTGAGAAGACCCTCAGTTAAAAAAAATGTGTTCTCAAGAATAATTTTTTTAAAAAATTCAATCAACCCTGTAATAATGAACGACATGGTACTTAAGAAATGACAAAGAAGTTTATTGGAATTTGTACAGCAAGGGGAAAAAAAACAGACACATTTCAAACTTTACCTAATCTGAAATTGCACATTGCAGCTTGTTGTTTGTGATAGTTAAAGGAATGGATATTCCTAAAAGATGTACGGTTATGACAACTAAAGCAATATAATCCAGGATTTGGATGACACGGTTATTTGCAGCATGCTAAAGTCCATCTGTGTCTCTGTCCAGTGCAGACAGAATCAGACTAGTGCGGGTAGGCCTTCTTGGTTCATATTAATATGCAGATTGAGAGGTTGGTGATCCAAATTAATGGTCTCCTTAATCCAAATCACTACCAAGTACAGAAAGGGGTTTTTTCCACTGTCACTAAAAGTACCCATTAAGTACCCATTAATGGGTACGAAATGGCATTTTTGTACCCATTAATGGGTACTTAATGGGTACTTCTAGTGACAGTGGAAAAACACCCATAGTCTCTCAATCAGGTCTACCAGAGGGTCTAAAGGCTTCATTCCAGAACAGGAAAGGTATGTGGATAACATGCCAGAACTATTGGGGATGCTTTTCTGATGGTGCTGATTCAGCTGATGACTTCCTGTGATCAAGATCAGAGGGCCTGGTTATTCCGGACTCACTGATTCAGATCAAAGGCCAGTAAGGGCAGAAAAAACCAAAGTTCCTAATCCAAGCTCTTGAATAAACTCATCAGTCAAAGAATAAGTGAACAGGGCCTGTAGGGGATTCATAACTGGCTAAGTGAGCAAAAATAGACAGTAGTAATAAATTGACAATTTCCAGGTGATATGAAGTAAAAAGTGGGGTCCCCCAAGTTTCAGTATTGTGACCAGTGCTTCATAAATCATCTAGAAGCAGGGGAAAGGTGTAAGATAGCAATGTTTACTGATGATATGAAATAGTTTAGGGTAGTAAAAACTGAAAGAGATTGTGAAGAGCTCCAGAGGGATCTCTTGTCATTGGGTGAGTGCGCAAAGTGGCAAATGCACTTCAATCTTAGTACGTGCCAAGTAATGCAGTTTGAAAGAAAGGACTACAATTACATCTACAAACTGATGAGGGCTGAGCTTTCTGTGATAGAACAAGAATGAACAGCTCAATGAAGATGTCAACCTAGTGCACAGAAGGATTGAAAAAATACATTCAATCCTGGGGGCAATTAAGAAGGGAATAGAAAATACGTCAGCAATTTGTCATTTTGCTTCTTTATAAATCCATGGTGAGGTCACCTTTGGAATACTGTGTACAGTTATAGTCACCACACCTCAGAAAGGATATTGTAGAATTACAATCAGGTTGCAATTAGGCCTCTTCAGTTTTGAAAGATTGTGTTTAAGAGGTGACCTGACTGAATTACCTAAAATTATGCTTAGTGTAGAAATTATTTTCTCTATCACATAATGCTAGAACTGGGGAATACTCTATGAAGCTGATGAGAAGAAGAATTAGAACCAACAAGGGGAAGCGTTTTTCGCTCAGAGGGTCATTGGTCTATGGAATTTACCATCAGAAGAGGTGGTATCAGCAGGCAGTCTGGATAGCTTTAAGAAAGGTTTATAAAAATTAATGAAGATCAGGCGTATCAGTGGTTACTAGTAATTATTAGGAGAACTGTCTCCAAGTTTGAAAGAAAGGGATGATGCTTCTAATGTCCATTTACAGATAGTTGAGAGCAGTTGAAGATTTTCCCTTTTGTCTTCTGCTTGAGAATGCCCATAAGAAATTGATGGATGAATTGTAAGACAGGATGCTGGACTAGTTGGGCTCTGTCTTGTTTCAGCAGGGCTCCTCTTGTGCTTTTTATATTCATCCCAGATACAAACAAGTGTTTCCATCAAGCATTCAGGAATGGTTGCGCCATGTACTTTGTCATGATATGTGTTATCTAAACTCTTGTCTTTCTGTGATCAAAGTGGAGAGCTCCACTCAAAAAAATATTCCAGGATATATTTACAAATTGTGCATATATGTATGAGATTACTCACACAATCTGCATTTTTAAATGCGTCTCTCTTTTCCCTCAATATTTTGAAAAAATGATCTATTTGAAGATTTGATGCACTTTGAGCACTTAACTTCGTATCAAAGAAGAATTACCTTTTTATTAGTTTCTGTCATAATAATAATAAAACCTGACAGTGTTGATCATAGGGATATTTCATACTCAAGAGATATATTTTTCACAAACTATCAATGTCCTTTAATCACAGGGGTTTGTCTGGCTTTGTTTTTTGCTTTTTTCTAAACATGGCATTTTGAGCTTAAGCTCTATAGTCGCAGAATATGCATCCTTTGAAAAATAATTCAAACTTTAAGACGTCAATTCATTTTTTTTTAGGTTTAGAGAATACTGTATACTGTACTATAGTCTGAAATATAAATGTTGAATATATAACTGTTGTTCCCCTTCAGAGTTGTTTGGTCTAGTGGTTAAGGAGCCGGACACATATCTGAGAACGCCAGGTTTGATTCCGCACTCCTCTCCAAAGCCAGCTGGGTGACCTTGGGCTAGTCACAGCTCTCTTCTGAGCTCTCACAGCCCCACCTACCTCACAGGGTGTTCTGTTCTGGGGAGAAGAACAGAAAGCTTTGTCAACTGCTTTGAGTCCCCTTAAATGGGTGAGAAAAGCAGGGTAGAAAAGCTAACTCTTCTTTTTCTTCTTTAGTTTAGAATTGTCTGCTGTGTGCAAAAACCACAGAGTTATGAGAGGTAAACTTTCATGTGGCTTTGCATTGAATTGCAGCCTTACCATGGTTCACTTGCTATGAGGTGTAATCCAGACTGAGGGTGGGGGAAGAATATTTCACTATTGTGGTACCGCTATGGTGAGATTGTCTTATGTATCAGAGGTAACCTCACCATAGCCCTGCTTCCCCCCACCAAAAAACAACAACAACAACAAAAAATATTGCTGGAAAACACAGCACTGGTCACAGATTTTCCAATAATAGTGCATTTATTTACATTCTGAATGGAGCTGCCATGATTGCTCCATCTAGGATATACGCATGGATGCTGAAACAGGGCAGCTATAACTGCACATATGCATGCCACATCATGGTTGCCATAGCAATGTCCCAGCACATGCTGGATGCTGCCATGGCTGTTGTCATGGTGAAACAGCCCGGCTGAGAATGACCCATTTGGATTTCAAGTGCTAGTGATCAATATCAGGATTGTTCCAGCAGCGTCCTGGTTCACCCCATCTAAATTTCAGTAGGGTGGTACACTAAGCTAAGTGCAAGTCAGCTCAGAATCACTAAGGTCCCTTCCAGACTGTCAGCATAAATCTGAAGTTAAGGGAAAAATCACAGCTTACCAACCGCGAAATGGTAACCGGGTGTCTGGACTAGAGCAACCTCCTATAGCTCCATCAGAAGCTGTGAGAGGTTGACCTGGTGAACCAACCCTCCATGTTCTTGTTGACTCTTCTTGCCATTCCATCCAGACTGGCAGGAAGACTCAAAGTCTCTTAATACTGCACTGCAAGTGCTGTTAATTCAGCATTAACGTAAAAGCGCAGTAGTTATGGGATAATGTGTCACCATGACGATCCATCGATCGTCGTCGTGTGACGCCCCCACAGCAACTGTGCATTCCACTGCATACTATTAATGAGTGCAGGTGCACCTTAAGACTGTGTTTAGTATTTGAGAAGCAGTTTTCTGAGAGAGTATCTTGTTTAAATCATCATCCAGGAGAAAGTGTGTGGAATTTATCCACAAATAGGTTCATTAGAATCAGTTTCCCGTGCAATGTGATTAATCACCAACCAGCTCTGTCGGATCACCCTTGTCAACTTTACAGCTGGTTGCACAGAGTACGTTGTAGCTATTTGTGGAGTTAGTGGGTGGTTACATGCAACCGCGGGCAGGCTCACAGGTCAGGAAATGCAGAGTCAGAAAGAGGGTCATGACCATGTTTGGTCAAATGAAAGAGAAATGTCCACACTTTCTCAACCTACTCCTCACCAAGGCATGATCTTTAGCAACTGTTGTTGATGTTTCTATTTCTGTTCACATTTGTTTAATTCTGTTTAGAGGTTGTCTTTTCTTTTTCTTTTTTAATGCAATTGTGTCAGAACAAGTACAAGGCAAAAAGGAGTGTCTTCCCCTTTTCATTCTATGATGAGGAATGTACTCATGCGTACATGAAACAGCTACAGTAGTAACAAAGTCTGAGAAGACTACACAGGCTTCTCCTTCTTCTCAGTCTTCTCTCCTTTTCCAGTCCCTTCCAAGTGCAATGAGAAGTGGTGCAAAAAGAGCAATGCTGGAACTTATAAGAGCTTTGGCAAGCATTCGCTTTGGTTAAAAAGAATTCATTGATGTCGTGGAGACAGCATCAATTTGTCCTCTCCTCTTCAAAGCCCTGACTAGCTGAACTATTCTCAATAACCTTACAGTAATCCTGTTTTGATATTAGCAGCTTTCTCTTATCTATTTCTGTAAGACTGTCTTCCTGGAGGGGGCAGCTGGTTACCCAGAAGTGCTCTTGTTATAAGAGAGCTGTGAACCAGCAACTGACATGCCGGTCAATAAATCAATGAGATGCACATTGTAGAGAAAGCAGTAGAAGGGACTGATTAACGATGAAAGAAAGCTTGTATATAGCAAATTGCAATACAGTTTTCACTAGTTTTGCACAACTTTTGTTGAGAGGAGAAGGAATCTAGGTCCTTGGGGATGTCACACAAGGTCTTTATTGGGGACAAGATCACTCTGGGCTCATCCTCATGAACTCCGTTTACTTCGGATTTGAATCGGGACATTCCCAATGTGGATTGTCGTTTGAATTAATTCATTCTCATGCAATTGAGGTGAGCACGGGTTCAAGTTGAATGCACCTGTCCCCATGAAAACCGTGGTAAACCCCTGCATCAGGCAACTACATCTTTTTCTCTCTGCCCCCCCCTCCCCTGATAGGAAGCTGGGTTGACGTCACCCTACCCTGTCCCATCCACTTCAGCGATGACAGGGAAACACCTCAGTTGCGCCTCCATGAACACAACACACAAAAAGATAAACCATGATAAAAATAAGGGGCATAACAGTGAAAAGCAACTCATTGCTTGAAGCCGCCACAGTTTAGCAGAGGTGCGCACCTTTGCATGACAGTGGACACCCCTGTCATCGCAACAAGTTTAAGGGATTCTGTGTTTTGTCTTCTCATGCTGCATCTGGTGCAGGGAAGCCATGGGTGCAAACAGGTTCGAGGAATTCTGTGCTACATCTTCTCATGTTGCACCTGGTCCAGAGAAGCCACGGGCACATTGCCCATTAAGACGAAGCAGTGCTTGTGTGCAAAATCAAGCCATTATCCTTGCGTAGCTTGCTGATCTGGTGATCAGGGAGGAGGGGGGTGTAATAATTGTAGCCGGAAAGAAAACCGTAGGACAAATGAAAGCCATCTTTCATCAAATTTATTCAAAGAAATCCCCAAACAGTACCCCATCTAGTAATGATGATCACCAATCTCCTCCCCCAATAACCTGGTAGTGTCCCCATGCCTCCAAGATATTCCGTGCTTGCCTTCTAATTTGCAGTGAAAACAGTTTGCAAGGGGGA
Source organism: Aspidoscelis tigris stejnegeri (assembly GCA_023333525.1). Classification (NCBI taxonomy): domain Eukaryota; kingdom Metazoa; phylum Chordata; class Lepidosauria; order Squamata; family Teiidae; genus Aspidoscelis; species Aspidoscelis tigris. The sequence continues at coordinate 10,286,545 of JALMGA010000006.1, read as the reverse complement.
GGGTTACCATGGATTTGAGTGATTTGGTCCACATGTAGCCCAGATTTGCTTAGGGACAATCCAAGTAGAGTTCAGGTTGGTTTCGGAGTATATAGTGCATGGGGATGCTTTCTTTACAATGGAAGCAAAAGAGTGCACTTAGATTGCATCCAAACAGGCACCCAAAGGGGAAATATCCAGAGCAGAAGATATGGGACCCACTCCTAGACTAAAATTCATGATCAGCATATACCATTCCCTCCACTGCGGGTCTCTGTATCAAAGGAAACATGATTGAAGTCACCCATGTTAGTCCTTCTTTAAAAGGATCTAGGTATAAATCACCTTCCTTGCATCCACATGATGGACAGGTATTAACTTTGGCTGTTTCCGCACTTACCTCATTTAATCCTCAGGGAATCTAATCCCAGTAATTCCACATCATGGCGAGGACTACATTCATCTGCATGGGTTTTTAGCACCCAATGGCAATGGGCGCTAAGCGAGGTAGTCATATGGGTGCCACAGCATCCGTCCTGAGGCTCTGGAAGGACCACCAGTGGCAAGGTGTGATTGGGCCACATATATGCCAATCAGGGGTCACTTCCTCTAAGCCCAACCAGGACCCCTTTGGTCCAACAGGCGTATGGAATCATGCTCTGCAATCCACTCTTCATGGTGTGATTAAAGGGGCCCACCACAAATCCAGATTTAAGGATCCAAAGACCGCATTAAATCCAGACTTTGAAGGCACTTGTGCAGACATCACATTCCTCATGTGGTTATCATGGGGTCATCATGGGGCCGACCATGTGGAAGGTAAGTGGTGGATCTGTTCCAAATGAGTTCTTATTGGGTTCCTAATGGGGTGTTCAGGGTCCATACGGAAACAGCCTTAGGTTGTGATCACACACAGGGGGGAGAGGGAAATACCTTTTTGAAGCAGCTTAGAGAAGGTTTCGAGGTAGAATTGTTTACATGCCACTCTACCCCTGCTAAACATTCTGTGCTAGAAAAGGTGGATTAGAGAAGGGTTCAGAAAATGAGGGTCACATAGCATCTCTCTGTGACTATGTCTGGATAAACAGACCATGGTGATGAGGAACATGAGTAAAAGAATACTATGGCATCCATGTTCATTGAACTTCAGATTCCATCCGGAAAATTCTGCCTCACTGATTCCATCAGAACTTTCCTACTCTCAACATCTAAATTCACTTGAAAAGGTCTTCTCAAGTTAATGATGAATTATACCCCATTTTTTATATTTTAAAGATGGTGATGAAAAAGGACCTGCATAACAAGCATAATCATACTAATACAATTTCAGAAAGAAATGCTCATATTCCCTGTAATTTTTTGCTCTCTGGAACTATTTGTGCATGATTTATCTCATTGTCACAAGTGGATTCAGATGCAAATGAAAATTGCTGAAAAAGCAGTTTGAGAGTTCGGCTTATTCCTGTTAAAGGATCCTGCTTCATAATGAATACTTAGAAAACAAGCTCTGATTATTGTTATTCTTCAAAATTGTATGATAACACCATTAATGCACCTTTCCCTGCTTCAGAATTACAGGTCTGTACCTTATGAAAAAACAAAAGTTAACTACCTTGGCTGTGAGAGCAACTTAACATTATTATGCAAATTATGTAGAATTAATCATACTTAGAGCACAAGAAGTTGAGGCTTTCAGGTCACCTCTGTGAGTGTGGTGGACAGCAGGCAAAACTGGAACGGGAGGCCTTACTTCACTTTTACAAAACAGTGGGCGAATCCCCACAGCAAGCTTATTTCGCTTTCCCTAAACCGAAATAATAGAACCGGATGCAAACACGAATTTGCCTGTTCCCATTACTTTTAACTTAATCACATTTGATCCAGATTCTGAGGATCGTACGTGTCGTACATGACTCAAGGGGGGACTCAAGTGGCTACTTTTTAAAAGCTGCTTTTCAGGGCTGCCCTGACCTCTTCCTCCTGGCATGGATGTGCCACCCATAAGGGAACCCTTCACCGAGCCTAACTGGGTGGCTGGGTGACTGCCACTTCCATGGATGGAGGAAAAATGGCAGCAGGCAGCCAGCCAGCAATTCTTTCCCCTCCTCTCCCCATTGCTCAGGGCACATAGCAGCAGTGGCAACTAAAGCCCCTTTGCTTTAAACATTCACATTCAGCTGCTTTCCTCCCTTTCCCTTTCTAAAGTCAGAACTCCAAAGAGCTAGAATTGTGCAAAATTGCAACATTGTTATTCCAACCATCAGAGGGAAACCCTTTACATGGATTCTCATCTCTTAAAATGGTACTGTCCACCCAGTAAAAAAATGTAAAACGTTTCAACCGCATGATCTGGAGTGAGACCTGTTGAAATCAGGATTGAGATTCACCACACTTTGGGGTGGTTTAACAAGGGAAAAGCGTGTTAAGCCAAACTGCCGTGCGGACTCCGAGGATTGAAAACGTTTTGAATCCGAGATAAGGTTGCTGTGAAGACGCGGCCAGTAACACCAAAAGCACAAAAAAGTGTGTGAGAGAACCTGTACCTAACAAAGCTTCTCATGTAAAGAGTTGCAGACAGCTTGGAAGAAGAAAAATCAACACTGAGAGAGTAAGGGAACGCTTAGCTAACTTAAACGAATTTAAGTCCCCGGGTCCAGATGGATTACATCCTAGGGTACTGAAGGAATTAGCAGAGGTAATTGCTGAAACACTTGCTGTAATCTTTGAGAAGTCATGGAGAACAGGAGAAGTCCCAGACGATTGGAGAAGGGCAAACATTGTTCCTATCTTCAAAAAAGGGAAGAAGGTAGACCCAGGGAACTACAGGCCTGTTAGCCTGACTTCAATACCAGGAAAGATTCTCGAACAAATTATTAAACAACACATATGTCAGCATTTGGATAGGAATTCAATAATTAACAGTAGTCAACATGGGTTTGTATCAAACAAGTCGTGTCAGACTAACTTGATTTCATTTTATGACAAAATCACTGAATGGGTTGATCAAGGAAATACAGTAGACATAGTATTTCTTGATTTCAGCAAAGCATTTGACAAAGTATCTCATGCGATCCTCATTGAAAAATTGATCAAATATGGGTTTGACAAGGCAACTATAAGGTGGGTTCAAAACTGGCTTAGTAATCGTACTCAAAGAGTGGCTTTAAATGGCTGCACGTCCAAATGGAAGGAAGTGTCAAGTGGAGTACCACAAGGTTCTGTCCTGGGCCCAGTTTTGTTTAATGTTTTTATAAACGATCTGGACGAGGGAGTTGAAGGGAAACTGATCAAATTTGCTGATGACACAAAGCTAGGGGGGATTGCAAACACCAGAGAAGAGAGAGAGAGGATTCAAAAAGATTTAGAGAAACTCAAACAATGGGCTGCAACTAATAAAATGGTATTTAACAAAGAAAAATGCAAGGTTCTGCACCTGGGCAAGAAAAATGAAAAAAGCACATATACAATGGGAGGAATTCGGCTGAGCAGCAGCACATGTGAAAAAGACTTGGGTGTCCTGGTAGATCATCAACTGAACATGAGTCAACAGTGTGAGGCAGCTGCAAAAAAGGCAAACGCAATCCTGGGGTGTATTAGGAGAAGCATAGAGTCCAGATCACGTGAAGTTATTATCCCCCTCTACTCTACCTTGGTCAGACCTCATCTGGAGTACTGTGTCCAGTTCTGGTCACCCCAGTTTAAAAAAGACACTGACAAGCTGGAGCAGGTTCAAAGGAGAGCTACCAAGATGGTGAACGGTCTGCAAACCATGTCCTATGAGGAACGGCTTAAGGAACTAGGAATGTTTAGTCTACCAAAAAGAAGACTGAGAGGAAACATGATAGCTGTCTACAAATACCTCAAGGGTTGTCACAAGGCAGAGGGATCAGCCCTGTTCTCACTCTCTCAAGGAAGGACTAGAAACAATGGGGTGAAACTGCAGGGGAAAAGATTTAGTTTAGATGTTAGGAAAAAATTTCTAACAGTAAGAGTGATCAACCAGTGGAACAGGCTGCCACGGGAGGTGGTTGGTTCCCCTTCGATGGAGGTCTTCAAGCAGAGACTGGACGGCCATCTGTCTGAGATGGTTTAGGAGATCCTGCCTTGAGCAGGGGGTTGGACTCGATGACCCAGGAGGTCCCCTCCAACTCTACCATTCTATGATTCTATGATAAGAAGAGTTGGCTTTTCTACACCACTTTTCTCACCCATTTAAGGGGACTCAAAGCTTTTCTGTGAAGTAGGTGGAGCTGTGAGAGCTCAGAAGAGAGTTGTGACTAGCCCAAGGTCACCCAGCTGGCTTAATGGGGGAGGGTGGAATTGAACCCGGTATTCCCAGATAAGAGTCTGGCCCCCTCACCACTAGACCAAACTGGCTCACTGGTTTAGACAGTTTACTCAGGAGTAACTGCAAAGACAAGAAGAAAATCTGCAGTTCTCTTGAAGTTTTTTTTTCTGTTTCTGTTTGCTATAACGGCTTACTTGGGAGTAAGTCCCAAAACAAGAGGTATTTTTTCCTCAACCTCCAGAAGAAGAAGAAGAGCTGGTTTTTATACCCTGCTTCTCTCACCCTTTAAGAGAACTCAAAGCAGCTATCAAACCTTCTGTTCTTCTCCCCACAGCAGACTAGGGGCGTCACAAATGCAATTTTCAGATTCATATTGATTCAAAACGAACATTCAAATGTTTGAATTTGAATAGAGAAAAATGAATGTATTCATATTTGAATCCAATTAGAATACATTCATATCTATCCGTACGAGTACTCAATTAGCATTTGAAGATACAAATGTCAACATTCGTATGTGTCCGTATGCATCCATACGCACTTGTACGCATCTGTACACATCCCGTTTTTATCCCTTATGCATCCCGTTTTCATCCTGTACATATCCGTACAAGTGTGTACAGATGCGAATAAGGTGTGTAGGAATATGTATGTAATACATATTTATCCATATATATATACGAATGCCTAAATAATTCATATGAATGCCTAAATAATTCAAATTTGTTCAAATGTTAAAAAATGAATGTATAGACATTTGATTGAATTTTGAATGTTTTGAATATTCTTGCACATTCCTATAGCACACACCCTGTGAGGTAGGTTGGGCCATGAGTACTCAGAAAGGGAGCTATGACTAGCCCAAGGTCACCCAGCTGGCTTCACAGAGGAGTACAGAATCAAACTGGGAGACTACCAACTAATGGTCTGACACTCTAACCACGAGAATAAGCTGGCTCACAGGAAATATGGGGCTCAGCTAAGAGGAAATGTGGGGTTCAGCTAAACAAAGAAAAAGAAGGGAAGCCTGGTTGCAGCCCTGTGGGGAGAGAGATTAAAAGAGAAACACTTGCCTCAGCAATGCTTCAAAGATTTTCTGAAGTATTTGTGAAAGATCAGCTTCTTCTGAATGGCCAAGAGTGGTAAACTGATCCAAATCTGCTCCATAGCCCTCATCCTATAAGAATACCAAACCCTACAGCCTGGGAACCACTTATCTAAACCTTCTCCTTAAAGGTAATTAGCTGAAATATCCTCCATTTAAATCAATTTCCAAAATGGCACTTTAAAAATTATGGATTTTGGGTGCATTCACATTCAAGATTTAAAGTGCTTTGAGACTGTTTTGAGTGCTCACCACTCCCAAAGTTTTATAAGAATCCGTTTCTGAGGATTAAAGGTCCTGAAACGCAGATTATCTATATTTGGATCTAAAGAAGTCTCACTGTTAAGTTTAGAAATAGTCCACTTTATTTAGCAAATGGGAACGCAAACAGTTTTGGGGGGCAGGGAACCATGCTTTAGGAGCATTCGTCTCAGTTTCCCCTGCCCCAATGAGAAGCCATAATTCCCCCTGCCCTAGCCCCCTCTTCCCATGCTGTCTGCCATTACATGCTAAGTATATCACCCTGGCTGAAAGGGAGGGGGAGGGGGAGGAGGTGAAGAATGAAAAGCCTGCACTAGCTAAAAAGAGATACATGTATCGGGAGTGAGATGTAACATTGTATTGGGAATTCAAGTGTCTGATTTTACAAAGAGATCAATGATAATGAAAGACACAAAGCTGCTGGCTCTTGTGTAAAAGCCTGTCTGCTACCCTCCCTTTCCCTCTCTCCTGCTATTTCACACTGCTCTGATTTATCAATCTCATGCAAAACACCAATATAAGAAAGGGAAGTGATCTTAGGCTTCTGCTGCCTTGTTAACAAATGAAAGAAGCTGTGCTTCAGTGAGGGGAGAAGTGGTGAACAAAAACTGCTTCCAAAGGACTCCATGATCTCTGGGAGCAGGTTTTTACAGAGGGTGAGATTTGAATTGCCCACCCTGATGAAGTCAGGGTATGGCAGTGTCCAACTGATGACTGCATGGGGAGGGCGTTCTGCTGAGGGGAGGAGAGAGGGTAAGGGGTTGCTCCCCTGTCGGTCACTAAAGAATGGAGAGTGAGTTCGCATTATTAGCTAGCAGTGGAAACACACAGAAAAACAACAACAACAGATTTAAAACTAGATTAAATTGCCTAGTGGGAATCTGGCCTTTCAGTGTGAATAGAAACAGCAGGGTTCCTTTAGAGGTTCCCTTTTCAGAGTTGTCCTGTCACTCTATTAAGAAGTAACCCTGTATTCATAACTATTACTGCCCTTCTTTCTGGTATTGTCAACTCAGAACTTATTTAAAATATTTGCACTTAACTTTCCCCCTTATTTTCTCTTACAATCTTCCATAATTCTGTTTTGACTGGAATGCTGTAGTATTCTTATTTATATTCAGCCATGTTTGACTAGATTTGCTGATGATTGTTTGATTGTTTAAGCAACTGGGAAGAGCTCCAAAAGACTCTCTAGATATTGAAGAAATTAACAGCAAAAATATTAGATGCTGTTAAACAATTGTAAAATGAAAATATGGGACCAAACAAACCCCTGATACAACAATAGAATAAAACAACGACAACCGCCAAACCTGGCTGTTACGGATCAGGAAATACAATTTGGCATTGTGAAGATCCTTTCTACAGTGCCCCTTATTCCAGATTATATTCCTGTTTAAGGACCTGCCATCTGCATTTTGGTACAGACCATGTCAAGCCCTACCCAGGTCTGAGATATCTCGAGGAAAGTGTTGATGCAGTATATGTTGGCCATTAAAAACGCACATTAATGCAAATAAGAAATGGTGCCAAAAATGAAAATAACAGTAGTAAAAAGCCCTGAAGCAAGATGGTCTGTGTCCACCTCAGATACTGCTATAAAGAATGTTATATGCCACATCTCAAAAAGAAGATAAATTAGAAAAGGAATTAATAAGGAAGTGAAAATGACAAGTGGTTGGATAAACTCTCCTATGAGAAAAGTCTACATTTTTGTGGGGTGGGGGGAAGACAAGTGATATGGCATATGATAAAGGTGTATAAAATTTTAGTATAAAGTATAGAAAAAACCAAACCAAGGCCTTTTTTGCACTTACCTACCTGCAATCCAAATCAGTGGGTCCAGATTAGCTTGGCCCACTGATCCAGGTTGCAAGAAGTATCAGCACCATTAGTGCTAATTGCACTGATCCAGATTCAAATGTTAGATTCAAATCTGAAGATATGAATGTCGACAACATTCGTATTTGAAGATATGGATTTCAATAACATTTGTATGTGTCGTACATATCTGTATACATTTCGTACACAAATGCTTACAGATACATTCTAGTTGCATACTGACACGTATGTGCACATACACATCTGTACATATGGATCTGTACATTCAAATGTTTCAAATTATTTGAACGAATGTTTAGGAACATTCAAAATTCATTCAAATTTTTAAGTTCGAATGTGCAGACATTCTAATCGAGTTTGAATGTCCACATTCGATCGAATCCGATCGAATTTCTAATGTTTATAACATTCGTGCAGATTCCAATAGCATATTGATTTTCTGATATTTCTATTGGAGAACATTAAAAATATATATATTTAAGGGTTAGCCTCAGATGTTAACATTTCCTCTAATGAGCTTATCACTGTCAGGAATAAGGCCCAACCAACAGCCCATAGTGGTATTAGCTTTACTTGGCTATTTATGTCCTTTGGAGGAACGGTAGGATGAAAATGTAAAGCCAAAAAAAATAAAAAAAGGACAAGCATACCCCTGCAGCCAATTCATAAAACAGAAAAATATAAAGAAAAGCTTCCTTCTGCATTGTATATGAAGCTCACAAATAATACAATGTCAGCATCATCACTATGTTGCTGACACCTCACATAAACATATACATACACAAACAACTTCTAAGTTATGTATGGTAAATTGTTAGTGCTTCATTAAAAGGATAACAAGCTTATGCTCAATGATTAATGATGCTCAGCAGAAGATTTAACTTTCTATTATTACCCATATTTTATACAATATTGTTATGTCTGCAATGAAAAATAATACCCTAGGAAAGCATGCACAATCTATACATAAAACTATTCTGAACACTGTGCAAAATCCATAATGCCAAGTGTTTTGTTCGGTCTTTTCTTCGCCACCTTCCTTGCTTATGCTAAACATTTCAGCAGCTTATCTCAAATTTTATTCCATTTGTTTAGTAAATTTCCAGTCTGCTGGCTCAGGAGATTGTTAAACCATAGCGGGCATTCTAAAAATTCACTAAATAAGAAAAAGGTGTGGAGGACAGAGTAAGCTAATGCATCAACCTCCCAGAGTAACCAGAATTTCACAGCAAAAAGACAAATAAGTCTGACAAAGAAGCACATTCTGAAAGTCAAATGTGGTGTGTGTACTGTATTTCATGTTGGCAACAAATAGTCATATTTGCATAAAATACAATTAATTTTTGTGTCATCCTAGCTTGGAGTCAATGCCAAGGGAGGAGGGGATAGTTTTGTGATAGGTATAAATTATGTAAATTGGCATTTCTTTCATTCGCACAATGTATTCAAACCTCTGCTAGGGGCAAAATGCTTGGCATGGGAATGCCACTCCTCTGCCAGAAAAAAAGAAAGAAACCAAAGAGATATCGCTTTCATGTACAAAAAAACTTATATTGGTTGTTTTTTTAAAAAAAATGAAATAATAAATGTACCTACTGAACAGAGTTTTGTCATCTTCACAGAAACTATTGATCAGAGAAGAGCAGTAACTGCTGAAAGGGACAGAGAACTGGAGACACGCAAGAATATTTGAAATATTCATTATTTGACTGAATTCTGCCAAATTCGGACATTTGAATTCAAATCGAATGTCCAGACATTCATTTTTTAAGATATGAACGAATACAAATGTTTTGAATCATTTGTATGACTAATTTGGACATTAGACTAATTTGGTCTGAGGATACATACGCATTACATATGTATACATACGCATCTTATTCGTATCCGTACACATCTAGATGCAATACGGGATAAAAAAAGAATGCGTACAGACCTCTTCTGATCAGAGGACAATGTTCCATTTAGAAGGGGCCCTAGTCTTTGTATTAATCAGGAGACCAAACACAGACCGCTATAGATTTTGCTGATAAAGTACTTTTAAAAATCAGCTTGATTTACAATTGTAGCAATTAAAAGAATGTTTCAATAGTATACTGTTAAAGAGGAAATGGTTATCTCTTGTGTCTCATTTCTCCAGAGGAACAAGTACATCAGGATTTTGAGCATTTTAACATCTCTTGTATCACAAGGAATGTAAAATGTCCTTTAGACTAACCTTCTATTTGATCGCAATGAAGCAATCATTTTAGCTGATCAATACCAGCTATAGTACGTTGTCAGGTATTTAGCCAGTCAGCTTAATAGGAGCTCTTGGTTTCACTCCCTATTTGGAATAGCCCTACCAAAATTACCGTTTTACAATTTCATACATTTATATTTTTAAAATGCTGTAAAAACTCAGTGATATCTTACGGACAATTTTTTTTAGTTTCTGGGGATTACTGGCCACATCACCATAGAAGCTAAAATCCAGACTGGATTTGGACTCGGGAACAATCATTCGCATTAAATTGACCAAAAGTCTGGATCTGGGAAGCCCTGTTCCCATGCCAGTTCTTTTCCCCCAGATTTTTTGCAGAAAACCGGCAGAAATCCAGGGGAAAAAAACTGCTGGAGCACCAACAGAGGAGGAGGAGGAGGCTTCATGGGGGGAGGGCGGAATCAAACCCTGTATTCCCAGATAAGAGTCTGGCTCCCTAACCACAATACCAAACTGGCTCACAGAGGATTCTCTTGAGCACCAACAGAGGATTCTAATGCCTTCCTGGCTGATTACTGCTGCTCTGTCACCTACATTAGAGCCTGTTCTAATGCACCACCACCAGCATAACTAGAAGATAGATACCTACATCTCCCCCCTCTCAGCACCTAAGCCCCTGGAGATTTGATGAAGCTGAAAGCAACCCCCATGGATCTTCTTACTGTGACCTGTATAGGGTCACAGTACTTACTGTGATGTGGACTGGTCCTCCCAATCCTGGAGTTTCCTCCAGGATGGCCAGACAGCACCTAAGCCAAGCTTCTTCTGACAGACAAAGACTACATCCAGACATTGATTATTTATTCTACTATATTTGGATATTCAAGAATAAAGCATGTTTTTTCTGTTATATTTTAAAGAAGATTCAGTCCCTCCTCCATGTAACAGAGCATTGATCAAATCCATGAATCCTGGTTTATTGTCAATAGAAAAATGGATTGTCCACACTTGGTCTCTCATCATCAATGAACTTGTGCAAACACTCTCTGTTGCTCAAGCCCAAATCAATCTGGTTTTGCAGACCTCACCTTCCTTCCTTCTATCAGTCATCAAATATAAATTATTGGCTTTGTTTCCTAATTTGGAAATTTAATGTTAATATTTTGGTGGAATAACAGTATTATATATATATGTAACGTTGTCCTTTGATTGTTTTTCAGGCATTTGCAGATATTATTTATTATTTATATTTCTATCCCGCCCTATACCCAAAAGTCTTTTATACCCGAAGGTTTAAAATCCAGCATATCAAAAGGAAAAAAAACTATATTAAAACAATAACCACAACAACATTTAAAATACAACATGTTAAGAACAATGCAATATCATTTAAAACAGTAGTGTTTGCAGTGGGGGAAATGTAAACAACATTTAGCTAAAGGCCAGGGCGAAGAGGTACGTCTTCACTGCCTTCCTGAATATAAGCAGAGAAGGAGCCTCATGCACCTGAAGGGGGAGACTATTCCATAGCCTGGGGGCCATTACTGAGAAGGCCCTCTGCGGGTGCCCTCCAGCCTCACTTCTGAAGGCAGTGGGACAACCAGGAGGGCCTCCTCTCCAGATCTTAAGGCATTGGCAGGTCGATATGGGAGAAGACATTCCTTCAGATATTTGGGGACCAAGTCATTTAGGGGCTTATAAGTCAGAGTTAACACCTTGAATTGAGTGATTTTATTGTGTTGTATATGTATGTTGTTGGTGTTTGATTTGTTGTTGTATGAAAGATTTATTAATAAAAAGAATATTTTTTAAAAAAAAATAGAATAAAGCATGAATATCCCAGAATATCCAAATATAACTCATGTCTGGATGCAGCCATAATCTGTTTTCCTTGTTTCTTTTCAACTTATGCTTTTATTCAGCATTTTTGTAGTGAGCCATCCCAAAAGTCCATAAGGGCACCTTCACGTATATGTTGTTCAGGTACAGAGTGAGCAGTTCTGAACAAGTAGTGCAGAGGTTGTTGGAACTCATTTCCATCTTACAGTTAAAATATTCAGAGGCTACAGAATAGGTCTGAGGCGTCAGCACACGATAACAATTTGAAGAGAATTGCAGAAGTGCTTTTTCTCCAATGTTACATGTTGGAAACATATTACTTCCAACATTCTTTAGTTCATTTCTTTATATATAAAAAGCAATGGGTGTGAGCTTGGTTGGCTGGAAATTCAGGAGACTTCACAAGGCTGCAGTGTTAATGGGAGTTATGACCCTGAAATACAGAAGCCACACCAAAGGAAAACATTTTTAAGCCTTTGCCAGACCTATTACTTTTACTTATGACAAAGCTACCTGTGTGTTAACAGCCTCATCATTCAGGGAACTAAGGCCTGTGGTCTACCAACAAGATTGCCAGGGATTTATTACATATATTATTAATAATCCTTTTACTGTGATTTATAGAGTTGGGAAGGCAATACGATGCACTAAATACCAACATTTTCTTTTCTTTTATTTTAATACATATAGTTTGGGGAAGGAAGGAGAAAAACAAGGGATTTATCCCCTATTTCTCTTTCACATATACATGCATGCATGTGTGTGCGTGTGCAGGTGTACACACAGACCTTGCTCTTTATTAAATAGCAGGCGTGCGTCTGCTGCTCCCTCGCCTGCAAGGTATAAACCGAGCAGAAGACGAGGAACACAACTGCCAACCCTCGTCAGTGTGTGTCTGCTGCTGCTCTGCCCTGATTTAATTCTTCATGTAGCTCACATGTGTTCTGTGGTTGAAGAACTGGCAAAGAAGTAGCTGAAGAGTCAGCCCATTAACAACCCTAGCAGCACTCAGCTTAGAGAGGGGAAAGGTCCCAGCATTGCTGCCTCTTTGTCTCCTCCCCCAATGCTTTGTGTAATTTTATAATGTATTATTTTGTTTATATATAATTTTATGATTATTTAATCTATGATGTATTGTTTCGCACTGTATTCTTCATGGTTGTTGTAAACCGCCTTGAATAATTTATTAGGAAGGCGGTATACAAATAAACTGAATGAATGAATGAACATGAGGTGGGTTGAAGGAAAGAAGCACCATTATTTTGATGAGACTCCAGCAGCTTTTGTTGTTGCTGACAGAAAAAAGTTAGCAATATGTTTTTAGCATGTTTGTGGCATTCGCTGTATCACAGTACAAACAGAGAGATCAACTTCTGTCAGACTAAATCAACTGGACAAGATGAAGCCCATATAAAGCCTTAAGAAATTAATCATTGAAATTAATGTGGTGTGCTGTTCCCCTTATTATTTTTTAAGGAAAAAAAACTTTAGAAACTAAAGCCTCTTTGGCCGCAACCCCATGCGCTCCATTTAGACCAAATTGGACTATTTTTAGTCCGAATATGGAGCCCAGTCCAATTGACCCGTCCCCAAACTTCAGAAGCTGCTTGCCACCTAAAAAGCGAGCCAAAGCCACTACAATGTTTAGAGGCAGCTTAGCAGAAAAGTGTTCCTCTGCTAAACTGCCTCTAAACATTGTAGCGGCTTTGGTTAGCTTTTTAGCTGGCAAACTTCAGGAGCTGCTTGAAGAGGCTCATGGGACAACAAGGGCCAGATAACCACCACCACCCCATTGCTGCATCTTTACCTGTCAAACTGGGGCGATCAGTTCTTTTACATTTGCTCGGCAATCGGATCATGGAGAGAAGAGGCTTGTTTCTGTTTGATTACTGTTTAAAAATGCCCAGCAGCTGTGATCCCGAATGTACAGGGCAGGAACGGTGAACACAGGACATGAAACTCCACCTCCTCATGATGGCAGAGTCTATACCCTCCCCAAATAGCCTGGGAGTGTCCCCATGTGCAGACTCAGCCCCCCAAATAATGTGGACTTTGCTCCCAAACTGTGCCGAGAATAGTTTTTTAGGAGACTAAATTTATTTATTTTATTTATTTATATTTATATTTATATCCCGCCCCATACCCGAGGGTCTCTGGGCGGCTCACAACATTTTAAGACACAAACATATCAAATCTATATAAAACGATGCTAAAACCAATACAAGGTTTAAAATCCAACATAATAATACTAAAAAACGGAGATACAAAAACAGTAGTGGAGTGTGCACTGGGGGGTGCGGGGGGGCTTTTAACCAAAGGCCTGAGTAAAGAGGTGCGTCTTCACCGCCCTCCTGAATATAAACAGGGAAGGGGCCTGATGCACCTCCAAGGGGAGACCATTCCACAATCTGGGGGCCACCACAGAGAAGGCCCTCTCCCGGGTGCCCACCCGCCTAGCTACTGAAGGAGGAGGGACAACCAGAAGGGCCTCCCCTCCAGATCTTAAGACACGGGCAGGTTGATATGGGAGAAGGTGCTCCTTTAGATATCTGGGGCCCAAGTCATTTAGGGCCTTATAAGTCAGAGTTAGCACCTTGAATTGGGCTCGGTAGCGGATTGGCAGCCAGTGCAGGGATTTGGGCAATTTGGTCTGCATGTAGCCTGGTTTAGGGGCTTTGCATGGAGATGCTCCTTGCCGAATTTGGATCCAATTTGTAGTTTATAGTGCATGGGGATGCAACCTTTCACATTTAAAAGACTTCGGTTTTCACTGTTAAATCCGTATTAATTTAGAGTTATAAACTTACAACAACCTTCTGCTTGTGGTGAAGATACCTGAAATATCATATTCTTAGGGATAATAAATAAATAAGGATAAAAGATTTGGAATTATGAACATGCTTTTACTTATAGAGATATTGTGTGTTACATATAGTTGCCATCTTTCAATTTGCATGCCATTCCACTATAGAATGATCAACACAGAAAAATTCTACATGTGCTGCAGCTCATGTGATCCAACTCATCAGACCATCTTGATATGAATATTCCTAACATCCAAAATTCATAAAGTCGATTGCCTTGCTGAGTTTTCTATTTGAAGAAGAGAACAACTGATTCATGAGCATTGATGTAGAAAGCAAGAAGGAAAATTTATAATTCTAATTTAAAGTAGTAGCTTTTCTTTCTTTTGCTTTTTTTTTTTTTAACTAGAGGAAAAAGGAAGACAACAGTTTGGCAGGCTCCTCACAGTCATTTTCGACCACACCAAAAGAACAGTGACTACATACTAATGTGCTCATCAGGTGTCCAACTTGCTCCCAAAAGTGGAATCCACTGTTGGTAATGCTGTATTTTGAGAGTGAAAAAATCCACTCTGAAAATCTAGTGCAGGCCAGGCTTGCTCCTGCTTCATTCATCCTCCCATCCTCTCTGAAGTCTGATGGCCTTTAGAGATAATCCAAAAATGGCCAACTTCTAGAGCCATTTCCAGGGTCTTGCTCAATGATTCAAGACAGAAAGTTGTCACAAGTAGGGATGTGCACAAATCCAAATACAACAAAATCCAATTCGAATCCAATACATTCGAATCTATTCGTTTGAATGTTAGATTTGAATCTGAAGCTATGAATGTCGACAACATTTGTATGTTATACATATCTGTACGCATTTCGTACACATCCTGTTTTATCCCGTATGCATCCCATTTTCATCCTGTATTATAAGCGCAAATGCGTACAGATACATATGATATTCATACAGATACGTATGTAATACATACATATCCGTACATTCGAATGTTTCAAATAATTTGAGCGAATGTTTTGGAACATTCAAAATTCATTTGAATGTTTAAATTCGAAAGTGAAGACATTCTATTCAAATTTGACAATCCACATTCAACTGAATTTCAAATACTCAGAATATTCATGCACATTCCTAGTCACACAGACACTTCCTATTCTCTCTTTCTAAGTTGGTAATGAGCAGAATGGTAAGGCCAGTGAACATTACGACTGCCACTTCTGCCTGTATCTGGCAAATACTTTAGCGGACATGAAACACTAA
Source organism: Aspidoscelis tigris stejnegeri (assembly GCA_023333525.1). NCBI lineage: Eukaryota > Metazoa > Chordata > Lepidosauria > Squamata > Teiidae > Aspidoscelis > Aspidoscelis tigris. The sequence goes on along the minus strand of JALMGA010000006.1, from coordinate 10,270,960 downwards.
GCCAGATATCATTTTAATTGGAAACACTGCAAACTCAACCTACCTATCAAGTAATTAAGAAATTGTACTTAGAAAAAGGGGGGAACCATGTTTCAACTATTATAAATAAATGTCTTAAATGTCACTTTTCAGAAAGGCAGAAGGAAAGGTAGAAATAACTAGTAATTTCCCACCCAGACTTATTTTGCAATTAATCTACCATTGTTCAGAAGCCGGATACTATCAAGCAGTTACCCAAAAGAACTCACAATATTTATTTTCACTGAGATTTATGAGAAGTACTCCCAACAGAGATCACAATTATTTTCACAGGCTTTGTAGTTTCACAATGTAATTTATTCTAATTAGTTGAATTTCTGCCTGCCTACCTACCCATTTCAAAGTCAACAGAGGGTCTTTCTGCACTCACTTACTCTGATTTGGTTCAGTTGCTCTGGATCTAGCAATCTGTCACTAAATTCACAAGAGTTTCAGAACCAGCCTACAAAATCTCTCACAGCCAGGATTGAAAGATCCTTGCCTCAGAGCTCCCAGGGGACTCATTTGAACAATGACCTTGTTGCACCACCAAAATGGGCTCTCCAGAAATCCAGATCACCGAGGCGTGTGTCTTCTGCATACCTCCTTGGTCTGGTTTACCACCGCCTAGTACACTAGTGGACCTGTTTAATCAGGCCACTGGTGTTCTTGGTTTGAAGGTCAGTTTTGGCCTCCTGATGTGGATTATGATCCATTTAGTGCAGACAAAGGGTGCTTCCGCACAGGCCGTTAAGACCCCATTAAGCACCCGATAAGGACACATATGGCACACATCTGCAAGTTACCTTCCGCACAGAGGGACAGATTAGGGCCCCTTCAAGGACACCAGTTCCACATAGCCTCATGCAAGATCCATCTCTAATGGGATCTAGAGGCCGCCAAATCCAGTTTTCGGGAAGTCCTGAAAAATTAGGTCTTCAAATCATTCCTACTTGCAAATCCTGGATCAAGGATGACACTTCTACACAGGGACAGGAGAGGGAATGCAGCCGGGCAGCCACAGGATCTCAGGCACGCTGCTGATTGATGGGCAGTCTGTCCCCAACATGCTGACACATGGTGGAAATGAGCGGTGACTGACAGTTGAGTGCTCCAATCATGCGGCACCTTGGGATGCAGGGATGCAGAGAAGCCTGATCTTTCTGGATATTGGGCTCCAGTGTCCACACAGCAATCACATGATGCATTCCTCACTATCCGTGCTTCCCACACAAGTGCAGATGCCTTAGGACTCATTTGGATCCATCCCTATTTCAGACTGATCTTCCCAGGGACGGATTTCAGAAACCAGATTTCCTTAATCCGGATTTCAAGCAGGAAGTGCGGAAACACCCGAAGTTTATTAGCAGCGGCAGGGCCTAAAAACTAGTCCACCATGCTCCAGGATCCTTCAATAAACCACTTTAAGGGTAAGTGCAGAAAGGTCCACACTTTGTAACTGACTGGATCTTCTGAACCACTGGTATACCAACTTCCATAGTTGAGCTCTCAGAAGATGGCTTATTACAAAAAGTTAAAAAGAATAAAGCAATTATTAATTGTTGCAAAAAGAGTAATATCATGTGAACGGAAAGATAAATATAAAATTTCTATTTGCAAATGGTGCAGTACAGTTGGGAACTAATGGTTAATGAATTTATTTCACATCAAATATGCATTTTGCATGGTCAAACACCAAAAATGGACTAATCAAAAATATGGAAACTGATTATTAATAACTGAGTATTTAGGACTCACTTCTGAATTACTTGATGTTTATATATTGTTTTCATTCTTAATGTAAACTGCTTTGAAATTTTTAGTGGAAAGCAGTGTAGAATGTCTTATCTAAATAACAACTGATAAAAAGATATTTAATTGTTTATAATGGTCGTAGATAAGCAGATACTTTCTACTCAGAAATGCAATGTAAATGTAAACACAGTGATTTTATTTGATAACCCTACAAAACATTGTTTAAAAAAAAATGGTTTCGTTTGTGATGTTACTATTAGACTGCTGTATTCTAAACCAAACTGAAGTTTCCAGGTATATTTGCTGAATACTGGTATATTCCTATCCACATGCAAAGTTTTGTTTGCAGAAGTTATTTGGAAGTGTATTTATCCCTGGAGGAAGGCAACATGCTAGGCAAACAATATATTTTATTTGTCCTATAGTTCCAGATTTATTTATTGGCAGTTCGAGGCCCTTGTGTCTCTCTTGTTTTTGACTTTTGATGGAGCTGCCTCCTTTTTTCTTTGGTTCACACATAAAACACCTTCCCAATTGCCATTTTGGACAGAAACAAAAGGAAGAAACCGACCAGAATATATAGTCATCATGAAAAACAGATTTCTTACCCCAGAGTGAGAGGATTGTTCTCCCTTTTCAAGTATGAGGAAGCAGATTTCTTCCAAACAAAAATAGGGTGACGTTGGAGCACATGAGTTCCACAGGCAGGACAACAGAAGAGAAAAATTCTTCTGAGACACCATTGCATGGGAGATGATCCTTAAGACAGGGCTTCCCTGACAAATTTTGCCATCTAGGCAGGGTTATATAGGGAGATTATTTTTCTTTCAAGAATTTAAAGACTTCAAGCCTGAAAGAGGACAAGGGGAAGGGAGCCTGATGGCAAAGAGTTAAACAGAATTTATGGAACCTGAATGATTCTGAGCTTCGCTGCCTTGAGGTCTTCTCCTCTGAGAACTAGCTTAGGTAGTGCTTCTTCTTTGGCTTCACCCAGAAAAAATTCTGGTCTGAATGGATTTGGCCTCCAAGTTGACCCTATTTAGGCCATAACATGTCATCTAGATTGAGTCACACGTCACACGCACCTAGATGGTGGACTGAAAACTGTTACACTGACGAACAAAAATGAAAGATCCATTTCAAGTGAAGAATCATACCTTATTTCAGCTGTGGATAGCTTGTTCATCATCCATTGTGTAAAAAGTGAACGGATTTGGAGTACATCTGAGCTCATTTTCTTTTCACAGGAAAGCGACAGTGGAAACACTACACTGTGCCAAAGAAGTGGGGAGGGGGAACTGTAATTTTATCTCTCCATTTAAGAAAATGTTACCCAAGAAGAAGGTGAACAAAACTTTTGTTGCTAAGTAACAAAAACCTGAGGTCAAAGCAACCTTAATACCACATCACAAGAAGTACTGTAATTATCTACAAGGGACAAACAAACATAATAAAACTCTCAGTTGGGCAAACAATGTTGTCTTCATTTGGAAGATACTGCCATTTCCCTAAAAATAAGCTCTCTCAACAGTTGGTTTTTTTTAAAAAAAAATAGCTGATTAATCACCTGCTAGTGGAAAATGTAAGATAAGCAAATCCGAAGTGGAAAATCTTAAGCCTTACTGACAGACAAACAAACAGAGCCTCCTCAAGTGATTTCACCTGACTGGAATAACCTTGAACTGGGATAGCTTCTTTTGCATGCCTGGGCGGAACTGTATAGGTGGATGCAGAAACCTGATTTGTGCACATCTGGAATATAATCAGTTTAGAAAAGCAGATGTCACAAATGTTATGCCCGCTAGCTTTGACTTCTAATTTGCTCTCCATTGTCATGCAGCCCCTGCAGGAAAGAATTCAGTCCCTAGGACTGCAAAAATTCCCCTCTCTTATTTAAGCAAAAAGTAATAATGTTGAAAAAGAAACATATTTCATGTTCTCTTTTTAATTTCATTTAACCAATTGCCATAATAAAGCACAATACAATGTGTTCCTAACTCTGTGTACCAATTAAAAGTAGCCCCTACTGAATTAATCAAGGAAAAATGAGTTGATTAATCTGCCAATTAAACAAAGTTAGCTACCCTGCTGGGGGTGTCAGGGAATTTATTTAAACTATACCCTCAGCAATGCTGTCACGCAAAGCTGACTTGTGACATTCTGCATGTAACCAGTACATTTTATCTCAAATTAAAATGTAACAGCAGCTTCCCCCAAACTGCTAACATAATAGAGATAACTAAACAAAAAAGTTATTAGTAACTCCTTCACATTCACAAAGCAATTCACTTTTGCCCTTTCCCAAACATGAAAGTAGAGAAAGTTAATATTTGGATGGAACTTTTAAAAATTGATAAACAGTATGCATTTTGTCTTTGTTTCAGTCACAAAGTTGCACAGTGAAACATCTTATTCTTTTGAGTTATGCGCCCTTCACTGCTTACCCTTCAGTCTCCTGATACTTAATATATTCTCTTCTGCTGCTTCTCAGTTCCTCTTTTCTACCTGTCTATCAACCTCCTAGACTACAGAGTCAAATGTTTCTTTTTCCTCTTTCTTTCTTTCTTTCTTTCAGTTCCTCTCTACCACCTTTCCACTAGACAAAAAGGCACGTCTACATTTGACCCTTTCATGGCAGAAAGAAGAGAGGGAGTTCTAATGGCTTTAATAAAACCGTCAGCAGATGCTCCAAAGTTAAGTCATTCTTTCCACAAAATTACAATTTTGCTAGGCTAGGAGCATGTACTTTGCACACGCAAAAAAATGTTTCCTTCTCCATTTCAATCAATAGATAGTTTCCAGGGTATACGATGAAGGGACTCAAGTGGAATATTATGCATTTCTGACTGGAATAGAGTGATCCCTTGGTATTTGCAAAGTTTTCCTTCTGTGTGCTCCCTCATGGACATTGGAACTCATGGATTCCATGAGTATCAGACGCTGGACATTTTTTAGTCCTCCTTGACAAGGAAACAAAATAATTTGGAAACTTGTTGAGTTTTGAAGGAAGATTCTGCTTTCCCAGGGGTGGAAAAGGAGCCTCCATAAGGGTTACAATGCTAAACCAAAAATGGTGCAATGACACACATACATACCAACATACCTAAGAGGACAATCCTACACAGCAGTTTCTAATCTCAGAACCTTTAAAATCTTTTTATGGGGGAGGCAGGGTAAGAAGGATATTCTTCATTGTTGGGTGAAGCATTCAGCTATTCAGAGCTGGCAGTTGGGTATGGCTGAGACTTGGAATGGAGGGAGACATACAGAGCTGAGTGTCACCTGTGAAAAAAGGCAACCATCTTGTCTCCAATAAAACCCACCTCTGTCAACAAAGAGTCTGTGTCTCTAAGGGGTTATTAACAATCAGTTCTATATTTTATCATTTGTTCGCATTGCCCAAGGAAGAGACACTGCTATTTTTTTAAAAAAAAAATTGAAGTACAATATTTGAAAAGAGTGATAAAATACAAAACACATATCTAAAAGATGTTCAAAGGTGGACTGTATACACATAATGTATTAAAGATAATGGTGAACATGTAATAAACTGTGAAACACAATAAACATGTAAATATATAAATATAGGTGTATAAATTCAACAGATATAACATCATTATTTGTCAATCTACCTAATATTACCTATGCTAGTATTATGCAAGCATTTCATTTAGTTGATGTTGTAGTAATCATTACAGTACAACCTGAAAATTAAAGGTCAGGACAGGTTTAATCAAGATTTTGTTTTTTTTAAAAAATCCCTCTTCTGTGTAATCTTCGACAAGGCACACAGAGGCTTTTTCCCGAATGGCTGTAGTGCATTAAGGCTAGAACACATGGGAATGGATTCCCCATGCACACCTAGGCAGGTAAGGAACACATGGGAACAAGTTCCTACCTGCCTATGTGCAAAAGGGGAACCTGTCCCCGTGTGTCCTAGCCCAGAAAGGCTGACACAGGGGCGGGACGCCTCACCCAAACCTGTCCCCATTGGGTCTAGTGAGACTCAGGGGCAGGCAGGCCTATCGCGTTCCTTCCCTGGGTTCCTGCACACTCTAAGGGACCTCCCTAACAGCTGTGGGATGGCTAGGGACAGCTGCAAATGCCCTGGGCCGTGTGTAGAGCACAATGTCATATTCTATGCCAGGAATGCAAGTGGGTTCCCTGGGACAGGCTGGGGCAGTTCCAAATGGAACCGCCAGCCCAACGGAGCAAATGCTCCATCCCAGGACATCCTACAGACGTTCCTCAGGCCCTCATGCAAAAAGACCTCAGGTCTCTCTTCCCAGAAAAACCCCATTAGATAAAACCACTGCAGGAAAAAATGGGCATGATCTTCGCCTTGGTCCTTCCTGCCAGTAGAAACACTAACAAATCAGTAAATGTGCCTGCTGATACTACAGCCAAACAAATATTGCAGTTGGGGAACTTTCATTTCCCAATTTTAGTGCTTCTGGTTGAGGCTATTTTCTTGAACACATGTGAAATGATCCCAAAATGTGGGAATTTCCTGTGTTTGAGAATACAGAGCTGGTCCATTTCTATTTGGCCCTAAGAAATGAATAAGGTGCCTCAGCACATCTTTCAGGCTGGAGGGACAGGCAGGATGCTTTTAAAAGCATTTGCTGGGATTCGAGAGCAGGAGAAGGTTTGCTCCTGTCTCTGCTTTAGATACCCATGGGCAATTGGTGGGCCACTGTGTGCAACAGGATGCTGGACTAGATGGGCTGTGGCCTGATCCAGCAGGGCTCCTCTTATGTACATCCACACTAGGGAGGTGCATGGACTGAAATTTAGTCGTGGTTCAGTTTGAATCAAACCAACTAGATTTAGTCTGGGTTCACTTTGAACCAATTTTTTTTTTCAAATTACAGGGTGGGTCACTTTGCATGCAGACCAAAGTGAGCCACACCAAATCACCTTTGATTTGCCCTAGTTTAAATGGTTTTGTTAGAACATCCCTTGATTCGGCTTCAGTTTGAACCTTTTTTTTTTTCAAACAACAGAGTGGTTTGGTTTGCCACTCAGTTTTCTGCAAACCAGCCAAATCAGTTTCACACATTTCTAGTTTACACAATTAAAGTGGAAGGGGGAGGAGAGAGTCTTCCTTGTTAGATTGCAGATGGCACAACTGGGTCCCTGCCAAACATCTGGCATCCATTCCTCCTGTTTATATGAGGTTATATAGCCATGAACTGTATAAGAACAACAGCAGTGAATGCAAATGCTTGGTCAAAGTAAAAGCCTTTCAGATAAACCTAGGGTGCATTCCGACACAGGATTTAGGCAGGCTTGAATTTGCCTCGAGCTCTAACCATTCCAACTGTTTCAAAGGGATCTCCCATTTCTGTGGACTAAAGGTCCCAAAACATGGAGAATCCCTATTCGGATTAAAATAGGACTCACTGCTGGATCTATAAATAATCCTCACTTTTTATCTATGGGAATGCAAGCAGGGTTTGTTTGTTTGTTTGTTTGTTGCAGGGGGGGACCATATTTTGGGGATGTTCCCCATCTGAAAGGGTGAGGAGGAAATGGGTTAAGAATGAGTACCTGCAGTTTGATCAGATGAGCAGGGAAAGAAGTGTTTAATTTTTTGTTATCTTGTTGTTGGGGGGCTGGAGATCAATGGTGTCTCAAGCAACCTGCACACACAACACTCATTGGTCAGTCAGGAGAAGGAGGACAGAACAGGGCTGCAGTGAAGGCTCCAGAGCAAGAAGGATGGGCAGGCACACTGAGAAAGCAGCAGTGGATGGCTTAGCAGGAAAAGCAGTGGGGGTGGGGTGGGGGGTGCTTCCCCCTCCCTCCCTGTGAGCTTCAAACTGGCACCGGACCACAGCCTTCCATGGTCACACCTTCCATCCCCACGCCAATCTTTGCCACCCGGCCTGCCTGCCCGCTTGCCTTCCCCACTCTGTTCCTCATTCTCTCATCATCTCCCACTATGGAGAGTCATGGGACTGCCACTTCCCTGCTCTCCTCCTCCTCCTCCTCCTCCTCCTCCTCCTCCTCTGTGCCCAGCAGCAGCTGACAGGCAGCTGATCTGCTCACCATGAATGGCAGCTGCAGCAGCTGCAGCAGCTACAACCTGCCCACCCATTTTGTGTTCTTCTGATCTGCCATCACACAAAACAGCAATTCTGTCCATTCTTCCCCTCATGCCTGGTAAGTGATCATTAACTCCAAGCTCCATGATCTCTGGGAGCAGGGTTTGAATTGCCCGTCCCTTGGAGCCATGGAGGGGGTTCTGGTAGGGGGAGGAGGGAGGGGAAGAGATTTCTCCCCTGCGAGTCTGTATTGCAAGCTAACAAGTGGGAATGCCAACAACAACAAAACAGACTTTGCTGCTCATTTTTTTAAAAAAAAAACTAGATTAAAACCCAGATTAAATAGACCAGTCGGCCCTTGGCCATAGAGTGTGATTGCCTAGACAACAGCATGGGACTGATTTCCCAACTTATTGAAAGAGAGGCTATCACACTCACACAACTATTCGCCTGGCTCTAGCCATGTACATGGGACATCTGTTGGAACCAATGGGTGTTTCCACACTAGCTGTGGAAACCGTTTTAACTTCTCCCCTAAGCCAGATTAAGAACACTTACCTTAAACGGCTTCTGCATTGCAGACCTGATTGTAGACTCTTTGCGAATGCGGCTTCCACATTTTGGCATGCAAGACCGGTTTTTAAAACCAGTTTTGCCACCGAAATCCAGATTAAATGTAAGACTTGAAAAATCAAGTTTTACATCCATCTCTTCACCTGGATGTGTGCAGAAGCAGGACGCTTACGCACATGGCCAGGCAAAGGGACGGATGTCCCTCCAGCCACCATGTTGGGAAGGGAAGAAGCAGGACAGCCTGTTTCCAAAGTCCTTCCCCCGCACGCCAAGCACCACCAGAAACACGCGGTGACTGGCTGCTGCATGCTGCAGTCCCACGGCTCCAGGGGTGGTGTCGGCAGCACAGGCGCTGGCTGCCTTCCGCCATGGGTGCTGCAGTTTCCATACAGCACCCAGGCGATCTGGCCCTGTGGATGCAGCCCCCCCCCACACGTGTGTGGACGCACAGGGCCTCCAAGGATCTGTCTCTATTTGAGACAGATCCTCGGGAGGCCAGATCGCTGGGAAATGGATTTTGTTAAATCCGTTTCCCAGTGGCAAATGCGGAAGCACCCAATGGTCATACAGACAAAGAGGGAAAGCATTTTTAAACTCTGAGGACATTATTCCATTCCATGTGTATTTACAGACTATCTGAAGCCTTATAAAAATACAATTTTCAAAGTAATTGACTCATACTCTGAAATACTGAGAAATGTAACAATCCCAAGAAAACTAGGCAAGCAGATATAATTTACCCTGGAATTAGGGCAGGGTTTCCATCCTTTTGTCAAGGGAAGAAGAAACAATTACCTACAGCCAGTCAAGCAGTTATAATTCTTAATTATGTTGCAGTCTTTGAAAAATGTTGTTCTGCTTAGGACTATTAGAACTCGCTTAGCTGTAGTTTCGACTTCCATTTCTTTTGCAAATTTAGCCGACACCCATTAATTTCAGCCTTCATGAAAGAAGTGTAACCATTAATGCTACCTGTATCCTGATCCAATTTGCTAGAAAATTCACAATATTCTACTATGAGACTAATATAAGCTGTGACGGAATCCTTTAGTGAGACCATGTAAATTAGTAATTTTAAAAAAGCTTTGTTTTAAACTGGTAACTTACCTTCTTGCTTCTTCTGAGATGAATAACAGAAGATAGAACTGTCTAGTAATAGGCAAAGCTTGGTTTTAATACATAAACCAGTTACCAGCATGAAGTATTGGGATAACTAAGTAGGCATAAAAGGTTAAGGCCTGGACTAGGAAGTGGAGGGATAAAGTATATTCAAGGCAATTCTGCACTGGCAGATATATCAAAACAGCAATCCTATTCTCTCTGCAGGTGCATGATTGTTGTGCTCATGGGATGGGATGGAAGAATTTACTTACTTACTTACATTTTCATCCCATCCTATACGCGAAGGTCTCCGGGTGGGTAACAAAATCTAAAATCAAACATCATTCAAACAACAACACTATGTATTAAAACAGTAGCATCTGGAAGTGGAAAGGGAAAGTGCATCGCCATTTAGCCAAAGGCCAGGGCAAAGAGGTGCGTCTTCACTGCCTTCCTAAATGTGTGCAGTGAAGGTGATAGATGCATTTCAAGCAGGAGACCATTCCATAGCCTAGGGGGACAACCAGGAGGGCCTCCCCGCCATATCTTCAACCTTAAAGTCCTGGTTTGGGAAACTTATTTATGTTTGTAAAGGGCATTCAGACTCAGAAAAACTCCTGTCCCACAATTCTAGCCAATTGTAGCCAAAAAGAGGAGGGAGGGAGAGGGCCTTACCATCCCATGAAGAGAAGTCATCCAATCAAAGACAGAAAAGGGAGGGGCAAAATAATTCCTTATAAGCTACAGAATGGGGGCTGAGGTTAGGAATACAGAATACTGTGTGTACAAAGAAAGGTCTTCTGGGACCAGGAGAAGTTAGTTGCTTCCCAGACATTGGTGCCTGAACCCTCTTCTACACATGGTGCTGTGAGTAGGCATGGTAGTGTAAATTAAGCTGTGTTCAGATCTCCATGGCAATATCTGGGCATAGTGATCCAGTCTGCCCTGGCCTGGCCATCTGTGGTTTAGACATTCAGTGCAATTGATTAATGCCATGCTGGATCTTTGCCTGACAAGTATGGCATTATCATACCACGCTAATCAGGTAGGTGAAAACAAAACTGTGAACAAACCCTATATTTAGGAAAGCAAACCAATTTGATTTTTCTCTCAGGTAATTAAGACATGATTGAGGCAGACAAAGTTCTAGTTTTGCTCAAGAAGTTATGGGTTTGCGTGGAGAAAAAATTGAGCTTCGGACAACATACTTTACAAGAGATTAATGCTGCAAGTAATTTTCAAGAAATATGAATAAAATTGTGATCTAGAAATCAGATTTTTTTTTAAAAAATGGGAAAGTTCATCAATATAATGTCTAGCTTGCACTGGTCAAATGCTCCTACTCAACAATTTCCAAAGCCATGAGTCCCATGTGAGTCATAGGGGGCGTCTCCATGGTCTCTTTTTGTTTCCCTCTTCTGTCAGATTTTAAAAATGCGGGTTGTAATTCGAAATAAAGCATCCCCGTGTGGTTTAGGGCAACATGGATTTAATGTTGGGCGGGGGTGTCAGCCCCCGTTGGTATTAAATCAGCAGATGCGCGGCCGTGTTGGAAAGACAAGCTCTGCTGTCCCGGAAAACTTGCTGGCATCTCCGGAGCTGTCCAGCCTTTTCAGGAACTCCCTCCTTCTTCTGCCCGCAGTTTAAGAAACAGACTGAAACAGGAGTTCTCTCTCTCTGCAGAGGTTTATTCTTAACGGTTGCTGCATGTACAAGTATACATCTCTCCATCCAAGCTCTCGTCCAGCAATCAACAACAATAACACTTAACCAGTAGTGTACAGGCACTTTTATACCTTTTTCTTATCATAGATGGTGACTCACTTCCTGAGTGTTGCACAAGCCTGTGTTGCAAGTGTTGCACAGACTTACGCAATTCTTGCTCAATCCAACCTTGCTCAATCCAACCTTGAGCACTTTGTTGATAGTCATGCCTGTGACTCTTAGTTACCTTTGCCAGCACATCCGTGCATTTTCCTTATACGGGCTTCCCTGCCTAACATTTAAAATGTACCCGTCTCCATGCAAACCGCTTTTTGTGAGCCCACATATTTTCTCCCCCTCCCCCCGACCGATGCAGAGATGAAAAGCAAAAACCTCAATTGAACCTCCAGAACACAAAATCATCCCAAGAGTTAAAAGCAGTTACTGAAAGAAGCTCACTCTCTCCATAACTAATACTTGCAACATAGTTACAAGCAAAACTGAAAGCAGGCTCTCTTCAGCTGTCAAATTCAGCTGCCTGCATTCACGTAATGGCAGCTGATTAGCGCAAAACCAGACCTGTGAAGTGAAATTTGTGTTTCACTTCAGAGGCTGCATTATTAAGAGGGGGGGGGAGAGAGATTTGCTTGCTGAGAAACAATTTCAGTCGTAATGATAATTAGTATCACCTTTCCCTGTTAGCAAGCACAAAATCTCTCTCCCCCTCCAAAGTGAAACAATGGGTGTTTTTCCATTGTCACTAGAAGTACCCATTAAGTACCCATTAATGGGTAGGAAATGGCATTTTTGTACCCATTGATGGGTACTTAATGGGTACTTCTAGTGACAATGGAAAAACACCCAATGTCACAGTTTGGAGCTTTGCTTGCTGGCCGGAAGAGCTGAATGCAGCTGATTCTGACAGCCAATTCTTCTGCAGAGATCAAAAATGCCTAAAAATGGGAGAAAATGTGGAGAAAACGTCTCCATGCTCCCAGGAAAACTCGCGGCTTCCCAAAAGTGCAGAAGTAGTCTTGTTTAAAGGGGGGGTGAAATTATGTTGGGTGAAAACTTCAAAGTTGAGGAATTTCAGTTCTTTGGTTTTGAGATCTTGAAGGTCAGGATGCACTAGGTGTATGGATGGTGCATCTCCTACTTCTGTGGCAATGCTACATACTCTAGCACAGTAAATTACTTTTTGCCACTTTGTGGAAGCATCCAAAGACATGTGTTGAAGTTTTCCTCACACAGCGATTTATTTTTCTTTTGAACATGTGTAACTATTTTACTCTCTGAACAATGTTAATCCTTTACTGACACTTCACATTTTCCTAGCAAATAAAAAGTGTTCCGGCACACACCAAGGGAAAACATTTCATTAAAGGTTGAAATGATGGATTAAGAATTAGAAAAAAACGTGTTTTCTAATGCAACAGTGTAGTAAAAATAAGTTTTAAAAACATGATCAAAATGTGTCCCAATGGCATACTTGGGGTGCAAATCTGCCCCACAGTAAGAAGCAAACAAAGGGCGCACCCCCATGGAGCTGCCCCTGATGCACTGTGAATTCAGGGCAGCTTTAATGCGAATTAAGATTCACATTAAGGAGTCCCAATGGCAATGGAGGACAGGGCGGGCTCAAGGAGAACCCACCCGTCCCCATGAAAACTGCAGCAAATACCTGCATCAGGATGCCGATGTTTTCTCCAGCATCCCTTACCTGAGTGCTTAATTGCCCAGGTAAGGGGTTGATTTACCACAAACACTTGCCTGACAGCTGCCCTGTAATCAGCTGAGCAACTGTCAGGGGCTTATAGCAGCTCTCATGCGCACAACCAGAGCTCCACTAATGATTAAAAGAGAGATGTGAGCACAGAGCTCAGATCTGCCTGTTACCTCCAGCCTTGGAAAGAGGTGCATATTAATTAGCTCCATGCTTGCGTCTCTTCTTTAATCATTAGCGGAGCTCTGCTTGTGCGCATGAGAGCTGCTATAACCCCCTGACAGTTGCTCAGCTGATTGCAGGGCAGCTGTCAGGCTTACCTGGGTGAATAAGTGCTTAGGTAATGGGGGACAGTTGTGATCCCAGCATTAGTGGCAGGGACAGCGAAACCCCACCCGCTAATGCTGCGATCGTAACCCAAGATAACCCATTCTTGTCCTGTAATTCAAGGCCAGAACAGTTATCAAGTGGGTTTTTTTTTTACTTCGATTTGGATGATCTTGTCCCTCATGTAGCCTGAAATAGGGCTTTGCATGGGGACTTTTGTGAGACAGACTCACATTCACCTTGCAGTATCCTCACCATGGGGAGGCCCACAAAGAAATGGAGAGAGAGAAGGGTGAAGAACTAAAATGCCTTCAAAGCTTACAAAATGTTGTTCTGTTTACATCCAGAGAGGGTGCATTATAATTCTCAGATTTAAGTTCTTCATTGCAGGTAATTTGGTATCAGTACAATTTAACATTTGTAATGCTCCGCCCCCCCAAAAAAAATCAGTCTCCAAAGGGCTACCCAAATGAGGTGAACTCAGTCTGCCACAATTGGCAATAAAATGAAATAAAAAAATAGTTACAGATGGAAAACAATAAACTTAGAATAGGCTATAAACAGTTCAAAGCAACCTTCCCTAGCACATTGTAGCACATTAAATCATCAGCTGTGCATCGTAAGGTATATAGCACTGTAAACTTAAAGACTTACTATTAACCCTCCTGCTTACTCCCTTTTCTGCTTTAAAACACAGAAGGCTGCAGTCCTAAGTACACTTATTTACTAAAATGATGTGTTGACTCAGACGCTGAAGTACTTGATATAGTTCCCTGCTTGGTTGTCACCTAAAACACAAGGGCTGCATCCCCAAGGAACTTATTTGCCTCTCTAGTTTCCCTCTACCGTTCCTCTATTCCAGCAGACTTTAAAAGTGCTGTTCAATTCGGGAATAAGTGTCTGCATGAGGCTCAGCAAAACGTGTGTTTAAAACGCACCTACCATCCCCACGGAAGCGTGTTTTCTTTGCCCACATTTTTTTCTCCCCGCCCCCTCTCTTGTTGATAGGTAACCAGCGGGAATGGGGAGGGACTGCACTCTGTGCGGCCACAACCAGGAAGAAAACCTGACAAGTCCAAAGGAAAAATAGCCATTGGTTCTCTGTTAGTCTCCCAGATCTCTGCCCCCCGAAATGGCTTCCCGTGCTGGCAAAGGCAGCAGCTGCAGCCATCGGCCACACAATCATTCGCTCATTCACTCTCAACACTTTCCCTCTGATCACTGTCAAAATCCACCTGGTAGAGCAACGGTGACTGTAGCAATACACCCACTTCACACCTGATAACAATGTTGCAATTCTCCAGAATTCTGGCTCTTTGAAAGTTCTGACCTTTAGAAAGGGAAAGGAAGGGAAGCTGCTGCAGTTCTGGGAAATGTCTGAATGTTTTATGGCTGTGTGTGCAGGCAGCAATCCCTGCCCCTTTTGCCACGGAGTGTCCCCATGGTAAATGCTGCCAGGAAAACCAACAGCTTCCAAAAAGTGTGCTGGTAGTCTTCTTTAAAGTACACTTTTCCCCCCGTTGATTTTCCTCCTTTTGTGGCACTGGAAGCGTGGAGAAAAACCAGGCATGGGGGGGTTCAGAGGCAAAAGAAGCTTTTTAGCAGGCTTTTTATTGCTTGGGGATGGAGCCATGAAAAGTGTCATTGTTAGAGATATGCCAAACAGGTTTGGACTCAAACCTGTTTGAATCAAACAGTGTGTTTGAAAGGTTTGAATCTGAACCGGCCATTCTGTCTGTTCAGAAATAGAACTTGAATTTGAATCAAACGGGTGTGTAAATGAACCTAGCAAACATACCCTGTTCAGTCTGAGGTTCAAGTGTATTCAAAGGTGTTTGAAAGTTTGGCAATTGAACCAAATCTGAGCTTAATAAAGGGGTGTTTTAAGTTCATGCACACTCTGATCATGATTATTCAGAACCAAGAACTTCTTTGACAGAATCCACACATGGAGGGACAGGGGCGTTTTAAGTATTCTGCTCCTTCCTTCTGTATTAAGAAAAGTGCTGCATCATGGGGCTGTTTGCACATTAGTGCTGCCTTGCCTGGCTTTGATCTTGCTGGTGAAGAAAGAGCAGCAGCTCTCCTTTACCATCAGAATCAAAATGAGGGAATCCCTGGATTCTGTTCCAGTAGTAGGGTATTATTTGAACACAGGGATGCTCCTCATAGGAGTTTCTTCCTAACTCCTATTTGTGGCACAAGTGCACTATCATTTTCCACTACCAGTAGACTATATGATTGTATAGGAAATGTCTCTTTGCTACTGCTGACTTTTAAAGATGGACTTTCTAAGAAAACTGGTAAAAGCAGAAATTCATAAGAGAAAAAAAAAGTTGATATGACTCCCCACCCCAGAAAAAATGCTTGGTCAGCAGTCCAAATACTTGAATGGGCATTTTTGCAATAACTTATATGAACCATCATCAATTTATGTTGACTGTAGCTGAAAAAAAATGC
This sequence comes from Aspidoscelis tigris stejnegeri, assembly GCA_023333525.1. Lineage (NCBI taxonomy): Eukaryota > Metazoa > Chordata > Lepidosauria > Squamata > Teiidae > Aspidoscelis > Aspidoscelis tigris. The sequence continues at coordinate 10,255,249 of JALMGA010000006.1, read as the reverse complement.
ATCTTCAGCAAAGCTGGGCCAGAGACCAACACATTAAGGAAATGTATTTCAGGACTTATTGTCAACTTCTCTGCTAGTTTTTTGCTTCTTATATAAATGTAAGCTGAAATCATTAGCCAGTTATTACAGTCCAAACTAGAATCTGCTTTGACCTGCTAATCATGGAGAAGTTTCTAAGTCTACCAAGGGCATTAGTTATTTGAAAATATTCCCCTTTCTTTTTCTTTTTCTTTTTCTCTTTCTCTTTCTCTCTCTTTCTTTCTTCCTCTCTTTCCTTCCTTTCCTCCCTCCCCCCCTCCCTCCCTTCCTTCCTATGTTTTTACTGATGGCCAGTATCTAGGTGACTCTCATCCCATTTTCCCTACATTAAACACAACTATATAGAAATCTGTGCAGCAAAAAGTGAAACTTTCAAGATATTTATATTTAAAGCTCTCAAGTTTTATAGGAAAAGAAAATTCAAATGTACAACAATAAGGATTTCTGAATATAATCACTACTCAGTTGCCCATCCGACAATGCAAGACTAAGATGGATGTTGAACTGAGAAAGTTTACCATAGTACAGATCTCGTAACCTAACAAAATTGACTCAAAACTAGCTCAAAGCTTGCTCAGATCTCTTCAAACTTTCACCACCAGTCAAAAGGTCATATCAATATATCGTGCTGCAGAAGCTGGCTCCTCAGAGGAGTTGACCCTGATGCACCTCATGCTTTATGGGGATTGTCCACATTCATATGGAACAGAGGGCATTTGCACTTTTTGACTGTTTTATGACCGTTTGCAATAATCGGCCACATTGCACAGGGATAACATTGGCTGACTGAGATGGCAGAGAATTACAATGCATGGCTGAACATTAGCTCATGGTTGTTTCAGTTAGATGGAGCTCCCTAAGACTGAGAAATCCTGCTTTCTCATCAGGGTGTTTTCCCTGCAGCTTTGGGACAACTTTGGCCGTATCCCCATTAGAAGCTTAATTCAGTTTCCCTAAACTGAAATAACAGAACTGGATGCAAACACGAATTTGCCTGATCCCATTACTTTCAGCCAGAATCGCGTTCAGTCCAGATTCTGAGGACGTACATGACTCAAGGGGGGACTCCAGTGGCTACTTTTTAAAAATTGCTTTTCGGGGCTGCCCTGTCCTCTTCCTCCTGGTGTGAACGCGCCACCCATAAGGGACCCCTTCACGGAGTCTAGCTGGGTGGCTGGGTGACTGCTGCTTGCCTGGATGGAAGAAAAATGGCAGCAGACAGCCAGCAATTCTTTCCCCTCCTCTCCTCATTGCTTTGGGCACGCAGCAGCAGCAGCAGCAACTCAAGCCCCCTTCACCTTAAACATTCACACATCTCCCCAAACCTGCAGCAGCTGCTTTTCTTTCTTTTCCCTTTTTTAAAGGTCAGAACTTTCAAAATGGCAAGATCGTTATCAGGTGTGAAGTGCTTGGATTGCTACAGTGTAGCGGCTGCTGCTTTAAGGGGTAGATTTTACAGCTTACTTTGGAAGCAAGCTATTGGGGGAGGGAAACTCTCATCCCTTAACACAGAACAGTTCCCACATTAAAAAATGTAAAACGTTTCAAGCGCACGAACCAGAGTGAGACCCGTTGAAATGAGGATTAACATTTACAATGCTTTGGGGCGATTTAACATGTGGAAAGTGTGTTAACCCAAACTGACGTGGGGTCTTCGAGGATTGAAAATGGTTTGAAACTGAAATAAGCTTGTAATGGGGATGTGGCCTTTGAGAGCTTCAGCACAGTTTGGAACATGAAGGATATTTGAATATCCTGCCGTGGTGCAATGATAGTTTTGCAGCTATGTGAACACACTGCTGGATCAAATTTAATTAATCTGTTTATTTTATGAATTTGGCTTTTTAAAAAACAAACAAGTTTTAAATGATTCCTTTCAGATTAAAATTTTGATTTTTTTTTCCTATCAATATTTTGGGGACAGTTCCCAGTTTGCTGAGCCTAATTTTGAGCTAAGTAAAACAGGGTTGTCCAAAGCCTGTAGAATTTGTTTATATCATGTCATTGACAAATACCAACTGTCAATGTCAAGCAATTATTGAAATCACATATTGCTGCATTTCAGATGCAGGACATGATCATTCAATATTTGTTCAAGATCTACATTTCTTTAGAATATTCAGAGTGTATTTGCCATACACATTTACATAGAAGAATTACTTGGGGCACCTTTGTTTCGGCTCTAGTTGATGCTGTCTAGTGTTGATTCTGTTCTGCCTGCCAAACGTAATTATAGATTGCTGGAAGGACATCAAAGTAAGTGCTTCATATTTATGTGTGTGTGTTATAGTGCAGGAAGTAACTTTATACTGAGCCACGAAATCTATCTCTTTTGCTTAGTATTATTCATCCAGTTGCCTTCCTGCCTGTACATTTGGGTCACTCTATAATGCAAATTTACAGACCTTCCTTCTGCATCATATAAAAGTTCCAAGGGGGCTCTCCCCACTGCTGATACACTGGTAGACCTGATTAAAGAGGTCTACTGGTGGACTTGTGGGCCCTGATCTTGGAAACAGAGAAATGCTGAAGGGATACCTCCATTTTCCAAATTACTGGGGGACCCATTCTGGTGATACACCAAAGCATCTGCCAAAACACTTTCCCCAGGGGCTCCAGAGTGAAAAAACATTTGTTCATAACTCTTGAGAGCCCTTGGAGGTTGGAAACATAGCTCATGTGAGGTTCAGGCCTGGTGGGGGGGCTGGCTGTCATGGTCAGCCAGGAGGAGGATGAGGAGGATGAGGAGGACTCACTTCCTAAGGTACAGGAGGAATCTGAGGTGATGCCAGGACCCAGTTCTGACCCCCCAGCCCCATTGGAGCCTGGGGTTTAGCAGCCCAGCCTTTCCACAGCAGAAGTGCAGGATGTGGGAGACATGGAACAGCAGAGCCCAGAGTTCCCTAGCTTTAAGCAAAGGAGAGCAGAGAAGGAAGGCTTAAGACGATCAAAAAGACTTGCAGAGAGACACGCAGATCACATACAGCTGTGAACTGAATCTGTAAAGATAAAACACCGGGCAGACACCCAAGCCCTTTGTCAGAAACTATTGGTTTTCCTTTAGAGAAGGCTGCTGTATCTAACCCCTAGACCTTGAATACTTGGCTACCTTGACCTCGGACCGGACTGTTGGATTGCTCTCATAAACCCTGGACTTTGGACTGTATCCTGACTACTTCTCTGTGGACCTCGTTTGACTGTGTTTCTGAAGGAGCTGCCTAGGCAAGTGAGCTGTCTCTTATCAGCTGTGTGTTTGTGTGGGTGCTGGCAGCTTTCCCAGACACTGGCATGGATAAGCAACATCATGCAGATGGTATTGTTTGAGACCACTGTGTGCCATCATTTGTAGCAACAGGCATGGCTGGTCCAGATCCATTGATTCAGATCACAACCTCTAAACCCAGGAAGTCCCACAAGTTTCCACATGTAATGGCACTGTAACAAACAAACCAAAACTCTGTTAAGACTGCTAGTGGCCCCATCTACATGCAAAGAAAAATCTGTTAAAAAGCTTCTTTTGCTTCTGAGCATCTGCCTGCAGAGCTTTACTCCGGGCTTCCAGAGCTACAAATTAAATTAAAGGGCTGGACAGGAACAGGATATGTAGATCATGCCCTACCATTGGAGGACTACACAATGGAGATGGTGGTGCATAAGGCCACGATCATCCTTCATGCTCTATGTGGAGGACATCTTCAAGCGCACTTTGCTCCTCTCTGAAGTGAGCATGGTGTGGCAACACACAGTCACAATGTTTCTCTAGAATCTGAGTCTCTTTTTCCACACACAATCAAAGATCCGGATTTTCAAGATCCCGGTCTTTGAGATGGGATCCTCCTCCTTGAGATCCAGATCTTGAAGATGCCTGAAGACCCCATTGTAGACAACTATAATCCGGTTCACACAAAATCCAGATTTAAGGGCCTGAGGACCTATTAAATCTGGGTTTCCCCTGACCTCGTGCGAACAGGGCCTTGCAGGTGGGGCCTTCAATGGGGTGATGGTGGGAACAGGGCCTTCCCAATTGGTACCAGTTGGGTACTAATCAGGTTCCTAATGGGTTCTAAGCCCTAGTGTAAAGAGGCCTGAGCCTTCCCAGGCAGCTTTCTTTAGTCATGCAGGAGCAGTCTCTTTTCTTTATGCTTAGAAGTTAACTTGCCTGGAAGAAGGTAAACTTTCTGTTCATTTCATATGCTGTTATCAATAAAGCTAATGAGGTCCTTGACCTTTGTACTCAGGACTACAAAATTAAGCATAGCTAGGAAGAAAATTATCCAACAACAACAACAACAAAAGTTTTGTTTTTTTGAAAGTAACATCATTATGCAGACACAGACATACCTGCTGCTCCGGGAATGCAAAACATGGAATATACAGTCATAATCAATCATAGTATCCGAAGCAACTGGGCTATTCCTGCCTTGCCTTTTTATTTTATCTCACTGTTGGACAAGGTTTCGGTCCAAAATGCTACTAACAAGCATTCACTGCTGATATGGAAGCCGCATGTGCTCACAAGTTCTAGAAAGAACTGTTTGTACCTACTTGTCAATTGAATCTGAAAGCTAATCACAACAGCTCACAACATATATTTACTTAAATCTGAAGCCCCTGCTTCCTGGCATACTCCTGATAAAAGTGTGAAGTCCTTGCATATGTCTGATTATGGAGACTTTTGCAGAAGAAATTGTCACTTGTCTCTGTTTAAATTGGGTTCTGAAAAGCTATGTGAAACAACATACCTGATAATTGGGCCCGTTATAAAGACCTGGCAATGGCAGATTTTCTGTGCACAGGAAGAGAGAGAGAGAGCTGAGATGGAAAGAGCTAACCACTTCTTACTAGCTCCAGAGCTGAAACTGCACAGCAGGCTTTCAACAGTAGTACAATTCTAATTGCATGCATTAAATACAGTTATGCCTAAAATAATGTAGATACACTACGTTGAAAGCTAGCGGTACATATTAGGCTACACTTACCATTATACTAGTAAATGTAAATAGGTATGCCCAAATTATTCAGAAGATGTACTTCAACATAAACCCTTTGTGTGTTTTTTTTTTTAATTCCCAAGCATTATAACTTCAGGTGGTAGCTTTCCTTCCCTATATGACTGGCACACTATAGTAATTTAGCTATATTGACCAAGTACCTTTAAAGATGCAGCGCATATTGAAACAGAGATATGCAGAAACGTTTATTTTTATTTT